>JBAMCD010000296.1:2745000-5490000 GCA_037075365.1 Drosophila emarginata
AGTTTCAAGTACTGGCTGACTGTCATATTGTGGAACATTTCAAGTTTTAATTGGGCATTGACAAAAATTAATGATGAAAACGAAACGAAACCAGAAAAACAAATTTTGCGAGTGACAACTGATTTATGTGTTTTTTGGATCGCGGCAAAGAGTCTCTACTTGAAGACTTGAAGTGGATTTGCATTTTGGTACGTGTATGACAGCTGTGCGACAAAGTGTGGCCGGGTTCATTTTTGACATTCGCCAAGCTAATTGCCAACAAATAACGGCAAAATTTTCAACGCCCATGGGGCGTATAGTGCAGGCACTTTAAAAACGCATTAAACAACAACACTAAAATGTGGGCTGACAGTGCGAGAGAAAAAGAGATATAGAGAAAGGACATAAGAGCAAAAGGGGAAACGGGAAGAGGGTTGCAGACAGTCCCAAATTGCCACTTGCAAGTTGCAACATGGTTTTTGGGGCGTGTCTTGTATAATGTTTTTTCGTTATATGTATGTACATATATATTTTTCTTTTCTTGTGAAAGGGCATCAATTAATACAGATTTCTGAGGAGAGTATTAAAAATAAAATCAACAAAAATTGTGAAATTTCAATTATTTCAAAACGGAAGCCAAAAAAGAAAAACCGCATTAACAATTTCGTACCTGTGGTTGCTGTTGTTGTCGCCGTTCTTTGCATTCGAAACAAAAAGTCAACACTTTTACCTGCTTTAACCAAAAGATAAGATCTAAACTTGGCAATGATTCGTGTTGCCATTGTTTCTGTTGCTGTTGCTGTTGCTGCTGTTGTTGCTGGCACGCGCATTGCTCAGGTTCAGGTCAAAAGCGTGCAAACCAAAAACGGTAGCAGCAACACCAACAGCAGCAAGCCAAATGATAAATGTGGTCTATAGAAAACTGGCTATATATACATACATACATACATATATACTTATGTACATACAATATACATTCGTATTGTGGTTGTTGTTTTTTTCTTCATTTTTTGTTCGCTTCAACTTTGTTGATGTTGCTGTTAATGTTGACAATTTAGCACAAAATTTATTTTGCCATATTATTAAAAGTAAATTTCCTCTTGCAACATTCGCCCGGCCAATTAGTTGCGGTTTATAATTGGCTACGTGATTGTGCCTTCCTTTTTTTTCTTTCTTTCTTCTTTTTTTTTACTTTGGTGTGTATATAATCTATATATGTATATATATATATATCCTTTTTTTTGGTTGAAACCATGTTTGAACGCTATAAATCAATTTGGCGCAGTGAAAACGACAAGAGAGAAAATCAAAAGGGAAGCATGCAAAGAAGGCAAGACAGAGTGTCAATAAAGTTAAGGAGAATCATAAATGCTCTACGAGAAAAGCTAAATATATAAATATAATAGAGAGAAGTCAACTAACTAAAAAATAGCAATTCAATCCACGCCAAACTTAACAATACAAATTACTGATATATATTTACGTATATCATATATGAGATGCTTAAGGATATTTTCGGTTAATTTTATTCAAACTATTGAGTAATCGAAGAATGAGTTTATTTGGCTCATCCAATTTTATGTAATCTGTATTATGTGAATTATTCAATCAGAGTCCCTGAAACCTAATAATATACTTAATCACTTTCAGCTTTTGGTGTTGAAATCTCGCAACAAGTCAGTTCTCAAAAACACATTAAAAGTTTTATTAAAAACTTTTGCTTTTAGTGAAATTGTATTAAAAAAGCGTCTCTTTAATCTAAAATTGCATTTCAAAGTTTGTGCAGTTTCCCCCAATATCCACCCTTCAGTATCCAATCGCCGGGCTTAACTACTGTATCGATAATGCTCAAACATTGCAAGAACAAAATATATATATGTAGTATATATGTACATATATATAAAAACAGCCAAAAAGTCGCATAAAAATAAAAAGTATGTAAGCCAATGCGAATTAAAATTTTATCGACAACAAAGTTGCGGTACGAAACAG
Organism: Drosophila emarginata; assembly: GCA_037075365.1. Classification (NCBI taxonomy): domain Eukaryota; kingdom Metazoa; phylum Arthropoda; class Insecta; order Diptera; family Drosophilidae; genus Drosophila; species Drosophila emarginata. The sequence continues at coordinate 2,746,972 of JBAMCD010000296.1, forward strand.
CAATAAAAATTGTTACGCTGATGAACGACATGACACCAACAGCAACAGCCAGAGTAACATCAACAACAAGAGCAACGGCAAAGGCACCAGCAACAGCAACAGCAGCAACAGCAACAGCAACAGCAACAGCAACATGCAACGATCAACCGCAGGAACAAGCGGCAACAAGAACAACAAAAACAACATCAGCCAGTGAACCGCATCGCAAAATTCTTCCTTTTTTTCACTGCTTGTTTTTTTTCTCCTTTTTTGGTTTTTGTTAATTTTTTGGACTTTTTTTTGCTGTGTTGTTGTTGTAGCCTGCTAAAACTCAAAATGAGAAATTGCTGCCGCTGGTGCAATTTTCATGGTTGACCTCATTTTGGGTTTGCTGTTGCTCCTCTTGTTGACTTTGTGGAATATTTTCGTGGCAACAACGCATCATGTCAGCCATGTCAGTCCGTCAGTCCGTCAGTCTGTCAGTACAGTGAGCTTGCATCTGCAGCAGATTCTGATACTGGGTTCCTGGGTTCCTCCTTGTCATCGCCTGTGACAATTTGTCGCTAAACAATTTTGCGTTGGTTTTGTCGGCCAAAAGTTGATGTTGTTTATGTAGCTCAGATGGTCGGTTAGTCTGACTGGCTGACTGACTGCCTGCCTGGCTGCTTGTTGTTTCAGGCGAAAATTCAATAAATAAAAATGTAATTACGTGTTGAACAGATGGAGAAGGTTCCATGTAGAAACATTGAGCCACAATTTCGATTTATACCTATACATACTATCAGATTATTTTCGTTGCCCAATTTTGGGATAAATTATGAGTAGCTGTTATAGCTTAAATTTGCAAAATTTTAGACCAAAAACTATTAAGATTAAACGATGTGTTGGCTGCCAACCGAGTTTATGGCAAAACTAGCAATTAAATCATTTGAAATCTGTTATCCTATGTACCGGGTTAAAAAAAAACAATTTGGCGCCCAACGTGGGTACATAGATTGAGTTTTACTAAATATTTCACTTGATAAAAAGCATTATACAACATGCAGAAGTTCAATTTTATACTTAAACTTCATTATTCTTCATTATATTACATTTAAACCGGTTACAATAAGGAAATTAAATAGTTTATGTTAAAAAGAATTATGATTTAGCAATTTAAAGAAGGCTTACTATATATTTTACTCGATAGAAAGCATTATACAATAACTAACCAAGCTCTGTTACACTTAAACCATTTACAATGCGGAAGTTAAATAGTCGATGAGCAATGGAAATATGGCCACAAAAGGATAAAATCCTTACAAAACACACATACACACACACAATCACATAAACAAGGAGCGAGGGAAAAAGAGAGGTGGTAAGGAAAGAGTAATGGTATAGATCCACAGGGCAATTTGAATTGCCATTAATGTGTTGCGTCAATATTTGCAAAGGCATCGTCATTGGTATCGGTATTGGGCATCAACATCAAAGCAAAATGTGAACAGAAATGAACGTTTATATCCTGGCAATTTTACCACCTTTTTCAGTTGCCTAGGTCAACACATACATACACACACATACACACACATACACACACATACACACGTTGAAAAAGGCAGAGGAAAGGAAAAGAGCCAGCAAATGGAAATGGTTAAAGTGCGTGCCTCAAAGTGTTTTTCCTACTCAACTCACATTTCACACCCATCGAACATCGTCGATTCATTCACTCACTTATTGTCCTTGCTCTTGTCCATCTCGGACCTTCCCTTCATAAAAATCAGGTGCAAAGAGGGGAAAAAAATGTTTACCTCATCGATACCCAATGATTTCTGTTGTAATGGCAACGGCAACCAACGGACCATGACCTGACCCTTTCTCTTCAATCCAGTGTTCACAGTTCGCCCAATTCCCCAATCCCTCCAATATACCAATCATGGGCCAGTCGGTCGTCATTCATGCATCTGTAAGATAGATTTGACGACATGTTTTCCATTTCCAGCATGTTTAGTGATGCGATCTTTGTGTCTCGTGCTGTGAATTTCTCCTATTCTCTATATTTCTTTTTTTTTTACTCTCTCTCTCTACGATTTTCTCTATCTTTCGTCTGGCGTTCTACTCCTCTGCTTGGTAAATGCTTGGAAAATGTGCACAATTTTCACATCCGGTGTCACATTCGATTCAATTGAGATTTACCTGTACGTGACTAAAATACGCAAATTAAAAATGCTGTAGCGCACATGTGTCTTAGTGTCTCTCTGTGTGTGTGTGTGTGTGTGTGTGTGTGTGTGTGTATGTGTACGTATCCTTCTGTTGTTACCATGTTAACAGCATTTATGTAGCCTTTTCCCGTTGTTGCTGAGATTTTTATTTGGTCTTGTTTCCTTTTCTGTGTGCTTTCTTTTTTTTTCTCGATGGTTTCATTTTTTTTTTTTGTATTTTTGGGTGGCTTAATATGTTTAAATGAATTGTGCGCTAGACGAAGCATATGATTTAATAATGGTTATGCGATTATATCATGATTACAGTTTGTATAGGTAGGCGCCTGGCCTGGTTACCGGATACAGGATAATGTCCTTATACAAGACACTAGAGACATAAATGTTTGTGGGTTGATATGATTTTATTGTATCCAACAGATACACTTGAAGAACAGAATAAGAAATGCTCGGTTGAAGTATTGATTTGTTATATTTAAATATATTTCATTTTAAGTTAAAACATATTTAATCCTATTATTCTCACAGTGTAATGTCCTTACGCCTCTTTATGAACTTTAACTAAATTTTCAGGCTAAATTAGCCTTTACTGATTAATGGTATTTAATAATTTTACCAAACCAAAAAACATAATTAAAAAGCTAATTGAAATTGTTAAGCATAAAATCCAATTAGTTTGAAATAAATTTATTTAAACTGGTTAGCTAACAAACTCACTAACATGAAATAAACTAACTAACTAGCACACACAGACACACACATTTACACAATATGCAGGCAAGCGTATGAGTATTTTCCATGCAAAAAGTCAGTGCCAGGAGGCAAACATTTTATTTCAACCATTTCACAAATCGATTTTGTCAATTAATGGCTAAAAAGCCAATGCCAAAGTGTTGGCCAAATAAAATGGCATAAATGTCACATCAATATTTGTGGATAAAATTTCAAGTTGGCAAAAATTGAAAAGAAAAATCAAGTAAATTTTGCGAAATGAATTAGCCAAATATTACGGTTATCAATTGTCTGGGTTGTGGCCTGGCCTGAACTGATTTGGCTCGGTCAGGTTTGGTTAAGTCTGTCGCCGATTTAATTGTCATTTGGGTTTAGCCTTTAAGCGCTCGACTGATTTAATGGCGCCAACTTCAAAGTGACAATAATTTGGCCATTAAGAAAAAATGGCAAAAATAAGAAGAGAAAGACAACGAACGATCCAGAAGATGGAAGAGCAGTTCGAGTCAAGAAGAAGTCGATGGTAAAGAAGGCGGAGAACAGGGAGTAGTAGACAGTCTGGTCATTAAATTTAGCCTTTTGTCATTTAATTGTTCTCTCGTTTTTCTCATTTCGCTGCCTTTATTTCCACGCATTGACGAAAAGTTGGCAAAAGTTCGTTGTGGTGTCGTATTTTTCTTTCTGTTTTTTTGTTTTTATCTTTTTGTTGGTCCATTGCCAATTGTCTGTCATAATGGCCCAAGACAACGTCGCATGGCAATTATGAGTTAAGAGTGGAGAGAAATCACTCCAGCAGACCCATTAAAAAAAGGAAGAAAAGGCCCATAAAATTAGTCGTGGCAAATGGAAAGTGCATTTGCTTGTGATGCACTTGGTCTTCCCCCCTCAGTCACTCTTGTCCACATTCACGTCCACAATCTCATCCTTGTCCTCATCCTCATCCTCATCCTGCATCGTAAACTGGCAGTGAGTATGAGTATGGCAATTGGATATACAGGGGGCAATTTAAATGGCTGCAATAACCCACTGCCACGCCCACTCAATGGGCTGCTGTGGATGATGGTTCCCAATGCCAAAGCCAAAGCCAAAGCAATGGAATGCGTGATTTGAAATGGTTTTAAGAGCAAGTCTTAAAAGGCCTTTTTTTTCTTTTTTTTTTTTTTTTTGCCTGAGATACTTATGCGATGTTAAATGATGATGGTCCATATGTCAAGCGGCGGTTAAATGGAGAAGCGCAGAAGCGGTGGACCATATCCTAAAGTGGAACATGAAATATGTCAAGAAATAAAACTGAAAGCGCACATTGATGAAACATGGGCATTTAAACGCTAGTATCAATTTGCAAAAAGTGAATCAAATTGTCGTCAATTCATTTCAGTAACTTATCGGGATGAGAAAAAAATAAGTAATATTTTAAAATAAAAATTATAAAATAAAATATAAAAATATTAAAATATATAAAATATATCTGTAAATAGAATATCCCAGTTTGATAATGAAATTTAACAACTATTCTTCTTCAGGGTAAACCTACATATTTCGTTTAACGCAACAGCAACTACTAACAATTTGTTAGAATTAACGTAAAACCTGTATTCTATTTATATATAATTTATACTGATTTTAAAAAGGCAATTGAAACAATTAAAGTGTTTATTTTTATATCCAAGTGGATGAATATACTGCAAATTAGTTTTCCTTATGCAGGGTGGCAAACTTTTCTTCAGTGACAAGCATTTCCATCTTGCGGATATTCCCATGATGTTTCTGCTGACGTCGCAGCGACTACGAAAAATACGCTGCCAACTAATGCGGCGCACAGAAGCAACTTGCACGTGGGTAGAGCAGTTGGTAGTAGTAGTAAGTAGCAAGTGGCAGCTGGTAGGAACAGTGGTAGCGACTGCACAGAACCAACTGTGGCACAACTATAAACCGCGTGGCAGCTGCAACTACAACTACACAACCACATCTAGGAGGTGGTTCGGTTCGGCAGTTCGGCTTCTGGTAAAAAAGAAATAATAGAACAAAAACTTTGTGGATTTATATCTTTAGCTGAAGATGCTGTGTGATGTTGTACCTGATGTTACTTGACTATGGTCGTCTAGAAAACATGGTTTTGATTCTGGTCTCTAACTTGCTCTCTTTCGCTCTCTCTCCCTCTCTTTGTCTATTTTTCTTTCATATTCATGTCCAAAGGGCTCTGCTTATCAGTCAATGTTCTATTGTGACTGTGGATGCTAAGCCCAGGTCATAAATTATGAAATGTGCGAAACATTTTCGTACTTTTGCCTTTGTTTAATTTTATATAGAAAGAAAAACGATGCTAAAAGTTAACCATACACCCACACGGACGAGTTCCTACTTTCGTTCATTCATAACCAACAATGAAACAACACTTAAAAAAAAAAGAAGAATGACATATAAATGATTATAAAAGAGTCTACAATAATCATTAATTTTAATAAAAAATACACATCATATTATACCAAACTAGTAAATACTAAGATTTTATGATCATATGCTGATCATTGTCCTTTTGGGATATAGATTTGGTTAATCGTAAAGCAAGTTCTGTGCTTTTATATCATATGATCTTAACTTTTGAATTTTGTCTCAGTGTACATACACTCACGCGTGGTCGGTCTCTATCCACGATAACTCATCCAAGTCACGCCGTCTGCCATCGCCCGGCATGGGCATGTGTTGCGTTATGCTTGCCTTGGCTCTAAGTTCAACTAACAGCGGGAAAATCTGCACAAAAACTATATATGCAAAGAAAAAGAAAAAAATTTATGTTGTTTCTTTAAACGCCTTGCATTTCCTGCCAGCCAATTTGATCCCACCGCAACACGCCCCCCTCCCAACGACAACTCGCATCACCCACCGCCTTGGCAAATCATTTTGTGAAATGCAACGACTCACGCAAAAAATGAGCTCTCGTTTGAAATCCAAATAGTTTTCCCCCACCACCCAGCAGAATTGGTGATACAGAGAGGGGGGGGGTGGTTATACCACGCATTTTCCACTTTTTCATTGGTGCGTGTTGTTGCCAAATGCCAAACATTTTTGTAGATGCAACTGCAAATGACGGCGGCTTGTAAATACTTTGGAGTTTGGTTGGAAAAGTAGAAAAGATTTGCTGTTGCCTTTGGTTTGCCTTTGCTTCTATTCAGAGTGTATTTTCCGTTTTTCCTACTGCTGCTGCTGCAATTGGCATTTTCTCTAGGGAAATGCTGTTTAAGTTGTTGGTGGAATGCTAAAAAAACATTCTTAATGCATTTTTAATTAATTTTGTGGCCAGAGACGACTGCACTTCAAATAAAATGAAATTAACTCAACGGATAGAAGAGACTTAAAAACACTGGAAAATTGTTGTTACTGGTTATTTAAGAAATTTGCAATTTAAGGATTATTTATATGATAAGAATATAATTCTATTTTTAATCTCATTTTAAATATCAAGAATATATTGCAATGAGATCAGTTCTGGTTAGATCACTAAAATTAGATGTTCAGTAATTGCATCCTTTTACAGTTAAAAATATGATGACGACTTTCTGGTTTATTAGTTGATTAAAAAGCTGTCCCGTCCCATACCTTTCACTTACTAATTACCATTTTATGTGCAAGTCATAAACGCCCCCCAAAAACAATTTACGATAACTAGCCAAGACTCGACCAGACCCTAATAAAGTCATCAAAAATTAATTGAAAATAATATGGGGAAGCAAAATTATCAATTACATGCACTAAAGAATTATGAAATGGTTGCCTCTTGCGGCAAATGGAACTAAAGTTGTCCGAGAGAGAGGGGGAGAGGTAGGAGGACTAACAACTCTTATCATTAAAAGATAAGAAAACCGAAAAGTCGATGCAACCAAACCGACTAACCATCCGACCGTCCAACCGACCGACCGAGCAAAAGAACCGACCAACCAACCAGACAACTGCCAACATCGGACTTTGTGGATGCTGGAATGAACGAAGCAACGGCAACAGCAGCAGCAGCAACAACAACAACTGAATCCCCAATGTGTGGCTGTCTTTATTTCACTTGGGTTCCACAAACAGTGTCCATGTGAATGGAATTGGATGTGGGAAACTGGTTCTGGTCTTAGGCTACAGCTGCTGCCTGCTGTCGTTGCCGCCGTTGCTGCTGTTGCTGTCTGTTGCTGACTGTTGCTGTTGGGCCTATTGAATGTGCATCAAAATTTATGTGAACTTTTTTTCAGTCGTTTGCGTTAAGCCAGCGGAAGCGAACGTTCCGAAGAGTCAGTTAGTCAGTCAAAAAGTCAGTCAGTCAAGTCAGTTTTAATGGCAAGAGTCGGGCAAATTGTTTTATTGTGTCTAAATGTGAAGTGAAGTCTCATTGGAATTCGCATAAATTAGTGGGCCAAAAAACGAAAAAAAAAAAAAATACATAGTGAAAATTTATCAAAATATATACCGAATTATTTTTTTTTCGGAAAAATTTCGCTTGTGTATGAATGCTGACCTTTTCATTCAATTTGTTTTGATCTGTATGTATGTGTGTGTGTGTGGTTTTCACTGTGTGTTGGGCAACCTGTTGCTTATTGAAGTTATCGAGAATCGAGTTACTTTGTGGATTAAGGCTTATTTCCGAATAAGTAAGCTGCCAAAAACAAAAAAAAATCAACTTAACTAAAAGGTAAGTAAATTCATTTAATTGGATTAAAATCTAATCGCTCGTATGTACGACTAGAGAGACAATCACTTAAATTGATCATTATGTGTATTAAAGCTTAGAAGAAAACATCACAATTTGCATTTATTATTCTAGGTTATATATGTATATGCTTATTCAAATATATTTGTTTGCATTTATAAAAGGATGGCTAAAAATGATATAATGAATATTTATCCCCAATCAAAATCTTGTTTCCATCCTGTTCTATTTTCTCAGCTTTTACTCAAAGCCCACTTAATATTGTAATATTCTTGTAAATATGGTAATTGGTTCTGTAATAAATCAATAAATTAAGTGAGTTCAGAGTATTTAAGAACTAAAAAAACCATTAAACAAAAATATTCGTGTAAAAAATCATTTCTATATTTTTACTCGAACTAATTTTAAATATATTGTATTAAAAGTTTCCTCTTTAAATCGGCTTCGGATAAAAATTTTTAAAAAACTTACAAGAATGTTTTAGAATCTACTTATCTAGAAGTTGATTTTACGATTTTTTTAAAATTTCCAAAGGAACCGTAGTTAAGAGACGTAGTTAAGAGTGTAGATAATGCGATGAGATTATAACTATAATTAGATTGAACATATGCAAATTAAATTGAGGAAGTTCTCTTAGGAAAAAAAATCTTGTGGTTTCACTTTGTTGAATAAGTATTATCGGGCGGAAAAACATGATTTTATTTCCAAAGCGTGAGAAAATTCTTATGGCATTAATTAGCCACATTTTGCGGCTAATCGGTTAAAGTTCTGCAATGTGGGATTTTCTTTTTTTTTTTATTTTCTTATAGTTAACTAATTGCTTGGGGAGAACAAAACGTGTGAGTTGACACGCCATCTGAGAAAGGAGTTACAAGAATTTGGCTATAAGTTCTTTGGTTCTGTTTTTATTTTCGTTTTTCTTCACCTCCCACTTCCCCCTCCTTCATTTGTTAACCACTTTTAAAGCATTTGGTTAAAGTGCTTACCTTACAGCATAAATCACACCCCAAGTCTGTTTGTTTGCACAGCATGTTCACGTCCCATTCCAGACTCATTAGGGTTTTAATTTACAAGTTCCATTCGAGGAGATTTAAACACCGAGATTTACTATATATGCCTGGCAATAATCAAGAAACCGAACAACCAGCAATCACGTTACAACAGCAGCAACAACAACAGCAACATGCGCCAATGTCCACCTACGCAAAATACTCAACTTAAGTTAAGAGCCGACTTTTTGACTCTGTATCTGGCCTCAGGAGTGGCCCCATCTGACTCAGGGAGAAACTTTTAAAACAAAACAAAGACAACAAAAACAAACATAAAAAAAAAGAACAGACATTTAATGTAAATTGAATTCATTTTTGATTAGTGGTGAGCAATTAGTGTTAAATCATTATTAATGAGTTTATGTTTAAAACAAGAAATAACGTTTAAATACCTAAATTAAATTCTATATACAAACGTGCTTTAACTTGATATAATATCTCTGAAGAACTTTTTGTAAGCTAGATTATATTTTTTGTTTTTTTGTTTAAGCCTCTTCTTAGTTTTATTTTAGGCAAAACTATTTAGCTAAAAGTCCACATTCTTGAAGTTATACTTCATATGATTGCCTGACCTTACGCAACTTTAGCAGCAGCACACACATTCGCAGGTAAACACACACCTGCATAAACCAAAAACCGCCAATCATTCAACTGCAACTTCAACGCACTGGCCCAAAAGCTAAGCAACACGTGCATGTGATTTTCGTAAAAGACAAAAACCGTTCTAATTTCTCAACTGTCAGTGAGAACTGCTGCAACTCGTTAGCTCTGACTTTGCTCTGGTCGTAGCAATTATGTAGCGCATTTACAAAAGAAGGTCGGTCCATCATTGCAGCCAGCAACAACAACAGCAACAAGAACGGCAATACATAGCAGCATGTCTTCATTTTGGTCTGTTTTTTGTGCACAACAGCAACAAAAACTACACATGTTGCTGAGGTGCACGACGGCAGCAGCAACACTAGCAACCACTGCAGCCACAGCAGCAACGTTTCTTTTACTTCTTTTTTTTTTTTTTTTTTTGTTTGTTTCGTTTGTTTATTTGTTTGCATTGCCAACACTTTTTGGCCTTTGGCGTTGATGTTGACCCCTTGTGCCACCCCGCCGCCTCACCCCTTGCTCCATCATCACCCATCTAGTTGGACGCCCTTGTTGCCTTTATTAAGCGAGCGAAGCAAAGTCACCTTGCAGCACCAACACCAGCAACAACAATGCCTGGTCTCCTGGCAATCTCGGCGCTTTTTTAATAGTTTTTTCTTCTAATACTCTAAGAAAAGGGTATATACATCTAGATCAAAACTCAAAGCATGTTTGGGATAAAAAAGAAAAAACTGGTCTATTAATATCAGCTTATGTGGTCAATTTTCTTTCACTCATATTAGTTACATTTTCATATTAGCGACATCGAAGATATAGTTTTGATGAAAGAATAATCAATATTTATGTAGATATGAGAGCAGATTTTTACTGGATATCGAAGATATAAAATACTTCGTCCTCACAAGTTACACGAGATTACAATATCAATATCCCGCACCTCTCTTAATGGGACATTCATACGAGTGCTCTAAATCAAATTCAATTCAATATAGAATCTTTCGAATACCAATTGAAAGTTAACAGCAAACCTGGCCAAAAAAAGATTTGCTAAAAGTTTTCTCCTATAAAACTTACATTTAATAGACAATTTGCAAGGGTATAAAAAAAACGGTGCAACTTTTTCTTACCACAGACCTCTGTGATTTTTCTTATTCTGCTGCAGTTGCAAACAAGTTTTTGTTGCTATTATTGTTGCTGTTGCTTCAACTCTTTGGTGGACCCTCTGGTGTTGACGTCGCCGCTGGTTGCCGATTTAATTTTTTCTCTTTTTTTGTGTGATTTTTTCGCTGCTGTTGTTGTTTTTTTTTTCTTCTAATTTACAACGCTTTAATTTTTTTTTCTTTTCGTTTTATTTGCAACACTTGTCGTTTTAAATGCAGCGAAGCCATGGCAAAGTGTGGCCAATAAATTAAGGAAAAAAAAGACTAAAGAGGGAGCGAGAGAGAGACAGAATGAGATGAAGGACGCAGAAGAGGAGGGGAAGAGAGGTAACTTTTCGAACGTAGGAAGCTAAATTATCTATGTGTGGTTCTCATTTTGGGTTCGTGGCATAAGGCAATCTTAACAAATGGCATTTTTATTGATATTTCGTTTGGTGTTCAGCTTCAGGTCTCTTGGCTTTATGTTGAAATATGCGCGCCACCTGTTGATTTTGTTTGGTGATTGCCCAAGACCCACTAGACTAGAGAGACACTCCACACCCAGAAATGCTGGGAACCGATGCTGGACTGTCTGGATTTGCTGGCAGCAGGGAGCAGCAATGTGGAGGACCTCAAGAAACCTCTCGAACCTCCGTGATTTGCAGCTCAAATTAAAAGCGAGGGCGATGCATATAAATAGCAATTTGGACAGGGCGAATTAAGCTAAATGAGTGGAAACTTCACCTAATAGAGATGAGAGTTGAGAGATATAAAAAACAAAAAAAAAAAAACAGTTGAAGGTACTAAACTGGATTTGTATCCACAACGTTTGGCCATGGGTTAGAGCAATCTAGCAATTGTATTGTGAGATGTTAATCAAAATAACTAAAGAAAATAAAGCTAACTAGCTATTTCAGTTGAACTATAAAAATGAGGTCAGAACCTAAAACCAATAACAATTCAAATCAATTCGATTTGTAATCAAGAACAGGTTCCTAAATCGTATCAAAAGATCATATTTTTCAATTAAAAATTTGTTAATTGAAATGAATATAGCTCGGTGATATCTGTTAATTTTATAAAAAGAATGTCTATCTATAGTTATTTTCAATAATAATTAATAATTAGTCTTTTTAATTTGTAAATGTTTTTGACGACTTTTTCATCTAAGGAGATGAAATAATGTTCAGCCATCTGGCCGTTTATTCCAAAAATAATCACTTGCGTCCTCCACTTTATCAAATTGCATTCAATTAAAGTTTTTTTTATTTTTTATCGGATTTTTCTTATGTTTGCTCTAATAAGATAAGCCATCGAGGAACTGCATTTAATTTTTTTTCCAAAGAAGTCTCCCTACCTTTTTTTAACTTACATACAGATATATATGTATATATACACATACATAAAGTTGTTTGTTGACAGACAGTTTGTGATGCAGATAAAACTTAACCGATAAGCAGCTAAATTTGACAGCCATAAAGCAGAATGACTGACAGGTAGAAAACGGAAAGAACTGACGCTAAGAGAGCAAGATTGGAGTGGTGCGGAAAGGTGGGGTAAAACTATTCAACAATCCCAAAAAAAAAAAATAAAAAATCGAACTCAAATTACACACAAATAAGAATTGCAGTAAGTTTTTTCTTTCTCATTTTGGAGGGGGAATTGAGAAATTAATGAAACCTGTTCCCCCGTTTTGTTATGTTTTCTGTTTCGTTTTCGTTTTTATAGTGTATGTCGTTTAATTAAAAGACAATCAAAAGCCGCAGCAGCAGTGGGGAAAAAGAACAAAGCAGGAAAGAGGAATTCATCAGCATCATCATCATCATCATTCCATGATCATTGCCATCAAATCAAGAGCAATGGCACAGCAGGAGAAGGAAACGTAAACCCAAAGCCAACTGCCTGGCCTTATCGACATGTTTATGAGCTTCAGATAAGATGAAAAGAACAAGATGAGAAAAACGATAATCATTATGATGATGAAGGGGTAAGGGTAGAGGGAGGTGCAACGGAAAGGGAAAAAGAAAAAGCCAAGTGTATAAATATTTACCAGAAACCGCAATAGACCGCAACCCCGCCCACTTAATGAAATGCTAACCATATTCATTGACTAAAATCACAAAAGCGTAACCGAAATACAGAAAGAAAAAGAAAATATCCATTGAGAAAATATAGGCTTCGAATACGAGATACCCTTTTTAGTAAGATTATTAAGAACACACTGGTCTTCATCTAGCTATAGACATTAACTCATACATATATATATTTATGTATTATATTTTTCTTCAGTTAAATACACTTTGAGTATGCTCCATATCAAATTATGATTATAGGGTATATAAAAGAAACCACAAAAGAGTTTGAAGAAAATTATGTAAATGGTTTTTTGTTTTCTTCTTTTTTTCTGTTTTCTGTTTTTTTTTTTCTTTGTTTGAGGGGAAAATTGTTTAGGCAATTTTCACAATGTTTCTTAAGCATTTTGGGGGCAAAATCAATTTGAATGGTGGGCGGGGCTTATAGCGGTAACGGCTTATAATAATAATTGAATATTTGCTGCAGGGATGCCAATGGGAGGTAGAGGGGGAGGGGGGGAATGGATTTTAGATTCAAGATTAAGTTTTTCTTTTGACTATTTATACCAATAAATGTTATACAGGAGGCAGGTGTAACCGATTCGCCGTCATAGAAATGATAATAAAAATGCTGCCTTTTGTTGGCAAAGACTTTAGGCCATCTATTGTTGACCAAGTTTTTTGTTTTTTTGTTTTGCATTAATTTGATTTGCTTTTAGTCCTTAATATGAGTTTAATCAGGTGATAAATAGAGCGCTGTGAGTTTCCCAAACATGCTAAATCTTCACTTTATCTTAAGTAGAACTATTATTCCGATTTTAGTTTCAATCTCTTTATCTTTCTCTTGACAATCAAGATGTCGCATGTATCTTATGTATGTACATGTATAAGACTTTTTGTTTGTAGATTTAAATTCAATTTCCTGACTTTAAAGCCCAGAAACACCTAAATCAGCATTTTTTATACGATAGATATATAGTTACTCAATATACATTTCTGCGATTTGTTTATTTTTTGTAGATTTCACTCTCTGCATTACTTGTTTTTTCAAGTCAAAGACAAACAATTTTAAGTTTGTTTAAGCAAAAATTTAAATTGCAAAATAAATAATCTCAACTTCTTATATTCTCCCCCCCCCCCCCCCCCCCACCCCCAAAAAAAAAAACAAATGCATTTTTTTTATAGCTTGTACTCATTATTTTATACCGCCCTACACTAGAGACCGACCACACAGCTCTTAGCCAGGCTTAGCATCATTTTATAATCATTCCACCACCGACCACCGGCTCCCGGATTCGTCATTCCCCCACCAGATCTTACCCCGGAACTGTAACTCTTCATCAAAATAATGTAATTATCCAAATTGTTTTCTTTGAAATTTGTTTACATCATTTCTTGCCATATGCAAAAAAAAAAAAAAAATAAGCGAAAAATTCCTGCCATCATCCGCATGCAATGCAAAAGCGTTTCCCGTTAAGAGCCACTTGAAGTCAGGCAAAAAAAAAAAACCATGTGGGGAGGACAAGAAAGCGACAGATGGATGTGATGGAATGGGATGGGATGCGATGAAATGGGATAGGATGAGATGGGTTGAAAGAGCCACAAGCCAACGTCAGTAAGAGCTACAATTTCATTATAACAACTCCAACACATCCATCCAAATGGGGCGCATAATCTTCATTATCATTAAAGTCCTCGGGACTTCTCCCTCTGCTCCTGGGTATTGGTCCTGGCAGGCCGCTAAACAGTTTAACTCCAAACTTCCGCTTTTATTATTTCCATCTCACTCTTCCTCTTTCTCTCTCTTTGTGGTATGCTAAGTACCAGAACTGAATATGTATGTGGCATATATATGTATTTCACATATAGCGCACGTTCATTATGTTGTACTATAATCCGCTCATAGTTAGTCGCATTTTAATTGCATTCCGCTTAAAAGTTTTTATCCTTCCGTTTTTGCGCCGTTTTTCCTTGTTTTTATTATTATTTTTTTTCCTCTTTTTTTTGTGGTTTTGTTTTCCTCGTCAGAATTTTCCACTAATGAAATATTTTCATCTGTTGTTGGATAATATGATTTTTAAGCATACTTTGCCCAACACAATTTGATGTTGCCACACGTTACACGATATTTCCCACACTTGAAACTTCAAGTGCTGTTGCCATCCATTAGAAAGCATTTTTCCACTCACTTGAATTGATCAAGATCAAGTTGACTTAAGTTAAGTTGAGATGCGATGCACTGCGATGGGATGAGAGCCTTTCGATAATTTACCAATCACTTGTCGGTCTAATTGCTTTGAAATCTCTTAGGGAGATAGGAAGAGGCGCCACCGGAGATACGGAAAGAGAATGACAGAGAGAGAGAGAGAGAGATAGAGAGAGAGAGAGAGAGATAGAGAGAGAGAGAGAGATAGATAGATAGATAGATTTAGTGGCAGGAAACAACTCTCAGCGAATGGAACGTCGCTTTAAAAATTGCCCATGTCTATGGCAATTGCTTCCCCTTCCTTTTTTATTCTTGTGTCAGTCCGAACGGCATGTCAACAGCAATAATAATTGTAATAACCAACAGAGCACTAGATATACATATATATGTACATGTACTTGGCCAACTGTTAAGGCCATGTGTTGGAATAGCTAAGATAGGTATATACATACATGTAATATATATATATATATATATATATATAGAGAGAGAGAGAGAGGGCGCAGAGGAGTAGCAATACCTCCACTAGCAACAGCAACAACAACAGGTTGAGGTTGACAGGCGAACGCAAAAAGCAGAATAAAACATCGTGTGGGGCAACTCTTTGCTGCATGAACTGGATATTGGCTGCTAAGAATAGAGTTAAAAGTGCTTTCCTCCTCCCCCTACCACCACCTTGTTGGCACCCTACTTCTTGTGTAGCAAAAGCGAAGGTACAAGATCATAGATTGTTGGCGGCAATAAAAAAGAAAGAAAAAAGCCCCAAAATAATTGGCAGAATCTCTACGAAATTTCTTTTTAGTAAAAGACAAAGAAGATTTTTTTGTACAACCCAATTTTGCATATTTAACACCTAAGAAATATATCGTGGATAGTATAAAGTTAAACTTTACTACATTTTTAATTTTTATTAGGAAGAAAATTTTTTTGAATCATAATAGGATTAAATGTCGGATCAGAGTTTAAAATTTATCTGTTTCTTTATAAGCTTATTTAGGATTAATCGTTGCAAATATTTTTGCTGAAACCTAACAACCGATAAAAAATTAATTGATCTTCTGGTATATGAAACAATAATCTCATTGCACTTATATATAGTTATATATTAACCATAGATGATATATAAGATATTACTAAAGGAAGGACAATCATATTCCAAAAAATTTTTCACTTAACCCACTTTCAAAAACTTTTCAACTCTCCTCCATTACAAAAATAAAGGAGCCACTGGTTTGGCTTACCACAGAAAACACTTACCAAAAGCCTCGAAAAATTGCCTCCTGCAAACTTGATTAGCAATTCCAATTAGAAGATTTTTCCCATTTCTGACAAGCATAACAGTGAGGCTTCAAGCTTTCATACCAAACCCAAACTTATAACCCATCATCTCATCCATCCGGATCATCATCATCATCTTCATCTGGCATGCACAATAAAAATAAACAGATCATAAATAATATATGAATTCAATTCATATCTGAAAAGGATTTGCGGTTAAGATGCCGCCACCACCACCGCTGGCTGCGGCCACCATTGCAATGTAGCCACTCACAAATATGGCTAGAAAGAAAACAAGTTTCAATGGCGAGAAGATCGCAAGAGAAAAATGAAAACAAGAAAAACACGTAGAAGCGGGCGGCGGGCGCCGGGCGCCGAGAGGCTGGCTCAACTTAAACTTACTTTACTTTTTTCCACACAACAAATTTCCCAGATCTCTGAATGTTTTCATGGCCAAGTTACCAGGCGCACAGAAACTACAGAAACTATCTAAAACGATTCCCAGCAGACAAAGTCAGCCAAGCGATCTAGCTAAGAGAGAGAGAAAGAGTGAGAGAGAGAGAGAGAGGTGGACTGACTTTGTGGCATGCAACATGCAACAACTGCCTGCAACTGCAAAAATAAATTCAAGTTCAGAGCCAACAAGTTATTGTTTCTAGACAAGATTCTTTCCACTTATTACACAAGTCATCAAGCAACGTCATCGTCATTCCCATCATCCACATCCACATCCACATCATCATCATCACCATCATTATCTTCATCATCTTGATCATCATCTGTGCTGTCATCTTGACATTAGCTTGAATCGCTCATCTCCTCATCGCTATCCTCATCCTCATACCCATCTCTGATTTTTGTTCTTTGTTCTTAACGGTCAACAAAATTCAACTGGGCGTTGCCGCGTCATTATCATGTTTGATTGTGCCTAGTCAGTGGCTTCTGTATCCTAGCGATTCCTCCGATTACTATTAAAAGAAAAAAAAATACAAGCAACTCTTTCATCTTTTTGATGGCCCACACTAATTGTTAATGAATGGAATTCATGTCGGCGGCATGTGGCGGTTCGCCTTGAAAGTGGCCATTTCCTCAAGCATTTCCTTAGCTCATTCAATCGGAAGATTAACTGCATAATTCGATGGCAATCAAGCAGCAACTGGAAATGAAATCAAAATTTCCACCAAATGCACTCAATTGCATTTAACAATGCATTTACAATAAGAGTTTAACCAGAAGTCTTTAATGTACCGAAAAATCAACTAAAAACTACATTCTTATTGATCCTATTCCTGTATTGTGTCTATACATATCTCAGTTTTGTTAAATTTTCTTGTTTTTTCCGTATCCAGATAATGTCTTTATCCACTTAAATCTATCTGCTATCTACTATCTATTATCTGTTTTCTCCATTTTCTTAGCAAGCTGACAACAAAAAAGTAACTTTTTATCAAAAAAATCCCCGAAAGAAAAACTTAAGCTGCTGATGCACTTGCTACCCCCAAGCACTCTCCAATAAGGAGCCTGCAATCTGCAACCTGAATATCCCATCACGATCCCCATTCCCATCTGCATCCCTTAATCCCCCAAGGTGCTTATTGATGCCACAACCACAGATGACAGAAAGACAGCTTTCTTAACTTTTTCCGCTCAGTGCTTTTGCCAGCTGCTGGTGATGATGCAATGAAAATGATGCGGAAATGCCTGCAAAAACATATATTTCATTTTCACAGTCAACGAGGCGAACAAAACAACAAAAAATAAAGCAAAAAAAAAATAAGAAAACTTTTTCAATCTGCAACCTCAGAAATGATGCTACAGCTGCAAGGCCCCGAAAAAGTGTGTCATCAGACGCATAACTTTTATTGAACTGCCGCAAGGAATTCAAAATAGTGGAGGGAGGGGGTAAACGTGGTAAATGCGGGAGCAAGTGCTTGAAAGGATTCTGTAACCAAAAAGTTAACACAGGTGACAGGTGACAAGTGGAAAGTCAAAAGCCGCAGACATTTTGTATAAATTATTACAGTTGCATGCACCGCACACACACACACACACACACACTCACAATAGATGGGAGGGGTTGGGGTTGGTCGATATGCATTTATGATTGCATGTGACATTTGCATTAAACATTCTCTGCCCCGGTCAAATTCAACTTGTTGCCCCGTCTTTTGAACACCGCAAATGTTTGAAATTTTCTTTCGTTTCTTTTCATTTTTCACTTGGTTTTTTGCTTTTTGTTTTTTTTTTTTTTTTTGCTTTTCTTTGGCATTTGGCACGACACAATCATTAAATAGCCATGGCCAAGTTGGTTGACAACAAATTACAAGCGCACATTGTAAGAGTTGCACTTTAAGCGACATAAATTTCCTGCGACCAGCAAAAAAAAAAATAGAATGAAAAAAATGAAACGAAAGGCAAAAAACTAGATTGGGTCGACTTCTTGATACTCTATAAAATATTGATAAAATTATTCACTCATTTTCCGAAATAATTAGTTTAAGATTTTAAAAGTATAAACTGTTTGTTTCCTATAAATTATTTCATCACATGGGAGTTTAAAGGGAATATATAAATGTATATTTACTAAACTATTCCATGTCGAAAGTACTTTTATTGTGATAGAAGCTAAAGGTAGAAAAAGAAAAAGAACTTCCACGACAAGAGCCAGTAGGTGTCAATGTACAATTGCAGCAACAACAGCAACAACAAGGAACAAAGACGCGTCGCGATTGTTGTTCTTGTTGCCACATACCAAATGTGGACATCAGACGACAGCGGACAGAAGACGCCAAAGGAGCTGGTAGCTAGTTGCTGGTTGGTGGAAGCTGAAGCCTGACATTGTTGCTCGGTTCCATTCTCTTTTCTTCACTTTGCAACATTACTGTTGCGGCTGTTGCCGTTCTTGTCTTTTAGCGGTGTGTCTATTGACACACGCAACGTATGAGTAATGTCTTGGAATTTCTCTTGTAATTACGCCAAGTATTAGCACATAAATAGCACCAACAACAACGACAACAAAAACGATAAATCGACCCCACAGAACTGCATTTAATTAGTGGCATAGAACAAACTGCAAACATGTCAAATGAAATTGTTGGCATAATTCATAATTAAATTGTTGTCGTGTTGTAAATTCTTTGCCTCAATCATAAGGCTAAGAATGGCACACTTGATTTACTCCTTTAGCGCCCAACGTGAGTGCACTTACTATCAATTCATTACTTTTTCATTTGGAATGCTGATTCTGAGGGTTTTCAATTGAAGCGGTCAACGTGGGGCTTAATTTGCGAAGTAATTATCTTTCAAATCATCATGGTTAAAGAGGTCTGCTTTTGGCTAGCATTTTGACTTTTTCTTTTTTAGGAGCCTTAAAATGTAAATTGCACCTTTAATATGACAATTGATTGCTCATTTTGTTTTCTTACGACTTTCTATATCTGAGCACCATTGTCTTTCAGGCAAAGTGAAGGCTACATAAACATTGTTATAGCTTGAATTTTCACCAATATAAGATACAAAAAGAAAAAAAGAGGTAAAACCAAGGTGGCGACCAATGTGAAAATCGTTTTTCCTAACCACTCTCTATTTGAAGCTTTTTCCCGATGCTAACCAAAGTGATGGCTACATAAATTTGAAGTCACTAGTTGTTGTTGCTGTTGTTGTGTCGCATTGTTAGCCACGTTTTGGTCTTCATTCTCAAGCGTTGACATTTTTAGCCTCATTGTTGGCGGTGTTATTGCCGGGTTGTCGGTTTTACCATTGTTAAAAGGCCTTTTAAATATATCGTCATACTTATGCCTCACAGAGTATTGCAGCGTTACAATGCCACACTGTGCCACACCGCACCCCACCTACAAAACATACGTATGTATGTATGTATGTAAGTACAATGAAAGACCGTTAGCTTAAAGCTCCTTTAGTTCCCATCTGATTCCGCCAAAGACCACCCAAAGAGTTCAAAGACTTTGGTTGACATTTCGTTTGTGTTATTGTTGCCGGCAAGACAAACCACATCCGTTTTTTTTCTCCTTTTTTTTTTTGGTTTAACATGTTGCATGTTGCACGTTGTTGCATGTTGCTGTAAATGCAGTTTCAATTGATTGACATAAGCGCTTTAAAGTCTTAAGGTCTCAACCTAAAGGCCGGCATACTCAATACTATATGAGAACAAAGATATGCCACATTGACTCTGCCCATTCACCGATTTAACGATTTCACCATGAATTTCGCAGCACAGAATATCTCTCATTCTATGAGAATATAGAATGAAAGCGGTAAGGATAAAGGAGCAATATAAGAAGGAGCAGGAGCAGAAGCGAGAGCATGAGATGGTTGACGGGAGTCTTTGGTTATAGTTAGCGGATAACCATAATATCAATTTCAATAAACTAACAAGCAAATGTTCGCAGACAAAGGCAAAAGCAATGGCAATGACTTTGTGTGTGTGTCGTGTGTCTGTGCCTTCGTCTGGCTTTGGTAGAGATCTGGCCATATGAGCTTGTCATATGTTTCACGCAATAGCAAAAAATACGTTAAATAACAGGAACGGTTTAGCCAGACGTGACACAAACATTAATAATGAATTTCTTTTATTAAACGCTTATTTTTTATTTAAAAGAAAAGCTAACTTTTAGAACAGTTTTTAATGGCCACCAAGCACCTTTCAATATCGTATCGGATGAAGAAAGCTAAAACAAAAAAATAAAATTATACTTTGTCCAAAAGTCTCAATTTTATTCTTTCCATAAAAACATGTCTTACGTTTAATATATGCATCTCAGAAAAACTGAATAAACTATTTTGGGTTATTATTTGATAGTTCTATTGCGTTTCAGAATCCCTTTATTGATCTTAATCCACCCCTGTAATTGTCCTTAAACAACGAATGACAACATATAAAAGGTAAATTTCAATTGTATAGACTATAGTTACAGAAAATGAAATCGAGATGCCAGAAAAATGAAATTAACTCCACAATGAAAGATTTTCTCCAAATCTCTTGCTTAATTTTGTGCATAAGTTTGCTGTGTGTGTGTGCATGTGTATGTGTATGTGTGTGGAACTGTTTATTTTTATGTAGCAGTCACCCAAAAGCTAGCTATGAAATTTGACAAATTTGTCACTCCCACAACAAAGTTGTTGTAACTATGTACATATTTTACTTTATATAGGTATATATGTACATACATACATACTTATATACATATTTACATACATTTATATATATGTATATAGTTGTTGCCCTTGTCATTTGTCTTGTCTTGTGTCATGTGCCTTATTATACTCTGGTTGCATTTTGTTGTTTGACAAGTTAAATTAACATGTGGAGGACACGCCCGAATGCAGGCAACCAGGCAGGCTGGCATTCAAGGAGGCAGCCAGGATGGCAAGATGGGTGGATGATAGAGAGGCAGCAGTTTTGAATTTTACATGTAAAGTGCCAAATGTCAGCACATTTGTGACAACTATTCTCTTATTTTCCATTCTTGTTTCTCGAGTCTTAAATTAATGTTCGAGCTAAACAAAAACATGTCCTGGCAACGCCTGCAGTTGCAGTTACCAGCAGCAGTAGCAGCAACTTTTCTTTCACTTTTTTGACTGCTCTCTCTCTCCCTCTAACGAGTTGCCTTTGGGCTGGAAGCTGATTTCCTTTGTTTTGTTATCCTTTTGTTCCTTGGTTGGCATTGTTCAGGAATTTGGGTAGCCAAGAAAAAAAAGAAAATTTGGCAAGATGTAAGCTGAAGCATAGCGAAACCTTCAGAGACACAGATTCTCAATGAAACAAAAAAGAAATAAATAAAAGTTCAGAACGACCAACCTTAACCCAAATTTTACGGTTAAATCTCAGTAACGCATTAAAAGTTACCGGGCTTCAACTTTAACATTGAAATTTCAGATACATAATCCTCCTTTATACATACATAGATCCTCCTTTATCGAATGTCCAATAATTTGTTGATTTTATGTAATCATAAAGAAAAAAGAAAATAAATATATATGCGGTAAATTTACAATATGTAATATATTACAACATTCTAATTAAGAATTGCCCAAAAAAAATATTTAAGCTAAGCTTTATCTTACCTCAGGTTTTGTTTTATAATAAAAAACAATTCTCTTTCAATTAAGCAAAACACTTTGCAATACCAAAAACCATAAAAACCTCAAAAGACGAGGAAAAGCTTTAAAAATTAATATGTTGAAAATCTTCGAAACAATTTGCCAACTAACGGCAAAAGGCTTAAAATCGCATTAAAAGTTTTTCATAAGTGCAGAAAACTACTGGCAAGGCCACACATATACACCCACACACACTTATATAGAGTCATTCATGAAATTCAATAAGCAAAAAACTTAAGGGGCCAAAACTTTTTCCACAGACAGAAAGGCTTAAAGCCTTAAACACTCAAGTGTGAGTGGAAAGTAGAGGCAACGATAGAGTATGGGCAATAAGGGAGGTGGTGGAGAGAACTGTAGAAGTTTTACCGCTTTAAACAAAAAGTTTTTACCCCACCACATAGCAAAAATATGTATATGGTATGTAAGTCAAGAAATCATCAGTAAGCATTAGCATAATGCTAAATTTCTCTTGCGGCACAGAAGTGACCAAAGTTTTTCACTAAGCAACAAAACATAAATAACTTTTTTTACCTCAACTGAAACTGAAGTAATCTCTTTTTTTCCGCCTTCGCAGATGCTCTAAAAAGGGTTAAATCAGGGAAAAGACAACTAGACAAGCAAAAACCAGCGAATATTCCTTTTCCATATTAATGGCCATGCAGGATATACGCCTACGTCTTGAACCGCAACACAATACGGCCACATTCTCAACCAGTTCCACCACATCTGCCGAAACAACTCTGATTGAAACAGCCGAAAAGTCATCGACAACCGGAGTGGATTTCATCAGGTGAATTTAAACTGTTCATTCTTTAAACAATGTCCGCTCATTTATGCAATTTATGGGCGTTCTTTAAACAGTGACTCCATTTCGAACACGAATACTGTGAATAAATCAGCAAATACATCAAGTGCTCAGCATTATTTTCATCACCATCATCATCATCACCATCAGCAGCACCAGCAGCAGCATCAACAGCAGCCAACTAGGCGGCATCATCACGTGGAGCAGCTGCAGCTCTTGCACAGTCATCATCATGCCCAGCCAGGGCAACAGGAGGAGGACCTCGAACATCAGCAACAACAAAATCAGCAGCTGCACTTGCCACGCTCTCCTAGCTCTGAGGAGGATAATTCACCCACAGAAATGAATAATTGTCGTCGTTTGGTTGATAAACCGCCATTGGTAAGTCCTTCAACGAAGTAGAAACACCCTTTACTACCCCATAAGACAAGGCAATTGAACTTATAAAGAAATTACGATTTTTTTATAATCAACCAAAATCAAAAGCATAAATCAACTTTAAATACGTCATCAGAAATAGGTAATCAAACAGTTTCAATGGGTTATCGCTGCATCTCTTTTCAGCACATAACATTATAATTTATCTAAAAGAGAAACTAAAAATTCACTTACCTTACGTTTTTTTCTTCTTTCTGTTTGACTCTTACTCCTTCTTCTCTTCCCGTTCCGTCATAAGGCTGCAGTCACTAACACTTCCACTTGCACTTTCTTACACTTCATTCCACTCACATAAAAAAATCTAAGAAAAAACCAACAAATGCATGCATATTACAGTAATACGATCTCGCATGCAAATACAGATGTATGTATGTACATATGTATGTTTTTGCATTTCTCTCTCTTGTGCTTGCTGTCCTTCTATCACAGCGTCAATTGCAACGCCGACGTCGGCAGCAACAATTTTTTTCTCTTCATCTTCTTGCCTAAAATAAAAACTTTTTTAAACTGAAACAATTATCGCACCGATTTCTTTACAAATATAATCAGATGAACACAGACTGCATTAACTTTATGCCGATCCAATTTATTTGCGTTTTTAAGCGGGTTTAACACGGAAAAAGAAAGAATTATTATTTGTAAATTGCGCGTAGCTTTTGATGCGTGGAAAATCTGCGAGTTCAAGAAAATAATGGTTCGAGATGGCTTACCCGTATTTTATGACATCACCAATGACAACGAAAGAGAATCTCCTAAGAATGTGACCAGACTTGCTAATTCCGATCACCGAAGCCAATCTGTTAAATTTAAATCAAGCCGTTAGTAGATAAATATGATAAAATTTCAATTGGTTCAAGTGCCGTTTACTGATTTAATTAATGTGTATATCAAATTCGGCACGACTGAATCTTTTCTGCAATATTAACGATTAGCCAAACAAATTGCAATGCTTGATAAATCCAAGGGATGGATGCTGTAAAGCGGGCGTCAAGGGAGCAATCATTTTTGTATTGTTGCCAGGATTTAGCTGGTCTCTGTCTCTACTTTATCCTTTGCTCGGTACACAAATTACTTTGCACAATGCAACAAATCTGCTTACGTTGATAATATTCCAAACGTTGCAGAATATGGTTGAGGCTAGGGCTGATAAATGGGTAAAAAAAACTAAATGAAATCCTAATAGAAATGCCAAGAAAAATCGCCTAGGCAATGTGAAAAAGGAACAAATTTGCAAATTGACAGAAAAACACAAAAGAAGTACCAAAAAAGAAAACAAACGAAAAAACCTAGAAACGAAACGGCAATTTCATAGCATACTTTAAGGGGAGCGGTTTTTAAGGACATTTTAGAGTGACAGAAGTTGGCTGCAATTGCAGTGCTTGAAAAATCAAATGCAATTTACCAAACACTTGACAAAAAAACTGTTTGTTGTTGCCCGAAAAGTGTTCATTAAATTAATTTGCACAAAATGCAAATTTTGCAGCGCCAAAACTAACGGCACTTCGGCACGCGCCAATTGCAGGCTCTAACTGAAGTGCACCAAACACACACACACACACACACACACCGTAAAAGAGTGAATGGAACAAAAAGAGAATAAGCGAAAGAGAGACAGAGAAATGGCAGATAGCAGCCTGATGTCTGGGTAAAACTGGCAGGCAAATGCCGTTTACTTACTGACTTTACTGACACATAAATCGCATGACAAAAGTCCTATCCTCCCTTGTTCACTAACACATAGGCATGTGTTTTGTGCTGCGCCTGAAAGTAGGCAAAAGTTTTTGCCCTGCTAAATCAAATGCCAGAGACAACGTCAGACTGACTATAAATGCATAGCAACGACAAAGATTCTGTCTCTCTCACAACTTAAACACGTCTATTGTGCTTTTATACCTTATGACTTGTACGTCATACCCCTAAGATCCATCCTTAATTCCTCACCCTTTTCTCCCGTTTCAACCATTCTTTAACCCCCTTTCTGTTGCATTTTTTATGCCACCAGTGCTTTTCGCTTTCAAAGTACATTGTTGGAGAATTTGCTGTTGAACAGCATCTTGGCAACAGCTCTCGAAGTAGTGCCACTTTTTTGCTTCAAGTCTTTTCCAATGTCATTAGCATAATGGGGGCATTAGGTTCTGGTTGTGATTCTCGTTTTGCTGTGATTGCTGCATACTTAATGGCAATCTACCGATTAAGAATGAGACTAAGACTTCAACTGAATCGATTTGTATAGAACAAATGAATGCAATGAGGCCAATATAATTAATTCGAAATTGCAAAAAAAAAAAAAACAGAAAAACGATTACTTCATTTCAAAGAGAAAGTCGGACAAAAGTTTTCATAACTTGTTAAAGTTTTATCTTTTCTAAGAGTTTTGCTTCTTTTTTTTTTAATTATTAGTTAAAATCTATCTTGAAACTTTCATTACCATTCTAAATAGTCCCATTTACAATTGGACACTTTTTTGGGTATAAAGTTTAATTAGTAATTGAACTGAAATAAAGAAAAAATTAATAAATATGTATTTTGCTTTCAAGTTTTTCAATTGGCAAACAAAATGAACGCTTCGGGCATTATCTAGTCTATCAAAAAGTTCAATTTTCTTAAAGTCTTTCATCTTCTGGTGAATCAACATAATGATTATAAATTAAGAAAATAATAACATTCCTTTCCTATCTTTATTTTTTGGCTAATTAGAAAACGTAATAAGGCAAACACTTTAACGAGGCGCCCAAAAGCTGGCAATACCAAAATGTTACGAAAAGAGAAAAACTTTTGTTTCTTCTTGAATACCCATCAACCACCCATTCTCGCTAACTGATTTCAAAGTAATTTGCCACCACAAAAGCCAAAAGACAGACTGAAAGGGGAGGGCCAAGAGGGGCTGGTTAACATTTTATTGGTAACCAAAAATTTTACACATCAATCTCAAATGGTGGGAGTAAAATGAATGGCTTCGTGTACAAGTAAAAGTAGTAGGAAGTGGGGGGGGGGGGGGCGTGGCTGCTTGTTGTGGTTTATGGTGGGACTAAAGTGTTTTTGATGTCTGGCTGAGGTTTTTTTGGTTGTGCTGGTTGTGTCGGTTACATCGATGGAAGGGGGAGCCCACGAGCAGAAAACAAATCCCAGAACCTGCACCTGCCTCAGACTAAAAATTGCAATTATAGCATTTGAGAGAAAAGTTTTGAGCCAAATTGGCCTAGAACATGCAAATTGCAAATTGTAACTGGTTTTTACTTTCCAACCAATTTTGTGTATTCATTTCGGTTACCATTTTCAGGTAAAACGTCTCACCATGGGCATTGGACTGCTGCGGGGCACCGAAGATAGCCGTCCCTTGGTGCATAATACCTGCTCTTCTTCACTCAATTCGGCTGGCTCCACGCAAACCATTTCCGATGGCTATGTGAACGAGGCCATCTGTGAGCCGGATAAATATGTTGCAAGCAAATTTGGTGATTCATGCCGTCAATCGTTAACGGCATTGGAAACGGCCACACAAAGATTGCAAACCGAAATGCCTGGCAGCAAGAAGTACTTAAGGGAAACATGTAGTGGTAAGTGCCAGTATCAACAATACTCAGTCCCTCTGCAATATAATATTCTCATTCTAAACTGTTGTAATTGATCGAATCTCCAATGACATCTTTCGTTTTCTTAGCCAATTCCAGTCCCAAACTGTTTGCCTCGAGCAGTTCCTCACCTCTTCGTCTAGATAATTTGAGTTTAGCCGAACAGCAAGAGCTGAAAGGTGCCGCCTGGTTTCAGGCTGGCATACCACGTGAAATATCATTGGAAGTCCTATCACGACAGAGTCCCGGTGCGTTTCTGGTACGTCAGAGTAGTACAAAGCCAGGATGTTTTGCCCTATCGCTGAGAGTGCCGCCACCTTCTCCTAGAGTGGCCCATTACTTGATACTGCGGACACATAGGGGCTATAAAATAAAGGTAATAATTACTTAATATTTCCAGTTGTGTTCATTTTTTTTATTGCGAAGATCATTTTAGGGCTTCACCAAGGAATTCAGTTCATTAAAGGCTCTCATAACCCATCATTCCGTGATGCCCGAATTATTGCCAGTGCCGCTAACTTTGCCCAGACCTCCTCATATTAGAACACCGGCAGCCTATAGCAGCGGTGCTGGTGGTAGTGGTGCTGGTGGCGGTGGCGGTGGTGCTGGTGGTGGTGGAGGTGATTTCGAAATGTATGGCTCGTTGAATGATTTTCGCAAAATGATGGCCGATTTGAATGTGTGATGGCCAACCGGACGGATCGACCGCTTGGACCTGGAGTACTTAATTAATTATATAATTATGTCATGTTGATTGAATTAAGCATCGCCTGGTTAAGTCTGGAACATGGAACCTGGACTGTACCATCCAATGTCTGGGCTGGATAACAATCTGTTTAATTTGCGTAATTGGCTGTGCTGACGGTTGACGTGGCTACCAACAGTAAAACAAACCTGTCGTCCAGGTGCAAATATAACAATTTTTTAATGAAAATTCATAAAAAAAAAAAAAAAATAACACAAACACACATGCATATCTACATACACATACATACATATATACATGTACAACACAACACAAAAAAGATACACATATATATTGAAAATATCTGAATGCAAACAGACATGTCAGTGATTATTATTATACATTTTTTTTTGTTTGAACGATTTTGAGTAGCAGCTGCAGACAGAAATCTATCTATGTGGTGGATAACACAGATTATGTATGGCCTGACCAAGGATTGCATTCAATGTGTTTCTCTTTCTATTTTACTTTTTTTTTTTGGTTTTTTTTTTTATGTTGAAATAAATATTTGATAGAAAGGATGATGTATTCTATACATTTATGCAGTACCGATGGCTGTTTCAGTAATAATATTTTTTTGCTACATTTTCATAGTATACTTTTTGGATTCAAGCATTTTTTAGTTCATTGAAAAAGCATTTGATGCAGCAACAAAAAACCGATAAGATTATTCATATACATATAAACATAAATTGATGTATCTATACAAATATATATATATATATACATATATATATATATACATATATATCTGTGTATGATGGTGTAATATTTATCATTTAAGTAGCTAGGTTTATATAATAAATCAATTATGCATTTGCTATTTGTAATTGTTTGTATGTACTTTTTTGTGTAATAAAAATGGAAAATAAAACAAAACAAAATCTTAATAACTTTATTAAAATGTATACAAAAGAAGGTTAAAGTAGAAATTACTTTATATTTTAGAGTAGCCTCAAAGGGCTATTGATCCTTTTAAATTACATACATACATTACTCAACACTGATCAAGCCTAACAGAGCTCTGTAAAGTAAAGCTTAGTTTAAAATTGGCGCTAAATTTGAAAACTGGTTTGCGCTTTTTAGAGACAAATTAATGATAAATGAAATAATTTTGTTTTTTTTTATGGATTTCTCTCTGGACAATTAGTCCGGACTCCCTCTTTCTCTCTCGCTCGCTCGCTCTAACACACCGTGTAAATCTTTCTCTCTTTAGCTTACGATAGTGGTTATGACCAACAATATGTTGGCTTTGTTTAATTCTGTGTTGAACCTTTAGACATTGCAGACGTTTGTCAGAGAGCTTGTAACACGAGTTTAGTTATTTTTTTTTTTTGGTTGATTTTTTTTTTGGTGTGTGATTTATCAACGGAAATTCAAAGTTTTTAGCCGACTTAAAGCCAAATAAAATTCAATTGGAGGTAAGAACAACTGAACAATTTAGATGTAATTATAGCATAACATTTTTCATGGTATTTGTGACAAGGGAGCAAAAAATAGAAACAAAAAAATAAATGGCAATGCTCGAGTGCAGTTCAGCAGCATTTTGTTTCTTGTGTCTTGTGTAATTATAATCAACTGTTGGCGAAATAAACAAAAAGTAAAATCAACAATATATATGTACAGGCAAGTTAAATAGAGAAGAGACCAAAGTAAGTAAGTAATAGTACACACAAATGAATTGGTCGTATTTCGTTGATTTTTCTGCGTCTTGAGCAAATATTTACTATGTATGTATGTATATACATATGTACATATAAATCTATATCATAGTTTTGTTTGTTATTGACGCCCACCATAAGATGACCATAAATAAGATATTGCCCAATGATAAATTACATTCTATATTATATACATACATACATACATATATACGATTAATATATTTATGTATCTATGTGGATCCCCAAAATGATATGCAAAAATCAGATGTTTCTTGTCTAGAGAAGATTGCCCATTTTTGGATCGGGGGTCAATAGACATGTGCGTGTGTGTGCGTGTGTGTGTTCAGCTTTGGCCTTAGGGCTTAAAGAAGATTTTAAATTGTTGCTTGGCCATTTTCGTAATGATAATTAAGCTACCATAAGCTGAATTTCTATATGTTGTTAATTATGGCTTACAAACGAAACCCGAAAAATATAACAAATTGAGGAAGAAACAAATGTTACCAACATAGGAACTGACACGCTTTGATTAATTATAAAACGATTATTCTATAACCTTATTTGTGACTAGATGACATAATCCTTCGATTCGATTTTCTTAAACAATTTGATAATTGTCAACTGTTAACAACAAATTAATATTATTTTCAATTACAAGTTTTCAAAACCGATTACTCAAAACGAAAATTAAAAACTTAGTTTATGGTAAATAATTATTATTTTAAAGTTAATACGAATTATAGTAAAAATATTTACTGATAATCGTAATACTTCTGATCTAATATAAAACAGAAGAAGTAAAATCCATTTTCTGATCGATATCGGAAGTATAGGGATTTATAAAAATTAAACTATATGGCAACCACGGCACCAATATACAATTCTAAAAAAAAAATCCAAAATAAAATACTCTACACTACTCAAATTACGAATGTCCTTGCCAATATCTAATGAACCCAACTCTTAGTCAGTGTATCCACCAACAAAAACCAACAATGAAATCCAGTGTGTCGAATGGAATTTCAAAAAATTAAAAAGAAAAAAAATGGTTTTCCCCCCAACTCCAACTCGAAGCGGCAACTGCATTCCCAGCTTTGGCATTGTCTTCTTCACCCCCGCCAGCTTTGGTCTCCATCACCTGCTAACTGAAACTTGTTGGCAATTGTTTTGTCTGCCTCAAAAAGCTGAGCTCTGTGTAATGTGTTTATTAAAAATTATTATTGTTCGCATTGTGTAGCGGCTTCTCTCTTTTTATGACTTACCATCATCAGCTGATGTGGAGCAATTGGACAACGTCAACCAAGACGACCACGGTGATACCCACTACAATCACCACCATCACCAAAGTTGTAAACTCGTTAAAAAAGAAAAAAAAGAAAAAAAAAAAATAAAAGCAAAAACAACCGTGTAAAAATATTTAAAGAAAACGTGCCAACAATGAGTGAGCATTATTACATTTACTCAAGCACATGGTAATATAATAATAAAATGAAAAAAAAAAACGAGAAAAAAAAAACGGTTTTAAAATAAAATGTTGAAAATAATAAATGTGGATCTTGGTCTTGTGGAGTAGGTCAGATAGTCAGCCAGTTAGCCAGTTTTACTGGTCAAGGACTCTATAAAACGAAGGTTGTACTAAACTGGAAACGGGACGAGGATGGCCTAGATATCAGAATAAAGGAACGTCATTGTAGTAATGATATTTCTGGAAATAGGTTATTCATTTTAAGATCTCTTAGATAAGTTAGAAACTTAATGGACTTACCAGTGTTGAAATCATCATTAATAGTAAATAGTTTTTAGCTGATCAGTTGATCTTTTGATTACCCAACTTGAGTATCTTCTTTTCCCTTCTATTACGATGTCATCAGCCAAAATATTTTCATCTTAATTAACATTAAGGCCTAATCAGCAATTGACATTGAAAACACTCATAATAATCAGCCCACATAATTATCACACACACATACAAACCCATTTCACACTGCAATCAAAATGACTTTTTGGACTAATAAAAATTTTAACACATCCGTCCAGACCAAGTCCCAAACGCATTCGCGCCCACTGATCGAATGGAAATTGATCAAACGATCATTGAATAAATGCAAGAAAAATGCATACCTACGCCCATTTTATTTTTATTTTTTTTTTTTTTTTGATTGAGCAATGGGTATTGAACGTCCCTGAAAACAAAAAAAAAAAATAAAACGGTTTACATATATATCTATGATGGATAAACAATAGCACCAACGCTTTTTTCCCCTATCATAATGACGGCCTCAGAGAGTTTCCACAATTGTTTAAATATCCCAAATTCACAAATCGAAAATCAATTCCGATTTCATGTTTTCAACGATGACGTTTCTCAAATGTTTTGAGCTCGTGCATCAAATACAAAAAAAGAAAAAAAAAAAATGAGAAAAAAAAAACAAGATCATTAGACACCATCATCAGCATCATTGGCATCGTGGGTATTGCATTTTCAAGGTTGTAACAGGTATATCTCAATCTCGGAATGCCTGTGCCATGAAAATGCAAATTTCATCTCCCTGTAGTATTCGCCATGAGCAATGTTTTCAATGAGGCTAATCATTAATGTTCAAAAAGTGAAATAGGCATGAAAAGGTAAAGAGGCAAAACAACTTATAAAAACAATAGTGATAGAGAGAAAGAGAGAAAGATGAAGAAAATAAAAATGAAAAGCAACAACAACATCAGAAACTAAAAATGTTTAAAGTTGAAAATGAGTAAAAAAATAAAACCGCTAGCGAACCTGATTTACCGACGCCACTGGCCAACTGACTGAATTTTTAGGAATTGCCTAACCAACCAACAACCAGCAGCCAAGCAGCAGCAACAGCAACCGCTGTAATACGACTACTACAGTGTTCACTCGAAAAGAGGAAAAAGTTGCCAATAGAAATCTTTAAACAACACAACAGCTCTAAGCTTTTAGTGGTAAAAATTTAGACGTAAATTTGAATAGTTTGTTATTTGGAAGTATTGAGGAATTTAAATCTATAATCAAAAATGGTCTTTAATTTAATGCTAAATCAGAATCCCTTCAAATAAAGTTAAAATTTGAGAACTATTTGAATATGCAACAATAATTAAAAATTTTATACAACATTTTATTATTTATAAGATTATATTGCATCTTAATAGTCGAATGTCCATTGAATTCCTTTGACTTTTAAATACTAAGTAATAAAAAACAAAAACTAAAATTAAAAACAAAAATTAATCAATCAAAGTCCATTCAAATATATATATATGATACTGAAATAGGATTAAGATAATAGGAAAGATTTAAGAAATGTTTGTTTTGCTATTTGTCTCTCATATCGAATGCTCACTGTTTCCTGTAGTCTGGGCTACCTTTGATGGCTTTTTGTAGGCAGTCTGAAGCTGCCAAAGGTTTGTGTACTATTTGCGACGCGCGTCGCACTTTCGGTTTTTGAGTTTTCGAAAACAGAAAAAAACAGAAAAAAAAAAACTTGTTCACTCCATGCAGCGGCAGCAACAGCAGCAAAAAAAATTTACCAACCGATCAGATTGCATTCGTCTCTGAGACTACTATAACTATATATATGTATATATATATGAATATGTGTGTAAGAGTGTATGTATGTGTGTGTGTGTGTGTGTGGGGCATTATATAATCCAGTTAATTTCTTTTAACATTTTGTTGTTTTTTTTTTTTTTGTTAAGTTTTGGTTGTTTTGGTTGTTCGAAGCCTCCACACAGCGTCATTCGTTGTTCGGACCTCGCGTCAGTTGGACGTACACGTCGATACGAAAAATTGTCTGACAAATCCGAAAGCAAAGATATAGTCAAGATATATATATAGCAATTTATAAGGATCAAATGCAAATAATATTAAGTGAGTGTAAACAATAACAAAAAAATCAAAGTGAAGTGTCTTAGGATAATGCAATGAAACATCAAAAAAAAAAAAAGAGAGAAAAAAGAAAATTAGTCAAGTCACTGCAACAAGTTGGGAAATCTCCTTTGGGAGATAGAGATACTGAGAGACAGAGATGGAAATAAAAAGAGAGGGATATATATAGGGGGAGAGCGAAACAAGTTACTTAATTTGACATTTTGAAATCGCATTTCCAGTTGATGGAAAATCATAGCAACAAATGCAAATCTCTCATATATAAATCAATTAAATGGCACCAGACATATGGCTAAAACCGAACAATTTGCATATGCTGGGAACTGGCAAAAAAAAAAGTAAAATAAAATAAAAAGAAAACAACAAAAATAAATAGAGGAAAAGATAAATGTTAGTTTTGCAAATATATTTTCAACAAATAATTCATATCTTTTGATTTTGTTTGAGTAACACAAAATTTGTTTGTGGATTATGCAAAAGCCAAAAATAAAAAATAAAATAATAATAATAATAATAAAAGAGTTATTGAAACAAATGAACTCTTTCTTTCATTAATCCCATACAATCCGATCAATTATCTTTCATTGATTTGTAGATTTATATGTCTATATCTTGACCCTCTTTTTTTCTTTCCTTAGTTTGAACTTGAACCAATTTGCCAAGTTGGTTTATTGGTTTCAGTTTCCACCGTGCACCCCCCCTCTCTCTATCTCTCTCACTCCTTCCTGCCCTAATGCATTGTGAGTGTGTTTTTATAGGCGAGAAAATAATTTATACATCTTTTCATTGTTTGATATATTTTTTTTTTTTGCTTTGACCATTTGCATTTTTTTTTCTTTTTCTGTTTTTTTATGTGTGTGTGTTTTTTGTGTCTTCTGTCGTTTTAGTTTTTTAGTTTGTGCGTTTTTAATTAACAAATATTTGCAAATTACAAAGAAGCTGTTGATATTGCTAACGATGATGATGACGATGATGATAATGATTATATTCATTGGTGTTTACCTTGATTGGACCTTGAACTAATTTCGGTTTTTCTGTGACAAAGGTTTCTTTATGTAAAACCAAAGATTTGAAGAATCCGCCAATTGTCTAGAGATGAGTTTGCATTCAATTTAAGGGGAAATCCCTCCAACTCATTATTGAAATTTCTTGTTGAGTCAATCTCTTAACGTGGCTTTAACTTGTTTGCGGCTTGTTATCTTATTTATGTGATTAAACTTTGAATATAATCAAAATGTAGTTCTAAACAAATGGAAATTGTTGTAACAGTGAATTATCCTAGTTATAAATAATTGCATTACTTAATTTGCAAAGATATTCAATAACATCTAAAGAAACGCTTTACATATTTTTATTATTCAAATTAAAAAGCAATTTTTATATTTGTTTTCAATTATATTACGTGATCTTTTATATGACTTTCTATATTGTTATTGTTCAGTTATTATAAAGTAACCGCAAAATTCAATTGAAATATTGAAATACCACAAAAGTTTGAATGAAAATTACTTTTACTTATCTAATTTAAAATTAATTACATTGAGCAACCACATTAATTCTTGTCTATCCATTCCATCTCCCGCAGAGTGACCACAAAATCCATGTGCAGCATTTGAACGTGGACAGTTTAATAAATTGAAAATAGACAGACCAAGAGATTGGGAGAGTGATAGAACGAGAGAGATCATCGATAGATCACCATGAAGGAAACCAAAGTCGTTGAGGCAGAAGAAGGAGCTAATCCTCTGTCCGAATCTCTGTTGAAGATAGCTAAACGTGAACTACGCGAGGATCGTTGCACCAGAGAGCAAAGTTTGGAGCAATTACGAAATTGGGTGATCAAGAACGAGGATCTAAAAAATGTTCGCTGTGATGATACATTCCTGTTGCGCTTTTTGCGCGCCAAGAAATTCAGTGTACCGATGGCTGAGCAGACTTTACTCAAATATTTAAATATACGACGAACATTTCCACACATGAGCACCAAGTTGGATTATCTAGAACCCAGATTGGCCGATGTTATCGAACAGGGTTATATATTTGCTGCCCCCCAGCGTGATCGGCATGGACGTCGTGTGGTTATAATCAATGCCAAAGGATTGAATCCAAAATTGCATACTAGTTGCGATCAGGCCAAAGCACATTTCTTGACCTATGAATGTCTGATGGAGGATCAGGAAACTCAAATTACAGGTTTGACACATGTGGGTGACTTTTCCGGTGTGTCCACCGCCCATGTAACCAATTGGAATCCCACAGAGTTCGCCAGAATATTCAAATGGGGTGAACAGAGTTTGCCGCTCAGACACAAAGAGATTCACTTGATCAATGTCCCATCGACATTGAAGTGGTTAATTGATTTTGTTAAAAATCGCGTCAGTTCGAAAATGAAAAATCGCCTTATTATCTATGCCACGGATAAGGAACTGATGAAGGGTGTCGATGCCAAATGTTTGCCTCAGGAAATGGGTGGCACGATGCCCATGCGCGAAATGATCGAATTGTGGAAACAGGAATTGGCCACTAAAAGGGATTTGGTCTTGGGTTTAGATCAAAGTCAATTGCTATCCGATCGTGGTATACAACGGCGAAGCAGTTTCAATTCAGAGAAATCAAGTTCGGGACCAAATTTCGTATCACAAATTGAATCCATTGAGGGCAGCTTTAGGAAACTGGAATTCGACTAGAACCATTGCACCATACAGCAAGGAGAAGGAACGATCATCATAATATATGTACTATTTTTTTAGTCCGCTTCGCTTTTTGCTTTTTTATACGGTGGGCATCCTGTGTGTTTTTTTTTTTTTTGCTTTCAAAATAATCCTGCGCTTTTTTTACGTAAAACAAATAAACGAGAGGAATAACTTGCAAATCGGATTTAGTTTCATTTATTTATGTTACAGTAAGTACAAACAGTGCCAGATCACTATAAATAGTCTGTCAATTTACTATTATTAACTAAACTCAATATTTAAAAATAATAAAGACTCAAACTGATACCCACACTCCAAAATCAAAGTCTAAAAAAAAAAAAGCACACACAGAACGTGACTCAAAATCTCAGAAATTTCTTTCTCTCTTTGTTTGGTTTTATTACAATAAGCACAATTTAGGTATTTAATTAAATTATATAAATCAATTTATAAACTTCCGTATATATGTATGTATATAGAGATAGCCCTCAGCAAGAAGTCAACTCACACTGTCTCCATAGTAAATATGTGGCCAATCCCAGACTAGTAATGATCATGCTAAAGAATATGAGAATGCGCCAATTGAGGCAGTCTTTTGTGTAGATGGAGGACGATGTCGATGACGAAGATGTTGTCGATGATGAGGCTTGGAGTGTGGGTCGCACTGTTCCTCTTTGTTTACTTAATAGGGGTGACGATTCATTTGCTTCACTGGCCAAACCGATTTCAATATGCACCTCCTCCTCTTTCTCCTCCTCTATAATTTGTTGTTCGACCATTCCATCAAGGCTTTGGCAAAAAGCTATCAAATAAATGAAAACAAAAATAAAATTATATGGAGCAAATATCACATGTTAGAGTAGACTCTTGATAAAACTAAAAAAAAAAAAAAATAAAAACACAAATATATAAACGATAAGCAGACTTCAGATGACCTAGCTAAAAAGAGTTCCATCTTAAGTAATGTCTACATACATATGTACATATATATATGTACATATATCTCCTGGCTTACCCACTCTGACTACTCTTCGGCCCATTTCCATGTGAATTTCTGACCCTCTTCAAGGTGTCCTAGATCTATAGCATCAGCTTTTAACTGGTTAATTCTGGTTAATTTCATCCGTACATATGTAATCCAATCGATTTCAATTATTTTATACAGCACAACTGAGTGGCTACTTTTTCCCGCAAATTCCATTAAACGACTGAATTCTCAGTTTTCCAGGGCGCAATTAATAAGCACACCCGCACATTGGAGTATATTCCGATCGACACAGAGGCAACAAGAGAGAGAGAGAGAGAGAGAGAGAGAGAGAGGGAGAGAGAGAAAGAGTGGATACGATTCAGTTCTAAACTGTTGTGAGAAAGAAAGAGCGACTAATGGGAGAAGTTTTTGAGAAACAGCGTCACGTTACAATCACAGTCATGCGGCATATGAAGCTTATCAAAACCCATTTATGCATAAACAAAACAAAAAAGAATTTCATGGTGTAAAACTTACTGAAATACCCTACAAATAATAATAACCCTAAAGTGTTGGATCACTTCCGGAACTTTTCTATAATTTGTATTAGGGGAACTTTATACATATATTATATATTACAAAAGTCTGTAACTTCCCTTTCCGGTCGCTTGCAAATCAAATACATAAGAACATATTTTTTTTCTTTGCTTTAATTGGATTTTACTTTAAAAAAAAAATTAATTTTTGTTTCAAAAAATTGTTTTAAATATCCATAAAATATTTAAACTACTTCGTCTTAAAATTTATACACAAAAATTGTTTCTGATGGGAAATAAGTAAAATTTTGTTGTTAAATAATTAATACACTTTACAATTTAAAAAATGTAATTTGTATATCGAAAGATTTTTGAAATTTTACATATGTACATATGTATTAAACCAGATTTTGGCTATCTACTCTCAGAAAATTTAAGTTTCATTTCATTTTTTATGGACTCGATGTGCATAAATTTTAGTTTAAAATTCATAGTTAATAATGCTTTAAGCTGTGTTGATATTCGTTTCAAATTTCTTCATTGACTTGAGCCGAATCTACTGAGCTCGAAACCAGAAAGCAGTGCATTTGGCAGCCCTGGTTTTATTAACATTTCTAACATAGAAATGCATATTTTTTAATTGGATTCACAATTAAATTTTGGACTTTATTTTTATTATACTTGTATATTTGTTAATATAATTATTAGTATATTCACATCTCTTTTATTTCGCTTCGCTAATCTCTAAATAACAATCATAGTTTAAATGTTTTAGTTGTTGGTTTGTTTTTTTTTCTTCTTGTATTTATACACAGAATATTTAAGTTGTTTTTGCTTAATTATTTTTTACAGTGCATTTTATGATCACATGACTAAATTTTGTTAAGTTCTCTTTACTCCTTTCTAAACATAGATCCATAGAAAAAATAAGTTAAAATAAAAGACAGAAACAGTGTTGAATAGACGCAAAACAGTTCGAACAGGATAAGGGGAGAGGGTTGGGTAGGGTAATCACTTGAACAAATTTAACAAGAAAGCAAATGCAATGGGCTGTGGATGTATGTATCTTCTTAGAAATTCCCTCTTATCTATTTGTACGAGCGCCAAATTTGCCAGGCGCAAAGTGCAGCCGAGAGGAAGCTGAAGCCACGGTGTAAGTATTTGGTTTTTGTATTTGGGTTATAGCCCAGGATCACAGGTGATGAGACATCTGTTAGGGGTAACTTCTCCAAGACGCTATCATTGTTCTCCACCTGATATTGACAGCAGGGATCATAATTCCATGAGACGGTATACAGGCCCGTGCAGAAGAGCGAGAGGGCACATACTGGTGCAGCAATTACTGGACGATCATGCCATAGTAAGCTGGCTACTAAGGAGACGGCACCCGATGCCACTGCAGTCTTGTGCAAGCAATTGCCAACCCAAATCCAACGACCTGCAAAACAAACAAATTAATGAAAATAAATAAACAATAAATGACAAACAGTAGATAGGTCAAGGTTAATTCCCCTCTTCATCTTGCTGTCTCTCAATCTTTAACTATGCCGCTTACCTGTTTCATCCCCTAGACGTGGTGGCTCAATAATAATAAAATCTACCTTGGCCTCCAAAGCCTTATCCAGCTCTGCCTCAAATCTTTCATGGGCATTGGAACTGTCGTAGACCTCACGAATGACATGAAATGTGGGCACTTTGCTGGTGCTAAAAGAAATGCGAGAGATGTCGAGACAGAAAAGCAGAGAGACAAAGAGAAGGAGTAATCAATCACAGTTATCTTTATGGCAAGTTCAAGTTTAAGTTCACAGCTGGCTTTGGCTTCGGCTTTTAAAATGGAACAATCTCTGACGAAGTGGGCATACATATATTCCCTAACATTAGGACAAAACGTTTTGCTTTTTTAAATCCCAGTTAAATCCAAAAACAAAAAGCCGCAGCCGCCGCCGACACTCTTCTTAGGTTGCATAACAAACTTTTCGGCTTTTGTTTGCCGCCAATTGCATATGAAGATACACATTTTGAGCATTTTCCGGCTAGAAATTGTTTCAAATAAATATTCACCTGTCTATGCTTCTGGTAACCATTTTCGATGCATTTGTTTAACAAAATATAAGTAAGTTAAGAAGTTTGTTGATATGCCATGTACACCCCTATAAATTGGTTGCAGACCCCTATTTGTAAATCGATAAATTTGGCAATAAGAATTAATCGATAAGGCTCTGTATCATTTCAGTCTGGCAGCGCTGTGGTAACCCGCAAAAAGAATTAAATTAGTTAAAATAAAAAACGACAGGAACTAAATTAAAATGATGGATACGCACAGACTACCCGTGCCAGATTTAAGAGATGATAAAAAGCATCGCCAGAAACAGGTAAGAGACCCAATAGAAATGGAGCCGCCGCTTAAATTGGAGCTGAAGCCGCTGTTTACACGCACGCACACAGACACACACAAAGCCACACAAACATTCCAACACGCACGTCCACACACACAAAGATAGTTATCCTTTGTTTTCTTTCAGTTTCATGGCCACGAGAATAGCAACCGATTTCGTCCGCCCAAGTATAAGGCACGTGGCAGCTATGTAATGGGTGAAAATAATAATTTAAATCGCGCAGTGGGCGTAAATGTAGCTGCTTCAATATCGGGAGTAGGTGGGGTTACTAGTGGCGGCGCCGGTGGCATTTCTGGAGGCGGTGGCTCTCCATATAATTTCAATAATAGCTTCCACAGAGCAATATCTTTTCGAGAAAGCAACAATAGCTTTTTGTCTGTTTCCCCAAATAATAATCAAGATGCTGATATCTCATCCTCGTCATCCTTTGGCAATGGGAGCCATTTCGAGATATGCTTCGAACGCTTGGCCAAGCTGGGCGAAGGCTCCTTTGGTGAAGTGTTTCAAGTGAGAGACCGTTCCGATGGCCAGCTCTATGCGGTGAAAATCTCAAAGCAGTTGTTTAGGGGCGAACAATATCGTTCAGAGCGTTTGGAGGAAGTGCGAAGATATGAAGAATTCTCGGGACATGAAAATTGCATACGATTCATACGAGCCTGGGAGCAATATGATCGACTATTTATGCAAATGGAGTTGTGCAAAGAAAGCCTTGAACAGTATCTATGTCGCTGTCAGCGTCAAATACCGGAAAAACGTATCTGGCATATCCTTTTGGACTTGCTGCGTGGCCTTAAGTCACTACATGACCGTAATCTCATACATTTGGACATTAAGCTGGACAATGTACTAATTGGCGAGGATGAGGAAACATGTAAGTTGGCTGATTTCGGTTTGGTCATCGATGTGGATAAGGCCAATAATCATCATGCCACTGAGGGTGATTCGCGTTACATGGCCCCAGAAATACTGCAAGGACAATTCTCAAAGGCAGCGGATATATTTAGTTTGGGTATAGCCATGCTGGAATTGGCTTGTTACATGGACTTGCCATCAAATGGCCCCCTATGGCACGAGCTACGTCAAGGCATTTGGCCTGAGGAGTTTATTGACAGTAAGTAAAGACAGTAGCTAGAAAAGAGTTGAGAATCTGATGAAGATTCTTTTATTTTTATAGAAATCTCTGTGGAACTCCAGCAGGTCATAAAGAGCATGATGACACCCGATCCCCAGCTGAGACCAACAGCGGAAGAGCTGCTTAATCATCCCAGACTACAGCAGATGCAACAAAGGGAGAAATCTCTAATGACATTAAATCATTGGGTAAATTTCGCTGCGTGTAATCTTTCGACTACTCTAAGTTATAAAATTTGGACTAATTTTTTGTTTTCTTAATTTTATATTTATGTATTTGTCAGTCGAAAAGCTTTCGTCGTTCTAGTCGATATTTCTGGCTAAAAATGTGCAATTGGAAAATATGGGCATATCGTTATATATTTTATTTTTTGGAACTTCTACACATATACAAACCTTTGAAGCCGACGGCCTCAAACTCGACTGACAGCTCTAGCTTATATCCTGCCCCCTCATCACCCATTAACAGCAACAAAAATGAGCCATCAGCTCAACTGATGACCATGCCAGAAATAGAATTTCAATTGGTTGGTTCAACCCCCATAGCCAATCGGGATTATTATGCATCTGATTTTCTAACAAGAGAGGATGCACTTGATATATCACCTCATAGCTCACCCGGCATGGCTATCAATTCAACGCCTTTAAATCACAAGCATCGGGACAAAAGGTACCTAATCAGATATCAGATAAATTTAATAGTGATATATTAATTTATATTTATCTATTTTTTCTAGTTTCAATTCATTACGAAATTCTCGTAATTGGAGCCTTAATCTACCCGATACCGAACAGAATAATGTATCATCACCAAAATCATTAAATAGTTCATCATTTCGACGCAAGAAACTGTTTGTTGTGGACGGCGATGAGGAGTAACATCAGTCAACTTAATGAATTTAACAATATATATTTATATACCAATATATATATATATAAATATATCAGCTCAATACATATGTCAAGCAAATACAATAGATATACATATATATAAAAATACGTATCGTATCTCTTATCTATCATAAG
Source organism: Drosophila emarginata (assembly GCA_037075365.1). Taxonomy (NCBI): domain Eukaryota; kingdom Metazoa; phylum Arthropoda; class Insecta; order Diptera; family Drosophilidae; genus Drosophila; species Drosophila emarginata. The sequence goes on from JBAMCD010000296.1 coordinate 2,788,906, forward strand.
TTTAAAGTTTTCCAAATTATTTTCTAATGTTAAACGCTTCTTTAGAAGAACTTGTTGTCATTTTACTATTTATAGTATATAGTAATGAAAGAAATCCGAATTGTAAAAGATAATACATATAATAAGCATGTGATATGAAGGCAAAAACGAAAACATAAAAAGAAATGCAGAAGCAAATTGAAACACTTAAAGTTGAATATGAAATGTTTTGTTTTTTTGATTGAAAACTATTAAAAATATAACTAAACAAAAGTTAATTGTAAAGGTTAATTTTTATTATAAATTTAACAAAAGTTAAAAACTTTGCTACAAATGTAAGTACCAAGAAAACTGTTATACTGTTAATGTTACTGTAGAGCTCGAAAACTGTTCACAGATTGCGTGCCTGTTAGAGTGGAATAGAATAGAATCGAAAAGTCGAAAGCAATTAACCAAACGGGATCTTTCTGTAATACCTTTTTAACTTGTGTATGTGTGTGTGTGTGTTTAAGTGTCCTCACATAATTGCATTCAGCCGCTTGCATGATGATTCATGTTCGAATATTTTAAAGTGGCAGGTAGGAAGGAATTGATTTAGCTGTCAATTTGCAGGTATGCCACACTTATGTGGGTTCAGATTTCTAAATGGCAGATTACTTGTTAAGTGCCGTGACATGAGACGACTCAGTTGCTTAGTAAACATCCTTTTGAACAGAAGCTCAGATCAAAATGTTCTTTATCGTACTGTATTCAGTTCTCTTTGTATTACTTTTATTAATTGTAAAATCTTATATATTAATACTTTATAAAGCAAATCGAAAAGTTGTGGTCACCATACGGGAAATTAATCGTTCATATAAACAAGCACCAGGCCCTAATCCCTGGCCAATTATAGGTAATCTGGATATACTGGCATGCTATCAGCACAATCCATTCGAAGGTTTCACTGCACTGACTCAAAAATATGGTGACATTTACTCCATGACTTTGGGTAACACACGCTGCCTGGTGGTTAACAATTTGGAACTGATACGAGAGGTTCTAAACCAAAATGGAAAATTTGTTGGTGGACGTCCTGATTTTTTGCGTTACCATAAACTATTTGGTGGAGATAGAGCCAACTCCTTGGCCCTATGTGATTGGTCGCAACTACAGCAGAAGCGTCGCAATTTGGCTCGACGATATTGTTCGCCGCGGGAATCCTCATCATATTTCAATCAAATGTCCGATATCGGTTGCCAAGAGATAATTAATCTTATTGAAGAACTAGACCAAATCCTAGGTCAACCCATAGACTTGAAATCTTTTATATTGAAATCCTGTGCCAATATGTTTTCGGTATACATGTGTTCCCAGCGTTTCGATTATAACGATAAAGAGTTCCAATTGATGGTCAAATATTTTGATGAAATCTTTTGGGAAATCAATCAAGGACATCCGCTGGATTTTTTACCCTGGCTTCAGCCATTCTATCGGAAACACTTAAAGAAAATTGTAAACTGGTCGACCACAATTAGAAAAATGATTTTGGAACGTATCATTAATGAAAGGGAAATGAATGATAATATCGATGAGAACGAAGATGGAGACTTTACAGATGCCCTGCTTCGAAGTCTTCGGGATGATAAGGATGTCTCCAGGAATACCATAATATTTATGCTAGAGGATTTCCTCGGTGGTCATTCGGCTGTCGGAAATTTGGTAATGTTAACCCTGGCCTATATAGCTAAAAATCCATCTATAGCTCGGAATATGCAAGATGAAGTGGATTACGTATCATCGAAGGGTAAACACATAATTGAATTATCGGATATGAATCGAATGCCCTACACCATGGCCACCATATTCGAAGTTTTACGCTACTCATCCTCACCCATTGTACCCCATGTTGCCACAGAAAATGCACTAATATCCGGTTATGGAGTGCCTAAAGGGACGATAGTTTTTATCAACAACTATAAACTGAACACAAGTGAAGAGAACTGGTCTAAGCCAGGGGAATTTGAGCCAAAGAGATTTTTAGAGGAACAACGAGGTTCGATTAATTCCGATTCAGGTGTAGAAAATGAGATTATACCAAGGGAATGGAAATTGAAAAAGAATCTACCATATTTCTTACCATTTAGCATTGGTAAACGTACATGCATTGGTCAAAATTTGGTACGAGGATTCGCTTTTCTTTTATTGGCCAATATTATGCTACGTTATAATGTTGGTAGTACAAATTTTAATGAAATCCACATGAATCCGGCCAGTTTGGCCTTACCAGCTAAATGTTTTCCCTTGACACTGAGGCGAAGGGAATGACAATTTAATGAAGAATGGAATTTAGTAAATGGATCAAAAGCATACTGAAACAAATAGATAAGCGAACGCTCAGATAAAGTGGTTGGAACATAAATGTTTATTACTTTATTACTTTAATACAAATGAATATAACGAAATTATAAAATAATACTAGGCAGAAAGCTTTAGATCCACGAAACAAAAAAAAAAAAAGGAATTATAGAACCATATAAAAATCAAACTATTTGAGGCCAATCCATAGATATCGTAATCCTAAGTTATAATTCAGTTTTGGCAATGATCGATTTGAATTTCAATCATAGTTACAAGTAAATTGACTAAACATTAATTATATAGGCAAACGATCAGAAATAAAAATCAAACAGAAAGGCTTTCTTAATTGATGCTACACTTAGCGGAAAAGTTGAAGCAGTTTAACTAAATTCTGTGTGTAAGCTCATTCAAAATACAACTTATAATAAACCTTTTACTTTATATCATATTTTAATTCGTTAAGGTTTTTGCTTTCTTTTTTTTCTTTTCTTTTAAACTTACGTCTCGATAATTATTTAGTTAAATCTAGTTTCTTCTTTTTTTTTTGTGTTATATGGTTTTTTTTTTACTTAATCGAATTACTTCCTATATACATTTTTATTTTCTTGTAGAAATCAATGGGTCTAAAAAAAAACGGTTGTCCGAACATAGAATCAATGTATTATATAATATACATATATAAAAAACTGCTATACGAATATTTAAAGCTTAATCAAATCTAAGTAAAAAAAAAATCTGTTATATTTTAATTAACAATAAATGCATTTTGTTCATTGAATGGAAAGGAAAATAAGAGAAGAAAATTTTAAATCATTTTTGAGTCCGTTTCTAAGAACTAAACAAACAAACAAAAGGAAAAGAAGGATACTACTTAAAATTAAAATTGGATGATCAGGGGTGCAGTGACGGATGTAGGTTCGAGGTGATGAGGAGCTTCTATTGTGTCTCGACCAATGCGGGATGAGGCGGCTGATCGACAACAGGCTGCTCTTGTTGTGACTCTTGCTCTGAGGGATCAGCACTTGTTTCGCTTAGCTTCTCCTTGCTGAGATCTGTATTCGATGATAGTGATGACTCGTCCACCGTTGTCGTTGAAGTTGGTTGCTCCTCCAAATCGAGAGTTTTGGGCAATGGACCAATTTTCTGTAATATATCCACTTGCATAATTTCTCTTATGGATGGCACCGATTGCACTGTGAATTGCGGCAATGGCGGAGGTGTAAAAAAGGTATGAGGCAGAGGCAATTGCAGCGGTTCAATGGCTATTGGTGGTACAGGCAATGGTGCCGGAACTGTATAATTAATAAAGTTATTATGCCCGCCCCCCAGTACAGGAATGGGCTGAGAGGCACCGACTGTAGAAGTAGAAGTAACAGAATTAATAGGAGCACCAGTAGCACCCGCACCTCCAGGAGCAGCAGCGCCAACCACAGCAATATCTGACGCCTCAACTGGTCGTGGTGCACGTGGTGCATAGTTGGGTAACGGTGGCGGCGGATGTTTGCTAAAGAAGTCCTTAAAAATGGCCGCCTTGGTGGTAGCATCGGCATGTGGCGGCAACAGCAACGGCGGACGTTGACGCAGAAAATGTAATGGGAGCGGTGGTAAGCATCCTGATTTCATCAGCATGGCAAAACGCTTGGGATCAAATCTAGGTATTAGACCACCGGGTGGTGGCCGTAGGAGGCGTGTTTGTGCCTTAACTATTGTCCCCTTCTGGGGATCAAAATGGAAATAAACAAATTTCGGTTTCTTTTGCACCACAACTGGTTTTTCCAAATTTGGGGGCTTTGGTGTTAGCGGTGGAGCCGGTGGCGGTAGACCCATTAGCTCATCCCTTATGCGCTGCAATTTGGCAGCTGCCGTTGAACGTTTCTCCCGATATTGCTGCAAGGCACGCTCCACAGCCCTCTCGACAATGGAACGATCTTCGCTCTCACTCTCATAATTGGGTAATACATTGTCCACAAAATTGACACGTTTCCGTTTGGGTTTACTGCAATTAAAAATGGACAATTTGGTTAGATTTGAATCTTAGTGAGAAATAAATATAGCTTACCTTTTATCTTCTATTGGTTCCTCAATCGGTTTGGGTGCCATCTCAATATTGGGAGTTTCCAAACCGGCTGAGGGAACTATTTCCAAAACATTACCCTTTTGTACGGCCACTGGAGCTATGGTGGCCTTGGGTAATTCTCGCAAAACTCCTGGCGTTGGCATATTGGCCTCCATTATGCCCATGCCATAATCATATTGTGCATTGTATTCCGTATATTGAGCATAGGCCTGCTCCATATTTGTATAGGATGATGGATCCATATAGGCAGCATAGCCATCGGCATAGTTGTCACCCATTGGCACGGTCCCATCCTGATCCTGATGATACATATTGTAATAGTAGCAGGCAGCGGCTGCCTCTAAGCCGGGATTCTCTTCAAAATAATCGGCAAATGATTGTCTTTGAGGTGACATGGGTGTACGGGATCTGGATCGAGATCTGGAACGTGATCTAGTTGAACGCCTCTTTGCTGGTGGTGAACGCGTCCAACTCCGACGCATTGGTGGCGATGGCGGTTTAAAGGGTAACGGTGATCGCGACCGGGAATAGGAACGACGTCGTGCGGGTGGTGGTGGTGGTGATCTTGGACCCATATTCTTATGCCTTAATGGCGATAAGGGTTTCCGACGCCTTCCATCATCACTGAGATACTTGGATCGCCTTGCCCTTCTATGTGGACTTCGACTTCTGGTACGACTACGACTTGGACTTCGACTTCGACTCCGAACCAAACGTTTGGCCATACGCAAAGACATAAACGATCTCCGTCTGCCGAATGGTGATGGTGGTCGCCAGCGTTTGGGACTCGGAGTGGTGCGTCTTCGATTTGAACGTTGGCGGGAAATGGAACGTGAACGGGAAAGAGTTCGCTCTCGTGTCGAACGTCGTGAGGAGTTTTTCGATCCACTTGCCGATGATGCTGAGGATTTGTTGCTACTATTCCGTGTCTCTAATATGGTGGGCTTAACTATTGCTATCTCTTTGGGTGGCCTAGTTGGCGTCAATGTTTTCTGTTGTTGTTGTTGTTGATGCTGCTCACCATCATCTTTATCAAAAATTGCTGGTTTTCGGGTCAGTTTTAATGGTGATATTGTCAACTTAATTGCCTCACGATTGGCATCAAAAATACTATTGACTGGAGGACTTGGTGGTGGTGGCAAAACAATTGGAATTTTATCAATTTGTCCATTATCCGTTGTCAATGCCGATGATGATGATGCATCTTCATTGGCATTACTTTTTAACTGCTCATGTTTACGATATTTATCCATAATGGCATTTCGTTGCATCTGAAACAGGGATTCCATTTTCAATAGCTCCTCACATATATCATCACCGGGATCATAATTCTCACGCATCATTTGTATACGTCCAAGATTATCTTCTAGATTTTTCAATTTACGCAAATCTTTGCTTACATTATTTTTCTTTTGCATATTTGGATTAGATAATTTATTGTTGGATTCGCTTGATTCGATGTCTGCTTCAATTTCCTGTTTTGATTTCTCATCGGCACCGGCAACATCTGTCTCATCTTCAGTATCATCCGATTCAGAGTCATCCGATTCGGAGCTAGAACTACTGTCGCTACTGCTATTTGTTGAACTGCTTGTCGATGTCGATGATGATTCCGTTGAAGAGTCTTCAATGTCATCCTCCCCATCATCATCATAATCATCATTTAAATTATCATCATTTTGGGCCAGTTCCGTTGTTGGATTGCCGGCCTCTTCTATGCAGGTCATAAAACGATCATAGATATCATTAATATCCAAAATGTTGGAAATGGTCGGCTCCTGATCTTGTTTCGCTTTTGGTGGCGGAGTGCTTTTAGCATTCCACAAGGTATTCGAGTCATCGTCTCCTAAATCATTGAGAAAGTTATTGGCAGTAATTGTTGATAGGGTAGAAGCACCATTTTCCGTCTTGGTTGTCATTTTTGGCATGCTGGCCATGGAATCATCATTTTCCCAATTGTCTATATAGTCATCAGTATCGGGACTGGGCTCTTGTACAAAGGTAGCAACTGTCGGCAATGTTAATGGAGGTGGCGTCATATTTCGTTCGATTTTAATCTTTATATTGGCCATTGGTAATGATGTAGGCGGTGGCGATTGACTGCGATTCTTTTCAATTTTAATGCTCCGCTCGAGATAATCATCGCTGCGATGTGATCGCGATGTACCCTTATCTCTCTCCCTCTCCCAGTCCCTATTTCTATCTCTTTTTCTATTACACTCGGTTTGGCCATTATTTAATACTATTTCCCTTTTAAAAGGATTCGAAAGACTTGGCAATGTCTCCGTTTTCTCCTTGGGTGCCAATTTCTTCATTAATCGTTCCGTACTGGCTATTAATGTGTTTAAATGGAAATCATCGTTATCCTCGAGAAGAGCCCCAATCCGAATATGAATCTCACTGGCCTTAAGCAAAGGCGTGGCATTATTCGATTTGGATGATAGATTTAAACTATCCAGAGGCGGTGTAGTACTACGTTCGACAGTGGGCATTGGAGTAGTTTGGGTAATGGCAGGAGTTGGTAGTGATTCGGCTGTTTTGCACTCATTTGCTGTTGCGTTCAGTCTTGGTGGGGATTCAGCGAATATGTCAAAGTGTTTGGACGCCGGTGACTCAGACGTTGTTAGTGGGGCAGATGCAGTTACTGCTGCAGCTGCTGGAGGTGGCGGTGTCCGCGCCTTAATCTCTGTTTGACTTCGCGTTTTGCTGCGACTTCGTGTACGACCCTTTGACTTGTCCTTTTGTTCCCTGGCTGGCTGGGATCGGGAACGTGATCGTTTTCTATGCGTCTCTTGAACGCGATCTTGATCTCGATCTCTCTGCTTTTCTTTGGAACGTTCTCTGGCCTTGTCTCTCTTATCTTCAGTTCTTTCTTTTCTTTCCCTTGATCGATCTTTAGGTTTATCAATGGAGCGACCTTGTGATTTCTGTTCTGTTTTAGAATCTTTTGGTGGCTCTTTGGAAGAGCTATTTCGTTCGCGGGAGCGTTCTGGATGCCTTTCCTTTGACTTGTTCTTAGGCAGTTCTCTGGGCTTTTGACAAGATTCTTCCTGATTACGTTCGCGTTGTGTCTCCTTGGAGAGATCTCTGGATTGCTCTTTTGAACTTTTTATTGTATCGTCCTTTGAGTTATTCCGTGATTTATCCTTGGAGTGATGCTTAGGTGTATTTTTTACTGTTTTTGATGTGTCTTTAGAGGAATCTTTAAGTTTGTCCTTGTACTTTTCTTTTGACTCATCCCTGGATTTGGGCTTTGGGTCATCTTTGGGTTTGTCCTTGAATTGAGCTCTGGACTTTTCTTTTGTTTCAGTTTTTGATTTAACATCTTTAGGTTTTTCCTTGGCCTGTTCTCGAGGTTTGTCTTTGCACTTTTCCTGTGCTACTACTTCCTTGGAGGATTCCTTATTTTTCTCTTTGGAGCGATCTTTTTGCTTATCTTTTATGTGCTCTCTTTTTCTTTCGCTAGATTTGGGACTCTTTCTCTCTTTGGATCTCTCCCTTTTCGATTCCTGTTTTTGTTCCTTCGATTTTGTTATCCCTTTCTGCTCCTTCTCATCTTTACGATCGCCCGATGATTCCTTGAGCTTGCGACACTTGTGCTGCAGATTCACACATCCATTGATCAAATTGAAAACATAGGAAACTGGCGGCTTCTGCATGGTCCACCTGGATGAAGAGAAAATAAACAAAATCTTATGATTTAATGGACAAACAATTAAAAATTAATTTTTAACGTACTCCACATCCGATTGAGGCTTCTTAGCGATAGATGGAGGCAAAACGGGACCATAGACTGATCCTCCAACAGCTCCTGCCATTCCTTTATTGCTAGCTGACAGCAATGCTGGGTTTCCCGAACTTGAACCCATCGGCGAGGTTAAACGCTGCGGAGTCTTTGACCTATTTCCGTTATTGCTATTAAAAAATGGTGGCGGTCGTAGGCCTCGTATTCCACCAAGCATAACCATTCTGGGCATGAAACTCATACGTGGGAAATCGAAACACACCGGACGGTTGTGAAATCTCAATGGGTTGCAACGTAAAAATGGATGCGGTGCTGGTTGTGGCGAAGCCTGTGCCTGGGCCTGGGCCTGAGCCGCTGCTGCCTCCAATTGTTTCTCTTTGCGGGCCTGTTGAACATCTTCTAGATTTTGCTGCTGCTGTTGCTCATCCCCCGACGAATCTGTATCAGAATACAAACCTTCGTCATCATCTGGTGGTGGCACAGATTTAACTGGGACAACTTTCTGCTGCTCTACGTCATCCTTAATCCCGTTTTCCGCTGGCATAGAATGTTTTTCCTCTTTTCGTCTGATGACCTCCAGTTCTAACACGCTTCTGGCTTTCTCCTCTTCAGTTGCCGTTACCGCCTCCTCTTTCTCTGCCTCACCCTCGCCATTCTCATGGCCATCGATTTGTGTGGCCGCTGTTAGCTTGCGCAATGTTTTGCTCATCAAATCCTTGGCTAGTATTTTCTTTGCACCTGCTGCTGCTGGACTATTTGTGTTGCGTGGTGGGGTAACTAGCTCGCCCGGCTCTAAGCTGCTAGTGTCACCATCTTGTAGCTCTTCTACGGCTACTCCGCCTTCGCCGCCGCCACCTACAGCATTTCCGCCGATGCTGCCACCGCCACCGCTGCTTCCGCCGCCTCCTTCAGCCAGCGTTGACATTGTTGTGTGGCTTTTGTTAATGCTTCGGATTCAATGGCTTTCAAGTAATTTATTCATACGAAAAATCTTTATGTTTATAACAAAACTGAAGGAAAAAACAATTTTTCATATATCGCGTAAAATCTATCGATATTATTATATCGATATGAAATGTTAATTAACGACTCAAATGTCAAATAACATAGACCTGTTAACTAACAGGCTCAGAAATGTGCAACAACATTTCCGTCACAGCAGCGCCAATATACCCTTATCGATAACATTTTCAAATTTATGTACTCTGATTGGCAAATTTATTAAAATTAATTTAAATAAAATTAAAGCAAATGCCAATAAATTAAATTTTAAGTATATATATAAATCAAAATCCAATGCGTTTTACTTATTATTTCCGCTTCCTCCTGGAGAGCACTGAATTGTGAAGTGCAAATAAATGACAAATTACAATTACAAAAATTACCTCAAGCGCAACGGTCCGCAATGAGGAAAAGCCACCGCAAAGAGAGATTATGACATAGTCAAAGAGATGGTAACGGAGGGAAAAGAAATTAAGGTTTACCCCCACCCACTCAATATAACTCTTTGCCATCCACACTTGATGCAAAGAAGAGAGCGAAGCGAATCTGTTGTTGCAGTTAGCGGCTGCAAAATTCGTTGTGGATGCTGTTGTTGCTGGCTGCACTTTCGTCAGTCAGTTAGTCAGAGGCAACAGTTTTTCTTTCTTTCTTTCTTTCTTTCATTTATTTTGTTGCTGTGTTTATTTGCATGCAACTTTCACCCGGTCTAGCTGACGGTGGTGCTGTCGTTACTGGTGGCTCTGCTACTTTCTGCCATCTGCTGAGGCGAAAGGTGCAAATTAATTTGTGGCGCCCCAAAAAATAACCTTCCCCCACCATTGCGATATCTCTATACCTACAATTTTCATCTTCTAAAGTCAACACCAAAATGTGACTTGTTATCTGTTTCGCATCTCCCTTAACTAAGTAGTAATCCATTGTTTCGATGTGTCCCTCAGATATACACATACATATATATATATATATGTATATATATATTGCATATATGTAATATCAGACTTGTAAGATCTACAAATCTTCAACCTAAACTCATTGTATGTTACTTTTAAGGCTGGGGCTTTGACTTTGGTTTTAAATTTTCCCTCTTTTCTGTGTGTTTTTGGCACTAGTTGGGCGTTGCCTCTTCAAAAGTTTTTGGCACCTTGGTGTGAATGTGAATACCATGGACTTCCTTGGATAACGAAACACTTCAGGCGCATTGGTGTACAAAGTTCATAAATATAATGTAAACACTATGATCTCATATGACATGGTTAGCATCGAACCATTGTCTTGCTTAAAAAATTGAAAAAAAAAACCAATTTAAAATATCTTAAACTATAATGTAAAAAACATTGTATCCTAAGCAAGTTAAATTCTTTCAGTTATAAATTCTATATTCTATTATATACCAATCGTAGAGAAAGAATCGTATAACTTAGAAATTTACGTTAAACATATTTCATTTGAAAATATACAAACACAACAAATAATTTATATTAATTCTGTAATTTGTAAGCAAACAAAATGAAATCAAATAATGATAGATAATTAACAAACATCTTTTATTTAGAAATTTCATCTAATCGTTAATTTAAATAGTACAATGCTTCGTTAAATATTGTTTAAATCATATAGAAAATAAATTATTAAACCTTTAATTTCTATTGTTAAACATAACTTTAAATGGGAGTTTTAAGTTAAAATTTGTGTGTTACAAACAATTAATATGATACAAAAGAGAAGCGTTAAAATAACATTCAATGCTCTATGAGACATTGAGGGCGGGCATCATCATGGCTAGATAATACATACATACATATATAAACGTACAACCGACAAATTGGAACAGCTCCAAAGCGACAAGTCATTGACATTTAGCTTGAACTAGAAAGAAGAGAAAAAATATATATGTACATATATAAAAAATGTGAGCCCAAATGGTGATAATTGCAATAACAAAATATATCTAATTTGTTCGTATATTTCAGTTTGTAACAAAATAAAAAACAAATTGTAATAGGATATTTATTTAGATGATTTTCTCTGTCAGCTCCATGCTAACTAATATATATATATATGTGTGGAATGTATACATATATATGTACATGGTATTAAAAATAAAAAAACAGAAGCATTTGCTAATTGCCGGATCTGTGTTCACAGAAAAAAAAAATAAAAGCTTCTTTTGTTCATCTCGAAATTGGCTTAATTTATTTGCCCATGCTTTCATCACATGCTCAATGGTATACAATGGTCAGGGAGAGGGGAAAGGTATGGTAAGGGGGTGGAATGAAGTGAGGGGAGTAGATGAAGTAAAAGCGTTTGGTTGGAGGATTCTATCGTTGAGGTGTTAATCACTAGTCGCACGTTCAGTTCACATATATCTCAAACAAAAAAAAAAAAAAAAAAAAAGGGGACAGACACCAATACTATTGCTTGTTTCTTTCTCTTTCTCTGACTCTCTCTCCCTCTTTTTCTCTTTTAATATTAATACCTCTATAAAGCCGCTGGAAACATGCATTTAAGCAAAACGTAAAAACTTGATTTTTTTCCCCAGAAATTCTAAGAACGCAAATAAATATTGAGATTTAAGCACCCAGAGGGATCAAAATGGGGGGAACAATGAGTTATTTAAGGGGCCACATTGCGAAATGTAAATCCCCTCCACTTCCTCTTTCTCCTCCAGCAGAAACAAAAAAAAAAAAAAGTTAAGTTGAAATTATATTTACGACTTTTTGCTCGAGCACGACTAAAACAAAAAGTTATTGACGAATTTGACTTAGAGTGTAAAAAATATTATGATTCTGTAAACTCTAGAATATAATATTTTCGAAAAGATCAAAAAACACAAACTTAAATAACTAAATTCAATTAAGAAAACTCTGATTAACTTGAAATTTAATAGATTTTCGAAATTTATTAAGCTGGGTTTAGTGTAAGCTACATTTCAAAAATAATCTAAAAATTAATACTTTAAATTCAGAAGGCATATAAATCATTTCAGTTTAAATCTGTAGTCTCTGGGGGTTTCTCAGTCAGTGATATATGTATGTACATTTGTAAGTAATGTTTTGTAAAAATCCCCCAAAATTAATCGATGCAATATAATAATCATAAATCAATCGATATTATTGTAAATTTAGCATTCAAAAACTATATAATAAAGAGAGAGCTGGGACTCCCATATGGGGATCCCTATTAAAGGATAGATCTAAGATAATCATTTCAAATAGTTAGTGATTTGGAAAAGTGTTTACCTAATTCAGATTTAAAAAAAAACACTTTTCTATTCCGAAATAGCTTGATATGGTAAATAATTCTTTAAATTATACAAAATTTCAATTCTGTTTCACTTTCTTTCACTATGAAGAGGATCTTTTGTTTGGGGTTTATTCAAATTCTTTGAGTCTCAAATTTCAGATTCCCTCCGATCGATAACTATCCCGAAAATATATTCTCATTTTATCTCAACTGATTTTTTGTTTGTGTGTTACCTTTCATTTGTTGATTTGCTTTTTGTTTTGTTTCAAGTTGTTTACCTTTTTATTTTACCCATTTTTTCACTCTTTTTTTTTTTAATTTTTATTATTATTAGCTAATTTTAGCCATGTTGAGAGCAAATAAGCACAAAACAAAACCAAAGCAACAGCAAAATAAAAAACCCAAGCCAAAAAATGGCGACGGCTTTAACGTTGAACTGAGCTAACGACTTTAAGTTTTTTCCATCTTCTTCTTGTCGTTGTTGGCTATTATTTATGAGCTTTTTGTTGTTGTTTTACACACATCAACATTTTACGAGTATCTTATAGATATAAACACACAGACACACACACACACACACACACACACATACATATGTATATAGCATATATCTCTATGAATCTTTCACTGGATGCCCGATAGTTGCATTGAATTCGCTTTTGTTTAACAATTCCCAAGCCTCCAAATTTAGATGTGGTAGATTCGGTGGTTGTGGTAGTGTATTATGGTGGTGCCAAGCGGCTCCAGTCGCCAATTTGCGCAAAACAACAACAATCGTAAAATTACAAAAAAAAATTTACTAACTAACAATATGATTTGCGGGAGGACGACAGAGAGAAGAGAAGACAAAATCAGTGAGATCTATTGGAAAATCCATAAGCCATCAAAAACGGATGGAAAATTACAATTAAAAACTACCGTTTTTTTTTTTTTTTTTAATTCTAAACCTGTCAAACAACTTGCCGAAAGGGTTATATTTAGTTTTAGAACTTTTTCAATCTCTGCGCACACATCAACCAGACGAAACCAGTCTGAGGTTGATTTAGAACTATCAAAAACTTGAAAAATTAATACAAAAACGTTAACCATACATATAATTAAAATCATAAATATTAAAATAGCATTTATTCATATATAAAAAAGGATAAGTCTAAAGTCTTAGATATATTTTCAATAATTTTGGTTTTGTAAAAGTGAACTATCATGAAGTTACTTTTCAAGTCCTAATCATTAACTGTAGTCTATGTAACTATGACTATATATGTATATTTACATATATATACATATATATAGTTGATGTGTGAATATATCCAAATTGTGGTTTTCTTTTGGCTTAATGTTTTGTTTATTATTTATTTTTTTTTTTTGGCACTTTTGTTTTGATTTGACTTTCTTAGCGGCGGTGATTGGCGATGCCATCGCCAAAATCAAGTTTCTTCTTTGGGATTTTTGTTATTTTTTTTTTTCAGTTTCTTTTCTCTCGATTATTTAATAATATTAAGTGTATGTGTGTGTGTTATTTGTTGTTGCATTCGCTTGGCTAATGCTTTATATCATGCTAGATGCTCGTTTATTAAACATTTTCGTTTTCTTGTTGTTGACCCACCGAATAAACTAACCAACGTTTGACCACTCGTACAACAACTAAAAGCCAAAACTCCCTTTTAAGCCATTATGCAATCTGGCAATCTGACAAAATGTATGCAGCCTCCGCCTCATGATTTGTCTTTTATGCTCTTTCTTTCTTTCTTTAATTACATAATTTCAGAGTTTGTGATGTTTCTTTATTGTTTTTTTTTTTTTTGTTTATTATTAAAATGTCACAAGCCAACGAACGGAGACAACAAATTGTTGGTCAAAGCAGAGAAAAAATAAAAATGAAAAGATTGAGTTATTAGTTATTAAATTTCTTTTCTGTCTTTTTTTTATGTTTAGTTTTATGCAACTGAAATGGTAAAAGGGCGACCCCCCCTGTAGATAAGAGACTAATTGCTGGGAGTTAAATTCGAGTTCAAGTGGAAGACATTCAATTTGCATAGTTAATAACAATTTTAAAATTAATTTCGGTTACCTCAGAGAATATTGCATAACAATAGAAACTAAGGTGAACAGATTATAAATAGATAGATAAAAAAAAAAACTCTGAAACTCAATTGATATAGAAATTCTGCGTATTTTGATAAGAAATACTTTTATTATTTTCAAAGAAAAACAATGTTATTCTTATTATAATAACAAATCAAATAAAATCCCCATAAATTTCTTTTAATTTAATTTACTCTTGTGAGGAAATTTATATGTACATAAATGTACTTTTTAAATTTGCAAATTATTGATATTCAAAATACTGAGATTTATTAACAATGGGCAAACATAATTTAGATTAAACAAATTTTGTGGGGAAAATCCAAGGAATTAAATTGAAATTATATCGATAATGAAATAAATAAATAAGTTCTTAGTTCATTCCCAAGAAATTACTTTGTTGCCACTCAGCATAAAATCGAATTTACGATGATGACCTATTAGACTAATACAGGCTATATAAAGATCTTTTTGCTTCCAAGTATTTATTTGTTTTGACTTGAGGGCTTTAGTTCAAATTATTTGAGGAGACAAAAAAAACAAACAGCAGCTGCTGTATGATAAAGTAATCAAGATTAAGCTATATAGTATATATATGTACATAGATAGGTATACATATATACGTATGTATATACATATATATGTCTTTAAAGAGTATAAGCAAATATCTGGCCTATGCAAGTGCAACACGGCACACAAAAGTGGAAAAATACTAAGGCAAAAAACAAAATAAAAAATAAGCGAACAAAAAAGTTAGTTTGTGTTTTTTTTTTTTAGTTTTTTTTTCGTAAGCGGCAACAAGTTTTGAGTGGTGCAACAACAAAAAGCTACACTAGAGCAACGTCGACTGCGACGCCAGTGTCAGCAACTGGCACTCGGTACATATACAAAAACAAATACAAAGAGCAAGTTATACGAGATCTACGTTTTAATTTTATAAATGTATTGGTTAGTGAGTACACAAAGCCAAGCTTTTAAACGTATACATATAGATGTGTAATGTATGTGTGAGTGTGTGTCCCAGTGTGAGCTTGTGTATGTGTACCCTACACTTAGTGACTGGAAAAGAGCCGGGTCCATACCTGGGTCATATAAGTTGTATAAATTTAAATGAGACCTCACATTACGGAAAAATAAGGTGAAAACTGTACCAAGTTTTATAACTTAAATTTTAATTTTAATTAAGTTTAATTTGTTGCGTTTACTACACCCGAAAAGTAGGCAGCAGCAATTGTCAATCATATAATTTTAAAATATTTAATTTTAAAAATATAATATGTTTTAATAACCTTCATTTGTTAATTTTTATAGATTACATTTGAATCTAGCAAAGACACTTAGTTAGCTTTGGCTATGCTAATATGACTTTATTTAACTAAATCTAAACTGTAACTGCGACTAAAGGAAAACCAAGCCTAAAAAATGATATATACATACATTATGATAATGTAAACAAAATATAAACACAAACTATTTGAGTCCAAGTGAAGTAAGCTTAACTTAATATTTACCGTCGAATTGGTAGGTGTTTATTAAAGTTGATGCGAGCCGAAAGCTGGGAGAGACAGAGAGAGAGAGAGAGAGAGATACCGACAAAAGCTTCAAGCTTCGATATACAACGTATTAACCAATACATAGATGAAATGTGCAATTGTGTTTTACTTTTCATTTTTGTACTTATCGCTGACGATCGTCAGACTCTGTATGTGAATACATACACATATACATATCTCTCTCGGTGCGTGTGTTGGTGTGTGTATGCCGCTTTGTGAATGTTTTTTAAATCTGGTAGAAAAATATGAAACGAAACGCGTTTGTTGCCCCAGACGCGTTTGTGGCCTCGTAGCAGCTAGACGTCAATTTTTTTAACAACTATTAAAAAATCAAATCCTATCCCGACATTAAAAATATATTAAAATAAAAAAAAAAAATATTATTTCTAACCAAAATAGTTTGGTCTTAAAAAACTAAACAATATAACACCGACAAACAAATAAACCAAAAACAAAAATTCCTTTAACATTTTTTTGCTAAAAAAAAGAAAGAAAAAAAACAGAAACAGAATAAAATTTGTAACTGTTAAATGTAAGTGTTAACTATAAAGTGCAATTATCAAGACTGTGATTTTGGTGGCTTTTTTTTTGTTTTTACTTTTGCTAAAAAGATATATTTGTATCTATGTATGTATATATAAAGTGGAAATTTTTATAGATTTTTAGATGACCGAAAAGGATAACGTCTCAATGGCTACAGTACAAATGAAGCCCGATTATGCAGCCAGTGAGGTTTATAGCACGGCCAGTGAACCGCCACCGGTAAGTACGATAATGCTCCTTTCCGAGATATACATACATACATATACATATGTAGGATGATAGTATCAAAAATATATCTCGATCTTTTGCGGATTTGGTCATTGGCCAAGTGGGTTAACCAAATGCCAGGGTCAGTTTGTATTCAAGTTGGGCACATCCGCTTTTGTCATGCAGCTGCAAACGTGAGTGCAAAAAAAATTAAAACAAAAAACGACATATACATAGATATATGTACATATATATATCTACGTATAAATTTTTGTCTGATTTTTGAGCCTCTCTCACTCTGCGTGCATGCATAAGCAATTTACGAGTATATTGCAATTTTTTTCAATTATTTTTATTGCCTGCAACGTGATCAGCTTTGACAATTGCCTCTGACATTTTCACAAAAACCAATGAAGAAACGCCAACTGAAATATGAAATCTCATTTCAACGTGTCTCTGAAAAGGTGTGAACAAATAGAAGAATTCAGTCCAATCCCCCTCCCTTGTACAGTCGTACTACCTTTTCCCCTGACCACCCAGATGCTAAGACCCATTTTGTCAAATATCTAATACAAAAGTCACGATTTTATAATAGAAAATGTAAACTTGTTTCCATCTTAATGACATTTTGCCCTACTAGTACAAGTATACTATATATATGTATATATATATATATATATATAATGGTGATTTCCATGTGGGCAACAAATACAAAAATTTACATAAATTGCATCGCATTTGACATTCACTGGCATTCAACATCCGCTTCAACCCAGTAATGAAGAGCATTTGAGTACTCTCTCCCCCTTTCAATCTTTCAATCTCTCTGTCTCTCTCTCTCAATCTCCCCCCTTCTACCTCTCCCTCTTTCTGTGTAGAGTACAGTGAAAGCCAAGAGGCCAACAATCCTCACTGTAGTAGTAGTAGTAGTTATCTAACCCCCGCTTGAATTGAATTCAAGTGCCTCCTCTATTATCCATCAAAATGAATTCAATTTACCAATGAAAGGCAAAACAAAATTCATAATATATGAAAAGATCTTCAATGACTTGCAAGTTGTCAGGTATATCATTATAATACGATTTAGTAGCAAGATTCAAAGATAATAATTGAAAGGCAAAAATAAAATTTATCATAGGATTAAAATATTTGAATTTTTTCTCTTATTATATTATATACATGAAACTTATTAAAATTAAACTTTGCTTTATCCTGCCTCAAAGTCTTCTTCTTGCTGTTGGTTCCTGGATCTCTTTATCCTATTTATTTTCTATTTTTACAAAACTTTGATTCAAAGAATTTAGCATTTTTTGTAAATTTCTTTTCTTTGATTTTTCTATGATTTCTTTAAATTTAGACTTTAGAAAACATTTTTATTATAGAACTGATTTCAATTGGTTGGTCTTTTGTTATTATTTTTTTTTTTAGTAGTTTAAACACCCTCACGGAAGTGTTTTCTATTTTTGTCGATAGATATGTATGTATGTACATATGTGTACTTGTTAGAGTGACGATCAAAGTTGATCAATAAATATCTATATAGGTACCATTGGAGGTGTAAAACCAGTTTTTTATTTTTTCAATTTTCTCGTTTTTTTGTTATTACTTGTTAGCCAACCCACCCAGGGGCATTCACACCCACAAAATGTCAGACCCTTAAGCTTTCGCCAGAGACCCCAACCACCACCCGCACACCACGAATACCCAATATGTATTATTATTTTGTTTTTTTGTTAATTAATTTTTTCCCTCATTAACCATATATACATTTTTTTTCTCTCTTTTTTTGTTTTTTTATATTATCGCTCTCTCTCTCTCTATGTGTGTGTCAACCACAAAAAAACCAAACAAAAAAACGAACAATCAAACCATAAAAAAAAATTGTTTATCTCCCCTGCCTTCCATCTTCTGTTCTCTCTCGCACCAACAACCAAATCACCAACCAAACCAAAAAAATCAAATCAAAAAAAAAAAAAAAACCACAGCTGGGATTTTTTAACTTTAATCATCAGGTTTGTCGCTCAAGTCTTTTGTCTGCACAACAACAACAACAACAGAAACAAAAACAAAAACTCATTAAGAGCCAACAACATTCACTTCCACTTCACTTAACTTTCGCAATTGCATGTAAAGGTGTAAAAAAAAAAAAAAAAGAAAAACTATATTGCACATTTCGCTGCACATACGCTCAATCCACATAGACGCGATCTGTACATATGTATATAACAAACTATATATATACATATGTACATACATATGTATAATAGATCGACTGCACCCTTGGACAAAAAGCTATGTTTTCACCATATAAGGTTTGGTTAACCATTTCCTCAACTCTTTTTTCTTTTTATTGCAATTATGCAATGTTGAAGAGTTTTATTAACAAAGAAGAAATTGGTTAAATAAATTGATGTTGTTTTTTTTTCTTTTTTGCAAGTACTTGACGATTTTTGCACCTTTAAGTTATGTTACCTACTCATATTAGTCATTAGTCAATGGGCCTTGACCAAAACGGGCCAAAACCGCCAACAAATGCTTAAACAGCTGTTTTCTTTTTTTTTTTGCCACTCTTTACCATGCTCTTGCCACTCTCTCTCTCTCTCTCTTTCTCTCTGTCTCTCCCATATCTCATATTTCATTGTAAATATCTGATTCAGCACACAAACCATTTTTATTTTTCACAATATTCCATTTACTTTCCATTGAAACGTGATCCAAAACGCAAAAGTCAAAGTATTAAAACTAAGGTCACTAGAACTTTTACTCTTTTAGCTATTATACATAGATACATATGTACATACATACATACATACATATATGCAACCTTTACCTTAACCCCAAGAGTTCATTATACAAGTAATAATATTAACGTTTTCTCCATTAATGGGGTTTTCTTTTCTTTTCTTTTGTTTTTCCAATCTCATTACAGGCCTATAAGCGTCAAGCGAATTCGGTGAAAATTGCCAAAATCACCGCATTTACCATTATAGTATCCTCCTTCATATTGGGTGCCTTCATTTTGGCCTCGTCATATCTGCAGGCCAAGGCCTCATGTGATCAGGTTCAGGCCTTGGATTCGGTGCTAGAGAAGGAGCTCATGCTGGAGACTCTCCAGCAGGTGAACAAGGTAAGTTCCAAAGTTTCAATCGATAGGCCTCAATGATCAGACAAAATATTTAAAAAAAAATAACGAAAAACCAACGCCCATTAGCTCGTATCATTTGGTGCCGTGCCTGAAACCATATTTTCTGTTAGGTAATTGCCTAGCGTTTCGTTCGTTGCACACGCCAACCGAAATGGCAACTGCTAAAACAAAAAACACCCAGAGATTAGCCCTCCCTATAAAAATAAAACAAAAATCCCAAAAAAAAAAAACATTCGAATATTAAACCAAATTAAAAATAATTACCGGAAAATGTAGGCACACAAACAACAAGGAGAAAATACGAGTACATGTTATTACAAGTGATGCATCCATATAGTAGACATGCGAGAGTTGCTTCGTCACTCATGTCATCAAATATGTATCCATAAAGATCTACTCGAGACCTTCTTAAAGAGTATTACCTTCAGAACTTGTATCTGTTCAAGAACATAAAAAAGATACGTGATTGGAATTGTTTTCTAAATAGTTATAGAACTCTTAATGCCACCCTCGTACTTTTTAGGATAGAAATCAGCTGCGTGTTTTCTACTGTTATTGTATCTGCGATTTCAATCCATCAGACATCATGTGAAATGTTGTTTTCTATTATGCCAGATTGTTGTTAACTGCACGCGCTATTAGTTAGCCTATAGCTATGTATGTATGTATGTACATATACATATATACATATTCATATATAGTAAATATGGTGAAACACAAATCAAACTACATGATGATAAAAGGGAGTTGGGGGTAAACTATAAAAACTGAAAGTAGGAAACAATAAACTGTCGAAATTGAAACTTGAAAGTGTTGAAAATGTTTTCGCAATATTATCTTAATGGTAAAACAAACTTCCTCTTAAAGCCAAAGCCTTTAGTAAACGAAAAATTTGCACAAATTATTAGTAAACAATTTATCATTAAAAGTGAAACTTACTTTGACACATATTAATATATATTTTTCGAAATATTTATTATTTAACTAATCTATAGGTGTAAATATATTTGAACAATCTTCTTAAAACTCTATTTAAATAATTTTCAAATGAATTTCAGCAAATTGATTTTATCTTTGGAATTTAAAGAGTTTTATACAGTTGAAATTGAAATTCCGTTGGAATTAATTCAAGTTGAAACAAATAAAGTAAAAGCCTTAAATAATTGTGATTTGAAACAGTTGAAACATAAAACAAAACTATGAAAAACTGATTCGTTAAGCAATAATACATAGATCTAAATACACATACATACATACATACATACATACATACATATATAAATATGTATGTAATTGTATATGTGTATTAATATTTTTTATACATACATACATATGTATGTATGTATGTACATATCAACTTTCCCGGCATTGTATTAAAATTGTATAAGTATCCATGCAACTAATTTCAATTTCAATTTGAGTTTCAATTTCAATTTTTTAGTTAAGTTTGATGAGCTTCCTTGTGAAAATTTCACTTCGATGTAATCGCATCGGTTGACTTGATGGATTTTTATGACTAGGCACATTGAATGGCCGATAATTCAAATTTAATGGCACTAACAATAATAATGATAAAACAAAATAACCATTTGCATTTGCATTTGGCTAAATTATGCCGCATCATCAATATTCAATTAGCGTCTACAATGGGAAAGCTCAAAACTAATTAGATGCAGATTGTTATTACTATAGGATTCATCCAACTATTTATAGATACGAAATGTATATATAGATGCATGCATGTATGTGTACTGGCATATAGACAAATGGGCAATTAGTTGTCTCATTTTAATGATTGAATTGCACTCCAACTTAGTAGAAGAAGAAGAAGATGATATGCCAAAATTGGTAATATCAGTTTATTCAACTCGAGCTTATGTAAAAAAAGAAATAAACAAAAAGACTTTGGACTGCAAAGAAAAATATTCAATCAAGCGAAATTCCCATAATTTGACGCTTAAGTGGACACCAAAATGATGGAGCTTGCGACATAATCATTAAAGAGGAGAGCAACAGTAGCAACAAACAATTGCGAATCAAATGCCAGACCAGACAAACGGACAGACAGAGGAGACAGCCAGAAAAACTGACAGACAAAGTGAAAGCAGCAAATGAAACAAAAGCAACTCTAACTACAAAACCGAACAGCAACAGCAACAAAAATACATGTTGCAAGAGCAACCCGCCACCGCCGCACAGTAATCCACTCAACCGAAGATTTTTGTTATTTTTTTTTTTTATTTTTTTTTTGTGGAGTTGGAGGCGGTTTGTAGTGGGCGCGGCATCCCAAAATGCCAAAGATCATCAGTGTTGGTTTACAGAGATGGGTGAAATGAAAACTTAATTGTGGGAATTCAAACCAGGGCTACGAAATCCACAAATATACTTCCAGTATATATTTTTATATATAGAATTTCTAAATGATGATTGCCCCAATATCTTTATTTTTATGAAAATCTGACTTCTTTTTATATGTAAAATATATAACATTTTTAAATATTTTTTATAAAATACTATTCGAGCATTAATTAAGTATCAAAGTTGATATTAAAAATGTTCTACTGAATTAGAAATTAGTAAAGTCAAGTAAAATTTTCATTATTATATCATCCATTAAGATCCATCTATTAAGAATCTCACTTAATACCATTTAAACGTTATTTTAGACAGTTTCTTTGTTACTTTCAATTAAGAATTTAATTGTTTTCGAAACATGTAATTAGAACTCGTTAAAGTTTTATACGACCTGAAATATAACGAATTATACTTAGTTTGTTTTTTTTTTTAGTTTTTCATAAGTCAACTTCTACTTGCTCATCTCTAACAAATAACTAACTTCAAACTATTAAAATGCATTTTTTTATGTTTTTTTTTTTTTTGGTAGCCGTCAGTTAGTTATTTTTTTCGTTTTTTTTAATATTTTTTTTTTTTTTGTTTTATTTGCCGGCCTGGCGGTGCTTGGCACCATCATCATCTTCAGATTCATGATGATGAGCATCATTATAATCAACAGGCAGTAAACATCATCTAGGTTTATATATATATATGTTTGTGTGTATAAAAAAGCCAGTCACAAAGAGACTTAACCCGGTGCGCTGACTGTTTGCCATTTAAAGGCAAGTTGCGCGCTTAAGTCTTTCGTTTTTGGGGACACCAACCACAAGTAACCACAACGAACCAACAACTGACTGACTGATTATGTAATTGTGAACACACACACACACAAACACACACAGATAGAGGAAGAGAGACATATAAGTAAATATAATTTATTTGCACTGTCGGTTGTGCAAATTTGTTTGAACCGCGTTGCCATATGAATACAAAAACAGTTGCTGTTAATGCGAATGCGTGGATGGGGAGAGGAAAGAGGGAAGATGGAGGTAATGGGACTTATTATGCTATCTATGCAAATTGATTTTCCTTAAAAGAAATTTTTTTTTTTTCCTTTATTTTTTTTCGTCTACTCTTCGTCTTATTATTGCGTCTCTAGAATTTCAATTGACGTCAAGGAGCTAAAAATATATACATATGTACATACAATTCAGACGATTATTATCTTATAATGCCTACCAACTGACAATCATTTTGTTTCTCATTCCACACTCTTTCGCCCTATCTGTGTCTTTGTCTCGTCTTTTTTTTAATTGCATTAAAACATTCAATTTGTAATCATTTAATTGTCATCTGTTAATTCACTTCAAGCCATCATCTACGTGTCGAGCGATCGAAACAAATGTTCTCATTGTTTCTAGATATACATACATATAAACCTATATATATATGTATATATATATACATACATACATACATACATATGTATATCGTAATTGATGTTATCTACTCTCTGAAGCTTTTGGCCTTGAAAATTCCTACAATTAAAATTGACTGAGTCTCAGTTGAGTTGGTTTTTGCTTCGGTTCGCTTGAGTTGTCAAACTGGTTGGTTTAGTTTTTAGTTAGTTACAGTCTTTTCTGTTTCTTTTTATTTTTTTTTTTTAATATTTTATTTGAAGTGAAATTTTTGTATGTGTCACATGTTGTCTGACAGATGAATCATGTCAATTTTGTTTTTGGTCCATATATCATTTGCATACAATAATAAAAAGCAAATAATAAAAAAGGCAGGCGTTTTTTATCTCTTCGGGGAAGCTGTGAAGATTTCACAGAATGCTTTGTCATTTGGTCCTCAAGCAAGACATAACCATACATACATACATACATACATACATACATACATACATACATACATACATACATACATACATATACATATATTAACTGGGCTAAGTAAAATGATTTCAACTCTTTTTATATCCAGTTAACAAGAGGGTAAAATATTAAAATCTTTATGCATTCCGGTTAAATACTTGAAACTCAAAAGTTATTTGCATATTTCAACAGTCTTATTTGTTTTAAATAATAACTATTCTAAATGAAGTTGGATATGCTTTAAGCCAAGTTTATGTAGTTGTGTGTGGCTAAAATAGTATCTCCTGAAGATTCTTTCTATATAACCATAATTTCCAATTCTTTGCAATTTATGTCTCATGATAGAATCAAAAGTAGTTTCACAAGCTTCAAATTCCTAATGCCAAATGAAGGAATATTCCTTATATGATTACTCCAGTTTTAAAAGTGTTTCAAACAATAACCTATTTATTTATATGGAATAGACCAGATACCAGTGAGAAGCCAAGATGGATAAAATGTATTGCAATATGTACATATATATGTATGTATCTATATTTATTTTTTTTAATCAATTTTCAATTTCAGAACACAGTTTTTAGATGGCCAAGAATTTGTCTATTTCCACACGGCTATTTTGTCATGTTTAGTTTATTTTTCTATAATTTATTCAATTATTGCTTCAATGTCAAGCCTTAGATAAACATTCAACTTTAATTGGCTTCTTCAGTTCAACAATTTGTCAACCTTCTGTGAAGATTTGTATGACATTTGTTGCGCTCTTCAATGTCAACTGTGAATTTTCAACATATAATAAGATAGAATTCCATTCCAACTACCGGATATGCTATATTTTACCATTATCAAAATCATCCGATTATAACAACTCCCTCTACCCAACTAACCTGATGTACCATCATTAATGATCGGAGAGCTACCCCCCAACCACATATTATTTATTTAAATTTTTTGTTGTTGTGTGTGTATTCATTTGGTTTTTATTTTTTGTTGTCGTTTTTTTTTTTTCCACATTCGAGCCATTGTGTCTGGGCGTGAAGTAGGCTTAGACCGACCCATAGACCCAGCTGGCTATGCCAGTGATTATGTAATTTTGTCCAACAACAAAAAGTTTATTTTGCTGCCAATTTTTACTTTTGGTTTCAATCGCAGTCGACTCTGACGTCGGTATTTTGTACGAGTATGTAGGTTGGGGTCACACATCTCAGAGCTAGAGCCACGTCTCAGTCATTGTTTTATGCATTATAGACGACGCAAACATACGAAAAAAAAAAAAAATAGAAATAGAAAAAACAGCAAAAAAAAAGACATTAAAAAAAGCCATAAAACTTTGGACCTATTGATAAGGAGGGAAAGGGGTAGAGGGGTGGCTAATGGGAGGTTTAGGTAATTTATAGAGGAAGTAACCAAAGAGAGCAATTTTAGCAAACTTTGATCACCTGTTTTAAGTTAATTTAATACGCAGTTGAGAATTATAAGCAAAAAAAGCAAAAGATGAAAAATAATAAATAAATCCATGAGAAAAAACTTTTAAAATTAAGTATAAAAAATAATTTTTCATAACATAGAAAATACTTTTTATAAAAAATGATTGATTTGATTTTTTTTTTTTTTTTTTTGTGTGTTTTAGGAGCTACCACGCGCTGAACCATTGTTGGGAGCTGCCGGCACTGGTGATGATTCCGAATTGCAGAATCTTGATCAAGATGGCAAAAAATCAGAAGGCACATCAGATGCCGATGATCAACAGCAGCAACATCATGATAAGGATAATTCCTATTCGGATAGCGATGAGACTGAGGAACTGCAAAAGTATCCTGGAAAAATGCCGCTTGAGCTGGACTTGAGCGATTTGGCAGCGGCTATTTTGCGTAACAACAAAAAGTATGTTTTAAAACAAAAGAAAATAATTAATAAACAAAACTATAATGAGGGATAAATTTATAAAATTTCATTTGATTCGTTTTTAGATCCCGCATGAATTGTGTTGTGGAGCGTAAACATGCCGAAGAGATTGTTGATTCACCATCAAAAACTGTGGCTTTACCTTTCGGTGTTAATTTGACAACTGATCCCAAGAAGGCTCGCATCACTGGCGAACGTATCTCAATTTTCTGCGATGGCGGCGATGATAGCAAGGAGGACCAAGAGAAGCAGGATAAGCGTATGCGTGAGGAGGATGAGGATTCCGATGAAGATGCTGAACCATTGCGTCCCATGTTCATACCATTCCAGCGTGTCCCAATCCCATTTGGACGTATGCCCGAACAGATGCCCTTGACCCATATGCCCCAGCGTATGATGCCGCCAGCTATGCAAATGCATCAATTGCAACAACAACAATTGCCACAACAGGGTCCCATAATTATTCGTCAGTTGCCACCTCCATTCCAGCATTTGCCCATGCGCCCACCAATGCCACCACCACAACAAGTGATGCAAGCACCACGCATGGAATCCTCTGAGGAGCAGCAACAGCCAAAGATTCAAACTGTACGCATCCATATGCAGCAATTGCCTTTCCGCGAAATCCACATGGCCAACGATGAGCCCATCCAAAGAGCTCCTGAGCCACAGCAACAGCAGCAGCAACAGCCTCAGATTCAAATCCAGCATATGCCTCTGGGTATGGCCCTCCAACGTGTGGGCATCACCGCCGATGATTTGCGCAACATTCAGCGTATTGCCGAAGATCGCATTACCGATGAATTGCGTCGCTTTGCCGAGGCAGCCGATTCCGATGAAGCCAATAGCTCTAGCTCCAGCGAAGAGGATGATCAGCCTCAGCAGGCCAATGGCCCAGCTGGCTCATCTTCATCATCTGCCGAGCAGATTAGCACCACTCCCGCCCAACCAGAGCAAGAGCCTCAACATGAATCCAATGAACAGCAGCAGCAACCATCGGAGCACCAACAGCCACCACAATTGCATATCCAGCGTCTGATCCTGCAGCCTCTGCCCGAACAGCCACGTGAGACCATGACCCCACCAATGCCCGAACAGCCACCACAACCATTGCAATTCGGACGCATGGTCTATGGACGCAGTCTGGCCCAACCTGTCCGCATTCCTGTGCCCATGATGCAACAGATTGAGGGTGGCCCAGTTGCATCTAACGAAGAGTCGCAGCGACCACACTGTAAGTACATTCAAAGGGATCTATCTCAATTTGCAAGAAAAATAAATTATAAAATATATATATATTAATATTATTCTCCACAGTTGTCCAGCCTCGTTCCGTTTAAGTAACAACAACACCAAGCCTGTGATTGCTGCTCTGCGAATCGAATCGAATCGAATCTCGACGAGGATGTCCGATGTCTCTGTCCCCCTTAAGCTCCTCATCTGTCTCTCTCTCTCTCTCTCTCTCTCTCTCTATCTTTCTCTCACTCTCTATCATCAATAATATCAAAGATATATAAAAAAAAATTAAAAATCAACAAAAAAAATACGTAGAAAACTCAAAAAAAAGAGAAAAAAATAATTAATATTGTAACTATGTCGTCTTCCGTGTCTCGATTTGTATTTTGTTTTTAGTAGCAGCCTCCTTCCTTCCCCACTACCTTCCACCATCACCAAGCAACCAATCAATACGCCAAAAGTTAAATGAGAAAATATATACATATATGAATATATATACATATATATTTGTGTATATGAGAAAAACAAAGAAATCAGTTAATTTGTTTATTTTGGCCAATCTATTGTTATTGGAACTATCTCTCCCTCAAAAACCTATTTCTTCCCTATATATATATATATCTGTATCTATTCTCTATATGTATTTGTATATTTGTATAACATTCCCAACAACAAAAAAAAAAAAGAAAGAAAAATCGTATTCCGACTTAAAGAAAAACTGACAAAATTTGTTTCGATTTGTTTCAAAAGTTTCAAATAAATCCAACCAACATTTTTTTGTATATAAAACTTTATTATTTTTTTTTTGTATGTTCTTTTTTTTAACATGTTTTTTTATTGTGGAAATTCTCCTTTGTGTGTAGATGTTTTAGAAAATTAAGTATGAAAACTGAAAAAGTGAAAAATTCAATTCCTAAAGACAAGAAAAATTGTACATTTTTTTATTAAATATATATATACTATATATATTCATAAATACGTTTTGAATGCCAATAAAAAATTTGTGGATAATTGGAAACCAATAAATGGGATTTATTATACTTGGTTAAAATCGGGGTTTCTATATAAGAAGCTTATATAGAACCATGCAATTGGAAAGATTGATGCTGATCGGGAATTTATGTGGAGTCGGAGATACTTCCAATTGTATATATGTAGTTTATACTTGGTATACTGACAAATATGAATATATTGCTGTGAACAAACTTAAAACCAACTTACCCAATATTTTTATTTATTTAGGAAAAAAAAACCTTTGTTTAACTTTAGCATCAATGAGTTTTTATTTAATTTCTTTTTTTTGTTTTTCACTTTTTTTTTCGTTTTTCGTTTTGTATATGATCCTGTTTTAAGCTTTGATTTTTCGATTTTTACATATAGAGAAACAAAAAAAATGTAACAATATAATAATTTAATATAATCGTTTGCATATATATATATATATAAATGGGATTTAGATGTATGCTATATACATTTTTTTTCATAGGTATAAAATGAACAAAGATGTGTGGAGCAGGTAAAGTGGGATGATGATGGGTGATGATGGGGGGACAACCAATTTGATTTAGTTTTGCATTTTTTCGTTTCATCGCGTTTAATTATTTTAGTTTAAGTTATTAATTAGAATAAGATTAATTATGACTAAATGGTAAGTTGCATTGATGGGTGGTTAAGGGGCTGATTGATATACAAATACACACACATTTTCCTCTCATTTTTCACACATTTTCACTAAAATTGATAGACTTAAATTGGAAACGTTGCCTAAAAAATATAAAACTAAAGATAAAATCATAATCGAAAAGTATATTATAAAGTGACATTAATGCATACAGTGGAAGAAGGAACTATCCCTTTACCTTCTGGTCCTCCTGCTCTACCTTCGCCAACTAGTACATTCGTCCGGGTTAATGTTTCACTCACGTTTATCACTGAATATTACATTTTCTTTTCCTTTATTTAATTTACTTGCTTTTTGCTTGTGCTTTTGTTTATTTTTTTTTTTGCCATGATTTTTTCTTTTTCTTCGTTGACTATTTATGTATTTGTAATCTAGAGCATTCTGCTATAGATATATATAAATATATATATATGTATATTTATTTATTTAGATATATATATATATATATATATATATGTGTGTATATATATCTAAATCCTTTTGTTAATGTGATTTAGCCATTCTCACACTGATGCCCCTCACAGTTGCCCCAAAAGATGCAATTTCCCACGCCGCTGTAGCAGATGAGAGATACCGCCGTAAGGAATACCAAACTGCAAATTGTACACGGCTTTCGCTCCAGGAAAAAGCCGACTAAATATAAAACAATAAACATAACATGAGTCTCCATTAGAGCTGGATTTGTTGGCTTTGGTATAAGGAGCACAGGTAACAGACATTGCAGGCAATACATTTTGTTGTAGTTGTTGGTGCTGTTGCCGCTAATGACGTGTCCGCTTTAACTGAAAATATAATGTTTGACAAATGGTTTTAAAATGATTCGTTTAGTGATTTTTACTTTGTTCTATAATTACTTTAAATTGTTGTCCTGGGCAGAGACAAGGACAGACACACATGGACAGACAGACGATGGGTAGGAGAGAGAAAGTGAGAGCGCGAGAGAGAAGAAAAGAGTAATAGTAGCCAGTTGTTTTGTTTCTGTTATTTGTCCTTTCTTACCTTTGGGGCCCACCTGCTGCCTTCTTGCCCCCGCTCCACAGCTTGAGCTCTTGTTGCGTTTTTCTTTATAGTAAATTTATTCGTTTGTTTTGTTGTTGTCGTTTGTGCGTATGCGTTCTTTTTTTAATATTTTTATTTATCACATATTTTTAGTGTTGCCGTATTTCTTCAAGTGACAAGTCGGATCTGGCTGTTATATTAACAGTGCTCACAAAGTCCGCTGTTAAACCAATAGGCTACCGATAGTCCAAAGTGCGCCAAATTCGAAATCATTTTATATTTAATCAGGCGCCTATCTTGTGCGGAAGACTTATTTATTAAAATGATATGCTTTACACATATTTCGTCTTATGGCAACTGAAACATTACACACCTTCTCTACTCTTTTCTAATTTTCATCGTTGTTCTAAACGTTCCAATAAAGCGTATTTTCATACAAATTAGGAGCCGTTACATACGGCAGCAGCAGAATCCAGCCACTTAAGCCCACTATATACAAGATAATGCCAATAATGCGTCGCCAGGAATCTTGTTGCCAAAGATCCAGCACATCGGGCAAACCCATATGATTACAAAATGCATGAACCAGAAATGGAGCAGCCAGATGCCCAGTACGTGCAAACAAAAACGCCGAATAAAATCCAAATAAGGTGGTATATGTGAATTGGAATAGACCAATTAGTAGGGCAGTGCTTAGTTTCATGCCCAGACTTAGCAGTTCGGTAATGTGATGTAAATGAGCCACACCAAAGAACAGGGGAGTTATAAAAACAGACATTAAGGGTGAAAAACTCTGCAATATCAAAGGCATCATGCAGCCACGAAAGACAAACTCCTCGCTCAATGGTGCGATGACAAGATTCCTTAACCAAATAATGCTATTGAATGAACCACGCCAGTAATCCAATGCTGTAAGAAACAAAGAAATATGATTCTATGAGATAAACAAAATGTTTAACAAACTTTACAATATTACCTAGATAGGAACGCAGTGATTCATTTTGAATGTTGACAAATATGGGCCCCAAAAAGAGTAATACTGTGAGAAGATATGGTATCACAATAGCCTGCCATAATCCTTGCCACCGTAATCCCAACAATTTGGGAAAACTCTCACGGTTAAGTAGCTCCTCAGACGAAAAGAAGTACACGAAAAGGGGAGCCAAGCCCATCACAATCGAAACACTGGCGAATCGGCGTTTTATAGTCGATGGATGATCTCTGTCTTTATTGTGTTTGTCTGGAATTGATGTTTAAAAAATACAAGCGTAAATATATTTGTATGTATGTATGTATGTATATAGATTCCGGATTACCCGGTCGGCTTTACTTACTTCTCCACACATACAGCGATCCAACATAGAGTATAGCCAAAGCAAAGCAGCAGCTAACGGAAGTCAAAATGGGTATCTGTGGCAGTAGATCTTTTTCAGTCAACATTGTGTCTTCCAATTCTTTTGAATTATTAAACATTTAAAAACAAATTTCTCATGATAAAAACTTCTTGATGGACAACCAGAGGCAGTATACAGCTGTTCATAACAGTGTCTTAACATTGTCGGGTTGCTCCTATATGCATGGTCACACTAAACAATTTCAACAGAGTGATAACAATAACAGCGGCCGCATTTGAACAAACCTCACAACGTCTTTAATTTTAGTTTTTTATTCTAAAGTTAAAAAACAATTATTTTTCAGTTCAACTTAAATAAGAAACCTTAAAAAAAACAGAATGTCGCTGCTGATCAAGGCCTCGGCCATATCACGTCAAATTATTTATAAGGTTTCACATCTTAGTTAACAGAATTGACCTTTAACTTCAACATCTATTGCTTTAATATTCTCTCTTTGTGTTTCTCTTTCTGTGCTTGTTTGGATTTCGACTTTATGTAGTCTTCCCATTGGCAGCAGGTGCGCCATCTCAATCTTCTGGAATTCCAAAGCAAGGATCTACTGCAGAAATATGGCGTGGCCATACAGCAATTTAAGGTCTTGGATAACTCTAAGGCAGATGCAGACTTGGTTAACAAATTTGGTAATTGTCACTTTTAATATTCTCCAGCCGTTGTTTTTGGCAACTTTATATAATCATTGAATTTAATTAATTAATGTTAATTTCTATTACTTGTCTAGATTGTCCCGAATATGTGGTAAAAGCACAGATATTGGCCGGTGGCAGGGGAAAGGGTACATTTGATAATGGTTTCAAAGGCGGCGTACACATAACCTCAAAGTAAGTGCTGCCGTGGGGCAGGTACCAACAGTGGGACAATGTCGAAATATCTATGAAATTAATCAGAAATGTTTAGATCAACAAACATTTAAAATATTTTATTTTCTATACTAAATAAGTTGAAATCAAATTAACGAATTGTGACACCGGGCAAAGTAGATATATTACATGTCTGATAGTTTTCTTTATTAAATTTTCCTTTTCACTCAATTTCGAGGGGCCTGCGTGCCACTGTGCCTATGATAGAGCCGCCTTTGTGTGTTGATAACAACAGTAGCAATAATAATACATAATAATTGCCTTGTATTTGAATAGAAATATATATATATTAATTCTGTCTCTCTTGCAGCAAGAGCGAAGTACTTTCGCTCAGCAAACAGATGATAGGCAATCGGCTGATAACGAAGCAGACACCCAAATCTGGCATATTGGTCAACAAGGTGATGGTGGCGCGTAGCGTGAATATCACCCGTGAAACTTATCTCTGTATTTTGTTGGATCGTGAGCATAATGGACCCGTATTGATTGCCTCACCGGCTGGTGGTATGGACATTGAAGCCGTAGCCGCAGACACGCCCGAAAAGATCAAGACAGTGCCTTTGGACATAGGCAAACCCATACCGGAGAACACTTTGTTAGAAGTGGCCAAATTTTTGGAATTCAAAGGCGATGCCATTAAACGTTGTGCCGATGAGATACAGAAGCTGTATACCCTTTTCAAATCGGTTGATGCTGTCCAGATTGAAATTAATCCACTGGCCGAGACCGATAAGGGTGAGGTAATCTCGGTGGATGCCAAACTCAATTTTGATGATAATGCACAATTTAGGCAAAAAGATATCTTCGCTTTGGACATCACCGAAGAGGAATCCGATCCACGAGAAGTTGAGGCAGCCAAATATAATCTCAATTATGTGGCCATGGATGGTAATATCGGTTGCTTAGTCAATGGTGCCGGCTTGGCCATGGCTACTATGGATATTATTAAGTTAAATGGCGGCGAACCAGCCAATTTTCTTGACGTCGGCGGCGGTGTCAAAGAGGAACAGGTGGCAAAGGCATTTGAGATTTTAACTGCCGATCCCAAGGTCAAGGGCATCTTGGTGAATGTTTTCGGTGGCATTGTCAATTGTGCAACCATAGCCAATGGCATTGTGGCTGCCTCAAAGAAATTGAAACTGAATGTGCCCTTGGTCGTGCGACTAGAAGGAACCAATGTTACTAAAGCACGTGAGATTTTAAAGAATTCTGGCTTACCCATACAGACGGCCAGTGATTTGGATGATGCTGCCCACAAGGCTGTGGCAGCCCTCAACTAGAAGCGGCATAAAGATGCTCGCTTATCTATACAAAAGATGTCAAATGTCTTCCCTGGACGCACAGAGTTTAGCATTTATGTATGTGTAATGGACGACCTTTCCTTATTAAATAAGTTTTTTTAATTTCAGAATGAGATATAAATGTTATATACATAAATATAGTACATATACCTCTATATACACCACAAGAAATTATGTCTAAAACTTAATTCACAAGACACAAGGAGTAAAATTTAGTCTTCCTGGGAAATGGTTTAAAACATTTTGTAAATCTCTATTAATTGTAAAATATCAAATTCATTTTAATTTATTAACAATTGAACAATAGAAAACAAAATGCAATTTACAATTTACGGAAATATACAAATTTACCCATTACCAAAAGTTCTTTGGGCAATAACAGGATACATGGCGGCGTTTAACGCCTAAGTTTAACTAACTTTTGTGGTTATAGTGGAACAATTTGCGGAATCGGATCATAAGCTGCTACTTGTTCTCTGACGCTGCTCCAATTCCCGGCTAAGCATTAGCCATGCTTTTTCCGCTTGCTTTTGTGTAAAATCATAGTCCCATTGTGAGCTAAAGATCACATGGGATTTTGTAACAATTTCCGGATTTGGCACCTGATTAGCTAGACGTTTGCGAGCTTCCTCTTCACTCAAGCCATTACGTTCAATAATTCTACGTACAGCCTCTTCGGGTGGCACAATCATGGACCAAACTTCATGACAGTTCGATTCCCAACCAGCACGCAACAGTACAGCAGCCTCAAGGACGACTACTCGAGGAACTTGCCCAGATGCACGTAGATCACTTAGTCGCCTATTGACCTCGACCATTAGCTCGGGCCAAACAATTCCATTGAGCACTTGAAGCTCATGGGGATTAGCAAAGACCAATGGACCCAATTTGGAACGATCGATACGCCGCGAGCCATCGCTGGTAAGGATTTGCTCACCAAAATGATTGACAATCTTGCCATGGCATACCTGACCCGGCTCATAGACATCATGGGCAACCTTATCACAATCGATGACATGGGCACCAAACTCGCCCAATCTTTGGGCCATTTTACTTTTACCCGAAGCTATGCCTCCAGTTAGACCAATAATATAGGGTTGATCAGGCAAGTGGGGCTTGATTTCAGGCTTACGCCATCTTGTCCCCAATAGATCTATTCTAGTATTGCTGGAGCTAACTTTCGTCTCATGGATGCCATCGTGGTTGTTGCTTTCCACAATATCAATTACAAAAATATCCAATTCGTTTAGGTTTTTGCTTTTGCGTACTTCATTGACCTTTTCGCCACCTCTTAGAGTTTCCGCACTGACCACAATCATATCCAAATCGGGATCATATTGAGTGGGTCCAAACGGATCATCAATTGGCACTATTTCATATTGCAGTGTGTCATCAATGTCTAACAGAAAGTCCCTCAGTTGCTCAATGCGTTCTTCAACGGGTAAGATTAAATCGGGCAAGATTTTGGCTGGAATAGAAGAGTCGACCTAATAAACATAAGGACATATATCATAATGAGAGTTGCCTTACACTTGGTCAACGCCGCTGTGGTCACGCCCACAACAAGACGTTTGTGGGAACGTAAAACAGCCTGGGTGAGGAATATCTTATGACCCAAATGAATGCGATCAAATGTTCCACCCAGAACTACAGAAGGATACGACTTTTCAGTTTTTTGCTGTTGATCACCAGTAGCTGTTGCTTGTGGGCTCACACCCGTGGACACCACCTCGTCCAGGAATATGGTTGGTTTGCTTATGTTCAATACACTGCGCAGTCTCTCACACAATTCTGGCTGATGGGCATCGGAAAATATCAAATCCACATTCTTGCGTAATCGTAGACCAGTCACATCTTTATGCCTCAGTGGTGAAATCAGCACCCGTAAGTCGATTTTAGTGCCCACATAGCTGCTACTATCCGCATAGAGCTGTGAGATAAGGCGCCCCCAGGCCGGTGGAGGTGTTGCTGGTGATGATTGGTATTCCTGATTAACATTCAGGTGGATGTACAATGAATTCACATATTTCTCAATGCTGCGCAAGGATTTGCTCAACTGCTTAATGTTGGACACCACCAGGAGACCTGTGGATGACATGGCCGGAATGAAAATTGGACTCTGGTTTTAGTGATGCTCCAGTTCATTAATAAATTAGCAAAATGAACTAGTTCTTCAAACAATATGAACAAGTAACATTTACACTTGAGGAGTATGTTTAATACTACTAATATTGAACCAAAGAGCTGGACGCTAGCGCTCTTATATTTACTTAGCTCTAATATTTAGTATGTAGTATTATAACTAACTTCTGTAATACTACTAAAAATTTATTTATTTTATTTATACATATAGCTTCGTTGTAAAACTATAACTAATTTAGACCACTACTAGTTGCAGGGTTTTCGAACTTAATAACAAGAGAATTTTATTATTATACGAGAATATCCATCACAAAAGAAGATAAATATATACAAAAAAGAACTAGAGTCATCCAACGATAGTTGTAAGCACTTCCAATTCTTTTTAGAGATGCGTAAAAAAATACTTACTCCCATCACTATATTTAAAATTTGCCTTTCTATCATGAACCTTCAATGTCAATTGCCTTTTTAACACTGGTCTGAGAAAAGTAGTGTGGGAAAATAATCAAATTTGCGATTCTACATATATCGACTCACCACTAACGAATGAATGTCAAAAGGGAATCCGCCGCAGTCGGAAAAAACACGAGGGAAACAGAAAATTTTATTCAAGCCGAAAATTTTTTTTTATCCAAAATATAAAAAAGAAATCCAGGTGGAAAACATAAAAAATATCAAGTGCTAATCGAAAATTAAAAAGCCAAGCGGCGGTCGAGTTTCACAATTTGCAGAGACTGAGAGAATTAAAAAGCGTGTGCCTGTGTGTTAGTGGGTGTGAGTGCGAAACGCAAAGAAGCAGAATAGAGTGCCAGTGTGAGTGCGAGAGAAAGAGCAAAAGTGGTAGCGCGGGCAACGAACGACGTGTTGACGTTGAAGGACGTCGCTACCGCTGCCGCCGCGCCGCTAACCAAGGCGCAAAAAGGAGCAGGATCTCTTTGCCCCCGCCTCCCCCCCTCTACCTAAGAAAAAACGAAATACCAACAAGGCGGATGCCGCTCACTAAACAACTCCAACACCACCACCACTACCAACAACAGCGATATCCACCCACTACCCCGCCCATCATCTAACAAGAAATCCTCTTTCTGCCAAAATTCCACCACAACAACAACAACTAACAGGAGCCGCTGGTGTCGTCGACGTCGCCGCAGCCGCCGCCGCCATGCCCGTTTCGTTGGCTGTCTGCGAAACGACAACAACAACCACAGCAAATGTCGTAAATGCTGCTCTACGTGAGTCGCTGCTTGGCGTTCCTCGATCTGCTGCTGCTGGCTCTGCTTCTGCGTCTGGCTCATCGGTCAGTGTTGCTGGTGCGGCGGCTGCTGCTACCGACGATGACTCCACCGCCGCCAACTCCACGAATTTGCAAAATCAAATTGTGTCTAGTGCAAAACGCGTATTGTTGGCCAAAATTGAATATGAAGAAGTTGAGAATTATAATGACTCGGTTTTGGACAATTTAAAAACCAAATATGTTGTCATCAAGACGCTGACAACAGCAGCAATAAATAACGGTAACAGCAACAGCGCCGGCAGCAACATTTTGGGCGCAAATGGTCACGGTGAGTGAAAAAGAGACGCAATACGCAGAACACACATACTAGTCATCCATACATCCACATGCACACACATAAAAAGCAGGAAGTTTCTGAAAACAAAGCGATCTGTGGTCAATGCTTCTTCCTCTCCTTCTACCTTTTCTTCTTTCATCTCCTCTTTCTACTTTTACTACTCGACCGCCTTGTTATCAATGCTGGGCGGCAATTTCGAAATGTTACAACAACCACTGTTAAGTCGCGCAACAAAAAACAAAGAAAAAAAAAAACTAAAATTCAGTTGGCAACACTTATACACACAGACACGCAAACAGTGTCGACCCGGCCATTCTTCAGGCTATGTGATTGCGTGGGCCAAAGCAAGATGGCTATATCCTCAAACTAAGACGAGTCGACAATGTTAGAGATGAGCAAAAAGTATTTCAAAATCATTGTGATGGAGAACAAGAACGAAAAAAAAATGTGTATAGGAAAACGTGTAATCTTAAAAATGCGGATCAAGTGATTTTATTATTTTCAATATTATTACATTTATTCTTAAAATCGGAATCTTGATTTGACTTAAATCTTGATATTGTAGCGAAATATATATAGATATAAATAAGTATAAACATATGCAAGTTTCAAAGAAGTAGGATCCGCCGCATATAAATCTGTGTTTCTATTAAAAATAGTTCTTAACCTAAATTAATACGTCACATGTTTGACTCATTCGTATCGTGATTCGGTCGCACATTGTTTTTGGCTTTCGTTTTGCTCATCTCTAATGTATCTATCTTTGCATTCATATGGTGTTGTCTTTGTCTTTGGACGAGAAGCTCGTTGCTTTCATTAACAGCCAACAACAATGAGCACACACAGGTGACCATGTGTGTGTGTGGGAGTGTGTCAGCAGTTTCTTTTCTTCCCCTCAACGAACGAGCATGTTCTTGTTATTATTGTGCCTGTGCTTAGTCTTGGACTATGTTTTTTTTTCTTTGCTTTAGTTTAAATTTAGTATCAAGTAGCAGTTAGTCAATGTGCAGAGCAAAAAAGGATTCAATATAAAAATTATCACAATAAAACAATAACATATACACAAATAATATTTTTTTATATTCAATGCGTTTGCATTATGACTGTGATAACTGTGGATGGATTTACCATTTGGCTGCTATATAAATTTCTGATTGTGCCCTTATATTTTGTATTGAAATGTTTGCTAAAGTTTGATAATTTTACTCGTCATTCCGTAGACAATCGGCAAAAGCAAATCGCCAGCGGCTCTGTTTCTTCCACGACAACGTCGACAACCCCTTCATCACCCTGTGTCACGAACACGTTAACCACAAATACCACATCCAGCACAGAGCAGACGAATCCCAATGAGCTGCCCAAACCGAAACGTGTCCTTTATCAACGTGAGAATATCCTTATCGGCTGGAAGCAATCCGAACGTAAATGGCAAGTGGGAGCCGGCATGATTAATGTTGGAAACACTTGCTACCTCAATTCAACACTTCAAGCACTGTTCCATATACCCGCACTGGCAAATTGGCTTAACTCGGAGCAGGCACATCTTGAGAATTGTAATATTGGCGGTGAATCGGGCGGTGGTGGAGGAAGTAGTTTCTGCATCATTTGCGCCATGGCCAAGACATTACAATCAACACAATCGAATGCATCGGCCATACGACCATTTCACATTTACTCAAAACTTAAGCAAATCTGCAAGCATATGGTAATTGGACGTCAAGAGGATGCTCATGAATTTCTACGCTTTCTTGTCGAGGCCATGGAGAAAGCCTATCTGATGCGTTTTCGCAATTATAAAGAATTGGATCAATTGGTTAAAGAAACAACGCCACTGAATCAAATATTTGGTGGCTATTTAAGAAGTGAAGTTCGTTGCTTAAGTTGCAATCATGTCTCGATTACGTTTCAACATTTCCAAGATTTACTTCTCGATATAAGGAAATCGGATACGCTGGAGGAGGCATTTGATGGTTATTTCTCTAGGGAGAGATTAGAGGATATGGGATATAAGTGTGAGGGATGTAAAAAGAAGGTGAGTCCAACATACCGTTAATTAACGATGATAAAATATTTGATTATTGTTTATCTAATTGTCAATTGCTTTATTCACAGGTTTCGGCTACAAAACAATTCAGTTTGCAACGTGCCCCCATCACCTTATGCATTCAGCTGAAACGCTTCTCAATGATTGGCAATAAACTAACCAAACAGATTAGTTTTAAGCCTCGCATAGATTTAAGCCGTTTTGCTGCTCGATCACCGACAGCACAAGGACAATTGCCTTTAACCTATCGTTTGGTATCGGTGGTAACCCATTTAGGTGTATCACAACATTGTGGCCATTATACGGCCATCGGGCTAACAGAATCGGGAAGCTATTACAATTTCGATGACAGCTATGTCCGACCAATAGCAATGCAAAGTGTTTGCAGTACGAACTCTTATATTATGTTTTATGAATTGGATATAAATCAGCCATTGGCAACGCCAGCGAATAAGTTAAATGGCTTAAGGCAATTGACAAATGGTCATCATCAAACGACTGTCACAACAATATCATCCTCACCAATAGCAACCAATCGATTTATAGGACCACAATTACCGCCAGGTGGCTTAAATGGTTATACTAATACAAATGGGCATGCCCAAAAGACGGCGATACAATTTAAGCCACAACAGAATGGTATATTGACGGCGGTGGGAAATGGGAAATTTCAAGAGTCTGGGCAACAGAAGTCTTCATTGGTTGGC
Source organism: Drosophila emarginata (assembly GCA_037075365.1). NCBI lineage: Eukaryota > Metazoa > Arthropoda > Insecta > Diptera > Drosophilidae > Drosophila > Drosophila emarginata. The sequence goes on from JBAMCD010000296.1 coordinate 2,828,891, forward strand.
CCAGGTCATAAAAACGAAGCTTCAGCAGTTGCACCAAATGCAAATGGTAAAAGTTCCTCCAGCACCACCAATGCCAATACCATCGGCCCTAACACAGCACTCAGCTCCAACAACAAAATAAACCAGCAACAACAACAATATCTGCCAATGTTATCCTCAGACGAGGATAGTGATGAAGAGAAAACGAAGACGACGACAACACCACAGCTGCCCAGTATGCCTAAAATGGATGGAGGAGATGTAGATGAGAAGCCAAAGACATTGACAACAATAGCAACAGTTTCGAATCCTTTAAAGAGATTAGTACCATATGAGTCTGCCTCTGAGGAGGAAGAATCATCCTCTGGAACGCCATCGATAACTGCTGCTTCGTCAGTGGCATCGACGGCAGCGGCGACAGTTGCTGCAGCTGCAACGGTAGCAGCTACATTGCCACCGCCACCAACGCCGCCAACCAATGCACGGAAACGTAGCCTTCCAGATCACCATCATCTTCCAATGGTCAATGGTCATGGCAAGTCACCGAAACCAGCCTCCATGCCACCCGCAACTAACTTCAACTCGTCCTCGAGCAAACAAAAGACTGATGCCATAGACGAGATCTTTAAAAGCCTCAACAATTTTAATAAAAAACGGATAAATAACAAAAATCAAAAACATAGTCAAGATGACGAAGACGATAACGATGTGGAGAAAGATAACAATTCATCTCGCCTCATTACCACCAATGGCTGGAAACAGTCACAAATAATTAGCAGCACCACCAGCAACAACAGCATCTCAACATCAGCAGGAACTGCATCAGCGTCAGCCTCAGCATCGTCATCCGCCTCAACATCTGCCCCGCCTTCACCAAAAACTCCGCCATCGCCAGCGGTCATTAATTCAAAAACTGGCCTATGGAAAGTCACACACAATGTTGATGATGATGAAGAAGAGGAAGAGGAGGATGATGATGCTCCGCCAAATCCAAAATTACCGCCACCAGGCAAAGCCCACAAGAATCCATTCTCTGCCCAGCTAAAGCCAACCCCCTCACCATCTATGGAGGCAGCACCCAAGCGGCAAAAGCTCGTCAATGGCACATCCACGCCACATGTGGGCAATGGGTATCAGAGTGAGCCAAGCACTCCAAATGGTGGCAGCAGCAGTTCACTAAATGAACTACTCAAGCAATCCCATCGTGGATATGGCTCATCATCAGTTCTCAGTTGGAATGGCAAACAAACGGATTTGGATAAGGAGGTGAGTTAGTTAATATTCTCTTGATTACAATTTTTCATTTTCTCACAGATAAATTCATTGAAAAAGTTCGGTTTTTGCTTTTGGGTTTTTGTCTCACACTCTCTCACTCTCTCTCTCTCTCTCTCTCTCTCTTTCTCCACACTCAACTAGAAACTTATTTCTATACTTCTTATATAAATTATCAAAGGTTTGTTTACACTAGTCAAATATATATATAATGCTATATGGTTATATTTGGACCATTTGTAAACTCTCCTTGATTAGTTTTCTTTATTTTTATTTAATTATCATGCTCTTTACTAATTCCTGGATTCGTCTTTTTCCTCCATTTACTTTTCCATAATATTCTCCCCTCTCCTTTTTTTGTGTTTTTGTTTGCTTTCGCTTAACAAACTTTAACTAAAACTTTAAAAATGTTTATTAAATGTTTTTTTTTTTGTTTTTTGTTCGTTTTTGTGTTTGGTATTACAACAAATTCCCGAAAAAAAAAAAAAAAAACATTTTTCTCGCATTTAGCCTTTTGAGTTGATTTGTGCGAAACGGATAGCTGTTGATCATGGCATTATGGTGAATGATGATGATGAAGATGATAATGATGATGGTCATAATAATGCTGATGATGATGATGGCGGCGGCGGACTTGGCGTTGTCACCACCACCACCAGCACCACCACTAAAACAACGGCGGCAGCAGTCAACAACAGCAGTCAGCAACACTCCTCCTCCTTCTCGTTTGTTGCACCCCAACCGGAACGTCGTCCTCCCCATGATATTGTTCTTGATGATGATGATGACGGCCGGTAGGTGCGGTGCGGTGCGGGCGAGTGGCAGCTAAAGGTCCCCCCTCCCAAAACAAACAAAAACCATGCCAAAACTTTTCATATCGAAACTATATGCATACATATATATATATATATGTATTTATATATATATATACGTATTAGACTGTGATTTGCCATTGAAGTCTCGAAGATTTCAGTGTAAGACTTCTCCTTTCTGCGCCCAGCAATTATCTATACAAATATAGATAGAGAGATTATAGGTAATCCTCCCACCCAAAACAAAAAAAAATAAAAAAATTGTATATATATATATTTATATACCTAAAACAAAAAATAAAAACAAATTCTCCACATCCTCTCAACCTTCACCTCTCTTCCAATACCAACACCCCAATTAAGTGCAATGAAGCTTATGATTTGACTGCTGGTTTGCCACAAATAAGTGAAGACAATAGAAAGAAGGATATTCCGTGTGACCCGGTTATACCGTTTTGCCAGATAAAACCAATCTATACCCTATTCTTTATACCACATGTTCTCATGTTAGGATTGTTGATAATTCTACAAAATAAGATCGTCCATCGAACATATCTATAAAACTAATTTCCATTAATCCTACAGCTTGCTTTTCCTTTTCAACTGTTTAATAATGCTTGTCAAAATCGGTTCAATCGAATACTATATCTTTAATTCTACTTGTCAAATTTGATATTAGATGGATGCATGAAGATTGAATCTAGAAGGTGATATATTTCTAAGGAGATAGATTCATTAACTTAAAAGTCTGTCAGAATATATGGGGATATATATATATGAAACACATATGGCATAAGAAAAGATTCCGAAGAATTCTATATCTGATTTTTAAGGGCCTTTGATGTGTGCAATATCCCAATCTTTATAAACGATTTCTTTCATCCATAAAATTTAAATCAATAATATTTTGTATTATTTTTTGGTTTCTTTTCTAACGTTTTTGTAGAAAAAATTCGTATTCAAAAAGTATCAAATAATAAATAAAAAAGAAGCTCCACATAAGAATATATCACTTATCTTACTTAGATTTTGACCGAAATATATTAACTGAACGTCGGAACTAATTGTTGGAAAACATTCAATAAATCCTAATAATTTGTAGAAAATAAAATTTCCTATTTAAAGATAACCGCCTCCACCTAATCGATATGAATGAGAGTGATTCATTAGTTTTTAATGATTGATCGATCTTTTTGAATATCAACAAACCTACCTTACCATATATATGTATATATATATATATATATATATATATATATATATATAAACATATATGCATTGCATTAAACATTCAAATTTACTAGCTAATAATTTAATATAGAAACTTTGCGTGCAAATCGATCATTTGTGTGCTCGTTTGTGTCCCATCGTTCTCTATACTACCCTCATCTGCATAAGCTTCATTACCAACAATATATATATATATATACATATATATATAAGATCTACATCAAATACACTATTAAAACGAAACATTATCTCTAATTCTCTCTCCAGTTGGCGGTCGATGCTCGCGAACAGCGTCAACGGGACCATGATGACGATGAGGAGAACGAAATGGATCGTGGACGTCAACGGAAGGTGAAAACGGCAAACGGAAAAACAAGCAATATAAGCACGCCCGGTTATAATCCATTCCAGGAGTATGATACACAAAAACGTTGGCACAACAAGTCATCCGCTAACGGCGGTGGCAACTATACACCGCGCTACTACACGCAGCATGCCTTCCGACCTAACTTCCACCAGCGCAACAAATTCAAGGGCTACCGCTATGGAGGCGGTGGTGGAGGTGGTGGCGGCATTTCCAAATTTGATCATCGCAATGGATTGCAAAGGCATTTAGCAGCTGGCGGTGTGTTCCCAAGAAGGCAAAATGCCAATCAACAGCAGCAGCAACAGCAATCCTAACTGGAGGATAAACGTAAAGCATTTCTTGTCAAAAACATAATGATATAATGATCGGATCGTAATCGAAAACGATGAAGAAGCAAGGGATTCAATTTCGCTTAGTTTTTTTGTTTTTTTTTTTTTACAAGTAAACACACTCTGCTGATGATCAGAAGAATGAAAGAGAAAGGGAGAGAGAGAGGGAGAGAAAGAAAGAAAGAAGCGACAGAGAAGTTGAAAGAAGAATTAGAACAGGATTGATATGAACATATTAGTAATTAGGACTACTTTGTAATAAGCTATAAGCTAGATCATTACTACCCCCATCCTTCCCCTAAACACACACGCGCACACACATATACACACACACACACACACACTGTTAACCAGCCCTTATACCCCGCCAATCATTTTTTTTTAGTTTGAGGAGCCAACAATAAGAGGAATAGAAAACCCCCCCAAAAAAAAAGAAACAAAAAAAAAAGGGAACTATAACATGTTTTTCCATATGCGTTTTTTTAGTCTTTAAAATTATTATTATTATGATTATTATTATTCTTTTAATTGTGTTTTTACCCAAGAAAGAAAAAATAATGTAACAAATTTCTATAAAACATTTTTAAAAAATGATACACAAGTACGCTATATATATAGGTATATATATAACTATGATGAGAATAAAAATACAGAGATCACCCCCACACATCCTTGCCCAAAACATAATATTGAGCCCATCCTATCCCGATCCCGCTCCCGCCCCCTCATTTAATTTTAAATCGAACCAATAACAATTCTGTACATACATATAAAGAAAGGGTTATAAAAATGATATAGAACGGATCAAAGGATCGTTCGGACGGGGATAAATGAGTCCTCCCAATCGCTGGTGTAATTTTTAAATGAAACGCCAATTTTTTTTATATTCTGATTAATGATGATTACACTTAACTGCAAAAGCCCAAGATTAAACAAGAGCAAAAGAAAGAATGAATACAAATCCTGTTGGATAATATAATATGATATATATATATAAACAAACACAAAATACAATTATATATATACTATAGAGCTACAAAAAAACATAAAAAAAAAAATAATGGCCGACGAATTAGCAAAATTATTATTGTACAAGAAAGTGGAAAATAATAAAACATATATATATATATATATGTATGTATATATATTGCATATATATATGCATATGTATATATCACATTTACAGTTTATTTGAACCAATAAACAACAACAACCAAGTTAGTGTAATAGTAAATAAATCGTAACAAACAACCAGATTATATATAAAAATATACACCTATGTAGAAAATATATTGGGGTTAAGACCAACAAATGAATATGAAGGAATTAAACTGGGCATTTTAATTTCTCGACAAATACAGGGTGGCAACCCGATTATCCCAATGACATGATCTCAATGAATTAGATGGCAACGATAGACCGATGGCAAGTAACTGTAAATGAAATTTGATGCTCCACTAAGCCGGAAGATAGCCCTTAGCAGTACCATAAACAGCCAGATTCGAATTTGGGCTAATTTCGCTTGTTATTTTGCTGTCAAATGGATTAACCATAGATTATGTGTCCTTTTAAGAACTTATAAGCTGTCCAAATATATAGACATAGCGCTTAAAACGATACAGCGATGTTAAATTAAAACCATTGAGAAATTTAGTTAAAATACATTTATTGAGTTATTTAACCTAATCACCACCGCCGCTTCGTTTGCGTCTTAATTCCTTCTTGTTGATCATGCGACCTTTGCGATATTTAATCTGCTGCTGACCATGACCATATTTCAACTTCTTTCGTTGATGTTTTGGAACACTTTTAATGGTATTGTTCCGATCCCGTTTCGCCTTCTTCAGATTGGCCCTTTTATCAATTTGCTCCTTCATTTTAAATAGTTTACTCTTTTTGATTTTTTTCAATGTTTTCGTTTTCATTAGCTTATCCAAATCCTTTTTACTTTTGAATTCGCCGCTGTCACCAAGCGATTTGTCAGTGGAGGTGCTTGGCGTCGCCTTGCTTTTAGTGGGTTTGTGTTCAAAATCCATGCCGGGAATGCGATTGGTGTTATCTTCCTCTTCGTTCTCTGATTCCCCATCGTCCTCATCCACTTCGCTTTCTTCCGCCAGGTTGGCACCCAACATATTTCTTTGAGCAGCCAAATCATTGGTGGTCAATTCGACAATTTTCACTTGGACCTCATCATCTTCATAGGCCTCCGCCTTCTCCTCCTCGGTGAGTTCTTTGAGCGGTTCATAGGACTTCTTCAGATGCTTGAAGCCCTCTTTTACCTCTTGCCTTATACGTATGCGCTCTTCCTTCAGATTTTTGTCCAATTCTTTCTTGGCCCGGGTGCGGCGCTCATTTTTACGTTTGCGGAAACCAGTCAAAAACTCTCTGCCAAGGAATAAAAATTATGAAATGGATGTGGTTTTAGTGGGATTAGTTGATTCTTACTTTCGTTTCAGTGGATCAAACACAATTTCCACTTTATTTTTAGTTTGCTTTTTTCTGGTCATTTTAATTAAATGTTTGTGTAGTTTATTATGGAACAATGGCAATGAAACGAGCACATGTAGCTGTTATGCTGTAATGACACTACATGAAATCAACACAAAATTATGCCACACTCACACCGGCTAAAAAATGTTTGTAAAGAATAAACTTACGCATCCAAAATTAAACAAGACTACTTGTTTTTGTATTGTTACACTAAAAATATCCAATAAATTCATTTGTTTATTGTTTTTGCATAGTTATTCTAATTTATTAAAATGAATTGCGGAAGCCAAAAAGATAGCTTTTAAACTTCAAAATTTCTTATAATTCGTCGTTTGTGTTGTTTGAATGGTTAATTTATAACTGGAATTATTATTATCAAAATCTCAACATTTACAATTTACTTATTTGCTTAATTTCAATTTATGCATGTTTTTCATATGATTTCTGGTATGCGTGTAAGTCCCTTTGTTAATGAAAATTTTGGTCTTTCTTTAGTTAAATGAGTACAACTTTGTGAAAGTATATGAATAATTAGAATTTTGTTTATTAAATATATAGCTAATAGTCTCTTGTACATATTTGAGTCTTTATTTTGTTTGGCGGGGCGATAGAACAAAAGTTATAGCGGTGTAATTTAAATATTTTAGTGTTAATTCTTTTGGAATGCCAGTAATTTTTGCTGTCACTGTATGTGTGAAAAACCCACCCTACGGGATACCAAATGGGACAGAAAGAGAAAGCTAATGATCGTAGGCCAAAATGTTTACAGCCTACCACCCTTTGGCACGCCAAAGGAGTGAAAAAGAGATAGCCAATGATCATAGGCTAACTCAATAGTGCAACGCCGGCAGAGTATACATATGTATGTTGCAATAGGTCAGCATATAAGTTATAGCAGTAAGGGAACAATGGCACGCGTCGCCATAAGTATTTAAGCACTAGGGAGAAAAGCTATTGCAACGGTTAATTGTGATTTTTGGCAGCGGCGCCAAGCCAAAAGTGTGCCAAAAACTAAACGAAGAAGTTTTGAGAGTCAGTCTAATTAAAATTTAAAGTGACAAGGAGTGAAAATGGTAAAGTGCTAAGATTTAAGTAAAAATTAAACTAGTGTAATTAACTAAAAATCAATCGCTACAAGTATAAAAGGTGAGCACCTGCAAAGACAGATTAAAAGTCCTTTTAAGGTTTTGTTTTCTGTCAAAAGTTGTGATGGGGAATAGGAAAACATATGTACATATGTATGTACATATGTATATACTAATTATCTATATGTATGTATGTTAATGGATTTATGTTAACCGAATCATAGTATTTTTTTTGATCGGTTAAATTGTTTTATTGTAGTTTTATTCACTATAACTGTTTGGCAAAAGACACACACATATACAAACATATGTATGTACATATGTACATGTATAAATATACTGTTATGCATATGTATGTATGTGTGTATGTGGATATTGCGTCTTATTAAATAAATTTTCATAACATTATTAATTATGATTCCCCATTATATGGAGATTCGCGATTATAATCTCAGCTCAGACTTTTATTTTTTGTTTTATTTATGGAGTTTATCTTGGGCAAATGGTCCAATATTGGCAGCATGGGCCATTAAGGCGGGAATTGTGCTCTGCTCATAGTTGCCGGAGAACAGATGCTCCTGGGGACCCGATGCAAAGACGGCTACATCTTCTCCACCATGCGTCTCACTATTCAATGGGACAGTGGCTTGGAATTCAAAATCAACATTTTCCGTATTGACATGGGAGAGATCCAAGCGGCCTGTTTCCTCATTGTAGGTTTGCTGGAAACCAGGACCATTGGCATACGAAAGAATGGTGAAGGGTAGCTCATCATCAGCTAGATTTGGGGCTACTTCATAGATATTTTGACGGCGATACTGCAAGAGACGGATATAAAAAAAAAAGTTCCATTAAATTGTTAGACAAAATTTAAGCCTTCCCTTACCGGATAACCATTGATGGTCATTGTGTGGGAATGGTCGGAGGTCACCACTATAAGAGTGTCTTCTTCGCTGGTTAAATCCCGGGCCAATTCAACAGCTCTGGCAAATTCCTGGGTATCCTCTAAAGCCTTATGGGCCAATGTGGCATGATGGGCCATATCGATTCTACCGCTTTCCACAAACAGGAAATATCCTTCGTCATTGCGACTCAATACCTTCAGGGCCGCCTCTGTCATATCAGAGAGTGAGGGTTCAGCATATTCCATGTGCAATCTCTGGCGATCGCCATGATAGGGACAATGAGATGCATCAAAGAGACCCAATAGGTAATCGGTTTTACTTAGATCCAAATCATGTAGACCCTTGTATGACCATACATAATTGCCCTGGTAACCGCGGTCCTTCTTATCCTGTTGCCAATCTTCAATCAAATCCCGGCCATCCGTACGTTCACCAAGGGTGCCCTGTTCATCATGTTTGGTTTGATCACGAAACTGGGCTCGACCACCACCCAAAACTACACGTAAATTTTTACCCACAGACCCTTCAATCAATTGGCGAGCAATATCGGTATTCACATCCGGGCTGCAACCATGTTTAACTATAGTCTTATCATTCTCCCAATCCCTTTCAGCGGTATGAGCATAAACGCCAGCGGGAGAGGCATGAGTTACTCTAGCTGTAGTGACCAGACCAGCCCATTTGCCTGCCTCTTGAGCCCATTGGGCTATACTCTGTGTGTGAGTGCTTGTATTGGTGGCCGCCAGACAATCTCTTCGTGGCACTTCAGCGTTCACACCGATAGTACCATAGTTGGCCTTAACACCGCTCAAATATGCTGTGGCTGTACTAGCCGAATCGGGTGTGCGTTCATCCACAGCATAGGTTTTTGATAGGCCCACATAGGGAAATTTCTCAAAATAGACTTGCTTGTTGCTATCGCCAAGATGGGCACGTGTTGCGGCAATTGTATGGACAGACATCCCATCGCCAAGGAACATTATAATGTTTTTCGCACGATTCTCGTTGAGTGTTTTATGATGGCTAAGCTTATCGGCCAGAATCGATTGGGCCTTATCGTGCCAGAAACGTGTCTCGAGCTCCTCGTCCAGTGCCACAAAGTCGCGTGAGCTAACCAGGCGGGGATGTTGGACTGCAAAAAAAAAAAAAAAAAAAACCGAAAACAAATGGATTACAAATTATGAAAATCATGATGATAACGGAAGCTAACTTTATTTATTTGTTAATAATTGTGAAATTGCTTACAAAACTATATTTAGAATAGAAAATTTACTAACGTAAATTCGTTAATTTAATAATGATAAACAAGCTGGAAAATTTCTATGGAAATAAGGAATCGAAATGATTAATCTGAATATTGTTATAAGAATATTTAAGAAAATATTCAATTATAACGGAATTTCAATTTTGATGTTGAAGTTTATAATATTCAATATTCTAATTTTTGGAGACTCTTTTATAATATTCCAATGAATACGAAACGTTTCATTTGAACTTAAAAGTTTAAAATAAAAAAAACATGAAATTAATTGAATTAAATTACTTTTAACAAAGACTTAAAACAATTATTATGATTACAAAAAATGGACAATTGAAAGAAGATTGGATTGGTTAAATTAGGAATATGACTGATATAACTTATCAACTTGAATACCGTAATCATTCAATTGTTTAGAAATCAAAATGAATATTGGGGAAAACCCAAATCAATGAAATGTTTGTTAAACGGTTCTAAATATCTTTGAGATTGAATCAATGAATAGATACTTAAAATTGTCTAGAGATTAGTTTGCTCAATTGCCGTCAATTGAAACGAATTAACTTTAGTTTTTGACTGATACTCACGTAGTTCGTGCTCTTCCTCGGTAAGCTCCTTGGCCAGAGAGTTATGGCAAGTGCCCAAGATGAGAAGCAGACTCAAGCAATAGAAGGTCTTCATATTGAGGCTGCCTAATGACGACTGAGTTGAATAATATCAATTCACTGGGTTATATAGCCTACGATCCAGGCTGGTTCTAATTTGGTTGATTTCATTTCTATTTTTTTTTTTTGTTTTTTGATTTCTGGAATCTAAAGTGTATAAACTGACTATCTCAAGTGGGCTTATGAGCATAAAGAGCGGACCGGGACCTCGTCGAAACGTGAGTATCATAAATAACAAAAATAAAACACCTGACTTGCTCGTGTTGTCTTCGGAATGGGTTTATATAGTGGGACATGTGTCAGCAAAAGAAGTACAGTATCCATTCGACTGGCAAAGTGAAAGCAACAAGGTCGACAGCAAAATGGCTAACAAATTGGTCATAGTGTTGGGTCTCTGCCTGATGGTGAATCTGGCATGGAGTGCAGCTGTACCCAAGCGAGTTGAGATCAATGAGGAGGATATGCATCCAATTTTCACACAGAAAGCGATGCGTTCAACTCCCCTCAATCCCGAGGAAGCTAAACAGGATTATTGGCTTGAGGCCAGTAAAAAGCATATACTGGAGAAGCTCTCCTTTGTCCGGAATACCAATAAGGCTAAGAATATCATACTTTTCCTAGGAGATGGCATGGGCTTGGCTACTTTGGCAGCAGCACGAAATTTGCTGGGTGGTGAAGAGAAGAAACTTTCCTTTGAAGAGTTCCCCTTCACTGGCCTCTCCAAGACCTATTCGGTTGATAAAATTGTTCCAGATAGTGCCTGTACTTCCACCTCATATTTGTGTGGTGTCAAGGCCAACTATGGTACCATTGGAGTGAATGCCCATGTGAAACGTGGCGATTGTTTGGCCATGGCCAATGAAACTAACCATGTCTTTTCTCTGGGCAAATGGTCTATGGATAAGGGAAAGGCAGCTGGTCTTGTGACCACAACGCGTGTGACTCATGCCTCGCCATCGGGTGTCTATGCCCATACAGCTGATCGTGAATGGGAGAACAATGCCGTCCTAGAGGAGGCATGTCCCGGTGAATTGGGTGAGAATCTAAATGACATTGCCGTTCAGCTGATACACGGCGAAGTGGGCAGCAAACTGAAGGTTATGCTAGGTGGTGGCAAAAGGAGTTTCTATGCTCCAGAATTCTACGATAAGGGCAGACGCACAGATGGCAGAAATTTGGTCGAAGAATTTGAAGCCCTCGACAAGGATAATGTCTTTGTGAAGACACAAAAGAAGCTATTGAAGGTGAATGCCACCGAAACGGGACGTCTCTTGGGCCTATTCAGTAAGAGTCATTTGCATTATCATCTGGAACAATTGGCCGATGAGGATAATAATGAGCCAACTTTGGAGGAGATGACACAAAAGGCTCTGGAGGTACTGCAAACTGAGGAACAAGGCTATTTCCTATTCGTTGAAGGAGGTAAAATCGATATAAGCCATCATGATACCATGGCACGTATTGCCTTAGATGAAACAGTGGAACTGTCGAAGGCTGTCAAATTGGCACGCGCCATGACCAGTGAAGAGGATACTCTAATTGTGGTCACATCGGATCATTCGCATACGTTCAGTCTCTCTGGCTATCAGCCACGTGGCAGCGATATTTTCAGCGAGGCCGAAACGAAAGGCAGTGACGGCAAACCCTATTTGGCTCTCAGTTATGCCAACGGCATGAGTTTCGAAAACTACTACGATACGGAAGGGCATCATCGTTTCGATCCTTTGGTCCAGAAGACTGATGAATTTGATCAATTGTTTCCAGCCATGGCTCCACTTTTGTCCGAAACCCATGGAGGTGAGGATGTTGCCGTTTTTGCCTCTGGTCCTTGGGCTCACCTATTCACGGGAGTTTTTGAACAAAACTCCATTCCCCATATGATGGCGTATGCTGCCTGTGTGGGTGATGGTCAAACAGCATGCGATTGATTGATTGATTGATACAATGGTTGATTGACAGGAGTTAATTAAAAAACAAAAAAAGAAAAAGAAAAACGAAAAAACGTAAATTCAAAACTCTCTCACGTATACTTTATCTTTTGAATGGAATACTCAAAGAAGATTATCTGTCATGGGGCCAAACACTATCTATTTTATTTATTATATATTTATATATTTGTTTAAAGTACTTAAGCACCTGCCATTGATCCACAAGATTGCAGATAAGACTGTACTCTCTATTTTATATATAATTTTAATGCCAAGAAAAAAAAATATAACTAAAATAAATTAAGTTTTTCTTGAATACTTTTGTTCCTTTTCTTTTCTCCTTTGAGTAAGAAATTAAAAAGTATTCCCTTACAATTTAGATAAATTTAGATCAATCATAAATTGGATTAATTTAGTTTTTTTTATTTTTTATTTGGCAAAGTTAAGAAAATCCTTTTCTTTCCTTATCTTTAAGTGTCGGCTATTACGTAGGAACTTGAACATTAAATCTACTTCAGTGGTTCACTTGGATGATAGCAGCGTTCCATTTAATGATAAGAAGAAAATATTTGTTTGATTTTTAAATGTTTTATTATTTAATTCCAATAAAACGGAAACGGATAGATAGTGAAAAATAGTTTCACGTTGAAGGACCACTCAAAAAAATAATGTTAGAAATTATCAGTACTTGTTTTATTTAAATATCTATATATATCTTAGTTGGTGGGAGTATTTGCGGGGGGGCGGGGAGGTAAGAATAGGAGTTTTCCATAATTTCCATTGTTTATAGTATAACGGCATATCGACCACCGTTACGTGGTTGAATTAATGAGGCATATTTCTCTTTTAACTCCACAAGGGCACGTTGAAAATTTTCCATGGTGTTCTCCAATTGATTGCCATTGGATGGGGGAGAAGATACTGATGATGAATATCCAGCAGTTGGTCGTTCACCCAATAGGAGAACCCTTCTCCAATCGTGTACGGCATCGTTGAAGTTAGTCCCGCCGCGTAGAAAATCCTTTTTATCAAAATTATTTGCTGCAAACATTGCCTCATCGAGTCCCTCGGGCGGTAATGTGGTCTGTCCCGCATTCGAGTCTGGGGGTGTGGCCGATGTGGGTGCTGCCGGTGCAGCAGCCGGTGCAGCAGCCGGTGGTGTTATGCTGGGCATGGATGCTGCTGTCGGCAAGGTGGGTAGATCTTGAAAAGAGTTAATCGGCACTGGCACTGGCATCTCAAGCAATTCTTTTGGCACATCCTTGGGTGATTCTATTTGCAACACTTGACCATCTGGGGTGATGCGGAAGAGTTGAGTGCGTCCATTTAAACCCGCTCCAGCGGGCAGAACGATTATATTGCCAATAGCCGTCGATACTCCACTGGCCGATTCCGCTGGTGACGTGACCAATGGTTGAATGGGTGAACCGCCTCCCCAAGGACCTGGTCGTGGACCCAATGCAGTGCGAAATGGCGCTGCTGGGCAGGGAAAGCAATATCCAGGTGGACCCGGTGGCCCTGGCAATCCTCTGGGTCCGGGTATAATTTGTACATTTGGATTAAATGGCGAGGTGGGCGGATAGCCCCATGAACCAGAATAAGAAGGTGATCCCGGTGGACCGGGTGAACCAGGTGGACCTTGAGGACCAGCTGGTCCTTCTGGTCCAGGATCACAGCTGCATTTAACCAATGAAGCGCATGCCATCGATAAAAGTCCTAAAAATCCGTTGGAACATTTTCAAATATAATCCATCGAGAAAATGTCGAGAGGACTCACCCAAAAGGACTAAAAGAATTCCAAAAAAACGATTGATATTGACATCGGTCATGATGCTGCTGCTGCTGCTGCTCTTTTCGGATATTTTCACAAAACTGAATTGATCTAGAACCGTCTCTTAGGTTTTATATGGAAAATCAACATACACTGAACGAATTAATTAATAATATTTGAGTTTCTAATTTTAGGAAAAGTTTCATCAAGATTTTTGATTTGATCTGTTTTTGTTCGAGTGTATGGAAAAGGTCTATCTAAATGATATTCGAATCCAGTTGAAATTGGTTTAACTTTTAAAATGAATGCATATAAAATGAGGCAAAAGCCATAACTGTTCTTGGTTAGAAAAAAAAAAAAAAGTTAGTATCACCAACATTGATACTGACATTTATTGGAATTTACATTCGGAAAACATTGGACAAGCCCCATCATCATCATGATCCACTCTATTGATGCGGGCAGGGGGGGGATTCATACCAACACAGATGCATACAAAGATCCGTATACTGCCAAAAGCGCATCAAATGTCAATCAACTCGTTAAAATGTATCTTAGAATTTATGATCAAACCCACATGATGGCCTGGCCCCAAGTTGAGTTTATGAATTACTATAACTTGTCTTACCTTTCTTTCAACACTTTCACAATAAACTAACAAGAAATAAGGTTCTAAAGGAATTTTGTATATATGTAATATTACAATTCTCTATCCCCTCCCTCACTCTCACTCTCTCTCTCTCTCTCTCTCTTTCTCTTTTATAGGTCTTTCGCTCTCTCCACAATTTAAGCGCCGTTATTGTGGAGGTTCTTATTGATCTTTCATTAGCATAAATTACGAAATGCACATGATATCCAACTTGGATTCCAATGCCGCCAGTTACATTTACATTTCCTCTGTAGTTCTCAAAGACACCACGTGTTATTAGCCAAACATCATCATCAAAAGGTAAAGGTAAAAGTGAATTTGTTTAAATTTAATATGTATATACATACAATATATGCAGAGTTTGACCCTTATCGGATTATCCATCTACTTAGCCAACACACACACAAAATGTCCCATCATTCAATATTAGCTTTCATTCATGTTCCTTCGTCATGGAATATTCCCCTCAAAAACATTTCATATTCACGTTTTTATAATGGGCGCCATATAGCATGAAATTGTTTTTTTTTTTTTTTTACCAATTCATTGCAAATATCATCTTTAAAAAAAATCTATTTGTCGCTAAGCCAAGTTAAAATTGAATCTTAAATTATCTGCAAATTGGATGAAAGGCCCAATAAAAAGTTAGCCAAAAATTCAGATTTATCATATCAAAATAAATAACGAAAACAAACAATTAAACTGATCAGATTGACAACAGAGAGCTACTTGAAATGTCTGATCAATATATAAATATTGATAATATATTGATCGGAGGGCCGGAGTCACTTGAACTCATATTATCGGGCGGAATAAAACTGAGAAATCTCTAGGATATGTCTACAGTAAAGATTTCATTAGATTCAATATAAAATGGTCACCAAAATCTATAAATATATCAAAAGTAGTTTCTAGTCTAAAGTTATTCACTTCAATGTATTCCAAAATTATTCCATCAAATAACCTATTTTCGTGAGATCGGTTCAATATGTAAATGAATAATATATTCGTTACATACCAATTAAATGTCATATATTTTATGACCCTCCCCGCCCCAACTATTTCAAATTGTCCGAGTTGTCAAACTGGAATAGACATAAATGAAACCGGCAGCGGAGCGGATTCACTTCAACGCCGTGTCAAGACGTCAACGAACACACTCTCACTGTCCCTTTCGCGCAACGTTTTCTCTTTCTATTTGATAATGATTTTTGGAAACTTCTATTTTCAATATCAATTTGAATATGTTTGTATATAATTATATAATTTACAAATTTTATGTGATAATTTAATGGAGTTTTCACTTATGTGACAAAAAATTATATATAGAATGATAAGGGTAATCGGTATTTGATAGATATTCAAAATCGATTTTAACAGTCAAAATTGTTTAATATATGTATTATTCAGCTTTTGATATAAAATTATAGTCGAAAATCGGTTAAGAATTGGCAGTTGTTATTGATTTTTATATGTTACATTCAATTTGTCGACTGCCATTTATGATCAACCGAAATCGGTGTTAGAATTGTTTATAAAAGATGACATATTTGGGATATAGAGTTTCAGACCTTTTTCGACAAATTTTGATTTTCGTAGTATAAATTTATATAAAGAGGAAAATATAGACGATTGTAAGATGTTTACATATTTTTGTTTAAGTTTCCGTTTGATTTCTATCTAAATTTTTAAAGTGTGAAATGCAATAATTTGATTTTACATAATTGAATTTATTATTATTAATATTATTTATTATTATATTTATCGACTATGGCTAAATCATCAGCATCTCTCGTACATAAACTTAATTGGCGCAAAAATAAGTTGAAGTCACATTTTCGTTTCTTACTATTTGCATTTTCATTTCATTTTTGATAAGTTTCAAGTTTCATAAAACACACGCACATACTATTTATAATGTATATATATGTATATATATGTTTATATACATATACATACATAGATCATCATCTCATCATATCAAGGAAACAAATTATATATATTTGGGATATTGCAACTTTGGTTAATGAGATTTTTGAGCAACAAAATATAAGAGAGAGGAGGGAGGAAACGAAATAAAATAATATATTATTGATTGGTAGTTAGCTACATAACTAAAATTATACGCAAATAAATACAAATCATTTTTCGCTTGATGGTTGGTGGTGGTGGTAGTGGTGGTGTTGGTGGTTGTGGTTGTGAAGAAGAGTTCGAATAGAGGGGGGGGCAATAAGGGTATAAATAGATGAGGGGATATATTAGTCTATTTTCACATTGGAATAGATTTTGCGAACAAATAGATTTGTGCCCACATAGCCAACAGTGCCACAAATTATGCCCAAGGCGCCGCTGAACAAGGCCATATAACCGAAATAAAATGCCGTCTGAAACAGGCCAAACATTCTGCAATTGAAAACAAAAACGATTGGGTTAAAGATAATTAATGGAACATCAAATTTATGTACACTTACTTGGTCTTAAAAAAGAAGTAATAAAACGAATAGGCATACACATAGATCGATGTTGAGCCAGCGGCCATAAAGCTCGTCCATTGCCATCGATAATCCTCGGCATTAAGCAAAAAATATGTGCAGACAATAGTCACGCACACTGTGACCACAGTTAGTATGGTGAACACCAGCAACATAAATCCATAAACATAATAAATTTTATATGCCCAAAATGATGTGAATATGAAGTACCTGCAAATATTATAATAGAGAAGAGATTAAGAATCACTTCAATTGGAAGTACTTGCTCTAGTTGCTGCGCTTACATTTCAATAAAAATGGAACCAAATGGCAAAACGCCACCCAGCAGAACAATAATAGCTGGCTCCATATACCATTTCTTTTCGGGTATGGGCCGTGGCACAGCATTTACGCGACATGGAAAATCCGGTTGGCCATCCAAATTGCGTCCAACTACAGTGCCCACCAATGTCAGGGGCAATATGACAAATAGACATATACAAGTGACAGCGACCATAGTACCAAAGGGTATAGCTCTTGAGGCATGATACCCGATAGCTATGAAATTAATCATAAACGCTGTGCCACAGACTGCAACCGGTACAGTGAAGGCAGAGACCAGCATTTGACGTATCCACAAACGACCCCCTAATCGTGCATATAGCGAACCACCAAAGTAACCATTAATCGGTGATGTTGCCGCATATACAAATATGGCTGTTGATAGCATGGAACCTCTTTCCGTATATAATTCACCAACAATGGCAAACATGATGACACAAAAAACTACCGAAATCAATTGATATCCAGCTCCAATTAATGCCGAGAAGAGTAATGCATTTGGTGGCGATCGAAAGACATCACCATGCACCTGTTTCCATCCATATTCATCACCCAAATCACGTTCCATATCATCGACCTCTTCGTCCTTGCTATATCTAGCATAATCTTTGCGCAATGTTCGCATTAATATCATAGAAACGAGTCCAACAAGGAATATAACCATCATGAAACTATTGAAAATACTGAACCAGTGAATCTGTAAAAACCAAATATTCATAAATGATCATTAGCAAAGTAATACAATATAAATATATATATCTTATAATATGTGTGAATGCAAATACTAATCTCAATCGCATTGAACTAGATATAGATTGTGATTTTTAACTGAAATCTGTATAAAAATCTTTAACTTGAATAAAGAGAGGAAAAAGGAGAGTAGAAAGGAGTCTCTGAATACTAAAAACCATTTGGGATTCTCGACTGCTACATTTTTCTTTAAACTAAATATTAAAATTTAATTTAAAATAGATAAACAATGGGCATTACTTCTAATATTAAGTACATTCGAAAATCACATATGTTAGAAATCATCATGAATCATTTGACCTTAAAAACGTTTTGCAAGTGCCTAACCTTAGCAATTATCTAATATATGGCAAAACTCTTATAAAAACAGCTATAAAAATGACAAGAGTAAAATTTGAACTCAAAATGCCAAAGATATATACAAAAATTAACAATCAATAATTAATTAAAATTAACAATTAAGTTCTAATTCTATTAGCTTGTTGGCTAATCTTACACTTTGTATATTGAATGGAAATAACTATCATGTATGTGCATTCAAATAATTAATATATGTATTATAGATTTTGCAATTTACCCTATGTTGAAAGAAATTTGGATCCAGATATTTATCAAAGCGATTCTTAAATTCCACTTTGCTAGTCTTCCAGTTAACTTCATATGAGAAGTCGATTTTGGTGCCGGGTTTTAGCTCTTGTCGTGCATCTGTGGTCAATGTTATATCAACAATTTGCTGTCCATTATAACCAATATCAAATTTCTTATGCGTAAATATATAGTATTTGCCATCACGTTCATCCCGTTCACCGACTTTACCCCATATGGGTAGGCCATCGATATACATCTGATACCAATACTCATTCATAACGGCATAGGTAAAGGCTTTGGCATTCTCCTCAGTCAATTCGACGCCACAGATCACATTGCGTTTTTTATTCTGGGCGAAGGCCATTTGATAGCCACTGAACTCAAGTTCGACACCCTGCAGAGCCTCGCTCAGTGTCTCATGGTAATGGGAAATTGAAGTTTTCGTACCTCGACAGAATGGTAAAGAGAAATATGCATATGTCTCCTGACGATTATGATATGGACCCACTGTATTCATCCAAAGGACAACTTCTCCTTGGTCATTGTACTAAACGGGAAGCAAAATAAAAACACAAAATCAGAATGATTGAAAATGAGGAATTAAGATAAAGAGAAAGAGAGACGTAATGGGAGAGCGGCATTTAGTAATGGTGGGAGGGACCGGATGAGGGAAGAGAGACAAAAGTATAGAAAAATTTCATTGATAAAAACAAATGTTAAAAATACAAATACATCGACCGGCGACAACGTTAATGACGATATGTAGCGGAGTTATACATATTATCTGCTACCACCTCTATACTACATACCTTGTGTGTGTGTTCATCTGCTCTGGACACGTAGCAATTCGCAGTAAGAAGAACGATTAGCAGCCGCCACAGCCTGGAAAAGTTAGTGATTTGCCTTGTCGTGGCCATATTGTTGAAGGTCCTTCTCTGCTCCTCACTCTCTCGCACTCACGTGGATGTTTTCTTTCTTACTGCCAGCTGCCAAGGGTTCGTTTTTATGGGTTTAAAATTAAATTTTATATATTGTGTACTTTTTTTCTGTTCTGTTTTGTTTTGTGTGTGTGTTTTATTTTTCCTGTTGTGCTTGTTTTTAGATTTGCGACAGGCTTTAAGGGCGGGGGGTGGACTGTTTTGGGTGAGTGGTGGGTTCTTGCCTGCACCTGTATACGTATACCTAATTTAATGTTAGTCTCAAAAACAAAAACAAAACAAATTTAACAAAACCTCGCCACACTTCATGAATACTCTACACTGAGAAAAAAAATATTTGACATAGTAACAATTAATCGAAGCGAATTCAAGTTTAGAACTTCTTTGGTTAAATAGGCGGAGCAAATTCAGGTTTTGTACTCCTTTTAGTATAATAACCGGAGCGAATTTAGGTTTTATTTCTAAACCAAGTTGAATATCCAAGACACAACCCTAAATACAAAAACGATAACGATTAATTGGAAACGTGCGACGGATGCCACTATTTGCAATTATTTGCAATTGAACGGTCACACCGTTTATATTGTTTACAATTAAATGCGATTGTATTAAATTATTGAAATTGTTAACAAAATGAGTTCCCCAACAAGTAAAAACGTGAGCGAAACAAATGGCAACAAACCTAAGAAATCGGCAAAAACAAATTCCAATGCGAAAAGTGGTCCGATGGATACTAGAGCCGAGTTGGCGGATCTAATAAAAAAAAAGGCGGAAACTTCGGTATGTGCGAAAAAGAGATAGCTATAGCAAGGGAAGAATACAGAGGGGAAGAGATCTGTAAATGAATTGAATAATTCATCTTAACATATTCATTGCAGGAACAATTGGCAAATCTTGAGCGTCAGATATATGCCTTCGAGGGCTCATATCTGGAGGACACTCAGCTATGTGGCAATATAATACGAGGATGGGAACGATATTTAACCTCGAATAAGGCAACCAATTCCAAGGCAGATAAACGAAATCGGAAATTTAAAGAGGCAGAACGTTTATTCTCCAAGTCCAGCATTACCTCCATGGCTATTTGTAATCGTAGGTGACCCCAACACCCCCCCCCAAAAAAAAAAAAAACAAAAAACAATGTATATGGCAATAATTAATGTAATTATCATTCTTTTAGCTGAACGTGCCAGCGAATCGGATTCAATTACAAATGAGGATTCTAGCGACAATCAAATCTCCATTAATCAGAATACCACAACAGCCCATGATGGGGCGACAAGCATTAAGAGTACACCAAAAGATGAAAAGGGTAAGATCCTCGATCATCTATTTATAGATCTAGTCTAGGCATATAGATATTTCTTGGATCTATACATATATAATATCTATCTTTATTTTTGTTTTTCTTTCGCACTCTTTGTGAATTTTCCTCTCTTAGATTCCCCCTCGCATCGACATGAAGGCAGTTTATTGGTCAGCGGTTCTCTTGGTGGCGGAGTTGGTGGCGGTGGTGGCATTGTAGGCGGTGGTGTTGGTATGTCAGGTGGTAATCTTAGTGGCACCAGCAATCATAAAGATATGCTTGGTACACCAACATCAAATACAAAAAGTAAACTAACCTCCAGTTCAAGTGCAACAGCCAAGAAAAGTGGACATATAAACAAAAAGATACGACATCGATGATAAAATGGTAATTAAAACTTGTATAAATTAATGAGAAAAAAAAACAACTTAAATGAATGAAAACAAAATGAGTAAAATCTTTAGAAAATAAGAAATGCTTAGAGATTGTATGCCAAAAACCGGAAAATATCTCATGATTTCAGGGCATATTCATAAGAAAAAAAAGAAAAAGAGAAAGAAAAAAGGATAAGTAAAAGCAAAATATTTCAAAACTCTTACACATCAAATAAAAGTGTTGTTAAGTCCCTCGTTTAATCTAAAAAAAACTTCACCAATACTTGTTAAAAAGAAATATTTAGTTCAAAATAACACTCATTTATTTTTTGTATAAACTTAAATTGTATATATAATGAATTTTAAAGTAATTCCATAATTTCCGTAATGGCAAACGAATTGTAAATTAGAAAAAAAGCATCTTTCAACCCAACAAAAGGTTTTTAATTCTCTCTATTAATAGCTAGATTTAAATGATAATTTTTCCCATAAAAATTTAAATTAAGCTTAAATAAACAAATGTTGCGCAAAGTAATTTGCCAAAATTGTTGCAAAATGATTTATCTTATTTTTTCACCTTAAATTTTTATTTTCAAAATCATTTTTGTATTCTATCCTTCATTTATAATTTTCTCTCCAATAAGTCATTCTGTCTAATTTCGGTGTCGAATATGATCAACGAGCTACAAGTAAAGAGGAATGTACATACAATCGCAATCTTACCTGTGGGATGGAGAAACGTTATTCCATTAAAGATGATTTGCTGCCTTGTTTTTTGGCACAGTCGATGGCAATGGCCATATAAACAACCATTCAAAGAAATGGGTGTTCTTAAACATCATAAAGAATAAGATGGATTTTTAAAGCATCGTTTGAAACGAATTGTCGGAACAGAAAAAATAGAAGTACTTATGGAAAATCGCGACTTGAAAAGTCACAGGGTGAGTCTTTGTTTTTCCTTCCATATTGATGAATTTGGCAAAACATTGATTGAACGATACTCCAAAACAAAAAGATTAATTATCAAATCCTCAACATACAATTAATCAATTAAATAATATAGTAATCTGATCTGTAAAATATTCAGAATAATTATGCATACTTTCTTTCGATTGAATGTATATTAAGAAATTATATATTTCAAATTGAAATTGTTTTAAGCTGAACTTCAAATTGGAGTTGACAATGCGGTTCACCTAGAGGGCGCCTCCTCTGTAATGATAAAATCGCCATCTATGATAATTTGAATAAGAAACCGTTATGTTTTAAATACGAGCTTATGCAAGAATCAATTTTGTAGTTTGAATGTGCTATTACAAATGGTATATAGCAGCATATGTATATATATATATATAAATATATACATACTGTATTTTGAAGATATTTATAGCTATTATGGATAAAATTTGCTTCTTATTCTAGCCCATTTAAAGCGAACATTTCTTTTTATACAAATGTCTTTCATTCTAAACGTTGTCCATTGACCTCCAGTTAAGGCATTTAATTTATGGGCTTCGCCGCCTTTCAAACAAAAGAAAAATAGACTGACTTGGATCATCATCATCATCACTGCCATCATCAACCAAAAAACCACCGACGGACCGACCGACAAACTGACAAAAAAAATGATCTCCATGCTGGCTTGAAGTTTATTGACCCAAAGTTCTAAAGAAAAGTTGAATGAACTTGACCAAAAAACGAAAAAATAAAAAAAAAATGGTAACAAAATAGAAAA
Source organism: Drosophila emarginata (assembly GCA_037075365.1). Lineage (NCBI taxonomy): Eukaryota > Metazoa > Arthropoda > Insecta > Diptera > Drosophilidae > Drosophila > Drosophila emarginata. The sequence goes on from JBAMCD010000296.1 coordinate 2,852,135, forward strand.
AAAAGTGAAGCTACGCTTTAAGCTAAAAAACAGCCTTTCCCTTTTCCTCTCTCTCTCTATCGCTCTCGTTCTCATATTCGCTGTCACTCTCTCTTTCTCTCTCACACGGACTCTTACGCACTCTCTTTTTATGTTTCGTTTTACTTTTTTTTTTTATTTTTTTTTATCAATTATTTGGTTGGATTTTGTTTTTATTTTTTTCGTTTCTGACTTTTTACGGCTTGTTGTCTTCTATTTCACTTTCGTCATACGCGGCGTATGCTTGATTTTGATTTTCGCTCGTTGCTCGCTTTTCTTTGCAAACTTCAAGTGAAAATGGCAACGACCGTTTGTTGTATTTGGATCTAAAACAAAGTCTGCTGAAACGATTGACTAACTGACTAAATGCCTGGCTAACTGACTGATAGACAGACTAACTGACTGACTAACTGATTGACTGCCTTCTATGTATGTCAGAAACAAAAACGAATTCCTTACGTTAAATGCTGTGAATCGACTTTTAGTTACCCTTGAATTTAATCACCCATAAATGAAAATTTGTTGATTTTTTTTAATTCTATTACTAAATCTAATGGCACCTTCAAGTGGCAAATATTGGTTTGTTTCCTTTTGCCTCCTTACACTCCTCTTTTAATATAAGAGAATATTTCTAGAACTGAATTTTATTAGAAGACAAATGCAATATTAACAGATTAAATTATGATAGATAAGGACATATATGTATCTATCTGTCTATATACTACTAGATAAGTTTGAAATTTAATAGCTGCTTATAGAAAATGATTTTGGTTTTCCCTTTTTGGCTGTTTAATACTATTTTTGATAATCATATCATACCCAAATTGCATCCATATGAGGAATATAGGGTACAACAACTTTCATTTGATTTAAACAAACTTGAAGAAGACAAGGCGCGGTCCATGGAAAAACTTATTTTCATTTGGTTTTGCCAAAGCTCAAACATCTCTTTACCAATAATTTTTATGATGAATTGCTTGGCCGCGTGTGAAATCAGCAAAAAACAAAAAAAGAAAAAAAAAAAAATAAATAAATAAAAATGAAGAAAACAACAACAACAATAACTAAAAGGAAAAAGTGGAAAACTGCCCGAAAAGTGGAACACACTAAAGAAGAAGCCACCAGCAGCAAACACTCTCGACTAATTAGCTGCGTTTTAGAAATTTTCAAAAGCAGGCAGCAGCAGCAACAGCAGCAGCCAGCAATGAAAACAAAATCGAGTTCAATGCTTGCCTCTTGCCACAATATGTGCCTAGGCTTCGATGCAACTTGTTTCCAAGAATTGCTGCTGGCGCCGCTGCCTTTAACTCAACTCAGTTCAAAAGGAGGCAAAACGCTTTCCACAAAGAGAAAATTGTCGCATCATTGTCGCAAAGCATACAAAACAAGAAAAAAAAAAATAAATAAATTATAAAAGAAATAAAAAATACAATCATACAAATTGCAAATAAATTAAAATTGATCAATTTTTGTATACGATTTTCAGTTTTTCCCCCATTTTATTTATTGTGATTTTCTTTTGTGACATCATAATTTGTTGCTGCTCGCTCTTATTGCTAAGTGTCCAGCCACCCACTCACCCAGCCACCCATTCACCCACAATAGTCACTAACACATTTGTGAAACAAAGCTCTCTTAATTCGCTCTCTTGGCATGGCGGCGCTCTCTTAGCCAAAGCTCTAGTTTTTGTTGTTGCTGCTGAACAAAATGCCGGAAGAAACTTGATCTTGATTATTTTCTATGTGCGCCAGAGAAGGAGAGCTTATGCGAGTTCAAGTTGAATGTCGCGGCCATTGCTGTTGCCCCACTCTCTCTCTCTCTCTCTCTCTGTCACTGTGGCTCGCGCTCGCTCTCTGACTCGCGTGTCTTGTTTGCATCAGTTTGCGTGTGTGTGTGTGTGTGTGGTGTGGGGCGTCACAATATTTTGCAGTTTTTGTTGTTTGTGCAATTCATATCAAAGTATGCGTCGATGTTTTTCTCTCTCCCTCTCTCTCCCGCTCGCTCTGTATGTGTAAATGCATTTGATTCTAAGAGCTTTTTGTGCCGTTCTCGCTTGCATTTTGCATTGCCTTGTTGCTTTTTGCTTTTTGCGTGGGGGCTTTGTTTGCTCGTTGTTGTTCAATTGTATAATGACCGCATATTAACATTTTCATTTCCTATATTTGTATTAGCATGTTGTTCTTGGTGCTATTTTTCACCCTTTACTCAACCATTTGATGGAAAAAAGGGTATATTAGGATTAAGGCATTTCTCCCTCTCCTTAGTTGATCGTTATTATCAGCTCTCTCTTTCTATTGTACATATGAGAATATTTTTCTTTCAATTTACTATTTCTTAATTAATTGCTCTTTTAATTACTCAAAATCTTTATGGTATTGCTTGGAGATATGTAAATACAATATCATTGTTTAATTAATTGTTTGTGTGTTCAGTCCGAGATTATAAAAGTCGAACAAACCATATGGGGCATGAAGACTGCCTGAATATCTGGTCACGCCCACCATAATAATAGTTACTTATTCAATCTCCAACTTGGCCTTTAATCATATACATACATAAATACTTATATGTAAATATGTCCAAGTTTTATACTAAAAACCACAATATATCGGCATTAACTTGGCAAAGAAAGCCGTTGTTGTGAAAAAATAATAACAATTGGACAATATTGGATAATTCTAGTTATTTGAATTTGAAGTTACATTCCCAGGTATCGAAAAGTCTATACATTGTACCTGAAATATTTGTTTCACTTCATTATTATGCAATATTTTAATCGTTTTAGACATAATGCCATTCATATATTTAAATATTTGTTTTCGCAAATGACACTTGTTTGGTTCCAATGGGATTCTGAATCCTATATGTGAACATTTAGAGTGTTTAGTGTCACGATGAATAATTGCAATTTAAACTCAACAATAGATTGATTACAATAATTTAATGCCATTACACTCGCTATTTTATACTATAGATATTAACAATGACTGGTGAAACAATGTCTAACACTAATTTACTCGAAAATTATAAAATCACAGTTGATATCAGAGGAAAAAAAATTACATATCCTCTTTTCTATATTTTTGTATTTTTTATTCTGTTTTTATCTTTATGCTTAGATACCGCTTCAAAAAATCCAATTAAAATCTCTCCTTTTCGATGTTACTTTAAATATATATGTACATATTGTTTACTTGTTTTAGATTTGTAAGTAATATTCGCATAAATTGTTTATTTTTAGACTCACAATTAATTTTCTCCGGACTAAAAATTAATTATTTAAAGAGTTTTAAATGAGAAATCTAGCAAATAATTTAATGAAATTTGTTTTAGATGCATTATCTACCGAATTAATGGTAATTTTTTGGTAAATACCATTTTAAAGTAAAAAAATTCCAACATAGATGCTTACCTTGGCTAACAACTTGGGTCACTGAACCTCCTCCACCCTTTCCTCGACCAAGAAAAAATCAATTAAAAACCGAAAACCTTAAAAAAAAATTTGTTGACCAAGAAACAAACTCAAACACACAAACACACACAAAATATATAAAGAAAAAAATGCAATCAAAGTTAGGTAAGAGAACTGACCTTTAACAATGATGCTGCTGCTGCAGCATAGCATTACCATTTCTCTTGGTCCCCCTTCTACCGCTCCGTCATCGTCACCGACTCCGGCTCCAGGCCGAAAAAAGAAAAAAGCAAATAAAAAAAAAGCCGTCGTTGAGACAAAAAAAAAAACAAACATTCCTTGTTCAAGAGACAAGACAAACAGCAAGCCAAACGAAAGCCAAGTTCAGAAAAGAGAAAAGCCACGGCATTTTAAGCCAAAAAGAAAAAGCCTAACAAGTCCAAGAGAAAAGAAAGACAGAGAGAGAGAGAGCTGGCTCTAAGAAAAGAGAGGGAGAGACAGGGAAGAGAGAGCGAGCGAACAAGAGGTGGTGGCATGGCTAGAATTGGAGTGCACGAGGCGAATGAACTTTTGTGGCTCTCATGTACACGAGCATGAAAGTTATGCAACTCACACACACTCGCACACTCGCACACACACACACACACACACAGACTGACACAAAGACAAGAAGCTTGAAGCTTCGAGCTTGGCTTCGATGGCAATACAAAAACGAAGCTCCACGAAGACAGCAAGTTAACTGTTTTTTTCTTTTTCGTTTTTTGCATTGATACGACAACGAAGCAAAGAAGCGTAGACGAAGACAAAGTCGTTGACTTTGCATAAGTGTGCCAATTTTTTGTTTTCATATACATACATAAATACCCTGTAACCATGGGCTAAATGGGAATGGGAATAGTCACAAGTTGCCACCAGGCAGCAGCCTTTTATATTTATGCATATGTATAATATAATATATATAAAAGGATATATTGTTGCTCAAAAATATAAAAGCCTTTATATAAGGAGAGACATTTAGTTTGTTTTTAAATGTTTGCCACGCCCCATTTTATGATTTATAACCGGTTTCAAATAATCTTTAATTTTGTAATATTTATTGAAATTGAATATTAAGTGGATTTTCATGCAAAACTAAACATATGTATATTATGTGAATGGAATATTAACAAAGATGAAGCAAGCTTTTAAACGGCAAAGATAAATGAAATTTAGAGAGGAACAATTGAATAACGGGACTCATCCTTTTCTTGGCATGATATGTATTTATGTATATGTATAAAAGTTGCACATTTTTCCAAAAATGCTGAAAATATCCAACAAAAATACTTATTAAATATATTGCAAAAATTGTTGTTTCATAAAGAAAACTAAAAATTAATTGAATATATATTTTTCCCCCATTTATTTTTGGTAATTTCTCTATAAAAATCGTTTGGCCCTTTACCAATTTTCCATTCCCTCAAGTTCCATTCTATTTCATAGTTCGTTCTTGGTCTTGATCTTGCCCCCTTCTAGCAGTTTGAATGTCACGAATTTTCCAAGCTGTGTATTTTATTTTTTTTTTTTGCCATGTTGGTTGCATTCAGCAGCAGCAGCATGCAGCAAACATTACTGTACATTCACCCACTTTTCAAAGTTCAAGCACACACACATACACATATCTTTTTGCAATAGAAAGAAAGAAGACGGCATAGAGTAGAGAGGAGGAATAGAAGAAGAGGGAGGGCAAGAAGAAGAAGAAGTAGCTGCAGCGAAACAGAAATTGCATTCTAGCCACAAAAACAAAGTTGCGCATGCTCAGTCGCGCTCGTTTCTAAGTTGTGCCGTTGCATTAGAAAGAAGGAAGGCCCCGAATGAACAAAGAAGAAGAAATGAGGGGGAAAAAAAAACTGCTTTCTCTTGAAGCCAAAATAAAAATTTGCAATAGGCTGACTATTTGCAATATGTACATACATACATATGTATATATCTGTACATATACAATTGCATATGTGTGTGTGCATATATATTTCTATATATATATATATAGAAAAACGTTAGAACTGATGACTGTCCGTAGATTGGCAAAAGGAAGTCCATCGTGAATTGAAGAAAAGTGTCAAAAACAATATGAAAACTCTTCAATATATAATTTCTTCAATTAATGCTAGAAAATAAACTTAAATTTCATGTGAAATGTTTGTTAATATTTATTTAAATTATACTAAAAATAAGTTTTCCTTATCAATTGTTATAATAAATGGAAATTTGTGTGGAATTAAAATCTTTACTAAATGGGTATTCTTTTTTAACAGTTTTTCAATTTTTAATTTGATTTTGTAGAGTTTGTTTAAGCATATGTAGCTATTTGTTAGTTGGAGTCTTTGTAGAGTTATTTCAATAGTTTTTCCTACAAAAGCTAAGAACTGAAGAATTGGAAGATCTACATAAATATTTATATATATTCGCATCTCAACCTCAACTATTTTAATTAAATTAGGTTTCATAATTATGGTGCTAAATCTAATAATTATCATGGATTTTTACTAGGTGGTAGTTGGATAATAATCGATATTTTAGAGCTTGTTCTATGCTTTAGTAGGTATTATCTGATTTTTGTTTGTATGTAAGCCTGTATACATATATTATCGTATATGCATATCTATTACTCTAATCAATTTTAACCACAAGCAAATTCGCCATTATATTGCCAATTTACGTTTTTGATGTAACTAATTGAAAATTACCAATAAATATTTTGGTGTACAGGGAAAATTCAGTAAGAAAGCACCAAAAAATAAAAAAAAATTATGCTAACCACAATGCAGAATGCAGAATGCAGCAGCAGCAGCAGCAACAGCAGCAACAAAAGGCAAAAGAACAAAACGAATTCCCAGTGACCCAATTCTGTAGTCAGAGTTGGTTGCAGTTGTTGTTGTTTTCTGTTGTAGCTGTTGTTAGAGTTAGTTGGCCTTTATTTCTTTTTTCATTTTCTTTTTTTTTTTTTTTTGTATTTTGTATTTTTTTTTTTTTTTTGCTGTTGTCCCGGAAGTGTTCTATGCGCATGCGCGCATGCAACTCGAGGAGGAACTTGAGCTTGGGGCTGGCAAATAACTGAAATTATGCCTCTTCTTCTTCTACCATTTCTTCGATCAGAGAAAAAAAAATTATAGACTAGAAAGAGTTGTTGAGATTTGGGAAATTTGAAAATTGTGACCCAGCAGGAAAATGCACGAAAAGTGTACCAAAATGCCATATGATAAAAAAAAAGAAGAAGAAAAATAGGAGGAAAAGGAAAAACTAATTTTCTTTTTGGTCAGATATCGAAACAAAATTGCATATGACTGGAGTTATATTGCCCTCGCTCTTTCCGCTCTCTTTTATATCTCTATCTCTCTCTGTCACTGTGTGCTGTAACAGGAGTATAATATCTTTACTCGCTTCTAACGGTACATGTTTGATTGTGATGGCAACACCGAACTAACGAAACGAAACGAAATGAAACGACTGATTGAAGAAGAAGAGGGAAGAATTTTCTGCTGTTCCAGCTTCAAACTAAGTGAAATGCTGCTGCCAGCCATTGAAGTGCATTATAACCGTAAATTTTTGCTCACTCATACACACACACACACACACACATATATATATATATATATATATATATATGCAGTGCAACTGTGCAATTTTCCACATATTTTGCTGTTGTTTTGCTTTCTGTTTGATGGACAGGCCAAAGCTAAGTGAGAAAGAGAGAAGGCGAGAAGAGAGAGAGAGAGAGAGACAGAGACTTTTGCCAGGTGGCATAAATTGATGTGAATTCATTTGTATTAAAGATTTAGTTTGGGATTTAAAACAATTGACATTTCTATATGCTTTAACTAATTATGTAAGAGGTTTATCGGTGACGGCGTCAAATGGATTATAGGAGGATCGGTAATCTTCCGAAGAAGAAATCCCAGCAAAAATATAAAGAAATGACAGAAATCCGGCAACGGTAACGGAAATGAAAAGGAAAACGCGGAAAGATCAATTCCTTTTACAATAAACGGTTCTCGTTAATGTATATCGGTTATGCAATGCTTGTTTTTTTTTGTCATTCATTTCAAATTTTTTATATCGATTGACTAAATATTAATTTTATTATTAGCAATTATAGGCAAAGATTTTGAGAATATGAAAAACTATATAAGATTATTGGTAATTTATCGGCTATGGTCGCAATAATCTGTTGCTTTGAATAATGGGATTGCAAGTAATTTCGTTTAACATATATATATATCTTATATCCTCCATAAATAAATCTCTTCGTTCTTAATAAAAAAGATAATTTATCCTACGTGATCATCAAAGAAATTATTTGAAAAATTAACAAAAATCTAACAAAAACTTGAAAAATTCATTTCTAGTCTTAATTTATTATATTGTCTTAAATTGAATAACATTAATCAGTTATATAATGATACTTTAAATTGATTGCAAATGGTAACTTAAATTTAGTTAGGTTAATTTTGGTTTCGATTAAATATTTCAATCAATTAGTTTATATAAATAAAAATTCAATTACAAATATGTTGATCTAAAGTTTTCTAATTTTAAACGGATGGTTTTTAAATTGAATTCAATTTCATAATTGCACTCAAATTGCATTCTCATATTCTTTAGTAGGAGAATGCATTTAGCCATTTCCCAAGCTTCAAACAGCGAGAACAGATTTGTTGTTGTTATTGTTGTTGTAGCTGCCTTTCCCTGCGAATAGTTTTCTTGGAAAAATTTCTTAGACCGGTTTGCGATTGGCCAAAAAGAACTGTCAGTGCCAGCAGCAGCAGCAGCAGAAACAGCAGCTACCAACTACCAAGCATTGAGAGTACTGTTATATTCTTTGCACAAGAAATGCATCTGCTCGGAGAGCCGCACTGCAAAATTGCAGTGGTTGCCGTGGTTGTAGTGGTTAAAGCTGAATTCGTGGCTCTGTGTCTCCTTTCGCTGTATTCTGTTGCTGTTTGCCGCTTTTGCTCTTGCTGCTTTTGCACACATTTTTCAAATGTAAGTTACTTGCGGTCATTGACTGGGCTTTAACTTGCGGCTCGGCTCGACTCGATTCGATGGCTGACTGACTGACTGGCTGGCTTTGATTTGGGGAAGCAACACTGACTAACGCGAAAGGGCCATTTAAGATGTGCGAGTTATCAATTTTGCTTCAATTTAGTTAATCGAATCGAATGATACTAATTCTTCTCTTGAATCCATTTATATAAATGTTATACAATTTATCTCTTTATCATTTCAAAATCAATATTGAATTAGGTTTTCAATACAAACAAAGAGGCTTAAAAGATTTCATATTCTTAAACTAACTCAAAGATCTGAAACAAAGTTCATTGGTTAGTATCATTGGAAAATTTTTTATTCCTGTTAATTATATATTATTGGTATACAATTAGCTTATTCTAAAAGATTTTAATATAAATATTTTGTTTTATTTCCCAATTTATTCAATTTTCCTCTATCTCTAACTGTTTTTGAGTTCAAATATATAATTTTTTCAAAACATTCCCCTAATTGTATTTATAATATTTGTATCAATTCTGTTTTCTATTATGTATTTAAATGAACATTTGATAAGTTTTTGTTTTTTTTTTTTGCTAATTATTTTTAAAGCTTTCGTTTTTGTCCAAAATCCTTCACTTAATATTAGAAGACCGTGTTGGTTATCCTTTTTTTTTATTTATTATTAGGATTTAAGTAATAAACGTGATTAGTTGACCATTTAGTTAAGGTAATTTTATTAATAATGACTATGACTCCACCCACTTAACCCCCCACACTGAAAGAGGAAAAAGAAAGGAAAAAAAAAACAAAAGACTTAGGCAACGAACTTGCCAGAACTTCAACTTTTGAAGAACGTAACGATGATAAAGAAGAAGCACCACCACTAGTGGCAGCAAAAGAAAAATAAGAAGAAGAAGAGTAGGCTGGCTTCGTCTTCGTCGCGGTCGTCGTCTTCTTTAGCTTCGTCGTCAGTTCAGTTCAACGAACCTGCGCTTGAATCTAGGCTAAACATTCTCGTGTTTTTGCTGTTGCTGCTGCTGCCGCCGCCGGCCAGGCAGCCTGCCTGCCTGTTGCTGCTGCTGCTGCTGCTGCTGACGTGCAATGAAAACGAAAAGTACCGTAAGCTAACCGCTACATGGCGACGCGACTACCCTCTGCCTGGTGTTGCTGCTGCCGCTGCTGCTGCTGCTTCTTGCCCATTCTCTAAGAACATTTGATTAGAGTTGGCCAAGAACGTGACAAAGCTCTCAACTCTCTTGGCGGTTGTTGTTGCTGCTGTTGCCGTTGTTGTTTGTGCTATATAATAGTTTTTTTTCTTTCTTAAACGGAAGTTGAAGTCTTTTTTTTATTTATTAGATTTTAATGGGAAAGTTTTTTTTTTTTTGTAATTTTAAAATATTTTTGTCGTTGTTTTTTTCGTATTAATATTGCCAAACAAATTATCTATTGGGCAACTATTCTAAGCTCTGTTTGACTGACTGACTGTCAGAATGGCAGCGGCAGCGGCAGCGACGGCGACGGCGGTGGTGGAAACGTTGGCCTGTCAATTGTTTGTCATCGTCATCGACTCAGAACTGCGAAAGCAAAACAAATTGGTGAAAGTTGTTGGCCATCGTCGGTCGTTGGTCGTCGTCGCCTTGCTTTATTTCGCGTTCTTATTCGCACAACAACAGCAACAGCACCAGCAACAACAAAAACTAAAGAAAAATAAAGGTTCTTCTCTTTCTTCTTTTGCATTACAAAAACGGTCATTGAACCTTCTGCTTTTTTAGTCATTCCCCCCAACTTCCTCTTCAACTTCCATATTGTAGCCTAAACTCTCCGCTTTTTATACTCTACAGATTATAACACTTACGATCGTATATATACACTTCTGATCAGCCAACATTCTAATAAATAGACTTTGCAGATTCTTTCTCTAGTTGATGGGCTCATCATGTTTAAGAAAGCACTCTGCCACGCCCCCATATATAGATCAGTACGATCACACTGAATTATTCCTATAATTGGTAAAAGGAAAAAATCAAAACGGCATAGAAACATAGAAAACATGTGCTGATGTACAAAAACTTGGCTAAATAAAATCGATGCTAATTGGCAATTGCAATTTTGATTTTTTTGTTCTTTGGTGACCCTTGCAGTGTAACTAAAATTCGGTTTCTTCAATTAATATAACCAAATTTTATGTTGTTGTTGATTTCGTACATTTCATCTGTAATAATTTGGCGTGTAAACACTTTTTCGAGTCAACGACTTCTGTGCCTCTTCGTTTTGTTGCGTTGATAACGACACAAACAACACACACATACACACACACACACACCCGAAGAAAGAAAAAAAAGAATGACCACTGACTCATTTTTGTATTCTTCTGGACAGAATTTCTTTTCATTGGAATTGGTCTCATAATTAGGCTAACACACACACACACACATACGCATACAAACAACAAAGCTGACTGCACAACATAAGCTTCAGTCCATGCGAAAGTGTTAACTGAATTTTCGGGAAGGTTTATGGAAATTTTGACCATGATTTTAGATGACTTCTTCTTATTCTTTTTCTTAATCTTGTTGTTGCCACTTTGAATGAATCATGGCTTGGAAGCATTGACCTGTGGCAAGTGTTTTGTTTTGATCATATAAAATGTAGGTGATAAAAACAAGAAAAATATATCATGAATATTATGTTGTAAGTGTAGACAAAACCAATTCCAAGAAAATTCTTCAGGTAATTCCCCAGTTAAAGTGGGTCGACTAAGTGACTAAGTACTAGAGAATATAGTTAGAAAATTTCAAGTAAATTTTATAGATCAACATATGTATGGCATACATTTGTTTTTCAGTTATATAGAATATATTATTAATACTATTTATTCAGCTTTTATATGGTATATATTTCTGTATTTCCATTAGATTGTATTCTGATTGGTTTTCGTCTTATTTGGTCATTTGTTTATGGTTATTTTAGTAGATATATTTTATCTTTTTATTGAAAAGCTTATTTAATAAATCATAATTGAAGATTTGTAGATTCTCTAGGGTTATTCATTTCTTTAAATTAAAACTAAATACATATTTAACTTTTAAGAATCTTGCTAACTTTTTGGAATTTCTTCTCATTCTTATTTTTTATACATACATATATACAACTGATTCTTCAAAGTTGAATTAAACTTTTTTCATGCATTTAATTACTTATCAACTATTTGATGTGAAATGTATGCAATTTTATGCGAATCTAGGAGGAATATATCTAGGTTAATACCCTATGTGAAACTTTTTTTACCTGTGCAATGGCATCTGATTTTTTTTTTTTTTTGTCTTTTTTCCTACGATCTTATCATAAAATCAAGGCGTAGACCTACATTCATGCCATATATCTTTAAGATTCCCATTATCATATGCAGCTCCCAGTAGTATGGCACCCCGCCCACTCCCCTGCACACACCCCTTGCCTTGGCAATTGTTATGGAATTTTCTTCTTTCCTGAGGATGATGATCATCATCATTTTATTTCATTTCATTTGCGTTCTTATCACTTAAACAAAATCTGTAACAAAGAACCTGCTGTACGTGAGGTGAGTTCTTTTTTTTTTTTTTTTTTTTTTTTGGGATTTTCAACAAGTTTTTTTTTTTTTTTTGTTTTTTTGTTGTAATTATTTTCATTTCTACTTGTTGTACTCCACTTTGTTCAATCCCCATAACCAAGTTCAATGGCCGGGCTTGAACTGCAGAAAAAGACACAGAGACAGAGGTAGAGAAAGAGACAGCTATAGAGCAAGAGTGAGAGAGAGAGAGAGACAGGCAAAGAAACATTTCCGCAAAAAAAAAAAGAAAGAAAGAAAAAAATCTAAGTAGAAGAATTCTTTCGTACTGTCTTTCTTTCTGGTTCTTCTGTGGCTGACTGAAGCTGGCCCAGAGAGTAAGCGGGATACTTTCATTGCAAAATGAATCTCTTTCTCCCGTTGGCCAAGCAGCCAACCAACTAACCAAGCAGCTAACCAACCAGTTAACCAGTTTTTAGTTTGTCAGCCAGCAAGTAAAGAAAGAAAGCCTTTCTTTTTTTCTCTGCAGCCGTTTTTTTTTCTGCATTTTTTTTTTGTGCAACAGAATTGCAGTTTGCAGTTGGCGGTTGGCAATTTGAAAGTATGACCGAGTGAGGCCTAAAAGAAGAGACCCAACATGGCAAGACAAGGCGAGTGAGAGAAAGAGAGTGAGAGCTTAAGTGATGGTTTGTGGGGTTGGGTGAGGGGCTGGGCCAAATCAAAGAGCCAGGGGGAGTTGGAGAGAATGGTTGGATAATTTTTGTTATTGCTTAGAATCTTTTCAATTTAAACACCAAAAAAAAGAAAAAAAAAGTCAAAGAAGCAAAAATTGCCCAGTTTCAAGTTAAAGTTCACATTGTTAGAAGTTAGTTTGCTGGTCAATGAACTACCCAAAAAGCAACAAAAGAAAAAGCAAAAGAATGGAAAGAAACCCAAAAGTTCATTTTGTTACATTCTCTGCCCCGTCTCTTTCTCTCGCTTACATAAAACACAGCAACAACAACAACAATAACAATATATAAAGATCGTGTGGGCCTTTTTTCTTCGTTTTACTTTTTTTATTTTTTGTTTTTTGAAAAGTCAGCGGCGTATTAATTTTTCTAATTTGTCTACCCATGAGGCGAATGAACTTTTGTCTAGTATCTTTTTTATATTTTGTTACCCTTACCAAAAGGTATATTCACTTTAACATATGTATATATGCTGTAGATATGGCCATTCATCTATCAGTTTTTATGCCTGTCCAATCCATTTATCACAAAACCTTTCAACAGTCAAACGGAAAAGAACTCCAAAGGAAAATGCTTGAAATTATGATTAAAAACAGTTTTGAGTCTAACAATTAAAATATTTTTCAATAAATTAAAAACAATAGTTTAATAAGTCATAATTTAATCTGAAATATTTTTAAATGTTTTATATAAATATTAACATATATATCATTGCAATCATTTCTTTTCTTAGAAATAACTTCTAGAAATTCTTCATTTACTTTCACCAAATATTTTTTTTAAGAGACTTGATAACTATATGACTTTCTAGTATATAGGGTATACTTTGTGTTCAACTTCTTTTTTTTTGGTAGTTTTTGCTTTTATGTCATGATGATGTTATTTCGTTTTCTTTTAGCTTTTGAACCTATGAAGACATAACACAACCGACCAAAGAAAAGTTCAAAGAACTCTCCTCGCTTGGGGTCTATTGTGAGAATTCGTGCATAAATTTTTGGTAACTAACACGCGTACGAACAGCAACAATAACAACGATAGTCAACGAGAATTAAAAGTCAAAGAAAATAGATGTAGATGTAGTAGAGGTAAAAGAAGAACTAGCCAAACATCAAAGACATAAACTAAGATTTATGGAAATTTTTGTCGTGTGTTAAATTTAAGAAATTTGCAAAAAGTAAAGAAGTAAAAAAAAAAAAAAAATGAGTTAAAATCTTTTTTCCCCCTCGATCATTAATCATTCAATGATACACAATTAGCATATAGTGTATAGGTTGCGATTGATCGAGCAAATGACTGACAAAGTGAATGAATTTTCAGATAATAAAATTAAGGCAAGTGTAGCAACAGGTTTAAATTGTTTTTGTTTGCTTAATCAGTGAAAATTAATTCAATCCATTTGTCACACCATTACTTTGTTTTATTTGCCTGTTGTTTCTAGTTAATCATTTTCTCAGCATAAATCCAATCATTAAATCAATTTTATAGTAATACTTATAAGACATTAGCCGACATTAGAGGAAACGTTTAAGCCATGGAATAAATTTCTTTTTGATAATGATTATAGAAATTTGCTCAGAAATGGTTTTAAAATTAAACAATTCTTTTTTTGAATGAATCACTGAGTTCTTTTGCCATGTTTAATTTTGGTCACAGGAACAGATACAGATTTATAAATAAACTGAAACTCTTTCTTAAAGTTATTTTTATCCATATATATATATATCATGATAATCAAAAAGGACTCAAAAGGCTCTGCAAATCTAACTTGATTTACTTTTTTTTTTTGTTTTTTTATTTCCCAGTTTTCTTGCTGTTCAAAATGCCATCCAATAAATATATAAAATAATCGTTTAAAAATAATTATCAAATGATTTTAATATTTTGTTCCTGTTAAGTATTACCTTTTTTGGGGTACATAAAAAGTTGCTTAATATTCTGTTTTGGCCATGTTTAACAGTGCAGTTAATCATTAATTTTATGAGTTTTCACTTATTAATTTGTCATTTCTCACTCCCTCAATTCGTCATTAAATACTTATACAATATAATTCCGTATTGGCTGGCATATATATTGTCGAGATTATCGTACTTTATATACCCTTTTTTATATGAGAAATTTGTCAAGTGATTGAATGAATTTGTCTTAGCTTTTGTGATTATTTTAGATTGTGATTGGTGCACTCACAATGGATGGAATATCTCGATTTTATTGGTTCAAAGTTTTCCTTTGGCTTTAAAAGTACAAAAAGTTCTGGCTTAAATATAACATAAACTCAACATAAGGAAACAGTTTTAATCACATATAATAGTTAGAAAGGGTAGTAAAAAATCACCAGTCATAGTTGTCGATATTGTTTTGTTTTTTTTCGCACAAAAGAAAGCAAAGACAGGCAGCTATCCTCTCACTCATTCAGTCAGCCCAGTCATAAACACCCTTCGATTGTATTTGCGTATTTGCTGGCTACCATCAGCAGCGACTGACTGACTATATGACAGAATGACAGACACACCTACCCAAATAACCAAAAAACCTCAAACGGAAATCTCAAAAGGGGGGCTGCCTTTGTTCAAAAATGTTATTTTTGTTATTTACCCAACTCATTCGACATAATTTAATGAAAATGCGAAAATAAGTAGAAGTTCTGAACGATCCGGCAAATGTTGCCGCTTGCTGCCTGCTACTGTATGTAAGCAAGTGAATCACTTCACTTTTTAACCGACAACAATAACAACAACAACCCCCCATCCAAAAAAAAAAAAAAATACAAATACAAAATTGAAGTCAAGAGCCCGCAGCCGAGAGAGTTCTCTTTTCCATTTCATTTTGCTTGCTGGCCAACGAAATTCATACAGGGAAGGTCAACAAACTTTTATAGCCAGGTTGTTGTTGTTGTTGTTTTTTCCATTTTTTTTGGGCAGTGCGTGCAGAGTTGGAGAAGAGAACCGGGGTGGGGGAGAGGCTGAACATTTGAGGCTGACTGACTGACTGACTGACTGAGCGCGCCAACTCCAAGCTCTTGTGCCGGCAACAGGGCATAAATTGTAAGTGTTCTTTAGGGTATACCCTTTAAAAAAAAAACCAGGTGCTACCAGACTATGTAATGAAAAACATGAGTTGGAGCCCCCCAAAATTCAAATTAAATCAGTAAACATTTTATATATATTTAATTATAGATAAAAATTTTCCCTTCTTTGTTTTTAACAAATACAAAACGTGAGACTCAGATGATTTTATTATATTCGTATGCGAATTCATATATACAATTACATAATTATATATATATATATATATACATATATACTTATACAGACAAACTTTCCCATAATATTATCTCACAGGAGGAGATAAATATTCATTATATAGAAACTTTGTTTTTACTTTTGTAGATTTTTTAATATATACACCAAAAATGGAATAAGAAAACTGTGTCTTTGAAATCAAATAATTATTCAGTGGACTTTATTATATAGAAGACTACAAGTAAAATACATTAAACTTCTATATAATAATGTTAACTCTATATACAAGTTCTACTCTATATTATTATTTATATCATTATTATTTTAAAATTTTTAAGTTACTAGCTAATGAAAATCAATATACCAAGACTCTAGATAGAGAACTTACTATATTATATGGCTAATGTCAATTAAGTAAACTTTCACCTATCTAGAGATCAAAATCGAATCACTATATCAAATTTCATTCTTAGTCAAAATGGAGAGGATTAGTTTTTCCATTTAGAACAATAAAATATCTAAATATAATAATAACTATATATGTATGTACAACAAAGAACAATAAAATCGTTGGTAGACGTAAACTTGGTTTAGAGACTTGGCTTAGACTTGCTCAGGTTATAGGGTATTTATGGTTCGTTGGATTGTGTAAAGACCTTGCGTTTTCATTACATTTCTACCATTTTCATGCGTTCAATGAACTCTCACACTCTCTCGCGATGCCGCTCTACCAAAAAAAAAAAAAATAAAATAAAATGTTCATTCCATCAGAGGCGGTCAGTGTTGGAATTGTTCTTGCTGATCGAAAGACTTAAGCAACAAACCTCTTTTATCAGTTGTCAGTGGGTGCGTCGTCATATATATATATATATATATATATATATAGTCGTATGCTAAAAATGATATTTTCTTAAGAAAATGCCTACCGTAATGACAGGACGAAAGGATGCGCATGGTAACTGTTGAATACGAAGAATTAAAGGGAAACTAATTGCCACACCCACCGGACGAATTGAAGGAGTAGAACAAGGAATAGAACCCTTTGACCATCAGACACAACACAACAGCGAGAGAAATGAAAAGGGGCAATTTTATGGCTTTATGACCTGCATGACCTTGCTTTAATTAAACAATTTTCATTTCCTTTCTCAACGTTTTACTACATTTTGCTACCGCTAGCACTTTCTACCCGCTGATTTCCTGTCCTCAGCAACATATGGACTAAACGCTCAGGGGTCATCAAATTATGTAAGGAAAATAAAATATCAATTTTCCCACTTCTCTTTACTATACATATATATATATTTTTTTTTTGGTTGTCTAATAGTTACCTCAATCAAAAAATGGAAAAAAGAAATGAAATGAAATTCTTAAAGCAACCCTTGCCTGCTGTTGCCACTGATGGCACCTGACAGGATTCGAGGATGCGAGGAGTGTTTACCTGCTGCCGTTTCGTGTGATATTCAAATAAAGCAAAATTTCATATCCTTGTGATCCTTGTTTAGCAGGTAGCTCGTCATATGCCCTAATCCTTTGCCTTGCTCAATCAGGAGTCGCCGTTTTCTGTTGTCTTCGTCAGGCTTCTCTTCTACTTCAATCTCATTTTCGGTAGAATGAAAATAAAATAAATATCTCTATGTATATATATATATGTATGTATTATAGTTGGATAGTTGTTCTCAAGCGGATCACCAAAAATGAAAGGATTACGGTAAAAATCTTCGATTTGTTGTTGTTTGTCTCTAATTCTCTTTGCTTCTTTGGTTTATTGTTCTATTGTTGTTGTTGCTGTTGTGGCAGCATGTGTCGAGGATTCTTCTTGTCGTATGGTAGTAGGCGTCAGAGGCGGAACCTATACTATCCTCTCTCCCCTCTCTTCCTCTTATTATTATTTTTGTTTTTTTTTTTTTTTTTTTTTGAGAAATGGAAAGGAACAGAGCCATCAACATTAGCAGCGTTAGCCAACAGCCTCCGTCATAGCGGTTTTTCTTATGCCTCGTCGTCGCCGCCGTTGTTGTTGTTGTTGTTGCTGTTGTCTTTTCTTTCATTATTTAAATTTCCTCAGTCAGGAAACGAGTTTCTCTTGTTAACCGTGTGGCTGCTGTGCCTCTGCCTCTGCTTCGGTATTATGTCAAAATAATAATACAACAACAACATCACCAGCATAGCAGCAGCAACAAAATGGGAGAGAGAGAAAAAAAAAAAAAGAAAGAAAAAGGATGCATTGTCGTGTTGGCGGCGTTTGTATTGCATAACTGTAAATGCAAAGCAATGGCAGTGGCAGCAGCAGCCTGCCGCTGCCTAACTGTTCATTTATGCGGCAAGTATGTGTAAATGTGATAACAGTTGGCTGACTAGCAGAGAGTTGCCACATCATAGCTAGAGGATGAAAGGGGTAAGGGGGATGGCAACTGAAGGGTATATCAATTATGACAAGAGCAGCCGTCATCAGCAGCAGCAGCAGCTGACGGATGGAAAGGCTTAAAAAACCAAAAAGCACCGTTAGGTCTCATATGTAGATTTGGTTTTCCTTTGCTGAGTCCTTTTGAGGTACTCGAATGAACATCTATACAAAAAGGAATCCTTAAAGAATTGATCGTAAAGTTAACCTAATTCTAAGGACGAAATTTGCAAAATGGTCATGCTAACATCTCATGGCAATCGGGACTATTTGTATAAATTTTAATGTCATTTTTATCAGATTTTCATATGGTAACTATATGATATAGTCGATCGATTCTGTTTAAACTAGGTGGTGCCATTAAAATGTTTAATAAATTGATAATTATTTAATTAAGTGGCAATTATGAGAGAGCCAACAACATTATTAAACTAAAACTCGATTGTTTCTATGGGAGCTATATGATATAGTCATATCATCGGGCCGTATCGGACATATAGACAGTGTGCTGCAGAAAAAAGATTGTGTGCAAAATTTGTTTACGATAGCCTTAAAATTGAGGGACAAAATAGCATTGATTCAAACAGACGGATATGGCTACATCAAGTCAGAATATAATCCGACAAGGATCCTTTTCTATGCTTTCCAAACGTCTGACTAAAGGGAATATACTTTTTTAGCAAGGGTATAAAAAAATAATCCTTAAAATGATACCATTTATTATAATGCAGAACCTCTCCTTAAAATTGAATTGTGAAAGAATTCTTGAATTATAACTTTTAGATATAACTGATAAAATGACAAGAGTTGAATCTAATATTTATTAAATGTAAAGTTTATTATATATCTTTCTGTTCCTCTCTGACTGAGCCATTAAATCCCTACATATACAATCTGTATTCCATTGAGTAGATCGGATGATATAACATTAAGTGACCGACCTCTCTTTTGATTTCTACCTGAACTAAAATGTTGCCTTTTCTTTTTTTTGCTGAAGCAAAAAAAATTATGACCACAATGGAAAAGAATAATAATAAAGATATAGAAACGAAACAGCAGAGAAAGTGATTGGTGATGGTAATTCAGGACTCATCCTTGAAACGTTTTTATGCCTCTTATTTATGCCGCAAAATGCGCGTGTCAAAAACAGCAAAAATAAAAAGAAAAACGCGAAACAAAAGAAGGGTCTCTCAGGGTCGTAGAGGCGACAAATTGACCTGAGTTGAGAGACAGGCGAAAAAGTTGCATAATTTCCTGACCAAATGTTTTACATGGAAATTGGTTTGGCTTGTAAATCATTCGAAATCCACAAAGGACAAAGGTGATAGCCGTAAAAAAAGAAGAAAATAAATACTAAAGAAAAGAAAAGGACTTGGAAAATTTGTAAGCATGCAAAAGTACAGCAGGAAATAATAAATGAATTGAATGATATCCATTCTATATGCGTGTTCTATATTCAAAAACTTTCTAAATAGGTCACTAGTTCCGCTAGAAAAGAGGTCACACATCCTTTCTATTTCAGTCCCATTGCATTGGCCTTTTCCAGGCCATCAAATGTTATTATGAAGATCGGTGTGTGGCTGTGATTTCCGGATTTTCAAATGGCAATCGAAGGACCATGACACTTCCTCTTTAGTTACGATTGAGATGATCTAAAATTACATAATTATTAGGGAAACGTCAGCAAGCGGTGGATGGAACCCTTACCCATCAGCCATTAAAAAACTTGAGAATTTTCGCGCCGTTTGGGAAATTTTCCTTTCCTTTATTTTTTTTTTATCATTATTATTATTATTATTACTTCTTTTCTTTACGACAGATGCGCGCTTGTTCGTTCGTTGTGCAGAAGGGGCAACTTCAACATCAGACCTCCACCTCCACCTCATGTTGCATTTATAACTGTTCTGGCTTTTGATATCAGAGATCAGGTGTTGTGTGAATGTGTGAGAGAAGAGATCCTTTTTTATTTGTGTGTGTGTCTGTTCGGTGGTTGAAAGAAGAATCCTTTTGTTCTCATCTACCTTTTACAGTTAAGGCTCGCGGTATATATATATATATATAATTATTGGAATCTGAAAGAAATCCATGTCGTGGGAGCCACAGGATATGCCGCGTATCCTTCGTTTCTCTGTGTGTGTGTGTGTATTTAACCTAACGGTCTACAGTATTTAATTATATAGTGAAATGAAATAAAGTGTTGGTTTATCGTGTCACTATAAAGCATCCGCAAGATACTTTCAATTGATTAGATACCTATAAACTATATATACATACATATACATATATTTATATATATATATATACATATATTCAATTTCGCATCGATCATCAATCAGTATTAGTTGCTGCGGCACAACTAAAAAAACAAGAGCGACAACAGCTTAAGAGTTCATTGTTACAGTTTTGTCTTTTTTTTTTGCGTTGTTTATTGTTGATTTATTTATTTATTTTTTTTTTGTTTGTTTTCCTATTTTATCTTCGGCAATGTTTCTCTTGTTGATGTCCACTTTTGACTGATGCCCAACGGCCAATTTTGGCAAAGTAAAAAAATTTGTTCGAAAACAAGTTAAAATTGCTTGAAAACGAAAAGATCTTTCAAGTCTTCATAGATAATAATGAATTGTGTTGGTTTTGTCTATTTTTAATCAATTTTCTATCAATTATTGCCTTTTGAAAGGTTTACAAAATATTAAATTGATGTGATTAAAGAGAGAATATAAAAACATTTTTATTCAAAAAATTAAGCATAAAAGTTATAAACTTTTTGGTTAATAAAGTAATCTATTATAAACTAGTATATCTAGATATATCATTCCCATATTTACATTCATTTTTTTGGGAAAGAAAAGTTATAGAAGATGATTTCTGTTGGCAAATATTGTGGGTCAGATCTTGGATATCTGATAGATTTCAAAGTTATCACATACATATATAATTATCTAATGGAAACGGTCCATAAGTTAGTTCTTATAAATCTCAATATTAAATTATACATTAATAAATTAACATTTTATTTTATTGAAAATTAAAAAAAGAAACATTAATAATTAAATGATTTTCATATCGAAGCTTTTCTTTTAAATTTTGCACTAAATGTTCCCCTCTATTTCTTGATTAATGTCAACATTACATTATGTTTTTAAAATTTTTATAGAAATTATAGCAATAGGGTTTATTTAACTTTCCTCACTTCCCCTCTCTTGATGGTTTGGTTGCAGTTCTGTTTAGCAGCATTTACCGTTAGAATGTGGCATTGCATTAGAATTGTTTTAATTACGGTTAAAGTAAAAATGTAGATCATTTAAGCGAAATGTGTCTAGTTTCAGTATGTGTGTGTGTGTGTGTGTGTGTGTGTGTGTGTGTGTAGGGTAATCATAACAATTCTCAAAGAACGGAACAACAAACTGAATCTAAAAGCAAAGACATAGGCTGCTCGGTTGCTTAGTTGATGGTGGTTGGTGGGTTGAATGGCGGATCGGATTGACAAACACTTGAAGAAAGGCAAAGAAGAAAGACATGAGACAGAGACGGAGTCGGTGACGGTGAGACGATGGCAAAGCACTTACCCAGGTCTGTCTGTACGCCTCACTTGTCGTCTCCCGTCCACCAACTCATTTTACTTCTTTTGCGAATACATGTATTCATGTTTAACAGTTAACCGACTGTTGTTGTATGTATGTGTGTGTGTGCTGCTGTTTTTGTTGCTGTTGTTGTTGTTGCTTTTCTGTCGGTCATTGGCTTAGCACACATTTTTCATTTCATTGCAAAGCCTTGCGGCGGGGGAGTCGTCTTAGGGAGCAGCGGACAGAGTGTAAGTAAATGTGGGAGAGAGAAGGAGAGTGGAGGGCGGGTAGGTACTAATAGAATTCCATGCCATTCATCGGGAATCGAAGCCAGAAAATTTGTTAGTGGGAGTTGAGTTTAAGTTGACCTGTACAGGTGTCTATTAGTAAGACAAACAGAGGCCATATAACAATAAGAAGAAAGCATTCTCTTTCTCATCGTGTCCGTCTCCATGTCCGTCTCCTATCTCTGTGATGTCTCCAGTCTCTCCAGCTTCTGCGCAAAAAAAAAAAAAGAAAAAACGCCAAGTTCATTGCTCCTAACCTAATTTTTCAAACATAATCATGAAGTAAATCAGGTTTGGCACATAGATAACACAAGAACAACAACAACACACACATACACAGAGAGTGAGAGAAGAAGAAAGAAGCTGAGCTTAGTCTTTCTTTACTTCTTCGTCCCCACACTCCGCCCCATTCTTTTTCTTAACGCGAGTTTGTTTCTGTGTGTGTGTGTGTGTGTGGTGAGAGCTTTTACCGCAAAATACTCTCGTGTATTTAACACCTTCTTTTTGGCGTGGGCAAACTTCAACTCCAATTCCCAGTTCTATTCACATCATCATCATTATCATTTTTATCCTCATCATCGACATCATTTGGTCTTTTTGCACTACTTACCCACTGGGAGAAGCCGAAACTTCAAAAAAAAAAAAAAAAAACTCCTTCAGTAATTGATGGCAAAGATCTTGCAAGCCAGTACCAGAGCACCAAAGATAAAAGTAGAGAGATTGTTGTTGGTGCAACAAGTGGCACTGGCTATAGCTTTGGCTGTGGCTGTCTCAGTTGCAGTGGCAGCAACTTTGATGAGTGACCATTATATGCACAAAACAAACATTTTCCCAGACAGATTTGGACAAATGCAGCAACATCAAGCAACAACCACCACCGATTCTTAACTGAATTTAGGTTAAGATTCTTTTTTTTTTCTTCTTCTCTTCGCCTTTGCGGTTTCTTTGGTCCTTTCTATTTTCTGACCTTAAGAGTTTGAGGCTTATTGATTGAAAGGCCTTTAACTTGATGTCTGATGAAATCTAAACTATAAATTACCCCGAGCAAATTTACTGGCCCAATTCTTTGAATAAGAAACAAACGCCAATAAAGTAAAAGAAGGTAAAAAAAAAATTATTGTTTTGAAAACCAAAGTTTTTCTTTTTCTTCTTATAAAACTTTTCTTTGTTTTATAAAACTTGGAAACTAGATATTAATTAAAATAATTTGCTTTTGGAACTGTTTAAGTTTAATTTAATTCAAATAAAAAAAATCTAATTTCAAATCACTTTCAAATCTAAAATATCCCAAAAAATACTTAGTTCATGATTTCGAGTTGATTTTGCTTAATGAAAACGAGTCTGTATACGTCAATAAATACTTTAATATTTGATTAATGCAAAGTTTTCATATTCCTCATTCCCTTCTTATAGTTTAAGCTTTTAATTTTGATTGGTAATTATTTTTTGTGTTTTTTTTTTATTTATAGGAATTTATTGTATTGGTTGATTCATTGGAAAGATGCTACTTATGCAATAACATTTATGACCTAACAATGCTTTTTTTTTTAAGATAGATGTTAGCTCAGCGTTTTATATAAAGAAAGCCTTGACATTATTATTATAAGTCGATTATGCAGATTTGGATTTTTATTATACATCCATATATAGAGATTTGGCAACCTGTTTCCTGGTAAATGTCTTTAACCTTGAGGATTTTCTCTCACTCAGTCGCAAACAAGAAACATAATTGCCAACAATTATAGAAAATTAATTGCAAAACTTATATAGAGAGAGAGAGAGAGAGGAGGGTAGAGAAAGAACAAAAAAAAATTATATGCAAATCGTATATCGGATATGGCAATTATTCCTGTTGCGTGTCACAAGCCACAAAGAACAAGAATACATACAAAATGTATCTGTATATATCTCTCTCTATATATATGTATATACATATATATATATTCAATAAATTAACTATTTTGTGTATATTTCGCATAATTCATTTTATGGAGTGTCATGCAAAATAATTTACGTTATATATATGTATATATATACATATAAATAAATATAAATTTTGTATGGCTTAATCCAAAGTAATCAATCACAAACCGCCCGAAACGAAAACAAAAGACTTAGGCAACAAACTTGCCGCGCAAAGAACCAACAAACATAAAAATTTCCATCCAAATGAACGAAAAAAAAAAAAACTCTAAATGTTTAATGTAATAATGAAATATATGAATATGTGTATATCTATATATTATATATACATATGTATAAAATACATTGTATATATGGGGAGAAAGATATAAATGCTTCTTCTTCTTGTGCTTCTATAGCATGGCCAATGAACTCCAGCAATGAAAACGAAATGCGTATAAAAACGAAAACAACAAGAACATCCAACTCAAAATGAAGAAGAATCCAAGCAACCACCAAAACGACAGAGGAGCCAAAAACGAAAAGTAACAAAAAAAAAAAATAATAAAGAAAGAACAACAACAACACACCAAATTTCATGTGTTTGTCTTTCTGTCTTGCCAAGAAGTCATTGAACTTGGTTACCAAAAAGAACCCGCAAGTTAAAATATAAAAACTTGACTCCCAAAAAAAGAAAAAATAACTAAATGAAATGTAAAGTAAAGTAGGGAAAAGCAAAGAAACGAAGAGGAGAAATGATTGTGTGTGAGCCATAAAAAAAGCGGGCTATAACCAAAATGCTTAACTTGTTGTTGGATGATGAGTTGGCCAACTCAACAGAGCTAGAGGGAGAGAGTGTGCGTAAGTGAAAGAGAAAGAGAGAGAGAGAGAGCGAATGAGCGAGCGAGCGAGCTATGCCGGGCACCGGCTTTACGCATGTCTCTCCGTGTATATAAGTTGAGGTGTTAAATAATACAACAACACAAAAGCCGAAAAAAACACACTTTTTTGTTGGTCAGGCCTAAAACGCATTTGGGTTTTTTTTTTTCTCCCCATTTGGTAAATAAATTCATATTTATTTGATTTTTTTTCGCTTTTTTATACTCTTTCAAAAATAAGAGTATTATACTTTCCTTTTTCAAATATTTGCCAATGGCCAGAATATAGAATAAAATCTATATAAAAATTTGTAATCGAATATAGATATAGCACCTGCATTATAAAACTCATTAGATATATGAATGTATATGTATTACAATGATTTTAGGATTATTAGGATCTTACAATAAAAAGTAAAGTATTGAAAATATTCGAAAAAACTTCTTTGCTATTTCTATCATTAATCATTCTACATTTTAAAAGTCATAATTCTTATAAATCGGATTTTTCCCTAGCGATTTAAATTAAATATCGCATAGAAATGAAGTATGTATTTTAATTAATTATCTAACGTTTCTTGGATACTAGGATAGTTAGTTTATCTAATGACAAAATTCACAGTGTATAGAAATTTTGGCTTCCGGTTTGTTTTCTTCTCCATGCCGATGTTATTTTTTTTTTCCCCTACATTTCATTTATTTTTTTGCTTTTTATTTTTTTTTGTTACTTTCATTTATGGCTAAAACGAACTTGACTTTAGTCAATGTCAAGACGCAATAGTTTTATGCAAATTCTTCAGTCACTTTTATCTTTAAATAAAATAGAGAAAAAGAAGGAATTTTGTTTTCTTCGACTTTAGGAATCAAAGATTTCATCATCGACCAATCGACCGATCAGTCGACAAGAAAGAAATAATAATGATTTATCTTAATAATATGAAAATTATTATGATCAGGCCTCATTGCCTCGTGTCAGTCCAGTCTTGTCTGTGTGTCTTTTCTTTCTACATAATTCTTCTCTTCTCGCTAGCTTTATTTATTATTTCGTTTTTTTTCTGAAGAAGAATTTATTGACCCGGTCGAAAGAGGAAGAGAAAAAGGTTCTAATGATCAGGCCTAGCCAAAAAAAAAAAAAAGAAGGTTTTGTCTTGGCCTGGCTTTTAATGCTTTAATTGTTATTTATAGAACCATGATAGCAAATATGCCTAATGACTTTTTGCCTATCCGTCTGTCCAGCCTGTCAGTCAGTTAGGCATTTTTTTTTTGTTTTTTTTTTTTTTTTATAATCCTCCTCTTCCCTTTTGTCTCTTACCTCTTTGTTTGTCTTCGTCTTCTTCTTGAGTAAGTAAAGTTCAAGGTTAATACCGAAAGCTAAAAATATTGATTACCCCCACAGCGAAGTAAAGTGAAGTGGC
Source organism: Drosophila emarginata (assembly GCA_037075365.1). Classification (NCBI taxonomy): domain Eukaryota; kingdom Metazoa; phylum Arthropoda; class Insecta; order Diptera; family Drosophilidae; genus Drosophila; species Drosophila emarginata. The sequence continues at coordinate 2,878,556 of JBAMCD010000296.1, forward strand.
CCCATCTCCAGCTCCTCATGTTAATTACATTTTAGTTATGTAAATCCGATTTGTAATTAGTTTTCGTTAAGCTAATGCTTTTTCTTGTTCTTTCTTTTATGTATTTGGCATCTATTGTAAATCATTACTTTGCTTTGTTTTATTGCCAACAAATTCTCATTTAGAACCCCTTAAAAATTTATGTAAATTTAACAAAGTAATTTGTGATAAAAAAAAAAGAAAACGAAATTAGTTGCTGTCGATGGTTTAAGTGGGCAGGCAACATTGTATATGGAATTTCCAACTTTAAAAACTCGAAATGTGTTGGGAACAGAGGGTGTAGCTCAGATCCCCAGATTAGTGGATGTGTTTACAAAATCTAATATATATTTATATATAGACTTTACTATTAATGTTTAAATGCTATTAAGAAATTTGTTCTTAACCTTTTTTTAAATAATTTCTGTTTACCTAGCCTGTAAAATATGATGATGAGTATAAATACTTAAATTAAATCTTCAGTTTAAATAGAAATATTAACTATGAAAGAGTGTATGTTCTATTAATGTTTTCTTAAATATAATGTATATTAAGATTGTAAAAGATGAGAAAAAGTTGAAAGCTTTACATTAAGGAAAGTAATCTAATCTATTCACTGCCCCGCAAATATTACAGATAAAAAAAAACGTTCGGTAATCTTTACTGAAATTAAAAGAAGATCTTCTATAACAATATCGTTTATTTGTTATCCAATTGATAAACAGATTTCGAATGTTATAGTAGTGAAAATCGGTTGTTTCCGGCAAAATAGTTAAAAGTGACGGATAACCATAAAAATGGACAGATGGACTCGTTTACTGATGTTGTTCAGGTATGTATGATTATATATGTATATGAAATATTTGTAGATTATGATTATTTTTAATAATTCTAGTTGTTAAAATTCTTAGTTAAACAATTGATATGATGAATATTTTTAGACAGTGGGAACACTGTCCACCCCTAAGCACAGGCACTCCCCACTGCCCACTTGTGGATGTTTCTGTGAGTGTGTGTGCTTGTTTTTGTTTTTGTTTGTGTAGTGGGCTATTCCCTAGACTGACTGACCGTAGGAGCCATCAACTGCTAACAATCAAATCGGCAATTATAGCATCATGAAATTTAATATGCCAACAACAAAAAAAAATGAGCAAACACACAGACACACACATGGACATAAAAATCAAATGACGAACCAATTACAATTACATGCAACTGTCTATAAAAGAGAGAGAAGGAGACATGCCGCTAGAAAGAGAAAGAAAGTGATCTCGAGAGAGAGAGAGAGAAAGAGAGAGGGCGAGAGACAGTGCGAACAATCCGATCACCTGTAGGCAGGCAGGCAGGCGGCCCAGGTAACTGTGTGTGAGTTGCGAGAGGAGCCTATAAACGGGTTAAGAGAATTGAGAACAAGTGTTGGTGTTGCTGTTGGTTCGAATGGTTGGTCGCGCTTGGCTTGCCAAGATTCTAAACTTGTTAGAAGAGACTACAACAAAAAAAAAAGAAAAAAAAAATAACAACAAAAAAATGTTGTAATTTTACGCTCGCATGCTCAATTTGCGGCAGCTTTAGCGCTGGCAGCGCCAACAGCAGCAGCAGCAGCAGCAAAAGTCGCGGCATAGGCATTTAGAACTCAAAGGTAAAGAGCAAACCACGAGCCTTGATGGTGTTGGTGGTTGAAGCCAATGCCAATGCCAAAGAGAGTGTGCATGTGTGTGTGTGTGTGTGTTTGCAAGAGAGAGAGCGTTGGAGAGATACCTGCGCGCTCACCTTGAATGAAAGTTCTCACAAATACAAATGACGATCAAGAACCTGAGACACCTGAGCTGCGGCTCTTTCTCTCTCTCTGTCTCCATGGGTGTGCGTATGTGATGTTTGTATGTGTGTGTGTGTGTGTGCGTGTGTGTGTATGAGAGCTGAGAAGAGCCCAGAGTAAGAGACTGTCTCTGGCTCTGCTTTGTAATGTGAAAAGTCTATCTGTCTGGTGTTCGCAGTCGGCGTCGCTGCCTTCTGCTGTTGCTGTTGCTGCTCAGAAGCCTCTAACGACATCGACATTGAAGTCGCAATGCCTCGGCGGACTCATCCGTAGGTTTTTATTTCAGTTTCCCGTAAGCAACAAAACGATCGAGTCATGGATCGGCTAAGACGCACGCGTTACGACGACTTCTAAGACAGAATACCAAAAAAAAAAAAAATAAAAAAAATAATTCAAAAGCAACAACACCAACATCAAACAAACAAACAACAACAAGAAAATAAAAACAAAAATTTTATAGTTTTATAATATATATTTTTGAAAAACAAAAACGAGCAAAAGAAACCTAAATCATATTCTGAAGGTGCAACAAAGTGACATCCAATTATATATATCTAATATATAATATATATATCTATATATGTATAACAAATCAAATAAGACTGCCTATAAATCGTATATATACATATATAGAATATCAATTGCAACAACAACAAAAGTTTCGTTATTTTAAAGTGCATTTTTTTTTAGTTTCAATATATACATATGGTTATCTATATACAAAAGATATGTATATCAACTTTTATGTGTAACTTCTATATACAAAAATTGATTTGATTTTGGGATTTACGAGTATTGCGTAATGGATATAAAATTAGCAACAACAACAATAGCAACAACAACATCAACACAAACACCAGCAACACATACTCAAAAGGGCAGTTATATGGATATGCATTAACCAACAACAACAATAACAACAACAATCAAAATGGTGAGTATCATTTGATTTATTTAAGCTTTCAACTGATAATTTAATGGTATAGGGTTTATATAAGATAATCTAATCGTACATTTCAAATTTGGACTTACATTAAGTGCATTCAAATTGTATAGAATTTCGATCGGTTTATCACTATATAAACAAAGATCACTTAAAGTAATAATATCCAAAGGGTTTGGCGCCAAGAAGTATCACAAAATGTTTATATACAAATATATAGAGTATATGAAGAACTGCATAATTCTGTAGAATTTAATGAAAAACACTTTTCCATCAAATAATAATAATTATATTCTTTTAAATTCAATCATCTTTAAATGGGTTAACTAGACTTCCACACCATGAATAATAATTATATAGTAAGTAACTTGTACTTAAACAGCAGCTCAGCGGTTTCTTGTTTAAGCTTGACCTACCTAAAAGACACTTCTTGAACGGCTCCAAAACAGAAGTTTCGGGAATGTCTTTTAAAGAAAGTTGAAAGCAGAAGCTTTCAGTTGCTTCAAGAACGATTCCGAATTTTCAATAAACATTGCAGTTCTTTGAATTTAAAAAGTTCATAAACATTTAAAATGTTGCATAAATCTGGGTAAAATATAAAACTCTGCAAAGACTCCAAAAACTTTATTTTTGTTAATTTCTAACTTAGTTCTTAGTTTCAAAAATGGAGAAAGGTAATTTTTTTTTTAGCAGATCAAGTCTCCAATTTGCTTCCAAGTCTACAAAGATAATTTTGGCGTGTCTTTAATTAATCTGCTTATGTTGTCTTAAATGTTCTATATATCTTTAATCTATTTATGCAACTTTATAAAGTCTCCAAACTGTTATTTTCAATTATATTTTCTGCATCATTGGTTAACCTGTATTAGGCAATTATTTGAAAAAAATAATTTCCAAAAATGTATTCAATGCAATCGTATTTATATAAAGAATTACTCATAATTACTTGATTTTAAGCCATTTATGTAAGAAGTTCTTTGGCTCTCTCTCTCTCTCTCTTAATATAATGTTTATTGTTATTGGACTACAGTAGCTTATAATTACTTGATTCTATTGTTAAAACCAATAAATTACATAAGATCATAAGCTGAAGTTCCTCAATTTGCTTGCCATTATGATTTTTAGAATTCTTAATTGATATTTTTAGCGCGGTTCCTGATTCTCACACTTATTGTTCATTATTCATTATAATATGTATAAATAAATGATGTCTCACAATTCGTTGTCTCTGTCTGCCTATCTCTCGCACTGTGTGTGTGTGTGTGTGTATGTAAAAAAAAAGACTTTCTTATACTAAATTACTTGCAAAAGGTTATATAATAAACTTGTTTCTTAACTTACCAAAAAAAAAAAAACGAAACGAATAATATAAAAGGTGATTAATTACTGTCAGGCTAGAAAAATGTCTTAAAAAGCTTCCACCGAGAAAGGCGAAAGAATGAATAGAAGAGCGTATATGACGGTGACCAAGACGACAACAACAACAACAACAACAACAATGATAATGATAATGATGAAGATGATGATGATGCGAGCGGACATTTCATTAGAAAAAATTATATATAAATTTTTTTTTTTTTTTTAATAATCAACAACAACAGCAATAATTAGACAAAACCAGTTTCTGTATTTTAAACAAATACAAAACACAACAACAACAACTAAAAAAAAAAAGGGGGACAAACAAAATGAGCAAGAAGGAGAGGGATGAGACAGACAGAGATAGAGCGAGAGAGAGAGAGAGAAAGGGAGAAATAAGTTAAGCAAAATATAATTGGCGACGTAAAGCAGAAAAACCTTGACTTTGACTTTAAATGACTCGAACAAACGATCGAGCGAACGATCAGGCGCGCGAGCTAGCAAACGTATATATGTATGTATGTATGTATAGATATATAAATATATCCCATATATATATATGTACATATGTGTGTGTGCGAGTAAACGAGGCAACATTATATAGAGGGAGTTTGGGGAGGGAGGTGGCTATGATAAACAAATGAATTATAAATTGAAATTGAAAACGAAACAAGTCATCAACTGACATCTGTGTATAAAACATACGACAGTCGACCAAACAAATTCAATTTCAATATCAAGGTCATAAAAAATGCACCTGTTATACTAATTTCAAATTCAAATTCAAATTGCACACAGTGAACCAAAGTTCATTCGCTCGAAAGACTTAGGCAACGAACTTGATATTGTTAGAGGGCCATTTTGCCTATGCAGTTGAAGTGACCATGTAAGGCGGTGCAGGGCGGTGATGCTCTACACCAGCGGTGCTGGTGCTAGTGCTAGTGCTAGTGCTAGCGCTAGTGTGGGGATTCTTTTCATTTTCATAGAATTAGACAGAGAGCGAGCGAGAGAGAGCGGTAGAATGAATGGGTGGTTGAAGGAGAAGAGGAGGGCCAGAGAATATCTAAAAAAAGTGAATCTTTTGCTTGAGTGGCTAGGCGCAAAAATAAAAAGGCCAACAACCAAATCAAATGATGAAGTTAGTCCACCATGATGATCACGATGATGATGAGGAGATGATGGCGAAACCAGTTCACTGCTTCTTCCTCGTCTTCTACTTCTATAGCATTTGCTTGTAGTGCAATTTAGTAACCATCCTTGGGGACTGGGGTTGGGGCAGGTTGCCCGCTTCTATCTATCTTGGTACAGACTGAAAGAGAGAATCAGAATGCCGTGAAAAGGTTGTTCACACCAAAAAAAAAAAAAAAATAAAACAACAACAACAGAGAAACCACCAACCACATGGCATGCCAAGAGGTTCTTGATCTTGCCACACAACCAACAGCAACATCAGCAACAACAACAAGTTCTGTGCGGTTCCATCATGAAAAGGGAATCAAATCACTCTTACTCTTCTTGCATCTTGGGCTCCCCGAAAGGGTTATTGACTGCCCAAGCGGCCTGGCCTTTTGCTTTCAGCCTCCCCAAAAAAACACAAACCAAAAACGAAAAAAAAAAAAAACATAAACGAAGCAAAGCCCAGCTTAAGAGAAATAGTGTGTGAGTGAACGAGCAAGAGAGAGAGAGAGAGAAACGCCAACGCACAGGTGGCTCAATGAGAGAGCGCACACACAAAACCAGGAAGAAAGTAAGCAAAAGAATGAAATGCAAAGACAACAACAAAAACACCAGCAGCAGCAGCAGCAGCAGCAGCAACAAGCAAAGAACCAGCAGCAGCAGATGAAAAGAAAACAAGTTCGCCAGTTCAATGACCGACCTACTCAAGCGCGTTATACGCGCGCACACACAAACACACACATGGACATGAACACAGAGGCAGACACAGACAAAGAGACGCAGAGAATGAGTAAGAGAGAGATACCAAGAGAGGCCAAGCGCATGCACAGACACGAAGCCACTAAGCAAGCGCATGCGTCCCCCGAAGCCACGATTTTGGCTTCGTGTCGCATTGAACTTTGTTAGCGACAGGTTCGTTTTGTCTGTGTCAATTCTATGTTGCTGTTGCTGTTGTTGCTATTATTGTTATTGTTGTTGTTGTTGATGTTGCCATTGTTATTTTGACACTAGCAACGGCGTCGGCGGCGGGCTTTTTGTGCATTGACTGTGACATTGATGATGATGGTCGGACCCGATCATTCCTCCCACCCAAAGCATTTTACATAACCCACCCTCCCTCCCCCTCCCTCTATAGTCTATTTTCAAACTAGCTCAAATGTATGCAACAAAAAGCAAGCGCAACAGTTTAGTTGATCATTTATAGAGTATAGGAAATTTGGTCTAGTTTTTAAAGCAGTTTTAGTTCAAGTTTAATTCATTTTAATCAAAAACTCCTTTTGTAAACAAATTTAATGCCTCTATTAATTATTGCAAATTTACTGCTTCTGTTGGATATTTTAGGTAATTTTGTGGAGATTTAGTTAATAGTCCTACTTTGTATAGGGTATATCAATGGCAACGCCCCATCTTACATATGTACATATGTATGTATGTATGTACATACATATGTACATATGTATGTATGTCATAAAGCTTTTGTTATAAATCCCAAATTATCTTAATTTACGCTTCTGGCATACGTAATTTCCAACTATGACAAAATTGTCGGTTTTTTTTTTGTTGTTTGGTTTTTTTTTCGTATAATTTTATGTAAAAGTTAACGGTATTTGTTGGCTTGTTTTTTCCTGTTTGTTTTCGTTTACAGTTTTTTATTTTGTACATTAAAACGTGCCTGAAATTTTATTAATTGCCCGTGGCTAGTTCTTTAGAAATGTAGAGAAAAAAAAAACGAGGTAGGAGTCTTCTTTGAGAGAGTTAAGTAAAGTTCATTTCAGTTCTGTTTGCATAATGGTTTGAAGTATTTCCGGTTTATGATTTTACAGGGCAACTCTAGTTCATTGTCAACTGTCAATTTGGCAAAAATGATGTGTGAATGTAATCCCCCCCCCGTATCCAAACGGAGCATGCGTTGCAATTTGAGAGAGATAGAGAGACAGAGAGAGAGAGAACATTTTGCTCGGCAATGCACTTTGAAATGCACTGAAAGAAATCAAATGCCTTCAAATCGGGCAAAGTTTCTAATAAAAAAACGTTCTTGACTTAGTCTTATATTGAAATAGTTAATTGGAAACGTAAATAAAAGTTTTCTTAGGACTAAAGAATTAGTCCTTTTCTTGGATCACTTGTTTAGCTAGTCAAATATTTGTTTTTATTGTTTGATTTATTAAATAAAATAGTCACCGTTTTATATATAGAAGTGACTAATTCCTTTAGCTCACTTAGTGTTAGATAAACAGTTATACTATATAAGATTAGATGTATGCTATCTATTTCACGAGGAAACGATGTGGGTGCTTTCACTGAAAACACTTTCCTATGCGCAACACCGTGCGCATTGCAGCCATGAAAGGTCCTTCAATTCCATCATATCCAACAGGACCTAACGCAATAATATTTGTATGGCGAGTCCTTATTTGTTTTTTTTCTCCTTTTGTCGTATTTTTACTGCAACAAGACCTTACCCAATAGTCCTTATATGATCCTATGGCCGCTTGTTTTGTTCGAGGACTCGTATAACTGTCTTTCTCTATGTCGGGCTGCGCAAAAGCTGCTGCTGTTAGGCCGCTTCTGCTAGCGCTGTTGCTGCTGCTGCACAAGCAACCCCCAAACAAAGTTTTTAAACTGAACCGAATGGAAACCGAAGCCGACAAATGCCGCCCTTGTGGCAGTTGCACGATGCTTTTGTTGTTTTGCCAGTTATGCCAAGTGCAAGTGCCTTGCCTCCCCATATGTGCCCTACCGCCTCCCCTCCATCATCTCAATACCCCTCATCATGTTACCCTTCTCGGCACATCACCCCTTTTGTTTACTGTCTGCACTTCGGCTGAATGCAGTCGACGTTAGCGCTGACGTCGCTCGCCTCGAACTTGGCTTCCATCGATGTTGGCTTCGTTATGGCCGCTTCAGTCCTGACTCGGGATGTTAACGCGTTGGGCAGGTCATGTCTACTGGACGTGGACCCAAACAATATACATCAATTTATAAAACAACAACATAAAATCAAAATAAAAAAAATTTAAAAAAAAATTAAAAAATTATACAAAAAAAATACCAAAAAAAAAAAAAAGAGAGAAAGAAATTTGCAAATATCACCAAAAAAAAGAAATAATAAGGAAAAGATATACCACAAATGTGTTCAATTGATTAAGTGTAATATTTAGTATATAGTAATCGAGATCTAATCATTAAAAAGAAATTCACAAGAAAAATGTGTTCATACGATCGTAGACCTTTGTATTTTTATCGTATATATTTTCGCGATATTTTTGCTATAATCTCATTTTTCAAATCGCGTTTAAAATCGAAAACTTGAACAATGACGAGAAGAAGACTGCAAATACCAACCAAATACAACAATAAGGTAACTAACCAACTAAAATAGATGATTCTCTATATTATATATATATATATATATAGAAGATATATCGATATATATATAGTATATAATATTATATGTGAAAGTTTGCAACGTTGCAAGAATCGCACAGAAGGCTCCTTGTGTGCGATTTTTTTTTGTTTTTTTGTTGTGCCGTGAATATGTGTGTGTGCGCGCGTGTATGTGTGTGTGTGTTTTTTTTTAATGGATGCAGTTCAATAACCTCATGGCACGACAGTAACGTAGTTGTAGTCGTAGAGTCCTGTCCCAGACACAACACACACTATATTCCTCTCGCTTGCTCCTGGTGTTGGTAGAAGCTTTTCGGGTTTTGGGTAAAAATTAAAAGTGAAATTTTTCGCAGCTAGGCGACGGCGCAGAAGAGTCGCCACGACGCCACGACGCAATGACTGCAGTTCTTGGGTCCTTGGCCTCAGTGGCAGAGAGGTCTTCTGCCACTGGCATCAGTGGCACTGCTGCTAGTGGTAGTATTGCTTTTGCTTCTGCTTCAGCTGCTGCTGCTGCACACTGTCAAGACCAAAAGAACCCAACCCAAAAACAAACTTTACGGGCAGGACCTTCGTCTAGTGCTGTGTCTGCCGCTGTCACTGACACTGCTCTCACTGTTGCCGCTGCTGCTGCTGCCACTGTTGCTGCCGCTGCCGCTGCTGCTGCTGCTGCTGCTGCTGCTGCTGTCGTTGTCCTGTTCATGTTTCGCTTTCCGTATTGGGTGTGTATACCCATGTATAATGTACGTACAGGCCGACGAACCGTAGTGAAAAGTTCATTGAACGCTTTTGCCAGGCGGCGATTTATGTATGAAAAGCGAAAAGGATAATGAGCAGCATCGACATCTACAATGCTCGAGCTGTTGAAGTTGACGTCGGGCCCTGCCCCAACATAACGGCAAAAAAAACAAAAAAAAAAAAAAAAATTAAATAAAAAAAATAAACGGCAACAACAAGCGAAAGAAAAAACTTTGCTGGCGTCTCGTCTGGCGTCTCCTATGTACGAAAAGGTTCATTCGCCTTTTCGCCATCATGTCTGGGGGTTCTTTTTACTTTTTTTTTTTCTCTTTCTTTTCTTTTCTGTTGTTATTGTTGTTGTTTTTTTTTTATGGTCTGTCTGCTCTGACTCCTTTTGTCGAATTTATGCGCATTTTCTATAGGTTTGGCGTAGGTCGTGGTTTTCCCAAGTTGTTGTCAAGGTAAGGCACGGGATTTAGTTCTTTTAATCGGCTTCTGGGGCTAAGCACTTTTGGTTGGCTTTTCATTGGGGTTTTTCTTTTTCTGCCATTTCGAAATTATGGTTTTTCTTGTATGTTAGTTTTGTTTTTTTTTTTTTCTTCGAAATTTTACTATATTGATTTTGTGTTTTTTAGTAGCGGAGTTGTTCCCATGATGTCATCATCGTCATCAGCTGCAACTTGAATTTGCATTTGGGAATTGCCTCATCGTTCTTCCTAGCTCTGTCTCTTTTACACAATCTCACGTTCTCTTTCTTGCTCATTCTTTGTGTGCATTTGTGTGAGTCTGGTTTGTGACCTTTGAGTTCATTAACCCGCTCTCTGTTGGGCCTAAATGATGATGATGCAATTTTCTAGTCAAAATTTTTAAATTCAAAATGTGTTTCACAATTGGTTACAAGTGTTTTACCGTGTCATTAAATAACCAAAATAATAAACCATAATTAACATTTAATTTGAATTTTAGACAAAATTGTTTATTTTGAAATTGAATTTAATATGAATTGACAGAAATCCATAGAAAATTTATGAAATAGAGTAATTTTTTTTGTTTTTAATTTAGAGCTTTGGTATTCAACGAAACTTATTGCATACTTTTGTGTCTCCAGGATTCACTTTGTCGAGTATTAGAAAATCTGAAATTAAGTTGAAAACAAATGTCTAAAACTAATGATGGAATAAATCTTCCTTAACAAATATTTTAATAGTAAATACATTTAACATAATTTATTGCATACTTTTGGCAAACAAATATGTATTAGTCTTGATGAGGACATATCGTTTGCAAAAAATATTTATTTGTGAAATTACTTTCAATTTATTTGATGAATGTAATCAATCGAATGAAAAACTATTGCATACTTTTGGGTCAAAATCAATAGATAATGTCTAGATAGCAATGCAAATGTAAAAAATTATAACAATATGGACTGTAGATGAAAAACTGAGTTTTATATTCAATATTTGATTTGACTGATATGACTTTAATCAATATAGATAAGCCTAAGCTATAGTTAAAATCAATAATAAATCATAATCATATATTTTCTATAAAAAGCCAAATGAATAAAAGCTTATTAATTTGTTGACTTCTCAGAACAAATCAATCGATCAAACAATCTAAACACTTTTAATTAACAACAAGCAAAACAAAAAACGCAAACGGAAAACTTTCACTGCGCAATAAGACACAACTGCACTACATATGCAAACACACACACACACTGACGCACACACACACACACACAGTTTCACATTCAGTTAAGCACTGATAACACGGCAAAGTGCAACGACAAAAACTAAACTAAAGCCAATTGCATTGATAAGAAAATGCAACACAAAAAAAAAAAAAAAGAAAAAACATTTAATTTATGATTATTTGACCTACGTCAAAAGCAAAGACTAAAAACTCAAGGGCAAAAACTAAGTAAAGCAAATAAAGTTTACACAAATATGGCACCTACATATACAGTCATAAAGCTATATAGTATTTGTATAGTATAGATTATATACGCCATTCTGTATGTGTATATAGTAAGCACATCAAAAAAAAAGAAAAAAGTTAAAAACAAACGCAGGGAGATATAAATTTTAATTGCAAATAAGCCTTTGTAGACTTTCGCTTTTAACAAAAACAAAAAAAAACAAAACAGAAAAAAAAACCGCAAAACACAAATAACAAAATTATACAATTGAAGTTTGTGTTTTAAAAATGAAATGAAATTTCGACTAATTAAAATACAAGGAAAATGACCAACTCACCCTTCCCACCCTTCTCTACTGCTCTCTCTTTCTCTGAGTCTATCTCTTTCTTTGGTTGTGCTTCTGTCTCGGTTTCAATAGCTCTTGCTCATGCGCCAAAGTGGAAAATTTCAAGGTTAAAGTGCAATGAATTTGCAATGCAAAAAAAGAATTGGAGAGGGGGAGGCGGGCAGCTGAGAAACAGAGCAGCGAAAGAGAAAAGGGTGCAGCAACGAGTAGCAACATTAAATAGGAAGAGTAAGAGAAAAACATGCAAGGATATGAGATGAAGTAAAATCAGAAATTCGAAAAAAGGATGTAAGCAATAAATAAAAAAAAAAAAACAGTAAAAAAGTTAGAAAATTTTTAGAAGGGAGTGAAAAAAAAGTTTAATATTATATATCTATTTTATAGGTTAAATATTTTGGATACTTTCACGTTTCTAATTGTAGGTAAATGCATTAAAATTTAATTACATTAATTAATATTCATTGCTTATGTACTTTTATTTGCATTACTTCGAATTTATTCTATAATAATTGTCTACAGATAGCTTATAACTTTTATTGATCTAATTAAATCGCAGAAAAATATTTCGTTTAGTATTTGGCTACCTTTTAGATACATTTAAAATATATATATATATATTTAGCTGAGATACTCTCTTAACCTAATTTAGATACATTCCAAAAATAGTTTTAACCTACTTAAATGCAATATCAATATATTCTACATATTGCTAAAAATATCCGTATACAAATGCTGATTAAAATAATTGAACAAAGGAAGAAAAGTATCTTTGATTGCTTTTGATTACGTACCAAAGAAGGGGAACATTATTTAGAATAATAATTAAATGCATGCATTGCTTAGATACTTTTAACTGCATTCCGCAGATACTTTTCACAATTGTCCTTGATTCGCAGATATTCATTTCAATTAGCTTAGATAATCTGAACCCAATCTGCTCCCCTTTCACATACAAAATGCGGATGAGAATCAAGAAGATGAGTTTTCCGTGTTTGTGTGTGTGTGTGTGTGTATGTTTGTGTGCTGCTTTTTTTTCTATTCGCATTCTATTCGCATTTGCACATTCTCAACTAGTGACTCAAGGTTATGATGATGATGATGATGCTCCTCCTCCCCTTTTACAAAAGCAACAAAAAAAAAGCTCACACAAATTATTACACACACACACACACACACATACGCACACCCATATTGACGAAGTAGAGTGACAGAGACAGAGCTTACAATTTTATTTTATCAGCTGCCGCCCGCTTCTGCTGCCACTGCCACAGCCACAGCCACAGCCCTCCCCGCTTTACGTTTCGTCTTCCAATGCACCGCTGCCTCCCCCTTTTTTTTGTGTGTGTGTGTGTGTGTGTGTGAATGTGTGCTGTATGCATTTGGTTGACTCGTTTTTCGTTTCGTTTTGCATTCACACAACAAAATTAAATGCAATTGTGCATGTGTATGTGTGTGTGTGTGTTTACGAGCTATGCGCTATTCTGGCGCGCTTTTTTTCGCCTTTATATTTCCGGGTTCTACCTTCTCAGCAACACCTCAGCCGCAACCCCATCAGTCGAAGTCGCAGTCCAAACCAACCCACCAACCCTTTGCCATTAACCCAACCCCCTCTAATGTGTCCACAATTCTCCATTTCATTATAATTTATGCAGCTTTTAAATCTACCTACTTATTATTAGTTAATATTACTTACAACAAATCAAAAACAAAAAAATAATAATAATAACACTGTCACAAGTGTGAACTATTTTAATAGAATTTTGTTCAAGTTTCCCTTTTCGCCATGTTCAGAAAGTGTTTCAAATTTAAATATGTCATAATAGAGCAAAGCATGTCAAATTTTTTATTATTCACAATAAACAAAAACAACTGATTGTGGCTTATATATATGTATATATCTACATACATATATATGTATATATATTAATATTCCATATTTTAAAAATAATTTCAATTTTGGCGCAAAGAATTTGATGTTTTTGTATCCATTGAATATATTAAATTTTATCTTAATTGCTTAGATTTTCTCCTCAATTTTTTGCTTTGATATATTACCAACATATTTCATTTATCTGCATAGTAAACATATTTTTTCGCTCTGTGCATTTAAATTTTCTAATTTTATTGTCGCATTTTATAGTTTTTGTTTTGTTCATAAAAGCTTCTGCTTTTTTTTTTTTTTTTTTAATTGTTTCTATAATTGTCTTTGGTTAAAGATTATTTCAAAATATGTTTTATTGCTATTTTTTATTACTTTTTTCTCGTATTTTTTTAAAACTGTTCATTAGTTAATATACAGACAATTTTGTTTAAGGCTTTAGTAAAAATCAATAAATAAATATTTCATGAGCTATTTTCCCTTAGTTTCTAAAAATGTTTTCTTCTTAAAAGTTCAAGTTTAACTATGAAAAATATATATATTTTTAAAGATAAGAAGTCTTAAAAAGAGTAAACTCTGCTTAATACTGTTTCCACTAATGAAATAGTCAGTCAAGACATTCATTTGTATAGTGAAACATTTTGTCATCATATCTCTTATATTAGTTTTAATCTAGTTTATTTTTTGGCTACATCATTTCCCCATTCCAGACAATTAAGTGTAAAAGAGTTCCCGTTCCTGGTTCTCGACCTCAAGAACAGTATCGATAGACTACTACCCACCCTAACTGTGTATATATTTCCGTCTTTGATAGCAGCCTGGCACCCGACATATTCATTACTTTAATAACTGTGCGATTTGGATTCCTTGTAATAATAATTTACTATATACATGACCTTCTGATTAGAAAAAAAAAAAAAAAAAGCTACACTATAAAACCAAATGCTTATGGCAAAAGTTTACCGCTACCACTTCCCTCCCCCTCTCTCACGTACCGATATAACAACACATACTCTTACATATGAGTAGCAAATATTTACCTTACACTTATAAATACATCGTAACACCGAAAAAGAATTTTGTTTATTCATTGAAACTACTTAAAAGATACGCGCTTAGATTTCCTAGATAGAATTAGATAGAGAGAGAGGAAGAGGGATAGGAAAAGAGAACGTATGTATGTATATATATATATATATATGCATTTATGATGGGCTGCGGTTAAGTACAGTTCCTATTGGCTAAAGTGTCCTTGAACAAACGTATTGCCATTTGGTTTCATTCGTTTCGCGCAATGCAATGCAATTTGATAAAGATCGATGCGGGCAGCGACGTTCATTGCGGAAGTTTTGCGCTTAGTTTTACAATAACAACAAAATTATGATGAGCACACAAATGTATAAATATATATACATATATATATATATATGCAAAGAGCAAGCGAGAGAGAGAGTTATACTGACATACACACACACATGGCGTATGCGCAATGTGCAAAAAGCTTATCAAATGCACTCGTCGCCGGTAACAACGGTTGAATACGACGACGACTGCATCCACGTACACGACGACGACGTCAGACGGTTGGGTTCGCCGGCGTTCAAGTTGAATGTTAAACTCAATCGTCGTTGGCGGCGACAAATTTATAGTTTTCCGTTGCAGTTTCTGCAATACCCTACACTCTGCACCCTACCTACACCCTACAATACTAAGCGCAGATTTTCAGGTCTAGTTGCACTACATTGGGCATCATCGGAGATCATCACATTGAATGGAAGGGAAAAACCACATTAAATTATTGCATACTACATATACATAGAAGTATATATACATATATATATATATAGATATATATATGTAGACATCATTAACATCTGCTGCAACATATGGAATATTAATGTTTTTTTTCTGGGTCTAGACTATTTGGAGACTTCAGTTCAGTTAATCTCATCCGTATCGGCATTAAACTTAAAAACTAATATAAAAATAAAATTGGAGACTTTAGAGTAGTTATTAGCATATATTTTGTGTCTTTGGAAACTTTGTGATGCAGATTATAGAACCTATTTAATGGTTATTGTAGATAATGTTGGTAAAACGTTTTTGATCCTTTGTAGACATAACAAAATATATATTATTTCCAACTTAAATTTAGAGCTAAGGATAAACCTTTTTTTTGTAATTTTTCATTATTTCAAATTTACAAAATGTTTTTCTCTACATCATTACGTTATATTTTAGAGTATATACAATTCGACTAGGAAAACTTTATGCAAACTTTATTTATTTTTAATTTTCTTTGCTGCCCTGCTCCACTTCGGTGCCTGCCGCCTCTATAAGGTGTGTCCTTCAAATGCAATTTGTGCGATGATTAGAAATGCAAAGAAGAAGCTTTACGATTTTTACTTTTCTACTGCTGCTGTCGCATTAATTTATTTTCATTTTCAAAAGCTTTTCTATCGCATTTGTGTTCTTTTTTTATTTTGTTTTTTTTTTTTTTTAAGATTTCTTCCCAGAAAAGAGGCACCCTAAAAACGAAAGTCGAAACAAAACTTATCGAATTTTTCGGATTGGCGCCAGACACTTTCTCAAAATAAAATTAAAATAAAATTTCATTACGACTGTTTTTCGCTTTTCTGCTAACACACACATTTCCGCACTCATCAAAATAGAATAAAGTGCAATTGCACACTAATACACACATTTCACATAGTTTCTGTATGTTTGTGTGTATGTGTGTGTGTGTGGCATCCGTGTTGTTTCGTCGGTTTGGGTCTCTTCTGGGTGTGGGGGCTGCCTCTGGGCAGCAAAGTTCTCACTTATGCTATACAATACACACAACAGTTCGCATTCAACGTGCGTATAGTTCGCAAATTTTTCATTTAGTTTGTTAGAAAGAAGTTTCATCGAAAGGAAAAACAAAAGGTAAAGCCCTGAGGATATATAATAAAATAAAAAAAGGAGAGGGTAAGTGGTTTCAATACCCTTACTCTAACACTTTTACCCATTTTTTTTTGGTTTGTAAGTTTGTTTTTTTTTTTTTTTTTTTTGCATAATGCATTTTTTACCTTTGTAGATAAGAATTTTATTAATACTTTAAATGATAAAAGAAAAACTAAAGAACTAAAATTTCAGATAAGATTTGGGATATTTGTTCAAAGATATCACTAAAGTGTAATATTGATAATAGTAGTAGTATCTCTTAAATTTATAATGCTTCTTCATATCAATACAAAATTACGCAATCAAATTCAAAATCTAAAGTAGATAGTGGAAAGTTTTTCAAAATAATTCATTAGGAAAAAACTTTTTTATTAAATTATATAGAATTTATTTCCTTTAAGAAATTTATACATTTCATTAATGTTTTAAATATATTATAGAATATCTTATTCACTCAAATCAAATACATATATGTGTATATATATTTCCAACCTAATCTAATATTAATATTAATTTTTTTTATTCGCACTGATTAACAAAAATTTGAAACATAATTTAAGATATTCGTTGACATATTTCTTTGAAAGTATCCAATTTTGTGATCCGTGATGGAGTCTACATTAACACAAAAACTTCTTTAATTGTTTTAGATTATTATAATTTAAAGTGGTACTATAAAAAACAGACAGATATACTTTTATATACATATATATGAAAATCCTTTCAAAAAGCTTCTTCTTCTGAATCTTTATATCCATGTAAAAAGAAAATAAATTAATTTATAAATAAATGAATAGATTCAAAACTTTACTTTAAGAAAACATCCTGTTGCCAAAACTATGCAAGTATTTGTTAACTTTTTTGTTGTTATTTTATTGTTGGTCTTTTTTGTGGCCTTGCACAATAAATTGATGATTGCGCAGCTAGAGAAATAATTCTACGACTTGGAAAAGTTACAATTTATTGCTATATGTAAGGGACCAAAAACTACCCGGTAATAATATCGCATAGAAAAAATGCAGCAAGTTAAAAGCTTTCCTAGAAAAGAAAGAAAAAAATAAAATGAAATAGAATGAAAACTATGCAACCCTCTCGTTGCGATATGCCGAAACTTGAGTGAGAACAGCATAAACTCAGCCTCTCTCTCTCTCTTTCTCACTCTCTCTCCCTATCTATCTTTCTCTCTGCGTTGCACTATTGAGTGAGTGCAACACTCAAGTATGTGTGCGTGTGTTTTTGCCTGTGTGTGTGTGTGCCGGTATTGGGGCTGATGAGCTTTATGGGGGTCTATGCCGGTCGCATTGCTTTCTATATGGGTCAGTAGTAGGAACAACTCTCGGTTGGCGGCATCTCAGCTAACCAAGAAAAAAAAAAAACACAAATAAAAAAATAAAACGAAAGAAAAACTTAAATTTAATTTAGTATTTGTGTTTTTTTTTTTATAAATTTTTTTCGGTTAATTTTGTTCGTATATTATACACATTTGCCGACTATTTGCAATTGTTGTTCGCATAGATGCAGCGTAAAGAAAATTTTGTCTGTCTGATGCCAATGGGAAATGCTTCAAAAGGAGTAGCAGCAGCAGCAACATGGCGTATGCGTAATTTGTGGAACACGACTATAGCGACGACGACGGCAACGACTATGAAAAAACGAAACGGAAAGTGATGCGTAATTTCCAAAAACCTAAAAAAGAAGAAGAAGAAGAAGTAACAGCAAAACAACAAGAAAACAAAAATCGCAAAAGCAATAAAACAACAACAACAAAAAAACACACACACACACGCAAAATGACTTAAAATTTCAGTGTGAGAGCGCAACTAAGCTCAATTAGCAGGAAATTAGTAAATAATATATGAAACAACAAAAACAAAACAAAACAAGATTAAAAACAAAATAATTGATAAAAATATATTTTAATAAAAGAACAACAATTTGATTGAAAAAAAGAAAATAAAATAAAGAAAAGAAATGCAAAACGACAAGTACAAAAGCAACAACCAGAAGCGAATAAATGAAGGAAAATTTAATCAATTTTCAGTGAGTGAAAACACAAAAAAAAAAAAAAAATGGGGAAAACTACAAAAATAAAAAATTAAGAAAATACATTTGAATTATTGGCAAAAATAATATTAAACTAGATTTTATCTAGGAATAGTAGCTGTAGGAAGAGATGTTGAAGAGGAGATGAGTGAATGCAAAGGATTTGAGTGTATTATTTTATTTGATTACATTTGATTTCCTTTTGCCCCTGAACGTGAACGTGTAACCTCCATTAAGGCCTTAATCTTGAACCTCATACAAAGACATACCGAGAAATAGAACGAGAAACGAACAGACACACACACACACACAGGGAAAGAGAGGGATTGCATTAGGGAGAGGGCACTCGCCACTCGTTACTTTGTTTGAGTGTAAGCTTTTCGAGTGATTTTATGCAGGCGGGAAAAGTTTTTACTGTACCTTTGCAAAAAACTTTAACATTTATTAATGCATTTCATTTAATTTTTTACTCTCTGTTTCTTTCACTTTCAGAACAACAACACATTTAACTAGTAACAAGTAGCATAAAGAAGCCACTAAAAGAAACAATTTAGCTGTAGTCCAATCAACACACAACAACAACAACAACAACATCAGCAACATCAACAGAACAAAAGCAGAAACATTTAAGCAAAATTGTTAATAAAAAAAAAACAATGCATGGACATCATCAGAATACGCAGCAACAGCAGCCACAGAGCCACAATATGAAGCCTGCAGCTATCAATTTACCCCATCCACAACAGCAGCAACAGCAGCAGCAACAGCCACATCAGAATCCAAATCCTCAACAACCAGCACATCCACATCCAACTACACATCCACCTCCTCAACAGCATATTCCCCATTCCCATCCGCATCCGCATCCACATCCTCATCACCATCATCCTCCTCCTCCGCATCATCAACATCAACATCAGCATCATCATCATCATAAACTCACACGACGTGGACGCAGTCGTAGTCGTAGCCCAACACCAGATGGTACACAGGATTATGATGTTACGCGCATGCGTGAGGAGGATTTTGAACGTTTGGCTGTCTATCTGGTACCCGATGTTCAGGCTGAACGTGGTTTGCCCAATCGGGCAGATAAAACGCTGCCGCGCAGTTTAACACTTAAATCATCGATGGTCTACTCAACGCCAAATGATAAGGTAAGCTCAATTGAAATCAAATTAAAAATAAATAAATATTATCACAATTGATAGTATTAAAATGAATTGATGGTAATTGTAAATAATGTTTTGTTTTTTTTTATTTTCTTTAATAGACTGAAGGAGTTTGGAGCGGCGGTGTCATACCGCGCGGTACACGCTTTGGCCCATTCGAAGGCATTCCAACCTCAAATTATCCAAATGATAAGAATAAGGCGCGCTATTTTTGGCGGGTAAGTTATTTTAATTAACTAACTAAACCTTACTTAAGGGTTTTTTTTCTTTCAATTTCTTTTGTTTTACTCTTTATTATTTTATTTTGCATTTTGCTTTGTTTTTTAATTTTGATCATCCAGCAACTAACCAAAAATTGTTTTTTTCTCTTAATTTTTTAATTTCATATAAACCAAAAATATCAAAATCCAACAAAAAAAAATAAAAATAAAATCGAAACCCGAAAACCCCGAAACACCAAAAACAAAAACGAAAAAAAAAACTCCAAATTTTTTGAACCAAATCAAAATAATGTGACATATGCTAAAAAAAAAACAAAAAAACAAAAATCGAAAAATAAAATCAGGTGCAGGGAACACGCCACATAACCTACGGGAATATTAAGGTACCATAATTCTATTCACCTTTGATTTATGCTTTTTTTTCCAAGCGCTAAATGAACTAATCAAACTCACCTCAATTCACCACAATTTAACATTTTAACTATAGCCGTCTCTATTTGTCTCTCGCTCTCTATCTAAAGAATTAACCAACTAACAACATGCACTGCTTCCTCTTCTGTGTCTGTGTAAAACTCTATCTGTCTCTATCTCTCGTTCATCATTTCCCATCAACGTTTTGTAGTTTGTTCAATGTTGTCTTTATCTCTGTGTTCTTCTCCCACTCTCTCTCTTGCTATCTCTATCTCTTGTTTGTTTTAAAACGTTTCTCATTGAATATATCCAATTTGTTTTTTTTTCCTCCATCTATTTCTTTCTCTCCCGTTTGGTGAATATTGTAGATCTTCAAGGACGATGACTATTATTATTTAGATGGTTCAGATCGTTCACAATCAAATTGGATGCGTTATGTGGCGTCAGCTTATAGTTTATCGGTGATGAATTTGGTTGCCTGTCAGCATATGGAGAACATCTATTTCTATACCACACGCGACATAATGCCCAATGAAGAGCTAATGGTTTGGTATTGCAAGGACTTTGCCACTCGTCTCGGCTACGATGTGGATCCAGAGCGTACAATCTTTGGTGCCTGCAAGCAGGTTGAAGGCGATGAAGCCGACAGAGAAGAGGATGAAGAATGCATGGATATGGTCGAGGATGAGGAAGATGCGGCAGGTTTAGCTGCAGGAAAGAAATCACATTACACAATGCCAGCGCCAGCAGAGATACCCGCCGAAGTGGCTGTGAGTCATATAACCTATGTGATGGGTCTCCATCTGCCAGCTAGTGCTGCATCAGTACCAGCAACAGCACCACCACCACCACCAGCAGCGCCATCCCATGCAGGGGGAGCAGGGGCAAGCCAAGCAACGGCTTCTGGTTGTTGCACTCATGTGAGCACGACAACATCATCGACAAATCTTCATCCTCATATACAGCATAGTCGGCATGCTTCGGTCATTATGGGTGGACAGGATCGTTCACCTTTGAATCCTAGTGACAAGGAGGAGGCTGCTCGTTCGCCGCTCTCAGCGATGATGGCCCAAGATGGTAGCGTTAGATCAGTCCGTTCTGATGAGGGTTATCATAGCAATGAGTGTCATGAAGATGGTCTGACTCCACCGGAGGATTCGAGCGATAGTGAGAGTGAACATAATTATGTTTTAGATTGCTCCAAAAAGGCCATTGCACCCAAGGAGACTGTCATTGCCCAGGCGCAAAAATCCGTCAATGGGAATAAATCACCGCAAACCGTGGTAAAAAGTCCCAGTCCTCCACTAATGGCGCAACCGCAGAAGCATCAACCGGATGCGGATAAAAATGAGTATCGTAAATTTAAAGTGAAGATGCCTTTAAAATATGAAATCAAAAATAAAACGATCAATTGTGTAAAACAAGAGCCCATTAAGGAAGTGGAAGAGTCACCACACATGGTAAACGAAGATGAGGATGAAGAGAGAATGCATGCCACTTCGACTTTGGCTGAGGACCGTGAATTAACCCAACAGCAGCCGGCCTCGTCGACGGTCATTGTGCTAGAACAATCAAGAACCATAGTGCCCCTAACAAAACCCTATTATGAAAGTGATACGCCTGCCCTACGTTTCAGTCAACCATCGTCCAGCATATTGGAGACGATCCTGACGAGTCAGCATCGTTTGGAAGCAGCTGCTCGTCAAGCAAATGCAGCTACACCTCCACCCACATCGCCGACAGAGATGGCCTACAGCTATAAGAAATCTCAGCGGTATGGTAATGCTGTGAGTCCCGATTCCAGTTCAAATTTGGGCCAGAATGTAGATATACCCAATGAACAGGAGACTCTAACCAGGTCAACTCTTATCAAAGGGGAATGCTCACCACCGCCAGCTCAACATCATTTGCAGCATCATCATCATCATCATCACAATGTCATTTACTCACCCAGACATCCTGCCTACCTGAATGAGGGAAGAGTCGTCGATGAAAATCATCTTCATAGTGGTGGCTCTCCTGGCAGCTATCCACCCTACCCACACTATGGCTCTGGTTCGGCAGCCACATCCACCTTCCATTCACCTCCCCATAGTTCGCATTCGCCCTTCGATCGGCAATCGAATGCATCGAGTGGTGCCGGTTCAGCATCGAATCTTCATCTGCTGCAGAGTAGCTCCCAAATGCTAAATCATCCACTAATGCAGCCACTAACACCATTGCAGCGATTATCACCGCTAAGGATTTCACCGCCCAGCAGTCTCAGTCCTGATGGCAATTCTTGTCCACGCAGCGGCAGTCCCCTCAGTCCCAATTCATTGGCCTCGCGGGGCTATCGCTCCCTACCATATCCCTTAAAGAAAAAGGATGGCAAAATGCACTATGAATGCAATGTCTGCTGCAAAACCTTCGGCCAATTGAGTAACCTCAAGGTACATCTACGCACCCATTCGGGGGAGCGTCCATTCAAGTGCAATGTCTGCACAAAGAGTTTCACACAGTTGGCCCATCTACAGAAACATCATTTGGTTCACACCGGCGAGAAACCCCACCAGTGTGATATATGCAAGAAACGTTTCTCTAGCACTTCGAATTTGAAAACCCATCTGAGATTGCATAGTGGCCAGAAGCCATATGCCTGCGATCTGTGCCCGCAGAAATTTACGCAATTTGTCCATTTAAAATTGCACAAGAGATTGCACACAAACGATCGGCCCTATGTGTGCCAGGGATGCGATAAGAAATATATTAGCGCATCTGGATTAAGAACACATTGGAAGACAACCAGCTGTAAGCCAAATAATTTGGAAGAAGAATTGGCCATGGCAGCGGCAGCCACATCAGAGTGTTTAGGTTAGTTTAGTTTATTTTGAACGAAAACTAATATTTATCTGATCCATTAAAGATCGCAAATATATATAGATTATATTTTTAATATTTATTTTATTTTCTATATTTTCATTTACAGATAAAGATCTCC
This sequence comes from Drosophila emarginata, assembly GCA_037075365.1. Classification (NCBI taxonomy): domain Eukaryota; kingdom Metazoa; phylum Arthropoda; class Insecta; order Diptera; family Drosophilidae; genus Drosophila; species Drosophila emarginata. The sequence goes on from JBAMCD010000296.1 coordinate 2,901,909, forward strand.
CTGAACCTGAGACATATGAGCAATTGCAACAACATATGCAACAGCCGGGACATCATGCCCATCCAAGTCTAAGGCATTCACCGCCCAGACTTATACCCCTCGGGGCCCACCATCAGCAGCAGCAGCAACATCATCAACAGCAATCGCTTCCTCCCCCATCGCCGCAGCATCTAATGATGCCACAGCATGGTGCACCCATGTTGCTGACCACAGCTCTGCCTCCACTATCTCCGCATCATCCTCATCATCCAACACATCAGCAGCAGCAGCAGCAACAGCAACAGCAACAGCAACAACAACAACAGCAGCAGCAACAACATCATCACCAGCATCAGCAGCAGGCGCAATCAACTCCTTCTGCACCACAGCAGCATTTGCCTTTGAAAACGTCCCTTAAATCGCTGCAGGAATCATCATCTTACAGTCTGCACAATCAACCGCCGCCACATCTTCAGGCTCAGGAGAGTCGGCCATCGGTCATTGAGTCCTCCAATCAACCCATGATCATTGAATGCACGTAGAGTGTTGGCAGAAGGAGAGAGAATATCGGAGAAATGGAATATGATAAACCAAGTGCAATAAGAAAAGAAAAAAAAAAAAAAAACAGAAATATATAGAAAACCGAAACAAAAATTTATAAATTATTTAAGTAAACTTCTAAACAACAACAGCAAAGAAAAAAAGAAAATGAGAACAAAAAAAAAAAAACACAAAAGGCACAATTATACATACATAACGGTATTATTATATAGATTGTAAATATTCAAAGTTATATAGAACCAAATCCTCCCTCCCTCAAAAACCCTCCCCCACCCTCCATACGAACTATTGGAAATTTGTTAAATTATTTGCGCTATGAGGAGAAAAGAAAGAAAAAAAGAAGATCTCACCCAAAATTGGCATTATAAATTTTTTTTTTATTTTTTTTTTAAAGATGTGGTTTTTTTTTATATTTTTTTGTATTTTTATATAAAAGAAAATGGGAAATTTGGAAATATTGGAAAAGAAAATGAATGGAAAATATATATTGTAAATTGAAATTGAACAAAAAAGAAAAAGAAAACAAAAAACAAACATTTGTGCATTTACTTTTGATGAGTAACTGTTTTCCAAGTACCGTACGTTCCATCTTTCATTTCGTCGTTCGTTCGTACGTTCCTTCGTTCGTTTTTTTTATAGAGAGCGCAAAGCAAATGTTGGCAGAGAGACAGAGAGAGCGAGAGAGAGATCATAAAAGAAAATTTAGAAAGTATCATCATATTACAGACATATATATACATATATATATATATATATATACCTATATATATTTAGATTCAAGTTGCCTTATTTGAATTTTGTTAAAAACTGAGCATAAAAAAGAAGTGAAAAGTAATACATAAACACATACATACATCATATATTAACCTTTATCATTATCACAACGCATCATTAAACAGATCTAAGATACGTATTTTATATAGAAATATATATATACTTTACTTCTTTATATACATCTATATATATGTACATATATATATATTTGTATATCCTTTTTTTTGTCTAGCTATAACTAACCAATGTGCATAAATATATACATATATATATATACATTTATATAAAGAAAGTTTTGAATAGATCACACAGAACATTAATTATATAGTTATGAGTAGGAATTATGTTTATATAAAGAAAACGAAAAGATAATGAAACTTAGCTGAAAATCGGTGCTTTTGACTGTTTCCAATTTGTCCAAAAAAAAAAAAAATAAATAAGATTATATATATATAATACCTAGATACGTTTGTATTTTGAAACATATATATTTACAGTATAACCATATATAATATACAGATATATATATACATATATCTAAAATTAGCAGATAATAACCAACTATATTGTATGTATATATTAATCTATTTAGCCAGATATTTTCAAAACTTTTCCAAAATTTCCTTAACCAATTCCAAACTTTACCAAAACGCTCTCAAATTTCGCAATTTTTAGTTCATTCTTTTTAAATATTCATATATGAATATTATTATTACATATAATTATATATAGATATATGACTATATAAACTTAGCTAAACCCACTTTAAGCTTATAATATTAATGAGGCTGACTAGTTATATAAGTATTATCTATATAGAACAGTCTGAATTACGCTCTGCAAATCAATTGAATCAAGAAAATGGAAAAACTAAAAAAAAAAAATAAAGAAAAGGGAAAACCACTGTAAGACAACACCAATTTGTAGTAATAAGTTTTTTTTTTATTTTTTTTTTCTGTTATATGTATAAGAGCTCTCTTTTGTTCAAAAGAAAGAGAGCAAGTTTAAAGCGAGTGAGAGAGATTTGGGGCCGCATAATTGAGACTAAGACTAAGCTTATACATATAAGATTAACTAACTATATATATACATATATATATATATATTTTTTTTTTTTTTGTATTTGATACGAAAAGCAAAGCAAGCAGCAGAACAAAAAAAGTCGCAGATGTTTTTAGTTAATAAGATTTAAATATTTAAGAAAAAGCAACAAAAAAAGGAGAAAAAAAATATGAAAAAAGATGAAGCCTCTATCCAAGGAAAATATAAAATGAAGATAATCAAAATTATAAAACAAAAAAAAACAAAAAACAAAAATGCATTTTTTTCATTTCTTTTGGTTTTGCTTTTGGACAACAACAACATAAGCAGAGCTACAAAAACACAGCTTAATCGGTTGCAGCTTTCAAAATGTCTCGAAATGTATAACTTTGATCGGATAATACAGTTAATATAAGAGTTTACCTCTTTACTCCTTTGGGTAGGAACACAACGATCTTTGGCCAAATTAAACAGTTCGAAGTAGAGTAATATGAGGGTCAAAACCGAATAAGCAGTATTATTGTAGCCCTGGTTACTATACACACACACAGAAATATAAACATACAATACATATAATACTTTCCTATTTGTGAGACTGAGACTGAATGAATTACTATATATACTTACATACAAATATATATATATATATATATATATATATATATATAAATGTATCACGTACTCCAGTTATCGATTTGATTTTGCTATAATAACTCTATATTCTCTGATTTCCGTTTTTGCCTTGTAATATATACAATATAGAAAATTTAATCATATATAGATTACGTATATATATAAATATATACATATATATATATATTTACACATACAATTTATCTGTAGACCTTAGTGAGCCTAACTATATATATATATATATATAGTATATATATAGACAACCAACCACGCCCAACAACTTTGTACAGAAATTGAACAATTGAAATCTGTTTCAGGATTCAAGTTGAACGAACAACAAGTAAATTTAAATGGAGAATAAATGGACTGCTTCTTAGTATAATAAGTGACTCTGATTTAAGTCGAACAAAACAAAAACCAACAAAATCAATTATATAGTAAACCCTTATATATATATATATATACATATTTCCATATATAAGTATGTGTAACTTCTATTGCAAGCAAACGAAACAAGTATCTTAGAAAGTATCTTTGATTCTTTTGTTATACAATTGAAAATTGTTTTTTACTTTTTTGCTAATCACCCACATCAAAACACTTACACACACACACACACACACACACACTCACTCACACAAATGTACAAAATTGGTTTTCATCAAAAGATACAAAACGCAGCGAATTTTCATTTGCAATCAGTAAACAAAAAGATACAATTATACAAATTGCAATTAAAATAGTTTTTGTTGAAATGGAAAAGTAAAAAAAAAAAAAAACTGTGTTAATTTTTTCTATTAAGCTCACCCATCCCCCCTTTTCCTCTTCCTCCTCACATATACATATATATATATATACAATTACCTATCCGACTATATATATACATATATATATATATATATATATTACATTTTCTATATGCAAAATTTATAAATGCATCAAAAACATTTTTTTGAAAAGCAACTTAAATTCCTATTAATTATAGGATATATGAAAAAATATCTCTAAATATCTCTAAAAAAAAACACAAACAAACGAAAAACGAAAAAAAAAACCAATCAACAAAATATATAATAAAAATACAAGAACAACAACAACAAAGGCAAACCCCAAAATCACCATTAAAAACAAAAACAAAAAAGAAAAAAGAAAGAAAGAAACATAACAAATGAAAACATACAAAAACAAGAAAAGAAAAATGCATAAATAATAATAAACCAAAATTATTTCATACTAAAAAAGAAAGAAAATGTTGCTATTAAGCAACAAATTGTTGCATACTTTTGGGGAGGGCAGTAATTTTCACCATTTTCCAATTGGGAGGAAATCGAAAATAAATCAAGGTGTGGTTTTAGTTATAGACTCAAACATTTTGGATTTTAAAATGATATTAATTGAATATTTTGTGAAACTTTTTATTTCTTTTTAAGGTTCTTTTACAGCTTCCTTTTAATATTCTAATTTTAATCAATTGATAGCTAATCAATACGACTAACTATTTATGTGACCTAGCCAAGAGTTAGAGAACAAAATATATATATCGTCATTAGAGTCCTTTAAAAGTGTGGCCCATTTCCTACGCTGTCCCCGGCAAATGGAAACATCAATCAAATGTCAATCAATTGGGAAAAGTGGAACACTTTTCTTTTTTTTTTTTCTTTTGTTTTTCTCGTTTTGCCGATAATCAGGTCTGGCCCTCCTGCTGAACATGCAAATTGTGTGCATTGTAGCATAAAATCGAGAGACAGAGAGAATAATGAAAATCCTGTGAACAAGCTAGGAAAAACGACAACACTAATACCCTTTACACTACACTTCACTACATATCCTTGGAATGTATTTCCTTTATACATATGTATATCCATAACGTGTATATACCATTTATTTTTATTTTATTGAATATAGGGTATGAAAATGTATCCTGATTATGGCACATTCCACAAACACACACAAAATCGCACATAAAGCAGAGCAGAACCTTCTATATCACATGCCACATGCGAGGAGGTGAGGTGCCGATCGGGTCAAATGGATATTTTGGACATGGACCACAATCAACCCTCTGTCCGTTTATATCGTCCTCTTTCTACCTCCCTCCCTTCCTCCCTCAACCGGCTGGCTTTTCATATTTTAGATTTTTGCATAGATTTTTCCCCATTTTTCTGTGCATATTTAAAGCGGATTATTTTCAGTCGATGCATTCATGGGCCACGGTCCATGGTATGCTCTTTGTCCATAGTTTGTGTACGACGACGACGGCTTTGTGCATGTCCGGAAATGCCGGACAATGCACTAGCCTAGCAATTGCATCGCCTTGTTAATCCTGTTCCAATTATGCGCGCTTCTGAGTGCTTCGATATCCCCTAATGGGCACTTTCGATTTCTGCCTTTGTCCTTTGGTGGTGGTGGTGGTGGTGGTGCTGCTGCTGCTGCCATGGTCCGCTGACAGGACCACCAGTCAGTCAAAGAGGAGTCTATTATTGTCGGCAAAATATTGATTACAGGCCAGTGCAACGGCTTTTTTGTCCAGTTTTCATCTTGATTCTGTCTCTTTCTCTCTCTCTTTTTATTGTGTTGATGTGTTTTGGGTGCGGATAAAAATCAGAACTGACCCTCGCTGACCCCTCATCATCCGCACAGGCATTAAAGAAACATATGCTCGAGCTCAAAAAATGTTGAAAATGTGGGAATTTAAATCCCAAATTCATTACCAAACTGAAATAAACAGACCCATTAAAGTAAAACTAAAATATCACAAAATTTAAACAATTTTAAACTTTTTACGGCATCAAATTAGTTTAATAATATATTATATACAATATCGAACTATTCAAACATATCCTAAAGGTAAAACTGGACAAGAAATCTGATGATATCGGATTTTAGCTGCTATTTACAAAGCTAAACGATTTCGATCTAAAGGAGAAGGTTCTGTATAGATTTTCAATATTCTTTTAAATCTAAATTTCTAGAGTTAAACATACATATATGAAATATGTTCTGAATCGGTTGAAAATATATAAATATAGATATTATATTTCTGCCATGCAATCATCATGGCATATTTATTTCAAAACCCATTAAACTGATGAATTAAAATTAATAAATCAATATCCATAAAAATAAAACAGAGAGAGACAGAGAAGTTAGTTCTTCATAACAATTATCAAAGTTATCCCTTAATTTATTCGTAAAATCCAAATTATTAAAAATGTTTTAATTTGAAAATTTTAATGAGTTTTGTCTTAATGAGATCGGTAATATCCATATTTTTAATAGCCACAGTAGAGATTCTATAAAAAAATAATTTTGAATCGATTGACAATTGCGTCGTTAAAAAGTCGAGCCAAAAATTAGTTTTCTAGATTTTTATACAAATTAAAAGATGCGAATCTAAGAAGCAAATAAAGACACAGTTTTTGAAAATATTTTGAATAATATATCCTTCATGTACAAACACAACATTTTTTTAGGGTTTAAGTTTGTCATTTTTTGGCCGATTTCAAAAAGTTTTACATCAATGTCCTAGTAGTAAACTTAATTAAAACTTTCGAAATTTGAAAAAATAAAAATTCAATTCAATTTAAAAAATTTTGACCATGGTTACATCATAAAAAATTGCAAAATCGAATCGAAAATTAATTTTTCAGATTCCATTAGATTTTGATGTCAATTAAAAGATGCAAATTAAGATAAAGTTTTTTAAAATCGTCCCAAATTTAACTGAATTAGAGCCTTGTGAAAATCTTAAAAATTGGAATTAATGGAAGTTATCTTTATCGGATGCTTTACTTTATTATGATTACTAGATTAAGGAATCAAATTACTCAATATCCTTAAAAACTTATTGCACTAACAATTCTATTTGCATTTTGAACAATTTGAGAAAAGATTTAATCTATTGAGGCAGATTTATTAAAGTAATGGACTCAGTGGAACTGAGATATCGGACCTATAGATAGATAGTATTTCCCTTGAAATAATGCAAGTTCTGGGTAACTAAACCGCCCTAATTTTTTGTGATTTGTTATATTGGTGAGCTGTTTCCGCCCTTATGCAATTGTTGGGTCTGTCAACGGGCAGGCATTGGCCATTCCAGAACGATTTGCCATGCCGAAGGCACGTGGCATACTACATGTGTGTGTGTGTGTGTTTGTGTGTGTGTGTATGTATGTGCCACAATAATGAGAATAATAATAATAAATTGCATAAATGCATAAGGCAAAGGAAAAATGTTGCAAAAATGTTGTTGCAGCAGCACAACAAAGAGGCAACCCTCGAGAGGTCATATAAACGGGAGGGGTTGATTTTGGCACACTTCTATACTTGGGTAAGGGTAGACACTGGGAGGGCGAATTATTTGGCCAATGTGCGCGGATGTGATGCAGTGCTTTTTTTGTTATGTTTTTTTTTTTTTGATATTGCAATTTTTTGTTGTTCATTTTCATTTTTTAGCGTCCGCCCAATGGGAAGTCAAAGTGGTTTTTTTTTTATGTGGCGAAATAGTGGTGGAATAGGATCAGGATCAGTCAATCAGAATAGAGAATGATGTCTAGGCTATATATGTACATAAGCATACATACATATGCATATCTATGCTTATGTATAATAGAGTAGGACAGAGTATAACAGTTGAAACTATTTCATAGATACTTTTATATGTAGATAAATGGATAGATAAAACTCCCTCTCTTGCTTTACCTCAATGGCTCTTATTCTCTTCTTTTTTTTTTTTGTATTTTCTATGATCGGAATGGAGTATCTGTCAGATACATTTCACAATTCGCCTCGTTTTTCCACACCATACACGCACGCACACACACACACACACACACACACACATAGAAACACGCTCATCTTTTTTCAACAACAAGAACAACGACAACGACATTTTTCGGGCCTTCCTAGAAATAGTCGAAAACTGAAACGACGCAACCCAATGTTGAGTTCAGTGTGACGAAGTGCGTCGTGCGCAGCGGCAACGTTTTTTCCCCCTAGCTCTTGGCTCTCACTCTCTGCTCGGTTCTTCTCTGCAAAGAACACGGGAAATTTTTTTGTATCTTTTGTTTTGTATTGAGTGCTCGCGAGTGTGTATATATATACATATAGATTAAAGAAAATTCAAATAATATGCAGTTAAAGTGAAAGTCATACAAATATAATAATAATAACAACAACAACAATAATAATAATGGAAAACACATTTCAATTGGAAAGCAGTGAAGGAGCAACACCATCAACGTCGTCTCAAGGTAGGTCTCTTATAGAGAGACCAACAAAAACTATATGTACATATATGTAGATATATGTATATACATACATACATACATATATATGCAGATCGACATCGGACCGTAACAAATTGTCAATTATGCCCATACGTCACAGTTTACATTAGCCCAATTTCAATAAACTAGTTTTGCATTTTTGTTTATGTGGCTCAAAAAACACACTGAAAATAGAAAACAAAATCTTATCAAAGTCGTCTCTGATTGGCCCATGCGATCGGTATATAAAACTGCGCAGTTTTTTTTTTTTATTTTTTAGTTTTTTTGCGTGTGTGTGTGTGTGTGTCTGGTTCTTTTTTTGGGTCTCTGTTTTGATTCATGTTGATTTTTTATTGGCGAATCAATTTTTTTTTTTTTGTATGTTTTTTTTTTTTGCTGTTCCTATTGCAGATCAATCAACCCCTCTGGTCAAGATGAAACTAGTGCTGGAAACCTTCCCTCACATGTTTAGGAAATACAAACACCGTTCTATTTTTGCTTGAGTGCACTTTTCCCAATGATTTCACATTTCGAGGGTTGATTTTGAGTTCTATTTTCTTATAAGACATCTTTTCTCAATAGGAAAAGTTGTGTGACTTTGTTCACTCTGCCCCCCCAATCCACTTTGTCGTCGTCATAGTTTTAGATAAGACCAAAAAGAAAATGCATTCCGAAAACGATAAGCAAAGTCAAAATGGAACACACTAAACACACACTTCAAAATGAAAACGCGCACACACAATTTATGAATGAACTCAAAATGAATGGGGCAGGCGGGCGAATGGAGAATACAGGGACGGGTTTTGGTTTCAATTTAACTAGTAAGGGATCTCAAATGAATGGAGCATGCGGGTGAACATGTTGAAGTATCCCCAGTCGTCATTAAAGTTTCTTAAAAGTGTTTTAAAATTAGATTTCATAAAGTAATTAAATAATTTAAAAAATATTCTTTTATTTTTCCTACGATACATATACTTGTAATTCTAAGAATTATCATTAGAGAACGTTCTTCCCATCCAGACTACCCGCTAAAATCTACTGTTGAAGAAGTCCAAAGATTTCGAAAAAATTTTTCATTACTAAGATGACAAGAAAATGTTATCAACGAATGAACTGAGGTTTACTAATCGAAATATAATAAATTGGGCCGATAGCAATTCGAAACCGGGCCTGAAAATTTGGGTAATTGCGCGTCTGTCTGTGTGTGAATGAGATGAAACTCACGCATGTTTTTTAGATAATGCCCATAGATTTCTATACAATAGGAAAGACAACAATATGAAACCTGTTTTGGTTGCTTCTTGATACTTGGGCCCTGGCATGGCCTTAAGGCAAATGGGACAAGGACATGTTCGGTTGGTTCCTTTCGCATACAACCAGCTGCCGCATATTCGAATTATACAGGATATAATGGAATTTCGATTTAATTTTATTCCATCCACATCACTTTACTCGTACTCTAATTTACAGTGATTTCAAAGGAAGCGGAATGCGGCTGTGTGCGTGTGGGTAAATGCAAATGGTTTAATGTGGCCAAAGGATGGGGCTTTTTAACGCCCAACGATGGCGGCCAGGAGGTATTTGTCCATCAGGTGGGTCAAAGAGCACAATCGTCAGCCATTTGATATGGATATATATTTCAAGTATTCGTTTTACAGAGAGTCATACAAATGTCAGGATTTCGTTCATTGGGTGAGCAAGAGGAAGTGGAATTTGAATGCCAGCGCACGGCAAGAGGCTTGGAGGCCACCAGAGTATCGGGCAGACAGGGTGATGATTGCCATGGCAGCACCTATAGGCCAAGAATGTAGGTTCCCCTTACACCATAACGTTCACCCACTCATTGGTATCTCTTTATTCAATTCATTTAGCAATCGTCGAACTCGTCGCATGCGTTGCTATAATTGCGGTGAGTTCGCCAATCATATCGCCTCGGAGTGCGGTTTGGGACCGCAGCCGAAACGTTGTCATCGTTGCCGGAGTGAAGACCATTTACATGCCGATTGCCCCCATCGCAATGTGGTGAGCTTTCCCCCCCCCCCCCCCAACCAAATAAACCTAAATGAAAGCTAAGCAATGTCTAAGCTTAATTTTGGATTTTTACTTTAGACACAAACCCCACAACGGCTCAGTAAAAGCCCCCAAGAAGCCGGTGAGGATGACGAGCCAGCAACATCATCATCGACCACATCGCCAACTAAATCGACGGTTTCCTAGTGCTCTGGTCGCTTAATTGAAGACGATAAAGAGGTTACAAACTTCTTTAAATAAAAACCAACTAATTTTCTACCTTTACACCGCAACACGTACAAAAATCAAAGAAATCGAACGTACAACATTTACAATTTACATTTTATATATGTAGAATAAGTGCAGTAGGTCAAACTAGTACATAGATTAAATATAGTGGGAGAGATGGCCAGTAAGAGTTAGAAAGAGAAAGCCAGAAGATGCTTTTTCTTTATTTTATATCTTAACCTTATGTAAGCTTACTTAGTTAACGCTCCTCTTTTTTTTTTATATTAGATAATAAGTTTTATTGTCGCTGTAAAATGCAAGAACGAAAAACAATAAACAAAAAGGCCATTTAATGTATTTATTATATGAGTAGAAAGCATGTTGGCTCATTGTTTTCTCCTGATGGGATGCATTCCATTGGGGGCTAACATTACATCAGAGCTTTATATATATACTTTTTTTTTTGTTACTTTCAGCTTCACCTACATCATTAGGTGCATCAAGAATATATATATATATATATATATATATATACAAAGTACGCATGCGCCAAACGCCAGCAACCAAACAGCTGCTGTTCCGCTTGAAGTCTTCTCCTAAGAATGCAATACCACTTGCGTTCCTTTCGTTTGCGGTGTGTTTTTCTATCGTCAAAGCAAATTCCAGAAGGAATTGTTGTGAAATTTCACAGTCAACCGAACAAGGCTGCGACTTGAGAAAGACTTTTGCAATCAGAGGTTTTATTTTGTGTGGCTTTTAAGGCCTTAACAAAGTCGGATTTTATATACACATAATCTAAATCGAGTAGAATAGATCGATCAATGAATAAAGAAACTATTTCACTGGACCCCACCTTCCACTTTGGTTCATCTTTGTTGCACTTAATACATAGTACAGTTTCCTTGAACTTTTCTCAAAGTTTGAAGGTGCATTCTTTGTTGACATAACTTCTTTAAGGAATGTCCTTTGCCTGTTATAGAAATTTCGCCTTCATTCCGAAAGGAATGGTAAAAAGCTACTAGAACATATCGAAAAAGCTTTTCAACGAGATGGAAAATACCTGAAAAATCAAAACATTGCCTGTTTTGATAAGAAAGCTCTCTCCCCCACTCTCACTGAGAGGCATTTTGTTGTCGCTCTCTCAGTGTCCTTTAGCCAGAGTCACGTGGCTGACTAACAACAAATGAAGCTTTTCATTCTCTGTGTGTGTGAGCGTGTTTTTCTTTTTGTTGGTCACCATGAAAACGCAGAATCATTGTAACCACATGGATGTGCACTTCCACCACCATCACCCCCGACCGCTGGTCCTGTTACTCTTCCTGCTTGGTTTTGGTTGAAAGTGAAACAAGAAGAGGCACCAACACGAAGATGATTGTGCGAGGACACGCACACCCGAGAGGTGAAAGTTGAGACTGTCCTCGCTCTCTCTCTCTCTCTCTCTGTCTCTATCTCTCTCTCTCCTTATAGCTCTTTCTCACTCTATCTTTGGCTGGCTGATTGCTTGTGCTTGTGCTTTCTCTCTCTCCCGTACGCTAGGCGAGGGCGAGAATATTGTCCCTTTTGGCTGTTTTTGTTGCGGTTTTTCCCTTTTTTGCGATTTGCTTTATTTTTTTTGTGTTGCCTTCTTCGCCCAGTTTTTGTTGTGATTTTGCAACATTTGATGGCGCGTCCTTCGACGAAGCTGGCTGAAGGATGCATTTGGAGGCACGCTAAGGTCTCTCAGACTCAGTCTTAGTTTATCTCTGCCAGAGAATTGTTGTGCGAGTGAAGAATAATAATATAAATAATATAAAAAAATATATATATATATACATATATAAAAAAATATAAAATAGAAGAAAAAAAAACAATACCAAATATTTAAAACAAATAAGAAGCAATTAGTTAATAACAGTAAATAATAAAAAAAAAAAAATTTACAATCAACAAAAAACAAAAAAGGAGAAAAACAACAAAAAAAGTTAACAAAGTGTTTCAAATTTTCAAACTGAATATTTTTTTGCAACTGTAATTTTTTTTTTTTCATTTTTTGGAAAATGCGTTTTTAAAGTGAGCGAAATGAGTAAATAAAGAGTAAAGGAAAATGGGAAAACATTTGTATAAGATGAACAAAAATGTTGGTGACTGAGCAAAGATTGCAGTTTCCCAATTTCCATTTGATATGCAGCATCATCAACAATAACAACGAAAAGGACCTCCACATCCTTTGCATATAACCCAAAAATTTACATAGCCCCAGGAAGTTTCGCCCCTGACAGAATCAGAGAGAAAGAAAGAGAGATAGCGAAAGATAGGGGGAGGGAGGGGGAGGGAGGGAAAGAAAATATAGAGAGAGAGAGGAAGAGTAAGAGATGGATAGGAAGACGGGGGAGATGTGGTAAGATGGAGAATGAGAGAGCTTGATAGAGCCTGTTATGTAATATCCTTTCTTTTTTGACGCTCCTGGCTCTTGTGTCTCACTCCTGTCATGTTACAATGTTGTTTTGTGTCTTAAGGTGTCAGGCATGGGGGCGTGGCATGCACCTTTATTTTTTTGCTGTTAATTTGATTTAAACACACACACACACATATACAGAGACACACATAAAAGGAAAGCCGAGCCTGGCCAGGGCACGGCATTGAGACATTAACATGAAGGACACTTTGCCCTAGCCATATTTTGTTATTTATAAATAGGTAGAAATAGATTATCCATATAGACAATTTGGCATAGGGCGTGTTCATAACACACACACACACACAGATACACACACACACACATACGCTTATACTCCGTGCATATGTGTATAGCTAGCTATATACATACATATGTACATACATATATATTACGCATCTTTTTTAGGGCCTGGTCCGAAGGTCGTCGCTCAGGGAGGAGCTGGGTAGCCTGGGCCTAATTAATGAATGTGTGTCATAATGCGACAGAAGAGCAAAAAGGATTTTTAGTAGGTCAAGTAGCTGCCGACTGAGGTTTAACTCTTTCTCCTTCTTTATTCTGGGTGTGGACTTAAGACCAATGTCAGCCCAACCCATACCAGTACAGAACAGCCCAACCCAATCCAATCCAATCAAAAGCAATCGAATCAACCAACATCATCACCTTTTACCATATAGTTATATATTTGTATAATCTGAATGTCTGTCTCTCTGTCTATACTCTTCTTCTACTTGCACCTTCACTTTCACTTTTGTTTGTTCCTAACTCACTCCACTCCACCTCCAATCACATTAATCCAACTAATTGTTTCAAATTTTGCACAGGTGGCATGATTAATACAATAATATATTATTAAATGATGTATAAATAATTCAACAAACTCAATCAAACTAAATAAAAAAAAAAAAAAGAAACAAAAGAAATGTATAATTAACTAATAACAAACGGTTCAAGTTCCAACTTTTCACAATTAAAACCTATAGACTATAAAAATCGTAATCGCATCAAGATAAAGTTTTGAAAAAAAAAACAAAAAACGCCCCAAAACAAGAAGAGAATTTCCTTTTAATCAAAAAGGTTCAAGACAAAAATAAGGTAAGCTATATGCGGCACTAGTTTATTTTATACTATATAAATGTACGATTATATGTATATATATTTTTCTTTTTAAAATTCTCAGTGTTATCTATATTCATATTTTTAACTTGCACTTTTTTTTCCCCAAAATGCAAAATTTAAAAATCGATTGGTTTAGGTCGAGAGAATTTTTTTTAAAAGAGTAGCAAAATAAAATATTAAATTGAATTTAGTACAATGTAGATTTCGCTACAATATTTCTGTACACGATTCGATATGATATTAACTTTCAATGATGGTTAAAAACTTTGAATGATATCTTTTGGCAGCATTCAATCTATAAAACCAAATAGTTATATAATCGTTTGTTGACTTGATTTAAGGCTCTATGTCTAAGCCCATATAATTCCAAATAACGTTCGATAAGAGTGAGTTCTGTTTATTAAGACCTTCTCTATCATGTTCAGCTTAGAAGTTCCTGTTGGTACAATTAGTCCAATAAAATCAAATATATAATATATCAAGTATTACTTCAAAAGTTTTGAAATTGAAAAATTTTCAAACAAAGATTCGACTAATACACTTTATGTGGCGGTATATGCCACCTTATCATACTTAGAATACAAACAAATTATCTTAGAGAAATAGAGAACAATAAATAGTATCGCCACTACGTTCGCTTTGCCACCTGCTTCATTTCCACTAAATTAACTAAAAAGGCATCTTCTGAACGGACAAATTCCATGCTGGCAGTCCGCGACAAATATAAATGCAACAATTATAGATTACGGGCTCAATCAGTCCCTGCTGGACCTGAGATATAATTGCACACAGGCTGCCCATTTGATAGTCGGGAGTTTGATCGATATATTGTGGATTTTCAGTATTTTCAGCTAAAAATTGAGAATGTTTAGATTTATACAATATTAATTCAGTTAGAAGTATTCAAGTACCCACCTTGCACCACTCCCGTTTTAATCCAAGTTGTACGATCAATTACAGACCAAGGGATCACTTTCTTTTGACAAGGGGGTAAAAATTGACTCAAGACACTTACAGACACAGTATCCATATTTGCATCCAAGGCTGGCATTAATGTGCCTACAATTGTGGGACATAGGGCGCCATGGTAATAATCGTGACCACCATACATGGCACTATACAAGCCAGTTCCCAAAAGACGGGTGGAATCGCAGCCAAATAGGAACACAATGCCCTCAACGCGACTGCGGCAAATAGTTCGACCGCTAATATATTGAAGACCAGTGCCATGACCGGCATAGCTACAATTAAAAAAAATACTGAAATAAACGAGGAAACGAGTCCTTGACACAACTTACACAAAACAATCTGATTTAAAGGCCTGCTTTATCATCACATCTTCAGTTGGAATTGTTTCAAATATATTCTGCCAATGTTTCAGCCAATACTCAAAGAAACCACGCAATCTTCTACCCGAATTAACCAAATCGCCATCGGGATTTATGACGGCCAAACCTTTATCAATATTGACAGCATAGAAACCATTTTTCATTTTTGGTTTATGCCATTGATATAGACGCCACAGTAGATGCAAAGATTTCGCTCTACTAAATTCCTGCACAGTGACCAATTGTTCCCAATGAAAATGATCCAAGCGCTAAAAAGGAAAGCAAATAACAATTATGGCCTTGCTTAACCTGAGAAAAATGTATTTACCTCATCTACCACGAGAATAGTGGGGAATCTTTTATTAATTATTTTTGGTAGTGTTCCATCTTTTTTAAGTTGTAACCAATCGTTGGACCATCTGTTGAGTAAATCATAGACCTCAGTCCAATTATCATCCGAAACCAATTCAATGGATATCAATCTGAGATCACTTTTGTTGATTCGATTGGCATGAAGAGCCGCCTGTGAAAGTAAAATTCTTTGATGTTGATTCCATTTCTGTTGATCACAGAATGCATCAACTTCTTGAAAGATCCTTTCGGTTAGTTCAGTCACTGCATCGGTCTTATATCGTTTACCCAGAAACAGAAACTCATAGGGAGAGATTATTTCACGAAAGTCATTGATCAATTGCTATGAAATAAATGAAGAATTGTTAAAAATCTTTAAAAGATATTTCGAACTGTAACAAACCTGAAGAAATGTACTATATTCCTGTAGATCTTCCCAGTATTTTTGTTTGGTCTGTTTGACTTTGGCCAAGACCGGATTCACAGTGACTACTTTACGGAATCGCTCCACCTGAGTACTATACTGCTGAAAGAGTACAACCAGACGATCACTGTCAAATTTTATACAAGTGTGTCCCAATTGGGGTGAACGGCAATGGCGAAGAATGGCCATATAGATGGCACTATCCGACGAATTTATCTCATTGTAGAGCGAATATGTGGTAGATGGATTATAACTTTTGGTCAGCTGTATTATGCACCATTCGTCGGGCAATTGCTGGCATATATCATTGATGCGTGCTACACCATCAGTGACATTTGTTATATCTTCCATAAAGTCCAGTGTTATCGTAGATCCATCTGGTAAAGAACGATTATGTTGGCGTTGCTTATCATCTTTGAGATTTTCCAGAATATTTTTAAAGAATTTATTACTGCAACACATTGAAATTGAATTAATAGTTTATTTAAAGAATATTTCAAAAAAGAAGCCCTGAAGAGGAGCCCTACTTCTGGCTTTCAAAGCACCAGATCCAAACCCAATCTTTCTACAATTACACAAATTTAGAATAATGATCCTTCATCCCAGAAGTTTTTAACACAGACAAATCACCATTTAAGGTCTATAAGTTATATGTAAATATATTTTTCAGAAGCACATGAGAATCTGCATCCATATAGATATGTTTGTCACATAAGAAAAAGGAAACGATCTATGGTTATCCTTTTTCTCCTGCTTATTGTCCCACCTTTGGTAATCCTGTTGCTCCTTTTTACTTGCGTTGATCAATACATCTTTAATTTTTGGCTTGAAATGATCGAAGTGTTCCAGTTCACTTAAATAACGCAAGTCGGTTGAATGAAACAGTGACCTCACTTGATAGTAGATAGAATTTTCCAGGTTACCATTGCGAAACTCTTCATCTGCTTTTAATAAATTGTTTTCTGCAAATTTTACAAAATCAACGGGAGTTAAACAATGACACAACTTAGTGCTGGCATATTTGTTTTACCTTTCGCCTCTGGACCTATATTAACAACATGGCAACCGCTAATCATGCGGCTTTCTATAAGCTCCATGTTCACAATTGTTTATAATGGTGAGATAAGAAAATTACTTAAAAAGTAAAAACGCCAAATTTCAAACCATATTTTGTAAACAAACATTTCAGTCTGACCGGTTCATGTAAGGCAGAAAATCACTGCGATTTTATTTTTCTTTTGTATCGATACTGTCTGCTATCGATATTTAGACATTCTTGCATTATTATAGGGAATCTACCAGATTAGATTAGTGGATTTACATATACCACAACATAAATACAGTCATTACTTTGATATATTGTAAAATATAGGATAGGAAAATCCTCCGGGGTTGGAAATGGAATATTGCGGAACGACCCAATCTTGGGAATCCACTATCGGTACTAAAATATATCGATAAACCAATGCTTACCAACACTTTTTTCCTCATCGATATGCGGCACATGTATAGACGGTGTGGTATTTTTTAGTACATTTTTCCCTAAAATTTGCGCGGCAATTTTATCAAAAAGTTTAATAACAAAATTTCAATTTGTTTTATTTCGATGCACAAAATGCACAACGTAAGCCAAAAATCAAGACTAGTAACCGCATGTTTAAGGCAAGACAACCGAAAGCTTTTTGAAATACAATATTCTTGTTGTTGATGATGGATGTTGTTATTGTTAATGGTGTTGGTGTTATTGCCATTATTGTTGTTGTTGTGGTTCATGAAATTGGTATTCATTCATAAAAACTCGGCGAAGTTTTGCGCAATCCAAGGAAAAAGCTTTTGCGCCGATGCGCAGAGTCTAAAGGCAAAAACTGTGTCAATCCCACACACAGACACACACGCACACAGCCAGAATCAGAGGCACATGCATTACATTTGGTTTCGTTTTTTTTTTTGCTTTGCTTTTATGTTTTTGCGTTTTTGTTGTTGGATCGCTATCCGGTTAGTTGAACCACACCCTCCAAATGCCCTAAAAAAAACCTTACGCAACAAAAAAAGAAAAACAAAAACGAGAATAAGGAAAGAACCTTAAAAGCACAACACTTTTTTGTTTCTTTTTGAATTTAACCGTTAGTTAGCTAATGATGATGCGAAGCACACAGAGAAAGAGGGAGCCAGCAAGCGAGCGATAACGGCAATGTAGCAAACGCAGCAGCAGCTGCTCTGCCTTGTTGATGCTGAATGCGTGGGCAGCAAAAAGCCAAAGTCTGACGTCAAATGATGTTTTGGGCCGCTCCCCAAAAACCAAAATAAAAAAAAATGAAGTCGAAAAGCCGAGCCGAGATGCAGTGCCCACAGCTGTGAAATGCAATTGCACATTTTTGGAATTTCAATCTACCATCTTATCACCTGTACACATACATATGTGAATTTATATGTTATGCCACGCCCTCTTCAAATCCGATCCTTTTGGCGAAATAGTAATTTAGTTTACCTTATGCATTTCAATTTTTTTTTTCTTAGTCCAGAGATGATGCTGCATTTTATCCTAAAGGAATTTTATTGGAACTGTCAACTTGACGAAATTGTTTCGTTTAATATTGACTTGACGCCGGCGCAAATGACTCTCGCTCGCTGCTCTCTGTCAGACTTTCTCTGCTTTAGTCTTGCTTTTCCTGTCCTGTCCTCTCCCAAGTGCTTTCTTTTTTTTGTTACTTTGTGTGTGTTTTTGTTAGGCATTGCCACTCTGCCAGCGTTGACGTCGACAGCATCCTTTCTACTTATTAATTTTGATGTTGCTTTTCACTTTTACTTTACTTTCTGTGTTTGGTTAACACAACAAAACGTGGCCAAAATGAAAAACCCAAAAAAAGGAAGAAAACCAAGAAAATGTTCCCTTTTTGCGTAAATTATTTATGATTTCTAACTTGGTCACGTCCTTTGACTGGGGAATGGCCGAATGGTGGAGTGATGAGTAGGGTGGGTGGTTAGGGAAAGAGTGGGTTGAGCTTAGAAATTATAACATTAATATTACATTAACGCACACACACACACAAACACATGCATATCCACACGTGCATAGGGGAGACATTAAAAGCTTGTAGAAACACACACCACACACAAACAACACCAAGCCACCCCACAAGAAAGCAACGAAAAAAAGTGGAAAAAAAAGAAACGGTACAAAAAATATGGCACACATTCCAACAGTTGCAGCAGCCAAAGCTTCACAGCAGCATCCCTCTTTGGTTCTCTCTCTCACTCTCTCTGTCTAACTCATCCTCCCTCTCTCGCACTTGCTCTCTCGCTTCCTCTTCATTTTTTTTTTTTTTGCTTAGTTGCGCCGCTGCTGCTGCCTGGCCTCAAAGTCAAAACGAAATTCGAAGTCAACGGTTGTCTAACGGGTTTTAATTTTTATTTCGAGCCAAAAAACCTAATAAATTTAAAGAGAATATTGAAAACCGCTTTGAACTAAAATATATTTCAAAAATTAACGCGAGAAAAATTCAAATTAATGAGCAAATAAAACACAACCACAGAAAAGAAAGAAAAGGAGTAAAAATTTGTATAAAATGTTAGCCTACATCTAGGCGAAAGATTGTGTGTGTGATTAAAAACGAAACGAAAGGCAGGGGAAAAAGGATGGAAATTGAAATAAATTTCAAATAAATTTAATAAATTAAGGTGTGGTGTTTTATGCAACTTGCCAACTTATCGCAGCCACAGACACACATACACACAAACACTGGAAATATAAAGGATAAAGCCAGAAAGAAATCGAAATTAAAATATATACATATAGATATATATACATATATACACCGAACAACAACAACTAAGTGGAGGAACAAGAAGAAGCAGAACAAGAAGAGAAAGAAAAGGAAGAAGAGTGGTGGAGGAGGAAGAAGAATTTTCGGCTATCGCTGTAATTCAACGCTCATCTCAAAGCTTCTCTGCCGCAGCTAACGTCGCAGCTGACTCTGCCACAGCCTCTGAACCTTCTCTCTCACTCCCTCTCTCTCTTTCTCACTCCTCTGTTTCTCTTTGTGTGTCTGTCTCTTTCTCTCTCATTAGTTTCGTCAAGTGAAAACATTTCGTCGTTTCGTTTTTGGTTTCGTCAAGTTTTGTAGGTATTTTTTGGCCAAGAGAGCGAGAAGCACAGCAGACCAAAAACCATTTCTGTCTGTGGTCTAAAGGACCAGAAAGAAAGGACAAAAAAATTTTGGACGCAAAACACGCCTCAAATTTTCGGGAGCATCACAAAAAAAATAATAAGATACAACTACTAAATCGGGCGAATCGTATATGTAAATATATATAATTATAACGATTATTTATAAAAAAGTGCATTGAAAAAGCAAAAATTCAATTCAAATTTAAAAGTGCGTGCGTGTGCTTGTGTGTGTGTGGCAACGCCTTTTGACACAAAAGCAAAGAAAATTTATAAAATTTTGCAACTAAATTAAAGTAAAAGTGTTCAAAACTTGAAGCAAAATCCTCCCCCAGGAGGTGGGAGGTGGGTCATAAATACCTATATACTATATATATATATTATATATATATAGATATATTAATATATATATATAATCTAAGGATTATAAAGAAATAGATAGCATACTTTTCGGGCAGTTATCCTGCATTGGCCAAAGGAGGCGCTACATCTTCTCTGCTGATTCTGTTCTATTATTTAACTGCTTTCAACTTGACGAAAGTTGCATTGAAAGTCCCCTTTCAACGCCTCAGCATCCACAGAGACAGCAAAAAATCGAGAGAGAGGGAGAGAGACAACATATAATATATATTTATATGTATATATATATATATATATATATAAATATATATATATGTATACACATACATATATACATTAAATTGAACAAGGAGAGACAGACTTAAAAATTCTCTCTCCTTGCTTCTGCTCTTGGTTTGGCCCAAAATAAATAACATCTGACAGCTGCCCCATCAACATCATCATCATCATCATCAACAACAGACATCATCAGGCAGCATCATCAACAGAGGAGGCGAATCCTCTCTCTCTCAGCTAGTTAATCTAATCTGAACACTATTAACTACTAAACAACAACCAAGAATAACCAAATAAATTTGATAAAACAAAGAAAATGGGTGCCAAGGAAAGTGTGGAGGCAGCCGCCAAAATGAATGCCGATGGCTGGGGTCATGTGGAGGTGTGTATAAAACAAAAACAAATCTATAGATAATGGAAAATCTAATTTCCACTCTTACTAATAATTATCTATCCTAAAGTTGGACCCAATCCTAACATTCCTATTTTAAAACTAATAATACACTCAAAAACTAATAATTTGTCCGATCCTTGCACTAGAATTATAAGTTATATATTTATGTACATATGTATAGATTTTAGATAGCTGTCAAAAGAAAAAAGAAAACTAAGCTTCCAAATGTTGGATTTTAATTAATTTTAAATTTTACCCCTTCAGGATAGTGTGAACCTATTATAGTTGCCATAGTGAGAAAGCTTTCATTAGTTAACTCACTAATTAATATGGGAAAGGTAATTGAATTTGCAGTCATCACCGCCCACTTTTGTAATTGGGTGCATCCATCATTATCTCTGCTATTGGGTCATTAGCATCCTGTTGCGTTAACGCAACTACACATCAAGTGAAGGAACATTACTGGCTATTCAGGTGGCAACCACAGCCATTACGAAACTCTAACTGTGGGGGGTGTCAACATCACATGTGCATTGATATAATTAACCTCAACCTGTGGTGCCGAAAATTGGGCCACTCATCCCAATCCCATTAGGATACCGAGAAAACAAAGTCAATTGCGATAGCCTTCGCCTTTGAAATTTAACGCAAGTTAAAGGACATGCACCCAGGGGACATCTTGTGGGGGTAATTCATACCGATGACATCTGTGCCGCATAGATAGACGCAAAGGCAGACTTAGAAATGTCTAGACAGGCATTCCAGCCATCTTTCAATTGATACTTGAGCTTTTTATATGGATCAATGATATATATGTATATATATATATAGTTACTCTAAATATGTCTGTTTTTTTCTGCTATTATCGAAGTTTGTTTATATGTATATATAATCCTTATATAAGGATACAGTGCAAATATCTTATTGACTACTTTTCTATTTCTATTATCCTTCAACTTAAATTTAAACATGCTGAAACCTGTTTCTTATCTATCTTGACCTTTAATATAGCATCGATTGGTCTAAATAATGATCATATTAGTATGGTTAGAAAGCTCTTAGCTTTTTTAAATAATCCCTCTCCGCTTAGATACATATATATAAACTCAATATGCTATTGTAGTTCAGATAAGATTACTTTATTCTCTAACGTTTTTATAGAAAGTATATTCAATAGTCGATGAGATAAATTTGCAATCATCTCGTTCTACTGCCAATATGGCATTATTGCCAAGTTAATTTCAACATTTGGTAAGCATCCAGATCAGTTTCGTGTGCCTTAAACATCTGCCAATATATATATATATATATTTGATAATGTCATCAACTTGATCAACAATATAAATTTATCGCTCATCACCAATCCCAGGCACATCAACGCCAGAAAAGAAAACAGCGACTCGTTTTTGGGCCACGAAACAACAAAACAAAACTCAATTTGAATATGCCATAGTTTCTATACCCATTAACCAAAACTTTATTTATAAGTTTTTATTAAAATTTGACAATACTTACTTACATTAAGATCGTATTTGGGATTTAGGTTTCTGAAGCGATAAGAGTAAAATAATGATAAAAAATCATCTAAAAGTAATATTGGATATAGCCATAATCTCCTAAAGTTAAAATAACAACGTTTCTAGGTTTATCTTCAGTTTTTACGTTTAATAAAGATTGACCAATCTTAATTAATAACTATATTATATATCTGAATCACTAGGCTATATTTAAAAAAGAAATATTCCATATATAGATTTACATTACAGTAGAGTTAAAAGTAAAAAATTAGAGTGACTTAGCTCGTTATGCTGATTTAAAATATAAAATATATGTTATATACCCAAGCTAAAGTTGAATTAGTCAACAAATTTAAGAGCTAGCTTGCCTTATTCCTTCTCACTCATTCCACTACGAAATGAATATACTCTTTTCTGTCTAGGGTATAACAAATTGGGCCAGTCGTCATCACTTTGATGTCGCCAAGTTCCTTACGTTTTTTATAGCATTTTGATGAGATTTTTTGTGGGAGGGTGAGTAGACAGCGTGACTCGACAAGGAGAGCAAAAGAAAGCAAGGGGGAGAGAGAGAGAGTGGGCGGCAGTGAGTGAAGAAGCAGTACCGTTTGATTGATTTTAAAAATACATTTTTGACAACAACACGTGCTGGCGCATAAAAGCACAACAACAAACAAAAAAAACAAAACCTCAACAAACGCTGGTCCCCACTTGATGATCTTTTTAGCCCCAACAGAGCCATCAGAAGCGATCGCAAGACAGAGCGTTTGGGCCATTCGGGAGATCGCTAGATGTGGGCGCCGTCAAAACTCTCTCAGAGAATCTGTTTGTGTGTGTTTTTGAATGCGCTTTTTAGTTTTTCAGCGGTTTTTCAGTTAGTTGTCGACGAGACGTGCAATTGGAATGTTGTTTTTTTTTGTTTTGTTTTTTTTTTTGTAGTATTTGCCTAATTTTCCGGTGATCGATGAACATTTTGTTGTTATTAACAAAAAGCCGGTAAAAGGCAAAAAACAAAAATCGCGTCGTTCGCGTCGGTAAACAGGTGTCTTTAGCCCCCTCTCTTTCTCTCCCCCTATTTATCGGTCTGTCGGTCTCTCGTTTTCTCTTACACACGGCCGGCCTCTGTCTTTTTGGTTTGGTAAATGTTGTAAACAAAAATAGATATAGAATAAGATGATATATACATATGTATATAGATATAGAATTTACTTATATCGGAAATGTGGCCAACATATGGTCTAGACGGCAAAAGTGAATATATTTTTAAAATTAAATTCATATAAATAATAGAAGAAAATTAGGGAAAATTGTCTGTACCAAGGAGAAGTAGGAGGCTTTCTCCAAAAGATTTGCATCTCAAATATGTGTGAAAAGTCCAAAACAGAATTCTCAATAAAACTTCAAAGATTTGCTTTTGAGGTTGACTTGTTGTTGTTGTTGTTGTTGTTGACACCTACACGAAATCTTTTTCCCAATGTGAGGAAAGAGGTGCAAGTAATACCTGCACTTTTGGCCACAGACCGACAACGGCAACGGTTGAACTCGCTTCACGTTCGCACCGTTCGCACCTCTTGCAACTTGATTATGATCTCCCGTAGCGTGGGTTGTTTCAACAATTATTATTGCCTAATGGCTCGATTCAAGTTCAAAATGTGGCCACAAACACACCAACAAAATAAGAAACTAAAATAAAATAAAAAAAAATGCGGGTATTTGGTTATGCCAAGGCCTTCACTTGCTGAAATCTCCATTGATTTCCCATCGATTAGACTAGACCTTGGTTTAACGGAATTTCAATTCTCTAAGAAATGTATTTCAATGTATTCAATTTGAATATTTTTCAGTTTGTCCGATAACTGAAGGAATAAGATTAGCCTTCTTTTTTAATCTAGATCATTCATCAATATCAGTTTAGAGAACTTTTCAAACCCAGGAAACTATATTAAATGATTTCTGTGGATTAGAAAAATACCATTAATCCTAATATTTAGGGATCCATTTTGCTATTTATTGTATAATAAATATATAAATATATATTCATTTTTAATCATATATATATATACATACATATATATATATATATATATAAATACACATCGTTTGTATCAACTATTAAAACTGATAACAAATTCAGGGGGAAACAGTTTAATAATTTCCGATTTAGAGATTAAGAGTTTTAAGTTATTATCGTGACCATGTATGATAAAAAATTAATTAATAATAAAATTTCCATTCTGTAACTATAATCCAAATTTAATATACTTTTTTGCCTAGAAATATAAATCTGTCCATGAAAATTATTATCAGTCGATCCAGTTGTTGAATAGATGTTAAGAAGATCTGAAAATGTCTAAAAATTATATATGTACATATATAAAGCATAACATTTATACAAAATTATTAACCTACAACAGATTAAAGTTGGTTTTCTTGTATGGATCTTTGAGATCTATATATATATTTTAGGCATAGATATTTTGTAAAGTTGTTTAGATTGTTAAATGTCTGGAAGAAATTAGAATATATATATATATATATATATAAACTTAAATCTATATAAACTGACTTGGTTGAACTTTTAGAGACTTGAGTGTAAAAATTCTGTTAATTAACTAGATAAACGCTTCAAAATTATTGTGTACCCTTCTAATGAAATTTCTTCAATTTTTTATCTATTTTTTTTTTGTTAATTTTTACAGCGCGGAAGTCGCTACCACGGCCATCGGCATAATCAACGCTCCCAGTCGCTAAATCGCGGCCAGGCGCTCTCTCAGGCGGATGTAAGCGGCATGTGGTGACATCGGGGTGCCTCTGGTAAAGGTGAGTAGCCGTAACTCAATCTCCCTTCTTTAACTATAATTGAATCTCGATGTTTTCTTGTTGGTCTTGCTGTAGGATCTGCGGCAGGCTGTGCCAATTGCGCCATGGGTAACAAACTGAGCTGCTCCTGTGCCCCATTGATGCGCAAGGCCTATCGCTATGAGGATTCACCTTGGCAGAGTTCCAGACGTCGTGATGGCCATCTATTGAGGTGAGTGTGCAAAACGAGAACGCACAAGAACCAAAAAAAAAATAAAATAGAATAGAATAGAAAAAAAGTAGGAGAATAAAACTACTACAAATCCCATTTAGTTGACTCTTTTGTGTTGTGCCTATAACGAAATTCAATTCGCTAACTTTCGATAACTAATTGTGTTTTTCTTTATCTGGTTTTTCTTTCGTAACCAAAATCCAAACCAAATAAAAAATAAAAAAAAATCCACACCACCAACAACTACAACTACAACAAAATATGCCTTTCGCCTTCAACTTTAACTACAACTACAACAACCAACCAACAACAATAACAACAACAACAACTTTCCTCTACCTTCCCCCCAACAACAACAACTACAACTACAACAAAATTTTGCACAATAAAATTACGAAAATTGGGTCAAAATTCACAAATCAAATCAACAATCAAATAAAAATCTTCTTGTTTAAAACTCAACTATTGAATTAATGAACCCAAGTTCGTTCAGGTTGTGGGCTGAGGTCTTCCATGTATCGGCTAGTGGAGCCGGCACCGTTAAATGGCAACAAGTATCTGAAGATTTGGTTCCTGTCAATATCACCTGCATTCAGGATTCGCCGGAATGCATATTCCACATCACCGCCTATAATAGTCAGGTGGATAAGATTCTAGATGTGAGACTTGTTCAACCAGGTGAGTGTATAAACAAATGATAAAAATAAATAAATCAATAACATTTAATCCAATACCAATTAACCTAATCACCGCATAACAAAAATCATTTCTTGTTCTATCGCCTCAATTTTATATAGGCACACGTATTGGTCAGGCCTCGGAATGTTTTGTCTATTGGAAGGATCCCATGACAAATGATACTTGGGGCTTAAATTTCACTTCCCCGATTGATGCCAAACAGTTTCGCGAATGCTGTGTAAGTATTCTCTTACAGTTTCCTATTTTTCGGCCAGCCACAGAAAAAGAAATTCCAAAAAATAAAAATGAAACCCAAAAAACCATAAAAAAATTGATATATATTCAACAATTCAAATCAAATAAGAAAAAAAAAAATTGCAAAGCAAAAAATACCTTAACCTAAATACCTCAGTTACCCATCACCAAAACAAACAAAACAAGAAAAAAAAAAATAACCGATGAGAATACAAAAAAAAGATGAGAAGAAGCAATTATTCAATTTACTTACACCTAGTTAAAGTCCTACCCCTCCAATACAAAATATTATACATGAAAAATACACCAAAAACGATGAACATCCATGATGATAATGATCAAAGATGATGACACAGACGATAATGATGATGATGATGATGCTGAACTCTGAGAGCCTTTAGACCAAATCATAATCATTGTCGTACCCCCAAAAATCCTTTCACACAGACCCACAACCACACCCGCAGACATCCACACACACACACACACACACACCCCCACAAACACACAAACTAACATATCTTTCCAACCGACTTTTCGAAAATTTCGATTTTTTTACAATTCCTAATTAGTTTCAAAGAAAAAAAAAAACGATTTCAATGAATTTGGAAAATTGTTGGAAAATATTTACTTTAAACTTAGTTTTTCGTCTTCTTTTCGATTAGTTCAATATGTTTTTTGTATAACAATCTGGCAAAAGTAAAGTATGTATTATGTAGTGTAGTGTTCAATATTATTTTTATATTTTACTCAAAAAGTAGTTTCTAATACATTAGCATACAAATATATACACACATACACACACACATACATACAACCGCTCACACATACAAAGGCACAAACGAGGAAAGTTCTTTAAAATCGGATAAGGCATAATCAACCTTGCAGTAGTTATTCTTTTAAACATGCTTTTGTTTTTACGATGTTTAGTAAATTATAAAGCTAGATTTCTTAAATTCAGATTCGTTTCTCTTTAAATTACCGAAAAGTAAAATGGATTACAAGATATCCAACGTTAATGCGGCTATATTTTGTCGATCTTTGACTTTCTTCTTTGAGTGCAGCGAGAATAAATCTACTGTTAATTATATCAAAGATTATTTTATTTTATTAAAATTGAATATTTTCAAATGTATTTAATATCTGTAATAAGAAAATTGAACGACTCGTTCAGGCACACAGACATACACACACATACTAAAACACTCGCTACTCGTTACTCGCCAATCTTCTCATGCATATAGTTGTAGAGTACAGCCATAAGAAAAGAATACCAAACAACTATCTGGGACTAGCCGTCTAATGAATCGTTTTCGTTTTTCTTTCTTCTTACTTTTTGCGCCTCATTTTGTTGCAGGTATCTTACATTGTAAAAAAATACGTTAGTATCGCTTCATGCCTTCCTTTTTTTTGATCTAAACATACATATATAGAATTACCTAAGTTTCTCATTATTTCTAAATGTAAATGTTGTTGTCACCCCAAAAAAAAAGAAAAAAAACACAAAAAATTAACCAAAACTAAACCCAATCCAACTCAACTGCAAAGAGCAAACCCAGAACAAAGTGAAAGAGCAACAATTTCATCTTTTATTATTAGTGTAGATCTCTCACTCTCTCTCTCCCTCTGTATATCCCTTCGATGGGCATGTTCACCTTTATCACTAATAAAAAATAAAACCCAGGGTCTCTAAGTGTTGTCTATTTTTCGACTCTATGTGTGTACCTTCACCTACTAAAACTCTCTCCTTAAACCTAATGCCCCACGCTCACCTACGCTGTCTCTATCAATCGAACCAACTAACTAAAGAGAAAACAAACTTCATTCAAATGTTAAGTTAGGACAGAATACACACATACACACACACACACATAAACGCGCACATACACACAGAGACAAGAACACTCGCACACACATATACACACAACCCACTAAAATTTGTTAAATGTATTTATATTATATATACTTTCATTTCTTTTTCTCTCTTCTAAATCATTTTTCGAAATCATTCTCGAAACACAAAAACAACAAATTCGTTTCAAAAAAAAAAAAATAACAACAAAAAAATGTTTCATTTTTAAAATGCATTTCATTTGATCAAAAAAAAAAAAAAAACAAACTGAAAAAATTATAAAAATATTTTGAAAAATGTACACAAAACCTAACAAAATAACACACGACTTTATCTCTATCTTTCTAAACTAAATGAAATCTAACTGTCCCCCTAACAAAAAAAAAAAAAAAAAAAAAAAAAAAAACTAATTTTATTTAATTTACTTTCTCTATGTATAAAAATCTTACTTATATTTCCTTTTGCATTTTGTATAAAAAACGAAACCTACAAAATTTCCTCTTTCGAAATCTATCAACTTGAATGTTTAAACGCAATTTTCAATTGTATATTGATTGATTGATTGATTGATTGATATGATGGATGTTTCCTATACATATATGTTTATAATGATGAAATGCAAAAGAAAAACGCCAAACGCTTTAAAACAATCGCACGTATCCTGTACTACAATACCGTTACCTATCCTTTACAAACCGTTAACGATGATGAGCCCTAAATCCCAATTATAACCCAATCCTAAGCAAATCCAATCCAATCCTAACCCAGTGGGCGGTTTTAATTGAAAATAACTTTCAAAAACAAAGTAACAAACGAGAGCAAACAAAGAAAATATTAATAGATATTCAGAGAATTTAGTTATAAATATATAGATAGGATTATATATACAAAAAATAATATTATATATATATACATATATTCTTGAAAAGGTTTCTAAAACCCTGATAACAGCAACAGCAATAAAAACATAGCGCACACAAAGGCTTACAATAATTATTGTTTCGATGAACTTTGTAAAATGTTCACAAAAATCAAAATGAAACGAAATCAGAAAGGAATCAAAAAATAATCTATTATATATATACATATATATCAGCGCAAAGCGCTAGCTTAAAGAAAGCATATATATAATCTATTTTCATTATATGTATATTCCATATATACTTATATATATATTCTGTAAGGCAAAACTGAAGCTTGTTGTATTTGTATAAAAATAAGTGTAATATTCTTCTTGAAAACTTACTCGATTGAAACTCTTAACCAAAACTACTACTATCCTAATAATCTATCGTATCGTTGTATTTAAAAACTTATTAAAACTAAGTAAGGCTTCCCTTTAAATTGCACTTTCGTCACAAATTGCACGATATTTCTTAACTGTATTCCTTACAAAAAACAAAAAAAAAAAAAAATAAATAAAAAACACCTTACACAACCAAGAAAGAAAAAGTAAAAAGAAAAAAAATTGAAAAAAAAAAGAAGCAAAAAAACCTTCGCCTAGTTTTCGCACTGGGCCTTCTGTAGCGAACCTACAAAGAATATAGTTTAGCAGCAACAAAGAGACAGACAGGAGAGAAAGAAAAAGAGAGAACCGCACACCTTGTACCTTGTTATCCCAATCAACTAACCTAATGATAGTGCGACGTTTTACAGTCGCCTTCTTTCAAATTTTCACGAAAGGCCTCGTCGTCATATTCCCTGAAATTGGATCCACCCGGTGGTGGTGGTGGTGGCGGTAAAAGCGGCGGCGGCAAAGTGAAGGCCAAACGAAAGCCGCTAAGTACACCGGCATCGCCGTCGCGCGTACGCCAAGAGCCCCAGTGCACCTGCATGTCCGCCGAGCAATATGCGCGCCTGAGAACCGATCCACGTGTTAGAGGTGAGAACAAAACCAAATACAAAATACAAAAAAAAAAAAACAAATAATAAAAACAAAAATAAATAGCAATATAGCAAAACTCGGTTAGTTCCCTCGTTTTTCGTTTCTTGATTTTTAAGTTAATTTCTCTTCCAAAATGCAACTACAGAGCTTAAGCAATTAGGTTACCCCCCAAATACTCAAAACGAGAATGAAAAAAAAAAAAAGAAAAAGAATATACGTCCACCGCGCCTCGCCCCCATCAAACTCATCGCCATCATATTCATTGCAGGTTCATCCACTTTGCCGCGTAATGTCGGCTCTCACAGAATCACCGATGTCGACGGTCAACAGCAACAACAGCAGCAGCTCCAACAGCAGGGAAAAGTTGTTAGTGCCGTCAGCAGCACTTCGCTATACGATAATGTTGCACCCGGTGTGGGTTCAATAGGTCAAGGCGGTGGTGAGTGACAATATAACCAATGCAACACTAACACACACACACACACACGCACACACACACACATACACACACACGATTATAAACCAATCAAATGAATTGACAAATCAATTTGAAATGCTGCATTTATTATTTTTCAGACACTTTGCAACGCCAAATGAAGACACAACAGGATGGTTCGATGGGTGTTTCCAATGCCGGTGTTAATACCAATACACCTGGCGTTATTGTCACTGGCGTTGGCAGTGGCTCCGATATGTGTACACAAAATCATGTGGGCTCTCAGGTGGGCAGCGATGATCCTGGCACTTGCCAAATGGATATGGATCTATCGAAAAACGAAGGCACTCAAGTTGGTGGCGGTTTGCATCAGAGTGTTGGCACTTGTACTTCCTCCTCCTCAAAATCAACCGGAACACGCACTAAGGACTTTGGCGATGATATGGTTAGTTTCTATATCTAAAATACAAATTTTCTTTTCTTTTGGAAAAAGGATAAACATGGGATAAAAGTAATTTTTAGTTTTCCTACAATTTAATTTAAATCCTTGATTAAGTAGGAGCTTTTCATACCACTTTGAAGATAATAATTTCATGGTCTCATTAGAAATTTGATGGTAATGTCCTTCCTTTGAAATATTAAATCGGTTCTAAATAATTAAACTGTTTGTTGTCCATTCAAAGTTATGTGTACAGAAGAGGATGGGGAGTGGGAGGGGGTTAAAAAGAGCAAACTTGATTTAATAGAAGAAACTACAATATTTGCCGAGGGTAAAAAACTCTCTCAATTAAACACAGACACACACACACATATACCGTAATTATTCTCTTTCTCTTTATGTCTGTCTCTCATTCCACTCTCTTTTGCTTTCTCTCTCTCTCTCTCTCTTTGCTAGGCACGCGATGCGCACTCGCACGACATGCACCAGCACAACGTAATCAACAATAATACACGCCGCAAAACCAAGAGCACCGAGGACATGAATGTCGACACTAGCACATTGAAACGCATGTTAAAACCGATGCCCAGTACCGAGAGCCCGGTTACCTCACCCGAGATGGGGCGACGACGTTACAACTATTATAATGCGAATGCAGCCCAGACTTTGGGGCCGCAGCACATGATGCATCAGCATGGTATGGTGGGTGGTGGAGGTGGTGGTATGATGGGCGGCATGGGCGTAGCCGGCGTCAGCGGTGGACATCACGTCATGAATAACAATACCATGGGTCGTGCGAGTAGTCAGTCGTCGCGATTCTCTGGATCAAGGTGGGCTAATCAAATACGATGTGTAAACCCTTGTGTCAATTATAATTGGAAATTGTTATTTCATCTTTGATTTGTCGCAATTTATTTGTATAGATCGTCTCATGAAATTGGTCGCGGGTATCCGCCACGCAATCTCTACTTGGAGTTGGAGCGTGAGCGTAGTTGCATTGAGGGTTCACCACCCTCAGATAATGTCATGTTTGATAACCAATGTTATGCCACAACACCAAGTTCCAGCAATGGCAATTCCGATCAGGATCAATCTTATGGCGGAGGACAACAGCAATCTGGTCCGGGACATCAGCAACAGCAGCAGCAACAGCAACAGCAGCAACAACAACAACAACAGCAGCCACAGCCACGCTCTCGCCATCAGCATCATCATCAGCAGGCACCAAATGTAACACCAACACCGGGTAGTCCCACATCAAGATTGCTGCTTGAATATGAGATGCATCTAAGAAACACCTTGGCCAAGGGCATGGATGCCGAATCCTATAGTTTGCATACATTCGAAGCTCTTTTATCGCAAAGCATGGAAAATTTGGGTGAGTTCAAGTTGATATTACAAATTAAAAGATTTCCTTTTTTTGGGTTTCTTCGTTATTTTGCTGCTGCTGCTGCTGCATTTGTAGCAATTTACTTTCCCTTCTACAACAAATCCTTTCCAGTCTGACCGACAAAAATTTCGTTCTAATTGTTGTTGTACCACTAGTGAAACGTTTTTTGTTTTTGGTTTTTCCTGGTTTCCCCCCCTCTCAGTTTGTTTTTCTTTTATAGATTTCTTGTTTTTGTTTAGTTTGTTTTGTGAATTCCATTTTCTTGTCTCTCCACCTAATCGAATTTTTAATTAGCTTTGTGTACTTGTAACGAAATGTTTCCTTTGTCAGTTGGAATTAATCAAGTCAGCGAATTGTTCACTCAACGGGTTGAATGGATTGTAGCGGGTGAAGGAGAGGTGTAATAATCTGATTACACAGGTTAGCCTGAGAAGGGGTAGTGTGTGTATGTGTGCTTAGCTGGCAAGGTATGTGGGTAAATAGCCAATCAATTGAAAAGAATTTAAGCTACAAAAATCACAAAAAAACGAACGAAGAGTAAATCCGATAGCCAGTGAAGTTGCCTCCTTTCTTACCTTTCTAGTATTCAACAGATATATGTCAAATTGAAATTATGTTAAACAAATTCTTACTCTTAAAACCTCTTCAAACCTCTTCAAACTTATGTCGAAAAACGCTAATATTAGATATTGATTGAATATAGAAAAGAATCATTAGTTTCAGTTTAAAAATTAGAGAAAATAATTTGAAGAACTGGCTTTAGGAATAAATGTAGGAAATCAATTATTGATAGTCCATTCTTCTTCTTACTAATAAAATAAGGAACAAAGATATAACCCAACCCTACTGGCACCTCTTTAAAAATAATTTTTTAAGCTAGTTTTTAACTCCGTTAAATACTTTTATCTTCCTAAGCTTCCTCAGTAATTTATTGTGCATATGTTTTAAAAGTCATGTAATGTATTGGAAGGTTCCATAGGCTTCTACTTTTATTTAGCTTGAAGTCCTCCTGCTTTACCATTCTGCTTAACCTATAATAGAATATATATATATATATATTGTATATATATATATCGCCCAGCATTTATTTCCTATATATAAATTTTCTGTAACTACTTTCCTGAAAAAATTCATTAACATTTCTTTAATTTTAAATATAAAACGCAAGAAAATTAACTAAGAAACTACTTACTTACTTACTTAAAAAAATATATATATGCTATTCATTAAAAACCCACTATCAAATATATAAATATAAATCACAAAATCAAAATGCTCTCCACCACTGACATATATCACCATTACAACAACAACAACTAAACCACCACCAACAACCACAACAACAAATATCATCAGAATTCGCTGAAAGCCTACCAGGATCAACACAGCGCAGCCCATATCCACTACGTAGGCGTAAGTAGTTCCATTTCAAAGAATGCACGCAACTATCTTAATGTTTCTTTTTATCTATCAGTTAAGCTGCTTTAATTTTACATGATATATACATAAATTATGGGAGATACTAATTTTTGATAATACCTATTTCAGCTAATTCAAAATCGTCAACTTTACCATTGCCGCCACATCGTCCCTTGTCTACCATCAGGGATAAGGAACGTGATCGTGATCGCGATGGTTACTATAGTGATCGCAATGAATTGATACGTGAGCGTGAACGCGAAAGAGATCGTGGCTATCTATCGGATCATAATGCTAGGTAAGATCTGAACTTCTCTATGTGTAGATAATATTCAATTTTTTAATAATTATATTTTCTCTTGTTCTCAAATTTAGTTTTTCCAATTCGCGTTGCGCCTCTTGTATTGGAGAATCGGCTCGCGCCCAATGGTTCCGTCATTCGGATGGCTGGCGTTCGGGCAGTTCTACTATTGGTTCTGGTTCCGGTCATGGCATGATGACCCAACAAGTCCCTGGCTCGGGACACAAACGCTCGCCCTGGGATTCTCTGCCCTCATTGCGTCAGGATAGCAGTTTAAATGATTCGGGCTATAAAAGTGCCCGTGCTGATTCGCTAGAGCAACGGTATGCTTTATTCTAAATCCAATCAATGTCCTTGTGATATATATATATATATCTTTTACAGTGCTGAGTTTATACGCCAGGATAGCTTGCGTTCAGAGTATTTAAGTGATCGTGATTCGCGTTATGGAATTGTACAACAGGCCTCCATTGAGAGCACTGATTCTCGCATGTGTTATCTGACTTCATCAGAGGTAAGTGACAAGTTCTTATAGAGTTTTATGAGATATGACAGAATACAACTGAAAATTTCCATAAAATAAAATAAATAGCAAGAATTAGGTTGTAAATGCTGAATATGTCTCTATTTAGGCTGTTCTTCTATAAATGACAGTTTTATATAGTGTAAAATGTACAGATCACTTTTGGTTAAATTAGTTGCCAGGGCCCTTTACTCAATATGCAAGATATCCTCTTTATATTTATATAATTGGTATTTATATTAATTGATCTATTAATTTATCTGTTCATATAAACTCTTGCCAAAGTCTTGTCACCTTAGATAGTCGTAAATTAATTTACTGACATGTTTGCTCTAATTTCATTCAATTAATATTATACTTATTAATTCAATCTTTAAAATTGATACTCTGGATAGTTATCCGACCTGTTGTACCATTTGAAAATCTTCACATTAGGTTGACTTACTGCGGGGGAAATCTTTATACTACTTTAATTTAATTAATACAACAATTACTTTCAATTTACCTTAGAGAATTGAATTACGTTAATGTAGATTCGTAATTTTTAGAATAAATGCCTCAGGTTAGGTAAATTTAATCAAAGTTTTCAATTACTTATCAATGCCCACAAAAATTGTTTACCCGCTAAAAGTATTATTTAGAATGTTTGGTAAAATATTCAACGAATTCAAAGTAATCGTTTCATAAATATGTAAAAATTTGTCAATATATATTTTACAGCAATTTTGCTTATATTGTAGAATACATTTCTCTTCTGGCAAATGCCACCATTAAAATGTCCAAAAAGTATCCATCATCCAAGGCAAGTAGTAGCAGCATCCACCACCATTCCTTTCAAAGCGAGTTCTACTGTTGGAGAGCAGCAAGGACTCTTTCCTTTTATTTTGGACCTACCCTTCTGTAACACTATGTTGCGCTATTTATAGAGGCATGCGGCAACTGGGTCAACCAGTTAGAACTCTACCTGCCCACTGTTGAAAGCTTAATATCAAACGTTTGCTGTTACAGACGCTGTTAAAGTCTCTGTTAGGAGACACTCAGGAGTAATGTATATTTTTTTGGTGTAAAGTGATTTTACATGCATACACACATACATATACATATGTATAGTATATATGCACGTATAACAAAAAAGAAATACAAAAGAAGAGGAAAAGTCAACTAAGGCATTTGGCATAAATGATATTTTTAGGACTTTCCTTGCTACCTATTTCCCATTCTTCATGCTCCATCCATACTAACTGTAGCATGGAACTCTCAACGAAAGCCTGACCCAGTTTACGTTGATTAAAAACAAACTAACATACACAATCACAAAGAAAGCTATGTATATGTACATTTAGTGTATATTTGTAACTCCCAAAAGATATTGTAAAAGCCGGCTTTAGTTAGAGGGCGTGGCTTAACATACGTACATACAGAGATATGTGGAAATTAATTGCCAACTTGCCAATTTTAAATCCAAATATTTTGCCTTGACACTAATGAGGCTTCCTTTCTAACAACTAACTCTCTTACCCAAACCGCTGCATAGTTCCGCTCTATACTGTAATCCCTTTGCTCTGTTCGCGTTTCCGTTCATCATGTCCTTCTTACCGCACTGTCTCTCCTTAAGCTTGAGATGTAACACATCATTTGGTTGCTTGCAATTGTCTACTCTTCCATTGTTACACTGACACATTATTTGAAAATATGATGTGCTCCACCATCTCCTTTTCCAGCGCGCCTTAAGCGGCGCATGCGCTTTCTACAATGCTCTCGCTCTCTCCCTCTTCTTTGGTTAGCTTTGGGTTAGCTTTTTGCGACAGCTTCCAGCTGCTATAAGGAAAGCTTTCAATTGGCTACAGCTTCGGCTCTCAATCTTCGTACCTCTGGCCGCTGCTGCTATGGCTGCTACGACGGGTGCTGCTGCTGCTGATGTTGGGACGACTGTCATTGCGCGCTGCTGCTGTTTTGCTTATAGTGTTGCGCTACAAAAATTTTTCATAATCAACTAAAAAATTTACGCATGTGTGTGTGTGTGTGCGAGTGCGAGTGCGGTTGTTTAAAAAACAACATTTAAAATAAATTTACACAAATATTTGCATTAAACTAATACAAAATACAACAAAAATACTGAAAAATCAGTCACATCACGAAAATTGTGTATAAACGAAAGTCGTTTTTTTTTAGTGTTATTTAAAGAAAAGAAAAAAGAAAGGAATATTCAACAACGACCAGCAGCTGCAGTAACTGCAATTTTCTCTCTCTCTCTCGCTCACTCGCTCTCGCTCTCTGTCTATCCCTCTCCCACTCTCGCTCTCTGTCTGTCTCTCTCTCTTCCTGTCTATTTCGCGCTCGCTGAAAAGTATGCAATGCAATCTTAGTGTGCGTGTGTGAATGTGTATTTGTGTGTGTGTGTACGTGAAAAAATACAGTTTATATGAATTTGATTATTACCAAAAGCAGCAGCGCAGCATTAACAGTTGTAATAAAAAAAGAATACCACAAAAAAAAAAAATAGACTTACTTTACGACGACAATAAGCAACAACAATAAATCATAATCATAAAGCCACAAGAAGAAACGTAAAGAAACCAAAAGCAATGTAAGCAAAACGTAAGCAAAACGAAATGCACAAATCACAGTGGGTCAAGCTACGATTAAGCCTACATTCGCCATCTTCATAATCTAAGCGTATATATACATATCTAAATATACATATATACATATATATACATACATATATGTACATATATATTCTATTTCTATATCTATGTATATAGAAAATTCAATTAGGCTAAACCCAATGACTAGAATAACAATAATAAAAAAAAACCTCAGCAGGAACAAAAAAAAAGAAGTGCAAAAAAAAGTGCCAAGTCGTTGGACAAATGCGATTAGAATCACGTTTTTCTTTTGTGCCCACCCGCGCTATCCAATCCACACGTACTCACCACATTTGTACGTTATGTGCGTGTTTGTGCTTGTTTGGGCACGTGTTGTATGGGTCCATGTGTGTGTGTGTGTTGTGTTTTGATAAGCTTAAGAGTTGTGTGTGTGTTTGTGTGTGTATGCGTGCGTGAGTGGCATGGTAGTAGACCACTTTTTAGCCGGTCTTTTCTATGGCTTTTATTGACAAAAGTGTCACACAATTACCAGTTACATTTGTTACAGCAACTCGACTCTATAGTTTTTTTTTTATGATATTAATCCCTAAACAGTTTGTCATAGTAAATCTTTACTGTACTAAATAAACACAGTGCTAACGAGTGTGCTCTGCTATTTTCATCCTCCGTATCTGACTTTGCCCTGTATAAATAATGTAAATCACCCGGCCACCAGACATCAGGCATACCGACCAATTTTAACATGAGACCGTTGAAAGCTTTTGCGTTGCCTGGTAAAAAGAAGCTTTCAACTGTTAAGTGAGTAACGCGACAAATGGCGGCGGTTGTGGGAAGGCTGGATTTAAAAGCTTTATGCTGTCCACAGGATGTGGCAAGTGCTGCTGTTAAGCCTACTCATTCTTCCTCTTACTCTCAACCTCTCTCATTCTCTCTGGAACATACTCCACTTGTTCGGCATCCACCCCTCTCTCTACTCCTACTCTTTACTCTTTTCCGCTGCCCAATGTAATGGGATACTCTTGTTAAAATAGATGAAGTGGGTTGACCTTTTAATTGCAAATTCCCGTACAGTTTGGCAAAGTAAACTGGTTAAACAAACAAAATAAATTTGCTTCAATCATATATTCATTTGGAGCATGCTAATTATAAAATGATAGTTTGGTTATAACTATTTGATTAACAAATGTCTGTCTAAAGCATTTAAGCAAACTGTACCAAACAACAACGAATCATAAATTCAACAAAATCAAAGCTCGTAAATTTGTTGAACAATCACTTCTGCATGTCGTTTCGATTCTAACATAGAAAATGATTCATCAACAACGGGTTTAACATATGTATCTATCTTTGAAGTTGGATTAGCTTTACTTATGGTATAGTGCCGCATATTATCAAGCTATTGGATAGTAATTAATGAATAAAAATCGTAATTTGTTCCATTTAGAAATGTTTATTTTACCTATAAAAAGACATTTGGTCTAGTGTCTTTAAGTTTAACAACTTGTCTCCCATATGTCCACCTTCATTGTTAATGCTCTTGCCACGAAGTTTTAAACTTTTTCAAACTTTAAATCGTTTCACGTTTTAAGTCGTTTATCTTAGGGAAAACTTCTACTTTATATAGAGTATCAGAAAATCAAAGACGAGAACATCTTGTTAAGCTTTGTTAGCTTTAAAATTCTCAGTAGACTTTGGTTGGTTTATTAAAATGATAGTATAAAAAAAGTTATCATCTTGTTAGGTATATTGAAGTTTAAAAATTTGGTAAATTTTTTTCCAATTTTATTATCGATAAAGTTTTAAATCAGTAAGATGCATTTTTTTTTTAAATTTTGCTACAGATTTGACAAGAATTTTCTCTTTTTCAATTTTCACCAATAACTTTTCTTGATAATATTGACTAAACTGTCACATCTACTTAAGTATTCTACCAAAAAACTTTTGACAACCACAAAAAAAAGACACAAAAAGAAATGAGGGAAAAAGTTGTTCTGTTGAATTATAAAAGGGTTCGCCTCGTTCTTTCTGACAACGCTTTTTTCTTTCTTTCATTTAGCACGATTGATTCGAACAATTCATAATTTGGCTTAATGAGCTAGCATAATTTAAAAGTTATTTAAAATGTATATAAAAAGGAACAGAAAAGCGATGTGAACAAATATTCCATTTTATTTGTCATTTTTCACGTTGTCGTTGTTCCCCTAAGAGGTTTTATTTTCTTTTTTTTTTCTGCCTTGAAATGATCAATCAAATTGATTAATTACCGAAAAAAGGCGATTTAAAATGGAAGGAACAACAAAAAATATGTACCAAAAGGACATTAATTTATGCCACTCTGAATGTGCGTGCGTGTGTGTGTGTGTGTGTGCGTGTGTGTGTGGTTGAATGCCGTCGCGAAACAGCGAAGGACCCAATTAGATAAGAAGTTTGTTTGGTAAAGACATAAGCCACTTTGTTGACCTTTTTTTTTTATTTCCTTTCGTGTTTGGTCTTCGAAGTGTTTTGCTCATTAGCTTTATGTTCTTATCAGAGATGAGAATGTTTCTTACACGTTTTCCTCCAGTTAATACCCTGTAACTAGAGGGCAGGATAGGAGCCCATTCCTTTAAGTCAAGGCAATCTTTCGCAATACTAAATATCGCTGTCGAATAAATCATATAGAACTACTCAAGTACCAAAATTCGTGTATTAGAATTCACTTAAAGAAATGTAGAAATAAGAGTACCGGAAATATGGTACTTAAGTTGATCCTGCCATCGCCAGGCCATTCCACTTATGGTAAAAACAATGTAAAAGGCACTTAAATCTTAATTAATACTCTTG
This sequence comes from Drosophila emarginata, assembly GCA_037075365.1. Lineage (NCBI taxonomy): Eukaryota > Metazoa > Arthropoda > Insecta > Diptera > Drosophilidae > Drosophila > Drosophila emarginata. The sequence goes on from JBAMCD010000296.1 coordinate 2,942,408, forward strand.
GGTTGAACAGGGTATATTAAAGTCGCCTTTTAGTACGGCATTGGTTTTATTTCTTTGGTTTTCTGCTTTCTTTTTTTTTTTTTTTAATTTGTTTAATTTTCATTTTCGCACCTTTCATTAAAAGCAAATTGATGGGAAATGCTCAGAGAACAGCTGAGGCTAGCCTCAGGTAGTAGGGAAGAAAACAAAAGCTAAAAAACTTTTCCATTCCTCTTTTTTTTTATCCTTACTTTTTTGCTTCTTTATATACAATTTTTTTTTTCTTTTCGCTGTTGTCCTCGAGGATGCTAAATCATTTGGCACCGTTGAACATTTCAAGCAAATTGACGCAGCAGCGAAAAGTGGCGGGGGTAAAAGAACGAAGAAAAAAAACCAAAGAAAAAAGTAGGAGGAAAATGAGAAAAATTGTGAGTTGAGCAGACGTGGAAATTACAATTTGGCCTGCCCTGCCCTATCTCTACTTAGCCCCACTTCCTCCATCCCCCTTTTCAGTGACATTTCAATAAGTGAAGAAACTAATTTTTGTATTACTCAAGCAAAAAGTTTTCTTGTCTGAGGCAAAGAAGGAAGGAACATAAGAAGGAAAAGGGGGATGCGGTGTGGCAGGTCTTTGATGATAGCGCTGTGGAGGGGGGTTTCAGCAGGGTGGTAAAAAGTGCAATATTAATTTGCAGCGAGTGCATTAAGGCTTGAGATGTTATTGGGGAGTGTGGGTTTTGTGCCCTGTCAGCGAAAGTTGGACATGGACAGTTGGCCAAAAGTATTTGACACAAAAATAACAGTTTTTCTTCGGACCAAAACTAGAAAAAAAAGCAAAAAAAAGAAAGACTGTATTACACGTATTTTCTGGCTTGCAACTTTGAGTTTAGTTTCATTTTTTCTCCTCCCCCCTGACGTCTTCTTTTTTTATCCTTCCCTTTTTCTGGCATTATGAAATGCTAAAAGCCTTGACTCTAAAGCTGTCGATGTATGTATTGGTATGGTTTCAAGAGAGGGAAGGGTGTACAGGAGAGAAGCAAAAAGATTCGATTCACTTTTCGATAATTCTTTTTCGGTCAGTGTTTTTTTCCTTCTTCTTTTTTTTTTATACCCGTTGGACACTGGCAAAATGACAGTCGTATGTAACACCCCAGATCCATTCGAGGTTGGACTCTTTGCGGTCATCACTTGGCTCTGATGAAAAGTTCTCATTCTGTTGCTGCCCATTTTCTTCGTCTTCCCTCATCATCATCTCCTTTACTGAGATTGCCATGGTGGCTATGAGTGAGTGGGTGCCAGAGAGTGTGTGTGTGTGTGTGTGTCTGTATGGAGTGACCCTTGCGGCAGGCTTATGGAATTTTAAGCGCATTGCCAAATGCATTTTCGAACCATGGCTATGAAAGAGGGTATTTTGAAATGAAATGAACGCAAAAAAAAATGAAGCAAGCAAGTCGTCCCTGCCGACATTGAGTATACCCTGTACCAAGTAAAAGTACCCCATAAAGTCAAAAATAATCAAAATCGCTATCAATTTACAAAAAAAATTCTCTTAGCATGCACTGCTTGCCATGCAGCAACACTACACTGCTTGCCATGCAGCAACAGCGAACGCATGCTATCTCGCTCACACTTAACAGCCCATTTTGCATGGGGCGTGTCAGTGCAAAACGGAAATACGTATATCTCCGATATTTATTGTCCGATTTCGGTCAAATTCGGTCAGCTGGTGCATTTTGGCCATATTAATGTGCATGCCAAATAAGAATACGATATGTTTAATATTGCTCTAGTTATAGGTTTTTCCCAAATTGCGGGGGCGGAAGTGGGCGTGGCAAAAATTTGAAACAAACTTAACCTGTCTACACAACAGACGGATGTTGTCACCAAATTTGGTTGCTCTAGCTCTTATAGTCTCTGAGATCTAGGTGTTCATACGGACGGACGGACAGACGGACAGACGGACAGACGGACAGACGGACAGACGGACATGGCTCAATCGACTCGGCTATTGATACTGATCAAGAATATATATACTTTATGGGGTCGGAAAATTCTCCTTCTGCCTGTTACATACATTTTAGCGACTTTAATATACCCTTTTACCCTATGGGTACAGGGTATAAAAACAAGAGAGAAAAAACCAAAATGAAAATGAAAAAAAAAGAAAGTTTGTAAAAGTTCATCGATATCTCAATAATGGTCAGATGTCAGTGTTGGTTTTTTTTTTGCCCCTCGTTGATATAGATAGCCATCAGATGTAATGGAAAAGTTTCCTATTTAATCGAATTTCACTTGCCCTCTGATAATTTCAAATCTGTCAAGGCTGAAAGAAACTGTCAAGTTAATTTTGCCACAAAATTTTTATTATCAAAAAAATGCATTTAAATTAACTTGCAGAGGAAATCATGTGAAAAACTGTTTAACTGCATTTGGCAACGTTAAATTGATAGAATTATATATAGCCATCAAGTTTGTTCTATTTCTTTCAATTTTAATATAAAAACTCAAATAATATTTTTCATTTATAATAAATTCATTTACTCTTAAAACTTAATCTCCGGTTCTGTTCTGTTTGTATGTATATGTATGTATATGGTTCTCATAATTTTAGTTCAGACTAATCCGTTTTGTATTAAATTTTTGTGTTTAGTTACACGTTGGACATTTACTAAAAGGGTTTTGTCTATTTATATTAATATTGAGTTAATTTTATTGTTGCTAGTGGGCAACAATTTTGTTGCTTTTACTGGAACCACTCGAAGGGCACTTGTAAGGGATTTGTTGCTTTTCTTTTTAAATACTTACACAACTTTTCACTTACTCACAAGACTTCTGCTTAAGTAGAGAAGTACCAAAGAAGCAGCAGCAGCCGACAAAACTTTCGAGGGAAAATAACTTAAACACTTCAAGAGCAGACTGAGACATTCAGTTGGTTTGGTTTGGTTTGGTTTCGTTTGTTGGTTGGCAGCTGGAGGAGTTGCCAAGTCAATTTTCCTTCTGCCTTAATGCCATACCTTTTACAAATTATACAAATATAATAAAGTCTTTACCAAAGAAACGAAAATGAAATGAAAACCAAGAGAACTCATTTCAATTGCACGACAACGACAACGACGACAGCGACGACAGGCAGCACTTAAACAGAAAAACAGAAAAAAAAAAAAAATAAACGAAGGAGAGCACATCAGTGCGTATGTTGGCACTTGTATCCTTCTACGCCGACCTCCAGATACAGTAGTAACTGCAAGCGAAATGAACTATGACACTAACTATATAATATATATTTACATGGATCTAAAACGATTTTAGAACGGTTTCAATTCTACATATACTATATAATATAATGAATAAGAATCAATAAAGAATAGAACAAAGATAAACTTAAGAAAGGTCGTAAAAAAGTATCTAAGCAAAGAAGTGATGAAGGAACATACAGATTGGATATATATTAATTAACGAAATTGAAGGAACAGGTCAGGGAATGCATTGGCATGGTATATCTAAATTTTAAGACCACTTTCAATATAGTTTAAGTACTTTAATAGACTTCCTGATCCGATGGCTATAGGGTAAAATAAGAAAAACAGAGCGCAAGAGGAAACAAGAGATGAAAATCATATAGAGAGAAGCGTATAAAATATTTCAACATCAATGACAAACAATTGTAACCACTCAGTTTCGTACTTTGTTCCTATTTTTTTTTTGTATTTTTTATTTTTTTTTGCATATCACACACCAGGATTTTTCACAGGTGAAAATCAAGTTACTGAGGTTGTTCTTGGAGGCTGTGCTGCTGCTTGATTTCTTCCTTCCTGCCTGGCCGCCAACTGCCGCCTTTTCAGGCCAAAAGAAAAGAAATTGGTGGGATATTTGGGGATCGAAAGGGAGGGGAGGTGTGGTTGGTAAATGTGAAAGCAAAAACATGAAGAGGAAAAAGGGAAAAACAGAAATGGCAAACGATGTCGTTTCGTTTCGTTGGCGTTGCTTGTTCCCTCTGTCAAAAGATTATACCTTGGCTCATAAAAAATAATAAAATGTTCCAAGGGAAAACGGCAAAAGGGAAATGGATGCCTTTGCCTGTGCCTAACCCCCCCCCCCCCCCCCCCCCCTTCCTGAAACATCCTCTCTCTATCCATGTGTCCCCAGCTCTGGACTCACATGAGCGCACCCAACACACACACACACACAGAGAGAGAGAGAGAGAAAGAGAGAGACAGAGAGAGGAGGAGAGAGGGGAAAAAAATGAAGGATTTTCCCAACATTTCCCTCTGCCCAATGCTCCTTTTAATACATTTGTATGTAAATGTAAAATGTCGTTTGGCATTCGCGACCTTAAAACTGCCGCTATGTGAGAAAGAGTAGTGGATCGGTGGCAGAAAAAGGGGGAGTGGCGGCTTGTTACCACCTTCATCTCATTCTTTTTCTGAAGCTGGTCCATGCCCCAGCCCCAGCCTCAGTTCCTGCCTCTGGCGTTTGCTGCTGCTCTGCTTCTTGTTCAGGCCTCATTTTGGCACCTCGGCACATTTTTTGCGTGTTGGCCCTGGTAATTGGCATGTGTTCAGCATTTTCGCTCCGTTGTACACACTTTTTCGCACAGTTTGCAGTTTACCCCACCCATTTGTACCCTCCGCCGCATTACCATCACCTCTCCTGTTTATCTCATTCTCTCTTTCTCTCTCTCTGCCTCTCTCTCTCTCTCTCTGTTTCTCTTTTGGATTACTTGTAAGCTAAAGATATGAATATAATTAAATGTTACAACTACATTTTTACACATTTTTCCCTCTGTTGTATGCCCCCACTTTTCGAGGTGTTTTATGTTGTCAAAAAAGTCATCAACTAAATTGGCTTAGAGAGATGTTCGTGGCGGTGTCAATGGTGGGGTTGGGGGTGTTGGTGGGGCGTATGCTAAAGAGGAAAGGAAGTGGCATAAAACTTGAATGCCAATTGTTGTGATTCTTCCTTTTTGGGTTGTTGGTTGGACACAATTAAGATTAGTCTCTTAAGTTGGCGAATTAAGTTGTTTGAAATTGAGAAATGCCTCCCCACACCTCTCTTTTCCTTTGCAAAAAATAAAAAAAATGAACAAAATGACAAGAAAACTTCTTAATGAGTCAAAAGGCAGATGGCAACAAAAAAAGAAAGGAAAATGCGAAAAACAGTTTGAAATTCATTTAAAAAGAAATGTGTATAAAATCAAAAGGCAAAAGAAACCGTTTACAAACAATTAAAGTTCAGATTGATTGATCATTTACTCTACTTATACCGATACTGAATCCTTTGGCAAACAAAGAAGTAAAGTGAAAGAATGTGATTATTAAAACAGAACCTTAACAAAATTTTAAATAAAACGAAAAAACAATTGCAGTAGAATCCAAGAAAAGGTTTAGTCAAATTTATCTTTCAGTTATGCTGCATTTCAAAATCGTTTTTCATTACGCTAAGTTCCGATTAAATAGCTAAAAGTTGTATTTCCCACACAAAAAAAAAAAAAACAAAACAAAAAGTTTCCTTGGAAAATTTGATTTTATATGGCTTTTTATCGATGACAAAGTGTAATGTATCGCTTATTATAAGCGTTAAACCATAAAGCTTTTCCTGTCTATCCAATTTCGGATACCTCAGATTAAGACAATTTGTTAAGAAAGGTTCAAATTACACAAATCCATCAATCAGTTGGCAGATGGCAGCAACAACAATTTATTCCAGACTTCTATATTGATTCGCAATGGTTGTTAAATGCCACATTGGCTTGCCGATATTATTGTCTAAAGATAGAAAACAAAAAAATTCTAATAAATTGCCAAACTCAATAAATTAAATGAAATTCAGATAGAAATTCGAATTCGATGAGAATATTTGCTGCAGCAATTCATTGAATACTTTTTTTTTTTTTTAATATTTTTGTGGGGCCAAAAGCAAGAGATTTGTTCAATGATAATTAAATTTGCATAACTTTTATGCACAAATTGTAATTTTTGTCAATTTTAGTGCATTTGATTTGTTAGTTGTAGAGCATCATGTCATATCATGTCACCATCATTTCAATTTATTTCAGTTCAATAAAATATTTAAATTAATACCAATATTTATATATTCAAATCACATCAAATGAAACTAAAAATAATTCTCTTCTCTTTTTTTTCTCTTTTATGCTTTTCCGCTTACAGGTAAGTTTCGTTATGAAAAGATTTTACATGTTTACTGAAAATAAACTAGACACGGGTAAGTACAGTCTGCAGCAATAACAATAATAGCGAATAAAAATCACAAAATGGCTACGAATTTATTGATATCCTTTTTTACCAGAAAAAAACTTCTCAATAACAAAAGTTATATGTGGGTTATAAACGTCAAATCGGGAGTAAAACTTGACATCATTATTTACAAGAAATGGGATATAATTAGATGATCTTGGGGAAAAACTGATTAGCAATTTGGTTATCCAAAATGGCCAGATGAAATTGATCTGCAATTGAGTTATATTCGACAACAATCCAATTTAATTGGTTTAGGAATAAATGAATATTTCTATATAGAGTGTGTGTTACAAACATCTTGAGAATCGCACATAATACCCTTTAAAAAAGAGTATGAAAAATTGATATTGGTTATATTGAACTAAAATGAAATTTATGAGGTACGGGAAAATCTTGTTTGTTGCTTCTAATTTATAGTCAGTTAGTTGGCATAAGCCAAGAGCAACGAGGAGACACCTTAACGGTTGAACAAAGAGTAAAAGAAACAGAGATATACATACATATATAGGAGATGGAGACACAGACAGAGGCAGAGATAGAGATAGGGATAGGGATAGAGGCGGATATCCGCATGCAAGCCATAACTCAATAAACCATTGTCCGCATTTCAAGGAAGAAGCAAAATAAAACAAAAGAGCTAAAACTAAAATCCAGCAGCAGTCAAAGATACAATCAAAATGCAGTGGCAACAAAAAAAAAACAAAAAAAAAAAAAGGAGGACAAACAGTGAAACAGAGAGAGAGAGAGAGAGAAAGAGGCGGAGGAACGGAGAAAGAGATTAGAAAAGTAAACAAAGCCAAGGCAATGGGAAGTCGATGCGACTCCACTTGAAGCTCCCCTTCTCTCCACTAGGCGGACTTCTGTCCCCTTCCTCTAGCGTTGGCAAAGAAATAAACATTAACTGTAATTTAGTAGAGCATTGTGCTTAAGCGGCCAGTCTCGGGTTTGCTTTTCTGCTCTCTTTTTTTATTTTTGTTTTCTTCTATCTCTCTCTGAAATTATGGCCCATTGTGCAACCCAGTCAGACACGCCCCTCCAGTCCGTCCGTCCGACCATCTGTCCTTCTGGCCAACCGTCTGTCCGTACACCGTTTTGGGTCCAGTTCTCAGTTGAGTTTCAAGTTGCACGAGGCATTTCGTGCTGGTCAAAACGCCAAGGGGAGTACCATGTCCCACGTTTCCACGAAGTGCCAGAGAGGTCAGAGTTGCGGCTGCTGTCAGTGGAGCAATTGTTATTTGCCTGCAGAGACAGCAGCGGCAGCATCAGTTAAACACACACAAACACACACACAACAGAGACACAGTAATAGACAGAGGCACAGACACAGACATAGACATAGACATAGACTACTGGAGGCAGCAGCTTTAGATTCAGCTTTATAGACAAACTACTCAGTTTTCACATTGCCAACAATTAGATGGCAACAACAGCTGCCAATAGACATACATTGAGATATACAAAATACACTGAAATGAAACGTTTCTTAATCTATCTTTATCTTGATTGAAAAATCAACCAACCTATCAGAGTGACTCCTGAAACAGGATCATCTATAACATTGGTATTGATTAATTGGGGATATATCGAAGTGAAAATTGTTGTTACCTTTATGATTTTTATTTATTGCTTTATTTCTCTCAGTGCAACCAATACTTAGAAACAAATGGAAAAAAAAACGAAACGATAAAGAGGCAGGCAGGCAGGCTGGCAAAAAAAAAAGCAAACACACAAATAGCAAAGCAAATATGGCTGATGCCGCCATTGGTTGGTGGTGGTGGCAATAGTGGTGGTATGATGGTCCTGTGGTATTGACGGTAGGGCACACAAACTCTCAACAATAATCGACAACAATAAAAGCCAACAATACAGCAAAAAAAAAAAAAAAAGAAATGAAAAGAAAAGAAACGGAGACTAAATTGTAGTGTCAGTTGGCCCACTAGTTAGATTGCTGAGAATGCCAATATGAACGAATTTATATATATGAAAAGGATAAAAATGAAGACGAAGATGGATATATGAATATGAAAAAAGATATAAAGATGGCTATATGCTATATACAAAGAAGCGAAAGATGAATTTAAAGTTGGATGCTGAAAATACCCACAAACTCTAAAGATAATGAAGCAAGCAAGTCGTCCCTGCCGACATTGAGTATACCCTGTACCAAGTAAAAGAACTCCATAAAGTCAAAAACGATCAAAATCGCCATCAATTTACAAAAAAAATTCTCTTACCATCCACTGCTTGCCATGCAGCAACAGCGAACGCATGCTATCTCGCTCACACTTAACAGCCCATTTTGCAAGGGGCGTTTCAGTACAAAACGGAAATACGTATATCTCCGATAATTATTGTCCGATTTCGACAAAATTTGGTCAGCTGGTGCATATTGGCTATATTATTAAGTGTGCCAAATAAGAATGCGATATCTTTATTATAGCTCAAGTTATAGTTTTTTCTAAATTACGGGGGCGGAAGTGGGCGTGGCAAAAATTTAAAACAAACTTGACCCGCTTATACAATAGACGGATGTTGACACCAAATTTGATTGCTCTAGCTCTTATAGTCTCTGAGATCTCGGTGTTCATACGGACGGACGGACGGACGGACGGACATGTCTCAATCGACTTCGCTATTGATACTGATCAAGAATATATATACTTTATAGGGTCGGAAAATTTTCCTTCTGCCTGTTACATACATTTTAGCGACTTTAATATACCCTTTTACCCTATGGGTACAGGGTATAAAAACGAAGACAGGAAATAGATGAAGGTAGAGATGAATATGGAGGGAATATGGATCAAAATATGAAGATAAATAATAGTTGAAACTTGATATAAATATATAGATAATTAAGGAGATGATAGGGGTAATGTATTTTTTTTTTCTAATTTTGTAAATATCATTTAAATAACTCAAAAGTTAAATGAATTTAAAAGTTAACTAGCAGCAGCTGGTCATCTATTTTTCACCACAACTCACCGCGCGTTTGTTGCTTTTTTTCTTCCTTTTTTTTTTTTGTTTGTTTGTTTTTTATTTGTTAGCAACTTTAGTCATAATTCAACACCTAAAGGCGTGAAAACAAAAATGAAAATTTTTAATAAAAATAAACCATTTGCACAAAACAACAGAGAGTAAGCGAGAGAACGACAAAGAGAGAGAGAAAACCTTTTTCAAATTAAACTTTTTGCTTTGGGGTCGCCGCCACTCTGACCACTTGATGATACCTTTAGCCACCGCTATGACCCACCCCCACGAAATAAAAAAAAAAATAAAACACCAAAACCCCCCGGTTCCTCACCTCACTTTACCTCATCTAACCATCGCACACACACACACATTCTAGAGCATTGCTTTCGCCAGCTGGCTTTATTGCCGGAGACTAAACAACAATTTTCATAGCCTATCAGAGTCAGAGAAGGGAAACTTTTTCTCGAGTGCAAGCAACAAATTAAATTTGCCTTGGTAATTGGATTTCAAAACACTTCGTCCGACTCTCTCACACCCTCTCACTCTCTTGCTAGCTTTCGCCATTTGCGCTCTCTATCTCTTACTCACTCTCTCTTCCCCCTTTCTCTTTCCCTCTCTTTGTCTCTCTGCGTTGGCTATATTTAATGCCGCCAACCGCCAAAAAAAAAGAAGCTTTTCTTATTGTATTGCCTCCAACAAAAACTGGACATGGACAAGCGAATGTTGCCTGTCAAAGGCTGCATGGAGGAGGATGTTGCCTGCCGCCTGCCGCCTAATGGCATTTATACGCTTTCGGCTTTTTTCGCCCAGTTTCAGAGAGAAAGCTTTGGCCTAGAAACTGTACTCTCCTCTACCTCTTACTTGTGCCATTGCCGCTTCTTCTTCTTCTTCTTCTCTTTTCTCTTCCGTCTCTATTGGCCTCCTGGCACAAAATTGTAGCCGCGCATCAAGTAAACAAAATGATTTGACATCCAAACCGAATTGAGGCAACAACAATTCAACCAGAGTTTGATAATTATAAGAGGCGGCAGCGGTGATGATGGCGGAGGGGAGCAAGTAAATAGATTTCATGTTGCAACATCAACACAAAAGATGGCGGAAATTAACCCTCAGTATAGGCCATCTTTCAAGCCGGAAATTATAAAAAATAGCAAATTATGTCAAATGTTCTATGCAGATTTCAATCTAAAATCCTGTTTTCGATAAGAAGTCTAAGTAGGTAAAAAAAAGTTTGAGTTTAAAAAAAAAAACGAATAGGCCAATTCTCTGTTCCACTATGACAAAGTTTAAAAATTATTACAGAGACAAATTAAAATTATTTATTAACAATTTTTAGTTGACATTATTAAGCATGACACTCTCATGTCTAGTATGGAATTCCTTATGACAATGAACTAAACTTAACTTTTACAATGTTTATTTTAGTAAATTGTAATTAAATGCCATTGAGGAATTTTTCAAAAAAAAAAAAAGTTTTACTGTTGGTCAAACTTTCCATAGCTTTCGTTGATAACGAGCACCTAACATTCTGTTTAGTTTTAAATTATTGTTGACACTTTTTCTTTATTAAGCTGAATGACTTTTAGTTCTAGACTATGTTGAAACTTAATTAAAAAAATTAAAAACTTGTTGCAAATTGCCAAAATTAAAATTACTTGTTTGGAACATACTTTTGGACATATTTTAAAATAAATCTCGTAGCATTGGTTTTTGCTTTTGTATGCAATCAGATTTTAGTCAATATTCGATGCTAGAATTTTATTGTTTTTCAACATTATTTCCAAGATGATTTCAAGGTGAAAATGGATATTAAGTATATGGCATTTTCCTCTGTCAATTTTCCCGCCACAATGTTTGCTTTTTCGCTTTTCTGCGATACTTTATTCCAAAACATAAACCACAAAAACAAGAAAGAAGAAATAATAATCGTAAAACTCTCTGCGTTTCAATTACATTTTCAATATTTGCAAAAAACAAAAACCTGCGAAAAATGTAAGGAAAAACTGTAGGATGAGGTCGAGGGTGGAGGGTGAGGAGAAGAAGAAAAACTTTTCGTAAATACAGGAAATTCAATGGCAAAAAAAATATTCCAAGTAAAAATCCATTAAATAACCCACGTAAATAAACTGAAATAAAGACAAACATTTCTCCCCACCTAACCATAATACATACATATATATGAATATATATATATATATATATATATATATGTATGTATATATAGATATAGCTTCGTTTCTATATCGCTCTGTCTTTTTCTCTTGCTTGCTCTGTCTCTTTCAGCTGTTTCTGAAATTCATTTTTCAAATTCCAATCACAGTTATTAAATCTTTGCTATATGGTTATGGTTATTGTTGTGATTTGATTTTATGGTAATAGATGGAGCGGAGTGAGGCGAAAGTTGAGGTGAGGGTGACAGGAAAAAGGAAAGAGAACTAAGCCAAAATCAAAAGACAACCAAAGAGAAACTTATCTCACTCGCTTGCTCTTTCTCTCTCTCTTTCTCACTGTGTTTCTCACTGTGTCTCACTCTGTGTGTGTGTGTGCGTGCGTGTGTTCTGTAGTATGTATGTATGTGGGGTGTTGCGAGGGGTAGGGGAAGGGGAGCCTAAAATGCTTTACTGACGTCATAAAACTGAGTTTTTGTCTTATCTGCCATGCCGAATAATGAGAGAACGAGAGGGAGGGAAAGAGAACAAAAAAAGGATGCGTTATGTGTGTGTGTGTTTGTGAATTTACCTACCTCCTTCCTTCTCCTTCTACCCATCTCTGTATTACCATCTCTATTTCTGTGTATATGTGTGTGTGTGTGTAGGCTAAATTTAAATGTCTCTAACAGAGACTAGGCCTCAGGAATCCTTTTGGTCCTTCGGTCTTTGCTGCTTGCTTGCCTGCTGCCTGTCACTGAAACGCATAAAAGGAAAAATAATTATATTTAAAGGCAATTTGGTGGCAGCCGCAGTTTCTGCAGTGTCCTTGACCGACTTGAGTTTTTCCTTTTTTTTTTTTTACCATACATATATATATTTCTTTTTGCTCGTTTTTTATAGTTTACTGCATCGCCTATCCTAGATATATATTTTATATATAAATGTATATATACAGAGAGAATATTCTCTACGTTTTCCTCTCATTATTAACATATTTTCAAGCTATTTTCTTATTGCAAGCATAATATTTATATATGCGTTAAGGGGGCGTCGGTGGCGGCATCGAGGAGGGAGGGTTAAATGGGCCAATGCTGCGTATGCGTTATATTTTACGATTCGTTCGTGTGTGTGTGTGTGTGTCTGTGCGTGGGCGTGGCGCGCCATGTGACTTATTTCAGAGCATGATTTAAGCTTCGTTTTCTGTTTTTCTTCTTTTTTTTTTTTTTTGGTGGCTGTGATTGCCCTTGGGGGAAGGTAAACGTAGAGGGGGGGTGCTACGAGTGGTTAGGGATGAAGTGAGACATTTTTGACGGTGTTGACTTTATGAGATAATTTGTGTGGAATGTTTGATTTGATGTCTGGAGCGCTTTAACAAATAAAAGGAACTCAGTAAGAGGGAAAGAGAGAGAGAGAGAGAGACAAAAACAGGAGGTAAGAGAGAGAGAAAGAGAGAGAGAGAGCGAGAGTAAGCGGCAAGTGAGAAATTATCAAAATATTTAGACGAATTAAGGCACTAGACAAATAATTGAAGCCTACTTTTCTTCGCATAATAATAATGTTAGTTTTTGGTTCTTTGCCTATTAATTGTTATTTTAATAAAAGACGAAAAAACTAAGCAAATTCAAGAATTAAAGAAAATGCAATAAACCAACTACTTAATTTCGATTACAATAAAAATATTTACCAAAACTCTACACAATTAAGAAAATAGAATGAAGACTTTAAGTTAGCTTATTTTTGTTATTAATTATAATTATAAGTGAGTTGATACGAGGTAACGAAAATAACGTTTAAAGTTAGAAAGTTTTTCAATCTTTAAAATTTTTGAAAATAATAAATGTTAGATCAACTCACTAAAATAACAAATTTTACATAGATTTTAAAGCAATAAAAAAATTTCTTAGCATAGATTTTTAGCAATTTCCAAAGCAAAGATTTTCCACATCTTGGTAAAATTGCCACAAAGTTATCAATAACTCTCCAAAATATTATGAATCCTTATAACTTTCAATAAAAAGTGCAATATTCAAAGAATGCACTTCAAACCTTTGACCAAACAAAAGGTTTCTTATTAGCCAAGTTAATATAACACAAAAAAAATATTGTAAATAGAAAGTTTATTTTTACACATACTTGAGTCATATTAGTCTTTCATTTTGTGCCATTTTTCTAATGAAATGGTAAATGTATGGGCTCTGTTTATGAATGGCTGTGTACTACACTCCAAGCCAAATCGTTTAACTATATATATATATATATATATATATATATATAGAATAGCTGCTATAGAAACAGCGGGGTAACTGAATTGACTGCTTTTTATTAACTTACTAGAGTAAAAATTTGTTAATCCCATGACCAGCCATTGAAAGTGTGACCCGGTAGCGTTACAAAGCCTACAAATTGTATACAAAAATTGTTGTGTTTTATGTTGTTTGCCCCCCTCTCCCCTGCTACCCCTACCCCGTCCATAGGCTTGGCTGGTCTTTCAATCACTTGCAGGGGCAGAGTTGGAATCGCATAAAAGTTCATGCCCCATGTCATCACCCCACAACGAAGCTATTACAAATTAATCCCAAAAAAAAAAGAACCGAACCGAAGAAAAGGAAGGGAACGGAAAAAAAAAGAAAGAAAAAAAAGAAAAAACTTTGCCTATTCAGTCTATTCTTCATTCTATTATATGTACTTACTTACTTACTACCCAACAACCAGAAAACCTAATCCCAAAGACCACAATGCCTAAGCAAAATGTCTCAAGCAGCAGCAGTGGCAGCAGAAGGAGAAGGAGTTGGAGGAGCATGAGGACCGGGCGGCCGAAGAAAGCCTTCGAAAGTTGTAACAAAATAAATTATGCTTACGATTTGTAAAAGCTTTAATACGCCCCAGAGCCAAAAAGAGCCGCAGAGACAGCTGCTGTTGTTGTTGTTGTTGTTGTTATTGTTGCTGCTGCTAACCGAAAGACAACAATGAATAAATTTAATTTTACCAGCGACCGACCTACCGCACATAACTTTAGCTATAGGCAACAACAACAACAACAAGAAAAACAAAAACAAAAACAAGATGAACAACAACAGCTCAATAATGTTAGTGTTGTTGTTAGTGTTATTGTTGTTGACTAAACACCTTTGAGATTTGTGAGAGATATGGTTGAACTTCTGAACTCCCACCCCTTTCAAAAATACCCACCCCACATAATGTTCTATACTACACACACAAACACACACACACAGAGAGGAACAGGCACACACATGGCGTACATGCCGCCATACACTTACATTATACTCCTTCCAATACAAGTGACAGAGGTGCATTATAACTGCATTTTGCTTTTTTGATGACGTCGTCAATGTTGTCGCTCGCTCTCTCTCTCTTACGTTATATCTCTATCTCTTTTCTTCTCTTAACTTGATACGTAAGAGTAAATTGGAAAAGCTTTAAACGGCAAAAGCTTTTCACCTAAACGCCTGCTGCTCATGTGACTAAGCCAGAGGCAAGAGAGCGAAAGAGAAGAGAAGAAGCCGAGAGATGATGCTGCCGCTACCGCTGCCGCAGCTGCTGCTACTGCCACATGGAAAGCTTTCTGCTGATTTTGCTGATTACGTAAATAAAGGCGAAGCCTCCTGTGAAACGAAACAGTTATAAACAATTTTTAAACTGGAATTACGAGAGGCAAAGCTGACACACCGCATACGAAAACACACGACACAACGAAATGCCGATACGATGATACAACAACGACGACGACAATGGCAACGACAACAACGACGACAACAACGACTACAGCTTCGTGACCAAAACGAAGTGCAAAAAAACGACCTGCTTTCGTTTGCTGCTGCCGCTGTACACACACACGCACACACACACACATGGCTAACAACAACTTAACAACTGCTGGAATTTCTCTCACACACACACACACACAGATACAAATGGTTGCTCTTGTTCCCACCATCATCCTCCCATCCTTCTCAGTCACTATGTCCCACTCTCGGTCGTAACATCGGCTCTCTCTTTCCCGTTCGGCTGGTTCATTGCTTGGTGTTGCATGCTTACAGGCTCCAACTTGTGAGTGGTGAAAATCAGTCACAACGGGAACGTCGTTGCGAACTGTGTGCCAGCTCGAGCATCATCCAATAAGCAAAAAGAAAACGAAGAACATTTTTTGAAAAAGCAGAAAGCAAAAAAAAAAAAAAAGAAATCAAAATAACCCCCCAAAAAGCAGAAGCAAAGCAAAACTAAAACCAAGTGCGAAAGAAATCAAAATAGAAAATAATTATTTTTTTTTTTTGTTCTTATTACCGAATATAAATAAACGAAATTATGGGTGAAAGTTAAACAATGAAATAATAACAAAAAGCAAGGCAAAAGGAAGCCAAGGCACAGAAGAGGCAAATAGCGAGAAAAACGAGAAAAAGAAAAAGTGCGTCAGCAAAAGGCCAAGTGTTATTAGAGAGCTAAAGCTGCGGGAGTCTCGATGAGATGATGATGAGATGAGAGGCGGGCAGCGAGCGGCAAAAAAGAAATCAAATTACAAAACACACACACACAGCAGAGATACATATATACTCACGCACACACACACACACACAGACTTATATATATAGCGAAGAACGCCCAAAAAGAAGCGAAATATATGTCAGTAGAAGAAAAATTCCACATGACATTTCAATCGCGCGCAAAATAAGTGTTGAAAAATGCCAAAGCCAACACAAAAAACGAAGCGCATAAAGCGGGCAGGCGGGCTAGGCGGCGGTAGTAAAGGCCAGCAGAGCGCGGGGAGTCTGAAAGGGGAGCAGCGGCTAAGCACTTAACACACATATTTAGAAACAAAAACAAAAGAAAAAACGCTAAAACAAAACGAAAGCAAAAGAAAGAAAAAAAAGCACAGAACAAAAAAAAAAGAAAAACATAACCTATACCTAAACCTAAACTTAAGTCAAAAGATGTGCCTCGCCTTCCCGCCCAGAAAGAGAGAGAGAGAGAGAGAATGTTGTTGTTTTTGTTGTTGTTGCTGTTGCAAAAGAAAAGCAAAAGTTTTTGCCACTTTTTTTTCCTTTTTTTGTTTGCATATGTATGTGTCTATTTTGTGTGTGTGTGTAGGTTTTGTCGGTTGTTTAAAGCCAATAAAATATCAAGAAGCAACAACAATGATAATAATAATCATACCGAGTGGCATATTGAAAGGACTATGGCAAGGATAACCAGCGACTTGGCCTTAGTTCTCAGTCTCAGGCTCAGTCTTAGTCTTAGTAGTAGCAAAAGTATCCTCGGTGGCAGGGGCAACGTCATACATGTGCAAGGATATTATCAACGTCATGCCTGCTGGCTGCTGCCTGTCACCAAACACACATATATATTTTTATATTTAGAGAGAGTGAGCGAGGTAGCAAAAAAGAAACATATTTGATGTGCCAGATTTGTGTCTGGTATTACAACCATTAAACGTATTTATATATTTATGGGTGTGTGTTGCCCCATGTGCACAAGAAAAAAAAATGAAAAAGAAAATATCTAAAGTTAATAAATTGAGTAGAAAACACACACACCGAATGTTATAGAAAGAAAGAACAGAGATTTCATTGTCAGACAAATAGTTATCTAGATAAAACATTTTACCATATTTTCAACCATCTAAAGATGATAATGATTTTCCAACCTTTTTCTTTTTATTAGCCATAAAAGTGAGAAACAAAAAAACCACACAATAAAAGAACATAAACCGTGAAACGAAAAACAAAAAAACTTTTGCATCAAAGAATGTTAGAAAAGTTGAAAACTGTTGCCTACTTTTATGGGCAATGGCATTAGAATAAAACTTGTTATAAAAGATGAGATTATGATGATGACTATAAATTTTCTTTTATAACCAACCACATTTCATCTACAGATCCCAGATAGAACTTTGATTAGACAAAAGTTGTACAAAAACTGACACAGACATAAAACAAAAAGACAAGTAAAAAGGTAGAGAAAGTTTTTGATACGAAATTTGATTCCATAAAGGTAAAAGTAGGCCTAAAACAGAAATGTAATGCACAGAATTCACATTTCAAATGTCTAAACATTGCAAAATTTCATAATTTGACATGTCATTTGATCAATTTGCAATGCAATAACACACGCACACACACAGGCAAACGCACTGTCTCTTTTGGTTTCATTCAGGCTGCATCCCATCTCCTATATCACATTTCTACCCATCCATTCATCCATCCATCCATCCATCCATCATAATTATGCTTGTCTTGATTTTCATCTGTTTCGTATGTTTTCAGTTTTCAGTTTTCAAATTGAGATCTCATTAATGATGGCTTAATTTCAGTTCAATTAAGTTACCCAATTACCCCATTGCCGTCTGTAATTTGGCACCGAAATGTTGTTTAGCATTTCAGTAATTTGACCTCACATTCGTTATTCAAATAATTGTGTGTGAAATGTGCAATTATTTCACTACTTCAAAACTAACAAATTAAATTGAAGGCAGAGAAATTTAATATATTAGAAAAAAGTTAAGTCATTGCATTTATCACAATTGACTTCAACTATTCAATAAATAAATTGCTGTCAAAAATTCTCGCTTAAGTAATTATTTCAGTCAATTATATTTTAGTCAATAAATAAATGGGTTTTATTTTTCTTTGACTAATTTCAAGAATTTGACAAACAAGAATTTCATAATTGAAACAACATTTGAACAAATAAAGTTAATAATTGATCAAACAGGATAAACTTGGGAATCACTTTTATCCATTTGTGTAACAATTCCTAGTTGTAACTCTAGCATTCTATATCTTCTTGAAAATTGCTTAAATTTCTATTTCTTATCTCTTAACTAAAATTCGCAATAAAAAAACTAGTTTAGGTTTCCTCTATACAGAATTCAAGGAAACTATTATCAGTCAAAGTTCAACTATGTCAAACATTATTTAGAAAAGCTATGCAAACAATTTTCAACTTGATGTGGCAAAACAATGCACAATTTTCAAGACTATGAGCAACTAAAACTACATCTGCACTTGATGATAAGTTTTGGCAAAGATAGCAAATGAAAACCACCAGAAAATCAAAATTAACTTTGACTTTGGGACAATTTACTTAAGGTATATACTATTTGAGACATCATTGCCTACTTAACTGAAGATTTCACTTCACTAAGGAGAGAGCACTTTAACTTTTACCAAAAGCAAAACTCCTTAGATAAGAAGCGGCAACATTAAGTTCTGTCTGTGTGTGTGTGTTTTTTTTCTCCTTTTTTTTTTTGCTTTTTTTTTTTTGCAATTTAGTAAACTTTTTCGCAACAAACAATCGAAACAATATAAAAATGTCATTTAATGAAACACGCAGTGGGAGATGGAGAGATAGAGATAGCTAGATAGATAGTTAGATAGAAAGAGAAGGGATAGTGGAAAAAGAAATAGAGTGGGCAAAAGTTTTTCTATATAGAAATTAACTTTATTGGCCGAATCAAACGAAAATCGCTAAACAAATGCTAGGAGGATACAAAAAAAAACCTTTACCACCAAACCAACTAGTTGAGCTTCTTTCTTTTCTTTTCCTTTGCTCTTCTCTACTCAATCTTACAATCACACATGGCCGAAATGTGTGCCAAAATGTGTGTGCGTGTGCTCGTATGTGTGTATGTGTGTGTGAGGGAAACTTCAACTTATCAACGACTCTAATCTAAACGGGACAAGCTGCTGCTGCCTGCTGCTGTTCTTCTTTTTCAAAAAGAGATAGGGAGAGAGAGAGAGTCGAAAGTTTTCCTCCTAAGACACACTAATTCGCAGCTCTGCCTCACACACACACATACATGCATACGACCGCCCACTTGAAGCCAAAAAGTAGGCTATAAAAACTATCAACACACAACTCAAAGTTGTGGCAGAAAAGTTGTGTACAGGATTTTCTATAGAGAAGTAACAACAACAACAACAGCAGTAACAACAACAACAACAATAAGTTGGCATAAGCATAACATAAAAATAGGAAAACTTCCATTTTCCTTCCTTCCTTACTATATTTTCTTTTTTTCTCGTTTTGTTTTTTTTTTTTTCTCTTTTTTTTTAAGTTTCTCTGGATCATATAATCCTTTCACTTAACAAGCAAACTTTTTGGCAGCAGGCAGAAAAAGTTTTTCTCACTCAGCCTCCCTTTCCACCTCTGAGCGCCAACGCGCCGCGTGCTTGCCCCCCACACATACACACAGGCACACCTCCAGCATGCCCCATTCCCGGCCTTCGCCCTCTTTTTCTGCTTTGCATAAACACAAACATGACCGAGTAGAAGACATGAAATTTATGCATTTGCTGCCAGGATCTCCAACAACAAGACAAAAAAAAGTATTTATGTATGCTCTTATAAATATATGCACATCTACATCTCTCTCTCTTTCTCTCGGTGTGTGTGTGTGTGTGTGTAGATAGTCAAAATTTATGCTAGCAATATAACAAACAAAATATTTGCGCACAAGTCGCAACAGAAAAGTTTCCTCTCTCATTTCTTTTTTGCTCCTTGTTGCAAGAAAAACTTTACTTTAAATATAAATATGAAAAATTTAAAGAGAGCAAAGGAAAGCCTACTAACCAGACAAATGTGTGTGTGCTGCTGTCTGTGTGTTGGTGTGTGTTCTTTATTTTTTATATTTTCAATATTTTTTTTCGGTTCTGTGTGTCCTTGTTCTAAAATTCAAACAAAAGGCTGGCAAAAGGCAGAATGAAATGAAATGAATTTGAAGGTTATTCGTCAGTTTTTTTTTGTTTTATGTTTTTTTTTTATATAGACAAACGAATCCTTTAATTAGTTCAAAGTTTTTTTCTAGCAGTTGGAATAATTTATACAAAAGCCGCATAAATATAATTAAACAAATCTGGGCAAGCGAAAGTTATTCTTTGAATGATGCAAATTACAGAAAAAGCAAAACCCATCAAATTTTTACAACTGATTGGACAATAATTGAAAGTTATTAAATGCTATTTTCTGATTTCATATCAAAAGTTTAAGCAATCAAATATTTTTTTATTAATCAAACAATCAAAAGTAAATTGCATAAAATCATTTAGAAAATAAAAAGTTTGATTTATTGCAAAAATCATTTTCAAAAAAATATATAAATCTCGTTAAAAATGGTCTAAAATTTGTGTAGAAACGATTTTCCCATATTATGAAAATTTGAGCGAGAGACTTTATGTGAAGTATCTTGACTTTAGTGATAAACAAAATAACTGTTCTTACACTTTATTTTGCTATTAGAATGATAATTAAATTTTTGTTTTAATATCTACATAAACATATATTTAATCCTGCCCCATTAGGTAGGCAATGGTAAATTGGAAACTCTCTAAAGACTTTATTAATATTTTTGCAATAGTTTCGCAAGTTTCGCCAATTGCGCACACAGAAAAGTACAATTCATATAAATAGACACAAACGAAATGGAGATACATACAATGTAATAATAATTAATACAATCAAATTAATTAGAAATACTTCCACACAGTTCACCCTCAATGCTCTCTACACTAATTGAGAAAAATGTAGAAAATATAATTGGAATTAGTTCAATTAATTGAAACGCTTTCATAGATGGCTACATTTTGATATGACTTCGGTTGATATAACTCAAAATCTGCTTCAATGCTTTTCAATGCACAATTCAAAGGGCAATTCTCGTCGCTGACTTTCACAGAATATGGCAAAATTACAGATAAATAAATATACACAGAGAATTCATTTTTGTCGCTCGCAACAAGTACAAAAAATAATTAATTATAGATAAATGGTCGTCGTTGTCGTTCTCATCGTCGCCGGCATGAGTGTGTGTACATGTGACTGTCTGTCTCTGCGTGTGTGTGTGTGAATGTTGGCCAAAAATAATAAATGACTAGGCCCAAAAAACAAAACCGAAGCGCAAACGGCATACGGCAACCCGAAACCAAAACCAAAATACTAAATACCAAATACAAAATACACAAAATGAGCTTTTAGTTTAATTAATCAAATGAATATTAAATACAACCGAAAAGTGCATAAATAAATTAAATACAAAAAACAACAAAAACCAAAAACGAAAACACGAAAAAAAAAAAAACAAAAAACTAAAAGAAAACAGCAGAAAACAATATAAAGCAAATGCATGGCAATAAAGCAGAACGACGAAAATCATAGGAAGACGCAGCGTGAATCAGTTCATTGGAGAAGTTTAGAATCGAAGGCCACGCCCCTTAGTGTAATTAGTAGAACCAGTTGCTGCCGCTGTTCCAGTAATTCATTCTGGCCGCCCAACATCTTAGCAACGAGCGCGAACTTAGCGTACCACCAACTAACCCGACCAATAACAGTAGCAACAACAACGAGGCGGTATCAGGCATCAGTACAGCAGTCGCTGTTGGTCATAGTGGAGGAGGAGGAGGAGACGCTAGCGGTGGTGGTGGTGGCGGAGGAGGAGGCGGCGGCGGCGGCAGTGGTCCCAGTGCTGGCAGTGGAGGGGCCGGCAGCGATAGTGATCCCAAAAAAACCTTTTCCTTGCATTGCTGTTGCGTGATTGTTGATATTACGCCCGTCTGCCAGCCAGGACGACTGACATCAGCAACAACGGCCTCGGGAAGGGATGGCGGTGCAGGAGGAGGGGGTGGAGGCAGCGGCGTTGGCGGAATTAGCCTCGGTGAGAATGTATCACAGTTAGCCAGCCAATTGTTTCGTTTTGGTAGCAAAAAACGTGGCAGCGGTGTCTGCATTTGTAATGCCCAATGTCGCCTCCAATCACTGGGTGAAGGACCGTTGGGACCCACCATTAAAACCCATCATGGTTCCCTTGATCGTTTGCTGCAACAACAGCAGCAACATCAGCAGCAGCATCAAAAACCCCCAGCACCTCTCCCTCCTCCACCATCGTCACAACCCTCGCAAAATGTTACGTCTGAGCGTTCCATTAGCTGGGTGGTTGATGGCGGTGGAACTGGAGCATTGCTCACTGCCTCCTCCGATGAAAGTGATGAGAAGAAGAAAAAGATCTCAGAGAAGCAACCACCCACTGCCAAAGAAGAATTCGATCGCGGAGTTGAGGTCGAGAAATTCTATCATCAGATTAATGGTGACATTTTTGAAATAACGCGTCGGGTGAGGGCACGCGATGAAGAGACCATGGAACAAAAATGCATACGCCGTAAACAACAGCAGCAGCAACAGCCACGGGCCCCTCAATTACCACCACGACGACAGAAAAGTGCCGAAGAGGTCGCCTCCGTGCCAAAAAGCGCCCTTCGACAGGCTCCTGAACAATTGGAGTGGTTCGATCGCAAGGCCCAGCAGCGTCACTCGGCTAGATCAGCCGAGGGGGGACAGGTTAGAGAGGAGACCATGGAATGGTTAAAGCTACAAAGCAATGCTGCAGCACCTGTACCCCGCACTTCATCGGGTCCTAGCGAGATAACGGTAATGAAAGATGAGCTACCCGAATGGTTGCTCGAACATTTGCCTAAAAAGAGAGAACAAAAACGTGAGGCTACAAGCTCAGCCTATGCCAAAGCCTTGTCTGAACTGTTAAAGAAACCATTATCCAGACAAAGTTCAGGTCCCTGTGAGTTCTCTCTGCTAAAGACCGATATTGTGGAATGGTTGACCAAAATGCAAATAAGCGGACAAGCTCAAAAATCGGCAACATCACGGCGTACACATCATCGTCGTAATGGTAGTTCTGGTGGTGGAGAAGCACTAAGATCCAACTCGCAGGAAGAACAGCAGATAATTTCCTCGTATCATCGTAAAAGACATTCCCTGGGTCACAGCGGTGAGGAGGAGCAACAGCAGACAGTAGACTGGATAGCCTATCCGTTAAATAAACTTCAATCGTTGGGTAAACAGCCTTTACCGCCAACAAATGTGCCCAGCGGTTATGCTGTACCACGTTCCAGAGAACGCAAATTGCGTCACTCGGCCAGTGAAGTGGTGACAGGGTCTGGAATATCCGCTCAAACTCAACCCTCCATCCAACCTAATCTCGAAAGACTCTATGCGAAGCCACATAAAGAGCGCTATCAATATGTGGCCAAAAAGGATCATGTCTCTTCAAAACGTGAACGTTCGCGACGCCATCAGACCCAAAGATCGGCCACTGTTTCCGACATGTCGATGGATCGTCGTGGTGGCCATCACAAACGTAAATCGTCGAGTGCCGAGCGTGCACCACGTTCACCATCGCCCACACCCTGCACCGATCCAACTTGCCCACTAATGCCAATTTGCACTGATCCGCATTGTAGGTACCAAGAGTGCCAGGCGACAACCTCGTCCATTTCATCGGGAAATTTACAGCGACATCAACAATTGGCCCAAGTCCAGCTGCATGCTGTGCCTGCTCATCTAGTTGGCTCCTCTGATGCACCAACAACGCCCTCGACAACAGCAACGCCACCGCCACCACCTCCCCAAGCAACAGTAGCGCCTCCTCCGGAACGACGCCGTTTGGTCATTTGCCATGAATGTCGGTCATGTGCACCGCTCTTGGCTTGCCAGAATCGTAAATGCCTCAATGCCGCCAAATGTAATTCACTGCCACGCTGTGCCGCTGATTTTAATCGCCTACGAACTCAGTTGGCCCAGCCCCCCCTGACTTTGGATGACATTGAGCCGGCGCCGTTAGATATTGAAATGCAGCCATTGCCCTCGCCACCGCCGTCGCGACATCATCAGCAGCAGCAGCAGCAACAGCAGCAGCTGCAGCAGCAGCAACAACAACAACAGCAGCAACTGCATCATCAGCATCATCGCAGTAATTCACAGCCAAATACTTTACAAAGGGGCGATTCGAATGCCTCATCGACGGCTTGGTTAGAGCCACACACAGCTCTAGTCCAGCAGCCTTTACCCACATATGTCGTCCATCATTCCAATGGTAATGGTAAACTTATGAAATCAGCATCAGCTGCATCATTAAATTCCCGCCGACGTCGTCATAAAACCGTGCACTTTGGTGAGAATCTCCTTAGAGAAGTTTGCCAGAATCGTAAACTGATTAAAGAGGAAAGCCATGCCCCACCATCCGGTTCAGCACCCATGAAGGCCAACATTCAAATGCTCTATAATTTTGTTGAGGGTGTACTCAGTGCCTGGGTCGATGATGATGAGGATCAAGTGCGTTCGGGTGCCGAATCGGAACCAGAACATGGTGTAGTCGCCCTACAGCCGATACATCGTTGTAATCGCTTGCGTTATCAATGCATTCGCCGTATTGTGGAAGAAGCAGCCGATCTACAGGGTACTCTTAAATTGGGTAACTCGCGCTATCGTCATCGGCATTGGCGGAGTACGGCCAAGCAGTGCAATGAAATGTTCCTTCGTAAGGTATAGTAAATGACACAAAAGAAATACTAAACAATTGATATAATCCTTAAAAACAAAAATCAAATCCCTTTTAACCAGGGTTGTCATACCTTAACAAAAAACTAGAAGGATGGGCTAACTTCGGCCGTGCCGAAGTTCGTATACCCTTGCAAACTATCTTTTTGATTTATATATAATTTGCCGGAATCATAAGGAAGTATATAAAACCCATCAAATATAAATTTGATGTCCGTGTCATAAAAAAAAAAAAATTTTTTTTTCCCCGATTGTTCCTATGACAGCTATAGCATATAGTCGACCGATTCTGATAAAACTTAAAAGATATATTTCTTTTTATATAAAATTGTCAAATAACAAATTTCGTGACGATTGCTTCAAAAACATCGAATTTATTGATCAAAAACTAAATTTTTGACTGATCGTTCCTATGGGAGCTGTATGATATAGTCGACCGATTCTGATGAAATTTGGTATATGTGTTCAGGATTATATAAAACTCATAAACACCAAATTTAGTGACATTCGATTGAAAAACAACAGAGTTATTGATGTTAAACCCTATTCTTGGCCGATCGTTCCTATGGGAGCTATTTGATATAGTCGACCGATTCTGATGAAACTTGGTATATATGTTGGGTATTATATAAAACTCACAAACACCAAATTTAGTGACATTCGATTAAGAAACAACTGAGTTATTGATGTTAAACCTTATTCCTGACCGATCGTTCCTATGGCAGCTATATGATATAGTCATCCGATCGGGATGATTCCGAGATATACAATGCCTGCAGCAAAAAGAACCCTAGGTGCAAAATTTCAGCTCTGTAGCTCTAAGGGTCTCGGAGGAGATTGCGTTGATCCAGACAGACGGACAGACGGACAGACGGACAGACGGACGGACGGACGGACGGACGGACGGACAGACGGACAAGGCTATATCAACTCAGCTCATCTTGCTGATCAAGAATATATATACTTTATATAGTCGGAGATGCTTCCTTCTATGCGTTGCAAACTTCTGACCAAAATTAATATACACTTTGCAAGTGTATAATAAAGGCAACCCAAGTCAATTCCAAAGTGTTACCAAACTTGTTTATGGGGCAAAAAAGATCGTGTTTGCTCTTTATACCAAAAGGGGTATCATTAATCAACATGACAAGCTGGACTGATATAGCCATGTCCATCAGGCAGAGACTGTCTGTCCCTTCGTCTGTCTGTCTGTCTGTCTGTCTAAATGTTTGTTTGTTGCAACACAAATGTTGCCATAATCCTGCCATGGTCTCTGTTTCTAACTTAATCGCTTTAATACCAATTCCCTTCACACAAACACACACACGCGCACACACACACACACTCACAGAGAGATACAGACACATAGACACAAATTAAAGACAAAATCTTTTCCATATACATTGATCCAAGACTATTAATTAATATGCAGCTATCGTAACGAGCTCCAGCAAGCCATTCGAGCTCAGTCATTTGAATATCTCCCATAGCCCCTATCCCCCCCCTCCCTCTCTTCTATCTCTCACTCTTTTACACCCATCCCCACCCCTCACGAGCTTTATTCATCTATCTCTGTCTGTTAGTCCATCTCTTTCACTCTGAATAAAAACTCATTTGAATGCCAATCAGTGAGCTAAAATCTTGACCATGGTTGTACTTTATTTTTTTTTCCTCTTAGTTTAGTTACTACGCATTGCATTGATTGAAGTATGTGTTTAGTATTTTAGTTAGTTACGTTCAAGTAGCCCATTATATCTTCTCTATCCTCTGCCTCACACCGAGCGCTATAGGTACACAGAATTTCTATTTCAGGGATTTAGCTGGAATACAAAAAGCCTTTTATCACTTTGAAAAAACATTTGATTCATGCGAATACCAATCAATGTTATTCATTACAAACCAAAAAAAAAAAAAAGAAAAAAAGAACGACGACAAAAGCAAGAAACTAAATACAAGTAGTAAATGAAAATGCCACGCCTCTTTTGCCTTTGCCTTTATCTATGTTACAGTGTCTATTCTTTCTATGCTGCCGTTTGCCTTTTGTGCATGGTGTGTGTGTGTGTGTATGTGTGTGTGTTAAGAGCTTTTCGTTTGGTGGGGCGGCGGCTAATGCTTTAATTTATTGCCCTCTTTGTGGCCATGGCAAGGAGTAAAAGCAAGGAGTGGCAAGTAACATCAGTAAAGTAGCAGTGGCAAGTAGCAGCATCAGTTCGAGCGTGAAAAAGGCTCCTCCTGTTTTTGGCTTTGATCAACGTTTTGTTAGGCAACCAAAATGAATTTGTTGCGACAATACACTTAAGTCAAAAAGACAGGCCAGACAAATAGACCCACAGACAGACAGACACACACACACACACACACATACAAACAGAGACAAAGACAAAGTGTAAAAGAGATGGCTAGCACTTGCCAGTGAGTAGAGAAAAGTAGGTAAAGTAAGTACTTACACGACGCTCTCTGTTGTCAGACAATTTTCACTCATTTCCTGCCATAAAAAAAAAAAAGTTCAAAGTACACAGAGCAAAAAAGAAAAAAAAAAAAAAAGAAAAAACACACAAAAAGAAAAAACACAGGAAAAAAAAAATAACAAGAAACCGTGTGAATTTTTTCGCTTGAGAAATGTAACGCACATTCCCAATTCCCAT
Organism: Drosophila emarginata; assembly: GCA_037075365.1. NCBI lineage: Eukaryota > Metazoa > Arthropoda > Insecta > Diptera > Drosophilidae > Drosophila > Drosophila emarginata. Next base: position 2,969,768 of record JBAMCD010000296.1, read on the forward strand.
TCCCAATCCATTGCATTTGTCAGCTCAGTGATTAATGAGACAAAAACTAACCTTTCAAGAAAATCTCATGTCTCAATGAATGAACGAACGAGCGAACGAACGAACGAGCGAACGAACGAACGACTTCTTTCGTCATTTTTACGCTAGAATGCCTGGCTAAAAGATGTTAACTTGAAAACTATATAATCAGGATTTGGCGAATATTAACTTATAATTGTGTACATCATAAGGCAATTATATAAAATTATCCTCATTAACTTAAAACTAAAACTTTTATATAGTCTGGCAACAGTGGTTAAAACATTAGACAATAAAGCTACGAAAGTTTAATTAGCCACTGATATATTTTTTTTTCTTCTTATACGAATATTGAAATCTTTACTTAATATTTGATTCGTAGTGTTTGCAAAGTCTGGCAAAAGGTGTTAAGCAATTGAAAGTTTTCCTGTTTACCAAGGTTCTTCTTATTGTCTTAGATATAATTGTGAGTCCTTTGGTTTCTCAAATTCTAACCTAAAAATATCTAAATAAATGAAGGAAATCTATTTGGCACTCTTTAACAAACAAAGTATGATAATTCGACGTTGACAGAGACAAAATGATTGAGGAACCATTTGAGTGACTAAACATTTTTCTAGTTAATTTTGATTGATCTCTCTTTCTCTCTCACTCTATGTCTCTGTCTATCTCTTGCCCTTCTTTTACACCCATATCGCTCTTGTCCTTGTCCTCTGCCAATCTCTCCACCTACTCACTTTTATACCCAATTAAGTTAGCCTAGGAATATTTAATCAACGTTTTGTCTACGGCCTGAATCCAACTTCTTTTAATGGCTCACGTGCCAGACAAGGTTACAGGTCGTTTACTTACTCATCTGCCTATCAACTACCCATCCAATCCCAACCCCAACCCCAACTTCCAAACCTTATTCAATCTACAAACATATGTAGGAATATTGTAATTTTTTTTCTTCAATTTTTTTTTTTTGTTGCTGTTGTTTTTTGTTTTTTGACAGCAACAGAAGAAAAATGAAAAGATTTGAGCCAGACATACACCCTCCTCATGCATCCCTTGCCCCCTATATATATAACAATTCACCTACTTGGCCCCTCATCTATGTGGGATGTCGATGTAGATGTAGATGGGGTGCCAATGGCAGTGCCAATGACATTTACTCACATTTGACATTCAAAAGTCATTGATAATTATATGGATGAAACGTGAACGACAGCCGCATCGAGGGATCACAATCAATTCTTGATTAGAAATCGCAGTCAGCACCTGGTCGATAGCGCGGATGGGTGGTAGAAAGATATATATTTATATATATATACAGACATAGTCATATGTGCGGTGTCTGTATGTGTGTGTGTGTGTGTGTGTGTATGTGTATGTGTGTCTGGGCGTAAATTGAATTTTGATTTTGCACTGATGCTGAGATATGGCATATTAGGCCCCAAAGTAATCAGGGACAACGAACAGAACGATGAAGCTAGAGGAGGCAGCTCTCTGGCAGGCATTTAATCTTTTGTGTGATTGTTTGGGCTCTGTGTGTGCGTGTTTTGGGTTGCCCATTTAGGCTTACGATGAGGAGGCATTCGTGCGTGCCGCACTGTCTCTCCCTTCCGCTCTCTCCCTCTCTCTCTCTCTCTCTCTCACTGAGTGTGTTTGTGTGTGGAGGAGCAGAAATGGCAACAGAAGCAGTGGAGTAACATTTCGAATCTCATTGTCAGCCTGATGAAATTCACTAACAACAATAACAACAACAACACTATACGAACTCCTCTATATCTATCTATCTATTTTTCTCTCTCTATCTCTCTCGCACTCACCTTCTCTCTCTCTCTCTCTTTCTCTCTCTCTATCTGTTTCCTTCCCATTCTATTTGCTTGGATGGCATCAATTAAAAATTCATGAATCATTTGGCAAACCTTTCTCTCCAGCTCACAAGTCCCTCTCCATCCTTAGATCTCTGAATTTTAGAATCTACCTCCCCCCTCCCCACACTCATGTATGTTGTGTGTGTGTGTGTGTGTGTGTGTGTGTGTGTGTGTGTTGTGTTTTGTTGCGTGTGTGTGTGTCATTCAAAACACATTCTAAATTCACAGTAATCTGTTGTCCAGAAAAAAAGGTACATAAATCTCATACTATAGTTGGACTCCTCCTTTCTCGGTTACCCGTAAAAGGGTCTTAAGTTATGCCATCGTTCCTATAGGGGAAAATCAGAAAAGAAAGTACAAGGATACAAAAACAAAATGAAGGAAAGCTGAAAAAAACGTAAAATCAAGTTAATTGTATTAAAATCTCAAATGTAGCTGATGGTTGGTCGGTCAACAGAAGGGACAATGACTCAACGCTTAAGTCAAAATGCAAAGAGTGAATCCTTTTGAATGGACTTATTTGCTTAAGTGGTTACACATCACTTTGAGCCTACTTTTGGATACATATTTGAATGAAATTATTAATTATTCAATTCGCTTAATGTATTCATTCGTTAATTGAATTACTCAGCTGCCAAGTCAAACTCTAACTTTTAATCAATCCAAGACTTTAACTCCTAAATTTCTTAACTTGAACAGTTATTAGGAATCTCTCTTTAGGTAGATTCAACCAATTCGAATTGACATTTAATCTCAACATTTAATTGAAACATAATTAAGATTGAACAATCACTTGATTTTGATTTGAACTAACTCAATCAAATTAAAAACACACAATTGAATTTTACTTCAGTTTTTACAATCGAGTAAAAGTATTTCTTCCAAAGTTGATTTGTATCTTTTCATTTAATGAATCAAACCAATTAAGAAGTCATCTGCAGATATCAAAATGCACTTTTCTATTCAATTTGAATTCTTTTGATATTTTTTTCTCCTTTCTTTGCTACATAATCAAATCAAATTGATTTATTCAAGAGAATTGGCTTACAACTTAATGAATCAATAATGGAATTTTTTAACATTTCTCTTAGACAATGTCAACGGGTATTATAATTTTTTAAAACTTTTATTATTTACTACGAAACCGATTTCTATCTATTAGGACACTGGGGTTAGGGGGACTCAACTCAAAATCATTTAAATTAACTTAAGCTTTTAATAAACTCATTTCCTTTCAATTTATGCTACTCTATTTTCAACTAATTCCCATTTTCATATAGACCTTAATTTATCCAATTTTCTTTAAATAGACTGAATCTGGTTTTCTCATCAATTCTTCTTTTCTCGCTTGTATGGAAAATGGGAAATCTTTTCTTCACTTCACTTCGTTCATTTTTTGTTCGTCCAAATAAGAAAAGAAAGAAAGAAAGAAAAGATGTGAAAAAAAAAAAAATACACACACACACAAATTTCTGGGTCACTTTTGAGTTTAAATCAAATGCAACACTTCCCTCTTGCTCTCTTCCTTCCTTCTTCAATCTCTGTTCTCAACCTCCATCTACATTCCCATTTCCATGGGCCCCTTCCTCCCAAGCCCCAAACCATGCTGGGTTCTCTTGCCACCAGTCACCTTATACCAATTTCAAACATTTTCACCATCCTGCCTGAAACATACAGTTCAACAGTTCCGCTCGACAGCTTCCGCTTGGCTTGATGATTTCATGGAAAACTTCATTGAGCAAGCGGAAACTATTTCATTTGGTCAGAGAAGGAAAGCAACAGAATGAGAGTAACTGAGGGACAGCGAAATCAAAACGCTGAATGGGGGGGAGGGGAATGGAGAAGAGACGTCACTCCTCAATGAGTGTTTTTGAAGTTTTCAATATTTTCTTCAAAAAAATGTATATACATATAGATACATACATATAGGTATAAAGTAAATCGAAGAAGAAAATTCGACCATATTAAAGTGACACCCGCAGAGATGCGAAAGATGCGAAATGCCTTTGATCCTGGCATTTCAAGGAGATGCTACAGTTCAGGTTGTGCTACATCCTTGTTGGGGTTATTTGCATGCCTTCGATTAATATAAAATTTGATTAAACTTGGTCGATTGGTGGGTTAAGCACAAACACACACACACAGACACACACAAAGACGTACACATATGACCCCAAACGACTGGCAAAAAGACGTCGCGAAATTGAGTGGGCAAAAGCAAAAGAAGAACGGATGGATGGCTGATAAAAGGAGAGGGGTGGGATAGGGTTGGGGGAATGGAGCATTTGCTTGCTTGGTGGATATGTCCGCCCACCCGTTGGGGCCGAGAGCAAATAAATAACTTGTAAAACATGCATATGAGCAAGAAATGTTTGAAAATTTGCCAAAATGAATAGGACTATGAGATACATGGGAAGAGGGGCGGTCGGTGGGTGTGGCGGGGAGCGTACATTGATGATGGAAGGGAAGGTTACATGGAAACGTATAAACACATTGTAAATTGATTTCCTTGGGAACTCAAATAAAAATGGCAAACGAACGGAACGAACCAAACGAATGAAATGAATGAATGAATGGGCAAACCAATTTTTATTGCCACGCGGGACACGTAGCTATGGGGGCTGGCGTCCCCTGAGCTACTCCCACCATTCTCCACCCATCTCCAGTTGTCCTGTCCTTCTCCACCTTCGTCGTCTTCTACCCAATCTTGTCTCTTTTCCTGTTGCGAAAGCAAAAATTGTAAGGGCAAAAGGAAGGAAGTAACAGCCAAGGCAGGACAGCACAGCACAGGAGAGTAGGACCAGAAGCAGCAGTACAGGAATGAGCTGGGACAAGGGTAGTGTGTCGGGAAAAGCGGAGGGGCAGGGTAGGCCAGGCCAGGCCAGGCCCGGCCAGCGCTGGGACAACAAGAAGAGGGTCAGAAGTAGGACGTTGTTGGCTTTTTGATGAAATAACATGGCCAAGTAACAGTTTGCCTTTCCCTTTTTACTGTCTCCTTCGTCTGTCAATTGTTGTTCATTCTACTTTACCGCGCCACCGCCACCATCATCTCTCATACCCATACCCAATTGTAAGTCTGTCCATCTGTCTGTTTGGTCTGTCTATCTGGCCGTCTGTCTGTTCATCTGTCTGTCCATTTGTACGTTCGTTCGTTCTCATTGGCAACTTCAACTAAAAATGCAGGCGGCGGCGAGTAGTTCAAGAAGAAGAGAAGACAAATTGCTTTATCGACGACATACGTAACAAATGTTGCTGTCGGCCAGTGACAACAACAACAGCAACATCAACAACAACAAAAACATTCCGAACAACATCGACAACGACAACAACAAGGATGTGAGAGAGACAGAGACAGAGAGAGAGAGAGAGAGAGAGAGGGCGAACCAGCAACCATTATTGGTTTCAAATGGCTTCTGCCTGCTAATTATGACTTAATTATTTCAATTATTTTCTTTCCTCCGCTATTCAGCTATATACAGCCAACAACAACAATCCATATATCCAACCATCAACCTTTCAATTTTTATTGATTTTCTTTTTCATCGTTTTTTTCTTATCGTGTTTGGTTTTTTTCTTTTTTTTTTCCAGATTTCTGACGATGATCGAATGAGCCTCACAACTGCCGTTTCGGATGAAGATGATGGCGAAAGTGTCATGGCGTCACCATATAAAGCAAAGGCCACTGGCACAGCTGCATCCTCCTTCAATTGCACTGGAGCTGTACGTAAAGCTGGGTGAGTACATTCTCCACCACAGTTGGTTTAAATTTATTGCCAAGATGTAATCTGGCCAGCTTGTTGTTATGGCATGGCCATAAGTGGGTGGAATTGGGTGGCTGCTGTTGAATGTTGCTTATTGGGTTGACGGGGTTAACGGGTGATGGAAGAATCGGGTTGGGGGGGGAAGATAGATAATTGAGCTCGGTCGAAAGCAAAATCCCCCTGAGGCAGAAAGTCCGTGCTGAGTTTCACTCACGTCCAACAAGTCATCATAAATAACTGGCAAACACCATGGAGGAATATCATTTACAGTGATTAAGGTGGGCCAACAGCAATATCATTATGACAAAGTGGCGAGGGAAGAGTTAGGACGAAATGATTAAGTTAAGTCTTGATTAGCTAAGAGGAAAATTTATGGAACTAAACTGAACAGAGCCTGAACATTTTTCACAGACGTTATAGTAGGTAACTACATATAATCAAGGTATATCTTAAACAATCTTTAACGGATACATACATATGTATTATATATAGATTATCATCAATAGGATGCAATAACATTGAGAAAGCTTTGCGACATAATTTAGCTAAATCTCTATCAATTTGTATCTGTACATAGATATACATACATATATGTATGTGTATGTTTTTAGGTGGCTTGAGTTATAGAAATAAGGAAAAAGGTAAAACTTGGGGCATAATACAAAAAGATCAAAGATTCATCAAGATTTGCGTTGAATTTATTGAGAGAGGTCGATAAAAATGCAATTGGTCTAGATGAGATAATAAGCCGAGTATTCCCATTTGGTTTCAGTCGTTTGTCGATATCTACTTAACTTTCATCTCCTTAATGATATTCTTTCTCATTGCTTTTCGTTCTCGTTTTCATTTCCATTTTCCATGGCAGTTTTCTATCGGTAAAGAAATGGTTACTACGCAAAAAGCATCAAATCGAACTGGCACGCAAACGAGGCTGGAAAGGCTATTGGGTATGCCTGAAGGGCACCACATTGCTCTTCTATCCATGCGATTCCCGCGAGGGACGAAGTGTGGAGGCAGCACCAAAGCATTTAATTATTGTGGACGGTGCAATTATGCAGCCCATACCCGAACATCCAAAGCGTGACTATATCTTTTGCCTGAGTACGGCATTTGGTGATGCCTATCTCTTCCAGGCGCCCTGTCAGGTGAGTACAATGATGGCACCAAGAATCGGTTCGGATTGAAATGACGATGGGGCGGAGGGTAGGGCAATCCGAATACGGATAAGAATATAGTGTGTGACGTTTGTTACCTTGAGGCCAGGACTAAACTCACACAGTTGTAATGAAGAAGATGAAGGGAAGTCCTTCAAGCATAAGACGAAAAAAAAAAAAAAAAAGAAGAAAAGAAGGAAACTATAAAAGCTTGGCCTTCGCCTGGCCTGTCCTGGCCTGGCCTAGCTTGGCTTGGCGTGGTATGATGTGGTGTGCCTTGGCTTGGCTTGGACTTGGCTTGGATGATTCCATAGAAAAGACATCACAAAATTTGTTTGCACAAGGATACGACATACGTATGCACATATGTATATGTGTAGGATGTGTTGTGGCGTGGTGTTGAGTTGAGTTCAGCGCTCGCGGGCTTTCAACAACGGACCTTACTGCAAAATGTATGACGAGGACGTGGACGAGGACGAACAGGACGAGGTGTCATTTGACACACACACACACACACGCATACATATGTATACGTATATGTTTATACACAGCACCGCAAAAGGCTTAAATGCAAATCGTAAGCGTAAGGCTTAAAGTGTGATTGAGGTTGGGTTGGCGTTTGGGTAGCATTGGGGCTGCCAACTGGCAGATTGCCTTGAACAGCAGCTGCAAAGTCCTTGTGCCTAAACTGTTACATGTCTCAAAGGCATACGTCCTCATCTCCATCCTCAGCCCCAGTATCAACCCCAACCCCAACCCCAATCCCATCCTCAGTCGATGCCAGGTTGTCAGCTTGCCAACTCGCCCTGGCTACCTCAGTGATTTGTCATTAAATTTGCATAACTGATACCAACAACGACGACAACGACTACAACCAGGACTCGACGATGATGCCAACGATGGCAATGGCGATGACGATGACTATGAATACGAACGACTACTAGTTCGACATTTGGCTTTGGGGAGCCACGTCTGCAATTTGTTACAATGTTTATACCATTCCTCTATCAACTCTTACCTCTTACCATCTCTAAATTTTTAGGTGGAGCTCGAGAATTGGGTGAATAGCATTCACAGCGCTTGTGCTGCTGCATTTGCACGTCATCGCGGTAAAACCGGTACATTGCATCTACTTCAGGAGGAGATCTTTCGTTTGGAGAAGGCCATTGAATCGGTAAGTGAAACAGAATTCCAACCATACTTCTTTTAAATCCAAAAGTGCCAAAGTATTCGTTGTGGTCAAAGTGTATACCTTCAAATGTACCAACACTTGTATTAAGTACATATGTTTCTATGAATATATCTGCATGTGTGTGTGTGTGTGTACATCCTGCCAGGATGTAATACGAATGTGAAAATTCTAGTTGGCTTTGCACTTTGAGTTGAGTCGAGTCGAGTTTAGTTGCGTTGCGTTCCTTTGCATTACATTGAGTTCTTCTTCTACTTCTTTTGGCCTGGCCTAGCTGGGTTTGGCTTGCCTTGGCTTGGCTTGTGGTTTCTGCTGGAATAGAGAATTTAGGGTTTGAGTATGAATAGTTTTTGCTGGTGATGGAAAAACAAGTGGCCAAGATATGTAAACGAATTGTGTTTGTACGTCTTGCTAAAGTGGTTAAAATTAACTTTAACTTGAAGCTATATTTGCACTAACTACACCAAAACAGAGCAAATATGTATCTAAATAAACTAAGTATGTATGTATATGGAGTGCTCTGATTTCGGGGAATTGAATGAATATTACAATGTTGGCTTTACATTAGTTTCAAATCCTTTTAAATTCCTCAACTAGTGTTTAAACATTTGCAATTGAATTTAGTGAAATGAAGCAAAATAGAAATTGTTTGAATATACATACATATATATAATAGATCCCATAGGGTTCTACAGAATTGTTTTTACATTAGTAATTGGAAGTGCTTCTTTGACTATTTCATAAACGGAATTATAATAATAACAATAATAATAAAGCACTACTATTTCTAACACAGAAAGAAATGGGTGGCAGTGCAATGAAAGCAAGGAAAAAGTAAAAAGAGACAGAGAGAGAGAGAGAGAGAAACGAGGCAAGAGGAGACAAAGTCAAGTTCTTAAGTTGCTCCGAACATAACAATCGCATTTCGCATTTCACATTTCACATTCCAAGCCAATTTCTTTCACTCACTCAGACTTGAGTTTGGTCCCCAAAGATTTATGCTCTGTCGGAAAATGTTGTCGAATCCGGTTTTGTTCCTTTCTTTTTTTGTTTTTTTTGTTTTTTTTTTCATTCTTTTCTTTCTGTTTGTTGCTGGTTTGCCCCACAACTATTTATGTATTTTTGCTTTCAAATCAATTCCCCATCAATTTCGCGATGGCGTAAAATTTGTTGCACTGCAATTTATTTGCACAGAAAGAGAACAAAAACTTTTGTGAAAACAAAACCCAAAGATGCCCGCGACGCAACAGCAGGAGCAGCACAAATAGAAAATAGGAGCGACAGAATGAAGTTGCGGTTGCTTTGTAAGGGGAAGGTTGGAGTCGAAGTTGGGGGCCAAGCAAATAGAATTGAACTCAAGCTGAAACTAACAAGAAACTGCACTTGGCTCCCAGGCCGCACGATAAATGCCATGGATAAACTTGAGGCTGAGTGGTTGCACCAGCAGTTGCACCAAGAAGCACACAAAAATATATAAAGAAAAAAAAGAGTAGAACAAAAAACAAAAAAACTTTATTTGTTTATTTATTTTCCATCATGTCATTTTCAGTTACCACGACCCCCGCGCGCGATCTTCTATACTCCTACAATTTACTCCTTTAGCTGCTCTTGGCTCTTCCATGAATATCATTCCCAAAGACAATTATGTTGTCTGTCTGTCTGTCTGTCCATCTGTCTGTTTGTCTGTCCTGTCCTATCCTGGCCATGGCTAAGGACTACTGTTGGCCTGATTCATTCATCTCTGTCTATCTGTTTCTTTCTGGCCTAAGTTTTCTTCTTTCATTTCTTTTGGTTTTTCTTTATTTTATTTTTTTTTGTTTTTTTGTAATTTAGTTTTTTCTCATTTGCTGCTAGATTTGAAGTTTGATCTGCTTCGCCCTGCTCAGCCACCACTCCAACTCTTCCTTCTGTCCCTTTGGATAAACCATAATTACTTCCTTGAATGCTGCCTCAATGTTTTCTTCTTCTTGTTCTATTTTTTTTTTTTACTTCATATTTATTTTTTTGTTAACTTGCAAGTTCTTTTTTGTCGTTTTTGTTGCATTCCTTGTTTACTTTACTTTTGCATTGAGCGGAAGTCCGAGATTGCCATAAGTGGGTGCTTTGTAACAACAGCAACGGCAAAAAAGGAAAAAAATATACTTATATATAAATAAAGTAGTAAAAGAAACTTGTTAGATGAATATTAATTAAATGAGCCAAAGCAGTGGCCCACCACTTCGTCTCGGTGCCATTGGAATTATTTTTTTTCTCTGTTTTTGTTTTGTATTTAATTTGCTAGAAAAAAATGTGCAAAGTATAAGTGGTGGAAATGTCATAGTAAACGCAATTGTTTATTGAATTAATTTACTGAGGTAAAAAAAAAAAACTTTGTGAATGCAAAAAGAAAACTTTATAACAAATGAATGGTTTTATTCAAAAAAGCTTAATTCGAATAACTATCTCATAAAATGATGTGACTCTTTTTCTCTTGCTTTCGTAAATTCTTCAATTTGCAGTGGAAAAGATATTGCTCTTAATACACTTTAGATGGATGCTACCAAGTATCCTTTCTAATACTACTTTATGCAGATATAACTGTATTGATAGCATTTTAATATCTGCTGCAAACTAAGCAAACTTCATTCTAAAGTTGATATATCCCGTTGTTGTTAGCTTGGAGGTATCGTTTGGTAGTCAACACGCAGCTTCACAGTTTTTATGGCCATGTGTGGGCGTGGCTGCCTGCTTACCGCCTGCCTGCCAACCAGCCTGCCGCCGCCTCCTTCAATTTTCTTTTCTTTCATTATTTTTTTTTATTTTTATTTTTGTTTGTGAGTGTGTGTGTTTTTGTTTCTTCTTTAGCTCTTCTGAAAAGAGCAACAGTGTTGTTTTGTCTTTGCCTTCTTCTTCTATTTTTCTACTTTGTATGGGCTGGTGCTACCGCTTCTTCCACTTTTTTTTTTATAGCTGTCACCTTTCGGAAATAATCATATATGTGTCACTGGGCGTGGCAAAATGGGGATGGATGAGAACTGGAGGGAGAGGTTGTTGGTGTGTTTTGTGAGGATGTAGTGATGAGGGGTCGTCGTCACTTCGCTTCGTTTGCTTTAGCCTTTCTAGTTTTTGCTGCTATCTATTTTTCTTTTCGCATAAAGCACTCGCTAACACACACATACACACATACATAGAGTAACTCACACACAATAGCGAGCCGTAAAAAAAAAAAAATATATATATATATATATGTATATATATATAGTAGTAGTAGGTAGCTTGGTTTTTCGTACGCTCTGGTTTTTACGCTCTAATTACGACCCGCCTCCGCCTCCCATCATCCACCTGACTCGTGTGCAATTGCCATGGCGGCGGCCTCCTCCATCTAAACAAGGCTCACTTGCCTGCTGCTTTCAATTTGCAATGGCTGCTGTCATTTCAGCTCAATAGCAGCTCCATTCCATCTCCATACAGCCTCATCCCCTCCCGTTCCCATTTCCATCCCCAATCCCCATCACCATGCCATTCTCCCCTTTCTACCAAACTCCTCTTACATGGATATATACATATGTAAATATGTATGTATATTTTCTATGTTGTTTTTTTTTACACTTTTATTTTTGTTGTTTAAATTGTTGTTTGGTTTAAAAAAAATGATTTTTTCTTTTTGCTGTGGTTCACATATTCTTCTCTGTCCATCTGTCTGTCTGTCTATCCGATTGCTGTTGTTGTTCGTTTTATTGCCATCGATTTGAATTAATTGCTCTAATTAAATGAATGCATCATTTGTCAACTTATTTAATGCAATTTAAACAAGTTTTTTAATTGTTTTTAGCAAGAAACCAATAAAAACGCCAGCAACATTTACAACTATTTAATGCAAATTACTTCCGCACAACAATGTTCAATGACAAAATTCAATTTAAATCAATGTGTAAACAGTGAAAAGTTCCGCCCTTCCGACTACTCAAACTCCACAGTGACGAGTTCTGAATCTTGCTTCAATATAATCGTTTAAATTTTAACTACACACAATCAGTCTTTGCTTAATTGTTCAAATTGTTCATTTTGAGAGTGATATATTGTACCTTTTTCATTTTGCATTGCATACTTTTAGGAACTTTTCTTTAACTAAAATTCCATGGCATTGAAATTTAAGCACAAAATAGATAGTGGCATTGTTTGTTGGTGGGCCGGTTGAGCACCTCAGATGACCCGCTGACAGCCATGTGTGTGTGAGTGTGTGTGTGTGTATGTGTGTATGCCCATAGGTGCAAGACCCATGCGATCCATTGGTTTTATGTTACAATACTGCTGCGTGTTGCATTGCCGCCGAAAGGGCAAAGCTTTTACGTAGATGTTACCTGGAGGACATTCGATACAGTTTGGTTTTATTTTGAAGGATGAATTGTTTACGACTGATATTGATCTGAAATTGCAAAGATCCGATGTTGTTTGTTAATTAATCTGATTTCAACTTGCATTCGATGTATGCGGTAAAACAAACTTTGAGGCTTTTGTTTCATCATTATTATCAGCATCAGCAGTAATAGGAGCATCTCCTGCTTCACAAATAACAATGTTGCAACTCGACACGAGTGGCAGAAGCAGCAAACTTCAGTTCCGAGTTCTATACGATGTGTAGTACATGTATATTCTCGTACTTACAATTAATTTTACAATAATTAAGCCTGAAATTCAACCTCAGTTGCGTACGTTCCTTGTGTGTCCCCTTTATCTAGTTCTACCTCCAACCGGATTGCTGCATACACATACAGCCACACACACACACATACATACATATATGTAGTACACTCTCTGGGCACATATTTGCACAGAGGTAAAATATGTGTAACGAAATTCCAGGAGAAACAAAAAAGAAAACTAAGGGGAAAACCCAGAGAAATAAGTGAACGACGTGAAGGCAGCCGCAGCAACATCCGCATCAGCAGCTGGCAAACCAAACTCCAAACCGAAAACCCACAATATAATGAAATGCATATTTAGTTAACTTTAAGTTAAACTTAATTAGTGAGTTGATATCCAAAAAACTTTAACTGAAACAGACCAAGAGCGAAGGGTAAAACAATGGAAGCCAACTTCCTGCCTTAGTTCCGTTCTTTTTCCCACTTTTCCCCTCACTCTATACTAACCAACCATCGTCTTCCTTCCTCTCTGCAACTGACCCATAGCACATGCATCGAAAAGTTAGTTTCTTTTCTATATATACATATATATATATAAACGTCATACCTATATATACATATATATCTTTTCTTTCTGTATTTTTTTATTTTTTTTTTGTTAGCCAAACTCTTGCGAAATTTTTTGATCAATTTTTACTTTTCTTTCCTTCTACTTTCTACCCTGTACTCTTAGACAATTAAAGGGTATATCATGCCAAGGAAAAGCAACGAATCTTTAAATCCATATATTGTATATAGATATATATTCTTGATCGGCTAGAAATAAAACCTGTGTCTTTTAAATGGCTGATGAAATACAAAATGAGAATTAAGAAAGTTATACTGTTACAAACAATTGAAAAATAATAAAATTCCCGACATTCGTATATGCTACAGGGTATCTCAAATTCGTCTAACCATTCTGTTTGCACTTTCTGATCAATTTTTCTTTCTCTTTGCTTTGTTTTTGGTCCTTTTTTCTGTTGTTTTGTTTAATGAAACCATAAAGTTTATAATTACCATAAAATTCACTTGTCGTGGGTGGTAAAAACAAAGAAAAAAAAAACTTTAAACTTGGTCTGGGCATGGGCGTGGCCAACAGCACCAAAAAAAAAAAAAAAAAAAATAATAATAATAATAAAGAAAAAGAAAAAAAAAAACCAAGCCCGCCCTAACCCAAAAAACGAAATTTATGGCAAGAGATATGAGAAAAAGAGTCTCCCTAACAGGCACACACACATATGAGCATGTGCGTGTAAGAGTATTTGTGTGTGTGTGTTTGTGTGTGCATACATAAATGTATGTGTGAGATGACCTCCTCTTGGTCCTAGTTCTGGGTTATGGCTCTGATTCTGGTCAAGCTTTGTTTTTGGCCAAACGTGCGAATATTTTTGCAACTTTTGGTTTTTGGTTTTTTGTTGGGCTTCCAAGTTGCACAGGAAATGGCCCTGGCATATGGTGAAAGGCGGAGGCAGAGACCAAAAACCCGGTAACACTTTGCCTCCTCCTCCTTTTATTTCTCTTTTTTTTTTTTTTTTTTTATTTTTGGGTTTTTGATTTGTTTTCTGTGGGCACAAAAATATGCTTTATGGCATAGGCCTTGTTGTTGGCAGACACTGAAATTGAGGGGTAAGGGCCAGGGGGTTGTGATGGTCAGCTGGTTTTGCAAGTGCACGAACAGAGTGTGAGTGGGAGAAAGCGAGAGCTGGTGCGGATGAGGGTGGGGGATCTGGGGTCGCTTCGTGCCAAATTCAATTCAATTGTCAACAGCAACTCGTTTGCCTTTGGTCTCTCTGGGATTCGGTGTGTGTCGGTGTGGCCACAGTTTACGGGTTTTGGTTTTAGGCCTCTCACTCATCCTCAGTCATAACCCACAACAGTCCACACCCTACCACCGTCCCCTTTACCTATTCCTGCTCTTGCTTCTCCAATTCCTCACACACGTTATATAATGCGCCATCATTTTGTGGTCAGCATTTATGCACCCCAAAATGAATGTGGACAATTTTTACTGTGGTCACACATCCCTCTCTCCATACATATATACTATATTATGGATATATGAGTGTGTGTGTGTGTGTGCGTTGAAAAGGCCTTGTTTATCTTTCTCTGGCTTTTTGAACTGCTATAGAAGTGCAGTTGCAACAGCATCCAGACCAATTTAATGCACAAGCCATGTCAGAAAGTCATTTAAGTGGTTTACGATTGGTGCGGGGGGTTTGTCTGCAAGTCTGCAAGTAAATTTGAAATTTCTTCTGAGTGTTAATTTATCGAAAAGTTCACAAAATGAAAAAGCAAAAAGAAAAATGAGAAAGGAAGAAGAGGGCTAGCAGCAGATATGTATGTATGAAATTTCAGAAATATTGCAAAAACGAAAGTTCAACAGTATGGAAAATCAGTATC
Source organism: Drosophila emarginata (assembly GCA_037075365.1). Taxonomy (NCBI): domain Eukaryota; kingdom Metazoa; phylum Arthropoda; class Insecta; order Diptera; family Drosophilidae; genus Drosophila; species Drosophila emarginata. The sequence continues at coordinate 2,984,816 of JBAMCD010000296.1, forward strand.
AAATTGCCAACAATTTCAATTTATATATACTCTATTTGAGAATTCTTCAATTGAAAGGCATCAGAGATTCTTGAAGAGTAAAATGACGTAAAAAATTCTTTACTTTTCGCGTTTACTGTAGCAATTTTCATATACTGAGCTCTAAGCAGTATTCTAAGTGAGTGAAAAACTTTTTTGATATATTCAAATTTCTGTCTAAATTGTTTTTTCCTATTCTAAATAATTATTTTTCCTATGATAGACTTCATCTTCCTTCCATAGAAGCTTAAAATATTCTCATAAGGACACTCCAATCCTTTCTATCTTTAAGGGAAAAATAAAGAAAGTGTTTGATATATTTTTAACTGTTATACATACAATATTATTTTATATATTATATTTTATTTCATATTTTATCTCATTCTGTAAGAAACTTCTGCCAAGTTATGGCTATTTGTTTTTATTTACATTTTAATTAATTTGAACTTGTTTTTGATAAACCGCAAATTTGATTTGGTTTTCCGTGTCTAAGACACACATTTATGGCGAAGTGTTCTAGTGTCTCGTTACTATTATCATATGCCCAGTCATTCGCATTCTCATTGTTATTGTTATTATTATTACTCTGATTATTGTTGTTATTGTTGTTGTCATTGCTGTTGCTGTGGTTTTTCTTCGTCATATTTTTTTTTTTTTTTTTGCTATTTGCGGCATCTTTGGCTTGTCAAGCAACCAAAAAGTCGACTACAACGACAATGATGATGATGATGATGATGATGATGATAGCTGGGAACGATGACAACAATGGACAAAATGTATTTGGTTTTGTTTTTTAATTGTACTCCCGAGTAAACACATATATCACAACAGCAACAACTGAAAAAGGAAAAAAAAAAAAACAAAAACAAAAACAAGAAGGACCGAATGAACGACCGAACGAATATTGTATAAGAGCCATGAACTCTACACAAACTCTCCAAGCGGAAGCGGAAACGACAAACGCAATGGCAATGGGGCATCCTTTGCCCTTACTACTATAACTACGACTATAACTGCTACTACTATCTATAGGAGAGGTTTCAGCTCGTGCACTCCTTGGGAAAAATGTGCGCATGGGGAACCTTTTGCCGACGAGTGGCGGCGCTTAATGAAAGCGCAACAGACAGAGGGACAGATAGATAGACAGACAGAGGGACAGAGAACACACAGAAACATGACCACGACGAACAGTTGGAGCAGCATGAGAAGCAGCAGGAGCAGAAGCTAGACACAACAGGACAACTAAATAGGCGAACCGCAAAAACCCATCATCAAGGAGAAGTGCTGCTGGTGCTGCGGCTGCGACGGCTGCTCCTAGAAATAATAAAATTCACTTTAAGTGGGAATTGAGATGGTTGGCTTTGCAGCAACTTAGTGTGTTGGTGGAGAAGAGTTTGTTGGAAATGGTAAGAAGACCACCACCAGCACCACCACCACCAGGAGGAGCTGTCCTGTCACTTAGCGTGTGACATGTGTCAAAACAAGCTCCAGCCACAGAGACTCAACTAGAGAGACAGAGAAAGATAGAGTGAGAGAGAGCAGGAGCAAGAGAGTGCTAGAGTGCGAAAGAGAGACAGAGAGAGACGATTTAGTGAATGCCTGTCAAATGTTTGCCTGGCATGCCACAAAGACATTTCCACTCCATCCAAAAAAAATAAAATAAAAATAAAACAAAAAAACCAACACACATCGTATATATAAATATATTTATATATATATATACATATATAAATGTTCTGTACTAGATAATAAAAACAGGTTATTAAACGTGATTTACTTACTGCAATTGCTCCATGACAATTACATGGCCATTAACATTTACATTAACCCTTGAAGTGCACACAAAACAGCAGCAGAGAGCAGAGAGGTTACAAAACTCCTCCTTCACCTCCTCCACCTGCATCTCCACCAGCAGCTATTTAGTTATTTATGTTTGGTCATATTATTTTCCAACAAGCACCAAACTGTTGCTGTCGTAAATAATTTTCCCCTAACCCCGCCCCCGCACCCTCCCCATCCATCTATCTATCTTTCTATCTATTTATTTTCTCCCTTTCCCTCTCTCTTTGCGTGTGTATGTGTATGTGTGTGTGTGTGTGTTTGGGTGTTTGTTTGGCTGTTTGTCATTTAAGCAGCTTTCCTCAAGTGGCCAGAAAAGAGATGGCAAACACCCTCTCCCTCTCTCTCTCTCCGTCTCTCTCTTTGCCTTTTACCACATCCTTCCGTCTTCTCGCATCGTAAGGACGGTCTACACTATAACTAGGCTGAGCTCATAATGGGACTTTGGTTTATTAATTACCTCCTCCTTGGCCCCTTGCATACTGTAAGGAGCCAGTAAGATGGCAAGGAGTTACCCATAGTAGTGCCACAGCAGTCCCTTTAAATAGGATTTAGAGTATTGAGCTTATTATAGCCCTTCCAAGCTAAAACAAAAGGCAACACATTTAATAAGAATTTCTTAAATCTTATTAATTATGCAAGAATGGACACAGGAGAGAGAAAACTGACATTAATTTGAGACAGAGTTGTCTATCTAAGGTAAATCTGATCTATCCTTAAGAATTCCTCGTATCCTTAGACCTATTGTACATATAAACTAAAAGGCCAGGCTATTTTAGGCCATATTCTTTTATTCTCCATTCGATAGTTCAGTGTTTTAAGGACACAAGGCAAAGCTGGTAAAAAGAATTCAAATGGAGGAGCAATCCATTCGTTTAATACACAGTATGATTTCGACAAGATTTTTTGCAATTGCAAGACAAGATTTTTCCAGATTCGAACACCGATTAAAAGTTTCGAATCTAACAAGCATATAAAGGTATAGTTTTTCAAAATCGGGCAAAAATTAAGCTAAATCAGAGCCTTTGATGTTGGGGTTCTTTCGAAGGATTTGTTCAATGTCCTTGCTGTGCATGCGGTAACTTTCGCAATTTCCTTAGGCTTTAAATTGGCCATCTTTGGGCCCATTTCAAAAAGTTTATATCAACTTCATCGCTATTTTCCGTAGTAAAAAAACTACATTAAAACTTTCCAATGTTGAAAAAAAAAAAATTCTGACTCGCATTTTGAAAATTTTGACAAGGGTTATATAGTGAAAAATTGCAAAAATTGAATCGAAAATTAATTGTCAAACATTTCAGTCTTTTGATAATATTTAAGTAATATTTAAGAATGAGAAAACATTTGACCCACTTTTAAAATTTAAATTTTGTTAAACAAAAGTGTATCGAAATGGTGTTTTTTATATTTTAACTTTGTTAGTCAAGGCAAAAATTCTAAGAAAATGTTTAATTTGTATTTCTTTTGACTTCTGCTTTTAAACAACTTTGATAGGGTTCAATTTAAAAATTTATAGAATATTTAGTTGCTGTGAAATATGAATTTACATTTCCTTTTATTGATTTTGGTATTATCAGGTATAAATCGCATTCACTATATGGACTTATACCTATATGTACACACATGTATATATATATATATATGTACATATGTATATATATATACACATATATGAAATCTGGTAAATAAAATGTGGCAAACAAAATATGAATTTATTTCACGTAAAACAAACATTACAAATGCCACCACACATACATTGAGAGTGCAAGAGACAGAGAGAGAGAGAGAGAGATAGAGAAAGAGAGAGAGAGAGAGAGTGAGAGCATGCAATATACTGTAATCCCATGGACTATACACGTGCTTCAACTGATGGAGAAACGAGCTGGTGTGGCCCTCGTTTATACATGCTCCCCACCGCGCTATATGGAGGAGCCATCGCCATGTTTATGTGTACACATTCATTAAAATGTCGAACATCGAAAGTGCCTATTCAGGTTGTATGCCTCTGCCTCATCCGTCCGTTTGTCTGTATGGTGTGCAACAACTGCAACCGGCAACCGACAACCTACAACCTAAAACCAGCAACCAGCAACCTGCAACGTGGAACTGCATCTGCAAATAATTGTCAGCTTACTGACAACCAAAAAGCAGAAATAGCAAAACTCAGGCAAAGGCACAGATGGATGGAAGGACGAATGTACGTACGGACGGACGGACGGACGGAGAAAAGAGGAGATAAAGAAGGAAATTCTAGCAACCAAAAATGAAACAATCACGTGCACCATGAAATCTATGCAAGCATGGAATAAAACGCACGTGAAAGTGGGATTGAGGATTGGTGAAACTTACACACAAATACACACACACACACACACACACACACTCACACATACACGCAACCTGCCCTCCACTATAGCTTGCTCCATCTCTCTCACTCTAAAGGGTCGGGTGGGGGGTGGGAGGGGTAGAAGGAAGTCAAACGTTATTTGTAATGAAAACAGGGCCATGTATATGCATCTACTGAAAGAGTTTTTGGTGCATTGCCAACGCACTTCAGTTCAGTATCAGGAACAGACGTCCCAAAAAAGCAGGGGAAGGGAAGATATTTGAATTGTGTATGTGCGTTATATATACATATGTATACATGTATATGTGTGTTTGTGTGTGTGTGTGTCTCTGTGTGTCTCTGTGTGTCTGTGTATGTGGATATGACGCGTGATTTATGTATTTTCGTCAAATGGCAACTGCAGTGCCATGAAATGCTAATGATGCCTCCACACCGAAATGCTTTCATAACCCAACAGAAATACTTCCCTTACTGCACTCTTGTTTCTTGTACCATCTCACCCACAATATAGCAATCCCTTCCCTAACCCCCTTTACCACATTTCCTATATTACTAACTCATGTTCTTCTTTTTTTTTCTTCTTCTCTATCTTTGCTTTTTTTTTTTGTTGCAGGATCACAAACTAAAGCACATGGCCGAGTTGCAGCAATCAGTTGTCACCGATCAGGAGACACGACATCAGATTCAAACACAGATTTTACAATGGGAAGAGAATTTGGAGCGTTTGCATTGTGAACAATTTCGATTGCGTTGCTATATGGCATCGCTGCAAAGTGGCGAATTACCCAATCCCAAGGTGAGTTATGGCTTCAGTTTGATGGCAAGTAATTTGTTTGTTCAACAACCTAGATAAGTGGGTGTGAGTGGGGGTGTCTCTCTATACACATACATGCATGCACACATTGAAGTGTGTGTCTAATGTGGTGTTCTGTGGGCGGTTTGGAATTTATTTAGTGGGCTAAAACAGACACTTAAATCAATGATAGAGTATTGTGATTAGAGTAGAGACTTTGGATGTGACAAGTCAAGGTTATTTATCTTATTTATTGACTACTTTTAGGGAATGAGAATGTGAAATCTCAACAAATTGCCAATAAATATGATAGTTATACGTCATTGATTCCCATTCATTTGTATCAATATCAATCATTCATTTAACTGAACACCTAGAGGCATTATAATAGATCAAAAATTCATTGTAGTTGATATGGTCCACGGAAATGAACAGAGTGTTCTGTTCTATATATATATATATTCAGCTGTAAGTTGGTAAACTAAAACAAAAGAAGCATTGTATTTATCCATCGTAAGAGATTTTCTTGCACAACGTATTAAAAGCAATAACAGGCAACACCTTTTATAAGCCTTTCACTCACTACACAATGAGTTTTCTAAATCCGTTTGGCCTTTAGACCATGTCCAAAAAACACCCCCCCCTACCCCCCGAAGACAACATTTTGCGAAACATCAAAAACAGACTTGAAAAACATTCAAGAAGAGATTAACACACACCTCAATAACAAATCCCCGCCAAAATCACAATACTCACTCAAGCAAACCACACCCCAAAACCACTACTACTTTACCCCCATTGAACACACACACCGACATCACACCTATATATATATATATATATAGATATATATGTACATAGATATAGCCATAAAGTTTCCTTATCGCCCTTGTCTCTGTCTATACGGTTTAAGTATATAATTATGTCTAACTACACAACAATGGCGTGAAATTCAATTCAAAATCATCAAGACTCCTCCCGCTCCCTGCTGGGCATCCCGTGGCATACCACCTACCTATTATCCGGCTTGCTTCTCAACTCAAAGCCATTTACAAAATCAAAAACCCAAACATGCACAATTAATCCCCCATAAAACAATTTTAAGCATCTTAAATGAGCTTAAAGTGAGCTCTGAACTCCGAACTCCAACTGCGAACTCGAACTTTGCCCTGGCATTTAAAAAGATTTACAGAAACTAGGAAAAATAAAATAAAAAAAAAATAATAATAATAAAAGGGTTGTGGCAACAAGGGTGAGACACAGAGAATTCAAGCAGGGGTAATGGCTCCAAGTGGTGGGAGGTAAAAGTGCATTTCAGTTTATGCAACTGAGAGCAAATGGGAAAAAAAGAAACGAGAAAAAATAGAGAGAGAGAGAGAGAGAGAGACAGAAAAGGGGGAGGGGGTGAAAAAAAACGGAAGGCATAAAAAGGCCAACGTCATTTATTATTAATAAACCCACAAAACTCAAACAACTTCAGTCAACCAAACAGGTGGAGAAGCGAGTGGTAAGAGAGGGAAATGAAGGGTGCTGAAATGTGGACAGGAAAGGTGGTAAAAAGGGAGGGGGTAGCACCATAAACATGGACATGTTAACTCATGGCCCGCCTGTGGTTATTTACATACCTATAGATGAAAGGGATAATCTCACCCCGCCCAGTGTGCTGATAAGCCTTGAGAGTTAGTTAAGCTCGACAAAATTGTCCTTTAAAAAAAAAAAAAAAAAAAAAAGGAAAAAAAAAAAGGGAACAAAAATACTGAAACTGAAAATGCTATCCATTTATTGTATACTTTGCTTCTTTTTTTATATCGTTTCTTTCTTTCCTTCTTTATTACAGTCTCTACTCACTCACGTGTCGCGTCCCACAAAGAATACATTGAATAAACTTGGCGTCTTTACGGTCTCCTCATTCCATGCCTTCATCTGTGCGAGGTCGCCATCGCTGCTCAATAATCTATTGGCTGGACGTGGAGCCACCAAACGTCGACCACCCATGCTATCACGTTCCAACAGTGGTTCAAGTCGTCGCTCCATGCAGGTAAGTCAAGTGTTGTGATCTGGAATGATGTGAAATGATGTGAAGTGCATTTCGCAATTTTTCAACTTGATTTTTTGATTAGTTGAAAGTGTTTAGAGTTGTGTTATATATACACATACCAATACATATATATATATATATACATTTGAAGTTGAAAAAATGTTATTCGAGAGCAGTCAAGATTTGTTAGCTTTTATATTTTTCAACCTTGTCAATTGGCATTTCACAATTCCAATAATAATATTGACCATATCCTCCATTCGCCTCCACTTCTTCTCACCGTTTAACAGTCACTCATAAAATTTTGTGTCTTTACAAAACGAAAGAAATACGAAACTACTTTTAGACATGAAGGCTCATTATTTTCTGGCATCAAGTGGCGTCTTTTTTGCTGCCAAACAGTTGTCGCCATTCAATGATCCATTTGAAAACTATTTTTCTAGAGTTGTCTCAAGAGGAATGAATGAAAAAATACTTTGATAAGTGGTTCAAATTGATGCAGTTTACTGTTATTAAGCCAGTTTTCAGTTACCTATAATATACTATATATGTATGTATATTCCTGAACTACAACAAAATTAGTTGTAGCTACCGTTAAATGAATTTAGGTGTGAATTTATTTTTATGCATATTTTTTCCGTTGATCATTATTGGAATGGAATAACGCGTAGTGGTTTCTATGCGATTAATTTTTTACATGTACATGCCTTATAATAAAATTATTTCAATTTTCAACGCATTTATGTCACTTTGTTTGTGTGTGTGTGAGTAATTGAATTTTTATTTAACTTGGCGGAAATGGCATTAAAAGCTAAATTGAGCGGCCAGAAAATATGTCGCCAGACACAAACCAAACCATACCAGACCCGGCCAAAAGCCCAGCCTGGCCACAATGGCTAATGGGCCTAACCATTATTATTTTTGCATTTTTATAATTTACATTTAATGGCCATCAACAAAAAAAAAATAAACGCGAAAGAAAAAAAAAATTGTTTAGATATTTCTTCTTTCATTTTTGTATGTGTGTGTGTGTGAGTTGTCTATTTAAATATTTGCATATTTGGCCAAATGGTCTTGGCCACATTCTAATGGCCTTTATCATCAGCTCTCTCACACAAACCGACATTTATCTTCTCACTGGCCATTTGATTAACTTGATTTGTACGCCGTTTTTGAGTTTATTTGATAAACTTTCCAATTAGCCGAAATCAATTTTCTGAATTTTTCATAAAATGAAATGAAATTCAATTCATAAATTCAATTTTTTTTTATTCTTTCCTCCTCATCGTGTTTCTTTTTTATTTTTTTTTCTTGTTTTTGTTTTATTCATTTTTGTTTTATTATTGACAAAATAATCTTGTGAAGCTCCAATTCACTTCATTCCCATTTTCAATTAAATTTGCCAACATTGCAGATTTTGCAGTTGCCGTTGCCGTTGCCGTTGCCGTTGATGCTGTTGCTGCTGTTGCAGTTGCTGTTGCAATTGCACTTTCAGCAGCAGCAGCAGTTGCAAACCAAAATATATTTACAAAATGATAAAAGTTAAAAATAAAAAAAACAACATCAAGGCTGGAGAATTCCTTTGCAATGTTGAAGTTTCAATACCCTCATATTTTGCATAGAGACAAACAGAAATCAGTATATCAAGCATTAATAATAAAAAAAGAAAAACAAATTTTAGTAGTTAGTTACAAATTTAAATACTCAGCAAATAGTTAAAGAAGCTTAAAATCATTTCTACTTACTTACACAAAAGTACATTGAATTGTTTCTTTAAATAAATTATATATATGTATTTAAATGACTTTGATGATAAAAATATGTATTGTACATTTTGATTGATTGACCTAAGAATCAGTATAGATAATTGACAATATTCATGCTGATCAACAATGTATATGTATATATAATATACATATGTATATAATATATGTTTGAACTTAATGAAAATTCGTGCTAAATGTTGCAGCTATTAATACAACCCTTCCAAAAGAATATTAAAAAAAAAAAAACCAAAGTGAAATGAAATGAAATAACATAAATACATACTATAAGGTGAAATGTGCGGTAGACAGAGATAGAGCTAGATATAGAGAAAAACTAAGAGAGACGGAGAGAGACAGAGACACAGAGTCAATGATGGTACATTGTAAATGCGCTGAAAATTCAATGAATTTGAAAAATGTACATTTGATTTGGTTTATATTTTCCTGTATCTCTCTCTCTCTCTGCGATTCCCCTCTCTCTCATCTCATTGCATCGCATCTCATCTCCTCTTCACTTGCCCTATAGCCCCTCACTCCCCTTTTAGCCTTTTGCACATCGGCCATTGCCATATCTGTCTGTTTGCGTGCGTGTTGGGTGCTTGGCTTTTCATTTGCCAACATGTCAGCTGCAATGCAGCAGAAATTGCCAACTGGCAATTGAAAATGTAATGAAATTAAAGGTATCCTACATCCATTACACACACAGACACACACACGCACATCGCACGCACACACCAGCACACAGTCACTTTCATCTCTTGGTAAGTTGACGAGTTGGTAGCCACAGGACGTAAACCTGGCCAATTATCCACAGGCTGAACATTGCCACGCCTCGACTTAAAAAGTTGAAGGCTCTCTTGCATCCGCCTGCAGTCCATTTAATTGACTTGAATTAAGCTGAAAAACAGGCTTAAAACTCAAAATTGAATTAACCAAACAGGTCTCAATAAATGAAAATGACTTGCAAGAAAGTGGCAAAAGTTCATTAAACAAACACCACAACCACCTCATTTTTATCCTTATCCCACTCCTTACCAAAGCAGAGTGCAAAGAGAATGAAAAAAGGAGAAAGGTTTAAAAATAAAATAAAAATGTTAAATCATAAGAAACTATAAGAGAAGATTTTGGCTAGACGCCTTGAAACTGTCATTGAGACTTTTGGTCTCTCTCAAGTCTCAATAATTTCATTTCTTTAATAACTTAAAAGCATATTTTCTATATGCCAAAGGAATCTCGTTTTAAATATGCCGTTCCTATTATATATTGAGTAAACTAAATTGAGGAACTTTAACTTTTAAACGTTTTCGGTTCATCACCCTTTGTCGCCTTACTTTCACCTTTTGTGCAATAAAAATTGCGATAAATCTAGCTACTTGCTTGCCAATGAATATAAAGTTGAAAGGAATATTTTGTAATATATATGTATATATATATATATATATATATATATATTTTCATATTGATATCCCATTGAACTGAACCTTTGCATAATGAGCTTGTAAGCGATATGCAAAACGTTGCATGCAACAGTGCAACAAATTTCCATATATACATAGATGCTTGGTAAAATACGAGAGTACGCCATCGTCATCGTCATCATCCTTGGGCAACTTTGTCAGCACCATAGAAAGAGCGTTAGATAGATAGACAGATGGATGGATAGATAGATAGATAGATGGATAGATAGATAGCTGGATAGAGTGATAGAGTGAAAGGGAGGGAGCATTTGCCAACTGCAACTACTGGCTAAACTAATTCAATTGTCGTAGAACACGTAGACCATGTGTGTGTGTGTGCGAAAGAGAGGAAGTTAGGGAGTGGAGTGGAGTGAAGTGAAGTGACGGAGAAGGATGTTAGGGACATAGAAGGGCGCCAAAGCTAGTCAGCCAAAAGCAAAAGCATTGCCAATGGCTGCCAATACAAATGCAATTTCCAGCAACAGCAGCTGGGCGACTGATTCGTTTACCAGGAATAGGAGCAACAGCAGCAAGAGCTGGAGCAACCTCCTCCTAGTTAACATACAAAAGTAGGAGATGTGGATTGACGATGACGTTGTCGAAACTGTTAAGCATTTTAACTGAGTTTTCTTCCGAGAAGAGGCCAGATCCTGCTGATGCTGTTGCTCCTCCTGCTACTGCTGCTGCTGTTGCTGCTGTTGCTGCTTTTGTTGGTGTTGGTCCTCGTTCTGGTTGTGTCAGAACTCGCGGCTGTTGCTGGCGACGTTTTTCATTACATTTGCCCAGGCAACGCTTGTTGGTTGGTTGGTTGGTAGGTTGGTTGGATAGACGTCAACTCTGCGGGCCAAGCGCAGCGGTAGAAATGTGTTTTTGCTATTTTTCAATTTTCACTTCCTGTGTGTATATGTGTATATTTGTTGCCTGTCTGTGACTGACTCGCTTAATGACATTGTATGTGTATTGGCGTGTGTTGGTGTGTGTGTGTGTGCGTATGTGTATTTGTGTGTATTTGAGTCTGTCTGCTCATGCTCATCCTGTTTATCCAATCGAATTTTCTGCCTTTTTCCAGATGAATTCACGTGACGAACCGGAAAAAACTTTCAAAGTTGCAATGCCCGACAATGCTTACTCGACAGTTTATCTACGTGATGCCATGTCTGTCGAGGAATTCTTGGCCAGCGCCTGCGCCCGTCGCCAACTCAATCCCATGGAGCATTTTGTGCGAGTTAAGAAGCGACGCGATATGGAGGATCATAATTACTTTGTGCCGCATCGCAATGATCTAATTGAAAACTATGTAAGTGGAGTTAACAAAAGTTCATTTAAACTTTAATTGAAATATTATATTTCATCTCTGTGGATGTAACTTTAGTAAAACGTACAGAAACATAATGAAATCGAATCCATTAGTGTGGCAGCATATTTGTAATGCAAAAATACCAAAAAAAAAAAAAAAAAACAAAAAAGAAAACAAAAACAAACTCCTCTTCTTATTCTAAGGAAAACTCCTTAATTATTGAAAGTAATTTACCCAATCAATTGCAACTGTTTCGAACAGTTTTACTTTAACTAAGATTTCATTTCGCTTGTTGGATGGCAAAAAGTTTTGCCTAACAAAAAGCCAAGTGGAAGCCAACCACAACAACAAGCTGTAAATATGGCCAAAAGGTGCACACCGAGTGCACCATCTTCTTTTACTTGAAGAAAAAAACTTTTACCAGTTATCCAAAAAAAAAAAGAGGAAAAACTGGCAGCTCAATAAATTTATCGACACAAGAAGTTTCTTTTCCTACCTTCTTTCTTTTCCTTTTTCTTTTCCTTTTCTGTTATTTTTTTTTTCCTGTTGTTTAAAAGGAAATTTATTTGAAACTTTACCCTAATTTTATGGCGCTCTCTTGCCGGTTTCTTTTTCACTTATTTTTCATTTTGCAGCTACATAATCATGAATTTGTGGAGGTCTGCATGAAAATCTTATATCAGGTGGAACTGCAACGAACCACTTTGGAGCAGATGTGGGGCTTCTCAGTGGAAGCGGAATTGATCGAGAATGCTGAGCGACAGGACGAGTTATGCTGCTATGTGAGCCGTGTCGAGGATAAAAGTGTGGCCATGCATAATGGTAAGTGTCTTGAAAGGAAACAAACGATGAAGACAAGTAGCCATGACAACTGAAAAACATTGTAACCCAAAGAATATTATTAAGTGTCCTTACCGTTTCCACTCCGCCGCTCTGCCTATAACTTCTATCCAAACTCCCACACTACTTTGCCTCCTTGTCCTCCTGCTCTTTTTAGTAGTAGCTACTATGTATTTGGATTCCACTTTTATATTTAAATGCTTTTCACTTTTATGTCAGACACGAAAGAAAGAGAAAAACTTGAGTTCAACTCCTTTCGCTCTTTGGAGTTGAGTAGGAGTCGTGAGTCAAGTGCAGTAAAGCTCGTGCAACGGCAAAAAGAAAAGAAAAAAAAATAAATATAAAAAAATGAATAAGAAAGAAAAAGTCAACTGTCAGCTTGAAAGAGAGCAAAAGAGAAAGAGAGAGACAGAGTGGGAGAGAGGGGTAAAGAGATGCTTCTCAGGTATCTTCTACCTTTAAGGCATCATCACTTAAAATCAACTTAAGTTGGCATTTGCATTTCCAACGCCCCATCTTTCCCCCTAACCTGCTGCCTGCCGCCTTCTTTCCGAACTGAAGTCAAGTGGATGTAGTCGAAATGCCACTAGAACAGCAACTTAAATTATGGCATCACCACCCCCATCCTCACCCCCTTTCTTTGCCACTTCACTCATTTCTGCCGACCTCCAGGTAACGCTCAATTTTCTTTTACCTGTGTACCAGCTGCACTTGCACAAAAAAGTGATGAACCGTAAGCAAAAATTTCTCTCGCTCTCTCTCACTCTTTCTCTGAAGAAAAAGAAAACTCATTAAGCACGTCGAGGAGTGGCAGTGCCGTGCCACTGGCAGAGTGCCGCACTGACTGACGCTCATTTGCTGTGGCATGGCTTCAAGGCGTCAAAACGAATCAAAAATCCATGAAACAATAAGCACGAAATTTGCTGGAAACGCCAAAAAAAAAAAAAAACCAAATAAAAAAAACAATGAAAACTACGAAAACAAATATAACTGAACTGAATTGCAATCGCATTTGTGATGAACATTACAACAGAGGCGACAGCAACAGCAACAAAAAGTTGCATAATCTTAAGAAACAAGCCACAGACTTACCTTAGCATAAATTACCAATTACTGTAGCAAATACATTACAAGAAAACACTTTAAATAGGAAAATTAAACTGGATTTTTGGTTTTCCTTCATTCCTTCAATTTAAATTTACAAGTCGAGTTGAGTAGAAGAGGAGGTCATAGAGCAAAGAGCAATAACAAGTAAACAAAGTACTTTACAACACTTTGTTGCAACATGAAAAAAAAAATAATAATAATAGAATAATACAATGAAATTGCCAGATTACAAATAAATATATATATATATATATATACATATATATATATATATATGTATATGTATACATATATATAACCTTGCTGCATTTCTAGTGCACTCAATAATAATAATGTACAATGTATATATACTACCTCCCGCCCTCCCTCCAACTGAAGCTTAAAATGAAAATCTATTCAAATCAATTTATATTTCCTTTTCCAAGAAGAGGAATGAAAAATATTCTTGCAATTGAAATAGAAAAATACGAAGAATTTTATAATTGTGTACAATTGATATTTTCTATTTGAAAGTGTTTTCTCTGAAAAGGATGCGTCAAGTAAATTGAACTCAATTTAACTGTTTGACACAAATGAGAATTGATGGCTCAGATCCATGGTTTACAATTCGCATTATCTAATTTGCCGAAAACAATTTCAATTACATTATTGGCTATAACTGTTTAGTAAATGAGAAGTCCAAAAAAATCGTCCTTGGTGGCCAATCAAACACACATCCCGTTAACTTTCTCTGCAACAAAAAAAAAAAGAGGAAAAAAAAAAAACGAATGCATTGATAAACGTAGTTTGGCAGTTTGGCAGTTTTTCCACACACACACACACACACACACACACACAGTTATTTCTCACTAGCGTGCTTTCTCCATTATCCAATGACTGTTGCCCATCAGTGCTCTGAACAGGACACCCTGGCCGGCCAATCAGTCAGGTGCCAGTATATGGTATCCCCCCCCCCCCTCTCTCCCCACCAATGCTTCCCATCACAATGTCCTTTGAAATGGCGCTATTTTTGCCTCATTCATGATTGCAATTGGATTGATTGGAAACTTTGTTGAATGGGTTGAGTTGCTATTATTTGATAGTTTCATTCATTTTTGTTTTCATTTTTTTTCTGTCCTTTTCTTTAGGCAAAAACAAAAAAAAAAGAAAAATGTACTATTTCTATTACGCATACACACAAACATACATACGTTCCGCTTTCGATGACAACTGAAAAAAAGAAAATGATAATTCTATGACATAATATTAAGTATACTCCTATTTTTCTCTCTACCTCTCTTTTTGTGTGTTTGTTCCATCATTCTGTATGTGTGTGTGTGTGTGTGTGTATACTTCTTTGTCTCCATTTTATCTTCTTCAATTGAATTCAGTTTGCTTGTAGTTGCTGCGTGTGTATGCATAAATTACAAAAAGTATTTTTAGCTATGGACAACAACAATTGAAATTAATGCCTAAAAGACTTAACAAGAGTCACTCATTCCTGCCCCACCCATATACTCTCTCGCTCACTCTCTCTCTCTCTCTCTCTCTCTCTCGCGCTCGCTACCTATCTCTTTCTAATTCTGATTCTAACCGCAAAACAAATGCCCGAATAACAACAGAAAAAAAAACATTTACAAGTAAATTGCAGCAAGAAAAAAGAAAGAAAAAGGAACAAAAACCAAAGTAGACAATTCGAATGTCGCCGACTTTGAGATACTTTTTCAATGGAAATTTATAAAATAAAAATAAACTCAATTCATATTAGCAAGCTGGCGCTCCTAGCGGCCAGTATTTTATTGGTTATCCTTGTTATTACATCGATTAGTTTTAGCCCTTACCATATACAATTTACATCTTGATATACCCAATTATTCTCGTGTTTTATAGGGTATAAAAAAAGAGACAAAAACCAAAAACCGCAGAAATGAAAGCATATTCAAATGCAAATGAAATGTTGCGGACAGGCTAATTGAGAGAGGAGGGAACAGATGTACAGATATACATACATATATATATGTATATAGAGATAGACACAGACAGACAGATAGATAGATAGATAGATAGAAAGAAAGATATATGTAGATAGGGTAAAAAAGAAGAACAAGAGATTTAGAGAGACAGAAAGGGATAGAGTTAAAGCTAGTCTTTAAATTATTTTTTCTTTTTTTGTTCATTTTTAAATATGCAAAAAGGAAAAGAATGGAGCAAACGAGATAGACGACGACGACGACGACGACATAAAATAAATATATTGCATGTGTCAGGTGGCATTAAGATGTAAAAATCCGTTTAAATTGTAACAAATGCAAAAAAAAAAAAAAGAGAAGAGAAGAGAGACACAGAGAGGGGGAGAGTTGAAGAGGTAGAGGAAAGGAAATGCCAAAGGTGTAGTATAAGAAATTCACATAAAATGCAGATAACAACCATACACACTCACACATGACAAACACACACACGCGCACACACTCACCCAGAGGTATATCGAAAAAGTTTTTTTCCTAAGAAAATATTCTTTTACCTTTGCTGCAACAACAATGATAAGCAAAAAGCTGCTGTTGTTGCTTCTGTTGTTGCTGCTGCTGCTTGCTTGGTTGCATGTCGTCAACAGGAAGCAGGTAAAATAAATGTGGTAAATGCAGGCGAAAGAAAATTTTAACGAACGGCGTACGGCATACAGTGTACGATGTACGGTGTACTACGTGGCGTATGAACAATGCACCAACACCATTCCCGCAATGAACTGCCACTCCCACAATGCTTTTGCTCCCCCCTCTCCCTCTCTCTCTCTGCTCTTGTTTGCTGTACAGCTTGTTATTGTTTTTATCAGGCAAAGACATGAAACGCTTATCGTTTCTGGTATTACATATAAAAGATGTCAGTTTGAATCCTTCAAGCAACAAGCAACCAACCCGACCAACAACCCAAAAGCCGAACTCAAACCTCAACGGCAACCACTACTTGGCTATTGTTTTGTTGGTTTTTCCACCTGGCATAGTAACTTCATCTCATTCTTCTCTTATTCTCCTTTACTACTCTACTTTCAGGCATTATCAAAGGAGACGAAATAATGGTCATCAATGGTGCAATTGTATCCGATCTAGATATGATGTACTTGGAGAGTGTCCTACAGGAAGAACAATCGCTCAGCATGATGATGCGGTAAGTCTTCAACACACACACACACACACACTCATAAACACGCACGCACACACTTACATATATAGAATATATTGTTCATATATGAAATTGTTTCATGCTTGAATGTATTCTCGCCCTCATTCTTCCCATCCCCCCCTCTTTGGCTTCTCTACACTTACCATCCTGTTACCACCTACCTATCTACCTATGTAGGTATATATCCCTCTCTATTGACATTTGAATAGACAAGACAATGCATTCCATTCACTCCAGGCATAGTCACGACTAGAGCGCTCCTAGCTGGTGACTGGACTGTCCTGTCGTGTCATTGTTTCGCTTCATTGTTCCCACCTTCATATACATTTACCACACACCGACACGAACACACACACCCAGACATATATAGAAAGAAAGAGATACACACAGAGATACACACACACACACACACATATATATATATAGAATTAATTAACTAACTATATTTGTGAGACGTTCATTTCAATACATTGTTCTATTTTTATAGTGATAAATTTCTACCTATCTCATTCAATTTAGGCTTGGTAACTGGCATAGAACTAAAATGGGATATCCATTTTATTTTAGAATTCGATCGAAAAGGTTTTTGCAATTATTCCCATACAATTCTCTGTACATATTTGAATAGTTTTGACATATGCTTTGACATGGTCACAATTATAAGTGACTGGTCAATACATTGAATTCTCACCATGGTATTGCAACCAATCTGCTGTCTATCTATCTATCTATCCATCCATCTATCTATCTATCAGAAGACCAAAACAAGAAATTCTCAAATTGCAATTTTCCTTCTTTTGTTGTCTGTCTTGTATATTTGTCTCTGGTTGTGCGTGTGCACACTATAAAATTCTTGACCAATATCTGTGTTCTGGTCGAAAGGAGCAAATCAATTGTTCTTTTGTTTTCTAGTCTATAATATTGTCTTTATTAAATTGTCTAGCCAAAAGCCAAAAAGCCAATACAACGCAAAACTAAAGAACAAAAAAAAAAAAAAAAATAAATAAAAAAAAAAAAAAGGAAAATGCATAGTTTCATAACCACTTTTGATGATGTTGTTGTTAATTAAAAATTCTTCGCATGCAATGCCCTTTACAACATACACACACACACACACACACACACCCCACACCTCCTCTTCCCACCTACAGCACCTACATACCAACACAACAAGAGCTGGCTAAACCACATCAAGTTTTTTTTTACTCTCCTTTGGTGTACTTTTTTTTTTTGTGTGTTTTGGTAAAAATGTCAACATTCGACAAGCTTTTTTTTTGGCACTTTTTGAACGATAAGAAGTTGCCAAACCAAACACGAAAAAAGTATAAAAAAATTAAACAAAAAAAAAAAAAGGAATGTTTAAATTTACAAAAGTTCAAGTTGCTTGCAGGCAACGTTTGAGAGAGGTCAAACAGAACATGTTATAGCTAAACTGGCTTGGGGGCACTTGTTCCAATTCGGTGACCAGCAGCCAAAGCTACTTTTCCAGCTTCAGCTCTAGCTCCAGCTCCAGCTCCAGCTCCAGCTCCTTCCTTTTCTATTTCTACTCCACTGCCGTTTTGCTACGCTTCGAGTGTCGACTAGCATTTTGATAGCCTAATTAGCTTCACTCAAAAAGCTTTTGTGGCACCAATTCATTGCCCTGCTGCCTTTAACCGCCACTCAAAACCGTACACACCCACCGAACACTCGCCTCACTCGTTCTCTTACACTTTCTACTTACCACTTTTATATACAAATTATATGCGTTTTAATATCCTGTAACCAAAAAAAAAAAAAATTAAATAGTATAAAATGGTACACCAAAGTCAAAGCAAATGGGCACAAAAAAAGCAAAACATTAAAAAAGAAAAACAAAAAACAAAAATTAAATTAATTAAACATTTTATGATTATTTCGATTAAAATATGTATGTCCATCTATTACTAAATTTAGTAGAAACATTTTATTTTTTAATAACCACTAAAATCGAATTTCCTTTAAGTGAAACCAAAAACAAATTCCACTTTTTGCCATTGCTTCACAACGAAGACAAATGAAATACAAATTGGGACACCAATTATAAAACCAGTTAACCATTATTAATTGTTAGCCTTTATCCAGGGTAATTAAAAGTCGTCCCATTCGCTTTATTTTCCGCATCTTTGACTAAATTCTTGCAGCACCTGCCGTCAGGTGACAAAAACAAATTAAAAATTTCACATTTTAATCAGCATTTTCTCTCGTTTGTTTGCTTTGTTTTTTCTTTTCCTTTAGATCGTCACGCACTGAGCCACCAGATCTAGTTGGCATAATGCGGGTAACAGATGATATGATTGATTCATTGGTCTGCCCACCACCACCCACAGATCCGCCGGTGATGAGTGAGGAGATGATAACGGGACTGATTGTACCGGCACCCGGTTGGAGTAAGTACAAAAGCCAACAACAAAAAATTCCTTTACAAATATCTAAACTAAAAAGCCAAAAAACAAAAAAAAAGAAAAACAACCAAATTGTTGGCCAAACATTTTAAACGTAAACCGCAAGAGCAACAACAAAAGCATACTAATCATGACTCTGGTCAGGTGGTTAGCATGAGCCTGGATGAAATAAATAGTTGCCACAAGGAAGGGAGGGAGGGAGGAGAATTTTGGAAAGCCCACCTTTCCATTTTCATCTTTCCCTCCCCCTCCCCCCATCCACAATAGTGGACCCTTCATGATAGTTGTGTGTGTCTGTGTGTGTGTGTGGAACGGAAACGAAAAAGCGCATTTCCGGTTGCGCATGCGAAATTTTTCGTGAAAGTTCATTAAAGTAATTTATATATACTTTTTTTTTTTTTTGTTTGTTGTTGCCTGCTTCTTGTTTAATGCATAGTTTAAGGAAAAAGAGATTGGTGGTAAAGAGTAAAGAGAAGGGTATCGGTGGGGGGTTGGGGGGTATTTGGGGTACGTAAAACTACATAATTACAGGATTACAAACTGCACACACATGCAACAGAGCGAAGGCGAAAGAGATAGATATAGAAAGATACAGAGAGAGACAGAGATAGATAGATGGAGAGAAAGAACCGAAGTGGCTAAAAACACAAAACAATTAAAACCAACAACAGCAGCAGCAGCAACAACAACAACAACAACAACAACAACATGTGTTATACACAAAATGAAACTTTTTTCGCTGTTGCAAACAATTAAAAGGCAACTGCAACTAAAATAAAACAACAACAAGAAACAAGCGAAAATAAAAATAAAAAAAAAATGAGAGAGAAAAAGAAAAGCGTACAGCAAAAATTTGTGGCAACATATATAAAAAATGTAACAGAAATTAAACGACTCACTCACTCAGTCTTTCTCCCCGTCCCCCTCTTTCTCTCTCTCTCTCTCTCTCTTTCGTTCTCCTTTCTGTGTGCGTATTAATATTTATTCCCTTTTTGGCTCACACACAACATACCCCATCCCCCTGCTCTTTACACCACTTTAGCCTCTTTGCTTCATGGCGGCATCTGCTGCTGCTGCTGCTGCGGCTGTTCCCCACACAAACAAAAAGAAGCCTTTTCTTTTTTTGCAGTTGCTGCCATTGAGATTTTGGTTTGCTTGATGAGTGGAGCGATGGGTGGTGGAGGAGGGGTATGCATATACTATATATATATGTAGCTCACAAGTGGATTACATTTTACTTTGGCAATCAAACACACACACACAGATACACACACCCACAAAGAGGGAGAGAGAGAGAGAGAGAGAGAAAAGTGAAAGAGAAGAGTAGTAAAATAATCATTGTAAAGGATGGGTTAAAACTTTATAATAGACCACTAATGGCTTATTATATGCAAAAGAAAATGAACAATCTATTTAATGAAAATACTTTAAAAGAAGAAGAAACTCAAAAGTTGCCATAGAAAATGTCTAAAACTGCAGTCAAACTGTACCACAAAGTCAAGTTACCCTTTACACTTGGAAGGTTTTTTTCATTACTTGCAATATAGAATAGCAAAATTGGCTCAGTCATCATCTTGAAAGGGTCTAGGAAACTGAACAAACATTTTAGACTAGAGATTTTAAATTCTTTATTTTATATATTTTTTATTTTATCAAATTTTGCCAGCAACAGGAATTCAAATGGGAGTCAAATTTGCATTGGCGTTGGCTTCTTTTGCCTGTTTGCATATTTCCTCTGTTTCTCTAATTAAAAGAACTATAACTAAAGATAAGATATATCTTATATTGATTAATATTTCTGTTTAGAAATTTCTTTGTAAAATTGCATTAAATATTATCACCTTATTTAAATAAATGGAATTATATTTTTGTTTAATGAAAAAAGATAAGCTATTTTTCTACTGAATGTCCCTTCGAGTATCCTGATTGTTACTTGTATTTCAGGGACTCGTTTGTTATACATAAAAATTGCTACCTTCTGTTTTAATTCCTTACCCGTCGCCTATCTTTCCTATCTATCCCCCCCCCCCCTCTTCAGATGATATCTTAATGAATAGTTGACGTTGTAATTTCGCATAAACTTTCATTCCCTTAAGCAATATTTGGGTTATTTAATGAACGACCCTCGTATACAAAGACAAGCATACATTTTCAACATTTTTTATAGTTGGTTAGTTTTTTTTGTTTGAGTTTTTTTTTTTTTTTTTTATGGCCAGGAAACGTTTAAAAGTCATGTCGTTGCTGGTGTTTTTCGTTGCTTGCATGCAAATTACGTACAACCAAATTTTATGAACATTTTCGCCTTAAAATTTCACACCAAAAGCACACACACATACACACACACATAATGGTGCACACGCACAGGAAGAAGAGCTCAGACACATGTGAAGATATTGAAATTGCCGCCTTATAAATTTCACAGTCTTGCGGTCTCTCTAGGTTTTTATTCTCCATTTCCTTTTTCTGCCAGAGGGAGATACATAGATAGACAAAGGGAAGATGTGTGAGTAAGAGTAAGATGGTTATAGTAAGTCCTTAGACAACTGCCAGGGCTAATAACTTATAGTAGGACGTTAGGACGTGCCAAGCTGCAAAAATTTGTCGATGGCAAATAAAGTTTATTCCCCTCTACCCCGAACTAACTATTCCCTCCCTCTCTCCATCTATGTATCTCTCTGTCTGCCATCTGGCAGAGAAACAGTTTTTAGTGGCTTTAAATAAAGTAAGACTCGAGGGCTAGTTTATGAGGGTAAATGAAAGTAGAGGTGCGAACTGAGAGGTGTTCCATGAGAACATATTTGAGAGTATGCGAGTTGAGGATTTTAAATGGTGAACACAAGTAAATTGTGTAGTTTTCAAATGAATATATCGGATATCAAAACCGAAAAACGTAGAGGTCATAACTTCTTGTACGAACATTTTCATTTTATTGCGTCCTTTTTTGGCCCTGCATCCTTCCTTCCCTAGGAAGGAAGGATGCAGGATGGCAGATAGAACAAGGCGGAAGGAGTGCCAAGTTTGTTTTACTTTAGGCAAAAACTAAGATAATTTAAAACAAGTTTCAAGTGAAGATGTTATTTTTGTGGGTGAAAAGTTTTTTGATTTTTAGATAGTTGAGATGAAACTCTCACACACACACACACACACACACAACAAATAGCAAATATGTTTTAATAGAAACTTTTCAAGAAAAAAGAAATATATATGTATATATGTGTATGTATGTATATATATGCAAAATAGAAAGAGCAATATGACCAACTTTAATAGAGATATAAACTTAACTTTCATTCAAAGATATATATTACTTGGGTTACTTTCAATTTATGTTCACAAATTAAATAAATAAAATAATCTCTCGGTAAAGTGACTTCTGCATAGAAATCTTTCCTCTGTTTTGGTTTTAAAGCAATCGTAAATATTTTCATTACTATTCGGTTTAAATAGAAATAAAATTAAAGAATCAGCTTGAATGATTTTATGGAAGGACATTTGCAAATCCTTAAGCACAAGAGAGAAGGCGAATGAGGGTTTAGTTTAGTTTAATGTTAGTTTAGGGCTAATGTTTCTATAAAAATTCTATTCAGTCCAATAAATAAAAAAATTCAACTTTTTTTCTTTTTTTCCAACCATGTTGCATCGTTGTTGTTGCACATAATTACATATGACATACTAATACATATAAATATTTGTATATAGAATACCTTTCAATGAAGTGATCAACTTTTTGGATAACAAAATAAATTTCATCGTCAATTTTTTTTTTTTTTGTGAGTATTAAATAAACGACCCTCGTTAGCTGCATATGTTGAAGCCGCCCTCATATATGGGCCATAAATTTCTTGTTGGTAAAAAGAAAAGCTGCCTCTTTCCCATCACCCACTTTCCTCTCTTACTTTGTCTCTTCCTCCCTGTGTGTGTGTGTGTGTGTGTGTGGTGTGTGGTGTGTGCTGCAGCAATAATCATTACAGTTTGTTGCTGTTGTGGCCTCTGGCTGCTGCCGCTGCTGCTCTTTTTGTTTTTGCGTTTATTTTTATGGGGAGTAAAGTATTAAAATTCCTGTTTTCCGAACATGGAATTTAAAATGAAGAACAAACAAAACGAGACACAAAAGAGAGACAGAGCAAGAGGCAGGCAGATAGAAAGATAAAGAGAGAGAAAGCAAGAAATCGAACTTTAAACTGCAAATGTAGCGAACTAACTAACTAATTATAATTGTGTGTGTGTGTGTGTGTGTGTTTATGTGTGTGTATGCTTGTATGGGGAAACGAGAAAGCCATAAAAAATAGTAATAATAATAATAATAAATTTGTTATCTTTTGTTCGTTCTTTAACATATTCTCATTCCATCTTCCAACTTTTTCATTCTCCTTTTAACCAGATGGCACTGGCAAGGATTTGTATTCGCCAGAGGCGGAAAGCTCTCCGGCTCCCTCCTTTGTCGATCCACAAATGGCAGCACAATTGGCTGTCGTTGGTGCTGGAGGCGTTCCTGGTGTCGGACCTGGCGGATTGGGCGTGGCTAAGCCCACCAGTCGCACAAGCAGCTTTGAAATTGAAAATTTACTCAAAACGGCCGAACAAGTAAGTAGTTAATAATAGAGTGTATATATATTTATACATAAACATAAACACTAGACGCCCCAGACGCTAACCTTTCCCCACCCCACCCCAGCCCACCCTTCAAAACCCCTTCCAACCCCCCTTAATTCACTCTATTTCGCCTTGTCCATGCCCCACCAAAAAAAATTTCCACCAAGTTTCAACTGCAAGAAGCGGAAACCGGAAACTATTAAAATGAGAGCCACAAACATGGCTAAAAGCGGACTTCCTGCTAGTCCCCAATGTGCACTTGTGATTGAAAAAAGCACAAATTGAAATTTCTTACCAAGCAGCTAACCGCCCCCTCCCTCTCCATCCCCCAATCGCATTCTGAAACAGCTAAGCCACCGCATCCCCTCTTGTATACACTCTTCTTGCATTCCTTCGAGAGCATCTTAGTTTAGTTGCTCAAGATGTCAGAGTCAAATTTGGCCTATTGGGCATATGCCGCCTAGCAGAATCAGACAGAAGCAGCAGCAGCAGCAGCAGCAGCGGCAGCGGCAGCAGCAGCAACAGCAACATCAGGCAGCAAACAATAAAATGTCACACAGAAGAAATAGAAATGTTTGTGGCATAAAAATATCAAGGATATAGCTCAGACTGACTGCATATACATATTTACATAGATAGATATATATACACTTGGCGAAAATTTAGAGACTTTCTTATCTATATTAAATTCGTTCATTTAGTTGCCTACTTATGGGAATAGGATGCGAAACAATATCCATAGCATACTTATGTGTACATGTGCGCATCGTACTAGAGAACGCTAATATAATAATGCCTACTTTTCGGGATAAGATTTTAGCTTTATTGCCTACCACAATATATAAATGATAAAGGAAAATAAAGTGTATATTTTAAGAATGATTTCTTCTAAATTTCAAATCAAATACAAATTTGATTGTCTCTTTTCTATATTCAATTATCAATGTATATGTTTTCTTCGAGTGTATGCCTATATATATATATATATGTGTGTGTGTGTGTGTGTGGATAGTACTATTAGAAGTAGTAGTAGAAGAAAAAGAAAAACCATAGGCAAAGATGCCACAGAATGCACTTTGTTGTTTCTCTCTGGATATGCTTTCCTTTCCCCCAAGTGTGTGCTCGAAACTGGCAGAAACCCACTTCATTTAATGATACTTGAACACTGTGTGACACACAAACACACTGAGGCCTGGAGAGACAGACAGACGAACGGACGGACGAACGGACAGACAGACAGACAAACAGACAGACAGACAGACAGAGACAGAAACAAAGTGAGAGTGAGAAAGAAAGAGGTTCACAGGGCGTTATATAAGAATCCTTTTAATTCAAGTTGACATTTCGCACAGCAGCAGCAGCAGCAGCAGCACCAGAACCAGCAAAAGCAAATTCAAGACATTTTCAAATTTTTCATCTTTGGGCCAACATTGTGTGCTGGCACTCAGCAGCTGCCCTCACCTGCATCTCACTCTTCGTCTCCCCCTCTCTCTCTCTCTCTCTCTCTCTCACTCTATTTAGCTCTCCTGTCTCTGTCTTCTTCTGCCTTAACCCTTCTTAGTCTCGTTTTTTTGGTTCAGCTTCGGCGTCGCCGCTTATGCAAATCAAGCAGCAGCGCAGTCAACGTCACAGCAGAACAATAAAACAGTTAAAAATGTAGACAAGAACAAGCTGCCAACAATAGAAAGAGACAGAGAGGGAGGGCGTGTGCAAGAGTGAGAGAGTTAGCTGTAATAATACCTACAAAGTGCAACTGCATAAAAGTGAAATGTCTCTTCTATCCACAAAATGAATGCCAGGCGACAACTGCAACAGCAACAGCAACAGCAATAGCAACAACACCACTAACAATACCAAGAACAACAGCAACAATAAATACAATAGCAGACCAAACAATAGGAACAACTGGGAATAACGTAAACGATTTTTTTTTTCTCTTTTTTTTTGTCCTCCTCAATGCTGTGATGATGTTAGAGATGATAGCGTGACAAATCATAAATTGATATCTAGATATTTTAGTATAATAAAGGGCACTTAAGGCAATCTGATTGATTGATTGCCAAAATTCTTAAATAACATTAACTGTGACATAATTCCTTTTATCATAAATAATCTAACCGATAGCAATTAACAGTAATTTGAATGAGAAGCGGAACATTTCTTAACTACAGTAAAAGACTATTTCCACTGGTTTCAATTCGTCAAAATTTTGACAATACTTTTTGATATCTAAAGAGCACCAGATGTCTTATAATAAACTATTTAAATATATATGTATATCTATATATCTACAGATATATTTAAATCTATTTGCAATTGCAATTTTTAATTAGATTACTTTAGAACATTTAAATTTACGATCTCTCAAACTAAAGAAGTTTTCTTTTTGTTATGGTCCAGAGTTTGAATATAAAAATATTGTTAGACTTTATATTTTTTATGCCTTTTAAAATTAATTGTAAATTGCCAAATTTTCTAAAGAAGGCCACCGCTTTCTTAGCCATTTCATAGCATTGAAATTATGTTTGTTTGTGTGCGTTTCTCTGTGTGACCTTAGTGCCCCAAGTCTCTTAATTTTTTGTTTTTTTTTTTTTGTGTTTTTGATGGGTAGTGGGAGGAGGGTTTATTCAAGCTCTTTTTGACCTTTTTTGCAAATTGCACAACACAACACATACAGAATCAAATAGAACAACAGAGAGAGAGAGAGAGAGAGGGAGACAAAAGCAGAGATACTAAAGGAGAGACATATACAGAGAAAGAGAGAAAGGGAGAAATGTTTGTTTAGGCATTTACAATGCAAATTCATTCAATATTTTCTGATGCTGTTGTTGTTGCCCCTTTGGGTTTCGGTCTCAGTCAATTTATCAGGCAAAAGCTCCATTTAACACTTTTCTTTTCTTTCCATTTTTTTTTTCCTTTCTTTATTTTTTTTTTTTGGAAAAGAAGGAGAAACAAGAACAGTTGGGATAGGGCTAAAAGAGCTAAACAAATATCAAGGAAGATTTCTGTTCACCTCTACATGAATATGCAAATGCTTGCTCTATGAACAGAGGGAGACGGGCGAATGAATTTGAGTTGATGGCAAAAGGAGAGAGTGGAGGAGGGGGGGTTTTATATGGGTGTTGTAAGGTTTAGGTGTATACACACACTTCTAGTATGTCAACCATCAAGCGTCAACTGTCAGTGCCAAATGTGCTTGTAACCGCAGACCAGAACAGAGTGAGCAAGTGAGAGCATAAGATATATGTACACATAGATAGAGAGAGAGAGACACAAAAGTGAGATTGGAGGATGGGGGAAACTTGGACTTACGACAAGGACGTGACAGTCATTTAGAAACCACAGCGCCTCCTCTCCATTGCTTAAAGTGGCCGCGAGTTCAAAGCTCACACAAATTCACGAACCATGACCCACCCCTCCCCCTTGGCCTATACCACTTTACCCACCCAAGACCCCAGCCCAAGCTCAACCCCGCCAAAGCCCTCGTCACTCACTCAACCCTGTCCCTGTCCCTGTCCTGTCCTGTCCCAATCCCTGTCCCTGTCCCTTGCTATAACTATCACTGTCTATTAGGGTTTGAAAGAAAAAGAATGACCAGAAATGAGGACTCAAATCGATTTGGGTACAGCCCAAAAGCTAAAATTAACTATTAAGAGAATTCATTATAGGAATTATATATATTTGATAATAGTTTACCATTCGGATTAGTTATGCAATTCATTTAGTTAATTAGTCGAGCAAATTTAATTAAGTTCAAAAGCAATTTAGATTATAATTAAATGAAGCAAGTAAAAAAAATCGCGGCAGATTTTCGTTTCGCATTATAATCTCTAGCGAGGATCTTACTGTCCAAAACTTTCTATCTATATCTGATTTATCCAAAAGTCTTTTACAACTAGCTAACTAACATTAAAAGTTCAAACAACTAAACTATTTATTATTAGAATTAAACTAAAGATCTTATTTAATGCGGAGGAGAGTTGATTTTTTATAGGGTTCTTCTACTTTTTGTTTTTTGATCGCTTTTGAATAACCCTACTATCGTCAATCTATCTCTGTCATGGCTAATTTCATTTTTTGTTAATTCTACATGTATTCTTTATCCTCTTCGTTTTCATCTTTATTTTGTTCTCTTGTTGTTTTCTTCTTTATCACTTCGTTTCACGATCCTCATCATAAATAAATAAAAAAAAAAAAACACAACAACAACAACAACAAAAACTACAATATCAACCAACAACCAACAACAACAACACAACACAACAACAACCAAACAACCTCATCTCTCTGAACCTGTTAAGGTTACCGGATTTTGTCGTTCACCTCAGGAAACACGGAAATCGAGCCCCACAGGTTCTATAACCTCATCCGTATCAACAACAGCATTGACACCATCACGCCAATTGACCGATGCAGAGAAATTAAGGAAAGTCGTTATGGAGCTGGTCGATACGGAAAGGACCTATGTAAAGGTAAGAAAAAGCCTCCATTCCATTCCATACTATATCCAAAAACATTGAAAGAAACAACAAACTCCAACGGAATCCAACTGAATCCAAAAAGTCCAATTAAAAATGCAAATTTTAAGCCTTTAACTACCAGCCACAAGCTTTAAGCCAACTTTCTAGGCAAGTTTTTTTTTTATTTTTTTCTTATATATACATATATATATACTATATAAATATATATATATTTATATTCTGGTACTGGGCAGAAGAAGGAAGCATACAAATAATTATTATAATTTAGAAATTATGTAAAGCTTCGTGGCTGTGGCTGTGTCTGGGTCTTATCTCCGCCACCCGGCAATCCGTATCCCTTATACTATGGCCCATGGCCCGTGGCCCGCCTCAGCATCACGGAGATACCTCCCTCGCACCAGGCTCAGTTGCCACGCCCGGAAGTATTGTTCCAAATGAAAGCTCAAGCCTGTGGCTATGCTACAGTTCTTTCCTCCATATTCTCATCCGCGTCTCCCCTTCGCTTCGTCTTCGTTTGCGTCCGCGTCCGCATCCGCATTCTCGTCTTCGTCCTGGTTCTGGTCGTGGTTCCCGCGCCAGTTTGTTTCAGTTGCAAACTAAAAAACCAAATAAAAAAAAATGAAAAGAAAAAAATATTTGCCTAGTGGGACTTGTGTTCGCTGATTTTTTAATTTAATTTATGCATTTTTTCTGTGTTTTTTGTTGTTTCTCCCTCCTCTTCATATATTTCTTTCTTAATTTATTGAATCTGTCTTTTTTTCTCTTTTCCCCTACCCTCCATCATTCTCCTCTTTTCTCTCTCTATCTCTGTGTGTGTGTGTGTGTGTGTGTCACTTAGCATTTGAACAATCTGCTGGAGCATTATCTGGAGCCGATGAAACGCGAAACATTCCTATCAAATGCCGAAATCAACGCTCTATTCGGCAATATCCATGAGATTGTCACATTCCAAAGGCAATTCTTACAAAATTTGGAAGAAGCATTGGAACTTGAACCGGACTTTAATAAATTCGAACATTGCGGACAATTTAGGGTAAGTTTGATAACAAAATAATTGATCAATGAAGACATCTAAATCTATAATGATTTCTTGCTTTCTTTCGATTTGTAGAATGTCCTTTTTGCCATTGGTTCGGCATTCCTTTACTATGTCAACCATTTCAAATTGTATTCATCGTTTTGTGCCAGTCACAGCAAGGCCCAAAAGGTTCTACATCCAAGTAAGTATCAAATCATTAAACTAATCCTTAACCGATACAGTCCTTTAGTGTCCTTTCAATGAGAGTTTAAGTAATATATTTGGCATTTATTCTTTTTACTATACAAAAGATGCATTATTTAGCCTAGCGTTCACTACGTGACCTATGTTCCCTAGTTACCTTGTTGAAAATGAGATATTAAAGTTTTAGAAGGCAAAGCCCTCTAAGATAATCTAATTAACAACTTAAAGATTGTTCAAATTGAGTTGGCATTATCTCTCTAATACACTCTGCCAGTTTTTGTTGATATTTTTCTGCACCTAGAACTGAACGCTCATTGAAAACTTTGTAGAGAATTTATATAAATATATATGTATATATATCGGGTTGTTCTATACATATATAAGTTCTATGTGCAAGTATGTGTGTGTGTGTGTGTGTATTGTGCCAACTATTGCAATCAGCGTCAAGCGTCAAAGTCTATTTGAGTTAAAGTTGAAGAAACTTGTAAAAGTCAAACAAGAGGGAACCATCGTCAACCCCAACCCGAATGGCCCGCACACACACACACACACACACACACACACACACACATACACACACACACACAGACACAGACACACACTCACACACAATTGTCAAACTATGCGCTTCAATTGTGAGTTTTGTGTGCAAAACTTTCAAATGATTTGCAATTTAAATGAATAATTACAAGCCACACAAAATCGGGCCACAGAGAACACCCAAAGCAAATGCTAACCATATTCATATAAAATATTTTCATGGCTGTCAAGTATCTTTTGTTAATTAAACTTGTAGAATTATGACACGAAATGGCAAAAATGGTGACGATGTTTATAGCGGTGAGGGGCGGTGCTGGCGTAAAGGTTCCGAAAGAAGGCCAGAACCATAATAGGTAGGCAACTAACTGGCAAGCAGAAAGCAATATGCCAAAAAGGGTGACAAGATGGGGGCAAATGGGGCAATTGTGGGTGTGTTATACCCAAAGCGACAACATGTCATAATTAAATTAGACTTAGCTCTCTAAGCTGGAAAAACACTTGAACAAACAAGTTGAACGACGAAGGGGCCAAAACGCAAAGAGAGAATGGATGGAAGCAGCATGCGAAGAAGGAGCAGAAGGAGCAACGAAGTGGAGCTACTTTTATAGTAACAACGACACAAAAGTCATGGGCGTAGCCAAAAAGATTAAGGGTCAACAAGTATCCTTTCACACCAATACAAAAGACCTCCTTGATCGTCAAATAACTTTATGCTACTACTAAAATGGATAAAAACCATGCCAAAGCAATGAAAATTAAATTAATTAAATATTCAAAATATTAAAAGATTTTTACAAAATTCATCAAATGGAGGAAATACAAGTTGGTCAAGGTATTAAACTGTCCCAGCATTCCATTTGCTGCTGCGCCCATGATCCTGCTTATCAAGGGGTAAAATTGTTAGCAACTTTTGATTGATATGCATGAAAAGCGTTAAGGTAGAGCTAAAATTGTATGCACCATATTTGCAATCAATGAGCTAAGCTAAGGTTGCCACGACGACAACGGCTACGGAGCATAGACGGGGGAGGGGACGAAAGAAGATGGTGAAGTTAGAGGTGGGATGTCACGTCAACCTCTTGACAAGGTCTGCGCTTGGCTGATGCTCATGAAATTTTATGCAAAAAAAAAAAAAAAAAAAAAAAAACGGGAAGACTGAGATAGACATAATAAGAGACAGGAAGAGAGAGAGAGAGACCAAATGAGAATAAAAGAAAAAAAGATGAGGAAAAAAAAACAAAGTTGAAAAGGATAATTAATTATAGCAAAGAAGTGCACTTAAGTGCCTTCGTTACGAAGGCAAAGGGGAGAAAGCAGTGGGAGAGAAGGTGATTAACGAACGCAAGGCCATTAGATGCAAATCCTTAGCTCCTGCTGATGCTGCTGTTGCTACTGGTGCTGCTCCTGTTCCTGCTCTAGACAGGCTTTGACTGTGCCTTTATCAAAAGCATCGTCAACTGACAATAAGTACAAGTTAATGACATTTTGCCTGTTGTAACTGCATATCCTTGTTGCTCCTTTCGCCTGAATCGTCTCGTTCCAATTAATTACACCAAAAAAGCGATAAAGGCAACGACGAACGCCGTAGGTTTCAACCATTTTGCAATCGAATCATTTGCCAAATGTCTCAATTTGCAATTGCATTTTCACCCACCCCTCTTCCATCACTTTCCCTTAATGTATTCAGCAACTCACTCCACATTACTCCATCATTCCTTTCAGATGAAGGCAATCATGCACTGCAGGAGTTTTTGGCCGCACGCAATCCAAAGCAACAACATAGCAGCACACTGGAATCGTATCTGATCAAGCCCATTCAGCGTATCCTTAAATATCCTTTGCTATTACAGCAAATGCGCAACTTAACCGATACTCGAGCCGATGAGCATGTGCATCTTTGTGGTAAGTAGAATATTAAAAAGAAAAGTCTTTTATTATTATAAATTATTCTCTTTTTGCAGAGGCCCTTAAAGGAATGGAAAAAGTTGCCGAGCATATCAATGAAATGCAACGCATCCATGAGGAATATGGCGCCATATTTGATCATCTCTTTAGACAACATCAAAAATCTTGCAAGCAACCAATTGATTTGAGTCCAGGTGGGTTGTTCATTTAAAAAGACTTTGTCCAATCTAGTTGCATTCAAGAAACTATACGATCTATAGGAAGCAGTTATCCATTTCTGTAAAGGGCTTTTACCATCATAAGGACAAATGAGTTCTTATAATTTCTGCAAAAGGGTTAGTCAGTGAAATTGTCAGAAAAAAAGGTCTGTAAATATCTCCCTTGGCCAAACGGTAGTCCTTGTTAACCTTAAAATAGCCGAGAAAATTTTTACAGAAAATTATTTATGTCTCGGGTGCCTTTGAAAGGATCAGAATGAAATATGTATTATGAATTGGATTCCCTTAAATATTACAAGTCCTAGGTCCTAAGATGACCCCTATTTTATGATGTCCACCGGTAGGGATAGTTAAGGACATGTTAGCAAACCGTGTCCTCTCGTCCTGTCAAAAGTTAAAGCTGAAAACTTAAGCAAGGATAATATTTACGAGACTAACTCCTCAAGAAATTGGATTTTGGCAGGACATGATTTTTCAGATCCTCCAGGAACAGGACTATCGACTTGCATTCAAGGATTTCTAGAATTTAATAAAAATATTCTTGCAATTGTTGTACGGGCTTAGCTATTCAAATTTCCATAATAACAGAAATATCCTTGTAACTCCGCCATTTCAAGGACTATCAGAATGTCCTTTGGCCAAAAGAAAGCCCTTATGGAATAAAGTTTGCTGACATAGAAAAATCCTGGAAATTCCCGCAGGTTGCCGAGAAAGAAGGACTTCTTTCTGCGCAGAAAATTGCTTATATCTCGGAAGTCCTTTGAAGGATCAGGACAAAAGTCCTGTTAAATGAATTTTACAAACGAGGACTATCATCTGGCCAAAGGACATCTCAATAGTCCTGCGGAAAGCCGAGATATCGGCGATTTTATGATTTTCTACTGTTTTTCCCAATTTTCAGCTCATTAAAAAAATAAAACTTTTGTAGCATATCTTTAAGGAGCAATAAGATTCCCTGGAAAATGACAAAATCTTTTTGTAACTTGCGGCAAAAATATATTTAATTTTTCCCGTAGTATACTTTTGGGCGAAATAATTTTTATTGCATTCTTTTAGGCGAATAAACGTTTCCGTAGTATACTTTTAGGCGAAATTTTTTGTTGCATACTTTTAGGCGAATAAACTTTTGGGCGAATTAATTTTCGTTGCATACTTCTAGGCGAATAAACGTGTCCGTAGTATACTTTTGGGCGAAAATTTTTTGTTGCATACTTTTAGGCGAATTAACTTTTGGGCGAAATAATTTTTATTGCATACTTTTAGGCGAATAAACGTTTCCGTAGTATACTTTTAGGCGAAATTTTTTGTTGCATACTTTTAGGCGAATAAACTTTTGGGCGAATTAATTTTCGTTGCATACTTCTAGGCGAATAAACGTGTCCGTAGTATACTTTTGGGCGAAAATTTTTTGTTGCATACTTTTAGGCGAATTAACTTTTGGGCGAAATAATTTTTATTGCATACTTTTAGGCGAATAAACGTTTTCGTAGTATACTTTTGGGCGGAAAATTTTTGTTGCATACTTTTAGGCGAATAAACTTTTGGGCGAATTAATTTTCGTTGCATACTTTTAGGCGAATTAACTTTTGGGCGAAATAATTTTTATTGCATACTTTTAGGCGAATAAACGTTTTCGTAGTATACTTTTGGGCGGAAAATTTTTGTTGCATACTTTTAGGCGAATAAACTTTTGGGCGAATTAATTTTCGTTGCATACTTCTAGGCGAATAAACGTTTCCGTAGTATACTGTTGGGCGACAAATTTTTGCTGCATACTTTTAGGCGAATAAACGTTTCCGTAGTATACTTTTGGGCGAAAAATTTTTGTTGCATACTTTTAGACGAATAAACGTTTCCGTAGTATACTTTTGGGGTTTTTTGCAAATTTTGGAGGAACAAGATTTTGAGGTTTACTTTTAGGTGTTAAATACAATATATGTGGTACACTTTTGGTTAAAATATGATTTGTGTAATGCCATAAATTACTTTTAGAATAAACATTTTTGTAGTCACAAAACTTACAGTCTATCCAGTTATTTATTTTTATTGTAACTTTAATTTTCTTATCTCTGATTTTTCAGGTGACCTGCTCTACTACGGTGGAGTTGAGTGGTTAAATATCTCCGATTTCTTGGGTAAAATTAAGAAAGGTCTGGAGTTACATGCCATGTGCTTTGTCTTTAAATCTGCCGTGGTATTCCTTTGCAAGGAGCGTTTGCGTCAAAAGAAGAAACTAATGGTAAATTGGACTATAGTTTCTTGATATCCAGTCAACCAATTTAGACATCTTCCTTATTTTTGTAGGGCGTCTCGAGCAAAAATGCAACGAACGAGGTGGAAATTATACGTTATCAAGTCTTGATTCCTGTGACCGAAGTACAAGTTCGAGCCAGT
The DNA here is from genome assembly GCA_037075365.1 of Drosophila emarginata. Lineage (NCBI taxonomy): Eukaryota > Metazoa > Arthropoda > Insecta > Diptera > Drosophilidae > Drosophila > Drosophila emarginata. The sequence goes on from JBAMCD010000296.1 coordinate 3,019,250, forward strand.
TCAGCCAAGGATATGGATTCACACTTTCTGTGGGAATTAATACACTTGCGCTCTCAACTGCAGCGTCGTTCAGAGAAGGTCTATGTGTTGTCAAACAGCACCGCAGATTTCCGTAACGCTTTTCTTAAGACCATACGTCAGATAATACGAGAAAGTGTTAGGAATATGTCAATTCCTATGAAGAATTTTGGTGGTAGCTCTGGCTCAGTATCGGGCATGTCCTCTCAAGGTGGCGGCGGTATGGTACACGGCGGATATGCGGGCAACTCGCAAACCTTGGAGAGACCCAAACAACAGGTAAAAGAGAAACACAAAGAATTAAATCAAAGAGAACGTCGTTAATCACTGTATATAATTTTCTTGCTGTTTTCCAGATCACCATTGTGCATGGTTCCCATACCTTGGGTAAACCCAAAAAGAAATCCGGCTCACAACGACATTCGGCTGGCAATATTGATTATGATAATCTATCGGGCAGTCAAGAGGGAGATGATCTACCGCCGACTGTTGTTGGCAGTGGCGGTGTCGTGCACTATGCAACGGCACAACATGCCCAACAATTGCAATCCGGTGGTTTTCGTGGTCGCAGCAAGACAGTGGGCGATGTAACAGGTAAATTCTCCAGATAATTACGTTCTATTGTTTCTGGACAGTCCGTTTATGTGGAATACAAATTTTCCATATCCATTTACCTATCAAATTAAAGAGAATTATCAATTGATTGAATTGGTTATATATATGTTTAATAAACTAATATGGTATATAGACGTATGTAGTGTTTGTTTAATTTCGGTTAACCGAAATTATATTTTTGTTGGTAAAAGCTAGCTAATCGCATGATCCTCGTCTCTCTCATCATTATCACTCAATCATTTCGCACATAAAGAAATCACTTACTCTTCCATAGATCCGCAGCAACAGCAGATGCAGCAGCAGCAGCAGCAACAGGCATCTTCTGGACATCCCCATCCACATCCGCGAGAGCCACCACCACCTCCAATACGACAGCCCCACTTGCATCATCATAGCAGCGATATAGAGCGCATTGATCCGGGAACGAAATCCGAGGGCGAAGAGGACTCACAACAGGGCACAATCAGGCCCAAGGCCACACTGGGTCGTACACCCAATCACCTGACATTGAGGTAAGAGCGTTGATGCATTTTAATTTCCTTCCTTTCGCCTCCCACTTAGAAATGCTTGCCCTTGTATATTTTGTAGCACCACTTCAACCCTATCGGTGGGCAGCACTGGCAGTCAGGCCCGTCTCATACAATCATCACATCCACCGGCCAGCTACCAGCCGGTTTTAATGAAGGACCTAGGTAAGCCATCATCATCAATATCATCGCCAGATGATGAAACGGAACTCGAATCGGAGTCGGAGGTCCATGCCCAACAAGTGGCAGCCTCATTTAATTTAAGTTTAGGAAGTAGTGGTAGCCTATTTGCCAGTGATACCCAACAGATCCAGACCCCCCAGCAGCACCATCTCTCACCACGTCAATCGCCACGGCAATCGCCGCGTCAATCGCCCAAACAAGAGATCGAAGTTATCGAAATCTTTGAGAGTGAATCAGAGCGTTTGGCCTCGTCACAACAGGTGGCGGTAGTGCATCAACATTCGGGTGGGGGTCAGGCCAAACAACGACGCGACCGTGAACGTGACAGAGACCGAGACCATACACAGACAGAGACTGATGCGGCATCGGCAAGATTTATGAGCGAGTTGCTCGAACAAGAGAATCTAGCTGATGGCACATGCAATATTGTGGCCTATATGGCCAGTCTCAGGGAGAAGGCTTTTGAGCCGCAGGATTTAACAGAGGAAGAAAACGGAGATCAGCAGCAAAATGATTCAAGTCTCTCACCAGAACCACAAACTATTGTGGAGAATACATCCACTAGCAGCAATCAACAGACAGTCATTGTAGATATAGAATCGCCACATTCCTCACGACCCGCAACCGAATCGGATAGCACCGCCACAACAGGACCCTCAGAACGTTCCGAAGATGAAACCGAGGAGGAAACTAATATTAGCTCCTCTCTGGCCTCCCATATTGTTGTCATAGATAAGAAGGTCGACAAGATATTTAAAACCAAATCACCAGATCGTAGTTCATCTACTAGCCAAAAAACCACTGGGAAGGGCTCTAAACGACAAAGTATTTACATTTCTCCCGATCGTTCCAAATCGCAGGGTAGCTCTCCAGTTCGTATAATTAAAATTAAATCGCCCCGCTCCAGTCTTAGTGAACAGGGTGGGAAGCGTAGTCGCGACAATTCGCAGAGCCGACGTACACCTAGTCCCCGTCGCTCATCCGAAGGCGGCGGGGGTATTCTCAAACATCCCAATACACAACCAACTGGTGGAATTTTGAAACCACATCTTTCTAGTCCATCAAAATCAAAGAGTCCCGATCGTAGTTGTCTAAAGAAGGGTGGACCTTCACATGTGTGTGAAACAACGTCATTATCACCACGTCATCTTTCACCCCGAAGTAGTCTTGATCATTTGTCGCCCGATCGAGCGGCCAGCAGCAGTAACGGTGGTGGAGGCATTGGCGGAGGAGCTTCCTCTTGTCTGCGTCACTCGCCCATGAGTAGCTTCGATAGCTCCGATCATCTGGAAGTGCCGGGGCGTAAACGTAGCATGTCTGCCCATGGCAGCTTTGAGACTGGCACCAAATCGTTACGTCATCAGCAGGAGACATATCAATATTATCCAGTCTATGATAATCAGACATGTAGTGATCATTATGTGGCCACTGGGAAATATGGCGGTGGACGTAGTCGGCTTAGTAAGTCATTAGAACGTTCCACCTCAAGAGATAGTTCGAATACAACAAGCTCGTATGGCATCAGGGCCTATGGCAATATATCCCCGGAACGAAACTATGTGGTCTATAGCTCGGGACCTTTGCGATCTCAATCGGCAGAGAACACGTTCTCGCAACCCATTTACGATCATCCATTACCACTTAGACAACCCCCCTCCCAACCGTATGTTACTTATATGCCCGATATGTCGGGTTATGTGGGAGGACCGCCAACCGGTTGTACACACGATCAAGGGGCAAGTTCAAGTGCAGTAGGCTATCAGTTGAGCTCTTCCGCTCCGGAATATACCACATGCATTGATTGCTTATATCAGAAGAGACCTTCCTAGCATAAGTCCCGCGTGCGGCAAAGTCGCACGCGGAAGAAGACACCAAGAAATATGGGTATGGGCATGGCAATGGGAGTTGGCGGTGTGGTGGTCAGTGCTCAACCGACAGCTAGTGGTGGCATAGGATTTGTCCCAGAAATGGGAAGCGGTGGCGAATCCGGTGGTTGTGTGGACTGTCATGACTATTTTGAAATACATGTCTAAGAGTTCAGAGATCAGAAACCCAAAAACCAAGAAACCAATAAAACAAAAAAAAAAAAAAGAGAGACAAAAACAGGGATTTTTAATCAAAGTGCCTGTAAACTGAAACTGAAATTAATTTATATATTTAAGAAATTTCAAAGTGTTTGTAGAACTGATTTCTTCTACTAGAATTTTCTCTATTTCCACCCCAATTCAGTTCCAGTTTCAGGCGCTTTAATTTTTTTGACGAACTAAAAATCATATTTGAGACTACAGTTGGGAGGACCTTACATCCCCTCACTCATAATGAAACCAAAGATAACAACTTCCAAAACTTAATCAAATAAATAAATAAATATGAAATGAAGAAAGAACAGCATCCTTAACATTCTATATACATATATATATAGGAACAATTTATATAATAAATTGAGATTATAATAATACTTAACTAAGTAAACGATAATAGAATCAATAATTAAACAAATTATATGACACAAATCAAAACTAGATATATTTAATTAATTGAATAATCAATAATATTCATTTCAATGAATAAATTCCAAAATCAAATCAAGATGAGAAAATTCTACAATAAATCCATCAAAAACGGCGAAAACGTAAACATGGCGATTAAAATTATGAATCAAAATGAAGTTTTCAAGGCCGTAAAAATTGAATCCTTTTATTTAAGATCTTTGATCTCGACACAGGAATGTTCCGGTTCCAGATAATGCATATTGGTTAAATCGGTTTTTATTATGCTTTAGTTTGTGTTTCTTTATTACCAATTTTGATACCGATATGTCATTTCATTTATTTATGGCATGAAGAGACCTCAAGTCTTTAAAATATGATCTTTTTATCCAGATCATATGATATATTAATGAAAACTAATGATAAACCCGGTTTTGCAGCCTTGAAAATTTCATAATAATCAAATTATATACACTTTTTTTGTTTCTTTGAAAACTTCTCATAGAAAAATCTTGGCCATAGAAATGAGCATGAGAATAAGTTATTAACATACGCGAAATCGGGCCTTAATGAGTATACCAAAAGAATTTTCGTATTACAACCAAACCTAAAACAAAGAAAGCAAAAAATAACGAAAAGAAACCAAAATATTAAAAGAGAACCCAAAATGCCTCAAAAACTGAAAACCAAAACTCAACTCAGATCGGAAATATACGTAAAAATGCAACATATATAAAAACAATTAAAATAAAAATAAACAATAACAAACGGAGAACTTTTTTCGACTAAACACAAGGGATTGAATATAAATAATTAATATGAATAACATACAAAAAGAACTTAAAAACAGACAGTAAATCGGTCAACAATTATGAAAAATTTTGGCGAAAATTTTTCATCAGCAGCAACAACAAGAATAATGTTGATGCATTTCCACGCGCTTCCTCCTTCCCTTTCTCTCTTCCTATCTCTCTCAGTCACTTTGTATCTAACTATCTATATACATATATATATATATATATATATATATATATATATATATATATATATGTATATATATATATATGTATATAAATCTGTCGTCTGTCAAACAAGCTAATTAGGTAATTTTTGAGTTGTCCAAAAGGTTGTATGTGTATAAATATATACACCTACAATATATATATATATATATACATATATATATATACATTACGCATACGCCGCATTGCACACATAAGCTTCGGCTCGTTTCGGTTCGTCTCAAGTGCCGTAATTAGCAAACAGAAACTAACTAAACTTAAACTATAAACTAAAAACTAAAGTTGAAATTCATACTCGCACATACTAAAAATGTAAACTAAACTAAGAGACAAGTGTAAAATAAAACTTGGACAAAAAAAAACAAAAATCAAAAGAAAAACGAAAATGGAAAACAAAAAGGCACAACAACTCGAAACTACTCGAAAAATAAAAGAAGTTGTTCAGATATATACGATGATAAAGGGAAATCGGAAAATGGATAATGAAAAACGGAATATGGAAAATGATTAACAAATGATAATGGAAATGAATCGTAAACAAAATAAGCAACTTCAAACTTAATAATCAAACAAATGTTCTTCAAATAAGAATGAAAAAAAACATGCGGGTTGGACAAACAAACAATTCTATAGGGTTAACATTATATATACCTAAACCAAATTCAGAATATTTGAAATATTTACATCAAAATATTTAACAAAGCAGCAACAAAACCGAAACAAAATAGTTAGTTAAAAAGCAAATTTTTTTTGTATAACAAATAAATAATACTAAAAAAAAAAAACTAATAAAAAAAAACGTATAAAATTAAAAAAAAAAGATCAAATCAAAGGGAAAACGAAAGAAAATGTTGTGACAAATAATTGTTTTTTGGATTCATTCTTTTTTGATATTTCCTTGTTTTTGAGGTTTTTCATTTATCATAGAGAAAAAAGGCAAATTTTTTGATGATGAAAATGATAATCGTAAGTCGTACCTCAATGATCAGTATTAACCGAATATATATATATACATATATGTATATATATATATATATACATATATATATATATACATATATGTATACATACATATAAACACATAAAAACACTCATTTACATATATATACACACTCATAGATATACATATAGGAAAATAAAAACCAAAAACTATATGGCTATAGATAATCTTCAATTCGAAAAAAAAAGAAAAACAAAAGAAGAAAAACTTCGGCTCTGCCGTAGTTAATATACCTTTGCACAATTAAATAGAGTACTCAGTCAGTCAGTAAAGCGAGCCATAATCAACAAAAGAATATTATTTAACTAATAAACTTAACAATAATAATTATCAAGGAGAATGTTAGTATCCTAATAAATGCTATTATTTTAATATCTTTAAAAACGAATTAAGTTGTTCTTATATAAAAAGTTTTTTTTGACTGATCGCACATATCCTATAGTAGTTCGATCTGAAGCAAAATTCAATATAAATACAAATATAAAACTTGGTTAAACGCAAAAATTTCCTTATGAAAACTTTCATTTTAACATATTGTTCCTATGGATGTCATATGGTATATAAAACTAATTAAAGAAAACGCTGAGCAATTAATCATATACAAGAATATATATGTACATATGTATGTATATACATATACGTTGCAAGGGTATAAAATGCGGAAACGTGAAGAGTTTAATTTCTTTCTTCTCTTTTTTGTTTTGCGCAATTCAACTAAACATCAAATCAAATTTCAGGTTGTTAAATGTAACTGAAGGAAAATAACTACATATATAAAATATTCAAAAATCAAAAGAAAACAAAAAACAAAAATCAAATAGTCAAACATATTTAAATTTTAAGCTTGATAACAAACAACAACAACTATAACAATTTACAGTTTACACTGGGCTTTGACACAGCAACAAAATCAAAAATACAACAACAAAAAATCAAAAACGAAGCACAAAATCTAGCATCAAAATCAATTTCAACAATAACAACATCAAAAAAACAACTTATCTCTAAAAAAAAAAAACATAAAATTATACAAAAATAATCAAAAACAAAAATAAAGAACAAAAATCAATTAACAACAAAAACGAAAAGACACACAAAAACCAAGCGACAAATGGACAGAAAACAAAGACGAAGAAAGCCCTGACGAAATGAAAAATCAAGAGAAAGTATGAAAACAAAACAAAAAATATAAAATCCCATTTTGGCCTGGCCTTGTTTTTGCCTTTCCCCCTCCCCATCATAAAAGTGTTAACTTAGTTAATCAATGCAATTAGTTAAAATGTTTAGTTTTTGTTTTTAGGAAGGTAAGTTGAATAATATATATCTATATATATATATATATATTTAAATTGAATTCAATTGAATTTTTAGTCCGTAAATAAATTTAAAAAAAAAATTTAACAAAAATGCGTGATATACCTATCATTTTTTTTTTGTTATAAACAAAAACCAAACGAAAAAAAAATTGGAGAAAAGCTCAAATAGTGCAATCAAATTGGTTTTAAATTAGTTAAGAGAGAATATTTAATATGATAATTCAATTAAAAAACAAAAGAACTTTGAACAAAATTAGAACCATAAAACCATAATAATCCAACTGGTTTTTCAGACCAACTGCAGAAATTTCACTTTTAACTAAATGTATGGGATAAATATTATGTTTTTCAAATACTATTTTAAACTGATTAAAATATATTATTTTTTTCAAATAAATATGAAGTATTACTTTAGAAATTTAGGATAAGGTTTTAAAAAGATTTTATCCCATTCAAAAAATTCGTTTCGATATTCAAGCATTCCAAAGGCGTTTAATTAGCCAATGTAATATATTATTTAGTTTGCTAAATAATTTTCTAAAGCATTTTTATTAATTTTTTGGGTTTCCGATTGAACAAAATGAATGGTAATCGAGTCTGAAACGGTTATTGAGCAACATTTTACAAACAAAATTAAATTTTAATGGTTCTAATTTTGCTTCTCATCCAATCCAATGAATTATTCTATGTATGTGTATCTATTATGTAGCTAATATAATTAATATTATTAACTTTCAACAGTTGGCATCGCTTGATTAAGTTTTTTGATAAAAAACAGAAAAAAAAGAACATAAAAAGAAAAGAAAAATTGAAATATTACAAGGGAACTTAAAGTCCGTTTTGCATTTTCAAAGATAAAAAAGAAACAAATAATAATATTACAAACAAGAAAAAAAAAGAAATAGAAGAACAAACAAATATAAGGAAATTTGTGTGTGTTTTTCGAAACAATTCAACAAATTGAAAAATATATATCTCTGATAAACAAAAATATATATATTTATATATGTCTTATGGTTACACACACAAACACACACCTGGAACCTCACCGCCCCTCTTATCCATCACAACATTTACCCTTGTAAATTTGTTAACAAAATAATCGAAAAAGAAATTCCATTCAACATTTCTTTTCTTCATTCCAAAAAAAAAAAAAAATTATATGCACAAAGTTTTTCCATCATTTTTTCCACTGAGTGTTCTATAGGGAAATTCCAACAACAACTATTAATTAATTTTCTTTTCTTGCTTTTTTGTTTGCCATTTTTTGTTTTCACCTTCAACTTCTTTCCCTTTCTTTTAAATTGAACACAAAATGTTGGCATAAAATGCAAAACTGATCAAAAAGAAAATATTTGGAACAAATTTTTCGAAAATAGTCTTAAAGAAAACTAACTGAAAAAAAAAATAAAAAGAAGAAAAAAATCAACCAATCAATTAATCAAGCGATGTCAACATTTTAGCCAACACTAAAAAAAAACCTTTAAAAAAAAGAAAAACAATCAAATCCGAATCTTTTTTATGCTAAAACATTCTACTTAATCCATCCCCCCAACCCCATCTCTTTTTTCTCCCATGCCAAATCGCAACCTAATCACAATTTAGCTACAAATAACAAATAATACTTAATATGTATTATATAGCAGATTCTGCTTAAACGTAGACCAAGAAAATGTTATACCTAGCTTAAATATCATTAACAAAATTTCTTGCATGTTTTTGTTAAAATAAAAGACAAAAAATACAATTGAATTTATCATCTATATGCTATCATATATAGAGCAAAAACTATCGGGTTGCCGATTTTATTTCAATTTTAATCTGACATTTAACCGAACTTCTGAATTGGGTATGTAATTATCCACCACCCACTTAATCTCTCGGACTTTATATCTTTGACCTTCGCTATCGCAATGCTTGTCGTCTTCTGAAACGCTCTTATTATCAATTCATAACACAGACGCCACCTATCGGTTATTATTTTTTGCATTCAAACGTTAATTCGGATTGATGAAAAAAAAAACAAATATGAGCAAAAAAAAAATCAGCTTAATAAGCTAATTCTCTTCCGTTTCACTTTACATTGAGTCCATAACAATGGCGCCCCTATTGGTTAATGTTAATTAATGCCAATGATATATTTATATATATTTCTATATATCCATAGTTATATATATAATTATAGGTAAATGCCATTACCTGTATATACATCAATTGTTATACAGAGTGCTTTTTTTAAATGCTCTAAATAGTATATCGAAATTTGTGTTCATCAGCATAATTACATGATCTTATATATATGGTTTCTTGCGCTATGGTTTCCATTGTATTATCTTCCATTATCTTGTATCTGTTTGTTCGTATTCTCTTATGCTTTATACTTTATCTTCTTCATTTTTAATTGTAGGGTCCCCGGTGTGGAAACCACGAGACATGATAAATTTAGGCACAGATCCACAGTCAACAAGCCGCAAACAAGACGAAAACAAAAACTAAACTAAAATGCAAATGAGAAAATGAGAATCGAGAAAATGAAAAACAAGAACAAAAAAAAAAAACAAAATGAAAACGAAAATTCAATTGAACAAAATGCAAAAAAGAAAAAAAAAGCAAACGCGGAAAACTTTGAGAACAATTTTTTTGTGTTGTCAAAATTCTAAATCAAGTGTAGGCCAACTCAAAGAAACTGAAAAAAATCAATTTGCTTGGTTCCCCATACTCCTCCCCCCTCAACCTCACCAACCTGCCCCCCACTTTAAAAACAAAAATTTGTTAATGAAACACTAAGAATAAAAAAAACAAAAAAAAACACATCGAAAACGAAATGTTTAAACAAAATTAAAAAAAACTAAAACTCTTTTCTTTTGAGTAATGAGAAGACTTTGATTTATATTAAACAATGTATTAAACAATGAGACGAAAAAAAAAATTAAAAAAGGGAAACGGAGAACAAATTCAACAATTGCATTTGTCGCTGCAAAAAGACTTGAAAGTAAATTTCGATTAAAAAAAAACCAATGAAAAATTGCATAAAACGGAAAATGAATTTTTTTTGAATTTAGGTTTAGAGATAAAAAAATAAAAAAGAAAACAAAATATACAACAAAAGAAAATGGGCGAATGGAAATGAAAAAAAAGAAGCAAAGAAGATGAGAAAATGAAAAGGAAGCAAAAGAAAAGCGAAAGCGTTGCAAAGAAAAGCGCGGAAAAATCTTAGTAATGTAAGGCACACACACACACAGACACATTTGTTTAGTTTGTAGGCAAACACACACTGAGAAAAACCAATTTCAAACCAAATAAATTAAAACAAAGAAAAAACGAAAAAAAAAAAAGAGAAAAAATAAAAACAATAGCAAAAATTTAGTCAAAATGTTAAATGGTAAAACTAAAAAACAAAAACACAATTCCATACACTTAACAAAATGAAGGAAAACAAAAACAAATAACATAAAAGTTAAATGCAGCATTCAAACAAATAAAAACGTAAAAGAAAATGGAAAATTTAAATAAATTATAAACTATACAGAAAATATATGAAAGCATTAAAAAGAACAACCAAAACGAAAGAAATAAAACACACACATACACACAACAAAAGGAACACAACTTCTAGCAGAATTAACAATAATTAAGACAACTCTTCACTTTGAAACAAATGAGCGAGCGAACACGACGGAGAAAGTAAAACCGAATTGGAAAAAAACAAAAATACAATTAGACACGCATAGAGCAAAAAAATCCGAAAACTCATTCCCTCCCTTCTGCGTCCTGCCCCCCTGTCCCCATCGAGCGTAGTCAAGTAAAAGGGGTTAAGAAGAAAGGTACCTAAGGTAGATAAAATTCCAACAGACTGTACCATGGATAGGCCTTCCCCGATACACGTATGGAAATCGACAACTACCAAAGGTATGCCTTCTACAAGTAATTGTGGTCAACCTTCAAGTAGGCTCGTAGAGAGTTAAGAGAAGACATTATGATGCAAAGCTTCTAAGCGCTTTAAAAAGAGCAGCCCACGATTCGACACAAGAGAAATACCAAAACGATATTAGGACAGGTGATTCTACTACAAATAAACCTCTAAATGATATTATGTGCAATACCCGAAACCGACAAAGATCACCATTGGCAATACAGAAAACTGTAAACCGCAGAAAAGATTTTCAATAAAATAGACAGAAAAATGGACCCACAACTGAGGGGAAAAGGAAATCCATTATTTGTTAGTTAATGGGTTTCTTATTCACCAATTAGGTGGTGCAATACTAGATACAAGATCAATCCTTTTATCCAGTAAGTGTCATTAATAGGCTTGTCCTTTCTGTATGTTGGGCTGAAGTAATTTTCAAAATTTACCCATTAATGGTAAAAATTTTAAGTTATGAATCTAAGGTGGTCGACGAAAGTAATACCCTTCTTCTAGTATGTGGGTTACTGGCATATATAGACATTGGATTCTTCACCTTATGTATTTCCTTTCTTCGTCGCCCCCAATCCACAAACGCCCGCCCCGCTCATAGAATCAGCACACTAAATTTAGTATTGTTTTTGATTTGCTATATTTTTATTGTTTCTTGATTTTTTGTAATACCCAAAATAATAATTAAAATTGGTTGTGAAAGCAGCTGTTGGGATAGTTAAATTTCAATTCAGAAACAAAAAAGAACAACAACAACAAAAAACCAATTGCTGAATGAATCATTAAAAAAAAAAAGAAACCAACTTTTTTCCAGAGTAACACACACAAAAACAAATCGAAACATAATCAAAAACGAAGAAAGAAAAAACAAATAAAAGGAAAAAATCAGAAAAAAAAAACAATTTTAGGTTTCCAAAATGACAGCAAAATAAAAAAAAAACCAAATCAAATAAAAGAAAATGAGAGTTTAGTCAAACAAAAGCAAAATCCCCAAAGAAAATGCAAAAAAGAAAACACGAAAAAAATACCAAGCAAAATGAAAAAATGCAACATTTTAACATAATTTTTTGTATAAGTTATAAATGAAAAAAAAAAATGAAATCGAAATAGTTAAATTATTAAAAAATAAAACGGATAATGGAAAAACTCATAGCGTGAAAACTTTTTTTTATACGCAAATTTAACTATTTTTAAACAAAAGCAAAAAAACCAAAATGCAAAAAAAAAAGGAACAACACAAAAAAGAAAATGAATTTTTTTTATTATACAAGCATAGTCTAATGTTTAAACGAAACGATATTTAATTTTACAACAACAACAACCAGAGGAAGGTATCTCTCTTTTTTAAAATAAAAATTGTTATTGAGTTCCATTGTACAAAGACGAGAAATGATCGAGTCCAAAATAAATCAAAGAAGGCAGAGTGAGAGAGAAAGAGAATGGATATTCAGAAAGTAAGGAAAGCTCAAGGTCGAGAGACTGTGCTGCATCTGCATGCTCTCTCTTCGATTGTTGTTTTCTATTGCGACGTCATAAAAATACCGCTGCTGCTATTAGAGATATAGAGAAAGAGAGAAGGTATGATTATAAGCTAATCCAATTGCATTACCTAACTTGACGTCATTAATGTTATTCAAATAAGCAATTTACCCTTAGACCTCTCTCTCCCACACTCTTTGCAGGCATTTTTATTTGATGTCACTAATACTCTCTCTCATCTCTCCTTTGCGGCTTTTGTCATCGTCTGTCTTATTCATTGAGTTCTTAAATCAATTCAATTAATTCGAATTGTTAGTTAAACTACGATCACAATATATTTTAAAAATGTTTTTTTTCTAATCTTTTTTTTTGATGCATAAGAAATAAAAGAAGGAAAAAACTTACACTTATTAAATAAGGAACAAAAAAAAAAAAAAACAACAATAGCAAACAATTCTAGTTAATAATAAACTAAAAGGAAACAAAAAAAACATTAAACAAATTCCATTTTTATTATAAACAAATAAACAAAAATAACACTAACACACATACACGAACACACACAAACTCGAAGAAAATCATAATAAATAATAAAAAAAAAAAAACATTAGCAGCTGCAACAAACAACACATAAGGACAAAAACAACAAATTTGCAATGTATGTTAAACATTTTTGAAACAACAAAATATGCAAAATCAGCAAAACAAAAAAATTATACAAACAAAAAAAAACAATGCAAAATGCAAGCAAAACTTAACACAAAACAGCAACAACAAAATTTAAGGATAGTGAAAAAAAGAAAAAGTAAAAAAAAAAGTGTGTGACAAATTAAAAATTACAACAAATTCTTTTTGAAGTGAAAACAACAAATAAAACCCAAATAAAATGTGAAATTTAAAAAAAAAAAACACGAATTTGACTATTGGTTTTCTTTTTGAAAGGGATAGGACGACGGAGGGGATACGTTGGCAACCAGCAATTTATTGCAATTTCTCTACAATGAACTGCAAAATCTATTCATAAACAATAGAACTCAGCAAAAACTTCATAAATAAATGATTTCCTTTTATGCATACATAAACAAAGTACAGCAACAAAATAGGAGTCAAGATTTACCGTTAGCACCAACTCGATTTGCACACCATTGTTTTTATACATGTTAGATGAATGGACAAAATAAATTCGTCGCTTTACATATGTATGTATATACTTACGTATATATATATATATATGTATATATAAAGCAGATATTACGGTTACGGTTCTTTATAACACTTAATTACTTGTCCTTACTTAAATGTATGAAGGCTGCGTCGGCGTTGAAGATGGCGGCTAGCAAAAAAAAAATACGCAAGTAACTCGGTAATCCGTGGGGGGTTTTGCATAATTATTTGGAATTATGATAACACCAAAGTATGTTTACACAAAGTCGATTCTCACTACGCGTCTTTTTTACAAACAAAACCAAACTAGATACGGCGCCATAAATTTTTTTTAAAAGCACATGGCGCAACTTCTCGATCATAAAATGAGAAATGTAATAATTGCTCACATTCGAGTCGCTAATTAACAGAGAAATGTTGTTGCTCAGTTTTGAGTCGTCTGGTAAGAGAAATGTTAATGTACATTTCGGAGTCTGTTAACATTTTGGCGCTAAAATTTAAACAGCTTTTGAAAAAAAAAAAAACAATTATTGATTTATATATAAATTCTATATTTATTTTTTATTGTTTAAACATAAATTATTTTTGGTACTAAAACGTACTATGTACCTTTATACGAAACTAGAATAGATTTCTATTAATTTAGGCGTTTACTTTTCCCGTCATACCGAATGGGACATGCTTAGAATATGTGGCTGAATAATTGTTGCTAATCAAAGTAATAAAGAGAATCTATATGCCACTCATTCCACCTTCGATCTGTCGGGAAAATTGAATGTCTAAAATTCCAAACACTAAACATAGGCCCTTAAAAACTAATAATACAAAAAAAAAAAGAATTAGTGTAGATTAGTGGATACGATTAGCTACCAGACATTAATTTGGCAATAGTTCGGCCAACTGATATCTCAGATTCGCTGGCAGCGAATCGGGAAACTTGATATCAAAAGCCACAATCAAATCGCCTCGTCGCGATGGTTCCTTGGGGAACGGCAAGCCACGACCACTGATGCGTTTCGTGGTGGTGGGTTTGATGATTTCTCCTTGGGTATTGACGGGTATGCTATCCCCCTGCAGTGTAGGAACAGTCAATGGAGTTCCGCATAGGGCCTGCTTGAGGCTAACTTGGGCTGTGTAGCGCAAGTCACTGCCCTCACGTTTGAACTGAGTATGGGGCTTATCGCGTATAATGAAAATGATATCAGCTGGAACTTTAAGGGGAGCCTGATCACCCTCTTTGGGGAAGGTTATCTTGGTGCCTGCCTTCCAGCCCGGTTTCACGGTAATACTGAGGACTTTCTCCTCCTTAAGGGCTTGTCCGGTGCTCATCGACATGCGGGATATTTTCATTTTCTTTGTGCATCCTTTATCCACCTCTTCCAGGCTTACATAGAGATCGTGTTCAATTGGAGGATCTTGCTGTTGTTGACGCTTCCTGCTTGGGGCTTGAGAGTTGAACGATTGTGAACGGAATGCTGCAGCCATTGGGTTACACGAAAATCCTCCACCTCCAAACATATCATCGCCGCCATAGTTCATATACATTTGCTCTTGTCCCTGGCTCTGACCCTGACCAGTGCCCACACCAAACATATTATCGCCGCCGCCAAAGAACACACCAAATGGATCTGCCGAGCCAAAGAACTGAGCGAATGTTGCACGTGGATCTCCGTGAAACTGATAGCTGTAGCCACCATGCTGACTGCCACCATCTGGCCCAGGTGGGCCGCCTCCCCTTAGACCATCCTCGCCATGCTGGTCAAATATGTCGCGCTTCTTTTTGTCAGACAGAACTTCGTATGCCTCCGCAATCTCCTTGAAACGCTCCTCCGCCTGCGGGGACTTGTTCTTGTCTGGATGATATTTCAGGGCCAATTTGCGGTATGCCTTCTTGATCTCATCATCGGTGGCTTTTTTGTCAATGCCAAGAATCTTGTAGAAATCTTTGCCCATTTTCTTTGTTGTAACTGTATTATGGAAATCTAAAAAAAATAATGAGATTAGTTTTGATTGCTTTCTCAACGAAGAGGAGGGCAGGCGGGGCGCCTACTCTGCTCTCTATCAGTGCTATGTTGTTGTTGTTTACGTTACAAGCTGAAATTAGCCGACTATTTCAATATATGTATGTATGTATGTATAAATCAAACAGATGTCTCGGCAGATGTGTTTGGTTTCCTATTTATTTTATGTCTTTCTTTTCAATTCTTTGTGCCGTTACCTAATACACTATACTTTTATTTTGTCAACCAAATTGATATATTTTACCCTTATCACACAATTGCTGGCAATTTCTAGCGATTTTATTTTTTTTCATTCTGCCAACACTGGCTGACAGACTGCCATTTGTCGTTGTTTTTGTTCTTGTTGTTGTCGCTGCTGCTGCTGTATTTGTCTCAATGGAATGTGCCAGAACATTCGAGTTGTGCAACGACAAACAAAACGGCAGGCAAGTTGGTGACGTTGTTAAGTTCGATTTTTATTTTGTTGTTTTCCAATCTCGTCTTGTTTCTTATTTCAAAATTGATCTTATTGGCCACAAGACAAACCTTCTTTGTTTAAAACCCTGCCCACGTTTCAGACACCAAAAGACAATGCTAATTTCAGCTTAACTATTGAGAATTTCGTTTTGGTATTTTGTCAACTTACCTTAACAGATTTATAATTTTTATGAGTTTTCCTCAAAGTTCAATCGAAATGGTTTTCCTATTTTATTTGTCTTTATTACTGAATTATTTCACTTCACAATTCAATTCAATTGTTTTTAACACTTTTTTCTGTAATTGCTCTTTTTTCTCTCGATGAGAAACCGTGTTACACACCCTTTGTGCTCTCGCTATGTTTTTGTTTGAATGAGCAACGAAAAAAATTTTTTTCTCTTTTATAGCTTCGCACGGTCTCCTGTCGAAAATTCTCGAAATTTCGAGGCGCGTAGGGTTGCATCTGGAATCGATAAGACCTAGATATCGGGCGCGTGTATTTGAATAGTAAGCAAATTTTTAAGAAGTCAACCATGCAAGGTGATTGATTAGCTAAAGCGTTATATTGTCTAGTGTTTCTTAATTCTCAGGAACATATTTACATAGAAAAATAGCTTTTTGCAATTATGAATTAGTTGACTACGCTTTACAGAGCAATGCAAATCACGATAATTATTTACTTTGACTCCTCGCAGTCAATTTAGCCATAAGGTTAATGAATATGGTATCAAACGAAAGGCAAAAAATCACAGAATAACACCTTGAGTGCACCTGGACGATTTATTGCTTACTTTTTGCACAATAACCGAAACAAACAAGACTTTTTAGTTTAAAAATATCACAATAGTGTTGGAAAATTTTAATTTAGTGTTGGAAATGACGTAAACACAGCGTTGCCAGAAACCACATGACAAATTCAGCTGATTGTAACTCATTAAAAATTTGAAATACATAGCCAGAATGGTAGAATGAAAAATACGTTAAGTTTAAACCATTAACAAAGCGGTGCTAAAGTTGTGTTGTGATTTTTCTGTTTTCATGTGCAAAATATTATGGACTTGAAAAGGAGGAGCCACCAATTTTCATCACCCTTGCATAGGAATTTTAAAATGTAAGCTAAATTTTAAACAATTAATAGTGGAGACAAATCATTACGATTACAAATATTTGTAATCATATTTTGAAGTGTTTTTTAGTTTAAGACAAGATATTGCAAATGTCATCCATCCTTTTGAAAAACTGTACTAATTTGATACAAGATATTAAAATTACAAATATATATACTCATATTGTTATCATTATAAAATGTTCTCAAACTTTTTTAAGAGTCAATAACTACGCTTTTTGACTCTGCGAATTTATTTCTTGATTAGCACAGTACAGTAAAAACTCATTTAAAGTTGTTACAAGTCAATTGTAACTTCATACTCGAAAAGAATCGAGAATTTGAGACGCGTATGGTTGCATATTCATTGTTTTTATTTGGCCACAGTGTTTTGCAATAATTTTCTCTTTTGCTTCTCTGCAGTGAGAAAGGCAGTGAGATTTCTAATTTTATTTAAAAAATAAACCCAAATTTGGATTTATAAAACCCCCAAATAAATTCGAACTTTCTGGCAAGCAACCCTTTTTACACCCTTTTGAACTTTCCAGCACTAAAAATCCGAGGCGTCAAAGAAAATAATTACCAGATTATTTTAACATTTTTTAAAGTTAACATGTACATGGAATTATTTGTTTTTTTGACAAACCCTAAACTAAAGTAGGACACTCCATAAAATTGGTCGTTATTTTTATGATATCTTAATATAAGATTTTTGAGCAATTGGTCACATTATATAGCAGTGTGGCCCGCTGCTATCCACTTGGCCGCGTAGATAGATACTTATCTACGTGTACCAAATAATTCTGTGGTTTGTTTTTGTTGTTTTCCGTTTTGGACATGTTGTAAAAAATGTCCAATCGTGTTGCAATTTAAAACTTAAGCAAAAAGTTTAACTAAAGTGGAAGGCAGATAGCCAACGCGGTAAGAAGCACCGCGCGCCGCATATAAAGCAACCCAAGAATAAGTCCAAAAACACAAACAGAAATTTTTTGTTGGCCAAGACAAGATTTTTCTTCACACTTCGCAGTGTTCCAGAAAGAGAGGGAAAGAGGGGAATGAGTGAGAGAGAGTGTGGAGGTGAGTGTTGTGTAGGTGGTGGTGGAGAAGGACGAGGAGGTGGCCGTGGAATGAAAAAGATATAACACACGCACATATTAGTATGCATACATATGTATGTGTATATAGGTTTACCGATTTGCGGCTAGTTTTGATTTTATTGACATATGGCCAAAGTGTCGAAGGACGCCTGAATTTGAACTAAATTGGAGAAGTTTTTGCATGTCACGTACCAAGCAACAAAAAAAACCTTGACCAATCCCCTCCCTCATTGTTTGAGGACCTTACCACCGCCCCCATTATATCCTGCCCTGGTTAAAGAAAAAAAAATGGCAAGCAAATTGGTTGCGCAAACCCTAAAAGAAAAACAAAAACCAACAACAAAGAAAAAAAATGAAAGGAAAACAACAATCAAATATTTTACCAACTTTTTGAAGCTGCCACCGCCGGCTTGCAGCATATATTGTATACATACATATGTATGTATGTCGATATATGCAAATATATATATGTATGTATGTATACAAAAAAGCATACAAACATACATACATATGTACAACAGTACATATTAGTTTTTAATTTTTTTTTTTTTGTACTGTAATAAAAATAGTCTCATTCATTCTTGCAGATTCAACGATTGCAATAGAACGGCCAAGGGGGGAGAGAAAACAATATATGGCGAGCAAACGAGAGAGAAAGAGCGAGAGAGTTGGAGAAAAGGAGGAAGCAGAGGCGCGCAAGCAATCAGCATCGGCATCTAGAATAAACATTAATAGCACTTTCGCTGTGATGACTACTGTGGCGACGTCGGCAGCGTCGTCGACGCTTGCTACTGCATCCCATATACATATATCTACTATATAATCCCATTGAGTAATCGAGTAAACTCACCGATAGATCGGAACCGGTCGGTCAATGCAGTTTCCAAGTGACCTACTCTTACTTTTACTCGTCCGTTTGCTCTCCATCATTCTAGTACTCTCTCTCTCTCTCTCTCTTTCTCAGTCTCTTTCCCTGTCAAGCTGTTGAATCATTTTTTTTTTTTGCGATAATTTCTTATCAATTTGAATAGATTGTAATTGTTAAGTGTGTGTAATGCATGGCCAATATCGTATATGCATATCTCTATACATCGGTATGTACCTGTGTATACATATATGTACATATGTATGAATAATCTAGTGCGATTTGATTAGAAAGTGCGTAACCCATATCTCCTCTACATGGTTCATATATGTATGTAACTAGTATACTATGATCCAAACAAGATCACACTTATCCCATTATGCATTTCGATATATGTATGTACATACATACCTAATAGGAGAAAGAACTTCATATGATGAATATATGTACATATGTATGTATATATTTGTAGCCATTTTGTAAAATTTCCAGACACGTTCTATTATTTTATTTGCTGTTTTATTTCTAGGAAATATTTTTCTAGATTATTGGGATTCCTTTGTCTCTCAATTTTCTCACTTAACCCTATTTTATCTTTATCTCATTCGTTAGTTAAATTATTTACATTTCCTACTTTTTTCACTTCTTATCATAATCAGGGAATTTGTATTGAAATGGATTCTTCATTTTTGTGGGACTTCCTAAATCGAATGTTTAATTTACGTTTACATTGATCTAATCATTACTATTGCCTTGTATATATCTAGATATGTATATGTACCGCATTCGCAGTGATCGCCTATGATCGTATGGTGGGGCCGCCGGGAGATCGAACAATTCCGACAGCGGCGCCAATGTGTGTAGTATATTCTCGGCAAGCATCCAAAGCATCGGGGACCAGTACACGCGTGAACGATGTCGTGCGTTGACGGCGGTTTTTGAGTTCGGAGCGTTCCTAAAGAATTATTGTGGAGATCGACGGTAAACCCCCTTCAATAAATGCAAAGTATTTAAGAGATGCATTGAGGATCATCTATGTATCTAAAAAATGTACTTAAAGTGAAGTGAAGTCAACAAACAGCATTGATTGAAAGCTTAAATGTTGTTTATTTTATAAATGTGCAGTATTTCCGGTTAGAAAATACATATGCGAAAAGTGTATTTCGGTTTATTTTTTTTTTCTTATGGTCTTTTCTCTCGCACAGTCTCTCTCACTCTGTCTTGTGGTCAAAGATTTCACACACCCAAGTACCCAAAATAGTTTCAAAAATAGCACACAAAAATAGTATAAAAGCGAAATAAAACACACACTTAACACCCAACATAGTACACACTCGTGAGATCGCACATAGATACAACAGTGTCGTATCGGACAAAACGTTTGCTGCCTTTGCTCTATGTAAATATTTTGATCCTAACCGATACTCTTCTTTCTCTGTCTCTCCCACGGTATATCTGATTGATGGGGCCTAGGCCTACGGTTAGGATAAGATCTATGCAATGGATGATGCGGCTGATCTCTAAAACCTTCGCATATACAAATAGATAGATATACATATACATATATATATACATACAGACAAATGTAGTATATATATATGTACATATACATACATACATACATATATGTATGTATATGTATACCCCTGATTTAAATATTTGTACTTTTTCTTTCCTTTCCGTTTTCTTCGATATGTCGCCCCGTCGACGTTGTTTTTATTTTTAGATCAACAATTTTTTATTTTGATTTCATTTCTCTGCCTCTGACTTTGCGTATATTAGCATTTACTTATACACACACACACACAGAATCATACTCTAAATATATGTATGTATGTATATACATATATGTATATATATATATACATATGTACATATCGTTTTATATCGTCTGTCTGTGGCAGCAACAGCATCCAACATGTGTTTGAAATTGCAGCAGCAAACCGAACAAATTCACAATTTGCGTGCATCATCATTATCTTATTTATCGCTTCTCCCAAGATTTCTTTTTTTTTTTTGGATAGTTTTTGGCGGTGGTTTATTTATAAATATTCCGATGACTTGGAAAACCGCATTTGCATTAGTGCTAATTGCCATAGACATTTAATTTAAAGACTGTGCAAATCAATTCACAATTTGGATCTAAGATATTTTAAAGTGCGGTGAAAATCAAAGTTGTTTTCAAGCATATTCAACAATTAAAGATAAATAATTGAACGACAACCAAATTTCTGATTAAAGTTTCCGTGGAGGTATGAAGGATGCTTTCTACAAGGGGATTATCTCAAGTCCACAGTAAAGTTTAAACCAAATATCTAGTCGAAATAATGCTAAGCTAATTTATAATGACGCACAGAAGTTTTAGTCCAAAAGATCTTCGAAAGAAAATTTGATTTAAAACTAATTTTTGTGTAGGGGAAAAAACGTAGTAAGCGAAAATGAAAATGTTGACCAATTCTTACAACTGCATTGTTAAAGGATATGAAAGCAATGGAATGATCTGGCCTAAATCTCTGTTTACCAACGAAAAACTCAATGTTAAGCACCCAGCGCTGTGGCCTTTAAAATTGAAATATATTATTTTTGAATAGCTGCTGTTAAATTCTCAATATCTTGTGAATTATTAAAATGATTATTTAAAATTTGTTTTTAAAAATCATTTCACACACACACACACACACACTCCATCCCCTTCCATAAAGTCCGAAAAACGATTCGGAACGGCAATTTGGCATAATTTGCGCACTACGTGCCCGGAATTATGGGAGCCCACAAATACATACTATATTATATATCGTACAACTTCCGTTACAATATCATCTCCTTTTGACCCCATCCACTTTCTTGTCAGTATCTCGTCCATTTCACCCAGATGACCAACAAAGAGAATACATTTAACTTGCAAATGACATTTTGTAGTACCAAAAACACAAAATTTATGCATCAATTATGACGCGCGGGCGGTTCGCGAAAACAACAAAAAGAAAAAAAGGAGGAGTAGGTGATGGGTGGTAAAAGAATAGGCAAAAATGTGTCGACGTATAAGAAATTTCTGGACTGTAAGATTGAATGGAAGAGGGCGGCGGACGGGTATCCAAGAAATACGCCTGTTGGTTGTTTATAAAATTCCATCCAACGTTAGTCATATATTGCTGATATATCCGAGCGAGGGCGTACACAAATAAGGCGCGAAAAGGCAATCGGCACACACAGCAACTGAACCGTTGTGGAAACGATGGAGGAGATACATACGTACATACATACGTAGAAACATACACACATAGATGCTTGCGGTTGGGGGTAGTAGGGTGGAAAGAAAACGTTATTGCAGATTCGGGATTTATTTTCGATTGAGGTCGACAACAAGAGGAACATATTTCTCAGTATATCCAATGGATACGTTTACGTACGTACGTACATACATACGTACATACATACGTTCATTACGCGATGCCGCTAGCCAGCGGTTGGTTTCCTTATTTACCACATACAGCAGCACATCATCATTATCAGCTGGGCATGACTAGCAACTTGTCTGCTTTGGAAACGTCAGAGAGAGAGAAAGACGACTTTAATAACTTGACATATTTTGCTTTTCTATATATCATATATGTATGTATATATGTATATATACATATATATAATTATTTCATTTCTTACATTTAATTTAAATTTTCTTGTTTTTTTTTTTTATTTTAAACAAAATTTTTCATGTATAAATTTTTATTAAAATATTTTTCTCAATTTCTTTAATTTCATTTGCAGAAGGACGCTCGTACTTTCCGCCCGGCTTAAGTTTATTGTTTAATATTTTGAGTTTCGGTTATCGACGGCGTCATGACAGACACGACGGATAACAAGAGTACTGAGTGCACTGTATCTGTATATGATCAGACACCTGGTTCGCAGCAAAAGAAGATCAATGTGGTTTTGCGTTCACATTACACTGTACAGCATGTAATTAATGTGATTGGGACACAGTTTCCCTATGGCAAATTTGAGCTAATACTACAGCCGCACGATAATAAAGATTTGGTGAGTTTGGTCATCGAATTGCTCAAGAGAATGATAAACTGATAAAGATTCGGATGTGTCACCTCTATTTGTCGACTGATTGTATTAGCCATATGATCCATATTCATGGAAATAAGCATCAAGAATTGTTCTCTTTAATGATGAGACATTTTGCTGGTTTTTGTCCCATTGCATCACATTTTGCTTTGTCAACTTGTTGTATAATCCTCCTCCTCATGGACGATACACACACATGCACACACACACACACAATTTCAGCGGGGAATTTGCACGTATTTCCATTTCTTTGCATATTCGTTTTTTTTTTATTAATTGATTTAATTTATTTCTTTTCAGGTGCATCTCAATAACTTGGATTCAGAATTGCTGTACGAGGTGGGAGGATTCGAGCATCAGTTGGAAAATAGTTTAGTTCTCCTACCCTCAGGCAGTTGGGATGGTAATGTAACAAAACGCTTTGAGTTGCCCCTGAAGAAGGCTCAGGGATTGGTTAGTCTACATAGCAAAGATAAATCAAGAAAAAAATCAATATCACCCGCAAAGAAAGAGAATACAGAGACGACGACATCGCCAACGAAAAAGGGCAAATCGGAAACGTCATCAGTAAAAAAGGAAAAATCTGAGACATTATCTTTAACCAAAAAAGAAAAGGACTCCTCCTTAACGACAACGGAAACGGTGTCAGAGACAAAGTCGTCGGTATCACCAACTAAAAAGACGGAGAAAACCAAATCATCAACCACTGGGGAGACGAAAAAGAAGCGTCTGACAACTGGTGAGAAGAGCTCAACCACCAGTACCACCAGCAGCAGCAGCAGCACAACAACAACAACAGTAACAACAAAAAAGAAATCCTTGAGCAAGGCAAGCAAGAGCGATTCATCAAGTACGAGCAGTAAGTCAAAAACATCTATCCAGGAGGAGGAAGAAGTGGAAGCGGCAAGAACTGCTGCTGTAGTCCAAGCAGCTACCACCATAATTGAGAATGGAACAAGCAGCAGCATGACGAATTCCTCCTATGACAACATGTCCGTTGACGAGATAAACAAATTGGAAATATCCGAACAATTGCCGGCACAAAATCGTATTCTGATTTCACCGATAAATAATGCACCATCCGAGCTATTTAACATAAGTCCTGTCTCCGATGCTGAACAGTTATCGGATGATGATTTGGCCTTGGGAGCATCAGCAAGTCCCACAACATTAGCAATGGATCCATTTGATTTTGCAACTAATGTAAACAATTCAGATGAAAATGGAGCCAATGGCGATGATCAATTAGTTTCAGCCAAAGATGTGGGCCTCGATATTGGAACAAAAGATTACCAACAGTCAGATGTATCCAATTTTTATCGTCGGAAATATGGTGGGGATTTACCCTCATGGCAGAAAATAGACACAAGTACGGCAGATTTTGTGAATTTGGCGACATCTGAAAAAGAGAACTCTACGGGAACGGTTGAAGCAGCCGTAGGAGTTGGATCATCATCACCCCGTCCTAGCAATCGTGGCTATGTTGGACTGGTCAATCAGGCCATGACATGCTATCTAAACAGCTTACTCCAGGCACTATATATGACACCAGAGTTTCGAAATGCCTTATACCGATGGGAATTTGATAATGATAACGAGGCCAAAAATATCCCATATCAATTGCAAAAGCTATTCCTTAATCTGCAAACATCACACAAATCATCGGTAGAGACAACGGATCTAACACGAAGCTTTGGCTGGGATTCAACAGAGGCGTGGCAACAGCACGATATCCAGGAATTGTGCCGTGTAATGTTCGATGCCTTGGAGCATAAATTCAAGAATACCAAACAGGCTAATCTTATATCAACATTGTATGAGGGCAAAATGAATGATTATGTTAAATGTTTGGAATGCAATACAGAGAAAACGCGTGAGGATACATTCTTGGATATACCATTGCCAGTGCGTCCATTTGGTAGCAGTTCAGCCTATGGCAGCATTGAAGAGGCATTGCGTGCCTTCGTTCAACCGGAGACCCTCGATGGCAATAATCAATATCTGTGCGAGAAATGCAAAAAGAAATGTGATGCTCACAAGGGATTGCACTTTAAGTCATTTCCCTATATACTGACACTGCATCTAAAGCGATTTGATTTCGATTATCAGACCATGCATCGCATTAAATTGAACGATAGGTAAGCATAAAGAGAATCTAATTGATCAAGGTCATTGTGGTAAGATCGTTTTGAAATGGATAAACTAAACTGTTGGTCCATCTATTTAACGACATTAATAATTGCAACCCTTTTATCATTTTAAGAGTAACCTTTCCGCAAACGCTTAATTTGAATACGTTCATCAATCGCAACACTAATGGGGATCAGTATCAGATGAATGGTCACAATTTGGACGATTGTAGTACAGCGGACAGCGGATCAGCCATGGAGGAGGATAATCTAAGTAGCGGTGTTGTTACCACTGCCAGTTCCAGCCAACATGAGAATGATCTAAATGACGAAGACGAAGGCATTGATATGAGCAGTAGCACTAGCAAAAGTACCAAACAGGATGCCGGACCCTATATGTATGAACTGTTTGCCATTATGATCCATTCAGGTAGTGCATCTGGTGGTCATTATTATGCCTACATCAAGGATTTTGATAACCACGAATGGTTCTGTTTCAACGATCAAAATGTGTCCACTGTAAGAGACTAGCGAAAAAATTATAATTATATAATCAAACGATTCAAGAATAAACTAAAATTGCTAAAAATTTTAATATTTTCAGATCACACAAGAGGATATACAGCGTTCGTTTGGTGGTCCCAATGGCAGTTACTATTCCAGTGCGTATACATCGTCGACAAATGCCTATATGCTAATGTATCGTCAGGTGGATGCGAAACGTAATGAGCGTGCTGCCAAATGTGATGATTTTCCGGAGCATATCAAATCTTTGCTCCCCAAACTTCATGCCGAAGAGGAGACGCGTTTTACCCGACTGGGAAGACATGTTACTGTAACAGATTTGGCTCTGCCAGATTTATATAAACCCCGCGTATATTTCTATAATCCTTCTTTAAAAAAACTAAAAGTAACTCGTGTCTATGTGTCTCAGAGTTTTGATATTAATTCTGTCCTATCTACCGCCTATGATATGTTAAATGTTGATCAATTCGCTCCACTTAATCGGTGTCGTTTGGTGGCCTATAATTCATCTGGGGATACCATAATACAGTCTTTAGAGAATTGCACGGATCCGACGTTAACCGAGCTGAGGGCATCACAAAATTTTAGCTTGGACTTTCTACTGGAATACCGTTCAGAGGGTCAGGAATTTGAGATCTACAAACCGGATGGTTCAACATGGTATGTTTATAAGGTAGAACTATCGACCATGTCGATGGACGGTCCCTTCCTGGTTTATTCAGCAGCGCGGGAATCCAGCGATGTTCTACGTCACTCCATTGCCACCCGTTTACACATTAGGGATGAGAATAAATTTCTGTTGGCCACAGTAAGGGGATCGAAAGCCTTTGTTGCCTATGATCCACAACCGACGCCCGAAGCCCAATTGCAGTTACAGGAGTTGGCCAATACGCAATTTAAACATATTACCTACTTCTACTTGAATGTGCCTAACACTGATGCGGCGACATTGGAAATGTTAGGGGTGCCCAGCATAGAGACAACAGCAATAACACCAACAACTATTTCGACAGAGGTAACCAATGATGATGCAATAATAAGAATAATAATGATTATAAATTTAATTTTATTTTGTATTATCTTTTAAGAACTCAAGCGGCGGCGATGTGGTAGATGCTGCCCTAATGAATGGATCCAATGTGGGTGAAATGTTGCCCAATTGTGATTGGCGTCGCTATAAACGTGATCTATTGGATCCTCTTGCGGTACCGCCTGGACATGAATCTAATTCAGAGGATAGCAGTTTAAGTGACGGTGATCGCACTCTAGTGGAAACAGAATCCCTACAACATCGTGGCGGTGGCGATAGCCAAGTTAGTTCCACTAGTCACTCACCACAGTTATCGAGTCCCGAAGATGAGGCCGCCTCCCATGATGCCATGATGCGTGTGCATGCCTATTGCAATGGCAATGGTAGTTATTCAGCAGCAGATGCAATGGACTCAAGTCTTTCACCCTCCAGCAATAGTTCCGCCACCAATCACTTTTTCCATGCAAGTGAAATTGATTGTGTGGATATTGTGGGCACAAGCTCGATCACATCCGGCCATCTGTCGGATGATGAGGCCCATTTGAGGAAACCCACCCGCGCTTATAAACTCCTGGTCGGCAATCAAATGCAAATGGCCGCATTTAAGCGGCATATTGAGCGATTAATTAAAGTGCCAAATGCCTACTTTAAATTACAGCGGAAAAACGAGAATAATATCTCAAATAGTCAAAACAATTTGTTTATCCTTCTCAATGAGGGTGAAACACTCACCGTGGAGTTGGGTAAAACCCTACAATCGGATGAGTATAAGGCCAAAATACATTTTCTCCGTCTCAGCGATTTGGACAACGAAACTGCTCGATTGCCCTGCGTTTGTGAATGGGTCTACAATTCAAATACAACAGTTGAACAGGCCAAACATGAACTTGTTGCCAAATTACATCGTATCGATAGCAAATACTCCAGTCTGACACTGGAAAATTGTCGCATTTGGCTAAAGGGGGGAAGAAGTTTCATTAAAATTTTAGGTAACGATGAGACGCTCTACTGTGAAATGAGATCGACCACCACAACTGAGGTAAACTTAATAAAGGAAATGCCACTAAATAAACCATAAATCTAACATTAATCTTTGCCCTTCGCAGTTCATAATCCAAGAGTGCGATGAGGGTGTAAAAACACAGCCCCATGAGGATGCTCTAACCATCTTTGTGAGGCAATGGTATCCAAATAAAATGGAATTTGGCAAATTTCAGGAGATAACTTTGGATAGTAAGTTCGTGTGTGACAGTGCATTTGATGACGAAAATGTTTTCTATGGTTTAGAAATAGCAGCCACAAGTATTTTTTTTCTCGAGTCTAGAGGCGAACAGTTATTAATTACTTAAGCTAACCTTCATTTGTTCATTTGTATGTATTTTTTTGTAGTTGACAGTGAACTCAGACGATCTATATCACAGATTTGCAATATCACCGTAGATAAACTAAGTTACATGAAGGTGAGTTGGCTAAAATGACACACAACTGAGAGAGGTTCATCTCTTAAAACAATAAAACTATTTCTAATTTATATATGACAGGTGAACAGCAATTTTCCCTGCACAAACATATCGGCTGTCAGCATAAATGAGTCAACCAGTTGGTTGTCAGTGCCAGGTTCTCTGGACACATATCCGCTGAATAGTAGTCAGACAGGCACTATGTATTTGTACAAGTAAGTAAAACGTAAAATAAGAAAACTTGTGTACTTTGACTCAACCACAAATGATTTTTTTTCTATTTTAGAGATAAAAGCATAGCCCCGCGTGAATTGACATTAGAGGAACGCCGGCAAATGACCGCCAGGGAGAAGGCTCGTTTGGACCGCTTGGGTTGCATTTCAACAACACGCTATTCCCAGCGTCGTGAACGAGCCTTGAAAATTTATTTGGACTCGCCGGAGAAATCTAATAATGTATCGGCCTCGGCTCCAATGGATGCGCATATTGAAAACTAAAAGAAAGAGACAAAAAGAAGAAAAAGAAACAACAGAAACAGAATACCCCAAAATCCAATTAAATTATACAAAATTTGTGTACTTTCAAGCAAAACAAAACATGAAAAAAAAAAACAAAACTAAAGTAACTTAATTAAAATGGAATCCTAGATCTTGTTGTAATCAAAAAAAAAAAAAAAAGAGGGAAAGAAAAAAAACGGAAAACGCTCGTCATCATCATCTGAATTGCTAAAACGAATTCTTATTTTATTATTTGTATATCATTATGCTATAGTTTTCATTTTGTTTTTGTTATTTAAATTCAATTGTTGTTCCGAAAGAAATTTGGTATTACTGGAGCAGCTTTATCTAAAGAAACTTCTCCTCATTTTTCACCTTCAGGATAACGAAATTAATATTACATACTATTATTCTTGCTACTTTTTCGTATTACAAGAAGTTCAAAGATGAGACTGTGTAAAATTAAAAAAAAAAAAAAACGAAACAAAAAGAAAAACTTAAATAATGCAATCTACTTTCAAAATGTATAATTGTGAATCTGAACATCAAAACTAATTTAAAATGCAAAACAAAACAAAAAAAGAAAGAAAACAAAAACTAAAAAGGAAAAACAAATTAAACAATATATTGCATTTTTATTCAACTTTTTTTAATTTGCTATTTAAATCTGATATAAGCGGAAGGAATCGATCAACGGGGTAAAGTGCAATACTCAAACATTTTGTGTAAGCAATAAAAATTGGATTTATGATCCAGAAATTTGGCTAAGTTTTACGTTTCAAAAACGACTAAAAAATCATTTGAATTTGAAAAAACGAAACCTAGACGAACCTTACAAAATCAATTCATAAATGAACTTTTTAAAATTGAAAATGGGTTTTTTTGCAAGTAACTATATCTTTGTTCAGTCTAGTCAGCCTGATTTTTAAAAATGAAGAGCGCATGATAGAAAAAGAAGCAGACTTTTGTATACCAAATTTAAACCTAGTAGCTTTTAAAAGTGAGAGAGAGTGAGATGGCACTAGAGTATTAACTTGGCATATTTATAAAATAAAAAATCTAAATGACCGGGCTATCTTCGACCATGCCCTTAAGAATTCAGCACTCGTCAAATCCGTGTAACAAGGCAACAGATGTTTGTATGACAAATGGCTATATAATATGGCCAACCGATTTTGATAAATCTTTAGATGTACACCAAAATTACAAATTAAAATTAGCAAATTAATGATAAACGTTTTAAAAAATATCCAATTTACGATTGTAAAACTCCATTTTTGGCCGATCGTCCCTATAACAGCTATAATATATAGGTATACAATCAGGATGAATCCGATATGTATAAAACCAACTGCAAAAAGAGACCTATGTGTCAAATTTCAGCTCTGTGGGCTCTCGGAGCAGATTTCGTGATGACTATGACTAGCTTCTCATGCTAATCAAAAATTGATATTTAATATATATATGCATACTATATTATAATATATATCGGAGATGCTTTCCTTTATACATTGCAAACTTCTAACCAATATAAATATAACTTTATACACAAATATTACATTTGATAAAAAATATAATATGGAAAACACGACTTACCAACCAAGCAATCAATATGCATTGAAATCCATGTGCGAATCGAAGTACCCTATTAAAATCGGATGAGATTGCATTAGGATATTACCAAGAGATGAATTTTATTAGGCAATTTCAATTTAAGCCAAAAATAAATATGATTTTAAATGTGTCTTGATTCAAATTGAAATTGCCGATGATTTAATTTCTTTAAGGCATCGATCCATCCCCAACGATCGACTTTAGACGATCCATGTAATTTTATTTAATTTTTTTTTTTTGTTGTGACTGACTCGTTGTTGTAAATTTTAATATTGAAGAGAAACTAAAACGCAAGTGATATTTTGGGTTTGTTTTCTTGTTTCTTTTTATAGAAAATGTTAATTTTATTTAATACCTACTACGCAGCGTAATTTTAAGATTAAGTGTTAAAAATTTTACAAGTCGACGACAGTTCTTGACCTTTTTGTGGCATTCTCGTTGCGATTTTTCTTGATTTTTTTTGTTATGTTTTTTTGTTTTTGTATGGACAAACGCTTAAATTAGGTAAAGTAAATAGAAAAGTAATAAGAAACAGATATCTGAAATTTTCCGGGTTTTTTTTTCTATTTTTTTTTTTTTCCAAAAATTCCAATTAATCAAGGAATACAAAGAAAAATATTGTCAATTGATAGAGTAAAGATTTGATTACTTTTTTTTTTTTTTTGTAGGATGGTGTATGGGGAATCCTTGGATAGTAGGGAGGGAAAGGTGGTGGGAAGTTGTTTTATTTGTTTTGGGATATTTGAATTTACTACGCGAGTTTTAAACAAATTCGATAGTAAAAATCTATTTAGAAGGCGGCAGCAGTAGGCAGCGCAATTGTTCACATGTTTTATAGAGAGGGGGTATGGGGGGAACAGATCAGATTAGATCTTCTAGATCTATGCCTTGGTCTCAACGGCCGGCGCCGATTCCACTTGTGTAGCTCCAGCTCCAGCAGCAGCGGCAGCAGCCGCTCCCTTCTTACCCTTGCCTTTACCTTTAACGGGTCCTAATGGTTGCGTGACCAATTCCTTCAGCTGCTCCTGAGCAATGCTATGCTCACTTACGTAATTTTCAACATTGAAAGGTATTCCGGTTACCAGATTAACGCCATTGGGCATAAGCAGAACTGTGTGCTTAAATTGAGCCACAACTTCGGCTAAAACATGAGAAAAAGAAATTTAAGTTATTTTAACAATAATTTTCAATCTCAGCTCATAAACAATTAATTATATGGTTGAGAATCGGTTACATTTAACAATATATATATATCATATCAATATAAATAATTGTTTAAATAATTTGTGGTTATGTCATGTTCAGTCACAGGCCAAATTGAAGGTAAATGCTGAAGACGTCATAACTTAATTTTGATCTAGCAAAATGTCTGGCCATAAATGGAAACTTACATGTGTGCTACCAATTATGGAATTAAGTTTTGCTAATACATTAAGAGAGAGAAAGAGAGAGAGAGAGAAGGAATTTAAATACTTACATGGTTTTTCATACAGGACTTGGAAAGGCTCAATCATCTTGTGGGAAACGCATTCGACAACGCCCATACGTGCCTTAGTTTCCTCCTCAAAGCTTCGTATATTGAAGGGCATATTACCATATTTTGTTTTCACTTCAGCCAGCAAAGCACGAGAAGCCTTCAATTTAAGCATATAGTTCTCATCGGACTTTTTGAAAATCGAAACCTTTGTATCCTTCTCGCGACCCTGCGAAACAAATATCAAGCGAAAGCGCACAAATGTGTATTAGAAAATTGTCTCAAATATATATACTTAATATATTGATTTACGAAGACGTTCTCAGATCTCATAATCTAATGATCTTTGATCAAATGCTCAGTCAAGTTGCCAAAGTGTCGAATTCATTATATGTGCCGAAGGCTGCCAAAAGCCAACGCCAAGTCAGTTACAGACTTACATACAAAGAATCTTCACTATATTAACTTTATTGGGTATTCAACCTCAAGCGCGTAAGTTTTTAATCATTGAACGGAACTATAAATCGACTACCATATTAAGGGGATACTAACCACTCCTTCTCCGCTGCTTACGATTACATCAATGGCATAAACTTCATGCTTCTCAAACGTGCATTTCTCATGTTCTTTGCGTTGTGCCTCGCTAGGATTCTGTATGATTGTCTTTTCACCATCAATTTTGAATTGTTTTAGCTCATGACTAAGCATACCCTCGATGGGTTTGCACTTGTATGATTCGCTGATTTGTTGTACGGCATCGGTAATAATGTAGTTCTATAATATAAAAAGAAATAGAATATAGAGAATCATTCATATAATCAAATTTCTAACAAAGATTGTATCATAAATAGGTATAAAAAAGCAAAGTTCAAATTAGGATTTAAAGACGGTTAAAGATAATTAAAATTCTATTTAGATAAGCTAACCAAAATATTACAACAACAAGAATACTAATTCTGTGGACAATAGTAAAGACCGAACATTTCTAATTGAAATCTGAACTTGTTCAGTTCACGATATTGCCCTTTGATCTGTGCCAGACATTGAGCTGAAACTGTTGACAGTTGGCCCACAGTCAATCCGTTTGTCGGCAAGAAAAGATAACTTAAAAGTAAACATATATATAGACAGTTTATGGTGTAAGTCTGAGATCAGATTATAATCTAGGCTAACCATTAATTGACTTTAATTCTTATCTATGCAAGTGTTGAGATGTTTGAGTTTTTAATATAAACCACACAGACAATCCGTTGCTTGCACAATGACAGATCGACGATAAGGATGGAATGGATTAAATGAATGCCAACTTACGCTGTCACCCGCTTTAAGCAGACGCAGGGCAGCCTGGACAGCCCAATAGGCAGCCAATATAACATCAGCCGAACGTCCGGTAATCTTCTCATTTTTACCCACAACAATTGTATGAGCGGCAACAGCAATGAAACCATCAATATGGGCGCCCAAATCACTACGAAAAGGTAAACAAATCCACAGGAAAATCATAATAAATTACTGATTCAGTCATTTGATTAAGCCAACCAATTTTTGCTTACATTTTTACTACATCTCCCGATTTAAGCAAATAATCCGCATCATTTTTGGCTGGAGAAAAATGGCATACACAATTGTTTACAGAGAGGCAGGTAGGAAAAGCAATGCCCTTCTTTAAGTCCTTTTCTTTTTTGTAAACCTATAAAAAAAAATGGAAAAAGAACATGGCCAATTGTCAGTATCATGAGAACATTTTCATCAAAGTATGCCAAGTTAAAATGTCCTCAGATCTCATAATCTGAAAATCTTTGGGTCTGCCTGGATGTGGTGGCACGTGGTTTAAATGCACCATGTGCGCTTGATAGCCCATTTGGCTAACAAAACACCTGCAAATCCGGACGTAACCCTCAAATGTGTAGGTTTTAATCATTGGACATTAAACGCGCTAATATCTATATATAGATGCCAAGTGGCCAACTCACTTTGCCGGTTTCCTCTGTTAGCAATTGGTCACCCTTAGAGCAAATGTAGCGTACTGAGGCATCCACCACACACAAATCAATCAGTGCCTTGAGGATTTCTAAAAAAAAAATATACGAAAATCAATTTCACTATTAAATAGTTATCTTTGATTTCTTTATTTTTTTTTTGTTTGTTGGCTTGGCGGCGTGGCTTATATCACCTCACCGCCGCCACGTAGCGGCCCCTTAAGATTTTGGCTTCACTTTCACTGCCGTTTTTTCCCCATATTTGCGATTGACTTACTGTTTACTATTTCGCCAGCCAATTTATATTTGGTAACCACCAAATCCTCGGCTATGGTCTTCTCGGGCTCTTTTTCCACGTCTGCCATTATTTCAAAGTTTTTCAATTTCGTTAGTTTTTATTTTCTATTTTTTTTCTTGTGTTAATATGGCGACCTGAAAGATCTGAGCAAAAGTGGGAAAAATATACGACCACGAGGTGACGCAAAATGAGTTTGGGCTCACTAATCGGTTTATCGAGTAGAAAAAAAGCGCAATTTATCGATTTGGAAAAGCCTGTAAGCAACAAAAAGGGTGACCGTTCGATACGATATATTCGCCCTTACAGCTTCTTTCGACAAATTGCCTATCGAAGTAGTTGCCAGTCATCTTTTTGTTTTTGGTTTATCCGCATATTTACAAATTAAAGTTTGCAGAAACAGAAAAAAGAAAACTACAACGACAAATTGAAAAAAAAAAAAAATGGCAGTACGCGTAATCAATGACGAATCGCATTTCCAAGCGGAGCTGACCCAGGCTGGTGTCCGTCTTGTTGTTGTAGATTTTACAGCCTCATGGTGCGGACCCTGTCAAAGAATCGCTCCAATTTACGAAGTGTTCTCGACTAAGTATCCCAAGGCCATATTCCTTAAGGTGGATGTAGACAAATGCCAGGATACGGCAGCTGGTCAGGGTGTGTCGGCAATGCCAACTTTCATATTTTATAGAAATAAGACAAAAATCGATAGGATTCAAGGAGCAGATGTCAATGGTTTGGAAGCGAAAATCCAAGAGCACATTGGTTCAAGCAGTGGGGAAGAGCCAGGCGAAGATTATGGCCAGGGATTGGTAGGTTTGGAAAGATAATTCAATGAGCAAACTTAACTTCTCTCCATTTTCTTCTCCAGATGGAACTAAACACCTTCATATCTAAGCAGGAATGCGAATGCCTCAACGAGGCCGATGATCATAATCTAAAGCATGCCCTGGCCTCTGCCGGTGGTTATTTGCAATCCGATTGTGATGAGCAATTGATCATGTCCATAACTTTTAAGCAGGTTGTTAAAATACATTCCCTGAAGTTCAAGGCACCTTCTCAATTGGGGCCCAAGGATGTGAAATTGTTTATTAATCAACCGCGCACCATTGATTTCGATATGGCTGAATCTATGAGCAGTGTACAGGATTTGACGTATGTTGTCTTCATATTGAAATTTCTAAATATGCTTTATAATTTTCTTCTCTTTCATTTAGATTGGCTCAAAAGGACTTGGACCAGGGTCAGCCCATCAATTTACGCTATGTGAAATTCCAAAATGTCCAAAATATTCAAATCTATGTCAAGAATAATCAATCTGGCGGCGATGTTACACAAATTGATTATATTGGCTTTATTGGATCGCCCATTATGACCACAAAGATGAACGATTTTAAGCGCGTGGCCGGCAAATAGAGTGAAAGTTAGTAAGAAAAAAAAATTATGATGAGACGTGATGAGAAGAGACTAGAATAAAGCAATGGAAAAGAAAGCAAACCATGTAATACAAATTCTGTGTTTTTTTAACTTGTTTTTTTTTTTTTTCTTGACTAAGCAAAATTATAAAATAAAAATTGATTCAAGTTGATTGAAAATAATGTATTTACAAAAACTGTTTAATATTAATCATTTGATATTTAGACGAGATTGAAGACAAAGCAAATGCATGACCACCCTTAACTCGGACCCTAATCGACTCCCAAAAGCTTTGCACACTGTGGATTACATTTAAAATATTTAACAATTTTAATTGTGCACCAAAGTCATTCATTTGTACAGCAACACATTATGTGATTAAATCGAATTTAATTTCTTTACAAGCCGGTTTTTCTTTATATCTCAGATGATGTTGAAGTTTTACTTTAACAATCCACTGTTATTCCACTGTGCCATTGCTCTGTTAAGCCGCTGTAAAGTTTCTGTTGATAAATACAACCCTGTTGCTATCGATAGGCAGCTCAGAGGCCCACACCCAAAACCAGAAGCAAACACAAAACAACAAATAGCATTTTCTAAATATTCAACAATCACATTATCTCCGATGCAAAAATCTTCTCATTTTGCACGCGAGGATTCCCAGGAGCACCTACCGCCCACTCACCCACACCATATAGTAAACATGAAGCGTCGCACCTTAGCTGGCACCTGCGGCGTGGGAGTTTTCATCTTTGCCTTTGCTTTCATAGCTATTGCCTTTGCAACGCCCAGTTGGCTGGTAAGTGATTATCGCATAACTGGTGCCAAATTGGATCGTCTGGGATTGTGGGTGCACTGCTTCCGTTCGCTGCCTGATGTGAATGATGATAGTCTACGGCGATTTTTTGTGGGATGCCGATGGGTCTATGATCCATTTACCACAGGCTATGATGAGATTCGTGGATTCCTACTGCCAGCCTTTATGATTGCCACACAATTCTTTTATACTCTGGCCTTTATCGGTATGCTGGTGAGTGCCATTGGTGTATTGGTATTCTTTCTATGCGCCGGACCAGATCAGAAGCATTTCATCTTATTGATACGATCCTTGGGCTACGTACTTCTTGCATCTGGTGTCAGTGCGGCTATTGCTGTAATTGTATTTGCCAGTTTTGGCAATCGAAATGGTTGGATGCCGGAGCATGCCAACAATTGGTTCGGTTGGTCATTTGTTTTGGCTTGTGTGGGCACTGTCTTTACTCTAGTAGCAGCCACTCTATTCCTAACCGAGGCAGATGTTCAGCACCGCAAACGATTGCAATTTAAAGAGTCTCAAACGCGATTCGAATTGGTTCGCGGTTAAGGTATATTTTCCATCCTTTTCTCTATATTTGGGTGAGTTTTTTTGTTTTTTTGTTTTTAGAGGAATGCATCCAAAGTAACCTTCAATTCTCTTCCCATTGCAGCTACTTCCCAGCTCTAACACACAGACACACATAAACAGTAGCACAACATTGAAACATTCTGTCCCCACGACAATTTTTACAAAGAAGAATTCTCACCATTATAATTAAAAACTAGTAGGTTTTTTTTCATGTTTGTATTTGTACTTTTTTTTTTGTTTATTTAGTTGAAAATGT
Organism: Drosophila emarginata; assembly: GCA_037075365.1. Taxonomy (NCBI): domain Eukaryota; kingdom Metazoa; phylum Arthropoda; class Insecta; order Diptera; family Drosophilidae; genus Drosophila; species Drosophila emarginata. The sequence goes on from JBAMCD010000296.1 coordinate 3,056,653, forward strand.
TTATGCAATTTGACAGTCCCCTCCCTACCCACCTCTCTCCACTGACCATCAAACCAACTGAAGTGCATCATTTGTATGACCAACCAGAAGAGACTTTTTTTCGCACACAGCTTTTAGTACTTATGAATCATCAATCAGGAAATTCCATTACTAAAAGAATGACTGCATTTTCAATCAAATACCAACCTACGTAGAGCTATGCTTGAATTGCTAGGAAAAATGTTTGGAAATGTGTTTCAAGTGCTTTGAAAATCTAAAAAGAAAATTGCCGATTTACAGTATTTTTTTCTGAAAAACACGTTTTCAAGTCTATATAAAAATGTTCGATAGTTCTGTAAATTGTGCTTACTTCTGTTTATCTTTATCATTCCATGTAGAAACAAAGGCTAAGAAGCCATTTAACTTATCTTTGTAATCATAACATTTTTGTCAAAAGAAAAGCGATAATCTTTCAAAAGTGTAAACAAATTGTACAATTTAGTGATATTTATCTCTGTTCAGATTTTCATAACATTTAGTCACCACATTTCCAATACATAAAATAGAGTATCCAGAACCAAGCTCGATAAACTAACTATATCAAATGAAGTTTACACTGTCAACGCTCAAATGAATCATCATGATTAATATAGCCACTATATTGCAAATACTGTATACCATAGCATAGGCAATACATACATACACATATCAATATTTGCATACATCTCTTTATATATATATATATATAGTAAGCGCTCAATTAACCTACACTCTGATGACATAGATACGATGGATATAACGCAGGCATTTTCGGAACTCTCTTACTCAAGTGCCTTAATTAGTGAAAACTATACAAAAATACAAATATAGAAAGATAGTTAATAGTGCCTTTTAATGCTAAAGAAAAATTTCTGTTTGGATTTTCGATTTTGCCTGCCACATATACGCATACATACATATACATATGTATGTGTGTATGTAAATATATTGGATTGCATAAACTTCAACTAAATTCAAGTAGCTGACCTAGTTAAGACATAAAGAAACCGATCGATAGATTAAGCAACTTTAAAAACCTCTAACTTCAACTGTATTAATATTTGTGTAAACTTTTTAAGAAAATGTTCAAAATTTTTTATTATCATATACACATTTATACAAAATATTTGTAAAAGAAAAGAAAAAACAATTTGAAAACAAAACGACGACTTTTTAGCTAAAGCGAAAGAATTAAATAAATGTTTTTTATTATATACAACCAAATAAATTAACTCGAATTTGTTAATACTCTCATACCCCACTATGATAGCCACTAATACTTAACTTTATGCCCTTTATCTATCAATGGACATATTGAGGAACAAAGATGTCAGCTTGAGCAGACGATTGACTCGTTGTTAATATATTTAACTAAAAAATGATAATCGAAAGTGCATTTGCCTGCATCTTTTTTTGTTTTTGCCTGCGCTTTGTAAAGGTTCAAGGTAAGATTTAAGTCCATGATCTAACAATGGGTTCCGTGTCAATTGTCTATTCAGTTTTCAGTTTTTCCCACCGTATCATTTGAGGGAGGGGAATGGGAAAAAGAAAAAAACTAGTTGTCGCCGTTGCCTCTTGTTTGTGTGTGTGTAGGATTTAAATTTGTGCAAATGCTTTTGGGTATTTGTATGGCATTGCATTATATTTTATATCTGTAGCAATAGCTAATAATGATATGCAATCTGCTGCCTGCTGCTTCTCTGGCTGTATCTGATTATAACAATTGCCTATGACAATAGGTGTGTTGAGACATGTCTAACAAAGCAAAAGATATAGATTAAAGATTTATAAATTGCTCAAATCAGAATGTATTTTCATAGAAAGCAGGTGCACGAAGTTTAAAGGGAATCCTTGGAAATTCTCCATTAAGCATTCCATTCAGGCAAATCAATATTTTGAGTACTGGTCTATTACAAGTCAAAGCTGTTTTAGACCGCTGAAAATTTCAACTGTTCATGTGGCAACACACTTAATTGGTTAACGATCTAAGTTGGCCATCCTTTTTTCACATAGGTATAGTCAATCGATTGTAAAAGTTAGTGGAAGTATTTAAGTGTACATCAAAGTTACCAATATAAAGTTTTGTGATCGCGGATCGTTTCTATGGGAGCTATGTATATAATATACATATTTGTCCAATGGGGATGATTCCAAGATATAAATTGCCTGCAACAGTCAAAAAAAACCTCGCTGCAAAATTTGAGCTCTGTAGATTTAATAATTTCGAAGAACAGAAGGATAGGCTATATCAACTCAACTCATTATGCTGATCAAGTATATATATACTTTATATTTTTTGTTTCCTTTGCAATTTTCTGACAAAACGGTAAAGTTAGAATTATGCAGTCATCATCCTTTAATAAATAAAAGTCACAATATGCAATCATCCTTATCATGTCCTTGTTGAATAAGATCTCTATATACAATCATTTTGCAAAACGTTGTTGAGAAAAACTTACTTTATGTAGGAAATATATTTCTTTTGTCGATTATAAACTATTTGGCTAATTATTTTTCGTGACTGCCATATTTGTTCGTAAAGTGGTTGACTTCTTTCACAGTGCTCTTGCTCTCACTGTGTTGTTTTACGCCTTCACATGATTATCTCATTTGTCAAAAATCTCCTTTCAAGCACTTAAAAACAAAAAGTCTTTAATGGATACCAAATTGAAATATATATGAAAATAAAATCCACTTGCTTATATAGGCATAATTAGTTTAACACATCGGGCTTTAAAGTAAAGCAAGTTAACAGATTTTCAACCCACACAAAAGCTGTGACCCGACTTGGCCATGAAGATGAAAAGTTCGCGTTGAAAGAAACAAAAATAACACTACGACAATTGATTGATGAAAAGATTAACAACTAACTAACTAACTAACTACAAAAATAAAAAAGGAAAAAACTAAATATTCAACCGGATGCAAAAATATCAATCTAAATGAGTCATTTTAGAGCAGCCTTGAGATACGTTTTAACACCCTTGCAAATTGTTACGTCAACTAATCAACTTGAAAATAATCAAAGCTTAAATTGATTAATGTTAACAAAACAAACAAAATTAGAATAGGAATAAACTCTCTCAAAATCCATTTTTTTTTCTGAATTCTGGCTAAAATTGTTATGCCCTTTCGCTAGGTTATAGAAAATGTGTTAAATGCAAATTATTTACGACATTTTATCTACTTAATTGAATAGTATAGCAAAATGACCTTCAGATATTTGCCAAATGCCGTTAGAATTAAATCCGTAAATCTTCTTAATTTTACAGACACGGAACGATTTAAGCGAAAATGTCAGATACAGAAAAATTAAAAACTCTTTGACAGTTAAAACTTGAAGAAGCAACAAAAAAAAAAAAAAAACCAACTAATTCTAAATCCTCTAATTAAAATGATTTTTTAATGCGTGTTATATACGACAGGAGACATTCAGACATCGCACATCAATGTTGCGTGTGTGAATCTTGTGAAAAATAAATTCAGTGAATAATACGGAAGATTATTATTATTTGGATTTGGTATGTATTTTTTTTTCGCTGCTTTTATATTTAATTTATATATGCGAAAAAAGAAACAAATAAATAAAAATTAATATATAAATAAATTAAGATAAAATACACCAAAAATGTTGAAAAATGTTGAATAAATTTGAAGTTAATTTGTTTCGAGTTTTTTTTTTCTTCGAGAAAAATTTCGTTTTCATTTGCATAAACTAGTCAAGAACTTGACCAAAAAACCAATCCAAAAAAAAAATAAAAATAAAAAGAAAAAAAAAAAGACGGCCAAAGAAGATAGACAACTCAACGACGCTTCATTAACAAAAGTCTATTGGAGTGGACCTGTTCTTTAGGCTTTAGCCACATAGTCAAAAGATTAATTGCCAACCAAAGCCAAACCCATCAGACGCAGCAGCATCAGGGCCGCTTTATGGGGCCAATGGGCAAAGGCAGCAAGGGGCTGAAAAAATTACAATTCTACATATGTACATTTATACATACATATATATATATATACATATGTACATATATGTTTCTTTTTTTTTCATTAGTAGAAAGCACAGCCCGAGAAACTGTTCGAGTAAATGTTTATTAGATCGAGATTTTGAAAATATATTGATACTTTTATTTACAATATTGAATTCTGGTTTTCATTGTTTCAGAATTAATATGATTATCATTTAAAAAATACTTTTTAAACTCTTGAACCGCTACTGGTTAACCAGAATTCAAGCATTTTGCATAAATTGATGTTTAATCAAGCAAAGAACCTCAACTAAAGTGAATGAACGCACATTGAAATTAAAAGTTTTGTCCAAACTGAAACTGAGAGTAATTCAAAATGTCCATAGAAAAATAACCATTAGATTGATTATTTGTTTCCCCATATATAAAAGCAAAAGTAAACTTTCATCTTTAATCGCTTATAAATATTTAATGTGGTAGAAGGTCTTCATTTCATTAAAATATATTTGTATATACATACATATGTGTTTATATATGTATGTGTAGTATATACACATTTTTTGTTTCATGACAAGTTTTAGAACAACTTTCATAGCAATTTAATGGGACCTCCTAATCAATTTAATTAGTTTCGTGAGTTCCTTTTACGATTTCAGTCAATTCCAAAACGACCTTGATCGGTAGGAATATATACATGATATATGCAGATTTTTGTTTGTTCAATCATTAAAATTTGGCATGTGCCTGACCAAATCCGCATCAATCAACAAGAATTTTTGAAACAAAAAGAAATATATATTTTTATACATATATATACAATATATACATATGTATATCTAGGTATATCTATGTATTTTCTGGAGCCGCTGTTTAATTATATATTTTTGATTTTATGACCTTTCCTATTTGCATTTGAATAGAAATTGATCTACATATAATCGATGTTAAATCAAGTAGTAAAAAAATTTCCGTTTCTTGTTTTGTCTATAATGGACATTAAACTAAGTAGTAAAACCAAAAATTTCTTGTTTCGGATCATTAAATGTTAAATGAAAATTAATTGTCAAATAGCAGAAACAAATACATATATTAAAAATATTTGTATTATATTGAAATTATTATCAAAAAAACAGAGGATGTCATGAACAAATAGATAGAAGGACATGTATTAGCAAACTTATCCGTTGATGCTCATCAATATAATTATATAATTTATGGGGTTGAAAATATTATAATTTTTCTGTTGTGAATTTAAAATTAACCTTAAAAAAAATGGGAAAAGCAGGAAACAGTTTCTACTGCAAGAAAAACTGATTTCCATGATTTCTGAAATTTCTCCACCTTTAAAACCTTTAAGCTTAACAAAGATTCCTCCTTATGCCAGCTTCAATTTTCAGTCCTTTGATAATGTGTAAAAGGAGACTAAAGGAGATGTAACAATTACACTTTCAGCCCTTAAGGACTCGCTGCAGGTTATGTGTAAGAATGTCACGTGCCTGAATTAGCGGCATTCAGGGCTCAGTTCTTATTTCAAAAATGTTTATATATTTTAAATATGTATACATATTTATTACCTACTAATTGAACCTGACCTAACTTAACACAGTTTGAACTTGACCTAAACTCGTATATAAAATTCCTTAGTAATTGCCATTAAATTCGACTTATTTGATTTGGAAATCGGACCCCCCATTATGTCACCGCTTCATAAGTTCTCACTTAAATATATCGATATATAAATTGATCTCGTGCGTCAACAAGTTCCTTGAACTTCATCATACTACACCAAAAATAGTTCACAATAAAAAACGTGGCAAATTTTTTTTTTTTTTTTTTTGTCGAAGTGATTCTTAGTTATTATGGCGGGGCAACCTGTACCTTTCAAATTTAACCATAACTAACTTTTGTTACCGAAAAGCCAGCATAAAGAATGTTCAAATGGTGGTGGGGGATAAACGAAGGTGGGAGAGGGCTAGAGATGGTGGACCTCAAATAGAAGATTATTATCATTCAAATTGTTCACCAAGTTGTTAAGCTGGATGAGCAAGATTTTGGTGATTTTTTTTTTTTTTTTTGCCTTGTTTGCCTTTGGGTTTGAGCATAAAAATAGTATGTGAGTAAAGGCCTTAGATTCAAATATATATAGATACATCGATTTATATTATAGATAAGAATATGGTTTTATTCTTGTTTATGTTGCTGTTGCTTTATCCATTTTCTGAAACCTGTGTAAAATAAATTTTATAACACTTTTAGTCTGGGTAAATTGGCAATAGTTCGTAAAGAAACACGTCGATCCAGTTGTTTAAAGAGAAAAGTGCCATTAACACTTCATATCTCGTTTTTGCTACATTTTATTCCATAATTTAATCAAAATTGAATTTCAAATTTTTTTTTGTTCGCTTCCAATATAAATTTATGCGTCTATAATAAAACAGGCTATTTAACTAGTTGTTGATTCTTCGTCTATAAAAAATAAAAATATAATTTGTTTGTTTCCAAAGTTCAGTTGCTTTGCCAGAAGATGTGTTATTCCATCAGTTCGATATATTAGTATTTGGAGTGGTTGTTTCATTTTACGATCCAATTTTTAATTGAGCTTTATTTGCTAATGCTTCGCTGAGTATGCCTAATTGAATTATTTCCATGCAAATTTTTCTGAACTTAAAAAGATACAAAAAAAAAAAAAATAATAAAAAAAATAAAAACAAATAAAATCAGCAAAAATCTAAACTGACACCTGAGCTGAGCAAATTTATCACAACCTTTTTATTTATTTTTTTTTGCGTACGAATCTTGTGAGCGCTAAATGTTATTTAATTTTTGGTCATCGGCTTTTCGATAAACATTAAATTTTAGCTTTAGTATATATGTTTGATTGTGTGTATGTGTGTGTGTATGTGTGTGTGTATGTGTGTGTGTATGTGTGTGTGTATGTGTGTGTGTATGTGTGTGTGTGCGTGTGATGCCTGCTCAATGCCACTGGTTTTATTTGGGGCTTTAGTTTTTATTTTAGTTTATCAAATTCCAAAATTTTTAGCGTCGTACTTCCTGTACACAATATAAAAAAAAAAAAAACAAACTAATGCGAAATTAGATTTTTATATAAATCAAATCAACAGAAGTTTAAAATTTGAAAGGCACTTTGGTCGGAACGCTTTTGAAAAGTCACTCAAAGAATGTATGATCGTATTTTTTATTTTGAAAGCCCATACAAGAAATGAAGGCCTGTTCCCATTGAATCTGAAATGAATGAACAGCTTTTCATTTAAATAATTGATAAACTTTAAAAAAAAAAACGTAATTTTCAAATCGGAAGAACTAAAATAATCAAATATATATATCTTGAAGCGTGATATTTCCCAACAATATAAAATAATTTGCATATTTGGTTGAACAAATTAGTTGAAATTAACTCTCAACTCAAATAAATCTTATTGTTCTCCTCTGTATAGAGTAGTTACTATCTGTATTAATCAAATTATCTGTCTGTTGAACCGGATATGCTTTTATTTATGATTGTTTAATTTAATCGAAAACAAAAATTTTCCAACTTAAACGAAGCATTTCATTTATCCAATGGGACTTTTAGTATTTTGACAGATCCAATTACAAATCAAAATTGAATTGATTTTAGTCTTATCAATAAACAAAGTGTTCAAAATCAATTGAAAATATCATTTACAAGTGTCTGTCTGCCAAAATGAGAAGAATCAATTTTTCTTAAATAAATTTATATTCCATTTATTTTGCAATTTAAATAAAGAATATTTTATGTGTGTGTGTGTGTGTGGGTAATAATTGCCTTTGGCACATTCTGTGATTGAAATTCAATCTTGAACCTATTCTAATATTCTTATTATTATGATTATTGGCAATGGTTAAAATACACATTTGTATCGAATATCGGATTATTACAATTACGAAATTACTTAAAAAATTTCTGTATATTTATCTTACTTAAGTTACGTTTCATTTTAGTTGGTTGATTGTGTGTGCTCAATTTAGTTCATAAATCAAATAAATCTGACCTTAAATTTATTTTTCCTTAAGTTGCTGTTGTTGTATAAATATTTAACATAGTCTCAATATTTGGCTGGCATCTTAAAACTAGAGACATAACTATAAAAGTTTAGTACAATAACAAAGATTAAACATCGATTGCTTAATACCCTACACCAATTATTCTCAACCAGCTAATATCAATAAGATTGGTTCATTACTTAATGCTGATCAAGACTATATACATACATACATACATATATGTAAATATATAAGAATTTTATAGTTCGTATATGAGTCACACTAAATACTGTTAAGTTAATATACCCTTTCGTTTTATAATTACAAGGTATTAAAAGACAAATCTTGACCCATCTTAGACGGAAGTTTAATATAACTTTTTTGGTTTATTTTTGGCTATGAATAAGTAACTTTTTGGCCTCTAGAAATTTGTTGTCAAAGCATACATATATGTATATATATATACATGCATATATCTTTATGTATATACTCATATATATGATAGATATTTATATACATATATAAAAACAGTTGCAAAAACATATTTTTGTACAATTTTATTGATTGATTGCAACAAGCAGAAGAAAATTTGTTGGCAATTTTGTTGGTCGTCAGTTGATCAGCCTTGCAGTAAGCCGCCTCCTCTACACAACAGTATATACATTGGTATATATGTATGTATATATAAATACATACATACATATATACATACATGTACATACATATGTCTTTGATATTTCCTCTACATCTGTTCAAAGTTATAAAATTCATATGCAAATGATTTGTTTGTGTTGTTTTTCTACAAGTGTTTGGTTTGTCCAGTTGTTAAAGAAACAAGTTCTTCTCATCTCTTCATCTGATATCATTGATAAGATATGCTTGTTTCACTCATAACTACTGTCTAGATGTCTCCTACTTCTTTTTTTTTTTTTTTTTTCGTTTTAGTATGGTTCTTAGTTTTTATTTTAGTTAGTTGTCATTGTTGCCATTTGTCACGGCATTATTTCATATTTAATTGGCTTCCAGGCAATTCCTCAACTAAAATTCTCACGCATTCTTCGATAGGCTTAGTTTGATTTTAATTCATACAAATTTGACTAATGCATTTTTAATGTTTAAAATTCTAATAAGAATTACATCATCTCACATAATATGAGTCAAAAGACAGTAAAATTGAAAGAACATCAAATAGGTATACATACATACATACATACATGATGTAAACTACTGTCGGTTGGTCCAATTTAGATAGAATTATAACTTTATCTCGACATCTGATGAGAAAATACAAGTTGATGGCAGACAAATTACGAAGAAGGGCTCTTGTAACCTAAACTCACTTTACTGTGTAGCGCGATTTTTCCCCCTTTTTCTCACAGTGACCAATGCATCAAAATACGCCATAATAAACCACTAAACCTTGTTAAAACTTTGTCTTTCAATGTGCGGCCTAAAAGTTTTGTTCAACATTACTAAACATTCAGAAATTCAGCCACGTTAAACATGACTATGAAATACTCTGTATGAAACAGATTTAAAGCAATTGATACATATAAAAAATATACACAATTATATAGCAATACTCAGAATTTTCCTCTGATGTATAAAATCAAATTTAATGATTTTTTGATTACATTCTGTAAGAATTTAGAAACTCTTTAAAAATATATAAATACAATATACATGCATGTCTCTCTAATAATAAAATAACTATGAATTTCAATTTTAAATTTAGATTATAATATTTGAAAATTATAATTATTTTTAAATTTTGATAATGATTAATTTGGAGTTTTGTTTAATTATATATTTATTTCTTGTTTTATTTATATTCTTCTATTTTGAAATGATTTTTGCTCAGAATAAAATTGAAAATTCAAGTTTATTATTCTCATAGGGAGATCAGTAGATTTATATTATTCATTATATGTATACATATATGTAGTATGTATATATACATATATTTTTTTCGGTCTTTTGAGAGCGCCACTGTGCAGTGCTGTGGGACAATTTCATATCCAATTTTAGATGAAACCCAATTTGCCCTTCACATTTTCTGCATGACAAACTGCCGTTGCTCCTTTCAGCATGTAGAGGTTCCCCTTTTATTTTGACATTAAAGGATTACATACGATGAGATTTTTAATCAAAAAATTTGCAACCAAAAAACAAAAAAGCGCATATATACGAAAATTAAAAAGACACGCCCGGAAATGCCCCACATGACACACAGAGACAGGGACAGAAAAATGAAAAGAAAAGAAGAGAGACAGACAAACCAAGAGCGAAAGAGAGAGGGGGTATTGCAGAGAAGGCAAATAAGACTGCCTGACTTACAGAATTTCAGGCATAAGGTTTGTTTTTTTTTTTTTTTTTTTAGGAGGGATTTTCGGCATGATTTATTTTTTACACGCAGTCTGAGATTGGAAGAGACCGACCTCTTATGCCTTTGACTCTACTCTCAAGGGCTTTGGGAAGTCAAAAAGGCAAAAAAAAGTCATTCAACTTTATGCGGTTACATAAGCACCGATGCAACGACAGAATGAGGAAAGGGAACAGAGGAAGCAAAGGCAGCAACAGCAGCAGCAGCAGCAGCTGGCAACAACTGAGCATCAAGGTCATTGGGAATGTAACATGCAACACGACATTCAGTGGGGATCAAGGGACTTTGAACTTCACAAATGACTCACATTTAGTATAGATTTAGTATCGAACGATGACCAAAAAAAAAAAAAAAAAGTAAATAAAATCTTCACAAATCAACGTCAACTTTGATTCATTTTGAGTTTTGTATTCAATGACAATTTCAGTTGCATTGACATTTGAAATTTTACTGGGGTTTCTCTTTTCTTTTACTTTCAATGTTTGACATACAAAAAGAGTCATCCAATAAGATTCAACCAAGAATTTTGAATTCCACATACTTATGATTCATTTTCATAGGATAATAAAAAAACTGATGTCAGTTTCAAGCTTTTGCTTTCACTTTCAATATCAATTTAATTTCAATATGCAATTTAAAGGGATTACAATTCTCGGGATTTCTTCGTCAGTTTCAAGGACAAATAATTGGGATGGGCCACAACAATTCACTTTTAAGCGGACAAATGATTCACATTTAGTACTGATTTATATCGTATAATGATTAAAAAAATTTTTGTTTTGACAAATCATCAATTTGACTCATTCTAAAAATCAAGCTCTCAGTTTCTCATTCAATTTCGGTTTCAATATCAATTTCAATTTCAGGCATTGACATTTGATATTTTTCAGGTATTTTTTTTCGTTTTTCGTTTTTGGCATTTTTTATATATGTATATATATTTATTTTCTGTAGGCTTTCTAAATTTGGTGCTTACGATTCTTGTGTCTTCTTCTGCTTCTGCGTGTTTTCCTTCGATTTTTTGGCTAACTTATTAAAAATGTATCTTTAATAGTTGCCGTTTCTCTTTTGAATACGATTAATAAAAAATCTTTAACAGGTTTTGTCTTTTTCGTTGGGTTTTTGTTCTCTGCAAAGGTCAAGCGTGGGCTAAAACTGTTGTTGCAAAAAATAAACAATAATTTTTTTTTTTTGAGATCAGAAAAAAAACCCAATGAAAATTTGTTCAATTTATTTATAATTTATTTAAACCCTTTTTAAACTCCAAAACACTGACATTAAATCCAAAATTATGTTTCATAATTTTCAGCTCAATGAAACTGCATTTACATATGAACAAGCGAAATACCAACGAAAGAAGAAGAAGCTAAAAGCTAAAAAACAAAAAAAAAAAAAAAAAACACAACGCCAAAACTAAAGATCATAAAAATGCATTTAATATTTTGTTTCAGTTTCGCACAGCTTGAGAGAATTATAAAACAAATGGATTAAAAAAATATTTAAAAATATTGCCACACAATTTCAAGATATGAAGAATGAGATTATCTATGTATTTACCATATAATTTATAGATTTTATGATAGGTGCACAAGATTCAAACTGAAAACAGATTTGAATGAATTAGGTTGAAAAATAAAAGTATTTTTTAGTTTAACAAAGATAAACTTCTAAGAATAATAATTGATAATTACAATTAATATATTTTCATCACTTTGTTTCATAATTTTTTGGATTTCAGAGAAGTATCGATTTCAGTCTTAAATACATTTATCATTTATAAAAACATGATGTCAGAGGAATGGTTTTTAGTTATAGGTTTGAATCGAACATTCCCATAAAAACTATAATTAATAAGCAATAATAGTTACCGGTTATTCAAACAAACAATAGTGCCGTTTAAAATAACAGATATTATTTATAAAAATGACTTACAAGTCAAAAGAAATCCCAAAGTTTTATACTTTATAATACGTAGGTTGTATATGTATTCCATTAGGATGGGATGGGATCTATGTTAAAAAAAGTTTTCAAATATACAGCAAAGAAGCATTAAAATTGGGTCAAATGGCAGATACAATTTTACATTTTTGTGATAAATTTACTTCATTTAAATTTAAAAACATTTTAATGATGAATCTTTAGTCAAGCCTTATTTATTTTTAAGTTTATGTACTTTATCTAGTTGAATTAGTCAAAATGATTGAGAATAAATCAAGTTTATGAGGAATTTAAGATCTCATCTGAGCGTTTTCTATTATAAAAGTTGAGATTTTTTTTATTGGGCCTTAAAATGTTGTTTTTTTATGTTGGTTAACAAACCTTAGTTTATATCGTATACTAAGACCAAATCAAAATCGAAGACCATATTTTGGTAAACTTCTTTTTTGTTGTTGTTATTTTAGTTCCACCTGTACTAAACAATGATTTTATTGAAATGATTTCAAGGTCGTCAATATCTTACCTTGACTTAAGGCGTTGTCATTAAAGATTTCATCCTGTTTTCATTCAGATTCAGTTAATTTCTGATTTTGAGTTTTCTGTGTCAATTACCATTTTCAAGAGCAGTTTAACAAAAATGGAAATTAAATATACATATATATATATATATTTATATACAATTAACTAAATGTTTCCTTTCTCAACCAAATAAGTTGAAACTAAATGTCAACAACATTTTAAAATTATAAATTAAATAACTAGAAGATTAATCTGAACAACATTCTTTAAGCGGATTGAATCAGATCGGATCGTAACGGATCGCAATGGATCATCAAACGGAAGCAAATTAGATTCTCAAAGTATTTTTATGATGTCAGAGCGGTAAGAGGAGGAGGAGGAGGAGGAGGTGGTGGATTAGGTGGAGGTGATTGGCTACCGTATGAAATCATGAACATAAAAAGAAAATACTATTAAAGTGATCTATTGATAAACAAATGGACAAAAAAATGGTTTTTAATTATCAGAAAAACTTGGTATACGGAAATCGAAGAGTTAATCTATTATATAAGCTTTAATTAAATCAATAAACTAACGAAAATTTAATATTCAAACTATCTACAACAACAATTGGTTAGTTAGTTGTTGTTTTAGTTGTTAATGTTGCTGCCATACTATCTTATTGCTAATAGATCAGAAGTTTTGAAACACGAAAAACTCGAATTTTCAATTAAAGACAAAGAATAACAAAATGTTCTGCCAAACAAAAAAAAAAATAAAATAGAAATACAAAAAAGGAAAAAAAAAAAACAAATTGAATAATATCAATTTTTAAATATTAATGAACTCAAAGAACCTGAAAAGTGAAGTTAAATTCTTTAAGCACGCAAGCATCCTAGCGGAGACAGAGATGGCAAGAGAGAAAGAGTGACAGGGAGAGAGAGAGAGATAGAGAGAAAGAGGGAGAGTAATCTGTGAAAAGAGCATCATCAAATATATCAAGTATACGACTCGATAGCCCAAAAGAAACGTTTTGTGTCAGCTCCGCTCAATTTTTTTACTCTTGGCCAAATAAATTAACGCAAAAAAACAAAAAACTAACTGAAACTCGTTTCACTCGCATACACTCACAGAACACTCACATTCGCATTCACACACTCGCACGCTGACACACTCATACGCATTGTGAGTAGATTTCGAGCTCGTCTTGAAATTCAGTTTGAATTTATTTTTTTCAGTTTTTTTCAGATTTTTTTGTTTCGTTTTTGTCGTTTTTTATTTTTGTTTGCCTTGTTTATATGGCCAAGACGCAACCGCGTTCATCTTCAGTTCGTCCACATCGGTCTCAACGGTATGAGCTCTAGTTTTTAAGCTCTTCAATCAACCCAAAGTGTTTCAATAAATTAATACAACTAAAAAAAAAAACATAATAATCACCAACAATACAAGCAAATTTAAAAAAAAAAAACAGCAAAGAAACAGAACTGAACTGCAAATCAAAACTGTAATTGCCAGGATTAAAATCAAGAAAAACTCATCAATACGAATTTTTATTTTTATTTTTATTTTCGGTGCTTTGTGCAAACAAAAAAAAAAAAAACAAAAAAAAACTCAATCATTTTCAATCCTTATTCTTTATTTCTTTCTATATATTTTCAAGATTGGAAATTTGCCTCAAAATCAATACAAAAAATTTCAACTGAAATAGATATATATCTTAAAATCCAACATTATATATATTTACTGGCGTTTCTTGTGTCAAATTCAAATTCTAAATAATCGCAAAAATTCGTTGCAAAATGGCGCGTGCAGCTTTATGCATGGTGAGTGAAATATATTTATATATTTATTATCTATATACTATATATTTACTATATTATATACAATATAGTCCATACAAAAATTGAGAATACGGGGAAATCCAATGAACTAAATGGGTATTTTTCCTTGGGTATTTAAGGATATTTAGACTATGATCAGGAAACTAGAATGATAATTTTATAGCTTTTACAATATACAAATCGAAATTTCACATTATTTTGAACTATTTATATATAATTTTAAAATCCTTTCGAGTTCTTGGATTACTAAGCAGCTCAAAAAGTCTAAAAAGATATGCTTAGAATCAATCCTTAATAATAAAATTTTAAACAGGGAATGCAATCGTAATCGTAATTGAATAACCCGTAACCGTAACTAAAACAAAAACCGTAATTGCAACCGAAACCGATAATTTAATAAAAATAACTAAGAAATACAACTAAAATGACACCAATAAACCGAAACCGTCGCTATCGTAACCGTTATATGAATCGTTTGCATTCCCCAGTTTCAAAACTTCAAAATGTTTTTAGCAATTCGTAGATAATTTATATAAATAAATTTAACAAAATATTTCAAATTTCCAAAAAGAAAAAAAACGCGAACTTAAAAACAAGATTGTTGATTGAATTTGTTTTAATTAAATATTTTGAAATTTCGAATTTATGAGTAATTTGCATTTTAATAGATATTTCTTTTTGTTTGTTCTTCCAAACTTTTCAAATCATGGCCAAAAGCGGGCATTTTGGCCTAAACTTATTAACACTTAGCGCTTAGCTAATACCAACAACTTGAACCTGACGGTGGTAAATAAGAAATGCAAATAAATCAAACAAAATATGCGTCTAGGTTAGACAATAATAAAAAATATATATATACATACATACATATATACAGATGTATGTATATACGAATACAAGTATGATAGACACGAGACAGGAGGGAAGGGAAACAAATGCATGGCAACTGCAAAACAATTATAAAATAGCAAATTTAACTAAAGAAAAAAATATTTTATGGCCAAGTTCGTATTAAAATTGTGTCTCTAGGCAAAATGCAACGATGTATGAGACAAGTTAATAGAAAGGCAAACAGAAATGGGCTAAAATAGGAGAAGCATATAGCCTAGCCGGCTAAGCTCTCAGCTAACTTTATTTGCTTTCGACTATTAAACCACAAGAGAGGGGGTGTTGAGCTGGGTGGAGGGGATTTTATTTTGTGTCGTTTTGTTTCAATGTGATAAATACGTAATTTGCTTTTGTCTATATTTAAAATGAGTCAATGCAGAAAAATGCGAATTAAAGTTCGAGAAATATGTTTAAAATTTAATTTATCTGTTAAATGCAAATTATTGTAAAGAGAATTTACCTAGATCCGGTTTCACATCTCTTTAAGCAAATTCCTCTTCTCTTATTGTTGTGGCCAAGGACTTTGTATACTCTTACTAAAAAGGAATGCATTCCTTTTGATCTTATTTTAACAATTGTTCAAAGTCTTTACAATATAGTTACTATTAGTTGGATTGCTGCTTTTATTAAAAACGATTTTATTATTAGATAATAAATTGTTTTCAATAGATTTATATTTCAAAGAGTTTTTGTTGGATAAAATGATTTAAAAAATTTTTCCTAAGTAAAGTAAATTTTAAATATATTTATGACAAATTTTATTGCAATTATATACATAGATAGGGTATAGAAATTTCGATGCAATTAAATTCTATATTAATTTTTGCTTCATATAAAATTTAGTGTTAATTTTTTTGGCTACAGAAGCTGCTAATTTCTGTGACTTGTGACTTTAATAAATTATTCTTGGGTTTCCCACCAAACCATGAAGAACAAAAAAAAAAAAAGGAACACCAACCAAAAAATACAATAAATAAAAATAAAAAAAAAATAGGTGTCATAATGAGATTTGATATCATCTGTGTTTTGGGTGTCGCCTTGCCGCATGCCTAGTAGACAATATTGTATAAACAAAATTTGGTTTGTTTGCTTTTATTTCTGGTTTATTTTATGTCTTTTGTCACCTGTCAAAATGTTGGTCGGTGGCTCATTTGTACATAGTTTCATCTCTGTTGCACGTGCCTTTGGAGTTCTCTGACCCTTTCTTTATCCCATCCATTTCATTCCATTCTATTCCCTTTTCTCTACTCTTTAGCATTTGCCTCCCCCTCCTTTTGGGGAATTTAAGCGTGTTGCCGTCCGACATGCGATTTGGTTTAGAATTTATCATGAATTTATCTTCAGACGCCTTCTGTTCATTCTCTCTATATGTCTGCTTGTCTGTTTGTCTGTCGTTTGTCATTTCTTCTGTCTCTTGTCTGGTTCTTCATGGGCTAAACCTCTCAACCGACACGTACGTACAAGCAGGCGGCAGTAGCACAAAAAAAAAAAAATGTCAAATTTTATGCCTGGCAGGCACTTGGCTTGGCGGCATCATAACGCAAAAGCATCGTCTGACATCTATCTTGGCCTAGTATTTTGGCCAGTTTGTTGTTTCATGTCCATTTCCTCTGTGGAATTTTAAAGAGTTTTGCGTTTGGTAATGCAGTTTCAGTTGGCTACGGATTATAAATTCTGACATTATCTTTGCGAGTGAATCATCATAAAAGCAAATCGAGAGTCAACTGTTTGGCATAACAAATAGTTTCAACTTGCCCTAGAGCGGCCACTCAATTAGGCTAACATTTTATGGCTTAAGAATCTAAGCCAATCAAACCAAATAGAAATTTTTCGACAATTTCGGAAACTTATCCATATGATGCAATATTTGTAAAAGTATTTTAGATTCTTTAAATGTCTCTGGATGCCAATGCAAAAGGGAAAGACTAAATATTTCTATATATACATACATATATGAAAGTTTAAATTAAATTAGCAATTAATCTATATTGTATTTCATCATTTTCACTTTTATTATTATATAAATACTTTTTATCTGACTATAAAATGAGTCTACCTACTTGCCAATTCGTTTGCTTTATGCCTTTGCATTGAGCTTC
Source organism: Drosophila emarginata (assembly GCA_037075365.1). Taxonomy (NCBI): domain Eukaryota; kingdom Metazoa; phylum Arthropoda; class Insecta; order Diptera; family Drosophilidae; genus Drosophila; species Drosophila emarginata. The sequence continues at coordinate 3,074,306 of JBAMCD010000296.1, forward strand.
AGTTTAAAATGAGCTTCAAAAGATATTCAACAAAATATATCTATTATACATTATTGTTATTGTTGTTTTATATTTATCTATAATGGCAAATCTAGAAATGCAAATGAAGTTTTGTGTGTGATTTGTTGAAGAACAGCTGCAGGAAACCGAAACCGAAACCAAAACCAAAACCAAAAGCCAAAAAAAAAAAAAAAAAAACCAAAACTGAAAACGACAAATGATACACAACAACAGCAACAAAAGCCAACAAAAAAAATAAAGACTTTTAAAGAGTTTCGGCGTGAAATGCCAAATGTTCAAACGGAAAGAAAGTAAAAGTTTTCTGCACAATCTGATGTCATTTGAAAATGATTGAAATGATCTAATAAATAAGATACGCATGCATACTCCTACCGAAGTCATGAAAGTTCGATGACAGTTGAGTTTAATGAGATACAGATACAGATACAAATACAGATACATATGACTCCAAAGCGTATCGAAAGGTTTGTGTCTGTATCTTAATTTGTATCTGTAATATAAATGTGTGTGTGTGTGCGCTTTGTGCTTTCGCCTATGGAATGAACTCATTAGCAAGAATATTTTGCAAGTTAATTAAAATACAGACTGGACATTCTGAACAAATCTGGTAAGACTTGTTCTAGAAGCAAAATAAGTAACTCTCGGCCTGGTACAGAAATGAACTGGTCCTCATCTCCCGTTAAAAATGTTTGAACATTATTTCTTTTTTAATTTATTTATATGTATATATTCAATCAGATGTCGCCTCCAATGCATTGAAATTTCACCATCTGCAACTGCATTTTGTTTGTGTGAATGTTTTGATTTTTTTTCTTTTTTCTTTTGGTTTTTCGGAATCTTGTCATCGATTAAGGTCAGACAGAAAGCAAGTTGCATATTTTTCTATATAAACATATATATTGTTTATGACCTTGAAATGTAAAAAGAAATAAAAAAAAAAGAGCCAACATAAAAATTTCGTTGACGCCAAAGGGCAAAAGCAATCAGAAACCAGTTTTAACGAAAACCCATAACGGGCATGGTTTGGACACCAACTGGAGAAGATGACAACAATGATCATTATGATCACAATGATGACTATAGTTATGATACTGATAATAATGATGATCAAAATGATCATGCAGAAGATGTTCATGTGCCATGTAAAACAACAAAGTTGCCTATGCGTGCGAATAAGTCGATTAATCTGCAGTAGTTGCCTCTGTATATCATTTTTTTTTCTGTTGTTTGATTTTTGTTTTTTTTTTTTGTTTTTGCAAAGCTGTCATTTTTAGTTTTATGCAAAAACTATGCAAAAGATTCATGGCTCTATTGTACATGGAATGAAGTTAAGGTGGAGCTGAGAGAGGGGCATATTGAGTATGGTTCTGTCGTGGTATGGGCATTGGCATTTTGGGTCACTAGACTTGACTTGACTTCAATGATTTAGTGTGTCTGTTTGTCTGTTTGTCCGTTTGTCTGTATGTTGCACGCATGTTAAAGCATCTCCAAGCCAAAAAGTTGGTTTGTTGTATGCAACAACAGCAGCCACCGCCTCGTTGGTTGGTCGACATTGTTTAGCAGCTCATGGCCCACATGTCGATTGTTTTTGATTGAGTAATAAATATATATATTATATATATAGTAAACTACAAATCGGGGCGCGTCCATCCAGTCACTCAGTCAAACTCAAGCTGTGATCGCAATTACTAATTATGTTATAATAAATGAAACAAAAATGAATGCTGGAATTACTTTACCTAGACCTCACCTATTTTATTTATTTTTTGCAAACTTGAAAAATGAGCTTTGAAATATGCAATGTACGAAAGGTTAATTTTAAATGGATTAGTTGATATGAATACTTTGCTCCAGGATTTAGATTTCTTAAAATTTATTTTTCAATTCTTTGCCTATAGTTTGTAATACTATAAACATATATCAAATTAAATGAAATCCATTAAAAACATATTAAATGACATATTCAAAGTTAATAGCAAAACCAATTTTACAATATAGAAATAACAAAAAAAAAAAAGAAAAAATAACCGAAAACTTTGATGGATTACTTGATTAAAGCGTAGACCCAAATGGTTTTATGGATTTGCCATTCTTATTAAAAATCTCCTGTAGGCATTTCTTTTTGGCAAACTTCCTTTTACTAGCCCAAAAGTAATCAATCAATTTTTCCTGGGTTTTTTCTTTGTCAACTGAAACTTTTCCCACGAAACTTGGCTTTAATCGAAAAGACAACAAAAACTTCCTCTTAAGTTAAGCCAACTGGCACATTCCCAAGCAAAATGAAAACTTATGGCCAAAAACCACCCATTATTATAACTGTTATAATGACTGCGACCTCCACAGTCTTCAATCAATATTGAAAGAAAAGAAACACCAGAAAAGAAATCCAAATTGTTTCAATATTTTTTGTTTTTGTGTATTGTTTTATTGATTATTTAGTGAAGATTTTAGAGCAATACCGGCGGCACCTTGGATTTTGCAACAATTTTTAACTTGAGTTATGGCAATATATACATATATATATGTATATATATTGTCTTGGTCATTAAATCAATTTGCATTAATGAGATTTCTCATCATCTAACCATGATGTTGGTAGCCAAAGAGGAAAAGAAAATGTTAGACATAAAGTGTCATTTTCTCATATTTCAATTTGTTCATTGATAAACAAAAAATATATGGTTATCCATATGTATGTATATATATTGTATATATATGTATATATATTGTATGCTTTGGATAGAAAAAAAAAGAAGAGTAATAAAAATTATTGACCTTAACAAATGAAACCTGTCATTCGTTTTGTGGGAGCTACCAAATTAAAGGCTATTGTTTGGCATTATAAATTATATATATATTTATATCATTTTTTATATTTTTTGTTTATTGTAAAAAGTAACAAATTTATCTTCTCCACTTTTTAACTGATTTCAACCTTAACCCAAACACACCCCCACAAGAGTTAAAAAAATTTAACGAAAAACGCCCCAATGCTGATTCAAAGCGTGGCTTAGATACTTGTAGCATACCATCAATAGCAAAAAAGCAATCAATATGTCTAGTTTTCTCATTATTTTTCCTAAAAAAATTTGTTGTATTTTTTTTTTGGGTTGTCTATTTATATATTAATATTTAACATAGCGTGAAGGTTAAAGGTTTTTAAACAAGAACAAGAATGAGAAGAAGAGGAATTCTTTGGGAATTATAAATTTAGATTCTACATATTAGGATGTGAATTTTAACTGATTTATCTGTTCGTAACTTGTTTCGAATAAGGAAGTCATCGGACCTTGTGTGTCTATATAAAAAAAAAAAAAAAAATTTATGTAAATTTATATTGTTTTTAAAACGGAATATACCTACATACATACATATAATATACATAATATAATATATATATATGTATATACATATATATATAGATATACACATATTGTATATATGTATAAACGTTTATAATGTTCATGGTGATTTGTCAGACAATTACTGGCCCAGTTATTTACGAGTTAAGATTTTTTTCGGTTGGCCAATCAATAATAATTCTCATTGCGAGATCTAAGCTAATTGGCCATAACTGTCATAAAGAAGTTTTTAGCTATTAGTAACTAGTTTTCGTCTGCTTCTTTTCGGTTTTCAATTTACATCTAACAAATTAGCATAAAAGGTGCAACTTCAATCCAGTTTTTGACAAACCAAAAAAAAAAAAAAAACGATGAAGAAAAAAAAAAAAACTCTGTCATCATTTGGTTATTATATTTTTTCTCTCTTGACGAAAAGAATTTACTTAAAGATATATATGTTAATGCCTTTGACATTTTGCTTAGCCAAACGTATCGAACCGGATCTAGATAGCCAACTAAATGAGTGCAAAAAAGCAAAAAAGAAAAAAAAACCTTTGCTTATTTTGTAGTCAGTCGTCTTTTTGACTCATCTTTTTGGCATATTTAGACATTTATGCAAATGAATTGAAGATTTTGGAACGACAGCGACAAATGAACAGAAACTACTTAAATTGGTTAGTTAAAATTATTTGTTTAACCAAAACTAAACATAATTTTAGTTGAGTTAAGCTCTCAACCGAATATGCCAACTGTAATTGACGCATTTTAGCTGCGGATCAAGTTAACTGAATTCTTTTAGTATATTGTTATGACAAATAATTATAGTTTAAACATTTTAACATATGAGAAATAATGATTTATATTTTCGCTTACCGATATTTGAATGGGCATTTTGCAAGAAGTTGAAATAATATCTGAAAAGAACCGAAAGTAAATTTTAGTTTAGTTGTACAAAATATGTTGCTTGTGGAATATGTGGAAATTGCAGTTTTGTGCCAATTAATTTTCTTGGTTTTTTTTTTTTTATTTTTTTTGGGAATTTCCATCTATTAATATATGTACATCTCATTGGTTAGACACCCAAGTGTTAGTTACCGCATTACCTCGCCTAGTTTACCGCAAATGAACAATAGTGTGAGCGTGCGTGAGTGTTGGAGAGTGAGTGTGGGGGGCGTGATGAAACTGTCGACAAATGTTTCGCTATGTTTGACATGATCATTAATCATTTTGGTATTATATATTTCTTTTTTTTTGTTGTTTATTTTCAGGCCATCGCTTGCATTTTAATGCAATGCATTTACTCTGCCAAATTTGATGCAGAGAATCGTCGTCTTATTCTCGATATCAATGATCAAAAGACAACGAATCAACAATATTATTCCTCAAATTTTGACACAAGTAAGTAGAAACGATGTATAGATATCTTTATATACATATATATATATATATACAATACATAAAAATTCACATTTCACAAAAAAAAAAAAAACAATTCGAGAAAAAAACAACTTCCTCTCCCATAAAACCAAATAGTAGAAATTTGTTCAAATTTTTGTATCTACCTTTTTTTTTATTATAATTTCTTTATTTTTTTTGTGTTTTTGTTTAAACCACCACTTCATCACTTTAATCATTTTAGTTAGTTAGTTTTGTTGTATTTGTTATAAAAATGTTTTTTTTTTATTGTTGTATTGTAGAAGTAGTTTTAAGTATTATTCCCCTCAACCCTCAAACTGCCACAACCACAACCTCAGCCCACTCTATCCACGAACTCTTTTTCTAGTCCTTGTTTTTGTAGCAGCTTTAACACTAAAACTCACCAGTAGAAATTGTAGAAAATCGTTTTTTCAAAAACCATAAAACCAACCAAAATCAAAAAAAAAAAAAAACAAACAAAAAATCAACAAAAAAAAAATACTGTAAATATGCTCTATCTATCTCTCTCTCTATCTTTCTCTCTCACACACAATCTATCTGCTCTATCTTTATCATATATATATATATATTTTTTCAATAGTTTTATGTATTTAAATTTGTTATACATAAACCCAAAAAAAAAAAAAAACCAACAAAAAAAAAACCAACCAAAAAGCTTTGCATACTCATCCACCCTCCTCCAAAAAATGTCAAAACCAAAAACAAAACCCAAAAACAACCCCAACAACCAACCCAAAACAACAACTATAAAACCCAAAACAACAACTACACCAAAACACCAACATTTTCTATATCGAACAATTTCATACAATATAATATTTGTTCAATAAGTTTCAGTTTACAGATTTCAGCCAAGTTTTTCGAGGTTAGGTTTTGAGTTAGAACAGAGAACCAGATGAAGCAGAAGCAGAATCAGCACAATTATTTCCCGCCCCCCTCCCCTCATTTTCCTAAACCCCACCCGAACCCCTCCACCCCTTCAAAAGCCCTTATTTAGGTCCTTTACACACACGCACACACAAAACCAAATAATACAAATCAAATCAAAATGCAAACAAATCTAAACATTATTTTTTCAAAACCAAAAACAAAAAAAAAAAAAACATAAAACAAACCCCCCACCCAAAAACCGAAAATATAAAATACCACACACACCAATAACAATACAAACGCCACGAACAACCCTTTCCCCTAAGATGCGTACCGATATGGTTATGATGTCGGTAAGACCGGCAATTTCCATCATGAGACTCGCGGTCCCGATGGTGTCACCTATGGCTGCTATGGCCTCATCGATCCCTATCACTTGTTGCGCGCCACACATTATGTGGCCGATGCTCATGGCTATCGCACCGTTGAGCCGGAGAAACCTGTTGAGACCTTCCCACCGCATTTGTATAATGAAACCGATGGCGGTCCCTCGCTACCAGGAATTTTATTGCAATGGCATGAACTCTATTTTCCAATTGGTTGTGGCAAATTTGCGAATGGTGCCCAACATGGTGTGCCATATTTTGTAGGAGATGATGTAAGCAACGGTCAAACAATAATTTCAATTGAACAAAAGAACGCCTAGATCCAATCTTGTCTATGACTTTTTTTAGTACAAGAATAAGGATGATGGCAAAGATGCGATACAAACGGGTTTATCAAGTATACCACCACTCAAGGGTGTGGGTCAGAAGAGTTTACCCATATACAATCAAATCAGTGGAAGTAAAACTGGGCCACAAGGACCCGGAGGTACTGGTCTCTTTAATACAGGTGCTGGACACACGTATGAAGGTTCACCAGGAGTTCAAGCACCGTCATTCCAATCGGTGAATGCTTTGCTGCCAGGCGATAATAGTGAGCTCAACGATCCAGAATAGTATCGCGAACACTTTCTAGTCTCATGTGTGTGTGTGTGTGTGTGTTTCAGATAATGGGCGTTACAATGCCGATAATAATCCATATAAGCATGTTGTGGGCCCCAATGGCGGTAATGGCGGTAATGGAGGAAACGGCGGAAAAGGCGGAAACGGCGGTTTCGGCCTCAATGGCGGCAATGGCGGAGCCGGCGGACCCGGTGGACCCGGCGGCTTTGGCCCCAATGGGCCAGATGGACCACCAGGACCCCCCGGACCCCCCGGACCCCCAGGACCATTTGGACCTAACGGCGCGGGAGGAGGAGGCCCAGGAAAACCGGTATATGGGGATGGCGATCGAACGGGTAGTGGTTCGGGTCATTACCAGGGCCTAGGTGATGCCAATGGCAAGGGTCAGGGTAATGCTAATGGCAAAGGTAATGGCGCCGGACCCTATCCTCGTCCTGGCAATGAGGGAACCTACACAGAGACCTACACACAGACAGATACCGGTTTTCCTGGGGCCATTGTCTACGTACCAGGTTAGACCCCCAAAACAATTTTGACCACTTTTCGTTTTTTTTTTTTTTTGTTTTTTTTTCGTTTCTTTTTTTCTTTTGTTTTTCATTTTGTTTAAACGTTTTAATGAGAAATGCCAAAATTTGTGAGAAATATTTTATACAAATTTTCGTATTCTCGTTGCCGTTTATATTTTCTTTTAGTTGTCTAAGATATGTCTTCTTCTATATATCTTTACCATATATATTTCTTATGATAATTTTAATTTATACTCTAAGCAAGTTTTGTTCTATTTTCAGCAAAAAAAAAAAAAAAAAACAAAACAAAAAACACAAAATCCGCACATAAATTTTTTATCCTTTGCAACAACACACACAAAAATTTTCTCTTCTTAGGCACACACACAAGTTAGGGACTATGTTAGGGTATCCTTTTCTCTACCCTTTTCCGTATTACAATTTTTATTCAAATTTTTGTTTATTCAAATTTGCACATTTAATGTTATCAAAAACAAAATTCACTCATGCTTGCACCAAAAGAAGAAAAAAAAAAAAAGAAACCACGATCAAAAAAACCCCCCAAACAAATATATACCGACAAACATACAAACATCAATACACCCACACCAAAGCCCACCCACACCACACAAAACACACGTCTCCAACATCTATTGTACAATATTGACACTGCACATTGCCACGCCCACATATGGTTTATATGCTTCAGCAAATTGAATACTAATCAATGGTTTAAGGGATTTTTTTTTATATGACAATCAAATATATATTCAATGACTTTTCAATAGAATGATTTTAATATAATACAAAATGAGAATTACTCATTGCAAAATTGGTTTTTGAACACCAGTTTTGAGTTCCGTTCAAGAAAGATTTCGAATCGAAATTTTGTTCTAAAATTTTATTTCGTTTGTTTCTTTGAAATGTCATTGGATACCTACTAATTGTTCCATTATTGATACTAATATCTATCCATTGAACTTTTTTGTCTGCTTTGTTGTTATGATTTGGTGTTGGTACTTTTTATTATGACTAGCAAAAACCCCTCCTATATATCGTATATAAATATATATAGTTTGTAATCCTTAACTGTATTGTATTGTAATGTAGTTGTAGTTCCAGTTTATAGTATTAGTTAGTCCTTAGTAGATTTTGTTGTAGAATTTGAATTGAAATTATTTCTTCAATTTGTTGAAATCATTGCTAATCGAACCTTTTGCTTCATTACTATATTCTATCAACCAATTTAGGAAGCGGTAAATATGATGGTGGTGATGATGGGCGTTATAAAGGTAAGTGACAATTTGGAAACGAATCCGAATTCATTTTAATACGCGCTGTAACCTGTATATATTATTTAATTACTAGGTATTAATGATGGCAAATATTATCATGATGATTCGGGCAAATATGTGCACGTTGAAGGACCCACAGGACCACCGGCACCACCCTACGTTCATGTTGTAGGACCCGAAGGCGGTTTCGGCGGTAATGGAGGTGAAGGCGATGGCGGCGGCGTTGGACCAGGCGGCCCTGGTGGCCCAAAGGGACCCGGCGGTCCAGGTGGACCAAAAGGACCCAATGGCCCGCCCGGACCTCCCGGACCACCAGGACCACCCGGACCACCCGGCCCACTAGGACCCACTAAACCAGGCCCAAAGGGACCATACGGCCCACCTGGCCCACCCGGACCTCAGGGACCCACTAAACCAGGACCATATGGACCACCTGGACCACCCGGTAAGGCTTTATCAATATATTTTTATGCATTTCATAACTTAATCCTTTTCTAATAACAGGACCAACTCGACCAGGCCCACCAGGACCACCAGGTATAGCTCTCTCTCTCTCTCTTAGTATAAAGTGAAATGGTTTTTGTTTAGCACAGGGAATGAAACCGTAATAGATCGGTATATAGATAATAATATATTCAACTTTAGCATCTTTTTTTTTGAAACGGTTATTCAACTTTATTACTGTTGCATTTTCTTTTTTATATTGAATTTTTTTGTTTTAATATTCTTTGCACCTATTTCATTGTAAAACAGGACCAACTCGCCCTGGCCCACCAGGACCACCAGGTAAGACTGAATCTTCTTTGTTTGGCATAAAAGCTTTTTCTAATTAAATAAAAAAATTTACTTTCTTTTTGCAAAAACCAAAAAAAAAGGACCAACCTATCCAGGTCCACCAGGTAAGCTTCAATAATTAAGTGTTTTAACAAGGATTGTTAATTGAATTTCGGTGAATTTTAATTGTGATTATAGGACCAACTCGTCCAGGCCCACCAGGACCATCACCACCATATCCACCACCACCACCAAATGATCCAAGGCATTCGGACAAGGAGACCCCTGGCTATTTGCCACCGGATAAACCGGGTAAAATCTCCATACCACCACCATCTCAGTCCCAAGTCATTGGTTTCGAGCCACCCTCGAAGACAGTGTACAAACCCAATTACGAGAAAAATAATGATTATGTTGTTAAGCAGCCTCCTATTAAGACACCAATAGCAACAATACCAACAACACCTAAACCAATACTAACCTATGTAAAACCTTCCACCTCTCTTCCCAAAATACCCGCTCCCGCTCCAACTCCTGTTCCCGTTCCTGTACCCGTTCGTCCACAACCGATACCTGAAAAACCATTAACATCGTATATACAGCCAAAGGTCCCGGCTATCACTATTGAGAAGGATAAGCCAGTTAAAAGCATTACAACACCAATTATACCAACGGGTAATATTAATATAAATAAGACACCCGCCGTACCGATAACACCAAGACCATACGTAACAGTGACTAATGATAAAGTTACATCATCATACGTACCAATTACTGGACAGCCACACTATACCAATACACAATCAACAACATCGAAACCGTATCAACAACCATCAAAACCGTATCAACAAGCATCGACACCAAGACCATTTGAGAAATTGAACATTACACCATCCATACAGTATCATACACCACAGGTTCCAGCAATTACAGTACCGGTGACTTCACGACCACAAATTTATGTTGAACCAAAAGTAACACCTCGTCCCTCTCCACCATTGCATGTACCATCTAATCCTCCTACTCCTAGCCGAACAGATGCCTGTGTTTGTAATGCCGATAAGCAGCAGCACTCATCAAAATCCTCCACCAGCACCTACCAATCTTCCACTAGCACCTCTAGCACCTATCCTAATACCAATATCAATCCAAATCCAGCCTCGGTTGATTTTAATAAACAATTCACCGGCTTTAATGGAAATCAATTTGCCAATTTCGGCAGCATAATGAACGCCATGTCACTAACACAATTGCCAGTCATACCACAAGCGCCTGGTCAGCCAGCCTTCTATCCGCCCGATAAGATACCAAAGGGTGCAGTTATTGCCTTTATGCCAGTGGTTATATTGCCACAAGAATATTATGCCAATTGTGAAGAAAATTCGATCTATTCGAACGAAAAGTATCAAAATGTAGATCCCTTCCCATTGGGTGTACAACCGTCAGCCATTCCAAATGCCTTTAGCTTGCATTCCGTATTCACGGGTGGAGCTCCCAAGGATCAATGCATGTGTCCATGTTCTTGTACACAAAATTTACCTCAGCGATTGCACAAGAAACGTGAGGTAACCGAAGATGCGATACCAGAATTAAAGGCTGAGCAAACTCCAGCTGAAGAAAAAAAAACAACAGAACCCATAGAAGCCGCTTCGGCTCCAGTCGAAGTGAAAGCTGAGGTACCCGTAGCTGAAGTTTCAAAGGCAGCGGAAACCGAAGTAGCTGCTTCAACTCCAGTTGAAGTGAAGGTTGAAGTACCAGTAGCAAGCGAACCTGTGGCAGCACCTTCCGAAGAGATTCAAGTAAAGATTGCACCCGACACCGTGGCAACTGCTTCAATTTCTAAGGAGAACATTAAACCAGTGACTAGTGACGACAAAATCAAAAGTGAAGCAACGAACTAGACAAAAAGCACGGAACGACGTTTTCAACGTATTCAAATGGTCATAAAGACAATTTTCCTTATCCCAGATCCCGATTAAATCCTGATCCCAACAAAATTCCCAAAAGAAAATTCCCGAAAGAACCTCTTCCACAACTAACTCCAGAAGTGTTTGCCAGTCAATCGTAGAGCTAATAAGAAAACGAGAAAAGAAAACGCTGTACTTAATGTACAATTTATGTGTTCGATAAACGATACATTTTTTTTTATTAATTTTGTAAAAAAAATGCAATGCACTCCTAGATTCCTGTCTCGCTTTTTGTTTTTATTTCGTTTTGATTTGTATTTTGTTTTTAAAAAAAAAAAAAGTTTTTGTTTTGTGACATGTTGTTTATTATGCATTTTTTTCCTTTATTTTGCTTTTTATTTTTTTGGCTACTTTTTTAATTTCCTTTTTTTTATATAAATTTTAGTTCTTAGTTTATTTAATGTCTTATTCTAATGCATAATTGAGACGGTCTAAATGAATTGTTATACATATGTCAAGAAAATGAGAAATGAAATTATATTGAAATAAAATAAAATGTAAGAAAAAAATGTATTAAAATTGACTTTCATTTCTTTTTTTTTTGGGTGTTTACAAATTAGAAAACAATGGAGATGGTCAGCAAAAAAAAAATGTTAAAAGCAGGCGGCATAAATAGAAGGCTAAGAAAAAAACATCTTATGGATGTTTCAATTTTTAATTAATAAATTTAATAACAAATTTATTGGCTCTACTACTGATTTAGAGTAGATCAGTGGATTATAATGGTAAAATAAGTCTTTTTTGTTTTACTGTATTGTTCAAGCACTGAAGTTGTATTGTTGCTGTCTATAAAGTGCAAAAGTAAATCCAAAAGAATTAAGTACATCGTTTATCATAACAAAGCTTCATTTTGCTTGCCAATTTAATTAGATATTCAAGGAAATATTACCTACTCCAACTAAAACGTGTTTTTAGCGGAAACAAAATTAGTTTCGGTAAATATTTTTGTTACATGGCTTGGTAACTCTGTTAATATCTACACACCGCCTAAAAGTAGGCAATGCCAATGTTAATTTTCGCTTTAATAAACCAACAAAAAAAAAAGGGAAAAATTAAGACGGAAGTTTCATATTACACAATGTGTCTAAGGCTAAGAACCCAATTTGGAAATTAAATCTTTATAAAAAAAATTTAACCAAAAATTATGTTAATAATGATTTGCGTCTCGTTATGCATGAAATTACTCCCTCACCCCTCAAAAAAAAAAAAAGAAGAACCTTTTGAACCCCACAGAACTAAGGTGGAACAAGAGGTTATTAAGGTGATTGGGGGGTCGAGGTTGTTGATACTTGCTGTTTCGGGTTGGTCGGTGGAGTCTGCGACTTGCCTCTATTTACAAAAGACCTTTTAACGAGTTTTTCGCACAGCGGCAGCGGCAGCAGCAACAGAAACAGAAACAACAACAATGAAAAATCGATTGGAAAGGAGAAGGACGAGCTATGAAAATGGTTGTTGTTCTTTATTGTCTATTTTTTTGTTGTTATTATTTTTGCAGTTTTTTTTTGTTGATTTTTTTGTTGGGCCTATCAAGAGAGGAATTCGTTTCACTTATTGTTTATGTTGAATTCCTCTTGATATTTTTTAAAAAAATTTACAACAGTTTGATTTAAGCGATGGGTATTCAGTGACTTTTACCTAGTTTCACCTTGAATTCCAATAGCTATATAGCCATAGCTTAAAGATAACCCAGTTTTCATCTTCTGTTGATTTTACGATCAAAAAACAACAAAGAAAAAAATACAAATGGCAACAAAAGAAGGTGTAATGCCCGCATGTCACACAATTTTACTTACACAATGGATAACCTAATAGTTTTCACACATTTTAGTGTATATGTTTTTTTTTTTTTTTTCTTTTTTACTTTTAACGCTTAAATAACTCTTTGGACAAAAGGTGGGTAAAGTGAGATTTCAGCAATTGCATTGAAAATGCGTCACGGATACAGAATACATGTGTAATTTTAGAAATGTGGTAAAATATAAGCAATATATTAAAATTAGACAGGATATCGGTATCTTAATTTGCTGTTTCAATCTCTGCCTTATCTTGAACCAACTTATGGTAATCCTGTTATAGTTCATCAAACTGTAAGATCTATTAACATTGAAGCCGTCAAGACAACTATATTTTGTAATAGTTAGATCTAAGCACAATCTAATAATAAGTATACGTTCCGTTTTTTAAACTGAGCTTTAATTGATAGCCAGACAAAGAAAACTATTGCTTATCAGGTTGATTAGGAATATAGATCACCTTCTGATTAGTCTGTGCTGTTTATTAAGTTTATTAGATTATAACGGTCGATAAATGTTTTACTGTGAAATATTCAATATTTCTTTTAGTTTAGTTTTACTTAATCTCAATGTTTCTTTTAAGCAGAACAAAAGTGTCTTGACGATTAGTATAAAGAGAGTTCCATTCGAATATATAGAAGGCCATAAATTTATATTTGGTTACATTTTTTTTTTTACGACTTTCAGTCATATCAGTATGACACTTAATAAATTAACTAAATAGCTTCGTCTTGCACTTAGAAATAATTACTGTTTGTATATTAAAGTTGTAATTCATTGCTGATTTTGGTTTGATTTATGTACGCCTTAGCTACATACATACTTACATATACATATATATAATTATTATATTCGTTTATAATTAAAATATAATGAAGATTTAACCATCTTTCCCCATAGGGAAATGTTTTATACAGTCAGTACAATCATCCCTTAGCAGTTGTCATTTGCAGCCACACCTACGTACAAGGTAAGGGAATTATACTACACTGCCACATATTTTCAAGTTTTATGAATGAAAAAATTTGTTTGGTGTTTTGGCTCAAGGGCGTCAATTAAAACAAAAAGTTGCTGCTTTGCATTTCTTTCTGTTTTTCGTTCGGTCTCACTCCCACTCTCACTCTATGTCACGCTTGTTGCTGGTGTGTTATGTAAGCCAAAAACCAACAGAAGACAGCTAAGGCGATGATAGCTGTAGCTGGTATAGTGGCATATGGCCCATAGGCCGGGCCGTATAAACAAAACGTTAAGCCGGCAAAGAGAAAAAGATACACGGACCCCAAAGCTGCCGGCAAATATTTGTCCAAAAGTTTCTCTATGTTTGTCTCTCTTTCGATGTGTATGTGTGTGTGTGTGTGTATACATTTGTGTGAGTGTCGGATAATTGGAATTAAAGATATACTAAATAAACAATTTTTGTAGTATTTCTACTTTTTGCGGCCATAAAATATGGATCGGCCAACTTGAAAGTGAAACAACATAACTGATCTGTGAACTTGGTCAAACAAAATAAAACAAAAATAAAGGAAAAAAAAAAAAATTGCAGCAATAGCTGAAAAAAGGTTAAAAAATAAAAACCGATATGATTACACGTACCATGGCGATTGGTTGACTCTTATTTGTTTATTTGCGGTTGGTTTATTTGTGTTTGTTAAAGTTCTCAAAGCTAAAATTAACTAAACCGAAAAAAAAAACCGAAAAATCCAAATTGACGCTAACTGGCTAAAATAAGGCATTTATTTTGTCACCTGCCTTGCGCAAATAATAATAATAATAATACATAAATAATAATCATATAATCACTTGACAAGAAAAGGTCTAAAGAGCTATTTGATTAAGGTTAAACATTGTTAGAAGTCAGATAAATAAATTGAAAATCAACCAGGGATGCAAAATACAAATATGTCGAATGTTTGTTTAATCAAACAAATGAGGTTTTAGTTTCTATACATTTGGCTTAAATTGTCGCTGAAATAAAGTTAAACAGTCACCCATTTTGATGCTTCCTTTAAATTTAACAAGTAAATTGTGCTTGATGTTTTTTATATATATTTTAGCCAAAGTTTGCTAGTTAGATATTAATTGTGGCAATTCCTTTTACTGCATCAAGTAATTCTCCTCTTTCTTTTTTTCTTTTGCTTCCGTTTTTAATTCGCGGCCAATTCCAGACAGTACAAGTTTTTTGGCTATTCATCTTTGTAGTCAAGTTGCAATCTCTCCATTCTTCTAATTAAATATTCAGTAAGAAAAAGTTTTCAATGGCTGGCAGCGTTTGTAAAATGCATAAAGAGCTAGTTAGAAGGATGGATAAGTAATCCGGCATTATGGTTGGTAAACAATTTTTAACATAAATATTTTTAATCTGTCTTTTTTCTGAAACAGATTTAAATTAAATGTAAGAATGCAAGAAGTCTGGTTATATGAAAAAAAAATTGAATTAAAGTCGCAACGTTCTTTGGGCTTGGGTTGCCAGCCCTGATCTTCCGTTTTAAAGCTAAGTTTAGGATGGCGGAGTCGGTGGCGTATGAGTAATGCAGCTTCTCAATAAGCGCTACAAGTGCGAGGCGGAGAGATAGAGGTTTTTTTTTATTTTGTCTTTGTTTAGTTTGTAATTTTTGTTTCGGTTTGTTTGTTTCGTTGTCTTTGCCGCGAAGCGCTGTCTCGCAACAACTCAGCCGTAAAATGAAAAATATAAATTGGCCTGATGTGTGGGAAACAGAATTATTTAACATACAACAGTCGAATCAAGCAGTTGTCTTGGCTTAAAGTGCTACAAAATTAAACGAAATATGTATTTTAAGTTATTTTTGTTATTGGTGAGTAAAAGGCAAGAAGGAATAGTACAATGTGGAATAAATACTCAAAATAAACATATTGTTGTACAGTTGGGCATATGTGGTACATGGAGTGCCTCATTAGGATCAAATGGTCAGGATAATAAATCGAGTTCCAGTGATCTGGCCACGGCGGAAACTTCAGCTAAATGTAAATAAACCTTTATTTGGGTTTTTCTTAACAATCTACTAATGGGTTTTTTTCTCGCAGTCTTAAATCTATTTGGCTCAGGTTCAGGTTATGGTTATCCCAATTATGGTAATAACTATAGACCCACAACTGGATATTACCCTGGTTATAATGGATATAATCCAAATTCTGGTGGCTATTATCCTGGCTCAGTGAGTGGATATTATGGCAGCAGTTCTGGTTATTATGGCAGCAATTCAGCTGGTTACTATCCCAATTCGGGCAGCTATTATCCCAATTCGGGAAGCTATTATCCCAATTCGGGTAGCTACTATCCCAGCTCCGGGAGCTATTATCCTTCGACAAATATTCTAGGATCACAAGGTGGTTATGGCGGATATGGCGGCTATGGAGGTAATGGCGGTTTGAGACAATATTCTGGTTATTGGCAACCCAATTATACGGGTCAACGTAATCGTGGTTATGGTTATTATGAAAATACCGATCGTTTCGGTTTACCATCTTCAGCCAGAGATCGTGATTATTATTTAAATGGATCTGGTTCATCATCATCATCAGGTTATAGTGGTGGATATCGACGTGGCTATGATTAAGTATTGGTAAAGATGTTTCAGCAAAAACGAGAATCTACTAATAACCATTTTTATAAATATGTTTTTCTGTTTCTAGAGCAAAATCATGTTGAAAATATCATCATAATATATATTGAAATTTATTCAAAATTTGATAAAAATATTGAGTGCAATTTGTGAACTGTGAGTTTTAGTGATTCTGTACCAATTTCAAATCCAAATTAAACTTTAAAGTGCTCCAAAAAAGTTTTTTCAACAAATACCGAACAAAAGTTTACATAAAGATAAAAGACTTTTTTTTATTTGGACATTCAATATCTTTTTTTTTTTGTTTTTTAACTTGAAAGTGAAATATGTTATACTCATAAAGAATTATTTTAAAACATGTGCCGAATTGAAACTTTTATGTATTTTTGCAATTCTTTGCAAAATCTAAGAAATATTTTTCGCATCAGTTCACAGTTGTTTGTTTATGGAACCTTCAAAATTTATCTATCAAAAAGATTTCAAAATGTTCTTTTAAATGATCTGCTGACTCATTTTATCAAATTTAAAAACCCTAAATGAAATCGTTTTGATGATTCTCGTTTGAAAAGTGTCTGAAATAACTTTCCATTAGGTGCTATTGCTATTTGTTGGTTCGTTTTATTATTATTAATCTATTTTTTTTTTTGTTTGTTAATGTGTACTGCTTTGTATATATATAATGCTTAATCACTAATAAAATTGAAAGCTTAACTAACTGCTACTAATTTACATTTAAGTTGCTTTTGTTGTGCTCAATTTTCTATGCAAAAGACGAGGTAAATTGGGTGTCATATTATTTTGAGGGGTAATATAAATTCTCAGACAATATAATTTAGTAATTTGTTGTAAATTGCTTTGTCACACACACATCGGCTCACATACATATGTATATACACTCACACATACATATTCGTCAGACGCAGCAGCAACAACAATGAAAAAAGTTTGCAGCCAGCCGCCGTAAAGTATGCCACAAATTAATATAAAGCAAGTATCTAACAATTTTTTCTCTCTTTCTCTCGTTTCTTTTGTCTCTCTTTCTCGTTTATTGCAAGCTTAGTACGAGCAACTTATGGCTAAAAGAACTTGAACAAATGTTACGCATCGTCACGCAACAGCAACACCAATGGCAAAATAAACGACAACAACAACATCAACAAATAATAGCAGCAGAAACAACAACAACAAGAACAACATAAAAGCCAAATCAACTCGTTAAACATATACATAATATATAGAGATATGGCCTTTATGCAATTTATTACTTTGGAAGAACTTTAAGCACTCCACACATTTACTTTTTCTTTTACCATTTTAACCCCAAAAGAAAAAAAAAACAAAAATAAGAGCTGCAATTTCAAGTTTAACTGCATCCATCATCTGCACCGCAATCCGCAAAACCGACATACATACATATATACATACATACGTACATACATACATGCATACATATGTTGATGTTAGTACATACATACATGCAAAATGTCTTCTCTTGTCATACTTTTGGGGGAACTTTTTAAGCCAACTCTTGTTTATGTTTTCATTCTTTTTCACTTTCGTCCCTTACCTAAAAGCTGCTCCCCAACCAACCATACATTATTTCTACCCTGTTAGCCACTTTAACAATATATGTACATACACATACACAGACACACACACACATACATACATACATATATCGTATATAGCTCGTAAATGCATTGAAGCGTTTTTTGTTATCTTTCGGTTTTTCTTTTTGCTTGTCGGCTTTTCCTTATTTTGCTATGGATTTTTGTTTTTCTTTTTATGTTTTTGCTAATTGTGTTTTATTTTTTTTTTGGTTAGTTAATTAAGCGCTGCGGTTGCATTTTTGCTAGTAGAAAGTTCACCAAATGAATTTAAATTTAATTTAAGAATTTAATCAATAAAATTCAATTCGAATAAAATATACATATGTATCTGACAATTGTTTAAAAATGCTATCCCAGTTATCAAGAGGATATCAAATTCAAGCGAAATAAGAACCGTTTAACTAACCCAAACGTTTTGTTGTTTTGAACATGCAAGGGTTAAAATGATTTCGAGGGTAACTTGATAACTTTTGCTTCTACATTGATCAATGGAAATATTTATTATTGCCAATGGGGATTGTGAAACTCTTTTGTCTACCTTCATTTCTTTAAAATAGTGCTGAAAGTCTCTCAACTGAAATTAACTTGCTGTTACACAGAGTCAAAAAGGTTAACTTCTTGCATATTAAATTTGTTATGAGAATTTTACCGCATGTTGTTTTTATTGATTTTCGCTGTTCTAGGAACTTTACACTGTACTCTTTGTTTTTAGGCAATTTCGCTAAACATATTCATTATCAATTTTTATATTTCGGTGGATCCATAGATACCTTTTCTTTGATTAAATTGGTGGAAATTGACAACCATTCACAATTCAATAAAATTCGTAATGGGGACGTGAACCAGCTAATGATTTACTTACTTTGATTTGTCATAGAAATTAAAAGCAACATACTACTTATAGATGTATATATTGTACTACAAATAAAAATGCCCAATGTACCAAAGATAAAAGCAATCTAATTGGAGAAGGTTCATTCCCGGAAAAGTACCAGAATCTTTAGCTTTTTCAACCATTCCACAATTTATTTTTTTTTTTGCTTTGGGGCAAACGCGTGCCAATTGAAATAACAAATAACAAAGATCAATCAAATTTACATTTCATTTAAGGAATATAAAATTCATCATAAATAGTTTAGCTTCCTTTAAATTTTCCACATCTTTAAAATGCCAAAAGAAGAATGCAAAAGAAAAAAGAATAGCAACAACAATGAAAAGAGTGTACGAAAAAAATTCAAATACATATGACAACAATTAAACCCACAAAAATTTTTCCACTGGTGGATTTTTATTCATTCGTTTTTATCTAAAATGTTCATTCATTTGTATCTTTTCGTTTTTTTCTTTTTTTTTTTGTTGCTGTTTCCTTTCAATGAAGATACAAAAAAGCATAAAGCAAATTCATTTAATGAATGTTGAGATATATGTTTGTATGTACATATGTGCGTCTATATGTATCTATTTATGTATTTATGTGTTGGGTCATTAAAAAATTGTTGAATTGAGAATATAAAAAAAAAAATTTGCTTGGCGCAATGCGTACGAGTCTCTGCTCTACATTCAAGGCAAATAGAAATAATTAAAACATTGCAACTACAATAAATAAACCAATAAAAACAAAAAAAAAAAAAATAAAAAAAAAACCAAGCAAGCAGTAAGCTAAAGGGAAATGGAATTATTTATTTGCCGATCGGCTTAAATGCCGGTCACGCGTTGAAATCTAATGTTAACAATGTTTTAATTAACGAATCCAACAGCAATACCAACAACCACAATGACACAACAGCAGCAACAACCAGCAGCAGTAACATCAACAACAACGCCAAATGAAATGCATATACATATAAAAATGGATATTGGGATATATATTTCGCGGCAAGTTTACTTTAAGCAAATATTTACATGACACGACCATAAAAAAGGGCAAACACAAGTACGGAAAAGAGAAGAGAGGAGCAAAGAGCTGGGCAAAGAAATGAGAAATATCGCGTAATGACATTCTTTTTATTAAAATAAGAGCGTGATCTATATAGATATGGAATGATTTACTTAATAGAGAATATAATAAAATTTTAAAGGGAGAAAAATGATTTTAAAATCCATTGCTATATAAGAGCATTAACTTACATTCATGCTTAACTTATGTTCAACTAATGTGAAAAGTATATTTAAATGGTTTTCAAATAAAGTTGCAGCTTGGTTCGAAAACAGAGTTAATTTATCCATCCTTTTGCTGACACAAATACCGAAATTTGGTCTTCTCACATTCTTTGTGTCAGGTTTGGTAATAAAATACCAAACTTGTGCAAATAAAATCAAGCGCTCCGAAAAATGGGTCAAATTCTCCAACACTCGACAACTTGTTGAAGAATTTGTACAAATTTGTAAATTTGTAAAACCAAATACGAGAACGAGGTCCAAGGACCAAGAGTTGCAAAGTTTATTTTGGAGTGCCAACTTATCACGTACTTATCTTCACAGCTTCACACAACTGCCAACTTCTAACTGCCAACTGTTTTTAAGAGGCTAACAGACGAAACAGTTGTAAGTTTCGTTAGTTACACAAAATGGCCAAAAGGAAACTTTTCATGGCACTTCATAATTTGCTGCAGCTGTTGCTTGTTTAGGGTTCTGGCCAAAAGCGTAAGACAATTTCTGGCTTATTACTTATCAAGTTTGTCGAATAGTGTGTGTTGTTTTGGTTCAGATTTCCGGTAGTGTGGTAAATAAGTTGATAAGGTTAAATTAGCCAAGCCGAATCATATTTCAATTTCAACAGAAAATTAATATATTTTTTTCCGTTTTGACGTTTTGAAGGACGTCTGACAGTAGGGAAACGAGGGTCCTCTTAGCCAGACACTTGTCAGTGGCAACCAAATTCATTTATCACCCCTTTCTTTATTTTGCTTTTGAGTGGCAAGTGAAAGGTGGAAAGGCATAAACGTAGTCAGGTGCTTATCTAGGGAGGGGACGACCGTCCAGCAGCCACCAAGAACCGTCATCGATATTATCAAAAATTTAAGTTAAATGTGACATTCAATTATCAAAAACAATTTATTTTAACTTTATTACACTCTAGCAAAAGTTTCTCCTTTAACTTTTGGTTTCAATTAAAAAAATTTCTAGAATTTTAAACACAGTTTTACATTGATTTCTTCGCTGGCAGAAATAAAGTGTAAGCATTTATTTAATCTTGGAATATTTTTATTTATATTAATCTAACAATGACTTCTTATTTCTTCTACTCATAATTTTCATTAAAGTGTTTCAAATTCAGAATCAGTCAAAAATCGTTTAAATTATCTTTTCAGAAACTTCAGTTTGGTACTAGTTGTAATTTAATTGCAAAATTTTAAAACTAATTTAAAAATTGATCCATAGGACCTTTAATTGACTAAACTTGACTTGAATAAAATCAACTAATTTCATTTGTATTTATAGAGAAAGAACCACAACTTGCTACGTCTATGGGCAAACATTTTATTCTTTGTTCACAACGAAAAAAAATAACATCTGCAATGCGAAAAGGCAATTTTTATCCAAAAATGCATTAGGAATTCAAGTTTGGCAGAAGAAGATTTCAACTCTCGCTTTCAATTGGTCTCCAGTTGAAAATGTATACTCCCCTTTTTTGCTCCGTTCTTTTTGGTTCATATAATGCGATGCTATACATATATATTTTATATAAATTATATGGCATGCTTACCCAATTATCACCTTTATAAAGAGCCACGTGCTTTCTGTTATATATAGTATATATATATAATAATATATATATATATATATATTTTTGGGTCCAAAGACCACAAATAACAAAAAAAAAAAAAACACAACCTGACATTGATATTGAAAAAAAAAAAAACGGGAGGAAATGAAGGAGGCAAAACATTTTTTGATTAAGCAATTAAGTAACTATGTATTAACAGCAACAAGAACAACAACAATAAAATCAACATAACAAAAACAAAAAACTTGATGTACAGTTTGGGAAGTAAATCGATCGATATTAAATGACAGATAAAGTTCCAGCACGTGCGGCATTATAATGTAAGAGTAAAGTAATTTATGATTGAATCCAGTGCAAAAAAAAAGAATTGAGTGAAGAGGGTGAAGTGTGGGTGAGGGTGACTGTACGAGATAGCGAGGGGCTGAAGTAAAAATAAATCAAAACAAATTGCTTGTTAACATTTGCGGGAGAATCGAAGCGAAATTTATGCATAAATGCATTTAATTATATGCAGGAAAATTGGAAAATGAGGTAAAAATTGACTGTGGGAAATGAGAGGGATGAAGTGCCAACACTTTGGATATCAACAAATAATCGAACAAGAAATTCCAATTCCAAACATTTAATCAAAAAAAAAAGGTAAATCAATCAATATTGATGTGTATATATATTTATCTGAGTGTAACTGTATAAAGATTAAAAGCGACCGTTTTTTTGTTTTTGCTTCATTCGATTGAAATTTCAAATCATCAATTTCTTCTTCATATATATATTTCTTTTATTTTTTTTTGCAAATATGGCGAAATTATATGTATATATACACATATTTTTGTATTTCGATTTCACGAATTGAATTAATTTAGACAATTAACAAAAAGAGCGAGACAATGCGGGACATTGAGAGAGAGAGAGAGAGAGAGAATAAGAGAAGTTAAAAACCAGAGGGCAGGGCCAACTTTTGGTCGTGCAGAAAATGAAATACCCTGACAAATTCCAATAGTCCTAATTTGTATGCAGCCAGTTGCAAAATTTAAATTTAATATAGGAAAACTATCTAAATTATAGAGAACTCATACAACTTTCTTTTGTGAAGTGTTTCGAATCAAACATGTTAAAAATTAATGAGAAATTGATAAGAACTAGTTGATATGTAAACAAGTTATTTAAGAAAACTGTTTTATTTGATCAATAGTTCCCTATTGAAATATATGTATATATAGTATAAACATATACTACTATTTATTAGATAACTGAGAACAAATATACCCCGTTGGAAGGGGTATTTAAAGGGGGATAAGGAATCTTGTATGCGGCCCCGCATTACCCCTTGGGTATACCAGTTTTCATTTTGCCAGACAAAAGTCAATAAAATAACAAAATACATACAATCAGAAAATATAAATTGTAGGTAAATCTTTTTTTTATTAATTTTTTTTTTTTTAAGATAGTCGTCGTCCGGGCTGGTGGCACGAATTTAGTTTCAATTAGTTGGTATTTAATTCAATTTGCAATCAAATGTTAATAATCGCCCTGATGCCGCCTCTGTTATATCCATCGGCAAAGTTTACTTAAGTATGAGGATCCATCTTTGCGTACATATGTATTATCTTTTCTAGTAAGAACTTTCATCATTCAGTGTAATCTTCAAGCAGTATACATAAAGATTAATGTTAATTGATTGAAGGCGCCACCAATATTATTTGAAATCGAAATAGAAACTCAATGGAGGGTAGAGAGTGAGAGAAAACTAATTGACAGACCCCCTTCTTCTATTTTATTATTATTTGATATTTGTTTTTGTTTTTTCCGCCTTTTATTTCCCCCACTCCGTCATCTTCTTTATTTTTTGTTGTTGTTGTTGTTTTTATTTATATTCATTCGTTTCGTTTGTGTAAACATTTAACGACTCAATTTGGGCTGCTGCTGCATTGTAATCAATTGTTAAAGCATTCTATTAATGAAATACGTAATGATGAACTGGCCGCAATTGGTGGAAACTTGATTGGCGATTGACTAGACAACCAGGCAGACAATTGAACTAGCTGCGAGATTGAAAATACACTTGAAGAAATCTCATAAATAAGCACAAGTCTTTTAACTTAATTATAGATCAGCTGTTTGCTGCTAGAATATTTAATAGCGAAACAATTTGCAGTAATTTTAATAAAAGTTCTTTAATTATTAACCATTATCATAAATACAATTTTAAATCCAAATTTTGTGAAAGACCAAAAACGGAAATTCAATTTGAAATATGGAAAATATATAGTTATAAGTTTTATAACCATCAAAAAATATGTATAATAGTTAATTAGATTGAATATAACTTTTAGTATTATTTATAAGTTTACTAATATAATATTTAATGATCAATTTGAAATGCTAAAAATCTGAATTATTTTAACTTATAAAATATTTGGTTTTGAATTTTTTAACATACGAAAAGATTTTACAAAAAATGATTTAATATGGAAATACTATTGCTTCCGTTATATAGAAAATATGTTGTGTAAACCAATTTGAGGAAAAATAAAAATATAACAATCTGAAAGTTTTATTTTTTGGCTCATTTTGTGGCATTTACTGTCCAACTACCGGCACTAATCGAATTCTAATTGTTTCTTAAACAAAATACTCAGTCTTAATACAATTAGTAAAAGACGAACAAAAGCGAAACATTATTTTGCAAGTGATAAATATTTTATCGTACAATGGATAAAATAAACAGACAATACCAACACCAAAAACAACAACAACAACAGCAACAACAAAACTAAGCACCAAGCAAAACAAAAGCAACAAAATTTTACTTATCACAAGTTCATAAAACCGAATAAACGAAAATCTAGCTAGGTGGGTGGGAACAGACACGCCCAGCTTCCACCTCTGCACCACCTTCCTCCTATCCACCATTCTAACCACCCCCACTGACTGATATTCCACGACCACTCTACCCTGCCCACAACCTTCTCTTCTAAGACAATTTGAACGATTTGTTTTCTTGTTGTTACTGTTGTTAGAATCACATTGTGGTGTGATTTTATTGGTTTTTATTACGAGAAATTGATTAAGAATATTTACGTATAAATGTACATATGAATGTACAATATTTCTGTGCTGCACCTGAAAAATGTTGCTTTTTTTTTCCTTACTTTGCTCGCAAAAACGACGTACAACATGACGTATGCGTGTTCTTTGTGGGCATTAAAGATAAAGTATCTGTGCGAAGGGCAAACTGGTAAGGAGAACTGGAGCTGGAGCTGAAGCTCTCTGCCTCTGTTTCTCACTCTCACCATAAGAGTGTTGTTATCTGTGTGTGTTTATTTGTGTGTGCGCACGCCGGTCCGTCTGTTTATGTGTGTGTGTGTGTGTGGTGGAATCAATAGACGCCGGAACAACCGAAAGCAAAAACATTTTTTGCGTTCAGCTTTTTTTTGTTCATAGACCTGCGAAACATCAGTTAGTTGCCTCTGTGCGCTTTCAATGTGCGGTTGTTCGCGATCCAAAAAGAACCAATAAAAAGGGAAAAACGAAAAGAAAAGTAAAGATTTTCAAGAAACTAGAAAACAAATTCCGTACGTTTTCAAATATACAAAACCAAAACCAAATCAAAAAAACAAACAACAAGACGCAAACACCGGAAAAGTGCTTAATTAAAATTTTTGCAGTGCAAGAAATAATTGAAATTTCCGTTAACATTTTTTTTCAAGTTTATATTGTTAAAATATTTTTTATCGGCATTATTTGATCAATTATTTAATTGGTAACATTTTTAAATTTCTAGGTGAGTTAAAATATATGTATAAAAATTAACTATTCTTTTAAATGTTACATTTAAACTGGACTGGATTTAGTTTGAGGATCACCTTGATATGAGTTCATATATGCTATTTTTTGTTTAGTTTGCAATTTTTATCTCTCCCAAATGAAGTTTATCTTAAGGAACCAAAAAATGCTGAAAATATAAACATATTTATATTTGATCAGCATAAAGAATCGATTCGTTTTAAGTATTGAGAAGAGATTGTAAGGTTTTTATGGAGCTAAAAGGAGCGAAATGTGATGGATGAAAGAAATTATTATATAGTTTAATAGAATTTACTTTTAAAGATATCTGCAATTGTTATACTCTAATTTAAAATGTTGTTTATATTATCTACAGAGTTTGCGTTTGCAAAATATACAATTTCTGCTTTCACTTTATACAAATTTATTTGTATTTTGGTCAAATATTTATATTGAATTTTATTAATTGTAGCTTTTAATTTGGAATAAATTCGCACATTAAATTGAAATCATTTAGCTACATAAATATAAATATAAAAAAAAAAACGAAAGAAAAAAAATCTTCATTATCGTTTATTCAATAGAATTTCATAAAATCTCCTTTCATCGGTTTCATTATTTGTTTGACCATTCAGCAATTTTATTGAGTCTATGTTGAAAAATTATCAATTGGTTTGTTTGTTTTATTTCTATATAGATTTTTTAGCATCTTTATGAGAGGTTTGCCTATTTGTTCACTTATTTACATTTGAATGGCAGGAATTTATAGTGGAAACATAATTTATCGATGTAGACGATTAAAGCAATTTTATGTAAAATTCATAAACAAATAATCAACATGAGCTTTATTTCCCCGAAAATTTTCCACTTATTTGGGCACGAGAAGGTTTTCTTTTGTCTATGCCTTTGGTCTTACGTCAACACCTTATTTTTTTTTGCCTAAAGTCGCATATAAGGTGCCCACTTAAATGGGTGTTCTTTTTATATTATTACAGCTGCCTCGCCCAAACCAGGAAATTACACGAATAAAGAAACAAACAATGAGCAAAAGGCTTTGAAACACCCACAGAAAGCCGTTGACTCGCCAACATTCTCATCTATTCACTAGTTACAACTTACTTACAAACATCGTCGCCTTCAACTTCTTCATTGTCGTCTCCTTTTACTTGTTGTCGCTGTTTGCTGTTGTTGCCTTAAAGGATTCCTTAATTATTCCTTGGCATAAAAAAAGCAAAAGGAAAGGCAACACAAAAACGCGTCAACGAAAAGTTTTACCTTGCCACACACATACACTCACACACATACACAACGAATGTGTAACGGTAATTTTACATGCGTTTTTAAGGTCGCAATGTCTGAGAAAAACGTTGCGTTCCGGAACCTTATGCAAAAACAAAAAAAAAAAAAACAGAAAAAAAAACCAAAGAAAGAAATGCTTACAGTGTTTATTCGTTTAACTTTGCTTGGGTTTAAATAGACTTTGAATCGACAAAGATGTCATAAAGCTATGAGAGAAGCAAATAAAAATAAGGTTAAATAATATCAATTCGCTTGTCAACTCTCTTTATATGGAAATGCAATACATTATAGGCAACATTTGGTTCTTTGATCTTTGCATCTTAAATTTTCTCATTTTTCTCAGCTATAAATAATATTTAAAAATCATTTTAAAAACCATAAAAATCTATACAGAGAGAAAGAAACTAGAACAAAATCAGAAATCTAAATTGATTTATTTAAAGCGTGTTATTCTCTGCTCTCATTTGACTTCTTTGGTTCTGTAATTTTCATACATTTGTCTGCTTCATAAATGTGTTTGTGTGTTTTATTTATTTAGTGCTCACTGTTTGCAACAAGCAGCAACAAATTATATGAATAAAAGTCATATTTTTTGTCGTTTTACTAGAAGAGGCTGGGGTACTGTATTACGCACCTCTCCTACATATTTATGTTCCACGCTGGAACAGGCATTTCAAATGCGTTTTTCTTGTTGTTGGTACTTTGACAATATATATACATAAATCTAATGCCATAAGGGTTATCTATATATACATACATACATATGTATCCTATATATATATGTACATACATATGTTGGCATAGTATGGTATGTACATTCACATGCCAGTTACAGTTGTTTAGTGCTGTCGAAGTTCATTTGTGTTTATTTAGTTTATGGGTTTTAGACCACGTCGAACGGTTTTGTCTGGCTAAGTCTTGTAGGTTTGTTGCTTTAGTTCAAATTATACTTTTAATGTGAATTTCATTTACCCTGGCACTAAGCTACATTAATTGCCCAGCTCTGCTAATTACCTTTTATTTACCTGAGAGAGTATTAGAGAGAGAGTATGAAAACTGAAATTAATTTTATATTTTAAGCAAAAGCTAAGAACTGTAGAAGCGTTTTGGCCTAAAGGTTTTTCTGCGTTTTCCTCTGTTTTTCTGTTGTGTGTTTCTTACTTTAATTACATTTTCCAAGTGTTACTTAGGGGGAGATAAGTCTAGACATCCAATTGATACATGGGGAATTAACACAAAAAAGGAAAAATGAGAAAAAAAAACCATAAAAAATAAAGGGAAAAGGAAAAAACGTTCAGTCTTTCTTTTCAGTTCTTTCAAGTTTTTTGACTTTCACTTTCACAGGCAATTAATTTTTCTTTCGCAGATATTTTTTTCACCTAAAAAATGCCAAGAATAAACATGGCCTACTTATATGGGCAAAACATAAAAAATTGGAAAAATTCCATTGATTGGCTTAGATTTTAATCATATGATTAACTTCCTACTTATTTTTTGTATGTTTCATTTCCGGATCAAAGAACGAAAAAAAGAAAACGACATATTCAATTAGTTTGTCTTTTGATGTTTGTCCTGTCCAATGCACAGTGGTCGGATTTTTATTTTTCCATTACTTTATTTTTTTATAATTGATATATCAAGGAGTACTTATATACTAACAAGCAATTAACTTTGTTTTAGTTGAAAAAGTCAGTTGTTTGTTGCTCTCTATTCAGATTTTATGGCTAAAGAAAGAAGTGCAAATTCGACCACTGTGCAATGGAAACATGGAACTTCAAAATCAAAACAAAATGAAGCTTAGCCACATCAACAACATCGACCTTAAATTGGTCCACAGAGGGGTTGCGATAAAGAGAAACTGAGTCGTGAGAGAGAGAGAGAGAGAGAGAGAGATACATACATATATGCTGAGACTAAGACTATGGCTGATACTGACATTGACTTGGCTTTTGTTCAACTTTAGTCATTTGTTTGCTGGTGTAAAAGTTCAAGAAACAGATAGAATTTAAAATGTGAGTTCACTGACTGTAATTATATAGAGATTTCTGATTTCAACAGGTTTCAGATTCCATATCATTGCTTTACTCCAACCATCAATTCAACTGCCACTTCTTGTTGGCCCTTTATTTTTGCAACATGTCAAACAGGCACTCGACCGCGTAAACATTTCCACTTGTTTTCCTCTTCTTAGTGACTTTTATTGAAATTTGCAAATTTTCAACAAGATATTTGCAAAGACTATGCAAATTTTTCAAACCCTTGAGAATGTCTGAACGCACAAAATTCACCAAAAGAAATAACAAAAAAAGGGAACACACAGTATGGGGGTGAAGTTATTTTTTTTTTTTTTTGCGACAGAGTAAGACAAAAAACAATAAACACCAATTATTTGTTATTTTTTGACATTTTTGTTTAGCCAAGTTAAAAATAGAGTATATACATTTTACAAATAAAAGTATCTTTGAGAATAAAGAAGTTTCTATTTTGAAATTTCTGATCAGTTTATTCAGTGATATGAGACTAGAAAATTGTTTCTTTAATCTAACATATGTATATAACTTTGAATTATAAAGCTGATTTGATAAAAATGTATCCAATTGATTGACATATATCATAGAAATTCAATTAAGGGTGTAAGAACTTCGTTTCGATTAGTTGGCCAATATGTTGTCATTCTTTTGTTTTCAACAGATTTCTTGATAAACTTTTTCTATTTTTAGTTAATGCAAATGTTTTGTCTGTTTGCCTGAAATAAAGTTTTTGGTTATTTTATTTTATTTCTTACTTGTTTGTGTATTTGCTGTTTGTCAAAGTTTCGAATTTCTAACTTTGCCATTTAGCAGATGTTTGAAATTGTGATAATAGATTGAATTACACTTTGATTTTCACTGATGGTCGTATTCTGGTCATGTTTTAATTAAAACTACTTCGAGCAACATAATCCCATTATATAATGAATGCACTTTGCCATTTATATTGATTGAATGGCAAATGGGCAAAATATCTAATGACTGACATTAGAGTCGGCCTTGCGCAGCGAATTGTAAACTTCTGTGATAACAAAATGTACACAGAAATTGCACAGTGGGTAGAATAGCTTCTATTTGTACACTTGATTAACTTATCAGTGGATAAAATTAAGTAGCATTTTATTTCCTTTTAAATATCCACACTGTGAAATGTAGATAGCATTAAGCTGTTTCTGTTTTTCTTTTTGAAATTCTCAAAAATGTATCATTTTATCCATAGTACTCTGAAAAGGACTCTTACCAAGGACATTGTTGGACAGCAAAATAAATGATAGACAAGGCGAATGCGAAAGGTAGATTTCTATATTTATGTATATACAACAATATATACATATACATATGTAGGTAAACATATTTATAAATGTCTGTATAAATTTAGATAAATGACCATTAAAAATTTTCCGTTTCTTTTTATAATTTTTTTTTTTTAAGTTTCTGAGTTGTAACAAACAAGGAGCTTAAATTAAGTGCCTGATAATCGGTATTAAATAAGAGCTACTAAATTTACTGCTTGTTATTTTTGATATGTATTGTTTACGTAAGTTCGATTCAACTGAGCCTATTATTATTAATGATTGTGTAACTTACTAATATCAGTTAAATATGTTAAATATTTCGCAAGTAAAGCTACTTATTTTTTTTTAGTTTTTTAAGAGGTAGCTAATAAGAATGAGAAGAAGAAATTATCTATTTTAATTTCAATTTGAAATTTCTGGATCAGGGGTAGGTAGTTGCCGCAACTCCAAATCGAAATTAAATAGATATTTGATTTCATTTCAATTAGGCAAAACTTGGCCGTTAATTAGGCCAAGCATTTAGTTACAATTTCAATTCAAGTAATACAATACTCATACTCATGAAATTGTATATTAAATGTGCATAGTTTAAATTTAAATGGCCTTGACTATTAAATGAGTGCTTTATTAGTTTTCATTAATACAATGTGGGCGGAGAGGGGTAATTAATATGCATTGATGACTTCAATTCTAAGAGAATTCTAATAAACCTAATCGATGAATGCTAAGATAATGTTATTTAGCGACTTGAATCAATTAATATTTATGCTATTTATAAATGAGAGTGAATTTCCAATTGATTTCAATAAGAATAAATAGAGCTATTAAGCGATGAATAAATGTATTTTGGTTGACCCCTGACATCAGTTTAGTTTGACCGAATCATTAGTCGAAAACAATTATCATTAGTTGTTCAATTAAGAAACTCTAGACATTGACATAGGTCTCTCACTCGTTCAAGTTTGCCCTATAAATATTTATATAGTCCAAGAAGCTTGGGCAACAATTAGTTGTTCCTCACATTGAATATTTATTAATATTATCCTTAAGTATACATACATACATACAAGCATATACATATATAAAAATATTTGTATGTATATATATATATATATGTATATCTATTTGGGCCGACGAATGCCGATAAATTAGATACCAAAATGATGAACATCATCATGATGAGGATGCCGATGTCCTGTAATGCTGTTTGTCCCTTTTTTCGTTTTGTTTTGTAAGAAGCACGTGTAAATGGCTTTTTTTCTTCTGTTTGGCCTTTTTTTTTATATTTTCTGTGCATTTAAATATGCTGATTAAGTTAAGATATAGGTCGCCGTTGAGCAGTAAGTATATATATAGATACATTGTATCGCATTGTGAGCGAATGTCTGGGGACCAAATTAAAGCCAAAGAAGTTCCATGAACTCTTATACAAAAGCTGTTGCACTTGAATTGCTTCAACAATTGCTTAGTGATGCATGCAATGTGACTTTTGATAAAAACTGTTAACGTGTACATGATTTATGGGGGAAAGATTGTTGCTATATATGTATGTACATATATACATATGTATACATACAATATATGGAGGATTTTAGCCAATTCGTTGGTGACCAATTTTAAGCCACATAAAAGGATTATAAGCTAAAATATCTTATTATTTAGGCTGCTCATAAACTATTTCATTGGAAATGAAATGTAATCCAAAAGGGATTTTTGTATTTGACTAACACAAATATTTTGCCATTGCTTTAATTACATTTTTGCTTACCTTTATGTGTGAGTGTGCGTGTTTATACATCTGTGTGTGTTTTGTAATTTAATATATTTTTGCCACTTGGCATTCATTTGAAATGAAATACTTAATGCTAAATGCCACAAGCAGCATAACATATTTTGCCTACTCACACATTGAAATAAAAACAAATCAATTTTTATATACATATATCTACTAACACACACACAGATACTATTTGTATGTAAATACATATATACAGAAAATGTTTCAATCTAATAAACACAAGCTGCTTGTGCTTTTTGAAGGAACTTGAGTCCCAACTCTGCCATTTCGCACCTGCCATCACCCCAGCCAGTCACAATTTTGTGTTAGAATGAAAAAAATAAAAATGGAGAAAAAAAAAACAACAAATTATTATGCGCAATTTTAAGCGATGCGTTGAGGCACTCTTACCTGTTAGAGCCAAGAGCCGAGATGAAGACGTAGATGAGAGGCGAAACATGCCAGACACGCCAAAACCATCAACATCAACATCACCATCAGCATCACCGATTGCCACTTGAAATCTTTTTCGTCTTTTTTTTTTTTTTCTTCTTTCGTTTTACTGAATGTCAAATGCTGTGGCATTAACAAGTGTCGACTATAATTGAAGGCAACTGGCTAGCGAACTAGCTGATACCCTAGCAAATTGGAGACCAAATCAAATCTAGTAACCAATGCAAGCTAATCAAATGGATCAATCAAGTGTAAATTTAAATGGCTTATATTAAAGACACAAAACGATTTATATACTTTCAATTTCATTTATATATTTACATTTTAGAATACTTGAATATACTTATATTCACCTATCTACATATCTATCTATCTTTAGTTACATCTAAATTTAACTATGTCTTTAATGCCCCATAAAAATATCCATTAATATGTGGCAACAAAAATGAGAGTGAATTTTGTCACCTTTTATCGATATCACTTTAGGTGGTCAACAGGTGGCATTACAGTTGGCAATTTTTATTGACAGCTCTTGAATATAGAATTATGTAGGTACAATATACTATAGTATGTGCATACATACATACATATTTATGTATGTGCATGTCTACCTTTATAGGTCCAGACAGACGACATTTAATATTTTATTTGAATATAATGAAAACAATTTTCTGGGCACATCCCATCGAAACTCCCACAAGTAATCAAAGAAACTTGTCCCTTTTTTCCTATTTTCGTTTTTCTATTTTTTTTTTTTGGTTCGTAGGGTTTACGTGCGTCTAGGCTAGGGAGAAAATTGGAAAAAGGGACATACCACAAAACAATGTTAATGTATGCTCACACGTGTTGGAATATTTTATAATTGAGACCCAAAAGGGAGTTAACCAGTTTTCATAGTTAATTCCTTACGCCAAAACTAACTCAACCAAAATTTCAAAAGGAAAAAAAACAAGAGACGACGATGAAAACGACGACAAAGGAGGTGGAAGAGCGAAAACAAAAAAATACACGGCCAAGCACTTAACAGATTTCAAATGTCGTGACAAGTTTTTTATGATTTGATTT
This sequence comes from Drosophila emarginata, assembly GCA_037075365.1. Taxonomy (NCBI): domain Eukaryota; kingdom Metazoa; phylum Arthropoda; class Insecta; order Diptera; family Drosophilidae; genus Drosophila; species Drosophila emarginata. Next base: position 3,107,943 of record JBAMCD010000296.1, read on the forward strand.
AACAATACGTTATTTATGGCCATGTGAGGAAATTCATTTTTTTTCTGATGTTCTTTCGAATTTTTTCTTTTTCTTCTTTAACTCAATCAATTTTGTACACAAAAAGAAAGAAGGCGTAAACAGACTTCCGGGAAGCCTTTTAAAGTTTATGACTTGGAAGTGACATGATAAGCTAAAAAGTACTTGAATGTCAATGAACGAATACCCTGCAATTTGATGGCAGTTGGAGCATATTAAACATAAAACCGTTCGTTCTATGCAACACTCAAAGAAAATTGGTTCTTAAGAACTCGGACTAAAGTGAATTGAGTTTAATTGATTTTTGGTTAGCAAAGTTTGCCATAAAAGCATCGCTTCTACCATTCCTTCTTCTTGGAAATCTACTGTTTACGTTATTCGCATTTTTTTCCTATCGACTTTGGCATTTACCCTTGACTTGTGCACGAGTCGGATAGTATTCCATCTGACGAATGGACTCCTCACAGAGTTTATTACTGGCCGTTTTTAACATTTTTCTTAGCATATTGCTGCTGCATCTACTGGTAGTCTTTCGTCAACATTCTGTTGTAGTATGCCTTTCATTTTTCATCATACACATGTATGTACATGTGTGTGTGTGCGGTGTAATGTTTGTTTTTCTAGAGACTGGCTATTGATGTCCGTTTTGGCTTAGATGAGCATTCAGTAGAAACGGATACGAACATGTTTATGGCTAGAAGAATGGCATCTATCTATCTTAGCTTTTCCCATAGCATTCTGCTTTGATTGAGTCTTCTTTTCATTCAAACTGTTTAAAAGGTAACTTAAAGTCGGCGACTTTTCATGTTTCAATTATTTCATTCCTTTAGCCTGCAAGTGTTTTCTTTCTTTGATAAAATTAATTTTTAATTTTAGGGCATAAAATGTCTTAATTGCTTATGGTTCGAAACAAGAGCGTTTTTGGCTAATTTTTTATTTGGCACATAAACATAAATTTTCATGTTTCTTTGGCTTAGCTTGGCCAGGCCAACATGTTCGATCGAACGTGTTGTGTTTTGGCCGCCTCAAGTTAACTTGGCTTTAATGCCATGCCACTTTCTTTGCCGAAGACGAACAATCGTCGTCCTCAGTTGATAACGCGAACTCAAACGGTTAGGCTGCTCGGTCCCCACGACTCGGCTCAAACGGGTTCAAAAAACATTTGAAAAACTAATACAAAGATTTCACTCAAAAACCAATTTGATAAACCATTATCAAAAAAAAAAAAAAATATACACAAAAAGGAAATATTAAGGAAACCATATAAAATTTAATTACCCAGCAAATTAGAAAGGAATTAAATACTTTTCTAAAAGAAAGGGAGAAGAAGAAAAACTCTTTTTCTTTCCTCTTTTCCCTATTTCCCGGTAAATGTCACCTAAGGGCAACCATAAACATTTATTACAATTACATTTAATTCGCCGAAATGTGTGGATTCCTTTCTTTTTTTTTTTTTGCGGTTCCGAAATTTTTCTTTTATTGTGTGTGTGTATGTGTGCGTGAGTGAGACTCTTTTCATTTGTAAGCACACGTGTCCTGTAAATAGGATCCCATGGAGAAAAGGATATTATTAATTTGTAATAATGCCAGCTTCTTGCTAATTTACCACAATTTCCTTCCCCTTTTTGCTTTGTCTGTTATTATATACATACCATATATATATATAGAAGGAAAAGTGTCCAATGGCTTGCCTCAATTTTCGGTTAATGAGGTGAGCAAATGAGAAGAAAAAGAAATTAATGAAAATTGAAAATGAATATGGAAAAGTGGGAAAAACAATTTTGTCTCTGCATTTGACTTGTCAGCAAAGTTATTCCCAAGTTTTCAGTCGAAAAAAAAAGTTTCGAGCTTGAGCAATCTTTCTGTTAGCCTTTTTGAAATATTAATTTTCCGTCCATCAATCTTTCAAGGTCAAGTTCATTTCGAAATTAGCATAAAATTTTCATAAAATTTATTAAGTCACCCATCTCATTTCCACCTTTTGAGTAAAATAATATTATTTAATGAGCTTCTCCTTACAGTTTTAACTGGAACAGAGGGACTTAATAAATTTTCAAAAGGCCGTTAATTCAATAATGGAAAATTTACGCTTCAGAGATAAGATAATGAATTTGCTTCAATGAGTTAACTATGAAAATCTTCTATAAAAGTAAGAGAAAATGGCAAACAATTATAAAGTGATAAACTTGATTAAATCACAGGGATATGACAATGTAAGAACTGATTAAATAAAGATGGTAATTAAGATGACATAGAAATAAGCAAAAAAAAAAAAATTGCAAAAGAGCGCGAAGAAGTTGCTATTCTTGCTCAGAACTTTCTCTTTCATTAAAAAAAATAAACTTTTAATGATGCATTTATACATTAACAAACTTTAAATGAGGAACTGATAAAAAGAAATTAACACTAGCTTATGCAATAAATCAGGTATTTTTTTCGGTTATAAAGATTATATGTAAGGAAATAAGAAAAAGAGTAGTCTCCGTAATATTTTCTTAAATTAGGTTTGGGTTTCGATATTTTGTCATGATTTTGTTGTCAATATCATTTGTGGTTGATAACGATTTCGTTTGGACGTCATGTGTACCTCAATTACTTTCTCTATTGGCTGAATATAATCAATTTTTAATTGCTTTCACTACAGTCAGAATGTAATCAACTGTTTCAATATAGATAACAAAATACTTTCCGGATTACAGTAAATGTTATAGTCTGGTCATAAAAACCGCAACTAAGCTCTAAATTATAATAAAATTTTAATAATTTTGACAAAATTGCCAAAAAGTCATGCCAAAGAACAATAAAAGTTTATAGATGAAAAATTGATTAATTAAGCTAAAGAGCTTTGTTTAAGCTCTTAAATTTTATAAAAAAAAAATTTCTGATTAAAACGTTAAAACCAATTTTTGATTAAAAAAGAAAAAGACAACTGTTTAACAGTTTAATGTATTAGCCCTATTCAGTTGGCGGATAAGAGTCAAAAAGTTAATTTTGTAACATCTGATATTGCATTCACTTCATTTAGTGTCTAAATATAGACAAACAATAAACTGATAGCATTTCCCCTTTTGGGCAGGCCATACTCATAAATGGCGATCCCCAAAGACTACACACAAATAACACACACACACATACATATATGAGTAAAAGAAAAGCCGTCAAAGCTAAAGCTGAAGCCTAAAGTCCATTGGCATTGTAAACACACACAAAAAAAAGAAAACAGCAGGAAAAAGGACAGAAAAAATCTGAAAAAATGAAGCGAGACAAGAAAATTACACGCTCAATTCCTAAGCTGGTTTGCCCTTTTTCCCTGTGAATCTGTTGCTCTTTTATTGCATAGTCACACGCACACACACACACCCACACACACACACACACAGAGCCAAAAAGATATTTGTCTTTCTTTTCTTCTCTGTTCTTCATTCCATGTGAAAATCTTTTGTATTGAGATTTTTCCTTTTGGCGTTAAGCCAAAGAGCTATATTTTCATATATATATATATCTATAGAGTGAGAAAAAGAGAGAGAGAGAGAGAGAAAGATAGCAATAGAAACACTCCTATATAAGTAAGAGTGAGTGCGTAGGAGAATAAGCGGAGTTTTCGGCTCATGTGACGTATACTTAATATTCTGTTGCTTATTTAAAAATGGTATGACAATGTATTGTGAAAGTGTGTGTATCCGTGTATGTATTGCCAGTCTATAGAGCTAGAGCTAAAGCTAATGCTATATACATAGGTCTGGCCCAGCTATTTAATAAGTATTTTCACTTTGATGTCTTCTGCTTGAATGAGAAACGTCTGAAAGGATGTTCAGGTAAAAAGTGATTTTTATTAATATATTTTTTGCTACTCAAGAAATAAGAATTTCTTTTATACATCATATATATGTATATATATGTAAGTATATATATATACAAAGATATACGTCTATATGTGATAAAGTTCAAGTATACATCAGGCATTTTTCCATTCCCTTGGTTTTATTTATTTTTGTGTTAAACAAGCTGCACGTGTCATGTTTCTAAAGTCAAAAGCCTGTAAATTGTGTAAATTAATTGTAACACGCCCATCATAAGTGAGTGTGTGGGTTAGGATTTGATTTTGGGTTGTTCAACAACAGTCGAAAATAAAAAAAAAGAAGAAAAAAATGGGAATCAAAAACAAGAAACAAGCAAGTAGCAAACTGAAAAGTTACTTGGGCCTGTTTACAAATGACTTTTCATGCAACTTTATTCATTTTTTTTTTTCACTCAGTTCACACGAAGCTCTTTTCATGCCATTTTCTATAGCGTACTTATCTGGCCAGCCCCATTCAATGGTCCATTAAATTGTAAAGAAAAGATAAAAAAAAAAAATTGGATAAGACGGAGAAAAAAAAAAATAAAAGAAAAGTAAATTGTAAAATAAAAAGAACTTTGTAGGTCAGACTAATTGAATTTTTCTACCTTAATAGATTGCATCCTTGAACACTATATAATTTCTTTACGTTCGTCGTTTTTATCGACAATTTTTGCCATAGCTTTTTGCGAGGTGATACAACAAGCAAAGCAACGAAATTTAATAGGTCTTTAAGGTAAAATAAAATTTTTATACTGCTTGTGTATGATAGTTCACTTTCATTTTCCTTTCTTTTTTACCATTTTTCTGACACATTTGTAGTGCGTTGGTTTTTTGTTGTTTTTGTTTTGTTGGTGTTTTGTTCTTGGAAAAACGCCTTATGCCTGATTTATTCTGGGTAACACTTCAAACCTTAAGCTACCCTATTATCCATTCTACCTTAAGCTCTGTAAATGGGTCTAATTTTTGGGATTACCCACCCAATGAGAAGTGGTTGGCTGGTTCGCTCACAAAGCTCTTTCGTATCTACATCTGTTCAGACAAATGAAATTAAAGTGTCGGCTTAGTCCTATTACAACAACTGAAATGAAAATTTATGCATATCTTAAATTACATATATAAATTTGTTGAAACTATAGAATCAAATTGCATTACGATAAATGCAAAATACTTTTTGTGTGATCCACAATATTGGACAAAAAAAAAAACGAAGGGTTTCCGTATGGTTGATTGAGAAGGGTATAGGTAAATTACTTTAATATTATTTCAAATTAACATTGGCACTTTAATTCAATACTACTCTTGTAAAATCTTTAAAAAGTTTTTCTTTGCATAGTTTGGACCAAAAATACTTTTAAGATAGAGGCAAGTGGTTCCAAAAATTATGCAGAATAAATAATGAAAGGGAAATGTTTAGAACTTGTTGATAAAATGCAACAAATGGGACAGAGAAAATTGCTGTGATCTGCAAATACATACTACATACATATGCATTTTATGGCGACCCTTACACATTCATTTGCATAAAATTTAATCAATTCAGTAATGCTCAGCGCAAGTCCCACAAATGTTTTGTGTCTTTTGCATTTTAAGGACCAGTCCTAAAGTCCCCACCGCATATTGTAAGCGTATGTACTTGTGTGGGTGTATGTCAACGCCACTTCTCAATAAAAACAAGAAAATATTATTACAAGGTATCGTAAAAATAAATATTACAACATGCTTTAGAGCCCAATAATAACATATAGTAAAAGTGGACGTCATAATAAAAAAAAAAAAACTGTACCTTGATAACGTTGCCTGGAACACGTCACTAAAGTGCCCAAACCTTTACAATGGAAACCAAAGCTAGAGAATAGAAAAATTAGGTCAGTTGGCATAAAGATGGAGGGAGGTGGGTGGCTGTTAAGCAATTGTGTAGAAACACGGAAAGCCAATGAATAGACCTTAAAATCGTGCTCTTTTTTCAATTATGTAAAACAAAGTTTTGGCAAGCAAAATTTGACAGTTGACCATAAGTCATGTTCATGGCTTCAATGTGTGTGTGTGTGTGTAATTGTATCTGTGTGTTTCAGTGAAAAAAAGGTACTGTTTTTTTTCGTTTCACCTGAGTTGCTTTACCTACAATATTTCATTTATTATACACATAAATATTAAAGATTGATGGCAACATTTCTTTTTTGGTTCTTATTTTTCGTTCGGCAAAAATAAAAGCAATTATAATTGTTTATTTTCCAGGAATTTTTGCAATTTTTCTCTGCCGCCATTTAACAGAAATTTATCTTTTCTTTTTGTATTTCTAGTGAAATTTCAATTAAATACTATCTGCCAACTAAAGTTGATATTGTTTCTAAGGCTTGCAGCCATGAATTTTCCATTAAAATGCATTGAGTGAAGCTTAAATTTTTTGTGCTTGTTGCTTGCTTCTAGCCGGAAGTTAGCTTCAGCATTAAAAACAAATCGCTGACACTTTGTCATTAAGAATTCAACAAGGAAGAGGGAAAAAAATACATACATATATAAAAACAATACAACAATAATAATAGGAACAATAAAAACCAACAACAACGAAAATAAATCAACAAATTCGCCATGGAAATGGAACAATTGCGCGAAGATTTGTTGCCAGGAGCCGAAGAGGAAGCGGAATTTGGTAAGTACTTTAATCCTTATCCTAGAAATAGTTGATTGACTTTTGCCATTTGTTTCTCTTCTGCTCTATTTGGAAGGAAGGAGGAGGGGGGGGTCATCCATCAAAAGTTGACATGTTGTTTTTTTGTTTTGACAGCAGAACAGCCACCCCCAACCCAACCCCTATACTTGGGATACAATTTAGTCCCACCACTCTAAAGATTAAAGTAGTTTTTGTTTTCTTTTTGTTGGATTATACAACTTTGATGTGGTAGCGAGCGCTTCGGTATTATTCATGGACTTTAGCCTGAGGGTATAATAATTGGACAGTTGATTTGACAGCGATTAACTTGGCTCATATCCCATCAGCAATTCCAATTACAAATTGAAGTTGGTCAAAAGTTTTTGACTGATGCTGTTCAGTGATATGAATCAAACATGATTCAATTGCAATTCCAGTTCCAAAACAAAACAAAGTGAATTTCATTCAACGAAAGTTAAGATACCCTAAAGTGATAAATGCTTAATATAAGCCAAATAGAAACTCAATTCGGTCGCAGTTTCTATGTTCTCACCATTTACTTCTTGGCTAATTCAAATATATCGTTTAACCTAAAGCTTGGTAGGGTATTAAAATTCATACGAACCTTCACCCCAACTGTATGAGGTCTATTTGGAAATTAATTTAATTTTCAGAAGTCTCATTTTCCATTGGACAATTTCTTACTTCTTGACATGGTGACAAGTGAGTTGGCTTGGCTTTGCTAGCTTGACTTGACTGGTATTAATCTGTGGCTGTCACTTTTTTTGCTTTGTCTCTCTTTTTGTCTCTCTCTCTCTCTCTGTCTCTGTCTCTCTTTCTTTATCTCTGTCTCTCTCTTTGCAAATTACTTCAATCTAGCTTATTTACTTTTCGTTTGATTTCTCTTGCTTGATAGAACGTCTGTATGCGGCACCCGCTGAGATTGTGGCACTTCTATCCATTTTCTATGGCGGCATTAGCATTGTAGCTGTCATTGGCAATACCCTGGTCATTTGGGTGGTGGCCACCACCAGACAGATGCGCACTGTGACCAATATGTATATTGCCAATTTGGCATTTGCTGATGTCATAATTGGACTATTTTGTATACCCTTTCAGGTGAGTTGATTTTAAAATCATGTCATCATATCATTTAAAATATACATACATATATATGTATGTATATCTTCTATTTGTTTTATTTTATTAATTTAATATTACGTATGTATTTGCTGATAATTTGCATTCAGAAAAAAAAAACGAACATACATAAATAAAAAAAATTGAGTTTATTTCGTGGGTGTGTTAACAATTTTGGCATACAAATCAGTTTAGTTGGTGGTTGTTGTGTTTGTAAATGGCATTAGCCCAGTTTTTCCATTCAGTTTCAATTTCAAAACATTGTACGAATCTCTCTTACCGCAGGTAAATATGCCAGGCATCAATTTAATTTCCGGCTCTTAAATACAACGTGGCGAAAATTTGGAAATTAGTATCATATATCCCCACCGCTCACTCACTGTCTCTTATCCCCCGTTCCTGCTCTGTCGGTGATTGGTCTCGTTTTTCTTTGAATGAGTTTAAATAATGGAACCCACTTGCAGGTTTAATGTGATTTTTTTGGTTTGTGTGTTAATGGTCTTATGTGCTAAAAGGCAAAAACCGCAGACCAAGTGTGAAAGCAAATTAAGTTTTTATGGTTTTTGCCAGAGAAAAGTAAAAAGAAAAACTGTTAGTCAATTTACTTTATTGATATTAGTTTCAAAGTAAAAGAACTTTCTGAAAATTAAATGGAAATGGAATTGTAAGGAATCAAATTAAACAAGAGAGCAAACAAATATTTTTGGCAACATTTCTTCCAAATTAAAATTTTAATTTTTGGTTCTCTATTGCAGGTATAAATAGAGTGAAGTGGTTATAAAAAAATGTAAACTATTTAATAATAAATTATTACAAGTGAAAAACGCTTAAATAATCAATTAATCAACATATGTATCATGGTTTAATTTATTCACTTAATCCTTCTTTTAGTTTATTCCCCTTTAGCGAATTACGATTTAATAAGCATTTATTGATAATCATGCTTTAATTTATCCCTTTGGTTGAATTTTGTGTAGTGCCTGCAACCATATAGTATTTCTGTGTTCATTTAACCGAATTTAAGAGAGAAATAAATACACTTGACCTTGAGAATGGTAAAGTAGCTTCTCTCTCTCTCTCTCTCGCTCTCACTGTTTCCTATATTAAAAGCAATTAATTTTCATTAAGTTGACAATTAAATGAAACTAACTGTCGTTTGCCAACTGACAGGCATCAGCAATATTGCTTTGTTTGACCAAAATACCACGCTTATCCCATCCAAACAATCAAAAGATGTGGAAAAAAAAACATCAGTAAATCACAACAGAAATATCCAACGTTTGGCCATCCATTCGTTTTTGTTGGGCATTTGTCCTGTGGCTATTGTCCTTTGCCACTACGTAAATGATGTTTGTCTTTTCGGCCAGGAAGTAGACTATACACTACACTAACTTGATTTAATATTTATTCCATCCCCCCCCCCCCCCCCCATTCACAATTTGCAATCAGCAGTTGCCCCTCCAATCAGCAGCTACCCCATCCAATAAGTGACTCTCTTTTTCTTTTATTTCAGTTTCAGGCTGCTTTATTGCAACGATGGAATTTGCCTTGGTTTATGTGCAGTTTCTGCCCATTTGTTCAGGCATTGAGCGTAAATGTCTCTGTATTCACATTGACCGCAATTGCAATCGATCGACATCGGGCAATAATAAATCCCTTAAGGTAAATTGCTATCTGAGCTACCTTCTTACTGTTTATATATATATATATACTTATATTGTAGTTGTTGTTGCTTTCGTTATTATTGGTGTTGTTGTTATTAAAATTCTCATATAATTGCAGAGCACGTCCAACAAAGTTCATATCAAAGTTCATAATTGCTGGGATTTGGCTATTGGCCATTCTCTTTGCCATCCCATTTGCCATAGCATTTCGTGTGGAGGAAATAAGTGAACGAATTAAGGGTAAGCATAATTGGAAAATGCCCGAATCGGGCTTAACACACAATATCTACTCAAATAGTTTATACAAACATACATATAATATGTATATTCACACAAATATTCTTAATTACTCTAGTGTTTAATTCATTCATGATGTACGTTTATGTACCGACATCGTTAACCGAATTAAATCAATTAGATTAATTAAAGTGCTGACCGAACCAAAAAGAATAAATCTCTTAATAAGCCGTATTTAAATTTCTAAAAATTTGATATCGGTTTTTATTTTAGGAAATTGTAAAAAAATACGCATTTATTTCCATTTCAAAGAAACAATTTTAAAAAGTATTTTAAATATTTATGCTTTGGAATTTCTAAGAACAGATCAAATATTTCGATATCTTTTATTGTGGATACTGATTACATATAAATATTTTCGATTAATTTGTGACTAAATTAATTTTAAGATTTTATGATTTAAACTCGATTTTTCGATAAATCTTTTATTTAACCTAAACTAATAAATGTATATTTATGTTTTTCCATTTGTTTACAGAAAACGATGTCATCTCGAATGTTACACGACCATTTTGCACAAATAAAAATCTTTCTGAAGATCAATTGCAAACATATAGATATTCGTTAGTCTTTGTCCAGTATCTGGTGCCATTTTGTGTAATCAGTTTTGTGTATATACAAATGGCAGTCAGATTATGGGGCACACGGGCGCCTGGAAATGCGCAGGATTCACGCGACATAACACTTTTGAAAAACAAGAAAAAGGTAATGGGCAGAGAATAAAGGGGTTGTTCTAGAGGGTAAAGGGGTATCCGGGTTGGGTAATGGGTCCTGGTATGGAAAATATGGCGTGTCCTATTATTTACTTTGAATGCACTTTAATTTCCTCTCCTTCTACTGTTCAGGTCATCAAAATGCTGATTATTGTTGTGATTATCTTTGGCCTGTGCTGGCTCCCACTGCAACTGTACAATGTTCTGTATGTGACCATACCGGAAATCAACGACTATCATTTCATTAGCATCGTTTGGTTCTGTTGCGATTGGCTGGCCATGAGCAATAGCTGCTACAATCCCTTTATTTATGGCATCTATAATGTGAGTTTAAATTGATTTATACGACAATTCAATAAACCAAATACAATGGTATATAAATATACATTTGTAAGTTAAGCTTAATTCATGCTTAAGATATTTCAAAATATTTAAAATTAAATATTGGTAATCAAGCAACAAGTTATTAGATTTCCATAATTTCACGGATCAAATACCATTTATTTATGTATAAACTTTCTGCTTTATTATTCAATATATTTATATACTTTAAACATTTTGTTAGATTAGTCGTAAATATTGCTTATTGAATTACAATAAGAACAACAGTTTCCGTTTGTGAAATGTGAAACATAAAATTTACCTATAGAAAAACTTTTCTATTTATAAATAACTTTGGACAAAAAGAAATGTTTTGAGACGAAACTTTTTATATTTTATCTCGGGCCAAAAGGGAAGTTAATTAAAATCAAGCAAATAGACAGACAGACAGACAGACAGTGAGTCAGAGAAAGATTCCATTTTACTCTTGAGAAATCCACAAATCGTAGGCATAAAACTTGGACAAATTGCCTGTGGCTGTTTGTTTGACACTTTCCACATAGGCACGGAGATAATGATGATGATGCTGATGGTGATAATGAAAGTGATGATTGTTGAGAATCGATAAAAGGCGTCAAATGCTCGTAAAGTTTTGTCCTTCATTCAGGCAACAAAAGGCATTGCTAGACTTATTTGCCACTTCACGCATGTGTGTGTATTTGTTATAGGTATGGGTGTGGGTGTGCGTGTGTCAGGGGGGTGTTTATGCGTTTCCCTTAAAATACAAACCAAAAAAGGTTTTTTTTTTTTATATTCTTTTTGGACCAAAAAACTTTTCACCGTCGACAAGTATTTTGTTTTACTGTCAAAGACACACAGACAGAGATATATATGAAAGAAGCGAAAGAAGATAAATAGCTCTCTAAATATTGTCAATTAGGTGGTAAGAGGTGTTAGACGTTGTCTTCTTTATCCCCCCTCCCCAACCCTTATGTCAGTTTGCTTGGTGAGAAAATAAAGCAAAGAAAAACTAATATGTAGCAGCTGAAACTTTTATTAAGTATAGAAATACGAAATTTTTGCTTTGTATTACACTTAAAACTAACACTTAGGACTAATTATTGATTGTATTTTGTATTTAGGTGTGAGCATAAATGTGGAAAGTCATTCCATCTTTTAACTATATATTAATCATATTTGTATATGCATACATATGTAAAAGTAAATTAATGAAGAAAATGCTAAATCATTCAAGTCATTTATTTTCATGTCTGCGTTGCGGTTTTTATGTTACTCAATTATTTCTATTATCTCTTGGATTTCCTTTTTGATTGTATTTGAGTTGCTTTACTTTTGTCCTTTTAAATTTTCGTTTGAGAAAAATTCAGACGAAGTTCGATATATTCTACTGGATTTTTTGTTGTTTTTTCTACAATTTTTAAATTAATATTTATGGGCATTATTTCATAACTTTTTGTTGTCAAGTGAAATTAAAATAAATAGGATACCATTTGCAAAATGATGCAGCGATCCGTGGAATAAAATCAGTTGTCAACAGATTGTTTACCGTTAAGGCAAAGCAAAAGAATAAAATCTTCATAAGCTTTATGTAACAGTAATTTAAGTATCTTTATATGAATTTGAAAAGAAAAAGCATTTTTCCGCATAAATATTGAAATTCATTTGTGTGCTTTTTGTCTGTTTCCAGGAAAAGTTCAAACGGGAATTTAACAAACGTTTTGCCGCTTGTTTTTGCAAGTTTCAAACGAGCCTGGATCCGCACACGGAACGTACTTTTTCTATGCATACACGTGCGAGTTCCATACGTTCGACCTACGCAAATTCATCAATGCGGATCCGCAGTAATCTCTTTGGTGGCGGAGGACGCTATCCAGTCAATGGCAAGGCAGGTATGCCAGGTATACAATGGCATAGAAATGGCCACAGCAATCTTCATGGCAATGGGAATGGCAACGGCAATGGCAATGGCAATGGCAATAGCAATCTCATCATTAGCCAAGGCAAAGGCAATGGCAATGGCAACGGCAATGGCGTCCATACCCATCATCAAAGTGTGGTTACCTTCGGTCCCACAGCGTTGCCGCCATGGCGACGAAATAATTTTAAGCCATTGCATCCGAATGTCATCGAATGTGAGGATGATTTAGCATTAATGGAACTACCCAGTACAACCACACCCCCCAGTGAGGAGCCTTCTTCAAGCGGTGTAATGGCAGGTGGTAATGCCGGTGCTGGAGTTCAATTGGCTTTACTCAAAGCGGAATCGCGTGAAAGTTCCAGTTGCATTTGTGAACAAGAGTTTGGGAGTCGAACAGAATGCGATGGCACCTGTATATTAAGTGAAGTATCCCGTGTACAAATGCCAATTATAACAAAAACAACAACTAGGGGAGGGGAGGACGAAGCGGAAGGTCAACCTCTATGGCAACCACTCTAAAGAACAAAACAAATACCAAAATGCTATTTAAAAATGCAAGAAAAAAAATACAAAAGAAAAACAACAAAAACAAAAATGTAGTGTAATAACTGTGATTTCTGATGTTAATTGAATTGTGATTACAAAATGTCCTGGAATGGAATGGCGATTGGCGAATGGTTAATGATATGAGTGTGGTCAAAATCGCTTGGCTAAGAACCACTTGTACAGTATTATTAAATTTAAATACAAGAAAATTGAATGGAAACTCTTTAAAGTCTAAGTAATCAAATTGTCGCGTAAATATATGCTAATAATTCTTAAAAAAAAAAACGAAATTTTTTTTTTAATGGCATACATTTTGCGGCCATTCAATAAAATTCTCTAAGAATTTAATTTGGAATGTCCCCAAACAAAAAAAGAAAATAGTTTATAATAATTCATGTCTTTTTTTTCTGTTGGTGTCCCACTCTAATTAATAAGCACATCAAATCAATTAACTAAGTATTGTATTAAATTATTGAAATAGTTACGAAAACACAAAAAATACATTAACGAAAACAGAAAACAACGAGAACAAAAGAAAAAAAACAGCAAAAAAAAGTAATAATAATTATATATTTATTCTATATTTATCTATATGTTTAAAAACAAAGTGAGTGCATGTTTTACCTTGCTCTGTGTGTGTATGTGTGTGTGCATTTGTGTTCGTTTGGCTGTGTGTCTTTGTCCGTTTGTGTGCTTGCGAGCGTGTGTGTCATTAAAAAAGGCTAATTAATGTAATTATTGTATTAAATTACCAATGAATGAATAAACATTTCGAGTCATTAAACAAAAATGCGAACAAAAAACTGCATAATAATAATATAAAAGAAAATTATATAAAACTCTTTTCAATGGTTTTTGGCTTGTTAATTACTAGGCGATTAAAATTATTATATTTTAATGCCCATTTGAATTTTAGGGTTTTTAAATTATTAAAGCATTTTACATTTTTTGTATTCCATTAAAAAAGAAAGATGCAATGAAGCTTTGATTTGGGTGTGCCATGTACCAAATAGAAAATTTGTATCTAAAATTGTTTAAAGGAATTCTATAAACTGTTTCTTCTAAATGTTGCATTATTTTTGCACACTTTAGTATATTATTTTACTTTTTGGAAAGAGGACAACGGAAGCTTTAATTTTCCAGCTGGTAAAACTGCCGCTCGATCAAATTTTACCCGGAAGAAAAGTTTCTCGTCATTTACCTAATATTGATAAGGGAAAAGTCTTTAATTGTTTGGAACTTGTTTAAGTTTTGTAGAAAGAAAACTTCCTTTTCCTTTGTTTGAAAAGCTCTTGTATAGTTAAAAAAAATTTTAGCGTATGCGCAAACCGGAAACAGGAAACAACCACGAAAGCTTCAAAGTTTACTTTAGCTTTACCTTTTAGAAGATGCATGCCAAGAACTTTACCCAATTTAAAAGTTTACGGAATTGGCTAAGTAAAGTACATTCCAAGTTAAGCAATTTACCGAAAAGTTCTTAAAAGTTTGGAAACTGTTCAAAACATTGCTTATTGGGCAAGGAAGTGATTCAATGATAGAAATTGCAAAAAGGTTATCTACAAGTGAACTTTAATTAGCTTCAAATTGCATCTAGATCAAGTTTAATAGTATAAATTATATTTTCTTTATATTTAACAAAATATTACAGCAATTAAGATTATTTATTTTTTAAGAGCTATGGCTTTTGAATTTAGTGGACATTTTCTACTAGTAATTACAATTCTCATATTTAACAACAGTTATCCTTTAGACTAATAAATAATGCAGTAGAATAAAAGTAATGAGTGCGATTTTGAGTGCCGTGAGAATAGCCACGTTGTTTTTGTCAAAGTGCATATAAAAATAGGTGTTAATTGGATAAACAGATATATACATATATAAATAAATTTGTGAAACCGGCCGCTGATATGAGATTATAGTTAAGTCAGAAATAGTGGTCAGAATTGAAATGAAAAAAATTCTTCTTAATAATTTAACTCAACTATTTTAAATAGCCGACATCGGTATTAAAACAATATGTAGCATATTTCTTAGAAATTTATACGATTTCTAACCAATGTATGTAGGTCAATAGTAAGCATTCCCAAAATACTTCAGAGTTTAGTCTGAAAGCGTGTTTATTACTTGGGACACTTTTTTCTTAAAAAAGACATGTTAAGTGGTTTTTTTTTAGCTTCTTAACAATTTCCAGTTTTCAATTGGCCGCTTAAAAATGTACACTCTTTCTCTATAAATTTAGTTTTCATTTTTCATTTTTATTCAATCATTAAACTTTGTCTAATAGCAAAGCAAACATAGCCGGGGACCTAGCAGCATGGAAAAAAAGAAGAAAATTATATATGACAGCAGGCAACAACAATGTCACGCAATCGTCTAGTGCTATCTTTTTCTAGCTTACACTCAGTCAACGTCTAACAGGGTGCATGTTTGTGTGTGTGTGCGTGTGTGCCCGTGTGTTGTTCTTATGCCTCATTTTTCCGCATGCAATCAAACAACATATGCTGCACTTTAGTGAGACGCATATATACACATACATACATACACATAAACACATAAGCACACACGCGTTAGAGATAGAGCTGACCAGGACATGGACATCGTGACATCGACACACACAGACACACACACATCTTCTACACTTATACACATTTAGCTAGACACGGTCGCCATGTCCTCGCTTTAGGGGCCACACATTGGCTGTTGATAATTGAATAATTAACAATGTTTAAAATGGCTAAAAGAGAGCGACTGAGAATTAAAGAGAGAGAGAGAGCAGGAAGTGGAGAAAATGTGTCAGTGTATGAGTGTTATAGGGCGGGAGGAAATTGGTTATATGGGTGATTGAGCTACCTACCAACTAACTGGCCAACTGAGTGAGTGACTGCTACAGCTCAGGTCAGGAGGTCAAATGCAACCGCAATGTCAGGCCAGGAAAACCGCAACAGGCAATCGGACTTTGAATTGGAATGAAAATATATGTATTCACATACACACACATATATATATAGTTAGTTTGTTAGTCTATATAGTAATTGGGTTAGGGTTGTCCTTTAACCACCTTTAATTTTGTTGTTGTAATAATATACTACAATATATACACATATATATATATATATATATATATATAGATAAATTGACATTTGGTGGGAAAATCTTTATACCTATATGACTGTCCTTTATTGATTAAAATCTAACCCGAGCGCAAGTGTATTTATTCCTTACAGTTACAGTAAATTAAAAAACAAAACAAATATATAGTAACACATTGTAAACTTTTCAATGTGTCTCTAGCCTTGGAAGTGAACGGTTCAGTTTTTTGGATTTAATAATTGTGTCATATTTTTTATAATGAATCAAACACATTTAAAGACAGCAGGTATTAAAAAAAAATCGATTTACTAAACGCTTGTTTAAAGGTTATTTAAAGTGCGTAATGAAAAACGTAATGTAATAAAAGAAATAATTGTAGAGAATTAAATTCGTGATTATGTTTAATCATTTAGCTCATTACAACTCTAATGCCGGTAGGTAATCCTACTTTATTTTTCTAGCGGAGAGCATATTAAAATGTATAATATATAAAATGCATTAAAAAAGTATAGTGATGGTTATTTTTTAGTTTTCTAAGCCTAGTTTTCAGTTATAAACTTTTCCAGAGTTTTTTTTTAACTTTTCTGCATTAAAATCTCAATTTCGTTACATTCGCGGAAATGCTTTAATATTACTATTTTTATACTTTTTCAAGTTGTGAGTGTACTTGGTCAATTAAGTCGTTTTCATCTCAAAATCTCTTACAATTATTCTCTTAATCCTTCTGCTTATAATCATTTTTTGAATCTTTTGTGTGTGTGTGTGTGTGTGTGTGTGGGTGAAAGGATTTTTTTTTCTACCTTATTTTCCCCGTCTTTTTATCCATTCACTCGCAAAGCTATTGCTCCTGCTGGTGGCGTTGGTGCCATTGTAACTCGGAAGGCCTTCTCCTCGACAAATTCATCGCGTCGAAGTAGCAGCGAGTATAACAGCGGCAATGAGGAGCCACTCTTCGAGGCATCAGTGACAGTAAACAGTGATGATGACACGCCCACACCCACATCACAGACGCCCATTGCTAGTGTCAGTTCAACACCGGTTACGGATTTCTATAGCAATGCGACGGTGCTCATTACAGGCGGCACTGGATTCGTGGGCAAAGTGTTAACAGAGAAATTGTTACGGTCCTTTGGGTTGCGTAAAATCTACATGTTGATACGTAGCAAGGACAACATGAGCGTGCAAGAGCGTTTACAGGGGTTTTTCAATGAATCGGTAAGAAGAACTGACTCATTCAGAGTATCCTTTCCTATGATGTCAATCCTTAAACGACAATGACAGTAGCAGAGAACCCCATGACGAACTGTTTTGTTTGCTTGTCTCTCAACCAGATATTCAATACAATGCGCGAGGAGTGGCCAGAGTTGTTGGAAAAGGTGCATCCGATACGCGCTGATTACAGTGCCATCGACCTGGACATTGATGCCACCGACCGAGCAATGCTCTCGGCTGAAGTCCAGGTGAGTTGCCTTGCTATTCCTCTATCCAATACCCAACCAACTCAACCCCCTACAAACTCTATATATATATATATATATATATGTATATATGTATATCCTTCTCATTTTGAACAGTTTGTTGTTCAATCAATGGACTTTTGTCTGTCTGTGTGTTTGTATGAGTATGAATTCATCTCTCGATGTGTCTGTGTGTGAAAACTTTTGTGTTTGCCTATCTTCAATGTGTCTGTCGTTGGGCCGGTCGGTCGGTCGGTAGGTCGGTCTGTCTGTCTGTCTGCATGTCGGAGCTGCCTCCGATATACGTAAATGTTGCATGCCAAAGGCAGGCGCCAATGTTTACGACAACAACATTGGATAGGTAAAACGACGTCGTTTTATTTCCTTTTTATGATTTTTTTTATATACCCTTACAAGATCAGGCATTTACAATTTTATATAATTTATATACATATATTATTATATCCCTTAGAATAAACATGTTCGGTGTGTTTGAAATGTTTGGTAAACTATTTTGTTATTTAGCATTTAGCAAACGCTTAGAAAGAAAAGAGTAAAAAATAACGATTAAAAAGAACGAGTAAAAAAAACCAACTAAAACAGTATTTTGAAAGTACTGTTTGATGGACTTAAAAAGAAAGAGAAAAAATAATGCGTTTAGGCTTTAGGTAGGTTAAAGGTACAGAAATTATTAAAATGCGATTAAATAAGGGTAAAGCAAAAGAATTTCAAAAACAAAAAAAAACCAACTTTATTTAAGAGTATACAAAAGTCGTTTTTTTTTTTTAAATCAATTTTCTATATCTTTATTTTGTAGTGTGTGCTTCTTTTTTTTTATACTCTGTTGTTGCGGCACAAAATATATTTTCTACTTTTCAGACAAAAATTGAAATCCCGCCACGTGTAGAGTTCCTCTTATAGTTGTTGCTGCAGCTCCTCTTGTTCCCGTTGTTGTTGTTGTTGTAGCTGCTTCTGCTGCTGCTGCTGGTTATAAAACACAATATATAAATAAATGAAAATTCCTGTGCATGCTTCAAGTGTTTGGCATGCGCGCGAGCCATTGTCCTGCCAGCCGCATCCGCCGCTTTTATTTTTATTTCCCTCGTTCTTTGCCTTATTCTTTTCTCATTTTTTTTTTTCGGTTGTTTCGTTTTGTGTGCAAAACATTTTGCATACAAGTCACTCACTCAGTCACTCACAACCCATGACCATGCCAAAAAAGAAAAAAAAAAAAGAAAAAAGAATAGAAAATAGCAGAAAATAGAAAGGATTGGGATTGTGTCTGCTTAGTCCTTGCACTGTTTTAAAACTAAAATTGCTTTGTTGTCAATGTTCAATGCACGCTCTGTCGGCGCCCATGGAGTCAGTCGCATGCTCGCAGTTCCTGACTTTGCTCTGAACGGGGGGCTTGGGTTTATCATCAGGCAAACGCAACCAAACGAGAGCAGAGAGTGGGGAGTGGTGAGTGGCAAATGGCAAGTGGAGAGGCATTTGGGTCCCCTTCTGTACTAGACACTAGGACTACTACCACTGCTACTACTACTACTACGAATACTACTACTGCTAGTCGCTTCTGTTTTGTATGCAGCTCTTGTGCATTTTGCATGTGCTTCCTGCTGTTTGTTCGTGTTGAATTTTCTGCTCCTACTATTCCTTATTTTTACTTCTTTTTCTTTTTTTTTTTTTGTAGGTATTTGGCATATTTTGGGTAACATTTTTTTCAATTTTTAATATGCATTTCTTTGCATCGTGGCTTGCGTTTTTTACTTTTTTCTTTTTAGATTGTCTTCAATGTGGTGGCATCGGTGAAATTCAATGAAAAACTAAGTGATGCCATTGACATTAATGTTCTGGGTACCAAAAAGATACTTGATTTGGCCATGGAAATGAAGCAATTAAAGGTAAATTGAGTGGTTAAGTCAATCAAATGGTTTTCGTTTATATCTAGATATTTAACAATGTATCGATATCGAAGCCTTACATTAGCATTTCTACGAATTGAAGGGATAATACTTTTAAGAAACTGCAGCTTAAAGAGAATTTTCTCTTTTGATTACCCCATCCCTCCCCATTGGGGTAGCTTGTGGCACATTTATGAAGGATGTGGAAAAGAAACCAGCAAATAAACATATAAAAAGTTAAATATTCACATATCGCGCATTTAAGTAACCAAAATACATAATTCCCCTGTCTGTGTTATGGATGGATGGAAAATATTTGTGTATGAATTTTAATATTTACAGCAATGCATATTCCATCTCTTTTTACCCCTCTTTCTTTCTCTCTCTTTCTTTTACTCTCTGTTTATCACTCTTTCCTTGTTTCGCATACACTGTGCATATTTTATGGCGTTGGCGGGCAAACAATTTCAACACAATTCAATCAACATTCGACATGCGTTTTACCGCTCCCACATCCCAAACTGCCATCGCTTCCGTTTCTCTCCGCTACCCACCGCATCGTTGATTCAACAAACATACATATATTTATCCTACGGGCAGTCCTTCGTCCACATATCGACACTGTATTGCAATTGCAATCGCAAATTCATCAAGGAGCAAGTGTATGAGAATGAAATTGGCTACGAAAAAATCATGCAGGTAAAATGCCAACACGACCAATACCAACAACAAACATACCAACAAAGAAACATACAAACAAATAAAATAAAAAATAAAAAAAAAAAAATAAAAATAAAAATAAGAAATCTGCGTTTTTCCATGAATATTATTATGGGTATTATATTTACCATATATTTGACAGATCTATCGCACATTCGATGATGAAACTTTGGAAAAGCTGAGACCATGTCTAATTGGCCAAATGCCCAATACATATACCATGACCAAAAAGTGTGCTGAGAATTTGGTGAATCATCGTGCATTTCATTTACCCGCAGGAATATTTCGTCCACCCATAGGTGAGAATTAACGCAATTATGGGAAATGGAAGGTGTGTGATACTGCTACTGCTACTATTACTACTCCTGCTGGTTGGGGAGGTACAATTTATTGCGGTTTCAAACTTGACTTAACCAACTAATTGTCAGATAATTAGCCAAAAATGCTCTGGGGCATGCAAAAAGGAAAATGGAAAACAAGAAATTGCAGCTCCATTCTCAATGTGGATTTCCCAAAAGGTTCTTTTTAGTAAGCAAAAGCATAGAAAAACAGAAAAAAAAGAAAACCAAAAAAAGAATATGAAAACTAAAAGACCCAACGAAAAAAAACAAGACGAAGCTGTTTTACTCTTATTTATGTTAACGATTCCAAATGACTTTATTACCTAGCAAGTTTCTATAAAGTTGCACCATTTAAAATTAATATAGTATAGTTTACTTCTCCGATCGAGATTTTTGTAACTGTATGCCAAAATTTTTTAACTATTCGACTCAGACAGATCCGTTTTCTTTCCCTGTCACAAAGTGCAGGTATCCCAATAAGCCAGCGTATACACATATTTAGAGAAATTTCCGTGAAAAATGGAAAACAGTGTTGCATTTGGTATATATAACCAAAAGTCACCCCCAGCCACTTTTGAAAAAAACAAAATAAATAAAAAAATAAACGTAGCAGATAAAATGCATGTGGAAAAAGTTTTTTTCCTCAGATGGAGACGAAAAAAGAGCAGGGCCAGAACCAGAAATCGGAGTCAAAAGCGGAGATGGAGTCGGAGTCGAAGTTAGTTTGAGAACAAAGCAGAAACAAATTTTCATTTATTCTCTAACATACGAAAACAAATAAATTGGAAGACCGAAGGACGGCGACGGTGTCAGCGGCAATGGAGTGAGAAGCAAAATGGAAAATTCAAGAGCAAAACTTGCCATGGGGACTCAGGCATATCAGTTAGTGCCATGACAGATAAAAGGAAGAGAGTGTGTGAGAGAGAGAGAGAGAGAGAGAGAGAGAGAGGGAGACACAAAGAGTAGGGGGGGGGGGGGGGGGTATAAGAGGAAAAGCAACAGCAGTAGCAGAACCATTATCGCTTTTGGCTATGGTGAAAAATCAACAAACGACTCCAACACCAACACCCTTATCCAGTATACCCGCTCTTTGAATTCAACAGCGACTCCGAGTGAGTCCTGATCCACCAAAGCAACCATTAATTCTTATTTATTTGCAGTAATGTCAACGTACAAGGATCCATTTCCCGGCTGGACTGATAATTTGTACGGGCCATCAGGTTTATGCACTTGGTCGGCCCGGGGACTCGTACGTTGCATTTACGGTACGGCCAGCTGCAAAGCGAATATGGTGCCAGCCGATTATGTGGTGAATGCAATGATAGCAACCGCCTGGGACATAGCCAGAAGGTTAGTTCAACTGCAGTTGCAACATCAAAATGTAGCAATGGCAGCAAAAGCAACACCAATAGCAGTAGCAGCAGAAGAAGGAACAAGAGCAGCGAGAGCATCGGAGTAAACGAAAGATGTTTGCCTTAGCTTCGTATCTGCTTCAATTTCGATATCTACGACCATGTCCATATCCTTATTCGTGTCCATGTGTTTGTCTTTGCCTTTAAAAGTTCTAAAGGAATTTTAACCTTTCTCTCTCTGTGTGTGTGTATGTTCCTTTCCTGTGTGTGTCTTTATGCCTGAGAGAAATTAAATTGTTAAGGTTGATGGAGCACATTATATTGCAGAAAAAAATATCGACGAGATAAAAAAAAAACAACATCAGCCAAAAGAAGTTACGATTTAAAAAAGTTTCTTCTTTTAAAAAGAAGTGTTGTATGTATATCCGGAAATTCAGTTAGCAATCAAGTTAATCCAAAAAGAATTAACTTTCTTGAATCGATTCTTTAATTTCTTAAGGACTACTTTTTGTAGTTTTGTCTATAAGTTTATTAATTCGGTCTTTAAAAATTTTATAAATTAAATTTTATAATTTCATATTCAAAAAATTTAGGACGATTATTGCAATAACCAACGAATTTAATACTTTTACATTTTTACAGATACAATCTAAGGCAAATTCAAAGCGATATAAAACCCGAATTACCTGTTTATAATTATGTATCCGATAAAAATAATATAACCTGGGGTCAATATATGCATCTGTCACGTCAGGGTTTCCATGAACCATTCGACAAGGCTCTTTGGTGAGTAGCTGACATACACATTCTCCTGACATTGTGCATTTAATCTAAAATATGAATATATCTTTTTATTTGTTTCTTTTTTTCTTTTTTAACCAAACCAAATGGTCAACGCCATTGAACAAAACACGAACCATTCGCATATTGTACAACTATGTGGATTGGGGCACATGTCTAATCCAATGCTTAAATATTGCCAAAAAATTTCTGCGGGAACGGGAAACGATTTATCTACGCTTTGGCTAATACCTTGAAACAACGATACGAAACGAAACCTGAATGAATATACCCAAAAAAAAAAAAAAAAAATAAACAAAAACGGTAAAAAAATTGAATCGACAAACCGATTCAAACAACGTAAACCAAAAAATCCTCCAAATACTGACACACACACACACACTCATATCTACACACACATACTCATACACGAAAAACGAAAAATGGCAACTAAACCAAAATCGAACCAAAAATGCCACATGGAAACGTTTTACGTTCTACGTTTGCCATTCAACCTCTTCCATCTTCTTCTCCCTCTCTCTCTCTCTCTCTCTGTTCTCTTCTCTCACTCATTCTGTGTCTCTATCTCCTTTATCCCTCACGCTCTCTTCTCTTTTCTCTTTCTCGCTGGCGTATGTCCGCCGCATTATTGTCACAGGTGCTTCTCGTACGTTATAATACCATCGAAGCCTCTGCATTGTGCAATTGCATTTTTCTTGCACAATATCCCAGCTTATATTTTAGATTTAATTGCCATGGTCACCGGACAAAAGCGCATGTAAGTATACACCCACACACATACAATTGTCCACAAGTAAGCGGCGAGGGCTGCTTGAATGGTATTTCAATACAAAATGTAGCAACTTGTTCTTCCTCAATGATCCAAAGAAATATACTGTATAAATGAATAGTTTTATTTTCTACAGATTTCTATTAAAAATAAATAATGAAATACGATTTTAATTTAGAATTTAGAACTTTAAACGAAATCCATTTAGCAATATTTATATTTTTGATATTTTGCCTAACTAAAATGTTTAACTTCATAATAATATAAATTTCCTTTTTTGAGAATTATTTTTAAGTTTCAAATGTCCTTGCTCACTTTATTGAATAATTTTTCAAGCAACCTTCTTGCAAATACAGATTGAATATGTTCTCTAAGGTAGATGCTGTTGTTGCTCTATTCGGTGTATGGGTGTGTTTTGTGTGGGTTTTAGGTTTTGCTACATTGAATGGATTTTAAATGGTACATGGAAAGGCAATTGAATTGGTTGTTAAATGTATTACTATTGATCCAATAATTAAGAATATCGAATATCTTATTAGGTTTGTCCTTGAACTAATAGAAGATTAATATGTTATATTTAAAATTAATTTCATTAGATATGTTTATACGTTTAAAGGTTTTCAATTAATGGATTTGTTTATATTATATTTGGGTTATATATAGCGGATTCTTTGTTATTGTCTTTGATATCAGTTCAACAAAATTGGGCAAATTAATTAAAATTCGTGTGCATTCTAGCTATTAATATGTGAGAGTAATTATAATTCGTTGTAATTGCTGAAAATTAGTTTCCTTCCAAGCTCGTTTTATTCACAGACAAATACAACTGAGACTGAGCATTGAGCACATGCATTATATTTAACAAATTGCAATTAGAGCGCATTAACTTCAACATTTGCCCATTTATTTATGGACTAACTATGGAAACTTAAACCAAACCTTTTAACCAAAAAAAAAAAAAAAAAAAAAAGAAATGGAGAGGGGGAGAATTGGTGTGTAAATCAATAGCTATGTATCTACCCATCTATGTATATATGTATATAAATTTATATTACCCTTCATTCACCTGCTCATCACTGTTCTTGTAGGTATGTAAAGGCTTATAGTAAAATCTC
Source organism: Drosophila emarginata (assembly GCA_037075365.1). Lineage (NCBI taxonomy): Eukaryota > Metazoa > Arthropoda > Insecta > Diptera > Drosophilidae > Drosophila > Drosophila emarginata. The sequence continues at coordinate 3,132,618 of JBAMCD010000296.1, forward strand.
TCGCATAATCAATATGATGTCCTGGTTTGGCTTGAAGGAATGGCAATTTGCCCATCGTAACATTGATGAATTGAACGAACTGTTGCCTAGCACGGAACGAGCGAAATTGCAGTTTAACATAGCAACGATTAATTGGAAAGAATATTTTCACTCATATCTCAGTGGGATCAGGCGTTATTTCTTTAAGGATAATGCTAACGATAATAAATTACAGCAGCGCAAAACTATTTATCGCAGGTGAGTCAGAGCGAACACAAGATGAATAAGATGAAGAAGGAGACAGTAATATGAGAGGGATAGAGAGAGAGCGAGTGGAGAAAATGAGAGACAGAGAGTGAGACTTCTTACTAAGTACTTTTTAATTACACTTTGTTTGGCTCTTTCCATATTCCTCTTCGCCTTCTGGCTCTTGCTCCTGCTACTGCAACTGGACATGGTCTTGGACTACCGCCACCCACATTGCCGCCCGCCCCCAAATCCAACAGGATGCTCTTCCTGCACTCGTTGCTGAAGACGACATTTGGTCTTTCATTAATTATGTGCATACTCAAAGTTTATCTAAGGATTTTCAAAATTATGCCAAAGATTGCCTTATAAGCCCAAGTAGCTGCTCATCATTATAAATTATAATCGAAAACCATAGAAAAAAGATGAGCAAAATGTGAAACGGTAGCAAAATGTTTTAATAATAAAGTCGAGTCAATTCTTAAAGTATTTTCGCATTACTCATACGCAATGTGTGTGTGTGTGTGTATGTGTGTGTGTACAAAAAGTTGTTTCTAACTTTATTTTTTTGTTCTTTTTTTTTTGAGATTTTTTTTTTTGTTTTGTTGACAGACTTGGCGTATGTCTACCTGAACTTTGTGTGGTTTGCTTTTCTCATTTCTTTTTTTTTTTCTTCTTTTTTATACATTTTGTTGTCACGCTAAGGTCTTTGAAATATGATGCAATTTCTGGTGCGATAAAGTTGCAAGGATGCCAAGGACTAGCGACTAGCAGCGCATCAAATATGAGTAGAAACTTCTGCTTTGCTTCGATGAAGTAACAATGAGAAGGGGAACCAATGGAATACTCTACCGCAAAACACAACCGAAATCAAAATGCATACGAATTATTGGTTAAATTATGTTTTGGGCAATTTAATTGAAATGTATACTGATTGTTTTACCAATTAGTGCTGAGATTAGTCTTCAATTCTTGTAGAATAATTCGTATGAAAGAAGTTTCTGGGTATTAAATTAAGAGACAAGGTGAAATTTATTGAGTTGGTTTAATTTGTTACTGGAGTTAAATGATTCTATTTTCTGTTCTAACTAAAAATGGAGAATTAGTAAATGAAAAAAAAGAAATTGAAATTTCATTTTGATTTTAAATACTTTTACTGTACTTTTAATTGATTGATGGAATTACTTTGCTTGCAATTACTACATTTGTAGCTTTTGAAATGTAGGGCATTTAGTATAGCCCATAAGTTGTAGAAATATTTTTTTTCAAGTACCCCAAAAGAAAAATGCTTCCGAAAGCCAACGTAAACATCGTGACAAACAGACACATATATATCTAAAGGGAATGAGAGCGAGAGAGAGAACGAAGAAAGAAGATATATGCCATATACATACAGTATTACATATATAATTTTAGTTAAAAGTTTTATTTTTCGCATATTTCATAGACTTTTTTTTACTTTGCCTGAAACTTTTGCCATGTTGTTTCCATATTTCATGAGGAAAAGCAAGAAAGACAGAGACAGGAAGACATAAAGCGTGACAGAGAGAGAGAGAGAGAGAGAGAGAGAGAGAGAGAGTGAGATAGAGAGAGTGAGGTGGTAAGAGCGAGAAGTTGGCGAGGCTGGGCATTCATTATTGTGTAATATTTTTACATTATTTTATTATAAATCAACAAAATGCACTCAGCACACACAAAAGTTGCAGCGGCTGCAACGGCGACTGCGCAGCCGGCAGCAACAGCAACGGCAACAGCAACAGCAACGGCAACAGCAACTTCTGCCGCTGACAGCAGAAACACATTAAACGTCATAAAATGCACGAACAGCGAAAAAGTCTTCATCGCAAAAGGGCAATGGTTGTACAGATGCGGGAAGTGGTGGTGATGGAATGGGAGTAAAGAGGAGGTTGGTCGCTGGTGGTGGTAGTAGTAGTGGTGCTGCTGCTGCTGCCGCTGCCGCTGGGTATCCTTTTTGCTTTCATAATTTATTTTTGCTTGAATTAATGTGCACACTTTTTTTCTTGCCTCGTTCTCTCTCTCTCTCTCTCTCTCCCTCTCTCTTTCTTTCTCTGTCTCTTCTTCTTGCACTTGGTTGCACAGTTGGCCCGTTACCTGATAGCAGATTCCTTTCCACCTCTCACACATCCAAGGCTCTTTGTGTATGTGATAAGCGACGTCATTGCTGACATACAAAAATTACTTTCAAAAATTATCATAAGTGCATTATAGTGGGTGCTACCTGTGTGTAAGCAGGTTGTGCCCATCCAAGTGTGGAATGGCAAAAACAAAATGTTAGCAAAGTAAACGAAGCACAGCAAAGTTTAATCAAACATTTCAAGTATCAAAAAGTACATTTTTGAAAACATTACATATCAATTCAAAATTTGTTTGATTTTTATCAATTGTTTAGATTTTATAAATAAATGATTTATTCATAAGAAAATATACTGTTTCCTTGATTCGATCAATAAAGCTTTAACAATTTCAAAATTGTTTATAATATTCTGATTTCAACACAACTAAAAGGAAATGCATTTTTTCTTTATAATTTTGTTGTCCATATTTAATTAAGTGTTTTCGGTATAAGTACAAATAACATTAGCAAGTATTTTACCACAATTACTTCAGCAAACAAATTTTGTTTTGTTTATTTATTCAAAACTTTAGTTTGTGTTGGATAAATGGAAATAATTTCAAATGCTAGCCCACAGGTAACTAATTTTGCTGCAATTACCAATGAATTTGCAAAGTTAAATTATTATACCAAATTACATAAAAATATTTAAACTTTTCCTTAAAAAAATAAACAGAGTTTTTCATTTGAAATCTTTTGACTAAAAAGTGTCTAGTTCATATATATATCCTTAGGTGGAGCCACAACTCAACCGAAATTTGCCTAATTAGTTTGGTCCTGACGTCTAGTTTGAGTGCAGTCAAGCACTTCTAACACACACATAAAGCGACTGGGGATACAGGGGATCGAATGCGGGAGGTAGCGTCAGTCAAAAGGAAACGAGACATTCGCTAAAAATTTTCTTTCTTGGTCATGGATCTGCGTGCAACTTCATCAGCTGCCAAATGCAAATGCGTAGCCATCAGCTGAGTATGTGCAAGTGCAAGCGCAGTCAGCGGTGATAATCAAGTCATGAGCCAACTGACGGGCCACAAGACCGATTCTTTCCCTCCTCTTCCCATCGACCCTTTCTTTTTGCCTACTTTATGCGATACGCTGTGCAGCGAAGAAGAATAACAAGAAGAAGGAATAAAGCATATAATACATAAAAAGGTAGCTGGAATTGGTGGCGTATGAGCAATATTTGTGCTCAAACAAAAAAAGAAAAAAGTAGGCAACACATTTCTCAGTGTGTAGAACATGAAGAATAAGCCAAGACGACACACAAGCCATAAATCAAAACGATTTTTGCCAACTAAAACTGCAAACATGGTACAAAATATTTACTAGGTAAACTCATTTTGGGCGTGTGTGTCGGTGTGTGTAGATTTTTAATTTAAAACAACATGCCGGATGGGATCGAAGCAGTAGTAGGTAGCAACAGCACCTGGAGACCTTGGCAACAAAATGCCTTAAAAGGCCATTAGTTGTTTGTCTAGGGCTGCCTAATGTGCTCTTGTCAAAGTCCAAACATACACAGGCACACACACACACACACACATACACTGGCAAACATAGACGCAGTGTCCATACCTGTGTGTGTGTGTGTGTATCCTGTCTCTGGACATGCAAAAACGTAGCAGCAATAAAGAAGATTTGTGTGGCTCTAGCATTTTGTGGATACAACAAAAATTCTTCTTTTTTTTTTTTGCTTTTCTCTTTTCGTGTATTTTTTTCTTTTTTTTTTTTTTTGCAAAATCTGCAGAAAATCTCAGGCTGGCAGAGAGTCAAGTCAAGTTTGGTTTAGGCTAATGACCACAGAATGGCTGCTGTCTCAGCCACAAGATATTGCAGTCATCCAGGACACAGACACATACACCCATACACAGGCAGATAGAGGGTCAAGCTGTGTGTCCTTTTCATGGTAGAAAGAATGAACGATGTTGGCATATATTGCAGGTGATGACAAGACCTAACGGACAGATTGCAAAAATAAAATGAATGATTGGGTTCATTTAAAAAAAAAAAAGAAAGAAGCATATTAAAGAAAGAGAAAGGAAATACTAACACAGTGACATTTGTCGAGAGTCTTCATTAGTTTCACTTACCTTTTGCGCCGTGACTGAAATGAAATTAAAAGAAAAGTAGTTAAATTGATGGCGTAAATACTTACATTATACTTTAATATAGCTTAATTTTTATTTATTAAAATAATAATTGAAAATTTCAATTAACAGAATAAGGAGACATATAGATATAGGAAAATAATTCTGTAGATTTATTTGCTTACTATACAAAAATCTAAGCTTTACCATTGTCTCTCTTATGGAATTCAAACGATTAGCATTAATTACAAATTTATTTATATTTACTGCATTTGCTTACATATTATATATATTTCAAGCAATGCAATTTAGAATTTACCATGATTAATTAATATTAAAATAATTTCACTTTAATTTTTGTGGTAAGAATTTGGTATTACCTATTATGGTATATGAATGTTGCCGCAACATGTGGCTAATGCCTCAAAATGGACAATTATTTGGCAGAGAGCTGCATTTTAAATTGCCTTCATTTCCTCTTTGTTTCACTGTGACCATTCCTCTTCCTTCTCATGCACAATTTACCTCAGTTTAATGTCCATTATCGATCCATTTTACTGGGCAACATTTGGTTGAGCTTTCAATGCCAAGTCTGGGGCACATTAAATTTTTGGTTTTTCTTTTTTTCTCACTGTGTGTATTTGTGTGTGTGTGTGAGTGAGTGTTGCTTGTTGGTACAACTTTCAACGGTTGCTCCCCAAAGATTACCGCAAAATGCACAATGGTAAAATAATCATAATTGCATATAAAATGTTAATGGGCAATGGAGCAGAGCCAGCCAAAGAAAAAAAAAACAAAAAAAAAAAGGCAGAGCCAACAAACTTTTTAATACACCAAAGGACACATTTGGGCCCTCAAACTTGGCCAACGTGAGGCTCGTCGCAAAATGCAAAAACAATTACCAAAACTTTCAACGTTCAACAACAACAACAACAACAACAGCAATACATATTTATATATATATGTATATATATATGTATACGAAAAAAACAACAAGTCAAACCAAATGTGTGGGGAAATTTGCCGAGCACAACTTTATGCTTTCTTTCTTTATTTTCCTTTTATATTTTTCCATTTTTTTTTTTGTTCTTTCTCTCTGTTTTGTTTTTGGCTCGTTGCTTGTTGCTTTTTATTGGTTATTTGTTGGTGTCTTTTCGCTCTCGTGTTTTTTTTTTTTTTTGTTTTGGTTGTTGCTGCTTTTGCTTTCATGTTTTCATTGCCATGTTAAAAGTGGCAAAAAATGAGCTGAGGCCAAAGCATTAGCAAGCAACCCTCCTCTCATCTCATCTCTTTTCCCGCCCCTCTCTCCCGCTTCATATAACACACCCCACCAAAAAATGCTTGAAACACTTAAATTTACATAATTTCCGGTCCACATCACCTAGGCCAGGACCTTCTCCTAGAGCAGCAAGTAGCGGGATCAGCTGGGGCGGCCGTGGAAAACTTTTTGTTTATAGTGTGTTTGTGTGTATATTGGAGGGGGAGGGGGAGGGGAAGGGGGAGGACAGAGCTTTGGATGAAAATGGTTGGCAATATTTTTAACGCTTCACCATTTTTAGTTGAAGTTTTTTCTTTTTTTTTTTTGTTGCTTCTGTGGTAGACCAACGCACATAGTCAGTGGTGTGTGTGTGTGCCTTTGTTTTCCCATGCAACAACTGTGTTGCAGGCTGCGGGCTGCATCCTACTAACTGCTAACTTGTTGTGGTTGCATATACCAAAGCGCCAACTTTTACAGACGCTTAGCAATTATGGCAAATAGGAATTTTTATTGGCAAAATGCCCAATGGGAGGGAGTTCACTTGAATGATGAGTGAATAGTTTATGGGAGGTGATGATAGTATGGGAAAACCATCAAGGAACACGAAAACCCATAGATCAATATCGCCACAGAAGTGAACCGACCGACAAGCAAGTGGAGAAAGAGTGGATGAACTAAATACGTGTATTTTATTTGAAAATTGAAAGTGAATTAAAGTTTTCATCGATAACTAGGACAAGAACAGAAAATGAAAAACAATTTTTGCATCATATAAAATGTGTTCTAGGTCAAATTTAGTGGGAAAAAAACTTTAGTTAGCTTTAATACGAAGAATTTCGGAAATGGATTGGAGAAGTAAAGGTTTTCTATAAAAATCAGAATAATTTAAAGGTTATTTTCTAAATTAAATAAAAAATTTTGAAATTTATGGCATTAAAGCAAAATTCTTTTTATATCTTGTGACAATTTGCTTCTATGAATTTAATTTTTATAGAATAAGTGTATATTTTTGCTTTATTTTAACCATTTGAAAACTCGCTTCAAAATGAGAAATTCATTAAATTCTTTAAGCTTTTCCTACACGAATATGGCAACTTTTTTCTTTTTTTTAGCAAACAATAAAAATGTCATTTCGCCAAATGATATATGGGAAATTATGTATGTATCAAATATATGCTGCTCATATGCGCGGGGCTTTCTCAAGTTTTATACCTAAAAATCACGTACTGAAAACTTGAAGAGAACAGAACTGAACAAGAAGGAAGAAGAAAAACAGAAAAACGCGGCAAAGGAATTTTCGATAATTCGTTGCGAATGAAGCATATTCATAGCGATGTTGAAAAAAAAAACACGAGAGGGGTGAAGTAGTGGTGGCGACGTTGGTAAGGTTGGAGGGTTTCAGTTCGCAAGGAGAACTTTTTCTTGTTGCCGACTGCATATTAATTTTAAATTTGTAGCATACTTTTCAACGCTCATACACACACACACGCATTTATAGAAGAAAAATTTGTACTTTGCATTAACAAAGTCATAAATTTTCTCAAAAAGGCTGACAGTTTTCATATTTTTTTCATTTTTTTTTTTACTTTTGCTATGCGAGTAGCTGAGATGTGAGACAGACGACTGGAGAAGAGGTTGGGGAAGGGAAGGGAAGGGGCCACGCAAATATTTGCACCTCGATGAACAAGTCGAACAAGTCATAGGCAAGGCCAACACGTATGCAGTTACTATACACCTACATATTTATATTTAGGGTTATGCATACGAAATGAATGTGTTTCGAAATTGATTTATTATATGACCAAAAAGTTTGAAAAAAGAGCGGAAAACTGTAGAACCAGCGCTACTTTGTTTGTTAGGTTTATCTGTACCTACTACACCGACAAACTAAAGCAAATTCGCTATTTAGGCATAAATTGAAAATTTATTTGAAATTCTGTGTGTAATATTAATATGTACATACTTATATGTAGTTATGTATATGTATGGATGTATTTGGTCAAACTTAATTGATTACATTGTTGAAGATTTATTTTATTGATTTATACCGGTATTAATTAGTCGATATATACCTAATATATGTGTTATATTATTCCGATATTAACTTGATCAACCTACATTCTTCAAAAGTTTATCTATCAAGTTTTATCCACATAGCTTTAAAATTAAGATTTTAAAAGTGCAACGAAATACACAGACATTACATAGCTAGATAGATTGATCAATGGAGTTAATAGCGTCGGAAACGCCGATTTCTATGCATATACATATATTCTCTTTTATTTTCTCTGTAAGAGTATATAAATATTAGAAGACAATTCCTAACACTTATAAATCTTTAATATACGAAATTCTGAATCCTCAATTGATCTTGTATTAAGGAAATCCATCAATAATATAAGTATTACTTTCCTGAATTAATCCCTTCAGCACTTTAAATTTATTATATATTATTTATCTATCCATTCCCTGTTATTCACCTCTGGCTTTAAGTATTTGCAAATAAAATCAATAGAATGTCTTTTTGATGCCCATGAATTAATTCTTACTTAGAATAATATTAAAGAGGGGTAGATTTTACTCTGTCAAAAAAGCATGAGGCTTATTTTCTCTGAAATTAGTGCTAGCTTTTAATTTAAATTCACCCAATTCCTAGATAACGATATTCCAAATTATTACAAAACATTAAGCAGAGTCTTCTATTTTTTGACTTTTTGATGTGTTGTTCTTTTTTAATGCATATTTGAATTTCTTTTGTTCTAGATATATTTTTTGCAATTAACTACAACGATCAAAGCTTTTTGGCTTCTGTTTTATCTGCTTTTACCCTTGACTTATAAACTTGGCCAAAGGCATTTGCATCGATTATAACAAGTCAGTGCAATGAGCAGACATCAACAACATCAAAATTAATAATCCTCAGTTAGATAAAGATGGAGAGAGGGTTTTATAGAGAAAAAGAGAGAGAGAGAGAAAGCTATGCAATAAAAAATTCTTGGTAAAAGTAAAAGATGAAGAACTGATTTTGCACAGTTACTTTGAAGTTTCAACTGCAAGCAACAGACTTGGCTTAGGGCAAAACAAAAAAAGGAAAAGAAAACAAAAAATGAGAGGCAACAACAATAAACTGAATGCAAAAGAAGCAACAAGAATAAAATCAGAAAAATGCTCCTTATCATCGTACTCATCATCATCATCATCATCATCAGGAGCTGCAGGAGCAGCAGGAGAGACAGCAGGCAGCAGAAGGCATCAGCGGAACATCAACTTGACTAGCGTTTGCTTCATCAATGCCAGAAATGAGTTGAGACGAGACGAAATGAAATGAGCTGAGTTGGCGGTACCCTTGGGGCTAGTACAAGAAATCACAGAGAGAATGCAATTTAAGTAATAAAAAAGAAAAAAAAAAAAAAAAACAGTGAGCAGGCACAGGAGTAGTCTACCCAAAAAATGAGGGTTACTCGAAAAATAAACATTTAACATACTCATTTATATTGAACGGCAATCTTATGGTGAAACATTTGTCAAATTTAATAAGTTTACATAACAAAAGAAATAAAATTAAACCCCAATTTATATATTATATTTAATTAAGACTTTGTGGTACCTGTATTTACAGGTATGTCTTGAACCGGTCTTGTGAGTGGTAATATTTTTTAACTTTGGTTTTTTCTTCTCTTAATGTTTCTTTGTTCGTTTCGTTTGCCAAGCTTAATAACCATTTGACCAAACTAAAAACTAATACCTGTTACGAATAGTGGCTAGAGTGGTTGAGGGTGAAGGGTGAAGAAGCAACCGCAAAGAGCATAGCAAACAAAGTGAACTGTAAATGCATGTTCTTTTCGTTATGGTTTTCTTTTTTTTTTCTCTCTTTTTATTCTTTTTTTCATCTTGCCCTCTTACTCTGACTCAATGCGGTTCTCAGCGTTTCGTTTGCACAAAGAAAACAAAAGCAGATGCAATGAAGATGCAACATGCAGCGCAAACCAACTTCCCCTTTGCCATATTTAAACCTCCCTCTCTCACTTTCTATCTCCCTCTCTCGCTCTCGATGTTTGTTACTCACCATTGGGAGGTAGCCCAACTCTGGCTTACAATATTTTACTCATGTGTACCCGGGGGCTATGTTGGACGTGCTTTTGTTCTTTCACATCCTTCTACAGATCCCCTTCTACATTCTATTCGCACCAAACGTCAGACCCTCGGCTGCCCCATGGCTTATGCTACACTCTTTTTTATTTTTTTTTTTTATTTTTTAATAAATTATAAATTGCTGCAAATATATTTGCAGCGCCGGGATTACATTTATCCTCCTTCCACACATGGTATACTTCTCTTCTGAATGCTGGAGCAACACGCTTGTTTGCATTTCGCAAGTTTCTACTTGTTCTTCATCTATTTTCTGTTCTTTTAGTTTAGTTTTGTTCTGTTCTATTTTTTTTTTTTTTGTTTCTTGTTGCCCATGCCCCAAGTGTGTGGTTCCCGGCCCCCACCTCTCTTACATCCCCTTTGCCCAGCTTCCATCTATGATTTCCATGTGTGCTTTTGTATGCACTTTAGAATTTTGTATTCATGCTTAAGTCACGTTTTGCACATTTGTTAAGAGAAGTTCTTAAGGCGATTGCACTAGTCCGATGACTCTTTACACGCCCGGCCACCGCCACCGCCGCCGTCGAAGCTCACCCACTTCTTAACTCTGTTGGAAACCTTGTGTGAAAAGTCTTAAATTAACTGCAAGTGGCAGGTTCCTCCCTTCAACAACCCCATTTTACTCCCCTCGTCTGTGATCTACTCTATTTACCTATGCGTTAAAACACACATTTTGTTAATCAATCATGTTTATGCTCAGATAAATTCTTGTTTGGCTTTTACCCCTGTCATGCATGCAGCGTAAGTTCCCCCTCCAATTTCCCCTTCTACCTATTAACCACTAAGAAATCAAAATGGTGAGAAGAAAATCCAGATAGCAATACAGTTAATACGATAAAGTAAAATGTTACTAAAGATAAAATCAAAAGTGAAGCAATGTACTATAAAATTTTAAAACTCAAGTCGAAACGTTAATCAGGTTGTAAGTTAAATAACTTTGTATATAGTCAAAGATCTATAAATGTTTGAAATTGGAAATCATTTCATTATGTTATATACTATCCATTTATAGTTCTTTAGTAGAAATAAATTATATCCATAGCACAGTATGAATCATTTTTTAATATCATCATACATATGTATGCATCTGTATGATAGAAACTTAACATTACGCGGTTTTGTGAAGTTTAAATCGCTGTTAAGGTAACAGTGTTAACAGTACCGCCAACTGCTAAGTGCAAGCCTCTGTTAACAGAACGGCGTACTGAAAATTTAAATTTATAAATGAGTTGATTAACTTAACAGCCGCTTAGCTTTACAGAGGCTTCAGGTTTAACAGCCACCTAAAGAGCTCTGTTTCAAAGAGGAAATTCAGATTTATTTCTGGTGTCAAAGTGATGTGATCAAAAAGTGCCGAGTTCTTTTTTGAAAGGCTCTCTCTTAATTTGTTAAAGACAGGTTAATTTAAATCAATTTGTATAGACAATTATTTTACATAAATTGACGACGTCACCTTCTTGAGAATTTGACTAAAATAAGAAATATCTCTACTACAGGTACAGAGTATAATTAAAGTCGGCAAGGACGACTTGCTTGCCTCATTAAATCCATATTATGTTTTTTTCTTTCATTGTAACAAAATTTTATTTGAATTTAGGTTTACAAAATTGCTTTCACAATGTTGAGAAATTTGAAATCCGAAAAAAAAGATATGGAGAAAGAAAAGAAATTTACGCAAGCAATTCAATTGTTGCCAATACAATAAAGTTTAACTACCGAAGTAAAAGGAATAGCAATGACACACACACGCACACACACATATATATGTACATATATATAAACGTATTTATACATGCATATACATATATACACACATACATATATCTATATGTTCATACATATATGGTTATATGAGTGCAGCAATCGCAGCAAGTCTGAGTTTGAGTTTGAGTCACCAGTTCCTGGGTCCATTATCATGGCGATAACAAAATGTTTAGTTTTCGTTGGAGCAGAAGAAAGTTTCTTTCTCCTTATAGTCCTGTTTTTTTCTTCTTTTTTTTCTGGGTGTAAACTTTTTCGGGCAAGTGCATATAAATTGAATGTAACTTTGCACTCATCTATGCAAACATGCAGCCAGGCCTGGAGTAAAGAAGATTGAGTAAATGGCGGTAAGACGGGGAGTGGAAAGTGGCAAACCAAATGCAATTTCAGGCAGTTTTTGGGTTGCTGGTGTGTGTGTGTGTATGTGTATGTGTGTGTGTGTCTCTGCCGCCCCTTAGAATACGCAAACTTTGCATATATTTCACTAGAAAAAAAAAGATATAGTCAACGAAGAAAAAAAATCGAAAAGGGAACGAATGAACAAACTCATGGCAATATGTAGAGAGTCCTTCTCATCCTTTGTCGATACTTTTGATATGCAAAAGATATGAAGGGACAGCTGTTTCCTGCTCCATTTGCTTGCCAAAAACTTTTACAAGAAGAAACCAAAATGCATTTTGCAAGTTGAAGTTGATGCAGAAGCTGAAGTTGAATCTGAAGCTAGTAAACGGCAGAACGGAGTCTGGCGGCAGGAGGACTTTAAATATCTATTTGCCATTGATTTCTTTTTTCAACTTTTCCTTTTTTGTTTTTTTTTTTTTTTTTTTTTGCTTTTCCGCTGACGACACATTTTATGGTTATTAGCAGTTAACTTGCAGCTATTTACGATGACCATGCCCAGGTGGAAGCACCTTTAGCGACAACTTTTTTCTTCTTTGGTCTTAAAAAATCAAGAATTTTATAGTTCATTCTCAAGATTGGGAAAAGTGTTAATGGTGCTTTTCACCTTTCTTTTTACCGTTTGGCAAAGGCAGAGGAGAGTTCAGTATTTGTTGTTTTTGTTTAAATGAGAATATTCCTTTTGGAGCATACCATTAAAAGATCAGTTAAGTAAGTAGGTCCTTCATTTTTTCTTTTTTTTTTTTTCTTTTACATTTACATCCATTGTCTCCGCTTTTAGATGCTGATGCCGTTTCGGTCTTTTAGCCTTCATCTTTTTGCTCGTCCTCGTTCTGGTCGTTGTCGTTGTCTTCGTTTGCAATGCGTATAACACCTTTAGCGCTTAAATGTAATTTATTTAGTCTACTTCACGCTCATAATGCCGCACATATCCTTGTATCCTTTTAGGTGGTAGGTGGGCAGGTGAAAAGGATGTCAGTCGCCAAGTCGCTTGGAAAAATTATGTTGCACGTGATATGCTTCAGCAAATTTCGCTGCGTGTGTAACGTGTAACGAATGGAGATGGAGCTACGCAGTAGCATGAGAAAGTGAGTGACTGGCAAGCGGATAGAGAAGAAAAAGAGACAGAGACAGGAGAAATGTACAGGGAAAGTATGTAACGTTGAAACAGTTACAACCTGGCTCCAACTGAAGATGAGTTCCCACTTGGAAATATAAATTGAAATCATCAACTGGCTTTGTGCGTTTTATCAACATTTTTACGTGCCGCGTTTTAACGTTAGCTTTAGCCTTAACGCTGCACTGACTTTGCTTTCTATATAGGTGTAGAGAGGTGTGTCTATGAGGGTATGTGTGTGTGTGTGTGTAGGTGTAATGCCAAGCAACCTCGCCTCCATGGCTTTCCGTTCTCCATTACCTAGAAAATCTGATTTCTGTACTCTGTCTGTGTGTGTGTGTGTGTGTGTGTGTCTGTGTATATATATGTCTTTCGCTCTCTTACTGGTGAGTGCCAACTGCAAATTAAGCAATTTTGCAAAGGACTTTTGGTTGCTTTTTCCTTTTCTTTTTTTGCTTTTCCTCTTTTTGGTTTCGCTGGCTTAATGTCTGACTGAGTACGCGGTTTATTAAGATAAACGATGATGAACGGTGGAAAAAAATAATTCCACTTCCACCAAACTCAAACCAAGCCATTTCAAGCTAACACAACCGAACTCTAACTCCACCTGCAGCTCTGTTAATTGACTGTCCTGTGCTGTCGTCCTGATTCTGGTGTCAGTTCATGCTTTGGTCCTACTCTCGGTCTTGGTCCTAGCTGTGATCTTCTCCTGCACAGGCAAACATCAGCTCATTCTATTAGCGCATTTGCATGCTTATCTCATTAACACGAAACACAAGAGTTCCAGATGAACTTTGCATTTGTTATTTTTGTTGTTCACTATATGTGTATACCCTTTCTAAATAATAACTAATTGAGTGTCCATAGATGGCTTATTGCAAATAAAGTCATTCATACCAAGTTAAAAGAAAAAAATGCATTATGACGACTTTAACGAATACTTAATTGGTGTAGATTTATTTACTCATTTCGATATTCCAATTAAATATTCAGTTAAACAATGAATAAAGTTGTCAAAGTATGAGATAAGGTATTTATTTAAATATTTAATAAAGTACACAACAAACTAATTAATCAAGTATTTTATCAACAAACAATTTAACCAAGTAAGCAGTCAAGTACTCGATTCCACAAAGCATTTAACCAAGGTGCCAATCAAATATTTGGTAATTAACAGGTTTATTCTCATTAATCATTCTGGGCAATCCAATAAATGAAAAATTATCACTTCAAAATTCATTTTGCTAATTGCTTATCAAAAATATAATCTATTGAAGAATTTGTTCAAATTTAGTTTCATTATAATTGCTTTTAGGGTATTTAAACTGGCGCAGTGATTTTTCCAAGTAACTTTTTTTTTGTAATATTTTTTTCCAGTTTTCACTGTTTCTACATAATTTGCATGTAAATGTCGCCAGGGTGTGTGTCTGTTGTGTGTGGGTGTGTGTGTGTGTGTGTGCTGAATATGTGGCCTCGGTTCGCCTTCTGCCTTGACTCTTGTTGTTCTGCTGGCTTTGCTTTTGCCTTTGCCTTCTTGCCCTAACGGTGTCTGTTGTGGAACTTTTGTGCTTTTGTCGTGGTTTTCATTATCCCTTCCGTTTGCCTGTGTGTGTATGTGTTTCTTTTTTTTTTTTTTTTTTTGTTACTCTCGACCAGCTCATAAGCCGCAGCAGCATCCTAGTGGAGCAGCATCCGAGGAGACTGCAACTGACACATTTGCCAATATTGACTACACAGAGAGCCACTAGTTACTGCCTCCTCTATCTCTATCTATCTCTCTCTCTCTCTCTCTCTCTCTCCCTATCTGTCTCTCTCTACACCATTCTAAAGTTTCTTTTATAAAATTTCCCCAGCATTTTCTCCCATGCCTTGACTTCACTCCCCCGGCCTCGCATTCCCTCTTGAGTTTCGTTGCTCATTTCCGGCCCTTGAGCCTATGCAAACAAACTGTTTGGTCAGTGGACTCAACTCAGCTCCAACAACGGCTCCACTCCACTCCACTCGACTCGACTCGGCTCGGCCTTTTTACCACTCATTAGTGACAATTTTCTTGTAGTTGACATTTGCCCCCAACCCCCTTCTCGCTCCTTCCCTCTGCGGTTGGACAAACTGCATAGGACAAAGTTGGTTTTTCCCTCTTGTTCTTTTCTTTTTTTGTTTTTTGTCCGCCCTTTTGTTGCTGTATTCTGTTTTTGTCGTTTTGACTTTTCGTTTTTAAAGCGCTGATGATGATGCCAGGTGAAGGGTTGCACCAGATGATACAAAAACCAACCCAAAAGAAGAGAAAAAAAATAAAAATAGAGGTGGGGAGGGGGGAAGGCGAACAGGCTGGCTGCAGGCGGCATGTTACATTTTTGTGATGGAAAACCAATTAATTGGAAAAATTAAAATCAAATATTTGCCAAAGCGCTTTAACAACACTTCAGCGGGGCGGTAAGCCAGAAAAAGAAAGAAAAAAAAAATGAATAGAACGAATAAAAATGTTCAGCTCGTTGCTCTCTTTTACTTCAATTTTTTTTTGTTTTCCAACGTCATATCTCTAAACGTCGTCCTTCATTTATCCTTGCAGGAATAGTGTGGTTGTATGTGCCTCTGTGTGTGTGTGTTTGTGTGTATGTGAAAACTCAATCAGCGCACGTTGGCACCCACAAAACTCACGTGCAAACACTTTACGATGGTACGATGTTAGAGTAGATGAAAGATTGGTGGTAAGGGGCTGGGAAGATGATGTTAGAGAGGATGAGCATCGGTTTGAAGTGCAGTTTTGTGATGCCACAGATTTTTCTCATCCCCCACCCACTCCTTTTGCCCCTCCAGATGTTTTTCAAGTGTGCGGTAATTAATGCTAGATGTGTGTGTGTGTGTGTGTGTGTGTGTGTGTGTGTGTGTGGGTGCTAGAGATAGATGAAAGATGTGGCAAAAACTTTTGAGAGATTGACCAGAATCAAGTGCAAGTGTTACAAGTATAGAATGAGTGAAAAGCACCCAGATGAGGTGAGTCACCTGTTACTTTAAGCTAATGACTAGGAAATATATCTTTAAAACAGCATTGCAGATGGGAACAACAAACGCAAACTGAGAAAGAAAGAAAATTGTAAATTAGGGAAAGATAGAGATAGATAGTGAGAACGAGAGAGAGAGAGAGTGAAAACGGAATAAATGCATTGAATTAGGGTAACTAATTTGAAAAAAAAAGAAAAACAAATTGGAAAATAGAAAGTGGAAGAGATTGAAGTAGTTGCTTTGAGAAGTTAATATTAGTTTAACATCTTTATCAATTTATTCATGTCAGCTTCAAAAGAATTGCCAATTAGTACCCAAGAAAAACTAAATTGAAAGTGGCTAAGAGCTGGATAATAACTTTTTCTATTTTCTTCCTGCAGTTTGACAATCGCAGAAAAGGACAAGTTCTATGCGAGAAATAATTTTTTCATTTTAATTTCTTCGTTACAGTTTAATAGCTTTTAAATAAATATTTAATTAATTGAAATAAATTATACACTTTTACTAAATCTGCTTTCAATAAAATTTAGCTTAAAGCATTCATTTTTAGATAATATTGATTACGTTTCCATATCAACTTCTCATTATAGTTTTGTTTATATTCTTCTCTTACTTCGTTCTTTTTTTTCTGTTTAATTCAATTTGATTTTAATTCAGTTTTCACACAAAACCTTAATCAATTTTCTTTTTCCCATCAGCAAAGAACCATTTGGTAAAAAGGAAAATTTACAAAAAAAAAAAATGAAGAAACTGAGAGAGAAATTCAAATGAACCCAATGAAAATGGTTGTATTCGTTGTTGGTAGATGAAAATTCTCATTATAATAATCTCTATGCAATTATTTGACATCATTTTCATATTTGCCATTGCATTTTCCCGATATAGAAAGACAAATACAGAACAAAAGAGAATGGCAAACGTATAACGGAGAAACGGAAAATGAATTTAATTAAAAATTGTCACCCAATTTTCGTTTTAGTTTGATCCCAGATCCAAGTCGAGCCAATCCAATGCTAGAGCCCTATGAACAATTCATTCATCTTGAATGCTGCTGTCAGGCAATGGCAATGGAAATGAAAATGGAAATTAAATTTGCAAGTTAATTAAATTCATAAATCGAATCGGAACTTGGCCAAACAATGAGCTATAGCTGAATAAATTTTTATTAATCTATCGCTCTCTTACTCCCTCTTTATCTCTGTTCGTTTCCTTTACTCACGTACCCTGTAATTACTTGGGTGAAAAGGTATGCAAAAGTTGCCCAAATATACTTTATCAACCTCAACAGATGAATCAAATCAATATACATACTCGCATATTTTTTATTATAAAGTTATTCGCTAGATTCTGTTTTTTTCACACATTCTTTCAAAAAATTTCGAATTTTATTACGGATTCCCAGTTTAGAAATTATCAGATACATATGTAGAATACATTAAAGAGAATAAATTTTAATAAACATTATTATTGTGTGTTATAGGGTATTTCGAACTCGTCGATCCGTTTTCGCTTATTCGGATATTCTGCTCTACTTAATGACAATTAAGATTTTTCTAATGGAGTGCAATTAGAAGAAGATGGAGAGAGAGAGAGAGAGAAAGGGAGGGAGAAAGTCGAGTCATAGTAAGAGGCCCAGAGGCTTGAGGCCGGCTTTAAGTAAGATTTATATAAGTAACGCCAGAGGGCGGACGGGAAACAACTAGTTGGCTGGCTACTGGTCGGCCGCTAGGGGGCGCCTTGCCGCCTCATCGTCGTCGTCTTAAGTTGGCCTTATTATTACATTGTTTATGAGTCCTTCTGCTCGGTTGTTCTCAATTTATTGTTTGTGTTGTGGCTGTGGCTGCTTCTTGGCTTCTTGTTTTACAACCTCGTCTCGCCATGTTTACTTGTGTATAGCCTTACCCATCTCTCCCTGTCATCCCCCCGCAATCACCCACTCCTTTCTGAGCTTTGCCATTTGCGGTCGCCATTTACCTTCTTCCTTGTTCCGTCGTCTTTAACGTCTTGTGGCCTTAAGTCATATTTCCTTATTATCTGGGCGGAGGGCGGTGGTTAGGTCTTGTGTTCTGGCTTCGTTTTTTGTGTTCTTGTGGTTGACCGAGAGAACCACAAAAAAAAAAAAAAAAAAAAAAAACAGTAACAACAACAAAAAATGGAATTATTAATAGCCTCGTCCATTTGCTGCTAAGTGGCGCAAATTGTGTGTTTGTTTATATCATTTGGCCAGGGCCAAAGTAAAAGTCTTAAAGTCTTTAAATGCCGTTGCCATTGCTTTTTCTTTTTGGGTTTTTTTTTCATTTTCGTTGAAATCTTTAACTGCAATTGCTTTGGCCTGGCAATTTGGGGCAGCAACAGCAGCGTCTTGTGGGGCGCGTTCAACCAGCAACTGTTAATGATGCTTGAAGGGCCACAATACCAAAGCAACCAAACAAGCGCGCCCTAAGCAAAAATTCACAGAACCATTTCAGTCGATTTTTTTATATCTCCTCTCCCCTCTTATTGGAAGTAATTATGATTTATAATATACATATATATATATTGGCTTAGAAAAAATTTATATACATAAACATGCGGAATTGCAGCAAAGTTAAAATTAAACTGCCTTTTACTTAATTTTTCTGCTATTTTTTTTTATTTTTCGAAATCAGCTAAATAAAATTATTTCAAATCTACGACATATATAATAGAACTTATAATAGGGACAGATTTTATTTAAAAAACATTTTTAATGATTTAAATCAAATGTTTGATTAAATAATTTCTGTTTCAAAATTGACAAAGCTTCAACTCAAAATTTGAGAGCTGTGAGTTATGGATAGTTTAATCACATGATCTTCTGTTGACAAGTAACATTCTTTCAACATTTTCTTCACTGTCTGTCAATGCAACCAATTGACACAATATGCCACAAAGTAAAAAAATGAAAAAAAACAAAACTTTCTTTTGCTGTTGCAACAACTCAATCAGCATGACATTCAATCAAATACTTGAAACTACATGCAACATATTTCTGTTATTCTCCCAATGCTTTTTGCACACCATTACAATGGAGTACATCGCTTTTAACCAGAAGTCTGCAAATCTAAGTTATATACATATCTTTGGCTATATAAATAAATTGATCTGATAAAGAAGATAAGTTGCTTTATATTGCTTTTTATTTTGAAGTTCTTTTTTTTAAGTTATGGAAAAAAAGTAATTAGAAAGTCTATAAGAAGAGCCACTTTTTTAATGCCAAATTTGTTTGATTCTTGATGGATTTCTATAGGCAAAGATGTAAAAGTGTGCACACGATAAACGTTCGACCATTTAAATAGAATTACTTACCCATGATCACCATAATTAAACTGCATTAAAAGCCAACTTTAGGGTATTTAAGATTCTGAAAACATAATGAGAAAACGTTTATAGTGATCAGCTGATTATATAGTAAACTTTTTATAGGACTAAGGGTAAACAGACTTCGTTAAAGTGGAACTAAATGCGGCTTCCTGGCACTTTTATTTCTCATTGTATGTGTGTGTGTGTTTTTCTTTACTTTTTTTTTTTTTTGTCGAAAACTGCCAAAACACGCACAAACATTTATATATTTTTAGTTACATTTTCATGGCAGAAAAGGGAATGAAAGGAGCGAATTTCCCCCATTTTTTTTTTTTTGACAGCCAGCAGCAAGTGGAAAACTTTCTGCACTCCGTTGAAAAGTTTTCGCCGTTTCCGCTGCCGACAACAGCGACAACGGCGCACAACGGACGACTATGATGACTATGACGATGACGACAACGACAACGACAACGGCGACGGCAACGGCAACGACGATGATGACATTTTTGGCCAAATTGTGTGTGAAATTGAATTGCAATTGTCAATAATTCGTTTCGCAAAAATATTTCGCAAGCTGCCAAGCAAACTGATTGGGCGAAGAGTCAACGAGTGAAAAGTTGCGTGTGCAATGCGATTACAAACTTTTTTTTTTCTTCCTTCTCCTCTTGACAACTTTTACCTTCTGCTAAAGAATGGGATGAGGGGGTGGTTGGTTGCTGCAATTTGTGCCATTGATGGAGTTGGAGAGGTTTTACAGGTAAACGCCGTCTGCTTGTCTAATTAAAATCCGCTTGAAGTTTTCTTTCTTATTGACGCTGATTGAAAGCTAAACGAATTGATTGGAATGATGTTGATGGTTGAGGCGAATGGTGGAGGAGAGAGACGCAGGAGATGGCACATCGGATGAAATGAATGGGGAAGGACAACAACAAAGGACTCGATTTTAAATCATTCACCATTCTCTGCTGCAGTAATAAAAACCAATGACGTATATAAAATTTATTTGTTTTTTATGTGCTCACAACTAATGTTAAAAATGTTGGACTGTGTGTGGACCCAAGGAACGAGAATCGAAAAACGAGAACCGAGAACCGACAACCGAGAACTGTGTGGACCGTGGCAGCTGCAGTGTGGCATAGAGTATTTCGTGCCCCAACATTGTGGCACGTAGCAAAAGTTCCGCAAAGCAATTTTTGAGTTTTTCCTTCTTACGTTTTTTTTTTCTGCTTTTTTGAAGAAACATATGTGCAAATCAAACGATTTTCTTTCCCGCCTCTTACCATAGCTACTTCCCTCATATTTTTTTCTCTCCTTCTCTGTCCGTCGGTCTTTGTATTGCTGTCTCTTTCAGTATGTCTGCTACAGTTTGTCATAAATTTCTTTCCGACTTTGGCTCTCTTTCCTTTCTTTTGGGCCGCAACATTTGACACCTGCTACGCTTTTGTTTTTGGTCGCCTTTTGGTCCCTCTTCACGATTCCTGCACTTTCCCCCCAGCACCACCATCTCTCTCACTCACTCTTTGCAATTTCCCCATTTTCCTTGGCATTTTATTGTGTGCTTAAATATTTACACAATGAAAACGAAGCATTTTCCTGTTTGGTTTTTCTTCTTTTTTTTTTTGCTGCCTTTCTTCCTGCTTTTGTATGGGGAATTTTTTACGAGTGTTTGTTGTGGTTCCATCCTTCTGTTCATATATAGCATACTATATATACATACATTTTATATACATATATATCGTGTTATTGTAGCTTAGAGCGTTTGATTTATGATTTATAATGTTTTGTATGACCTGCAGTATATATACATATAAATATACATATATGTATGCATGTACATATATGTGGGGGGTAATTCTATATTCTATACTCAATTGCCAATTATGACCCTTTTAAGGGTTTTTAAGGGTTTTTTGTTTCAATCTTTCCCTCTGGCTCTTCATTCGTTCTTCGTTCTCTTTTTCGTCTTTTGTGCCTCTGTGTGTATGTTTTAAATGAACGTAATTGTTGTCTAGAGGGTGCCATCAATTTGACTATGAGTTGGTCGAGAGATAGATATACAGATAGAAAGAGAGAGAGAGAGAGAGAGAGAGATAGAGAAAGAGAGACAGAGAGAAATGTAAAGTGTAGATGGAAGCACAATTGTTTGGGGCTGCTCAATTTTGTAATTGGAGTTAACTGCATATGCTGAGTAATGGAAATGTAAACTAAATGAGAATGGAACGAGAGTTAGCTCTAAACTGAAGAGGAGAAGTGTTTAGTGTGTGTGTGTGTGTGTGTGTGTGTGTGTGTGTGTGTGTGTGCCTTTTACTGATTGCTCCCCTCCCACACTAACAAGCTACACATAATCGTGAACCAACATTGTCCACGCGTGTGACCAATTAAGTTGTTGTAATGGACAAATTTGTAATTACACTTATCAAAATCTCACAAATTTCTCGATTCATTTTACTAAAAACGAGAATGTGTTAGTACAAAAAAAATACTCAAAAGAATTTCTTAAACTATTATTCAACTAATTTCGATGTTTACATTTAATTTTAAATGAATTTTTCATGCATTTATCTCAAAAAGTAAGATAAAAATTTATTTAACAGAAGTTATAGAAATTGTTTGCCAAATATATCCGATTTCCATATTCTTCTTTTCTTCCTTCCTTTTGAATTCAACTATCCGCATTTACATGGCCATAAAAAAACAATTTGGTATGACATTAGCCTTTATTTGGCTGAACTGTAGCCAAAAGTGCTGCCAAATCTCTTGGCGATATGGGCTTTTAGCCAACAAACAGAGTGAAAGAGACAGAATCAAAGCCCCTTAACTAGGCTTAGATGGTAGGTAAAGTGTTTCTTGGATGCTGCCTGTTGCCAATATGATGTTTTCATATTTTATTGTTCAACTTTTGCCATGTCATAAACAGCAATTAAAACTAATTATTGAGAAAGCGAAACTAAATTGTTGTTCAACTAATTGCAGGTTTCTGCTGCTGTTGCCGTTGCATATGAAAATTGCATTTGTATTTTGTAAATGAGAGATACATACCTGTGGGCCAAAGGCAAAACTGGGGGCGAGGCAACACTTTGTAGGACTTTTGTATATATCACATAACTAACAATTAGAAAATTGCAATGAAAACATTGCGCCAGACCACTCGACAGGTGAGTGTCTCTACCTCTTTCTCCTGCTGTTGCAGCTGCCATATCGAATTCTCCATTACCCATTTCACCCGATTTGACTGCATGTAAAGACAGAGAGTGAGAAATAAGTAATGAAAGAGTGAGGAGAGGGGAGAGTGTGAGAGGGGAGAATATAGTGGACGAGTAGAGTTTTCATGGACCGGCATAGTTTATGGGAAACTTTTGCTGGTGCATATTAATGTGCAATTCCATCCATTTATGTAAAATGTATTTTATGCTTCCCGCGAGAATTTCTCATGTTTCGCAAACAGATAGACAGGCCAGGCCAGGCCAACAGCCAACAGGCAACATCCAACACACCGAACATTCAACATCAGTGGCCGGCAGGCAACATCAGCACCGGACATCTTCCTACCCTATTTGCACCTGAATATATACATATATATATACATATATGTATATACATATATATTGTCTTGATCTGCTTCAATTACCAAATTGTTATAGTCTTATTATTTGATGTCTTTATCTTTCTAAATCGAATTCCATTCGACTTTTCGAACGAAAATGATTCAATCAAAATAAATATATATTTTTTTAGTATTTGTTCCAAACGATCCTTTTTAATCTAGATCAGAAAGCTATATCATATAGCTTCCATATACATATATTTCTAATGAAGAAATATGTTTTAATTTTTCTTTTTTTGTTTGCTCTCTAAATTGCTTATAAATATGAATAGACATAGCATTATCAAGGGTATTGAAACTTTTGTGTTCAAAAGTTCGATTTTGGGATCGCTTTTGTTATTATTTTTTTGTTTGTGCTGATGGTTATGAAATGTATTGTATATTAAATGGCAGTTGCAAATAAAAATTCATGGGCAAAAACTGTTGGCCAGTAACATTTACATTTTCTGCCAAAGACCATCGAAAAAATGTATGTATGTACATACATTTATATGTGGAAAAATAGATAGAGTGAATAGGTAACCAAAATTTGTTGTGTTATTTTTCCGATGAAAATGCTTATGCAAAAATAGCAAACAAACTGGAAAACTGGTTTATAAATTTATGAAAATTAAATCAAATGTTATGGCCCGTTAGAGGTAAAAATCTAAATACTCACTCGTATTCAGTTTTCAGGGGAAATTATTTTGTGATTTCATTTATGTTAGGTTCAGCGAACTGTAAACTATATAGTTTTTCCGGCAGATGTGTGTTGTTGTAGAAGAAACTTTTTAGTTTACTATTTTGGTAAATGGAAAATGTTTATTTATGATTGCGGTTAGATTGGGCAAATGTGGTAACAGAGAGAAGAGTGCATTTCAAAACTATTTCACAAACAACAAGCAAAGTCATTAAGGTAATAAGCTATCAGGTTAAGTAAAAAGTCATCGGTTAAACATTCAGTTAAAACTCGTAAGATGACTGAAGAAATAAATTTATTCTTACAATTTCCATTTCCGACTCAATTTAAGTTAAATTTTAACCATTTCCTTCTCCGAAATGTCTTCTAATGTGGGCTTACAAAAGATTTATTTTGCGTTTGTTTGGCGGCCTCCAATTTAATTTGTTTAAGTGAAATGATTTATTTCGAAAGAAAATTCATCAATCTTACTCAATTCAATTATAATAAAAATCGCATCAAAATCTTTGGTAACTATTCTTAATAATCTTATTCCGTTTTTACCTGCTCAGGCAAAGTGGAACTCATCTGCCAACTGTCTTTATTGTAACACAAATCCATCCACTTATCCGGCTTGACATCTTGGCCTATCCCTCTCTCTTTTTCTCTTTCTTGTTTCTTTTTCTTCGCCTCCTAAATATTTCCTTTTGGTTCTCCCTCAGCTTAGTTACACAGTCTTGCCATCCTCACCCCTCTGAAGCGATAACAACTTGTAAGCGTTTGTCATAACACGATCTGGCCATATAAAAATGCTCACAAAATTTAATGCTTTCTGAGCAGGGCGTTTAGGTTTTTATGAACACGCCCCCCATCTACATGTCACATACATCTCCTTCTACACCCACTTGAAATACTCCTCCCACATTATCCTGCATTGCCACAGCATGGGATATCATTCATATTCATAAAAGACGCGCATCATTATTTGTCAGGGATCCATGTAAACAAGTCAACAAAAAAAGTTAACAAAAATAAAAAATAAAAAAAAAAAGAAACGAAGAAAACCCAAAAGAAAAAATTGCCTGAGTCATGCATAAATTTTATGGACTGGCTGTAAAGGAAGATTTAAGCCGACATTGCGTATACGCCGCATGAGCCACAAAACTGTGTGTGTTTCGGTGAGTGTGCTGGTGTGTGGCTTAATTAAAATGCGGTGCTGGGGCAAAATATTGAAACGACATTTTTAATTAAATGAGAAATACAAATGCGAATTGCCCGCAGGTGGTTTTCCCCGCCCCCCCCCCCCCTCTCCTCTCACTCACACCTCTCTCGCATTCTTTCTCACTCCCGTGTTTACAATTTTCTTTGTGTAAGTGAAAGTGGCAAATGAAAATGAGAGTTGATTGTAAATTTAATTAACATTAAATGCAATAAAGCTTTCTCCTTTTCCACTCCCTGTCTCTCTCTTTGTCTCTCTCTCTGTGCTTTTCACTAGTGACTCCTTCCGCACACTTCACTCATTCATTTACAAATAAAAATTATTTAATTAAACTTTTTGCATAGATTTAACAACTATGAAAATGAAAATTATTGCACATTTATCCATTGACTTTCTTTGCGTTTTATTGCTTTGGATTTTCTTCTTGTGTGTGTTTTTTTCTCGGCTTTTTCTTTCTTTCTCTGCATACGACAAACTTTTCGAATTGCAAATTTTGTTATCACAAACACCATAGCCCACAATTGCCTCTACATTTATTCAGAATACATTTCGCAAGAATATCTTTTCTCCTTACTCCCTATCTCATACCCCTACCCCTAATAGAACCAAACCATCTACGACATGAAAGTTGTTTTTTTTTCTTTTTTTCTTTCAACATCTGCAGAAGGAAGTGGAATAAGTTTTTTTCTTTTTTGGATTCAGTCTCAGTCTCGTGTGTGTTTATTTAATATCTATAAAATAAATTAAACATTCATATTCCTGTTTATTTACTTAGGCAAATTGAGTTTTAAGTACACACACACACACACACATGCATATGCAGATGCTTTACCATGTCGACAAGAAGCAGAAAAACAGCGAATCAGAGTTGTCAGAACAGAGTCAAAAGTTGCCATCGTCATATTCATCTCCATTCTCATCTTTATCTTCATCATCGTCTTCATCTCTTTTCCAAGTGAATTGTAACTAAAAAGGAAACGAGTTCTGTCTGTTGCATGCAAAAGTGACAAAAAGTATGAGATATTCAATTGGCCAAAGATACACATGTAAGCAAGAACTTTGACAAGGAGAAGACATCAAAACCAAGTATAAAAAATATGATATTTTAACAACATTTTCAACAATATTTCTGAAGGTCATGGAAAAGGTTTTTTTCTTTGAATACTTCTTACATATAGCAATTAGGGTGGCAATAGCATAAAGAAGTCTATTGTTTAATGTCGTAAAGATTAAGTGATCTGAAAAGTGAAACTAACTACAAGTGACAGTGAAACTAACTAAATGTATGTATACTTTTATAAAAATGAAAGATTTAATTGATTTCTCTTTGAAAACCTTGAATTAATGTAGAGTTCAAAAGATTCTTTTTCTTACTGTTGAACTAATTCATGAACTAACTGAATAAAACTTACAACAATATGGAGCAAACAATGAGCCAAATTTAGAGAGAAAAGCCTCTTCAAATCAACTTGTACAAATTCACTTGAACTGCTGCTTAATAGCCATTTAATTCAATTCATTAATTTGGCTTACTTTAATAACTTGTTGAGGGCTTATTAAAAAGCCGCTGATAATCTTCCACCACTCAAATTTGAGCCGGAAGTATGGGAAATGGCTTTGACTATGGGTTCATTTTTGTTGAAGTTTGTGGAGATGGGAAGGGGAATGGGGCGACAAATCACTTCAATCGACGAGCTGAGAAGCATGTCTATCGATACCAAAGTGCGACAAATGGAACACATTAAGTTAACATTATTGCCAAACAATTTGCTCGAGAATTGTTGTATGGTTGTTCATTTTGTGTTGTGCTCTTTTTTCCTATCGCCATTATTTCCTTTCTGTTTTGCTGGGTATTTTTCTTTTTTTTCTGTTTTCGTTGTTGTTGTTCTTGTTATTTTTGCCTTATTTTCCTTGCCCTTGTTATGTCGCCTCTCCGCTACCCCCACCCACGGTAAAACCAAACCTAATTCCTTTGGCAATTGTGTGTGTTTGTCATGTGGCCAACCCCGAAATCTGATTAGGCGGAGGAGCAGAGAGTCTTGTCTTTCTTTCTCCAACTACAATAAATTGTTAGGAAACTTGTAAGCAAGATATAAGCATTTGTTGTGTATTGCAGAGGGGGGGTTGGAGGTGGGAGGAGTGGTGGTAAATTGCTTTTAGCCTGTTGCTAAAATATCCAAGTGTCCTCAATCGCACGGCGCGCGACTGTTGTGGGTCTTCCTTGCCTTGTCAAGGGACTAAACAGTTAAGTGGTAAATTATCTTTGGGATTTCGGCAAAAAAAAAAAAAAAAAAATTGAGGCAAATGAAAAGAAAGGATTTACTTGTAATTGATACTCCTCAGGTACACCACAAGTGATTGAAAAGCCTTAAAAATGTGTAACTGAGTTACGCATTTGTGCATTTAGACAATTGATTTGGTAAGTGAAAAATGAGACACAACCGAAATGGGGGGAACCCAATTGACAACCACTAAAATGTTGCATGTTATCTCCTTCTTCACAATCTCTAGAGAATGCGCGGCAAGAGGCGAAATTTTTATTAGAAATCCTTTTTTTGTTAGAATAAAATCATAAAATCAGTTTTATAGTTAAAAATTCTTAAGGTTTACTTTGTCTGATTGCGACATTTCCCATCAGTTGATGTTATACATTTTAATAGTTGGTCATCGAAAATTGTTCCTTCTGCACAATCTACAGCATAGGGAATGGGATAATCGCATACTACATAACGACCACAATCATTTGGATATGGCAAAAGTGTGCCCAAGGGATAACCACAGCATATATTTGGTGTATTTGGATCTAATGTTGTTGAGCTTGGTTCAGGCGTTGTCGTTGAACTAGGTTCCGGTGTGGTAGATTCGGTGGTAGTTGACTCTGTTGTGGAGGATTCAGTTGTGGAAGAAGGTTCAGGAGTTGTCGATTCGGTAGTGGAAGGTTTCGGCGTTGTGGGTTCTGAAATAGTTGACTCTGTTGTGGAAGAAGGTACTGGAGTTGTAGATTCCGTGGTGGAAGAAGGCTCAGGAGTTGTGGATTCAGTTGTAGAAGGTTTAGGAGTTGTAGATTCAGTTGTAGAAGGTTTAGGAGTTGTAGATTCAGTTGTGGAAGAAGGTTCAGGAGTTGTCGTTTCGGTAGTGGAAGGTTTTGGAGTTGTGGATTCTGTAGTAGTTGACTCCGTTGTGGAAGAAGGTACTGGAGTTGTAGACTCTGTAGTGGAAGAAGGTTCCAGAGTTGTTGACTCAGTTGTGGGATGCTCGGTATTACAAGAAGGTTCAGGATTTGTAGAAGACTCAGTGCTAGAAGGTTCTTCAGTAGTCCTTGTTGTTGATCCGGGAGTTGTTACTTTAGGACTGCAATTGGCCAAATCTGGATCCATACACTCTAACTCGGTGGGACTAAATTCCAAACCCTCGGGACAATCAAAACCAATTGGTATAGGGAATTGGCATTCAATGTACTTGCTACAATTATTTGGATAAGGCACCAAACTATTATCGGGCTTACCACTGCAAATACCACCATCGCCAGGTTTAGCAGTGGTTGTTGGGCTATCCGTTGGTGGACCGGGGAAAGTCGTTTTAATACTTTCTGTAGTACTCTCTGTGGTATCTATGGGTGGTCCTGGGAAAGTTGATAGTGTACTCGGTGCACCAGTAGTCGATTCAGTTGCGGAACTTGTTGTAGTACTCTCTGTGGTATCTATGGGTGGCCCTGGGAAAGTTGATAGTGTACTCGGTGCACCAGTAGTCGATTCAGTTGCGGAACTTGTTGTAGTACTCTCTGTGGTATCTATGGGTGGCCCTGGGAAGGTGGATGATGTATTCGGCGTGGATGATTGATCTTCTGTGGTAGAAGATTCCTCTGTTGTACTTAGCCCTGGTGTCGTGGATGGTTTTTTTGTTGTGGTCACACTGCAACCGGCAAGGTCAGCATCAACACATTTGCCAAGCTCCACACTAAACTCATCACCTTCATCACAATCCGATGCCACTGCTATGGGTCGATCACATATAATATATTTCGTACAGTCATTCGGATAGGGCACTAGCTGGCCATCCTCTGCATCATCACAGGGACCCTTTTGGGGTGGCGGTCTAGTTACAGCTGTTGTCATCTCTGTTGTTGTTGTTGTTATCGGTGTTGTAGTCGAAGTGTAGTCCCATCGACAAGCATCCGATGGAACATCTGGTCCGCATTTTTCCGTTATAGGATCATAATATTCACCACAATTACATACATCCATCATATAGATATAATCATCCACACATCGTATAAACCATTGGCAATTCTCTGGATAGGGGAAAGTCTGGCGACTGCTATTCGTGCACATAGTTGGTGCTGGTGTATAGCCAGGTGAAAGTGTTGTTGTTGATTCACCTTTATCACAATCGCTATCCTCCCAGGTGGCGCATTGCTGAAGCTTCGAACTATAATAGGAATTATCGGGACAATAGAAGGCTATGGGTATGGGTGAACGGCAGACAATATATTTTTTACAATTATTGGGATAGGCAATCATTTCATCCATATCATGTTCCGAGCATATTCCGCCACTAGATGGTGCTTGTGTAGATATTGTTGTTAACTCCGTGGTAATGCTGGTTGTTGTGGTGCTACTACTTGTCGTTGTAGCCTCTGTAGTTGTGGTAATAGTTGTTGGACTTGTTGTTGTTGTATCCTCTTCCTTGCAAGCTGTGGGCGATACGTCTGGACCGCATTCCCCAGTATTTGGATCAAAGTAACCGGACAAACATCTGGCCAAATACCAACGGCCATTACCCAAGCAAATATAGTATTTTGTACAGTCCTCAGGGTAAGGGTAAAATGATGATTCCTCTGCAGTAGCACATAATTCTTCTGGTCCCAATGTGGTTCTCTTTGTTGTGGTCGTCGTAGGAGTAGTGGCTATCGAAGTGGTGGTCGGTGTGGTGGTAGTTGGTGTAGTTGTGGGTGTTGCTGTTGTTCGATCACCATAACAAATAACATCATCAGAATCATCGCAAATTAAGAAATCTGGATTGAAAAGCGTCGAGACAGGACAATCACCCACTTTGACTTCATGATTGTCACAATACAAATATTGTGAACAATTTCCCGCATAGGGCAAAAGTGTCCCATCGTTTAAGTATTTGCAATCATCTGGATCGACATCTGGTGGCAAAGTAATTGGCAAAGATGTAGTTGTAGAAATTATTGGTGTCGATGTTGCTACAGTAGTTGAATGGGAGCTACTTCCTGTGGTTGAAGTGCCCAATGTTGATGTTGATTCTGTTGTTCCACCGGTTGGCGGTGTTGTGGGATAGGGCAAAGGGTTACAAACAACCGAATTGGGTGTATCACAGATATGAAGCCAAGGATTGAACAACTTATCCGGTATACAGTAATCCAAGGCGGTGCAACCATTTTTACAGGTTAAATATCCTTGACAATCATATTCATACTCGTAAAAACCATTGCCCAAAGCCTGACAATAATCATCGGCTATAAATTCCGGAGCCGGACCACATACACCATCATCTTCAGTTGTGGTAAGGATTGGAGTTGTCGTAGCGATTGGTGTTGTGGATGTTGGTAATGGTAGCTCCTCACAATCATCCACAGAATCAGGTGTATCACATATCGCTAAGAGTTGATTAAAATACTTATCATCTTCGCAATAGTTTAACACTGGCCAACCGGTTGTGCAATTAATATACGCATTACAGTTATAAGGATATCGATGAACTGGATTATCGCTACTAAAATCATTACAAAAATCTTCGGATATGCCCGGCGGTGGTGGTGGCGGATCCCAACTAGACGTGCTTGTGGATAATTCTGGAGAAAATGATGTAGTCTCCCATTTGGGTGTAGTTATTGGCGGTTCTCTGGTAGTGCTCGAGGTTACATCTTCTGTAGAAGTTGTAGACTCCCATTTGGGTGTAGTTATTGGTTGTTCCTTGGTGGAGGTAATAACTGAAGTTGTACCGTCCGTTATAATTTGAGTAGAACTTTCCGTTTCATCGAATGAATAGAAAATGCATTCCATTACTTGTGGATAATTGCAAGTTTTTGTGCTATTATCGAACCACAAACTGGCCGGACACTTCATCACAGTTGGATATAGACAATCACAGACCAAATATTGTGAACAATTATCGGGGTAAGGAACCAGACAACCGTATTCTTTGCCCGCACACATTGCCTGATTCTCATAACGTTCCTCATTCTCGCACGTATTATGACGCGGTTCAATTTGAGGATAAGCCTGGACTGCCACAAAAAACAGCAACACCCATAGCCAGGGCGACCACTGAAGGAGCTTGACTAATATGAAATCGGAAAGTTAATGAATATTTTTTTTTGACAATTGATATATATTTTAGGGAAATTACCTTTCATCACCTGAAAATATTAAATAACTAACTTTTGATGTCTCCCCTTAAAGGTGAGCCTAAGAACTAAACCCATCCATTCTTGATTTTCAATTCAGTTTCTTTTTTTTGCTTTTTGATGTTACTTTTCAAGAATGATAGCACATTTCATTGACAGTTTTTGATAAGACTTCCAAAGAAATTCTACGAAATTAATTATTAATTGTAAATAAAGTGCTTAAATAAACTAAATTCTATATTCGTTATCAGTTAATGATTGATTGATTGATTATGCTTAGTAAACATACACGCGCACGTTTTTTCATTGTATTGGTTCGTCCAATATTTCAATAGAACTTTACTTTTGTATAATAAACTCTTATATCAAATAAGCGTTAATTACTATAAAGATAATCAACTCAGACTAATATTAATATATTTGGTGTACATGTACTAAAAGGCACTTTAGTTTGACTTCTAGAATCAACGTATAACTAATAATAACTGAGTAAATTATCTCAAAGTCTTTTCTATTTACACTTATTTGTCTGTATTTGGGTATTACGATTGACTTCAACCTTTAGTACAAATGGTTGACATTTCTCTTTGTAACTTTTGTCATTTTTTTCACCTGTGTGGAAGATTCAAGTCAGGTTTAGTTAGCCAGGCAATTGGTTTTTTTATATGGTTTTCTTTAAAAATTTGTTTAAACCAAAACATTTGATATCACTGTTGATGTGTGTTTGTGTGTGTGTGTGTGTGTGTGTGTGTGTAGCCTCCCGTTATTGCTTGTCGTTATTACACTTATTGCTGTTGTTGTTTTAATGAGACAACGTGACCTCGCTGAATGTTTCAGAAATTTATGAGCAGCACTCGACGCGTAAATTACAGCAAATAAAAGAGCAAAACAAAAAAAAAACAACAAAAAAAAAGTCAAACAGAAACGGGGGCACAAAAACATAAACATAGAGAGGAGACAGAGTGCGAGAGAGAGACGAAGAGACACCGAGAGAGATGAAGGAACTTTAATGCTCGAGTGCCATTAAAATTAAGCGACAAAACATGAGCTGCAAACAAAAATGACATAAAGGAACACACACACACACACACTTACACACACAACAAATACAAGGAGAATTTTCCGCCTTCGCCGTTGACATCGCCGAGAGCCTTAAGCTGAGAGAGAAAACTGCAAAATGCAGCTGCGAGCTGCATCTACAGCTGGCTATTATGCATTGAAATTTTCAATTTATTTACCAAATTACTTAAAAGCATAAATCTATTTGCTGAAAGAGAGTTCCTCTTCCCTGGTTAGAAGTACATTTCAGCATTTCCCTATGGCTGCAGCTTTGGCAAAAATGCCAGCGACAAATGGCTGAATAAAAGTGCTCAAAAGACCAAGCCCAACCCAAGCCAAGCCAGGACAACACTGCCCAGCCCAGCCCAGCTCAGGCCAGGACAAGCTGGGCCATTAAAAACAAACATTAAATTAAATATAAGAAATAGAATAGGAAAATGGCCTTAAGAACGATGAAATTTAATGCAATTCTTTGTAAATTTCTATGAAATCATTTAATTTGCCAACAATTTTCTTAAATTGAAAAGGACCATTTAGTCGTTTTTGTCATTAAATTGGAATGTAGCTTTTCAATATGACTTTCGATTTTTTGTTAAAGGAGAGCAATTAAGCATTTCAAATTCAATTTAATTGCTTGCTTAAACATTGATTTAAACATAATAAATTGGAATTAAGTGTAATTAATGTGGTTTTCAATAAGAAAAGAAACTTAAGACAAACCAAAAGAAAATTTAAGAATAATGAGTTAAAAATAATACCTAAGCTTGAAATACTTTCTAAAGCAAACTTATTGAAAGCAAATCGTTTATGTTTCGGAACCAAAACCATTTCTATAAAACGTGTTCTATAAGAGATTTGGTCTTCACACTTATCAGCTTATCGTCTTAAGTGTATTGTTCTATTATTTAGCAGTACTTCAATATAAAAGCATGAAAAAGACTTGATATCCTTTGAGGTTTTTTGTTCCCAAATGATTCATTCAATGATTTACTTATAATACGAGTCAGCTAAAAGACAGATTAAATGAATACAAATCTTGTGTGCGAATAGATACTCTTATGGGGAAAAGGTAATATATGTGTGTATATATATTTTTTTGGTCAGATTTTAGCTATTCAAGGCCACAAACATAAACACATACGAATACGTATACTCATAGCACGCGCATACTCAAATGTGTCTTAGGGACAAACAATTTTTCAGCTTGATCTGTTGGCTGCTGTCAAGCGTTTGATCTGCAACAGATTGAACTATCAATTATGCCCCAGCAGACGTGACCAACAACCAAGCAACCAAAGCAACCAACAAAACTGCCATGTGCCATACACACACACACACACACGCAGGAAAAAAGTATGGAGAATGAGAACAGGACAGGACAGGGCAGAGCAGGGCCACGCCGGCCGCCCGTCAGGTGGCCATGTTAAAGCGAACGTTTAGTTACAGCTGAGCACCTGCCATACCGTGCACTGTGTGCGGGCCTGGGGAGAACGTGTCCTACAGACAGACAGGCAGAAGGACAGCCAGCCAGGCTGGCAGGCAGTTAGTTACGGCAGAAAAGGAAAGGTATGGAAAGCAATGTAAAGGCAAAGTATCATACTGAGAGAGGATTCGCCTTCGCCTGCCAGCTTCTGATGTTGCTGCTGGTGGTTTTGTTTGTACTGGCATGAAATTGACCCCAATGCGTGTGGCGTCAGTTAGCCAGTCAAACAGACAGTCAGAGAGTGAGTGAGTGAGTGAGTGAGTGAATGAGTGAGTGAGTAAGTAAGAGTTTAGACAGCCACAAAATCGAACATCACATATTTAGATCGAGTATGTATGCATATACCATACACAGAAATGCAATCAAATGAAATGAGAAGTCAGCATTAATAAGAGTCAAAAAGCAGTCCAAAAACGGCAGCCAAAAAGAATCAAATGCGCAAAAGGCCAAATGCTAGTACTTTGTCCCAGTCATTGCCCATAATGTTCGCTTTACATGTACACAGATCCTGCCAGAAAGTCCTTTGATTGTATAGCTTTTTTCTTTCGTTTGTTTTGCTGTTAATTAAAATCCAATGATTCTCTTTTGAGCTTTCATTCATGTTATTTTCAGATACCCTGGCCGATAAGAAAAGTATGCCAAATTTAAGCAAATGTTTGAGACATTTAGATGCAAGAATCTTAGTCTTTATAAAATGCATATAGATAACTGATCAGGACGATAAATTTGTCACTCTTTCTAGTTTCATTTTTCAGAAATAGCATTGGACTTAGCTATTATAGGGGACTAATATTTTAAACAATTAACATAACTTGTTTTTTTTAGAAAAGATCAGTTTATTATATTATATAGAGAATTATAATACATCGGTGAAAATTTCTTAATATATGTAAGTATATATATAGTAACAACAATTAATTTGGTAATACTAATAGAGCATTTTTGAGGGTATGAAGTATGCGGCACGGTACAATTTTCTTGAATCTTTGGTTCTTTGGTTGAATTTACATTTTGTTTCTCCGTCTCTGCCTTTTTCAGTATTTCCATTTGTCTCCCTATCTCTATATATTTCTCTCTGTCTCTCGCTCTCTCTTTGTCTCTTTCTCTATCACTGATTTCTCTTGCCAAAAGTTTTTAATTGCTTACATTTTTTGTTTTTGTTCTTGTTGTTGTCGTTGTTGTTGTTGTTGCACCTTGATAAGAATTTTTGCGTTTACCTTTAGTTGTTTCTGTGTCTTTTGCTTTGTGTTACAATCTGCCAAATTAAAAATATTCCGGCTTCTTTTTTTTTTTGTTACCGTCCTTAGCCCAGTTTAAACTATTTTTAAGCCTGAGATTTTTACCCCATTCTTCTAATGAAAATATTTTTACATGGTCGAATGGGAGAAAAACGAAGCTAGGCCAGCAATGAAACTGGGAGAAAAAGAGAAAAAAAAAAGGGGGGAGCCATGTCAGTTGCATATTATTTGAGATGAAATTCTTTAAAATGTTTCATTTTTAATTCTGTATATATTTCTCCCTATTTTTTTGCAATATGTACAACAGTTTATTAAAATATTTTTGTAAATTGTTGCAGATTTTTATTTAAGTTGAGTTTTTGCATTTCCATAAATAACAAAAAACAACTTGATTTACAATTTGAAATCTAAAATTTGTTTGTTTATGAACTGTATAAGCAATATTTATATATTTCTAAATATGGATAAATTAAGTTGCCTGTTGAAACTTTATTTAACTTTTACTTTGAGACATTAATAGTGAAATTGTATGCATATTTGAAGATCTTCAGTTATTTATTTTTTTTAATATGTGCATTGAAACATTTTTGCTAATTTCATAATAATAAACAAAATTATGTTAAACCATATTTAAAACCGGCAATTTCTTTCCTTTTGCATTTAAAAATTATATCTTCTTATATTTTAAATCATACCTAAACAGATTGTGACGGAAGATCATTTAGAAGACTTTTCGCATCTCACTTTTTTCGATCCCTATTGAGTTGTTTAGTCTTATACAAAACAATAAAAGAATTTCAGTTAAGTTGGACATTTTTCACAAAAATTTTCACTGCGATTGCGTCAATTTTCCACCGAAAATTCCTTTCTCTCTTATTCTCTCGCTCTCATCAGCAATACTTCGTATTTTCGAAATATGCTGAAAACTTCGTAAAATGTGTGAAAGTGAAAGCAAAGTTGAAAATATTTTGATAGAAAAACAGTTGCTTTTAGGCCCTACAAGAAAGCAAAAGCCACGCATAACGTTCTCATTCTCTAATGTTCCCTTAATTTTGTTTAATTGTTGATAACCAAGATGAGATTTTGAAGTTTGTATGTGGGAAATGCAGTTGTAATTAACCTTAAAAAAAAAAAGAAAAGAAAACCATCAACATATTTATAGGTGTTAAAAGCGGCAGCGGAAAATTGCGGCATTTCGTGCTAAAAAGCAATTAAAAAATTCTTGTTGCTTTTGTTTTTTTTTTTTTAAACCTATAGATTAATGGGACCAAAAAGGGAAACCAAAATTCCCTTTAGCTATTTTTTAATTGAGCAAGTACATGAAAGGCAAACAAAGGTAATCAAACACACACACAAACACACACAGAGATTAGCCAGCAGAGTGGCTAGATGTAGGTGGGTTGGGGATCGGGGGGCCACAGGACATGCAAATGCAGTGATTTATGCCACAGCCAGGGAAAAGGACCTTCCAAACAACCCAGCTGGCTTACCAGGCAGTTATGCACTTGAGGCATTTGTTGCATGCTGAGAGGACAAACAGCAGGCGGGGGACAAAAGCAGATTCAGGAAGAAGGAAGGGAATTGGAAGTGTGGTAATGGTTCATATAGCGGGCTGGATTGTCAGGAAACATCGTGTCGGATGTGCATTCTTTTGTGAAATCCAAAACAAAAAAAAACACAAAATGAACCTCAGCGTGTGCCTTCAATCACACTTCATTCTTTTCCTATTCATTATGTTAAATTAAACCGACAAAAACTCCGGCAAGACAACGAGCTTCACCTAGGGCTTCTCTCTGTATTATTATTTCCTTTCCCATTCTCGGATTCAGCCATCACCATCCGCCGTTCCAATTCATCACTCAGGGACTGCTGCTCGTCAGAAACCTCAGAAAAACCGGAAGTTTTCTTCGTTGACACCAAAACGAGGAAAGCACCAAAATAAAAGAAAAAAAAATGCAAAAAAAAAAAGGAAACACAAATGCAAAAAGCATACGGAAAAACGTTGGCAAAATTCGCAGTGGGAAATGTGTGAAATTTGCCAGCTGCAGCAACAGCAGCAACTACAGCAGGAAAAACTAGTGAAAACTTCCTTGTCTCGTCTGCGTTGGTTAAAAATTTAAATTTTCATTTTCTCTAGCAAATTGGCAAAAGAAACCAAAGACTAACAAATTGTTTTCGGTTATATAAAACATTTGATACCTTATTTTTGTTAATTATTATCTTGATATAGCCTCGATTATTAAAAGTCAAGCTTGAAGTTTAAGCTAAATCTAAGCTATAAGCCAAGTTAAAGTTTAAGTTTAAGTACTAAGCTGAGTAAAGCGCAAAATAAAGATTGAGCCTAACTTAAAGCGGAAGACCTGCCTCTAAGTCAAGCTCAAAGTTTAGTTAAGCTTCTAAATTAAGTTTAATGTAAGCTAAGCTTAAAACTCTTGCAGTTATAAATTTTGCATTTTTGTTTTGATTTCTAAGTCACCTTCCATGCCAACTGAAAGGATTTTAGACAGTGAAATGATCCTGCCGGTTAGAGTATAGAAAAGGATTTAACTGCCTCAACGCGTTAAAGTTGCCTGTGAAAAAGTTTTCTGTTTTTACCACAAAGCAATTCGCTACCCGTCTCACTTGCTTTCGCTCTCCCTCGCTCTCACTCTCTCTGTTTCTCTGTTGTTGCCCTCAGTTTCAAGTGCGAATTGCATTCTGCTTTTGTCGCATTTGCGGTTTTGTTACAATCCACCCCTTTTGCTTCCCAGCTCTTCTTACCGACTAAAAAAAAAAGTGACAAGAAGGGTCTAGGCAGAAGCATAGGAACAAAGAAAAAAAAAATAACAGCTAAATTTTCCTACCTGGCAAGGGTCTTTATCTAGCTTGGCTGCTGCTGCTATTGCTGCTGTGTGTGTTGTCAGTTGTCTTGCTGTAGGCAGCCTGTTACCAAGTGCCGCCGAGGCCTCGTCTATTTTTTTTTTTTTTTTGGTTTCCCCCCTTTTCTTTTCCATTTCCATTTCCTTTTCTTTTTTTTTTTGTTTCGTTCTAGGTTTGAAATTTATGAGAAAGGGGAAACTGAAATGAAGTGCACTTGCATCTACTCCAAAACTCCACTTGACTCCAAACAACGACAGCAACGAGGACGAGGATGAGTCGCTTAACCACAAACACACTTTCGCATATACACACACACACACATACAAATACAATACTTATGCCCCATTGTGCCTTCTTTTGCCAACCCCGTGCCACCAACTGTTGGGGCCCTTCTCAGCATGTCATTTACAGTTTTTCGCCGTCTGTGCCTGTAAATGTTTTATTTGAGTATTATTACTTTTACTCTTTAGCCTGAGTGTTTTTCTGTGTGTGTGTGTGTGTGTGTGTGTGTGTATGTTTGCGGGCCAACAGAAAAAAGTCAAGTACAAAAGACGACTGACTGTAAAGGTTGAATTCCAAAAGGGTTCTCCACTTGACAATGGGTAGAGGGTTATTAATAAATTAAATGATAACTGATAAGCGACGTGTATATAAAATATGAGAATAGCTGACACTTAATTAATTAAAAACTCAAATCAAGTAAAAAATGTACTCTAAACCGTTGAGAGTGCAGTCAAGCTAGCTAAATCTTTCTTCAACATAAAATAAAAAATCTTTATTTGAGCATTTACTGAAAGCTTAAGTTAAATTGGTCATGCCGAAATTCGTTTTTCATTTATTAATTTTAAATAATTGAAAATTTACTAATGAAAACTCTGCTATATGCTATAGACAACCGATTCTAATAAAACTTCTCGCATATATGTACATATATGTATAACAAACTCAAAATTAAACTTAATCTACATTGATATAAAATAAAAGGAAAACTAACTAAAAAATAATCAATTAAAATTTCATAAATATTTTGGGTATTTTTACAAAATTATTTTGGTTTATTTAACAATTTTTTGGAGATTATGAAATTTATCATTGCTTTATATTGATTCTGGCAGCATTTCAAGCGGAAATCAATTATGCTAATTAGCCAAAAAACTATGCAACCCAATCGGAAACTGACAAAAACAAAGCGAACGCAAAACTTTCAAATTTGACCAAAAATGAAAAACATTTCAATTATAAATTATGAGCTTATAATAATGTTTATTAACACTTACGTTTCAATGAATACCAAAAAAAGGGTGGGGAAAGAGAGAAAAAGAGAGAGAGAGAGAGAGCGAAAGAGTGAAAGAGATAGCAAATTGATTGAAATGCAAGAATATTTAGCATATTACATTTGCTTTGCATTAGCCCAAAAATGTATGCTATGAATTTTGGCCATGGATTTTCATAACATTTTCTGATCTGTCCCAAGCCATCAATTAAATTAGGTCAAACAAATGAAAATGAAAAGTTTTTTAACCCAACATTTTTGCCTTGTTTGCACCTTTCACCTAATCCTTGTTAGCCTGTCCATCGTATATGACCAGCAGTACCTGGCTTTAGCCTTAACCTCTTCAATCTCTGGTCTGGCCTGGTGTGGCATGGTATCTGCTCTACTCTGCCTTTTTGCCATTTTTTTGGAGCCGCCGCCATTTGAACAGGGTTTGGGGCCAGGGCGTTGGAGCGTGATGAGTGCTACTGCCTGTTGTTGTGGTTTGTTGGCACTTCTATTTAAACTTTTATTGCTGCCACACCAACCAAGCAACCAACCAACGAAAAAAAAAACCGACACCAACACACAAAACCAAAAAGGTCGTGAGAAAGGGAGGTTAAAAGGTTGTGAGAGGTCTCGGGCGTGAATATTAATGCTTAATATTTTCTAAATTTTCTCCACTTCATGGTTTTTAGTTTTTACTTTATGCTCCAAGGGCAATTTGTTACGCTTAAGTTGAGTGCGTTTATCCATTTGCCTGTCCAGTTTTATGTACTGAAAACGAAGCGCTTTTACTTGATCAAAATTTGATGCTATACGTAATATGTATATTCCCAGAAAAGTTAAACCTACTGTAATTATATTATTGTTTTTCATTTTAGATTTTATCATATGGGCCGTTACCATTGTCGATTATACACTCGTCATTTTATCTATATAAAATTTTCTTATGTTACTTTTTTTTAAGCCTTAACTGATAGTGTTTAAAAATATATTTTTAGATGCTCTTTAGTCCAGGATATTCTCCCACACATGTATGTACATACTTGATACTCTTTGAAAACGAGTATATTAGTATCGACCTTTGTTTTTATTCTAAACATTTAATTTTTATAAGAAAATGGCAGTTAATGTTGTCTACGTAAAGGGATATAAATGGAGTAGAAAAAAATCTAGAACCTTTTCTCACCTAGAAATTTTCTTACTAAATAAAGATTTTAAAATATATTGCAAACAGTACAAAATAGAATGCAAATTTACTTAACATTTTAATGTTGCTGTAATTAATCGAAAGTAAAACTACAAAATATAATTTTTCGTAGGATATCAAAACTTCGTATTGGTTGGTTTTTCAATTTTTTATTTCATAAATTTTTTAATGGGAGGGAGAGTAGTCAAAATGTTGTGTTCTGAAACTGACAGTCCACAACTCGACTTATTTCCAGCTCTTTAAACCCACACTTACCCCCTCCTACCCATAAAAAAAAATGTCGTTTAGTTTGTCCCACTTAAGTTACCAACAAAAAGAGCAAAAAATTTTGCACATGGCATTGAAAAGGCAACTGAGAAAAGCGTATAAATTGTCACTTGGCAAGTGCTTGAATTGAAAGTGCAAATATTAACATTCAAAACAAAATGCACACTTGTAGAAGATATATATATATATGTATGTATACATATATATATATATATATGAAATATTTATATATATATATAGAGATATATTTGAGCAATGTCCTCTGACAGAGTCAGTCGTAAGGCAGCAATGGCAACGGCAAACTAACAATGCCCAAGTGACAATGTAAGTGACAAGACATACATACATACATACATATACGACAACTTTCTCACATTCACATTCGCTACCATTTCATGGCAATGCTCCTGCGCTCTTCTGATCCTTTGGGTTGAGCAGGAACAGCTGCAGCAGCAGCAGCTGTAGCCAGATGTTTGACAGAGCTCACAAAATCAAAAGTAGAAATCTAGCAAAAGCTGGGCAAACAATGAACAACCAAACACGTTGAATACGAAAGCACGAACACGAACACCCGGGAACACTAACCAAGCACCGCAGGATATCAAATAATATTTGAACTAAAACCCAACTTAGACAGGTTCAGGCAGCATCGACCGAGCAACCAACCAATCGAATGACTTGACTCTTACTCATTCACATATTTAAAATTTGTTGACACTGATCTGGGACCTGTGTCTATAATCGAATTACATACTTGTTTCTTGGCCAGGTCAATGGATAATGGATAATGGAGAACAGAGAACGGTGAATGGACAAAGTGCAAACTGTAAATGGCAAATGACCAACTTATGTTGTACACTGCTTATGGACATATGTTAATTGCTATGAAAATGCTCAAGCATAATCTTTATACTCATTAGACTTAATCCCTGATGATGCTTAAGTACATTAAATTTTGAGGCCTTCCCATTCCTTCTTCATATGAGTTTTTAATGAGTCGTTTAGCAAAATGTGTGTCCGTTTACTTATATTCTTTAATGCTCTACCTAAATGATAGGGAGCTGTCATTAGTTAAACTATATACATATACAAAATAGCTGTAACCTATTTTTTAGCCCATTTTATCAGAAGAAATTTTAATTCCTGAAAATATTTTTCACATTTTGTCAACTTAAATTAAATTAGAATTTCGTAAATCCATTGGAAATTTATTGTTCAGTACATAAAAAAATTAATTATGTTTTTAGTGATCGCTTCATTTAAGCTTCTATAGCTCTGATCTTTGTAATCGTTTGAAAGGGTATACAAACGTCGATGAAATAATACAAATTTGCCTGGTCTTCTGACTTTTTTTATATTTTTTGAGGGGGTATTTCTGTATTTTTTTTTTTGTTCTTTTTGGGTTGGTAACATTATAAATAATTAATGTGTGTTTGAAAACTTGTGTAATATAAAGTGTTAACCTTTTAACGCCTTTGCCGCAGTAGGGTTAAAGCAAGATTTGATATTCATTATAATTTAATCAGTTTTAAAGGCCAATTAGGCAAATGTAGAAAATATTTTCAGGGGGAAAACTCGAAAATTGATATGAAAATTAATTCAATTAACTGCATAATGAGTTGCAATGTAGAGCAAATCTGCTGAATTGCCAAAGAGAATAAATAAATGTGTGAGTGAGTAAATGAATGAATGAGTGAGTGATGAGCATTACATTTTTTGGGTTGACAATGATGATGCATATTTGTATGTATGTATTTATATATTTTATGATTTTCCACAATACATATATTTTGCTTGTACATTATCATTTCAATTAAGCAAAAATTGAATTTGCTTTTTGCTCGTTTTGCTTACTAAAGTAAATTTGAAATGCTTCTACCAAAGATATATACAAATATATATATATATGTATATTTGTATAAAAAATTACAAATTCAAATGAATGAATTATTTATTTAACAGGTGCCTGTGCCCGCCCGCATTCCAATTGACACGAAACGTAGACCATATAAAGTGGCATAAATTTCAATTGGTATATGCATATATATATATTTAAACAATATATATACATATATATATATATCTTTATAGGTATAGGTGTATATACATATACATATATATTTATGTCAACTTTAAGCCGATTAATGACATCCGACGACGAGTCTGAACCATTAAAATCAATTAAAATGACCGAGGCTATGGCTATGAGAAATAAAATTTAATACCAGTTTTTGATGCTATAAATTGCTCTGTCTCCCTCTCTCTCTTTTTCTGTGTGTGTGTGTGCGTTCAATATTGAAATTAAAATTATATTCACCCCCAAAAAACATGTCATTAAATGTTAAATTATCATCATCATCATCAGATCCAGGTCCACAATCAACAGCAGCAGGAGCAGTAAAATTTATACAAATTCAACATTTTTGAAATTGTGTCATAAAATTCTACAGAAATTTCACAATATTTAATTGAAGCGTGTCCGGCCGGAATGTAGTTCTCTCTTACTTCCACACACACACACACATCCACATACAGAGTGTATCTGTATGTGTGTGTGTGTAAAATGAATTGGTT
Source organism: Drosophila emarginata (assembly GCA_037075365.1). NCBI lineage: Eukaryota > Metazoa > Arthropoda > Insecta > Diptera > Drosophilidae > Drosophila > Drosophila emarginata. The sequence continues at coordinate 3,175,868 of JBAMCD010000296.1, forward strand.
TCGTTTTTACAAGTATTAATTCAACAACACACAAAAATGGCAATGACCAAATGGAATGTGATTAAAATTCAATGCGTTTGACTCAAATACATATTTAATTAAAATTTTTTTATATTTTTTTATGCAACAAAAAAAATGAAATAAAAAAAAATTCAGGGGAAATTGCTTACAAGTGTTGCTGTCAGTTGTTTACATAAGGAAACAGATTTTAATTGACTTGACCAACAAAAAAACATATTCCATAGACAACAAGTTCGGGACATTGCCTCTTGGATACCCTTTACCATGTGGAAGCGTAACAAGCGACGAGACATTTATTCGATATATTTGATGACTTTTATTAGCAGTAGATCCAAAGACTTCATCGATTTCTAATATTGTTTATTTGCAAAATAATATAATATGGGATTGCTTGCAGTTTATCTTCAACATATGAAAGATGGTTATATATTTGATTATTACTTTAATATATGTACCTCCATTTGACAATTATTGTAGGCAGGGTATTACATTTGTGAGAGCACTAAAAAAAAACCATTCGATTGAAATATAGTAATATTAAATAAACAAAAATTTAAGATTTTCAGTCATCAGAATTAACCAATTGTATAGGAATGTGAGCAAATGTGATTTCGATTGATGGAATCTTGTCATCAAATTTTAACAATAAATCCAAGTGACTGATAGTTAAGTTTTACTGAATTCTATGACTTGATAAAATAGAATAAAATTTGCTTGGCATAATTTTAAAAACTAAATAGAAAATAAATAGAAAAACATAACAATGTTAATTCAATTGTGTGGAAAACCTAGGAATAAAAATGAATATTTTCATAATTGAAAAAAAGCAAACAGCTAAATTTTAGTAGTTTATGCTAGAAAAAGAAAAAAATACTTTACTTCAGGGACCGAGGGAGAGAGAAGTAGTGAGTGAGAGAGAGAAAGATAGAAGTAGACAAACAAAATTGAGTACTTTGTAGCCACACAAAAATCCATGCTTAACAGCCATTCATTGAAATTCCCATTGCCATTTTCATTCCCATTCCTTGGTTAGTCAAGTCAGTTGAACAGAGTTCAGTTTCAGTTCGTAATTCATTCAGTCTGTCATTCATTCAAGGCCTTAATTGCGGACAAAAGTCGTTGCTTAAGTGTTGCTGCTGTTGGTGTTGGTGTTGCTTTTGCTTTTGCTGCTCAGAGTTGACATTTGTTCGTTAATTAAACCTTTTTGTTGTTGGTGTTGTGTCGGTGTGTTGAGCTAAGGCAACTGTGCAACAAGCAAATTGATTTATCTTCTTAACACCTTGACTCCTGTGCTCTTGAGTTCTGATGAAGAAGTTTACCTACGGCTCAACCACTCACCTACTCATCCACTCACCAAGTCACCGGGAGTTACCAATTCGCCCAGTTGTCGTCATCACCCACTCAACCACCATCACCATCACCACCACCACTCGACAACGGTGTGCCTTTTAATGGCAAAACTTTTTCACTTAACGTTTCTACTCATAAATTGATTTTTACTTTTTAACGACTTTTCCAGTGCGGTGTGAGGGTGTGTGTGTGTGAGGGTAAAAAGGCTAATGGGCATGGTTACGCCCATGCATATGTTAGACTCATTTAGTTAGGTCTACACTATAAAGGCAAGAATATTGTGTGGTGCGAAACAAACTCGACACGAAAGTTGACGATCCTTTTCTTTTCCTCCACACCTCCTTCCCCAATCTCACCAATATAATATATATTAAAATATACATATATATATATACGTACAAAGCACCTACTTTGCCATCATACTTTCATTTCTATCAGGTTGCAAGCTTGGAATTTTCAATTAGTCGACAAAAGCGAACAACAAACAAAAAAAAAAAAAGGCCTCTTTGACTTGAAATCTCTTTGGTCAAGTCCATGTTGGGGGTCCAAAAGTCAAGTTAAGTTCTTTCTGTGCGGCTTGTATCTTGGGCCAGAAACGTGTTTGGTAAACAAATTACGTGTTAATTTTGCTTATGCAAAAGTTTCTTCTTTTCTGTGTTCTGTCCTCCACTTGAAAATGTCCTTTTGATGTTGTTTAATTATGACTTCCGGCACAAGTAATCAATGTGCAAATTTTCCAAGCATGTCTGGGCATTCGAAAACAGCTTTTCCATCCTCAACCAAAACTTTTGCCGAGATGCACAAATTTATGCACGGCATTTTCTTTCTCACCCTACTGTGTGTGTCTGTGCGTGTGTGTGTGTGTGTGTATGTGCGTGTGTGTCTCCTCATATACTTACTCATACTTTTGCTGCTGCTGCTGGTGCTCCTTGAGCTCCTCTTTTTGGGCAACTTGTGCGCCAATTACATGAACATTTTGTGGCCTGCACATATGAAATATGCATGCAATTTTGAATTTGCCATTCATTTAAATGTTTTCTTGATTACATTTTGTGCCCACCACAAAAACAACAACAAATAGACGAGAACAAAGTGCTGGAAGATCAGCAGGACAAGCAGCAGCAGCAGCAGCAGCAACAGCATCAGTAGCAAGGAGCAGAAGGAAGTGGAAAAGCGCACAGTAAGAGATGCAGAGGAAGAGTTACAAAAGGCTCAGAAATAATTTCATGAAAACATTTTCATTGTCTTGTCTTCACTGTGTTAATACATATGTATGTGTGTATATGCATGTGTGTGTGTAAGTGTGTGTGCGAATGCGTTTAAATGAGCAGCAATGCCTTTGCCTTGAGGTTGGCCAAATGAGAAAACCCAAAAAGCAGACAAATAAATTAAAATAGCGAAACTAAATAAACTGAATCGACTGGAAGTTATCCTTTCTTTATCCAAAAGCTTGCAAATTAAACTTACATAATTCAAGTAAAAGTAATTTAATACTAAGGCAAGAACTTACAACAATTAAATAGTATAACTAAAGTCACAAAATGATTAACGGAATAGAACAAAATTCAATTTAAATTAAAGTCATTGGAAATAAAGAAAACTATTGGTAGGCGGAAAGGATGTGTGTAACAGAAGTGTCCTATAAAAGACAGTGAGAAACAAGAGACATCGAATGAAATCATTTAGATAATATATAATATATCTCTAATAGAGCAGTATTTGTATCTGTAGATAGGGTTGGTAAATAAATATGATTCTTATGCTTTTATATTTAACACTTTATACATTTTCTAATCCCTTTTTACTCCATTTATCTTATTAATACTTTTTTAATCTTAAAATATATATTTGAAAGTTATTAAAATGAATTATTTATTCTAATTCTCTGGCATTTTTAAAATATTAATTTATTTTTAAAAATCAGTGTTAATTAACGACAACAAAACAAATCAATTTTCATCATTTCTTCATTTTTCTTTTTACAGGATATGATCTTTTAGCATTACTAACCTAGTTAAGAACTGAAAGATGTTTATATTTGTATCTGTGTCTGTGTGCTGTTCGTGTTTGGTTAAAATATTGTAACCGTAATTACATTTTACTATAACATATTTATTGTTGTATAAAGTTTCAATGATGTCGCATGCCTTGTCAGTCAATCAATCAAAATTGTCCTTCACTTACAATGTTAGACAAACTTTTTCTTTCACTATGTCCAAGAAGTTTGCCGTCAGTAAAAATAACCGAAAAAAAAACGGAGACAAGAAACCTGCAAAAGGAAAACTAAAGAAGAAACTGAAGAAAATTGAAAGTTTTGATTTATAATCTGGCAAGTTTCCCCCCTACTCGTTTTCTCTATACCTGTCTCATTCACTCTCTCATGCTAGCTCTTTTACTATCTATCTAACGCCCATTCAAGTGCATAAATATTTTTCATTCAATGGCAATGGTTTTTTTTCTTCTCTCTCTCCGTCTCTCTTTCGCACTTTCATTCTTTCTCTGTCTCTCTTTTTGCAGGACAAAGTTTATGACCGCCGTTGCAATCAGATTAAAAGCATTTTGGGCGCGAATCCATGTCAGCAAATGGCAGGAGTCAGACCAAGGAAAAGCTTGTGGAGGAATGGAGGGAGTGGGATAGTTGGGTAAAATGGTCAATCAATAAATTTTTAATAATTGCTAACGGCAACACAAGGCAGGAGGAAAACTATCCGCAAAGTTCCTCTGAATTCATATTTATGACTTGAAAGTTTTCTGCTTTGGCTTTTGGGCGGTTTTATTTTATTTTATTTTTTTCCGCCATAAATAGAAGACATCTTCAATGGGAGCTTTAAGTGCCTACGGCCGGAGTCAGACGCCAAATGTAGAAGGATGAGATTGACGATGACGACAACGATGATAATGAAGATGATGATGAAGATGATAGTGGTTATGGGTGGCTGTTGCTCTCAGTAGTGTGAGGAAATCTTCCTAGTGGTGTATTATTGGTTGTCATTCGATGCCCAACGCATCACATCTATTGTGCACTGCTCTGCTCTTCCTGTTTCCTCTCCTCTACGGCGCTGTCTCCATCTGCATCTCATAGCTCCTTTTCCAGCTCATGTTTTGCTGTCTGATGCTTCCACTGCTACTGCTGTTGCTCCTGACGTTGGCAGTTTCTATTTTCCTTCGCTTGAAGTTGATGTCAGAAAATCGATAGATTTGACATCAAATGGAAGGCTCATTATTTTGCATATATTATAAATCATAGAGAAAATCATAGGGAAATGCACACCAGCAACAAAAGCGATGGAAACTTAAAGTGGCGTAAAACTAATGCATAAGGAAAGCAAAGCTTCAATATAAATCTAATTATTTTTCTGTCATTAACTAGGGTAAAATCATGTCTATCTTATTAAATTCGAAATAATTAGCAAACATTTTTGTTTTGCAAAAAATTATACAAATTCATTAACAAAAAAAAATTTAATTATGCTTAAACTATGAAAACTACACAATTTAAATGAAAAAACATTTAATAAAATTTATTAAAATAACTAAAAAAATACTTTGAACTAAAAAAAATAAATACAAGTTAGAAATACTTTTTTTTATTATTTCTCTTTTTCTGTAAATGGGGTTAGTAAATTATAAGTAAAATATTGGTTCATTTGGCTATACCATAAAATAGAACAGCGCAAAAAGAAAAGATCGTTGATATCATCGATTATTTAATTTCTATACAATGTATTAACTAATTTTGAATATAAATTATAATATACAAAGTTAGTTTTTAACTCGCATGGCTTGTATAATCATTTGACTTTGAGTAAGTGTTTGTAAAAGTTTCGCCGCAGCTGAGTTTTTGGTTTCTTTTATTTTTTTTACATGATGAAATTGCATTTTTCCTTTTCCATTTCCCCTTTACGATTATTTAGATATTTTCCGCTGTATGTACAGCTGTTCCCTTTGATTTGGCCAGCGATAAATCTTTTTTTCACTGATTTCACACATGTGCTAACCTTTTTTAGACAATACATGCTATAGATATATATACATATATATACAGATATAGATATATGTGGGTATATTTTGTTATTTTTTCTATTGCATTGTTTTTTTTTTATTTTTTAGATTTATTTCATCTTACAAATAAAAAAAACTTTTTGACATATTTCAACCATACGAAAAGACAAATGCTCTTTTAATATCAATATCTCACACAAACAACAAAAAGAATGACCCACTGTATATCTCTTTCCCTCTATATCTTTTCTCCTCTCTCTATCCGTTTGTCTCTCTCTCTCTCTCTCTCTCTTCCTATCTCTATCTTCATATAGAAACAAAAAGCGTAAATTCATGTAAAATGTCAGTTTATTTGTAGTTGATGTCAAGTTTTGTTTTGGGTTATCTTTGGTTTGCATTGTCGGGGAAACAAAGGGTGATCGGAGGAACGAAAAGAGGGGAAGGGTCAAAAAATTTGTGAGCTATTTTTTTTTTCTGCTTTGTGTGTTTTTAGCAAAGATAATAAATCATTTTGCAATGCAGATATGTAAACGAAAAATAACAACAAAATAACATAACCAACACAATGAACAACAACAAAAATTAACCACAAAACTAAAGTTAAAATTTTTAGCAAATAAAGTCGAGTACTCTACGGGCTGCTTAGAAGAAAATTTCGATTTTTTTCCCCCATTTATCCCCCCTGCCCAGTACCCGATTTTCCTTAGCACCCATTTAGTTTATGTGTGGGAAAACCTGCAGTCTGAACTCTTTCACATTTGTTTAACATTTTCATGTGGCTTATGGCCCCGAAAACTAAATTCCCATTTCTAGCTTAAAATTAAAAACATATTTTGCTTCAAATTGCTCCTGTCAAGTCTCAACCAGGATTTAGATTCAATTAAACTGTCCTAATTCCTGCCACTCTCCGCCCACATCGCCACTGCCGACTCCATCCGATTTTTTTCTTCTCGGTGCTCTCTTTTGTCTTGGTATTATATTCGCATTACCATTCGCCCGGATCCACTGATTATGCTAAACACTTGACGAAAAATTCGATTTTAAATGTCACCTGGATTTATCGCCTTCGATGCTGCCGCCGCCTGTCAACACCCAACCGCAAAAAGTTCCCATTGAAGGACAACGACAAGAACAACAAATAAAGGACAGGACAAAGTGAAAATTAGGCCGCAAGGATTCGCCACAGATGGCGACCGCAAGTGACTGTTGTGAATGGGGGAGGACATGGTCTTGGGACATGGCACATAGAACATGGAACATGGACACCTGTGGCTTTTGCCGTGGCAATAAATCAATTTCCCTTGACGTCTTGACATTGTCTCTAATCGAAAGGGAGGGACACCAGACTAGACCGCATCGGAGGAGACGAGACGACTGTGACTGGGAATTTTAGTGAGACGGAGAGTGAAGTTAATACTCCAAGTTCGTGATGTTTGTTCAAGGAAATTTCGGTGAATGATGATTCAACATTTGCATAAGTCATGGAAGAATCTGCTCTTACATATAGGAGACGAAGAGACAGAGAGAGGGGGAAAATTTAATTGTGAAAATGATGTAAATGGCCAACAGATGAAAGCAGATAAACTTTTCTGGCCACTGAAATCGAGTCGCTCCACTCAATCTTCAATCTCAGCAAGCTGCCAATTTCAATGACCATAGAAACATACACTTGAGTGTGTGTGTGTGTGTGCGTGTGTGTGTGTGTGCGTGTGTGTGTGTGGGCGTGCCGGGTTTCGCTATTGTATCCGAGTTGCTTTCAACTTGAATCAGGGCAAGTCAAGCAAAGCGATGCCAAACTCAGACAAAAGTGGAAAAAAGTTGCCAATCGAGGAGAAGAAGACGGACAAGATGGAGGAGAAGGAGGAGAAGGAGGAGAAGGAGGAGAAGGATAAAATGTTTGTTTGGTTGACTTGACCCCTCGAAATTAATAAAACGTTTTAAAAAGTTTTCCTTCACTTGTTAGGATTTAATGCGATGTGGATGAGACTGATTCCCAGTCCAACAGTCTCCATTCCGTGGGGTTAAATAGATCATCATTGGGTTTTGCCAATGGCAGCCGGCAAAATGAAGTGCCCACTTTGGCATTAGCCAGCACCAGCCGCCGATTTATGAGCCCCACTTGGCCCTGGATAGACCAGACCAGGCACCGCACCGAAACGCAACGCCATTGTTTGATGCTCCACCTCCTCATGGTTCTCAATGGGCGAGTTTGCATTTTGGGCAAGTAATGAGTTGAGTCGAGGTCTGGAACTTTGACTCAATGGACGAATCTGGCGTGGTCATGGCATGGAATTGTGCAATTGACATTTATCGCTGTTGAATGAGAGAGAGCAGCAGACAATACTGAATGGATAGGTGAATTGGGGATGGGTGGGAGTGGGAGATGGGTGGGAGATTGGGGAAGTGGCCTCTTAACAACTCATTAACACGCTCCAAGGACAACAATTGCTGTCATTGCCAATTGGCAATTGAAGCGATTAAAAATGTTGTAATATCGCTTGTATTGCGCAATTATTCACTCATTTTGGTTGGCAAAGCTCGCTCCGATACGAACCCTTGTCAAATTCAATTGAATTGAAATGAATAAATCGCCCAAATGATAATCTCAGGGTATTGTATTGGTCTAGCTCCTTTCCTTTCGTTTCCTTTACACACGCATGCTTTAAGTGCTTCTATCAAATTATGCCAAAATGTGTAACAGAAAATTTCCATTTAAAGGACATGATTTCACACGTGGACTTCATCAGTCATTTCTGTCTGAGAGGGGGGAATGGGACAGGATCACCATATGCCTTTCCCTCTCGGCCTAAGACATTTGCAACCATTTGGACACAATTCCAGTTGATGCTCTATCTCCTCCTCCTGCACAGCATTTCCAACTCGACCTCGACAATTTTTGAATAACTAATGAAGGTGTCACTCAGTCCGTCAGTCAGTCAGCAAAGCAACCAAAACAACTAAAACAATAACAGCAGCAGAAGAAGATGGAGCAGCAGCAGAAGAACAACATCAGCAAAAGGACGAAGGACAAGCAATGTTTCCAGTGTTCAGTGTTGAGTGTTGAATGTTGAGCCTGGCCTGAATATGAAATTTTGGATTTCCCATCCAAACTGTCGGCATTCATCTTGGGCCACTGTCTGTCTGTCCCACTCTCACACACGCTCTCTTTCTCTTTCGCAGTCTTTCCCTTTCTTTGTCTGTCCGTCTGTCTGCATATTTGGCTGGCATTAGTCCTACTCTGTCCAGTTTATGTCCAGGTCGAGGACTTATGCATCATTGTCAAAATATTAACAGCTGGCACATTCCCCGCTACCCCTTCTCTTTCATGCTGATTCCTCTCACCCTCGCCGTCCACCTACTCCTCACCCTCATCATCATGTGAGCTGCTCTTAAGCTAATGCTGATGAAGATGAAAAATAGAAATAGAAATTTAAGTTCTTTTGCGATTTATTTCTGGGTCACACAGAATCCAGAATCCTTTTCGAAAAAAGGAAAGTGTCAGAGAAAATGTTTTCAGTTTAACCTTTTCCCTTTAAAATGGGAAAACCACCCATGGAAAACTCATCAGGACAGATGAGAAGAAGATGAAGAACTTTATCCTTTCAAATGAAGCAGCACCTTGGCAAAAACAAAGCAGCCATAACCCAGACATCACATCACCTTCATCTTCCCCAGTCTCCCCTACCCCTTAATGCTATCGCTGCATATCGATTTACCCCTACCCCACTCTTTCATACTATCGCATTGAATGCATTCGATTGACTTTTCGTCTGATTTTTCGATCGCTCGAATAGAAATAAATTTGCTTTTGAGTAAATTAAAAACAAACAAATAAAATCAAATATTAATGTCCTGTAACGCGGATTCCAACGATATTCAATTGAATGAGTGAGTGCGAAGGGGGTGGAACGGATGGGAAGGAAGGATGATATGTGCCAATTTAGAAAAAAAAACCTAGGGAATAGGATGAGTGAGTCTGCAGGTTTATTTGTCTGTCAAAAAGAGAGGGAAGAAAAGTGAAAGGGAGCGACAACCAGCTACAGCAATGTGGAAAAAGTGTCATTTAGTCAGAGCGACGAATGAAGAGAAATAAAAATAGCCAAAATAACTGAAACATCCCCCTCTACACCCTGTCCCCACCCCTGCCCCCAGCCTTGGATTCCGACCCTACCTCAGCACTCTCTCCAATTGAATCATCTCCATGGCCATGGCCAATTCCCAGTCTCAGCATTGTTAGTCCTGCCATTTTTGGTATTCAAATGTTATTTTTGGCTCAACATGGAATGTAAAGGAGGATAGAGAGGGGGGTGTACTGTGCGGTGTGGTATGGAAGGAGTGTGTGAAATGCGGAAGTGTTTTTGTTGTCGCCGAGAGCAACAAATAAAAAAAAGCAAAGCAAATGCTCTGAGCGACCGCAGGAAAACGCCTTCAAACTTTTGTTTTGGGTTTTTCTTCGCTTTTCTTTTTCTTTTTGTTGTATTTATAACCGGAAAAGGAAAAGGATTAAGTGAAAGAAAAAAAGAGTTGAAAAAGCGGAAAACATGCGTGTTGATTTGGCCTTTGGCTATTAGCTGCGTTGAGTGGTTCCCTGATTGATGCAGGCCGAGTTAGTATTTGGGACTGGATTTGATTGTGATCCTTCAATAGGCGGCTCACATCCCGTTCCATGTCCTGGGAAGAACACAACTCCTAGCCGAACAAATATTTCCTCTTCTAGCTGGACAACAATAATTTCGATTACCTGAACGATGAATTTGTGGGGCAGCTGTACCTATTGCAGATGCAATTAAATGTTAATCGATTGTGTTTGCAGTGTGGGCGTGGCCACGTCCACACACAGCCCACAATTGAAGTGTATATGTGTGTGTGTGTGCGTATGCCAACGTGCATACATGAGTGAGAATAATCAACTGCCAGGTGAGAGGTACAAGCATGAAGTGAAGAGAGAGAGACGGGGACAGGAGGATGATGGAGAAGCGGTAGAAGCCAGTGACCTCTTCTCTAAGAAGAAGCCTTTTAGGCATTTTGGTTTTGGGTTATGGGTTTTCGGTGCACGAGTTGAGTTAGAGTGCATGGATGGGACTTTTGTTGGGGAATGGGATTCCACAAGAGAGGGAACGGCGGAGGGCTCTGTGTGTCACTGGCATAATTAATTGTAAATAATTGTTTAAATGTCATTTGCAAAATTTATTTCAAATTGCGAATGTCAATTTAAATGACCGCCCATAAAACTATACTTCACCAAGTCAAAGAAATTCTATGAAATTTTCAATGGGGCTTTTCCCCCCTAGTTAAATGTTTGTGTCAATATGCTATTTATAATTCCCAAGCAGTTCTGGCAAGGGGAAACTTCTTTTTTTTCCGATATTTGCATGTCAAACGCGTAATAATTTGAAATTACTGCGACACTTTTCTTACCTTTGTGCCACCTCTGATCCCCTTAGCTGCCACTCTCTGCATACCCTTTCTCTTGCCATTGACCGCCCACCAGTTGACTCCGCCCACACAAGTCGAAGGCATTATTTATGACTTGTACGCTTTCTGCGTCATTTTATAAACATTTTTCAAAATATGTTGCCAGCATCGTAAAAAACAACACACAACGAGAAGAAGAAGTCGAGGAGACGCCTTTATGTTTTATTTATGAGACACGAACACAAAACTCATACCTTTTCCATAATGCAGCATGACTTTTAATGTGTGTGTGAGTGAGTGTATGTGTGTGCGTGTGTGTTTGTGCGGCTACGTAGAGGGAGATTGAGAAGACAGACGTGGCAACTGAAGCTCGCGAGGGGAATCACCTCTTAGTATGTTAAATATTGGCAACTTTTTATGACGGTAATTATGGTAAAGTTTAACCGAAATCGATATGCAAATGTCTGGCCATATGTTAGCGATGAAAGGGTCAAAGGTATTTCGGTTACCTTATCGGTTCAAGTTGCCAGTACAGCAGCAGTAGCAGCAGCCGCAGCAAATTCTCGTTTAAATATTAATACATCAATCCACTTAATATGCGAGTTTATAACATTGAATGATGCAATAAATATAAAAAAAAAGGAAAAAAGAAAACAGAACCGAGAGATGAAGAAACAGACACGATGATGCTGATGTTCATGATAATAATGATGACTGTAGTAGGGTATATGTATGGGTAGGGTATGGACTTAAGTTATAAATCCCTCAACCACTTGAGTTGATGATGAGTTTCAGTCATATCTCTCCACCTTGTGTGTGTGTGTGTGTGTGTTCTGCTGATATGAGCACCTCGTAAAGGGACCACCACAAAAGAATGCGCCTCGCCTCCTGATGATGTCCATTAAAGTTACATCTTAACAGCAAAATGAAAGAAACGTTGCAGGAACGGAAAAACAGAAGACGAATATGATGAAGAAAAGGCAGTTCTCATTTCTTTTCAATCTTTATGCCAAAAAGTCAAAGACCACAAAAGCCAGAAAACATGATTGTAATACTCTACCTCTCACTCTCTCTCTCTCTCTATATACATCTCTCTGTCTCTCTGAAGACAAAACAAATTTTGGCATAAGCGCGCACTTCCTCTAGACAGGATGAGGTCCTTGTTACAAAGGAAGTGCCCTGCTTGTTTACTCGCACAACTTATAAAGAAAACATCAACTTGGATTTCCGACAAAGAGCAACAAAAACAATAAGCAAACAGCAACCGAAAAACAAGAGCCAAAAACTGAACAGACTGAATACAGAAAATATCAAAGTGGAATTTGCATTAAAACTTAAGAAATCATCGGACCACAGAGATTGCTTGGGTAGACACTGGAGACATACAGCGAGAGGATGGGAGGGGCAAGGCGACAGCAGCAGCAACAGCAGCAGCACGAGTAGTAGTAGATGGCGGGAATAGGAAATTTAGCTTTCCCGAAAAGAAAAAAATATACATAAAGATATATGTATATATATATATATATATATTTATATATTGTATAACATTTTCTGGGTGCGCTTGTGCGTTATGATTGCACAAGCAACATAACAACAAGAAACAAAACTTACATATTGCGCAAATACTAATGAGAAATGGAAATGAAAATGGCAAGAAAACAGGGTACAGGACAGTGCCACCGGTTGGGTTGGAGGGGTCTGACAAAGTGGCGGCTAGTAGAGTCACGCCCATTCGTAAAAGAAAAAAAAAACTGCAACTGACATAATTACGCATGCAGAATATATTCAAGTTGTTGCTCCAGTTGCAATTGTTTTGCCTGACAAATGAATGAACATTGCGAAACAAATTCAAATGCAATTGAGTAACAAAGTCACGACTTGAATATTCACAAAATCCAAATGAAAATCTAAGTTAAATGGCTTCAAAATGACTTTTAAAGTTTACCAAAAGATTTTCATTGAATTTTATAAGATCGTTGGATAACTATTTAATGGTTTCAATTTTAAATGAATTCTTTTTATAAAATTATTGAATATCTATTTAATGATTTTAATTTTAAATGAATTAGTTTTGTACATACATATATATAAATATACATATATGCCATGATCAGAGATAGCATTCAATTGGCCACCAAACAAACTGAATATTTATCCTAAGCAAAACTGTTCAACAGGTGGAAGCAAATTCAACCTTGTTTCAAATGCTGTCGGTTTGTTTACATAAGACCCCGATCGTTTTGCTTCAATAAAATTAAAGTAGGTCAAGTATTATTTATTTTTATAGTCATTATGTTCTAACACATATTGGCTTATATTACTTCTACTTTTGAATTTTCGCCTTATAAATAAAAAAATTAATATTTTTATTAAAAGAAAACAACTGTTTGATTTTGTTTCCTTGGGATAACCAGCCTTAAAGTTAAGATACAATTAACTTTAACTTCGAGCCTTGTAAACTTTTGCATTGGCATTTCATCGGAAAGGGACTAAAATACTAATATCGCTCGATCGTTATAGTCAACCGATATATATACATATATATATGTATATATTAAGTCTATAATCAATTGTGAAAATCAACTGGAATATAATAACAAATAATAACTTCCTTATTAATATAAGTCTATTTTCAAACGTTTGTTTTTAATAGGAGTGATATGATATAGTCATTCGATTTCGCTAGTTTGGACATATGTATATGTGCATTAGGAGGAACTGAATGTGTAAAATTTGATCGTGAAAGCTAAAAACCTGAAGGACACGACATGGCTATATTAACTCAGTTCGCCGTGCTTGTCAAGAATTTAAAAACATTAAAATTTAAATAATCTTCTTACAAGGGTATAAAAAATAACTAAAGAACCTACATACATCAGAACCTCACTGATAAGAAGTAACTAACAATATTGAAATGAATTAATATAATACACATACAAATGTGTCATTCATACTATATGTGGCATATTTGCGAGCATTCCCAATCCAAACTTGACATCCCCTTGCGAATAATACAATTATGTAGCTAATGAGGGCAGAATGAAGTACTTATACAAGGTACAAATTGAATCTCCCAAGTTGAAGATGTTAGCTGCATAATAAATTTGTTTAGTTTGTAATGTGACAAATTGAAAGCACTCGAGTTGTAAATATTGATAAAGTTTGTTAACTTTTTAATGGCAACAAAGAGTAAAAATAATGTATTTACTCTCGGTTTTAAATTAAAACTTTTTCTCATTGAAATTCGTTAGTAGTATTGTAAACTCCATCTCTTGTTTATATTATATACATTTATATTGCAATAGAAGACTTACTTTTAGTTCATATCTGACATAGGCTATAGAATTTGCATATTTAATAATTTGCCTCATATAAATGTATAACGCACTGTTTATTATTATTTCAGCTAACGTGGCTCAACAAATTTATGATGTCAGACTTTTGCTTTTGGTCAAGTTATGATAACTTTGCCATGAATTTCTCTGCTGGTTTCTGGTTTGTTATCTGCCTGTTTTTGGGATTTACAAATCGAATTCAAGTTCAAGTCAAAAGTCACCCCCTTATGTGTGTTTGTTTGTTTCTGTGTGTTTGTATGAGTTGTGTAGACCCAAAAAAGCCGCAAAAATCCATGAGGAACGACAACGCAGAACCGCTTTAGGCCTTCGCTCTTTGAATTAATTTGTGCTTACAATCTTGGCCAATGAGATTTATGCGTTCAGTTTCGTATTACATGCTTCCTTTTGCCTTATTTGGTTGTGTTTTTTTTTTTTTTTTCCTTTTGTCGTCGTTCTCCCCATAAGAGAGTTTTCTGTTTGTGCGTGTGTGTGCTTGGTTTTTCGAAAAAATGCAAACAAAAATATTGTTTTGTTTATTTTGTTGACTCCTAACCTAAGCACGTGTTTCGTTCGAAAGCCTACGAAGGATAACGCTCTCAAAGGATTTTCGTTCGAAAACGTTGCCAACTAAACGAAACATAATACACGAAACGAAACGAGACGGAACAAAACGAAAGGAAACGAAACGAAATAAACCGAAGCTCTTGGACTTCGGTTTCGTATTTCGTATTCAGTCGTGTCAACGACTCGCTCGTCCATTGGCCATAGTCTTGCCAATGAAGCGAGGCATTTGGAGCAAATTTAGTTTCAGTTTAACTCGAACCTGCTCCGGAAGTGGACGCCAACAAGCGCAAGTTGTGTGTGCTTTTTTTTTGTGTTCACTGTTTCGTATCAAGAAAAGAGTAATAGTAATAGTCAAAGTATTCAAAAATCAAAAACCCGAAAGGATATATAAAGAGTGTCAAGTGTTTAAAAAAGAAAAAAAAAACTAAAGTGAGCTTTATTAAATTTTTTCTGAAATTAAATCAAATACTTAAAATGTTCCAAGTGATTAAATATGATTTTGTGATGCGTCGATCGTTTTATAAAATAAGAGGACAAATGGCTAAATGCCACCGCAGACAATAAAATGCCTTTAGAGGGGAAGGGGGGTGGAGAAAGGTGGGATCGTAAAAGGCTTAAAAGAAAGAACCCTTGCAATTTGCATGCTAGCAAATTCTCATTAAAAATACAGTTGCTACTGCTGCTATTGCCGCAGTTGCCGGTACTAGTGCTGCCACTTCTCACACCACTTCTTGTGCGTTCGTTCGTTTCTACTCCTGCCACATAAATTTCACGGCAATCAGCCAGGACTGCAAGTCATCCAAACTTCATTTGTTGCTCCTGCTACTGCTACTTCTGCTGCCGCTGCCACTGCCACTGCCGCTGCTGTTGCTGCCGCTCAGAGTCAGAGGCTGCACTTGCGCTTGGCTTGATGCTCCTGCTCCTGAAATATTGCTTCCATTATTTATGTTAAGTTTATGCAACATTTTCTCTTCCATCCTGCTGATGCTTCTACGTTTTCATGCTCCTGCTGCTACTAGTGCTGCACTTGTTTTTAATATCCTTCAGCTTGTAAAGGAATTACTTCTGAAGACTCGCGGCATTTGAGTTTTTTTTTTTTGTTTTTTGCCTCTTAACCATTTCTCTTCCTCTCTATGTCTTATCCTCTGAGTCTCTCTGTATCGTCTTCTTCGACTCCCTCTTGTTTTTCATCTTCATTTTTCTATCATTTGCCTCGTTATTGCAGGACCCTCTAGCCAGATGCCAGACAACATCATCATCTTTTGGTTCGATGCACTTGAGTTGCATACTCTCGGCAGAGAAGGGGAAGAGATAAAAAAAAAAAGTGGAAGGGATATTGATAGCAAAGTGCATTAATAAATCAATTGTTTGCATTTCGAAGAGCTTGTTTAGCCACCGGGATTGAGGGAATACTTGTTCGATAAATATTAGATACTCAGTGGTGAAATCGAAGCCGATTCGCTGAATAACTGAATGAACTTTGCTTATCTCCTGAAAAAAAAATAGTGACAAGTAACAAAGTAAGATTAAAGTGAAAATTTACATTTACACAATATGAATGACTTAACTGAAACTGTTTGACATCGGAGTAAGCCGTCTAATTCTAAACCTTAACTAAGACTATTTATAATTTAATAAAGAATTACAAGTGATTACTTAATTTTTTTTGCTAAAATAAAAATTTTAAAAGTTTTGATTTATTTTGTTTATTGATTTATTTTCATTAAAAATTATTCAAAAATAACTGAATATTTATCTTCAAAATCTTTAAAGAATCAGCTTTATCTTTTAACATCAGATATTATGTGTAATTTATTAAAAATTGAGTGATTTAAATAAAAGAAGTGATCTTATAAGCATTTAATTTGCTGTTAATACCATCTATATAATTTCATTGTTATATAATTTAAACTGATGGAGTCAAGTGTTCAGATCAATAAAAGAAATAACTCAATCATATAACTATATTTATATATAGCTTTCAGTTTAACCACTCTTGATCTTGAAATGATATTTTTAATACACTTTAAGAACGATCTGATTAAATTTTTTAAAATTTTCTTGCAAATAGAAAAGAAATAAAAATTGGTAATTTGTGGTCTAAAAAACAATTATATCTTGAAATATAGAAACGTAAACGATCTTTCCGAAAATAAGACACATTAAACACAAATTAAACATATGTTTAGACTGATTTTCATATTATCTTTTTAGTTAAAAAAAATAATTTGTAGCTTAATTTTCTCTTAGCTAGAGGATCTAATAAAAAATTTAATATATAGAAAAGTCTTTGTTAAAATTACCAAATTAGCCTTTGATCTTAAATTTCCAGTTTCTGTCTTAATAAAAACCATATTAATATTTCATTTCTTTTCTTAATTTATATTTTTTTGCGACACCTCTTGTTTTCAACTTTTTTTATCTATTTTTCTGATGTTAAATAAACGACGCTAATGAGGTCTGATATAAAATTAACTAGAACTTTCATTTGGTTTCATTGTCTTTTTTATAGTTTAATCAAAGGAAATCACAAGACTATTAATTTCAACCTCGATTGCTTAAATAACTAGCGTCCCCTCTCACTTACAAGCAAGTTTCCCGAAACTAACCATAAGTATGTATATTTGGTTTTTCATAATGGACCGCAAAAGTACTATTCGAGGCTCATTTGTTTTTCTGTGTTATTCGTATTCTTATTGTTATTCCTGTTGTGCTTTTTAAGCTCATTAAGTGTTGTTTTATTTTTTCGCCATTTTCACACAAAAATAAACAAAACCGCCAAAGGGCTTAACGTTCTCTTTTGTGTATTGTTTTCAAGGGAATGTCCTATCCTTTTTCTGGAGAAAACAAAAATTATGGGAAAACTGAAACTAATTAGCCACTTCAGGCGTTAATTTGCGTTTTTTGTGTTGTGTACGTCTTAAATGGTGAATTCGAATATTTGTTTGAATTAATTGTACACACACACCCACACATGTATGAACATGTTAATATCCATGTGAATATAATGCATTTCATGCTTGCTTTCCAGATATTCATACCAATTTCAATTTCAATCTCATACCCTCATTCCTCTCATTCCCCTGCTTGACAAACAATTCCATTTGCGACTCGCATTGCTCAGCTGCCTGGCCGCATGCCTTTCTCCATCACATCCTTTTCTCTCTGTCTCTCTCTCTCTCTCTCTATCTATCTCTCACTCTATCTGAAGAGCATAATGGTGGGTGGTGATGGCAGAATAAAGATGCGGATGCAACTGAGCCAAGTGAAATGACAGCCGCCGCGAAAACCATTTCTGTATTTTTTTCTTTGCTACCTCTAGCATAATTTACATCACACGCTGTCGCAGTCTCCATCTCGCTTTCTCTTTTTCTATCTCTGTCTTTTTTTTCTTCTGTTGTATGCAGTTAAAGTTGTCTTTCCACTTGTCGCCATGAATTTACCGGACTCTTTTCTTTTTGTTGTTGGTTTCTTTTAAACGGATATGAAAGTTAACTTCAATTTATACAACATGTCAAGTTGCCCGTTAAGTTGTGATTTCTTGTCTAAATCATTTCTATTCCCCATCTTACTGCTTTCACCTCGACTCCTCCCCTCTCACTGATTGCATCATAATTACCTCCCCTTTAGTGAACAAACCTTTTTTACTGGTTTAGTCCTAAGTGCTTTTTAACGAGCTGCTGCCTAGTTCAGAATTCCTTTTTTTTTTTCTCTCTCTCTCAAAAACATTTGCTTTCGAAAAACAAATGTCGTAATATTTTTTGTTTTTTATTTTTTTGGTTTTCTATACAATTTTCTGTGATTTTGTGGTAATAATCTAGTACATGAAGCTATAATTTGTAATTTCAACCTAATTAGTTTGGGTAAGAGATGAAGGGAGGTAGCAGCAATAGAAGGGATTAATGGGCGTGACAGGGTACAGTGAAAAACATTGTCGTCAGCAATAAAATGTCATTGGAACTGGCACACACATCACACACACGCACACACATACACTCACATACACAAAACGCCCATTTCAGTGGAGACACGCCTTCTCACTAAGTTAGAAATACGGCAATGTAGAATTTTGTCTGCCCGTCAGTCTCGATGTATGTATATCCTTTATCCTGATGATATTTTTGTGGTGAAACATACATACATATGTAAATTTTTCGAGGTCATTTAAATTGATTTTGATTTTTTTTTGTTGGCGTCTGAACAAACTGATTTAATTTTAGCAATTTTCACTTAATTTTAATGTTACTATGAACAGAAAATTAGAGCGATGGCAATTTGTAATGAACGATAAGATTTATGAACTATTAAATTTAATAGGGTTTCGGTTGAACATTTCATAGCTACTATATGTGAGAAAATATAAACCTTAGATTTGGGTGATTTCACCTTAAGATTTCAAGCTTGTTAGTCATTTATATTAACTCCATTAATGGGTAACTATTTGCCAAAGCTAACATTAATTCTTTTTTTTTCAAAGGTATAAAATTAATTACATTTCATAAGCATGAACAATTTCTTAATATACATATATAAATAATGAAAAAATTTTTTAAATGCATTTTTATTAAGAACACAAGCTAACAAAATAACGGTGTTTTAGTGTTGTCCCTGGTAACGAGAGGATATCCTCTGGAGTTCATTTGCTTCAGAAATCTATAATTCTAGATTTGAACTTGGTTTTTCTAATTCAAGAGTTGGAAAAATTTAATATAACAATTTTTATCTTACAATTTTACCATAAAACCATTAAAGTAGACGAATATAATATTTTTTTAGAGTTAAACAAATTTTTTCTCTATGTATTTTATTTATTTATACATTACTTTAGTTGAGAAACAATTTTAAATGCGATCCCAACACAGTAAAAGTGCAGCAAAAGTTTTTCTTATGTTGGCTAGTGTAATCCATTTGAAACTTTAACAAACAAATAATTAAACAACAAAAAGCCTCATAAACTCAACTGTGACACATGACCGAGCCAACTTTGTTTGGCTGTTTGTTGCTGTTGTCGCTCATTTTTTTTTTTTATCGAATGTTTAAATACATTGCAAAAATCAGCAGCAGTAGATGAAGAAGAGAAGAGAAAAAAATGTTATATATTTAACTATTCGTTTTTATTATTAAATGCAAACGCATAAATATTTAAGCCATGTCAGAGAGTGACAGAGGGGCTAGCAAAGGCTGGGAGAGGGAACTGGCAATCATCATCATCCACAAAAAAAAAAACAAAAAATTAAAGAAAAAAAAATGCTAGCCATTTCAAATATTAATGTCTTGATGCGACAACCGAGCTGCGACTGAGTGAGGATTGTAAAAGGAAGTAGGCAAGTGGCGGGGGTGAGCGGATGCGGGCGCAGCAGACGAGAAAGAGGGGTGTAGGGGTGACACCAGTAGCAGGAAGCTGATATGGCATGTGCATTCATAAATCATTTGACAAAATTGCCCTGGCCAAGTCGTCCAACAGTCCACAACACAAACACACACACACACACACACACACACAAAATCCCAACCCTCTGCCCCTTTTTCAACTCTCCTGCCCCAAGCATATCACTCAGTTAAAGTGCATTTAAATGAAAACAAGAAATCAAGTGGTCAAAGGATTAAAGCAACGAATAATGAATACACTCAACAAGAAAAAAAAAAACTATTTGGATTTCAATTAAGCTGTGATTTTTTCTCTTTATGAAAGTCGAATTTGAAGACATTCTTTATCCTAAATTTATGATTATTCATTCATATATAATAATTCACAATCGGTCAGTTATAAAAGCATTTATAATAAATACGATTCATTTTGTATATTTTTTGAATTCCTTTTTAAAATTTGTAACACAAGCAACTATGTACATATATTCCGTTTTGCCAAACCTTTTTATTGTATTATCTCCATTAACTATAAAAGATAATGAATTGTTATTGAACATTATTAAATTTTTATATAGTTTTCCTATGTATAACGTACTGAATATAATAGATATGGTTTAGAATCAGTTTAGTTCCTTTTTTCTTGTGTTTAAAAATAAATTTTACCTTTTACATAGCTTATCAATAATTTCAGCATACAAATCTTTTATTTAGTGAGATTTATATAAATTTCAATATTTCAAAACTTTCTAAATTGAATGAAACGAGACTTAAGAAAACAAGAACTCTTGAAATTTTTAGCATAGTCAACGATAAATGACTGTTGACCATGTTAATTAATTCATTGAGATGACAAACTTGACTTGAATTCCACTATAACTATGCCAATTGATGGTATTTCACATATTTCTCATACGAAAACAAGAGCAACAAAAATTTCAGATGCAACAACAAACAACAACCAACAACGAGAAATGGGAATGACAACGGGAATGACCAATGCAATTCATGCGCAATGAATTTCTGTGGCCATGTTATGACAATACCAAAAAGTAACAAAAAGTCACAACAACAATTGTAGCATCAACAGTGGCAACAGCTCAGTAGCAACAATGAATCGTTACGCTATATAAAATAGCCAACATCAATGCAACGCACTCATATATGTATATGTATATGCATATAGCATATAGTACTCCGACTCTGACCGGAATAAAGTGCTATTAATAATAAATGTTGGCCCAGTACGTGTGGAGAAGTTTTGGTTTGGTTGTGCTCTGCTTAAAGCGGAGAGGAAGCGAATGGATGGGGAATGATGTGGGATGGGGAAGAGTAAGGCAGCCAAATGAACTTGGCAAAAACCGAAAACAAGCGAAACAACCAACAACCAAAGGCCGGGTAACATATACATATGTATAAAGAGAGAGAGAGAGAGAAGTTCAAGCCAGGCAACAAGGCACTGCGTATGACCCATTGTAGTGTTGTTGCTGTTGCTTACAACGTTGTAAAGCCCAGCAACAACAGCAGCAGCAAGAACAACAACAACAACAACAACAGCAGTAGTAGCAACAATAATAAAAGTGCCATAATAATAATAAATGCCATAATCCTCTTTGAATCGGCGATACTCTGCAACGGCCGCTGTATCCCTATTTGACTCCTTCTTCCCCATTTTTCTTTCGGCCTTAGTGTATGTGTGTGAGTGTGCAATTTTTATTTTCAATTTCATTGTTTCGTCTGCAGCAACAGTAACAACAATAACAACAACAACAAAAACACGAACCGCAATGCCATCGACGCGTCAAGTGAATTAAGCGATTTTTTAAAGCTTTACGCTAAATGAAATTTGAATTGCCAAAGTGTTTACTTGTGTGTGCAAATTAAATTACGCAAAATCAAATAAATGTTTTTCAATTCCCTTATACCCCTCAATATATTCCCCTGTCTGTTGCACCATCAAAAAAAAAGAAGAATAACAAACAACAGCAACACCAACAACAGCGCCATCAACAACACTAACAACAAGTATCTACAATAAATAATCCAATATATAGATATATATATATTTATATGTATATATATATATTCTGTAAATATATCGAAACGTGTTGCCGCTTCATCTAAATAATTCAACGAATTTTCAACGGATTTAAATCAACTCAATCAACAACCAAAAATCAACAAAATCAACGCACTCACACACACACACACGCAGTCACTGTCACAGGCACACACACGTGCCCGTTCATATATATACACACTCGCACACACACACAGATATAGTACAAGATAAATACACAAAATGTTCATCATAACGGTAATTAAATTGCTCCTATTGGCACTTAACATATTTCCAAGCCGATTCACAAATCGTCGAATAATGTTCCTCATCTATATGACGAATTTGGTTACACATGGTGAGTAAATATCATATATTTATATAGTCTATAAAATATATATATTTTATATCCCAAAAAGTAATAATTTATTAGCACAAATCAGAGTTATCATGATGTACAACATGTTTAATTTATATATAGGGATATATGTAAATATCAATCGATATAGATAGCAAATACAAATTCAGTTAGATTAGAAAAAGAATTTACAAATCTTGATCTAGATAATAATGTTATTCGAGGAAATTCTACAAATAGAAAGAAGTTTAAGGATAATGATAATTAAATAATAGCTAATTGCTCAAAATTTAAATATAAACTTATCATTATCAAAGTTCGTTTATGTTTATATACTATGTACTTTGTGTGAAATCTCAGATTCCTCCTTGATTCAGTCGACATATGAATTAAAATAAAGAATTAATAAAAAGCACTTCTGAAGGGACTTTGTTATGTAAAAATATAATATATGTATATTACAAGCTTTACCAACAAGGCAACATCTATTTTTTATTATTAAATATATACTTCTATATACTATAGTGTATTTTATAAACCTCATTTAAAATTGTGTGTATATTCTAAAATTTAATCCTTTTGAAAATCAACTTCTAAAATAGTTTCCTTTTTCCTTTAAATTTCGCTTTGTATGTCTCAATAATTGTTTAGAAGAAAATTGTTTAAATTTCAATTAGAGATTCTCAATTGTCGAAAGCTAGTGAGCATATTCCTATCGATTTAATTGAATCCCGAATACGTCTTTCAGTAGGGAAAATCCAATTATTCAGTTAACAAAATCCCATTTAACCTTATTGCCGTGTCTATTGTACGCCATTCCTATACTATATTGTTTCAAGTGCTGTTGTTGCGCTGCTGGAGCCTTTTTCGACAGTTGCCCCACAGGGGTAGATAGGTACATGCATACGTTGTTGTTCTTGTCTTCTTGTTCTTGCTCTGCCGGGTCATAATTTAATTAGGAAAATGAGACCTCAAAACAGACGGCGGCTTGCATTCAATGTCCATGTCCTGTACTTCACTCTATTGCCTCTACCGCCGCATGCCTTCACATTCCTACAATTTCAACTACTCCATTGCTGCCACCCGTCCCCTCCCCACAATTCTCAATCCGCCCCCCCCAAAATTCGCCACACTCTCTCTTTCCCTCTTTTTTGGTGAGAGACAGGTGCAGTGTGTTGGCATGCGGGCACGCTGACTGCGTGGCGCAGATAACAAGCACACGTACCCGGCAGCCCGAAGCCAAACTAACTCGACAAGGATGAGGAGCGATGCAGAGGCAACCTGAGGAGGAAGGCAAACGGAAGAGGTGTTTCCGCGGCAACAACAACAAAAAAGAATAGCGGAGGGTGTGGGGGGGGGGGGAAAAAAAAAAGCAGAACACGAACACGGCACACCAAAATGCAAAATGCATAGAAAAACAAAAGTACATAGAATTGGCAACCAACCACCAAGGACTATGGCAAGCTTGAGAATGGGAAATGGAGGATGACTCCTCAACAGGCTGTCTGCTAGTACGTGCCAGCTGCCTGGAGTCGTCCGTTATTGTTGTTGTTGCTGTCGTTGTTGCCGTTGCAGCCAGATAAAAAATTGCTTTGTTTAATTATTTCATAATGACGCTGCGGCCTGCCATCGCCGCCAGTGCAACTGCTGTTGCTGATGTTGATTATATTTGGCCCGAGGGTCAGGTCAGGGATATCCGGACAACAGCTGCTACTGAAAATGCCAGCTCCTCCATCATCATTTGCACTTCTTTATTTTTATTACCCTATAGAGATGGGTGGCAAGGCAAACAGTCGGCTACCTAGGTGGAGTGCCACCAGAAGAAAGATAATGATTTTGTTAACTTGAAGAAATGAAATTCATAAAATTTTTCAATAGCATTTTGTAGCTTCATTTGAAAAATTCTCAAGAATCTTAATAGGAAATGAAGAATTTTTTAAATAGAGTAAAGAAATGGACAGATAAATTGCAAGTTATTTTGCTTAAGATTGTCATTTTCTTTCTTCGCTTCATAATTACTTTTTTTTTTAATAAAGTAAAAGACATTATTATATACAATTCGATTCATAGTTATCCGAT
The DNA here is from genome assembly GCA_037075365.1 of Drosophila emarginata. NCBI lineage: Eukaryota > Metazoa > Arthropoda > Insecta > Diptera > Drosophilidae > Drosophila > Drosophila emarginata. The sequence goes on from JBAMCD010000296.1 coordinate 3,200,418, forward strand.
TTATTACAATTATTAACTCTTATATTTTATAGTTTTCTTTTTAAACATTAACAGGTTGTTTAAAATTTCTATTTGTTCTCATTTAATATAGTTCGATATTGTTGGTTTAGAAATGTTAATTATCGCCCTTGCTTTGTTCAACAATTCTTCCCTCTGCCCTTTTTACGCTTTAATTAGTATATCCATTTTATATTATTCCAAACTAAGTCCTTGAAAACACTAATTATGAACTAAAGTTAAAATAGAGACTTAATAAACAAATTGCTAGAAACATTTGGAAATTCCATAGGGAAATTGAGTTAATTGTTTTTTTATTCGCTACTTAATAATCAAATTAAGAAGTTTTTGCGCTAGTTTTGACTAGATATATCTCGCTTTCAATACATTTGTATATATATTCTACATATTCCACAGTGTACATTTGAATATTTAGTTATGAGTTGCTCATAAACTAACTAACTAACTAACTAACTTTTCTATTGTATCTGCTCTCGCATTTTCAGTTATGATGGATGAGCCACGTTTTGCCCAACCCATACCAAATGTAACAGTCGCCGTGGGCCGTGATGCCAATCTGCCCTGTGTTGTTGAGCATTTGGGTGGCTATAAGGTGAGTGAATGAGTGAGTGACTGAGTAAGTGAGTGAGTGACTGAGTGAATGACTGAGTGAATGACTCACGGGGTAAAGAAAATGGTGCGGAAAATGAACAGCGTGACCATTTCAAGTTGATGAAGGAGTTTTTCAAAACCAGACGCAGTAGACTGTCAAAAATCAATTTTATAAATTGGCCACAAAGGCCAATAGACAACATACATACATACATATATATATATATATGTATATATATATATGTATATATATATATATGTATATATATATATGTATATATATATATGTATATATATATATGTATATAGAACAGGGGGCGTATGGGCGTAGGCAGTCAGTCAATTGACAGTTAATAGATAACTACAACAATATAGAATATAAAGAAAAGAATTGTCATTGGCCTAGGACAAGTCAACAAGTGTGAGAAATCAATGGCTTTAAATGTTGCAATAAATTTATAGAAATAAAATATACTTATATTGTATTAAGGTTACAGACAACAACAATTTTAGTTTTAAAGCTTTGCCAATAGTTGTCATTGAAATATAATTTATTAACTGTTGCTAAGCCATCAAAAAAGACTTGACTTCCAAATATGTTAGAGTTGAGCTATTCAGGCTAAAGTTAAATTGCAAAAATTGTTACATTCTCGTTTAAGTCAAGCAAGGACATTGGCTTGCTCCTTTTCCCTTTATTTTTTGTGCAAAATGACTAGAAAATCACTTATCATTTATCTCCTCTCAGCTGCTGTTGCTGTTGCTGCTGCTGCTGATGTTGCTGGCACAGTGCAGCTCATAACAAATCACAAATATTTACTCGCCATATCAACTTCATATAAAATACTAACCAAGGTCCAGGGTCTCCACTCTATTGCTGGCTCTTATTGGACTTTTGTCAACATTGAGAGCGTAGGAAGAAGCAAAGAAGCTAAGACACATCCACACACACACACACACACACACACACACACACACACACACACACACTCCCACATTGCCATTGTAGTAGTTGTGTTATAGCTAGTGTCCTTCTTGCCATGGTTGTTCAGTTGAACGAGAAACTCATTGCTGTCAACGAAGCGAAGACAGTGAGACAAAGAGGAGAAGAGGAAAAGAAAGTGAGTAAATTTGAAAAGTTTCCCTTCAGCCAAAGGCAAAGCCTGGACTAAGGCAAAGCTAAGCAAAGGCCAGAGATGTCCTTGTGTCACACGCAATGTAAACGAAGTAGCGCAAGGCAAGTGCCAACAGTGGCAAGCAGCACCACCAGCAACAGCAACAGCAACAGAAAAAAAAGCGTATTAAAAAAGCGGAAACAGCTGTCAAGTTGGCTTTCTTGAACTCTCATGGCATTCATTTATTATACATATGTGTATGTGTTTATATTTGTGAGTGTGTGCGTGACATTGGTCAAGCTAAAAATCGATTTCATCTCTCCCCTACTATCTCTCTTTCTCTCTCTCTCTGCATTAGGTGGCCTGGATTCACATCGATCGTCAAATGATATTGACCATTCATCGTCATGTTATTTCACGAATACCACGCTATAGCATCACCTACACAGATAACACCTGGTTACTTCATGTGAATCAGGCCCATCAGGATGATCGCGGCTATTATATGTGCCAGGTCAATACAAATCCCATGATCAGTCAAGTGGGTTATCTACAGGTGGTTGGTAAGTATTCCAAAGCACATTCTATTTGCCATTATTTCAGATTCTTATCTTTTTTTTTTTTGTAGTTCCGCCAAATATTTTGGATATTGAAAGTACTCCTTCATCGGTTGCTGTGCGTGAGAATCAAAATATTAATATGACTTGTCGAGCCGATGGTTTTCCAGCTCCAAAAATAATTTGGCGCCGTGAGGACGGTGAGGAAATTGCGGTCGAAAAGAAAAAGAAAGGTGCGTAAGAAAGTGAAATAAACTTTAATTAAAATATCTACATTTCAATTTAGACGAGTCACTGAAATAACAAGGATTCTTTTATGATCCTTAATATTCGCATTAATCGCTCGATCATAATACATTTTTTCATGTATAGGGTTATTAAATACCACAATAAATACTTTAATTGAGACAACTTGACAGCAAGTTATCTGTGGTAGAATGTTGTCTTACAGCCGTTTGGTAAGGTTAGAAAATATAGAAAGATTTTTAATAAATCATTAAGAAATCAGCTTAAGGATAGAATACTTTAAGGAGTTTTCCTTAAGATTGCCTGAGTTTTACTCTTTAACTCCCTTTAAATGTTTATTAATTTGTTTAGCTCTTTTGTACACTTTTTTTTTTTTTTTTTTAAATTCAACCCTCTTTTTCAATTTTAATGTCTTCCTTTACATATTACTGATGCTCGGCACGTTTATTTCAATGGCTGGGGACACTTTCCGGACACGGACACTGCCAAACATCATCATCATCTAAATGCTACAACAACAACAACAATATGAACAGTCCTGGTCTATGATGGCGATGTCCTACCACTGACCAAAGTCAGCCGCAACGAGATGGGAGCATATCTATGCATAGCCACGAATGGAGTACCGCCCTCAGTCTCCAAGCGCATCATATTGGATGTGGAATGTAAGTATAACCTAAAGTATAGACAACTCTAAAAGCAAACTAAATGCTAAAACTAACATGGTATATAGAGAATAGGCGTGGGCATCGTCATGGGTAATGTAAGGTGGCATTGGTAAAGGTATATTAATCCTCTTCCCCTCCCCTCGATGCCATTTTAGTTGTAACACGCGCAAGCACTTACCTAGCCGCCTACTGTACGCGGATAACCATTCATTCAGCTCAGCTCAGCCATCTATCCATCCATCCATCCATCCATCTATACACACATCTATCTATCTATCTATCCAGGGAGTATCGCATCGGCATCACCATCGGCATAGCCATCGTTGTCGTAGTCGTCGCGTACCTGCTGCTCATCAATTTTAACTGCACGCTCGTTGGCGTCCCGCAATGAGTGACAAACGCAGGCTACAATTCTCCATCTCATTCCCCTAGAATCCATCTTGTTCCCCTACTCCTTCCTGTTCGTTCTTATAGTCGGTCGTTGTCTAATGCAGCTGATATATGGGGGCTCTGTGACTGCTCCATATCCTGCTTCTGGGCGTAAAAGTTGCGCGGCTGTTGCATGCCGTGTGCGCCAGTAAACGCTTGTTAATCCTAACGAGTTTCTACCGTTGCCCCTGCCGCTGTTACTGCTACTGCTACAAGAACTAAGCCTCCACCCGCACTCATCTCTTCGAACGTCTGCTCATACCACTCACCTATTGACAATAATTCACGTCACGTACCTGCAATAAAGTCACTTGCCGGCATTGCACGTATGACTTTGACGGCGTTTTTCTCTTCACTCAGTTCGCTTTTTTTTCTCCTTTTTTTTCGTTTTCGTCGTCCTATTTTATTATGAACGGTTTTGTGCGTGGTTGGAGTTAGTTGGAGCTGTGAACAAAATGTGGGTAGGAGGGGAGATGATGGTGGGTAAAGGAGTTGTGTAAGGGTAACAGCAACCATGTTTCGTATTACAGTTTTGGGCATTGTCATCTCAGAATAGCGATGGCGCATTTAAATTTTTACCCAGCAAACAAGCCAGTTCGCTGTTTTCAATTTCTCCCCCAATTTGAAATTGAAAATGAAAATACTTGACAAAAGATATTCTGTGGGATATTGTTAAGGGGAAAATATATCATCTTAAGTGTGACAAGGCACTCAAAAGTCTCTCTATAAGCGAAAAAAGTGACAATGAAGTGGAATTTCTATTTGCAATACAAATTTTGGAAATCATTTTATGATGAAAGTGGAATTATAATTAGAAAAAAAAATAATAATATACATAATATCTTAAATTTGTTATAGAGTACTATCGCTTTATATTTCAATTCAAATTTGAATTTTTATTTACAAGGTATTAAATATATAATTGAGTGTTATCAATAAACAGCTGGCAATTGTTTAAACAGAAGACTCGTTAAATATTAAATGCAATTCGTTTTTTTTTCCAATCGTTTTGTTTTGCCAATTCAGAAGATGTGTAATGACAAATTACATTTGCCTTTCAGCATGTGCTTTGGCAATTTCATGTAGTTACATGTATAAACCTACATAAAGGTAACTCAACCAAAGAACATATACCCAAAGCACGTACTTCGTGCTAAACTTCATTTTTCTAGTTGTTCTATTTGGTCTACTGTATTTGCCTTAACCGTATCGCATATTGGCAGCACTCCTGACTCTTCTTCTTTGCCCTGCCACCAGCTACCTTGCCACCTGCCACCTGCTTACCCAACCACATCTCGTCTAAGTTTTTCTAGCTTTGTCATTGCACTTTCATTTTAAGCTGGCAGTCAGACACCATTACACACAGATAGGGAGGCAGACAGACAGACAGACAAACGAATAAGGAGACAGTTGGGAAAAAATTGTGTGTGTTAGAGAGAGATAGAGACAGAGAGACATTGAACAGGCGTAATGCAGGGGCTTATGCGTGCTTTAGCCAAACGCTTAAAATGCAGCGACACCATGTCATGGATACCACCCAACTTAAACCATCCCCATTGCCCCTATCCGGATCGTGTGTATCCCCCCTCTCCATTTACATTGCAAACATTTCATATCAAACTTTCCACCCGTATTCTATTTCTCTCTCACTATTGCAGTCTCTCCTATGATTTGGGTACCGAATCAACTTGTTGGCGCTCCAGCTGGCACAGATGTAACCATCGATTGCCACACCGAGGCACATCCTAAGTAAGTTCTTTACACTTCTCTTCTTTTTTTTTAAATTTTTCGATAGCAGTGTTTCTATGTATGTATATGCCCCGACTCCGTAACCCCTCCCTCCTTTTTTGATTTTGTAAAAATATTTACTTTCATTTTGAGAGCATTTGATTAGTTTTCTCTTCTTGTTGTTGATTTTTTTTTTTTGTTTTTTTTTTTTATGGTTTTTACTGGTGAAAATCAAATTACATGTTTCAGTATTTTTGGTATATTTATCTCTACAATTTCTCTATTCATTTTTCCATTTTTCAGGGCAATCATCTACTGGGTGTATAATTCGGTGATGGTTTTACCTAGCAAAAAGTATAAAACAGACTACACTGAGAATTCCTATCGGTAAGTCATCAAATCAGTCAAATGCTTTTTGGTCGATAGAGACACTGGACACAGAGAGAACTTTTTAGAGTGTACATATGTGTATATTAAATATTTATTAGGCATTTGAACATGGCAACAAAAGAGAACTTTAACAAAAACAGATGTTCTACAAAATATAATGCAATATCTCATCATTTATATTATTATTTTAGTTTGTGTTTCTAAATTGCCTTTACTTTCTAAAACAATTGATTGCATAATTTAAAACTGAAACAAACGAAATCAAATCGATTTGTGATTCAGTATTTATCGAAAAATATTATATGTATAACAATCTATCAATAGTATTTCCCTTATTATATCTCTTTAGTTAATTCGATATTTGATTTTAAATTTTATCAAATGATTTTTAAATAAAATTCCATTTTCGTCTTTTTGGAATTATACTTGTTAGGCTAAATGTATTTGTATAACCAATCTTTGGATCGTTATTTTAACTACTTTGACGACAACTGTTTTCTTAAAAATAGTTCCATTATTTTTTTTAGTCTCTGTCTCTATCTGAACAACAAACATTTAAAATTAAGTTTAACCACATTCCATACCCTTCATCCCTTCCCTAAAAACACCACAAGTACCAACTAACTTCCTTTTTTCCCATACTATCTGTATCTGTGTTCCATTTTTCTAAAGCGCCCACATGAAACTGACGATAAGAAACCTACAATATGGTGACTTTGGCAACTATCGATGCATCTCAAAGAATTCTCTGGGGGAAACGGAAGGCTCTATCCGTGTTTATGGTAAGTGCATTTGTATTGGTAACTTAAGTGCACTAGTTACAGCAAACACACAGACACACGCAAAATAAAAAAAAAAACACACACACACACAAACAGAGCAACACTCATACCCATAATATAGATACACAAACACACACACACACACACACACAAATTCAGATAGAGATACTCAACCATAGCAATGCAATATCGTGTGCCCTTTGTGGCACAATTTTGCCAAAAGCTTTTACCTATGAGCCAGAGCCATAGCCATAGCCAGAGTGGAAGCAAGAGTTAGAGAGGCAGAGTGAGTGAGAGAGAGAGAGAGCAGACGGAGTGGGCGACAGAGTTGGAGCCAAGGCTCTGCTCCAGCGACCAACAACTACAGCGGCAACATCTCCGTCTAGCTTCGATATGTGTGCCGTGTGTGCTCCGAAGCGTAAAACTAAACGAGCGGAGGCTATGTGTCTGGCCTGCTTCTCCAAACTGCCTCCATCTTGCTCCACCTACAAAAGCATATACACTTCCCCTGCACCTGTGCAAGTACTTTCCTTTCCTTCCCAACTTCAACACCCAAGCTTATTGCAATTGAGAGACGGGAGACACATTCACCATAAACGTAAACGTAAAATAAAAAGGTGAATTTCGGAATTGTTGTTTGACTTTGTATCGTTTACCTGGTCCTCCTCGGCTGGGAGCAGCCTATGGCCGTCGTGTCTACGTTACGTTACCAGTTTTTCGTTTATTTCAAAAGTGGCTTGGCTTGCATTTTATATATATATATATATATACATATATAATATATATGTATACATATACGTAAGTATATGTATATAGAACATACATACATATGTATTTAGTTCTCTCTGGCTTTGCAGTTTGTAAAGTTTCATGTTGTGTTTACTAGTTGGTTGTTATTGTGTGGCCTTTAAGGCATAACTAGAAATAACTAAAATTTATTGATATTTGATGTTGAGTTTGCGTTCGGTTTAGTTCTACTTAGTTGAATGCCAAAAGTTGAGGTCAAGTGGTTAACGTGTTTGCAAAGATATTACAACTCAAAATAGAAGTAAATAGAATTTATTATGAAGTTATTATCATCTGTATAATTAACTTTTCCTTCTGTCCCCCTTCTATGCAAAGTTTTTCCAGTTTAAAATTTTCATTAATTCATATCCAATGGCAGTTATAGTTAAATTATTTGAAGTTTTTTCCTCAAAAATACCTGTTTTCGTTTCATTTGTTTTATAGTCTTTGCTATATACATAGATAAAAGTAATTGTCAATTTTATTTATGTGTATAAGTACATACATATTAGTTTCACCTTCCAAATAATTTTCTTATAATCTGTAATATTTTGAGGATAATTCCAGAAAAATTGTATTTCAAACATATCAGTTGACTGTAATAGGAATCGCAATCAAACTGACTAATATTTAAAGTCTGTCAGTATCTTAAAAAATTAATTAAATTAATAATTCGATTTAACCAAAAGCTATGGGATATTAATATCTAAAAGTCAGTATTCTGATTTCTTTTCAATTTACATTAACTTTATTCAATATTATTATTTCTGTCAATTTAAAGCAATATAAAGCCACTTTTTCTAAACATTTCACTAATTTACACCAATCTACACACACAAATACATTCACCTTCTTGACATACTAAACCGCAAGGAAGCATCAACCAAGCAAACACCTAAACACTCATATAGAAATTCCACCAGCCGATGAAGACTGAAATGCAAAACCATTTTGTATATACATGTACATATTTGTATATACTATATATAGAGTCCGTCCATATTACCGCTGCTCAGCGGTGAATACATATTTTTCTAATAATTAATTATGGCTGCATGTTGTTATTCAAATCCATTTGCAGAAATACCTTTGCCATCAACACCATCCAAACAAGTAACACACACCACTGTGGAAACCAGGGAGAGTAAGTATAGTATCAGGACGAGCATCAGTAAAAGATGTGAAAGAGACAACTGAAGGGGGGGGGGGGGGAAGGGCTATATGGGCATGGTAGATTGTTTGTTATTGTTGGGGGTAAGAGGGTTTGGCATTCAACTTGCGAGCATTGCATAAACTGTGAAAGTCACACCAAAAGCAAGAGCAGTGGATGTTGCTGTAGTTGTAGCAGAAGGATACAGGATACGGCGAGCCACAAACAAAACTGCGAAAGTAGCAGCTAAGCCAGACAGATCCACAAACACACACCATGAGAAGAGAGGAATGGTGGGTTAAAGAGTTTCGATGTCGGTGTGGGTAAGGGTGTGGATGTAGGCGGTCGACACGCCCACAAAGGAGATAAAGTAAAGCACTTTTGACTATTTCAGCGACGGGGTTTTGCCATTTTTTTGTTTTTCATTCGTGTCTTCTTTTTGTTTTTTTTTTTTGTTGCTTCTTTTTTTTTTTTGTTTTACGAGAAATTCAAGTCGAGCAGAAAAGTACACACACTTTCAAGTTTGTGTCTCTCTTCTGGTCCTCTCTCATGGTCCTGTGTCTTTGTATATCTCTGGATGTGTGTGTGTGTGTGTGTGTGTCCTGGTTGTGGGCAAAGCAATATGCTAGAGGATTATGCTGGGGATTTTCGGGGGCATTAGGTTGGAAACACACAAACATTTGAAACACTGCCGCTGCTGCTGCTGCTGTCGACGATGGAGAGAAAAGACCAACATATTTTATTTAAAGTGACTGGCAAACGTAGAGGAACAAAACGAGACCTAATCCTGGCCTCTAGAAACAACAAAGAATGGTTGGTTTCGTGTGGCAAGTCTAGTATGCGAGAGTATGTCTATCTATGTATGTATATATATGTCTGGTCAAAACTTCAAGAAAAGAGCATAAGATTTCCAGGCAATTTAACTCGCCACCAGAAAAACATGTCACTTAGTATATAACATAGAATTGGAGGGATCGGAAAGGAAAATAAAATGGCAAGCGCGAGTTATAGGGTTTAAATTTTAAAGTTTGCTTTTAGTAATGTAAAACTTTTTGATTTCCCAAAAACTAAAAAAAAAAAAAAAAAACACAGACAATATCATACCCTCATCACGGAACGATACAACGAAATCCCTACAAACGGATGTTTATGCCATGAAAAACGATTTATCGCCTGGCGGATCAGCATCGGCAGCCTCCTCATCATCTTCGGCCACATCAATGCAAACATCCGTACTACCTGGTGGAGTTGGAGCCTTGGGTAATAGTTTATCATCGCTGAATGGCAATGGCGGCACAAAAGGCTCACTGGCGATAGGCAAAAGTATGTTCTATACGGAAAGACCACCAAATGAATATGCCGGCAAGAATGGTAAGTTTCTCTATACCATAACTCAAACAATTGTTTAGATCTTTAGCAGCATACATTTTTCCATACTTATAATACACAGCTGGCTCATATTATAAGCTCTGCAAGTTTCACGGTTTACTCTACTTATTTATATGGACTTGGCTTTGAAATCAATAAATTAACCAACTTAAGGTAACTTAAATAACAAAACGAACCCAAAAGAAAAAAAAAAATAAGAAAAAAGAAAACGCATTTGCAAAATGCAGCCAAAGGGGGTTAATACAAAAAAAAAAAGGGAAGAAAATACAAAAAGACATAAAAAACAATATAATATACATATATACAAATTGGGGGTTAGTGTTTAGGTTAAATAAAATAAAGAACTCATCAAACAATAATAAAACCAAAACTGCTCATATGAAATTTTACTTTAAAATACGTACAGACAGACACACAGAGAAATTAAAAATTGTTCGAATTAAGTTTCGATATATTTGTTTAAACACAACAACAACTACAATAACTATAATGCAATAATAATAATTGATTTCAAATGTTTAAGACAGCTGTCTTCATTTTGTATATGCTTTTTGCTTTATCCTTAAGCCTTTTTGGACATATCAAAGAAAAGACAGTAAACCAAAACAATTTTCATATCAACCCACATACAAAAAAATAAACAAATGACAACCAAAAACAGACAAAACATATTTGAGGAAAATTCAATATACAATTTGTATTCTAATTAGTTTGCTTAGTATTTTCATTTTGATCATCTGTAGTCTTGAAAGAAAAAAATATATGGAAAATATGCCACTCATTTTGGTTACAATTTAAATTATTATTATCATTATTATTTCATGCTATAGTTTTTATAAGAGACAAGAGGTGAAAAGAGCAATTTATTCATATCATACCACTGCATAGACCCTTGGTATAGCTATCAGTTCAATATGTTTACTGAAGGTATCGCGAAAGAGTTGATAATTTGTTGAACTATATATGAACTATATATCTCATACTATGAAGTATTTTTTATTTTGTGGCTCAGTGGTGTGGCGGTATTAAAGAGTTTGACTTATTAATTGAATATTGAAGAAACTGCTGGAATATTTAAACTTCAATACGGTAGATCCGTATGCATATTTTCAGTTAAACCTTCTCTTTTCCATCCGTTATTCAAGCTCTTCTCCTCTCTCCTGTTGCCTTCTTCTTGGCATCCTTTTGTCATAATAATTTGCCTGATTCTTCGTTGATTTCACGTTGGAAGCCATGTCATCACTTTGTGCGCTTTCATCATTTTTTAATAAATGTGCATGCTAATTATATTATTACTCATACGACACAGTGAATGGCAGTCGTACATCTCTCACTTTCCTTTCACTTGCTCGCTCTTTCTCGCTCGCTCGCTCTCTCTCTCTCTCTCTCTCTATCTCTTTTACTGTATCTTTGCATCTCTTTCTGTCGAAATACTTGCAATTAATTTCAGTATAAAATTGCATGGCCTGCGGTCTCCTGCGGCTTCGTCGAGCTCTTCCTGCATATACAATGACACACAGTTAACATGTCCAATTTATTGGTCATAACTCATGACACGGCTGCAGAGAGTGAGTGAGTGAGTGAGTGAGGAGACGGAGACGGAAACGGTGAGGCAGAGGTAGAGGAAGAGAAGATGGACAGCCAGACAGTCAGATAGGCAGACTGTCTGACGATGCCATCGATGTCCAAAGAAAAATGACATTAAGGCCAGAAGATATATAACACATTTGCATATAAGAACGACACAACAGAAGCAACAGTCATCGTCGAGGTTAAAGGCCTGCCAATTTACTATATAAAAATATATATATATACATATATGTATGTATATATACACACACATTTATCTACCGTATATACATATATGTATATGCCATGTTCTTGCTTGATTTTAATAATTCAACTTTGTTGCTTACCGCAATGGAAAATTTCGCCACAACATGTACACGAAGATTCGATTCGTTGCGATCCTCTTACTCTCTTATGCCTTCCCTCCTCTCCTACACTCCTCTCCTATACTACCCAGGCTCCGTGCTTCTCCCCTCCATTTGCCATTTATTAACGAGGTTATGCAAAGAAAAATGAGCGTTGAAAATGTTGATAATCAACATTATTGGCTGTTGCTCGCTCCTGTACGTCCCGTTCGTCCTGTTGACTGTTCATGTGTATACAATAACAAAATTAATGCATTTTTATTTAATCTCTTTTCATTATTTTTGTTGTATTTTTTTTATTGCTGCACATTTTCATTTCATTTTGGCCTTTTGGCCTGATGTTAACTTGCCTTGCCCGGCCATGCCCTGCCCTGTATGAACTGGCTCAGTTTATCTCGAACAATGCCAGCTAATTAAGTATTTTCGAAGGACATGCACATGGCAAGGACAACAAGCTAAATATATGGCACATTTATACATACCCTATCATCGAATTAAAGTCAGTTGACTTTGGTATATAAAAAGACAAAAAATTGTAACGAGAATCAAGTAATACTTAATTAACTCAATTTTCATTTGGTATAATTTTTGTTTCCCCTTAGTTATAGACTATAATCTAAATTAATAACCGGCATAGCTCTTGAGAATTTCTTCTTTAATTTTAAATCTAGTAAAATCTTCAAGTTCGTTAAAACAAAATTTGTACCACTTGGCATAAAAACAAATAATAAATAAAAAAAAAATAGCAATAAAATTAAACTCTGAGTTCAGCTAGGAAAAAATTTTGAAAGTTTTGAATAATCTAGACAACTCAGCTAAAATATTAAAGGGTATTTAACTGTTCGATACATTTAATTCAATTTTGCTAACATTTTTATTTCATTTATTTAGACATAAATGTATTGCATTTCTCTATATTTTTGGTACTTTATATGCTTCATTTAATTTTTTGAAAAATTTCTAATTAATTTAACCACACATTGATTCATCTTGTTTTTTCTACCACATTTTTAATTGCTTAATTAGTCATTTGATATGTAAATAAACAAAAAAGTAAAAGAGGAGAAAAAATTCCAAAAAAAAAAACAGCATAAAAATATAAAAATAAATAAATACAGAGAAAAAACAATGCAAAAATGAAAACCAACTTTTGTTTTCCTTGTTGCATTTGGTTTTTGTCATAATAATTACAATTTTATTTTTAATTATTTAACTAGTTGTAAATAAAAGATTTGTTGTTCCACTTATATATTTTCTATTGTTGTATATTTTTAATCAACTTTTTGTGTAAATATGAGACCAAATAACAACAACAATTTTCACATGCATATGTATATACAGGGTGGCATAATTAAATAAAAGGTATTTAAACTGTAGCATATCTTGCCCATATTTTGAGGTTGGATTAATTTACTTCCCCATCGAAGTCTCTCCTTTGAAACTCTAACCAAACTTTTAGACATACATAGATTCTATGCAACAAAGTTTTCTAGCTTTCACTATTATCAGTCGACAAACGTTGATTATAAAAATTAATGATCAGAGACTTTCAATATTTGAGTCACTTTGGATCGGTTTCATAAGTTCGGTGGCAAATTTGTGCATCAGTTTAATACCTTTATAATTTGCTGTTGCACCCTGTATAAATCAGGCAAAATGAATAACGACGAAAATGAAAACGAGCGAAAAAATAATCCATGTAAAGGTCAAATGTATATGCTAAATAACTAGTAACTAACTTAATTTAATTGAAATACCAAAACAACAAAACCAAAAAGTAAAACATTGAAAATAAAACAATAATTACATATAAATTAGGTCTACACACATATATATCTATATGTATACATAATCATATATCGTATATATACATAAATATATATTAAATTTATGATGTTTGTTGCAAATGAACCCAAAAAAATTTAGACGAATGAATGTCAAATGAATATGAATACGAGTATGAATTAAGCTTTTTGCAGCAAATAAACAATGTTTTCCTATTCAACAAAAAAAAAAAGAAAAAAAAGATAAAGAAAATTTAAAAAAATATGTAATATAAATGTGTTTTGAGCAAATTAAAATATACAAATATATATATACATATAAATAAATAATATAAGACAAAACCAAAAAAAAAAATTAACTTTAGGCTTAACTTCTTTTGAAAAGAGGTTCCCCATGTTGCTTGCAAACAAAATATCATAGTGTGTTTTTTTTTTTTTTTTGCCTAAGTATTGTAAAATACACAGACAAACATACATACACCACATACTTACACTCAAACACACACACACACACAAAAACATTCAACAAATAACGAAATGTATAATTAAGATTGAGATTAAATTGTAAGCAGTTATTATTACGCGATAATAAGCAACAATAAAAATATAAAACAAACAAAACGAATGAATAAAAATTTCGACTTGATTCGATTGGTCAACCAAAAATGCAAATTTCAGAGAAAATCTGAAGAAGGGAATGAGAAAATCAGGCAAGCGGGCAAAATGTGGAAAACTCTGAACAAACAAAGTAATGAACATAAATAACTGCTTGTTTTATTCAACCCAGCCAATAACAAAAACAAAAAAAATACAAAAAAAAAAGAAAGAAAAGTAGGGAGAAAGAGCAAACCCAAAGGAATATACTAACAAACCGAAATTGGTATACTCTTGCGAATCAGTATTATGACGGATGTGTATTTTGGCAGTTCATATTTGTTTCTTAATAAGAATTCACTTAGAAAACAGTGAAATAAACGATTTGATCGATATAATATATATATTTCTTATAATTGAAGATTCTTCTTTTATAATTTTATATGCTTTTTGGGTGAATGAATATAGCCATTTCGAGTATTGAAAGGGTATTGAAAAGAACATTTGCATCTAATTTTCAAAGCTCAATTACACGCAGCAACGCCTTCTGGCCAACCAACATTTTACCTCTCTTCCCAATTTCCCTTTCACTTTACCATAACCCTTACCTTGCCCTTTGCTGCTGTTGCCCCGTTTTACCAGTTTGGTTGGTTGAGTTTTTGGCTTTTTGCATTTTATGCAAATGCTTCTCATTTTGTAGGTTCGTTCGAGGTTTGGTTTGACATTTGGCAGTTTGCCCGAAAAACGTTAATGAGCGCGTTTATTTACACCAACACACACACACACACACACACGTTCGCACACACACATGTGCGTATGTGGCTGCTAATTGTTTGAATCACGCAAACAAATTTTTGGACTAAAATATGCTAAACACTTTGCTGGTAAGAAAAATAAATATATTTAATAATTTAATATGAATTGCAGGGGCCACTTGAGCCTGTTACTGAACATTATCATAATTATTAGGTAAAAAGATGCCGGAGCAGGAGCAAGAGCACGAAGTGGAGTGAAGTGGAGTGGAGTGAGGTAGCAGCAGGAGGCTCTTATCTGTGGCTCTTGAGCAACTTTTCAAAAGTCATTTAAATTATGTGCACAAAAGCGCGAAAATTATGCCACACCAAGACAACGGGAGATGGAGACGTCGCACGGAGATGTCTGCGGCACTTTTCAGCCAACATATATTCACAGAGTAAGACAGAAAGAGGATGAAAAAACAGAGAAAGAGAGAGAGAATGAGTGAGAGAGTAAGACATATAACCGTAGAGACAAACACAACCGGAAACCACATTTGTCGGCAAAGTTTTTTGCCTACAGTAAAGCCTCCTCTTTCTCTGCTCTTGGCCACCATTATTATGCCACCATTCTCTACGCACATAGTTGAGTGCCAAAGCGTGGCGCACACTTAAGATAAGCTTCAAGCGCAAAACTTTCATCTTACAAATATTCTTGTTCCCCTACTCCCTATTTTGCCACCGTCCAAATCTTCACTTGGCGCATTTCTCCACCACCCCCGTCGACTTGCATTCAACAAATTAATTCTGTGCCAATGTCTGTCCTCATTCTCATTCTTATTCTCTACATTCTGCTACAGTCTTCTTCCCTTCTCTTTTTCCATTGCCTTCTCAGCAGCAGTCATCCTTGCTGCGCGTTTCGTTTGTGTCGCTGTAGGAAATATGTTTAATTTCATTTAAATGTTGTAAAGTGCAGCACTTTGGTTAGTCGAAAATCTGGCTCCACCTCTTACTTCTTTTTCTTTACCTTTCTCTCTCTCTCTCTCCTTCTGTGTCTCTACTTTCTTTTTCTCTGCTTTTCTTTTTTGCTGGTTTACATTTGTGCGGGCTTGGTTAGTAGAGCATTGAAAGAGTGCCAATGTATGTATGTGTGTGTATGATAGAGATTTTACATAAGAAAAGTAGCAAAAATGTAGAGTTGGCAAAGTGATAATGATGATGAGTGGCTCTCCTTTGACATGAATGGTAGTGATTCGGGAGCGGAAAAAGGGTGCATCTTGTACGAAATTACACTGAAAACAAATTGATAATCCTAATTCGATTGGTAAGATTGGTAAATTCTGGGTAACATATTAAGGAAATTAAACTATAAATTCTGTTATTTATTTTCAATGCACTTCCAAACATTATTTTCGATGTAAATTAATTTTTTTTCTCACGTTAAGCATATATATATTTTAATATTCTTTCAGATAAAATAAAAATAAGTTTACGTAACCCAAAACCATTTTCCTTTATTCTACAACTAGAGTCGTCATTATGAATTGTCTTGCCCGACAAATTTTTTCACAACACTCAAATTTTCTCTAAGTGTATGCAATCATTGCGGTTTTCTTTTTTTGTCTTTGTCTGAAACTAAATTGAATTGAAGTTTCGTCTTCAAAGGTGTTGAATTAAGATTAAACCCAATAAGAACCTGCTGTCAGTCAGTAAATCTCTTGCAATTTCAGGTTATTCAGTTCCCAGATTTTCCACTTTCCACACTTTTCATCGAAGCTTAAAGTGGGCCACATATACTATTTTTCCTTCTCGTCTTGTTCCTCTTCCCACTTCTCAATTTTCTCATGCCTCTGGTTCAGTGCCAATTTGATTATAGCGAAACTTTTCATCAAACTTCCATATAAATCGTTGGAAAATATCAACTCCCTTTAGATTTACGTAAAACTTTGTTGTGCATTTTTAAACAGTTGCCCACAATTGCAGCTGAAAATGGTTATAATATATACACACACATATCCACATACACACACAGGCACATACGTATATATATATATATATATATATATATATATATATATAAAGATGTATCTATATATTGACAAAAAAAAACAGCTAGAAGAAATAACAACAAAACTTGTCTTGCAGTTAAATTTGTTGGACCCGGCACCACATATCGCATACTACATGGAGAGTTGTTGTTGTCAACGCCTTTATTGTTGTTTTTGTTGCTGCTGCTGCTGTCGAAACTCATCTGTCAGTTTTACATAGTGCCCTCTAGAGAAATTTTGTGTGTTTGTTGCATAAAAATTACAACGACGAGCATTGTTCGCGAACGGACTTTGATGATGCCAAAATGACAGAGAGAAAAAGCGACAGAGAGTGAGAGAGACAGAGAGAGAGAGAGAGAGAGTGAACCGAAGTTCTAGTGCGTCTGAGTGTAGCTCTGTTTTTGGCATTTCTAAAAATGTCGCAGCATATGAAGCACCAGCAGCACCACCATCACCACCAAAGTCACCGCGGGGACTCATTGATGTGTTTGCTGATGGTGCAACAGACGCGACGACGTTGAAACTTTGCTGTCATTTTGGGGTGCAATGACATTATTGCAGCTTTTTATGATGCATATTTTTACTTCTTCTTTATTTTTTTTCTCTGTGGTTACCCACAACAAACAAACAAAAAAAAAAACTAACAAAAAAAAATACATAAAAAACCCAACAACAACAACATTGTCAAGAATTTGTTGCTTTAAAATATAAAAATGAATGGGGGGGCGACGGTGTATATATGGTCCAAAGCATCAACTGAGAATGCAGTTAATAAAAGCAAATTTTTTAAATTTCATTAAACAGAGAGTATTAAAATGCAAACAGTTTAAAAAATATAGAAGCTACTTTTATTATTTATACAAAATTCAAATTAAAATAATTAATAAAATACTAAATCTACTAAAAGAAATATGAAAATATGTATTTATAAAAAATATGAATAAAAATTTTAATACAAATAAAAAAAAAAGATATACATATGAAAAAAATGATTAAATAAATTGCATATACAATACATTACAATTATAATAAATTAACAATTCCATTGGTCAGCAGAGATATCTTGATCGATTTATCATCTCATTGACATTAATACTACTGTTAAAAGTCTTGTGAATACACTAATTCACACATTAAAGATAGAGAGTACTCCGTCATAAATGAACTCCAACACATTTAAATTGCAATTATTCTATACAAACAAAAATCAATGGAATGGAACTACACTAATTAAAAAAAACCAACTCGTTTAATACATCGAAATTAGCTAAATCAACTTACCATAATTTTAAGTACTTTATTTAAATTAAAACTTTTAAAAATAAAAAAAAATTGTATCTTAGACCATTAAATTTCTTCTCTCTGCTTGCTGTTGTATAGCTTTTCCACCCACTTACTTATACTCGTAAAACCCAAGATATAGTTCAACTCTTTCTTGGCTTTTTAGCTGCTCATATATACACATATATATTTATATATATATGTATAAATACATATATATTTGCTATATATTTTGTAATTTCTTTTGCTGCTCGCATATTTGTGGGACTTTATTTTTTAATTTTCACAACTTTTTGACAGCTTTGCAGTTGGTCACGTACGGCTGAAGGAGCCAGCAAGGGCTAGGCAAGCGGAGTAGAAGCTAAAGAAACGTCAAAAATGGGGGAAGTGGAAGTGAAACCCATGCCCATGTCTGTCATATATTGGCTTGTTCGTGGAACGTGTGTGTGTGCGTGTACTTGTGTGTGTCATAGAGAAAGAGAGGTAGAAGCTGGACTGACCACAGTGCATCAGCAGTTGCCTTTGACGCACGTGCCACTCCCTCCTTTTTATCCCAATCGCATCCGCCCACCACCCAAACGCTTCACTGTTGTCAGGGTAAATTTTAATCAAGTTTTCTCGGCTGTTCTTCTCCCTTACACGTTGCTCTCTTTCTCTTTTTGTGTCTCTATTTAATTGTCAATTTGCTCGACGCGTGTGTCTGTCCGTCCGCTCGTTCGTCGGTGTGTCGGTCCGTTTGTCCGTTTGCACTGTCTGGATGTCTGATAAATTATATTCGAGCCGAAGCCAAAAGTAAAAGGCCAAAATAAAATGCAATAAACTTGATTTAATCATCGTAACAGACAATGCACAATTTTGTTTTGACCAGGCACCGAGATTTATTTGTGTTGGCTTTAAGCATTTTGCGGTGAATTTTGGGTATACTGACTGTATCTACCATTACCACACTACCATTACCATTACCATTCTTATTGCCCGGAGTCCAGTCAAGCATTCTTATCGCCACCTTGGCAGCAGAAGCCTCAAGCCTGGCAGAGTCTGAGACCCCAAAATCAGGCCCAGACATTTTGGGTTATCTTTTCTTAATGATTCTATTGTCAAAGCCATTGCTCCGGAAATTGTGTACACAAATTTAAATATTCAACAGGATATTGCATGGAATAAACATGAGTGAGAGATGCATATACACACAGACACACACAAGCACACATAAAGACAAATAAGCTGAGAAGTCCTAGTAAGGACCTGTAGGCGACAAAAGCCTGTTGTGCGTAAATATCTTTTAGTTTATGTCCCAAAAATTGTTTTGACAGCGTTTATTATATACATATATGTATGTATATATATTCATTTTATTTCCTTTCTCTTTTATTCTTACTCTTTCTCGCTCTCTACCTATCTCTCTGCTGTCTCTGTCTAATTCCAAGATTTTGTGTGTTTTACATTTTTAAATACTCCTTTCTCTGACACCCTCTACCACAGTATATATATATGTGTGTGTGTGTCTCGAATTAGTTGGGAATTTGATTTAGCTCAAAGCAAAGTTAGTTAGAGCTATCAAATTGCTTTTAGTTTTTAGTCATTTTTGTGTGTTGAAAGTAAGTTGACTACAAGCAAAGCATAATCATACAAATTGATGCAAGTGAACACTTAATTTAAGTCAAGTTCATGCTGATAAATAATACTTTTCAACTCTAAATTGAAAACAGCATGATACTATGAACCGTGATCTTTGGATAAAATAAGAATAATAAGTTGTTTTTAATTGATCTTTTTAATTGTATTTCACTGTATCTTTTTTCCTAAAAAATATTTTGTATAATTTCATTATCAACATATTTATACATACTATATATATATATATGTATATAATATATACGTGTATACGTGATATATATATATATATATATATATATATATATATATATATATATATGTATGTATGTATGTATGTAGGCAGATTAGCTAGTGTCATTCAACTCAAAAGTAGGCAATACAAAAGTAGACAAATTCCACAGCCCATAAAAGTAGGCAATACAAATCCCAATGGCAGCCACTGCGTATACTCAATCTAAATAAAATCATACAAACGAAAGAAAACTACTTAATATTAATAATCATTTATGTTTGAAATAAAAGAAAATTTAAGTAAATCTTATATACGTCGTACATTTTGCCAAAGCAATTTTTAATCGCTTAAGCTCATTTATATTATTGCCAGTGGCCTGTTTTGCTTAATTCTCTTCAGTCTGGATTTGGATGCTGTTGCTAATGCTGCCGCTGCTGTCGGTTCATTGATTAGCTAAAGAATGGTTGTAGGCATTTCAGCTGCCGCTTGAGGATTGGCCCACGCAGCAGGAAGATAACGGATTCGGATTGGGTTACTCCCTGGAGTTAAAGCCTGCTGATGCTGATGCTGGTGGTGGTGGTGTCAGTAACAAATGCCATTCATTTCCTATGCCGAGCTGCACGTCTCTGGCCTGGCTGCTGTTGCTGCTTCTGGTGCTGTTGCTGCCTTTAGATGTCCTGGGAGTGCCTTGCGAGTGCCACTTCCATTTCCACTTCTATTTCGTGTCTTAATCTTCTGATGGCCAGCAGCTGTTGCTTCCTTCGTTCGCTCGTTGCTGCTGCTGTTGCTCTTTATTGTATTATTTCTTTCGCTTGGCATTGACTTTGACAAGTTGGCTGCTCCTTCTGACATTAGTTTGTGTTAATCTTTTACTCTGGTTCTGCTTTCTGGTTATGGTCACAGGGGGATCATCGGGGGCATAGATTTCAAATGGACTGGGGGAACTTTTTTGCTTTTTTTTTTTTTTTTTTGTTATTTCTTTACTTTTTCTTGTGCTCTTCTAAATGCAAGTTTTGAAAACTTTTTGATAGCCCAAAAAAACAAAGGCAAGTCAAAAGGCAAAAGCAAATCACTTTATGCCTCAGCCACAAAACAGGATGCCTCGTAAACTTTTACGCGCACACTTTTCCAGAAGCCAGGGTTGAGGATGGGGAGGGAGGGTTGCAGAAAGGAAGGAGGAGATTTTTCCCTGATTGTTGCGTTTCCGTTTGGTGTTGCTGCTGTTGACTTTGTCAGGTTGGTTTGTCGCCAAAAACAGAAAATAGCTTTTCATTGTTAAGCGGGAGGGGAAAAAGAAAGACGGTTATGGGGGGAGGCACGCTTTGGGTTCGCGTTGGCTTTCTCTGGTTAGGGGGGAGAGGGATTTCGGGTATGGGTTTGAGGCATACAAATGTCAATAAAATAAATACTGTTGACGCAGCGCGGTTATTTCCAACACAATCTCCATTACGGCATTTACATTTCTATGTGTGTGTGTGTGTGTGTGTCTGACGACACTTTACCTCCCTTCTTTGGTTTCTCTTTCACCATTCCCCCTCTATCACTCTCTTACACTCTGAGTGGCTGTATTTGACTTTAAGCGGCGTTAACGGGCAACGCCGACAAAAGATAAAGACATTTGAAGCCAGACAGAATTGGTGTGAGTTCTTGCTCCTGCTACTTCTTCTCCTGCGTTGATACAACGACAATTGACGGTCATTGTCATTAAGTTGGGCTCCGAATGAAGATGAGTTTTTCGCTTCATTTTTTTTTTTTATTTGCACTTGTATTACTTAGGTATGTATGTATGTACGTACGTTTCTTTTTTTCTCTCCTTCCGTCACGCTTTGCTTGTCCTTTAGTTCATTTGCCCTTATGGTCTCCAGAAAAGGTATGATAAGGCAAAAATAAAAAGAAGACCAAAAAACCAACTAAAGTACGCTTATCAAAATTGCACAGTCCAAGAAAATGAGGAAGCCGTATTTGGTAAAAAGGAAAAAGAATGGTTTCCTATGATTGAAACTAGGACTGGTTGAATGATTCATTACATTTTTCTATCCATACCGATATTTGGTTGAAAGATTTGACTTTAATGATGTATCAATGTCTCCGATATGACTTTTTATTTAATCGAATTTGGGTTTTAATATCTTAATTTCTACATTTATTTTCCTTATATGTAGCTTAAAGTCCCAGATTTTTGACTATCCTTGAGAGTTTTAATCACATTTAAATCTTATTTTCAGTCAAGTTTTCATTTAAATAAATAACTTTCTTAACTTTCACCTATTGGACAGATTTATTTTCGCCTGAAACTTTCACCCTTTTCAATTTGAAAACTTATGTATTTCAATTAAGCGAGTTTAGACCCTGAACTAAATTTCCATTTGGCTTCTCTATCTCTGTTTTGAAACACCCCAAGACCTCTCTTGGTTGTCGTCTCTCTCACTCTCTCTCTCTCTCTCTCTCTCTCTTAAGCAATTTTCACTTATAACCCCACATTCTGGCCAAGCAACTTTGGCTGTTGGTTTATCTACTACTTTATTACTGTAAATCCTTAGATAATTTATTTGATTTGTACGCGAGAATCCTACGGAGTGTTTCAAGCTGCTCTAACAGCCACAGAGCCAACACCCACACACATATACACTTATCAAACACACACACACACACACACACATATATATATATATATATATATGTATATACATATATATAGACAAACAACAACAATGAACAGAAGCAACAGCTGCCTTTTGGCTAGGATGATGATGTGGGATACGGCTAAAAGAAGGATGAGTTAGCAGTAGGGGAATGTGTCTGTGGGTGCTGATTTGTATCTGGAAACTGTAAAGTGTATCACATTACAATCAGATTAAGTTAAAGCCGCCATATGCATGTTTTTTACTCCCTTTCTATATTATTCTCTATCTCTCTCCCACTCTTTCTCTCTCTCAGTCTTTTGCACTAGCTATCTGCCTTTTCCTCTTTTATTTATATTTGTGTGTGTTTGTGTGTGTTAAATTGAATTTAAAAGTTGAATTGAAATAAAATTGAAAAAGAATTTGCTTTAGGCCTTTGGCTTTGACTCAATCTCTTTTTTCTCTATTTCTTTCCCTGTCTCTCCCTCTCTTTCTTTATATTATTTTACAGTCTCTATCCATGTAAAATCTATTTTAAGTAAATTAGGAAGAGAAGTCTGTGACCCAGCTTTCAATATAGATGGCATTTTAAAAGCCTATAAATATTTATTTGCTGTCCCAGACTGAGGTTGTTTCTTTTCTCTCCTTATCTATCTATCTCTCTTTCTCTCTCTGTCTCTCGACCTCTCTATATCGTTGTTGGCCTTTCTCAATGTCTCGCTTGTTGAGGTTAACTGATATTTTATAAGACCTTGAAGTAAAAATGTCTAATCAAATATTTAAACGGTTCGACGCGGCATTTAAATTAAGCTTGTCTCTTCATCTTCAATCATTATTTTTTTTGCCTAATTTTTTTCAACTTTCAATTATATACTTAAATATATCTATATCTATATATATCTATATATATCTATATATATCTATATATATCTATATATATCTATATATATATATATGAATATACACTTTTTGTACCACAGACTATTGTCCTTTATCACTCTCGCCGTTGCACCGTCATTTTGTTCAATTGAGAAATCAAATCGAACAATGGGTCATAGTTTTTCCATCGTTTTGTATGTTATTTGATTGCCATAGCCGTTGGGCTTAAAGTCTCTCACAGAATCAAAATCAGAATCGGAATCAAAATCAGAAACCACAAAATGTCATGCTACCTAGTTCAGGGGCTCGCTCAATTTTTGTTCGTCCGTTCGTTCGTTCGGTCTCAATCAATTTTATTTTCTTTTGTACAGTTAGCGACGTTATCCACAACTACTCCACTGCAGCCTCTCCCCATCTATAGCCTATAGCTGACAGGCTGCCCTCCCAAACTTCCCTTTTTCCACACTGTGTCTGTGTGTTTGTGTGTGGCTTTTTTTTTTTTTTTGTTTGCCTTTGCCATGGCTATTGACCAATTTGTAGACCATCATCAAGTGTGAAATTTCCAATTTCCGTATTGTCTCTTTCCCTTTTCCCAATATCTTTTCATTCCCTTCTCACAGAACTAAATCTAAACCATACATCTCTGCTGTAACACTCCCCCGGGGGTTAGGTTTCATGCAAATCAAACTGCATCGTTTTCAACTAGTTGTTTGTGCAATCTAAATTTAGTTTGAGCTCGAACCCATGATCTTTGTTTGGTTTTGATGGTTATCTATACGGTAATTCGCTGTGATAAGAGATTAAAATTGTGCCAAGCACCTGGAGATAATGGTATATAAAGGGACTTTGATAATAAGATGGATATAGAGCTCAAATCAAACTTTATTAGCCTGTAAACTAATCATAGCATGATTCTTACAAAGCGTATTTAATATTCTAATAAACTTTACCTTCGTACACAAAAAATATCGATATTATAATTCCGTTCTATTGGAAAAAGTTTAAATTTAAAAGAATGCAATATTTTCCATATACAATTAGATGCCTAAATATATAAATGGAGAGGAAGTTCCGCCGGGAAGGAATTGCAGATAAATAAAGAAATATTTATTTTTCTTACCCTTACAGATAATTTTTGAAGCATACTTTTGGGAGCACTTTTGCTTCAAATTATTATTTGTACTTTTATGTGCAGAAACATTGTAACAATTCGATTCTGAGTTTCTGTAGGTGTAACTCTTGAGATACTTTCAGTTTCAATTGAAATTCAAGTTCAAAACTCCCCGCCCCAAAACCAAATGTAACTAATCCTTTTCGTTTTTAAACTCATTTGCATAAGTTAAGACATATTTCTAAATTACCCAACACATCTTGCTTGGCCTCGTTTCCCGTTTACTCTAAACGGAAACTTCAAAAAGCCTTCAAGAAAGTTTAATTGAATTTAATTAAAAACGTACAAATTGATTTTTCTGGCCAAGACTTCAAGAATCTTTTAACAGGAATCATCCCATCTTTCACTTTTCGCATTAAGCTTAGGCCAAGGTTTTTTGCTACGTTTGCCCTTTCCCCTCTTTTGGCCATAACCCTTAAGATGAAGAGAGCCTTCAATTAATGGCGCTGAAGCGAAAGTTTAATTGAAAGATATTCACCATAATAATTACACCTGTCCAAAATTTCAACGTGTTCAATTTCACGAATGATAAAACTCAAATTAAGATTAGGCACTTTCTATCCTAGCCCACCTAACTATAACAACAAAAAGGATGGGAAAGGGGGACGGGGGTGCTAGGCTAAACAACTTATTAAAGGTTGCAACTTCCTTGCCAGGCAACAGTCAGTCAACATGACCCGCACAGTCAATTATTGATGATTATGGTTCAGGGGAAAAACCCTTTCTTTCCTTTTCTTATCATTTCTGGTCTCGATTCCTTTAAAGCCGCAAAACGATTCAATGGAAATAAAAGGCAAACTCAATGTACATTTTTCTTTTGCTCTTTTCTTCGTTTTTGTTCGACTAAAATAAAAAAAAAACATAAATGGCAGTTGAAGGCACTAGGCAATCAAACAGAAAGGCGGCTGCCGACTGCTGCCTGTTTCCTGCCTGAATGTGTCTGCAAATGGCTGCCGGTTAAATTGGCAACACTTTATCAAAAAATATAAAAAGCACTAAAAGTCAAAACGCAGAAATGCATATATATATATATATATATATATATGTACATATTTACATATACATATATAGAGATGTAAATGTATATATATATTTATATAAAAGGGTAACAGAAAAAAGGGACAGAGTCCAAACTGAGGCCGTGTCTAGGACCTTTGCATATAGATTGCCAATAAGTTGTAGATGAAGCTGGCACATCAGTAGAAGTTCTATCATCATCATCAACATCATTGAAAAATATATGCAAATGATTTTTGTATATGATTTGACTATTTTACATTTATATCAAACCACAAACATTGAAATTGAAGTTCAAACGATGTCAGCTTTAAATTTTTCTATATAATTTGTATTACTTTCGTTTTTGTTTTTTCACTTTTATCCATAAAAGGTTTCAACGAAATGAATGCATTCATTTAATTTGTGCTGATGCAGTAGCCGACTTTTTGTTTTAATTTTTTTTGTTTTTGATACTAGCAAGATTGATGAGATGACTTTGTTTTCTGTTTTTCAGTTTTCTGTTTGTTTTTATGCCTGAACAGGCAACAGTGCTCCCTTTTTTTGTACCCTTCTTTTTCATATGTACTGCATGTGCTTGATTGAACACCATTGATGATGTTACACGGAGTTGTGTGTGCTTTTTTGCTGCTTGCGTTACTCAAAAATTTGTTCTCTCGAAAAAAGAGGTTCACAATTTCAACTTAGAATGTGCTGAATTTAAGCTTAGACCTTTGTACATGAACCTCTTACTTAATCAATCCCTACCTGATTCTACTATCATCCCTTTTTCAATCCAAATTGTGGGCGAATTGGTTTATTAAAGTGCACAATTTTACAGTATTTTTGGGAGTTGGATTAAATAAACACTGATGACAACATTGTTGAGTTGTTTTAGTTACATATTTAAAATTTGTTAAGTTAAACCAATAATATAGTTTACATTTACTGGTGATCCATTTTAATATTTGGGCTGATTGAAAATATCAACTACCAATTAAGAAGCAATTTGATTATGTATATAACAACCGAAACACGTAAATAGACACACGCTCATAATAAATTCAATACCCAACGAAAAATAAAACACACACACACACAATCCAATCACTCTATCATGTCACAATTCATATGCCTCTCCTATTTCAGAATTTCCCTCCCTTCAATGTTTGCTAATGTTATTTTAATCAGACCAAAAAATATAATTTCAATAAATCCGAAAATAGTCTGTCTATTTTCTCCATGTAAAACAACAATCCCCACCTGACATGTTCGCTCGGTACTAAGGCCCAAAGAGTAATTAGATTGAAAATCAGACAAATTGACAAAATGGGCGGGGTCGGTGGTTGTGTGGGTGTGGTAGTGATAGTCGGTAGAGAAAACAGGCATAAACCGTTAATTAGCTATGCAGTTTCCACTCTGAGTGACCAAATTTTGAGTCGAGGATTATGATGGCAAATTGGTAACGAGCAATGGAATTACAATTAACCTATCGCTTGTTTTTTTTTTCTTTGGTTTTGCTCTTATTCACCATTTTCATTTCTTTTTGCTGAACTCTTAAGATGAAACCACAGAGAAGTGGTAAAAGAGAATACAAAAAAAACAAATGTAAATGAAACCTAAAGTCGACTTGAATGTATCCTGCAACAAGCAAAATATTAATGTAATATTTATAATAATAAAAGAAATAAGCATTTGCTATTTTTAAGTTTAATGAAATGATAGATATTGAATAGAAAAATGTATACTGTAATATAACTTGAACTTGATATTTTTCTGATCTATTTATGTATCATAGATTCCAAGGACTTTTTAACTCTATTTATACAAGGGTATAGCAATTGAAGAAAGAATACCAAAAAGATGCTGAATATCCCTAGACAATGGCCAACAGCAGCAAGCGGGCAATGTGAATTATTCAAAAGGTAGACTGAATATATATATAAGTATATATATATATATATCCATCGCGTATCCACCGCGATATATATATATATATATATATATATATATATATATATATATATATAAAACGCGATGGATACGTCTACATTTGAAAATTGCAAATGCTGCAGAATTGTTTGAGCCGCAACAGAAAGAGACAGGCGGAGGCGTCGGTTGAATGTAAGCGAAGAGAACGAAGCTGGCTGAAAAGTGCCTTGGCCAAATGCATTAAATTCAGTTTTCCTGCAACTGAGACAACAGTTGAGTAAATTATAGCGACGAGTCGCCAAAACTGCCAAACGAAAGAGCCAGCAGAAACGTAGCCAGAGCCATCGTCATGGCCATAGTCGTACCCAGAATAGGCTATAGAGCTGAAGACGAAGATAGAGTTGGGGACGGAGATGGAGACGAAGACGTGAACAGGCACGCTGCTGCCGGAGTCTGAGTCTGGCCTGTTGGTCTGTTGAAATTTTTATGAAGCCAAAGTGTGGAAATTTTTTTCCTTCTTTGCTGGCAATTTAAATTTTCTAGATGAACAACTTAAAAAAAAGAAAGAAACCTAGAGAGTAAAAAAAGAAAAAAAAACGATGGAAAAAAAATCATCAGTTCAAGTTTGTATTGAGGAAATTGAAACAATGCAAAATGTCAAAAGAAAAATGAGAAAGGAACAAACTTAATATTGAAATCATTGCATTTTATTGTATGCTTCGAATTCCACATGACCTGTATTAAAAAAAACAATATTTAAAATAAAATGTTTTTTTTTTTTGGTAACTTTTCTGCACTGTCACACGTTGGATCAAATCCGAGGGAATGAAAGTAAACAAAAACACTTTTACTACTTTTTAATGCCTTACATTGACAGAATTTTGAATTTAAAATAGAAAAGTAATATATGTATAAGTATCTTTACTTAAAATATATACTTTATAATTGGCATATATTTTCCTATTTAATTTAATTATTTTATATATATTTTTGTTACTGCGGTGTAAGTCTTTATCTCTGAATTGTGTAATTTAATTCTTTTTTGTGCCCCACAAGCAATATAAGCTCGAAGTAAAAGAAACTAGCAAGCAACAACAATGAACTTGTGGAATTTCATTTTCTAGCGAAATATCAAAATTAAAATCTGAAAACTGAGATGAAGGCTCTACATGATTGGCATTAACTGAAGCATAGTGAAATGGAAACCCATTAAAAAAATGTAACCAAATTACATCCGTTATACAAAATCTGTCTCTTTGAGTTTCTGCTATAGTTTTACTTTTATAAAAATATTAAAGAAAACATGAAACCTCTCAATTAAACCACTTATTAACTCTGTTTGTTTAAACAACATATTTTACTTTTTGACCAAACAACCATTGCGTTCCCCAATTACCTTAATCTAACATTGAAGCAATTCTTAAAGCTTTTTTGACCATTATAAAAATTTCTGGAAAATGTCTAAAAATGATCATATGTATATAAGAAAATACGGTCTTCAAATACGATGAAGAAAAACTTGAAGGATAATATATTTAATTTTATGTTACAGTTAATCTAGCGATTACCCATGACATTGGTTGTCGGCAAGCAATTGCTGACTGGCAAACCAAACAGTTTAACTGACACTTCGTTTTTTTTTCGAATATAAGAGAGAGAGAGATTACATTTATTTTTTTTACTCTCTTTGCGACTGCGTACGAAGTTCAACTTATATTCGGAGACCGTTTCGAATCTAAACAAAAATTTACTTTGCTAAAAAAAATAAAAACTAACATTTCATTGGCTGAAGCATGTGTCACAAATTAGAAAAGAGAAGAAAAACAACAACAAAAAAAAAACAGAAACCGAAACGAAGGCTGTCCCAAGATATTGAGGTAGGACAATAACTAAAAATAAAGCAAATCTTTGATCATTTTATTTAAATTAATGAAATTTTGAAATATTCGTTATGTAAAAATTAATAATTTTCGAATATTCGAAATGAATTGATACATTTTTTTTTCTATACAACTTTTGTTTTGAGGTCCCTTTTATGAGAGCGAGGGGACAACAATTCATGACATTCACTTCAAATGGTTGGAGGATTTACAACGAACAACCATATGGGCGACAGACCATCATCATCCACATCCGCAACCACATCCACGTCGTCATCGTGTCTGCTGCTGGTTTTTTTTTTTATATTTATTGCATCATTCAATGTTATAAACTCGCATATTAAGTGGATTGATGTATTAATATTTAAACAGGGATTTGGTACTGGCAGAGCGTTTCACTAGTACTGAAACCGAAACCTTTGACCCTTTTGCTGCTAACATATGGCCAAGCATTTGCATATCGATTTGAGTGTTCACGATTTCTCATCTCGACAAAACTTAACTATAATTACCGCCATAAAAACAAATAAACCCCGCCTGACCTATGCCCCGCTTTATCCCGCATTACAGTACATTACAGCATTGTGAAGTAAGTAAAATTCTTTTTCTTCCGCTTTTATTCTGTTTTTGCTGTTTGTGTTCGTGTCTCATAAATAATACATAAAGGCGTCGCTTTACTTTTTTTTATGATGCTGGGAACATATTTTGAAAAATGTTTATAAAATGACGTTGAAAGCGTACAAGTCATAAATAATGCCTTCGACTTGTGTGAGTGAAGGCGGCAACTGGCGGCGGAGGGGAGGTGTAAAAGGTAGTTGGAAAGTGTCGCAGTAATTTGAAATTAGCACGCGTTTGACATGCAAATATCGGAAAATGAACTTAACCCCTTACTTTCTTACTTACTGATGCAGGGACAAATTATGAATTGTAAGAGACAACATGGCGTATGATTAATATGATAAACCAAAACGTATCCCATACAGATTCTACTTCATAAAAAACAAAACTAAACTGAACTAAACTAAAAAGAAGCATGTGTTTAGAATGTTTCTTACGCAAACAAAACCTTCTGTTTGGCATACAAATTAGGTAAAAGTTTTCTTTCAAAACGATTTAAGTTTGACCTAGTTTAAATGGGAATTAAATAAGAGGATATTTACCAGTGTAGAAAATAGCCTATCTATAATAGAAAGCATTTCCGAAAATAACATATCGTTATTCCAGAAGGATATCAAAATATTGTTTCAATCCGTTCTGTCGCCATTAATTTATTTTATTAGATGTGTGTCACTTCACGACTGCGAGCATACGTTCAATTAATCTGATGTTCATATCAAAGATATTTGACCAACGAATTCAATCAGTTATAGAACCGAATAAGAAAATTTAAATTAATAATTTAATACATAATATTTAAAATAAAACAAAAAATAATTCAAAATTTAAGATAAATTTCAATTTGCATCCTTGTTATTTGTCAATTTGTCAAACATTTAGAATTGATTGCCGTTGGTTAATATATCTCATGTAACTTTAGTTTGTTTTAATTTGATTTAGAATCTGTCAATAATAATTACAATTTAAAGTAGAAAATCTTTTTATAGTCGAAATATCTACATCGAACGGACGTTTAAGTTGGCATTCGACGTTTGAAATAAATTTTGCAAATGACATTTAAACAATTATTTTCAATTAATTATGCCAGTGACACACAGAGCCCTCCGCCGTTCCCTCTCTTGTGGAATCCCATTCCCCAACAAAAGTCCCATCCATGCACTCTAACTCAACTCGTGCACCGAAAACCCATAACCCAAAACCAAAATGCCTAAAAGGCTTCTTCTTAGAGAAGAGGTCACTGGCTTCTACCGCTTCTCCATCATCCTCCTGTCCCCGTCTCTCTCTCTTCACTTCATGCTTGTACCTCTCACCTGGCAGTTGATTATTCTCACTCATGTATGTATGTTGGCATACGCACACACACACACATATACACTTTAATTGTGGGCTGTGTGTGGACGTGGCCACGCCCACACTGCAAACACAATCGATTAACATTTAATTGCATCTGCAATAGGTACAGCTGCCCCACAAATTCATCGTTCAGGTAATCGAAATTATTGTTGTCCAGCTAGAAGAGGAAATATTTGTTCGGCTAGGAGTTGTGTTCTTCCCAGGACATGGAACGGGATGTGAGCCGCCTATTGAAGGATCACAATCAAATCCAGTCCCAAATACTAACTCGGCCTGCATCAATCAGGGAACCACTCAACGCAGCTAATAGCCAAAGGCCAAATCAACACGCATGTTTTCCGCTTTTTCAACTCTTTTTTTCTTTCACTTAATCCTTTTCCTTTTCCGGTTATAAACACAAAAAAGAGAAAAAGAAAAACGAAGAAAAACCCAAAACAAAAGTTTGAAGGCGTTTTCCTGCGGTCGCTCAGAGCATTTGCTTTGCTTTTTTTTATTTGTTGCTCTCGGCGACAACAAAAACACTTCCGCATTTCACACACTCCTTCCATACCACACCGCACAGTATACCCCCCTCTCTGTCCTCCTTTACATTCCATGTTGAGCCAAAAATAACATTTGAATACCAAAAATGGCAGGACTAACAATGCTGAGACTGGGAATTGGCCATGGCCATGGAGATGATTCAATTGGAGAGAGTGCTGAGGTAGAGTCGGAATCCAAGGCTGGGGGCAGGGGTGGGGACAGGGTGTAGAGGGGGATGTTTCAGTTATTTTGGCTATTTTTATTTCTCTTCATTCGTCGCTCTGACTAAATGACACTTTTTCCACATTGCTGTAGCTGGTTGTCGCTCCCTTTCACTTTTCTTCCCTCTCTTTTTGACAGACAAATAAACCTGCAGACTCACTCATCCTATTCCCTAGGTTTTTTTTTTTCTAAATTGGCACATACCATCCTTCCTTCCCATCCGTTTCACCCCCTTCGCACTCACTCATTCAATTGAATATCGTTGGAATCCGCGTTACAGGACATTAATATTTGATTTTGTTTGTTTGTTTTTAATTTACTCAAAAGCAAATTTATTTCTATTCGAGCGATCGAAAAATCAGACGAAAAGTCAATCGAATGCATTCAATGCGATAGTATGAAAGAGTGGGGTAGGGGTAAATCGATATGCAGCGATAGCATTAAGGGGTAGGGGAGACTGGGGAAGATGAAGGTGAAGTGATGTCTGGGTTATGGCTGCTTTGTTTTTGCCAAGGTGCTGCTTCATTTGAAAGGATAAAGTTCTTCATCTTCTTCTCATCTGTCCTGATGAGTTTTCCATGGGTGGTTTTCCCATTTTAAAGGGAAAAGGTTAAACTGAAAACATTTTCTCTGACACTTTCCTTTTTTCGAAAAGGATTCTGGATTCTGTGTGACCCAGAAATAAATCGCAAAAGAACTTAAATTTCTATTTCTATTTTTCATCTTCATCAGCATTAGCTTAAGAGCAGCTCACATGATGATGAGGGTGAGGAGTAGGTGGACGGCGAGGGTGAGAGGAATCAGCATGAAAGAGAAGGGGTAGCGGGGAATGTGCCAGCTGTTAATATTTTGACAATGATGCATAAGTCCTCGACCTGGACATAAACTGGACAGAGTAGGACTAATGCCAGCCAAATATGCAGACAGACGGACAGACAAAGAAAGGGAAAGACTGCGAAAGAGAAAGAGAGCGTGTGTGAGAGTGGGACAGACAGACAGTGGCCCAAGATGAATGCCGACAGTTTGGATGGGAAATCCAAAATTTCATATTCAGGCCAGGCTCAACATTCAACACTCAACACTGAACACTGGAAACATTGCTTGTCCTTCGTCCTTTTGCTGATGTTGTTCTTCTGCTGCTGCTCCATCTTCTTCTGCTGCTGTTATTGTTTTAGTTGTTTTGGTTGCTTTGCTGACTGACTGACGGACTGAGTGACACCTTCATTAGTTATTCAAAAATTGTCGAGGTCGAGTTGGAAATGCTGTGCAGGAGGAGGAGATAGAGCATCAACTGGAATTGTGTCCAAATGGTTGCAAATGTCTTAGGCCGAGAGAGAAAGGCATATGGTGATCCTGTCCCATTCCCCCCTCTCAGACAGAAATGACTGATGAAGTCCACGTGTGAAATCATGTCCTTTAAATGGAAATTTTCTGTTACACATTTTGGCATAATTTGATAGAAGCACTTAAAGCATGCGGGTGTAAAGGAAACGAAAGGAAAGGAGCTAGACCAATACAATACCCTGAGATTATCATTTGGGCGATTTATTCATTTCAATTCAATTGAATTTGACAAGGGTTCGTATCGGAGCGAGCTTTGCCAACCAAAATGAGTGAATAATTGCGCAATACAAGCGATATTACAACATTTTTAATCGCTTCAATTGCCAATTGGCAATGACAGCAATTGTTGTCCTTGGAGCGTGTTAATGAGTTGTTAAGAGGCCACTTCCCCAATCTCCCACCCATCTCCCACTCCCACCCATCCCCAATTCACCTATCCATTCAGTATTGTCTGCTGCTCTCTCTCATTCAACAGCGATAAATGTCAATTGCACAATTCCATGCCATGACCACGCCAGATTCGTCCATTGAGTCAAAGTTCCAGACCTCGACTCAACTCATTACTTGCCCAAAATGCAAACTCGCCCATTGAGAACCATGAGGAGGTGGAGCATCAAACAATGGCGTTGCGTTGCGTTTCGGTGCGGTGCGGTGCGGTGCCTGGTCTGGTCTATCCAGGGCCAAGTGGGGCTCATAAATCGGCGGCTGGTGCTGGCTAATGCCAAAGTGGGCACTTCATTTTGCCGGCTGCCATTGGCAAAACCCAATGATGATCTATTTAACCCCACGGAATGGAGACTGTTGGACTGGGAATCAGTCTCATCCACATCGCATTAAATCCTAACAAGTGAAGGAAAACTTTTTAAAACGTTTTATTAATTTCGAGGGGTCAAGTCAACCAAACAAACATTTTATCCTTCTCCTCCTTCTCCTCCATCTTGTCCGTCTTCTTCTCCTCGATTGGCAACTTTTTTCCACTTTTGTCTGAGTTTGGCATCGCTTTGCTTGACTTGCCCTGATTCAAGTTGAAAGCAACTCGGATACAATAGCGAAACCCGGCTCGCCCACACACACACACACGCACACACACACACTCAAGTGTATGTTTCTATGGTCATTGAAATTGGCAGCTTGCTGAGATTGAAGATTGAGTGGAGCGACTCGATTTCAGTGGCCAGAAAAGTTTATCTGCTTTCATCTGTTGGCCATTTACATCATTTTCACAATTAAATTTCCCCCCTCACTCTGTCTCTTCGTCTCCTATATGTAAGAGCAAATTTTTCCATGACTTATGCAAATGTTGAATCATCATTCACCGAAATTTCCTTGAACAAACATCACGAACTTGGAGTATTAACTTTACTCTCCGTCTCACTAAAATTCCCAGTCACAGTCGTCTCGTCTCCTCCGATGCGGTCTAGTCTGGTGTCCCTCCCTTTCGATTAGAGACAATGTCAAGACGTCAAGGGAAATTGATTTATTGCCACGGCAAAAGCCACAGGTGTTCATGTTCCATGTTCTATGTGCCATGTCCCAAGACCATGTCCTCCCCCATTCACAACAGTCACTTGCGGTCGCCATCTGTGGCGAATCCTTGCGGCCTAATTTTCACTTTGTCCTGTCCTTTGTTTGTTGTTCTTGTCGTTGTCCTTCAATGGGAACTTTTTGCGGTTGGGTGTTGACAGGCGGCGGCAGCATTGAAGGCGATAAATCCAGGTGACATTTAAAATCGAATTTTTCGTCAAGTGTTTAGCATAATCAGTGGATCCGGGCGAATGGTAATGGGAATATAATGCCAAGACAAGAACAGATAACAGAGAGTGGCAAAAAAAAAAAAGGACAGTTTAATTAAATCTAAATCCTGCCTGAATGCTGTCAAGTGGGATAACTCAAAAGGTATATGTACATATTTAATTTGAAACCAGAAAATAAAAAAAATGTGTATGACAATTATTTTGAGAGTTGAATGAAATTAGCTACAATTTATTTCTCTAGGAGAGAATATGAGCATAGGAGATGCACGGTTGCAAAAACAGAGAATGAAAGATTATCTTGATATCACATTTAAACGGCAATATTGGCCGGTTCACTTGGCGTATGAGTAATGTTAATTAATATTTTCGTCTCAATGGTATGAATTATTGTTTTCTCATTTCTTAACTGTTTCCCCATTTCCCCCAGCTTTAGCTTTCTTGCTGCTTCTCGAGCAATTCATTAAGAAAATGAATGATTGCCGAACACCTGGTAGCAGCAAGGAACTGACGTCCTTTTTCATTCCATCTTCATCCTTTTGCCGTTTCTGCTGCCATTGCTTATGCTGTTCATTTCTGATATGTTCAATATGTAAATTGTTGATGTTTTCTCTCGTGTTTCTTTAAAGTTTTCAACAATTTAATATGGATATTTTTGGCCGTAGGCAATGACAATTATTATGCCATCTGGTTTTGGATTGATTACAGTTGATGTAAGCAAATATTTTGATTTGGACTATATATTCAAATTTGATTTATTACATAGTCAAATCAAATTGCAAGTCTCAACTCAAATTACATAATTTGTCTTTGAAAACTGTGTTGACTTTTACCCTAACAGCAGCTCAAACTTTGGTCTGGTCTAAAGTTTTATGACAACAGCTTAGCCTGCCACCCCCGCCATCCCACAACTACACTCACTGTGCTTCTCAACTTCATACATTAATGTCTGTAATATATATATATATATGTATATAAATATATACATACATACATACTATTATATGTAGATACATACATATATATTTACACATACTCAACCCTTTAGACATGCCTGGCAAAGTCATTACTCAGGAGGAACTTGCAAGTGAAAAGTCGTTAAATCAATTCTTCTTCATCTTCACTTCTTGTATGAGTACATGCTGAAGGTTAACTAAGTGAAAAAGTTTTCCCTTCCAAGGTTGAGGATGATAAATCAACATTTTCCCAGGTTTATGAATTTTTACTTAAATTTTTTTTCCCTTCTTATTTTTTTATTCAACTTTTACTTTGCGTTTGCCTAAAAGCTTACAAAATTGTCAGTGACAATTGTAAGTAAGTGAGACTAGAATCAAAGTGAAAAGTGTTTTCCCTCTCGCTTTGCATTTTCTTTTCGTTGAGGGCCAAAACTTTTCTGGTCAAATGAAAGCAAATATATTTCATTTTCAAATCTCGCCACAAAGCCTCAAGCAGCTCGTAAATCTTCTTTTTCCTACGAAAAAGCCTCCAAGGAATTTTCATTTAAAATTTTAATTAAGTGTAAATTTTCTTATAGGCCTTCGAATTAAATAAAATGAAAGTGAAATTAAAATTTCATCTCAATAGCTTTATGAACGAATTTTAAAATTTTCGATTTGGCATTAAACTGTAAGTGTTCACTTAGTTTAGGTTTCTTAGATTCGTTCCCGATTTAAATCGCAGAATCATTCCCATATGCTTAACTCTATAAATTAGCTATTTTATTTTTATTTTAATCAGTTATCAATAAAAATCAAGAGTTAGACAAGAGTTGGTCACTAGTTATCTTTCTTAAATGCATATTTTTTAATACAACTTTTTTGGCTTAATATGATTTCAAAGTTCATCATCTACCAAATTAATATTTTGCTGTTTAAAACATAATTTGATTATGTGGTGGTTATTTCTCAATCTGCCCTCGTATTTGCCAATCAATATGGCATGTTGTATGCCCACCCCTTTTCCCCTTTTAACACCGTTAATGGCTGATTTAATGAAATCTGTATATGTATAAATAAATGTTCAATATCGGCCACATGTGTACACACAATATCCAGCTTCACTCCATTTTGCCGTCTCTGTGTCTCCAGTCTCTTCTGTTTGCATAGTAATAAGTATGCATTATAAATGCCATTTTGCAGACTTTTCTCTGCTTTCACACTGATACACACACACACACACATACAGAAAGAGAGAGAGAGTGAGAGACATGTTTTTATGTCAATTTAACCACAAAACATTTTAAGTGAATATTAATTTGTATAGTTTTCCATCTTTTTTTTTTTTATTTCACAAGCATTTTAATGGGATTTAATGTGTGCACTTAAAGGTATTTAAATCGATTGGATTTATTGATCGAAGAGAAAGAGAGAGAAGAGCAAAATAAAGTTGAATAAAGCGAGAAGAGTGAAAAAAAAAATGAGACAAGGGTAGTGAGGTGGTGAGAGAACAGGAAAATGTAAACAACCAAACAACAGACAAGGCGGAGAAATTGCAATTTGTTGTTTAAAGCACACGGAAGCATGCTAGAAGCTCGTATCTCTAGCGGAAAATCCCTGCCAACGGAAACCTGCAACAACAATAACAATAACAACAACATCAGCAACTTGGGTCAGTCATCAATAACCATGGAACACAGGAACTTTAAACACAAACACCAATAGCAACAACAACAGCAATAGCAACAGAGCAACAGAGCAAGAGTAAAAGCCGGCAACGTCTAGCCCCTGGCGATATGTTTATCAGATTAAGATAGAAGCATATGATCCTAGCCAAAATGGAGGAGTGAAAGAGGCAAGGACTAGTCAGTAGTCAGCCAGCCATTCTCTAATTTTGCGGTCACCAATCGACGTCTCGTCGTCGTCGTCATTTGGCAGGGACTAAATGCTTTTGCGGTTTTCTGATGGTTTCTGCCTAATGAACGGCGACATTAAATAAAATGTCGGTCAATTGTCCTTGCGGCTGTGATCATTGAACGGGCCGAGCCAACAACGAGACAAGGATGCATCTAGCCATCTAGTGAACAAGTTGAGCTATGCGTGTGGTAATTGATTTTGTAAAAGATTCATCCTTCTTTTTCTCTTCTCTATATGTGTGTGTGTATGTCTATGTGTGTTTCTATACCCTGTACCTAAAAGGGTATATTTAAGTCCCTAAAATTTTTTTGTAGATCTGGATAGTGTATACGCAGATCACGTTAAGTTCTAATGTTTTTCACGCCCACTTTCGCCCCCAAATATTAAATTGATGGCGATTTCAAGACAGTTTAACTTTGTTTAGTACTTTTACTTGGTACAGGATATACTCAATGTCGACTTGCTACACTTTTCTTTTTGTTGTGTAACAAACTTTGGGAAAAACTTTCCAGCGGCTTTGTTGCACTTGTTAATAATTAAAAACCAGCAAAAGAAAAAAAAAGAAACGTAACAGACAAAAACCCGAAACTCAGAACTTGTTGGTTCCTGCAAGAGCAACAAGCTAAAAGCGCTAGTTAACTGCTAAAAGTAGAGAATTATAAAAAATTATAGAAATTACTAAATGCTCTTTGAAGAATCATATCATAAAAAAAAATCTATTACACTACTTATTCGATCTATGAGATCATTTGAAATGTGTAAAAACAAAACAAAATAACGTAAACCTTTCATCGAAAAGCACTAGAATTGACTAGTTTGACCACACTTAAAGTCGAATAATTCGAATCGTAAAATGTAAGTTTTATAACAGAACAAAAATTTTGTTGTGCACGAATCATTTGTCATTACGACAAAACTAGCTATTTCGCAGTTTTATCTAACAACCAACAAACTGTGCTATCAAAATGAGAATTGATGGGTCATCCGCCAAGTTGTCCTCTTTTTTGAGCATCAAATGGGAAAGAAAGTTGTCAATGCATTTGAAGCGTGTATCAAAAAAGGTTTTAGGTACATATCAAATTGTAAAGATCATAATAAAAAATAATTATATATAGAATAGTAATAGTTGCTGATTAGATCAGTTAAACATTACTTAACTGATTGTAACCGAAATTGATCAGAGACAATTAACAATTGATAGAGTTCTCTTACAAATTTAAGCATAAAAGATTGATATCATTGGACACTTGATACAGTAATGCACATTTAGGAAAATGCAGCAACATTTTCCCCCACACTTTTCAATTGGTCAATGCTTATATAGGGTGTAAGAACTTTAGAATTTAAAATATTGAAAAACCATTCACCATAACACATACTCGAGCTTATACACGGATAGACAGGGAAAAAGAAAGAGACAGAGACATTTAGTCAGTCAGACAGACAGACAGAGAAAAAGAAATAGAGACAGAGACAGAGACAGGGACGAAGAGACAGCCAAAAATAATTCAAAGCGACGCGCTTATTAAATATTAACACTTTAATCTACTCGATGGTTGTGTGGGTTTCATATGTATATATGTGTCGATGTATGAGTGTGTGTGGGTTAGCTTCCGCAATAAAAATGGCAACTTATCCTATACAAATATCCAAGCGACTACTTCTCAACAGACTTTTGTGAGCTGCATGTTAAACAGTTTTTCAGCTCGGGCAATTGAAAAATAAGCAAAACCCAAAGCCAAACACAAGACATAAAACTAAAACTGAGGCAAACACGCGAAGCCGCAGCAAGTCCGTTCACCATAAATTTCGCTAAAAAGAAACATGGCTAACATAAACACACACACTGAAACACATACAAACAGACACACACACACACACACACACATAATAATTATATGCCTAAAAACCAAAAGACCGAACAACGACCACAAATTAAATCAACAAGCAACTGAGCAAACGCCCACTGAGAAAATTTCTTAGTTCTTCTCGTGTTTTTTTTTTCCTTTTTATATTCTCGTTTTGTTTGCAAAAATATGAAAAAAGGCATTAACATTCACGCCCACGTTAAAAGCACATAAATAGGCGTGGCTGTGGCAACACTTCCGGCTGGCTCCGCCTGAAATTATGCTACACAAAATGTTGCATATAATTTAGACTAGGAAGAAGCCATTAAATCACCAAGCGCAAAAGACAATTGAAAGGTACGAACATCAACAGAAAGAGAGAGAGAGAAAGAGAGAAAAACAATGCTAGAGGCAGTGTAACAAAGAGGGGAATAGTGAGGGAGGCAGACAAGTGTTGAATTGGAAACGCCTAAGCTTTGTAAAGGAAATGATTTAGAATCAGGTAATGCAATTTATTAACCAGAAAATGTAATTTGAATTCCCTCCACTTCCCCGCCAACAAAAAAAAAACACACGATAGAAATAAGAGGAGAATAAAACAAAATGAACTATGGCAAAGGAACTCTAAATGCCAGTTAAAAGAACTTCAGGAACTGCAAGGGACATTCATTACACACAAAAACATATTCACATTCCAAATGATTTATTTGCAAAAGTGGATTATACATAGTATATGGTAAAACATATTTTATTGTATATCTTGAAGAGAATTCTTGAAATAATTTTGTGGTAATTTCGCCATTATAGAATTTTAGTATTTTATAATGGTTGGCTTTAATGTCTTATCGATTTAAGCTTTTTTCTATAGCTATTGGCAGCTAATTGAAAACATAAAAATTCACACTTGTTGACTTGAAGTTTAGCGGCAAAAAGGTGTAGAGAAGTTTTGGCTTCAACCGCACACACACATCCAAAGACACACATACATATATCCATTGAGTTGTGATTTTTATTGTTTCGAACTTTGTGCCCCAAAGGTGTTTTTCCTCCCATTTCGCTTTTCCACCGTTTTGCTTTCCTGTTTGTTGTTTGTATGGTATAAAAGTTTGCTACCATTTAAAGGGGTTTGTTATTGTTGTTGTTTATTATAGCCAAAGCTTAACTTCTGCTGTTTATCTGACCCAAGACAAACTCATAAATTTTCGGCAAGTTTTGAAGAGATTCTCTCTCCTCATCCTGCCAGAAAATTGAAATTGTTAATATAATTGATCGATTAATGGAGATAAAAGTGGATTAATTTAGCTAATATGTTAAAAAAAAAAATGATTAATAGCCGATCATTTGTCAATATTTATTATTCAATTACATAAATGGTTAAATAAAAATAACTCGGATGTGAAGTAAATGATAGCGACACCTTTTTCTGTATGCTCTAACTAGAAATATTGTTTGCGACATTTTGTTTTTGAAATATTATTTGGTTAACATCATTTTGTTAGATAACTAATTGAATATATTATGAAGTTGGACTCTTATATTTAATGGACTTTGGTTACTTGTCAGATTTTTCATAAATGTCTAATGAATTTAGCTGATTAACGGATTTGCTACACTTCTATTTGACTTGCCATTTTCTTTTTAAACAACAACACCAACTAAAAAGCTTTGTTTTTTTTTTATTCAACTATTTTTTTGCCATTGAAAACTTTCTAATTTTATCAAATTCACAAGCCAAAATTGTGTGCATAATTTTATTATTTTGGGCAAAAAGCACTTGAACAAACTTCATCTAAACATGCAGTCAACCCAAACTCGCCGCTTACCCCATCCATCCTCCTTCCTCACCATCTCTTAGCAGCCATCACAGACAATTTTGAGGTTTGTTGTTGTTGTTTTTGTGTTCACAAACAGCAATTAAAATAAATTACATTTTGCGATTTTAATTGCGTCTAATTGCAGGTAAAAGCCAGAAAAACTTTTTAAGGGGTAAGCGAAAGGAGTCGTCGGGGATTGAGGAGTGGAATTGTCAGCTTTACTTGCCAAAAATTAATTTTGGCAGTTGTCAGTTTTGTTGATGATAATAATGATAAGCATAATTATAATGATGAAGATGATAATTATGATGATGATGACAAAGCCAAAATGAATCGCAACGCAACGCAATGCAAAGTTTCAATGGCCACTCACCCAATCCACAGACAAAATGGACAATTGCATTTTCCATTTGACTAAAAATACTATAAATGTACAAGAGATATAAGACACACACACACACACACATGGAGAGAGGGAGAAAGATAGACGAATCCACTCTGCGTACGTAATTGTTTGCCATTAAACTTTTATGAGTGACAATTTGGTCGAGTTTTTCCATTGCAATTTTCCAAAGTTGATTGACACAAAATAAAAAAAAAAAAACAAATAATAATAACACAAAACAGCGGGTAAAGTAGAGAAAACAACATTTTGCCTGAACGATTAGTGCAATTTATGCAATGCGCATAAATAATAATCAAAAGAGCACCAAATGACAGTAGATTTAAAGTTGGACGCTTAAAATTGTTATCCAATTATGGCGATTAGCGAACGGATATCAAGAGAGTGTGCAAAGGAGAAAGGTAGGGTGGAGTGGGAAAAGATATTATCGGTTAAAAGAAGATAGAATGAAATTTTTCAGTATAATAAATAACAAATAAAAAATCAAGATCATTCAGGCGGGTTCATACAAAATACCACATCATCTTCTTGCAATTCATTCCATGAATTAATTTCATTTAATGACTATATCGGCTTTGGTTATAATAACTTATTTAATTTAATTCAACAAGGGCATAATAAAGCCCAACTAAAGCTATGAAAGTTGATTTAATCATTATAAATTTAATTGATCTTATATAATCTTTGTAAACTGCAATTCAAAATGCAATGTGTCGCATTTTCAATCACTTTATTCCACCACTGCCTATTGCACACATTTCCTTCCACCAGAGGGGAACACTTTTGACAATGACTACAAAAATGCTTTACATTAGGAAAGATATTTCCCACCTTTATCTGCACTTCAAAATGGTTCGAACGTGACTAAAAGTGCAATAGAAAATTGTTCCATAACTTTCTCAACCCCCTCTCATTGTTTGTGTGTGTGTGTGTGGGCTAAAATACTTGATATATATATATACATATATATATATATATGGTATAAAGTAATCCCAACCGCAAAATATATTTACTACAATTTATAATTCATACATTTCACTCGAATGGCATGTACCAATGGGGTAAGACATGAAAAGAAAAAGCAAAAGGAGGAACACAAAGTGGAGCACAAACCAAGTCTTTATTCTTCCATTTCGTGTTCGTTTTTTTTTTTTCCTTATATTGATGCTGTGCTGCAAGAGCATA
The DNA here is from genome assembly GCA_037075365.1 of Drosophila emarginata. NCBI lineage: Eukaryota > Metazoa > Arthropoda > Insecta > Diptera > Drosophilidae > Drosophila > Drosophila emarginata. The sequence continues at coordinate 3,243,878 of JBAMCD010000296.1, forward strand.
CAAATGCTTGAAAATTTCTCAAACTAAACATTAAATGATGTGCCATTTAGTTGAATGAGTTGAGTGTAGATTGGTTTATGGTCTGCAGGTGCTTGTAACTCTTGTTTTTGTTAGCTCGCCTTCATTTTATTCACCACTTGAATTGCTCTTTGGTGAAATGCAATTGGAATTGTGAAATTGTGAATCATCATCATTATTATCATCTTTATGAACATCATTATTATCATTGTCTGCATCTGGCGGCTTCCGGCCGTAATATGGTGCTACCTTTGATGAAGTTTTTGCTTTCCATTCCTAGCCTAAGGCTTACAAATTCCTTTTTCATTTTCTTGACACCGCCAAAAGAGAAATTAATTATTTCTCCATCTTTATCATTGCCAGCATCTGTCTTGGGCTTTAGCTTCATCATCATCTTCATTGCCATCTCATTTCTTCTGTATCCTCTTTAAATGTTGTATGCATCATTTTAGCATTTGGTTTCGTACGTTTCGCCAATTTCTAGAATGCATTCCGCTGCTTGAGTTTTTCTGCCATTTTAAGCATAAGTGGCAACTTGGCAAGCAAATTTTGTCAGGTGTCACACTCTGAGTGTGTGTTTTTCCACCTGAAATTTCCATAAAGTAAACTAATTATGGCAGCATATATATATTTCCACGTAAGATAAATGACAACATTTACCCTTTCTCTTTAAAAGAAAGCAATCAAATAAAGAAAAACATATGCCCATTTGTTTTTGGGAAAAAACCTAACTAAAGGAAATCCAAGCTAAAGTAAACTTTTCGTTTTTATATAACATATTTTTGAAAATCGATGACCAATTAAACTTTAGTATTTCAATAATCTAAATGAAAGTCGACTTCTCTTTTCAATTAAATTAATTATAAATACACAAAATCTAATAAAGTTAAGCAGAATGCTTTCATCAATTTATTCACAATTTATATATCTAAAAAAAAATAGCTTGCAAAACAATTACCCTAAAGATAAAAAATGTTGCTTTATTTTATTTTTACAAGAATTTCATTGAAACTATAAAAACTGTAAGTTTATGGCTTATTTGTTAAAGTATAGAACACAAAAGAAAACAACAGAAAAAAAAGAAATAAAATCAGAAAAACCGAAAAAAAAGCGAAAGGAAAAGGAGAAAGCTTGTTGCTTTTACTACAAACTCTTCGCTCTGCTCCACACTCAAACCTTTCTACAGCTCATCATGTTTTCCACTGCCATGAGCAAAACTGCTCAAGCCACTAAAAACAAAAAAAAAGCAACTAGGAAAAAATATTCAGCGAACGGAAAGGAAAAAACACTTAAATTTACATAATTTCCGGTTCACATCATCGGCGATGAGGCAACTTTAGCTGTTCCTTTAACAAGCACTTTAAAAATGATATTAGCGTCCAAGCACGGTCAAAAACCAGTAGCAGAGAAGTAACAAAATATCGATCATAAAATTTATTAAAGCCAACATAAATCTACAGATCTAACAATATATATAAATGTATATAATAGATAAACGAAAGACAACATAGCTCCCTGGGGAAGTCAAGAAGATAACAATCAAATTATTCGAATGATCGAGTGATGATAAGTGATTACATATTAGCATAGTAAAATTCAAAATAAAGCAAAAGATGTTATCTTCTATATTCAATTATATATTTACATACTTAAGGATTAAGAAAAAGAAACATAAATTTAAGCCCAGCGGCTTTCAGTTGCTGACAATAAATAAACAAAATGTTTAATGTTAAATGGGCGAAAATAAACTTATTTGCTATAAACTAATATAAAAGGAAACTATGAGACAAGACAAAGAATATAGCCAAAGGCTAACTAACTGATTAAGAGAAACTTCAATGGTAAAACTTTTGACTTTAGTCTACATTTTATTTCTTCTATTTTTGCATATCATTTTCAGAGAGAAATGCAAACACATTTCCCATTTTTCATAGATAAAGATACTATGCATATATATACATACATATAAAGATATATATATATATGTATATATATAGCGAGAGTTTCGTTATGAATTTTTCATTGCATGCCTTTGTCCCGTAAAAACTAAGTTGACTATTAATAAAATTTCTCGAAATCTGATGAATGTTTCGCTAATGCGTTGAGTGTTTTATGAGCTGTTGACTAATTCCTTTAATCACGCAAACAAACTAGAAAAAAAAAATCCCAAACAAAGAAGAAATGAAAAAAATAATTCTATAAATTTTATACAAGAATTTTTGCATAATTTTCTATGTAGCGAGAGTCGTTTAATGACTTACATATGACATATAAGTTGACAATAAAGATTTCAACTGCTTTATCTGAATAATAAATAACTTATAAGATATACAAAAAAAGAAGAAGACTATTTTGATTTGATTACTGATGCATTTTGTTACTTATAGAATGACCCTCGTGCATACGTTTGTACGAATGTAGCAACATATTGGAAGTAAAAAACTTATTGTAATACAAAGTGGCTATGACCACATTGCGTATGCGTAATCTGACACTCCTGCCATTTGGCATATAAACATGTAAACACATTTGCGTTTCTTCAACAACTCCCTACACCACCTCCTCTTCCGCTCCCTCTCTCTTGCTCATCTCTATCTCTCTCTCTTTTTATGACAAGCAAATGCATGCAAATCTCGAATTTTTACAAACGATAAACGCCTTGAGGCAAGCTGCTGCTCCCTAAGGTTCTTTTCCCATACAATTTATGCCATTTTATGTGCGAGATGTGTCTGTCTGTGTGTATGTGGGTGGGAAAAGAAAATCCTACTAATGCCCCAATGCGTATGCGTACGCATTCTATCCTCATTTTTCTTTCTATTTCGTGTTTTCGTTGCTTCTTTTTTTCCATTTCGTTTTTTTATATTCTGGTTTGCTTTTTTTTCTTCTCTCCAGAGTAAATCCGCTTTTTATGCACAAATCAAACAGAAAAATAAAACAAAAGAAAAAACAAACAAAAAAAAAGGGAATGCAAAATCTAACCTTTTACAGTTTTTGTGTTAGTCTGTGTCCGAATATGAGAGGAAGGGGAGGGGGGTGTAGGTGGAATGTAAGCTTCTTGCAGCAGGTTGGCATATCTACTTACTATCGTTGCTTATTTATCAGTTCGATTTTCTATCTCTTTCACTCATCTCTTCCATTTTTCTCTTTCTCTCTTTCTATCAAACTACTACATGCGGTTTTAGTGGGCCCTGAAAACTATGCTATGACAAAAATGTTATCCTCGAAAATTCGTTAGGAAATTTTGTAAAATCTACCCACATCGAACTTTAAACATTCTATCTATTACTACAAAATATTGGACAAAACATTACAAAAAAATAATTGAACCGAAATTGAAAAAAAAATGTAATTGATAAATAACCATTTTAGTTGAAACATTTATTAACAATAATTTGTTAAGAAAATGATGATGAATTTAATATCATTGTTTACTTCTATATCATACCATTACCCATTACTATTAAATAATGCAGATCTCTTTTAGGTACTCCCAATAAGTCTTTACTCCTTTAATGAATATTTAACTACTTTGAAAGGAATCAAAATAATTTAGCTCACTAAAGTAACTAAGACTATATGATAAGATTTTGTCTTAAATGTCTTTATTGTCTGATTCATGGGATTATCCCATATAACAGTTTTATCAAACCAGTTTAAAAAAGGACTCACAGATTAGGCAACACATATGAAAAGCAAATATTCACTTGAGATTATTGCATCTAAACTGAAAATTCTTTATACAAAAATAAAGAAAATAACCGAGGAAAAAAAGGAAAAATCTGGAGGAAAAAAATTCTCCAATTTGTGTGGTACTTAGATTTTTGTATATATGTATATACATAATTTTTTTTTTTTTTTTGTTTCTATTTTGCCAACTAGGTCAACTAAATATCTCAAGACATTCCATTGCAGCTAACCAACCGCAAACCAAGTCCAAGCTCAACATTTCCATTGCCACCAACCCCCATAAACTCCTCACATGCAACCCTAAGAAAATGGCTAGAATTCCCCAACAAGAAGATGAATCTATATACATTATCTTATACAACGTTGAGTGACACAAGCTGCTGCCGCACTGAAACATCTGTTGTCCTTCAAGTTGTTGTTACTGTTGCTCTTGCTGTTGCCGATGTTGTTGCTCCTGAGGCTGCTGTTGTTGTTGGTGTTGGTGCTGTTGTTGCTCCTGCTGCTGCTTGCCTGAGTAGGATAAGAGTAAAAGGGAAGAAACATAGGAATCCCTCTAGGGGGTAACCAAGCAACAGCTGCATTTGAAATGAAAAGCATTTGTTTCTGACACAACTCGTCTTCGCCTGCGTCCTTTTTGCTACTAACCAACAGAATCTTCACCCCTATACAACACGCCTCCACTATTCCCTTTCTCTCTTTCAGCCTCCCCATATAACATACATAAATACAAAAGGCCGAAGTAGTCCTGAGAGCCGGGACTAGAGTGAGGAGCAAATTTCCGCCTGAATGCGCTCGCTCACTCATTATGTTGATTATCCCAAGCGGCAAAAGCTCAACAAAAAATACAAAAAACTAAACTAAACTGCGAAAAGAAATATGAATTGAAATAAATGCGCTTACTGTGAGCAGTTCCTCTTTGACTAGTTCCTTCATTAGAAATGTAATAAATATTGTTAGCAACAAACGAAACAAAAAAGAAAACTAGCTCCGCAAAAAAAAAAAAAAAAAAAACACACACGAATGAATGAAAAAACCGCACCATTAACCCTTCTTTATGGTGGTTTCTTCTGTCATTTTATTTTTATACCCTTCGACTGTACTATAAAAGGGTATATTAAGGTAAAGCAATTTAATTTGATCCACATAACTAAGATGATCTATTTGTTGTTTTAAGTATATATTGATTTTAGATATGCCTTTAGGATGGGCATATATTATTTAAATAGGTTTAAAAACAAATATAATTGTGTGGGGGTCGCCCATATGTCGGAACAACTGCAATTCATAGAGGGTAGCACGTAAACTATGACTTGCCTTGACTATAGCATTTTTTACTATAGTGACCCTTTTTTTTTTTTTGTTTGTTGTTGGTTTTGTGGACAAGTCTTTTGCCCAGTCGGATTTATAGTCTTACCCCTTTTTTCTGGTATTTTGGAGCGGTATCTTCTCTATCTAATGCAATTTCCACATTTCCTTTGCAAATTGATGAGCCACAAAGCCAACAAGCATGAAATGAAACTTGAAACTGAAATCTGTAGTCCAATTCTCGTTTTGTCGTGGTTAATGTGATAAATCAATTTTATGTGAAAATCACAGAGCATAAATTTATTTAACTAGCCCATAAGTCATGCGGGTGGCGGGTGGCGGGTGGTGGGCGTCACAACGAGCTAAAGGATGGCTATTTGTGGCCAGAGATTTGCTGTTTGCATGTGTCCTATCAATTAGTTAAGAGTTTATATCGGAATTTAAATTGAAAAAGGAAACTGGCCAAGGAAGGCGCATGAACAAATTAAAGGAAACAACCCAGACGGCAAATTTGATTGAAATCAGGATCTATAAAACAGCCAACAAGGAAGTAAGAAATATTAATGCTATTAATTTGTTTTATATTCATTTCTTTGTATTTCACAACAGTAAAGCTTGAAATTATGCCCACCTCTGACAAAATTGAAGTCAATAAAAGGTGGGCAGCATTTAACTCGAAGACTTTGAAAGAAGTACAAAAAGGAGTATTGAAGGGCCATTTCCCTACACAAAAGTCAGACATTGTTTGTCCTCTTCCCCCAATAAAAATTATTCATAAAGGTAGGTAAACGAAAACTGGGGAATGCAGATATAATAAAAAGAGATATATTTGTATACTATATATAAAATAAATGAGTTTAAGTCATTACAACTTACAATAATATTACGAAAATAAAACAATTTCCATTTATTTATTATAGTTAATTTCAACATGTTTAGAATTTCAGGTGTTTTTTTCACTTCATTGTTTTGGAAAACCACGAAAATTACCGCCTACTTTGAACTTTTGACACTAGCTGTTTTTAGTCTTTGCCTTTCGCTCCCCCCTCTCTAATCCAATTTTTTGATTTAGACCTTATATCTAAAAAATTGCCCAAAATTATTCACACGTAAAACAATAAATTTTCATAATAGCCAACCAGGACTAGATCCTACACTCACCTACACTAACACACACAGAGAGAAACAGAAACAAGAGGTAGTGGAAAGGGAGAGATGAAAGACAGAGATAGCTACACACATGTCGCTTTTCACGTGTAAAGTGCAAAAAGTGCAGGCATCAGCGAATTGCGAGGCCAAAATGCAGATGAAGAGGGACCAGGACCAGGACCAAAAAGATTACCGTTATTTGTATGCAAAGCAGCATCAGACCACCAACAACAACAATAACAGCTAAGGGAGAGTTGGTGGCTGAGAGTAAACTGGGAAACATGATGCGACACTCTGCAGACCAAAGCCCAGGCCAGGACCAGGCCAGAACCCGGCCAACAACTGAACTGCCAGTCAAAGTCAGCCAAAAAGAGTGTAAGGGAAGGGTGTAGGGGAACCAGAGTAGGAGCACGAGCAGGAGCAGGAGTAGGAACCTCGAAACGTGTTTCAATTTTTATGACATTTCAATGCAGTTTATGTCAGCGAAACGGGTTTGAGAGTGGCCAGCAGTGGCACCATCAGCAGGAGCAGAAAGAAAAGCGGGCAGAGGGCAAGAGAAAAGCTCGTTACAATTTTTGACAATTCAAATTTGCTTGAAGCTAAAAATAAGAATAAAACGTATCAGAAAAAAAACACAACAGGAATGTTTTCCCCCCCTCCCTCTCTCTCGCTCTCTCTCTCTCTCTCTCTCTCTCTCTTTTAGTCCTCCTGTTCCTGAGTTTTGTCTACAACAATTTCAATTGGAAAAATATGTTGCATATTGCTCATACGCCATGTGTTTACGATTTTCCCAATTTTCTTCGCTTTTCCTTTCTATTCTTTTCTTTGGTTTTTTATTTTTAAAGCTCATTTTAAATGTAATGGCAATTTTTCAGGTTTTTTTCTCTTTTTTTTTTGTTTTTACCTTTTCGTTTTTTGTTCTTTTCTTTGAAGGCATCTTTTTATGATTTTGTATAAATGTTTTATTTATGAGGGGGCGAGTTGCTGTTGTTGCTATTATAATGATCTATGATCTTTAAGATGGGTTCCTCTCTCATTAAAGCAGCTTAGACTTAGGTTAAAATGCCTGCAGGCGTTCAATAGAAATATTTATATATATGTATTTCGGTTTTTTTTTTCGAATCTATTATGTCGTCTGGCAGTCACTTCAAAAGCAAAATGAGCACAAAAAAATTAGATAGACGAAAAAAGAAATAGACAGAGACAGATATAATATTTCTTGGCTTGTAAAATATTTTCACAGACGACTGAATGTTAACCTTTTTTATACCCTGTTGCAAATATGTAAGTTGAAAAGGCTATGCCAAAATTAAGTTAAGTTAATATTCTTGCGAAGCATTATCGATTTATCAGTTCATTCAAGAAGCTGAACAAGTTTTCTTAACTATTTTCAATTAATAGCCCCTTCGAATGGCTGAAGCATCTATCAATACCAAATTGAGTTTATTGATTGACAGATTCTAAGGTATTTTATAGTCGACATCTCGTCTGTCACATGGCGAGATTGTTTCTTTTTTGATTTTGCCATATGGGTGTTGTCCTTTGAGTAAGTAGCTGCTGGCTTGGCAGAAAAGGCTAGAGAACAGCATCATCACTACCAACTTAAGTAGCTCCAATAAATCTTCAGCTTAACATTTTCTCTTTCTCGGGTTTTTTTTTTTTTTTTTGAACGTGACCTGAACTTCTCTTTCTCTTCTCCCTTTGCTTCTCTAGTCATGTGTGCAAGAAAATATTATTTGAAATAGCAAAAAGCTTTTGGTCCATGACTTTTTTCTTTTACTCTTCAATTGGTATGCAAATTCTCTGTTTCATTTCTTAGTTGACTTCATCAAAGTCAACTCTTTGTAATTAAATTTAATTAAAAAGCTTAACTTTTTCAGCTTGGTTACTTCATCAGTCAGTCGCCGCCACTTAACAATTCCATTTATTCAAATGAAGGTAAAGTTCGTAGTGACAAAAACAAAAAAAAAATATATATATATACATATATATGTAGTATGTATTATCAACGCCCGCCGCGGATTATTTTAATTTTACTCATCGTGTGCCTGGGACAAAGATAAAAGGTGAAAAATCTAAATGAATTTTAAATGACAATTAAGGCGGATAGACCGGCAAACAGAAAGAAAAAGAAAGAAAATATTTTCTAAAGTTGCCCGAACCAATTTGAATTAACTATCCTAAATGGACTATATAGAACTATATGGTCGTCATCAGTTTAATCAGCTTTGGCAAACATCTATTTAGCCTTCTGTTTGAACATCTAAATGCCCACATAAAGGGGGGCTTGTGATGTGAAATTTTACCTTAATCTCTGAATTGAATTGAACTTGTTGTCTACATGGAGAACAAACGATATATATGTAGACAAGGGGGCAAAGACTAGTAATTATGGTTTATCGAAATCGATTAAGCTTGAGCTGGTTGAAAGATTCGTTTTAGTCAATTGTAGGCTCTCATTTCATGGGCCGTAAACCAAAACCTAAAATCGAATTGACATTTCTCGCCTGTTTGAATGGTTTTTGCCTACTTATTGTCTGCCAATTTTGTTGGTGTTGTTGTTTACACACTTTACATGGGCTTGTGTGTGTCCGTGTGTGTGCTGAACAATTTTACTGCCTGTCCATGTGACAACACCAGCCTCATAAACACATTTTCTCTCCTCCGATGTGAATTTGTGTGTGGGTATGCGTGTGGGTGTGCGTGTGCCTCTACGTGTGGGTGTGCGTGTGTATTTATTAGTCAAACCCACAGACAGAATGCTTTTCAGGCATTGCTTTTGTTCAACAAAATGACAATGCAAATACGTAAACGAATAGAAGAGAGAATACGAGTGAATTCAAATTGTTGTATGTTTATTATGCAGCAATTATCATGGGGGCGTGTTACGTGTTAAATAGCAAACGAGAAACAAAACCAGAAACCAGAATCACAATCCGAATCTGAATCAGTGCCCCAAGAGCAAAGACAAATATTTGCACGCATCTTCATCATTTGCAACTCCATCATCATCATCATCACCATCATTATCATTATCTTCTCTGTGGGCATTCAAACTTTTGTTCTCTCACTTGTAATCGTTTCACTTATTATTATTATTACTATTATTATTATTACAGATTTTTCTGCATTTATACATAGTATAGTATATTCCCATTGGTCATGACAAAACATCTAAAGTTTTCTCTTTTCCGTTACATATTGTGTGGCTGAATGCTCTAGAGACGCATTACGCATTGTCAGAAAAGTTTACTTTGTTTTGTTCTCAACTTAGTTATTTTGTTGCATATTTGAATTGAGGCCAAAAATAATCTTAATGCTTGCCCCCGCCAACCCCCCTACCAACCACTTCTCATGGCCAAGACATTTATGAATAAAATTTTCTTTTGATGCTCAATGGATTAGGTTGGTTTTTTTTTTCTTGTTTTTTAATGTTCTAGTCAATGTAAAAGCATAATCCTTCATTCATTTGCCAATTGCATTTTATATTCTGAGGCTTTCTCCCTCTATCTATCTATCTATCTCTTTTTTGCTTTTTATATCCTAAGCCAATCACAAAAAACGACGAATTATATTTGCACTGGGCAATAATAGGGTATATCACATTAAAGAAGCCAAAAATATTGTTAAAATTTTGAATGTAAAACTCCTAATTATTCTTATTTAGATGCTTTTAAAAGAAATGGCAACAAATTTTGAATCATAGGTTATGTACTTACGAAAAAAAACAATGATTTATTAGGGAACTATAAAAAATTATTCGGTTAAAATTAGGGGGCTCCATAATTAAATATGTGTCCAAATCCAAATTAAAATATTTACCTAAAAATTAAAAAATAAATTAATGGAATTAATAGGATATAAAAGATGAAGCATATAATACATATATAGATTAAAGTCAAAATACAGAATATATATATAAATACATATATAGAAAGGTAGAATGGTTTATCGTTCTGTACTTTGAAATTTTTTTATACAAATGCATTGCACTTAGGTTAAAAAAGGCCATAAAAATATCTGAAAATCGTTTATGAGATGGTTTTATCTTATATTAAACATACATGACTTTTAGAAACTGATGAGCGAGAATACAGATTTGACTAACTATATGTACATATATCGTTACATTATGTTGAAATTACAATAAAGGGTATTTATTAGTCAAGGCATCTACTTTTTATTGCCGTTTTTGTGCCTTTTTTTCACTGATTTTATCCTTCTTGCTGATTGATTTTTAAGTCGATTACAATAATTCGCTTTGCCGTATTGGGGTGGGTAATGCCCGTTGAATTAGCGTTAGTGCCAGTCAGTGTCCTTTTAGTTCTTTTTTTTTTTTTTTTTTTGTTCTTTTAGTGTCATTAAGTTTCGTTTCACTTGCAGAACAATTTGCCAGCAATCAAAATCAAGAGCCACGTCAGGCCAAGCCAGAAAGCGCTTTGAGCCCAAAAAGCGCACTTTCAATTAAGGAGCATTTTACGCCATGTAGTTTGGTTTTTGGATTTTGCTTTTATCGAAGCTTTTAGAAGAACCCTTTTTCACTTCTTTTAAAGAAAGAGTTCAAAACGATATATAGATAGAGTAATAGACAAATTGCACACCTTTGAGAAGTCAATTTCTATGGCATCGCATTCTCACTGATCATTTATCTAATATATTTCATTGTTCCGACGCAATTTGTTTAATATTTTGCTAGAAATTTATTCATTATTTAAATAGGAATAGCAAACGGAGAAAGTGGCATGAAAATGGCTTTTCTTTTTTTCTTTCAGGAAGATTGATGAATGACTCAATGAATGAATGAATATATCAAGTTGGAGGTACCCATAGCCACAGGTGTGAACACTTTTGCCTAGCACATCCTTTATGATGAATTACCCAAAGGACTTTAGTCCTTCGCTATGTTTGCCTGCTGGCTGTCGCTTTTCGCTCTCCATTTGATTACCTTGTCACGCTCACTTTCCCTCAGCTGTCAATAAGCAAAATGCTAGCCATAAATCTTCACAATCAAATGCTTGACTCAACGATGAAACTGAAAATGCTAAAATATGCAACATATTTACATATGTGTATAAAAAAAATTCAACTTTCTACACAAAAGTTTATTTTTGTGACGTGATTTCGTTTACTTTGTTACAAAATGTTCTTTTTTTTTTCAATATATTTGTAGCACTTTCCAATTATGTACTTTTGTCTGCTCTTAATATATCGATGTCTGTTTGTCTATCGGATGTCTTATAGTTTGCATTACATTTATTTCAAGGTTCTTGCAGCCAAAGGTAATTGAAATCTTACATTTGAAAGGGTATAGAAATATGAATACGCACAAATATCAAAGAAATCTCTTACATTTTAATTCAAATTTTTTTATTTGTAACCGTTAAATGCCTGTCAGAATGTCCTTTTCTATGGATTATTATTTATTTTATACCGTTTATAAACTAAAGTGTAAGCTGAATGTTATATTTAAATCTTCTTCAACTGGCAGATGGAAAAGTTTTTTTCGTTTCGTTTTTCTTTTCTGTAAATCAAAACTTTGCAATGCTGTTTTTTTTTTTTCATTTTCCTAGTTTTTTGTCTCGAGTTCCGCTTGCCAATCGGCTAGACAGAAAACTGCAAACCAATCAAAATGGTAGAAAACTTTTCCTTTCCTTTTGCCAACTTATTTTAAATAGGTAAGAGAAACGGGAAATAACGACAATTGATCGATTTTCTGCACAAGCAAGAATCTATAATACGCATTAACGATGTTTTTTTATACTGTTGTCAGATTTTCGCTCTGATTGTGACTTTTGTTATTTAAAGTTAAACGATTTTGAACAGTTTACAGCACAATCCGATTATTATTTATTTTTTGCTTGTGTTTTTTTGTCGCTTTTATATTTGCAGCTATTTTTTATTTGTTAAATTATATAAATGCATAGGACTGTATGTCTACTTGTATCTGTGTATGTTGCTTCTAATGCATTTTTGCATTTTTCTACCTGTGCACAAATTGTTGATAATAAAAAGTTGGCTCTAGGCCAAAACGCAAAACTATAATCATAAATTACAGTTGCACAAAACTATTATTATGAGAAGCGTCCGGGCTGTTAAGGGGAGGGAAAATAAAAGAGATGCCATTAAATTCTATGTTTACAACATGTAAAAAAATGTGAAAATAAAATCATTAAATGGCTCTTTCTCTCATTTTTATGTACATATATGTATATATTTATATAAAATATATGTGTATATACTACATACATTATATAAAGTTTAAATTATCCATAAACTATCAACACTTAGCTAACTCAATTATGTATGAATAATCGATGGGCTTTGTGAATTATTCATTATGGCCAAAGCCTCATTAAATGCCAGAGGAATTAACCAGGTAAATATATGTATGTATGTATATACATATATGCACACAATTATATATACATATGTATACATATACTAAATGTTACTCATACATCATATGGCACCCAAAATGCTGATGATGATGACGATGCTGCTAGTCCTCCGACCAGAAAGTGCAGGAAAGAAAAGAATCCAACTCCATAATTAACCCATTCAAAAATGTTTACCTTCTTAGGCGTTTAACACAAACCAAGTGGAAAACCAACACCCAAATTATGCCATCTCAATCTGTGGGTGCATGTGTGTGTGTGTGTCTGTGTGCCAGTGTGCGAGAAATGTGTGTGAGTGAAGGAGATTGACATTGTGCGAGTGTGTGTAAATGTATGTGATGCCAAAAATCTGTACACAAAATTGTTAACAGGAACGGTTTAAGTAAAAAAAGGGAAACAGAAAAAAAATATATTTATATTTAGTAGCCATTATTCAGACATTTTATAGGGAAATGTGAGACCGTATTCAGATCATTTTATAGACGACTTTGCAGAGTCATTCTAAATGCAACTAACTGAGTTCTGCATTCGTTCTTATTTTTTTTAAATTATTCGATTGAATATTGTAATAATATGATTATTCTATAACAGTTTCTATTTGCAAACACAGACAATATGTAGATTATTTAATAATTGTTTATCCTTTTAAGAGAGCTTAACGAGATTTTCTCACGTTATTCTTTTTGATTTTCTTTAGCAGATTAAAATTTTGCAAGACTTCTCTTTTTCGTTTCTGAAATGGTCAGCATCCTGCTCTTACCAAGGATCTGCTCCTGTGCTTCTGTGTGTCATTGTTTGCCCCTGTCGCGTGTCACAAATGTGAGCCCAACCTGTTTGGAATGATAATGAGCCATAGTTAACTACCCTCATGTTATTATGCCAGTAGGCAACGTTCAGTACAGGTCATTAGAAACAAAATGCTTAAAGTTAATTAACTACTTATTAGAAAAAGAAAATGAAACATACACAATCAAATGAGGATAAAACAAATGCAAGTAAGTAGAAATATAAACTAATCAAAAGTAGAAAAAAAACATTGAATTCGAATTGTAAAAATTAAGTAAAATTCAAATATAGAATCTGTTGCATTAATAAGTTATCGAACTTTATTGAATTTTAATATTATAAGCTCTTTATATATATTCATATATGTACATACATATGTACATATATACATAGATGCGAGACACAGTATGCTAAAGTTTTGTATATTAACCAATTTGAAGCGTATTTAATATGCGAGGGAAGTAATCTCTTCATAAGTAAAAGCAAAACCACTCAATTATCAACCAGCTTATGCCCTAATTGGTTGGCTTAAAGTCAATTGCATGCCGAACTTGCCCCATCTACTTCGCCCAGCTGCAGCTGTCACTTTTGAAAAGTTGTTGAAGAGTTGCCCCTTTACCGTGTCTGGACATTTTTGGCTTGGCTCTTTTGTACATATAAATATATATGTATAAATGTATATACATATATAAAATTTAATTAAGACGCATGAAAGTTTTTCACACTTTGACACAAACGCGCGGAAGAACTGCAAAAGCAGCATATGCACACTGGCCAATCTGCTCGGAACCGATCTGACTGCCGCTCATTCCTTGGGGGCTTCTACGTACTTTACTTTACTTTACTATACTCTGGTTTGGTTTTGCTGGTTGCTGGAAAAGTTTCACCCTAGAACCAGACCCAAACCCAGACCCAGTGCCAGACCGTTGAGTGTAGCATAATTTGACGCTAGTAGCGGGCAAAAAATTATGCGCCCTGCTGAGCTCTTTGTTAATTATGCCAAGCTCCTGCAGGTCTTCCTTGCTGAAGGATGTTGCTCTGTTGCTGTTGCTCCTTTTCGTTGCCGCCTCTGTCGCTTTTCTTTTTGTTGTTTCGTTACTTTTCTTGGCTACCGCAAGAGAGAGAGAGAACAAAAAAAAAGAAAAGCAACAACAATAACAACAACAAATTAAAGAGGAAAATTGCACAATTTGCTTTTTAACAAAGCGCAAAAAACAATTTAATTGTCACAGTCAAATAAAATGGTATAAAGCTGAGTAGTTAAATGGTCATCTCTGTATTAGCATAAGACAATAGCCTAATTTTTAATACAAAAGTAACTTACTAACTGGCCTCGCATTCCCTGAGGAATCCTCGACAAGAGCCTCCGAGAAATCTTCCTTTAACATCTCTTCTTTAATTCCAATCAGTGATTATTCGTAACCAAGTTAAAAAACTTTCTTAAATATATGTATAAAACTCTTGTTTCTTGAGTTATGAGAAATATTTTCTCAGACCTCAAAAATGTTGACCATTCTTTTAGACTTGCCTTTTGTTATACATTATACATATATCATTTTGTTAAGCAAAAGGCTAATTTAATTGTTGAAAAAACCTCTGGAATTCCCCAGTTGAACAAAAAGTTTCTGTTATTTTTTTTTTCATTTTTTTTAGCATGGAAATTCAATTAAAGTGACAAACTGTCAAAATTTATGACATGGGGGCGATACAATAAAACACAAAAACCCAAATGAATACCCAAAGGACAGGGAAACAGACACACACCCACACACACACACACACACATATGCAAAGTGAAAGATAGAGATAGAAGAAGATAGAGGAAGCGAGTGAGAGAAAGAGATCGAGATAGGAAGAAAACCCTCATCTCTCATGCATATTCATATACAAATGCAATTTGGTGTGTGTGTGTATGTATGGGTATTCGCTGGTGAAATGGGTTGAGGTGACGGAGGGTGTCACAGGAAAATCTCATGAATTATGAAATTGTAATTGAATGAAAATTGAATAATGACCATGTGGAAAAGTGAAAATACCAATAAGCGATTTATGGAGCCAATTCAACAAAAATTGTTTGACAGCCACCAAATGTCAAAGACATCGGAATGATAAATAATTGAATGGGATTCCTTTTCCCTATATAAATATGCCAAGTCGTATCGATATCGTATGCATTTCAATTCACAATGCAGACATTGGTATTATACTTTTGCCTAATCCAGCTCCTTTGCCAGGCACTAACCCGTAAAGCAGGAACCATGGAGATGATAAATGAAAAGGAAGAACCCCATCTTACTGCCCAAATACAAAGTAGTTTGATTCAACAATTTGCCGAGCAACACAAACACATACCAAGGTTAACTTACTTCACCTGCCGCAATCCCATCAACAATGAGGCGGCATCAACGGCCAACGGTAATGGAGAAAAGTGGATTCAGCATCTACAGGATTCCTATCGGGCAAAGAATGTGGAACTGATTAAGCTGCTGTACCAAGGCAAGCCCTTTGTCAGGATTGTGCAAATGGATGTGCTACGCCAAGCGGCCGGCTTGAAACGCAATAGCAATGTCAAGGGTAGGCCAAAGGCTCGTGGTTCTACATTTAGCTATATCAACTGGCTGGATGATGTCCTGAAGCTGGAAGCCCTAAAACAGTTTGTGGTCGTGGATTTGGCTTGTGGTCCATTAAGTCGTCGCTTTCTAGAGTTGGTAAGTGAGTGAGACTAGAACGGGAAAATGGGAGGGAGGTAAAATTTTCTATGAATATTAAGTACTCAACTAGGGAAATTTTTGAAAGGCTTCCGCCAAGATGTACTTTAATGACAAATTTCACTGGCTATTGATGGAGGATTATGTGCTGCATATGAAAGCGAACTTGCTTGAAATTGAGAATGAGAAGGAGCAGCAGAAGCAGAAGCAAGGACAGCATCAGCAACTACTGCAACAGACTAATAATGACCTTGTCTCCATTGAGAGTTTCTTAGAGGGACTGAATTTCTATATAAATACAGAATTAACTTTAGCAAAAAGGATGTCTGACAGCGATGGAGTTGGTTTTACTCTCTATGATGTTTGGTAAGATAATTTCTTTTTACAACTAATTAGTTACTAATAAGTCATTGTTCTCCAATTAGTGCAAATTGCTCAAGAAGAAGCAACAAAATATTATTGTAAACTAATTACCGTAAAAGTAATTGGAACCTTTAGACACAATTAATGGCAATAAGCAACTTATATCGTATTTCTCACTCACATTGACACCGGAGAGACATAACATACTGAGAAATGGCACCTCTAACGTACACGCACACCATCCCCCCACCGAACAGCCCCCACCACTAAATCGATCCTTTCAAAAAAAAAAAAAAAAAAAAAATACGTAATGGAAAAGGAAAAAATTTCGCATCCCGCATCTATGGGATGAACTTTTAATTCTTCTTCTTCTTCTGGCAATGCTTTTAGGAATCCCGGCCTGAACTATGGCGGTCATGTCAATCTAACGGAAATTGGCAGCTTTACGCCAACACATGGACTATTGCTACAGAGTTGGTTTCGTACCACATCGACGGTGTTGCGTCGCCTGAATATGCAGCATGCCAGAGTTCGCTGTATGGTTGTGGTAAGGGTGGAGGTAACATACCAACGAATCCTTTTTACCTTTCCCATTGCTTCTTCTTCTGCCTCTGCCTCTGCCTCTGTCTCTCTCTCTCTCTCTCTCGGTCGCTCTCTCTCTCTCTTTCTCTATGCCTTACGTACTGGCAGGTGACCAACAAGAACATGACGGGCACTTTGATGTACTACCTAACGCACCCGGTATCGGGTCACATCGATACGATGAATCGTTTCAATTTCAATCTGCTGATGGTCGTCCGTGACATGTTCAACTGGACATTTGTCCTAGCCCGCACATCCTCATGGGGTTATGTGAAGAATGGCCGTTACGATGGCATGATTGGGGCACTCATACGCAACGAGACGGACATTGGGGGAGCACCAATTTTCTATTGGCTAGAAAGGCATAAATGGATCGATGTTGCTGGCCGTAGTTGGTCCAGTCGTCCATGTTTCATATTTCGGCATCCACGTAATACGCAAAAGGATCGTATTGTATTTCTACAGCCATTTACCAATGATGTATGGATACTGATTGTCGTTTGCGGTATATTCACAGTATTCATTTTGTGGTTATTGACGACAATTGAATGGAAATTAGTTCCCCACGATGGGGCTGCATTGATTAAACCAAAGGGTGGAGCACCACAAATGCATCATCACCATCGTCATCATCATCACCATCACCAACAGCAGGAACAACAGCAACAACAACAGCAACAACAACAACAACAGCATACTCCCTCAGTTAGTGCTGTGGTAAAACCAGAAGATGATAATTTATCTAGAATTTCTATAGAAATTTTACCAATCACTGGAAATTTTTTTCAACGTTCCTTTATACGCTTCAAAAACTATATGAATTTACGTCGTTCACAGCGGAAATCACCCGAACGTGTGGGCCTTTTCTTGGAATCGGTACTCTTTTTTGTCGGTATCATTTGTCAACAGGGTTTAGGTTTCTCCACCAGTTTCATTTCAGGCCGTTGCATCGTTATCACCAGTTTACTCTTTTCCTTTTCCATCTATCAATTCTATTCGGCCAGTATTGTTGGCACATTGCTTATGGAGAAACCGAAAACAATTAAAACTTTAAGCGATTTGGTTCATAGCTCATTAAAAGTGGGCGTGGAAGATATATTATATAATCGTGATTATTTTTTGGTAATTCCATTTAAAATATAAATTAAGTTAATTTTGTAAATATATATTTAAAAATTCTTTTAGCACACTAAAGACCCGGTATCCATGGAATTATATGCCAAGAAAATAATCACATTGCCTCCAAGTAAGGAAAATGAAGGATCGACTGGTGCTGGTGGAGGTGACGATGAAGAACCGGAACCATCTCAAACTTTAACTGGAGATGCTATTGTTGACAATAAAAAATCCTATCGTGATTTAGTTCATAGTCATGAGACTGGTGCACATGCTAAAGAAAATATAGCCAACAATTGGTTAGATCCAGATACAGGATTGCTAAGGGTTAAACATGAACGTGAGCTGATATGGCAGTATACAAATGTTGAAGTTTTATTCATTTCTATATCTCTCAATTGCAGGCTTTGCATTTCATGTTGATGTGGCTGCTGCCTATAGAATTATAGCTGCCACTTTTGATGAGCGTGAAATTTGTGATCTAACCGAAGTGAGCATGTTTCCACCACAAAAGACAGTGAGCATTATGCAAAAGAATTCACCCATGCGCAAGGTTGTTGCTTATGGGTAAGAATCCATTATTGAGATAACAAACTACATATAACTAACATATAACATATATATATATAGACTTCGCCGTGTAACAGAAACGGGCATATTGAAATATCACTTTAATGTTTGGCATTATCGTAAACCGCCATGTGTGAAAAAGATTGAGACTTCCGATTTGCATGTGAGTTATATCGTTGAATCTTTTATCTCTTTTTTTTTATTTTAATATTTCATTTCTCTTTATAAAGGTGGACATGGATACAGTAAGCTCTGCTTTACTGATTTTAGTATTTAGCTATGGCATTACTCTATTAATATTGGGAATGGAGATACTTTATTCCAAATGGCAATATCGCATAGTTATTAAACTTAATTAAATTTTATTATTAGACTTTACTCCAATTTCACAATTCATTTGGTATGCACAATGATGTTCAAAGTTTCTTGTAAAAGTTTAATTTAATTAAAAGTAAAGTCACTCATTCCTCTTTTACTGCTTTTCCTTCACATAGCCCCTGCTCCTGTTCACTTTCCAAATCCACTTGATTCGAATTGTTTTTAATTTATATTTAATTTGTCACTTAATTAGCTGTTGATTAGAATTCAAGGCATCATCTAAGCAGCAGTTTCCAGGTTTTGGACGATGATAGATTTATCTTCGTTTACACAGGACTTTTTTTTTTTTTTTATTCCTTCATCCCTTTATTCTGGTGCTTACTCTTACCCTTCTCAACAAGAGAAGTGCTTTGGGCCGGCGGCACGAACAGAGTGAGTCAATTTCTATACCACAAACGAAGTACAAAATATCCATTAAGATAACAAGTTTTTCAGTAGTTTGTAACACAGTTGCCATTTCTTTTTCCTCCTTCCCGAAATGAAGAAGAAGAGGAAGAAGTGATGGCAAAGGGGGACGGACTATCCTTTGCTGTTGAAGCTTTTCCTCGTTTTTCTGCCTTTTAACCAAAAGGCTTTCTTGCCTTGGTACTGGTCTTGTCCTTGCATTGGCTGCCTGTTGGTTGGTTGGCTGGCTGGTTGGTTAGTTGCCTTGGTTCCTGGCTCAGTGCCAAAGTGACGCTCTTAGGCATTTTTAAATTTGAAAAGACTTTTTTACAAACTACCTACCCCACCCCACACCCCACACTCTGTCTCCCTTCTTTTTCTTTGCACTTATTGTTGTTGCTCCTGTTGCTGATATTGCTGTTGTCGTTGTAGTTGTAGTGATGGAAAGTGCTTCGCGAGTCCTTGTTGAAACATTAAGCAAGACAACCGCAACAAGCCTAGAAATCAATTACAAGTCGCCACTAGCTTCAAGTTGCTAAAGCATTAAGAGCGACCGAGGGAGGGTGGACGTTGTGTGACAGACTTGTGGGTCGTGTGGGTTGCAATGGGGAAATCTGAGAACTTGTACAAGTATTGGCCAAAGCTGCAAACATTTTATTTAATGTCCTTGCTCATTAGTGACACAAGGATAGAAGAACGAAATAGATGTTTCGCATCATCGTAAACAATGTGAGAAAAGTGCAATAAAGAGAGAAAACTGAGAGGAAGAAAAACAAACAAAAAAAAAAAGAATCTAGAAAAACAGGAAACATGTCATGTATTAAGTGAACATTTTCCACCAAGGTGCCAGCACAGCAGCAAGTGAAAGCCAACAAATCGAGAATCCAATGGTCAAGAAGACCTAAAATGACACCAGGTCAAATTCTTTTTAACACACAGCACCAAATAATATAAATAACATTTCATATTAATGACAACCAATTTATAGAAAATATTGAAACAAATCCAAAAAACCAAATTTTATTTTTTTTTTTTTTTTAAGTTTTTTCTGTGTTACAAAGTTTTATACATATTAGAGTTAAACTCAAAATACATATGTAAATTTTTTCTAGTTATTTTAATACATACGATCTTATCAAAATCAAATCGAATCACTAAGAGAATTTGATAACTACAAACTACAAATTTAAAGGATACTTGAAATAAAACCAATTTCTACACTAAAGTAGGCATACATTACATCAAATTCAAAAAATTTCTATAAAAATATTGAGCTAAAGTTGAACTTCTTTTAAAGAATATCTGAAAGCTTAAGCCGAAGCCTGCATTAATTTAAATTGTTTTTCCTGCCAATTTTCATGATCAAAGAAATCTTTAATTTTAAATTTCAGTTTAAAATGTTTTGGAAGGTTTTCCTTTTGGATTCTGGTTTTTAAATCCAAAATAGAGAAATATATATAATTTTCTTAAGTCTTCTTTCTCTTACTCACTCTCTTTTTCCCTCTCTTACTGTCTCTATCTGTACCTTTTTACTTTGTCTCTTTCTTTGTTATGCTTCTTCATTTGTATTAAGTCTTACATATTTTTGTTTTTTACTTTTAATTTCCCATTTTGTGGTCAACGCGCAGGGGTCCAATGGTTGGAGAGGGGAGCAGTGGTCCGTCTCCCCTCTTAAACTCATATTTCCTTATTATCTGGCACAGTGCCCTGTCACCCCGCCACCATCCGGAAAATAGAATTATTAATGGCCACTGTCCATTTTGTTGTTAAGTGGCGCAAATTACATTTTTTGTTTATTTTCCTATTTCTCTTGTTGCTTTGACTTGACTTTTTGGTTTCTTGGCCTTGGGACTTAAACATGGCGGTAAGGGGAATTTCTGAAGAGAAAAACACCCTCTTTTTATTCTTTATTGTTTTCGTTTTTCCCAGCCACAAATATATATAAATATATAGCTTAATTGTGCCCAGCGCGTTGGAGTGTAGAACTTTAATGGGCTTTCACCTTTCTTTTTTCTTTGCACTTGCCCAGAGAATATTTTTGCAGTTTTCTTCATGTGGGAACAACAAGGCGTATGAGTAATATTTTAGTTAAGCGGATTGGCTATTTTTTTTTTTTTGTATGGTGTACTCTTAGTAATTCAATTAAATACGCTTTAACCCATAAGAAGGCTTAAACTAAAAGGTAAAAATCATGGAAAGTAAATTTTCCTTTAAAAAAAAAAAGAAATGTTGAATAATTTTTTTTGTTTTTCTTTTGCATGAACAACCCGTTAGAGCTATACACATTGGCCCCATGATGAGGGAAACATGCTTAAAAACAGGAAAATGTATTACCACTTTATTTCCAACACGAGAAACAAATTTTCTTTTTTTTTTTTTTTGTAAACTTGCTGCAAAAGAAAAGTTGAAAACAAATTATTTACTATCTTGCTTAAGAGCTCTCTAATGACTGTCTAAAGAAGCCCCAATAAAAATTAACAACTCAAACGACAATTTTTCGTCCCTTCCCTTCCCTAACAAAACAAACACCAAAATAAGAAGTTTTTATAAAAACGGCAACTGGCCAGGCCACTTGGCTTTCTCTCTTTTGTTGCGCGCGTGCAGTGAATATTGGCCAAAAGTGTCAACGACAGTTACGACAACTGTGGCCAGTGACCAGTAAAAATCCAAAACCGAAGCCGAAGCCAAAACCAACTTCAAGTCCCTAGGACGCAAAACCACAACAAAAGCGTTGCACAAAAGCAGCTGCAAAATGTCAACGGCATTTGCATGCAAATGATGCAGCTTGCAACTTGCCACGGCAAGCACGTGAAGAGAGTAAAGAGTAAGGATGAGGTGGCGGCGATAATGGGTGGAGGGGCAATAGCAGACGCAGATGAACTTGTTTTGTGCTAATGAGATCAGCATGCAAATCGCCAACTAAGGACAGGAAATTGCAATGAAGAGTAAGCATAATGGCCTAGTCCACTTACACAGGAGCAACAGCAACAGCAGCAGCAACTTCCTTTCTCAGTTTCCTCTTCCTTGAGCAAGTCAAAGTGCATAAGAGTCCGAATCGTGGCAGAGGGTGAATGGAGGGTAAGAGTCGAGGTAGTATGTATTCATCACACAATCAACAGGAATATTATGACAAGACGCATTAATCAACCCAGCACAGTCTACAGTTACACTGCTTTGCCACTCAATTCCAGATGTTCAGATGTTAATGCTGATGATTTTCAATTCAACTCACTGAACTACATACTTCCCCTCCCCACCAACCAACAAGATATTCTGAATTTTTTTTCCATTTGAGCGATTCCGACACGACAAGAGAAAAGAGCATTTTCATGTGTTAATGGAAAATTATATGGGTCAAATAAGGAGCCAATGGCAAGGGGAGAGAAGCCAAACGAAGCTTGACATTTTCCAAATAAAACAAAAATTAAAATACAAAGAAAAAACATATTTTAAACTCAAAACATTAAATGTAGGAGAAGAGATGATCAAATATTTATTTTGGCTTTGAAAATTGTGGAATTAACACTACTTTTTATATGGCTAACGTTTACGCAGCAACTGTCTTTGCTTATTCGGAAGGCGGGCTTTTTGCATCGTCACTTTCTTTGGACTTTATTATTTTTCCCAATACCAATTGGTAGAAAAAAAGTTGTGTTCTTTTAAATCTTCTCGACGCAGCAACTAACCTAAGCTAAGTCATAAGGTAGACTTTTTGCATCATCACTCTGTTTATTCACTGCCACCTACTCACAACATGTGAGCCAGAACAATTTCTTTTTCTTTTGAATCTTCTCAATTCAATTTCAATTCCAAATTCTGTTATGGGTTTATTTCAATTGGAAACAAAAAAAAAAAAAAAAAAAAAACAGAAAAGAAAAGAAAAGAATGGAAATGAATGTTAACCAACCATTTATATTTCATACCATACCACATGCCAAGCGGTTTCTTTAAACTTATGCCACTTTTGTTTGCCTTTTTCTAGTTGTTGTGGTTGTTTGTTTTGTTGGGTCTAGAGAATTGGTTAGTCGGACGGTCGGATCGGTCCAGGGGTCCGTTGTCAACGGGCGCAGCGGCGAATGGTTCAGGTGTCAAAATTGTTTGGTTGAAAGTTTTGTGGCTGCTTTTACGGGGGCCAAACAAGCAGGCAAGCAGGGGAGGATATAGAAAGGCAGGCGAGAGTATAAAGAATATTTTTTGCTCAGTGTGCCCCGCCAGTGTTTTTTGCGCTGTTCAAGTGCAGACGGATGGAAAGTTTATATTTTTTTTTTTTTCGCCTGCGCCGTCCGTCTCTCCTTCAAGCTCTATATGTATATACAGAGGAATACAAAAATATGTTGAAAATTTTTAACGCGCTGGGTAAAGTTGGTAAAAGAACCTCCCCCGCTGACGACAGCTTGCCTTTTCGAAAATGCCAAGCTGGAAAACTATTACATAACACGCATTATACAAAGGAAGAAGGCAAAGGTAAGGAAAGGACAGATGAGAAGAGGAGCGGATGTCGAGAAGGAGAATGAAAGGTGAGCGCAAATGCATAAAGAGCGCATTTTATTATTTCACTCGAAACTTGTTTACGAAGCGTTTTATTCAACACTCCTTCCCAACCTCCCCCAACCCGAACTCAACTTGAATCTCCGCATTTCCCCTCGCACCCTTTTTGAGCGCCCTTTCGTCGCGCATTCATTATGATGTAATATGTTTTAAAACATTATTTATATATATTTTTTTTCCATCTCATCTTTTCTTTTTCTTGCTTTCTTTTTGTTGTTGTATTATAAATCAACAAAATGCACTCAGAAAGCGCGCGAGCTCAGTTGACGTGGCAAGTTTTTCCTCATCCTTCCTGTCGTCCGCCCTGCGCCCACAACGCCCCACTGTCCCCCCGCGACAATTCCTTGCTATACTGTAGTAGTAAAACGCGTGAAAAGGCTAAAGGAGAAAAGTGCCATAAAGATTGGACTTTTGTGATTTATTTAATGCTATTATAGCTTGGGGAAATGAAAAGCAAAAAAGAGAACTTACTTTGGAAGGATGGGGAATGCTAGTTGCTCTTGTTGCTCCTGTTGTTGTTGTTATTATTCGTTACCATTGGTTTATATTTTTATTGCAAGGTTGCTAATTATGGAGTACGAAAAAAACAAAATGAAAAAGAAAAAATTGGAAAGTTTCTTTCCCTCTGTGCTTAACAACTGTCACACAGCTGTCAGTCAGTCAGTCAGTTGCATTTCTTATTTGTTTCAAGGATAACCGAGCAGCATTCTCCTGGCCAAGTTTTCGTTAACCGCTCACCCCTCCCCCTCCCCTCGTTTTTCGCTGTTTTTGAGCGACAAGCCCAGAAAATGTCAGCGAAATTTGTCTTTGCATAATGATGAAAAATGCCACAAGACAGTTGCAAGTTGTAAAGGAATTTTTCTTATTTTCTATCCCAACGTTTCCCTTTTCTTTTTCTTTTTGTTTTCTTCTTTTTTTTGTGGTTCATGTCATTCTTATTAATATGCAGAAAAGAAGCGGAAAATGGAAAATGGAAAAACGAAAGTAAGTGCTGAGCAGTGAAAAGTGAAAATTTGTCTAGTTGGCTATGGGCGGGCGTTCATTAGAAAAGTTTATCACGCCATCTAAAGGGAAATTAAGTGCACTTATTCGACCAAAAAGGATTTCTCGCATCTTTGGTGAAAAAAAAAAAGTTTTTTACTTAGTTGGAAGGAGGCAATTTAATGTAAGATGTAAGGGTCCTCCTCCTTGTTAAATTTCAAACTATATATATAATATTGCTTAAGCTGTTGTATATTTGTGCTTTTGTCGCGAGATATGAAATGAAATCCAAATTTGGTTAAGATATGGAATTCAACCGTCTTATGCGACAGATAAAAAAGAAACAATTTCTCGGTACAATTTTAGATCAACCATTCGCAATTTATCTTAAAGAAGTTCATTGCACTTGCTAAAATAAAATAAGAATCGTGTGAAAAATAGACTCCCCTATCCTCCTCCCCATTTCATTTCGCTAGCTAAACGGATTTTCCTTTCTTCGTTTTTATTATTATTTTTTTTTTTTGGAGGGAATTCTTTAAGCAAGTGAAATTTAAATCAACTTTTCGTGTGACTGTGACCTACTTACCTAATATGCATATATGTATATACTTTAGAGAGTTAAACGTACTCCTCCCTGCTGGCTGGCTGCTAGACATACTTTATCCAATTTCCTTACATTCCGCCCGCCCCCTGGTGCCCACCGTTTGGCTTCAATCAACAAAGCTCAGACACATATGTTACGCTGAATTGTTATGGAAAACCATAAATAAAAGCGCACAGACACATGTTCTACAAGCTCATCAATTTTGCACGCAAAAGTAGTAGTAGAAGCAGAAGAAGAAGCAGAAGTAAAGCTCAGGGAAAAGTGTGTAGAAATACGGTGTCGGGGATTTGGTATAGAGGCATTGCAGCAATGTGACGAAGAAGGAGCACAGAAGGCACCAAAAGGCAGTCAAATGTCAGACGTTTGAATGTTTGTTAATCTCAACTTGGCGGCGAGTGTTGACAATAATTCATGGCACGTACCTGCAATAAACTCAGGAGCTGCGTTTTATGGCCCAACGAGAGGAGAGAGTGAGGGAGACCGTAAGAACGGGAACATGTACTGGGAATGAGGATCGGATGCGAAATATGAGACAAGTCAGAGGAATCTCTTTTTAAAACAATACTAAAACTTTTTCTTTGTAAACAAATTAAGTCCCTTTCCTCCCCCCGGACTATATCGTGAGGTCGTGCTGTGCGTGACCAGCTACAATTCTAATTTCGTGTAGATTAACTTATAAACAAATACCAGAAACGCGTTGTGGCGGTTCTACTAATGAAGTGTTGTTTGACTTTCGGCACCCACCAAAAAATAGAAGGAAAGTCCACCAACACCAACAACAACAACAACACAAACAACAAAGAATGTCAACAAGTTTATTGTGTGAAGCTGTTTATGGCCTCAACACGCAAACCAAATTAAGTCACAAAAAGCAAATGAAATTGTGGGTGAAATGGACACAGAGACATCTGCCCCAAAATGTTGTTGTATTTGTATGCCCCCCAATCCCACTTGCTGTATCATTTGCATAATTTGTCACCGAAAAACCAACAAACAGAACACAACAGAACAAAACAAAACAAACAAATGTATATACACATTTCGTATACATAATCTTCATACACATACACATACACACACACACACATTTGTACATACGCGCACAACAAAGTGCAAGCATTTGTCGCCTAATACTTTTTCATGCAAATCGAGGGGGCGGGGGCATGGTTCATGGGACGAATTGTACTAACCCTCCCCTCCTTTTACCAATAAACATAACAACAATTGTTGGCTTGGGTATACAAAAATCCCCTACTAATACCAAATCCTTAGCCCTTTTTTTATGCCCCCTTCTTTCAAATCAAACAACAATAAAAAAGTACAAAAAAAAAAAAAAAGGATCCTAAAAGTATGTCAAAATGATAACAACTTTAAGATACCCTTTACTAAGTGAATCCCTTCATTTCAGATTTGATTCTGTCTCATTCTTTTGGCAACTGGAATATTTTAGAACCTCGAATCAGAATACATATATACTCTATAGAGTAGCATGAGATTTCCTTAAGCGTATATGCCCCTTGAGAATAGAGTATAAAAAACCAGCAGGGAATAAAGAAATATACACATTTTATACACCCTTTCTCCCCTAACACACGCAACCGCACACAAAGTAGGGGAAAGCCCCTTTTTATGGTTATCCCAAAATGTTTGTGAATGGGGGTGGAGAGGCAACATAGAGCCCATGTTTTATATTGAGGGGAGAAAAAGGATGAAAAAAAAGGAGAAAAAGGAAAAGCTCAATGAAACTCAATGAATGCTCAATATAAGTGGAAAATTAAAGTTATACAATAGACTTAAGCCATGCTATAACTCTATATAATACTAAAAAAAAATGAATACAATCAGAATCCGGTTAACTTGACCAATATAAGAATGCATGCACACAAATGAAATATCTATATAACATACAATATATGCATATAAACCCTTATAGCCTAAAATCTTAATGTTTTATTAGTTAAAACATTTCTTTGACATAAAGGAAAACTTTTCGTGTAATTGATATGAATATAAACATTTTATGAAAAGTAAAATTTTACCATTTTTCTTTTAACTATGATTAAAATGTTTTCACATTAAGCACAAACAACAAATACCAACACTAATACCACCACAAAGAGAAAACACAACTTTGACACTCAACTCAAACGATTTGCTCTCTCTCTCTCTCTCTCTCTCTCTCCTCCTTCGTTTTTCCCCCTTTTTCCCCTGTATATCTCATTTTCGGTTAGCCAAGAAAAACCCTAAAACACTTTTAACCCAAAAAGACTTTAAATGACTGGGCCAAGCCTCAAATCGTTGGCTAAATCCTTACAAAAACACAAACCAAAAAAGGGTTTTAATACACACACATACAAACAAACACCAAGAAACAGGGAAAGAGAAAAGGGAGATGATAGGGAAAAGGGTAAGAATATCGCACGAACTTAAGCAAACTTTAAGGACAACATTTTGCATATTTAATTTGTTTTGGGGGAGACAAAAATCTTTTTGGTAAATAAATAATAAATTTTTGGATAAGTAGAATAACTTGAGAAAAAC
This sequence comes from Drosophila emarginata, assembly GCA_037075365.1. NCBI lineage: Eukaryota > Metazoa > Arthropoda > Insecta > Diptera > Drosophilidae > Drosophila > Drosophila emarginata. Next base: position 3,271,993 of record JBAMCD010000296.1, read on the forward strand.
TTCATGATGAATTGTTTTTTGGCTTTAAGTAAACTTTAACAATACCAAACACATACAAAAGGAAAATAAAAAAAGAAGCAAAAAAAACAGGTAGAGGATCACGTCAACGTAACCCAACAACGAATTTTTGTTTCCCTAGCTACCAACCAACAAAAACTATTAGAATAGTCAATGATGAAAATTGTATTAAGTTATATGTTTGTATGTATGTATATCATATTATAATATAACAATTAACTTTGCTTACATTAATTAAAAATCGTTTAAATAAACTTTTTAAAAAATAAAACTGTTTAAAACTAAAATATGATTCTGTTTTCAAAATTTATTAACTTTAGAATTTTTTGGATTCTTCAACAAACAATTGAACTTACTCTTTTTTTTTTTCTCCCTCCCCTTCTTCGCTTTGGCACTGCAAACAGCTTATTTGAAACGATTATGTCTTCGTCTATAGGGTATATAGAAAAAAGCACAATGAAAATCTGTATCAAATATCCTTTTCATAAAAATTAAACAAAAGACTAGGATGCAATTTTATATAGTTGAGTCCAGTCCAGTATTTTTGCTTTCATTCGTTTCGGACCAGACAAAAGGATATATCTGTGTGTTTGTGTGTGTGTGTGTGTGGTGCAATTTTTGTGTTGCCAGCACAATGGGGAAAAACAGTTTTAGTTGAGAACTCAAAATTTAATTCATATTAAATAGCAGGACAAATACATAGTCGTCCCGCCTTCAAACACTTGCGACACATTTTGCTGAGGTTTTCTTCTCAAAGCTAACGAAAAAAGAAAAAAAAACCAGAAACAAAAAGAATGTTTCATTAAATTATATGGAAACCAAGGAGCAAATTTATTCAAATTGATTTAAGCAAACAAAAAGGAGACGCAGTTAGAAGAAGGAAGAACTAACATAAATATCTAAAGGTCTTAAATATTAATAATGTCACACACGCACACACACAGAACCACACACACGCATAGAGCTAGAGAGAAATTCTCATATTCTGACACCATTACGGACACATAATTGTTTTGAAAGCCTCATTAAGCCGCCGCCGACCCCCAAAAAAACAAAGTTTCCTAGGAATTGTCTGCAGGAGACTTATACAGGACATTGACACACACACACACACACACACACACACGTATGCACATAAGAATAAAGTCAATGGCACAGCAGGAGATTATAATGATTACGATTATGAACTTTAATGAAATTTTCTTTTCTCTTTAAAGCCACCTCCTTGTCTTCCCTCTTCTCTCTTTCACTTTCTCTAGGCCTAGGGACATTGTGTGCCTGTTTCTGTTTCGAATTATCCTTTTTAGATTTCCGCATAATTGCCAGATCCTGCTTTTGCGTGTTTTTCGGCTATGGCCCAATCATTTGGGCGTTTCATAGTCATTATGTCAATCTTTGCTATGCCACTCAACTATGTCACGTGTCCTTATATCCTTCAATTTGTGTGTGTGTATGTGTGTGTGCGTGTTTGTTTGTGTGTGAGGAATGATAATGACTGTTTCTATATGTGTGTGGCATCGTTATCTTTTCCATGTAGTTAGCCTCGTGTCTGTTTTTGGTAGTTCATTTCAACGTCGTTAAACACACGTTCAAAGTTAATTAGTTGAAGGCGGAACAAGGCGATTGAAATTACTGCCGTTATAGGGATAGGGGTATGGATGGAGCAGTGGCTATGGCGGCCATGTAATTTACCGTATTTGTAAATCTTAAAAAAAAAATGAGAAGTAAAAAAACCGATGTACAAATAATCTTATTTTAATAAGAAGTTTTTCGCTTAGTATTGGAAAAATTAAACTTTAACCAATAGAACCATTTTCCCGATATTTATAAAAAATGTTTAAACTTCTGGTAATCAAGTCTCCAAAAATAAAAATTGGTATTTTACAAAATCTGAAAAGTCTCCAAAATACGAATGTCTTTAAAACAGTTATTAAATAGACGCTAGAACCAAAAATAATTCTTTTATCCAATTTTTGTTTTTTTTTTTTCTAAATTATTTAACATTTGTTTCGACTCTTTTCAATACCAAGTTAATGCTTTTAAGTATAAACAATAATTTAATAGAGCTCAGAGTCATGAAAAATGAAGATTTGTTGAGACCAATAAATTTGTCTGCATGTCTAATTTTCGCATGTTGAACACACACACACGCACATAGAGACACACATACACGCACATACACACAATTCAAGTGGCATCACCATAAATTATTCTTATCTACTTCGTCATCGGGACTGCGGAGAGTTTACCTTGTCGTGGCGATGGTCAGCAGGAGCAGCAGCAGCATGTGGAAATTTAACCGCAAAACTTTTATGGGTAGCAAGTGAGAGAATGCAATAGTGAAGAAGTGAGAAAGGATGGGTGAAGGGGAGGACAAGTAGAGGAATGCACCACATATGAGAGTCCCCACCCCGCTCATATTGTCCAAAGAACAGACGCATTTATCTGATATGGCGGTCCCAAAACCCCCAACTCCCAAACCAACCAACCAATGCAATGTGGCCATAAATTAAATCAACACAGAGGGAGAGAGAAAAGGAAGAGGCGGCAGAGACAACTGGGAAGGGTGGGTGTTGAAGTAGGTATAGGATATGGATGTATGGTGATGCTGCAATTGCACCATCGATAGACAGATAGACCATCTGCAGACAAGACAATGGACTCCGCATCCAACTCGGACTACCAACTCGTTTTTCTCTTTTTACAAGCACTTACAACGTACAAATGTCAGACTCAGTTTAAGCTTTTTTTTCTGCCCCTTCCACACTCATTCTTCGTCACGGCTTTCTATCTTTTTCAGGCTTTTTTTTTCTTTGTGAGATTTTACTGTGTTTTCTTCTTTCCTTTTTTTTTTTTTTTTGAACACATTGTCTTTGACCTGCTCTTGCTCTGCCCATTTCCATTCAATTAAAACCAAAGCCAAGACCAAAATTAATTGTTAGCCAATGGAAACTATTTTTTTTTCTTTGGGCCATGAATGGCTATGACAAGCAAATCCTTCGAATGAAAATAATAAAATCTATATATACATATATATATATATGTATGTATGTAACCAAATTAATCACTTACTTTCAACTGTTGCATACTTCTTGGCATTACAACTTTTCGTTTAAAATGCACATTCATTTGAAAAAAGTATAAATTTTTAGTTTTATGTATATTTCTCTCTACACTCGGTAGAATTTCATCAATGCTTGACTTAATAGCTATTATTATTATCATCATCATTCTCATCGTCATGAACAAGGACATCAACTGTAAAATATCTGTCAGATACAGATACAAACATACACACACACACACACAATGGAAAAAAGTGAAAATCTACCCACAAGCCAAGTCAATGACCCAGTAAAAGAAAATAAGCAAGCGACGTCAAATAGTATTTATTTTTATTGACATTACCTCGGAAAACTGAAAAGCGACCGTAGAGTGGGATAGAGAATGGAAAGCAACAGGGGAGCAACAGAGTCCTTTGCAGCAATCCACAACCCACAGCCAGAGTTGAACGATTTACGTGGCGGCGGCCATTTAATGTTGGGAAAAAGAGAGCCAGGGAGAGAAAGAAAATGCGGGAAAAGTGGAAAAATGCCATCACCACAAAGGAAAAATGCCATTTTCCGTTTTGGTCATAATGAATGCGTAAAAGTTTATGGGGAAAACCAACCAAAAAAAAAAAAAAAAGAAATGACCAGGTAGAGAGAGGTCAATTGGGTGGGCGAGTTGCCAGGTTGATGACAATTGGTACAATTCGATCAGGATCAACAATATTAATGCCCATTAATCTAAACAAAAAGTTGCCTATGAATATATTTGAGCATTCTCTCCTACTTTGGCATACTTTCTCTCTCTTTCTTTCTCTTTGAATCTCTATGTCTAATTTTCGGCAATTATTCAAATGAGACCAGGAAAATTTATGCGACAATTTTCCATTTCTACTCCCCCAACTCCCCTCTGACAAACACATCAAATTAAGCCAAAAACAATTTGCATTTCATTTCATTTTCATTTCCAGGCTAAGGTCAAAAGTTCTCAAGAAAATTGGAACCAATTAAAAAGCTAAACAAAATTGACATGGCGACAGGAAGGGAATGGAAGGGTGGCGATGATGGTGGTTTTGGTGGTGTTGAATGGGATGGTGGCAATTTCTGCCGACCAAAGCGAAAATCGGAAAAGTTGTTGAAAGATATTTATTTATATATGTATATGTATCTATACCTGTTCATCTTAAATAGAGAAAACAAATTTGCCTAAGGACCTAACAACAAGGACCTCTTATTGCCTCTGCTCGTAGCTCTCTGTGGCTGCGGGCCGTTTTGTTCGGCCAATTGAACATTTCGGAAATTGGAAAATTTCTTGCATACAGTCATACACACACACACACACACACATACACTATCACAGAAATTGGCCCGCCCAAGTGTTGCGTGAGTCGATGAGAATTGCGGTTTTCCTTTTTCGTTTTTTTTTTTTTTTGTCATTTTCCTTTTCCTTTGGTAGGACAGCAATACTAAACTATTGCTCACATTTTGCTTTTTTGGGACGGACCCGCAGAGTTTTCACTGTATTCTCTCATATCGCCTCTTGCCTTCTCTTTCTCAGTTTGATTTCATTGACACTTTGTTGCTGGACATTTGATTTCCCTCGAGTAACCCCTTAGATTCTCCCAAACTACGTCATATAAAGTGTTTATGTGGTGTCCTTTTTCCTGTCTGCCTTTCCCCTTTCTACACTCTCTCCCTCTCTCTCTCTCTATTTTCCACACTGTTTGTCCTTTTGTGTGGCAAAAAGAAATCTTCTTTTATTTGCACACACACACACAGCTTGAGCTTTATCCTGGCCATATTTTACAAGGTGTTAAGACGACAATTTGTGTGGCATAGAGAAAATGAAATGGCAAAAAAAAAACAAGAAAAAAAGAATGGTTCGCCAATTATTCTTTTTAGGATTCATTTTGAGAGGCTTATACAATGCGCAATCATTTATATTTATGATAGATATGATTTCCTTCCTATATTTAACAACAACATGGATTATTTATACATTATTTTGAAGTGTCTTTTTTGACCAAATTATTGACCTTTTTCAAATACAGTTACATATAGAAAGCCTAATTGGTTGAATGGGAAATAATGAAGGATGTGACACAATATATTTACATACGCCAAGGAAATTATTAAGTTTATTTTATTTATTTGAAATCTTAAGCTTATCATTGATATGTATGTAAATGTTTTATTTAAATAATATTCTGAATCTGATATGGCAATTATCAGCTAGATTTTATATCCTACCTAACTCTTTGCTTCTCTCTTTATTTAATGAGATTCAATTTCAAAATGAATTTTTAGTTAGCTTAAATTTCATTTTATTGGCTGATTAATTAACATCAAGTCATAGCCCTCAAGATATTTGCTATCAAAATGTTGTCAGTATGTTCTTGTAGTTGCTGTTATACATGTACTTGTCCTTGTTATTGTTGTTGTTGTCGTCGATGTTGCTACTACTGCTGTTTATGTTATTGTTGTTTAGCATTGTTGCCTAAGCAACTTTCAGCAGGGTGTTAGATATTTTGCATTCCACAAACATAACATGGCATCCAGAAGAAGGTAGACAATATTCCGCGCAAGCGGTAACAAGAATTTTCCTAGACATTTTCCCCAAAAGCTTTTGAGGTTTTGTAGGCTTGAGTATGAGTTAGTGAGTGCGGCATAGTGGGTTGCATTGGGTCGACTTGGTTAGGTGTTTAGTTTACAGTGGAAACCGGAAATCGTCACCACAAATGCCTAAGAAGCGTAAATTTGTCAGGCAACATCTGGCTGGCAAGCAGGCAAAAGCATGTTTTCCATTTCGACGTAAAAGAGACAGCAAATAAACAGGGAAAGAGATGAAGAGACATAAACATTTGGTATGAATTAACCCAAGTTTTTGTGTGTTCTTTTCTTCTCGTTTTTCGGAAATATGTATGCAAAACTTTTCTGCAGTCTTTATTTTTCTTACTTTGTTTTTTATTTTTATTTTTTTTGAATAAAACTATGGGCTTTTTTTTATTTCAGTTTTTGGGGGCATGAAAATTCAATTAAAGTGACAAACTGTCCGAAATTTTTGACATGGGGAAGCAGCAGCAGAAACCATAAATACAGAAAGCCGAGTGAAGCCCAAAATCTCCAAAGGAATGCTCAGTGGACAATCTGGGCCAGAAAGTAAAAAAACCAAAGCAATAGAGGCCTAATTTTAGGTGAAAGTTTTTTTTACCCTTAGAAAGTAAATTTTTGAATAAAATGGGTATAAAAAAATTTATAAATATAAAAAGAATATATATATAGAATTTAAAATACGTATAATATATAAAAAACAAAATGAAAATATAAATATATAATACAAAATAAAAAAATTAAATATATAATACAATATAAAAAAATTATTTATATAAAAAATATGTACAAAAAAATAAAAAATAATATAAAATAGTTAATACAAAATAAAAAATATATAAAATTCACAAAATCCATAATATTATAAGAAAATGAAGCAAGCAAGGCGTCCCTGCCGACATTGAGTATACCCTGTCAAAATCGCCATCAATTTACATAAAAAATTCTCTTAGCATGCAGCAACAGTAAACGCATGCTATCTCGCTCACTCTTAACAGCCCATTTTGTATGGGGCGTTTTAGTACAAAACGCAAATACGTCTATCTCCGATAATTATTGTCCGATATCGACAAAATTTGGTCAGCTGGTGCATATTTTTGAGTGCACCAAATAAGAATGCGATATCTTTATTACAGCTCTAGTTATAGTTTTTTCTAAATTACGGAGGCGGAATTGGGCGTGACAAAAATTTAAAACCAACTTGACCTGCGTACACAATAGACGGATGTTGGTTGCTCTAGCTTTTATAGTCTCCGGGATCTCGGTGTTCATACGGACGGACGGAGGGACAGACGGGCAGACGGACATGTCTAAATCGACTTCGCTATTGATACTGATCAAGAATATATATACTTTATGGGGTCGGTCCTTCTGCCTGTTACATACATTTTTTTGCATTGTTCAGATAGTGAAAATCTGAATATGAACAATAAAGCGAAACTTACAGATTACGGAAAACCATAATTAAAAACTAAAATATGATGAAAAAGTGTGGAAATTTTTCCATCTATCTATTTTTAGATACGAGTTGAGTTAAGGGAAAATGCATCTTAAATCAAATCGATTTCTATTGAATTTCGTTATTAAGCAGATGCTCTATATCGGGCTGTCTTTTCTGTTGACTTGGTTTATTGATGAGCTAAATGCCATGCCCAATGATTGTCATTTGAATTTTTGTTGAACTTTTGCCCAGTTTTAAAAGTGATTTGGCAGCAATAAAACTGAATGCCATTTGGCCCGCTCTCAAAGTTCAATTTGCATACAACAAATGTCAAGTCATAGAAAATGCTGATTTAGTGTACAAGGCAATCAGTGACAGCTGCAATGGCAGCAGCAGCTAGAGCAACGACTCTTTGAATGGACATTTAACTATTTCGTGCCATTTGTAATTTGGACATCCTACTACTATATATACATACACATACAAACATACATACATATATAGAAGATGGGAACAATTGCCGAATACAAATGAGTCGAAGCAACTAGAAACAGGCAACTTCATTAGAAGTAAAAATTCAATTGTAAGAACATTCATTTGCACTCCTTAAAAGGCGGTCGTGCGTAAAGAATTCAAATCGGTGGTCTACAGAGAGATTGAAAGAAAGAGAGAGAAAGAGATGGAGTGAAAAAGAATGAAATGGAGAAGAAAGTAAGAGAAAGCTCAGGGTTAATTCCAAAACAACAGTTACAGTTCATTTGAGTGACGCTATTGTAAGCAATTTTTTGTGTTTGTGTCTTTTTGCTTATTTTTTTTTAGATTTTATTTCTTTTGGGATGATCTGGAACAGATTGAACAATCAATTACTGGCAGCTAGACACGCCCACACTAGCCCAATATCCATGAAATTTCTCCACACCTTTCCAGGCACATCATTTCCCATACTTTACTTCAGTCCACGACGACGACGACAAACTGGCAAAAGGCAAAAGGTAAAGGAAAAAAATCGCGTATACGTGACGTTGTCCAGGTCGTCCAGGTTCATTCGTTTCGCTGTTGCATGAAATTGACCCGCAATGCCAGGATTTATATTATATATATATAGGTATATATATATCTACGTATGTATGTATGTATGTATATATGCACTTGACTCCGTACTACAACATACTATCCACAGAGAGTCAGTCAATCCCTCTACCGCCATGAGAAATGCAAGAAATCAACCAAAAACGAACGTGCGATGCATACAAAAGGCTGAAGCATCCGAAGAGGGAAAACGGATTGTTTTCTTATAGGGTGTCCCAAGCAGTGTGTATGTGTGTGGGTGTGTCTGCGTCTGTGTGTGTGTATGTGTGCTGGGAGGTGCATGTGTGCGGTAGTTCTTACAGCAGCTGGTAAAAATGCAATCAACTTGAGGCGAAAAAATTTCACATGTAAACGATGACGACGACTATGAATGTGTAGCTAGGGAAGCGGAACCAAACCTGGCCAACTGCACCTGTGCGGGTTAAGCATCTTAAATGGATGTGCGCCAAAAAGAATCAGAAAAAAAAAACCAACAACAACAAGAAGAACCGCTCAAAAGGTGAGAGAGCTGTAAAATGGATTTGCTAAGGGTGAGGTCAAGTGCTTGAATGGCAGCACTGGTTTTTTGTTCTCCATAATGGAATATAATCTACATCTTCAAAATAAACTGACTTTATTTGGTCGCGTTTTTTATCGTCTATTTTCGTTGGTTATTTATTTAAATATGTAGTTGCCATTTAATATCCGTTTGTTTTTATTCATTTAATTTGTCCGTTTCTTTACCTATTTTGATATGTATATATCTATTCATTAGCTCCCCTCTCGCACTTCTTTGGCAATCTTTCCAAGTGTCATAAAAAAATCATAACAACTGTCGAAACAAAATGCCATTGGGGACTGCTTCCCGTTCCTTGTTTAACTCCCCTCCGTCATCTCAACCTACCCACTCACCCCCCCGCAAAGGGCAACAATAATGTAATATTATTGTTATTATGTTCATGTAGATTCTTACACACACGCTATATATATATATATATATATATATGTATATATATATACAAACATATAGATGGAAAGAGAAGAGTGGGCGTTGGGTGAGGCGTGGAAAGTGGGAGCAGTGCGTTGAGTAGGAGGCGTGTAAATATTTCATATTATTTATCCCTTGGGCAGACATTCGACTCTCTCTTTCTCTTTCTCTCTCTCTCTCTCTTTCTCTCTTTTTCTCTCTCTCTCTCTCTTTCTCTCGCTCTTTCTCTTCCACTTCCTCTTGCTTTTTCTCGCTGGGCCTGTCTCTTGACTGTCTGTTTGTTGGCATTAAATATGCAAAGGCAAGCGATTTATTCAAACGACTGACCAACTGACTGACAGACGGCCAAAAAAATAAAAAAAAAAAAAAAAAACAAAAACAAAAACCAGTTCTGAAAATGCTTCAACAGCACAAGAGAAAACAACAACCAGAAATCCGAGATAATCACATTTATGCCGAAATACATATACCCTTTCAAACTCTTCAAGATCAACTTTTAAGATCTCTAATTATTCCATTTGCTTTAAGTTATCGATTACTTTTAACACCACTGTAAAAAAAAGCGATCACTCAAATATGACCAATCATTCAACGGCAATCGCTTTGAAACAGAAGATAATGCAATTCCAAAAGCAGTTAACCTGTGACTGAAATTGAATATACCCTTTTTCTAGCATCTACTAATAAAATGAAAATGAAAATATGGCAATTTCCATGAAATTGTGAAAATTTCATTTTCAAAAATGTTAAAGTAAATAAATGAAAAGTTATCAAATGAAATGTTGTTAAATGTTCGAAAGAACCTTTACACAAAATCATACCAAGGACTGACTACACGCAATAAAAATCACACCTTGATTTGGGGATGGTTAAAGGAGTTTGAGAAGGAAGAGGAGAAGATAATATAGCCACAAAATCTAACCGGAAAATCTACTTAAACAAAACGTCACAAAAAAAAAAAGTTGAACAAAAATTTAATGTTTTCAATTAGCTGTCAGAAATCGTTCTACTCAATTCCACTCCTCCGACCCGAGAAAAACAACTTTTAGTCAGCTTCTACCATTCTCCATCCACCATCCACATCCTTCATCCACTAGCCTTCAATCTGTGTGTGTGCATTTCACCACCCTTCACTTCACCCTTCTGGTAAACACAATTCAGTATACGGTACGGTATATTTGGTATTTTTGGGAGAATGAAGGAAGTGGGAGGAAGTTAGGCCAGGTCCTTTTCTGACTGGGAATTGAGCGTTGATTGTGTATGGATCCTGGATGGGTGTCTGTGAATAATTTCAGCATTATTGCCTGGTGCTTAATTCAAATGAAATTAATTTCGGTAAAGGTAAAGTTCGTGAGGAGCAGCAGCAGCAGCAGCAGCAACAGCAACAGGAATAGCAGCCACAGCAGGACCCAAGGATCACAAGGCTCAGCTCATTGTTTTGGGTGATTTAATGGCATGATGTGTGTGTGTGTGTGTGTGTGTGTGTGTATGTATGATTGGTTGTGTCAGTGTATGTGTTTGTGTTGCTCTCCCCCTCATGCTTTCAGCTTGTTGTGTGTTTGTAAATGAATTCATCCCTTGGGCAACATTTTATGGCATAATTTGAGGCGTCAGGAAGTTGTGGCCAAGCCAAAAGGTCAGTGCCTCATTCTCTTCTCCCGTCTCACTCTCTCTCTCCCCCTCTCTCCTTCTTTCTCTTTCAGTATGTGTTTGCTGCTTGATGTAGATGGACACGCCTCTTGCCCACCCGCCATCTATTCATTCATGTGGTGGGTGTGAATATTAATGCCTCATATTTTATTTTCAGAATTTGCAAAATTCCCTTCCATACCCGCTTAGCTTTTAACTAATTTTTGTGGAGGGGGGCACCTATCTTGTTGATTTTACTTAAACACACACGCACACACAAACATTCATACACACATATTTATTTACATATATCTATATACAATTATAAGCAAAATTAAACAAGCAACATTATTTTATTTGCACCACATAATTAATTTTTGGAGTTTTTGCTTAGAAAGGCAAAAAAAATAAGTAAATAAGTTTTAAATTTAATTTGAAGTTAGATTCTCCATTAATTTAGGTAATGCGGCTAAAAGTTCAATAAATTTTTTGAAATTCTGGAATATTTTAACTGAAGCCAACTGACAGACATATAGAAATTATCTGATTAGTTTTAATAAAAACTGTATACATAATCTACATAATTACTCAGTCTTTGACATCGTTTCTGACATTGTCAAATTGTTAGATAAATAAATAGGCATCATTTGGTTAAGAGTCATAAGAGATAAATATCTATATATGTATATTTTAAGTGTGAAATGATTATTTTTATTTTTCTTAAAGTTCTTTTTCCCTCTCTCTCTCTCTCTAGTGGGAAAGCATTTTTGCATTCATCACATAGCCAAACACTCGAAAGTCTTCCAACCAACAGCCATGTCATTCCATTCCATTCAACTTTACCCCCTTTTCATTTTCAGCCGCCCCTTCTCAATTCCATCAGTCCTTCTCTCTGGTGGGAAATGCCAAAACGCGTTTCTCTTTCTGTCTGTCCAATTGTCTGATTTGGTAGATATTTTGCTATTTTTTATTGCCCTTCCACCGCTTGACTCTTCTTTTTGTTGCCAAATTCTGACGTCAGCTTTCAGCTAGCTGCCTTCTTTTTGCCTCCTCCTGCCCATTGAGTAGATTAAAGTGTAAATATTTAATAGAGATGATTTCTGCGGTTTTTCTCGCTCTCTCTGTATGTGTGTGTTTGTGTGTGTGTGTTGTTGTTGTAGTATTGTGAGTTATTGTTAAAGTAACTTAAAGTTATTCAGACTTACGCTTAATCTGAATTCTCAATCTTAATATTTTGGTTGGATCTTTGGGATACTTATAATATAATATAATATAATATAATAACTGTAGAATATTTTAGAATCGTATTTCTAGAAATTAAACGATGATGAAAATAAAATTGAAATAATTCGACATGAAATTTGAACTATTTTCTAATTATTAAAAAATCGTCATCCTTCGTTAATTTTGATATACGAATTATATGAATTTTGTGCGAATTAAAAATCTTTTGTTACCAAAGTTTCTTGTAGTATGTTTCTTGCAAATACAATTAAAAAATTAAAGATTTAAATATATTAAGAGTCGTTTATCGTTTGTTGTTTATCGTTAAAGGTCGTTATATAGTCGACTTACCACAATTATTGCCTTTTTTCTTATTTACTGATAAATTTTGTGATTAAATGCAGGCAAATGCTAAGCACATTAAAAAAAAAATAGCATGAAATTCATTTGACTATTATAAAACATTATTTGCTTACCTTTTCTCTTTTTTTGTTTTTTTTTGCTTTTATGTTGGTTGCATTTCAATTAAAATATTATCGCAGAAATTAAAAATTTAATCATTTGATTTGCACAAAATGATGATGATATTTAATGGCCACCTCACGTCTGTTCGTGCAATTGTGGAATGTTTCAAATTGATTTCATTAACATGCATAAAATGCAATTAAAACTAGAGAAGAGTAGCTAAATATTTGCTGAAAATTCTTAAATTTATTTATGCAAACATATGATTAAACAAATCGATAGAAAAAACTTGAGATCAATTTATTTCTGAATTAGTTCTTCTAAATCGAAAAATGTAATGCAATCATTTAATTTGTAATTATTAAAAATGTAATTTGCTACATTTATTTGTAAACGATATTGTAATATAAATTGCTTTATTAAAAAAAAAGTGTGCTGAAAAGGTGTTTATTAACCTTATATCTAAATAGATCTAGCAATGAGAAACATTTATTTCAATGAGCAACTAAAGTTGATTTCTCTTTTATTCTCTCTCGTTTTTTTTTTTCTTTCTTCGTTTGGACCAAATCATTTTCATCCACATTTCCCGCTGATGTTGGCGTGTTTTGGCAGTTTAATTTAAATGCCAAGCCAAAAAGATGATGATGATGGCATAAAATGTGAATGGGATGAATGTATATTGTATATATTTATATATATGTAGGTATATAGTTTTGGGGCTCCTCCTTTTTGGCTTGGAGTTTGCCAGGCAAATGAAAATAATTTTAATGACATTTAATTTTAAGGAAAATGCCATTAAAAGCTTTTCACTTTTCACATTTCCCCAATTCACTTGTGTGCAGCAACAAGAAAATCTGATTATTTTGTGCGTTAGTTGGCACTAAAATTATAATTGTTTTGTCAGCTGACAAAACGTTAAATAAATGTTAAATGGAGCAACAAAATAATAACAGAAAACTTTCTCCCCTAAAAAATCCAACAAACACTTGAGTAATGAGTTCTCTCTTCCATCCCTCTCCCTCCCAAAATTCCCCATGATATGCAACCAAAAAGCTGAACCGCAAAAGCATTTTGTAGATGCGGTTAAAGTGGCACAAAAGTAAAAGCTTTGTCGTCCTCTCGATTCAGTCTCCACTAGACCCCAAAAACTAAAGGGCTAAGCCCTCAAAATGGACAACATTACAAATGTGCGGTTGACTTTAATGTACAAGAACCTTTATAGAGTAAAAGGAGAGACATACAGATTAAGAAAGAAGGAGAGAAAAAGGGCGAGACAGAGACAGTCAGGTCTGGATTATTATTAAAAGGAATTAATTTGTAATAAACAAAAGCTATAACAACTGCTTCTTTTAACTACAATTTTGCGTAAATCAAAAACATTATAAAATGACTTAATTGCCCATTTTGGACAATTCTACCGATTATCCAGATTTTTTTAATGAAGCAAAAAGTTAAGAAACTAACAACAGTACAAACTTTCTGGCAAGACTACGAAGTTGCCTTTGATAGAGACCGTGTAACTTTCCCCTCTATCACACTATGGATATTACAAAATTTATATTTTAAACAAAGTTTTTCAATGAATATACATACTTTATAAACTAAATTAAATAATTTCTCAAAATTAGAGTTTTTATACACCTACTCCGGCAAGGGATGACATTAATATTTCGGAATAAATAAATTGGCAAATAAAATATCAGTCTCAGATTGTGTCACTTCTCATATGCCTATACCCATTTACATTGTATTAAAAGAACATATTATTTTCTTTGCCTCAGAGCTTATATCTAAAGAGGTCAACGTCAGTTGTTGTGGTCCTTTGCAGAACTTCCAACTCCACCCCTGAAAACTGTACAGAATATGAGGTTGTTGATAATGAAGATGGAATCGTTAGAGTTTGACTTTGAGCTGCATTATTTTATGCAAAGAGCTGTCATTACTTTGCTTCTTTGTTTATCCATCAGCTTTTGGTATCATCGTTTATATAGAGTAAATGTACGTATGTATATATATTTGCCACAGTTTAAATTAAAAACAAACAAAATCAAACCAATTCAAACATTAATGCAACTCTAGCAAAGTCAGACATACACACACACACACACACACACACACATACATACATACACCAACCAGTTGTGATTTTGTATATAATGTTTATTCTCGTTTTTGATTTATTTTTTTGAACTTTAACTTAAGCAAAATATTATTGAGATAACAAAATAGGAATAGGGGAAAATCTCTTTGATGACTTGATTTTGCGTGAAATTTATTTGTCAAATTACTAGTTTACAAAAATCTATTCTAATCTCCTATGGATACAATTTTCATGGAACTACACAAGTCATTTGTAAGCTAATGGCTGATGATGGTGATGATTACTTTAAGGATATTTTGACTTTGAATTATAATAAACCATTTGAAAATTCAATCAAAAGTTGGACCATGTTCTTGTTGTTCTTTTTAAATTCTCTCCCTTTTACTGCCTGCTCCCCTCTCCATCTCTCTCTCTCTCTCTCTCGCTCTCTTCGTTGTTATTGACTAACGTCAATGCAATCAAAAGGAAGCAACGAAAAAGTCATGGAAATCGCAGCAGCAATTATCCAGCTTGCGACCCCCTCCCCCACCCAAACAAACCGACAAGGATTTCATTCTCTGCTCCTGTGTGATCCTGTGTGATGATGCCTGTAAAAAAAAAGCTAACTAAAATCCTACAAACGTTGTTCGGTAGCGAAAAAGGAAAGAAAACAAAAAAAAAATAATATTTACTTTTGCCATGACAATGTCGAAGAGAAGTAAAAATAAAAAAAAGGAGGCAGCGCTTGTCCCTTGGTGCCCTTCTCACTCGCTCGGTCTCTCTTGATTCTGGTATTATTGGCTTCTGATTGGGGATTATGTTTTTAATTGACAAACTTGAATAGATAACGACGTTGTCAGCAAAAATGTCGTTGTTCGCCGTTGGAGTCTAGTTCGATAGAAAAAAAAAAAAGGAAGAAAAAATATGTGCCGACAAACGAATGCATAACAAGCGGATGCATATAGATGGAAGAGGACCAAGCAGCTGCAAGAGCAACTCCAACAATATCCAACAGAAGGAGGACAAAGACACAGGGCACAATGAGACAGTACAAATACTATGACGGGGTGGATATGAAAATTTGATATGCCTATCGGTTTCATATACAAAAGAAAATGATAATATCTGAGATTAATTTTCAAACTCAACGAAACCCAAAATATTTAAAGTTAAATTATTATAAATGTTTTTTTGAATGAATGAATGAATCGAATTTCCATTTCAATTTATTTAAAAATTTATTTAATGAACTATTCATATTTGAAATGAATCAAGTTAATTCAGTTTCAAGGACAAATATAAATAAAAGCAATTACAAATATATAAGAAAATTCACTTCAACATAAATGCATTTACTTAATTTTAGTTCATTTTCCAATTCATCATAGAAGTTTATCCGTAAATCTTTTACACACACACACACATGAATATTTACCTCAATAATTACGCAATAAACAAAAGGTGTGTGTCTGTGTGTATAAGTTTTGTATAAATGTTGTGTTGTGCTGTCAACTATAGCAAAAACACTTAACACTCTCGACACTCTTATGGGGATTAAACACATAAAATACACACAAATGGGACACACAACAAATCGCTTGCTGAGTTCTTAACACTCACACCAATGCATATAAATGTCTGTACATGCGTATGTGTTCCCCCCAAAATTAAACCAAACAAACAAATTGGATAAACATCTACGACAATATGAACAATAATTTCCATTACAGAATTTACCTTACCTCACTTCACCTCTCCTCATCCCATCACACACACACACACACAGTCATCGTAGCCAACAGCCGAATGCAATTAAATGCAAATCGATTTGCTGTGAAATGTGTTTGTGTAATTTATAAAGTAAAGTAGGTGGTGGGCTATAACACGCCCACCAAGAACCAATTATATGCCTAGAATGAACTAGCCTTCATACTGAAGCTTTAGGTAATTGACCTCAAAATCATCTTACATACTTACATAATACATTTTTGGCAATGAAAACTTATAAATATATCTCCAATATTTATTGTCCAATTTGGACATAATTTTGAGTTCAGACATGCTTTCGATTTAAAAAACTATATCTATTTCGATGTCAACATCGAATTTCTTTGCTTTTGTCTACTGTATCAGCTGTTCGGGCGTCATCTATCGATTTAATAAGTCCCAAGGTTCAAAGTCAAATTGTTGTTGTACATATATTGTTAAATTGTTTATCGAAAAGCGAATACATTGTTTGAATATAACCGAGTCAAGTCAATTTAATTAAATTTTGAAGACAATTTCAGTTTGTTTCATTTTCGCATTGAAGGATCTACTCATCATCCCCAATTCCCTCCGTCTTATTTATAAGTCCATCATCGTAATGAAGAACTTTTACGTTGCCATTTATTTATTTGAATAATTCAATACAGACAATTTGCAAAATTTGAGTGTGTCTAAAGACATCACATCAATTTATCCTTCCCCCCAAAAATGTTTTTTTGTTTTTAGCCTCCTCATTATTTTATTATTTTATCTTTTGTTTTTTTGTAACAATAGAGTTATTTATTATACCCAATCAAATGCAGATACCGATTCGATTTTTGAACTGCTTTTATATATATTCTATTCATGGGAGATTTCAAGCTGAGTCTGTCCTGTATAATATATATAATAATGTAAGGTAAGCTATTCAATATCGGTTAAAAATCTCTTAGAAATTGACTTTACCTATCATTTGAATGTATCTAATTGTCGGTATAGTTTATGTCTCGAGTTTATCCCATTAAAATGCCGTTAGTTTGTCTGCTGCAGGTGAAAGTGGTTTATGATTATTATTCATTTCTAGATGGAACAGTAAAAATGGTTCCCACATTGGAGATGGAGACTGAGACTAAGGACAAGTCAGAGACGGAGTCAGGTCCCAAAAATTAAAGTGGGCCAATAAATCTTTAGGCCTTAACATATGTACGTACTTACGTATGTCTGCTGAGAGACCTTTTTGCGTAAACGTGACTAACATATACGATAAACAAGGAGTGTGTGTGTGTGTGTGTGTGTGTGTGTGCGTGTGTATATGTATATGCAGCAACATTTTCAGTAGATTTTCGTAGAGTGATAAATTATAGCATTTAAAACAAAAATGGTGAAGCCCATGTCTTTGCATTTAATAACACAAATTGCAATCGAAAGAGGAAAGAGAAAAAAGAGAGCTGCAAAAATGTTACGAAAACGGAATAAGAAATGAGTCTAAGATGATAAAAGGAAGGGGATTGGCATAATGTTAATGTTAACTCAATTTGCCAAAAGACAGCGAAATTCTAAATTAGCTTAAAGATTATAATAGGAGAAGAGATCAAAGAATTAAAAGAAGTATTTAGTTAAAGAAGAATATATTTTCAATAAAATGGCAAATCGAAGAAAATGCACAAGGAGCAGAGCAAGGAAAAGCAAATACAAATACAAATCTTACAGCAAACTGATACAAATATTATACCTTAGTTTGCCTTAATCAAACATGCTAGTAGCTCGTCTCTTACAATAGTGTGAAATCAAAGCCTTGGCTTTCCTAATCGAGAGTTGCTAGTAAAGTGGAAGGAAAATTCGAACTCAATTTAATATGAATGACTAAATTCCTACTGGATCTTATTTGATTTCTTTTGGAAATTGTCAATGAATTGGGGGTTAATAATCTCAACTCAAAATTTGAAATTTTTCTTATCAAAAATTCTAAACATGCATTGAACAATTTTTAAACCGACCTTCGTAAAATACATTGAGCAAATTGTAAATAAAAAAAGAACATAGAAGCTAAATTCGGCAATGACGAATTTTGTATACGCTTGCAGAATAAAATAATTTTACCAATCGCTTTGTCTGTGGCTTAATACTATAACATGACACAAATTAACATGATCCTTTAAAGAAAACATTCAACGGATATTTTATCGTCTCTTTCATATGAAAAATATTCGAATTCCATCTTTCTTTCCCTATGGTGGTCCGACCGACCAATTCAAGAACTTGGCTTACTTACATATGTACATCGGTTTTCAGCTTACATATCAAGTTTCGTTGTTACAGCTCAAAAATTATCATCTTAATAACGTTAGAGATAGACAGACAGGTGGACATGGCTAGATCGGATCGGATATTGAGAATAATCAAGAATTTATATATATTTCCGTTACAAATGTCTGACCACTTTTATCACAACTTCGGCAAGGGTATTAAAAGAACAAAGAAACAGAAGAAACTCTATGAGAAACGATTTTAGCTGCGGGTATTGATGTCTTTTTAGTGGCCAATTGCACATTTCGGCAATTGGAAATTGGAAAATGAGAAACTTTCATCTCATACCAAAATAACAACAACAACGACAACTACTGATTGACGCCTATGTCTTTTCTTTTGATTTCCCTTGGTGTTGCTTTTGATGACGCACTACACAAAAAATCCTTTTTGCCTTTAGCTGTCCATAGGTGGGACAATACCGTTCGTTTTATGAGCCAAAATTTGGGTCAAATTTACACACAACTACAAGAAACGAAAGGATAAAGAAATGATATATGTATGTATGTATGTATGTACAAAGGACATACATACAAACATTCATGTACAGAAAACGTTTTATAAAATTTAACTCGATTAAAGATTAACCCACAGTAAAATATTTACCCAATTTGCATTCTTTCTCGCCTTTAATAATTTCTATTTTCAATTTGGTAAATTTGCCCATTTGTTTCCTCTGGAAAATGACATTGTTTTTTTTTTGTTTTTTTTTATTTTTTTTTATTTTTTTTTTTGACCATTTATAGAGATTTTCCGTGCATAGTTAACACTGCAATTTCATTTTCATTTAATTGCATTTGCATATTTTGATCATAAGCCAAACGAGTGGTGGGCGGACAAGGGGGTAAGAGCAAGAGGGAGGAAGAGGAGGGAAATGAATGAAATAACAAATTCAAGAAAAGGAAATTTTCTTGCTATAACCAAACGGAAATTTAATTGCAAGCCATTCAAATACTGTATCTGCGTGTGTGTGTGTGTGTGTGTGTGTGCATGCGTGAGTTTGGCAGGTACGTAATGAGGTGGTGATTAGGGGGGGGTAGGGAAGGTGGCAAAAAGGAAACCCCTAACTAATTATGTGACATGTGCGTATAATTAGTTATCAAAATTAGCTATAGCTAACTACATATATAGGCTAATCAAACAATGAATGGAATATTAATTTTCTATTCATTTTTTTTCCCCCAAAAATGAAATAATTAGAAATTAATTAGCAAACTATGAATTCAAAGGGAAGCTTAGAAGATTCACATTTATGCATAGATACATGTTTGTGTGTGTATGTATGGATGCACATGCGAAGACACAAAAGCCAATCATTTGAGTCAACAATATAAACTACAGTTATGAAAGAAAATAAGTTTGTAGAAAATAAACCAAGGACCACCGATCGGAGTTACTTTTTTTACTTACCTCTGAAATTTAATCAAGACCCACATTTCAATTAACGCTTTACCAACACTTTTACACTGTAACACAGAAAAAAATACAAAAAAAAAAACACTTTAGATCGCCATCACCTTATATTTCTGAACATCAACACACAAAAAAAAATTCACTAAGATCGCCATCTCTCTCTAGCTGGACAATTTCATCAAAAAAAAATGCTACAATGCTCTGAGTCCCGTTACCTTTAACTTTTTGTCAGCACAACACATAAAAATGGGAAACTTAAAAAGCATAACACTGATCACACTCGCGATATAGTAGTAGACTCAACCGATGTAAACCGATTTCATAATACATTTGATAAAACAGAAAAACTTTACAAGAGACTTTCAATGTCGACGAATTTAAATAACAGTAAGGATAACAAATGGCAAAAAGAAAAAGCGCCAGATCATGACTAAAAAGAGTTGCCAGATTTCTGCAGTGGGGAAAACGATCAATGGACTATCGAATTCATTTTGGGAGTCTTACAGTCGGTATTAAAAGAAACGTTTCATTATATTGAATGGAAGGTTAATTGTGATTATTTGTTGATTGTATAACATTTGATTGCATGTTGTTGAACAATTTTATATACAATCAAAGTTAAAACATTCCTTCAATATTGCCAATGTGATAAAAGCGTGGCTCATTATGAGCAGCCTTGCTTAGTGTCACTCTGACGTAACTCAATTTTAGCTCGGTGAAAGCGCAGAAATGAGCACGGCAGCAACAACAACAGCATAATCCTAAAATATTTAATTTTACCAAAAAAAAAGCAACAACTGTTTGCTAAATTTATAAAATAATAAATATTTATCACTCAAAACAACAATATAATGGCGGCAAAGGTGGCAAGCAGTACAAATAAAGTATTTCAGACTGTTGTAAGTAACTGGAAAAATGACTCACACTACGAATAAAATTAAAAAAGCCAAAACTCAACCTCACTTTTATGTGCCGCTGCTCATCTGGTGTCTCCCCTCTCTTCCTGCTATAGCATGATGATGTCCACATTTCTTTCGAGGATCAGCAGCGCATTAATCGATTTGCCAAGCATAATGCCCGCATGGATGACCTTAAAGTCGAACTAGATATGAAGAAAAATGAGCTTAAGTGCGTGGAGGAGGCTCTTGATGAAATCGAGCTATTTGATGAGGATGAGGATATACCCTTCCTCATTGGCGAAGTTTTCCTTTTACATAAGTTGAGCAAAACTCAACAGCTGCTGGCGGAAACGAAAGAACAAGTCTTAAAGGAAATCGCCAGTGTTGAAGCAAAAGCCAAGGGTATCAAATCGGAAATGGATGAGCTAAAGGCCCATCTTTATCAACGTTTTGGTAGCAACATTTCCCTTGAAAATGATGATTAAACCGATTTGATTGATTTCCCAGTTCGAATGTGAAAATTTTGAGTTTTGTTTTCCATTAGTGGGTTAATATATAAATATATTCAGGCTCGTTAGGAATGATCCAATGAGCCACAGGAACAGGATTTATATTTCTCTAGCCTTTTTAACGAGTCGGAAGACGCAATTTTACTATGAAGTGACATACAAGGATCTTTATGAGACATTAACATGCAATTTATTTGTTATTTCAGACTAAATAGTATATTATTAATACCACAATTAGCAACGTTACGACGACTCCACCCCAAAATATGCGACGATCTTCAACTAAGCGCCTTTCAATCAACTTCATTGTGTGATTCGATAGGCCCAATGTGCTGCCAATGGCAAGAATCCTCTTGTGTGCTCCACCCAATGTCATGCGCTGCGATATGAGACTTTCCAGTATGCCACTCCCAGAGGCAATCATATCATCTACACCGCGATGGGCATTACCCAATTGTGTGTGATGCTGTAGATCATAATCCAATTGAATGGAGGTTTCACCAGTCCCTGTTGGCGGTTGCTGGCTATTTGCAGAGAAACGATGCTGGAGCAATTGTTCCCTCTCCGAGATCTCTTGCTGGCGCCTCTGACGCCGGTCTTTGGCATGTTGGAGGGATGTTTGCAAGTGT
Organism: Drosophila emarginata; assembly: GCA_037075365.1. Taxonomy (NCBI): domain Eukaryota; kingdom Metazoa; phylum Arthropoda; class Insecta; order Diptera; family Drosophilidae; genus Drosophila; species Drosophila emarginata. The sequence goes on from JBAMCD010000296.1 coordinate 3,294,066, forward strand.
CTTAAATCATATTTCAGTTGATCCACACGCAGTTTAGAGCTCTGACGTTGCGAGGGAGGCACTTTGAAAAGCAAGACATCGAGGCGGTCGCAGTTGCTATAATTCATTGTAATTGATTAAATTTGAATTATGTCTCATTTAGCGGTAGCTTTACCTATTGGCTTGTGTGATTTTTAATTGTATGTTGTTTTCCTCGGCCAATGTCTCTTGTGTGGTCTGGTGTTTGCTTAGGCGTTGAAAGGCCTGCTCAATCTCTTTGACCGTTTGATTTGTCTGGTGATAAAGGGAGTCCATATTTAAATTTCATTAATTTATTATTTTTAATTTAAGTGCTGACGCGTCCCAATGTTAATTAACAGCAACAGCTGTTGCTGTTTAGTGTGACCACTGTGATTCCACCTACCTCTAAATACAACAGTGTAACCAGACGTTGAAATTAAAATGAATGAAAATTTAAATATGCTGCCAATGTGCGGTTTGTTTTAGTGCAAAGTCTGCACATGAAACAAGTAGAAAAGATATTTCTAATTGAGATGTGACAGAGAAATTGTCGATTTTTAAAATAACTTTGTTATTAAGTTTGTAAAATTTATGAGAAAATTTACCACGCGTTGCTTTTGCTCATTTGCGGTTAACATTGCACTTTACGGTTAACATTTAACTTAGCTGCTTAAAGTTCATGTTAGCCGATTTAAAGACGGTCTTGACAATCGGTTATTTGGCATTTTCCGGTTATTTGTTACTGGTTACACTACTTTAAACCACAATGGCGAATACATCGGGTGCCGGCGTTGGTAAGAATTAAAATTATTTGTTAATTTTGCAACAATTTGGCAAATGTCTTTGCCAGAATGGACTAAGCACGTGCTAGCCATTGGTCAAACAATTTCTGCAAATGTTTTACTGCCATCCCCAGCGCCTGAAAGCCAAACGAAATCAAAGGAAAAAAATGTGATTAAGAGAGCAAAGCGTCGCAGTCGGCTTCGCTGCGGTAGATGTGAAAATTGAAAAGAAGGCAAAGGCAAAAAGAACAAAAAAAAAAAAGAAACCACACACACAAAGCCGATAAAATTGCTCAAATGTGTGTGTGTTGACTTGTATATTTGTGTGTGTGCGTGCGTGTGTGTTAACAATTTTCCATTTCCTAAAAACTTCAATCTGCCCAAAAAAAAAAATTGCAACAGCAAACACTTTTTTTCTTCTCTCCCTTTCCTCTGCAATTTTTTTTTTTTTGCGTTTGCTTTTGCCTTTTTCTTTTGGTTTTTTGCTTCGTGACTTGACAATTTTGGCTCCTCTCAGCAACTTTAGCGAGCTTCTTTTGCTCTTGTTGTTATTCTTGTTATTTCCATCTCCAAGCTCGATACAATTTTATGCAAAATTTTCTAATTAAATTAACAATTTCTAGTTGTCTTTGCAAAGTCACAACAGAAACCAAAGGCAAAGCCAAAAGGAACACAAAAAAAGCAAAGAAAATGGAAAAAAAATCATGTCTGCGGCCGCTCCCTCCCTATGAAAGCTGAGAGCGAAGTAGAAAAACAACAAAACACTCTTTTAAACAATTTTTTTTTATTTCCCCCCATTTCCATTTCACAAATTGTATTTGTTTAAAATTTGTACGGTATTGCCTTTCATTGCAGTGGTTCCACGAAATTTCCGCTTACTGGAGGAGCTGGATCAGGGCCAAAAGGGTGTGGGCGATGGCACCATCTCGTGGGGCCTTGAAAATGACGATGATATGACGCTAACTTATTGGATTGGCATGATCATTGGTCCGCCCCGAGTAAGTTACTCCATCAACGAGCAACATACTGCAAAAGATCAAGACAGGTGGCGGGTGGACCTGCCCCCTTCCGCTTGCGCTACTAACACATGCACCTATCAGAGGCCCCGTGTTCCGTGACGCGGCAACAAACACAAACATTATCAGTTTGACTTTTGCGTATACCCTATAGCCAGTATTTAGTCATAGGGTATATAAAAGTCCATACATTATATGTAACAAACTGATCTAAAACACTCTATTATATATTTCTGATCCGTATTAACTATTGTAACACGAGAATGAGAATAAGGACAGCCATTTGAATGTACATTAACTAAGTATAGAGTATCGCGTAGTCAACGTTCCCTAAAACAATCGGTTCTAAATTTGATGTTGATAATTTTATCATTTTAGATTGCGTAAAAGGTTTTTTTTTTTGTATTTTTTTCTGTGTGTGTGTAATGAAAGTTTAATGTGATTTGGTAAAAATGATCCACGGCTTATAAATTATAAATATTCAGTCAATCTGTTCGATTTTAACCACAGTTTACGTACCCCAAAAGTTGGAACAGCGTGTACTGAAGCTTTCATTGGAAACGATCGATCGATCGATCGAATGAAAGCACATCAAGTGCTATGTTTACGTCACTAAATTTGATTAATTTTAGTAGAAACTTCCAGTTGATCGTTTGTAATCATAGAATCATTTAAGGAAACTATCGATCGAAAGTCCTTAAGATTACCCGGCCCCATTTAAACTAATCCATGATTATAGTGTCCAAAATCTTCTTCAAATATATCACTAAGCGGTGTCTAGGTACAGTAATTCTAGCATTGACATAGTTTGAACCAAACAGACGTTTTCTAATCTTAAAAAGAAATCAAATTTAAACCTAGAAACCAAAATTGTTGATCGTCGTCATAAAAACTATGACATTACTACTTGAGTGTACTTTGTATAGGTTTATGCTTCGAAAATTATCTGAAATTTGATTAGAAATTTCTATTTATCGCCCTAAAAGTTAACTTAAACATCTATTTTTCTTCGTATTTAATATTGATTCTGATTTTCTTTATGCTTTCTCTGTGAAGACATTTGATTCTTTCACAGTAATGTTTACACAGCAACTGACTCTGGATTAGGTTAATGGAAAGAATGTTTCAGATAGTTAGTTTCCTTACTTTAAAAGAAGTATGCATGCATAGCCAGTTGCTGCGTAAATATTAAACGTACAGTAACCAGTAAATAAAGAGAATGATTGGAAAATAATATAATATTTTTAGTTAAATTATGGGGAATAGTGTCTCACTCCCCCATTGACCTTGAACTTCCTTTTAAAACGCAGACAAGTAAATCTAAAGAAATTGCTTTTCCTCTTTACTCTGTCATGATCTTTTCTTCTATATTGAATCAAAATTAATCCAATAACAATAAATTGATCAGCGAATTTGATGGGCAGGGGCTATATAGAAAACTTGAAGAATTTCAATGTTAGATGAGAAATGTGTAATTGAAAGTCACCTTGAGCTAAGAGATTTGATTTTTAAACATTTTTCTTTTCTAGTTTTTCAATGCGCGCGCCGTCCTCATGTTGCATGAATCATATTATATATAGGGATGAAAATGTGGTGGGAGGGAGTTTTAATAGTTGCAACAGCAACACAATATGACTCATCGACACTTGCCTAAGCTAATGGTGCAAAAACAGAAATTTGTATAATTTATACAAAATAGAAAGAAAATAAAAGGAAAACTGAAACGGAATTCTTAACCGGAAGTTCTATGCCCTTGTCAAATTTTTGGCTAAAAGATCGTATTAAATATCTAAACGAAGGGAAGAATCGAAATTATAAAGAATACACCTTTAAAACTGTGCTCTCTAAGCTGATCGAGAATATATATATACTCTTACCTTTATGCTGCCTTTGTTGCAAGTGTTTAAATCAAGTGAATAGTCTTCACTACGAAGTGTTAGGGTATATATTTTAGTATGTAATTAAATGCAAATTATACACATTTGATTTCCATTAAAATGTTTGTTGCTCTTTCCTTTGCAGACGCCCTTCGAGAATCGAATGTATTCATTAAAGATTGAATGCGGCGAACGTTATCCGGATGAGCCACCAACGCTCAGATTTTTAACTAAAGTAAATATTAATTGCATAAATCAGAATAATGGAGTGGTAAGTTAAATAAAATTATGATAAATGATATATACATATATCGATTAAACTAAATTGATTACAGGTTGATCATAGATCAGTTCCAATGTTGGCCAGATGGAGTCGCGAGTATACCATAAAAACGATGCTTCAGGAAATACGTAGGATTATGACCATGAAAGAGAATTTGAAATTGGCACAGCCGCCAGAAGGTAGCTGTTTTTAGTCAAGATCAACGCGAAGATGATGAAAACAAAAACAAAAAAGAAAATAGAAGATGATAAAGAAAAACATAGGCGAACCAACAGCAAGTTAAACACACACACACACACACACAACACACATAAAATAAGCTAAAAGTCAAGAACAAGAAGAAAACAGCAGGAGCTGATGCGGAAAGGCAAATATATAACGAAAAGAGGAGGAGAGAATAATGGATGGTTGAATGGATGGATGCAGTGCAGTGCAGTGCAGTGTGTGTGAAGTTCTAGGAATAGAAACGGAACATCCATGAAATCAAAGTGCATGTTATACTATAAGTAAAACAAACCAACAACAACCAGCAACAACAACAACAATGTCACTAAAAATGATCGTCATCCCTTCCGTCATCATATATATATTTATTTATATTTATATAAAGAAAGATCCAGATTTGTCATTGTTTTTCCTTAATTTTCTATCACTTTTTTTTTTTAATTTTCCCCCCTCTCCAGAAGCAACAACAAAAAAAAAAAAAGAAATAACACACACACACACATATATACAACTCAAATTTTCTTCTCTAAGAAATAAAACCATTAAAAACAATCAGAAAACCGAAAAAAAAGAAACTAAAAAGGGAAAGTAAGAAAACGAAAAAAAGGCTTATGTTTTGCACCGCCCTGTTCCCACCCATATACCCAAAGCCACGCCCAGGCCCCGGCCCTAATCTTCCTCCCCGCTCCAGCCCCCAAACCCAACCCACTCCACTCCTTCAAAAATTCAGTAAAGGCAATCGGAAGCGTAATTATTGTTTGTTTTGTTTTCTGCCTAAACTAAAAAATTTATTAATTATATACATAAAACAAAAAAAAAAACAAATATATAAATATTAATTTAAATAAAAAGAGAAAAGAAATTAAACAAACAAAAAAAAAAAATAAATAAATAAAACAACAAACAAAATCTAAAAGAATTTTTGTAGCAAAAAAACGGATTGAAGAGACGCGATTTCTATATTCATAAAACGAAAAATAATGCGATAGTCTCCATATACATATGTATATATGTATATTTATATATCTAGATATGTATGTAGCTTGTTGTATATATATATATCTAGCTATATATCTATATATATAAATATCGTATACAATGAAAAAACGACGTTAAAAAAGTAAAATAATTCAAAAGAAAAAACAAAAGCAAGAAGAGGAAAAAAAAACAAAACTTTACTTTACTTTAATTTAAGCTTCTAAATAAAACAAAAGAAACAACAATTAATAACCCAATAAAACTGAAAAATACAAAAAAAAATAAAACAAAAGAGAACCAGCAACTAAATAAAGAAAAGACAACTAAAAAATTAGATTTATATCAGATTAGTAAAGTGCGACATTAGTCATTAGTTTCTCTTCATTTCTGATCCGTTTCAATTCATTAGCTCTCTTTATCACTTTCGTGTAATTTTACTTTGTTAAGGTTAAATATTATATTTGCTTACATATTTTGTTTCCTTTTTTTTTTTGCTAATTTTTGTTAGGAGGATTTTTTGTACTTTTTCTCTAGGCGTAGCCTTGCCATTTAAAGCAAGTAAGTTTAGTCCTTAGTTTATTTTCCTTCTCCATCGAATATAAATAATTTAAATAAACAGAAAACAAGCCAATTGTTGCCCTTAACTGCAATCTAATGAAAGCCTTTGAAAGAACGCTAGTTATATTAAAATTATATAAACAATTCAAGGTTGAAACTTCTTCAAACGTTCATTATTTCGTTTATTCTGCTTGGAACTTTTAAAAGATAAGTTTCTTGTAATGCGCAATAAACTATACTTTTCTAGAGGAACTCTTGGACATAGTACCATATACTTTTAGGTATAGCTAAAAATATATATAGAGAAGTTTACCTGATATTAGATAAACTATTATGGAAAACTGATCAAATTTCGATTACCTAAATATAAAGAATGCTTCAGATATATGCAAATACAGTGAATTGGTAATATTGTATCGTTATAACCGATATTCGTACTAAACGGTAACAAACAAATTTGTATAAAAAACACAACCAAACCTTATTGTGTGTAAATCATTATAACTGGCATCTACTGTATTTTCAAATGATATAGTTTATATTCATTATCTTCTAGCAATATGGCAAGTTCCTTTGAGAGAAAATAAATCAATTCAATTGCATCAATCAATATCAATTGCATATCTCTGCCCATATGAATAGTTTTGAATTTTAGAACTAATTTAAATTATTCTTTGCCAACAGGAATGATCAAAGATCAAAGGTTAAATCGATGCTAGTAAAGCTACAAATACAAATTGAAGTATCGGTAAAAAATAAAAATAAAATAGAGTCCAATTATTTGTCAATTATTTATTTTAAATACATAAATTGAATTATAGATTTTGTTTGTTTTTTTTTTTTTTTTAATTTTTAATTTATACACACAATCAATATGTAATATGTTTATTATCCATAATTCATTTAGCTAGGATTCATCTCGGCGTCAGTGTCATCGCAATACCCCAACTCTAATGGCATCTCTCCGATCTGTTCATAATTGAATTTTAGTTTTTTGGATTTTCTTGTTTCATTTTATTGGTTGGTTTGTTTCTTTTTTATTTATTTTTTGTTGTTTCTTTGTATTTTGCTTAAAATTGATTTATTTGCATTAACACGGCATTACTTTATCATCATTCACTTGCGCTCTTCAATTTCAAACAAAGTGTTTCATTCATCTACTTCTCCTTGGGCACAAACGCAATCTTTCGCGACTTAAGGGTTGACCACTTGTGTCGCTTAATGTAATACGAGATGACCGTGAGGAAGCCAAGAAGGCCAATTACTTTGATCAGCAGCTGTTTACGATCATCGTGCTCCGGTTCAGAGGTCCACTTAAGGAAAGTGGCCACATCCTTGGCAAATTGGCTCTGTGTTGGCGATGTGCCATCCTCATACTCAATTACCTAAATGATAAATTTGTTAATTAACAAAACGATAGAATAGATCTTGTAATGTGAAATTCCTACCTCATTGTACAACACTTGGGCCATGGATATGGCACCACCTGGGAAGTACGGATTAAAGTATTGGCCTTCGCGTAGCACCACACCGGCTGGTGCATCATGATAGCCGGTCAACAGCGAGAAGATGTAATCTTCACCACCCTTACGGGCCGATACAATGTAACTCAAATCCGGTGGATAAGCTCCATTGTTGGCAGCACGAGCCGCCTCCTCATTCGGATACGGCGATGGGAAATAGTCCGACAACTTGCCGGGACGATCGAAATAGTTACCGGAATCATCGGGACCGTCCTTGACCTAAAAAAAAGGAATGATGAATGAAAAAGAATAATTATAATATATAAAATAATTAGAAAACTACTAAAAATTCGAATGATATTTTAGCCCATTGTTTGGTACAAATTAAAAATGAAGATAACCGCTAATTTTCTACATTGATTACTTAGTAATAGTAGATTAAACAAGCCATAAGATAAGGTTATGCAATTGCATAAACCTTTAAGAATTTTCATTTTAACGATCGATTTATCGTGTTTTCTTTTAAAATTCCCAAAACTTAACTTAATTTTCAGTTAAACAGAGATTTCTAGTGGTTTCTCCCGTCAATAAATTGATATCACTTTCGTTATTAAATGTCATTTTTACTGCCACAAAGATTATCTTAACTGTGGCTTAATCTTTCACTTAATATGGTTTAAGAAAGGGATTTTCTTTGCATTAGGTTTTCTTTTTTTTTTTTTTTTTTTTTTTTTTAAGAAAAATCGTTTAACTATATAATTAAGGAACGTTTTATCATCACTAGTCTTTGTGACATCACTTGGAGTAATCCTTTTCTTTTTCATTTACTTACCGTAATCTGCTCGGCTTCCGCCTTAGCCTCGGCTTCGGTATGACTAACGCCAACCAAATTACGGTAGGCAATATATTGCATCGAATGGCAGGCGGAGCACACCTGCTTGTATACCTCATAACCACGACGCACACTAGAAAATGTTACAAGTAAATAGAACGTAATGTTGTTGTTGGGTTTAAATCACTTTCCGGGATTATTAATTTGGGACATACCTTTGGTGATCCAGCGAGGAGAACAAACCCTTGTGGTTCCAGGGTTGGGCGGGTGAATGGACCTCAGAGCCTGATGCCTGAACCGATTGTTCCAATGCAAACAATAAGGCACCAACGCCGCCGGTTATAGCTCCAACAGCGCCGATCAGCTGTTCGTTTGCAACACGCAAGCACACACATAGTCAGAGAGAGGGCGAAAGTAAGCGAGAGGGTGAGAGTTTGTGTAAGCGAGAGAGATTGATTATTGAGGTTATATACGAATTTCTGGCTATTATGAAATGGGTTTTGGTTTTCCATCAATATTGTATGACTTACTTTCTTATTGTTGCTGGCCCAACTGCCGGTCGAGGAGAGCTGCTTAGCCTGAAAGGATACAAAATATACATTTTATCACAAGTTTCTGCCATTGACCAAGTCATAATGGTTACATAATTGAGAGGAACAGCTACTGGGACTCTTGACTCCAGATCGATCAGTTCCCCTTATCATTGCCATAATGTATCTCAACATTATATTATTATCAATATAGGTTTCACATCCCTTGCCAATTTATGTGAATTTCTGTTGCATTATTATTTTGTGAGTGGGCACTGGAAATTTTTCGTCTCCCAAATTCGTGTTACGCGTTTTTAATCATTACCTGCTGCAGATTCAAGGCCGGCGTCGATTTCAGCAATCTTAAGCCATGGAATCTTCGCAATGTCGCTGCCATTGTGGCCGGAAAATGAGTTTTTTATGCGTCGTCTGGTTTCGATTTCAAAAGGTAAATCAAAAGATTTTCTAAGGGCAGTGCAAAACCACTGGCACTGGCTCTCGCTCTCTCAACGCTGTTCGTTTGGCAGATGTTTACTCGCCGGCACACTAAGATAGCCCAGTCGACCTTTTTATGCTTAACTCGCTGATTGCGTTGGCGTGAGAAAATAATTTGGTATTTCGTTTCATCATTTGGTATTTTGTAAATCGTTAAGATGAAATGGAAAATTAATTTTTTTTTTTATTAAATATTCAAATTTATATCTATTTTATTATATTATTCTTAAATTTGAGCATATCCTTTGGATACAAATGTATTTAACTTGTTTAAAAGAATTTAATTCTATTGCTTAAAGTTTCTTTGGTATTTTATTGAACAGGTGCTTTTCTATATTTTGCTAAGAAATATATACTTTTATTTAGCATAATATAGAGGTAATGTTTCTTTATTTAGTAAATTTAGTAAAAATTAATTTATGTTAAATTGTTACTTAAATATATAAAGTAGTTGGAGTAAAATCAAAATTATTTCAACTGCTTCTTTATTACATAAATATTCTAAATTTATATAATATTATATTATATTCCCTCATGTCACTTAAATTTAGGTGTTAATACTAACGCAGTTCCTTTTAGAAATTAACCGTTGGTTTTTCTTTCGTTTACATTTCCATTCATATAACAAGATTTCAAATGCTTGCAATTCGTTCTGCAAAAATGTATCTGTAACTTTAGTTTAGTATTTTTTTGTAAGTATCTGGTCGCACTATGCACACCCACCACCCACGCATGTTTGGTATTTTCCAACTAACCAAACCGTTTACTATGTGGAAATTCGCACACAAACAAACAGACAAGAAAGAAAAAATTTAGGAAAAAGGAAAACCTCATAGCAACGGGGTGCCCCAAACAACTGCAAAGAAAAGGCCAATCAAATCGATAGCCAAGATAATTTATTGGACAAAATTAAGAAAGATGCCACAGGAACAACCTAAAATAAATTTAACAACATCAACAATACAGCAGCAGCCGCAACAGCAGCAGCTCGATGACGAAATCGAAAATGTTCGTGTGGTGGTGCGAGCCAGACCAATGGACAAAATGGAATTGTCCTCATCCTCAATGGGTAGTAGCAATAGTTCAGAGTGTGCCATAACGGTGGATAAAATAAATCGAGCAATAACCGTAACGAAACCGAATTCAACAGTAAATGAGCCACCGAAAACATATTATTTTGATAACGTTTTTGATGGCAGCTCGAATCAATTGGATCTCTATGTGGACACAGCCAGACCAATAGTTGATAAAGTTTTGGAAGGCTACAATGGTACAATATTGGCCTATGGACAGACGGGTACTGGTAAAACTTATACCATGTCTGGTAATCCAGATTCACCGCAAACCAAAGGCATTATACCAAATGCATTTGCCCATATCTTTGGTCATATAGCCAAAGCGAAGGAGAATCAAAAATTTCTTGTACGCGTCAGTTATATGGAGATATATAATGAGGAAGTAAGAGATTTGCTAGGTAAGGATGTTAGCAAAAGTCTTGAAGTTAAGGAGCGGCCGGATATTGGTGTCTTTGTTAAAGATCTAAGCGGTTATGTTGTTCATAATGCCGATGATTTGGAGAATATTATGCGTTTGGGTAACAAAAATCGTGCTGTTGGTGCCACTAAAATGAATCAGGAATCATCAAGATCTCATGCCATATTTTCGATAACTGTTGAACGTAGCGAACTGGTGGAGAATGGCGTTCAACATGTTCGAATGGGGAAGCTGCAATTGGTCGATCTGGCCGGTTCGGAGCGTCAATCAAAAACCCAGGCTTCCGGGCAACGTTTAAAGGAAGCTACTAAAATTAATCTATCCCTATCGGTACTGGGTAATGTCATTAGTGCACTGGTTGATGGAAAATCTACGCATATTCCTTATCGTAATTCCAAATTGACACGCCTACTCCAAGACTCTTTGGGCGGAAATTCTAAGACGGTGATGTGTGCAACTATTTCACCGTCAGATTCTAATTATATGGAAACTATATCCACTTTACGTTATGCTAGTCGCGCTAAAAATATACAGAATCGTATGCACATTAATGAAGAGCCAAAGGATGCTCTATTGAGGCATTTTCAGGAAGAGATTGCCCGTTTACGTAAGCAACTGGAAGAGGGTAGCTTTGAAGAAGATTTACGTTCTACGGAGGAGGATGAAGAAGAGGATGAGGATGAAGCTTTAGAAGAGACTCTAGATTTGGAATTGGCACCATCGAATACTCTACAAAAATCACTAAAAAAGAAGCGTGAAAAGACCGATGAGGAAAAGGAGGAGATGGCTCAACGTAAAAACGAGCATCTACGTGAAATTGAGCATGCGAAAACTGAACAAGAGCAATTACGCAATAAATTAGTCAATCTCGAGGGCAAGATATTGGTGGGAGGTGAAAATCTTTTAGAGAAAGCCCAAACTCAGGAGAAGCTACTAGAGCAATCAATAGCAGAGTTGGAAGAGCGTGAAAAGTCGGAAGAGGCTCTGCGTCAAACATTACAACAGAAGGCCACCGAACGGATTGACATTGAGGAGCGATATTCATCGCTTCAGGATGCCAGCACTGGTATTACAAAAAAAATCCATCGTGTCATGCAAATGCTAATGGGTGTTAAATCGGAACTTCAGGACCAACAGCAAGAACATCAAAGGGAAAAAGAGGGCATCTATGAGAACATTCGTAGTCTTTCGCGAGAATTGGCCCTGTGTGAACTGGTCCTCAATTCCTATGTACCAAAGGAATATCAATCGATGATTAATCAGTATACCCATTGGAATGAAGATATCGGCGAATGGCAATTGAAATGTGTGGCATATACTGGAAATAATATGCGTAAACATATATCCGCCCATAAATCGAATGGAAAAGAACCAGATTTTGTTGATCTATCACATGTGTATCTTAGCTATAACACCGATAGCGTATCAAATCCATTGCGTTCTAAATCGGCGGCCAGGCCCAGGACTTCCGGTGTCCCCAGGCCAACCACTGCCAGGCGGTATTAAGCAAACTCCATCTCAATTTGTCTTATTTACTCAATTTGTTTTGTTTTAATTTGCTCAGCGAATTTTAGTTTTATTGATTTTGTTAATTTATTTTTAAACAACAATACCAGGTGCAATTTAATTTTTAACAACAAAAGAAAAACACAAAAACCGTGCTTTTAAATTATGTATTAATGAACGAATTACTCACTAAATAAAAACTATGTATTTGAAAAAGAATAGAGCAATACTTCATTTAAAACAAAAAAAAAAGGAAAAAAAATTCAAAAAAAAAGTTTTCAACATGTTTCCGCCCGGGATCGAACCGGGGGCCTTCTGCGTGTTAGGCAGATGTGATAACCGCTACACCACGGAAACAGTTGACTAACAGAGTAACCAAAAACATTATTTGAATAAAGCCACTGATAACGAGTTGTTATTTCATTCATCAAATAAAAATCAATAACAAAAGAAAAAAAAACTTTTTCTTTTCGTTTAGAAAGTCATTTAAATGCCTTAAACTAGACTAGAAATTATGAAATGCATTTATGTAGCTTAGAAATTTGTTATTTGGTTGCCAGACAAACATGTGGTTCCATAGTGTAGCGGTTATCACGTCTGCTTTACACGCAGAAGGTCTCCGGTTCGATCCCGGATGGAACCAAGTGGTTTTTTATTTGGTTCGTAATTCTTATTATTAAAATAAAAAATTTTTTTTTTTCATTTGCCTCTAAATTCCTTTTTTTTATACATTTCCTTTTTTCCAGGGTGAATAGGAAGTATTTCTCAATTTAAAGTTGAATTAAATTTAAACAAAAACGTATAATAAAAACATAAAAAATCATTTTTTTTTATAAAAAAGAAAAAAAAGTAAGTGATCAAACTTCACTTTGGTTCCATCCGGGATCGAACCGGAGACCTTCTGCGTGTAAAGCAGACGTGATAACCGCTACACTATGGAACCAGTTGCGTTGCTTGCTGACAAAGTATCAATTCAAGTCAACTCCAAATAAATTTGAGTATTTGATTGCCATTACACTTGAATTTTAATTTGTGTTATCTGAAATTTCGTAAATTATCGAAATAAATGAAATAATTCGGAAATTTACGTTTACGGATTATTATTTGCCATTATGTGAAATGCCAGCTAATATATTTGCATGACAATTCTTCCGCTCAGGTGTTGCTATTTCGGTACCGCATTACTCACAATCAGAACGGATGCATGAAGGTATTTCACAGGTAGCAAAAAGAAAAAAAACCAACAAAGATAAGCCTCTGCGACAAATACAGAAAAAAAAAACTGTACTTTGAATGTCTTATTATTTGTCCTATTTTTTATCCGCCCCCATTTTTTATTTTAGCCAGCTCTTATCGGTTGGCAAATGGTACACAAATTTTTGCATACGATTTGGATTCAATGTGAGGCGTTTCGTTTAAGAGATTCGCAGATTGACCTGAAAAATAAAATAAACCAAATATATTTAAGTGTGACATGTGAATTTGACATCATTCGTTCGGTCTACGACAATTTGTTTGACGTCACGAAATAACTGTTCAATTTAAATACTATGATACTCAAACAAATAATTAACTTGTGCATGTTTCTAAGGAAGAAAGATAGAGGGAGAGAGAGAGAGCGGTTGCTATGCCTGAGTGAAGATCATATAGCGGTACAAAGAAAGAAGCTGGGGGAGAACAATATGGAGAGTGAGATTTGCGAGAGGCAGAGTTATAGTTGGAAAGTATCTCAAAAGTGAGTGAACTACACTGGACTACATAAAAATAGGTAAACAAAGAAATTTTCTTGAATTTAACTTGAACAACTTATTTAGTTGTTAAATATATTTCATTTAATTTTTGACAAAGCCAAACAGTGGCAGATTTATAGTAAACATATTAGTATTAATTAAATTATTTTCAAAAATTTATTAATCACAAATATCATTTAAATCAAGTAACAAAATGAGAAGTAGGATAAATGGAAATCAATTTTGTTATATTTTTTATAACGACAATTAACCTATCAGTTCGTATATGTAGATTGCATTATATCTTTATTTACGTTGCACTCACCAGTTACAAGTGTCTTCTCTAACTTGTAGACCAGTGTATTTGAGTCAGCGCAACATGTACGCCTCTCGCACATTCTACAGGCAGAGGCAGACCCTGGTTTTTGACTCTACTGATACGAATGCCCTCTCCCTCGGTTTTAGTTGATATTCGTTGACGCCAATCGTAAAACGTTTCAGTCTTCTCTACCAACTCTGCGGAAAGGCCGATAATTCAAACTTCTCTGTGTTATGTCTGTGCTTATTTAATTTTATTTTGTGATTTCGTTGTGCTTCTTTTCGTAAAATCGTGAAATTTGTAATTCATTTTTATTTAAATTTCACTTGAATGTGCAATCGCCCCGATACTAAAAATATAACATTAACAAACTAAGTGTGTTTTTTTTTTGTTAAAGGTGTATAACAGGCGTGAATAGAAACGCCACGTTCTTGTGTTCGGGAATATAAAATATACATATACTACTCATACTCTCTCTCTCTCTCTCTCTCTGCTATATAAAAATAAATATATACATACATACATACATATATATGTACGCTATATAATTATATAGTAAATATCGCTTGGCAACAAAATCAAATGATTTAAGAGCACAATATAGTTTAAAAACAAATTCATCAAGTGCGTTTCCAATGTAGCCCTTCATGGTTAATTAACACGAACTCGTGACTATATAAACCAGCAGAATTCGTGTTAACAAATTAAGAGTGTGGAAAATAGTATATATATTAACTAATCGTACACAAATAATTTCACTCACTAATACACATATATTGAGACAAGACAAGGGGAATATTGTTTGAGTCACTACTATCTTAAAAAAATTACAATTTTCCGGTGAGTATTCATCTTGATCAATGTTGCCATTGCACTTAAGTGTTAATTGGGGCTATTTTTATTAAGATCAATTTAATCAAGTGGATTTTATCAATTATTATTATTGGGAACTCTTTTTGCACATTCCATTGGTAATAATAATTATTATATTTAGGTCATTTTGAGACGCAAATCGCTATACCAATACTAAACTGATAAGACGTAATAAGCAGCGGGAAAAACACGTTCCAAAGGGGATGTTTCATCCTGAAATGATTTTTCTAAATTACCCTTCGTCTGGCGGGTATATTCATTAACGAAAGTCTTTTGGAACTAACTGAAGAAAGCATACTACTAATATTTAAATATTATAAATTGAATATATCATATTGCGGTAATTGAATTTATCTATCTTAACACGATCAAAATATCTGCTATAAATCTCTGAATTTTTTTATTATATAGTTTCCATAGAAATGCTTCATACAAGAATTGATCTATATAGAGTTCCGATTGGAAGAATATAACAACTGCGTTACCATCAGAGTAACTTGCGTTCCTCTGTTAATATTTCAACCACCATCCTCTTCCATGTGGCCTCTTCGTGTTACAACAACTGATAAGCTAGTGTTCTACAGATGGTTTTATATATATTGTTCATAATGTTTGTTTAATAAGCAACTGTATTTAATATTGCACAAAATAGATTATTTCTACATGATCAGCCATAAAAAAACAAAACCAATTTAGTCATTTAATATGAATTTAAAAAAAAAAAAACAAAAAGAGGCTCGTCAAAGTCTGGATTACCTTCAATTGATTGCAGTGTTCTGTGCGAAGGCCTTTTCTGTTGCTAAAATTGGGACTTCCTGGTTAATACAGGTGTGAGAGCTGTTGCCCATCCTTTTTCTTTTATTTTCTCTTTTTGCAGTCATATTATTATGCAATCAAATTTAAATTTTCATCATTTTAAAAGTGTTTTGCTCGGTTTATTCAATATGGTGGTGATAAAGAAACATTCTTATATGTACATATGTATATTAAAATAACTATAATGTCATATTCCATAGAAATTTAGTGGCCTTTATCAGTCAGTTACTAGCGAATATACAATATGAGTGACGCCCCTCAAGCCAATTAACTCAACCATAAGTTATTTCCGATTGTCATAAAATAACCAACCAAACATAGACCTTGTGCAAAAAAAATATATATACATATATTATCAACTATGATTCATACATTTAGTGGAACATAAAATAACAGTAAAATCAACAGCAAGTGTTTAAGGGTCACATGAGTGTCACTGGATTGCTGATCTGGCAAATAAATATATGGCATATATACTTGTTGTATAAAGACAAGGCTAGACAAGATCTCTCACAGTAAAGTCAGTGTGTTTGGCAAATAAAACTTCCAAAAATACTTGATGTATTTACGTAGGTAGCTGCCAACCTTTTATTATATTTTATTTTTTTTTCCCTAGAAAAACTCGCATTAACTTATCTTGTATCTATATTAAAGATAAGAAATCTTATATACATACATACATATGTACATACATACATATATAATTTTGCACAAACTGAGAAGAGTTGAGACCAAACATATCAAATTAGTTTGAAAGTTAGTTGCAATTGAACCTTATAACAAAAGAGTTTTAAATGAAGAGTGCAAAAAAAAAAAATTAAATAAAAATTTAACAAACTATATACAGTAAAAATTAATAGATTTTTCTACTAAAAATCTTGATTGGATCTTGAGTGAATAACAAAATTAAGTTAAAAATTTATCTGAAATTTGAACGAATTTGATACATATTTAGTTTTTAATGAAATGAAGGTAAAAGTTAATAAAGAAAAGAGATTTTTTTTATAGTGGATATTAGTATCTTTTATATATGTACATATGTATGTACATATATATCTAATACGTATTATATTCATCTATAAAATTTGATGATTTAATAGTATTATTAACAAACTTTTACTTTCTTTTTGATTAGTTTAAAATAAATCTTTCTTTTCCTAAGAAAAATGTTTAATTTTCTGTAAAATTGAATTAGCAATTTTTCATTTGGTTAAGTGCAGAATTGTTTAAATGTGCTGACTCTAAGCATACATATATGTATATATATAAGCATATATGTATATATACTAAGTGAAAAGTAAAAGTTCAACGACAAAAAAAATAAAGCCAATGGCCTAGAATAAGCATCTGAAAGAGTAGGAGGCAATAATATTGCAGAGATGTGGTGGGGGGGGAAGAGAAAGAATAAAACACGTCTCAAATAATCTGGGTTTTGGGTTTCGGAAACTTGCTTAGCAACACACACAACAACACAACTTCTTGTTTTTGTTGTTTTTTCTTTTTTTTGTTCCCACTGGGCAGGCGCATGGGTTTTCGTTCTTGGTTCTGTCCCTCTGTCTGACATGTCCTACTCTTTGTCTCCTTCTTCTTCTCGTCTTCGCATTTGTATTCTTTTTTTTGTATTTTTGTGTCTGGACAAGCAAACAAATAAAAGGCAATAAAAACTATTAAAACATCAGACTTGATGTAGAAGGGGATGTGATAGAGAGATGATGAGGAAGAAGGGGGGGTTGGGTCGGGTGTAAGAAGACAGGTCTTTTCCAAGAAGAGTTGCCAGGCAACAATTCAAATGAGGTCAAAATCCTTGAATCAGAGGTTCTTGTCCTTTTGGGGAATTAGTTCGATATAGAAATAAAGATGGAACAAAAAGTAAAGTATAAGACGCAACAGATCACGCTCAAATCAATTGTCTCAAGATTAATTTGCCTTATGTAAAAATGTCTGTAGATTTTAATTACTTGAAATTGTTTGTATATATTATTATTTTTCCTCTCTCTCTCTCTCTCTCTCTCTCTTTCTCTCTATCTCTTTCTCTTTCTTTTCGTTTTAATTGAAAGAAATTTTCAGACAATTAAAATGTGACATGAAAGTGCAATGAGTAATGCTCTCTCATGGGAAAATTCATTGACAATTGTCAATATCAATTGTTTAAACAAATCATTTTCATCGCATTGCGGCCATTCACATTGTTGAAGGTAGTTATGCCACATGACACTAAATCGGTTACACTATATACATACATACATACATATGTATATAAAAGGGGAACCTTGTCTTGATATCAATTCCGATTGAATGATATTCTTAAATAAAAATTGTCCCTGAATTTTCCACATTTTTAAAAAACTAAGATATATTTTTTAATTAAAGCGAACTTAATCTTATAGTTAATAATAATAAAAAAAAGGATTAGTAACAAAGTAACAACAGATCTTTAGAATTTAAAGATCTGTTGCTATAAAAAATTATTTTATATATGTACATATAAACATATTGGACAGATCGACTTCTATATAAATTTCAAATAAACTTTGGCAAACATTTATTTATATCCAAATATGTATTTATATGAGATTTATTTATTTAGTTCATAATAATATTCGAAATTTTCTAAAACTATTTACTATATATTCAACTATATTTTTACTGTTATATTATATATTATTTTTAGCAATGAAAACATATTGTTTCCCGACCATGACACCAATATCAGACAGAAGATATATATGTATATATATGACACTTTTGAACTGTTTAACAAAACCTGCTGATTTTGTTCTCATAATACAGTTCAGTTCAATTGTTACCTGACGACACAATTTGGTCACGTTTCGTGGGACTTCACCTCGTAAAATAACTACTGTTGTTGTGACATACTTATAAAACACCTGCTTTAACCAAAAACCAAGAGAATATTTTCTGCTACTTTGCTGATTTTAATTTGCCTTGTGGCCATCTAATGATGGCCAAGTTCAATAGAATAAACTTTTGGGCAATGATCGCGCCAAAAAGGAAAGCAAAAAAAAAAAAAAAAGAAGAGAAATAGCCAAAAGAACCAACCAACCCGAATCATTTTTAAAAACAACGCAAATTCGCAAATAACCGATCCGATCCCACAACGAACACGACAAACGATTCTTATGCAAAGACATTGCCGACAGTTTCGTTGGCAACGTCAAGGCATACGGATCGGGAAACGGAACATTATAGACGAGAATAATAAATTGAACTATACGAATATATACGAGCAAAGAGCTCCATTGACGTCGTTGAACAAAATTCTTTATCTCTAAGATATATAAAGTCTTTTAATATAGACAAGATTTTTCCGGTTTATGGCCAGTTTTATGAATACAATATATTAAAAATAACAAAAAATATATCTAATAATTGGAAAATTTTACATCAAATATTATCTTTATTTATATAAACATATATCCGATATATACAAATAGAGTGTGTGTCTGTGTCTGTGTGTTTCTAATAAAAGTCTTGCAAAAAAAAAAAGGTAAATGAACCAAAGTATAAATAAGGAAGGAAGTTGGTTACATCAGCCAACTAAAAATCAAATAGATAATGACTAATAAAATGCCAAAATTTATACCTGATTTTGTAATTGGAATGTTCATTATATACATCCGGTTTTTGTAATTTGAAAAGAAATACACTTTTCCTTCGATTATATCAACATTGCGATCTCTGATTGACTTGAAAGTAAACCTACGAAAAAAAGAAAAAATAAAAACAATTTACCAAAATTTTTTATTTAAACAAAACGTAAATATATTGCAAATCTTATGTAAAATGTTATGACACCAAAATTGGCATTCAGGTTTCAAAATTCGATTATATATACAATACATACATATATAAATGGTGAAAGGGAATCCATTTCCTTTTTGAAAAATGAAACTAAATATTATAATAACCAATGCGAAATATTTTCAGTGTCATCAATTGTTTTATTCTTAACCGATCTGTTGATTATCGAATATATTTTTCATTTCATAGGTTTATAATTTTTGATTTATTTGAATTAAGGCTTATTCCCAAAGTCTTAAATTTTCCAAGTTAAATGTTAAAGTATAAAATAGTTTTCAACGGAACTCGATATATAATTTGTGGTAATATAAATTAATAAACAATTTTGATTAATCATAGTTTAAAATTAGAAAAAATTTCTTATCTTTCTTTCGGTTTTGATTGATTTTGGCAAGATATGGCAATACGATACAATAGAGCATTTGGTATAAAGTGGAAAACTATAAACTTATTTCCGTTAAAAGCATTGAAATATATATTCCTTATACATATTTAATAATGGGTAGAAATATGACACAAACTTTGAGAACCAAATAGGAATTATACTTTATTTAAAAAATATTACTTTAGATTTAATTTCAATACGGAACTTTTTTAATTAATATTACTTGTGTTTTTTTTTTATATTTAAATTAAATTGGCTTTGTTTTATGTTCAATTTAACCTCGACATTTTCTAGTTTCCATTTTAAATCAAGTTCTCAGCAAGTAATTTATAAATTTTCCATAACATGCCCTTTTCTTGATGTTGACTGAATATAACAATTAACATTTTCTAATCGAAAAATTATAACAAAGTGCCGCTCTATAATCAGTAAGTAACTGTCATTTTATTTGCATTCCTTGCTGTGTGAGGTTCAATATATACATACATACATACATATATATATATATATTCTAATGAAATCTTACCCCGTCAATAGATAATGCAAATTATGAATTAATCAGTTGTATATATAATGTCAATCTGGGTATGCCCAGCCATTTAGCAAGATGAAACAAAATAGAATATGAATAGTGTCTGGTATCATACACGTGCCCCGTGGTTCTATAGAATAGCGCCTTCACTTTACTTCACTTTGCATCATTTTACTCCTCATTAGAGGTTTTCGCAGACGTCGCGACGTTGTCTAAATAAATGACAAGATATATGTATATATATACATTATATAGTAATGTTCTTTATGACACTACCTAAATATGCATAAGATTGTCTGATATTACAAAAGAAGTCCCCAGTAACCAGACCGTAACCAGAACCAACTTTGCTTAGCTGTCTTCTTACTTGTTTCGCTGGGACTTCAGTTTACATTCCAATACATATACATATAGTTTTATATATATATGTACATATATAGAGGGAGATATTATTACTTGCTTATCAGAGACCAGACGCGTGGCATAGCGTATAAGTTAAAATTTATAATTGTCAATTCATCGATTTGCGAATTTTCATTCAGCAAAAATACAAAAGAAAAAAAAAAAAGAATAAAATATTAAAATGAAAAGAGGGAAAAAGAAAACGACGATGACTTGTTGAAAGGTTCCCACAACCCCAAACCTCTTTTGAGTGAATGACTTATTAATTTCAGTTCACGTGTTTAACTTGTGATATTTGAGTTTCAAATAAAAAGATTCTTGGCTCCACATGTGGCGCCAAAAATTGAAATTGAAATTGAAAAAAAAAAAAACAAAAAACGTTCCAATGGGGTTTCACGGAAAACACGTTCTTTTCGGTTATATGTGGGTTTTTCTTGTATATGTGTTCCATATTTATTACGTATTACTTTGTGTTTAGTTCATAAATTTGAAACTTATATTGTTTTATTTTATGCTTTGTTTAGCACAGATATTAAATAATATTATTTTTTGAAAGATATTTAATGATTTGAACAATTTAATTGATTGCTTGTTTTAGTGTTGTGTTGAAGAAAATCTTTTAACGCGAAATCAGTGGAAGATTTCCAATTTTTTTTTATTTATTAGACTGCATACTTTTAGATATTAACATAAATGATGTTAGGAAATGTACTGAGCATATTTACAGTCTGTTCAAAGAGCATTTTTGAAGATGTTCTGATGTTCAAATTTTTGAAATATTTCATCTACGACGTCGGGGTCACCATTGAAAAACTTTTTAATTTTCTATGGTTATACAAAATAGTGAAACGCAATTAAAAATCAGAGAAAGGTTAATTTGGCAAAATCTTTTATATACTAACCTTTTGAGTGGTAATATTCTACACACCACTACAGCATTGATTAATTACTCTTTTACCCGATAATCATATTATTTCCTCTTTTTGAAGAGAGTTTAACGACCTCCAAGTGTATCTTTTTCTCTTTCTTTTTATTTCTGGTGTAAAGTAAACTTATTTTTTAAACCAAAAAGTCGTAAAGGAGTTTAATTGCAAATTTACGGCTGAGGGAAAGTCTTTGGCGTATTTTTAATAGGTTTAGAGTATTTGATATTTCCTATAAAATGATTCATCATTATATTGCTAACACTTGTCATTAATGATCTAAACGCGTCGGGGTTACCATTTTGTTTTATTTATTTTTGCTTAACTGTTAATAAATCTTTCGCATACGATTATTTTCACTTTTATATGTTAGATTTGTAGGTTTTGCGATTTCCACTTGTCATGCCATCATTAGTAATCATACTCAAATTATTATATGTACCTAATACTACCGCTGCCGTCACTAATGCCCGACACGAGCTGATCAGTTCAGTTCATTTAAAATTAATTTGATTCAATTCAGTTGTTTACTTTAAATGTAAAATACAATTTGTTTTACAATCAGGTTTATACCAAGTCACCTGTTAATGTAACCAATGAAATAATACCCTAAACAAAATCTCAATTGACTCATATAGAGAAAATATTATAGCATTTTTTATTTTTCTGTTTTATATATGTATGTATGTATTTCATGGCGCAGATGTTAAAGTATAATACTAAAAAAAATGTAAACAAGTTCAATTGCAATTTTCATTTTCAATTTCATTTCGAATTTTGCTATGAAAATAAACAGCTCAACGAGGCAAAAAGTGAAAATCTTCCTTTTTTTCATTTTTTATTTGAATGGCCTCCTATAATTTGGCAGGGATAATGATCATTTCGATGAAAAGTTTATATAAGTAAAATTTTTGTTAAACATATTAAAGCTTAATTGATTTGCATCATTGTAAAATACCAAAAGAATACGAATGAAGACCAGAAGTCAATCTGTCAATAAAGAGCATCTATCTAGATGTGATGACTGACGTCAACAGAAATTAGCTTAAACCAGAAAAGATAGAATATACATATAAAAAAAAAAAACAAAACAAAACAAAAACTGTTTGCAAAAGTAAAAATAACTAACTGACTGACGTCTTCTACTTTTTTTTCTCCTTTTTTTTTTTTTTTTTGCTGACTTCGTTAGTTAAGTAAGTTAATTAACATTATTATCAGAGCAAACAGAATTGTTTTCCTTTGGATTTCAACATTATATAGTGGCCATATCGTAGTACTCTTGGCTCATGTGAGCCAACACCAGCTACCAACTAAACAGAGTTTAGATATGGATATTTGGTCAAATTTTATGACCCGTTTTTGTCAGTTAATCAATCAACAAATATTTCCCTTACTTAACTTTGTTTCCAACCGCGACAATGTGCAGGAATATTGATAAGATTGTGAGGTTTATAAAATGGAATATTTTAGTTGTAAATATTTAGATACGAGTGTTGTCAGTCTAGTAGACTAGTCTGGTCTGATCAATAAATTAATATTGGTTTTTGAGTGGTAATTTCCAAAATGTAACTCTCTATTTGGAATTATTTCCGAACTTGTGTGACAAAATCATGATATGTCGGCATGATTGATAATAAATAGAAGTTAACAATTCAAATGTGTTAATAAATCCATTTTGAGAAACTATTAGCACTTGTCGAGAAAAAGGTGACCCCGATGCGTTATGCAAAGCAATGTTTTTCTTTTTTTAGAATCATCTAATTAAATCCACATAAATTTATTTTAAAGGGAAATAAATCTAATTTTTATAAAGAATAAACAAAGTTAATCATTTTTTAATTTTCCCTTTTCCATATATGATCCATAATTGATCTTAAGATATATGTATTACTGTTACTGAAACAATTTTCAACTGACCTATATGTTATAGAACAAGTGTTTTTCTTTTGATGAATCAACAATTAATCTTGTGTTTATTATTCTTATTGGATCGCTACTTTCACATCGTTATTTGCCCTATTTGCAATTTAATTGAAACGCCTTCACATGGAATCCAATTCCACAAGTTAGCAACAAAACGAGACATTTGTCTGGTCGTCTGTCTGACTTTTTTTCTGTAGGAAGACCATCAGAAATTAGCTGTGTCAAATAAGTGGAAAACCAAACGAAAAGTCAATTGTCAGCGCGTGCGACGAGCATGGAGCTTAATAAACAGAAAACAAACAAAAAATATCGAAACTTGAGCAATTGTCGGCAAACATGAGACAAATCATCATAATAAAAATGATAAAAGAAAAAAAAAGCAACAACAACACGAAAAAAAAAGATATTACAAAATCTAGAAAAATCAGATAGACTTTTTGTGGGGAATATTTTTAGGCCACCTAAGACTAAACATTAAAAAATGGATATCGTGTTACATACCAACCTCCCGAAAGGGAGGTGAAGAAATGAGCATTAAAACAGACTGAAAGAGAGATAGAATAGACATACATATGTATGTACATATATTTATATATGTATATACATATAAACCTGATCAGGTCTGCATATTTTCGTCTAAAATTAATTTCTGAATCTTAAAAAGAAGTTTAAGTTTAAACAAGTCGTACTATAAAAAAAGTAGTCCAAAGTAGAATGGGAATTTATAGAAATAACATTTTAAATTCTTTTCATATTACTAAAATTATATTTTTCTTTGATTCTTTACAGTTCTTCAAATGGGTTGATTTGTGACATTAAAGCTTCCTGGACCCGGGAAACAAAAGGTAAGAGTTTACAATTTAGTTTACAATTTGGTTTAACTAATCGTAAGATTTCCATTTCGTAAATATTTGGGTTTTTAAACAGATTTCCGTTAAATGTTGAATAGACAGAATATCACACACACACACAGAAAATAATTCCCACGTTTAATTGTATTAATCTGTTGACTGATTGATAGCTAAAGATGATCAGATTTTCGTATATTTGCAATTGTTTAGCAATTTTAAACAATTTCCCACAAATATGTATGTATGTATACATATATACACATTTCCACGTGCCGGCACCAACACGGAGAAAAAGTAAAAACAATTTTCATTCAAGCATACTATAATAATTGAAAATTGAAAAAACTTTTACCGATTGCAAAATATTCAATCGAAATTGTTAATTACGTTGAATTTTGATATTTAAAAATTGATCTTTTAGTTCCACATGTGTGAAGTTCCCAAATTACATGTATTCATTTTGGCATTGACTTTGAAATTTACAAAAAGAATTATTTATATCTTTGTTAAATAGCATCTGGTTTTCTAAATAACTTCAAATCATATATCAAGGCTAGTTATGTAAATCAAAAATAGAATACAGAAAAATGCAATCAATATTGACTCTGTACATACATGAAGAATTTGATATAAGACTATGATATATCTATATTATTATACTTAACAAACGGATTTCAAAATCAAAAATAAATACATTTAATTCAGATAAAGAAAAGTGATTCATGTTTTCATGTGAAATTTTTGTCAAATTATAGATAAACTTTTACAAAATTTAGTTTAATTTATTCTGTTAATGTTCCTAGAAAAGTGAATAATTTTTTGTTTGCCTGTGATTCAATTTTATTTCATTCACAATGTTTAGATGAATTTGATGAAAAGTACTTTCAACTATTTCCGTTTTATTTATTTATCTTATATATTATATGTACAATATAATATAACCAAATATAAATGAAGTTTGCCTAAACTTTAGCAATCTTTAAAGTTTTCGATTAAATCATTTGATTTTTGTATTTTAAAAAGATAACAAAACTGAGATAATGAAAAAAAAGCAAAAACTGATTTATTATCTCTACTATAATTTACAAGTCTCTATCTTTTTTTTTCTGCCTAAGATATGACCAAAATTCCAAAGGAATATTTTGATTGAACAGGTGTGCATACGTGGTCTAATGCTTATCTTTAAAATTTACCATAAATGAAAAAAATAAATAAAATTTCGTTCACTCCAGAAACACTTGAAGGCAATAAACTTAATTTATTAGTTTTACAAATGCTTTAATTTTGTTTATCTTTGCATTTTTTTTCTCCTCTCATTTAATTTTCTTCTTTTTCCATTTCCATTTTTTTTTCTTTGCGTAAAAATATGCGTAAACATGAAAAATAAACAGGGGAAATATACTTACAATTAGATCAAATGAGTTTATATTAAGGGATTTGTAGGTATCTATGATTATTACAGATATATGGGGCAAATTTTTGTAGTTTTTAAATGGAATGAGATATAAAATTTATTGAACATTTGAACATTTTGTTTTCTTTTACAGGGATATAAAAATTTGGACCTGAAAATACAGTGCCAGCTAGGCCAACAGCTAAAGGAGTTTACATCATCCGCATAAGCATCTAAATTGTCGAAGTTATTAAAATTCTATTGAAACTAAAGAAAGTTGAATTAATTTAACTTTATATCCAATGAACCAATTGGCCGTAACGCTTGATAGCGCGGCCACCGTGATCACTGACCATCAGATTACCATCAGATCAATCATTTGCCATCATCACACTGGCCATTTGTTCTCCCTGAGATTTGGTCACTCTTATGCGGCACGAGCCGATCTTAATTATATTGTATAGCTTTCATCACTTGCCCCCCCTTTACCACCATTTGAAACTGAACTTGAAAAGAACTGATTAGATATCTAAAAAAACCAAAAAAAGAAAAAAAAAAAAAACTAAAAAAAAGAAGGAAACAAAATTGAGTGTGATTGATCGATTATTTGGAATTAGTTTTTTGTTTAATATCGTTTGGAAAATCGAAAAACGGCCGCCACAATGTTGAAAGTTGTTGGTGCATCATGGCAAAAAACCCGGATAGGTACCTATATACTGATCGGTGCCGGTTTATTGGTCATTGGAGCCTTCTTCATTGGCTATATGGAGCGCCCAGAATATGATGGTACTTATTGTGCAACAGCATTGTGGAATCAAAAGGTTGGATTTCAAATTGAGAATTGGAAACAACAAAACGATTTGGTTAACATTCCCAAAGGTGTGGCTAGAATATGCTATAAGGATTCGGTCTATGAGAATGGGTAAGCTAACAATTACCAATATTATTATTAATAAGTAATACATATATTTGAATTAGGACTTTAATTTTTTAAAAATTTAGAAGTATATAGAAGAAAATCTTAAAAAACTAATTTAATTCTTATTTAAATATTTTTTATTTAGTCTTTGTTTTGCTAATTGTTTTCCTAAAGGTGTTAAATTCAACAGTCTTTTGCCATTTTTAGAGTTATTTTTTTGTTTTTTTTTTTTATCATCTTTAAAAATTCTTTAATATTAATTCTCCATTCTCTTTTATTTTTAAAATAGATGGGCACAAATCGAGGTGGAAACTCAGCGTTCTTATCCCGATTGGGTACAGGCCTATGCAGCTGGCATTTTGGAAGGGTCATTGACCTGGAAGAATATCTATAATCAGTGGGCCAAGTAAATAATTAAAATTTATAACTAATTAGGCAAAAAATTTATTAAAAAAAAAAAAAAAAAACTTTTCATTTTTCTTTTAGCACCATATCATCGTCCTGCGAACGGGATGAAAGCGCACAGAAATTTTGTGAATGGCTACGCGAATTGTTGACAACAAATTTCGATAGACTAAAGAAACAATCGGCTATACGAGCAGAACACGATCATTATTGGCATCAATTACATTTGTTTTTCAATCAATTGGAGGGACTTCAGACGGGCTTTATACGTGGCGCTTCACGTGCACGTTCAGATTTGGAAGAGGAGATACCATTAAGTGATTTCCTTTTAATGAATGCAGCCGCTGATATACAGGATCTAAAGATCTATTATGAGAATTATGTGATTAATGGCAATTTGACTGTGGCAGATGGTGGTGAACCGAAAAATTTCTTTTTACCTAGCGCCACTATGTTAACCAAGATTTTACGCGGCGATGAACCAAAATCTACATTGCAATTACTTTTTGGTCATAGTACAGCTGGAAGTTATTCATCGATGTTGCGGATACAGAAGAGATATAAGTTTCATTATCATTTTTCACCAAATCAAAGGAGTCAGACTGTACCTGGTGTGGATATAACATTTACAGGATATCCTGGCATTTTGGGTTCCACAGACGATTTTTATGTTGTAAAGGGAAGACAAGTGCAATCGATTGTTGGTGGTGTTCAAATTAAAAATGAGAATCTACAATTATGGCAAACAGTCGATACAAAGGATATTGTGCCATTGGTCGGTAGAGTAATGGCCGCAAATCGTATATCACAAAATAGAAGGACTTGGGCCAGGGCAATGACGCGACATCCATTCACAGGAGCCAAACAATGGATAACAGTTGATCTAAATAAATTGGGCGAACAGGATAATCTCTATAATACATTGGATGCGGATGAGAAACATGATGATGCCGCTGTTCAATTGAGTGATAAGGATAATGCTGCCATACAAGCTAGACATGATCAATTAAAGGGTATGATTTGGATAGCCGAACAGTTGCCTGGACGTATGCATATTAAGGATGTGACTGAACAGTTTTTACTCTCAAATACAACAACATGGTTGGCCATGGGTCGTCCATATTTTCAAGAGATTCGCGAAGCCAGTCAATATATTGATTCAATTGAACCACAATTAACTCCAGCCGATGAAGCCCAATTGACAAATCTTGAGGCTGTCGATAAATATTTACGATCACATGGTTTTCGTGGCGATTTGCTGGGCGAAGAGTCTATAGCCTATGGAAATATTGATCTAAAATTATTCTCATATAATGCTCGTTTGGGTATGAGTGATTATCATGCATTCGCTGGACCAATTTTCCTTCGTCTACAACATAATAATCAGGCGCGTTCTCTCGACGATCAGCAGGATCAAGCATCGGCCATTGGAGATGAGCGTTTAAGTGTCGTCATTGATGAGGATTCCCATTCCGATTTAGCTGAATTGGAATTAATAACCGAACGTCGTTCTGTACGTAATGATATGCGTGCCATTGCGTTACGTAAAATTGGTAGCGGTCCATTCAAATGGTCCGATATGAGTCCACTCGGTCATGAAGATCATGAGGGTCATCCTGATGAATGGAATTTCGATCAAGTCTCACCCAAATGGGCCTGGTGAAGCAGTATGCCAACAACCAACAATCAATAAAATTCCAAATTTTGTTTGATATTCTTGTCTCGTTTTTGTGTGTGTGTTCCTAGTATATTTTTTTGTCATCGTCCATAGATTTTAGATATATCTAAAAACCACTCTGTCAATTTGCTTGTCTTCCAATTTTTAGAAAATGTCAAACGAAAATTGTAATATATATATATTGTTTTTTTTTTTACGTAGCAGCAAATTTTTTTTAGAAATTTTATAAAAAAAAATATAAGAAGCTTAAATTAGCAAAAAAAAAAAAAACTAAAATGATTTGTTATTTTTTACTTATATACGGACGAATCAAGTACATAGTTTAAAAATATAATTTTCTCTTTCTTTGATTAATATTGGTAAATATTTTGAGTTTTTCGACTGCTTGAAAAACATTTATAACAGCTTTCAAAAATTGCATAAGTAAAGGCTTTCCTGGACTTTGGGAAAAGCTTTTAATGGATAGGTCTTATATAGCTTTATCCAATTACCCTTATTTTAAATATTAAAGCTGAGACTAATGTACACATCCTTTACTGCGGGATCTTAATCCAATTAAGAATGCTGTTACGCCACCAAAGCTTATGCCCTTTAAAAAGCTTAGTTTAGCTGAAACGAAAACCGTGAGAAAGCTTTATATGTATAAAGCTTTTTAATTAACCTGTAACCAAAAGAAGGACTTGTTGTGAAACTATATACATATATATATATATATATATATCAGATGATATATGAGTGTATATAATAGAGAACAATAGGTTAAATGCTGTGGCCATAATTGACAAGCAAATTAGAGATAATTAGGTATACAAATTGTAGACTTTATCTCTAGTGTTCAAAATTCCGTTGTTTCAAAATATAAACATAAGAAAGGGCGGTCCGACTGACTAAGATCGAACGCTGATAAACTGACCAACGGAAAGGTAATTGTATGTGCAGGATATTTTGTTTATATATACATATATATTCCTGATTAACAGTAAAACAACTAGCTGATTCTTTAATTCATTGCCACTCCCCTTGCATACTTTTTCATCCTTTTAAAAAGATGTCTTCTATAAAATGTGAAAGATTTTTTTAAATTGTTTTTAAATCCTAAGTCAATAATTCAATTTCTCTTTCGACTATCTACAACTATTCCACGCCCACTTTTTACCTCCTTAGCCACAACGCCAATTACCAAATTCAAATAGATCTATTTCGTAATTCAATTTGCTTTTTAGCCACCAAACAAACGAGGCCAATTACTTTTCAAATATTTTCTCGTTTGGTGAAAACTTTAGCCAAAAATTTTCTGCCTTTTGTCTATTGGACATGAGAAGCTGTATAGCAAGGAGTAGGCCCTGGAGGGGTATGGGTGGAGTTCAGGGGGTGGTAAAGAGAAATCCCTTTTATGCTTTGATTATGGTAATTTTGCGATTTGTTTTCATTGCAGTGAAACATGCAATTTTCCCTACTTTGGCAGGCAACTTTTAAGATATACTTATTCACTTCCATGACAAAGGCAAAGTCAAAAAAGGGGAAAAAACAAAAAGAAAAGAAAATTTGCATAAGTTGTAGTGCAGCGAGAAAAAGGAATTACGCCAAAGTATTTTGCATACATCAGGCCAAAGACAGATAGTCATAGTGAGAGGAAGAGAGAGAGAGAGAGAGATAGAATAGAGTGAGTAAAATATATGTATATATTGCCAGGTGCTCTTCGATTTTGATTCTCAATTTTCGAAACCCCTTTGGGGCTAAATTTACAAAACGTAAATTTACCTTGATGCTAATGACGCTAATGCTATTGGCAAACAGACAGACAGACAGACAGACAGCCAGACAAACAGACAGACAGCCAGACAGTCAACTAGACAGACAGCCAGACAAACAGTCAGACAGAGAGAGAGACAAATATGCGAATTGTCATCGTCATTGAATTAGATTAGGCAGTTTTATGTTGATTTATCAATAATCATGGCCTAAAGTGGGGGTAGCATGTATATCAAATTAGTGCAAAACTGAATTAAATTCATTCGCTTCCACCCAACCTATCACGCTTGAATACCCCCTATGTTGCATGTCCAGGTGTAGGTGTTTGGGGGGTGGGGGTGGTAAATTTTGATTTATGGCACCACCAGCATTTTTACTCGCGTCACATGCCAACCTACACACACACACACACACACACACACACACACTCTATGGGGTGTCTCATGCAATCCTTTCCCTTTGTCCATTTACCACAATTACACACACACACACACACACACACACCTTTTCGGTACAATTCGTGTGTGTGTTGGTGTGTGCAAATGTCGAGTTTTAATTAGGTAAGTGTAAGTTTTGTCACCGGAGGGCAAAATACCTCTAAGAAATTGGCGGATATTTTAAAGGTTTTATCAATTTTATATATATTATTTACACTCAATATTGCTTCTTCCTCTTCTTCCCATTTTTCAAATTCAAATATCGTTTTTTTTTCTCTTTTTCCGTTTCATTCGACGTTTTCTTTTAAAGTGTTGTCGGAATTAGAATTTTAGCCGCAGCCAAATGAAATCTAGCATTTTTTCTCGATCGTTTTTCGGAATCTGGTAACACTATCAGTTTAATTTTGGCGCTAATCCTTTTGCACGCGAATTCGTTGTTTTGAAAATTTGTGTATTGAAAGTTGAAAAAGTGTTTACAAATGAGTTTGGCATTAAGTCAACGCAATCGGAGTTCTACAATTGTGTTAATTTTGTGAAAAGTTTTCAAATGAGCAAGTAAATAAGTGTAAAAAAAAGTGAATATTAATACATACATATATAAAAATGGGACTGCGGCAGCCGCAGCCTCAGTTTTGCTGCTAGCGTCCACTTAAAAGCATAGAAAAGCAAAAGAGAGCGATAGAGAAAAAGAGAGCAATACGAGTGTGTGAGTGTGTGTGTATATGTGATCGTAGATTGGCTCGTGCCAATGTGATTTTCTTTTACCGTTTTTTTTTAAGTGCAAGCGAAAGAGAAATGTTCACCAAAAAGAAACCAATAATAGTTAGGTAAGTGACTTAAGAGATTTTTCTTAATAATTAAATGGGAAAACTGTAAACAAATGTGTTAACGTAAAGAGTCGTGGCCTTACGGTTCAAATTAACGCAAACTTACAGCATTTTCGGACTCCTCCTGAATAGTTATTGAATATGTACTATAAAATAACGACAATTTAATTGAAGAGAAGTGGAAAATATTGGTAACGGCTTCTCACGTCATAAACTGTAACGTACACTTTAAGATAACGACTCTCCTTCTTCTCACTTATAGATTCAGAGGTAAAATATAGTTGGCTTGAACCAATCGGCTATTAAGGCTGACATTGGCTCGAACAGACTTTTATCGTTGCAAATATTTCATCAATTTTATTAACACAATCTCGGGTCTCTAGGCCTTCGACTCAATGTTAGCATTTCCAAAGTCGAACATTTTCGAGGTGCTTTTGAAATTATGCTTTTAATTACAAAATTTGCTACATCTTACAATGACACATATGTATGTATGTATGTATGTATGTATGTATGTATGTATGTATGTCCTTTTTTTTAATAACGTCCTTTTCAATAAATAGTATAGTAATGTTTAGGATTACATCCCAACGATTGAGACTGTAACGCAATAAAAATAAAGTAAAGTAAATAACTTGATTCCATAACTATGACACCACAATTTGATTTACCAACAATATACTTAAAGTGTATATAAATGTATATATACATATATAATGTCAGATTTGCAGTGCTTATTGGTTTCGCTTGGGCAAGTTGGTTATTTATTTGCTCATTTATTTGCGGCAATTTTCATTTTCGAAACGAAATTTGTAAGGCTTAGCACACACAATGGGGCTACAGGATGCTCTCAGCTGGCATATATCCTTTGCGATAAGCCTTCCCTCGTCGACTCGTTGACTTTAAAGAATTCCCTTCTTCTCATTTTTTCTTTTCGCAAACAATGAGCTGTCCCCTGGCCACGCCCACGCTCTTGGCTAAAATTTTTGTGCGAGGTCATTGGGTCATCAATTTAAAAAAAAAAAAAAAAAAAACAGAACAAAAAAGGAAAAAAAAAAATGAAGAAAAAGTACAAAAACTGGAACAGATTTTGTTTGCTTTTTTTATGTTGTGTATTTCTGTTTGACTTTTGCGGCATGTGGCTGCGGATTAATACATATTGTGAATTGGTCAACTGATGGCCACTAGAAAGATGTGGCAGGATGTAGAATGAGTGGACCTACCGCTTGTAGAGTGGAATGAAGTCGAGTCGTGTAGGGTGGCGTCATGATGTGATGTCCAATGGTGTGGGTGGGTCATTGTCGTATATCATCAAAGTGACATTTGCTGCAGTCAGCTTCTAATTGTCGTTTATTAATGGAGCGCGGGAAGAATTCTCGTTATCCTTGTTTCTTTTCTATTGATACCCTGTATGTAAAAAATAACAGGATATGCAAAGGGGAATAAAAAATAAACAAAATATTGCATCATTTTTCCTTTAAATAAATTTCCCACGCCCTAATCACCTTTATATTAAAGCACATTTGATGAATTTTCAATTGTTAAATTCCAGCGAATTAATATACATACAAATTACAGGGTATCATAAAGTTGGTGCCCCATTTTTTTTTTTTATTTTGATTTTTTTTCGTTTGAAAATGACAAAATAGTTGATGGTTGATAAATGATTTGTGAATGCTGCGGATAGTTTGAATGAAGAAGGATTTCGACAAGAGAGTGAAGGGGTTGAACATTTTGAACACAAATTTCATGGTTCAGTTTAAAAGAAAATTAAAGTTTAAAAAACGCTTTTGACTAACTAAATTTATTCGTAAATTAAACGTAAAAGTTGGAGTTAAACTTGTATTTAATTAATTTCTCAAGTAGTTTATTAAATGTTAAAAATAATTGAAAATTATAAACTAAAAATTAATTTTCAAGGTACGAATTGTATAGAAACAAGGGATAGAAGAAAAAAAACGCAACTCTGCTCACTATACTTGATCAATAAAGTATATAAAATATGCCCTTGCATACTTGATATGATTTCTAAACTATTTCACTTGTTTAGCAAAACAGTCAACTAGGTTAAAAACAAAAGTTAGCTAGCCTCAGTTGAATCAATAACTTTAATACTTGCTTTCTGACTTGACTACTCCAATTTCAATTTCCATTTCAATTTTAATACTCAATAACTCAAACAGAGTGAAACTTCCAATGCCAATCACACGAAATACAGACCTTTCCTCCTCTTGTACTTCTATTTCTACTTACTTTACAGATTGTTTGGAGAAAACAATAAATATAGCCTACAACTGAAACCCATTGAATCGCACTCAAAGTTGGCTGCCAACTCCTTCAGCAGTTCCGCCTGCTGCTACTGCCGCTGCTACTTTAAAGATGAAATGTCCCAGAAGCTAGTTTGAATGTACCGAACATCGAATACCCTTGCAGTTATTGAATTAAAAAACAGTGTTTTTAATAATTAACTTTAAATGTTCAAAGAGAAATGAAAATTACATAGTGTGAATGAAAAGTTGGAAAAACAGACCATAAGATTATTACCATTGAAACAATCTGGTATAGTTCTTCGATCTGATCGAAATTTGATAAAAGACTCTCATAAAACACGTTAAAGTCAAATTTTATTGTTGTAGCTTGAAAAACAAAAGAGTTTTGGAAACACAAAATTTAATTTGCATCGTTCGTTCCTATGATGGCTATATGATATAATGATCCAATCGACCCAATTCACAAATTAAACCTACCTACATGCCTAAAAAGCTTATATACCGATTTTAAGCCACATAGCTTCAAAATTAATATCTAAAACAAGCATAGAAACAGACAGATATGAGCAGATGCCTTAATTAACTGGTCTACTGATGCTGATCAATGGCTGGCAAAGCTTCTCTCTCTGTGTCACAAACGGCCTTTATATTTTAATATACCCAAGGATATAAAAGTATAACAACAATCCCAAAGAAATGGGATGAAAAAAAAAAAAAAAAAAAAAATGGATAAAAAAGGGAAAAACATTAGGAAATCTGTTACAAAACATGACAATGACAAAAACAAAGTCATCAACGAAGTTGAGAACAATTGCAATGAAAATTGTTGCAGGAGTTATTGAAAGGGAACGGGGTGGGGAGGTTGGATGAGTTTGTGAGCGAAGTTGACGGAGTTTGACTTACTATATATGTATGTATGTATATATATGTATATACATATATTTTGCATTTTGCACCGTGTTCTGGTTTATGATTTAAGTAAATGGATAGCATGAATATCGAATCGGATTTCCATTTGAAAAACAGTCAAACAACGTGTTAACAACATGGTCAGTTAATCAACTATAATACCCTATATATGTATGTACCTTATTATCTATATCTGATATAAAGAATTTAATTAAATTATAA
Organism: Drosophila emarginata; assembly: GCA_037075365.1. NCBI lineage: Eukaryota > Metazoa > Arthropoda > Insecta > Diptera > Drosophilidae > Drosophila > Drosophila emarginata. The sequence continues at coordinate 3,329,493 of JBAMCD010000296.1, forward strand.
TGATTCGGCGTTAGATTAAACTTTCCTTGCAACTTCTTTGATATGTTGACTTCAAAAGAGAGAGAGAGAGAAGAACAGAGAGTGTATGAAAATCGGTTGACTTATATGATCTTCTTCTCCTGTTTTGAATTTTTTTTCTTTTGTATATTTGTTGCTCTTTCTCTCTGGCATGACATGGGAAACTTCATCATTGTGATAAATGAGCTTTTTGGAACAACACGTTGAGGACCCAACCACAACAACAAAAAATTGATGCACATTTTTCAAACAAATAAAAAAAAAAAACACCGTAAAAAAAGTGGAAAAAAAAGTTTTGCTTTTTAGTCGAATTGTTATTAACAACTTTTTAACAAACAGAAAAAAAAAAAATGAAAAAGAATGTATGTGTATATGTAGGATGAAAAAGTTCAAAGCTCGTGGATTTAGTTCATGAGAAACTAACTACAACAAAATAACAAACTTTAAACATTTTCAAGCGTTTACATTTCATCATCGTCATCACCATAAACATCATCGTCATCATCGTCATCATGCTCATCATCATCATTATCATCATGCTGGATGCAAATGTTTGACATGCAGGAGAAAGGAAAAGAAAAAATAGAAAAAAAGGCTACAAACTAAGGAAAAAAAAATAGAAAAAAAAAATGAGAAAAAGAAAACGCAGTGAAGCTTCTTGAGCAAACGACTTTGGCACTTTGATGCCACTTTTGGCACGTGGCTACCTCCCCTCCTTTACCCATTTACCCTTCAATTCCCTTTGCCTTGTACCACCACCCACTTAAAACTTAGTTAGTTTGATTTTGACTGGTTTGTTTGGTTGGTTTTGGTTAGCTTTGGTTTGCTTCATTGTTATCCAGCCAGCAATTTGCCATAGTAGAGAAATAGTTGCGTTGGCGTTGGCGTTTAGAATAGTTTCAGTTTCACCCTTTTACGATTTTACCATAAATTTTTTTTTTTCGCTACTTTTTTTTTTTATTTATTTTTTGTGGTGGAGATTTGCAAACAGCATTTTGAGCGATTGCCAAAAACGCATTAGGATGCCTTGCAGTTGGTACAAGCGGAGGGAGAAAGGGGTACAAAATGACTTACTTTCTGCCAATGATGGCTTTTGTGTCACTTTTTTTTTAGCAACTGTAAGTTCATCTTTGTCATATCAAGTTATTGAAATTTTCTTTTGTAAATGTATATTATATATATATGTGTTTTAGTTTCTATTCGAGCTTTCGCTTTTACCTAAACAGATCAAATGGAATAAGAAGATGACTAGTTATTTAAATTAATCAACTTTTAAATTTGCGGTACAAGAAACAATAATAATATTATTATAATTGGGTTTTATTATAGATCATCAGTTGCATTCTCAAAGTGTCCCCGTAGACAAAACCAGGATATCGGCCTGCCAAATATATTCAGACCTTTTCTCTTTTCCGAAACGTTTTAACAAGTAATTTGTTATCCGAATCCGAATCATAAGGGAAATGTACATTGAATCTAATTTTTAATTAAAGATTAAACACGAAAACAGATCGGTTTGATTCCGATTTATAGCACAGTCAATTGCTGTGTTTCAGTTATAATTTTTCTAGACGTCCGCTGAGACAATTTCTAGTAAATTAATTTCTAAACCAAATTTATCAACTAAGGCTTAAACAAGGTTAAAAGAAAAATATTTTGAAGGTGAAACTAGTATACATTGAATTGGCAATTACTATTCAATTTACTGACTAAAAGGCAAACAATTGCTTCAGAAACCGAAATGTATAACCGACTTTTATAACTCTGATTCCGCAAATTAATACAGAATTGAAATAGGGAATAGATCTGATAAAGGTCTAAAATGAATTGTCTTGTTCTTTACTCTTTTCATTAGTTTTTTTTTATTTTTTATATCATTATAATATAGTAATTAATTTTTGATTCCATGACAAATTTTTTTAGTTAGTTGAATTACACAAAGAAATGAATGAAATGGTAAATGAATAAACACTCGGTAGAAGTAAGTTACTTAAACTGAACACTTGTTTAGTTTCCTTTGACTAACATTCATAATGGGGTTTCCTTTTTTTTTTTTTATTACCATTAATTTTCTATAGGTTTTTTTTTCTCTTCTCTGCTTTTCAATTTTTGTATTCTTGTAGTTGTTTGGGGCAAGTTTATATAAAATATATATTTTTCCTTAGCCCATTGTCGGGAAAATGTGAAAAGGCTTTGGGAGAGGGGGGGTTCTGCTGCTTACGTATTAAAAATTATGATTTTAATTTTTTTAACAAGTAGAAAAAATGCAGCTTTTCTTGTACGCAAAAAAAAAAAAAAGAGAAAAGAAAAGAAAAGAAAAAAAAACGAGACGAAATGAAAAGAAAACGAAATGAATGAAAGAATGAATGCAGCAAGAAAATAAAGCAGTGCCATGTAATCCAATTGCAAAAGAAAGCACAAGGACGACACTAAGGCACATGCAAAAGGCGGCATTTAATTTAAGGGCGTGGCACTTACACACACACACACACAAGCACAAAATATGTTAAATAAATATGAAGAAAAGCAAAGAGTGAGGGGGAAGAGGGGGAGACAGGGATAGGGTAAGTAAGTAAGTTAAAGAAAAATTTACATGGCTGCTTTTTGCCTTTACTTTTAAGTGGTTTCCCTTGTTGCCATTTGTATGAGTAAGTGTGTATGTGTGTGTGTGTGTGTGTGTGTTGGCCACACTTCTTTTTTACATTTTTTTGTATTTTTTGGCCCAACTCGTTGGCTGTTTTATTTTATTGTTGTTGCTGTTGCTTTGAAGTAAGTGCATTTAACTTTCTTTCTCTCACTTAAAAAGTGTTAAGTGCGCTTGAGATTTAAACCCTTAGCCGACTCTTTGTTAACCTTCCATACCCCACCAACAGAGCATTCCCCAACAACTTCCCCTTCATATTTTTCTCGTTTCCCCCTCCGGTTTCTATTGCCTTTGTGTCAAGCCTTGTTTATGCTGTTGACTTTTGTATGCAAGTGTTTTAATACTCTGGCCTAAAAATGGGTTTATTATAATTTGCCAAAAATGTTGCATTAACTTTCCAAATACATATATAAATATCATCTATAACTTTTAGAATTTCACAGTTATATTAAGATAACGAACCGTCCACGACGATATGGTAATACTAAATATATAATAAAAAAAATTTAATTAATAAGTTGTTAAAAGGTAATCCGTTAGTCGTTGTTTGATCTGTGTAGAAAAGGAATCTCCATTTACATTATGGAAATTTTGTGTTGACCCAATTCTAGAAAATACACAGCTGTTTTGTTTCGATTTCCAGGTTACACAATTATATATAACACCCCTCCTCTCAAAAGTCGGTCCATCACAATCACCATCACCCGTCTGTCCCCCTCCATCTGTCTGTCCGCCTCTCTAAATGTCTGTCTATCTGCCTGACAATCGGAATACAGTTGTAATAAAGGTCCAAGTTCAGTTTTGCAGTTTCTGTTTCTGTTTAAATGAACCTGGCCTGCATGTAAAATGAAATTATGCAAATTTCTACAAATACAAAACTTGATTTTCTATATTGTGACAACATGGAAAATGGAAGGAAGAAAAAAAAAAAGTAACAAAAATCACATTTTAAACAACTAAAAAGAATTCAAAGAATTTTGCTTGATTTGAGTCTCTAATATGATTTAGATACAAAATGAATTGGCAATTTTGAAAAGTTATTTAGAAACACTAGTTTACAATTGGTTGGATCCAATTCGATTTAAATGAAACAAAATAAATTTTCATAGTGAAAAGAAATTAAAGTTACAATTGGGAATTTATGATATAAATGCGCAACAGAAATTCAAATATACAAACAAATACAGAAAAATTATAAATAGATAACTGCTGATTGATTACTTAGATCAAAACACTTTATTATATAGTTAATATTATTAATATTTTAACAGAATAAAATTTCAAATAAAGATTCAATTTAAATTCTCTTTCTCTTACATTTTTTTTTTTACATCTTTAATTCTTTTTATATAATTTATTTAGGGCAAATATTAATTAAAATCACAAATAGAAATTCTTGATTATAGCTAGTTTCGATAACTCTTTCTTTTCCTTGTGTTCCCACTTTCTGTTTGTTGTTGCTAAGGAACAAAAACGTGTTTTTGCTTTTGATTTTTTTTTGCTTTCTTTTCTTTTGTTTTTATTGTAATTTGCAACAAATTTTTACAAAAAGTAATTAAAATTTTTAATAGGAGGAGGAGCAGATGGGTATGGGTTTGATATTGCCAGGTGTAAAAATGCTATGGGGAGGGAGAGAGGGGGCAAAATTCTTTCTTATTTCTTTTTTATATCCTTAAATTCGGCAGCAAAAGAAGGAAAAAAAAAACTTTATTTGATAATTTATGACACAAGGCAGCGGCGACGATGGCCTTAAGGGAAAACTAAGAATAGGTAAGAAGAACAAAATGGTGGCAACATGTTCCACCTTCACATCTAACCACCAAGATTACAGCAACCACTATACCAGAGACCCATCATCACCACCAACAACCACTACGAACAACAACAAAAAATTTCAATTAAATGCTCAAGTGCCGCCTCAACCACAGACACATTCATTGTGCGTTTTTCGTGTGTGTGTGTGGCCCGTATAGGTTTGTGTCTGTGTGTGTGTGTGTGTGTGTGCTACCAAGGACTTGTCCCAGCCGGTGATTCCCATAATGCCGGAGGCTAAGGTTAAGGAATTTAATTACCTTGCGGTTTTTCGAGAACATAACTTTCAAAAAATGTTGCAAAAGCGGACATATTTTTTTTTTTTTATCTCTTTTTGGTTTGTTGGTTTTTTTGTTGCTTTCGTTTCTTTTTTTTTTTTTTATTTGCCTATTTTCATTACACAATTGACACTTAAGCTGAGAAAAGTTGGATAAATATTTAGCATTCTTTTGGTGACGCTATAAAATTGATAGAAAGTAACCTTAAGTATTTCTTACCGAATATTCATGTGACACAAAATGTAAAAGTTTACAGCTGAATATTAAAATGTCTATTTTTTTTATATATGTATATAGTTAAAGAAGTGAATTCATGTAAAGTTTTTGACATAAAACAGCTATAAAAACTCATTGCTCGAATCCATGTAAGTTTAAGCTTTTCGATTTGCATTCTGTCACATTTGACTTTATTTGATTTATAGTTTGTTAACTATTTTTTAAAAGGAAATAAAAACTATTTTGACACCGCCTTGCAATAAATTTCATAATGTCGATATATTACTTTCTGTAAGTACCTGATGTCAGTTAATATTGAAATCAACAAAAGAACAATTGAAAAAACTAAAATACTAAAACTAAAATTCATTCAGGATTGAAAACGATTAAAAAATATTAATTATAACCCATTAAATTAAAATATTACTTTAATTGTTTTTTTTTTACAACTAGAACAAAATATTTAGGTTTTTATGTTAATTTTTGTATATAGGGATTATAATAAAATTGACGAGAGAAAAAAACCTTTCCAAATTCCATCCGTCTTTCCATCTGTCTGTTTTTTTGCAGATTTCAGATCTCAATTTTTATGCTATGTAAATGAAACTCACTCGGTAAATTAACCTACCTACGTTGATGAAGTTTTAGAAATGTACGAATCAGATCACTGTAAGATATAGTCACTATCGTTAAAGTCGGGGCAAAATAAAGTTTTTGTACTAAAAATTCGTTTAATTTTTTAGTTTTCGCAACCAAAGTTTTATACAAGTCTGCATCTTTTCACAAAATTTTATTCAGATCAGACAACTATAATATGAATATGAATATGAATATGAATATGAATAATTAAAGGAAAAAGTTTTTCAAATACTTTTTGGTGCATTTAGTTCTTTGATATACATAGATAGATACATTTTTTTAAGCGAAGACAATTTTTTATAAATCAATTGGATTTCCTTGAAAATTTGTTGAAGTGTGTTGATGTTTTTCTTTTAGTGTAGCCAACTAATCAAAAACTAAACATACATATGTATACCCACATCAACACCCGCACACACACGCACAACCATGACAACCAACAAAACGACAAGCGACAACCACATGGCAATGACCAAGGTTCTACCATCCACACCTCTTCTACCTCTCTCTCTTTCTCTCTGTCTCAGTCTCCATCTCTTCTATATTCTGGCCATTTGCTGTTGGCTTAAACCGCCATTACTAATTTGTTAACATTTAACAGCAATGCAATACCAGAACAACTAATGCCCAGTCAGCAACAACAACAGCAACAACAACAATAATGCGAATCGTTGAAAATGCATCAAAATTGCAGTCAGTTGAAATTGTAATGCAGCTGATGAATTAGCTTGGCTAAAAGATAGGCATGGCAAGAGGGGCGGCACGGCAATAGAAATGAGCAATATGCAACAATTACTTTTATATATATATGTACGTATGTATGTATGTATGCATATGCCATATAATTCAGATAGATTTATACGATGGTGGCGGCTAAAAGAGGGGAGTGAGCAACAAGGGAATATTGTCGTAATTAGGATAAAAACATAATGAGTTTTTATTGTATAAAATTAAAAATCAAAATTCATTTCATGTGAAAGGATTGCCTTTCCATTGAATGCCCAATTAAGTATACATGTTCTACATTATTTTTGTTAGGATAACGGCATTTAATATTGATTAAGGCTATAGATTATAGGCAGTTATACTTGAAACGATATGGATTGATATACTAAAGTCATTAATCGCAATTGGAAACGTTTCAAAGGTATTGAGTGTGAATAACCGAATGAATTCGTATACTTTGAACGGCAATACAACAATAAATCGGTTAATGAACAAGCTATAATAAAATATAATATTTATTTCTTAGGAAAACTATAAAGTTAAATACAATAAAAATTCCAATTTTTTAACCTAGAGTTTTCCTCCAAGTTTCTTTTCATATTTCTTAATATACAATGTGATTTTAATACGAGTATTTTATAAAGATTTACTAAATGGTAAAATTCCTATCAGTTGGAATTAAAAAGTAAATATTTACATAAATGAATTGATATAATTTTTTTTTTTGTTCGCATTCTTTGCTTGATTTTTGTTGGATATGCTTCCATTTTATTTTGCACTTGCTTTTTTTTTTTTTTGTTTTTCTCTTTTGTTTAAGTTAATTTTGCGAACGATTAAAACATCTCTTTTTGGGCTTTCCTTTCGTTTTTCCTGATGATGATAAAAGTTTTCTTTTGCGCATGGAAATGCTCAACTCAAGTAAGTAAGTCAGTCAGACGACGGACATATTGTTCCTTGTTTCATTTCGGTGGCGATGCAAAGGAGGAGGGAATTTTTTTTTTTTTCGTTGTTATTGTTCTCCTTGTTCATGGCAATTGTAATCCTTTAAGCATCTTGTCGAGAATAAATGCAATGCGCTTCATTTAAAATTTCCCTTTTTTTTTTTTTTTTTTATTTAAGAGTCTCTTTTTCTTGCCATGATGTACCCAGTTCTTCTTGTACACCTCTCTTCCCTTCCCTCTCAACCACCACTTTCTTTGTCAACTTCTTGTGCAATCTTCAGTTTTCTTACTGCTGTTGTTGGTTTGCTCTTTTATGGTCCACTTGCTGCTGCAACTGATTGTTGTTATCACAATTGACGAAGATTACGTTTATGGGTTGAAAGGGATGAAGAAAGTGGGCATTGGAAGAGTGTAACAGAGAGGTGGCAGTGGGCGGTCAGTGGTGGGGGTAAAAAGGTTACTTAAGCGGCGCAACTGGCATTTTGTATTATTCGAGTTTTCAGTTTTAGTTAAAGTTCCTTTTTTATAGTTAAGTGCGCTTATTTGTGTTTTTTTTTTCTTTTTTATGACTGAAATAAAGTGATGAACAAACAGAGGACAGGGACAGAGGGCAAGAGAGAGGGGAAGAAGAGACTGTTGTTACTTGCCTTTACTTTATTTCTTTTTGTTGTATTGCCAAATGATCATTGTGCTAAAGCACTAAAAGACCTTCACTTCTTTTATAAATCAAACATTTTCAGTCCTTACTTAAAGTCACTTTGTGTGTGTATGTGTGTGTGGGTGTGTGTGAAGGTACTTTGACACATAAACGTTTGATTTATGGTCATCAATGCAATTTTTTTTTTCTTTCGTGTTCTATTCAATTCAATTTCATTTTCACAAGTGCCTCAAAAGTACAACAGCCAGAAAGAGAAAGATAGATAAAGAGGCAGAGGAGAAACCGAGTCACTTTATAGATTTTTGATATTTTATCGCCAAAAGCGAAAGCGAAACTGAAAAAAAACGTTGACCATGTGGCCGACAAAGATGTTGGCTTTTGGTTAGCCATTTGGCCAGTTTTGCTTAGATTACCTTGACTGTCCTTTGGCAAGCCAGAAACTTTTTATATTGATGCTGTTCTCACAAAAAGCGCCAACTGTATCAATAATGTTATATAATTTAAACAAGAAAAATTTAAATAATTTCTTTTTAACTGTGAAACATTTTTAATAATACCAATTAGATTTGATTTCTCTCTCAGAGAGGTTGATTCTTTGACTAACCAAAGGACAAATGGTTTCAGTTTACTCTTCAGTCTTATAGATAATCAAAAGATAAAGATTTTTAAAGCTGTTCTCTCCATAAAGAACAAATAGACACTACTGCCTAGGTTTTCCCATTTCAATTGGCTATATCCATATATAAAAAGCAAAAAAAAAAAAACATAAAGTTTCTTACCATAAAAATGTAAACAGATAATCCCTCAAGTTGAAACTCTTTAAAAAACCATTTACCTATGAAAATATATTCTTTTTGATGAATTTAAAATGAATTTCATTTCTGGAACTTGCCAAACAAATCGACACATTTTTGCAGTTATGTTTTAGCCCAGTTATTGGCGTTGGTGCTGGTGCTGCTGTTGCCTCTGTCGCTTTCGGTTCATTATGTGTGGCAAAAAGAATATGACAGAGAAAGGGGAGTGGTAAAAAAGGCGGGCACGGGAAAAAAAAATCTGCTTGAATGATTTCTGCGGTTTAGTTGCACTGGCCTCTGTGCTCCGTGGGGTTTTTTTTTTTTTTGGCTAAAGGCCAAAAGTCATGGACATTGTTGTCATCAAACGCTATGGCCAGTTGGTTGTACGTTTGGTCATTCAGTCGGTCGGTCGGTTGGTTGGTTGGTTGGTAGGATGATCAAAAGCGTCCAAACGATAGTCAAACTTAATTGCTATTGAGTGAATTTTTATGGTTCCCAAAATGTTTTTGCAATTGAATTGAAGGCACATAAATTTTCAAGTTTTATGGTCGACAGGCAGTGTGCGGGTGTGTCTGTGTATATGTATATGTGTGTGTGTATGTATGTCCTTCATGGCTAATTAACTGCATTTTTCGCATGTCATGGCAAATGGCAATGCATCTGATTCTGATTCAGATTCAGATTCTGAATCAGATTCTCGCCTGCATACATTCTGAGTGTAATTAAGGTCAACAGAAGTCAACTGCAACTTGATGCTGCCACTTAAGTGTGGCATGCCTTTTGCTCCACTTGCTTCTCTTGCTTACTATCTCACTGGTGTCTCTTGGCCATGTCTGTGGTTTTTTCCTTTTTCTTTTTTTGGCAACTGGGCCACCGCACAGAGACAGAAGAACATTTTCTACATTATATATAGACTACAAACATACTTATATATACTTGTACTTACAACTACATATATATATATAATTTATATATATATGTATATATATCAGTAACCGCAGCGGCTACTTGCAAAGATGCTAAAGATTTTAGTCAAACCAATCTCCTTCTGCTACCATTTGCTCCCTTTTTCGGTTTCCCTCTGTCTCAACTTAACTGATTTTTGTATGGCTTAATTGCTTGTTTTTATGAGGACATTTCCCGGTATAATTTGTCATGAAAGTTGCAACTTTTAGTTAAGTTTATCAGCAAAAAAAAAAGAACCCGGAAAATTAATGTTATATAAAAGAAAGTACTGAAACATTAATGGTCACTTGCTAAAGCCAAAGTCAAATGAATTAGAACAAAATTGAAAAACTTAAAGCAAGTATTTAATAGAAAATATTAGAAATATTTTAAAAATGTAGAATCATATCTGAGAAAAAGACAACCAATAAGACTTAACCAGTTTCTCAAATTTGATTTGTGGTTAACTATAGTAATTAACCATTTGATTATAAAATGTTTTAATTAAAAAAATGCTTTTCATTTGACCTTTTGGATTTATGTATGTATCAACATTGTGTAGTAACAACATTTGTATAACCGTTAAACATTATCTTTATAAGCTTTTAAAAAAAACCAAATTGCTTCTTTTGCATTCATTAAAAATTTCATTGTCAGATGATAACAAAAAATTGCAATCAAAAAAAAAAAAAGGAACCCCAAAAACTGGAAAATATATTAGTTGTTTAAACTTTGGCAGTTTATGTGTAAGTTAAATTTTTCTGCTTGTTTTCTTTTTCTTCTTTTTTTGTTTATTTTTAAATTTAAACCATTTACGCTTATTTTTTTTTTTTTTTGCTTGCTTTTGCTACGGTCTTTGGGCCTGGCGTCTGTCAGTCTTTGAGTCTCGGCGCATCAAGTCGCTTAATAAAGTTTTCATATTTGCAATTAATTTCATTTCATTTTGTTCATGAATAAGTTGTATACGGCACTGGAGCAGAGTGAGGGTGTGTGGTGTTGAGGGGAGGTGGAGGACTGAGACTGGCTCCTGCAATTTGCTCGCCATTCAATATAAAGTCCTGAGAGTCCAGTGAAAGGAGCAGTGGAGATGCTGATGATGATGAAGGACCAAAATGCATTACAACATGACGTATACGTAATATTACATATATATGTATGTATGTATATACATATATACATACATACATATATTTACAGGCAGCCGTCTTTTTTGCCATCACTCTGCACTCCTTTCCACTCTTCTATTGCTCATCTTCTTGATTCTGTTCTGTTCTGTTCTTTTTTTTTTTTTCTTGCAAATTGAGTTGGCTTAAAATAATTTTACTTTTAAATCCTTTTCTATTTGATTTTGCTAAAAGAGTTTGTAATTATGACAAGTTTATCATCTTGCTATCCTTTAGCAATTTAAACATTTTAAGTGCTTTTTTGGGTGTTAATAACACACACACACACACACACACACATACACATACACAGAAGCATATACACATCATCATCATATCATCGCATCGCATGTTTCATTTGCCTGAGTCAACAGTTTAATTAGAGTTTGTCCATAAATCATTTGCTTAACCAATCTCCCATATACATATATATGTTTGTACATGTGTTGGATGGTATATGTTTGTATGTATATATGTATAAATCCAAATGTTTGTACATATGTATATAGCCATTTGGAGTTAAATACTTGATAGCTCTATCTCACTTGCACTAGCTCACTCTATATATCAATTTGCACTAATAGCTTTAGTTTAGAGATTTGATTTGTTTGCGTGTTTTGAAATGTGTCAAATGCATACAAATACATATATGTATATACGTACATACTTATATGTATAAAGAAAGTATATCTTTCCCAAAACTGAAGTCAATGAGTCTCGTCTGAATCTTTTCAATAAGAATATTGGTTAATTGAAGAAAGCTTCATTTGATTGAGTTTGGTCAAAGACATTTCCAATTTTAAGTTTCATTCAAATCACTTGAATTTAATAACCGAAAAAAAACAACAAATCTAAATTAATATCACTATATTTGTTCAATTCTGAGCCGCCTTCCTAGCACCAGCAGCACTGTCGTTATCCAATAAGCATTGTTCTGTGATAATTATACTCCACATGCCGATTGACTTAGGGGTCAGACTAGTCAAAGTTCCTATGGCAACCGTTTAACCCAAGCCATTGCTAACCATCAGGAACCTTTGGGGCTACATATTGATACATATTATCAACAGGTTTAGCAAATGCACATTAACATTGCAATTACCATGGCCGGGAATTTAAATTAGTTAGTTATGATTTCGATATATGCATTTTCATATTTTTACCTATAGTTTGATTTATAGTTAAAATTCTTCATTGTTTTGGTTGGAAATTTCGTAATATCTTTACGAAAGAAAAGTAAATAATCTATTGCTAGCTTTTTTGCTTTATTTAGTTGTAATTCTCAACTAGTTCTAGCGTTGCAGGAGTGGCGCTGCATTGCAAAACAAAAATTCATCTGCAAATTATTAAACTTGGTAGTTCTCGATCATATATATTAATATATACATACATATGTATATATATACATATGTATATGATCATTGCATAATACAGATTTAAATTTTATTTAAGTACACTTAAGTATCTAAGTTTTTTTTTTTTCAAATAGATTTTGTATGAGGTTGTAAGTTTCTTCTTTATAGACATTTTACTTTACCTCTCTCTTTCTCACTTTTTCTCTCTATCTCCCTCTCTCTCTCTCTCTCTCTGTCAGCATTGTGTTTGTCTGGCATATGGCATGAGCCTATAGTTCATAACCATTAATAAAGTACTCCAGCCGTGGGTAGAATCAAAGGGAGAATAAGCTGAAGTAGCACCAGCACCAGCAGCAGGAGCTGGAGCTGGAGCTTGAGCTGGAGAAGCAGCAGTTGCGGCAATTGACAGAGTTAAAATTAATAGAGCTACCTAGGTTGCTCTCGTCTCTATGTGTGTGTGTGTGTGTTTCTCTACTTGAAGCACGTGGCGTATACGTGATTTATGTTAAATGACCAAACCGCATTTAATTGAAATCGAAGCATTGCCAAAAATCTTTAGTCTGTCGGCGCTCCATGGCGCTCTGATTCTGATTTCAACTTCAATATAATGGGTTCGCCCTAGGAAATCATTATTTTGGCCATGCATAGATAAATATTGGGGAACGATTTCTGGCCAAGGCTTATTAATGACCAACTCAAATTGCAATGATGATGTTTCCTCATGACTAATTAAACTAAGGCCGAGCAGCAACACTTGACGTCACATGCAGACAAAGAGAGAGAGCGGGAGAGAAAAAGAGAGAGAGAGAGCGAGATAGAAAGTGAGAAAGAGAAAGCGAGAGAAAATCAAAAGCAAAAAAAGGGAAAGAGCATGAGAAATTTATGCAGAGACATAGACAAAGAGAGTGAGCGAGAGTGAGAGAGAGAGAGTGAATATCGGGCAACAGCTGTTTCAAAATGCAGGCCCACCCAAAAATATAATCTTCATACTAAAAGCGGTCTTTCATCTTTTGGCACCGCAATCTCTCTCTCTCTCTGTCTCTCTCTCTCTCTCTGTGTGTGTGTATGTGTGTGTGTGTGTGTGCGTGTGCTTGTATGCGATGTGTGTGTATACTCAGTTGTTGAGCCTTGTTAATAGTAGGCTCGGACTTCGTCTCCCCGGCTTTTGGTTAAGCGCAAGTCCTTTTCTCAGGCATGCGTCCTTCGTTTAGATTCCACTTTGCGGAATCTGCAAAATGAGAGTCTCGTTTTGCCTCGTACTCACACACACTAACATCCTCTCTCTCTCTCTCTTTCGCACTCCCTCTCTTTCTCTCACTCTCTTTTTGAAGCCGGCGTTTTGGTTAAATGTTTTAAAAAGTTTCTGTTTTTCTTTACGTGTTTTTCCACTGTTTTTTTGTTTTTTTTTTGTTTTTGTGGAACTGTGTTGTTGGTAAGGAAGAATGATGGGGTTGGGGACGGGGCTGTCTCCTGTTGCTGCTCAGTGCCGCCATCTCTTGTACCTAGGCATCTTCACATTGGCATCAAAAGTTAATTAAAACGCATACTTAATGCGTTCCATAGGCTGACCAGAGCTAGCTCAATTCCCATATGATTATGTCATACATATGTGTGTGTGTGTATGTACATATGTATTTATGTGTGTGTGTGTGTGTGTGTGTGTATGCATAAGTGTTTGCTTGTGTGTGTTGCAGGCAGTGTACGTTGTGTTTGGCTTTTGATTAATTACCAAAGGTTTTTTCGTTGTTTAACTTTATCCAACTGAACAAAAAGTTTAGTTGGAGTGGTGAAATAACTTTTCCAATTGTTGAAAATATTAAGCAAACATTTTTTGTAAATTTACTTTAATAAATGTGAATAGAAATGCATTTAAATTTGTATATATAATTTTTCATTAATTTAATTATAAACACTTTCTCTATGTAGATATTTATACATATGTATGTATAATGTATTTGGACGCTTTTAATTATAAAAATTTCTTTTTAATTCAATTTCAATAATTTACAGTTAATAAATTCTTAAAATTTCTTTCCTTTTCTATGGCTCTCGCATTGGCGCTCCCTTACGATCAGTGTGCCTCTCTTTAATTGTTACAACATTATTTATGTAAGAGTTAAATACGATTCAAATTACATTTCTAAGCGCATTTCTGTTTTCAAGCTGTAAATAGAAGAATGAATTAAAGAAAGAGAGATAGAGAGTGATGAACAATTAACAGTAAATTGTGGTATATGTCTGTACCGGTACAAAAACTAAATTTAGCCTTCATTTTTTTTTTTACCTTGTTGGTAATGTGATTTAAATTGTTGTTGCTTTTCTTGCTGGCTGACAATTTTTGTTTAAATAAATAATCATAATAAGCATTTAAATATTAATGATTTCCAAATGACAAAGAGCATACAAGACGTAGAGATTTTGTTTAGGATTTTTGTTGGCTCGTTTTTCCTTGTTGCTTCCTTTCTTTTTTTTTTTTTTTTTATTCTTTTTCTTTCTCTTCACTGGCTAAATGTTTCCCTTGAAACCGGATGTGTGGGCAGAGGAGAGGGGCGGGGTAGTTGTAGAGTTTATGTTGTGGTTTCATTTTAAACAATGAATATTGCACATGTGTGTGTGTGTGTGTATCCTTAACCTTTTTATGACTGACCCAGCCAAAAACCCAAAAAAAAAAGGAAAGAAAAATCGCTGGACAAAAGGCAAAAAAAAAAAAAAAAAAACGCCGAGCCATGGCACGAAAAATTAGAATTGCTAATGTTTGTGGTAAAAATTTCATTGCACGTGTATGTGTGTCCATTTTTTCCCTTCCCTCCCCCGCCTGGGCAAGTGTCTGCTTCTTCCACTGCTTGAACTGTTTGTGTTGGCTCTCGGCTTGCAGAAGCATGAAATTAATTTAAATTTTGCGCACTTGGCTAATTTCTAGTGCCAAAATACAAAAAAAAAAGAAAAGAAAAAAGACCGAAAAGCTAGAGGAAAGGCGAGAAAAAAAAAGGAGAGAAAAACGTATGGCGTGTCAGGGTGGGTAAGGACTAAAGGTCCTAGATAATAGTTTTAATAGTCTCTTGGGTGACTTTTTCAAAAAGAACAAACAGCAAAACGCAACGCAACAAAATGAATGAATATATGTATGTATTCTAGTTCGCTTTATGAAACCGATAACAACTGAATCCAGGGAAAACAGAACCTCAACTCGACTCAACTGAACTGAACTGAACTGAACTGAACAGAATAGAATGGAATGGAACAGCAAATGTCCAGCAGGACCTTTCTCTCAGTCGTTTGCTTCTTGACTCGTTTGCATTTCAAATCGCTTTTACATTTCTGTCTGTAGGGCAGAGAGGAGCTAAACCATTTGGGAATTTACATGTGGGTTCTAGCATATAATCTAGTATGATTAGTTATAAATGTTGGCAAAAGGTAATCCCCACTTCCCCTTTACCCCTTCACTACTACCGTAGCATCAACAGCAGCATCAGCAGCAGCAGTAACAAAGCAATAGAAACAAGAGAGTCTCTAAGGGAACAACTGGACTGAATAGCAAACTAAATATGTTAAATTTCAGCATTAGGTAGTCAGTCTCATAACTTGTTAAAATCGAAAAGCCAATCTACCCCGCTCACGAGAGTCGACTGAAACATTAGAAGTATTGCCAAAAAAAAAAAAAAACTCTTTTTAAAATTCCATCAAAAGAAGAAGGAATCATATCCTATATATACATATAAAGCAGCACAAGAAACTGAGTTCTATAAAAAACAATTAATAACAATAATTAAAATTATACAATAGTTTTCTTTTACTCAAGTCCACCAATAATATTTTCTAAAGATGACTGACACATCCGAGTTAGAATATGTTTCTTCAAGTATGTTGGAAACTATGATTTAATTCCGAGAGTTTTAGATAAATAAAAGGTTTATCTTGTGGACCACAGTAGGGCTGAACCATTGAAATTTTTTCAATCTAAATTAAATCCTTTGTTAAATTTGTGTTAACTGTGAACTATAACCTCTATAACTATATAGATAATCTTTAAACGTTATTTAAACCTTATTTTTATTACAATTTAAAGGCAATATGGAATAATTTCTTGATATCTATCAAGTTGCTTTCTCTATTATGCTAATAGGGGAAGGCTTATATTGAAACATGATAATACTAATTAATAATATTTGTTTAGTCATTCCATTCTGTAATTAAGGCAAATTTGTTGACCATTTCAACTCAAATTTTTCTTGCACTCTTCTTTCTCTCTTTATCTTTCGCTAAAGTAATTAATCACAATTTGCGGATACACAAATTGTCGCAGTAAAAGTCACATTTCTTTCCCAAAAAACAAAAAAAAAAAAAAAAGGACGAACAAAAAAGATGAAAGAAACCAAAAAATAAAAACCCAAACGAGACAACAAATAAAATTCGGGCCAAATAAGAAATAAAACTGAATGAGAAACATATATACATAGAGATGCAGATGGCAACAGAGTAAAAGAGAGGGAAAGACTGAGAAAAAGAGGGAGAGGGAGGAAAAAAAAAAACTGGCTGCACTTCCGTTGCAGCGTTTCCGTTGCTCTTTTTTGTTGTTCTTGTTGTTGTTGGTCGGTTGGTTGGCTGGCTGGCTGGCTGGCTGACTGTTTGGTTGAGGTCGTCCTTCTCGTTCTTCAAACTCCTTCCTTTGGTTGCCGCAGTCAAATAAATTTCGCTCTCAAAAGAGGCGAGCCAAATTCAAACTCAGTTTCGGATTCAGACTCAGACTTCTGCATTCTCCAGTGCCTAGTCCAAGTCACTATTTGTCTCACTAAAAATGCCATAGAGCAGACGAAACGAGCGGCCAAAGCAACTGACAGACCGACCATTTGCCTGGCCATTCGGATCCATCCTTCATTCAAGGCTACAAAAATATATAAAAAGGATGTCGTTCGTTGCCATTTGTTTGACTACTTTCTGGCTTTGGCTTTAGCCTTTTCTTACTCCTGCTTATTTTTTTTTTTTTTTTGTTTTTCTTCTTTTTTTATTATTCTTAACAAAAGTCAATGGCAATTAAGTTGAAGCCGAGCTGAACCTGACGCAATGCGGCGGCCCAAACACAGATGCAACTTCTCTTTTCCGGTCAAAAAAAAAAAAAAACTTTTTGTCGCACAATTTTGAGGCCACATACACAGAACATATGCATCTCTCGGTTTTGAGTGAGTAATGAGTGGGTAAACTATAATTTTTAAAATAAATTATACACAAAAAAGGATGCCAAAGGATGTTGGGACAAAGCGATGAAATTAATGACGGAATGTCAATGACTTGAGTCTGTCCTTTGAATATGCCTTTTATATATTTTTGGACAGAGTATAAAAATAAAAGTTTTATATATATTTTATTTTATTTAATTTCGTATAAAAAAGGAAATTGACATCTTTAAGTACTTTCCCATTCGAATTAAATCTAGAAGCATCCAGAATTAGTTTTAGGCATTTATGTGTTATCTAATGTCTTTGTAAATTTTCTCTTTTTTATGCTTAAATGACATATGTAGATCCGCACTAGTTTCAATATTGTTTTCTAAAGTCGTATTTCATTTTCAAAACTTTGCTGGGATAAGTTTCGATTTGAAGTTGTGAATTGTAATGTAAGTTTTCCAAGTGAATCTTTGGTGAGATCTGCATAAAGTAATCGAACAAACTTACAATGGTATAATTGTATATTTGCTTTTGCTGATCTGGCAACGCTTCACTCTTTCTGCTTCAAAGTGCTGCATTTAAAAAAAGCTATTGAAGATAAAATAGTATTCGATATTGGATTAGCTACAAATCGGTGAACTTCGTTCTTAAATAATATAAATTTATTTTACAATTGTTATTTCTTTTTTTTTTGGGAAAAATAAAACTAAATGAAATTTTCAACATAATGCCAAATGTAAGCACATAACCAGAAAATATTATAAAGAGATGAGGAACTATATTATGTGGGAGAAGGAAAAAACACATGACAGATGCGGCAGTCATAGTAAAGAATGTAAAGCATTAAAAGCTTAAAGACTTAAAACATTAACACACACGCACACACACATACACACACACACACACACACATACACACACACACACACACACACACACACGTGCTTGTTGGGAGACATGCCAGAGCATAGCCAAACAAAACTATTTAGAAGGACAAAGAAGGAAATGGAGATGAATATGGTAGATGGGGAGAGAGAAATGGTTGATGTGGTATGGCAAAGGAAGTCAGTCAGTGAACGGCAGTTGAGCTCATGATAAAATTTAAATCCGTCAGGTGTTTTTACACACACAGACACACACACATGAATATAATTTATTATGCGCCAAAATCAAGGCAAAATGCATTAAAATTTTTGCGTCTGTGGCCAAAAATGTCTGAAATGGTCTAGATATCAGAATGAAGGTAAAGAGACTGAAAGAGTAGGGGTATATATATATATATATAGAATTATATATATATGTACATATGTATGTAGGATGATGAGGGGAGTTGGTGAGGGTAGAGAAGAAGTCGCTTGGGTTTCTGTGGTGAATCTGTTTGTCAAATTTCCTTGGTCTCGGTCTTTTTCTCTCTCTTTCTCGCTCTCTGGCAGTGTGTGTGTGTGTGCTCCATATTGTGGGTGTCACCACAGACTGACGGGAATAGTGAGAGGGGGAGCGGATTGGGGACGGCAAAGAGGTAGGAATGGATATGAGTGCTGTTGGGGGTATAACCATCTCTGGCTTGACAGCTCTGCGTGTTTGTGTGCGGGCACAAATGTCAACAACAAGATTATGACCATGCCCATGTTGTCTTCTCGGTTAGCCAAAGCAGCTCAAAACATAAAACCAAAAGAGAAAAGGAGAAAAACAAAAAAAAAAAAGGAAAAAGCGAAAATAATAAGAAAATCATCGTAAAGTAGTAGTTGTAGTAGTAGTAGTAGCAAAAAAAACTTAATTCAAGAAAATGGCAGAAAAGTATGCATAATCCATCAATTAATTCAACTGACAAGCATTTAATTAAATCTGTCGTGCCACAGCTGTTTGAGACTTAATCAAGCTAAGACACTACGCCCTACACTCAAAAGCCCAACCAACAAAAATGCCACAAAAAACCAAATTTGTACAAAAAACTTTCATCAAGCCAAAACTCAAAAACAAGTAAAACCAAAATGTAATAAATATATGTACAACGACTTTTGAATACAGTATCTATTATAATTATTCCATTTATAGTTATCTAATAGGTAACTAAAGTTTAATCACAAGACATTATCTTAAAAGTGTCATTATCATTGGAAATATTGAAATTCTTAAATTTTTATGCATTTATTTTTATTTCGATATTTTTAAGTATTTGGCATTTTTAGCGATCTTTTATAATTTATTCCAACATTTTTCTCAAAAGAAGTTTTTAAGTATTCAAACGAAACATTTATGTTTTAATTATTTCTAAAACTCTCAGTGGAATAACTTATAATAAAAAACTTTTTTAAAAAAGCATTTTGAACAATATAAATTTATATATTTATGGTCAAAGCATAGCAATGGAAATCATCTCTTGGAAATGGAATTTAACAGGCTCCAATTAAGCTGCCTCCTTTCAATCCTAGAAACTGTTTTTAATGATCATTTTGTTTGAAGAAGTTGAAATTGCTTTGTTGCTCAGAAATCAGAAAGTTTTATTATACAATTGTGGAAAAAAAGAGAGAGAGATTGTCAATAACTTATAATAGATTTTTTTTTTATTTATTTAATTTTCTTTCATATTCTCATTCTGGTTGAAGTTAAGGAGGCTTTTGCCTATGACACTGCCATTGCTTGTTGTTGGCTCTGACTCTGGCTCGGTTTCCGTGCACTGACTGCTCGGCCTTTTACCTTTCATTTTATATATATGTATGTATTTATATGTGTCTGTGTGTGTGTGTGTGTGTGTGTCTGTGTGTCGTCATACATTTCGTTTGCTCTTAATCCTTTATGCACACTCTGGGCTGTGTCTCTCGCTCAGAACAAAAAACCTTGATAATGGCAGCTCACACACACACACACACAAACACAGACTGAGGCACAGTAAGAGAGAGAGAAAGAGAGTTAAATGAATGAGAGCAGGCAGGATGCCTGGGTTATATCCGTTTGCGCACATATATGCCAAGGATTAGTGAACATGAATGTTGATAGGCAACGTTTCACAGTGTTTGACAGATGAGTTTTATGGGTTTTTGCGCTTGTCAGTCTCTGAGAGAGTCTCATCTCTATGTGGATATGTGTTATGCATTTGAGTCATGTGAGGAGGACAAGTGCCGGTGACGGTGACGGTGGCAAGTAGAAGGGTGGTGTACGTGGTAGGGGGGAGGGGGGGGGGCGGGGATTGGTTGCAAACAGGCAGGGCGTCATAATAGCGAGCCCAAAATTGAAAGCATAAAACTCAATTAAAGCAACTTTATGTGCAGTCATTTCTACGGTTTATGTTTGCAGCACCTGGCCACCATCAAGCTCTTTCAACTTCTCCAAAACATACCCCACCCCACCTACATACATCTACACCTAGTACATCCCCTATCAACCATTGCCCCTCATCATCATCGTTTGGCTCTACATTCCAGTTGACATTTCCTAATTGCGCGTCACCAACAACCAAGAACAACAACAACAACCAGGACAACGGATATTGAAGGAGTACACATACACACACACACACACACACACACACACACGCACATATATAAACACAGTTAAGAGCAAAATTGAAAACAACTTCACTTCGCTTCATTTTCATCTCACAGTTTGCTAACTATTCAAAAAACAAAAAAAAAAAAACAGCCCCCGCCAAAATACCAAAAACACCAAATATTTGCAGCTGCAATCTCAAGAAGGAACAAGCACGCGATAAAAGAGCGGAAGAGAGAGAGTAGAATAAGTGTATAGAACAAGACTGATGTGGAATGAAGTGGAGTGAAGTGAAATGGAGTAGATGGAGTTCGCATACCTTACTTCTCTGCGTAATTTGTTGTAACTGCATCATTTAACATTTGAAAGACTAGTTCCACTACCTATGTATGTACCTACCTACCAACATACATACATACATACATATCTAACCACTCTACCCTCCCCCTTCCCCTCCCCCCACCCTCCTTACCCCATATACCTATTGCTCTTGCTATCTTTACCATCTCTTCACCATCTTCTTGACTTTGCCTGACCTGCCACTTTAGTTGCCATTTGCCAAACGACAGCTACAAACGTTTCCCCATCTCTCCACCAATTCCGCTATACTCTACACTTGCCCTTCCTTCTCTCTCTGTCTCTCTTTCCATTACTCTGCAACTCTTTCTCTGTGTAAGTGTGTGTGTCTTTCTCTGTCTATTGGTTCGCTCTTCTAGTTAGGATTTAATGGCAACAGACAGCAGTTAATGTTCCGAAAAAATGCACTACAAAGTGTTAAAAAAAAAAAAATAGAAAAGCCAACTGAAAACTAAGAAAAATCAAGGCAAGCATTTCCCCCTCCACTCTCTCTCATCTCTCTTCCTCTCCCTCTCTCTCTCTCTCACTCTCTGACTTTCTCATTCTATCTCTCTCTCGCCATTTCTTTCAGTTGTTTTTATATAGTTGAACAGATTTTCTTTTGCTCCTTTGGTACGTTTTCCCCCCTTTTGTCGTCAATTGTACTGAAAGTCCCTGAATGAGGAGATCTTTGAATATGCAGTTGAGATTGCACATACCACTTACATAGATAGAAGAGCAACGGTAAATTGAATGAAGCAAATTAATTAAACGACAGTAAGAAGAAGAAATTGCAAAAATATAAAATGCGATAGAGAAAGAGATGTGAAAGACAAACAGTTGATTAACCATTTAGTTAAGGTTCTAAAATTGATGGGCAAAAATCTGAAAATAAATATTAAGTTAATCTGATTTCTAATGTAATTATTTTCCCAAAAAAATATCTTTATTTTAAGTAATAAAAAGAATTTGTTAAGCAAGTTAAAATTTACCTAATATTAATAAAAGATTTTTTAAAATTTAATTAGCCACCAAATGACATTTTTAGGCATATGTAATAAATGTGCTGATAGGTTAAATAATTTTTTTTTTATTGAATATTTCTTTTCTATCTAAAACTATTATTATACTACCATTATCCAACTCTTTAATCGAAATGCATATTCTTTCTTCTCTCAGTCGACTCTGGAAATGATGAATGAAGTTTTTGTGTGTGTGTGTGTGTTTTTTTTTCTTTTTTTAAATTTATTCACTTTTCCAAGTGATTGATCCTTTCGAAAGATTTAATAAACTGCTGAAAATAAACTATGCAAATCTTCAAGAAAATCCTTATGCAATTTTACTTACTTGTTGAAGCTGGGGGGGAAAAAAAGATTTCTTTTTCTTTCTTCCTTTAAAAATAAGCAATCAATCATCAAATAGCAACAGATTTCCATTTCGTTTGCACATAAAAATTAGTAACGATTTTTGTGAAATTAATAAGCAAAAATTACGATGAGAGATGTTTCTACATAAGCTCCCACCTCCGTCCGAAATTCCCCACACCTTTTTTCCAAGAAAATGAAGCCGCCTTCTCTAATGGAAGTTAATGGCACATGGGTGTGAGATACTGGGTATCTGGGGTATTCCCTTGATATATGCTTAAATGAGAAGAGAAACCACAGAAACACAGATGCGCCATACATATGTACATATGTATGTCTATGCATACATACATATATGTGTATACATATGTATGTATGTAACGTCCTTTGATACTGAGATGAGATGTGGCTGAGATGAAGGAGTGTGGGGGTTTTGGGTTTGGCTCTGGTTTTCGCACTTTCAGTTAATTCCCTTTACTTGGGTCGTAAACTTTACGCATTCACTGTAATCAAATTTTATGAAAATGCTCACACAGTGAGTGGTATGAGTGTGAATATAAGTGTGAGTGCGAGTGGGCGATGAAGAAGTACGAGAAGGACTATGAGGAAGGTGTCTCTAATGTTTGTTTTTCGGTGGAGGGGTGAAAGGAGAGAGAGAGATTTTTTTTTTTATTTATTTTTTGTTGGTTAGAATTGCGGCCATGTGAATGAAAATTTTGCGGCATAGATAATTAAATAATAAATAAATGTAATGTCTACCATTTGGTTTACCCCGCTCCAGCATCAGTTTCCATTCCCCTCTCCAGCCTTTGTCTTTATGCATGACGATGACGATGATGATGATGATGATGATGATGTTGGTGGCCTGAAAAGCCATAAATGATTTATATGCACATTGAATGCGTCGACAATAGATTTAATTTAACGATGTCTTGGCGACGATGAAGATGACGATAATGATCACGATGAGAATGATGGCGAGGGCGGGGGCGGGGGCGGAAGGGAGGACAACGACGACAACGAGGACGAGGACGAGGACAACGTTGGCAACGCCATTTTGGCTTTGCTCCCATGCTTACCAAGCTACTTTTCCTTCCTTTACTCCTTACTTCACTTCATTTTACTTTACTCACCCCTTCCTGTTGAGGTAATTACGCGTAAATGTGTGTGTGTGTGTGTGTGTAGGATTGCATGTGTTGTTTTTGCTAAAGTGTGTGTATGTGTGTGTGTAAGAGGAAATCATTGGCATATGAAACATCAACATCCACAACCGGCAACAGTATCTATATATATCTATATATGTATATATCTTATAAGTATTAAATCTACGTCATTTTATATAAATTAATTTTTGCCAATGACAATCAACGTCTAGCTTATTGTATGAGGAAAATAAAGATAGAGAGATGGGACCGAGGGTAAGGCAAATGATATCATATAGAGAATATATATATATGTATGTTATAGTGAAAGTAAAAATAAGGGGTGACATCTTAAATATAATGATAGCTAAATGCCATTAAATCTATGTTAATAAGCAAGAAAATGTGAAGAATAATATAAACTTTGTATATAAGCAAAGAATTTAACAATTGATTTAGATTAAGGGGATTTACCAAGATCAAGTAGCATAATGTGGAATTAAGTGCAAACAACAGCCAACAAATTTCATGTTTCAATTGGTCCTTTTGGTCCTTCGGACATCCATCATTAAATGAAGAGAGACGTAACGAAGGTTTAACTTGATTTGAAAATGAGCTTCAAGTGAATTTGATATTTCTTATGGCTAAAACTAATTAGATTTGTAGTCTTAAATTAGATATAGTAATCAACTGCAGTTTCTTCGTTTTTGTCCATATTTTTTTTTTTCTTTTTCTTTTTCTTTTTTAGCTGCATCTCAGGGGTTGTTCTTGTTTACGTTTTCTTTCTTTTTTCCGCATCCTTGTCAATGTAATCTTTAATTTGCTGTAACTAAAGACTGGCCTTAGAATGTCACAGGACACAATGTTAGCAAGAACAAGGACGCAAGTCCCAAGTAAAACCACTGGACAAAGCCGACAACTAAATGTTTAGGGAATACGCAGAGCTTACACAACGCCCACCACATCGCATCCTTTCTCTCGCTCTCTCTGTGTGTGTGTGTGTGTGTCTGTCTGTGAAAGGCTTTGAATTACACGAATGTCCTGTCAAAAATACTTAACACCAAAAAGTAGCTGCTAGACCTAAGGGAAAGAGGATTGCCAATGACAGGCTCCAAGATACATATAAAAGCCCAAAATGTAGTCCCACTTTCAGACGCACTCACTCACTCACTCACTCACTCACTTACCGACTCACTCATACACTTTAAATTGTCGTTATTTATTACCTAGACACATTGGTACATTGATGTTCTCATCCTGTCTTGGTTTTCGCCTTCCCTTTTCCTCCATTTCCATTTTTGCTTTTTCTTTAGATATACACATATATATATACATTTTTTTTTTTTTTTTTTATTTTTTTGGGCATGGAACATTTGCTGCTTAGCCAAGCGAGCTTGCTTCAACTTAAACGAAGTCTTATTATCGAACAGGGTGAGTTGAGGTGTAGTTGAATGGTGGTCCACTGGCCAAGGGGCAAGGGAGTTTGGCGGGGACAACTCCAAGGTGAATGGGCAATGTCCTGTGGCGCGTGATAAACGCAGTTTTTAGCCTTTTAAATATGCCTCATGAACGCAAGCTAAGTGGCTCAACTTTCCCCCAATCCCAGTCCTGACTAGCCTTTCGCCTCATCGTTTTCCTTTTTCGCATTTTTTTTTTTTTTTGATAAATTTAATAAATCATTCGATTGGTTCATGAAGAGGAAGAGGGAATGGGAATGGGAATGGAAGGAGAGCAGAGAGAATGAAATGCAATCGTTTGTATATAATAGATGGCATTTTATTTATGGCCTTGCCTTCTGGCTAATGAATGCTTATTAATAATGCGATTAAGCTGCGGGTTGTGTTCAAATGCCTGCAAAAAAAGAAGAAAAAAAAAAATACAGATTAAAGTAGGACGAGCAGACTTTGATATTGATTAAATTTAACAATGATTTACCATATCTATCAGCAGTTTTATAAAAACTGAAGCTATAGAAATGTTTTTTGATCATTTGGTGACCCCGATGTCTTATATATGAAAATGGAAAGAAAAGCCCTTGAGATGATTAAAATTTGATTAATTTTACTGATTCCCAAAAAGAGAAATATAATCAAAGTGTGAAAAAATATTAAATTAATTCATGTCAAATGCTTGAATTGTAAAATATTAGCCAATTCTTAAAGAAATCTTTGAATATTTAATACATTACATTCCGATTTCCCTGAAAATATGTTAAATATCTTACAATCTTTCAATTGTCTATCATGAACTTAATGAAACTCTTTAAACCATTTAATTTGCCATGACAATCGGCTTATTATAATTTCTTTCTTTTGTTTTTTTTTTGTATACAGCATAATTTTGTTAAGACAAAAGAGAAAAAAAAAATTTGTTCAAGCTGTCCAAATTTATGATAACTCAGTTCCAGTTTTCTTTTGCGCCTCGACCGTCTCAAACAGACCGCACTTCTTTCTCCTAATCCGCTTTTCACTCCATACTCAATGTAAGTAAAAGCCAGTGAGAGATGGTGGAATGAAATTCCCATACAGCGCCAAGCTGTCGCAATTTTGACAATCTAATCTGCTTTGGTATTAATCCTTTGCCACAGAGACCGGCAACCGCCACCACCACCACCACCACCACTACCACTACGACTACGACTTCAACTACGATTACAGCCACCCCCGCAGAACCCTTGGCAACCATCGGCCGTTGCCTTCAACCGCAATAATTCGCTCAATCTCCCCTTTTACCCCTTGCGCGACACCATCCCGACATTCACATTCAAACTTGGCATAGGCAATATTTGCGGTCGTACTTCTATTATCTTCTCAAGTCCGAGTGCGAGCCGCAACGACTTCACCCAAAATGTTTCAACAAGCTGGCCGCAGAGATTCTGTCCTCCTTCTTCAATCCTTCTTCTTTCACCCCCTGCTTGCTAACGAGCTTTAAACCGCGTAAACAGCTGTGCGAACAGAGTTGCAATTGCCTGTCTCGATATAGATAAGCAATGAGAAAACCCTTTTTACTACAAATACCAAAAAATAAAGGAAAAAAAAATAAAAAAAAAGAAGAAAACTGAAAAAGGACAAATACGTGAACAAGCGCAAATTGTATCTCAAGTGGATTTCCTTTGTCCTTGTTAAAGATTTTTGTTTATTTTTTCTTCGCTACCCTTTGCGGAGAGTATAATGAAAATGGCCAAAAAGCTTCCCCCTACAAAGCTTATTAATATAACTCTTATACACTTGATCAATCAAATCAGGGATTAACCGAGACTTTTTCAGTACATTTTTTGTACAATTTAAAAAGTAAAAAAAAACTTAAAGGGCATTCAAATCTTCACCATGACCAAAATTGTCATCTAGAATCTTTTAAGTATTTCTATTTTCGTTTTTTGTTGTTGGATTTGCTTCTTTGTCTTGAAATTGAATTAGACCAGTCTGGTCTGCCCGTTCCACTCCTCTCCCTAACATTATATATGTGTAAGCATTGATTGGTTTAGGGCTTAAACTAATTTCGATGAACGTTCATTGAGCTTGAAAATGACAGCACAAAAAAAAAAAAAAAAACCGAAGTAAATACAATATTTAAAGCATTTGAAACTTTTCCAAAAATAGCTAATTACAAATGAAAGCGAATTAGCTTTCACAATAGAAAATAAATAAATTCATAAATAGAAATAAATGATAGGCAAACAGAAAGATAAAACTAAACGTGACTTTATTCGATTAAAACTGAAGGCAACTGAAGAGTAGTTAAGAGTTATGTCATAACATGGCTCACTTCATGAGCAACGAAACACGTCGGGGTCACCAAAAAAATGTTTTCATATAATTGCACTTCAATTATGTGGAAATAAAGTTGCGTGATGCTGAAAGCAATTTTTATTTATATTATAGAGTACAAGTTGTATAAACTGTTATAGAAAACAAAACTTTTGTTTTGTTTTGCTTTCGCATCAATATTATTCTACAAATTGTTATGCACATTTTTTAACTAGAATGATGCAAATTTCACTTATATGTATGTATGTAAAATTTTCACATTAAATTCGTTGAACATAAGTTTCCATCTATTAATTTTCATTGATAGAAATTTTCATTATTGTAACATTTCACATATATACACACACACACACACACACAATGGTGGAGGAACATATGTATGTACACCGCCGCCCGCACAATTCAATTTCCCTTTGCAATACTCTTTCCAATGGGCATATGCAAATTTTTATATATCCATGTTAACTTTTGATGATGTTATATAATTAATATTAAAATTATTAAAAAAAAGGGGAACAGTTTCTTTCTTGTGGCTAGAATAATAATGCGATTTCTTTATATTTAAATGATTAATAATAGTATATATTTTAGTTCCAATAAGGGTATAGAAACATTCTTGTAACGTTGAGGGTTTTTTTCTTTGCATCTCTTCCCCTTTCGTTTGCTGTCGAGAATGGAAAATTTCAACTATGCACATTAATATCCTAGAGAAATCCTTTATGTATATGATAGCCTGGCCTCGCCACGCCTTGTCTTGCCACTCCCCCGCATGCCACGGCCATCCATTTGAAACATAAATTTCACTAGACTCGGAATAAATAAAATTCTCCAACATTTTGCCTCTGACCTATTTATTATTGTTGTAATATGTGTTTGTAATCCACCAGCAGCAGCAGCAAACGCATCTAATTACAACAAAAGGATACAGAAAGAGAGAGAGAGAGAGAGAGAGAGAGAAAGACAGAGACAGATCGAAAATAATGGCATGTGTTGACCTTTTGTAAATGACCCCAAAATAGATTATGCAGTTGATTCTCTGAAACTGCAAATCGTAAAATCCTTGCAGGCAAAAACTTGAAATTACATGAAGCCTACACAACGCGATGAGCATAAATTGCAGTTCCAATTTCCGGTTTCTGTTTCAAATGTTGCATGCCACCACACCACCCCAC
The DNA here is from genome assembly GCA_037075365.1 of Drosophila emarginata. Taxonomy (NCBI): domain Eukaryota; kingdom Metazoa; phylum Arthropoda; class Insecta; order Diptera; family Drosophilidae; genus Drosophila; species Drosophila emarginata. The sequence goes on from JBAMCD010000296.1 coordinate 3,358,110, forward strand.
ACGCCATATACCATGCCACCCATCAAGCAGCAGCCTTCCCTCCATTACCCTCGAGTGAGCAACGTTGCACAAAATTGTGCAATTCATTTAATATATAAATTTTTTTTTTTTTCCTTTTTTTTCCTTTTCTTTTTGTGGGTCTGGGGTAACGAATGTGCAACCGACTCTTAAGTAGCAAAAGTTTCAATTTGTTGGCCTCGTGTATAATATGTTGTTGTTGTTGCAATTGTTGTTGTTGTTGTTGGAACTGCAATTGTAGTTCATATATATTTAACCGCCTAAATACTGTTTGCCAAACGAAGCGAGGAGGAAAGGTTGTTATCGGCACTAACCAAATGGCGGAAAATGTAGCCCCCAAACAAATGAAATTGACGTCAACATTTCGTTTTTCGGCAAGTGATGTTGTTGCTGCTGTTGATATTGCTGTTGCTTTTTGTATTTGTTGTTATTGTTGTTGCTGCTACTGCTGCCGGTGTGGCATTACAACGAATACAAGTGTGTCACTTTGTGTGTGTGTGTGTGTGTGTGTGTGTGTGTGTGTACGTTATCGAACAACGAACATTTTCGTTTGCAATTTATTTTTGTTGAACTGCATTTGTTGTAAAGCATTTCTCTTAAATATATATATCAACATTAATGTTGTTGTTCCTGTTTTTGGTTTTTGTTGCTGCTGTTATGTTGCCTCTCCTTTTTAGTATCGTGCTAATTGTTGATAAGTACCAGTAAAAGTCATTTTGCTGCAGTTCATTACGTACCTACAAATAAGGAATTTCTTTACAAATAATAGCGTTACATTTTCCAGTTATTTGTGCAGCTCAACTGAAAGGCAAAGAAGCCATATAAGAGTATAACAGATTATAACAAGTTGCACTACAATATTGTATAAAAGTTTCACTTACAATATTTACGTAAAAGGTTGTAGAACTCTATCAATTGAAAGGATTTACAACTGTACTTGTTACGTAGCGAAATTTCAAATTAATAACTCATATAACAGTCTGTATACCAGTTTGTTTTTCTTAAGAAAAACCTCAATTTTTTCACATTCTGAAAGTTTAAGGAGTCTATGTATTTTCCAATTAATATTTTGAATTTACAATGGAAATTAAATCAATTTTAAATAAATTATATTTATGTATAACACTTTGTATAATAGTTATGTTTAAAAGAAAATATATGACTTAAATTTTATTTTCCGAATTATTTAATCATTTCTAATTTCTATTTGATGCGTTAGGCATGATTAATCTTTTTCCCCCAGCATCCTTACCCCTCATCCATCAGCTTTCCTTCCGCCCACACGAAAAACCAAAAGAAAACTACAGCTGAAATAGGAAAGCATAGAAGAGGACGACGAAGACGACGAAAAATGTGTTTTTCTATATGTTGACTGAAAAATGATTAAAAACTTAACTTTCAAAGAAGTTGGATCTGGGAACACACATGCACACAGACTTACCCGCACGCACACACATACACATATACATACATAAAGTCATTTTCACCCTCTAGTTTCTATGGGGTAATCCTTTAATGCTGCAACGCGTATGTCACAGCAGCTGCAACTATTTCTCATCACCCAGACGAGAACGACGACAAGGACAAGGGGAAACTTTACTTACTTGCCTAAAGTGACATTTTTCCCAGCTACTTTAGCTACAAATATATTTTATTTCTACTAGCCCCCCCACCCCCCTCTCACACATACACTCCCCTTTTGAAAATCCCAGCCAAAACATTTTAGCAAAAGAACAAAAAAAATGGAGGGGAAAGTTTTTCTTTTTTACCAAAGATTTTTTGACATGGCATAATAAATTGTGGTAACAAAACAAAACGAGACGAGCAAGAATGTAGAAAGAGAAAAACAAAAATAAAGAAATAAACGGGGGGGGAGGGTAAAGTTGAGAGGAAAAGTGCAACAAACAGAGCTAACACCTGTATAAACACATGCACATGGCTTTGAGCTATGCAAAAACTTTTCCAAAACAAAATAAAAAGAAACAAGGACAGACAAATAAAGAGAGAGAGAGAGAGAAAGAAATACAGTGCAAAATGAAATATAGTTTAGTGGATTTTCTTCGTTACAACACGATTTTAATGTTGTGTGTGTGTGGTTGTGTGTGTGGGTCACAAATTTTCTGCCACATTAATTGCTTGTCATTTTCTTGCTATCGTCTCCCTCATCTGGAAAGGGCCCAGTTTTTAATGTCGCCTCGAGACTTGTCTCATCACTTCCTACTTTTCTCTCTCGCAATTCCGTCTTCTTCTTCGTCATCTTCTTCATCTTCTCATAAACTTTTGCACGCGTAAATTGTAAAATTTTCATTGCATACTTTGCTGCGTCGCCGCCGCCAACGCACAAAATGTCTATACCCTATATCTATCTATGTATATACCAATTGGGGTATATTAATCAAAGTAAAATACAATCAATAAACAGAAGAATATTTATAGAGAATACAGATTTCTATTATCAACAAAAAATCCTATAAAATTGGTAAAAAAAAAAAATAATAAAAAAATATTGTCAAAAAAATGATTTGATTCCCTCTTCTTTGGGTATAGGGTATTGAATAATCAGCCGGCCTAAATATAAAGTGCTGCTGCTGCTGCGGCCTCTCAGAGAAAAGTGCGGAAATGTTGGGGAAAAGGAAAGAGATGGGAAAAACAGTACCGAGTGGTACGGCGATGGAGCAAATGTTAGAGGATTTTGTGCGTCATTCATTAACATTTTTGGCTTTAGGGCGTGTGAAATTTAAAATTGGGCGAAGGCAACAGCAATTTCTGTATAAGTTTTGACCAGTAAAAAGTCTTTTTTTTTTGTCCAACACTTGGCAAATATTTATGAATATCGTCTCACAGAGTAGAGGGAGACAGAAAGAGCGAGAGTGGGTAATTATTGAGATAGCTTTAATAAAGGCCAACTTAGAGTGAAAGTTGTGGAAAAGTTAATTATGAAGAGCGTTAAGAAATTTGTGAATTTTTTAGTGATTGTAACTGTGCTATATGTATATACAAATGTAGGTTATACATATAAATCTGTTTCACGTAAAAATCTGTTATACATTTCAATTTGTTATGCATATAAATCAGTTATATATACAAATCTGTTATACATTGGCAAAAGAAGTAGAAATTGCAGCTTAATTTCTTATATAACTAACTTTAAATCAAAGCACACACTTTTTTTGTTAGGGCTCACTTTAAATCAGCTGGTCTGCTTTTAATAGCAAACTACTGTTATACTAATTGTTATACTAGTAAAAAATGTAAGTCCGTTGTTTGAACAAAAACCACCGACCCTTACAGACAATAAAGCTTGCACATTGACCTGCTGCCCAAAGAGCACCTCTAATTTACATCTCCACAATAACGGTCTGTCAGTACGGCAGTACGACTTCATTTTGCGACTCCGGATGGGTGTGGTGGAATCTTTTGTCCTTGTCGTAACCAAAGCGAGCTGCATTTTGCAATCCTCTCGCTTTATAAACAACTCATTTTCTCGGCACGTCGGCATATTAAATGATTGCTAAGCGCAAAAGGCAAAAAAGGAAGGATTGAAAAAAATAGAAAAAAATAGAAAAATAAAAGAAAAAAATGAAAACCATTTGCAATTCATAAAATCCAACAGAAACACAGAGATAGATAGAAAGAGAGAGAGAGAGAGGGAGTGAGAGAAAGTGTGAGTGTGCGAGCGAGATTCTCAATCCATGACGAAGTTTTTCCAGGCCTGCATTGAATAGGTGTAGGGTGGTCGTCAGCTGAGGGGAGGGGGGGAGGGGTGGTGTAAGCGGTATAGAAGTAAAATTGCAGACAACGCGCGACTATTAATAAAAATATGCGAACAATGCAAAGCGGAAAGGCAAAGGCAGGGAAACGGCGGGTGCAGGTGCAGTACCAAGAGATTGGTAGATGCGGGGAGGAGCAAGAGGCAGGGGTAACATTGATTTCAATATGGCGGCATCATGAATGACGAACGCCACTGAAATGAATGGGGGGGGAGGGGGCGGTAAGAGAACGGAAGGTGGCGGTGGCGGTAAAGCAAAACAAAAACTTTAAATCCTTTAGTTAAACAAAAGGAGTCGGTTGAGGGTATAGCAGCGGAATGGCAAGAGCAGCAGGGCCATTGTGGGGCAGACTCGTTTGGTGGTGAGGCGATTATGGGAGGAAGGGAGGTGTACAAGGGGGCTTCCGGGGCGTGAGCTACACAATGGCACACAGTAAATCTGCATATCCTGGGGAACATTTATTGTTTACGCGATGGATTAGTGACGACTAAACATGGCATATTGGAAACGACGAACCAAAACCACTGACGAACGATGAAGGACACAGAACAACAAAGAACAACAACAGAAACAAAAACAAAAAAAAAAAAAGAAAAAACAGAAAAGGACAAAAACAGAATGTCGAAGGACTCCACTTGGCTATAAAACAAAACTGACCGCATTCGGCAAGGCGTCTTCAAGTCGATGGGCGATTAACTAAAACTTTAAATGCTTTGACCAACAAGCTTAAGTAACAGCAACTCACAAAAAAAAAATAAATAAATAGAAATAAAAAAAACACATAAAAAACGTGAATCAGTGGACATCCACCTAAAGATGGACAAAATAATGTGATAAACGATATTTACAAATTCTTTATCATCATTTTAAAATGACATATAGAGATATATATACATATATATATATATACAAACATATATAAATATCAAAGAAACTTTACTTTATTAGACTATATAATTGCTTCAATCGGTTAACATTTTAGATGACTTAAGGTTACTTATCGAAACAGTTTTCTATTTCAGTTATAGTATTTATTTAGGAAATTGAAAAACAATTTTTGTTGCATTTTAAAATACAGAATCGTTTTGTTTTCGTTTTTCTTCTTTTTGGTTTCGTTTTCCTCGTTTCATTCGTTTCGATACTTTTTATATAAATTTTCTAAAAACAGATTTTGTTTATTTTTGATGATTTGCTTTTATTCTCACTTTACTAGGAAATTTGCTGATGAAATCACATATCTCATACCATTTTCTTAAGATATTCTCCATCCTCTATGCGTTTTGTCTTCTCCCAATTTCTATTTCTATTTTAACTTTGTCTTCTTCTTGGTACGTGACCTTTGCTCTAAATTCTTGTCTAAGAGGAAAAAATGTAACTCACTCACTGACTGACTGACTGACTGACTGAGTGACTAACTGACAGACTTGTTGTCAAGGACTGAAACCCAATATGCTTGAAATGAAATTGTAACAATGAACCCCAATATACAAACACACACACACACACACACACAAACAAACAAACACATTTGCACTTACATCCCGCATGGCCTAAAAGGACAAGCCAACAAAAACAATTTACTATATTCTGACATCTCACTCCTTCATTCTCTCTTTCTCTCTCTGTTTCTCCTTCTATATTTCTCGTTCTCAATTTGTTTCTCTCGCTCTGTGCATAATTTTTGGTATTATTTTATTTTTGGCGTCAGAAATCTTTGCTCATTATTATTGGCAGCTCTTTCTCTTTAGAGGATAAAGAAGCCAAAGATAAATTTATAAAAATTTCATATAAATACATATACATTATACACTATATTTCTATATATATATGTATGTACTTATATATATATATATATTTATATCTGTGTATAAGCAAACGCAACTCTTGTCATAAGTTTGGATCAGGCAAACTTAAAGTCAAGCGGTAGGCAGGGGGGTGGGGGCACTCGTTGAGAACAAAAGGCTAAAGAATATTCTATTAAATTTGCTTAATTATGAGTAGACAAGTTCAAGTACTTTACTTCACTTTACGTTACTTAACTTAACTTAACTTAACTTACAAAAGCCTAATTTGGCGGTAATAAACTTTTTAAGTAACTAGTTATTGATTTCACTGAAAATCTGTGCGCAGGATGGGAGGGGTCAGAAAACAAAGAGCAAAGTCTAATTGAGCATAAAATCAGTAAAAAAGGGAAAACAAAACCCAAAAAGAAACCAAGGCAATGCCAAATTAAAAGGAAGTCAGTTCAGAAATTATATAATCATATTATATTAGCAGGAAGGGCTAACTTCAAACTTTTTCCAAATTTTGTTCTTTAGACCACTTTATAACGTTACTATATGTTATAGTAAAACTTAAAGATACCAAATTAAGTGACAATAGCTTAAAAACCTTACAATTAATTTAAACACAATTCTCGACCGATCGTTGCTATTGAAGCTATAAGATAAGATTTTTAAAGAAAACTTACCAAACTATAGAATACCGAATTTGTTTGCATTCTTGCAAATAAGAAACTTTTTAATCTAAAACTTTATTGAGCGATCATCAGTAGTCTGTCCATGACATATCCAGGTGGATATAAGGTTACCATAAGCAACCATAAAGCGACCACATAGGGAAAGGATATCATCATGAGGACATACTCATGATTTGTCCGTCAATTCCGAGTGCTTTGATCCAACCAGCAAGCAGCAAAAAGTGAACGGTGTGGAAAATTTCATCATGGAAGCTTTAAAATGAAGTGTCTATATAGTTTACATTGATCTAGATATATCTATATATCTATAAACGGAAATGCAATGAATCCTTTTTTGCAAGGGTATATTAAGAGATCCCTTAAGCCTCATCTCTAATAACTTAAACTTAGATTTGGCTGGTGTAAAAGGTGACTTTGGATGACATAAGAAAAGAAAACTAATTACAAATTAACTAAATTAAATGTAATTCAAACTATATGGATATCGTATATCTATTTCTCTTCAACTATATATATTTTCACAAGAATCGATAAACTAGCTCTTACTTTGTTTTACATATAGGGCTATTTGGACTGTTATCAACATTACATTTGAGAAACAATATATTTTCATTTCTGCATTTGATTATCTGGATGAACTAAGAAACTTCATAAATGAAAAACATCTTCTAGATGCATCTTAATACTCTCCATTGCAAATGTTAGTTCTCGAAGTTATATGTAAATGTAGAAAATATTGCTTTTTTCTCGTTATTACATTTTTGAAAGCAATTCTTTATTTATGTATCTTTTTGTTGGAATACTTTCCATACAATAGATGAAATTGATTTTTCAAAACGAAAATCAAATTAACTTTAAAAGCAATACTGCAAGGAAAATAGTGACAAATTGAGATTTCCTTTTGATTTTAAAATGTCACGCTGAAACATATGTATATACATATATATATATATATGTACATATAACTAAGTTAATATCGGCTTCAATTTATTTGCCTTTTGCTCTCTTTGTGTTGAATTTTATGCTCACTGTCCTTGATCCTTGATGAAATTACCAAAACGTGTTAAACTTTGAAATGCGCCTCTAGTGTCCTCATCTTTCTTTCCCCTAATCTCTTTCTCCACACACACACATACACACACACACAACATCTCTCCCTCTTTCTCTCTCAGTCTATTGCTTTACCCTTAGCTAATGGCGCCGAATTGTTTGCCAAGAGAAGAAGAGAACAACAAGAAAAAAAACCAAAAAAAAAAAGAGAAGAGAAGGCAGCGGACATTTTGTAAATATTTTCCATGTGTGGAAAAGGCTCAGAAACATCAGAGAAATAGGGGAGTGAGAAACAGAGAGAGAGATGGAGATAGAAAGTAGAGCTGCCCTTTTGTTGCTGTTGTTTTAAGCAAATATGGCCGTCAACCCGCAGCTTTTTGGCTCATTTTGGCTCTCAAACAAGCAACGCAATTTGGCAGCAGCAGCAGCCAGCCAGCCAGCCACTGGTCGACTGTCATTTGTTCCATCATTCATTCATTCAAACAAACATTGACGGCAGCTGGTTTGAAACAAAATGTGTTTGTTTTTCATTTTCTAGTTGAACCACTTCCCCCCGCTATCGCCCACAAAGCTACTACAATTTTTCTTCTTATCTTTTTTTTTTTTCTCGGTATTTTTGGCCTAAGCCTTTTTTAAGTAGTTTTTAATAATGCGCCACACACGCGGAAAAATCACAAACAACAAAAGGAAAAAGTTATGTAAACAAACTAAAACATCGAATTGCAAGGCACCCTGTATTTAGTATTTAGTATAAATAAATTTTTAACTTTATTTAAATTTATAAATATATAAATTTTTGTGTTTTATCTATTTATATCTTTATATCAGATCTCATAGGGCCATTTAATAATTGCATCAAGTAAAAACAAAATAATTGTCTTTTATAATAATAAAAAAATGATTAACCAAATTTGATGGGTTCATCTCATCTCTTAGATTAAGCTTAAAGAATCCTTACTCTTTGAATAGTCATAAAATAGGTCCTTTTTGGCAACTTTAATATACTCTTTTTATAAACCATTGTATACAGGGTATAAAAACAGGAAAAACCACACAGCTGTTGCCCTTAAAGGTGAAAAAAACAAAAAGGATGAAAAAGATCACGATTGTTAATTTCTGTCGGGCCGAAGTTTTTATACACTTTTTTTTTTTTTTTGTAAAAATACGGAATAATAAGTATATCCAGAATTTAAATGTCAGATAACATAAAAGATTAAAATAGCTTAAATATTTTAGTTGAGTGTGAAAACATTAAATGGAGTGAAAACATCCAAAAGGTTGCGATGAAAAAATAATAGTTATTTAAAAATTTAAGGAGAGTATCTTTCCATAATAAAACTAGAAAAACAAACATGTCGCCAATTTTAGAATACCCTTTGCTGGGGAATAAGAAAAAAAAAGGCCAGCATAAATAAAAAGCTGGCATAATCATATATGGCAGCCCTCCTCGCCCTTCCTTTTGCTGTTTAAGTTGCCGCTTCTACTCTTCCCACTGCTTCCCTTGACGGTAGCTTCTCTTTCTTGTCTTAGATTTAGATAAAACTTGTGTTTGGTGCCCTCTATAAATCTCCCCCCACTTCTCGTTTCTCATTTTAGTAAGGGAAAAATTGAATTTAAATGCTTGTCAGCAACAGAAATTAGTTTTTCCTGCCAAAGCGAAATAACAAGAGAACCAAACTGAATGTAAAGAAATTATGATTCCAAATGCCATTTAATAGGGCCAACAAGAATAATGCAAACCAAATGAAAAGAAAAACCAAAAGAAAAATAAGAAACGAGAAAAATAAAAACGGCAAATTGGCTCATCTTTCCCACCTAATTAAAAAAATGACATTTAAAGATTTTTACTTAGATATCCCATAAGCGGAGGCATTAGAAATAATTAGCTGACATCAACAGGAAAACACAGAGCAAAGAAATCATGCGAAAGAATGAAAATAGGAAAGACAATTCCAAAGATAGTTAGAGAATGGAGATAAGTCAAACGGGATAATACTATACAGCTTTTCATTGCTGCATTGTTTTTCATATTTAAATCCTTGTAAAGGCGATTATAAAATAAGCCAGATGTTTTTAATCCAAAGAAATAACAGTTTCCGACACCATAAACTATATTAATTCTTGATCAGTACAAATAATCGAGTATAGTCAAGTCTTTGTGTTTATTTCTTTGCAATTTTTATATAAATATTTTCGAGCTGTGTGAATGAAAGTCGATATATAAGCTTTTTTGACATGTACGTAAGTTAAATGCTTAAATTGGTTCGATGTGACTACTATAAGATATAGCTGAAATAGGAACGATCAGGGGTAAAATTAAGTTTTGGTTTTTCAAACGGTATCCGTGAATTGTATACAACCATTCACCTTTCCACCAAGTTTTGTTCAGATCGGATAGCTATAACGAAGAGCTAGCATAGAAATATTAAAAACATACATTCTAGAACTATCCCACAATAATTTATAGACAAACCTAAAGTGTATTTCATTATATCTAAAATAAAATACAAAATAAAGATTGAATTGTTAACTTTGATTGAATATCTTTAATAGGTATTCCTTTGGTTATGCATATCCTTTTATCTAGTTTCCTGTAGCACTTAAACCGCATTTTGGGCTGCAGAGCTGCAACTATTCCATAGATATTGCTTGTCTGACCAAATACAATTTCCTACCAGAACTAACGGAAATGTTCATCAATTGACCATTTTGGCACTTTTTGCGCTTTCGAGTTGGTTGGTTGGTTGAAAAGCAAATCATGTGTAGCCCCAAGACCAGTGAGTCCAGTGAAAAGTTCAACCACAAGCAATCAGAAAAGCAACAAAAAAAAAAAAAAAAAAGATGGGGGGGGGTGGGGGGTTGGTAAAAATGAAGGCCGAAAATGCCAAACCAGGAAGTACAACTGGAAAATTTAATTATCACACACAGATAGAGACAGAGAAAGAAACGACGAAGAACAAGAGGCAGAGACAGAAAAGACAGAAAGAGATAGACTGAGAGTGTAGAGGAGCTTGTCAATGTCAGAAATAAATGTTGCCTGTTGGTTTTTGTTAGCCTTGGGTATGTATGAAGATGTCCTTTTGGTTAGCCTTCAGCTCAGCCGGTTAAAATTTTCTTGTCATTTCTTCTGCTGCGGTTGATTTTCCGAGTATGATGTCAACTTGTGACAGCTGCCAAGCATAAAAAAAAACACACACACACACACACACACACACACACATACACACACACATACATACGTACACATACAAAAGAAAAAAAAAAAAGATGTGAAGGAAACCCTCCACCCGATGCAAACAAAACCAAACCAAAGTAAAAGAAGTAACCAAGCCATGAAAGCAATTAAAGGCATACGTGTCTAGCCCAAAAAACTGAAACTTTAAATGTGGTTTTAATTAAACGATAAATTCAACTCGTAAGAGAATTAGTCCAGGGATGCATTACTGTTACCAAGGATGCAAGCACCGCAATTGGAAACGACTTTGTCTAGAGAAATTTATATCTAGAGCTAGGGAAAACAGGTTTATGATGTACTAAACTTAAAACCAAATTGTGGATTCAATCCAAATAAACCAATTTACCATTTAGTTTTCTTTTAAGTACAAATACGCATATATATATATATACATATATACGATCATTGTCTCCCATCCCTGGTCTGTGGCATATGGCGTATGAATAAGAATTTCTACAATTCTAATTCAATTTCCAGCAATTGTCACCAGAGGAAAAAAAAAAAAAATAAAATAATAGAAAAAAAGAAATGCCTTGCCTTCATTCATAATTATATTTGGTGTTAGACGATGCCGCCGTCAGGAAAACTTTTCAGCCCATAATTAAAACTAAAAGAGCGAAAATTTTTGGGTTTTTCTTCTGTTCTTTTGGGCTAAGTGCAGCTGACAACAATTGCATTGCGAAAACTGGGGGAAAAGTCTCTTGAGGAGAACAAAAGGCACTAACGCCTGATGCTGCTGCAGGACATGGACACGGATACGGACAGGGACTGAGAGAGAGAGAGAGGGAGAGAGAGAAACACAAACGACAGGACTATTTTTAGAGACGCCTTTTGTGCTTTTAATAAGTTTTGAATTTCAGTACAAGGAAAACTTGAACAAATCTCTCAGCCATTTGGCAGTCTTTTCTTTTAGATTTGCTCTGCTCCCATCCTTTGCCTGTCCGCCGGTTGCCTTTCTTTCTGCTCGTTTTGCCTTTTCCCCCATTTTTCTTTTCTGGTTTTTACTTGTTTTTTATTTTTTTTTTATTTCTTGTGGTAGGTTTGTCCACAAACGAACTGAAGCTGAAACCAATAATTAATACCCCAAACAAGTTTTTCGTTTATTATCCGTTGCGGACATTTTTTTTTTATTTCTTGTTTTTTTTCTGTCCGTTTTTCTTTTTGTATTTTTTTTCTTGCCTTTGTTGCCGTTGCTTCGTTAGTTTCATGTTCAAGCAGTTGAATTGCAGCCATTTTTAGCCTTCGTTCGAAGTATCTGCCAGCTTTTTCCGCACCCGCATTCATACCCCAATCCCCACCATCTTTCATACGAAGCCATCCACTCCCATCCTTCTCTTAGTTTTTCCACATTTTTCCTGCACGTGTTTTTTCAATTTTTTTTCACGTTTCGTTTTTTTTTTTGTGCTGCTGTTTTACTTGTTGTTTGTTTCTTTGGCTGCTGTTGCTGCCGTTGATAACTTTGTTTTATAGACTTTTGTTCTCGCCGTTGTTACCTAGCGACCCAAATTCTACGTTCAATAGTTTTACCGTTCTTTGACCAAACCAAACCAAACCAAAAAAAAAAAAGAAAAGAAAAAGAAACGAAAAAAAAATCGTGTGGAAGAAATCCAGGCAACGTTTGCTATTGCTTTTTCCTCTTTCTCCCTCATGCTCGTGTTGGCTTTTTTATGGCCACATTTGGTTTAGCCGGTTTTTCACGGTATGTTTTGTGTTTAGTATTTTTTTTTTACGTACATGTGGCTACCCTACATAACCAGTAGTTGGAAGGGTATATTAAAGCCAGTCAAGACATATTTAATATCGATTATATAAATATCGAAAAGAAATTTGATTGGTAATCTGTGATTTAAATGCACAATAAAAAAAAGGAAATAGATTACTATGTAGCTTTGGTATGTGAAATATTTGACCATTTTCAGATTTACCTCTCATTTCTGTAATAAAATTCTGTAATAAAATTCTGTAATAAAATTTGGCATTACTTTTAAATGTTCCATTTCCATGTTCCAAAAATTTAATTTTACCTTAGTTGAAATTTCAATAGTGTCAGAACTAAGAAAACTTTTCTAGAAGAAAGCTGTCACTTGATTTTTTACAAAGCATTTTTCACTTTTGTCGCAAACTTTAAACGAATCAGAAGCAAATTGTTTTAAATTTTGAAATAATGCAGCAGCTAAAGCTAAAGACAGCGGATAATAGATATATCGATGCGAGTGTTGAAATCGTCAAATTTTCGTCCACCATACAGAAGTTATTTCTGGATTGTGACATGGTTAATGGCATTGCAATTATACCATTACCCATGATACATTCGTCCACTTTAACCATAATTATGTTTTGGGCCAAACACCACAAGAATGATGAACTGAAGGACCCCTATGCTCATGGAGGACCTGCAAATGTTATTAGCGCTTGGGATACGCAATTCTTTCAAATTGATCAGACGACAATTTTTGATGTAATTAAGGCTGCCGTATATTTAAAAATGGAGAGTCTATATGTTATCAGCTTTAAGAGTATGATCACTATTGTCAACAAGGAGCTGCAGAATTGAAGGATTAATTGCGACTAAGATGATGGCAAATAAAATAACAACTCTAATCAAGTTTTATTAGTCTTATTATTTTTTCTTTTTTTTTGAGTGTTGGGCTAGGATATCTGAAAGTCGACGACTTTCTTTTTCGTTTTTTCCAAACCAAAAATAAGACTACGATAATACCTATCTGGGATTTCGATACGTTTGTAGTTTGTACTCTACAATAGTCTACTTCAATAAAGTTTTTCGTATATACATATGTATATATGTATATACATACATATGTATATATGTATATACATATGTATGTATGTATGTATATACATATGTATATGGCTGTACCAGGTTAGATAATTAGAAAATTTATTTTATACTAAGTTTTACTTCAATTTTCTATTTGTTAACGCAAAGAAATTTTTATTTTCAATTCCTGGAAAACAAATATGTATATCCCAAGGGTATATTAAAGTCGCTAAAATGTATGTAACAGGCAAAAGGAGAATACTTTTTTCATAAAGTATATATATTCTTGATCAGTATAATTCTTTTATTAGGGTGTCAGGTAAATTTTGGGAATTAGTTTTGAACCTTAGTAACGCTTATCTTCGACTTAAACAACAATAACCTGATGTCAATTTTTAAACATTATTATATTCACTTTTATATAACTATTTCTCCTAGTACAAATATCGGACCCGCATCAGTATAACAAAAATAAAATTATCGCTTTGCACGCATATAGCAAAAAAAAAAAAACAAAAAAATGAAAATAGAGTAAAAATCTACAACCCGCAATGCAAAACAAATATCGAAACAAATAAAACTTGAAAATTTATTATATTTAACAAACATGTTTGCCAAACAAATATAAATAAATTTTGCGCAAACAAACCAACCAACAACAACAACAAAAAAATGTGTAAAGGAAATTGTAAGTAAAAGTTGTCGTTGGCAAATATTTTTGGGCGAAAATTTATTAGTGGCAAATAAAAGAAAAATATAAGGGTAAAAGGGAAAATTTCATTGCATCGAACGAATCTTGGCTACAGTAAAAATTGCAGCTCAGCTGCTGCTGTTACAAACAAAAAGGGCCCAAAAACAGAGACAAAAACAAAAAAAAAAAACAAAATATGGCAATAAAATTGTATTTATTACATTTCTTCAAGTGCCAAAAAAGAGAGAGAGGGAGAGAGAGAGAGCGAATGTGTAAAAGAATTTTCAATTAATCGTATAAGGGAAATTGGCTTTTCATTTGTAGACCGAATCAATTCGTCATTTTTTTTTTCCTTCTTCTTCTCAAGGGTGATTTTATTTTTTAAACTGCAACCATTAAAAAAGTTACAAAACTAAAAAGCACTTAAGAGATTGCACCAACAAAACTTTACAATTTCTGGTTATACTCTAACCAAAGGTTGACTAGAATGCAAATAAAACTAACCCTTTGAACAGAATGTTGTACATAAGTATATCCAAATATACAATATATATATTTTTAATCATTATTTATCAACTGATTCCATGGAGAAAAAATCTTTCAAGTGCCACTGATTCTCATTTGTATTGAATACAAATAAATCACCAAGATTCATACTCGTAATTATTTATGACTATCGATACAAAGAAACAATTATACTAGTTACTAGAATGTACTAATTAAAAAACCTTTTTATAATTGCATTACGATTAAACCGTATATTGATAGCTTTTAAATGAGTTATATCAAAATCGTTTTACATATACGATTGTTTAGAAAGACTATGCGAATTTTTGTAACTAAGAGTATAGAGACTTTGTTGTGAACGGGGAATCTGTTTTTTTTTTTTTTCTGCCTATGTGGCGATGCCCCAAAAAGTGGCCCAACTAATGGATAACGTTATCAACGCCATCGCGAAACGCCAAACCAGAAAACAAAACTCGAGGATGAGCCCAGAGACCATGGCCTATAGCCCATGGCCAAGAGCTGCTGAGAGGCATGAAACTGGCGCGCGCCTTCTCCCCATACGCTGGCCGTCCCTGTTAACCAAGTTAAAATTCAATTTTGGACACTCGACTGCGTGCACAAAAACCGACAAAGTAAACAAATTGCGGTTCGGCAACACATGAGCGACCAGGCCAAAAGTTTATGTACTTTATCCCCATCCCTCCACCCACAATCCTCATTCCCCTGCAAACGCTTTGGAAATATTTCTTCCCACCAAGCTATGTCTCTGAATTTTTGTTGTTGTTGAATGAATGAATTGAGGGGGCGATGCGGGGAGTAGAGGATACCGGGGGTTAGATGACAAATTTGATTTCGACTGAGGCAAAATGATTTTTCAGTTTTTTTTTTTTTGGTTTTTTTTTCTTTAGCTCGCAGTAAAATATTAAATTAATATCGTATGTAGTCAGATATGTATATACTACATATATATGTATATATATCCGACAGAACGACAACGATTCGTTGCTTTGAAATTCAAAAGTTAAATATTTAGAATAAGCAAATAATAAAATTAAAGCAGACAGCCAAAGAGATGGCAGCGCACAGTGGAAACGTAGTCAAAATCAAGACGAAGATATATATAGAGAGTAACAGTTGAAATTAGAAACAGGCTTTGGCCTTGGCAAATATTTGAGAGTTTTGGTCTTCCCGCTTTTCCTGGCCCACCATTTCTCCATTTTTCTCCACTTCTCATTTTTTTTCTCTTCCTCTTTGGCAGTTAAAGTTTTTCGCAAATTTTCATTCTTTTGCTCGAAATGATTTTTTTGGTTTTTTATTTTCTTTTTATTTCTATTCTATTTTTTTTTTATTTTTATTTATAAGTATATTTCTGCTGTGAAGTGGAGTTTCTCTTAGATGTCTTTAAGTAGTTTTTCTTTAGTTTATTCAATATAGTAATTATGAAAGATATAACCGTTTCTTTTGATATTAAAGTAAATAGAAAACTGGGTAAAATAATGTATATATTTCAAGTGTTGTCTGACAAACTTACTATAAAAAATAAATAAATAAAATAAAGTAAAACTCAAGTCAGTTGATGCGTTTAAACAACCTGATATTAAAAAGGAAGCAACTAAATGCTTCATTTTTTGTGATGCCACAAAATATATGAAAAAATTTATATATTCTGAGAAAAATATTTAATTAATTTCTGGAGAATATGCAGCATTTAAATACATAGTTTAAAAAGCGACTGTAGTCATTTTTTAACTAATTTTTCTAGGGTATCGCATTTTACTTCCAACCACATTTTCACAATTTCAATGAAATTGTAGAAAAAGTTGTTACAGATTTTATGATGTAAGCATTTTATGCTAAACAATTGATTTTCTCATCTCCTTTTAACAGCAATAATTCAATTTTCATACAGTTAATTTAGCAGAGAAAACGGCGTATTGCCACAAAATAACTTTTATCCACCCAAAAAAAAAAAAAAAAAAAAACAAGAAAGAAAAAAAATCACAGCAAAGCAACTGTAATAGAAATTGAAATAATATATATAATATATATATATATATATATTTATCGATATTAGTGTCTGACCTCCTTAGAGTCTTGTATCTTAAGTGCAATATCGTGTAACATTTAGATTTCCTACTCTCAGTGTGAATCTCAGTCGATGTCCTCGTTCTCGTCCTTGTCGTTGTCGTTGGCGTCGTCGTTGTCGAATGGCCAATCACCAGATACAGACACACTTTTTGCTTATCAAAGCAAAGTTTTTGCTTGTTGTTTTTGCTTGCCGCAATAAAGCAAAACTATGCCGCCAGCTGGCAATAAAAAAAAAGAAGAAAACCAAAAGAAACACACACAGGGGAGGGTTGTAGGAGGGTGTGGGATTTGGAAAATAGAGAGTTGAACGATGTGGCAAGGAGAGGCAGTAGGCAGTCAACATAAACGAGTAATTTTTCGTATCACAATCAACACAAGCTGCCTCCCTCCACTCGAACCTCTCAATTTGCGTGCTGGCTGAGCTGCCTGGCATTTGACTTGAGCCGGAAACGGAAGTGTAATACAAACAAACAAACAAACAAACGAAGAATTTCTCATACATACCTATACACACATACACATACACATACACACAACACACACAATATATAGAAGAGACGAAACGATGAGTTTTCGTGATTTATTGAACAACGATTGACGCCACAAGTGGAAGTGGCTTTTCATTCCAATTGAAGTGAAGTGAAAAGCGCCTCAAACCAATCAACTAGCAAAAGAATGACAAGAGAAAAGAGTAAGAGAGATAGAAAGAGAGGAAGAGGGACAGAGAGTAAGTAGAAAGAACTACTCAACATTTGACCATTAAGAATCGTAGCAAAAGAACAAAACTATACGAAAAACGAAATGAAAACCAAGGCAAAGGCAACGTAATGCAATGAAAAGAGTGGTGGAAGCTGATAAGCTTCTTTGATAAGAATTAAAGGCCAACTGACATATGAAGAAAGGACTCAAACGCAATTGTAAATCACTGCAAGAGATTGTTAAACTACATATACACGAAGGAGAGAGAGAGAGAGCAACAGATAGCATGGTAGAGGTAGGTAGGACGATATCTCGTTTGATGGAGCTTAAGCTCTGCCATTTCCATTTTCTTTCAATTTTTTTTTTTTTCGTTTTTATATTTTTTTTCTTTTACCCTGAAGCCATAGACCAATTCGCATAATTTCATCATTTGAAAAGGGATTCATCTGGCTAACGGTTAACAGATGGAATATGAAAGGTAGACCCAACTAATAGGGTTATGAACAAAAGTGGATTAGTGCATTTATACGCATTTCTTGTTCCTCTTCCTCATTCTCATTCTAATTGGCTGCTGGCTGTCTATTCGATTCACATGAGTATCATACAGGAGGTTATGCAACACTGGACATTTGGTGAAATAAAGTATAGCATCCAAAAGTATACAATAGTTTTTTTTCTTTCTTCAAAAAGTTTTAATGCTAACCGAAATAATAAAATATTTATTCATATTATAATTGTGTGTGAAATCTTGAGTATTAAAATGCTCAACTAAGTAAAATCAATATGAAATTAAGATGACTAACTAATGATTAAATATATATAATAGTCATATGGTACAATTTAGATATACATTTCCTCCGATTAGTTGACGGTAATTAAATTAAGTCAATTATTTCCTTGCTAATAATTTCCTTGTAATAATTTCTAATTAGTCAGCAGGTAACTAAAAACTTTCATAGAGTTTTAATGTATGCAATTGTTATAAGCATCATTGCTATAAGCTGCAATTTCAATTTGTTTAAAAGAATGTTAATAATTCACTTAAAATAAAACGCATTTAATATGCCAATTTAGCACATACATTTTTTTTCCATTCGCATTTGTTGTGCATTTATTTACTCGTCCATTGAAGCGAAAAAAAGAGAATAAAAATTTTAAAAAAAAAAACGGTTAAATATTTGTTTGAATAAGTTTTTTTTTTGCCCTAGTTTTATTTTTTTCTGTGTCTGTGTGTGTGTGTGTTGTTTCATTTTTGAAAATGTTAACACGCAATCAATTTAAAATCAATTTTTAAACCACACCAACAACGATTCAAACGATTGCAAATGAAAATGCAAATGCACCTGTGGCACTTAATGTTTTTCACTCTTTTTTTTTTATCCTTTTCTGTGTCCCGCTCTGCGACCCCCCGGAATGCCTGCTGCTACAGAAGGTAAATATTACACATACGCCAGGTTGTTACACAGCCAAAACAAAAATGCAAAAAAAAAGAGAAATAAAGACTGCGGGGCATTTGGTTCTCGTTTTTCATCTAGCTCCCTTTCTCTCTCTCTCTATTTGTTTCATGGGTATTTTTTTTTTGTATAAACAAAAATTTTGGGGCTACTTTAGAAAATTTAATAAGCCTGGCAACCCTTATTATAAATTTATTTATATTTATGTGCAGGTAAAAACCAGAAGGCGAGTGCAGAGAGTGGTAAGCAGAATTTTGCATGTGTGTTTATATATATATATATATATATATATATGAGTGTGTGTGTGTGTGTGTGTCTTGTTTGTACTGACAGCCGCCAGCAGCTGCGACAAAGACACATGGAACCAGAGTCGAGTCGAGTTGCGAGTCCTTGCTAGTCTGCATACATACATATAAACACTGTCACATACATTTACACACACACACACATATATGGAGAGACAGCCGCATATAGTCGGTGCTTTTGTCAAAATATATGATGCTCATATGTTAGCCTGGCACTCAACGTGTGCCGCATTATTCACTCATCAGCAGCCCTCAGCATGCCCATCATCATTATCATTGTTCTTGTTCTTGCTTCATTCCCATCTCATCCTTTTCCTATCCCCTCTCTCACTCTCTCTCTCTCTCTCTCTCTGCTTCACCCACTCCCTATCGTCTTTTACCTCATTCCCCTCTCGGCACCTCTGTCACTGTTTGCCGTCCCTTTGTCAGTTTTCATGCACTTGGCAAAGTGTTTTAAAGTAGATTCTCCTTTGTTGCGGTTGAGGCCATTGTAACGAAGAGAGAGCAAAAAAAAAAAAAAAAAAGGAAAAGGAAAAGGAAAAAGTAAAAGACAGCAGCATAAAGTAAGATAAAAGTAAAAAATGTTTCACTAAACGCCAAAATTAATATAGAAATTGGAACAGCAAAGTGTTCAAAATCAAATGATTCATTTGTAAAATTCTTTTTCTTTTTTGCAATTGATGAATGGGCAATTGAAGCGTAAAGAATTGAAATAATTAGCTCGTCTACTAACTGGTTTTTCTTTTTCTTTATATTATACATATAAAGAAATATATAAATTTATATATGATACTTCAAGATATACACACATTAAATATCAAATGCCAAAAACTTTTCTACTTTTGAAAATCTAACATAATCTTCGTACTTTCAAGACAAACATTGAATTAGCGGTATTCGTCTGAACTATGATCCAATCATTTTTATTATGATTTAAGATTATTCCCAGGACTTTTGAGTAGGAGAAGATGAAGAAGTGAGCCCACTTTATTCGATATCGAGGGCATACGATCGAGGATCATTTAGACAAAGTATTTACAATATTTTCAATTCATCTTAGAAATAAACAACTATAAAGTATAAAGTTATTTGTAAAACGTTTCTATTTGTTATTAAATAAACGAACTCTATTTATTTCATATTTTTAAATAGAAGGTTTAAAATATTTCATGCCCATTCGTTGTTGGAATTCTGATATTGATTTTCTTTTCTTGTGGTGAAATGCATAAAAAAAAGTAAACGAAATGATCTAGATTAAAATAAACAGAACATTCCACTTTCCAGTTTAACTTTTATTTAATTTCTTTCGCTTTCTCTCTCTCGCTCTTTTCGGCCAGCAAAATTCCTTGGCCTCTTCTATGGGGTTTGCGTATTTGGCATTTAAGCCTTGACAATGACTCCATCTCACATGCGATACGCTTTTTGGGGCCAGCAATTTCTCTTCAGTTTTTTTTTTCGTGTTATTTTTTCTTTCTTTTCCTCGTTTTGGCGCAGCACTCAAAGTCACCAAAAGAAAAAATAAAAAGTGTGCGAAAAACTGTTTTCTTTTTTTGTCGTTTTTTTTTTTTTTGTTCTCGTTTAGGTCAAAAGCATTTAGACTCTTCGCCTGGGTCCTTTTCGGTTTTGCAGCTTCTGCCTCACATGGCAAACTCATCAACATTCAACGTTATTGTCACTGAAAAATACACACAATTATCGTTACAAATTGCTGTTAACTCTCCCATTCTACATACTAGTATGCAATGCATTCGGTTTCTAAAATACAACAAAAAAGAGATGAAAAAAGAAAAGAAAAATGAAACAAAAAAAAAAAAATCGAGAAATGGAAAAAGAAAAGTGTGTCGGTAGATGCCTTCTAGCTATGCGGGAATTGCACATTGTTTCCTGTCATCCACACACACACACACAGACACACGACTTGCCAACATTGCTACGAGTCAGTCAATGCAATTCAATTATTGAAAGTGATTTTTCTGCAATTTTTTTTATGGGACCCTTTTAAGTATGCTATACAAACAGTCGCCCACACCTACCCACACACATACACATACACATACACATATATATTTATATAGAAAATGTGTGTGGGAGAGATTGACACACACACACACACCTGCCTTACTTCGCCCACTCTAATGAGTTCATTTGATTCTATGACTAAGACATGGCTAAGTAGTATATCTTTTTTTTTTTTCTTCGTTTCTTTACTTTATATTTTTTTTTTCCTTCTTTCTAGCTTTTGCTCTTCTTTTGCTCTAGTTGGCTTTTGAGCAGCTAATTTGCATTTCATTATTGCTTTCTCAGGTGGTTTAACTAGAAAAGCAAAGCGAAAAAGTGTGTTGAATCGTAATATGGAAAGAAGCCAAGACAAGACAAGCCAAGCATCTGTCAGCCAACGCACAAAATTGACTATATACCCGATAATTATGCATTAACAAGAATAAATGAACTCTAATGGCTAATGCAAATAATGAGGCTATTTCTTCTTTTACTAAAATTGTCATCAAACATATGGTGAAAAGTCGTATAAGCTATTCACCTAACTTAACTTGTTGGCAATTTTATTTCAACTGTTATTTTTGAGAATTTTAAGTCGATTTATTAATTAATTATCTAAGCATAGAATCCTTAACAGGCAAAAGAATTATCTTAACACTAGTGTCTAAAATTAAACCTTTGAAATTTCTGTTCAACTAATAAGTGGAAAACTTAATAATAATAGCAATTTTATATAAGATTATATTTTGGTTGACATTTTTTTTTATGCTACATTCAATTGATTTCACAATATCTTTAACTAATACTCAATATAGTTTTCGTTTAAGTATATTTTATATTTATTTCATTTTCATTTCCATTTTCGTTTTTGAAAGTTTGAAAACAAAAACTAATTTGGTTGGCGTTTATTTTAATTTACATTCGCTGCTTGTTCAAACATTTAGTTGGCTTTATCTGTTTTCATATCGCATGGATATCATTTGTAAAAGTTTTAAATAAATATCAGTTTGCATTTGTATTGCCATATACATAAATACAACGAGATGTAAGCGACATTTATCGGCTAATGATTATTTTTTGGTGGCAATTTATGCCAGTTTTCATTAACTCTTATAGTCAATGATGCCAGAGGTGCCTTCTATTTACCATTTTCTCATTTATGTTTGGCATTAAATTCTAAATTCCAAAATGTATTGCATACCCCAAGGGGCACATACGCATAAACACACACTAACACACACATATATGCATGCCTACATATAGGCAAAAAAAGTTGCTTTCCAAATTTATGCGTAATTTGGATATAAACAAGGCAAAATACACACACACACTTATATATATATAAATATATATATATATATATATACAGTATATATAGTATATACCCAACACTGCCACGTGTCCTGGCAATTAAATTCAATTTGTCATTTAGTTGAAATTGACTTTGTGCATAATTGATTTCATTTGATTTTGCCTATGCCCGCCCTCTCCCTTCCCGTTTTGACCCACACAATTCTCCTCATCTGTTCATCTCTTTGCATCCCTCTCTATCTGTATTGTATTACCATTCAAATTGATGTTTGTTGTTGCTTTTGTTATCGTTGTTTTAGGTGATGGAAGTGGGCGGTGTGAGAATGGAAAATGGGAACCTCGCACATTCAATTGTTTCTGACAATTAATAAATTTTGCGTATAATTAATTTATGTTATGTGGCAGCCGAACCAAACCGCCTATCTGCCCCTCCTTTCAAATAACAAACAAAAGGACATTCGCCTAACAACAACATTTGACATACGTGTCAGGAATTATTTTCTAACTACTATCTCCGTTTTTATTGAGAGTCGAGTCGAGAGTCGTGTTGTCTGTTCTATCGTGTCGTTTGTTTGGCTAATAAATCGACTAATTTTGTAAACAGTAATTAAACTACATTATTTAAAATACACACACACACACACACACACAAAGACAGAGTGAGTGTAGGATGAAACAAAAGGGGAAAACATAAAAATAATTACAAATTAAATGGGGAAAATTTATCAAGTATTTAAATATGCATTAATAAATTAGATGAAAATTGCAAAATTTTGAAATTAGTTTTCTCTTTATGGCTAAGTAATTCCGCTACAAAAACCTAAAATAATTTTTACAGGAAAATAGTCATTCAAAAACTGATATTACTAAGAGTTTGGGTAACTAATATAAAAAGCAGATCTGATGATCTGACGTTTCAAAAGAGGAACTATTTTAAATCTAAAAAGCCAAAAAGAAAATAATGAAGTAAGTAAATATCCTAAACCACATTAAAAAACAAACAAATTAATTCTTTTATAGGTTTGGAACACGATTTATGACAACAAAACTTAACATTTCGTTTCTGAAAATTAATTTTTGCAAAATAATTCAAATTTAATCAATAAAAATGAAAAAAAGCAAGTCCTTGATAGCAAAACATTTATTTTTGATGGGAATTTTATTTTTATTTTTAATACAATAAACAAAAAAAATTTTAATTTTTGTTTTTTTTGAAAATTGTTCCAAATAGTGTAACTATATATGAAATAAATTTCAACATTAGCCAGTTAGCTAAGGTAAAAGTAACTTGGTTGCAGTATTCTGTATACTTTTCCTTTTTTAAACTTTCACCTTCATTCAACAAAAAAAAAAAAATATGTTTCCTAACCAAATAAAAAGAAGAAGCAAAAAAAAAAAAGGAATCTTAACATTTAAAAATGTTTCTCGCTTTGCCTTTCGGGCATTTTTAAATACATTCACACACAGCCACAGACGCAAACAAACACATACACACACCACCCACAAATACATAGAGACACACACACACGCACGCACACCTTTCGCTCTCTTTTATCCATTTTTATGATGGTGAAATATGAGACATGCTATAGCAAGCCATGTAGTTTGTATTTAGTAAAAGGATTTTCCACCCACACACAGACACATACAAACACATCGCATGCGGTTTTTCTTTTATGCAAACATAGAAACGGGGGGGCGGATAGAGAGGGGGGTTTTTTTTTTGTTCAGACTCACGTATTTTGTATAACGGTATTTATTACATGTTTACTCAATAACAAAACACTTGAGCTTCTAACCCAAATACCCATAAACAAGTGAGCCAAACTCACACACACACATACACGTAGATGCATGACTCTAAGCTTACAGTTACTTCTGCTAGGTGTATTTCTGTGTGTGTGTGTGTTTCTTTCAAAAATGTGGATTGCGGGAAGACAGAACGCACACCCCTTCCTATCATCCATACACCCACACACCAACACACCAACACACACACACATACATACAACGCACTTCTACAGTTAGAAAAAAAAACCGTTGCTGCTGCGCGCTTTTATAGAAATAATTTTTGTAAAATTACGGCTAGGTAAGGTTAGGCTAGGCATGCCTTAATTTGTTAGAAATGTGCGTGGCCCTTCCGCTTCCACCTTCAGGGTTTTTTTTTCTTTGAGTATGTGTGTCTGTGTGTGTGTGTGTGTGTGTATATGTGGGTATCTGGTATTTTGTTTGGCTCGTTTAATGTTTCCTTGGTTATTACACAGTTTTAAAGAATTTAAAGCCATTTCAAACTTTCCCCTTAATGAAAAATAAAAGAAAAGTTTGCAATTTTAAAATAACATTGAAAGAAACGCCCTTTTTTTTTTTTTTAAAGGAAAACAAACCTTTATCTAGTCCATTATCAAGTCCATGCTTGATTAATTTTCCTGTTGTAAAACTGTATTAAATTATTGGTTTATATAATAATTGGAAAACCTTTTTAAGGAAAAAAAAACGTTAGTTTATTTTTTAAAAAGTTAAAAGCCTCACTAAATTATATATAAATGACTTATTTTAAAGCAATGGCAGTCAAGTTTCTGTATAAATAGTTTTTCCTTAGTACTATTCAAAATCGTTTAACCTAATCGATGACATTAATTACTTTGCTTTAAGTTCTTGGTGTAAATAGTTATATATAAAATAAATAATATTTATTAAATTTGAATATTGATTCGATCTCAAAATAATTGAATATAACCATTATTTTCGGTTAGAAATTTGCCAAAGAACGCCTATTCTTAATAGAATGAGAGAATTGCCAATATCAGTTCTTATTTCTAGATTTCTTAGCTTCGATTTCACTAACTCTTTGATAATGACAAATTTCTTTGCCTAATAATAATTATTCCATTTAAAAGAAACATTTGTGCCTGAAAATATTTTAATATAAATTGCTCAATTAAACATGTAAATCGAACTGAACTAAACATTTAACTGCATTTATTTATATGTATATTGTTTATTTATTGCCATTTAGCCATTTGTTGGCTAGATAGTGATAGAGAAAGAGATATAGAGTATTGTGCTAACTTTTACAATATAAATGGTTGGATATGTCTAAACATTTAATTCAATTTGTGAAACTAAAAGGAATGGAAATTCCTTGCCCACTACCCATTCGAATTGGTTTTTGCATATATAAAAATCACAAAATGAATTTCATTGAAAACAATTTGAGAAGATTTGTTACGGATTTGCACCCAACTCAATCTGTTGGTGAAATGGAAAATAGAAAATGGAAAATACCAAATAAAAATAAAATTTAACCTAATGCTAATAATGTGCAAATTCTTTACACAAAGAATAGAGATAGAAAGAAAGAGACAGAGAGAGAGAGAGAGAGAGAGAGAGAGAGCTGAAGCCCCAGGATGCTAGTTAGTATTTATGTCTTGTGTTAGGCTTAGAGACGTTAGAGACGGGAACACAAAGATGGAGAAAGGATGAGAATGAGATAGAAAGAGGTAGAGTATATTTTTAGAAAATGGAGAGAAGGAGGGGAAGGTAACATCATCCAGTAAGGACATGCTGCTGTGAGCTATTTGTCTTAACCTACCTAACCTTTTCTTCTTCCTCTCTCTCTCTCTCTTTCTCTCTCTCTTTCTCATCTACTTTTTTGCCTGATCTGCATATTTAAAATGCCACCCACCTCCTTATCTAACTCTCTACAATCGTGCTACACCTGCAATGTCCTGTAAGTGTGTGTGTGTGTGTCCTGTGGCATGCATAAATGCATATGGACATTTCACCATTTGCTTTAAAGCCCTCTGGGTGCTTTGTCTTTGCCTAAGACTTGCCTAGCCTTGTCTCTCCTTTTCATCCGTTCTTTCCTTTATTCCTTTTTGCATAGTTTTGCTTATAAATATTTGCACATTTTGAACAATAAATATTTTTAAATATTTAAATCTATTTCAACCACAACAACATTTTCATTGTATCCTGGCTGTCACTCCCTCTCCCCATCTCTCTCTCTCTCTCTCTATCTCTATCTATCTCTTTTATCTTTCTATATGTGCGTGTGTGTGTGTGTGTGTGCTTGCATATTTTGGGCCTTTGTTTTATTATCTCTAACGCCATTTGCTGTGATTTTCAACAATGCAGTTTAATTTTATCAACATTTACTTGCACACATTTTGGGCTTAATTTTTTATTTTTTTACTATTGCCCTAAACTGATTATGAATTAAAAAAAAAAAAGAAATTAAATTCTTAGACTAACAAGTAGAAAAATAGAATGAATTTAAAGAATATGATCTAAAGGCCGATGCAAAATAATAAGCATAAAATGCAATATTTCAAGTTGATGCAAAAGTTTTTCTCAGTTTTATGACATTTTATGGGGCCAGTTGTCAAGAGTTTTGTTACAAAATGATGTCCATTTCTAAGAGTTTCCCCCAGGCCAAGGATCCATTACAATTTATGACAGTTTTCAGTGGTTTTCTTTTTTGTATCCAATGATACTCTGATACTATTTTCTAGCAAGTTCTTTCTCAACATTATTTCAATCAATTGAAAGTCATACTTTTGTAATAGTTTTTCATCCTAGTTTAGTTTCTAGGACTTATGCCAATTTAGGATAGTATTCAGTATTCAATTATTAGTACAATTTCTAGTCACTAAGTTGTCTGTCACTATTCATTCGATAGATTTTTGTTAGTGTTTTTTGCCATACAGAGGAATATCGAAATGTTTCATTTCTCTGGTAAACTTTTTACAAATTTCTCTACTGTTGGCAATCTCACCTCTCCTAGCCTCGTCTCGCCTTGCCCAATGTCCGCCCTGAGAATGTCGTGGCCCTGGGAAAATGTCCTTTCATCCTTTGGCTTTTAGCTTTATGTTTGAGTTGTAGTTTTGCTGTTGCTTGGCTTTTTCGGCTTGTCACTTTGGCATTTGCCTTAATTGCCCTTACACAATGTTTGTCAAGAGATTCAATATAAATTTACTTTTGCAACTTGTTGTTGCTGTTGCTGTTGCATGTTGCTTTTGTTCTTGTTGTTGTTGCTAGTGGTGCATTCAATTAGCAAAAGTTTGAATCCTGCGGCAATGTTTA
Organism: Drosophila emarginata; assembly: GCA_037075365.1. Lineage (NCBI taxonomy): Eukaryota > Metazoa > Arthropoda > Insecta > Diptera > Drosophilidae > Drosophila > Drosophila emarginata. The sequence continues at coordinate 3,385,579 of JBAMCD010000296.1, forward strand.
GCATTGTTACCTAAGTAATCTGTAAATTTCACTCAATTGTATTACAATTTTTCAAACCCCTCCCACACACCCCTTCATTTGCTTCAACCTCATTCCCCTGATGTACAAAAGCCACAAAAATGTATTTTACATGCATTTTACTTGCTCTACGACAATTTACAGGCCATTCATATGGTATTTTCTGTTCATATATACATACATACATACATATATATATATGTATATATTTTTTTTTTTTTGGTTTTGTTTGTTCTGCTCTTTCTTTTGTGTATATTTTGCGTAATTTTTACATTTACGAGCCATTAAAAATATTTTATTGCATTTATATTTCGCTGGCTGCTTCATGGTCTTGCTCTGTTGGAGATTTTCTCTATACTTTGTTGGTGTTTCTACTGGCCCAACGTATATGGAAGTCATCGCCGTGTGGGTTCTTCTACTCCTGCTCCTGCTCCGGCTCCGTTTCCTCCTGCAGCTGCTGCTGTTGATGTTGTTGTTGTTGCTGATGATGATGATGACGACGACAAGGTTGATTTATTTGACTTTTGTTTATGGTATATAGAACTATGGGGTACTATTCTGTCATTCTCCTTTACCCATTTCTATCATCATTATCATCATCAAATATATACGAGAAACTCACGTAATGCATGTACAAAGTTGCCAGCAACTGAAATATTTTTAGCCAAATATTCAGCTTGGCAAAGTATTTTGAATAGTTTTATGTTTGGTATTTTTCAATATATGTATGGTTCAAATTTTCAATTGAGCATATTCAATGTGTGTGTGTGTGTGTGTGTGTGTGTGTAAATATATGTAAATTTTCACATTCAATGTTCTGAGAGAGGTTTAAAAATAATATTTTTATGTACATACTTATTTAAAACTGCAAATGTTTCTCTTTGATAATATATAATTATATGACATTTGCAACATTTTAGTTATATATTGTATGTGTGTGTGTCCTGTGTGTGTGTGTGTGTTGAATATGTTGCAGTTGCTGATATATTGCTATATATTTAACTAAACTGATAGATTTTCATCCTTAGACAAAATGTTTGTTAAATTTAAAAGAAATCTTACTCTTCTCTCTTATCTTCTTTCTGTCCCCACCCCCACACTTATCAAAGAAAATGGCAAAATTTTCTAAAATAAATTTTCCAAAAAAAAGAAAAAACCTCGGTTATCCAACCATATAAAAAGTCAAATAGAAAAGAAAATTTCTTTTACTATTGCTTCAACTGGCACACACACACACACACACACACAGAGCATAAGACATGAGACATGAACAATAGGGATTGAGAAAGAGCGAGATAGATTGTACTAAATGATATAAGAGCAAGAGAGATGTATATATGTAAAAGGAAATGGATATGTGTATTTTATATGGCCATGTATCTAACCAACTTTTGTGTAGATTGTATTATATAAATACGCACGAAATGCGCTATACGTCCCAAACGCCTCCGCTCTCCGCCCACTGACCACCATTCTAGAGTTTATTGCACCATCCCTTCCGCCTATCCCTTTAGCAATCCAAATCCAAAAAACTAACCAAAGCCAATTGCCTTTTCTTTACTCAGTGACTAAGATTTATTTGCATTTCCGTTTGAATGCATTTGCTGTTTTATTTCTATAGTCTGGACTCGACTCGACTCGACTCGACTCGACTGGACTGGACTCGACTGGACGGGACTGAAACTAAAATCGAGCTCGACTGGACTTTGGCTTTTTGCAATAGACACGCACATGTTACGCTTTTGGCAACAAAGTTGTACCCTTTCCACGTGCCCACGATGACTTGACTTGGCCAGTATAGTGGGAGATAGAGTCGTCCATCCACCCTTTACAATCTCCTCAAGCCTTCCTCTCAATATAGACTCCACATTTAGTCATGAATAATTTCTTTTATAGAGCTGCATTTTTGCCCATTTTCGTTTGCTTGTATTATTCTCTTTTAGTTATTTTCTATTTTTTTTTTCTCTACTGATTTTCGTTGTTGTTTTTTTTGCTTGAAGCATTTCGCCCTATTAACAAACTCAATTTGTGAGCAATTTCTTGAACAAAAGGACAGCTTCCAACGATAATGGTTAAGGGATAACATTTTATCGTCATCGTCGTTCTCGTTGTCCAGTGCAACACGTTCCACCTGAATCTTAGGAATTTCGCTGCCCCTAACAATGTTCTTACTTCTTTCCTTCTCTCTCTCACTCTCGCACACTCAATCTCTCGCTCTCTTTCGGACTCGGTTTGTGTTTGGCTGGTCCATGTCCTTCGCCTATGCAGAAGAGCAATTTAAAAATCGCTTACGGGCACGCCACTGCCATAAAATCAAGCATCATCATCATCATCATCATTATCATCATCATCTGTTTAAAACCAAAAAACCTCATCATCAGCTTAAAAATTTTCCAGGAACGGATTAGCAATTGCTAAGGGATAGGACAAAAGTGTCTTATATTTTAAAAATCATTTTAATATCTAAAGTCTATCAAAGTCTTTGTCTGATTTTTAAGCACATTAAATAAACAAATAAATATTTATAACAAATTGTGAAGGTTTTTTGATTTGTTTGTGTTACTTTAACATAAATACGATCATTTATAATTTAATAAGACGTAATTTTAATTAGTAGATGATAGATTATAAAATAGATAAAAGATAATTATTTTATTCTCACCTTGATATTAAATGAAATAAAGCTAAAAAAAGATTCATTCTTGCAGTGACACGTAAAGACGAAATTTTTGTTATCAATATTTTATAGAGATAAGAATAAAAAAAAAAAAAACATAAATCGTTGGACCACAAATTAATTTCTATGGCCCTTTGGGCTCTTTGATTTGCATTACCCCACCTGTACGTTGTACCTGACGCTTCCTTTTTTGTGTCGTTTTATGCATTTTGCTTACTTTTCCACAAAACTCTTCCTGCTCCGTTTCCTACTTTTATCTTTGCTTCGTCGTTTTTTCTTCGATTTTCTTCTTTTTTTTTTTTGTCCATACAAAATGTCTAGTACGTGACAGATTTGTTATAATTAACATGATTGACGAGTTTTAGACAGATCGAACAGATACCAAGTAACTATATGTATATATGTATGTATATATAAATATGTAGTATATGGAACGAGGGCTTGTCTGGCAGCATAAATTTTGTGAATGTTAAAACACATTCTCGTTTCGTTTCGTATCGTTTCGATTGAAATCTAAATTGCAATTGCAACTGTAAAAATTGCTGCAGTTAAATGCTGCACTTGATAACAACTACAACTGCTACTACTACTGCTACTACTACTACTACTACAGCAACTACAATAATAACAACAACAACAACAACAACAACAACAACAACAACTGCAACATCAGCAAGAGGAACAAGAGAAGGAGAAGGAGCGACTACAAATGCTCAATGTGTTAGATGCCATCATCCTATGGCTAACAAGTTGCGCAGGACAAGCAACCAACTGCGAAATGCAACCGGCAACTGCATGGCGAACTGAACTCGATGAACAAAAACAAACAGGATATGGGCGGGGAATAGCAAACGATATAGTACATACACATCTACATGTGCAAATATATATATATGTATATATGTATGTGTATGTGGGTGTAGGACATACATTACATTACACTGCAGTTTTTGCTACTGTAAAAAGGAGCTGCCATTGCCAAAGGCAGATAGACAGACAGCGAGACAGCAATAGCATAGTAACACCAGTAAAAGCAACAACAACAAAAACAACAGCATACCACAAGTACAACAAGTAGCAACAACATGAAGGTGATAAAACAATTTCAATGAAAAAATCGAAATACTCTTATTGATAAACTCTTGACATAAATAAATCAGAAACCAAAATAAGAAAAAAAAAAACTAAAAAGAGAACTTGAAAGTGTCAAAACTTGAACCGCAAAAACTTGAATTGAATGAATGCTAATTGATTACTTTTACAGAAACATGAAAACTGACATTGAATGAAATTTTAACAGACACAAAGCAACTGGCTTGGCCTTTACTTAAGCAGTTACTTAGACTCACATTATACAGCAATTCTTTTTCTCATGTGTGGTGTCTTTTAGCTAAGCCAAACCCTTGACAGCAACTGTCCCAGCTTGCAAATGAGTAAAAGAAAAAAAGAAGAAATTAAAGTAAATTGGGAAAATCTAAAAAAAAAGAAAAAAATAAAGAAAGCTACATAGTAGTCTCTGATCAATTATAATTAATTCCAGTTAATGATATAAAATATGGCATAGGCTTAGCTTAACTTGGATGGACTTTGCTGATGGAATTCGTGGTCAACTCAATCGCATCCGGTGTCCTTCATTGCGTTTTCACTGTATTGCCTTTAGAACAATGCGTTTGTTCAAAAGGATATTGCCCGATGCTGCCAATTGACTGCCCTTTAACATTTTGTTTGCCACTGCATCTCCTTCTCCACTTGCAGTTGTAGTTGTGTGTATGTATTTTTTCCCTGCTTTTGTCATTTACAAGTGCAACAGCAACAGCAGCAGCAGCAGCACCACCACCAGCAATGGAAGTGGCAGCAGCAGCAACAGCAAACCGCAGGCCAAACCGCAAAGCGGAGATCAGAATTGCATATGCAAAAATTGTAACTGAAAATTTTCGTAAAATACAAAAGGGAATTTCAACTTCAAGTTCCATATCGGACATATATATCCGTTGCATTCCCCATCCCTTCTTTGCCTTTATGTTTATGTCCGAATTGAATACAACAAGGAGAAACAACGAACGAATGAGCCAATGAGTGGAAGGGATTGTGGTGGGAGGGAGGGGTTTTTGGAAAAAAACGCAAGAAAAAAGTGCATGAAATATGTTTACTGTTATGTGTTGGCGTTTATGTTCCGCCTTTTCTGTCTGTGTGGGAAAGGTCAATAAAAGGTCATTGAGTAGGTTATATCACAGTCATGAGTGTATGTGTGTGTGTGTGTATGTGGTAGTATTTGCTTGTCTGTGGGTGTGGGTGTGTGTGGATGTGTGTAAGCAAGAGATTTGATGCCATGCGTGGAGTGTGTGTGTGTGTGTGTGTGTGTGTGTGTGGGCAGATATTGGCATCTCCGTTTGTGTATGTGTGTGTGTGTGTGTGTGGGAAGTCAATATGTAGGTAATCCAAATTTGTTGATGCCTCTTGGCAGCAGCAACGGCAGTCTAATCGATGTGAAAAACGACGTTTTATTTTTTTTTTGTTGCCTCCATTTTGACTTTTGGTGGCTGCCAAAAGTTAACAGATTAGAATGAAGTGTTAAAGAGGCAAGTTCAACCAAACCCGAAAACGGGGGAAAAAAAAAAATCAAAGAAAAAAAAACGATTGAATATCCTTTACGTTGCTTTTCTCAGATTTCATTCTCAGAATAATGTCTCTCATATGGCGCAGAAGACTTAGGCGCTTAGACTTAGAATGGAGTGCATCAGAAGTTCATTTTAGCATAAGACTTTAGCCAATGGGACAGAGTCATCTTCCAGTAGATTCTAAAGTTCGACATGTGGCTAATAGCATAATAGCGCAGTTACCTATACCTAAGAGTATTATTTAATAAGCTTTAGACTCAATTTTCTTTCATTAGACAAGAATCATTCAAATTTTGATTGATACTTTACAATTGTTAATAGTTATAGTAATTATATGTCTAGCCGATAAATATATGTATATATATATTAAAGTTTTGCATTTCAATTAACTGTAAAGAAATACTTATTTGTTGTCCAATAATGATATCTGCATGGCACAGTTCGATATCCTGTCGTTGATTTGCTGCCACCCTTGGGGCAATTTCGCTTCAACTGCAGCCAATCAAGGACCATATTTTTGCACTTCAAAGTACCGCCAAACATTCTGAGTGGCGAAAATAAAAATATCTATTTTATATCGAAAGAAATCTCAATCTTCATCTCAATCTGAATAATAATCATAATCATAATAATAATGATCATTAGGCTCTGACGATGGGCGCGACCCCCATCAAAAAAAGGCAAAAAGAAAAAAAAAAAAATAGAAGAAAAAAAGACGAAAACTGCTCAATCAAAGTTTCTGCGGCAACTGTGGTTTTTGGGTGCAGGATCGGGAAAGGGAAGGGGAACGGGAACGGGTGCTTCTGTTGCTGCTGTGTTGTATGCAAAAATCTTTTTCTGGAATCCATAAACTACATGGCAACGCCTTTGCCTTGCCTGCTCGCTTGTGTTTCCTTGGTTGCTTGCAGCAAAAGTTCTCAAGTAGCCTGGTCGTTCTGATAGTCTTTAAATTTACGATGCACTGCGGCCGGCCTCCGAACGAAACAGAAGCCCAAACTAAATGGAAGAAGAATACGATGAAGGAACGCCAGTTGAAGTAAAAGGCCCAGGCGAAGCGTAACTGAGAGACTACAGGCAACGGGCAGGACAGGATATGCTTGGCATGGTTGTAGGAGAGAGAAAATTTCAAATTAGAGATGTAACTATTGTCGAAACTGATATGTACCCAATTACAATTCTCAACTAATTGTCACAGATTTAGGAAATTTACAATTAAAATTCCCAACTGGTTGGCTTTAATTGAATTAACTGAACTATTAACTGAAAAAAAAAGTTTTTTTTTATGTTAGTTTAGTATTACGTGACTCACGCTACCATCTTTAGTTGGTATTTTAAGACCTGCTCCTTGGGTTTTGCTAACTGCCAGAGGCGGCCGGAAACATAGCTCTGCATGAGGAAGAACTAAAAGAAGAAGAAATAGCAGTAGAAACAGCAGCAGCAGCAGATGATGAAGAAGAACGTTATGCCAACGACGACGCTGCTGCAGTTGCCTTTAATTTAGCGCCCATGGCTAGTGCTTGCGCTTGACACGCCCACATATACACACACACACACACACAGAGACAGACACACTAACACACACTGCCCTTCGCCCACTGATGTTGCCCATTGGCGTAATTTTAATAGACTGCAACAGTCTCAAGTTGCAAAGTTGATTTGCCAGTGGTGGGTCGGTCGGTCTTTTGGTCGCTCAGTCCTAGTCCTACCCCCTAGTGTCCTATAGTCGCACACAAAACTTTATGTTACTAACGCCCACCTCCTCCCACTATGCCGTCTTCTACCATTACCATTACCAACGGCCGTCTTTCCAACTCGCCTCGCCTCGACTCGACTCCTCCTCCGCTAAACCTTAGCCAGTAAGTTTTTCTATACGTTTTCTATTTATAACGCGGTATCTATGAAGGCTATTCGAAAATTTGATTTTAACAAGAACTTTTTACGATTTTGCTAAAAATAATCAAATGAAATCAACGCCATCTTAAAATTGTTATAAGGTTATTAAAATATATTGCAATTAAAATGGCAAAAAATAAACTAAAACTCTTTAAATAAGAACCGCCTTAGCTAATTACTTTTGATAAGTTTTACACAAATTATATAGCAATTACTTAAAAAGTTTATCAATCAAATTTATTTATTTCGACACAAATTCCCAAACATTATAAAAATATTTCAAATTAAAAAAATCGTTAAATAATCACTTAAAAGTTTTATGTTAATTCTTTTGATTCAATTTGATGCAATTCTTTTAAATCTCTAGGGTATATATGTCTGTCGATCATCTTCAAACGTTTAAATCTATTTTATTTCCTATTTTTTGGCGTTTTCTTCTTACTTGCTTTTTTTTTTTTTTTTTTTTTGGTGGAAATGGCGTTTTCTTACTGGCAAGTGGGCAGTTTCTTTCTTTCATTCAACCTCCCTAGAGAGCCTAGTAAAACTAAACTGACTGCATGTAAGGGCAAAGGGTTTAAAGAGAGTAGGTGAAAGATGGGGCGGGGGGGGGGTTGTGTGAAAAAAGCAACGCCAAAAAGCAAACTACAAAAAGAAGAAGACGCTGAATTTCCACTCTCAGAATGTGTGTGGGCAGAACTATGGTTTTGTTTCGTTCATTGGAATTTATGTTCAAATTTCATGAAAAGAACTTGTTTTGCCTGCCTAGCCCCGATCGTCTTGTTCACACACACACACACACACAGTGCTCCACTGTTCGTCCTTTATTATTATTTTCTTTCTGTTTTTTTTTTTTTTTTTGGAAATATTTGGCTTATTAAACATCAACAGCAAAACGACTCCGGGAATGGTTTTTGGTTCGGCATGGTTTTTGGGTTTGAGTTTGAGTTTCAGTTTAGCTTTGTTGTTGCGGTCTTAAGTTTTCCTTTTTAGAAAAATTATAAAATTACCATAATTAGTGTGTTGATATACGATGAAAGTTTTATAAGCTGATTTATATGATATGTGTAGAGGGAGGAAGGGAGGGACGGTTATTTCATTCTTTTTTGACTTTTTTTTTATGCTTTATTTTATTTCTTTCGGTTGTTCGTTCGTGTTCGGCATTCTATATAGATAATTGCCAGTTGTTGGACTACTTGATGGGTGGTATGGGCTAAAATAGTCGCATTTTGGTATTGGGTTCGGTGTAGAAATAATAGTACTTTGGAATACTAATGAACTTTTGTCAGTTTGCCAGATGGTAATTAAAAAGCACGATTGGACTTGGTTGGAAAAAGGTGTGAATGTGAAATGATAAATTTCTGAAATACAGTAAGAGAAAGAGATGGAATTTTGTAAGTTTTTTTTTTCGGTCTAAAGGAATTACCAAAGTTGAGTCTATAAGTTTTCTGTCTAGAATATTTATGGGGAACACTTGTAATCTAAAACAAGTTGCAAAGTATCGAAGTACTTAAATTATGTTATAAGTGCAGTTAAATTTATCTACATAATTGTGGGCCAAAAGCTCATTTTAATATTTTTAACATTTTATTATGTAAGCTAATATAGGTTAAACGATTGTCAAAATATTTGCATATTATTTAATTACTATTTAATTACTATTTAATTGGTTTAGTTGTTCTTGTCGAACAATTTTCCAGTTGTCTATAAGTGGCTTTAATTGTTTTTTTTTTTTTGTTAGTAATAAGTTTTTGTGCAAAATAATTATTGAATTTACATTGACATACCAGGGGGAAGTGGGGATAATAAGGCCAATAATTATGATCTTTAAATTTCATATTAAAATCTTATCCAAAGTTTAATGGATTTAAACCTTCAAAAACTAATCAGCGATTGATTTGGAGGAAACAACTCTCTAACCAATTCCAAAGAATGTCCTTTAAAAATTAGACAAGGAAAATTCCTTCCGGTAATGAATAACCACTCGTTAAAGTTGCTAGGAAACGTAGCGAGAGCTGCGTAGATTGTTAAGTAAATTGGTTGATAATTAGTAAAAAATAACCTCCGCCTTTTTGTTTTCTTTCCATTATTTTTTTTTTTTTCTAAATAATTACCTATTAGTGTCCACTTGTTCTCGCTGAAATACAGAGTATATAATTGACGTTAGTTATTTCTAAATAATGGCCTTACATCATCAACCAATATATCGACAAAAGTATACACAATTAAAAGTAATGTAACATTTTTTGGTCTTTTGAAATTTTTTTAAGTGACTATTCAAAAATACTGACAGTCGGTAAAAATGAGTATGAAGCTGCCACTTTGAAAAAATACAGATATAAATCTATATTTCATAATCGTCCAATTATAAAAAATTTGAATTTTATATGTTTTAGTAACAAGAGTCAATTTATTAGTTATGTAAGATTATATACATATATTTATATTTTTAATTAACCCAAAAGAAAACACATGTTAACATTCTTTTTCAATACCCCTTCTTATTAGCATTCTTATTGAATTCTACAAATATTTGTTAGGAAAAAGAATTCATGTACAGTGAAACCTCGATATAACGAATCTGAGGGGGATCGCAAAATTATTCGTTATATCTATTGATTCGCTATAGGTACTGAAATGTAAAACCTTAGTATAACGAAGGGACTTAACAAAAAATTCGTTATATTGGGTTTTTCGTTATAACGAAGTTCGTTATATCGAGGTTTCACTGTAATTATTTACCTACACGCAACAAATTGGACTTTAATTTGCCTCCATTAACTTTCCGAATTCATCAAATGGCTAGAAAATCCAACAACAAACTCGTTTAATTTATCTTTTCTCATTTGCGTAATTTCCCAAAAAGAAAAAAAAAAAACCAAAATGAAAAAAATGAACTCGAAAAAATTGTTGTCCTGTTTTCTGCGTCAACGAGCAAATTTATTTTCACACCCTAATTAACGAGCCTTTTTCACACACACACACACACACACACACACACACACACTCGCACATACACACAAAATGATGGAGTGACACATGGCGTTGTCTGTCTGTCATTTGTTTATAGCCCCAACTCTCTCTTCCTCTGTCTCTCTTTCTTTCTCTTCGTCTCAGTTGAAACAAGCAATTTACCTTTTTGAAAAGAAATTGACGACTTGAGAAATACCCAGTAAACAATATATCTTTGATAATATTCAATCAATATATCAATATTGAATATGTTTAATACAGTGGCAATACGGATCGTAATTTTAGTTAATGCGGTTCAGTAATATTTATATACATATATCTATATATCTTGACTTTTAGTCTGCAGCTTTATTTTCAAATTTGTAATCTTTTGCTTATATATATATCTTATATACAATCTACAGAGTATCGCTAAAAAAAAAAAAAAAAAAAATAACGTCAACAACAACAACTTTGACAAAGAAAATTAATAAGTTTCGTTTCACTTTTCCTCGTTTCAATTTTTCGTTTTTTTTGTTTGTGTCAAACATTTAGCAAATGACAAGAAAAGTTGCTTGATTTTTCACCTGCTCACTAATTTGTGGACATTTTGTTGTTGTTGTTGTTGCCTTTTACCAGATGATGATGATGATGATGATGACGACTATAATGATGAAAACGATGACGATGATGATGAGGAGGGTGATGAGTGCGATATGCAAGAAAAAGTTGTTGCTTAATTAATATGTATGCGAAAAGTTTTACCCGCATAATGAAACCAAATAGATCTTTAATGCAATTGCCAAGTGAACTTTTTTTTAGTTCATTTTTGTATACCCTTACCGAGACCATAATAAAATTGTTTAGATGTTTGTAAGGCAAAAAAAAAGGCCATATATGTATATGTACGTATATTTATGATCACGAACAGATCTGGCCTTGTTTTAGATATCAGTTTTATATACACAATTTTAGATAAGCAATTTAATTATATACTTGAATTGATGAGATCCAATAAATATATCATAATGCTTCCATTTGAGTAATTGCAATAAAAATATATTTTAGATTTTAAATCAAATTTATTATTAGATTAGATTAAACTTTTTCTTTTATTTGAAGTTTATTTTTCCTTTGTTATTTTCATTATATTTTTTTCTAATTATGATAGAATAAGAGTACAACTGTAAGGGTATACAAAATTCGTTATGGCTCACTTTATTACTTTGATATTTTTTGTTTATTTTTATCATAGTTTTGCTTGATTTTTAATGACTACTTGATGCCCTGTCTCCACGCTTCTACACTCCCTTCCTTTCCCCCCCATTTCTTTCCCTTCTTTTACTTTATTTAACTCATTCTGCTACAGCAAGTTGTATCTCTTTCTGCGGCCCAAAAGTTAAATGTACTTAAACTTATTTGTTGTCAAGTTTCCTTGAGTCAAAATGATTTGCTCAACTTTCTCCTAAATGGGTAACGATGGTGCTGGATTAGGGTTGGCTCAGGGGGATGGGGATATACACAGAAGGTGTGTATATAGGGCGGTGTTTTCGGAGGGGGAAGTTTAATAAGTTTGAAGAGTTTTTGGTTCGTTTGTTGCTCGGAGGAGGAAAATTCGCATTTGAATGCTTGTTTGTCTTTGCCAAGCATAAAATATAGTTTTAATTGAATATAAGAGACTATGAGTGGATCTTGTGGCAGTTGGGGAAGTGAGTGGTGGGGGGGGGGTTTCAAATGAAGTAGAGATAAGTAAATGGAATATGATGCTATATAATATGTGTGAAATTCTAGCTAAAAGTTTATGGGTCTTCATAAATATGAACTAAATTAAATTTTGAATGCTTGATTTACTTTGTTAAAAAGATGAAACGAAATTTCTTAATTGATTTACTTTTTAAAAAACAGTGTTGCATCATACACGTCAACAGTCTACATGAAGGAACCAGAAAACCAGGGCTACACACACATTTTTTTATTTTTCGATTCAGTTCCAAAGAATTTGCTTTGTCATTCCATTTAGGAAAAGATCTGGCAATGCCAATAGAAGAGTTGCCGTAGCTCCTCAATACATTTGTCATTTCAGATGTGTCAATCTACTTAAGTTTTCCAGAAGTTACCTGTTAACAATTTTCATTTAGCATTGTTCACTTTTGCCGCACGCCTTTAACCGAACGGACGTTAAAATTTTAATCATAATGCAGCAGCTAATACTGAAGACTTTCGATGGAGTTGATTTTGAAACGGATATTGAGACGATCAAATGTTCAGGCACCATACAGAAATTAATTCTTGGCTGCAAGATGGAAAATGGAGCTGCTATTGTGCCATTGCCCAAAATGCATTCAACAATTTTGACTAAGATTTTGGAATGGTCCAAACACCATTTGTATGATGTCCCTAAGGAGCACAAAGAAACTGAAACGCTAACCATCTGGGAGAAGCAATTTTTACAAGTGGATCAATATACGCTTTTCGAAATAATGAAGGCAGCCGAATATTTAAATATCAAGAATCTATATTTGGCAACCTGCATGACTGTTGCCGACATGATAAGGGGTAAAAGCAGTTCCGAAATACGAACGATATTTAATATTCGCAACGATTTGCCACCAGGCAATGGAGGATTCACCTCTTAGGGATGCTATTCAAAAATATAAAATCGACAATAAATATTGCAGATTAATATAAAATTTGCTTTTCGTTTTTTTTTTATTCTCATTCTTCTAGATGTTTCTAATGTGTCGAATTATGTTTACGTGGACATTGACCCATTAGAATACGATTGAAAATCGAAAAAAAAAATTAATTCTGTAAACTAAGTTAGGTTATGTGTACCTTGTGTCTTTAGCCACTGTTTTCTCCCTTTTTAACCCCTAAGCCCCTTTCACTTACGGAGCATAAGTCATAAATTATGCTTAGATCACGCGCCAAGGCAAAAACAACAAAAACAAAGAGAAACAAAAAAAAAGACGAAGAGAGATGGGAAAAAGAGCAGAAAAATTCTTCTAGCAACGTTTTAAGTCCAGCTGGTTGCCTTACGCAGTGACCTATACAATGCATTCCGTTAGGAAAACTTCGTCTATATACATACATACAGATATTTTCTTTTTTAACTAGCCTGAATTCCTGGCAGTCACATGCCAGGCAACTCAGCTTAACCCAGTCCATCCCATCCCATCCCATCCCAGAACATCCCGGCCAAGCCTAGCGTCAGCCAAAGAGTGACTTGCTGCCTCCATGGCTAAAAAGATGATGGAAACAGCTGACATTTCACTTTCTTGATGCGATTACGCAGTGGTGGCAATGCCGTCTCTTACCATCATCTTCCACCTTATGAACGTACGTACGTACATAATGGTGGTATCTCTGGCCCCTTCTCATACTGCAAATTGCTTACGGTCACGTAGCAGGCTATTCCTCCCCACCGTATCCACCATACATTCCCCCTACTCTCCTCCATTCGCTGCTTCTTCACATTGTGCGCGACAAGAATTTTTGCTTCCAGCGGCGAGCCAAAAGAGAAAAAAAAAAAAAAAGAAAACCCAGTGAGGAGTTTGTTGCTCAATGCCGGCGGTAGTGGTGGGATTGGTGTAAGAGGGAAAATGGTGCCAAACTTAATGAAAATACCAACGCGTCGTCATTTTGGCCGCAGAGATGCTGTGTGTGTATGTGTGTGTGTGTGTGTGTGTGTTGTGAGTCGCCTCCTCCTCGACCAGCATTTCGTAATATGTTATTTTTCATGCGTTTTAGGCGAAAGTGGAAACACTGTATATGAGTGTGGAGGCCACTAGAGATGGTAATAAATAAAAAAAAAAAAATTTTAGCGACAAAACATTTAAATTTTTTGTGTTATTTTGTTTGTTTATGCTGAAAAGGGAAAAGCTAAATATAAGTTTAATTCACTAATTGAACAGCACTCCAAAAAAAAAAAGTCTCGTCAATTCCTAATGTAAAAGTAACATTGACTTTGTGGCATTTTAATGCACTTAATTCATTCAATTTCAATCAGTAAAGTTATAAAACCAAACAACATTCTCTTAGTTCCAATTAAACTTTATTGTTTGAATAATTTAACTTCAGAATATTTGTGCAAGTTTAGTTTTTACAACTCGTTTTATAGTTGTATCAATGCGTAACTTTACTTTACTTTAATGACTAAGGACAAACTTTCATTTAATTTCGTATGGAAGGTTAACTAATAAATTATCTATGCTGCTGGCATTGGTATTAATGAAACATAACCAAAAATTATTCACGATGTCACCTCTAGTTTCGCATTCTAGGGATGTGTTCGAGAGTATTGGCATTTTTGATTTCTTGCTTCATTTTTCTTTTTTGCCCGTTTCTCGTCCTTCTTTTCTTTGCCAATTTTTCTTTTATTTTTGTTGCTACTGCTGCTACGCAATTTGCATATCTCGATAGTGTCATTAAATTTGCATATTTAAGATAAATTTAAATTCTTTGCATGTTTTTTTCCCAGGCTGCGTTCCATTTCATTTGGTGTCCTTTTTCTTCTTTTTTTTTCCTTTGCCATTGCTGTTGCTTTTGCTCATTCTTCAAATTTCGTTTGTTGTTATTGTAATTTATTTGTTGTAGGCATATGGCAAGACATCGGTGGGGTGTAGTAAAGGAACATTGTTTACAGACTGTCTTTTATATATACATACATACATATATAAATATATACATACATACATATATAAGTTTTCATGAGGAGCACAAGAGAAGGGAAAAATACTTCAACAATGTGTGGGAGTTGGTATTATTTTATTTTATTTTATTTTCTTTATATATATTAATACTCTTTAAAATGGAGTATATCTGTATTGTCACTTGGTTTGAAAGGGGAGGGGAGGCAAGCACTTCCAATTACATATATAGAGTACATGTTTATCCCTGTATTATAGAAGCTTTTTAATAGGTCTAATATAGCCACATTCTCTGCACTTTCGCAAAGCTACATTAGGTTTTTAGTGATGGACTCCCTTCAATTGATCATGTTACTCTGAGTCCATGGGAAGGGTATTGAAATATACGGCATAGTCGTAGTAAATGCGGTACTTTGGTTTTCGTTGTCGTCATCATGCATCATTTGTTTAGTCCTTTTAGTCCTTTGTTATGTGACAAACTTGGTTGGAGGATAATACGGGTCTATGTATTTACTCATATGCACATGAATATGTGTGTGTGTGTGTGTGTTAGTGTTTGTGTGCGTGTGTATGTGTGTGGGTGTCGCACTTTTATTTGCCGCACTTGTTGAGAATATTAATTTTATTTAAATTATATATGTATGTACATAAGTCTATATATGTATATACATATATGTACACATTTGACAAAAATATCACGAAAAAAGTACGCTTAGCTCAGCTCATTTTTGTGTAATGAACCAAATGAGAGATTTTTTAGGGACTGATATGAAAATGTCAAGAGTTGAACGAAAGGAAAAATCAACGACAGTTCCCTTAAGGCTATAACTTAGTCAATTCTGTAACGATTTTGGTCAACCGTATCCTCCCTCTTCTTTCCCAATCATTCCATCCCAAATAATCTGCATATGGTTAAAGCCTTGAAAGGTCTTTTAAGTGTGGAAGCTTCGTCTATTAAAGGCAGGTTACATCTTTAATGAACCCTGTAAATACATATGTACATTGAATTTTGGTTAGTAAAATACCTTCTTCATATTTTGAAAATATTTTATGAATAGTTGTAGCGTGGTAAAGCTGACCTTTAGATACCCTACAGAATTGAAGCTGGAATGCATTTTGACTGCAATTATAAAGAGAGAATTCAAGCAAGCAGACATTAAGAGAAACAGTTAAGTACCTGAATAAACGGTGTGACGCAGGAGCGGGTTGAGATGATTGTTGAAACAGCTATCCATCTACATATGTATGTATGTATCTAGAATAATTGTTAAAATTATCGCTTCTTTTGTTGATTTGATCAAGAATTATAAATCTTTTTATATCATCCTTAATCTCAAATGTTTATAAATAAAAAAAATATACCTTTGCATCAGTCGGAAAATGAATGGTTTATGCATGTATGTACATAGGAAAGAAATCAGATTTACTTTGAAAATGAAGCAAGCAAGTCGTCCCAGCCGACATTGAGTATACCCTGTACCAAGTAAAAGAACTCCATAAAGTCAAAAACGATCAAAATCGCCATCAATTTACAAAAAAAATTCTCTTAGCTTGCACTGCTTGCCATGCAGCAACAGCGAACGCATGCTATCTCGCTCACACTTAACAGCCCATTTTGCATGGGGCGTTTCAGTACAAAACGGAAATACGTATATCTCCGATAATTATTGTCCGATTTCGACAAAATTGGGTCAGCTGGTGCATATTGACTATATTATTAAGTGTGCCAAATAAGAATGCGATATCTTTATTATAGCTCAAGTTATAGTTTTTTCTAAATTACGGGGGCGGAAGTGGGCGTGGCAAAAATTTAAAATAAACTTGAGTTGCTTATACAATAGACGGATGTTGACACCAAATTTGATTGCTCTAGCTCTTATAGTCTCTGAGATCTCGGTGTTCATACGGACGGACGGACGGACGGACGGACAGACGGACAGACGGACAGACGGACATGTCTCAATCGACTTCGCTATTGATACTGATCAAGAATATATATACTTTATGGGGTCGGAAAATTTTCCTTCTGCCTGTTACATACATTTTAGCGACTTTAATATACCCTTTTACCCTATGGGTACAGGGTATAAAAAAAGAATCGATTGCTAATGTTGATCATCAATATATGTATGTATAGATATGTGTGTAATGTTTATACTGTAAATATGATTATAATACGTCCGTAATATTTACCTTCCATGGTGCAGTGTAGCCAAGGCTTAAAATGCAAAACAGCTGATGCCTGCCGCCTGCCTGCTTGCTGTCTGATTAACCGTGAAAGCTTGTCAAAAAGCTCGCTACTACGTCACTCAGGCAGACAATATAGGAAATGTTGTTGCTGTTCTTATTGTTGCACTGCAATTAAATTTTTGTCTTAAAAAGAATAAGAAAAGAAGAGGAAGACAAGGAAGGAGATTTGCTATTTTCATTTTAGTTAATTATTTAAATTTCTATTTCAACAATTGAGCAAGTCATAGGCAGATAGTAAGAAGAGAAAGAGAGAGAGAGAGTGAGCGAAGCCCATCAACACGCCGGCAAGCCCCACAAGCATGTGAGCAAGAGAGCGAACGAACGTGACTTTGCTTTTTGCTTTTACCTATGCCGCAACAGTGAGAGAGAATTGCTCTTTGGTTTTGCTTTTGCCTTTGCTTTTCACTTCTCATTCTCATCGCGCAATTCTTCTCATCGTCGTTTTGTCGTCGTCCGTTGTCGGTTTTGGTTTATAATTTTTATTGGGCTGCGCGCAAACGTTTTTTAATAATATTTTCCCATTTTTTGTTGTTGTGCCGTCGTTTTGTAAAAATTCACTTTTCAAATTCGCAAAGGGAAACAATTTTTTTTTGTTTTTTTTTTTTGGTTGTTGTTGTTCTTCTTCTTAATCATCATCTGCGTGTTGTTGCTGTTGTCGAGGAAGAAATACTCCGAAACGAAAGGAAAAAGCAAAAGGCAAACCGAACAACATTTTCTACAGGTGAAACCACTGGTTATATGTGTGTGTGTGTGTGTGTGTGTGACTCTGTCTATGTTTGTGCGTGTGCATGTGAATTCCAATAAAACAAAAAATGTTGGCAAAAGCAACAATTAAACAACCTTTGGAAGCCCCTCACAAACATCGCTGCTACCGCTTGCTTGCCCACCGTCGCCCCTTCGTCCGACCGCTATGCCCGTTCTCACCTCTTACCTTTTGCAATCTACCAGTCTCCTCCCATGTACATATGTTGTTGCTCCTCTGTCGTAACAAAATTTGCAGCTTTCAGCTAATTGAAAGCGAAGTGAAGTTGTTGTTGTTGTTATTGCAGTGTCATTGCACTCGATATAGAAAATAATTTACCTTACCTCTTCTGCTTCTACTTCTTATGCCGTCTCATCCTCTACCTTTTACGACTGCTTCTTTCTTCCTCTTCTTGTAGTAGGTGCGAATTTCAAATTGCATAAAACAAAAAATCAAAAGATAAAAAAAACACTACATAAATAAGCAGCTAAGCAAAAGCAAAAACTTGGGGCCAAAAGTAGCAATCGAAAGAGCGAGAGCCAGACAACACACGATACAATGCGAGTGAAATGACAGTGAAAGAGCAAAACAGCACAAACAGATGCGGCAAAAACAAAAAAAAGAAAAACAAAACCACACACAGACACAAATGAGAAAGCTTATTTTAACAACGACTACACTTATACCCAGCTAAACTTCTAAATGTTCGTATTTAAATGATGATAGTTGAAAACAGAGAATATTTCAATTCTTGGTATTAGTCTTTGCGATATTTTCTTCAAGATATTTGCTTGCTTTCACTTTTCTTTGGGGCTAAC
The DNA here is from genome assembly GCA_037075365.1 of Drosophila emarginata. NCBI lineage: Eukaryota > Metazoa > Arthropoda > Insecta > Diptera > Drosophilidae > Drosophila > Drosophila emarginata. The sequence goes on from JBAMCD010000296.1 coordinate 3,404,193, forward strand.
TATGCATACTCAGACTTTTACAGGGTATGCAAATGCCAAATTTCAAGAGAGATTTCTCTCTCAGAGAGTAGCTCTCTGGTGTGAAAAGTTTTTGAATGATTTAAATGTATTTTGGACATGTAATCTCTTTCTTATTTGGTATAATTAAACTTAATTTTTGTTAAATTTTGGATTTGTTAAACAATAAAATTAAAAATTCAATTTGGTTTTAATCACTTGTTGTATTGTTTTTACATATGCCGGGCGGTAGCACTCTCTCGCTCTCTTTTGTGTAGTTGCTCTCAGCTGTCAGTTGGTCTCTCTTTTGCTTTTGCTTTTACTACCTATCCTTCACTCTCTATCCCCTCAGCTGTCATTGTCCTTTTGGCGCAATGCAACAAATTTCTAATGATAAACAACAAGTGTAAAGTCTTTTAACAATTAATTTAATTATAAACAACGGAAAAAAATGTTGCAAAATTAACAAAAAAAGAAAAAAGAAAGAAAATCGGGAAAACGAAAAGCAAGAAACAAAATGCAAACAATTCCGTTGCCCCAATTTTTGCATTAATAAATTTTGCATGTCTGGCAACGTAAAAATAAACCAAATGAAAAACTTGGCTATGAGCTATTTTTAATGCTTTTCATGCAATGAGACATGTTGCAAACAGTGTGGGGGAGGTAGGGACGGAGAGCTAGGAATGGAAAGCTAAAATAACTCGAGAAGCACAAAACGAAAATGTGCCACAAAGTTGCAAATAAATGGACACAAGTACGATATGTTAATTGCAAATTAGTTGAAAAAAAAAAAAACAAAAACAAATAAATAACTGGAAATGTGTAAACAAATGGCTGGACAATTAAGAATCATGGTTGCAAATTGCTGCACTGCTTGCTAATTTGTATTCACACTTTCACATAGTATTCAAATGTAGTCACCGGTTATGTGATAATTTTCAAATATACAACACTAGTTCTAAAGCCTAATCAAAAATTGTAGTAAGCAGAGCTGTAAAATGACAATACATTAGGAAGTAACTACACATGTACAATGTAGGTGGAATAATTGCAAACGTATTTAGACAGTGTTACACAATGGACATTTGTTTACTAACCAGTACTGTAAAGTTCTATCGTCACCAGCTTTCTAAGCAGAGTCAATCTTTAAATAAAATAAAGAAATAAGTCGTTTCATAATTAAATAATGTCTCTATATGTATATTCTTGTTGCTCCAATTCACTTTCTCTTATCAACAGTAAACAATTTGCTTTTTGTTGCAGCTTCTCAACGTCGCGAGTGGTTTTTTTTCTGTTTAATTATATAAATATAAAAAGAAAAAGCTAAAATGCATCCACGCTATAGTCCAGCACCGCCGTTGCAGCAGCAGCAACAGCAGCAGCAAATGAGCGGAGGCAATGGAGGTCCCGGAGGACCAGGAGGTCTATTGCGTGGACCTCCAAATAATACCCAACAATTACCACCTCAAATGCCGCGATCACAGAATTATGCCAATGTAAGTGAATATTACTAATTTATTTCTTTAATGAATAAACTTTTGCACTACTTGATTTCATATATGTAAATAGATGTCTGTATAAATGCATTAGTTTCTAAGAATAAGAAGCCAGGCCTTTACAACGTCTGAAACGAATAGGGTTCGCCAAAACACTTGGGCAACCATGAATTCTCTTACATGAGTCCTAATGTAACATGAGCATTAGGTTTGGTCCCCAGAAATCCTTGCGTCTGTTAAGATACCCTATTGTATGGTATGGTTCCTACGCTAATAAAAAATATATACAAAAAAAAAAAAAAAAAAGCATTTGACGCATTAGCCAAACAGAGCGTGAATTTCCCGTGATGCGATCGTATCGTCAAAAGAAAACGATCGCTGATAGCATATTCATTACCGAATAAATGCAACTTTTAAAGGTGGAAACAAATGGAACAAATGAAAAATCGGATATACAAAAGCCGACATTTTTATTTCATATTTTTAAGTGCAATGTAGCGAAAATAAATCGCTCAAATTCTATTCTTAAAATTTCTAAACGTGAAGTAATATTTGTCATGGGTTCTTAAAGCGTTGTAGGTGTATAGTTAAAATTAAATTAAATTGTTTAAATAAATGGCTTTATTAAATACCCGCTAGACGAAACCCTAACAAATGTGGTATATATTTTATATCAATTAACTTGTTGGTTCTTAATGATCATACATATGTAAAAAGCCTTTTCACGTTCTTCTGCTTAACTTAGTCTGTAATGATATATATTCATGCTTCAAAGAATCATTTGATATCAGTATAATCAAGCTTATAAATAATAATTAGATTGTTAACTCTGATCGTTTATTAAGGTTATTGTAAAGTTCTTGATGATTTCTAGTCCTAGACCACATATGTAGGTGCATATATGTATGTGTCGTATATATTTAAGTGTCGACATTTCTGTTCGGGCAATCAACAAACCTCCCTTACATGGTCTCAGTCAGTCAATCAATCAAATGCTCAATGCATCAATCAAGCAATCAAGCAGCAACTCACTAACATTCACTAACATTCACTCACATCCACTCCCACTCGCATTCACTCGGACTCACTCACACACACTCATCTCATACTCAGTCAAATTCATTCAAATCGCTGATGATTTCTGATGGGGGCGGTGTACCATAGAGGGCGATGGATGCGCTGCTGATGTTGCTACCAATAGGAGGCGCCACTGGTAACTGCAATCGACATGTGTCATACACAGGCATAAAGCCAGGCAAACGGCAAGCCGAAACCATTTGAGTGGAAAATTGCTGCTGCTATTTCTATTCTGGCAATGATATGGATTTCATTTCGTTTTTCTACGACATCCTACTTTTATCTACCCACACCCCTACCCCCATCCACCATACTCGCATCAATTGCTGACAATTGCAAGCAGAGGCGAGATCTCTTCTACTCCCTGCCCGCCATCGGTAACCGCTCACCATTTCGCTTTAGATCTGACAAATCATTATTCACAAAAAAGCAAAGGCTTACTACATTTAGCTAATTTCTTCATGGTGATTTCAATGAAATTACATTTAGGTTCTTATTTTTCGTCATATTTAATGCATTTGCTAAAGAAGGATTGTATATACATACACATACATACATATGTATATCTGTATATATGATTATACCCTTAGAGAGAGTATAACTAAATCGGTTAGTTGTTTGTAACGGAGAGTCTACATAAAGTATCATCATCAGCCAAGTTGATCTAACCATTGTCCCTCTGTCTGTTTTTTCGCTACTTTTAAATCTTAATTTTTAAGCTATGGGAATGAAACTCGGTATATGAGCATAATGGGCATGTAGGTTGATTAGGTTTATGAATTGGTCCGATCGGACCACTAACTGATATAAACATCATAGCAGAACCGGAAGATTCTAAGAAATATTTTGTTTTTTAACCAAAGAAATATTTTTGTTGAACCAAACTCAAATACAAAAATTCTTGTTAGAGAAACTTTTTGATTCTTTTGACTATCTAAAACTTTTTTTAGTATTTATTACATATTTACAACGACATAGAATCGGATCCTAATTTTGTAGGGATCTTGTTAATTTGAGTGATGTGAAAGTATTGAGATAACTCGATTAAAAGTTAATTTACTTGATAATCAGAAAATGCAAGTGTATATAGACTTTGGCATGCCGAAGTGAGCTTCTTTGATATTTTTGCCTGCGTTTGTAAGAGTGCTTCTCTTGCCCCCTCTCCTCACCCAATTCTTGTAAATATATATGTATGTATGTATGTATATAATAAACTATTCAAAGTCGCACAATGTACCGTTGGCGTGCGGTAGATAGGAGGTAGGTAGGTGGGTTTTTAGGCAACCTACTTCTTACTCTTCTGCATGTTACTTCTCCTCTTTGGTCTTTACCTCCTCTTCCTCGTCCTCTTTCTCCATCTACTATTTTTTGTTCACTTATTTTTAGTTCGCTTTGTGTAGACCATCTCCTCTACTTTTTAATGGCCAACAGGCGGGCCTAGGCGCTGCTGTTGCTGTTGATGTTGCTTTTTGCTGCTTTTTCCCTGGTTTAGGTTTGGGATGTTCCATTTAAACAGCTTTCAAGGAATGCAGACCACATCAAAACGTACAACAACAAATAAATATACATATATACACCCCAACAACAAATTTTCTATGTAATATAATTGCAACGATTTCTAGAATACCCTTTACAAAATGGACAAGCAACTAAAGATCCATCTGCCAGTTCCAATTCAATAATTATTTTCGGTAAAGGCAACAATATTATAATTAAGATAATGATCATCTCATCCCTAGTGTGGTAAAAAATCTATATTATCTATTTATCGAATTTATCAATGTTCCAGATCAAAATAAAAATATTTATAAACACGATTATTATTGATTTGACAGTGGACAATGGCTGACTATGGGTATTACACCTTTTCTTTACCCACAGTCTATAGGGTATACAAATTTTGTAAATACAGTCAGAATGCTGGCTAAGCAGTGATGAAGGGCATACGGGCAAGGGGAACCCGCACACCCTACCATAGTTTCTGACTTAGTCTTTACCTCAATCTCTTTCTTCTGTCTTTGAATATTTCTCCCGTTGTTTTTGTCATTGTCATTTATTATTATTATTATTATTGTGCCTGAAATGAAAAATTTTTATTTGACAAATAGCGAAAACAATGAACGAAATGAAAAGTTCTGTAAAGACCAAATCAAAGAGTTTCCCCATCCATATTTGTGTTAAGATCAGCTATATAAATTAAAATCGTTTACCTTTTAGTTGAAATTATGTTTTAGAGATTCTCTGTAGTTTTTGAATAAATTATGATTAGAGACTGTTCAATTTCAAATCTATATTTAATATACATATATATTTTCAGTTAATAATTTATTACAACGATTGTAGTAAAATGTATTTGATTGAAACACTAATTTAATCACAGTTCCAATCATCAAAAATAACTATATAAAGTCTTAGTAATTTTATTTTTTCAATCAACTATTTCGGTTGTTTAAGTTCTCGTTCACGGAAACGAAGACCTTAATTGAAATACTTCATTTGCGAATATTTAACTTTACTTTTTTGGCCATACAAAAGTTTCCTTTAACAAAATATTTATATTGGATGAAAGGAAAATAGAGTGAATTGAAGGAGAATTGAGAGGAATGGAAGGACAAGCAATACGAAGGACTTCGGCACGTAGTAATTTCTGATTAAATTCAATGTTGACAATTACCAAGCGCAAAGTTGTTAAGGTAATTGCGGCTACTCGGCATAGGCTTTGAGATGCATTTCAATTGGAGGACAACTAACCAACACACACAACTCTACAATACAACACACAACACAACTCACCATCCACACAACTCATCATCCACACAACTTGTGAGGACGATTGTTTGCAGCTGAATGATTAAAAGGCGCATGCGTTGGCTTGTGGAATCTGTATAACTCTGTAACCGAAACCGAATCATTACCGATACGCAACGAAATTATACGAAACCGAATCTTTTTGCCGGCCAGTCCGATGGCAAACCTTACTCAATGAGAAATTCAGAATCCATTCGACGATTGTCAAGTTAAGTTTAGAGAAAACGCCTGCCTCTTTTCCCTTCATTTTACGCAAAATAAAAAGTAAGAAAAAGTCAAATTCAAAATATCCCAATCAACACAAATTGAAGTCCGCTAAAAAAAAGTGAAATATTTCATAGAAATAATAGTAAAAGAAAATACACAAAAAAATACACAAATTTTTTTTAAATATTTTTTTTTTGAAATATTTTCGAAAAGTTGTCGAATTTTAACCAGTGAGTGTTTTTGCTAGAGTTTTGCGCCAAGATTGAAGCGAAAGATTTCAGTATATTCTGTCCATAAAGGGGAAAGTTATCTAAAATAAAGATCGAAGCAGTATTATTTACCTGAAGAAAAATATCTAAAGATAAAGAAAGTAAATTCTGTGCTCAAAAGCTAACAAGAACTCAAGTCAAAGTAGTTGAAACAAAAATACTAAAAAGATCAAACAACTATTCTTGAAAAAAAAGACATTACAAAGAGTTGAAAGAATATAGTTTAAAACACTGATAATACTAAAAATACTTTGAGAAATACCAAAAATAAAAATACAAAACAATTGAATTAAAAGTTTTTAAAACAAAAGTAGTTTCAAAATAATACAACAATTTTAAAGTAAATAATTGTCTAAAATATTCTACAAAAAAAAAACTATAAGCCAATAACAAGGGTTAAAGAATATGAAAAATTTATATAGCTACAAAAAATACAAAAATACTAATCAAAAGTATTAAAAAGTATCGCTAGAACTTGCAAAGTGCGAAAATACTAAAAACAAAGCTTAAGAGACTAGAACTGATATAAAAAAATTGAAAACTAACTTTACAAAATACTATAAATAGTTGAAATATACTAAATTGGATTGCAAAATACTAAAAATAGTTGAAAAATATTTATAAATTTGGAGTTTAAAACTCATAAACCAAAAAAAAAAAAGAAAGAAGAAAATACACCAAAATAAAAACTTCAGTATTATTTTAATATTAAACTTAAAAAAATTAAAAGTAGACAATAAAAAAATATTTCAAATAATTAAATTCTGAAAATTAAGAAAAAGCAAAAAACAATTCAACTTAAATACCAATACCAAAATTAGTAAAATACACCAAAAAGAAAAGCTTAGCTTGTTGGAGAAAAACAAAAATACCAAAAACAAAATAAACTATATACTACGATCTCTGTGTGCTTTAGTCAAACTCTAATTTTCCTTATCAAAAAAAAAAAAAAAAAACAAAAACCAAAAAACTAAAACAAAAATAATCAGTGCTTAGTATAAATTAGAATATTAAATATATAAAAAAGAAAATACCAAGAATATACTAAAAAACGAGGCGTTGTTTCTTGAGAATTACAAATTCATTCAACCTTGCTTAGAAGAAAAGCCATTAAAATTGCGTCAATCAAGAGAAAAACTTCACCGTTGCCTGCAACAACATTGAAACTAAATAATTTCAATAACAAAGAGTACGAAGAGCAACAGCAAAACCAGCAACACCAACAACAACAAGAACAACAACAGCAGCAGCAGCAGCAACTTGCTCAAGAATCGGCAACAGTTGGGCTTAAAGATCTACAACAGCAGCAACACCACCAACAGCAGGAAGAAGTCAAAGGGGAAGACTATACTGTACCAACAGCAACAACAACAGCAGTAACATTAATTGAAGAGAAAGATTTAGCATTATTAGCAACAGGAACATTATTAGGAGCAGCAGCAACAAGCACAACACTAGCAACACTAACATCAGCAGCAGCAGCAGCAACAACAACAGCAGCAGCGGCCATAACAAATTCTAAGGCTAACGCCTCGGTCAGTCCAGACACCAATTCCAATTCCTTAACAAATCTTAACCTACAACCGCCACCACCACCACCACCACCGACGACATTGACGACAACAACAACTGCGACAACAATAACAACAATAACAGCGACAACAACATCAGCAACACCAACAACAACACCGCCAACAACATCAGCAACAGGAACAGTAAAAGTACCAGCAACCGCGCAAACAGCAACACTAAATTTAGGCGTTGCCAAGTCAACAACATTGAATCGTCCCTTAAATACCACCACCACCACGACGTCGCTATATACTTGCTCGAGTGCCTCTGCCTCATTGATTGCCCAACCGCCACCAACGAAAATCTTTAAAACGGATCATCTGTGCGTTAACGCCGCCGCTGCCGCTGCTGCCGCCGCTTACGGTCTGCAACCAACAACTGCCGCTGCTGCCGCCGCCGCTGCTGCTGTTGGGCATCCTTGTGTCTACTGTGTTATACCAGTACCAGTGGTGAGTGAGTCCATTTCATCCTCTGTCCCTGCACGTCCTCCATTTGCTCCCACTGCTCCTTTTTTGCTTTTCCCCGTAGTCTCATTTGCATACACTTTTCCTTTCCGAGTGCCAAATGCTGCCTGTTGCCTATTTCCTTCTTTTATTTATTTATTTTTTTTAAACAGAGAGAAAGAGAGATTTTCTTTCGGCTTTCTTTTTTTTTTTCAAGTCATTAAATATTAAAATAATTACGCGTGTCGTCAGTTTCAAGGGGAGGCTGGAGGAGGTGGAATTGTACATCTTGTTGTGGGTGGATATGGCGTGTCTTTGGTTTTGTTTAGCTTTTGATGATAGAACTTCTATACCATTCTACTCATCCTCTATGATTTCCATTTCTTTCCATTCTTCCCTTGTCTCCATCTCCATCTCATTCTATGTTTTGTTTCCTCTCTGTCATTTTCATCCTCTTGTATCTCATCATCATTGATTATCCTGTTGTTAATGGTCTTGGATTTTACCTGAATTTGAATTAAGGCAAAAAAGTCAGTCGACGACTTTGTTTTCCTTTTATTTTTTTCAGGATATACTTGAAGAATTACGAAAAATTTTTAGGGTACACATTGCTAATTTATGTATGAATTTAAAATTATGAAAAAATATAAACAAATTACCATCATTAAACAATCATAAGAAACCCAAAGTCCGTCAAGTAAGTGTTGTGTTGGAAGCAACCATTTTGAATATTAATGAAAATTAACAATCTTAAATTTTTATCTTCTTTCATTTATAACTAGTTTCTTTTTTTAAATATACTCGAAATGAATAGCTTCGAAAGGTAATAAATAATGAAGAAAATTAGAAACTTGTTTTAAATATTGCCTACACAATTAAGATGACACTTTTAAATTCCGTTTTCGCAGTGTTGCCAGATCGATCGCAACAAATTGCTAGTATATTTACTTCACTCATATTGTGAACTACTAAAAAAATGATTTTATTTTTGACTTGTCATTGCAAAATTCTCTTTTTTCTTTTAAATTCCCAAAGTAGAAAGTTTAGTAAATTGGAGTACTTACAGCGATTAGCTGCAAGTAATTTGAAATTCTTTTCCAACTGAATATTAACTCTATTAAGTCTATTATTTATTTATTTGCTGAATGAATAGAAATTGTTAGACAAACAAATGAAATTGACCATCATTTAGGACCATAATCGGCAAGGACTAGAACTGCATTCGACTTGAATGCAAATTTTTTGAATTTTCACTATTCTTCTAGAGAGGAGTTTTCCTTTTGCGCAAATATTATTTGCATTTTTCATATCATTCGCTTGCTAGCTCTATCGCCTTCGGCCGGGGCCCCCCCTTCCCTAACCCTCTTTCCCCCTTCTAAGCATGGAATAATTTGTCAAATTAGTTTGCCCCACATTTTGCGCTTGCTTGTTTGTTTGTCCAGACATTTGTTGCTCACAGCTAAAAGGAATGAAAAAAACAGCAAAAATCAAGTAAGAGGTAGAAAGAAACAGAGAGAAAGAGAAAAAGAATAATAATTTGCTTTCATTTAACCGAAAATTACATGGCACGAAACAGAAAATGTCAGGCCTCCATCATATTTCCTGTTGCCCCATAAGTACCCATATTTGCCCTCCCCATGCCCAAACCATTAGAGAGAGAGAGAGAGAAGGGGAGAGGGGAGATTATATGGGGACGAATAGGTTGCGAGGAAAATGGATCATGGTGTGGGGAGAAAGATTGCAGCGTCAGCTGTTTGTCCACTTAAAGATTGCCCAGATAATCGCCGCAACAAATGTGCCTAATGTCAATTTGGTTTGAGGAAAGGGACAGAGATAGAGAGAGAGAGAACTAGAACAATAAAGACAAATTATACAAATATTTGACTAAGCGGGTAGAGGGTGAGTTGGGTAAGAGGTTTGGGGCAAGTTGATTTTCGACTTGGTATAAATGATAATGACACTCAATTTCCCTCTGTGTATGGAAATAAATCAGAAAATAATGATTATTGTTGCTGTTGCTGCAGTTGTTGCCCTGTAGTCGAAAATATTTTCAATTAACCATCAAGGAAAATGAGCAACAGCAACACAAAAAAGAAAAAAAGAAAATGGCAGCTGGAAAAATCCTTTCATATTATTCATTCGTTTTCATTGTTTGGTGTTTTTTTTTATCCTTTTATTTTTAAGGGTTTTTCCTGTTCATGGCAAAAATGAAAAATGCTCAACGAGAGGGTATATTCATTTTGTATATACATATATGTTCTTGTTCTCATTAATTTTACCGACTACATAAAGAAAAAGGGTGCAAAATCGCCCATTGAGAATTGTTCATAAAACAACTATTTTTATACTGCAACATTTTAAAACAAAAAATACAAATTTTAGAAACAATACTCACCTCAATTTAAAAATTAATAATATAAATTATACTATTATATTTTCAAATTTTATATCTTATCCTTGATTACTACAATGATATAATATTAAATTTTTATAGTTGTAATTACTATAGTAGAGTATAATTCGAATTTATATATTTTAAGAAAGTTTTGTGTTAGTTTTATAAATAGCATTTAATCAAAATAACTTCAAATCATTTTTTATTTCCTTCATTATTTATGTTGAATCATTTTTATAGCAGGGGTATAAATTGTGCGCCATAATTAGTCCAGCCCTTTGGTTCCTTGTCAGGATTTATGCATGGACTCTTTTCCCTGGCTTGCCTCTTTATTTTTTCTCTATTCTATGCTCATTTTGTTGATTTCTAATTAATTTTACTTGGAAGTGAAAATGAATTGGCAAAATGCCCCACAAAAAAAAGAGGTGGAAAAAAAGAAAAAAAAAAACCCACAGATACAACAAGAAAACATCAAGACGAGACCCTTAAAAGATTTCCTCACATTTAGAATAATGTTTTTCCCTTCGTTTCGCTTCGTTCTTTCGTTCTTTTTTTTTTTTTTTTTTGCAATTTCTGTATTGTGCAATTTTGTGTTATTTTTTTTTGCCTTTTTTTACTGCTGATTTGTTACTTTTAAGATAATTAAAATGGAAAATGGGAGACTAGAAGAAGAAATGATATTGATTTGCTCATAGACATGAGAATTATTGAAAAATTCAAAAAGGAGCTGCTGTCGAATACAATATTTGACGAGGATTTTCTTAGAATTAAACAAAAAAAGGGATTCACTTGTTTTAATTAAGTTCAAATAATATTTAATCATATTTATTATAATGCATATTTAGTTTAAGCACCGAATTTTTTTCTCTAAATTGTACACAAAGAATGGGTGTGAGTAGAAATGTCGGTATATATGTTTATAAGTATTAGAACGATTTTATCATGTGTGATTATCTGTAAAATTTGTTCTCGTTTATGACAGTTATAACGTCATCGTATCCTAATTCTCCATCTCCATCGAAATCCACGGTATTTATCATCTCTTGGACTTCTTCATCGGATAGATTCAAGTTTAGTTCATTGGTGACACGTTTAAAATTATTAAACGAGATTTTACCAGTGCAATCATCATCGAAACTCGAAAAGGCACTTATCAGATCAATATTCGGATCATTTACGGCCATTTTTAAACGTATAAATTCCAAGAAATCCATTAATCCAATGAGTCCGGTCTTAGCCTTATCTACGACATCCATCCAGTAACTAATCTCCCACGTTATGGGCTCAAAGCCCAATTGAAGCATAGCCAGGCGCATTTTCCTCACTGCGATATAGCCAGAATGTTCGAAATCGTATATATCGAAAGCCTTCTTTACATCGACAATTTGATGCGGCAGCAGTTTAAATGAAGAAGTATTCCCATTGGAATCTTCATTCTTGCCCGAACAGTCCTCAGGGTTCATCTTTTATTTTCTTTAGTTTTTTAGATGTTAAAATTAATATTATTTTTCTTTTGCTAGGGCTTCTTTTTTTTTTTTTTTTGATGTTTTCGCTTTAATTGCAGGTTTCAGACTGAATATAAATGGAAAGTTGCCTACAAATATTAAAACTTTTTGAAAATAAAATCAAGGCCTACTAGATATTAAATTTTGTTTGAAATTTTTCTGTACATAGAAGAGATTTAATATATGCAGGAATTTATCCGATTTTTACAGAAAATATTATATTAAAATCCTTTTAAGTTATTGTAGTTATTGATTGAAAATTATGTTTAATATTTTCTGACCTATCCGTTTTATATTTATATGTACATATGACATAGATCACGATCTCCGATAATTTCACTTTTCATAACTGATTGTTAGCACAAAATATCCATTAATTTAGCAACACGAATATCAACTTTAAAAGAGTTCAACTGAACTTTCTTACTCACGTATAACCGCATTTTCCCTTTGTTTTTTTTTTTTTTTCTATTTTCAAGGACTCGCTCTCCCTCTTTCTCCCTGTGTCTCACTATAAGTGGTGTGTGAGTGTGTGTGTGTGCGCCATATGCGTGACATGGTTATATAGTGTAGAATCGTGTTATAGTTGTTGTTGCTGCTGTTATGCCTATGAATATGCATTATTATATGGGAAAAGGGGCCTAATTAAGCAAGTGACATACATGACATACATTTCTGTTTAGTTGGTTGCCTGACGCCTGTGTTTGTTGTTTGTTTTTTAAGTGTCGAAAATTTAAATTTTAAATTTCAACTTTTCCAAAAAAAAAAGAAAACAAAAAAAAACTTTGCCCAGCAAATTGAGAGGAAAAATCTTCCACAGTTTTACTTTGCCTTGTTGCTTTTGTTGGGTAATTGTTATTGATGTGGAAATATTGCGATTAGCTGGGCTGCTCTGAAATCCCCCCTCTCTAAATCCCCCCCATCCATAAAAAAAAGAAACGGCAGAAAAGAGAAAAGTTTTTACTAAAAAAGTGAAAATTTATGCGGGGAAGAGTGGTAAAGGAAAAGTACAGGGACGCCATATTGGCTAACATATACAAAATGGCGTTTATGATGGGCAAACTTTTTGATCATTTGCAATTTGAAATGTTGACCCAAGCCCGGTCTTACACACACACACTCTTTCACACTAGTTGTGTGTTTGTGTGTGTGTGTTGGAGAGTTTTCCAGCGAATTTAACATAAAAAGTGATTTAAGGGGCGGGCAATTTTCAACATTTTCTCTCCACTGCTGCTCATGGTCCCTTGAAACATTTAATTAATGTTGTATTTTAGACAAAACAAAAAAACCGGAAAACTCTTTCTATGTGAAATAGAGTAAGAGATAAAAAAAAAAAAACAGGAGAAGAAAGAGACCGAAAACCATTTTCATGCCATTTCATTTCATTTCATTTCTATTCATTTCAATTCCAATTTCATGGCTCTGTAATTATTTTGTAGCCCAAAAAAAATGATAAAAGGCAAAAACTATATACTACATACATATAGGATATATCTATGTATGTACACATATGAATGTCGGATAGTGTACTGTCCTCCCTGCACAACTAATCAACTAGTAGTCAATGAAGCAAAAGAGTAAAACAGTTAACAGAAAGGTAAGGAGAGCAAAAGGCAAAACAGGGGGCAAAGTTTATTTCGACAAATGTCAAAGTTGAAAAGGTAAAACTAAACTGCACATTAGGCAGAGGAATTTCAATTCAAATTTAATTAAAAAGTATACCCGGAAGCTGGCTAAGACCATATCGAACTTGTCATACCCTTTTAAAATGACACAGAAAAAAATAATTGAGAATTAGCCAATATATTCAAATTTTGTTAAAATACGTAAAAAAAAACGGAAAGAGGATTTATAATGAAGAACCGAAGATTTATTGCATATAATCTAATCTGAATGACTTGGAATCTTAGTGGTAATGTTTTTGAAAATAAATTAGAACCCAGTGTAGATATTTATTAAAATTTATATGATATAGTAGTGTGATTTTGGTAATATATAAAATTATCAGTAGTTTATACATTGTACTTTATCTTAAAAGCTCAAGAAGAGATACACTAGTAAGCCAGATGGAAACATACCAACTTGCAAATATTCTTCATTAAGTTGACTAGAGACTAGGGAATATATATATATATAAATATATATATGTATATATATATACATAAATATATATATGTTTATATATATACATTTCCTGATTTACTTCATGTTACAAAACTCTCATCAACAAGATTTTGAGAGTAAAATAACACACATTCTTCTTTCAATCTGAAAGTATTTAAAACAAAAATTCCAAGCAATAATTTGCCAAAAATGCAATTAGAATTTTTCTATCAATTAAACAATTTAAAGGCTTAATGAAAATTTTGTTTGTAATTTACATACATGCATAAGTGAAAAGTTTTTTAACTTAATTTCTTTGCTCTACTTTGCAGGCTTTTACATTTTTTTAATTTTTTTTTTTAATTTTACTTATTTGTTGTAATGCTACTGTCCCCTGTTAATTAGTGTATATGTATGTCTGTGTGTGTGTGTGTGTGTGCGACTCTCTATGTTTGTGTGTATGATGTGAATTTATTTCTTGTTGTTGACTTTGTTAACTTGTGTTCTTTGTATGCATGTGTGTGTCAATGTGTGTTTGTGTGCCACTTGGCTTAGTTGGTTAGTTGGTTGCGTTTTTTGGAGCATGATGTTGCTGCTACTGCCACTGACGCTCTTGGGGGTTGTCAGGCTGAGTGACTCTTAAGAGGTTATGTCCTGCTTTGAGAGCTCACAGAAAAAAGGCTTATTTTTATATACATATATTCTTTTTACTAAAAAAGAAAATTTATGGAAAATATATTTTTTTTCTCGTTGTTTTTTTTTTTTTTGACAACTTTAACTAATTGCAAATTGAAAACTTTAACATTAAATAAAAATGGAAAGGCTTCATCTGATATATTTATTTTACCTTCACACAAGCATCAAATGTAACCTTTAAACTGTCAGTGTTTTACCTTCTCAATTTGTTGGAACTCTACGCACGAAGGCTGTCAGGAGGACTTGTCAGAACTATGTATAATAACTTTTCTTTTTTGAGAGTTTCCTTGATAGATTTACAGAGTTGGCGCTATAAATGTTGAAGCCAGTGTTAACAACTTTTAAACTTACAAGCACACACACACACATACACATACATATATATGTATATACACAAATGTATGCATAAGCGTTTATCCGATAGCTTTTTCATTGCACAACTTAATTAGCACTTGTTTTAATTGCCATGAAATTGATTTCGCTAAATGAAATCATTATACATATCTTGTATATTGAACAGGAAAATGCACTTTCTGCTAACTATGATTGGCAATCCAATGAAAATTTACTAAACCAAAGCAGTAAAAAAAATTAAACAAATTCTGTAAAAATTCTCAATTGATTAATTTATGAATTTTCTATTGGGCAACAAATAAAGCATTTTATTCAAAAAACTAAATTTTTTATTTTATTATTAGAAATAGGTTGAATTGAGAAGTTGAGCTATTTTTTGATAAAAGTTTATTTTCTTTACAAAAAAAAACTTTTATTTAAAAAAAATTCATAAATTCAAATTCAAAAATTCTCCTGCAGTTTTTGCTAAGTATATTATATATAAGAATGATCATACGACTGAATTGTGCATTCCATAATATGTATATTAAACTTTGTTAATTTAAAATGAAAAAAAAAAAAACACACAGAATTGATTTAAGCAGCCTTAAAAGTCTGTTATAGATTTATTAAAATATTCACAGAGAATTCACATTGAATTGTTTGTTGGTTTGGTTTATCGCTGTGTCACCTTTTTGAAATTCTAACCATCTGGGTTTAATTTTTTTTTTTTTGCTCTTCTACGCATCCACATACATACATATACCTCGCACACACACACACACAATATTATTTTTGGCATCAAGCAGCCTTTTGAGATTTTGCTGCTACTGCTGCTTGTTTGTTCCTTCATCCTTGCCTTTAGTCATCTGACATCTTCTTCATGCCGCTGCTGCTGCTGCTGCTGTTGATGTTGTTGTTGTTGTTGTTGTTGTTACTGTTGGTGCCGTTGGTGTTGCTGGCACTGTTGTGTCTGCCTGCCACTTGGGCTAAAGTATTTTAACCTAAAAAAAATTTTTGTTAAAAATAGCACGCCAAGGCGCCTTCATTTCTACTTGAACGAACCGAGAAGACTTCAAGTGGAGGCTCTAGAGAAATACGTCACATGTAACCTGCTACAGCCCCCCTACCCTCTCAGCACCTCTCCCGTCACAATACGTATCTTCTTGCCTTTCTCTATCTGTCTTCGTTTCCGAGATGTTGAATTCTTGGCGCATATTATTTGGAATGAGAAAGAGAAAGAAAGTGTGCGAAAGAGAGAGTGTGACATGACCATTAGGTCCGAGCGTTGGGATAAAATATTGTCCAGCAATTTGTCAAGAAAATCATTTCCTTTTCCCCACTAGCCCCTATCCCTATCCATTCTTCTCCTGCTATGCTCTCACACTCTCTTGAGCTCTCTCTTTCTCCCTCTTTATCGCACTCATTCTAATGAAATGTCATTAACATTAAAACAACTTTCAACACTTGGTGACATTTTTCCTTTTTCCCGATGTATGTATGTGTGAAGAAATAAAAAAAAAAATGCCAACGAAAAATCATCATAAAAACTGCCAGAATGGGAGATTTGTTTGTCGCTTTGACTTTTTCTCAATTCTGTTAATGAAAAAAGTTTATACTTGGCTAGGACAACGCCTTTGACAGGGCTCAGGCAGAGAGCTCCATCAACTTTTCATTAATTTATTACACCCTCTGTGTGCCCTTTTAACCACCATCATACCCCACTTCCCCATACAAGGTTGCCCCTTGTTGTCCTTGTCGACCTTTGTCTGGGCCTGTCTTTTGATAATCATTGTAATTTTTGTTTTCCGTTTCGTTTTCCTTTTTTTTTTTTTTTTCATTTTTCGGCTCTTCGATTTCTCTTTGCACTTGTGTTCAATCAATGTTTATGTAGGCAAACAGAACCATAAAAAAAAACCAACAAAAATTATAAGTTTTCCTTTCTGCCCAATGAACTTTGACATTTTCCTTCTGTCTAGTATTTTTGAAGACCACTAATCATTTTTCTTCTTCTTTTCAACTTTTCTTTTTTTCTTGCAGGTAAGTTTTTCATATCGGAGAAATATTTCTTTAACAGATACAAGTGAGACAAAGGTAAATTATATTTGACCAATTTGGTGACCCCGATATAAGAAATAGTTACAGCAGCCTTATAATATATCCATAAATCTATTTTTACTTTGGTAAGCTAGAAATGTGTGTGGGGGGGAGGAGAAAGAGATCAACCATTAGTGTTAAAAGATATTTGACCAATTTGGTGACCCCGACGTTTAATCAAATTTCAATATCTGTCACAGTTTAAGCCCCGTTCAACATTTAGCTTTGCCTTTACTAGATTTTGGCGCGTTTGAAAATCTTGTCATCGGCTTTTGGTCTATACAAATTGCAGAGCTCGCATCATTAGCTTTGTCCGAAAATTGTCACGTTCGGCACACGTGTGTGCGGAAAGCTGCATAATCCCTAGCCTGTCCTGTCCTGGCCTGTCCCGGCCTGTTGTCCCTTAGTCAGTTTGCCCTAACCATATACCCCATCCAATACCCTCCATACGTTTATTCCCTCCTTTGATACACACACGCACACAACACACCTTACATGAACAACAAACTCATGGCAACGGTAAGCGTCCAAGCATAGCCACAGTTAGTGGTTGGCTACTGCTCCTGTTCCTGCTTACTGATGCTTTTGAAAACCGCCAACCTAAAAACCGCTAAGTGCTTCCCTTTGTTGCGTTCTCAATGTTGTACTTGTTCCTTGTTTTTGTTGTGCCGCCGGCTAAAACGGAAGTTTGCTATTATTGCATTTGGCGTTTAACAACACTGTTTTTCTTGTTGTCAGTGTTGTATGCGATGCATGCATGCATATGTGTGTGTACATACATATATATAGTTGGACTATATACATATATATGTACATATATACATATATATAAAAAAGAAGATATTGTTTTGCTTCTCTTCTATCCCTGCGCCATTCTAAGCTGATTTTCCTGACGACTTTCACATGAAACGTGCTTGGCATAAATCGTTTAGAAGAGACGACAGCGATGGCGAGGGGTGTTGGAAGGTGTATAGGAAGGGGTAGGTAAGAAGCATCCTTATATCCCCTTCTCTCACAAACATACTCGTATATATATCGTTTGACCCCTCTAGCAAAACACAGAATGTTGATTATGTTTTAGTTTAGTTTAGGTATTTTTTTTTTTCACCATTTTTACTTTAGCGGAATAAAAGTTACTCAGCTCATTTTATAAGGATTTCACGATAAATATATATACATATATACAACGATATGATATTTGTGGTGTGTGGTACGCTCATAATCTAAGTGATTTGTGATATGTATTCACTATAGCAATTTTATGGCAATAAAACTGTGCAAGTGAGGAGGGACAGAAATGAAATCATATGAGAAACTACTTTAATACCAATGGCACTTAGAATTTTGTTAGAGTTTCATCCATATTATTGCTATTATTATTATTAGTTATAAATCTATCTAGGATTTCTAGATTTTTCAAGAATTTTTCTTCTTCTTTTGATTGTGTGACAAACCCTTTCAAGTGGCCATGTAAAGCACTTAACTAGTTTTTCTTGCTGCGCTTTGAAAGAATTTGAATTTGTGCGTCGTTTTACAACTTTATTTTGCATATGAATAATGTTTTCCAATCATAAAAAAAAAAAAATAAAACTACGAAATCCATTTGAAAATTGAAGGTACACAGTGGCACACCTTTGAAGCACGAAACCACCACCACCAAACATGTGTGTTTGTGTGTATAAATCAAAAACTGTTGCAAAATGTTGAAAATGTTGCATTCTTTAGACATTATTTTCATTTTTTCTGCCTTTGACCCCTTCCTCCCTGACCAGAAAGAGAAGAAGAAAACACGCCATCAGATAAAATATCAGTGAGAAAAGGGGATGACAAGGCTGGTAAAAGAAGAAGAAAGAGGGGAAGATGAGAGGGAATCAGGCACATAAAATATATCTGTGTGTGTGTGTGTGTGTCAGAATGCATTTGCCTTTCAGCCAAGCACGTACAGTCGTCACAGCTGCACTTTGGCTATGTTTTTAATATGCTAAGCACTTTTTTATGCATTTTACAACACTATCAAAATGTGTCTCTCACTCGCTCTTTGTGTTTGCGTGTCTGAGTGTGTATGTATATATATATACATATGTGTGTGTGTGTGTGTGTGTGTGGCTGACAGTCAATATTGCGACAAGTCACAAATGTGCATATCAATGGATGTGTCAAAAAACGTTGCCGAGAGTTAATAATACATACATAGGGAAGTGGATGTGGAAAAGAGATGGGTTTAGTTGGGAGGTGACATGTCGAATAGCATAACTGAAGGATCACAGGAAGAGAGCGGAAGGGGAGCAAAAAAAAAAAAAAAAAAATAGGAAGAAAATCCACTTTGAGCCACTCCAAATGCAGCTGCAACTGCTAAGTGCATTGCGAAAAATGTCAATGAAGTAGAAATGGCAGAAGATGTGACCTGACTCCAACTCTAACTCCAATGACTTAGCTCCAGTTCCAGATTATGATACAGTCGAACATTGAGTGAAGTTTTCTTTTTTTTTTTTGTCCTGTCCTATCCTATCCTGAACCGTCCGTCCTGCCTCCCCTTTGGCTTATTCCGATTTGCTTTTGGCATTTTGTAAGCATTTCAGTTTAGTTACAAATATTTCAACTTTTATATTTAGCAAAGTCAACTAGATTAGAAGGGAATGCTTGGCTATTATTATTATATATTGGGTGGATGAAAAAAAATTATATGCCAATTTATTTATTGAAATTTCAAAATAAAGAAAAATAGGAGAAGGCTAAAATTTTTTATGGTATACGAAAAATTGTATATTCTATATAGAAAATCTTTACCAAAATATTAAGTAATAAAATCGAGCTTAACTTTAAATGTTAAATAATACATTTGATTTCTCTAAACAAATTGTTTATGAAATTCAAAACATTTTACTCAATAATTTCCATTTATTTCAATGAATTTTGATTTGGGAAATCTAAACCCAAGTGATTTTGGTTTTGTATTGAAATTTCTTACTGCCACTTTTCGTTTGAAATGTGAATTGATGCACACAGCGGGACCTGGGTGATAGTGGAGAAGGGGGGATGTGGGGGAGGGCCTTCTAATATGTGCACATGCACACGCCCATTTTGCATAGGATTCTAATAATTCATCTTCATGTTTCGTCTGTGTGCTATGCTACTCATTCATTTTTTACTTACCACCACCCTTCCCTTGACTGCCACAAAGTTGCCTTGCCACCGCTGCTTCTTCTTTGTAAAAGTATTTTTCTTTCTGTCTATCTGGGTGGATTTTTTTTTTTTTGCCTTTTTCTTGCTTTGTTGTTGTTGTTGCAACTTTTGCGCTGCGCTCAGCTTAGCTCAGCTGCCATTACCAAAATTTTCCTTTTTTTTTTTTGTGTATTTTGTTGCTTTTTCTCTCGACGTTTTGCATATCTGTGTTTGTGCAGCATTTTTTTTTTGTTGTTTCTTTTTTGCTTTCTATCTAACTCTGAGTCATGTGTGTGTGATTCTGTGTGTGTGTGGCAAGATGGTGGTGCATGTGGACCCTGTAAGTATGCAATGCTTTCTGTTACATTTTTTGGCAAAATTGGAAAATAGTTTCTCCCGTTTTTTCTTCTCTTTATCGACTTATTGTCTATGAGTGTGTCTGTGTGTGCATGTGTTTGATTTTCCGACTGACTCGATAGGAAATGTTCATTGTCTGCTCATGCCACGCCCATTTATTTAACAAGAGGCACAAATAATTCGCATTTGTGGTGGCATAACTAAAGAAAAAGAAAAAAAAGACCCAAAAATGGTTTTGTTAATAATAAAATATTAAATTTTGTTTGAATTTCTTTTTCATCTTTGCAGTAATTTTTTTTAGCACAACGAGCATCTGCTGCACTTGCATTGGCAAATCCACATAAATTTTCATATTTTCCAAAGACACTTTTCAATTGCTTTATATCCACTTGTGCATTTCCTTTGCGCCAATTGCACTTTGCCGACTGCAGCAGCAGCTGCTGTTCCCGGTTACTTTTGCCAAATCTCCCTCCACCCACTCACCGATTCTACTCAAAAAAAAAAAAAAAACTCATGACAATGGAAAAGTATATCAATTTTGTTTTGAACTTTGTAACGGAATCTAAAGATTTTAAGGAACTTTTTTTTTGCAATAATTTTGGAGGTGATCGTACAGATAATTAATTGGTTAACTGATTAATCAATCCCTTTTGAAAATAATTAGAATATGCCAATTTCACATTTCAGTAAATCAATAAAAAGGGCATACACAATTCGTCATGACTAAGTCAGCCTGTTCTTTTTGTGTTTTTTTTTTTTTTTTGTTATTTTTTGGCATCATCTGGCCACATTTCATATTCGACATTCTTAGCCTGGCATTTCTCTGCTCGCCTGCCTGCCTGTCAGCTGTGCCATCTCCCAAGCCTCGTTTCCTGTCGTCCTGTGTTTCTGTCTTCCTTTTCTTTCTTTTCATTTTTTTGTCTGTTTTTTTTTTTTTTTTTTTGGCGCCTCCCTTAAGTAGTTTTTTTTTCTTCCTCCTGGTGATGTTTTTTTTTTTTGTTCAGTTCTGTGAGATGGAATTTCGGTTTAGAGAGAAGTATTTTTTGTGCCCATTTTCCGTTTTAAGCACTATTGATAGTTGAACTGTGCGGCAGCTACTTTGCCAGCTGCTCCTATTGCTGCCACTGCCGCTGCTGTCGGTGAATGGAAATCCCTTTTTCTATCTTTTCCCATTTCTGCCACTTCACATCAAAAGTATTTACGTTAAATTGAACTTTGGTGTTTGAAATTTTTAGTTCCTTTTGCCTCATCTCCTATTCGTCTCGTATTCATTGTCCTCTTGCTTAGCCACCATTTTTTCTTTTTTGCTTCCTTGCGGCTTTGTCTCTGCATTATCTAGTAAAAAGAAGAAATTGTTGACACTTTCAGTCAGCAGGCAAAGCTATTTTTATTTGAATTCCAAACTGAAGAGAAATTGTATAATTTCTCCACAACATTTTTCTCACCGCATTCTTAAGCAAATTAAAAAGCCAGATATAGATATATATATAAACATATATACATATATATATATATGTATAGATATTCGCTGTGGTTTGGCTTTTTAATTTCAGCAAATCAACATTAAAATGCCGACAGCGGAGAAGATGGCCACAATCTTTGGACAGAAGTTAATGTTGCATAAAGTGGAAACACAAGAAAGGACAAGAAATAAATTACTTTAAAAGCATAAGAAATAAGAAAAACTAAAAAAGAAGTACAAAGAGTTTCTGCAAAAGCAGTAAAATAGACGAATATAAAAATACTCTTATGAAAAAAGTGCAGTTAAAACATATTGAAAATAATTTGAAATGCTCTAAAAATGGGTTTAATATTGCAAAAATATGTTAAGAACTTTTTGTTTATACTAAAATAAAATGCAATGGCACTTCCTTTTTACAACAGGATGTGCAAAGGATCTTCTTTAGAGTTATTGAATCTCAATTTTAGATTCAAAATTAAATTGATCGGGAAGAGTACAAAAATCGGAGACTGACTTCCTAAGTGTCTTATGTCAGACTGATGACAATGGGGCGTATGCTTAATATAGATATGTATATTGTATATATGTATGTGTAGATATATTTTTGTTTAAGTATATGTAGAGACGATGATGAAAAAACAAAAAGGCGCATAAAGAAAGGGGGGAAAGAGCAGCTGCAGCAATTGCAAGAAGATAAAGTATAAAACATAAGTAGATAGATGAGTGGCTGCTGCTGCTGTAGTTTAGCAAAAAAGGAATCCAAAACCGGAAATGAAAAGTGGCAGTTGAAAGAGTGAGAGAGGGAGAGGGAGAGAGAGGGTGGTTGGTTTAGTGGGAGGGGTAGGCGATATGGTTGTGGGTGGGGGTGATGGTCCAAAGGAATGGCATAAGGCAGAAGGTTGCACAGCTGCAGCAAACACTTTGTCCATGTGTCGGTGTCTATGTCTATGTCTCTGTGTGTGTGTGTGCGTGTTTGTCTATGTAATGAGGGCAATTTAAGGGCACTTGAAGCAATTCAATTCTCACATACACACACACACACACTTATACACTCGAATAAACGTTTTCGTGTGGCACATATAAAAGTGAATGGTCGGTCTGCTCCTAGCGCTGCTGCTGCTGCTGCTGCTGCTCAAACTGTCCCTCTGTCTCTAAGTGAACGAATGATAGGGGCAAAGGGGTAGGGTCAGGCGAGGGAGCTAGAAAGAGGAAGGTAGATGGTAGCCGGGGCAAGTTTTTAGTGTTATTAATATGCATGCAATGCCTTCTGCTCTTATATGGCCTCTGTCTCTCGGTCTATCTCTCTCTCATGCTGTTGCCGCCATTTTACATTTTGCCGCCGCCATTGCATCCTCCATTTTACCTCTTACCCGCTTTCAGTTAGCAGCTGCATGCATCATCCTCTATCCTCCATCGAGTGCTGCCTGCCGCCTAGTAATATTAAGTGCCTGGGCCATGGGGTTATTAACCCATAACTGGGCATATCTACATGTGCTTAACTAAGCCCCAAACCAACAAAAAAAAAATATAACAAAAAAAAAAAACGAACAAAAAAAATAAATAGGAATCCAAACAAAAAAAAAAATTTTTTTTTAAATGTTCCCATTTTTAGATGCATTAATGGATTATTTTCGGCTACGGGTTTTACCATTGTGCAGCTGCTCTCTCGAGCAGCAATTGTCTCTTCTTTACTCCTCTCCCCACCCCCTTTTTCTAGTTATTGTTCCATTTTCATATATGTATGTATGTATGTATGTATGAATTTTGGGTAAATAAAAATTTTATTTACATTTAGCAAAATGTTATTAAAAAGAATAACTGAGGTAAGGTAAGGCAATTAACTTTTCAGTTATAAGTACCCATTGAATAGTTTTTAGAATACTATTTTAAATAGAATTTCCCTTTATGAATAAAGTTTGTTATTAAAAATGCATTTCAAATGATGTAATAATTATTTAACAACGGAAAGCTGTAAGTTACATTTATCTTTCTTTTCTTATTAGGTAATGTCTAAGTTATAGGATGAATTGTTGGCTAATTGTTTGTCTTTTTATATTCAGCGATCATTATCATACGATTTATCATGTATACGCAACGTAGGACTCATACACAAGGAGTCAGTTTATGGCATATTTGTAAGGCTAAGGATAAACAAATATTCCATAGCCACAATTAGAAGGCTGGTTGACAATTTCCAAAACACAAAAAAAAAAAAAATTCCAATTAATTTGTTTTCTTTGCATCATAATTAGAAAGGAAAATGTCAGCCAGTTTTCAGGTTTTGTCTGGGTTTCCGGTTCATGAAATTTTCGCTTCGAGCTGACAAGCAGAACAAGCACAACAGTACAAAGACAGAAAAAAGCAACAAAAAAAGGGGAAAAGTACTGAAAGGAAAAAGGAAAAGGAGACCCAAATGTATTTGTAATGTAAGAAGATGGAAAAGGAAGAGGCAGCAGCTTTGGCGTATTGTAACGGGACGAGCAAATACAATTAAAAATTATGCTACATGCCACAAACATGAACATACATACATATGTATGCGTGTATATGTTTGTGTATACATGTCAGAGTGTGTATGTATAGTATGGGTATGTATATCTGTATGTGTGTGTGTGTGTGTGTGTGTGTGTGCTTTGGTGTGTGGTTGCCTCTATTACTGTCAAAACTAAAATTGCGAGGGGTTTCTTCAAAGTAATTTACACTAAATTACATGCGAGCACAAGTACAAAGCTCTCACATACACACATATGTCTGTCCCTCTGTATGTGTATTTGTGAGTGTGTGTGTGTGTGTGCAGCGGAAACAAAATAATGAAGCGAGCTTTTGTGCGCACACGAAGATGTACAAGAGGAAAAAATACAAGTAGAAAAGGAGAAGATGGACGACAGACGGCGCGAATTGTGCGTTGTGTCATTTTACCCCTCTACTACTTAACCCCACCCCACTACCCACACCTTAACTCATCCCACTCCTTTTAGGCCCTTAGTTTTCTTTGTGTATATAAAACTGTGTGTGTATATGTGTGTGTGTGAGCGTTCTTCTTCTTTTGTGTTTGTGTGTCGACGTCTGTTACTTTTGTTTTTCCACCCCTTTTCTTGTTCGTTCTTCTGTTTTTTTTTTTTATTTTTCCTTTTTTTTATGATTTTTATTTATTTTTTTTTTTTGCTACTGCTCACACGTTTTGTAAATTTACTTTTCATTCTGCTTATGAGGCACAATGCTTTTTTCTCTTGCTATTTTTCCTCGATTTTCTTCTCTTTCTGCTTCGGTTCGTTTCTTTTTTTACCGTATTTTTTTTTTCTTTTTTGTCGTTTTTAGTTTGTTAATGAAATGTAAATTTGTTTAAAAAATTAATGCAAAACAAAAAACCCGCGAACGAGATTTACCCTTACCTTTTTATTTTGATATCCTGCAAATAACCAAACATATTTGGGGCATATTGACGTTTCTCCTTCATTTTTTTTTTATATAAAATTATAAATTAAAATATTTTAAAAGCATCTATTTAAGACTTGAAATGAAATATTGGATTTTCGAACTGTTTCAAGTTTGGCTAAGATTATATGGTAAATAGGTGCTGGGTTATATTAATGTTTTTGGGGATTTTGGTTATAATAATTAAAAAGATAGAGAAGTATTATCGTTATAAACAATCCGAAAGGATAAATATATTCATTAGACTTGACAGGACCTTTATAAAGTAGCTGCATTTATCCTGGACAAAATGATTAAAGTTCAAGACAAACATACATATATCCAAAGACTGCAAATATTATTATTATTGTCGATATAATTCTTCAGCTATTTCATTTATTGCTTAGTATTATGTAGTCGTTGCTTTCATCGTGTAAATATTCCTTTTATTCTCTTGACTCTAATTAATTTCTGGTTTGACCTTTTGCCTAGTGACCTGAAGATGTTGATGATGAGAGGATGAGATTTCTCTTCATTTGTCAAAAGCTGCTTACCTTTTTTTTTTTTGTTTTTTGCCTGTTGTCGTGTTTTTTGGTTTTGTCTTTTTGTTTCTTGGCCTTTGACTGGTTGCTCTTCTTTTTTTTTTTTTTGCTGTTGTTTCTTTTGATATTTTTAGCTCGTTGACAGTTTGGTCGACCAAAAGCCGATTTATGTTCTGCCATTTCTGTGTCCTTTTTAAATAAACGTTAATTTTTAATGCCAAATTGAACATCCGTTCACAAGTTGTATAATTTTGTTCCAGATATTCTGTTCTTCATTTGCTTCTCCTTCTTGAATATCCTTTTTT
Organism: Drosophila emarginata; assembly: GCA_037075365.1. NCBI lineage: Eukaryota > Metazoa > Arthropoda > Insecta > Diptera > Drosophilidae > Drosophila > Drosophila emarginata. The sequence goes on from JBAMCD010000296.1 coordinate 3,430,433, forward strand.
TTTCCTTCATTTTTTCTTTATTCTTATGTTTTGTTTTCTGTTTTCATCCAATTTTTATTTGCATTTGATTTTTATAGCCTTCAATCAATTGCAGCTGCTGCTGTTGCTTATAAAAATTCTGAATTATTAAATCAAAATCCGAGCAGCATTGCGCAAATGTCGTTCATCCATTTCCATCAACCTGCCTCTCTCTCTGTCTCTGCTTACCCCTCCCTTATCCATTCGCACACCCACCGAATTTCTCCCACGTTGTCTGCAAATAATTTCCCCCGAATTACATACAAATATACTTTTTCCCAGTGACTTTTCGGTTTATGTATTATGCATTTTCCCTTTTTTTTCTTCATTTTCATTCACAATTCTCGTTTCTGATTAAAATTCTTGGAAATATGAAATTATTTCCATTCCGTTCCATCAGAATTGGTTAACAACTGCAAAGGATAGCTGAGGTAAGCTGTCGAATGAATGACTGGGCTGAAGGGTGTATATACATACATACATACATACATATGTATGTCGGTGCCAGGGGTAGATGGTAAATGGGAAAAAGTTTGAAAGGACTTTCAGCTAAAATTCAATAGAATTTTTTGATTGCTAATGAAAGTTAAAGTACATAAAACCCTCCAAATAATTATTTTACAAAAAAAATTGAATCAAATCTCGTAAATATTTCATTTATTTTATGCAATTAAATCGCAATCAATAGAATTGAAAAGTAAGAGAAACGAAGTAATTATATAAATTCAATTGAATCGATATTATTTGTAAAACTAGTTTATCTAAAATAACTTTAATAAGTAGTTGTTAATTTATATATTTTATTTAACACTCATCTCAATCAGAATATAAAGTTCAACTCTAGCTTTCAATATACATATAAATGTAATTTCAGTATTATGTATGTGATTTTCATGTCAAAGAAATTTAATCCAATTTCTATAAAGTGAAAAGTAATCACACACATATATACATACATACATACATACATACATATATACGTATATATTTTTATATACAGATGGAATTAAACAAAATGTGATTGCCATTTTAATGTGTATTGTATGTGGTCTAGGTCCCTGGAATCGCATTCAAATGTTTGTCACAATATCAACTTTGAAGTCGTTTGATAACCAAATAAGAAAAAAAAAAAAATTTTCAATTTCAATACCATTAGCTTTTTCCTTCTTCACTGACACCTCGCCTCCCCCGTCGCTCTTGTCATCGAAATTTAAAAAAGAAGCCAAAGCTGTGAAGAAAATACAACAACGACAACAACAAAAAAAAAAAAAGGAAGGAAAATGAAAAGAAAAGGAATATATATGTATATTGTATATATGTATGTACATATATATAGAAGCAAAATAGAGAAATGAAAGAAAAACCTCAACAGCTGGTCTCGGCATACACACACACACACACACACACATACACACACAAACGCGAACAAACGAAAAATCAACACAAAATGACGGAAGTGTTGATAAAAGAGTCACAAAGGCAAAAAGAAAAACCAACTTCACATATGGCAGAACACACAAAATGTTTCCTGAACGTTGGCCAAATGACCAGGGACAAGAATGGGTATGGTTAAGGGTAATGGCAACACTAGCGTTAGGGGGGGAGGTGTATGGGTAAGGGTCTGGATATTGGTGTGCCAGATGATTGCAGAGGATGGCTGGATAAAGGATCGAGTATGGGTACCCGTTTATAATCAGTTCACGCCCTTAACAAACGACAAACTCATCAAGTTTTAATATTATTGACAGGACAGGACACTGAACAGGACTGAATAACCGTTCGTCGGATGGATATACCGACAGATCGACGACCCAACGACCAACAATGATGATGACAATGACGATGACAATGTAGATGACGTTGACAATTATCGTTAGAGGTTTTTCAGGTTAACTCCACAATTCATTCCATTTCCAAATCATTCTCACTCCTCCTCCTTTCCCTCTGTCTATCTCTAGATTTTCCTTTCTTTGCCTTATCGCAAATGACACATGTTATAGCGCATATAAAAAAGACCAAAAAAAAAAAAAAGAAGAAGCTAAACCAAAGGATGAAATTTACATTTAAATTGAAACGAATTGTCTATACACTTGTGTAAATAATCTAACCTATAAAGTAAAGTAAAGAAAGTAGAGAATTGACTTGGAACTTAATTTTAGCCAAATGTTCTCATTGAAATGAATATACCTTTTCTTTGTTAGGGTAAACAAATAAGGAAAACGGGGGTAAAAATGAAAAAAAAAAAAAAAAATTGAAAACTGTTTGCAAAGTTTATGCACTTCTTGCACTTTATAACCAACAATGATGGCGATGATTATTATTATGATGATGATGACGACTAGGTCTCCTCATCCCAGCAGTACCACCTTCCCCTCCCCGCCCCACCCCTCATCACTCTCTCTGCTCTTCTGTGTTGGAAAATTATTCAATTGAAATACTCTGTGTTTGTTCTGTTCAGTTAGTACTTTCTGGCTTGCTTTTTTTGTGGCCAGAGCAGACCTACAACAAACAGAACCTCGATTCCTTTCCCCTCTACCTCCTCCTCCTCCTCCTCCTCCTCCTCCTCCTGCTACCTTCTCCCTTTCTTCATAGATAAACATTGTCAAAGTACAAAAAAAACAACAGAGAGAGAAAAAAAAAGAAAGAAAACCTCAAATTACACACACATCAGAGGAAGAGAGGTGAAGTAAATGTAGGTGGTACTTGGGGCGTGGCATTCGCTTCTCCCTCTTTCTCTGTGTCTATGTCTCTCCCTGATGTTTGTCTTTCGTGTTCTCGTACGTGGCAAAAAATGCATTGGCTTGGAATTGACAAGTCGGTTAAACTAACAATATTTGAATAGCAGAGAAAAAGCAGCCCTGGGATAATGCATTTGGCCCTGACTGCACTCGGTTTACTTTCTCTAACAAATCCTGGCTAATGACAGTTCCATTCAATGGGTAAGGGGGGGAGGGACACACAAAATGGTCTTGCAATTATTTTTTGACATGCCCCTAAAAACTAAAACAAAAAACAAAAAAAATAAGAAAAAAAAAATGAAAAGTTTTACAGTTTTTGTTTGATTTTAAAACAACAAAAACAATTTGTTCAACAGGGCAAAGAAAATTCTCAATTTGAGATACTTGGAACCAAATAGAAACCAGTTACCAGTTAGCAAAGTATTTATTGATCATACGATATATGTATGCACATATATGTATGTTATATGCCACTCTGTAAATAAAAACATAATCCGATAAATCGTTGGCTAATAATTATATAGAAATGTTTATTAGTTTTCTATTTCTGTTTGCGGTTTTATGATTGTCACTCCCAACCCCTCCTATCCTTTTTGTCTAATTCCGAAGGCATTATCTTTATGACCCCTTACGCTTTTACTGTTGTAGGAGCAACCAAATTGCATTTGGAGTCGTTAAAATTCTTCAACTGTACACACATTTTAACAATTGTCATTGTACATAGTTAAAAGATACAATAAAATTTACACTTGTCACTTTAATGATGACTAGAAGATGAAGACCAAGACAAAAAATACAAAAAAAAAAAAAAAATGAAAATGGGAGGACAACGACGAGTGCGAGGGCGATGGCAAGTAATGGCAAACTTTTTATGGGCCACTTGATGAGAGACGAAGATACTTTTCCCAATGATGATGATGATGATGATGATGATTTTGATGATGATTATAACAATGATGATGATGCATTTTACTTAACTAGTGATTAAAAATTCAATGAAATTGTTAAGAAAAGTTTTCTTCTTCATACTGATGCGAAAAGTTGGTGTACAATTCAATTAAGGAAGGTTACGTTCATCATCAGTAATAAGTAAAAAAAAAAAAACAAAAAAAAAAACTAAGGTTCGATTATATAGTAACCATATGGCTGGCCTTTATGCTGATCAAGAGCTAATACATTTTCTTTGAACGACATTTGTCTACCCCTTTTATTCATTCTTCAAAAATGAGCCAAGGATATTTGTGGCAATACAAGAAAAAAATTAAGATGAAGCAAAAGAGAAATCATCCATTCCATAGCTGATTCTACAACTACAGTGGTAATAAAATCGTCTCGTTCAAAAAAGACTTAAAGGCGCCAGTTGGGTCATAAAAATTGTGAGCCGTTTTTACTTACATACTTTTCCGGGAAAATGCGTTGCCGTCCTTCGATTGACATTTGCAAGAAGAGCAACAACAAGAGAAAAATGTGAAAATAAAAAAGATTGCCTGGCCTGGCCTGGCATCTCCTGTCCTGTCCTGTCTTGGTATCCTACTGGTTTGGGTTATCTTTGCCTTTGGTTGGGATTTTTGGTTTCGGTTTTGGTTGAGTTATATGACAATTCGCTTTAACTTCTTTCCATGCGTTCCGTTTTTTGGTCATGAAAGTTTAATGAGTCCAACTGATGCCTGTCAGAGCCATAAACTCCACAAAAGGGGAGAGAAAGAAAAAGATTGAGAGAAAAACACAAAGATACACAGATACAGAGAGAGTAAGAGTGAGAGTGAGAGGAGAAGTCAGAGGGGGGAACCTCTTAATGTTGTCGCTTATGAGATGAAATTTGTTGCTGATTTCGTTGATTTTTTTAATGTTTTATTTTTCTCTTTTTTAACGTGCGGTTTTTCGCTTTAGTCTTTAACAAAATGTTTAAGGTAAACATGAATTTAACATAATCTTTGCATATCTTTGGGGGCTTCGAAATTTAATTTCATTACATATTTGTAGCAGATGCAACTTGATATCGATTTAGATTGTGGAATATACATTTTCCCTTAATTTTCCATTCTATCTGAAGTTAGCTCCTTAAATGCACTTTCGATACTTGTGCAAGAAGGAAAGTTTTGCATTTATCTGATTAACTTTAACTATTTATACCATGGAAATCTAGTTATGTCATCATCTAAATGGAATCACTTTAAATTTATTTTACTTATTCGTATACATATATATTTGCATATTTTCCATTTACAAAATATTGTAATTAAATTTCATTTTGTTTCATTTCAGGTAAGTTAATTTCGTTAAAAATTAGTTGACTTGACTTATTTGGGTAAGTTTTGAAAGGGGCAAATATAGTGAAACCGAAGACAACACAAAACTTCAAACTCATCTAATTCACATTCGCCTCAATTCATATCCCATATCCATATATATATATGTATATATACATATATCTTTCCTTCTCACACACTCTCTCTCTCTCTCTCTGTCTCTGTCTCTGTTGCTTGGGTCCATTATCCATTAAACCAACTGCCAACCGCACATTTGTCAAAGCTAATTGCCAGTCACCCTTGGAGCTGACACGCAGCATACACCTATCCGACAACAACAACAACAACAGCATGAATGACAAGAAGAAGAACCACAACAACAGCAGCAGCAACAGCAACAGCAGCAACAGCAACAGCAGCAACATAACCAAGGCTCAGCAGGATATAGACACGCATCCTGGCAAGGCTGGGCGGTTGACTGGCTGGATAGCTTTGGCTGGTGTGAATGTTTCTTCTCTTGATTCAATGGCATGCTTGGATTTTTAATGGGTATCCCCTTCATATCTCATTCAGACACCCAACCACCCAACCACCCATCCATCCAACCACCCAGCTACCCTAAACAAGTAGAGCCTATCGAGAAAATATTTTTGCACAAGGTTTTTTGTTTTCGGGTCTATACACACGTTCGTTTCGTTCATTCTCATAACTTTTGCCACAGACAACATCAACAGCAACACAGAAAATCGATGGCTACATATATGAAACTTGTTGAGATTGAGATTCGACAATTGTACACTGATAGAAAAACAAATTTTGATATTAAAGAGAACTTTTAAATTATATATTAGTAGATCGAATATTTTCGATGAAGGTAAATTAAGTGATAAGGATGGAAAAATTTGCTCTTTAAGTTCAACATTCTCAAGCAGTTGGAACCTGCTAGTCAACCTATTTATTCTCTATACGTTTTCTTGATTCTATTTTTCTTTTTTTAAACTAGTTCCAATTCATTTGTTTTTATTTTTTTTTTCTTTTTTTACATTTAACATTCAGTCAAGACGTCCCTTTTTTGGGCATTAAAATTATGACCAGTTGCAACTAATTCGAACATGCTTGAAAAGTAATTGGCAATCTGTGAAGAACCAGTTTAATGTTTAGCCATTATGGAACTAACACGGAATCAGTTTGTGACCAGTTTCAATTGTCGATTTAGTTTTGAAGGACGTTCCAATTTAATATCAATTTAATGTAAGATGTGTTTCAATCTATGGTTTCTTCTTTATTTGAAGGCTATGAAAAAGGAAGCTTGAATAATATTGGAAGTAGTTGGTTGATGTTGTTAAAGTAATATATTTGTTCAACACTATATTTTGAAGCGTTGTTCAATACTTGGAAACCATTTTTTAACCAATTTTAAGGACATTACAAAACAAATTTATTTTCAAACCCTTCAGTTATTTGTCATCATAAAGGCCTTTTGATTCATTTCCGAATAATCCTTAATTTTTGGTTAGAATTTTGGTATATTTTAACTTTTTTCTCAGTGTTGGACAAGATTGCGGAGTATAGAAAATCCTTTTTACCTGCATGTGTAATTTCATGTATTTTTAATGCAAAACCATGAAAATATATCAAGGTGTCTATGGCCACCGCCTGCCTTCTTCTATGACGATGACGATGTGGATATTAATCATGTTTAAACATCTGCGTAGGATGGAGCAGGACGATGGACAACATAGCATAGCATCACATAGCATAGCATCGCATCGCATCCTTCTGCTTAGTTACTAAGACCCAAAAATCCATTTATTTCGGAGGCTAACTAGTTAGAAAGACTGAAATAAGTGCTGGGCAAGTGAAAAGTGGGAACGAAAAACCACAGACGTATGTATGAACCAGGCTGGGACACGACTAATAGTTTTCCTTGTTTTCTTTTTCTACCTCAACCACACTCCCCCCTTAGCCCTAGGCATCCAACACATACTACTTTACTTGCTCTGGGTGCGTAAAATCCTTGGCTTCAAGTGCGAGTTAGTTACCCCTTTTTTTTTGGGTTTCTTTTTCCCCTTCTTTTTTTTTTTTTTTTTTTTTGGCCACTTTTCGGTTAAGTCTGGCCGCAGGGCTAAGCTTATGAGAACTGGTTGTAGAGTATGTAAAGCAGTCAAATGATTGAGCATACCTGGGCAATGCCTTCTTCAGCCTCAACAATGTCACCATTTTTTGGGGCTCCCTTTTTCACTTGCTGGGGCCTGCTAAGCAAAACCACTAAACATGAAAATTAGAGAAGGTGAAATTGCACGAAATGAGTTTAGGCATGTATGTATATATAGAGAGGGGTGTGTGTGTGTGTATTAGGGACAAAACCATATTTACATGTCGTTCTGCTGACTATGTGTTGGTATGTGCTGGATTCTCTTTTACATTCTGTGTACCACAGCCTGGCAGGTATAATGGCCATTTGAAGGCATAGCAAGGCAAGGAAAGGCGTAACGAGACAGTGGTGTAGCATAAAAAAATACAATTGTCAGGGGGATAAAAGAGAAAAAATTTTATAAATATAAAAAAAATTTATTTTCAAAAATTTGACTTTTAAAACCTAGAAAATTTTTTAATACATTTTGTAGATAGATAAATATGTAATTACTTTATTTTATTCTCTTTGTGTAAATGAACTTTAATTCATTTCCTTATTCTGGTTTTATTTATTCATTCCATTCTACTTTTAATGTTATTACAAGAAAATTTGTGTTTCTTTTTTCTTTTTAAAAACATTTATGTAAAAAAGTCATGTTTCTATCATTCTTTTGTTTTTGAAAATAATTTTTTCTACCATATACCGATTTAGCATCCTTGGTTTTTTCATTTGTTTTGTTTTGTTTTTTTTTTTTTTCATTTTACTTCATTCTCCAAAACTTTTCACCTTTTACAGCTTACTAAATAATTTATCATCATTTTTCTTTGGCACACAGACACACACACATAGAGATATATATATGTATATATATAAACGAAAAACTTTTCAACTTTTTATCTTCAATTTCTCACCTCAGCGTATATACTACGACTGCCTGTCTCTTCCCTCCCTCTCTCTATCTCTCTCTCTCTCTTTCTTCCCCCACTTAGCTAAGCCACTGGGCTTACGTTTAAGCGTAGGCAAAAGGAAAAACCAAAAAAAAAAAAAAAGAAACGAAACGAAACGAAAGAAAGAATGCCTCCTCCGGAGGTAATAACAAAGGTTCTCTCAGTATGTGTGTGTGTGTGTGTGTGTGTGTGTGTGTAACCTTGATGAGTAAGTTGGCGTAGGCTCATAAAACGCGTCGTATTGTACATAGTAGGAGGGGCTGGGTGGCAGGTGGTTTAGTGTTAGGCTTTTGGTTGTGGATTAGATCCAGCTACTTGTCAAGTCTAAGAGCTGCAAAAAAGGAACGTATACGGTAGAAGGAAATGGTTGAATTGGGTTGCCGTTCTTTCGTTTCACACAAACATACATACATATGTATGTACACACACACACACACATACATACATACATACATACGCATGTAAGAGTGTAAGTGCGTCAATTGGGAAAGGGGGTGTAGAAATTGGATGTAGTAGCAAAAGAGAGTGAAAGAGAGAGGGGCGGGGGTAAGGCATAAGGGTTACGATAGGTACCCGCATGATGCCACTTTCAGTTGACCATAAACATGGCTAAAAACTGCAAAGTGCATAAAAGTATCTTTGTGTATCTGTAAAACTTTTGAGTTGGCCTTTTTTTTTTTTCTCAAAAATCAAACGACAAAGCCAGATTTTTCTCTAAAAGAGAGACAGAGAGAGGGAGACAAAATATGAGTCCGAAAGAGAGAGAGAGAGTAAGAGAACTTTTTCTCTGCTTGGATGCCCTCTTCTAACTACTCGGCACTTGTCAAGCAACATTCCAATTTATTTTATTTTTGTTTTGTTTCATTTTTTTTTTTTTCTGTTAAGATACACTTGCACAAAGGTTACATTTATTTTGAGCAGCAATTTGTTATTATAAAGTTAAATTTATCTTTAATTAAATTTGCTTCAATCAATTTGTTATTCAAAATTGAAAAGTTTTCTGTATTTTCATAAAATTTTTATTATTTTAGCTTAGAATACCTTAAGAACCTTAGTATTAGCTTTATTCGAGATCGTTCAGTGTAGGTTATAGACATTTAGCTAGGGTAAAGTGTTTCAGGATGAAACTATTCTCTTTGACCAGTCTACCCCTCTCCCTCTCTCTCTCTCTCTTTCTCCATCGTTCTCAGTCACTCGCTTAATGTTCTTCTGTTCTCCATTTTCTGCTTCTTTTACCCTCTCTAACTCTCTAGTGTTTTTTCTATCCCTGTGTTTACGGTACTTTTTGTCTAGTTTTTCAGCTAGTTGAAACGGCCTTCACTGGCATTTTGGCTAAAACGAACGAACGAACGAACAAAAAAAAAAAATAGTTGTTGGCCTTCTTTATCAGATAAACCAACCGCCTCTTAAGTCCAAGTTAGGTTTCATTTTCATTTTTTTTTTTTTTTTGTCTTTGTCTTGTCAACTTTTTGTGTTCAGCTTCCTTTTTTTAGACTTGGGGCGGCTTTATCTTTTGACTTTTTAAATCCAAATTATTTATACATACATATATGTATGTATGTATGTATAGTATATTTATGTGTGTTATTTTTGGTCAAGCCCAATTAATAATGACCAAAAATCGTGTATCTTTAATTAAACTGCCAACAAGCTTAACTCTTGAAAGTTTTCCTCTTTAACTTTGCAGACAGTGCCCCTAAAAAGATTCTACCAATGTTCTGTGGTTCCTTCTGCTTCTACCGAAGGAGAGGTCCGGGTCCGGGTTTGGGTTTGGGTACCCTCTTAACAGTTGTTAATAACTAATGGCCAAAGAAAAGTTCTTTCAACCATTTTATGGTTGTCCATTTCGCATTGAGTGCCACAATAAAACTGTTGGCAAACTTTTTCCAAAAGAACTAAAAACATATCATAAACTTGTCACCTTTGATTGGTCCTCAAATGTAAGAGGATTACAGAATTGTCGATATTGACGAATATGTACATACATAGTTATATACATACATATGTATAAATAAAATACTCAAGATGTTTGATGTCTTGAGTCATTAAATGTTATAACACAATAAATTGGTATGTTTTTAAAAGGATCTTCTCTTGAGATTATATACATAATTGATTAGCGATCAAATTGATATATAGCTGGTCCATTTAGAGACAGTTCCATAACTAAGAGAAACTAGTTCTTTTCGTAGGTTTTGCCACTTCTATTATAATAAAAAGGATCTTCTACTTAACATGAACTAGTTCGTAAATTTCATAAAGAACTTGTAGCTTTCTGCTAATTCTAATTTCTAGAAAAATCGAATCACAAATGGTTTAGGAGAACGATTGCATTTGATTGTAGTTGTAATTTTGATCATATTTGCAGTAAAAAACAGTTAAAACGCGACTAATAGAGAGAGAAAAAGGGAGAATTTACTAACCACATGGCGAGGGGTTCTTTCTCTTTTAGTCTAGGACAGACAAAGCAATAACTACACAGGCAAACAACAGTTAAGCAAAGAGAGAACAGGAAGTAGATGAAGCGGCATTGGAGTTCACACTGCTGTCACTGCCACCGTTGCTGCTGCTGCAGCTGACGTCGCAGCCGGCAAAAATATTTGCAACCGGCAATAGATGCAAAAGCCGAAAGCGGCTTGGTCTGGCAACTCTATCACAAAACAAAAAAAAAAAAGTACACAACCAAAACAAAAAAGCGAATGTCTAGCCGGGAAAACCTGCTATATCATGTTGCCCTCTACCCCCCATCACGTACTAACTGTTCCTCCCTCTGGCTCTCTGGCTCTCTTGCATCAACATAAAATTGCATGTGAGAGAGCAAACGACAATAACAGTAAAAAAAAAAATATATATATATAAAAAAAGCTAGCCCAAAGTCTCACATGCAACGCCCGTAGCAATTGAGAGGACGCTAAAGCTGTCGCTGACGCTGACGTCAGCTTCGATGTCGATGCCGACGTCGACGTCAGAGTTGGAGCTTCAGAGCTGGAGCCGGAGCCAGAGCCGGCACATTCACGTTCGGCAATTAGTTGAACTTCGTTGCTCGTGCCGACGAGACTAAACGAGAGACAGCAAGAAGGAACAAATTCTAAACGGGCGCGCTTACCCCCCAATCGCTCTCTCTCTTTCTCGCTCTTCACGCGTAGTGATCAAAAAATTAAAAATTTGTTAAACAAAAAAATTATAACAACCAACAGCAACAAAAAACAAGTGAATTGAACATTTTTGTTTTTTTGTTAACGTTAAACTTTGTTGAACTTTGAGCAGCAACAGCAGCAATAACAGCAACAACAACCGCAATAATAACAACAAATGTCATTTGTCTTCATGTCTGGGGCGGCTTAAACCAACCCTCACCGACATCTCCCCTCATCGCAGCCCTCCTTTGCTCGTTCACCCATTCGTTGACGACGCCCCTGCCGCCGCCTGCCGCTGTCTGTCCTCTTCCCTCTGCCCGCAGCGCTGTCGCCGTTGTCGACAAATTTATCGATTTTTTCAGCCGCCTTTAGTTGCTTTTGGTGGTGGTGCTGCTGCTGCCGTTTTGCTATTACCATTTGTTGTTATTGTTGTTTTTGTTGCTCTTTCACTCATTTTGCAAAAAATACAACAACCAAAAAATAGAATGATAATATATCCCAAACAAAATCTAAAGAAATAAATAAATTTCTCTTCTTTTTTGTGCTCTTTTTTTTAATAGTTTTAAATTATTTTAAATTGTATAATATATTTATTGAAACATCTGTGTGAGTGTGTGTGTGCGTATGTTTCTTGTACTACGTGTGTGCTTGTAAAGAAGAAGCAGGCAACGCAACAAAAACTCAGGCAACATTTTCCTGTGTTTTCTTGGCCACTCCCCAAAATAAAAGAAAAAAAAAAACTCAAAAAAAGAACAAAAAAGAAGGCTAAAACTGAAGAAAAGGCGGCTGCAAAAAATATTTTAAAACTTTATATTTGCCAACAAAAAGGTAAGAAAATTTCTTGAGAAACAATTCGCTGTATTTCTATGAAATAAAATAAAAGTATAAAATATATTAAAGGGGTAACCCTTTAGCCAAGCAATTGTTCTCATTCGTTACCTAAGACTTTATTGTCAATATACATATGTAGCTAAAGTAATACCGATTAGCATGTTAAACCAGACTAACGTTTAAATATTGTCAAAGGGTCTCTGGAATTCATTCCTCTACACAAGCATTCCGCATGCAATCATTGTAAATCTTATCGAACGCTGCTGTAGACGATCTTTATGTTATTCATTTGTACAATTTAGGAATTGAAAAAATGTATACAATGGAATAATGAATACGAGGGACTTTAAGGTTTAGGAAAGATAATAAAAATGAATGCAAAACACTGTTAAAACAATTGCAATAATGTTTTCAAGATAAGAGTCACCAATTTGATTAGGTTCAGACAGCACAGAACTTGTAGATCAGCAAAATCTTTAAAGTCTTATTTAGAGAATTAACTAAGGTTAATGCCATAGCACATCTTCTCATTTCTTTACTTCATATCACAAAAACCTCATCATCATCGTCATCGCCTACTGCTTTGCACGTCAACGTCGTTGACGCTCTGTTGCCGCGCTCGCTCCGTTCGTTGTCAAAGTGTCGTGGGCGAATCTTGGGCTTGCCAGGAAGTTGCGCTAATTTTGTGCGGAAGTTTATTGCCAGCTTCATAATTTGTCTGTCGCCTCACTCTCCCTTCTTTTTTATGACAATCTCTTGCTCTCCTGCTTTCTCATCCTCTTTCACTTTTTCTCTCCCTTTCTATCGCCCTACAGCGATTGTTGTTGTTTCTAAATAACGCCCCCCAATTTTATCACTTTTGCTGCTGTTGCTGCTTCTATTTTTACTTCTGAAGATTTGACAGGGTGAAAGGGGGGGTTGGGCTGTAAAGGCTGTGAAAAAGAAGCTGAGCTTTTCTGCCCTGACTAAAATTAAATTTTCCCTTTTCACAAATCCCATTAAATATTTTTCGTGAATTTGTTGCTAATTAAGTTCGTTAATTTAATAATTGTTAAATTTTTAATTGAATGAAAATGAAAATTCATTTGGCTTTTCTTTTTGCCTTTGTGTAAACTTAATTAAATGAAAAGAATTTTTTATATCAGAAAATACTCGCCAATAAATATACATATACTGAGAAATGGATGAATGAAAAACAAAAAAGAAAATTGCCATGAAAAAAAAAAAAAAATTTTACACAGTGGTTGGAAAAATACACACACACAATGAAATGAATAAAATAATCATTTAATTTAACTTAAACTAAAAGAATGCCGTTTCCAAACGAAATTTTTAAGATCTATAAACAAAAATTGAAAATCCTTTAAAAAATTGGCATCCTCTCTGGGAAGCTTGGAGTGGCTATTCCTTTTCGTTTCACTTTCGATTTGTCACCCCTCTCTCCCTCTCTCTCTTTCTCTCTCTCATTCTTTGTCTTCTAACACTTTTCAGTGTTTGGGAAACTTTTATTGGACTTTAATATTTTTATTTGACGACAACGTCGTTGACCCAACAACCTCGATTTGAAAAGAACTTGAGCCAACATTCGCTTACGCATCAAATCAAATGTAATTTCCAGAGCCGCGCCCAGAAGCGTCTCGCCTTTGCCTTTCATTCCATCTCCGATCTTTCTCTCCATCCCACTGCTCCCTCCCCATCGCTGTTCTTCCTTCTTTGTTAACAACGAAAAGGCAAGGCTAATAAGCTCATACAACATACACGCGCATACACACACACACACACACACACACACACACACACACAAACATAGTCATACGTCCCGTGGAGCGACGACAACTGCGACAGACAAGCAATAACAACACGGCCAACATTTCAGACGTCTGCAATTTTCAATGACTTTAGCGAAGCAACTTTTTGTCGCCTTTTTCTATTGCTGTTGTTGCTGCGGCGGCTGCTTCTATCCGCATCTCTGCAACAGTCCAAAGATTGCTAATGGCAATTGTTAGGGAATCTTGTTTTTGCGGTCTGACGACTGGGCAAACTAGCAGCAGCAGCATCCAACAACAACAACAACATCCAAATGGTTTGTGTTTGGTCAAAGCTTTTGCAAAAGCAATATCAGCGAATGAATCCACTGTGAGAAATCATTAGAAATTAGAATAAGTATTAGAAATAGAACTCTTTCAATTGAAACTTTAGAAATCAATCTGAAATTCTAGAATCTCTGTACCGGAATACCTGAATCTCTTCTTTTGTCAAAGTTTGTCAAGGATTTCTTTGAATTGAATTGGTCATTTCTCTCAGTGTCCTGCATACTGATGCACACCACATAGAAGAAGAGTCTGTTAAACCGTTATACGTTCTGCCAGCCACAAACGACTTTGCTGCTCCGCTCCATTGGCTGCATTTTTTTCTTCTTCTTCTGTTGTTGCTGCTGCTGTTGCTTCTTTTTGTAGGTTCTCAGTTTAGTCTGGTCGGAAGATGTTCTTCGTCTGTCTACGAATATTTTCTATTTCTTTCTTTTTTTCTCTCTCGTTGTTGTTGTTGGTGGTTGGTATTTTTTTCTGTTTCTTTTTTTTTTTTTTTACCTTTTTTCAACGAGTTTTTCCTAACATTTTCACTTTTCTGCATTTTTCATTGCAATGTCTTGTTGTTGTTGTTGTTGTCGTTGTTGTTCCGCTTCTTCTACTCGTAATGCATCCGCTTAGCCTCTGAATGGGATTGCTAAGCCAGTTAACGCAAGTCGAGATTCCCCCATTTGGTAATGTTAAAGGGAGGGCGGTGTGGTATGTGGTACAGACAGGTAACGGAGAACAAGGAGGTAAGGAGGGGAGCAACCACTGACTGGGCTAGTCAGTCAATGCACCTGCTGCTGCTGCTGCTGCTGCTGCCGCAATTCCTTCTCTTAAACCTCAATCCCTCTTAACCTCCACCCCCCTTTATCCAATACCCTTCTACCTGGCTCGTTTTCCTTTATACTTCTTAGCTCTGGCATTTCTTTGTCTGCTCTCGCAGCCATTTGTTTCTCTCTCTCTCTCTATCTCTCTCCATCTCTCTTTGTCTCTCTTGTTCCGTTCTCTGTAGAATTGTCATTGTTTGGGATATTTTATAGCTCTGCTCTGTTCTGGCTCTTAGCTCTGGCTCTCCATATCGCTTGCCTTGCACTCTATGTGGAAGCCCATTCTCTGCCAATGATTGCTGCAGCTGATTTCCATTTAATTGATTTCACATTCCGAACGCGTGAATCATTTTTCCTGCAATAATCATTCAAAGTATTTTTTCAAATTGCAATTTCGTTTTTTTTTTTCTTTCTTTTTATGGGCTTTTCGAATCTGCTTGCAATGCTATGAAGTGCAGTACAGTGTGTTGATTCGGAATTGTGAGAGAAGAGAGGTGGGGGGGAATTGTAATTAAGGTAAGCATTTTTTCAACATCTTGCGAATATTTCTATGATCAAATAACATTTTGCCACATTAGAAATATGTATGTCTGTATAGGCAGTTTTTATTGAGAAGACTTGTGCAAAATTCCAAAAAAAAAAAAAGTCTGAATAGAAACATATTCATTGGAACTTACATAGGCAGATGCAACATGAAGAGGAGTGCATCAAGGTAAAAATAGTGTTTGAATATTTATCTATAATCCTTAGATTTATTTCAACATTACAAAATGCTAGGGAAAATAAAGTTTAGTTAAATATCAAGTAATTTTTATGTTTATTTATTTGTTGAATCTCGGTCTCTCTCTCTCTCTCTCTATCTCTCTCTCTTATGATGAATAAAAATTTAGTTGGGAGGAAATAATAGAAATTTCTTATTATTTTACAAAGATAATATTAGTATAATGTTTATGGGATACTCAATTTTTCTTTCTTTTTCAAAGCGTAATCAATATTTTCAAATGTAAAAGTTAATGGACCCTCAATTATGGTCACTCTTCAAATGTTATAACAAAAACATAGTTTATGGTAAAACTTGATGCATTAAGCATACCTTCCCTTCCCCTTAATTATTATCATAATAGCCCTCATCAATTTCCGTTACAATCGGGCAACATGCCACCATCATCAACAACATCATTATTAACAACTTCATTATCATTATCATTATCATCGTCATCATCATCATACGAAACGATACGAAACGAAACCCCACCCACCACTTATGCCATTGTCACCTTTTATTGTCCATGGAGTTGGAACTGGAGTTGGAGTTGGCATTTGGAGTAGGAGTTAAAAGTTGGTAGTATGCGAGGGTTGCGGGCACAGTTTATGATGAGTTTTATATATGTATGTATGTATAATTTTGTTGGCTCAACCAACCATAAATCACATGCACAATCAATGCGAACAATTTCTGTCTATTGTTGATGCAACGACATCAATTTTGCATGCAAACTGCAACAAACCCCGCCCACCTTCGACTCCGACTCCAACTCTCTTACTAACGAGACAAATGGTAAACTCCTTTCATTCTTCACCTCTCTTTCTTCCCCCTCTACTCCTTCTTCATCTTCTTCTTTAGTTGCCCACCTCGATCAATTTGGCGCCTACCAAAAACAAAACACAAAAAATAAAAAGAGAAGCAAAAACAGTAAAGCAAACGAAAATAAAAAGTGGCGTAAAAAACTGCACAAAAAATACAGTTATTTAAGGCCTAAAACAATTGCATGCCTGGTTGGCTTTTCGGGTGCACCCTATCCCCTCACCTCCCTTTGGCATTTACTCCCCTCCACGCCCACCGTTTTTCTACATCTCTCTCTTGCCTGCCCCTCTGCCTCTGGTACCATTTGCAGACTGTTTAAATAGACAACTGTCTGGGTCTGGGTCTATATATCTTCTCTCTCCCTCTCCCTCCACCTCTCTCTCTCTCTCTGTCTCTTTATCGTACTTGCTCGCTTACTCTTTCACTTTAAGTCTGGTCGTGCTTTAATGCGTTGTAATCACCCCTCCTATTAGCCCACTCCCCACCGCTTTACCTTCACCCCTACACCATTCCCCTACTGAAAATGCACTTGAAATGCTTTTTGCCAAGCGCATTTTCATTTTATTGCAGGTTGTTGCTGTTATTGTTGTTGTTGTTGTTGTTGTTGCCGAGGCCCTCTGCAACGATATGCAATTTGTTTTATACGCTCATTGCCCCTTGCCAGCCTCGCCCCCCATTATCAACCAACGCGCACCCCCCACCCCTTACTGCACTTCTCCCCATTCTTCCCCCATTTTCTGTTTGTCTGTCTGTCTGGCCCGGCCTAGCCTAGCCTAGCCTATCTATCTTTATTTCATTTCTTTCACGTTCTTCTTTCACTGTCCTCTATAAACAAAAGTTATTTCTGGGTTGTGGAGGGGTAAAAGAGGATGAGAGAGAGAGGGGATGGGGATGGTGTGTCTGTAAGGCGGTAGTGCGGCCGAAACATAGAAGGAATTTTAAAATTACAAATATTTAAATAATTGAACTTTTTTTTCCAATTTGTTTTAGTTGAAATTGTTATTGACGAATAATAATCTACAAAATTCGAATATCAATTTCACAAATTTTAATTTCCAAATTAATATTATATATTTATTTGCAAAATGTTGTATGTTTTGTTGCACACGTAAACTGTACTTTTGTACTGTATTAAATCTTGATGATTATTCAACTTGATTAATGGGTATAGGCATATAGTACATCAGTATACTATCTTGTACCTTATTACATTTAAAGAGAGAGCCACTTGTAATTCCTGTACTGCCTCCTCTTTTTCCCTTTGGCTTTGAATACTATTAGTACTACCAACTTCTTGCTGTCCAACCCCATGGCGTTCTAAATTAAAGCCTGAAGAGGTTTCTGTTGGACTTCAAACTTCAACTCTCTCGACTATATGTATGCCTGTCGTCCGTCGCCCGTCATTTTGTTGCAACGATTGTTGCTACGCTCCTCCGTTCCTACGTCTGGGGGCTAAAACGCAAAAAACTCGTCTGCGCTGGAATGAAACTTAACAAGTGGAAAAGTCTACTAAAACCGCAATCAAGTGGCAAAAGTCCAACCACATGAAGAGACCATTTTTTTTTTTCATTTTTGTTGTTGTTCTTGTTTTATTTTTAGAAATTTGCCAATCAAACGTAGAAGATTCCATCAAAGATTCAGGCAAGAAAACACAGAGTGAGAGCGAGAGAGAGAGAGAGAGAAAGAGTGAGATAGAGTAGCAAATAAAGATAGAGCACAAGTTTCTTTAATATGTTATGGACGATTTGTTGACACTATCACGCCCATATTTCTAAACAATCTTATGTTGGTCAAGTTGGCATTTTTTATGGCTTTTCTTATTGACACTTTTTTGCTGCTTCGATTCATACATAAATTGTATATATTAGAAATTTCTAATACTTTACGTTACGTTGAACTTTAAGTGGGTTTTTTTTGTCCAGAGTAGCAATCGTTTTTATTCAAACGATGGGCGTGGCTGCCCTTTAATATTATAGTTAATCGGATATTTTGTATACATGTTAAATATTTTTTTTTGTGTATACATATACATATATGTATTTCATAAATATATCTAGCTAATTTGACTTAAAGTTTAGCCATTAAAAATTGTTTGCCCCCACATCCCTCAAACCTCTCAACCCATTGTCCCCCTGCCGTTTCAAACATATTTTATGCATATAAATTGCCATTTGCCGTTTTGTGGCCGCAACAAACAAACGAGAAAAATTTTTTGTGTACTTTATTTCCATATATTTCATTTATTTATTTTATTTTTTTTTTTCACATATCCGTGTGTGTGTTTGTTGTGAGTGTGTAATTGCCCGCCAGGAAATGGCCATAGAGAAAAAATAATATGAATTCTGTTTTTATAAACCAAATTTTTTCTTTTTTTGGTTTATTTTTAACTGCTTGTTTTTATCCTCTCACCCTTTTCTTTTCACCTTCTCCGGCTCTATTTTGCCTTTTGTACATTTCATGTAAACATAAATTATGCGCAAAAAAGATTTGTCGATGTTGATATAGCTGACAAAAATTTAAATCTATATTATTTTAAATATATTTAACAAAGTTGGTTTATATTTTCATTTTTTTGTTCTTTTTTTTTTTTTTTGGGAGTTTTTAGCTTTTATTGGTATTAGGGTTATAATTTTGCGCGGTTTGTACTCGATAAGCAAATAAGTTTATAAATACATACTGTTTATATATGTATAAGTATATATACATACATACACACCTAAATGTTATTTACGATTTGTGTTTGTTTATCTACAGGCGAGAAGGAACATATAATTTACTAGGGCTGCAGAAATACTGCAGGTTTTAGTTTTAAAAGTTTATTTAAATTAATTTAAATATTGAAATAAATCCAAGCAATTAGTTTGTATACTAAATACTTAAACTAGTTATCAAGTAACATGAATCTTTATTAGATGACACTTGAGTTTAGCCGTTGCAATAGTGTTAAGAACTACATGTTGAACTAAATATGTATTTGAAACTGGTTCCCAACTGTACTTTTATCTATAACTGGTTCACAATTGCTGGCAAATTCACTCCCAAGTAGTTTCAGTCTGGTTTTTAATTAGTTTTATTAGCTTAATAAAAAGGAAAAACAAATCTGACAAATTTTAAATCCAATTTGCCAAACTAACGAGTATGAGTAACGAGTGTGATTAACGAGTTCCTTTCTACCTCACCGGGAGGAAAGTACAGACAAATTTTATGATCGCTCGTTTTAAAACGGAAACGTCGAGGAAAAGTCAAAACATGTTGGGGATTACCACTGTAGTTCAACAACAAAAGTGCAATAGAGTGGGTGGGGGGGGAGGGAGGTAACTATCATTGTCTAGAAAATTTCTTGGGGAAATGTTCATTGTGGTGGCAATTACCGTGCAACTCTAATTGGAAATTTGCAATAAGTTTGGATTTTAAGGGGTTTTAATCGGCAATATAAACCGATTTAAAGGAGAGTGTATACAATTTGATTGAAAGGTAGGTGGAGAGGCAGGACAACAACAAACGGACTGGACCGGACATAAGCGGTTTATTTAGAGAGTTTATTCGCCAACTCCTTGCATGTGGTTTTGTGATTTTGTGGCTTGGCATGGACTGGAACTGGGACTGGGACTGGGACGGGACTGCGACGGGTGAGACAGACTTTCCTTGAATTGAGAGAATCCACACAAAGGCAAACACGCACACACATATACATACATATATGTATGTATGTATATACACACACAAGGACACACACAGGCAGAAATACATAAACTCACATACTTAATGAATGAGGTGTAGAAAGAAATGTAAACAGATACTTAACCTCCAACGCAATAAGGAAAAAGGGGCAACAGCAGCAAATGAAATAAAAATCAACACACAAGTGGCTGAAATATACACAACTAGAGGAGAGTATAGAGAAAAGGTAGTGGAAAGGGTGTGCGGTTGGGGGTGGGGATGGAGGAAGGAGGTTAAACAAACTGAATATGTATATGCAGTGGTTAGTTGGGTGAGAAGGCGGAGGATGGGGCAAAAGTAAGCCAAATAAAAAGAAAATGTAAGCAAATAATAAAAAGAAAAACAGCTAAGCGCTTTTCCTTCCACCTCCTTTCAACCAACACCATTACCATTTTCTACCTGCTGACCCCCCCCCCCCCCTCTCCATCCACCATCCCTGTACGGCGTGTTGTCCTCAGTCAGGTGTATATGTATGTATAATTAAGTGTCTGTGGCAAGCTGGAACAAAGTCACGTAATTCTATTTAAGATTATTTAATAAAACAGAAAAAAAACGCAAAATACAAATACAACGAGCGAAAAAAAAGTAAAACAAAAGTACAGTTAATTAACATTCATTTGCTGTGGTCCACATGGCGTATGCGCAATGTATACACACCCCTACACACACACACACACACACACACACACAAACACACATACACACAAAGGATAAATTCATTGAAAATTAAATACCAGTTCAAAGGCAAACATAAGAATTTCATTTGATTAAACTTCTTTTGCTTTCTTTTTTATTTCCCCCCTTTTTTTTGTTGTTTGCAAATAAAAATTAATTGCAAATAACCAGAGCAAATTGTATAAAACATATATTGGTCTATACACACATGTATATATATATATATACATATATGTATGTATATACATAAGTATATCAATATATATTACATATAATGTTTGAACCATCTTTAATTTTTATTAATTTAATCTGTTATCGTTTTAATTTTTTGGTGAACGATCAATTGATAAATATTTAAAAGAAGTTTATTGTATTCTCTACATCTATGCATATTTATATAATATATGTATACTTTTTCGATATCTTGAGAAATAATCATGAATCTCATGTTTGGACTGTATCTTAATGGCTTTCCCTCAAGTTCATATCTATTTTAGTATTTGGCTGGCAGTATTTATTCCACTCTTTTGTAGTGATGATTTTTCTTTCTTATTTTGCCACAATTTGGTTTTGTTGTTGGTTTATTTCAATGACTTTTGGCCAGGAGCAGTTTGAATTGAATTCGATACGATTCGTTGACGATATCCAAGCAAAAGAAAATGGTTTAGCTGCTGCTGTTGCTGCTGCCTGCCTGCTTATATTAGCTTTGGCGTTTTCTTATTTGCTTCGTTCTTTGCTACTTTCTTTTCTCTGTCATAAAAAGTTCATTCGCTAAATGGCCAAAACACTGAGAAAGAAAGACAGAGAGAAAAAGAGATGGGACTGATGAGGGAGAGTGAGATAGAGAGAGATACACCCACTCGTATGGGTTGTTATTTGCGGTTGCCATTTCCAATTTTGTTTATATTTTGGCTTATTTTTATTGGCTCCTGACTTCTTCTTACCCTCGTTTTCTTCTTTGTTTTTTTTTTTTTTTGGCATTGTTTCGTTTCGATTGCTTTTGTCCTTCTGGCTTTCGCTCTCTCTCGGTTTCTTGCTGTCTGCCTATATGTTTCTCTTGCTCTGGTTATATCTGCGAATTGATTTGCATTTGCTGCAGATCTTGGACGATAATTGAAAATTGTATTTCTTGGCTACCATCAGCATCGGTCTTTGGGTTCGTTTGGTGGTGATTTCGTCGACGCTAAAATACTTTTCTTTTTTTTTTTTCTCTTTTCCTTTTGGAAATCAGAATTGCAGGGTCAGAGGTCACTCCGTTATATTAGATTGCTTTTATGTATGTACGCCTCGGGAGGGAGACGAGGTAGAGATGGTTGTGATATGAGAGGTAATTTGAGCAAAGAGTAAGATGTGATGGTAAGATATGGCAAAGTGTTGGCTGTATTGCTAAAGGGTATGATGGTACAGTCAGATTTTCCCATATGTAAGAATGTATAAAATAAATTACATTCTTCTATGGAACGTATAGGAAATAAGAACTAATTGCAATCTTTACTTCATACAGTGATCAAACAGATTTCGCTAAACTTAAAAAAAATGGGTTTTTACTGGTTCGTAACTAAAGATGACTTATAAATAAATTATAATTGTTGGAAATAATGCAATTGTGTAACTAATTCATAGTCTTAGGCTATTTTTAATTTGCTTTTCAATTAATCTATATATTTCTATAACCAGACTGATTAAAAATAGTTTGGATAAAATGCCATAAGTTCTACTATTAGAGTACTTTAATAAAAATGGGAAAAGTTCATCATTTTTTGAAACTGATTTATTCCATGTATGTATGTAGGTATATAAATCATTATGCCACTCACTCACACTTTACACAAATTATGCATGTATATAGACTTAACATGCATCATACAGACGATATCCGATCCCTTAGACCAACCAAAAACCCACTCTACCACACACACCCCTCCCCTCACCCGAATCCCTTGTTATGCACTTATTTCCGACTGCGTTCAACTGTCCCGCATTAACCACAGCTTAATCCTATGGGCCAGCCTGCATATCCTGTCTGTATATGTATGTGTGTCTGTATGTGTGCGTGCTTCTCTCTCCCTCTCATTTGCATCGTTTTGTGGTCATTACAAAGTTAATGACAAAACTTGGGTGTGTGTGAGAGTAAGTGTGTGTGTGTGTGTGTGTGTGTGTGTGGATGGGTGGTTGAGTGTGCCTAGATGAGGATACTCTCAGCTTTCCGAGTGCATCACGGCGAATGATTGACCAAAAACCAATGCAGGCAAAAGGGTAGACGCAAAGGGGTAATCAACCAAAACCCAGTGACAACTGGCAACTGAAAACGGCGCCAACGACGATGATGGACAAGGAGAATGACTATGACTATGACGACTGTTTGATGATGAAGAAGAACATTGCAGGACAATGCTTGGCACTTCCCCTTATAATGTCCTGCATTCTGTGTACCGCTGTTCTGTTGCAGTGTCTTCAGTCTTTTTGTCCAGTTGAATGACCAAAGCTGCGAATGAAGTTGGCGCTTGTGTAAATACGAGACAAGGCTGCAGTTTTCAGTTGCCAAGTGGAAAATTTAATTACATGCAAATACCGTTAACTGAGGAAAACTGAAAAGGGTAAGGTAAGAAAAAGAGTAACAGCGCTGGGTGGGGGGAGCAAAGAGATAGATAGACAGAGAGAAAAGAGAAGGACAGACAGATAGACAGACTCTGGGGATAACCTAGGACAATGTAATGTCTCTCTCTCTCTCTCTGTCTCTCTCTCTATCTATCTATCTATCTGTCTATCTCTGTTATTGTTACAAGAGATAAGGGGAAAGAGGTGGTTTGCTTTTGTTTTTCCTTGCACCCACATATGTCTGGTTATTATTTCCTCTTGTTTATTTTTCCAGCTTTTCCTTTTTTTTTTCTCCCCAGTCTTCGTTTCGTTTCTTTTTTCTCTATATCTCTCCTTTGAATATTTGTTCAGCATAAACACAAATATTTGCATATTAGCTTTACCAACAAAAACCCAACTGCTAAACAAAAAAAACGAAAAATTTCCATTTTAACAACTTTAAATAGAATTTTTCCAATTACATTCCTATTTCAATTTTCAGTGATTGTTCATTTATACATCCATATAAATACAAATGAACGTGTATATATCTAATGATACCCTTTAAAAAATAAAGACTATAAACACTTAAAGAAGCAAACATTTGGAATCTAGACCAACAACAATCTGAAGTTTATATATAAATATTACTTATCCGCACTGTTATCCTATAAGTTAGAAACTTTTCTAATTAGTCAAAATTTAGTATCCATTTTGATTTATAATAAAACCACGATCAAGTGTTATAAAAATATATGTACTAACCTTGATAAGCAATGATTTTGCATTCCTGGTTAAGCAGCTTATTGTGGTAAGTGTATAGAAACTGCGTCATAGCCAAAGCCCTCGGGATTTTATTTTAAATTTTTTGGCCCTACGTTCGCTCAATTTGGTTGAGTGCCTAAAATGGTCACCGCAAATTCTACTGCAGAGGATGAGGAAAGAGGGGGTTAAAGTGTGCTGTGCTGTACCGTGGTGTGTGTATGTGCGTGGGGGTGTCGGTGGGGGCAGGGTCCAATGGGAGGTCGGTCGACAGTTAAAATTTTAGCTAAAACTTTTCGGCTGCACTTTTTGATTTCGACTGGCAGCAGCAACAAAAAGTTGTTTTGCGGCTTCCCAGGGGGATTTACATTTGGCAACTCCTTCTTGTTCTCTTCTGCGACTCCTCTCGGCCCCTCTCTCTCGCTCTCTTCCCTTCTCCCTTCTCCCTTTTTCTATCACTATTTCTTCTTGTTTGCTCTCTGTCTACTCCACCTATTGCTATTTCTCTTTGTGTTTACACATTGTTTGGGGATTTTTTGATTTTGTGTTACGGCTTCAACGCGATTTTAAAGGGAATTATGCAGCAGTAAAAAAAGATAAAAATCAAAAGATTGCACAGGCACTAAGCTGTGTTAATTGAGTAAATCATTTACAATTAACAGTTTGAAACTTTTTTGTTAGCATTTATAAATACTTGAAAATAGAGAATTATTTATATTTAATTTGCCTTCTGTTATATTGGAATCCATTAAAGAATGATTAACTTTAAAAAATATAAAGATTTAATTTTCAATCTTTAAAAACTGGAAATTATGTTAAAATTTATGGATACAATATTTTTCTTAAATGAAATAACTTCAATTCGAATTGTAATTATTTTGAAGCATAAACTTAAAAATATTTTTTGCATTTACAGTTATGTGACATATGGATCCCAACTGGTTTATTTCAATTTGCCAAAATATAATTCCATTAGGTTTGAAGCCAATTCAATAGCAAGTCAATTTTAATTGATTTTCTGACACTCTTCCTTATACTTGTGTAGATATGGAATTGCATATTAGCCCATTGAGGGATGTGATTGGGATGTGGGGGGGCGGATTGGGTTGAGAGTTGAGTAGGTGGAAAGGGCCTAAAAGCCATTCAATCAATTAGTCTAAATTTACCCATATGTGTATGATCGAAGTAAACTTATTTGGTTACTGTAAAAGTGTAAGATGATGGAAGATGCAAGAAATCCAAATCCAAAAACATAAAGTCAAGAAGGTGAGAATGTGGTGGGTGGAAGTGGTGGTAGAGTGTAGAAATGGCAAGAGAATTAATCGCATCAAAAATGTGGCCATTACTCATAAAGTGAGTGAGTGTCATTCGATAGGCGCTAAATGCAATGCTCCAGTTTCAGTTACCCACAGCCTTGTCCCGCTATAACCCCCCCCCCACCCACTCAACTGACAATTAATCACTTTGTGCCTGCTGCTGCTTCTATACCTCATGTTACTCATACTCTTGATCCCATTCCCGTTACCAATCATTAATTTATCATGTGCACTTAGCACGAAAATTGCGCCAAATATATCCAATCCTTGCCCCAACGATTCATGTGTGTATCTGTGTGTGTGTGTGTGTGTGTGTGTGTGTGTGGTGTGTGTGTGTGTGTGTGTGGGTGTGAGTTTATGTGTGGCAGGTGCAGAGTCATGCATGGTCCTTCCCACCTCTCCCTCCACCCAACCACTGATGCCTGCCCATAGTCTTTTCTGTTTATTTTTCTAGGTTTCAGTTGGTTTCTGCCTTGGTCGACAGACACTGCCACCGCCGCTGCTGTTGACATGTTTGTTCTAGCAGAGGAGGCGTGGCAGCCACAAGCGTAATTACCGCACTGTCCTACCCCGCCCACTAAGTGGCGGCAACTGCGGCAGTCGTTGGTCGGTTGTCTGTAGTTTGAGGGGGGCGTGGTTATTGGTTCACTTCTACAAATTGATTGCGCTTTGGTTGCACCACATTTACATAAAAAATTAAAAATTAATAGAGCAGTAAACAGCAGGGATGAGAGGCATTTCTTTTGCATAAATGCAATTTTAATTGTTTATGTGTAAATAAAATAATTAATTTATTCATAAAATTAATACATATATCTCTTTCTCTCTCTCTCTCTCTTTCTAGGTAAGTTTTGATTTGTGGTTATCAATGGAAAAATATTATTGAAAAGTTAAATCAATTTTGCGGGTAAGCAAATTAAATTATGAAACTGAAATGGGAAATAAACTAATTTCACAATACAAATGAAGACAGTAGGTTGCTTTTAAAATAATAAAGCAGAACTAGTTCTTTTGTTGGTAGGCTCTGAAATTGTTAGGTTAGATTGAGGCACACATCTCAAATTGAATATTTAAAGAAAGAAATTGTTCATCTTATAAAGTTATTCATTTTAAAGAGTAACTACAGATTGTCTTAGAACCAGCAAGAATATAATATAAAATTTAACGATTAATTGCTAAAAAAAAAGAAAGAACTATTTCACTTGAGTAATACTCGCAATCTTTCAAATGTTTAAAACTTTTATAATAAGAACTTGGAATGTGGCTGCAAGTGATGCACTCAACTCAACTGAACTTAATCCCATCAATAGTGTCAAATTAATATTTAAACAAACCATTTTGTGAAACTTGTAAACTTGCTGCTTGCTGCATGCAAATTTCACGCCCAACAAACCTCAAGTTGAGCGACGGAACACGACGACAATGACGACACCAGAGGTATTCTGCGTTTTGCCACATGTCGCTTAAATGTTTCTTGTTGTTGTTGTTGTTGTCTCCATTATCTAAAGACCACATTGTCAGGCTCTAGCTACGTTAGTGTATGTGTGTGCATGTATGTGTGTGTGTGTGTGTGTGTACAACTCTGCAACTATACTGTACTGCTGCAGTAGAAGCCACCTTTTCTCTTGTGTCATTTTGTTTTGTATGTTAAAAGTGGAAAAAAAAATGCAATTTTTAAATTTCCATTAATTTCGCGCTGTCGACTTTTTGGTAAAATGTCACTTGTGAATTCAAAACGGTTTCCCTTACACATCACTCTCAAGCATGGAGAGAAAATAAAGAGATGGAAAAATGCAAGAACCGAGAGACAGTAAACCAAGCAAGCAAGCAGGTGGTAGAACAGGCAACACATTGCCAACAACAACAGCAACAACAACAATGGCCCTGTCTAAGTGACTGAGTGGCTGAGAATTGGATGCGGGTCCCGTACCATACCAACACCACCAACACCATTACCATCAGTGAAAGAGATTCATTCGCTGACTCTGTCTCCTCTTCTTCTCACCTGGACAGACAGACAGACAGGCAGACAGCCCGCCCGCCCAGTCGAGAGAGCCTCCGGGCAAAATAGCAACAGCAGCAACATCAGCGACAGCAACATCAGCGGCAGCAACTAACAAACGATATTCGTCGTTTTATTTTCAATCTTTTTTTTCTTTTCGTTTTTAATGATATACATGGACCACGCCCTTTTGCCGCTACATACTCCTACATTTATATATATGTATGTATATATGTACATATACCTGCTGTGCTACCCTTATCATAGAAGAGTACTCATCGTTCGCGCATCTTGTCAAGGAGCAGACTATTTTAGTCACCTTTTTTCTTCATGCAGTTCTTCTTCCATTTTGTCGCTGAACAAGCGACTTTACACGAGAATAACGTGACATTTAATTCAAAATGGGTGTGTGTGTGTGTGTGTGTGTGAGTAAGTGTGTTATTTTTTTCCGCTACTGCTGCTTGTTAACAACAATAACACCAACAAAGAGAATATAACAAGAAGACAAAGAAGGAGCAGGTGAAGTAAAGAATGAATATGAAACCACAAAAAAAAAAAAAATAGAAAAAAAAGAGAAAAAGGGGGAACAGCAGAATAGAACAGAACAGAACAAGCAACAAACTGGTTACGTTGTCGTCTTAGGTGAGAGATGATATGTAGATACTCTTTTAGAAGCGATGCTTTAAATAGAGATGAATGGGTTATGCTTTGGTTACACAAAATTGTGCAACATAATTGTTGGCTAATGGCTTGGAATGAGGTGAAAAACAATAAAAAAAAAAAAAGAAAAGCAAAACCTTTTGTCACCTTAAGAGATGTGAGGGGGGTGGCAAAATGTGTAAAGTTCATTAAATTCAATAAGAATTTACATTTATTTACATAATTGAATCAAGTATTTGTACTCGCACAAAAAATATAGAATTATATGGCTCTCTGTTGTCACTATGCACATTATAAATTTGTTTTTTTTTTGTGCCCCTTTTTTTTTTTAAAAAAATTAAGAAAATTTCTATCTAATCCTCATCCTCTTCGTCACCGCCTTCAGCTGGTCCAGCCTCGCCGCCTTCTTCCTCTTCGACCATTTCTTCGGAGGAACTGACCTCCTCGATGGGTTCAATTTCAGAGGCCAAATCCTCTTCATAATCACTAATTTCGCCCAATTCCTCCAAACATTTGTCATAGTTCTCATCGAATCGAATATTCTCATTAAGAGAACGCACTTCGACCTCTTCATCGGGTGGCAGCAAAGCAGGTGCCGTACCCGGTGGACATTCAGTTATATTACGAATCCTAAGCGTATGTATATGGAATACGGCTGAACGATTTGATTCCAATAATATCTGATGAAAGACGCTTAATAATCGATCGATATTGCCAAACATTCGGACTGTGGCACTTTTTGGATCTTCACCCTCCTCCAATATTCTGCCAACAATATGATGACGATATGGATCCATTAAATAGATAAAATCACCTTTCTTCCACAATGAATACATTTGATTATTGATTTGAAATATCACATAATCATTCTCATTTAATGCCTTCTCCAACATTAAATGAAAATCATTGAATTTATACATGGGAACACATTTCCACCATCCCTCAAAGACATTGGGCGTTAATAGAACCTCTGCCACAAATTGACCCATACGTATTTGCCTTGGAAATGTATCCAAATCCATTGGTTGATTAATATCAGTGCATGGTTTCCAACAATTTTTACACATATTAACACCATAGCATAAAACTTTATCATACATTTTTTCATCCCATGTCGCTGGATGATCAATTTTTGATGCCAATGCTGTGGCCACAGCCACCGGCAAGGCACTGCGATTACGTAAGGCATCCTTTGGATTTAATGTGAGATGTAAATTTGATTTCAAATATGCATAATCAGAGGCAATAACATCAAATTGACTCAAACGCATACCAAATTCTCTTTCATAACTCTGGCCATCGGGTCCTGGTGTTACCATACGGACAACTAAAATCTCTCTTAACGTAAATTCATCAGTTCTTTCCAAATTGCTTTCATTCTTGATCAACCAGACGACATTGTCTAATGATTTAAGGGCCAATAACATGGGATATCCACTTTCATGATTTATTTTCAATGTTTCCTTATCACGGCCATTAAGATCCAAGACCATCCAAATGCCCTTCTCTTTCCAAATCAATAGATACCAATCTGGTGTCCAGAATACACCATATTTAGCTTTCTTGAAAAATGCCTTCAATACACGACGAATATTACGAATTATATTTGGATAACCATTCAATTCGAATGGTGTGTCGAGTTCCAATGCAAATTCAATATCATTGATTTTAAAATGACGTGTCACCTTCTGTTCATTCTCATCATAGATTTCGGGATATTGATTATGATTGGGTGGATTCATATTTTCAGAATCATTGAATAGAACTTGTCCCTCCACGACCACCATATCAATTGTTTCTGGTGTCCATTCATCGCGTCGCGTATAATAGCTATGGGCAAAACCCTTCAAATTTCCAGCAAATCGTATACTCTCCAAATTGGGTACACCAGACTGAACGGCTCTGGTACCAGCTGTAACACCAAGAGGAAATCCCAATGATCTATCAATATTACCACGACGCATACGCAAGCATTCTTTGGGATCAAAAGGAACAGTATATGGTTCATCGAGTCCACCAAAAATTTTACAATTTTCCGGGGAACAAGGATCATCTGCCGTTTGCCGAGTCACATCTCTAAAATTTCACAACAAAAAAAAAAAAACTCAACAATTCATCAGTTTGGAAAAATTTAACTTACTCTGGATCCGCTTCTGCGTAGACTGCTTCTTGAGCGCAATCCACTTCTTGAACCTGCCGAGATTCACAGCAGCAGGCACCACCCTTTGAGCGTTTTTCTGCTAGACGACTTGCCATCGTTTCCTTTTTTTCTTCTTTGACTTTTGAATTTAAAAAATTTATTTTCTCCAAAATCGAAATTTATATAAAGAACTTTTTCACACACATCAACTGGTGAAACATTAAGAAACGACTGAACATATGAAAGTTTAAAAGATTACTAAAATGAAAGAATATATTCAAGGTTAACTTGATCCATAAAACGAAATGAAAATCCATAAAAGGTTTGAATTGATGTCACAGTGTGCTAAGATAATTTTTAATAAATTCATTCACTTTGGTTTCTCCAGATTATTCCAGATTAATAGAAAAATATTTAAGAAATGGAACTAATATGATTTTATGTGAAAAACCATTCATTTGTCGGAATTGGACAGAGTTTTTAATTTCCTTATAGATTCCCTTCAAGTCTGTTTATGATTGGGTAGTTTATGTAAAATATCTGTTAAGTAAATTTTAATTAATTGCTAACTTGTTATATTAGAACTTTATGACTTTGATAATGCACTTAACTGTCTCTCCATTAATCCCAGGGGAATATTTTTTTCTCATTTTATTTGTTTTTTGTAATATATCGTACATGATTTTTATGGAAACGATCGCAATACAATGTAGAATACATGTATAGTTTCAGTTTCCGGTAAAAGTTAATGTTAATGCCACGTGTAGGAGTCACTTGAATGTATCTGCTCTTCATTAGCTATATAACACATTGTTTTTAATTTAGAAACCATTTCATTAACCAAACGAAACCACCAAAGCAACCGGGGAAAACGCATTTTGTGAAAGAGAATTTTTATTAGGAAAACAGCGACAAATGTAACCAGCACCTGCCGCCGTCTGCCTGCCCAGGGAGTGCCCTGCCTGTCCTGATGATGACAGGCGGCCATCATGATGGCAGGAATAAATGCCAGGGGCCAGGAGCCCAGCTCCATTGTATACGTGCCGCATGCCGCTACCACAGATAGATATGTACATAGTAAGCACTAGTAGCACTCACTTTCATTACACAAATTGCCATGAACTGAACTGAACTGAACTGAATTGAAGTAAACTGAAATAAGGCAAAAACAAGAAAAGAAAAAAGAAAAAGTAAAAGAAAAAGAAAAGAATTTCATTTATGATAATTTTTATGTGTTCAGACGATGAAACTAAAGAGCCAAAGCTCAAACTAGCTATGAAAATGATGTTGATGTTGAGGCTTTTACGAGGCAATAGTTAATTTCTCTCTGACAGAGTGAGAAAAGTGAATGAGAGAGACAGCGTGAGCGAGAGAGAGAGAGTGAGAGAATAAGAGAGTGCGAGTGAGATGATGGAAACGATAGCGAGCTAAATGTAATTGGAAAGCTCATCAAGTGCCAGTGACGGTTACTGAGCCAGACAGTCATCCAGCCATATAGCCATACAGCTAGCGAATGGAACACTCGTCCTGATACTCATCGTCCTGTTGGAGTTGCCACTTGACTGAACGCAGAAAAGTATGCAAAAGCGTTTTTGTTGTGGTTGGTTTATTGAAAACCTGAAATTCCTGAACCTGGACTCTGCTTAGCTAAGCTGATTTCACTGACTTTTACGAGCATTCCCTTTATTGTACTTTTGTTTTTTTTCCCCAGGAACACACACACCACTCAGTGATTTTCTATCGTTCTCTCTCTTTGTCTCTATCCCTTTCTCTCTGTTTTGTACTGTACTGTACTGTTATCCGTGTAATTGGCTTAGTGAATGCTCTTGCTGCTGCTGCAGCTCTCCATTCTATTAACAATTTTGTTCCGTTTTTATTTCGGTGTCATCCAATCAACAGGATCAGAGTTTTCCCAGTCACATGTGAGATTGATTCCCTTAGCTGCCATCAAAAGGAATTTTCGTTGTTGTTTTTTTTTTCCATCCATTTTTTGAGGGTTGTTTCTCTCTCTCTCTTTCCCACTCGTTTGGCTTTTCGTGTTCGCTTAACCATCCTCAAGCTTAAGCTATAAATTTTGCCTTCGAAATCGTAAATTTTAAACACTTCATTTAACAACAAGAGGAGTAATAGGGGCGGAGCGGGCAGTAGAAAGAAGATGCCAAAAAGTGTAGGAAGAGGAAAACGAGAAATCGCTTAACGATTATCGGCCCCGCCTTGATTTTCATGTGATTTTCCTTTCGGACCTCTCAGGGACTTCTCTTGGGTAGCAAAAATACAATTTTTTGCCCATGAATTTTTCGGCTTACACCAACAGCGGGAGCCAACCAAACCAACCATCATGATGACCATTGTGAATTGCGTTGGGCAAATGCATCTCCATCATCCCTATGGTTTTTCTTGGTCTCTTGCTTATGTCGCTTTCGCTCTTTCTTTACTTTACCTACCCCCCAAACACCCCCCACCCCCCCTAACACCACAAGCATCTCTTTCCTATACTATCCTATCCTATCCGAGAGTGAGAGCCTGTCATTCTGTCTGGTTCAGTGCTCAATAATGATTTCCATTGCGAATTATTTGCATTTCCCCAAACTCATTATGTTTGCATTGTGAAAATTTTCCATTTTGGCGTTACG
Organism: Drosophila emarginata; assembly: GCA_037075365.1. NCBI lineage: Eukaryota > Metazoa > Arthropoda > Insecta > Diptera > Drosophilidae > Drosophila > Drosophila emarginata. The sequence goes on from JBAMCD010000296.1 coordinate 3,463,459, forward strand.
AATGGACGAATGGCACCTGGAAAATACAAAAAAAAAAAAAAAAACTAAAAGAAAAGGCAAATGAAAAACAAAAAAAAAAAAACCACAACAAAGCTTTCTTGGAAAATATATTTATCTGTATGTATAAATTTTTTTTGTTTTGGTATTTATAATGGCAATCTAATGGTATTTCTCCTCCTTACTGATTGAGTTATTGAAAGTACTGCCAAATTGAGGGAAAAAAATTGACTTTAATCCTTAAACTACTCTAAAGATATGGTATTGTCCAGAAAGATATATTCAATACATAAAAAAAATATCGTATTTAATTTCTCTCTTTTTTTAGTACAGTTTATTTTTCAATTTAAATCGTCTTCCATTCTCTTAACAATAAATTCAACAGAAATTGATTGAATTATATATTCCGGCTGGACTATTTTGATTTTTTTTTTCATTTTTGTTGTTGCTGTTGTTTTATTTCCCCCCTTTTTTTTAGGGATTTTCATTTCCATTGGAAAATTAAATTAACGCCCTTTAATAAATGCAATCAATTTATTTATCAAAAAGAGAGCAGAAATAAATTGTTCGAAAAAATCATATTTCCGATGGTCACTAAAAATAGAATTGTGGGGAGGAGTGAGAAGAAATTGTTTGATTTTCGTGCAGGATTCGCATTTATACTCGAACTCACACTCACACATTCACACACACTCCCATGCACATTCACATTTCCATTCATTTCATTTTGTAACATTTCGTTTCGTTTCGTTTATTACATGTCAAGCGTCAATGAATGTCAGTTTGACAGTTCATAAGACAAATACGACCAATGAATAGGGGCGGACGAGAGGGTGAGCACACACACACACACACACACACACAATCGCACACTCACACTCACAGGTATGGGTGAGGAAGGATATGGTTGGTAGTAGCGATGGGGAAAGGTAAGGGACAGGGAGGGTATAGGTGGTACGTAGTGCGACAGCTCGAGTAACATTTTGCGGACATTAATGTCAGCGTGTGAGTATGTGCAACGTCTTGTGGCAATATGAGAGACGTGAGCCATGGCAAAAGAAGCAGACTGCTTCCACTTCTACATGCTTGCCGCACACATCCCTTTCCCATGGTATTTCTCTGCAATGGCCAATTTGGCCTAAAGGAAAAGCATATCGATGTTTTTCTTGAAGATGTTGTTGTTGTATTTGTATTTGTTGTTGTTGTTGTTGTTGTTGTTGCTGTTCGTTCTCACTTTAAACAAATTGAAAATCAGTTATGTATTATGAGATGAAGGATAAACATGATGAAGAGTGGGAGACAGAGAAAGAGTGAGGGGAAACAAGGAATGTGGAAGTAGAACATGAAAGTTATCAGAGTTGGAGGTGAAAAGTTTCTTAGCTCAGCTTGGCTCAGCTCAGTTCAGTTCAGTTGAGTTCATTCGTATCATTTTAATAGACGGCGCTGTCAATGGGCCATTGCTTCAAGAGGAGTTTTTGTCATTGACAGCTGCTGCCACTGCTGCTTGTCCATAAATCATTTTCCCGGAAAACACACACACACACAAACACACAGGCATACACATATGATATACGCCCATCATGTCCACCCTTAAAGAACATGCTCAGAAAATTCCTTTCCTTTTATGTTTACCCTATAAACTTTAGTGTCCACGGGTCGACTAGGCAAATAAGAATTTTCTTTGACTTTTCTTGCAGATATGTACATCAACTAGAATTACTATAGGATAACTAAATGTCGAAACTCTGGCGTTAGTTTTTTTTATTCTCATACCAACTTTTTGCTTGCAATACAATACACATTCTTCAAGTGGGGTTTGAAGTTGTTTTTTATATTTTTCTATTTAATTTTATTTTTATTCTTTGCATATGGCAATAGAAAACGGTTGGTTGTCCACCTGGTCGTCTATTCCGTTTCCTTTTATTGTCATGCATTATTATTATTTTATTTCTCAATCATCAAGCTGTGTGCCGTGCCGCCACTGACCTCAACAATGCATTTTTTTTTTAGTTGCCCATTCAACACATTCCTTTTCTCGCATTGTCCTTTTGCCCCTTTGTTCCCTCTACATTTCACTACTACTGCCACTTCAGTTCAAGTTGCTCACATTAGGTATACGCCGCATTGTGTTCACGCTTTCACTATTGTTGTAGTGGCATAGTATTAGTTGTTGTACTTACTTCTTTATACTTAATATATCTTGTTATTTTTAGAACTTGATTTTTATATATTTTATATTGCATTTGGCTGTATGTAGTTTCTGTTCAAGTTAAGAGGGTCGAATATACTAGAACAGAGCCAGGCACAAGCAGGACCAGCCTGGTGTAAAATTTCTTTTTCTTGCAGCAGCTGTTACTGAATGCTTAGACTACAGTTGGAACGGGATAGATTGGTGTAGTTGGGGAGGTATACGTGTTGTACAATATAAGTGGGCGGGGCAGAAAATGGTTTTGCTATTTGGCAACATGAGATTTTGATGTAAACGCTTGACGCTCCTTGCCATATGTTGAATCGGTTGGAGTTGAGATGTAATGTGGCAGCCAACGGAGAAACTTTTTTAACCTACCCGCCTTCCTCTCCCCCTTCCCATGGGTCCAAAACTACGAATGGAAAATTTATGAGTTTTATGACAAAAATTTCCTAAGAAAAAACAATAAGAAAAATGAAACGTAGTTTAAATAAAAAAATATATATATTTTGCTTAAACTTCAATCTAAAGTTATAAGTTGTTGGTGAAAGTATGACTAAATTAACGTATTCGATTACAATAATTCTTCTATGTATATATTTTATCCATTGTAACGTATTTATGTATTAAGTTCCAATTAAAAGTTAGGGATTTCCTTTGATATTGGAACCTTTTCAATCGTTTTATAAAAATGTAAAGGTCGTTTTTTATTGCTACCTGATTTTTTTTGTTGCTTTTTTCTTCTTATTCCTTTTTTGCCATGCATTAATCCTTAGTATTTTTCGATTTTTGTACTAAAGCGAACAAAATGGCTTCCCTTTAATTTTCTTTTTTTATTTTCTACTTTTATTTCTGTCTGATGTCCTGATTACTACTGGCAACTGCTTCCGTTTTTAATATTTATAATCCAGTGTAATTAAGACAAGAGAGCCAAAGAGTCGGCGAAGTTACAAGGAGTTGAGTTGGCGGGTAAAGAAACGTCGACAGCGGTGGCTATAATAATTAACAGGAGAGCTTTTACGTTTTCGTCGTTGGCAGGACTTCTGTTCCATACTTCATCTTGGCAGGATACAAAAAAAAAAAAAAAAACGACAGAAAAACAGTAACTGAGCATGAATAAATATAAATATCGCTTGAGAAAAATGTGTAATTAGTGGCAGTTAATAACTTTTCCTCTCACGCACCAAAAATGTTGTGAAAGAAATAGAGACAGAGAGAAAGAGAGAGAAGAATAAATCAAGTAGTCTGCAGGGAATGTAGTGTGCTGGAATGGTACCGACGCGTTCCTTCTTGTGGCATTAACTCTCAAAAACCGCACGCACTAATTAAATCTAAAGTGGAGCGAAAAACCTTTTGCTATAAATTATTTTTAGTTGACCGCAAAAACTTGGCTCTTTTTTTTTTTTTGCTCCTTTTCAAAAAGCAGGTCTCCGCCAAACCCCTACCCCTACTCCCAAACATAGCATTCCTTTTTCGACTATATCATCATCACCATCGTCTTTGTTTTGTGTATTCTGTTGGCTCTCCCTCTCTCTCTCTCTCTCTCTGTTGACAAAGAACAGAAGAAGAACTACGTTGAAAAATGCGTCTCAAATTGAGATAAGTTACTCTGCTGCCTCACTTTTTTCCCCATCCCTTTTCTTATGTCGTGTTGTTGTACTTCTGTGAAATGTCCTTTTTTGTTTGTTCTTGGACTAATTTGTGGTTTGCTGCCTTTCTTTTATTATTTTTCTTTTTCTTTTGTGTGGCCCCTTGACTAAATTAGCTTCATTATGATAATTAACTTTGAATGTACATACAGGAAACAACAGAAGGAATCAGAGACAAGTAGCCTTTGACTTCTATTTCAGCATTAAGTTGTATATAGAGTTCACTTTTTGTATCGAGTAGAGTCAATCAAAATTTGTCTCTAAAATTCAATGGAAAAAAAAGAATTTAAATTTGGAACTTATCAAATGAGAAATCGCCTTATCATCAAAAATCTATATCGGTGAATCAGACAAGATTCATCTCAATTAAAAGGAAAATTTCATCAACTGATTGAAATGCCAAAATTCAAATCTACAAAAATAAGGTAATTCAATAATTTATCACCATATTGTTTATTGTACCTCTTTGCAAATGAAATTATTGTTTTAAAGAATATTATAATACCATCTTCTCTACATGGCTTGGATTGTGCTTAAAATACCTCTGCTGGTATTTTATTTATTTTATTGGAAACTCTGAATCTTAAGAACTTTACAAAGAAGAAATATTGATTATGAGTTTTAAATATTTCTTTAAATATCGACCAAGTTTTATAAGAATCGGTTGACCATATCATATAGCTTCCATTGGAACGATCAGTCAAAAATATAATTGTAAATCAATAACTTGATTATTTGTATGTTTGGTATATATAGAAATGTCTCTATTGAGCACAATCAGACAAACACTTCTGTTTCTCCAGGCTTGAATAATTTTATATATATGTACATACATAGTTCCTAATGATTCTTGAATATTATTTATAGTTGTCAAAACGATAGTTTGAAAACGTATACGAACTTCGGCATGGTCGAAAGTAAGCCGCAAATTCTATTTTTGTAATGAGACCTTCGTATATGAGATCTATTACAAAGACATGTCTTACTGTGTCACTTACCTCGACAATTTCCTGCCTTTTATCGTTGTCTAAAAATATAAAACGATAAAAAAAGAGACCTTTTTTTCTCCCTCCCCCGTTTTACCAAACATATGTACCCTTTAAATGAAGCCTAAAAACATTTTCTCTGGACAACTTTAGAACCCAAATCAAAATTCAATTCATATATAAATGTGTGTATGTATGTCTGTGTCTGTGTGTTCCGTTCTTTTTTGGCTCTTTTTCCGTTTCCGTTTATGGTTGATTCTTATTGTTGTTGTTGTTGTAGCTGCCACGTGGCTGACATGTTAAAAGCCTAAATAATTGCCTACTTTTTGATTACACTCAAAGAAAAACAGAGGCAACATAATTGCAACTAGAAAAACAAACCGGAGACATTTGATTTGCTTTCAGTGTAATCAGCCATTATACATATTTATTTTGATTTACTTTGAATACTTTTAATTTGGATTGGGGAGAGGAGGGGTAAAGGCATTGGGCAGATTTATTCTATGTGTGTGTGTGTGTGTATAAATCTAAATTAGTTTTGGGGGGGGGGACAAAAATAAATGCGCATGAATTATGGTTGGTTAAGTGCTTTTTAAGTCCTTCTCTTGCCCCCATCTCCTACAGTCCGTCCCTATATATATATATATATATATATATATATATATATATAAATACATACATACATATATACTTTTGTTATGTTATGCACATGCGAAAAATGTATCTCTATCTCTCTCTGTCTCATTTTTGGGTTGGCATAAAATATGCAAAAATGAAATATGCTTTGAATTAATGAAATTATTTGCATCAAACACAGTAAAACCGAAAATACCATAAATGTTGGAAAATTTTACTTCATTTCTATTAGACTTGTCAGTTTTATTAGAATGAATATATTATGTATATAAAATACTCGGTATAATATAAATTAGTCATAATTCAGCAAGTCAACAGTGGCGAAACAATGTTTACACACTTGCCCAAAACCTCGTCTTTATTTTACGAATTTTTGGGCTTAACTCTCTCTCACTTTTGGTTTATAAAGATTGATTTAAATGAAATTATTTTACTTTTTTTAAACTTTTAACAAAAGATTTCACAAGTGATAATGGTAATGGGAAATATATTTAAAATAAAATGTATAAATAAAATACGCAAAATTCAAAACAATAAAGCTAAAATCCAAATCAACATGCATCCAAGATTATCTCTGTTGTAATATTACAAAAAGAAAAATGTCAAAGAAGTTAATCGATTTTGCAGGTCATACCTCTCTCTCTCTCCTCTCTTTCCTTCTTCCTACTCTTAACTAAATTATTTGGATTTGGCAAACAGACTTTCTTTTGGACGTATTATCTATTACATATTTGTGTCTTTCCTCAACAATGAAAAGACAATCTCCAATTAGATGTTGTGGCCAATATTTTGCGGATTCATTGAAAGAGATAAAAATGTACATATGTATATATACATATATATGCAATATCTGATTCTCCTCAAATGATTTTCATTGACGTTTGCGTCGCTTGTCATTACTGACTGCATTTCAATTTTCATGCCATGGGCGATCATCGGCAACGCCAAACCAATCAATTTGAACAGCAAGAGAATCGCTAGCAGTAACATCATATACATATACATACACCAGCAACACATTCTTCTACCCAATGGTGCCACTCAAAATATCCATTCCTTCGTACCATTACCAATGCGTTTTCATTATGGCCAGGATTTGGCTGCAACAACGATGCGCGAACATAATGTGAGTTATTTGCTAATTGCCAACAAAAAGAAAACAACATTTTTACTGCCACTGACGTTTTGTGGCTGCTCTCTCGGCTTTTGTGGCGAGTGGATGGGTAGAGGGAGGGGGAGATGTATTTTGCCGGCTTTAGATGGAATTGAAGTGGAACAGAGGAGATGGGGTTCTGTCGAGCAACGGCTGGCGGACGCAAGCGGTGAGAGTGGGAGCGGAGGTCGTGACCATGTGTCAGGAGACAGACAACATGACAGGCAAAACGCACAACAAAAGCAGACGAAACCACACTCTGAAGCTGGTTGGTTGGGGATTCTCCTCCTGTGACTGGTATGGTCTGCCTTGCTTTTTTGGTTTACATTTCGGAAAATGAGTGTTAAACACTTTGCATAGTTTTCACAAAATTGTTTGACTATGATGATGATGATGATGACGAAGAGAATAAGTCAGTGAAGGGGAGGGGTGGAGAAATAGTAGTAGAGTGGAGGAGGAGAAGAAACTGAATGCATTCTCCATGATGTGTGTGTGGGTATCTTCCCATTCTCTCTTGCTGACTTTGTATTATACAATAAATAATATATACCTTAATGTAGTATATAGGGTAAATGGTATTAAATCAAAATTCGCAACAAAATGTTAACCCTTCTGATATGCATATCATGGTTAAACTGATAAATAAATTGTAGGATTATCAACCGAGATCTTTTTCTCTGTTAGTTACTTAATAATAGTCCTGGATTTGATGATAGCATGGATATGTAAGATTACAGGAAACACGCTAGTCGAAATGATTGAAATGATTCACTTCACTCACACAACTTACTTTATGCTTTGATTGATGCATTACATTTTAAGTGTTGGTCAAATCAATGAATGGTAATCGGTGACCTATTGATGAACCATTTTGTTTAATATTACAGTTGCCAAATAGATAAAAATCGGATTGTTCTACATTTGTATAACACTAGTATAACAGTCAAATGCAACGTGATCAGATTTTTATAGTGAAGGTGACCAAAATAAAATAATACAAGGAATTGTTGTACAACAATGTCCCAATATTTGCATAACAGTTTCTTGGTTTTAATTTTAAGACAAAGAAGAGAATATTTGATATGAAAACGTTCAGATATTGGAGAATGATAAACCTCGTATAGTTTCTTGGATATATAACAGTTGTATAACAGTTTGTTTAAACAGTTCAACGACTCCAAATTCTGTGTTAGCAATCTAGAAAGTAGCCAATGTATGGGATTACACTATGCTCTTTGAACGCTTGCTAGAGATACCTATTAGAAAGCTGTCGATGCCTATCAATTTGATCTCCCTTTCCCTCACTCTATATCTTTTCCACTCTGTGTTTGTGTGTGTATCTTTTACCTGTATGGTTTGGATACATACATTCACATTGGATACATGCATGGATACATACAAAGATACATACATTTTTCGTGCAATTTTCAGTCTTTTGGGATCGCAGTGGTGACGACCAGGGAAGAACGGAGCGATACGGGGCATCGGGCGTTTGGGTGGGTGGGTAGACAGGGGATTTGTGCAATTTTCATTGTTATTGACAAACAAGCGAAATTGTGCGGCTTTGATTGTCGTTCTGGAATCCTGGCTAGCTTCTGGCACACACGTATGTTTCACCAATTTCTGTTTGTGTGTGTGTGTGTACATCTATATATATCTCTACATATGTGTGTGTGTGTATGTGTGCACCGCATATTGTCGCTGCCTGACTGCTACCACCTTATATCCCCCACCTTACTCCGCGCTGTCGTTCCACCTCACTTGTCTGTGGCTTTTTCCGTCTTCGTGCGCTTTGGACGTGTTGGGACACCACTTAATTTCCGGCAATGCGAGTCACGTACGCTCCTTCCTGCCTTTATGTGCAATGACATTTTCATTTTGTTGACTAACACACACACACACATTCACTCACACACTCATACACACAAGGACATGTTACAAAATGACAGAAAGAGGCAAATGGTGGAGTAAAAGGGGGGGGGGGGGGGGAGCTGTGGTACAAAGTTTGTTTTCAGCCAACTCATTTTGTTGCAATTTGCACAAAAAACAGGAAAAAAAATACAAAAAAACAGAAAGAAACTCGATTATTTTTAATTAAAACAACATTGACACGAAATTAAGGCAAACATAAAAACTAAAAGAACAAACAAAAAGAAAAAAATGTGAAAAAGACTAAAAAAAAAAAAAAATGAGCGAAAAACTAAGAAAATTTTCAACTTGAACTGTGGAGGCCTTTTTACTTCCGGTGCCTGACATACTCTTGTTCTCTTTTTATTTTCTCTTTACCTCTTTCTCTTTTTCTGTCTCTCTTTCCCTATCCATCTCTCTTCTCTATTTCTCAAGCCTCTTGTTGTTGGCTTTGATTTCGTTCAGCAGACCGTAAGTTGTTGAGGACAAAACGAGAGAAGAAATAAGAAACAAAAAAGAAAAACCTCTTTCCTCTTGATTTTATTTCACTTCTTCTTATATTCTACATTAAGGCTCTGATTCATTTGCCTCATCATCTAAACACAAATCCCGCCCAAGCCTATGATACCGCCTCCACTTCCAACCTCCACCTCCATTTTCGCGTCTCCCCCCATATGAAATGGCGTATTAAATTTGATGATGGCAAAAACAAACACGAAACTCTTCTTCGATTTCTACATCGATTTATTTACATTAAACAGTAACCATTTGTTTAGACTGTTACGGAGTGCCGTGCCGTGCCGCTGGTTCAGGTTTCATCAAATACATAGAAAAAATACATACCATATACGTCAAACGTGTCTAGAATTCTACAAATTCAGAGTAACGAAACGTAACGAAATGAACCGAAACGAAACGACAAAGGCATTAACAAAATATAACATGCAATCGACCAGAAGAGGGGGGGGGGGGGGACCAAATTCCCTTCCTTCCCGAAACTTTTTCTAATCCCACTCCTTCTATTCCACAATACATAATATATTTCGATTTGTTACAATTTGACAAATATACCCAGATTGAAACGTCTGTAAACGATTCGATTACATTTCTATTTATCGATCAGTCCAATCAGGTGCTTAAGCTATCGCCTGAAAACTGTTATACTGTGTTGGTATACAGTGACTAAATGATTTTGAAACCTCAATTTTATATACCATCAGTACACCAACATGTTCATGATCTTTGACAGAGATTTAAATGATTCCAATGCCATCACAACGATTTTCTCACAGAACTGTTATATGATTATTATATAATGTAATTACAAGTATTATACAATGAGATTCAGATAAAAGTGTTATATAATAACCATTAAAACTGTTATTCAACTTTTAAATGCGTTTGATTTATTTGTTATGTAATTACACTGAGATCATCTCTCCTCTTCTGACTCTTCCTGCTCTCCTTTCTTTCACTCTGATGTGAACTAAATGAAAGTTATTTATAGGCTACATATTTATTTAATAGGCTCTCTCTCTCTCTCTATAGTTAAATTAAATTTCACTCGGCAAATTGTTTAAAAACACGTTCTTTTGTTTGCCATTTTAATATTTTTTGTTCTTATGCCTGTTAATAAATTAAATTGCAACTGTAAAGTGCAACTTCTGTTGCATGGGCCCGTCACGGACTCATTTAAGCCATCATTTAAGTGTTGCCTGGGTCACGTGCTCGCATCATAAATTCTGTACCCCACTAACCAACCCCAACCCCTACTTCTACCCCTAAACCACCCTACCTATATACATACATACATACATACACCCAACTGGTGTTCTCTGTCGCCTCTTTGCAAAATGTGCAATTTTAGTTTTAATGAAAAATTTTTGTGCTCTTGCCTGAAAATTTTTATTGAATTTTTAATGAAAATTACAAAACGAATTTTCAACCAAACGGCCCAAAAAAGTAGGCAATGAAATTTTATGGACAACAATTAAATGATAATTATTGGTTTGGCATGCCCAAAAGCGAGACAGATAGATAACCATAAGAGGAGAGGAGGCAGAGAGAGAGAGGTAGAGATAGTAACTAACTAAATAAATTAATGAGTAGAACAAATTAAATCAGATTCAGAGCAACGACTATCGTGTCCTCGCATTGATGATGAGCCGGCATTGCTATGAGCGAGCAGAGAATGAAATGGGCAGAGAGAGGAGAGAGGCCACACCCTGTCGGATGTCGTTGTCGGTTGGGAGAGGGTAAAATAATTATTTTTCGTTGCGGTTCTTAAATTAAAATCTTTAAGCGGCTTTATGGTAACTAAGAAGAGGTCCATCGGTTTCCTTTTTTCTGTCGTGTCATCCAAGTCGCTTCCCTCTTTCTTGCTCTCTCTCATGTTTATATATATATAAATATATGTATATATATATATATATACAATATAATCCCTCCATGCAGGGCAATAAATCTTCGCTTGGCAAACGGAAACCAGCTGCAAGCTTTTCTTTTGCCCATTTGCTGTTGTTTCTGTTGCTGTTGTTTGTTTTTGTTCTTGTTGTTGTATTTCCCAGTATTTTTCCTTTGCTGTTTTCTTTTTTTGGCTTGGTTGATCTTTTGTCTTTCCATAGCTCAACATTCAAACCGCAGACAGAAAGATGTGAGGGTGCAGCAGGCCGCAGATAGCTGACGGATGGCAGACGAAAGAAAGCGTTAGGACGAGGGAGAGGTGGTGTGGTGGGTGTAGAGGTTAGTTGGGGCCAGCTTAGCGGCCCATCTCGAGGCTAATACAAAACGCAAAATTTAATTATAATTTTCTGGTTCTGGTTCTCGCTTTTGCCATGGCTATGATAGCTATGGCTATGGTTCTGGTTCGCTTTCCCTGCCCCACCACCCACCCCTTGTAATTTGGTTTTACCCATTCCATATTATTCCATTTTCTTGTTGCTTTTCTAGTTTCTTATTTTTATTTTGGCATTTTGCGCTTGGTTTTCGCAATCGGATTTTCTTCTTGGTATTTTTTTTGGTTTTATTTTTTTCGTTTTTTTTTATTATTCGGGTTAGAATGAGAATTTATTGCATAGAGAGCCAGCAGCAAGGGGAAAATTATCTCATTTATGAAAGGTAATTGCCGGAAAATATTTAGCTAAGTTTGGAAAAGATAACAAATAGAATGAAATTATTTGAAGCCAATGTGCAAAGTGGAATTTTTCTGTTTTATTTTAAAGATAATAGTAATAACTCTTAGACTATCATTTGAAATCGCCAAAATAAATATTTTTCAATTGTTTAATGACTTTAATTTAATTTTGTTAAGAGATATTTAGATATTCGTTATAATGAAATCAGTTTTCAATACTATATATTTTGAATTAATTTTGGAACTGGTTTCGCATTAATGAACAACTGATTCTCTTCTTCCTTTATGTATTAAACATTTTTAAAGCAATCACTGCAGGTTTATAAGCTGGTTTATAAAGCAATCTTTTTTCGTGGTCGTAAACATAAAATTTGGACAAAATGAAGACAAAAATGTTAATAGCTGCCTCAGCCATTTTCTCGGTTTATAGATATATATATGTATGTATAGTAAATATATATATATATATATATATACATATATATCACCCTTAAATCATACAATTTGTGCTTCAATTCCGTTACTCATTAATTTGTAAGCCCCATTTAAAATACACGCCAAATCCAATAACATAATTCATTTTGAAAATGCATAGCAATAAAAATTCAACTGACGACTCCTCTATATAACCAACTAAAGATGACTATAAAAAGGGCTCAAAAGCAGAAGAAAAAAAAAAAAAGACACGAAAGAGGAGAAGGAGAAAGCAAACAAAAAAAAATGATCCTTACAATTTCCATTATGCAAAAAGATAAAAGACAAGCAAAAAGATTGCCCGATTTTGGTGCAATCCATCTCTCCACTCCATGACTCGTTCGTTTTGTGTTGCTGCTGCCCGTTTATTTATTTTATGAGGACGTTTTCGTTGCCCCAGAATCCCCATCCCTTATTTCAGTGCTGTTAAAACCAAGTGAGGCATAAAAGTGGATGGCCCTGGCAGTGCCAGGACTCCAAAACCAAATCCAACACACGCACCTAAAAGTAAGCAGCCAGCCACCAACACATAGCAGCAACAGCAACAGCAGCAGCAGCAGCAAACGACGCGTGCAAGTTTTATGTTTTCATCATAAACGTTAATATATTACACAGAATGAACACAACAAAAGCAACAGCAAAACATTTGCTTAACAACAAAAAGAAGAACTACAGGACATCTCCTCTTACATCACAAGCCTTTTCTTTCGTTGTTTGTCTCGTACCCTTTATACAGGAATAGCAGTAGCAGCAATCATTGACAGGATATTCGATTATTTAAACTGAAATTGAAATCTACATCGAAAAATTATGCAAATATTAGAAAATTCAACTGATTTACAGAATATACATAAATTATACAAACTAGAACATCATTTGAATATTTCAATTGGACATTAATGGAATTTTTTGTAATTCATATTTTTGATGCTTTTGAGACCACTAGAATTTTCCTAAGTATGTAGAGTATGTCCTAGCCGGTCATATCAATTTAATGTGCAAGACCATTTTGTTCCTGTTGTTGTTGTTATTGTTGTTTCACAATAATCAATTTAAAATTTTGCACGCCTTTTCTTTGCCTGCCTGTCAGAACATTCAACAAATTTTCATTAAATCTAACAACCAAAACAGCAAAAAAAAAATAAAAAGAAACACGAAGAAAAGGCAAGAAGGAAAAACAGAAAAAAAGAGGAAAGTAATACAGAAAATCCAATAAAATGAACGAGTTGTGAGAGAGAAAAAATGACGCGTTGTGTGGAAAGGGTGGTTAAAGGGTATAGAGATGGCATGGTGAAGGAGGGAAGGTGGTAGGTCTTACGTTTTGTGATTTGAAGACATTTTTCTTTTTCTCTCGTTTTCGTTTTTTTTTTCACTTTTTGGTAACACATAACAACAATAACAATTGCAGACGACAACCGAAACAAAAAAAAAAAAAACGAAACAAAAAAAAAAAAAGAAAAGAAAAACATAAAAAATGACATTTACGACAAAATTACATTTCTAACGGTACAAACGGACGGACTGACAAAGAAGAAAAGTGGAGGGGGATGGATTTCAGTTGATGTTTGGCAAGAAACGTGGTGAACGGCAAAGGGAGAGGGGGCCGAGACTAAGGAAACTTCACAGTAGTAAGCCTTTAACGCCTTACCAAAAGACAGTGGTGATTATGTGGGTGAATGGTTGGGTGTGCGTCTCTTAGGTAGGGACATGTGGTGGGGAAGGAGCGTTGGATTGGTGAAAATAACGCGAAGAGGAAAAACTTTTCGGCTACTAAGTGATTTCAGTGCGCCATCGAAGAAAACTAAAAACAGATGTTTCAGTTATTTATGTTTGTTGCTTTTCTTTTTTTTTTTTGCACTCCATTCCATTCATTTTCTTGGGAAATTAGGCCTGGCGGCAAAATAAAATCAAGAAGAAAATTATGATGTAAACTTATACATAAATTTCTTGATATCGTGGCAATAACAAAACTTTGTCCTAAACATTTGTGTGCACATTAAGCGTTCCGAATAATAAATGTTAGGCCAAATCAAACACTAATGGCAAAGCTCAATTAAAGCTCGCAAAGGTTTCCAACTTCTTTTGTTTTAACAAAATTCATACAGTTGAAAATAATTTCAAAGTCGATATCAATTTGAATTTAATTTAAGCGAGAAATAAGTTTAGCTACAGCAAAAAATTTGTTAACCAATTGGTTATCTAAACTGTAGAATTTTTCAATGCCTACTTAAATATAGAGATCTAGTTTTACAGTAAAGGGAAATCAATAATAAAATTGACAACTTAAAAATTGTTTAAAAATTTATGAACCCGCGTGATCTAGTAGCCGAAATATAGTTCATGAAAATACCTTTGTAGCCAAAGAATTTGCTAGAAAAAAAAAAGTGAAACCAGTAAAGAAAAAAAATTATATTTTAAAAAAATTTTATGGAATAATCGTAGATTCCATAAAATTTCTTCATTTCCATCAGCCGACGGCAACAACAACTAGTGCAGTATACATACATATACATATATATATACATATGTATACATATATTATAAAGTATATATATCTAGAGATATATGTATATAAATAAAATAATTGCAACTGCTTTCCCTTTTGCTTCAACAGCCGTTGGGCATGAAAGGATTACAAAACAAAAAAGTCGCCATACAAAAAAATATGCAAAATAGGCAGGCAGCAAAACAAAAATGAATAAAGTCCATTGCATCTCTCACATATGAATTTTCATAAAGCATTCTACCTCTTTGCCCCACATCCCTCTTGCCAACATCACCTCTTTCCCTACATCACAACCCTCAAGTTTCCCTCATTTTCATTTTTTGTGCCGTTTTAATATACCCTTTCAGTGGGATATTCTTTATTTTATGTTATATTTTGCAACTATAAAAATCAAAAAAAAAAGAATTAATATTTCCAACAAAATCGGTTGACTATATAGACACAATCGTGTATCCACGAAATAAATTTATTAAGAAAATCTCAATATTTAACCAATTTAGACAAAATATTTACAATCGATTGACTAATATAATTAAGTTAATTTTCAAAACCAAGAATTGTTAGTGTATTAAAGGTTCGATCAGATTTTAATTAGTACAGTCCTCTGATTATTTTTTGTCTTTTGTTCTGCCGATTTTTGTTTGTTGCTGCTATTTTTAGGCCGCGCGGATGTTTTCACTCGTGCAAATTGTTGTTATTGTTGTTGCCCAAATGCAAGGACAATACTGGAAAAATTTAATTTACCGCATAGAATTAAGAGAGGAAAACAAAAAAAAATAAAATATTTATATATATATATAGTATATATATATATATATAGAGGGTAAAACCGGAAGAAAAAAATATAAACTTTTGTTTTCTGCTCTTGCGCCTTGCTTTGCCTTGCCTTACTCTGTGTGTGTCGTCATCTACTCACCACCCTCCCCAGCAGCACCACCCTTTCCACGAAATCTCCAAGTTACACCCCCTCAGCTACCTTAGCTATGTAACCAGCCAACCATTCATCCACACACCACCTACCTCCCTTCCTCCCTTCCTCCCAAAAGGACTGCGCTGTCGGTTTTAATTATGGAAAAAGTTTTTTGCTTTATTTAGTTTAAACAATAAGTGGTTGGAAAATATGAATTATACAAAAGGCTGAGTAAAGTCTCTCGATCTATGTGTGTGTGTGTGTGTGTCACTAAGTGTGTGTATATATTTGTGTGTGTGGTGTGTGTTCAGACAGTTCTTAAGGCAAATGCAAATATTTTGCTTTCTACTTTTTTTTCGCTTTTTCTCTTTTTTTTTATCATCTCCTTATTGTTGTTTTGGGCGGCTTTGCATGGCCAAGTGAGAGACAGAGAGAAAACTCAGCAACTTTGCTTGCAGTCGGTCCTAGTTTTCTTTCTTTTTTTATCCCCGTTTCTTTTTTTTTTCATTTTTGCATTAAGTAATTTGAATTTTTTTAAGTGGAAAAAGATTCTGTCATGTGAGAAAAATAAACTAACGAATCCTCCACCAACCAACAAACAAATAAACATGAAGAAAAGCAAAAAATAGAACGAAAGCCTTTAAAACTATTTGCATACCTTGTAACCATAGGGAAAAGAAGGATGTGGAGGGGAATAAGGTTTACCTTGCATATAAATATCGCAATTAAAACGATAGCAGACCTTTCTTCAAAAGTCTTTGAATCACAATTACTTTTGTCCAAGAAGTTTTACGATTTTACTTTTCTAATGGTTGTTAAAACTTCATTGAAACTATAAACTGAAGATGCTTTAAATTTAGACGCACGATTCTGTACTTTAATTATTATTCTTATTCCAGTTTCATTGAATTAGTTCTTAATTTATAACATTTATAGAAAGAACTTTAAAAAAAATTTAAGAAAGACAGTAAAAAATGATATCAAAAAGCGCTCTTTAAAGAAAATTTCCAAAAATTTCACATTAATTAAATCTTTAATAGATACCAATTGGCATTTTCCATGTGCATGCATGTACATCGTGTATCATTATCCATTATCATTGCCGTTAGAAATGTCCAAAACACGGGTCTGTATAATTTTTGAAGGCAAATCTATAATATTCCCTTGACTTTAATTTATGTTGCTCCACCCCATACATACATATATAGAAATGGATTCTCTTTCTCACTGTGTGTGAGTGTGAAAATGGGCAGGGGAAATGAAAAAGGAGACGGAGGAGTAGAAGGTGTTGGAAGCAGAAAGATGAGGTTGGGTAGGGGGGCGGTCATAAAAACGAATAGGCAAACATTTTAAGCTGCACAAACTGCTATAAATTTAAGCCGCTAAATTAGACACGTTTGGCACATTGAGGCAAACACTCTCATACATATACCCCCCCCCCCCCCACACACACACACACATACACACATACACAATTGTTATGACCACGCCCCCTCCCAAACAGCACCACCCCTCCCCCCCTTACCGAATTCAGATCCTAGGCGAAAAATAATCATAAAGGTAATTATTTTATCGTTCGCTTCAAATTCGCTTAATTTCCCAACGACGAACGTCGAGAGGACTAGGACTAAGGACAACGACGACGTCGACGGCAACGACGACGACAATGAACGACGAATGAGCCCCAGGACCAAAAACATAACGTAACGTAACGTAACGCTAATGGAAAATATGAAGCTTCAGCTTCTCCTTCTTCCGATCTCTTTCTCTCTTTCTCTCTCTCTCTCTCTGTATGTTTCCTCGGTATGTGTGCGTGTGTGTGTGTGTCTGTGTATATGGCCTGGAGGGCAGCTGTGGCCTGAAAGAGAACGAGGACGTGATTAATTACCAAATTGGGAGCCATTATCGCGTGCAGTTTTCGTGTGGGTGTTGTAAAGTTTTTGTGGCTCACGCACATACAGAAAGAATGAAAATGCGAGAAAGAGATAGAGACGGAGACCGTTAGAGGGAGAGAGCAAGATAGACAAAAGTGAGAATGTCCTTTTACTTCTTCTAGTAATTTTGTTTGACGCTTTTGTTCTATATTCTATTACATTATTTCTGGCCACTTTTTATGCAAAGAACGTTATTTTTTTTCGCCTCTCTTTCCGCTGCTGTCTATAACAAACGCCGCCCCTTCTCGTCTCTCTCTGTCAGTCTCTTTGGTCCGTTGGTTGGCTGTTTGGTTGGTGGTGGCAAAATCAAGCGCAAAATATTAATGATAATAATTTATTATCAACTGACAGGTGAATGTATGTGTGTGTGTGTGCCTCTGTTGGTGTGTTGATGGGTGGGGGATGAGCAGCAGGGAAGGTTAGATTAGGGTACGGTGTGGCAAAAATGCCATCCCTTGAGGGGTCCTTGGCATACCACCGCACCGATAAACGTTTAGCGATTAGCGAACTTTTGCCGCCGCTTCCCTCCACATTTCCCTTCCTTGCTGTTTTTTTTTTTTTTTGCCTTCAGTCTATGTCAAATTTTTGTTGTTGTTGTTGTTGTTGAAAATTTATGTGCAAAATTCGATTTTGTCAAAGGAATGTAAGGAAGAAGGTGAGGGGAGGAGACAGATATGGAGATGGAATCGAAAGCGTAGGCGGAGACAATGACTACGTGAGTTGGTATAATTTTTATGTTGAGCCATTGAAAATTGTCAAAATTCCATTTTCAAATTTAAATAACGGTTGCAATGTGCCGCTGGTTTTTTTTTTGTTCTCAATGTTTTTTGTTTTTTTAATTCATTCACATTAAAGATCACAGTTAACTTGGGAATTTACTGAAAACTGGTTTCAACCGGATAAGGATTATGTGTCTTTAATGTCAGAGTGCTTTTAATATAACTTTATAATTGCTTTCCGAGAAGTTTTATCAGTAGAATCAAAAACGTTATTATAATGCACAGTAGAATTGATTTGAAATTCGCTTTAAATGTTATTACCTATAATAAAGTAGGGAACTTTAACCAGTTGGGAATTTCTACATTTCAAATGAAATATTTATGTGCCCGTCATTGAAACTCGTTTGTTGACTACCCCGAAGCCAGCTCCACTAATATTCTCCAAACACACATAATTTCAATGCCATAAAGTATGTATATACATATATCCATCCACCCACACACACACACACACACACACACACACGCACACACTCATCATGATTCGTTCGTTTTGCGCCAACAAATTGAAGCCATTTGCCTGCCAAATTACAGAACCAAATCCTTTCCGTCCCACACCCAAAAACAGAAAGAAAAAAAATAAAATTGCATGCACATAAAAATTAACTAGCAATGTGAAACCACCAAAAAGAAAAAGGATCTTAAAAAGAGGAAAAAAAAATAACAGAATCGAAAGGAAAGAGGGAAAAAAGAAGGGTGGGAAGGATGAATGGTGAAACGCAACACACAAATCAAATATTTGCCTGCCATATTCCGCTTTGGCAATTCCAAAAATAAAATTCAAACAAACGACACGCAAATGCATGAGTAACTCACAAATAAAAATGCCGAAAATTTCTACCTACCAACTAAAATCCAAAAAAAAAAAAAAAAAGAAAATAAAAACAAAAAAAATGTGGAAAAAGTAAAAGCACGAAAACTTGTTTGCACCTTTAGGCTAGGAGAAAAAGAATTCAACAAAAACGCACAAGGCCTAAACATTCTATTACCTGAAGGTTCTATACTCTTTCCAAGTTTAGAATATAGATATAGAATATTGATATTTATATATGTATTTATTTATATAGTTAACCGATTTGATACAAAAGAACTGTAAAGATCTTTTTAGAACCGACGGAAACAAGCATCTGAATAAAAGCGTTTCGTGCCTTTTGGCTTGTCTCTACCTGTAGGGAACTCTATTGTGATTTAAACTAAATCCTTCATCAAGATCAAGAATATATATAATTTTCACGTTAACTGCTGGTCAGAATGCTATATAAAATTTAAAAAAAAATTTTTAACCCAAGAGTATAAGCAAAAAAAATGGAACAGGAAACGAAACCGTCGACGACTGTTGCATCTCGGTAGCTATCCCCCCCCCCCACACACACACACACACACACACACAAATAAAAAGAAGAATTTATTTATGCCATGCCTCGCACTCAAAAAACGTGAAAACCTCAAAAATAAAAAAAATAAAAAACAAATTGAAAAACAGAGGAATGAAAAAATATCAAGGTACAGTTGTGTATGTGCGTGTGTAGGTGAATATGTGATTTATTTTGTTGTTGTTGTTGTTGTTGTTCGGTGTGTAGATGTGTGTATGTTGGTTCTAAAAACCGGATGTCATGGCGGTTTTATCCAGGCAGGCAGGCAGGTACATAGCTAGGCAGGGGAAGTGTCGGAAAGATCCATAGATATATACATAGGTAGGCAGGAGGCAGGGTAACAAACAAACAAACGAAAAATAGTTTACAGCTGACGCTTTTTTGCGGTTTTCATTTATTTATTCGATTCTCATCCTCTTTCTTTCTCTTTCTATCCCTCTCTCTATTTCTTTCCCCCCTCTCTCTCACTCTCTCTCTCTCTCTCTATCTATCTATCTATCTCTCTCTCTCTCTGTTTTTTCCCTCTGTGTATCGCTTAACAGGGCAGTTCGTCTAGTGCCGCTGCAGCCTCTGCTGTTGCCAACGCTCCACCAACACCGCGCAGCGCATTTCCCGTTGCCCCATTAACCGCTTCAGCCGTTGCTCTCAAAGGTTCATCGTCGCAGCAGCAACAACTCCACCACCACCACCACCAACAACAACAACAACAACAGCAGCAACAACAACAGCAACGTCCACCAGCCATGACTAGTCCAGCTGCTGCTGCTGCCGGCGCCGCTTTGGCTGCCGGTGCCCCATATCGTGGTGCAACCAGTTGGACTCCGCAGGGTTATGCCCCGGCAGCTGCTGCTGCCGCTGCTGCGGTTGCCCAACAGGCAGCCGCTTATCGCTATACGGCCCCATTGCCACAGCCAGCATATGCGGCCTATACACCACACACGGCCACCACACCGGCCACAACCACGGTGAGTTTTCCCATTTGAACGTACTTACTAACTAACAAACTTAACTCATTGCATAGTTTTACATTATTTTCATTTTGCATTTAGTTTCCAAATGATTTGCATTGCAAATTCGCTAAAACACAAAGGAAAAAAAAAAAAAAAACAAATGATAACCAATGTTAAGTGCATTTCAATTAAAATTTATACATTTATCTACATACACAGCTCTATATATATATTTATATATTTATATAGATGATCTCTTCAACGATTTGCATTGAAATTGAATTACTTGTTGATGCAATTATCCATTTAATTGATTTCTCCTAAAGTTTTTCAATTTAATGAAACGAAAATTAGGCGCAAGGCAAAAGCTCCTAGGCACAATTGTTTCTAATATCGAATTACATTTTTCCTATATTGGGTTGCCTTTATTCCTAAATCCAGCGATTTAATCAGTTCAAGTTAATTAAAATTGCATAAATGCATTTTTTTTTTCTTGGGATTTTGAAGGGATAAAAATTTTTGCAGGGCCTATAGAAAATAAGTTAACATAGAAATTTAAAGTTCTCTTATAGCTTCAGCTTGGTTTAAGTACTCCATTGCCAAGGGAAAATCGTGTATTGTATCGTGAATTCTTTTGTTTCTTTGTCTTTAGGTAAAGAAGATTATTTTTTATTTTTCTTAATTGCTTTTGCAATTTTCTTTTCACATTTTCCTAAAAATCAGCTTTCATTTGGTTCCTGTGATCATTAATTTTGCTAGCAGGACTGACTTTTCATCAATTTTCAATTTATGAATTTATGATACGAAAAATCAAATTCAAAGTAAAATGAGAAACTGCTTTGTATGGCCATTTGATTGAAAATTGCTCAAGCAGCAATTTTATTTATAGGACAAGGCTCTAACTTTGCCTCTATTTGTAGTACTCCCTTTCTCTCTCTCTCTCTCTGTCTCTCTCTCTTTATCTGTCTCTTTCTTTTCCTCTCTGTGTCCGTCTTCTTTTGGGCCCTGTTTGATTGGCGTGAAAAGTGCTGAAATTAATTTGCCTTGAATTGACTTGAGTGACTTGCTTTTCGTAGTAATAGTAGTATAGCCGAGAGAGAGAGAGAGAGAGAGGGGGAAACAGTCGCAGGATGGATGGATAGACAATCAATTAGTCTGTTTTGTGGTTCCATCTACCCCATCTTTTTTTTTTCCTTTTTTTTTTTTTTTTGCATGCTATGCCGTGGTGTAGGATAAAGGGGGGACACGACCCAACCCGACCGACCAACAAACAAACCAACCAACAGACAGTCCATCAAAGTCAGTTGAAGCAAAGGGCTTTCAGCTTTGACTTTCGACTCTTGTTGTCATTTTCAATTTGAAAAGTCGTTGGCAGCCGGCAAACGGCAGCATCATTAATAACACAACAATTAAGAAAACTTTTCCAACAGAGAAAATAGAGAGCGGTGGGAGAGAGATATATAGAGAGAGAGAGAACAGGAAGAGACAGACAAATTTTTCCCGATTGGAATCAGCATCATGACGAATGATTTGGTGGTAAATGATTTCCATGCTCCAAATGATTTTTCCTGCTGCTGACAACTTTAATTCAAAATTTTCTTCACCAAGACACACACAAAAAAAAAAATCCACCAAGCAAGAGAAAGATAAAGGACAAACAGACACTAACAGCTATAGAGACAGAGAGAGAGAGAAATAGAGAAAGAGATAAAAGGAGATAAACCTTAAGAGAAAAATGTGGTTAGAGGTAGATAGAAAAAAGAAAGGGAGAAAGAGAGAGAGGGTGGGGGTAGTACCCTAAGGCTGTTTTATCTTCCTCCACCTCTTTTTTTTTCTTCTCCTTCTTACAACTCTTCTTTGTTCAATTTCTTTTGCATTTTTCGTGGTTTTCGTGTCGTGCCCTCAAGGTGCCTTTTTCTTGTCATTTTTTTCTGCGTCTTCCGTTTTTTTCTTTTCTCCCTCCCATCTTCTTCTTGCTCTTCTACCCCCCGTCCAAAATTCATTCATTCATTCATCGAAAATGTATTTCTGTGGTGGGCGTCGTCTTCATAGAAGAGGAAAGAGGGGTGTGAGGTTGGGAAAGCCCTTGGTTTCCTCCCCCTATATATTCTATCTCTAGTTTTGTTGGCCATTAAAAGTGCCTGCTGAATGTCCTGGCCACTTACAATTTTTTCTGATTCCTTTTATGAATGCAGAGCACAAAAAAAAATGTATCCTTCCTTCACTTTACCTTCTGATGTTCTATTTGGTGGGTCATAGATTATGGCTTTTTAAGATTTCAAGTGTTGAGGGTGGCCATCTTAAATCTTGAAAAACCTCTCGGTACAAATTCTTATTAATAAATGAAAGCATTTTCCTCTCTATATATAGATGATATACATTTATGTATACTTTATCTCCCCTCCAGTTACTGCACCGAAAATATTATCCTAAATACTAAAATTCAGTACGATTTGTTAAATTTAATTTGCATTGCATATTCTGTTTCCAAACCATTTACTTAATTTATTTACAAATTATGTGATTATTTTATTTCATTCTGTTTTTATTTGTATATTCAATTTATTAAGAATTCGATTCGATTCCCTCTTTAATTTACATTATTCGTTTTCATATTTCAGGGAAAATAAAGTGTTGGTCCGAGTTAATATTTTCTTGATATATATACATACACTTAAGTTTTATGCCATATCCCCGAGTAAATTTGATTCATATTTAATTACTAGCCAAAGGGTCAAACCGGTTTCCATTTATGCTCCGCTCACACACCCCTTTCACTGTCTACACCCACCAACCGGCACCCGCCCCATCGTGCCATTTTCATAAAACCAATATCTTAGACAAACATTAAATAGAAATATACAAAATTCATTTTTGGCTCTTGTACATAGCATAAACCAAATCATCATCATCATCGTCATGAGAACAAAATCCAATTCCAATTGTCTCTAGGCTATGCTCTCTCTCTCACTTCCACCCCATCTCTCATCTCTCTTTACTCTCCGCTGCTTGCCAACCGTTTGTTGGATTGGATACGCCCACAACTTTGACTATTCCATTAGAAACGTACAGATATAATCATCAACTGGATCTCTTGACATCGTTGTCATCATCATCATCATCATCATCATCATCTTCTTCTCCTTCAACTTCATCGTCGTCATCATCGTCGGCGTTGACGTCTTGTCCATTTCCTGTGTGACAATTTCAATCGTCGTCAACATTCAACATTCATTCTCCCCTTTATTCATTGCAATTCGAATGTGCAATAACATTTTCCCAGGAAAACAACTCCTCTATATCCAGCTGTCTTCAGTTTCTCTATCCCCTTCGTCTTCGTCTTTTCCATCTCCATCTCCATATCTGCCTTCGTCTCCATCTTCAACTTCTTGTCAGTTAGTTTACTTTTTCCTTATAAAACTAGAAACATTAGTTAAATTTTAATAAAGTTTATTTTCACAGTTGACTTCTTTCCGTTTCTTTTTGCTTTTCGCCTCAACTTGTTGAATGAATTTGAATTTATAATAATGATAAAATGGAAAGGAAAAGGACAGAAAAGATGATGAAAAAGGAGCAAACAAAAGCGTTAAAGTGCAAGAGGTGTGAGGGTGAATGAAAGAGAGAGAGAGAGAGAGAGATAGAGATAGAGAGCAGACAAAACGCATAAATGTAAATGTTATTCTTGTGCATTTTATTTCTGTTTTAAATTTTAATTATTTTTTGTTCTTCTCTTAAGCAAAGTTCTTTTTCTCTACCTCTTTCTCTATCCACCGCTGTCTCCCTCTCCCTCTCCCTCTCCTCTGTCTCTCTCATTCTTTCTCTCCTGAGAAAATTGAATTTGTATAGAGTGAAAGCTCATGGGGGCGTCGCGGAAGAGATGGTTTGTGGAGAGAGGTAAGAGGAGTATAGTAGTAGACGGTCATAGAGTTTCAAAAGCAATTATTGTTGAAATATTATTTACATATTTAGCTGGTCTGCATATCTACCATATACTCCTCGCTCCCTTCCCCTTGTCATTCCCTTCTAAATCATCCCACTCTAACTCTGGGTCTCTGTCTCGTTCTATTCCCTTGCAATGCTCATGGGGCGTATGAGTGTTATGCAAATGCATTTTGCCAGATAATGCAACTTAATGTGGCCTCAACTCTAGAGAATCCTTAACTAAGTGCAACAGTACCAGAGGAGAAAGAGAGTTATGAAATTTAAATGAAGCTTGAAAATTTTGTAAAACAAATTCTCTTTTGGGAAAAGGAGGAGTTGCAAAGAAGTAGGTGAATACCCTCTCCAAAATAAAATACATAAATATAACTCTATAAAAAGAAACTATATAATTTTGAATGAAATGAAATGGAACAAGATATATACAATACAATGATATGGAATTAAAAGAGATTAAATGAAATGAGAATAAAAATATATATGTATATATACATTTGTATACAGATATTCAAAGCCATAATTCAATAAATGGTAGGAATTGAATTGGAATGAACTGCATGAAAAGCGATATATAATGTAAAATGCACTGTGACATGAAGCATAAAAAATTTGCATTGAAATCTGCCAAAAAACAAAAAAAAAAAACAAATCAAAATAAAAGACTATGCAACATAATAATAATCATAATAATGTATAAGAGAAATAGAAAAAAACAAAACCATGCAGGAAATGAAATTAAATGCTCTCTGATATTAAATGGAATTGAAAAGGCTTTGGAATTTGAGAGCCAAACGATTGAAACAATGTGATTGAAAATGATAAAACAAAAAATGTGATAGAAAGAAATGGAAAAAATAAACTTAAAAAAAAAACATAATCTCAAATAAAGGTATACATATACATATGTATGTATGTCTGTCTATCGGATGACACAAACTTTATAAAATGAAATATAATCCTTTTGAAATTATGCCGTATGCTTTTGTTTTCCAAAGTAGTTGCTAACTTTAAAGCTCAACACTGACTATGTTAGGCATAAAGGATATGCCATATTGGAAAAAAATCTATAGCATACTTATGTGTGTCTTTTGTTTTTCTGCGCCCCGCCTCTCTGACATCCATCCTGCTCATCTCACATATTTCATTCATTCCAATCGTTCGATGGATAGATTTGCCATATTTTATAATATAAAATTAAAAATTTTTCCGCTTGTGCATATTAAATTCCAAGCTGTTTATTTTTCTGCTGCTGCTGCTGATGCTTTTGTTATTGTGTTGTTGTTGCTCGAATAATAATAATAATAATAATTTTATTTTCTTTTTGTGTACGTTGTTGTTGTGCTGCATTTTCCCGATGACCGCACATAAATTCCACAACTGGTGCATGCAATAAATCAACAAGCATGCTCAATCAAAATTCCAACTGTGAGCAAAAACGGAAAGTAAAATAAGAAGAAGAGTGGATCAGAGAGAAGAGAAGATAGAAAAGGAGTGATGTGTGGTGAGGCAGTGAGGAGAAGAAAGGACAATTTGGGAATAATGTAGAGATCAAGCAGAGCAAATGTGTATGGTGGTAGGGAAAAGAATCAATAAAAATACATTAAACTTTATTTGCTCAAAGGGACAACAAAAATGAACAACAACAACAACAATAATAAAAAAAAAGGAAAAAATCACACAAAAATTAAGTGAAAGCAGCTGCAAAAGCAAATGCAGATACCAAAAAAAAAAAAAAAGAAACGAAAAAGAAGCCCAAAAGAGTGAAAGAAAAAGAAAAAACGAGAGAGAGAGAAAAAAAAAACTATCACCCATGCAGATTAATTAAAAGTGTTGAGCTGGCAAAAGTGCAGAAAGGCAAATATGATGGTGGTCAACGGGTAAAGAGTAACGAGTAACGGGGTGAAGGCCAAAGAGGAAGGAGAAGGACAAAGTGGTGTAAGGGAGGCAAAGAGCAAAGCGTGAAAAACAGGACATAAAGCGATTAACTCAATAAAGCGTAAGCGTAAAAACAAAAGTGACAAAGTGTGTGTGTGTGTGTGTCTCTCTCTCTCTCTCTCTCTGTGTGTGAGTGTGTGAATGTAGCCGACACAAACACAATGTAAATAAACACCCAACACCAGCAACAAGAGTGAAAACATTCATTCACACACACAGACAAAGGAAACGCTGTGGGTTGTCCACTCTTTGGTTGGTTGGTTCGCGACTGACAAGTAAAAGGACCACCAAAATGACCAAATGGGTACTGGAACAGACAGACACACATAAAAGAGAGAAAGAGATAGAATGGCAAAGAATGATAGAGTGATAGAGGGACTGTAAGAGCATTCAAAAACTGTGTGATATGAAAACGTAATTGCCATACTTAAAACCCATCTTCTTTCCTTAACTGACATTAAAATGCTGAACCCTCTTAACATACATTGCAAAAATACATGGATTTTAGACGTGAGCAATTACTAATCATTGTTAACACATTTAAGCCATCGATACAGATCGATTAAGGAACTCATTCTTATTTCAAGTTTGACACTTTCAAGTATCTGGTTTACCTAGAGAAAACATCCTAAAACAAAGAGGAAGAAAAGAAAAAGTGGATATATTTTTGATAATGAAAGAAGAGAAAAAATTTAATAGACGAAAGCAATTCTTTTTTTTTTATTTTTTTTACTCACCGGTATTCCCTTAGCACAGGCCATAACACAACTAGAAATTCCAACTAGCTCACCATTAAAAACTAATGGACTACCCGAATCTCCAATACATTAATTCCAGCGATTGTAACAATTCGGGAAAATATTTGATATCTTCAATGTTTTTGTCAATTTGCTATTCTTAAATGGAAATCTCATACCGAAAGGTATGGTTTCCACTTGTTTTGTTTGGGAAATTGTTTCGACAGTCCGTACCAATGCAATATCATTTGAAAATTC
Organism: Drosophila emarginata; assembly: GCA_037075365.1. Lineage (NCBI taxonomy): Eukaryota > Metazoa > Arthropoda > Insecta > Diptera > Drosophilidae > Drosophila > Drosophila emarginata. The sequence continues at coordinate 3,490,904 of JBAMCD010000296.1, forward strand.
GGGATAATCATAATTACAATGGACAATTGATTCTTGGGCAGTATAATATTGCGCTGTCGAATAATCAGCAAAATTATGGGTACCAGCCAACATAACAAATTGTTTCTGGATTACACTATGGGCGACTGTTAATATCCAACGTTTACCCACTATCGCTCCACCACAGAAATGTATCTGTTCATTTTGTATTGATACCTGTATTCGTGGTTGAATTTTAGGAATTCACCCTGAATCGGGAGTGTGGACATGATGACGGCTTCTTATAACGATAATCAAAATATTATATAGAAATAATCTATAAAAATGTTTGATCATTCTCCTATTGATTGGGAAATTTAACTAATATTATTTATCGAGAAACATAACTAATTTAGAGCGGAAAATTAATAATTGAATTGAATTAGTTGCAATGAAGTAAATCAATTTAAAACAATTAAAAACACTTTTGCATAATCTAAATAGTGTTACAAAATATCAAAAAATGTTCCAGTTAACAAGTATTAATTGGAAAAGTTTTTAAATATTTTAGAAAATAGATATGTTTTCAATGTACATATAAAAACAAAAATAATTTCCAATTAGTCCTATTTTCGTTATATATCCATTGGATTTTCATATTTATTCTCGTTGCTAGAAAAGGAGGGATTTCTGCCGATTTTGGGTTAAAGTAAACCCAATTTAGTAGATGGTCTGCAGCTGCCATTAATGGTTAAAAGAGAATTAATTCTATGGACCATCCTTGTGTTTCTGTGTTCCCTGTTTGTGTGTGTGTGTGTGTGTGTGTATATATGAGTGAGTGTGGCAAATTATGAATTATAACTGCAAGTGACGCGATGGCGGCGCGTGGCTGGTTCTACGCAATCCTGACATTTGGTGGCGGGCCGCAAAAACTGGCCAATGTCCTGACACTTGACATTTGCCCACACACATTTTCAGTTCGAGCAAGAGAGGATAGGCACGAGTGAAAGATAGAGAGAGAAGAGTAGAGAGAAGGCGTTGGAAGGATGCTGAGGATAATAGAGGATGCGATGGGGGCATATCTGAAGTTCAAAGTGCAGCAGCAGCTGGCTCATATTTCAATAAAAATGCAGGCCACAATGGTGAAATGCCCGGACATGGACATGGGTGGGCCAACACTTCCTTTTCTCCTTTGCCTTTGCCTCCTGACCCAAATGCTTAGCCAGCATCAGCTACCCACTCATCATCATCATCATCAGTAGCAAAGCCAGCAGCATCCTCCACTCATTCGTTGTATGTGGGTGTATTTGTGTGTGTGTGTGTGTAATATTATCCACTTTGCTCTTCCTGTTGCTACTGCCTGCCTGCAGTTGGCTCTTTACTTCCGCTCTGTTCCTCAGTTGATTCGTTCGTCGATTGTTGTAGCTGAGCAGGAGCATCAGCAGCAAGCTTCTCTGTTGTTTTTCATATTTTTCTCCTTTCCTTTCCTTTCCTTTTTTTTTTTTTTGTTATTTCTTTGCTTTTTGCTGTTGGCAGCATTTCGAAGCGCAATAAATTTGATTGCAATGGATGCATTTCGCCATGGCATACAAATCTTGACAAGAACAACACCCACAGTGGCCAAGATAGGCCAAAAAGCTCTGTAAAATGTAAAAAATAACAAAATATGGATTTAAAATGTGTACCTACATTAAATTTTGTTTATTGTTACGTTTATTTGAACTTTGTATAATAAAATTATACAGAAAAAAGTTGGAATTAAATATAAACAAATTTATATTCTCATTGGAGCCGCTTTGGTCAATTTGGGTTCATAAATAAAATAAATTTTTGTAGCAAATACGAAATTCTTGTCTCGTATTTCTAATAATGAATTTCAAGCAATTTAAATTACAATTTTCTCTTGTACACATATATTCTGTGGTGGTGACCCCTTTTTTAGACAATTGGTTATCAAAGTTCTTTCAACTCTGTTAAGTAGAAAATTGCTATGAATTGGTTCAACATTTTTATCAATTACCAAACAATTCCGATGAAAAAGCAATTTGCATAACTGAAATGAGTCGTCGGTGTGCTAGGAAACTCCATTTGTGCCAATATTACGCATACGCCCCATCAGCAATTCTTTGCCATACCAAAAATAAAAAAAAAAATAAAAGAATGGAAAATGTCTATTTTGTAGAACGACCTGTCAAAGGCCAGACAATTTTCACTCATTACAACTCACACAGAGCACAGAGCACAGAGCGAGCGTACTTCACAAAAGAGGGTGAATCCTTCCAGAGGCATAAGGACCCACAAGCACTGTTCATGCAAATTGCAGGCCAATGCCACAAATGACCACAACAAACAGACATACAGAAGGGAGGAAAGCGCACAGGAGAAATGGAGCGCTCTATAGAGATGGAGCCGTACGAGACTGTACCTAGAAACCACCCTTGAAACTGACCAGTTGCTATAATCCCCACTCTTTCTCTCTCACCCTCTACCAGGTGTTGAGAGGTAACTGATTTATGCTTTGTCTATACAATTGTTTGTTAGATTGTCTTCCTTACCATCACTCCCCGGACTACAAACTCCCTCATCCTAGTACATACCAGTATGTGCCCCTCGTGTCTTGTCTGGCAATTAAAGCTCCAGTTGAAATGGAGGCCAATAATTAATGTTATACAAAAGGTGAACCCGACGTTTCTGCATATGTATAAGTATGTATATACAGACATACACACACACACACATAGACCTACAGACAGAGGACTTATACACTTTGCGGTAAGGTAACACACTTGATTCGGTTTGTCTAGGTGGTAATGCAACAAAGATCCATCTAACTTAATTAGTGACCATAGAGAGAATTTTGCTTTGAGGTCAGTTACTTAGATGGTTTTGCTTTGAACTTTTCAATTTCTAACAATTTTTAATTTTCATTTTGATTATAAAAACTATTTTTAAATTGCTATTAAAAAAAATTTAATATAAGAGAGAGCTGGTGGTAGCAGCAGCAATTTTCTTCTTCTTTTTTTGTTCTTTTTAAACCAAACTTTTGTAATAACTCTTGGCCAGTAGCTGTGGATGGGCATCGGTGGTGAATGAAGGGGAAGTAAGAATTGCTCGTGGAAAATCTGCAAGCACTCATAAAATATTGTTCTTGTTGTTGTTGTTGTTGTTGGTTATTAACGCAAACGCATCGATGTCCGAGTAGCCAAAGAGATGCCACCTACGTACTCATCTTTCTTCTCCCACCCACATCCGGGACGGAGGTACCCTAGCGAACAAAAAACCGCGTAATAATAAAATATGATACCGAAAAAACCCTGTAAAGCGACTTTCAGACAATTTATAACAAGAGCAGACGGAGCCAACGTGGCCATGGATGAACGAAACGACGGCCGGACAGTGGGACGGGCAGAGCACCCAGAGCAGCGGCTGTTGCCATCACCGCTGTTGCTCTTGGCATTCGATTAAAAATTAAAAATGAATAAAAAAAAAGAACGAACGAACGAACAAACAACACCAAACCCAACAAGGGCAAATATAAATGCCTTATATTGGATTTGGCACAACCAGATAACCAACAATATAATGAAAAGGAGCAGCAGCGAATGTAATATATATATATATATATATCCAATATGTGTGCGGATATTGGGTATAACATGTGGTTAAGATATTGCAGATTTCTCTACAAATCAAATTGCAAAGATTTAAGAAATAAATTTTCTAATAGTTTAGGTAACAAGGAAACGCAAGGAATTAAAGACCGTTTAAGCCATTTAATTTAATGAAGTTGTATTGCAAATTTTTAAACTATTCAAAAAAAGATGATTGTGAATTTATCTGTAGATTGCTTTGGTATACCAATTGGGAATATCACTTATATCTATTTATCGTGTGATGATTACTGAGAATTACAATCACTTTATGTCAGCTAAAAGAAGGGAGATTGTTATCAAAATTACCAAATGTTTATTAAAATCGATTCAGAAGTGTCTTTCATATAATCACCTTTATTACCATTGTCTTTCTCTCTCTCTCTCTCTCTCTGTATCTCTCTGTTTCTTTCTATGTGTTATGACTCTTGTGTGTGTTTGTCTGTCTTAAGAGCAAATTAGAATAGGAAGCACAACTAAATCCCATTTTAGTATATGTGTTTGGTATAATCAGCATGCACAAAATGATAACCTAAAATTCTTCAAGCTTATGGAAATTTCTAAGTGATGGGTAGGGGTTGGAAGGGGTTTGGAAAGGGGTTGGCAAGGGGTTGGCAAGGGGTTTGGGGCTTAAGGTTAAGAGGAACGCTTGCAACTGAAAACAGTTACGAAATGAAATTCATGTATGTAAATGGAGAACAACAATTGAAACAACAATGAAAGGGATGGAGAATTTAGTTTTGGATTTTGGTATTTGAACAATCCGCACGCCATAACCACCACCATGCCACAATCCCCCTTTATGGCCCTCTCTTTCATATGACCCCCAAAGGCAAAATGCTACTATCCAAAACCCGGCCCCCTCCCCCCCCCCCCCCATTACCATATCCCACCATCACCCCTTGGCTCGGGCAGCTGTTCAATTTGATTTATGCCATACTGAAAAGGCGAACTGTGGAGGAGTTGAGGGCGTGTGGTGTGGCCCCTGAAGCTATGCAACAATTTAATTGCTGAGCTGCCTCTTGGACTGCTTATTGATTTATGTGTAAAATGCATATTAATGTCGAAAACTCTGAAATTGGCTTAGAAAATCATACCAAAATTTTATTTTAATAACCCAAACGATGAATACTACAGTTAGAGAGACAGAAATAGAAATATATTAAAGATAGAAAGGGACAGTAGAATAAACATTAGCATTCTGTATGAATTTATGCCAAATTGCATTTCGGTCTATTTATTTACATGTTTCCATTTACGAAAAACTGCAAATTGTAAAATAGTTTACAAATATTTACCAATTTATGCATTCATCTGTGTGCGTGCGGTTCTAGGTGTATGTGTGTGTGTGTGTGTTAACCACTTACAGAAATTTCATTTAATTAGTGTCGCAATTAAATCAGATTAGCAAATATTATAATCTACTTGAAAAAAAAACATACTTACATACATACATATATATGTATATATATTTATATATAAAATCCACAAAAGCGAAATTAAGAGAAATCTATGAATTGAATGAGAGAATTTTTTACTTTGATTTCATTTACACAATTTTCCATTTCACTTTTCAATTGCTCTTCAGGCTTAAGCTCTTAATACCTTTTCATTGATTAAAAATAATGAGGTATATATACATACATATATATATCATCGGACTTCAAAAGCTATATATGAAAACTCTTTATACAATTTTTGTCAGAATCAGATTTACAGAATTATAATTTACTGTCTTCTTCGTTGACTTTTATAGGTTCATCCCAGATCATACAACTGTTTCACATTAATATTTTATGACTTTGTTTCTCATTCAATTTGGCCATTTATTTTTATATTTATTTTTTTTTTTTTGTTAAATTAAAGCCGTTGTGATAAATCACTGACAACAATCAGAAAAGCAGAAGTGCCACGCCCTTGTCACTACTTCCCACTATTCACAAATAAAACAAAAAAAAAAAATCGTACAACTTGCATAAAAACTGACAAAAAATTATAACTTTTTTCCATGTATTTGTTTGCTACATTTGTCTATTTAAAATTTGAAATGCACAAAATTGCACAGTGGTTCGATAGTTATGGAAAATATTGCTGATAAAATATAAAATGGTAAAACAGAAATTCTTATAAAATAGTAAAATAGTGTATAGATAATAGGAACAATATCTCTTAAACAATCTAAAAGGAACCGAATAACTATAAAAGAAAAACTCTTTAATTAGTTTACCAAAAAAATCATGATGATGCCTCGATTTTTGGTAATTTTCATCAATTGTTGTTCCACAGTGGCATACATTTTATATTCAGAAAACTTTAGGAAAGCCACAGGAACAATGCTGAATAGATTTTCACCAAACACATTGGAACAATGTGTCCCGAAGCCATGTACCACCATCACCATCAGCACCACCACCACCTCCTCATCATTACCCACTTGCTCTCTATCTTTTTGCTGCCCCCTCTGTTGTACCCCCTTATCATCCCCCCCTGTCATTGTCACGCTGCTATCTCTAACTAACACCCAACTAAGCAGATTTGTGATGGCGCGTCGCATGAATAATTTGCCAAATTAATAAATAATCACGGATTTTCTGGTTTGTTAGCTCGACTTTTTTTTTTTGTTTTTTTGGATCTTTTTTTGGTTCTGCTCTACCCTCCCCTCTTCCACGCATCTCTTCTGGTTTTTTTTTTGTGTTCCTAATTCAAATGCCATGAAATTTTGTGTGCTCCCCAATGAGCAGGCAAATTGGTTTTGGTGATGTGAATATGAATGTGAATGGGAAGTGAATATTCACTAATACAATGTTGCCATGAAAACTGAAGTATTCAATGGGGAATTGTGTGAAGTTTGGTGCCAGAGATTCTAATGGATATTGAATAATTGGAAAGTAGAGAAACACACTGAAACACAGAGCAGGAGGAGGAGGGTGGGTGAGAGAGATTGAGGAGGGGGCAATAACAAAAACAACGAAAAACTAGAGATTTCGATTTCAATTTGCATAATAAAATAGTTGCCCGAGGTGGGCTAAATTCTTCTCATATACCGGTATATATAACCATATATACATATATGTATTTGGTGATAAAAACGAAACAGAGGATAAAAAAAAGAGCGAGCGCTCGAGAGAGATAGAGAGAGAGAGAGAATGAAAGAGAATGAAAGAGATAGATAACCGACGTTATGGCAATTAAGAAATTTTCACTTCCGTCTGTCATATTAACGGAAATTAATTTTCAGTATGGCATTATTTTGCACCATCCTTTGGCATCCTTTTTTTTTCTGTTTTTTTCTTTCATATAACAATAGCATTCCATCGTTCCCCTTACCCTTGTCCCGCATCTCGGTTGAGCATTCTGGACTTGGTTCTATGTATGTATGATGGTGCCTGCTGCAGTTTTTCTATAATTTTCGCTCTCTTTTCTCGCGCTGATGTTCATTTCCTTATGAATGCACATAAAATGGCTGGCCAAAAGCGAACAAAAATGAATGGATTCCGTTTTTCCCATACATATATACATATGTGTGTGTGTGTGTGTATGTATATGTATATTGAATGCATCGTCATATGCATGACTGACTGACTGACTGTATGAATGAATGAGTGACTGACTCAGTGAGTGACTGATGGGCAAAAGTTTAATGCTGCATATGATGAATTTTTCTCATCATTCTGTGACAATTTTTAAATGGAAAATTATATATGTATAGAATATACATACATACGTACATACATAGATACATATCATACATATGTATTAATGTATTTAAATACATAAATGTGGAAAATATTGTAGAACAAAACTTAATCCAAACCAATTTGCAATTAAAATCTAATAATAAATCATTATTCATATATATATATACATATATCTTTACGTGTAGAATATTGTCATGACATTTCAATTAATTTTGACAAATCCATTAGAAAGTTTATTAGACTAATAAATATGAAATATTGATGAAAGCAACTTGAAATTACTCTGAATTTTGTATTTGTTACCTATATACATACAATATATGTATGTATATTTGCTTTGGTATATGTGTATATACATATATATAATATATAATATAGTCCACTTATTGTACGTATGTTATAGATAGCAGAAATATTCTCTTTTTGATAATTTATAATTCTTTTAATTTTCTTTTAATTAATCTAAATATTTGCTTTTTCTCTTTCTGCCATTTTCCATAACTAATTCTATACATAAATCGTTAAGCTTTAACTGTAATGGCTATAGCTGTACTATATATATATATATATATATATATATATATATATATATATACATACATATTTCCTTTGCGAAAGAAGATTGCACAAATCCAACCTCAATGAAGTTTTCGCAATAGAGATATTGATAGTATTTTTTACTTTTCTTGTAACACATTGAAAACTAGAATTTCAGTGCAGCCAAGCATATCGCCTGGCAATATATATATATATATATATATTTATATATATTTGTATATAGTAGAAATATTCCTCGTTTATGGTGGTTATCCGTACACTTCCCCCCGCTTCATCATGTAAATTCAAAATGCCAGAGGAAACTTGAAGAAAACCAAAACTATAAATTTCATATCATACTATCATCAAAGAAACTAAACTAAATTCCTTCCTTTAACCAACCACTCACAATTTCCCTTCTAACCCCCTCTAACTGCCATCTCTTACCTACCACTAACTCCTCTCCCTTCTTGCCCTGGCCTTTGCCTTCTTCCTGTTTGTTGTCAACTTAAACTTGGTCAAATGCAAACTTTAACTTGCCTAGACAATTGTTTTATATATAACTATTTATCTATATATTATATAGATATATAAATCCTAACAGTGTATGTTGTGTGGGTAGAGGGAGGGCGATAGAGCAAGAGGAAAAGATGTAGAGATATTGTGAGTGAGTAAGACACGAGGTAGAAGAAGGAAGATGTGTGTGTGTGTCTGTATGTGTGTGTGTGTGTGTGTTTGGTAAGGCGAAAAGGGGAAATGAGGATAAAAACATGACAGTCTAGCAAAAGTTTTCAATTACGTCTGATAATTCGAAACTCTTGTCCAATAAGGAAATCTACATACAACAGCAAAACAAATTCCCGAAGGCATTTAAATATATATTTATGCATCCTATCTTCCACAACAACAACAACAACAACAACAAATATAACAAAGAGAAGAGAAATAAATAAAGAAGTACAACAAAGATTATATTTCAATGCAATGGAACTTCTGCAAGTCTGGCAACGCTGCTGCTACAAAGAAGAAAACTTCAATAACTGCACAAGAATCGTTATACTCGGTCACGCCCCATGTGAATTTCATTTTGTTTTTCTTCCATAACATTAGAAGCTCAAGGGAAATCTTTAAACTTGTCAAATTCCAAGAATTTGATGGAATTAACAAAGTGCAATACATATGGGAGACTAAAAGAGAGCGAGAGAGAGAGAGAGATAGAGAAAGAGAAAGAGAGACAGCAAAAAGACACAGGAATCCTATAATCAAGCAAGTCAATATTATACGATTTGTCATTTATTTTTCCAGCTGTTTTATATATACATATATACATATATAGTATATAATATATCATCTACAGCAGGTATAAGAGGGAGAAAGAGATACATTGTTTTTACCTTGGCTTAACGCCCATTTCCCTCTCATTCTATAATCAAGTTTATCAAGCCACGCCCCCAGGGCTAACTTTACCTCAATAACATCAACGGAGAAAAATAAACGGTGGCAAAAAAGAAAACTTTTTCCTGCAGGTGTTAAGAGAGTTAATATTTTTTTATAATTGGCTGACCGCCACCAAGAAATGTATAAACTTACCTACACCCTTTTTGCCACCTTTTTACCGCCGCCCATATTCCTTCTCTTATTACCTTGCGGCCGTAGTGACCAGCTGCCGCCTCACCGCTCTTCCACTCCCACTCTGTCTTTCTCTCTCTCTCTCTCTGTCCCTTTCTTGGTGTATCTGGTTAAGCGGATTTAAAATGCAATCTGGCAATCTGTTACTTGACTTTTGCGTAAATTGAGTTTTCCGACTTCTGCTGGTTTTTTCACAAAAAGTTAATTGCCGGCAATGTTAACTTGGCAATATGCTGCATATACTGGGTATTAAATATGTCTCATCAACTCGACCATGAATAAAAACGCATGGGATTGAGCCGGGCCTACGCAGGCGTGGACAAAAAACAAAAAAAACCAAGAGAATCGACGTGTCTCTCGGACGACTAAGCAAGAGAGATATAGAAGGAAAGATATTATAATTTAATTAACTGTCATTAATTTTATAATTAAATTAACTAAGTCGTTGCTGGTGGTGGTAATGAGAGGGAAGATGAACAAATGAAATGAAACGAAAGCAAAACAAGATGCCATAGTAGTCAGAGACGAAGTAGAAGGAAGAATAGGAGAAGAGAGAGGAGGAGTAGGAGGAGTAGGAGGAGTAGGAGGATATATAGAGAAGATGGTATCCACTAATCAACATTATTCTGGACAAATGATTTGCTTCCAGCTATCATCATCTGTTGGCCTTATCTGGTTATTCTCCTTTATATCCTTATATTACATTTTACAGTTATGAATTTTTTAAAGCATACATTTTTGTGGGGGCCGTTTTTGGGGGGCGGCGTGGGAAAGAGAAAAATAAAATGCTATACCATAAAACACTTGAAGAAATCTTAAAGATTATCATTAATTATTTTTCCCTTTAATTAAATTATAACGTTAACTAAGTTAAAACTAAAGTTTTAGATTTTATTTATATTTTTTTGGTGAAAAATTTAACCAATTTTCTCTCAGTGCATAGGCAGACAAATTGCTGTTGTGGCACCCATCTACCCACCCCCTTTCCCGCACTCTTCTTGTTCATCTTCTTTTTCTTAGTGTTCTTGAAGAAAAATATATATTTTTCGCTGGCGCGCAACTTAATTAAGAATAAGCAAACGCTTCAAAAACACAAAATGAAAATGCCACAGCCGACGTGTAGATGAAAAGAGTACTGAGAAAAGGCACTAACTAAAGAAGAGAACACACTACGTTGAGTGGGGGAGAGTGTGTTTGGGGGTAAAATAACGAGGGGGGGTAGGCAGCAATAAAGTGCGAGCTACGACGACGAACTACGATGGCGGCGACGATGCGCTTGGAATAACAAAAACGGAAATGAAAGTAATTTAAAGTGGTATTAAGTTGTTCCATGAACGGGGGCGGCAGCTATAAGTGAGGCGAGGGAGGAGGGATAGCACAAGCGACTGTCTGACTGACTCTTGAACGGAAGTGTCTGCTCTACCATATAAGTCATATGCAGTAATAACAACAGCAACACAGAAACAGCAACTGAAACAGCAAATACTCCAAAAAGGAAGTTACTCGACAGTAAATACTCTCACACAAGACTTGAGTATATTTCTTTTTTCTTTCTTTCTTATTTTTCTTCTTTTTTTTTTTGAAGGCTGTCAACTTTGTTGAACAAAAGAATGGGGAAAACGACGAACAAAAGTATTACTATATATAAATGTATATAAAAGTTGCATATTTCCAAAGACGTAACAAAGTGATATGATGATACCCTGTAACAGTAACAATGAGAGATACAATTTGATTTGTAATTCACTTGGTTCCAGATAAATTCAAATCGTTCTAAGAACTCAAAGAAAAAAAAATGTACGTCTTTGTAACGATTTAAGCTGTCTCCAAAAGCTATCCTTAAAACAAACCTTCCTTTCATGTCCTACCTAAAACGATTTCTTATAAATGCTTAAATTTTTGTGTTTAATGATTTTTTTAACCCAATTCAATATGAGCATCATCCTACCATTTACTCTGTACGCGAATAATTCACTACCAGAAAAAAATATATAAAAAAAAAATGAAAAGCAAAAAGGAGGAGGAAAAAGTCATAGATAATCTAGCAAAAAGAATCCTTTGGCCTTACTCATTCACAGCGGGTGATAGGTTAAGACGACAAGACCACCACACGAAAAAAAAAAGCATTCCTTTAATTCCTCAAAGCACTCAAACTCTTCGCTTTCGTGTAATCGTTAACTCATATTTCGTCTAAGGAGTAATACATACGACACATGGACAAAGGGGGAGGAAAAAACAGACAGGAGGCGGTTGGAATTCCTTTATTTTATTTATTTTACTTTCCATTTTTTTTTTTTTGTTCTATTTATAAATGACAAAAACGCCCGACATTCGCTGCGTGAAGCCAAAATGCCATCAATCAAACCTCCAAAAAAAAAATATATATAGAAACAGAGGGGGGGGGGGGAAACGAAGGGAAATGCAAATACCTATAAAAAAAAGGGGGGAAATGAAGACAAAGAGGGAAACCCTTAACGAATTGCATGACAACGTTTAAAGCACTAAGCACCAACCTTTCTGAGACGTCTGGTCTGAAAAGGACTCTTAAGTAAATAGATTAAATTAAACTCGTAGTTTATATCCTATAAACCATAAAAAATATATATATATATTATATTTGATCAGCATGAACAAACGAATCAATCTGGCAGTAGTACAACCTTGGGTGGAGCAGATTTTTATGATAATCTTTACCAAAAATAAAAGGATAAGAACATATAGAATGAATCCTTGCAGTTCATAGCTACAACTGGAGGGAATGTTTTAGTCGTTATAATTTGACTCTTTGATGGGGGTTTTCTTGTTGCTTCACCCACAATTTTCAAGGAATAACTTTCTGTATAAATGTATGTATGTATGTATGCGTGTGTCTGTGTGTATGTGTGTGTGTGGGCAACATGTGGCAGCGACAAAAATTTTTAACTCATGTAGGCGGCAAAGTTTTCTCTCTACTACATCTCATTTCATTTCGTTTATTACGTTACGTTATGTTACGTTTCGGTTCGGTACGTTTCGTTAAGCATCTTTGCCGCCACTCCAAATGAAGGAAAAGTTAAACTAAAGTCAGGAGAAAGGAGCAAAAAGAAATCTGACAGCAGGCGGCGATGCTCATTAAGCCAGCAGAGGAAAGACACGAGACTACAGGACATAAGTACATATATATATATATATAATATATATATGTATTAATGTGTGTGTATGTGTGTGCGTCTGATGCTACTGCTGCTTAAGTTGTCACATCCTGAAAACCACAGTTGTATGCTGCCTCTGGTCCATGGGACCAGAGGATTGAGCTCTCTATCTCTCCCTTTCTATCTCTCTCTCTCTCTCTCTCTCTCTCTCTCTCTCTCTCTCTCTCTCTCTCTCTCTCTCTGAGCAGCAGCTTTGAGTTAATTGAATTCCTTGTAGTTTAAGTTTATATGGGCAAAGTCATAAAGTTCTTCCTCGCTCTTTGAGAAAGAGAGGAAGAGAGGTTGCAGGGGCAGAGGTAAGATATGGAGGAAGCTGTGAGTGTGTGCGTGGGAGGTGAAAAGGCTTTTAGCTTCGCCCACACACACACAAACACAAAATACACCGCCGCATCATACATACATATATACCCACACCCACGTTAAACACTCGTGACGCGGCACTTAAAGTGCTTTATTATATGCAGAAAAAATACACACACACACACACATATATATATATATATATATATATATACATATATATATGTATATCTCGCTTGCATCTTATATAATAATCAAAAAGAAAACCTATAAAAAGCAAAGTTCTAGGCTAAATTATGACACGGAAATTGTTTCTGTAGTGCATGTGTTGTACCCCCAACAACACTTGAATAACAATTGAAGAACAAGAAATTTGTCGTATATATTATTATTTTCATTCACAGCACAGCACAGCTCATCATATCGTTGTATTATATAGTTTACTTGTACTATAAAATTTCATGCAATTTTTTACTCCATTTATAGAGAACTACTAAGATAGAAGAAAAAAAAAAAAGGAGTCGAGAGCAGCTTGCTTTTGTAGCGAATTCCCATTTCTTGGTATTATGCTTATAGAAAACTGAGCTTATGCCATAATCCTCTCTCTCTCTCTCTCTCTCTCTTTGCACAAATTAATTTCTAAAGAAATTGTTATACAGGGTGGCGGCCTGCATTGAGTTTCAAGACCAAAGTCTTGAAAATGTCACCGCAAGGCAGAGTTATTTAATACTAAAGAAAGCACAAAAAAAAAATAAAAAATTCAAGATAAATAGAGGGAAATTATTTTGAAGAAATAAATATAATTAGAGAAAACGCCACCGCACTCCCCTGTATTTGTTATATAGAAGTGAGAAAAGTTTTAAGCCTCGCTAAGCATTATAATTTCAATAAAGCATTATCGATTCCCAATTAGCAACAATGATTCAGTCTAATGATACATTGTCTGACTGAAAGAATGTTTGTTATTTGCTATAATTACATTCTCTTCTGCACATTGGTTATTATAATGATTTTAAAGTCAACTTGAGACCCGATTTATATAGAAATTGCTACATTTTATATTTTGTATGGGGAAAAAGTTGTGTTGATTCATTTTTATTCCGGAATCGAGTATTTAAGTGTATTTGCACTTAGCTTTCTGTTGCTATTCGCATCCTGCTTTCGTCTGGCCCCACCAAGTAGCCAACATCCTGTGACCACCGTTAGTTCGTCCTGTCAACAAAGTAGCCATTTTGTATTCTTCTCAACGCCGCAATGTATGCTGCAAAATAATTAATTACAGCATTCTCAATGGCAGCGGCAACAACAACGACAACGACAACGTTTTTGTTGTCCTTGCTGCTGTTGAAAATTGTTGTATCCTTGACATTTAGGAAAAAAAGGCAAATGCTGCTATTCGTTGTTGTCGTTGTCGTTGTCGTCGTCATCGTCGTGCAATATTCGTTGTTAGCGTTCCTCCGTTTGTTGTCGTCGACGGCGTCGTCCGTGCGTCCAACCGGAAGTGAATTTGAGTGGGACGACGACAACAACGATGTGAACGAGAACACTTCGTTTTTTGCGGTATTTTCTCGCTCTTTCTGTGGTGACAAAAATGTTTACCCATCCCATTCCACCCCCCACTACACACTACTCCTAAGGCAATCCCAGAGGGGTCGATTCGGAGATTCTCGCCCACGCCAAAAAAAAAAACCGAAAAACGAACAAAAAAAAATGTAAATGAAATAAAATAAAATAAAACTAAAAGAGAGAGCCAGAGAACTTTATTTGGCAAGAGCGTAAAATGCCTTAGGGGGAGACGTGGTTAGAGATTTTCTAGTTATGTAGCTTCATTTGTTCCTCTCACATTCCACATCCGTCTCATCGTACTCCACCATCCGTTGCACAGTGGTTACATTTCTTGCGGCTAGAAACGGAATTTGATTTTGCTCATTTGGAACAAACTAATTTTGCATTTTCCTCCCTATTTGTTATTATTCTTGTTGATGTTGTTGTTGTTGTTGTTGTTACTCCTCCATCTCTTTCTATATACATATCATTCTCTATCTCTAATTCACTATATTTTTTTTTGTTCTTTTTGTTCTGTTAATGCGTCGCAGCTGTTGCTGATTGGTTTTTATTTTATTATTTTGGCATATGTTTTGGGAATAGTTTGTTTCTCTGTCTCTATCTCTCCCTATCTCTCCCTTTCTCCTCTCTCTCTCTCTAGTCCGTGTGATGTGTGAGCTAATGATAATGGCCGCCTAGGGGTATGCGGGGTGTGTATAGGCCCGTGTAGTGGGAGAGATTTTGGGATCTAGAGACCCTAATTAGATTAAAATGTGTGACAAATGTAGCAAAATTAAGCTGCAAAATGATGAATGTGACATGCTGGAACTTTGAGAGCTGCTGCCAAATTGGTTTATATACATATTTAATTATTGAAAATGTTACACAAAATTTTGCATGAAATTGCAGAAATAATTGAACAGAAGATTCTTCAACTAATTGCACTTTTTGCACATTATTCAATTGGAATTCTCAACTGGTTCTAGCTAAAATATACATATATATAAGTAAAGAAAATTTTGTGAAAAGAAAAGTCCTTTTCAAAGTGTTTGCAATTAATTTCACAAGAGTGACTCATTCCGGAAAGAAACAGTTTTTAAAGAACATTTTAAAACCAGATGGATACTTCATTTAATGAGTTTTCTTTGTGATTTATAAATGTTTTTTTTTTTTTTATATTCAATTAGTATGGAAATTATTTACGGTTAATTCAAGATTTATTACCAAGTGTGAAACTTGATTTATTCAGCCGATTTTGTAAAAGAAAATCTAATAACTGTATCCAGAAAGAAAAATATTAGTTTTAGAAGATTTTGATAATACTGAAACCGTTTCGAAGCTCTTTTACTTTCGTGAATAAGCCAACCATTTTGTCAATCACTGACATTCATTTGAAGTTTTAAACACCTCTCGTAAATAGTTTCACCTCTTTTTGAGATGTTGCTTTACGAAAACATTGCAAATCATTCATCCATCCATTTTATTTTCCATCCATCATCTTTTAAAAAGAACAAC
Organism: Drosophila emarginata; assembly: GCA_037075365.1. Classification (NCBI taxonomy): domain Eukaryota; kingdom Metazoa; phylum Arthropoda; class Insecta; order Diptera; family Drosophilidae; genus Drosophila; species Drosophila emarginata. Next base: position 3,506,927 of record JBAMCD010000296.1, read on the forward strand.
AAAAAAAAAAATACCAAACCAAAACAAAACAAAAAGGTATCGGAATCTATTTTTAAAACTGCTTGAACTTTGCTCATCATCCATCAAATGGAAAATGGAGAAAAATTTCAATCCCAAGCAAAAGCCATCTGCACCTGCTGCTGATGCTACCTAAACCCTGGAACAAAAAAAAAAAAAAGAATCTACTTAATATGCACAACTGATGCCTCTTTTTTTTTATTTTTCTTCTCTCTCCCTTGGATTATTATATGAGGGAAACACAACAACAACAACAACAAAGAAAGTGAAATAAATTCATTTTTATTTTAAATGCCAACTCACTTGTAGGCCATTTTATGCCCTACCACTGTTCTACCCTTGTACCGTTTCCTTTATTATTTTCTTTAATATTTATATATATTCTTTTTTGCATAACAAAGTTTTCCTTCATGCGCCTAGCAATGTTAATTAGGTTGAGACAGAAAGCCAAAGATGGAATCCACTTGAATCAACCCACGCCGGAAACCATGACGCACATTGGGAACAGCAACAACCTACGCAAAAAAAAAAAAAAAAACCGAAACCAAGAATCGAAAAAAAAAAAGAAAAACAAAGAAAAAAAGTGAAAAGCAAAGACAGACTCCCTCTAGCGGTCACTAGCAGAGATCCTTTGCCTTGACGCAGAAGGCAAAGTCCTTTTTCAATGACATTGTCAGGGCCAAAAACCAACAAAAGAAAGAAGAACTAGTAAAGGAATTCTTACTCAACAGGTTGCATATATAGACATCGATGTCGACGTCGACTGACCAGTTTCCTTTCCTCTTTTACCTCACACCTAGGACCATCCAATACCCACACTCCCCCCGTTATACCGCCCACTCTTATCGTATACCATTTTGTTGTTGTGCTCGGCCGCCATTTCAATCATGGCGACGCTTCGTGGTTGTGTGTGTTTCTCATCTTTTTTTTTTTTTATCCTCTTTTTTCATTTTCCTTTCTTTTCCTGTGTGTGTGTGTGTGTGCTAGTATTTGCCATGTCCCCTTCGTCCTGTGCGATGCCAGCAATGGCGGCAGCGGCAGCGGCAGCAACGGCGGATTGTGTGTCGTTGCAAGGCCGATGAATGTGTTTCGCCATGTTTCCTGTTCTGTTTCAGTCAGCATCGGACAACGTTTCGAGCATAATGTGCTGCTAGTGGCTCTGGGTGTGCTCAAAAACAATAAGGCAACAAGACAAAAGTTGAAGAAGAAGCACCAGAAAAATCCAATTGAAAAACCGAAACAATAACCGAAACATATCTTTCACTCTCTGTCCCCTACAACACGCCGGCTGTTAGCCCCCCTTGTGTTTGTTTCTGTGTCTGTGTCTGTGTGTGTGTAACAGCTGTTTGCCTTTTTGGCCAAGAACAAAATAAAACGGAAAGTTGTCATTAAACAAATTTTTTTCGTATGATTCTTTTCTTGTTTTGGGCTTGACACTTGATTAAAAAAGTTTCAGTTTTTTTTTTTCCCCCGTCCTCTCCTCCAAACCCGGTAAGTTTTCAATCCATCCATAGGCAACATATGGCCACACCCGCACCCTAATCTCAGTTTATCCTTTCAACTGGTCTATCGGTCGGTCGGTTGGTTGGTCGGTCGGTCGGTCTACCGTTTTTGTCAATATTGATTTTTGTGTGATTGTTATTTATTTTTCATTCCAATCTCCTTTTTGTTCATTCTTCTTTTACTTTTCTTTTTTTTCTGTGATAGATGATTGTTTGTAATTTTAAAGCGTCGGCACAATGGACACGATTTTCTATATATATATATATATAGAATAAAATAGAATAGATATATATATATCATATGTATATATATTTAGATACATTTGCCATATGTTTGTTATTCCTGAAGAGTAAGAGTTGTGTAGGCAGAAGCCAGAAGGCAGTTAGGCAACTACCAACTGGCAACTGGCATCTTGGCATTGGCTTAATGGCAGAGACGACGACAGCTGTTCAGCTGACATAGCATCCTTCAATGTATTAGTGTGTGTGTGTGCGCCTCCCAAGGAGATTGAAGGCTATATGTGGGCGTGGCTGCCTGGTTGGTTAGATTGCTCTTATTTGTTTTTGTTGTTGTATTTTTTTTGTGTCTTTACACAAGAGAACAATTTAACATTTACTTCCGTTAAAATAAAAATAGCAGCACATAAATAATCTAAAAAGACAAAAGACAACCAAACATTAGATAAATTGAGGCATTTACTTATCGATACCGATTGCCAAAGTGAGCACAATGTAGATTAGTAAACAAAAGATTGGAAAAAAGGTTTTAAAGATATATTTTTTATATACAAGTTAATGATAATCCATTTTGCATTTGTTATGAGCTAAATGAAATTTATATTTAATCTTTTATCAGCCTAAATAACTGAGTTGATATATTTTAAACTAATATTTTGCTCTCTTTCTTTTTCAGGTAAGTGCTATAGCAATACAATCCTATAACAATCCATTAATGGTAAGTTATTCCTAAATATCATTGAGGTTAAATTTCTAACAATAAATGATTGCTAAAAGAAGGCATTGATTAGTTAATTAGTTTCTCAGCTAAAATTCCGTTTCTGTTTCATTCATTAATTTCTTTTTAAATCCTCGTTATAAATTACATTAATTTATGTTTATATAATCGTAGGATTGTATTAAATTTAATTTTCAAGTCTATATACAGACAATTTTCTCATTTAAAAGACATTTTTATCTAATTGGTTGACCACAGAGAATTCTCAATCTAACCACAAGTTGTTGCTGCGGTTGCTGCCACAAAAATCGAAATCATTATAATTAAAAAAGAAAAGAAAAATGGAACTTTATCTCTATCTCTCCCTCTCTCGTTCTTTTTTTTTAACTGTTTGATTTTCTTTTTCTGCTTCTTTGAACCATTCCCACATTATTATGCCATTTTCTCAGAAAAGGGAAAGAAAATGTCAAACCGCAAAAGGCAAAAGCCAAGAGACAAGAAAACTTCAAACACAATAACCATAACAATAAAAATTGCCAAAAAGCAGGGGACAATAAAATGCTCAAAGAATAAGCAATAATAAGGGCAAAGGAATCAAAAACAAAAAAAAAAAACAAAAAGAAAACAAAAAAGTGAGAAACAAAGGCTAAGAAAAAAAACAGACCAAAAAATAAAAGAGGAAAATCGAACAACCAAAAACTCATGAAATTACTTTGCAAATAGTTGCAACAAAGCAAAAACAAAAAAAAAACACACAAATAATGAGCATTGAGCGATAAAAATGGAAAATAAGAAAACTCCATGGCTGAAGCGAGGGGGCAGAATGGTGGGTTTCTGGAAAATCGAAAAGAGCAGAGGGTGTAAAAGTTAAAGATGGGGAGGAAATATCAAAATAATAGGATAGAAGGTTATATGCCATATTGGAAAACGTTTTCAACTGTTTACATTAAATGCACCCTGTAGCCCTAGAAAAGAAAGGGTATATTAAAAACACATGCAACAGGCAAGAGTTTAAGGACAATGTAAACTTTTTTTTTTATTAAAATTGACACGTCAAATTTTCATTAAAAAATGTAATACGAAAGTCTCTTTAAATTCGTCTCTCAATATTATTTCCAATAATTGATATAAAAAGTATCCAAAATCCATCTGCGAATTTTCCCAAAATATAAATATATAATTTGTCCCTTTTACAATGATATATTTCCATATTCTCTGTGTGATCCTGTTGATTTTAGATTTTGAAAATAAAAATCCAAATTAAAACAGAAATCGAAATGTAATTATTCAATTAAAACTTTCATTCTCCAGTTGATACAGTTAACAGGATAGCTCACTCAAATTGTTTTTTTTTTTGTCTCTGTTAAAAGGGTTAAAAAACTTTGCAAGAACTTTAAATGACAAAAAAAAAAGACAACGAAAATGGGCGTGACTGCAGTGTCTCCTCATTTTACTCCATTTGCTTTATTTTCGTTTCCATTTGGTGCAAATTTTTACTCTTAAAAGTAATTTGCACAAATTTCCGTAAATGATTAAGACATTCAACAAGAAAAAGAAAAAAAAAATGAAAAAAAACAAGAGATGGAAAATGAACGAAGGATATTAAACGAGGGAAAAGGAATAAGCAGGGAAAAGCTGGGATCATCATCAGCATTCGCAGAACTCATTCAAATGCTGGAAACATCAAATTAATTATCATCATAAAATTATGCAGAGTATCAGCCTCCCCCAAATCCTTACATCTCTTTACTTTTACTCTTACTCCCACTCATTTTACCTCAAGTACATACAGCAAAAAAAAAAAAAAAGTTGCAACAAAATATTCTTGCAACGCAACGCATCCTGCTAGGAGCAACAGTAGCAGCAGCAGCGGCTTACCCCTTTTGCATACAAAAGTTTCATCTTTTCGCCCTCTTTTGAGTGCGTAATAAATGTTTACGCAAATTGCATATTCTTGCCGGAAGAGCAGATACGACAAAGTGTTGGGAGGAGGGGACAAGTGTGGAGTAAGTAGGCGGAGATGTGTGGCTGCTGTCTCTGTGTGAAGGTGCCAAGTGCATGTCCTCTCCTCTACAGGATTCTTATATGAGGTGCCATCATTACTTAAGCTTCCTTTTCCATTTCGTTGTCTCTCTCTCTCTCTCTCTCTCTTTCTCTTTTTTTTTCCTCTTTTACTAAACAAGTTTAACTAACTAGGACAAAATAATACCAGTTTGATAATAGTTGAGAAACTTTCTTTGATGTTGCAAACGGGAAAGATGAGCCCCCACAAAGTGGTGAGGGTAAAAAGATAGAAGGGAAGCTTAGCTTTTGATAAGGGCAAAGGTTACTTGCATTTCTAAAAATAATTATACTAAAGATTAAGAGTTTAAGAAATTTAAACACGAAATTTATTATATACATATATTACCTTACATGTTTTTAAACATGGAAGAGAGGAGAAAACTTTGATAAAATTCTTTCAAATATATTTACAAATTTCATAAATTAAAAGCCTTCTTACAAATACTTCTACACAAAAGTAGTTAAGGACAAATAAATTCTTATAGACTAATACATTTTCTTCACCTTATGTAGACCTTATTAAAACTATTTGGCAAAGTTTTCCACTGCCAAACTTCTTGAGAATTTTCTCTCTCTCTCTCTGCTTCATGTGAGTTGTTGTTCTTTTTTTTTTTTTTTTTTTTGGGCGCACACCAAAAAACATTTAATTTCAATTTGGCCTAAAACGCAAATGCAGCAGCAAACGAGCAAAAGAACAACAAAAAGCGGCAGCAACTTGCAGTTTATGCATTAATTCAAAAATCGTGTTCAGAAGCGAACCGCACAACCACCCGACTCAACCCCATCCCACCCTATCCACCCAAAACACACACACACACACACACATGTGGGGAAAAAGTTGGCAACTCTAGAACAGGACATGTGTGGTGCCAACAACTCAGCCAAGCGAACCCAAAAACAAAAAATTAAAAAAAAAAAAAAATATATAAACCCAAACCGAAGAGAAGCCTGAGGATGTTTTTACACCTGGTACACACACTCGGAGGGAATGAGACAGAACCACAAAAAGAGAGAGGGGGTGGGTGGAAAAAAGAGTAGGGTATAGAAGAAGTGGGAAGATCTTAGGGTAAACTTCAAGTTGAAGTTAAAGTTTGCCACCCAAGAAGAGCAAACTTTGCACCGAAGGCACGCAACTCGAATATTAGTAAGGAGAAATATTTGCCAAGAATCAAAATAAAGGCGGTATGCCAGGTGAGGTATAGGAGAAGAGAGAGGAGAAAAGAGGACGCAACTAAGTCTACCAACATAGTCCTGGCCAACATGTATGTATGCCAGGCACACGCCAAGCAATTATCCTTAAGGAATTTCTTAATTTTAGGTAAGGCCTGCTACGACTCCTCTATTTCTCTTTCTTCTCTCTCTCTCTCTCTCTCTCTCTCTCTCTTTCTCGCTCTCTCTTGTGTTTCTTTGTCACTCACTTGCAACTCCGCGTGTCCTGTCCTGTCCTGTTCTATCCTGTCCTCTTTTTATTTTAAGGCAAAAATGACTTTGAGAACTCCAAAGAGAGATAGAAAGAGAGAGAGAGATAGAGAGAGAGAGTGAGGCTAATGCCCAGAGATAGACAGACACAGTAAGGACCTTCTTGTCCTCGCCATCGTACTCGTGTGCAGGACGTGTCAGCAGCTTCGTTTTCGTTTTTTTTTTTTCTTTCTTTGACTTTTTTGTTGTAAATATCATTAAGTTCTTCGCGTACGTGCCAAATGGCAGTTTAATTATATATCTAAAAACAAAAAAGAAAACTCCAGGAAAGTTGAGTTGAGACCCGACAGAGAAAGAGATATAGAGAAGAGAAAAATAGAGTTGGGGGACCAAAACAGACGGAGAGAGGAGAGAGATAGAGTAGAAGTATTTGCAATTAAAATAGAAATAACATTAAAAATTTGCGAAACTATAAGAAAACGTACTCAAATTCGAAACACCAATTTCGTAATACTCTACAACAAGTTACAAAAAATCATTTGAATGCTGCGTCACTTGTATATACATATGTATGTACTCTATATGGTACGATTCTTGGTGTCGATAAACCTGTAAACATATTTAAAAGAGTGTAGGTACAGTCAAACATCCCTTAAAAGAACCTCTCGATGAATGTTTCCTTAAATCGATTCAATTTGTTTTTGTACCAGTTATACCCCTAGGAATTATAGAGTATAGAAACATTCGCGCGATGAACTTCTATCCAACGAAAATTTTCGCTTGGCTGAGTTTTAATGAGCCCGGCCGTGGGCGGAGGGGCGAAAGTGAATAGTAGGCGGGTTGGGGTGGGTGGTAAGGCTGGCAGATTGTAGGTAAACGAACGTGTGAGTTATTAGAGTGAAGTTAATGAAGCAATGGAGAGAAAAAAAACGATAGCAGTAGAACAGCAAGCGAGAGAAAGAGAGGGAGAGCGAGAAGCCGCCAGACAGACAGAGAGACAGAGTGACGGACAGACAGACAGGAAAAGCTGTCTCTAAGACATAAAGTTTGGCAATCAACTTCATTTTCTTTTACCATTTTTTTTTTCTTTGCTTTCTTTTTAATCTTAAAATAGAAAAAAGTATAAAAATTTTGTTTGACAAGTTGATTAGATGGTGCAAGAGAAGAACGTTAATAAAAAATATAGAAAAGAAATTTTTGAATATTTTCAAAGTGAAATTTTTATATTGGAAGTAAAAATATAATTATGAAATACAGTAGAATAAGATTATTAATTTCATTTACAAAAAAAAGGTCTAATTAAACTCAAAAAATAAAAATATTGTCAGTAATTATTTTATATCTGATAAAAAAAAATCTACTTTAACTATTATTTGAATTTTGTTTACACTGCTGAAAATCAATCATTGTTTTTGCCTTATTTTTAGAACCGAAGACCAACCATATATTTTCATTTATCTCTCTACTTTTGCTTTGCATATTACTTATCATTAGAAGTAACTCTTTTTTTTTATAGTTTTCAAAATATATCATGCGGGATTTTCTTCGGTAATCTCTTGATTTGTTTCAGAACTTTTGTCATTACTAGTTTTTCCATTCCAATTTGCTGCCGCATCTCATTTTAATAAGAATATACATACAAACCAACTAAAATTTCTGAATATACTTCGAAATTTATATACATATATGTACATATATATTGTATATTTTCCCCCCTATCATCTATCTTGATTTCCTTTTCTAAGAGCAAATGACAAGTTCATACATTTCAGTCATTTTCAAAATGACAATTTGTCAAAACGAAGTAGAAACCGAAAAACAAAACCCCAAAAATCTCAGTTAAAGGCGTTGGAAAGAAGAACAAATAACAAAAAAACAAAAACCAACAACAAAAAAAAAAAAAATAGAATCAGAGCAAATACGTGAATGGGCATCAAGATGACTAGAAAATGCAAAAATATTGATTGATGTCGACCACAACTAGGCACAAGAGAGCCCCAGATGATGGGTGCGAATTGTTGTTGAGGCGAGAAGAACTAGAGATATAGAGATAGAGAGGTAGAGGTAGAGAAATGAAGATTCGATGATTGATAGTGTCACATAAATATTAACAATTCATGACGCACAAGTTTCGGGCCAAAGACATTTCGATGACTATAGGAGAAAATGTGCAAAAATCAACAATTCCGCTGTATGCTAACGTTAACTCAAGTGGAGACGCATTTTAAGATACCCTGTAAATAAGATGCTGCATTATAAAAAAAAAAACTAAAGTTGAAAATTTAGTTTAATAATAAAAATATATAAGGTAATGTAACCTAAGATTATAGGGAAAATATTTGAACTGTCAGATAATTATTAATGAAATAGCTGTAGAACAAATGAACAGTTATAAAACGGAACATATATAAGATATTTTTCCATAATAAGACATTTTCTATGATACAAATATACTCTATTATTCTATTAAGAAAAAAAAAATACCAGGGTATAAAAACAACTTTAGCTTCTGCTTTCTCACGCAAAAAGTCATGGAATATTAATGAAGCTACAAATCGGAGGTGACAATGCCCCACCTTTCTTTCATTTCCCCCCCCTTTACCCGTCACCATTCCTGCCGTCTCGCTATCGCTTCTGAATAAAACCAAATCAAAGCAAACAATGGCAAGTGCGTGGATGCATAAATAGGCGGGACTGAATGACAGACTGAAACGGAACAAAACAGACCGGACCGGATCGGACCAGACCAGACCATACCAGAGTATGATGATGGATACAAAAGATGGACCCGAAAAATTGTGAACATTGCAACACGCGTTGCATACAATTGTGGGACTATGATGCAGCTCCTCACCTAAACAATAGAGTGTTAAATGCAAAACAAACACCGACCAAAGTTCACAGGAAAAAAAAAGAAGGAAAAAAAGAAAGAAATTTGGGGGGGAAAAAGGAAAAAAACCTCTCTCTCAACCTGAAATTGAAACTTTTGCCTATTGGATGGATGGATGGATGGATGAATGAATGGTAGGAGGTATCTCTGTTTCCTTCACCTTTTGTTCTCCACTTGCATTTCTACAGTCACGTTTGACATTCATATTTGTTTTGGAATTATGTGTTCTTCTTTTTTTTTTTTTATTTCTTTGCTGGCAAAAGTTGGGATTGCGTGTGCCAGGGGTTTTAACATTTCCTTCGATTTTTCCTTCTATTTTTCTGCAGTTTCTCGTTTAACTTTGTTGACACTTCGTTTGATGAAGTGTTCACTCTGGGCTTTTGCTGCTGCTGCTGCTGCTACTCCTACTCCTACTCCTACTCCTCTTCCTTCTTTCCATCTTTGTCCCCCCATTTCCCTGTTTTGACTATTGCTGCTGGCATAATTGAATATGTCTTCCTTTTCTCTCTATCTCTTACACTCAAGTTTTGAATTTCTATCGGTGTAGTACCAGCCCCTCCACTGCTCCTTGTATCCCACTAAAACCATTCAATGGGGAATTTTCCTTAGCTAAAGCGAGGAGACGATTGGGAATTTGCAGAAAATTGAAAACGAGACGTATGATTGAGATGTTCCTAAAGTCAGTGAGATATAGAGATGAGAGGATGCTGCTCCTTGGATGGGTAAAATATAAGTATAGGGGGGCGGGGAGGAGGAGTGCATTTGGTACTGTGAGAATGCTTGGCAGCTGATTCTGAACTATATAATAATAATGCCATGGAAATGGAATGAAAGTACGTGTATATGGGTGAGAGAGGTCGAAGGCAACAACTTCATTATCAACATCATTATCATCATCATACCACGACAGCTCAATAACAGACACAACAACTTGAGAAATATTTAGAAAATCGCAAAAGCGCGAGAACGGAAAAGCAAATTATGTTATAAGGAATGCCTTTGCTTTTGAAGAAGAAGAACCATCATACAAACAAGCTAAATCACTTAAAGTCACGTCCACTAATCCAATTTTATAGAATTTATCAAAGAGCATTCTAATTAGGAGATGTCGATAACTGGTATAACTTGAAAAGTGTAGAAGTTGCTTGGCAAATATTGATCAAAAGACTCTTCTCCTTAGTTATGGACAAATGTAATATTAAAGATAAGATAGATAATCTTATACATAGTAGGCTATGTGGTAGTGTTCTGAAAGATGGGATCAGTGATGCTATATACAGCAGATCTACTAAAATAGCTAGAAGGTTCAATTAATATATATATAAATTTTTTTATATGAATTTTTTTTCACAAAAAACAATCATCTTCTACTATTTAGAGTATAAATATAATTGATTAGCACGACCATTTAAGTTAATATAACCATGTCTGTTTGTCTGTCTGAATTGATGCTAACTAATTTCCCAGTTTTAAAGCTATCGTCATTACATTTTGCAAGCATATAACATATAAACTAGCCGGATCGGACTACTATTTCCCTTAAACGGTCAAGAATATTGTTTACAATATTATCAAATTTAATATTTATCATAGGAACAATCTGCCTTTGCAATATTCTATAAGGACGTCTTTTCACCATACCAAAAGTTCTTCCATATTCTTTATTATTATTTGTCCTTTATCTATATCATACTTTATTTCGAGTCGCATATTGTCTGATGAAGACTTATTTGACAAACATCTCAATTTACAAATAATCCAATTATTAGCACTTCCCCTTATACACCTGGGATAGATCAAGTCAGTTAACAGAGTTCAATACCATTTCAACACACAAACATTGGAAACTTTTCTACTTCACATACAAAGGTTGAGTTCATTTTGTGAATCATTTCCGAAAAGTTGACATTTTCTCACTGGTCACATACGGGGCGGGAATAGGCAGGGAGGGGGAAAACCCCTTGGGGAACCATTACATGAAATGGAAAAGCCAACTCCTTTTCACTCTCGTTTTGTGAGTGTGTGTGTTTTCTTGTCAGAAAACTTGACCAATAAGCACTTAAAACTAATCTCTAAACATCTTTTACTTTTACTTTTCTCTTTACAGGTAAGTTTGATAATCCTAACCTAAAAATAACAACAAAAAAAAAAAAAAAACCAAACAAAACACAAGATTAAGTATAACCCAAAGGGTAAGTCGTTGCAATTTTCTGTTTAATTATTAAAAAAAAAGAAAAATAGGGGAAGTAGAATATAAAAAAAAAAGGTTAACACGCCGCTTAGAAGCAAGGGAACTGCGACCCAGGCTACGTTTTAGACACGAACAAAGGACGAAGCAGAAGAGGACACGATAGGATACACACACACATAGAGACACACACATATACACCCAGCGTAAAGTAAATCACTTTGTTTGCCTAGCACTTAATGCGGCAGCCAAAATAATCGGCTCAAAGTTAACTAAAAAGCACAGTTAACAGAGGCGAACGAGTCCTTCACATCATGCCGCCTTTAGTCCTTCGTTGTCGTCGCACATTTTAATTGGCAATTTTCGTCTACAGAGAAAAAGGAGGCTGACAGGCAGCAGCAGGCAAGGCAGGCAGGCAGGAGTCAACCAGGAGACAGGAGCCTGGCTCCTGTGTAACACAATAAGCCGCGACATGTCCCAGCTGGGCTGCTTTTTCTCACTCTCCTTCTACTGCCTTCCCTCGCCTCGCCTCGCCTCGCCTCGTTTCGCCTTCCTTCCATGCATCCATCCATGCTTCTGGCATAAAGAAACAACGGTGGAGCGTAGGAGTAAATGGCGGAAGCAGATCACCCACGCGTGCTGTTGTCGCTTGTCGAATTTTTTTTTTCTCTACCAACCTACCTACCTCCCTCACCTCTATCACTCTCTTGCTCACGCTCTCTTTTCTCGTAAAGCGAAAATTGACACTTTTAACAAGTTGAGAAAAAATAAAAAAAATAAAAGGAAAAAAAATACGAAAAATTTGTCGAGGGCTTAACCCGAAAAAAAAAAATAAAATTTGAAAAAAAAAGAAGGAAAAGTTAAGAGGAAGAGCAGTGGTGGTCCATTGGGGGTTGAGAGGGGGAGGGGGGTTAACTGGTAGGTAGCTGAAAAGAAGACGAAGGAGAAGGAGGTGTGGAGAAGGCGCTTGTTGAAGTGGCAGATCCGTTAAGTGGCATTCCTGTTAGTCAAAAGCCAAACAAAAGGCAGCAACCAGCCGACGCTGACATCGCCTTCCATCGCCACCAGTTCCTCCCCCAACTCCTGCTCCCGCTATTGGTTCTGCTCCTGTTTCTGCTCTTTCTCATTCTCGTCCTCTTAACATTTGACAAACTTTTCTTTCGATCTATGATGTTAGGGACGATTTGGCCAATTTAACTGTTGATAAAGGTGTACTTCATTTTCTTGTTTTTTTTTTTTTTTTTGTTTTGTTTTGAGAATACCCTATAAATTTAAAGCAGATGTCTGGTATAGAAACCGTTGGACCGTTCAGTATTATCTGATATTTAAAATGATAAATCAACAGAAAAAAAATTTATCTCTGTACTTAAAATGTTTTGGTAGATATTTCTACGTACAAACTTGATTCTTGAAGTCTTTTTTACATATGTATGTAGATGACTTATTTTCCCGCTAATATTACATATACATATATATATAAAGGAACTTCCTCGTCATTTCTACTTACATATATCCCTCTATATTCCTTTACATTTTATTAATGGTAGTATACCCATAATTTGTATAGGGTAAAAAAGTCAATAAGCTAGAGCTTGGTCCTGGTCTGTTCTGTTCTGGTCTCCTCTTCTCTCTTAGTCTTTGTCAGCTTCTGTTCCTCCATACACACACACACACACATGTATGGTTTATCGTGTAATTTTAGCTAGGCAAAAATTAAACATGCCACACATATCGAGAGTAGGAGCAAAGCGGTCTTTGTTTGAGGAAATGGGGGGAGAGAGACAGAGAGAGAGAGAAAAAAGAGGAAAGATATGGTCACAGCGGACGTTCATAAATCACTTTTGTGTGATTTTTTTTTTCTTGTTTTTTCTCTTTTTTTTTTTTAAATTGCGCTTTTTAATGTTTGCTTGGTGTGTGATCAAATTCAGATTTGCTGTCAACCGAAACTGGGCCCCAAAACACACACATACACACACACACACCCGAGTCCCTTGCCTTGCCTAGCCTCAAGTTGCGCCTCATCGCACCCTGTATACACCACACATGTGTGGGTGCCGGGTGTGTGTATGTCCGTGTGTGTGTGTGTTTGTGTTTGTGTGTGGCCAGTATCGCTTTACATTGAATTACGCTTGACTGATGACTGAGTATTGAATTCGCCACTTGCTTGGGCATCGCCTCCATTTGCCTCCACTCACCTCACCACACCACACCACACCATACCACGCCTTCCCATGCCTGCCCCTGCATGGCATTGCCTTGTTGCCTCTCTCCCGCATTTGGCCAGCTTATGGCGATTGTTTCTTCTTCTCTGTCGCACGGTGGGTGGTTTGAGGGGTTGCTTGGTTGGCTGGTCCACACTTACTGTTCATTAAATTTATGGAAAGTACAGGAAAATGATTTATGATTCTGATATGTCGCAGTGGTTTGACAAGTTTCGAGAACCGAAACCAAAACCAATTTTAATGAGCTTAAACTTAAAGTCAATTTAATGATTTCAAAAATGCTAGCTTAAATAATATTACAATATAATGTTTAAGCCAAATTGATAGGGAAATTTTTATTTTGAAATATAATTTAAATCAAATTTTCATGAATTATTCTTACGGTAATCCATCGTCTATTTAAAAATCATAAACTCATAAAATGGCTTAAATAGAATTTCGTTAGTAGAAAAATGTAAATACATTCGATAGTAAATAGATATATAGTTTTCGTATAAATATGGCTTAATGTTCTCATATTCATAATTCAATATGCATTTTGTGTGCTGCCCCCTTCTTAATATCTATTGGAATTGTCAATAATTTTCCAGTTCCATATGACAATTAAAATTAACTCTCAAAATTTGAAACTAAACACGCACAGACTTAACCCGAGACTGACCCGAAGCCCAACCATAATCCCAACTACCCTACCCCATCCCCTACCCCTACCCCTACCCCTACCACTGCCTACTCTACTCTACCCTACCCCCTATTAAGTTATCAATTTTATGCATGCCCACAATTTTGGTATAGAAAATTATATGCCATTATTACACACATGTGCTGTGTGTTGGCAGAAGCGAGAGAGAGATAGATAGAGAGAGAGAGAGAAGAGATACGGATAGAAATGCCTAATTTAACATGAATTGTATGCTCCCCTCTCTCTCCTTCTACTCCATTTTCGTCTCACTCTAATATAGGAAGTAGTGTCCCTCCTTCCGATTTGTCGATTAATGCCCATGACACAAGGATATCACAGATGAACGAAGAGATTTCTGCTGCTCGTTATTATAATCGTGTGAACACACAAAAGTCAAGCGAAACTAATGCCAAATGCTTAAGCCAAGATTTTAGCATTTAACCTTGATTGTTCGCCTTCTATAAGCCAGGGTCAAAGCGTTTCCCTTTTTGTCCTTTGTTAGCCTTGGCATATGCATTAAATGCGATTCCGGACAGATTACTTACTATTTTAGTTGTAATATAAAATATAGTTTTTCTACGTATTTAAGTAAATTTAAAAATGAAATTAATTAAATAAATATATATGTACATACATACATACATACATATGTATGTATATAGAAGATAGAAGTCACAGATGATTTGTCTCTTGTCTACTCTGAGATCTGATACACAGGGAATCAAAGTGACACAAAAACAAAAATAGTTTTATCTAATTTCAATTCAAATTTTTTGTGGTGTTACGTTTTATCACAACTAAAATAAAAGCTAAAATATTGATAAGCCGTCAGCCCGCCCCTCAGACTTCGCATTTTTTCTCTTTTTCTTTTTTTTTTGGTTGTTTTACACATGTCGAAAAAGCAAGAAATTTTTGTCAATTTTTTTTTTCTTTTTGTCCTCGCATATCAAAGTAGAACAAATTACTCAACTATATGTCTCCAATTTCCATATTGTTTTTTCCTGCTCTTCTTTCTGGTAATTTTTTTTTGTCAGTTTTTTCTGTTTTTTTTTTTTTTTTGTTTTTATTTGTTGTGTTGTTTGCTTAGAGACTCGCTCATGATAACGACTTACGTGTATTTATTTTTAGACGATTTTTGTTTCGCATTTAATGCAAATGTTGACATCACTGACGTCAGGTGAAAGCATTAGTTAGACAACCAGCCAATCGTTCATTCATTCAAACAGTCAATTGTTCAATTTTTCCATATGTAAAGATATTCCACGTTTAAATGGAAGCTTTGATTTTTATCCAAAGATATCAATTTGGGCAAAAGAAAAGAAAAATGGATAACGAAAAAACAGAGTAGAAAGTAACATCAAAAAAATAATGAATATTTAGAAGTTGAAATCTAATTGAAAACAATTAATTAAAATATTTTAGTTTACAATTCAGTGGAATCTTAAAGAACTTAAAGCAAACAAAACAAAAATGATTTTTCATTTCAATGATGATAGAAAATCTCCTTTAAAAGGAACCATAAGATATCCTGATATTTTGACTTTCCCATTACCAAAAATCAATCACATGTATTCACATTGTCTAAGTTTAGAAGATTAAATATAAATGATACATATGTACATATGTATATTATTCACATTATGAATATGATACTAAAAATGAATTAGACCTTCCTTCACAGTTTTATATCTTCTTTTAATATACCAATATTAATACAAAAAAAAAAAAGTTCATACATTTGTACATATTATGTACATAAAATATATGAATCAGTTTCCGTGCGGTCATATTATAAACCAATTTATTACATCCTCCCCTCGTTCTATCTCTCACTCTGTCTCTCTATCTGCCCATTTAATGTTTGCGCAAAATAAACCAAGATATGACATACGTTTAAACAAAACAACGACTCTGGAATGTCCTTCATGTACTAAAAATGATAGATAAATATAGATTTCCATAAAAATTGATATAGAATTCCTTTTTCTGTAAAGAAAAGAAATTTATATCTACTATGGTCTCTACTGCCTGTTGCATACTTTTGGGAGAAATTAATATACCCGAAGGACAAGACAGATGGCAGGGTATACAAATCACGAAAAGTGTGTGTTGTCATTAACAGTTACAGTTTTATCTTTTAACTCCACACACCGCCCACAAAAAATCGCACGCTGGCATTCGCTCACACACGTACACAGACATCCACACACACACACACACACATGGTCTTTTCTCTCTATCATTCTCGCTGGCTTGCTCTGGTGCTTATTTATTTGGATACACATTTATATATATTTATTCTCCTATATATATGTATATATTTTTTTTTTGTTGCTCTGCCGATAATTTTCGATGGCGTTGACAACAACAGCAACAACAATTGCCGATTGACAGGGTGACATGCAATAAAAATGTTTCACATGTGGGCTGCTGCGGGTCAACGCTAAAGAGAAACATTGAAGTGGGATGGGGGTGGTTGACGTCGGAGTTGGGGGGGATATAGCATAGCATAGTACGCAATGCCTCACAAATTGATGAGTGACAGAGCGAGAGAGTATTGAAGAGAGAAAGGGAGAGAGCGCAAAGTAGTTAGGCTGATAAGCAAAACGTAAGCAGAGCGAAAGTAAGAGAGAAAAAAAAAACAAACGTTAATAATGAGCATTTAATTTCTTGCAAACCAAATGAAAATGGAATGAAATGGAATGAATGGCAAAAAAAAAGTACACGAGCAAGTGGAACAGAAATGGCATGGAGGAAGGAGGAAGTGATGTATACTGGCTGGTAATGGTCAAGCAACAGTCTCGCTTCTACCTCTTCCCCGAACACTACCATCCCCACTCTATCCCTGTTCACAACCATTCCGTTTAACAGTTGAACAAACACCGTTAGCAAAAGATGCTGCGACATCGCAGCCGCTGCCGCTGCTTTAGCTACATACGTCACAGAATGCTAGAGAATGTAGGAAAAGTGTGCGAGAGAGAGAGTGCTGAAGAGAGCGAGGGTGGCTCTGCCAACGTTAACGTTGTCCCAGAGCTGCTCTGCCTATTACTGTAATCGCAACGACAGAGACTCTGACTTCGGTTGCTGATAATTTTTTGCCAATACCCTTGCCAAAAGGGAAAGGTGGGGTATATACATACATACATACATACATACATACATGTGAACAATCAGCTTTGCCGGAATAAGAATTTCGTAATAATATACATATGTATGTACATACATACATACATACATAGGTTTTCTTTCTATATTGTTTCTTCCGTTTCAAGTTAATCCGTTGAACATAATACATATTAACAACGTCTAATCGATCATAAAGATAATTTTCCAGGGCACTTAAAGTGCGTCATCATTATCTACAGTTCTTGTCTTTCATTTACCATCTCATTCACACCCTGCCCCTAGCCGCCTTGTGATTCCCTCCTCCTGCCATAACTCCCGCATATAAATGCACAAGATGAGATGCCGCAAAAACTCGATAAAAAGTCGCAATTTTCCCTTACCCTCATTTCTCCCATCTTTCCCTATGTTTCTTTTGCTTTGTGTTGTTGTTGTTGTGTATTTTCCATATGGGCGCATTTATACGCATTCGTTTTCAATTGAAAAATTCCGCCTTTTGTTTCTCTCTCATACACACAGGCACACAAAACACACACACACATGAAATTCTTTTTTTTATCAGCTGATTATATGGCTCACTCTATCTCTTTCCTTTCCCAGATAAAATGTAAGCCATAGAAATTTGTCGCCCATTTTCCATTTTTTTTTTTTTGTAATTTTCTTACATTGAAAATTGTTATTTTCAAATTTTATCAAATTTTCATTTTTCTGCCGTTGTCGTCAGTGTCCTAACAATTATTGTTTTGTTTTTTTCTTAATTTACTTTGTTGTTGGGGTAACTCCCCCTATTATTGTAAGTCTCTTCAGCAAATATTAATTACGAATCATTTCATCAATCAATCAATTAATCAGCTAAAATAAACACATTTTTTTTAAAAATAGTATTTTTTGCCTTAACTGTTGTGGTTTTTTTTATGGTTTATGGGAAATTCCAGTTGGTATTGGCATTAAACCATCTGATGAACAGGTTTTACTTCTATCGTTTATCGCAAAAGCGTTGTTGGGCCAATGCGATAATGACTTCGACTTTGATTGACTCTATTTTACTATCCAAATAGGGAAAAAAAAGAGTATCCCATTTTTTACTTTTCATATCTATGATACATATGTTTTTTTCTTATTTTGAAAATACAAACTAAACTAAGCTTTGTAAGATTTTGCACATAATAATAATAACCTTAATTTTATGGACCATCAAATACCTTGTTAGCATTATTATTTATGTCAGGGTATTAAAAATCTAAGTACGTCAGCAGACCGCAGCAGTAACAACATCCGCAATAGGGAAGTGTGTTTAAGACTTAAAAGTTGGAATAGGTGAATTATGCAATAATAGATACATATGTATGTACATACATACATACATACATGCACACATATGTACATATGTATGTACATAAATATGCATAAAGCTTTACCGAATGTAATTAAGCAGAAAATAGCATAATTAGGCGACAAAAATAAATGATACATAATTAAAAGAAAAATTTAAATAATTACTTCTTTAAAATTGCCCAATAACAATATTCATCTTAGTATTATAGTATCCGATATTATCAGATTTCAATTCAATTTCAATATTTTTTTGCTCGTATATTCTCCTCGCAAGCGATTTTAACTGGAATGTATTTAAAAATCTTTTAATTTTCTTCTTTATCAACTTTAGATTATTTTGTATTATCTTCATATCTGATTTTTCTTCACAGCATCCTATTTTCTTCTTTTTTTCTTTGCAAGTGTAATGATTTGTAAACGTTTTTCTTCTCTCTTCTACTATTTTACTTTCTTTCTTTCTTCGTCTCTTCGTTCTTCTTTGTATTTTACATTTCAAAGTTGCCACATACAGTAAATGCCATCAAAAATGGATAGAAGCACCCAAAGTTGTCCCCCCCTCCCATATCACCCCATACCCTTCACCTATGTATCACAGTTCTATAAAATTTGTAAAGGTGTTTGAGAAGGAACCAGCATTGGGTCGTCAGGTGGTCAGTTGGGTGGGTGGTTTTTTTTTCATTGATGCGGAGAATGTGAAATAAGAGGGGTAGCAGGCAGGAGGGGAAATGAACATATTTATGATTTATTTTTACGAGATTTGCAACAAAAAATTTCACACGAAATACAGCAAATACAACAAAAAAAACCGTAAAGAAAAAGTATGAAAACGAAGCAAAAAAATTGGCTTAAACAAAATAATAAAAAAAAAAAAACCGGCCTGGCGGCTCAGCTGATGAAGATGAGAAAAGCGTCGACGGAGATGCCGAGTGAGAGTGAGAAAGAGTCAAAATATTTTCTCACGGTGAGACGGACATTGCAAAATACAAAAAACAAAATAACCGAAAAATTGCAAAATTTTAAATTAGAAACAAAATAAAAACCACTTGTTTTTTACCAAAAGAGATAGGGAAAGAGAGTAAAGCGAGAAAGAACGACAAAGAGAGGGACAAACATTGATGAATGGCCGCTTTGTGACGAATAGCTTACGAACCACTGTGCAAATTATGTGTGTGTGTGCGAGTTTTTTTTTTATTTGGGTGGTGGCGCTTGCTCAGCGATTGAGTCAGCCGACTTGCTCTTCTCTGTCTTCTCCTCTGTCGGTCGCTCTGCAACTCTGGCTATAAAACCAAAAAAAGAAAAAAAATACAAATCACCCCCTGCCTTTTAAGTTTTTCCGGTCTCTGTTCTAAACGACAGAGAGAGAACCAAGTGACTAAGAGACAGTGAGAGAGGAGAGAGTCATTGAGAAATTCTGCTTGCTTACCGGCGCTTTTTCTAATACTACACCCCCTCTCTATCACACTCACAATCAGCCGCAATCTCTTGGCAGCATTGAAGTCTAGCCGCTGCCGCCCATTTATTCATTTTGCTTTGTAAGCGCTCTCTGCGCATGCCAAATAGCTTGATATAGAGAGGGAGAGCAAATGCTGCTTCTGCTGGCGCCGCTGCTGCCTCTGCCGGTCGACTCTAGTTTACAAAGTCTGTCAGTTAACGCTATCGCACTGAGTCAGTCTCTTCAGTAACGCCATCGTGGTGAGTCGTTTTCTTAGTTAAGGCTTTCGCACTGAGTCTTTCTGTTATTTTACAGTAACTACACTTAACAGGTGACCGTTATTAACAGACATTGTTGTAAAAAATTGTTTCAGTTTTTTTTTGGATTTCGAGGTGAGCGGTTTTCGGCACGCGCGACTTCAATAACAAATGAAATAGTTCGTAAGCGGCAAATAAAGTAAATAGTCAGAAGAAAGAAAAAAAAAAATAAAATCAAAACAAGAAAAAATAGCAAAAATTTAAAATAATTTATATATTTATATATAGATAGAATTGATAGTGTTTGTAATTTTTTTTTGTTTGTTCTTGTTAAAGAGAGATCAGCTGAAGTTTCTAACTGTAATTGTTGTCAATCTGTCTCCCTCTCTCTCCATCTCTCTTTCCGCCTGTGTACTACGCGCGTGTGTGTGTGTCCTGTATCTATGCATGTGTGAGTGAGCTTAAAGCTGTCGTCATCAACAAAATTATAAAAAAAAAATCATATAAATTTATTAAAAAGAGCAACACACAACACACATTCATACAACAACATT
Source organism: Drosophila emarginata (assembly GCA_037075365.1). Taxonomy (NCBI): domain Eukaryota; kingdom Metazoa; phylum Arthropoda; class Insecta; order Diptera; family Drosophilidae; genus Drosophila; species Drosophila emarginata. The sequence goes on from JBAMCD010000296.1 coordinate 3,527,568, forward strand.
TGAGTGTGTATAGAAAAAAAATTATTGTATAAAAATAGCAATAGAAAGTTATTAAAGCAACAACAACTGAGCAGCAGCAGCAGAGGCAGCAGCACCAGCAACAACAACAACACACAAAAAATAGTTAAAGCTCCTCGCCGCTATTTCGCAGTCGCCGCTCTCTCTTAGAGACATCTCAGTCGCCGTTAGCGTCGCACTTGAAAACGTCGCAAAAGTTTGTAAACAGCCCGAAAGCTTTCTATGTGTGTGCGTGTCTCTCTTTCTCGCCCTCACCCTCCTTGTCATTGTTCTCTGGGTATATGTGAGTGAGTGAAACACCGCCAACTAAAGAACGAAATTAAGTAAGAAGAAGAACAAGCAACAGCAGCAGCGACTAAAAGAAGAAGCACCAGCAGCAAAAGCAGCTGTCAAACATCAAGCAAAAAGTAAATAAAAATTAAAAAAAAAAAGGAACAAAAATATATTAATAATTAAGAAAATATTTGTAATACTTTCGGTAATCTAAAAAAAAGACAAAAGAAAAATGATGAAATTCTCTGAATTCTCTTTAATTTGATCTTTCTCCACACACACACACACACCCGCCACCCCTCTAATACTCGCCATTTTTCACTAGCGCCCACACCCCATAAAGTTCAATGTCTGTAGAGAAATATATTTATTTTTTCCTTTTTCCTTCTCTTTTTTTGTTTCTACCGATATCATCGTATATGTATTTGTAGGTTTGTAAATAGATATACTTATAATATATATACCTATGTATATATACATATATTTTTAATTTGCCTTATATACCCTGTAGTCGAATGCAAAAGGAAAGAGCAAAAGTGGATATTAAAGTTAATCTTGTTAAGCGATAAATATACATACATACATACATAAATTGGTACTGATCAGCAATAGCAAGAGAAGGATCAACTTAACATTGCCTCTCCGTCCGTCTGTCTGTCTGTCTCTCTCTCGTGTCTGTTCAAACTGGTTCAATCCGTCAAAAATCATTATTATTAGATAGAAAGAAAAAATGAGTAAAACAGAAATATGTTGTAAAATACAAAATAGAGGAGATAAAATTGGAGACATTAATGTAGGGTATCTGCTAGTCGGTCGATGACAAAAGTTTTGTCTGGCTGTTGAATTTTTGTTGAATTTTCATTTTTGCGTTCTGTGTTTAGACGTTGAAAGGTTAGCCACTTTTCGGCGGGGGCCAGAAAGAAATAAAATAAAAATGACAAAATGCCAAAGCATCAACTTTTAAAAAAGTTCACCAAAAAAAAAAAAAAAAAAACCCCAGTATTTGTTGAATTTCAAGCTTTAGCAACAAAAATTTAAAATGTTTAAAGAGTGAATAAAAGAGCGAGAGAAAAGAGAGTGAGAGAGAGAGAGAGGAAAGGGGTGTTTTTTGGTTTTTTTTTTTTTACTATGAGAGAGCTAATCATCAGCTGATTTCTTTTACAGCTGGAAAGTACCGCTAATTGCTATTGTTTCCTTATCTCTAGGAGTCGTGCATTTGCTTAATTGCTTTTAGATGTTCGATTTTAATACCCTTGCTAAAGGTTATAACAATTTTGCCAAGTTTTTTGTAACTCCCAACAAAAAATAAGAAAAAAAAAAAACAAAAGAGAAAGAAAGTTGTTTTCTCTCTCAGTCTGTCTGCTAGCTGGCATAGCTATAACAAGTTCCTTTTCTGATATTGTTTATAATATATATCTTCTATATAAAAATCAATTAAAATATTTCATAGGTTCTTTTTTTTTTCCTATAAGATTGCAAATTTCTAGAATCGAAATACATATTTAAATTAGTTGACATTTCTAATTTATAAATAATCGTCAAGAGTATACAAACTTCGGCGCGCCAAAGTTAGCTTTCGGTATTCTATTTTGTTGAAATTTTATTTTATTTCTTTTTTTGTTATTTTGTTTATGGTTAGTTTAGCTAACCTCTAAACGAAAATTTTGTCAACCAACTCACATGTTTCGACTTTTTTCTGTCATTTTGTTTGTTTTTAGGCTTACCAGTGGGTTAATCAGCTCAGCACTATTGAGGTTAGTAAAAAACAAAAAAATTAAAATAAAAACCAAATAACAACACTGAACAAAAACAAAAAGAAAAAAAAACTGCAATAACAATAGAAAAAATGTACAAAATTTAATTAAACATTTGAAAGACTTCTTTAAGAATTCGTTCTACGGTAAAGATATTTTATATAATCCTAAAAGTAATGGAAACAACATTTATATTGTATATAGCTATATTAGCTATAGGTCCAATTCGTTTTAAAATCGAGTCTGTGAAATTTGGATTCGGTGTCGTCGGGGTCTTTTGTAGAGTTCCTAGTCAAGGGCATTAAATAATTTCACATAACAACGGAACAATTGCTTGAGTTAAAGCAAATTTTCAGTTTTCGAAATGTGTTAAAAACATAAAATTATATAAAAAAAAAATTTGGGTTTATTGTAGAATTTTGGTAATTTTACAAAAAATATTTTGATTTATTTATATGGGTAGTTTAGGATTGATTACATGTTAAATACGAATCATAGAAATTGGCAAATAATAAATAATATTCTGTCGGTTAAACGGGATTTCTAGACTTTAGCTTTTAGACTTTTGGACTTATCATGGGGAAATGTGAACGCTTGCTTTACGCGTCACTTAATACTGCCTAGAATCGGTCTCATTTTAGATGGTTTATTAGAAATAAAATCTCTATATATAATATAAACATTGCAATATACTATAAATATGTTTTCTGATAACTGTGGCTCCATTTTTCCTTTAACCATATATGTATGTACATATATGTATATTTTATACAGTTTTTATATAAAATGCCCGAAAACGAAGAGAAACGACCTTATCAGAGGCAGAGGCGGTACGCTTGGTGGGTAAAATATATACAATGAGTCAGTTGCTATACTGTATACAATATATATATATATATATATATATCATATATGTTGGTGTATGTGTGTGACCGACGGGCAGTGCCTAGCACGAATGAACGCTACTCAGCTGCCTCGTGAACTGATTATATGGGAAGTCTGTTCTCTGGATCGGATTTGTACACCCCCGCAGATAGATGCCGACGCCAGACGCGTGACAGAACAACAACTGATTAGCTTGCTTACCCCCAATCCCCTAACTGAATCCCTCGCCGCCGCTCTCCCCTTCACAAGCACTCGTTAACTACCACTTACTCTGTTTCTCTCCGCCTATGACGAGTGCACTTTTTGGCGTTAAATGTGAAGTCCAAGGTTAAGCCTTTGCTTTTCATTGTACGATAAAGAGGGCAACTTATTTTTAACGTTGAAAAATTTGTTGGTTATTGTTGTTCTTGTTGTTGGTTATTGTTGCACCCTTTTGGGGGCTTTTGTCTGGCAATCAACCCCAAGAAAACATACGAAAAAAAAAACAACAAAAAACACAAAAAAAAAAAACGAAAAAAAATGGGCAACAATGAAAATTTCTTTACACAAAGTGTAAAACTTTCTCTGGGCAACAAAGTCATTGCACCCTCCCAACTTGACTCGATTCTGGCTGGCTCTCACTCTTCTCTTCATCTATCTCTATCTCTCTAGCAGAGAGTAAGAAACCACCCCAACCACCCACTCCACCTACGATTCCGGGACCACCTCTAGTTATAGAACTACCCCCACCACGCCCTCAACACTCCACATCGTTAACCTGGCGAAAAACCCTTAGGGCTTTATGCACGCTCCCCTTAGTCCCGCTTTTGCCGCGCTTCATATTCCCCCGCAATTTTCCCTCCTTCATTCCACCCCCCCTCATCCTCGTTTTCCATTTCTGCTGCTGTTTCTCCACTTTTGCTGAGTCTTTGTTTTATTTCTGTAACAAAGTAAAAGTTGTAAAAGATATAAAAAACCGTAAATGTGAACCCTCACCTCTTGGATTTTCCTGCTTTTCTCGTTTATCTTTTTTTCTTTTTGCTCTCTCACCTTCATCTTTTTAGCATTTTTTTTTTGAGTCAGAAATTTTCGTCGGTTTTATGCGTTTGGATTTACATATTTTCCGCCTTCTGCTGGAAAAAAAAGAAGAAAAACTGCCAAACCAAAAAAAAAAAAAAAAAAAACGTATACGAAAATGTCATAAAAAAAAGAAGGCGGCACATCACATATTTGAAATAAATATACAAAATTTAACTTAATGTAGAAACAAATATCAAAAGCCTATAATTTTCTTGCGGGACTTTTCCCTTTTACTATGCTTCTTCTCTATTAATTTCCTTTACATTTGGGTAATTGTATCTTTTTTTTATTTGGCAAATTAAGAGAAATTTCCAAAGAGAGAGATGGGGGAAAAGAAACCCCAAAGAAAGTATCAAATTTTAGTTATTGATTTTAATGTTTAACATTTATTTTTATACCAAACTGAAAAGGTTAATGGAGAGGCAGAGTCAAACACTGACCCTTGAGTCTCAAATTTCGTTGATTTCTCTGAGAAAATTACAGAGGAATAGGTAGGAGCGAGAGAGCATTTTTGAACTAGTTTCAGAAGAAAACAATACGTGGATACTTGAATATAAAATTGATCTTTAATAGATAAACAATTTCTTGAATAATTTTTAAATCTGTTTTTTTAAAGATATCCACAATAAATATTTCGTTCTGTTAACCTAATAATGATCAAGCAGTGTCATTTTTTCAAACTAGTTTTTAATGCATTTCTATTGTATTATTATTGAATTTTTCAATATTAACAAAATTTACCTATTTCCTTCCTCTCTCTCTATATATATTGTATGTACCATACACAAAACAAACAAATAGATATTTCAAATATTGGAATTCCCAGAAATCATCATAGATACTGGGTAAATGTGTAATCACTGCGCCACTCTAGATACTTACTGGAGTAATGTTAGGTCTAGGTACTATAAGAGGGGTTAGGGGTAAGGCAGGCTGTGTCAGTAGCTAGCCACAGCCCCATGGCACGTTCATATTTCCCCGATAAGCGTTCAAACGAACAAGTTTTATCAGCTGACAACAACAAAAATATCGGAAAAAAAAATTTACAAAAAAATATTATGTCAACTTGAAACAAAACACTTGCGGCAGACTTCTATCTACTTCTCTCTGTCGCTCCGTCTCTGTTTCTCTCCTGCCTCCCCCCCCCCGACAATTCTGTATAATGGATCCGGTAAAGGCTGCGATCGAGTGACGTGACGACCGACAATCAAATGAGTGACTCACACAATCAGTTAAATTCAGTCAGTGAAATGCGATTATATTTCCAAAGTTCTAATTCGGATGGGCAAAAAAAAAAATGAAAGAGAACGAGATATGAACGAAATGTGAAAGGAATTTATATATATATATATAAAAAAAAATGAAGAAAATAGGTTAACTTTGCAAAATTTATACATGAGTAACAACAACAAAAAAAAGAGCATATTAAATTTATGAGATGTGACTGAGAACTGTTTTGGCCCAAAGTCAAGAAGAAAGTCAGTCAGTGAAGAGAAAAGAAAAAAAAAATTTTCACTAAATGAAACCTATGACAAACGCAAGTTAAACTATCTTAATCTAGGTAGAATAATGACTAATAGAAAAAAAGTATTGAACATAACCAAAAAGAAAAAAAAACTTATCAAACAAAATGGAATAAAAATACATATATGATATATCAAAGACATAATTATAATATAATTATTTTAACATCATATCAAAGATTTAATCAGAAATATATATGTATATTTATATATTATGTACATAATATGTATGTAGACGATTTTTGTACCGATTTTTTTTTTGAATAATTTTCAAAAGTTTTTTCCATTTCGTTTTGTATATTGCGGAATGTTTTGTTTTCTGGAAATTTATGAAAATATTTTGTTTATTAAATTATGATTGAATTTCCATCACAACATTTTCTTTGATTCGTTTTGCTCTTTCCTCTCTATTTTCTCTTTGTTTTTCAAACAAACAAATAAGAAAGAGAGAAGAAAACAACAAAAATATTTAAAGGTCAATTTCGTTTGCTTTTGCATTCATTTGGTTGTGTTCAAATGACTCATTTTCCATTCAAACTCAGGCACACACACACACACCACCACACACGTATATACACATGCAGATTACGCTTGCGGCATTAGTTTGCCATAGTTGTTAAATTTCATTTGTTGGTCTTGTTGTTATTGTTGTTTAGTATAATTAACGTAGGCGTTTTGTTTGCACTCACCGGCAACGACGTCGGGCAACGTTGCTCAGGGGACACATTTGTCTCGTGGCAACGCCATCTGCCTCCTTCCTCCATCACCACCTTCTCTCTCTCACTCTCTCTCTTATTCTCTGTTTCTCTCATTCTCTCTTTTGCTAGTTTGGCCTGCAGCACATGTGTCGTATGAGTGATAAACAATTTTGTATATTTTACTTGCCTACAATATGCCCCCATTCTCTCTCCTGCCCTGACACACACTACCCTTTTTCATATCCTTTACTACTACCCCCCCTCACACACACAAACACACACACACATCGTTAATCGTCCGCAGAACTAACACCAAAGTAGAGAATACCTAAACAATCTTCTCCTCCGGCGAACAGCAGCAGTTGCATTTAGCGTTTTGTTGATTTTCTAGAGTGTTTTCCCTGCGTGTGTGGGTGTGGGTGTGGGTGTGGATGTGTGTGTATTTTCTGGTTGTGTTTGGTGTGTGTATGTTGGGTCAGGTTATTGCGGCTGAGTGAGATGAGAAATACCATATACATACATTTGACTAATTGTTAAATGGTTTTCCTTGCTTACTCTAAAAACAACGTTTAAATGTAAGAAAGAACTTTTGTTCCAATTCTCAGTTAAAGTTAGTCGTTTCAAGTTTGTTAAAGTTGTCTTTTTTCAATAGACTCATTCATTTTAAATACTATTACTAAGTAATCCAACAAACTATGAAGTAGTTAAGGGACCTCTTTGGTTTGTTTATGTATTATATTATATGTATATATTGAATACAAGCCAACAACTGTAAACGATCGATCGAAACCGGTTAAAAAGTAATTTAGATTGATCAGGACGGATAAATATACATTTATCAATATTCTTATATATTCAAATAATTTCGCTGACTCAACAGTGAAAAATATTTAAATTTGTTTCTTTTATTTCATAATGGGACTTGATTTATTTTTATGTTGATCTATACTACTTTTACTTATTAGATGGATAGTGCAGATGTTTATAGGTATTGTAAATGGAACATCTTTTCATTTGTTTAAAGTTTTAAAATAATTCGAACTTGTGATTTAAACCGGTTTCGATTCCGCTTATACAGACATGATATCACGAAAAAGTTTCAATTAAAAAACAAGAATAATAATTGAAAAATTATTCAATAAATGTTTTAATTGTCTTTCCGCTCAATACATATTTATATATAGATCTAATGTATAATTCTATTCAGAGACAGAGATAAATTTGGAATAACATTATAATAGAGGAGACGATAAGTCGATAAAACTTTTGGTTAATACGTTAAATAAGTTAGTTTATACTAATTTACAATAAATAGTTAGTGCTTGCTGTAGTTAGCAATTAAAAACCAATTAAAATTGATGTTTGAATTTGTGATGAAAACATTTACGACGGACGTATATCATAATAATATAATTTTAGGTTAGAAGGTACATAATTTTGCACTACTACACCCAACCTCCAACACACACACACACACACACACACACACACACACACACACATACACACAGATACATACATACATACACCGATGCGATGGAAGAAATGGCTAGATGGTGCAAGATGGAATGGGTGGGGAGGAGATGGGGGCATAGCGTGCACATTGCTATGATGCGATATGTGATGAGGTGTTTGCTGTGTGTGTGTGTGTGTGTGTGTGGTGAGGTGTGGTGCTTGGGTTTTGGTATTTATTACATGATGATATATGGTGCGTGATATTTAACAGCATTGCCACATTAGCAATGACCACTAATCACATGAAAATTTTGCTGCACAAAACACTAAAGAAAAAAAAAATAAATATATACATACATACATACATACATACATACATATGTACATATATAAATGAAAAAGAAGAAGAAAAAAGAAAAACATACAACACCGAATGAAATAATTTATGTGACAACGTGCAAAACTCGACCCAAAGGAGGAGGGGGGAAGAGAACGAGAAAGAGGTTTATTGGCAAAGGAGAGTGTGTGGAGTGGGGGTGAGGTGGTTAGTGATGGTAGGTATGGGTAGATATGTAGAAAAAAGAGAAAGATATAAATCAACTAAAGCTGCTGAACGTGATCGGAAACCAAGGCGGAAGGGGTAGCGGGCAACCATCTGAAGAGGGAATGGAATCAAAGAGGAGCTATGAGAAGGGGAGAGAGGGAGGGAGGGTCAGAGGAGGGAGTGAAGTGCAGTAAAGGTGAGCGCTGGCGGTGATGAAAGAAATAAAAGTCAAAGTGGTTTCTCTTTGACAATTAAACAAGATTTCAATTTAATTAAGCTTTAAGTTTATTTAAATGAAAGAAGAAGAAATATAGAATTTGAAGAAAGACACCCAAAAAGCATAAGTGAGAGACAAAGAGACAAAGGAGAGAGAGAGAGAGAGAGAGAAACACGCTGCGTGTATAAAGCGGAAGTAACACTTAACTCAAACACACGACCAACTCAAAGTGAAGAGGGCAAAAGAGTAAGAAAGAAAGAAACAGAGGGAGTAAGCGAGAGAGAGAGAGAGTTGGGGAAAGAAAAGAAGAGGAGTGGCGGACAAGCACTCAGCACATAGACACACAAGTGTCAATCACACACACACACACACACACACAAGAACAATAAAAAAATAAAAATTTGTTATACAGTAGCCTCTTAAATCTCGACCTATCTCTTTTACGCAATTGTCTCTATCTCTCTCTTTCTCTATGCGGGTATTTAAATTTAATTTGCAAGCTGACAAAAAAGAAAGCAAAGCGGTTTCTTGACATCTTCAGGCAGGCGACCGCCCAACCCCCCAAACTCCACACACACACACACACACACACACTCCCTCCCCCCCTGCTTAGCCTAGCCCTGGGCCTGGCTTGAGTATGTGTCAGACAGGAAGTGTGCTCACTTCCATCACCCTCGCTACCCCTCTTCTCTCTCTCTCTCTCTCTTGTGTCGGGCGGTCCGTCCCTGTTTGGCACTCAGTCAAGCAACCCAACCATATGGGTAAAAAGGAAAACTTAGTTGAAAAGCAAGTCAAGTCAAGCACAAAACCTAAAATGCTGCTGGCTCTCCTCTAAGTGGTTTTTCTTTCTCTAAAGAGCTATGATGCAGGGGGAGTGGAGGCTAAGTGTAGTGGGGTAAAAGTTTGTGGCATTGGGTAGGAAGGCAAGGGGGAAGGAGAGGAGGGAACTTAGATAGTATGTTCAACTTTAACCCTGAAAGGAATGAACGAAAGGAGGGGGAGATTTAAGCTTGGGTTCATGGGGCTTTAAGATATCACCAACCTCTCCCCCCGACACCATGGCACTAACCGCCCCTCACTCTGGCACTGTCACTGTTACCGTCGCCGTCTCTGCCTCGAATTAGTCAGCATTAGAAGAGGTTTTAACCGAAAGGTTAAAAGCATTTTACCCACTTTTCCCCACTCGTTTTATGATTTTAATTGAATTGTTGGAAAATCCAAAGATGTGGAGACAAAAAAAGTCATGAAATATTAATAAAAACAAAAAGAAGGAAAGAAAGAAAAGAAAAGTTTATATAAAAAAACACAAAATGAAAATGAAAAAAAAAAAAACAACTGAAAAGTGAAAAGTGAAAGAATTAATAAAGGAAATAAAATTGTATAAAGTGAAAAAGTGGAGATGGAAACTGAACCAATAGAAGAATTCCTTAAAAAAGAAGCACAAACAAACAACACAAATATATATATATTTATACATATGTATGTACATATGTATGTATGTATATTAAAGAAAGTAAATTGCAATTAATGTAGTTTTTTATATATGCATTTATTAAATATATGTATTATATATAGAATCATTTTTAATTTGTCCAAAAACTGATTTTTATTTTTCGCCTCTCAAATATTTTATGCCTAATATACGATTATTCTTGGCCAATTGAATTAACCAAAACATTTTGATTGACATGACTAACTAATTTGATAACATTATACCTGCCAATTCAGTGCTAAGTACACTTTATACATTTATCTCTAACCGCTCACCCCCCATCCCCTCTCGTATCTATGTATGTATATCTATCGTTTTGTGCAAAATGCCAAATTCCATTTACCGAGATGCCAATCACCAAATAGAAAAGGTAAAAAGAAGTGGAGAATATGTTGGGGGGGAGAGAGGAAAAATAAAGTGACTGGAAAATTAGTTGCCAAAACGATTCATGGAAACTTATAGAAATGTTTTATCATCACCATTCGATTTTGAATCAGAATCATTATCATCATTATTATCTTCATCATTATTGTCATTGACAGCAGCGGCAATAGCTTTTTCTATTAATATTCCATTTCCTGCTAAAAGGTTTCAATTAAAATCTTATTTACTTGCTAGTTCGATGAAAGTAAATTCAACCCTCCTCCTTATCCCTCGCACCCCTCCATTTATCCATTATGCCTTTCGCTTTTGTACTGGTCATCATCATGTCAATTAATAGGGAAATTTTCTGATACCAAATAGCAAGAAATATGGAGTGAGTGATAGAGAGAGAGAGAGAAAAGTGGGACAGCCAGAAGAGTTGTAGAGAGATTGCATTTGAACCAATTTAATGACTATTTTTATTTTATTTTTATACCCTTTCTATATATATTACATGAGATAAATATGTATGTATATATCTCAGTTAGAAGACGATCTCTACTTTGTTTTCTTTAAAACTAAATTATTTGCTTTCAAGCTAAAAAAATAAATCTATTAAATGATAAACCTGATATATACACATTATATAGATATATATTACATATATATCATTGTTGTTTCATTGTTGCTTACCATCGTCAATTCTTTGCTAAGAATTGAAACAGATCGAAAGCGAGTCAGAGAGAGGGGTGGGGGATAAAGTAATTGCGTGTTCAATTTTAAATATTAAAATTGGTTTACAATTTCGTTTTGGCCAAAAATCAAATAATGTGGCAGAAAGAGTTAATCGATAGTGCAGCTTTTCTTTCTGGTAGAAGAACTTTTTAACTACCTTTCAGTTTTTCCATTAATTGCACTAAAATGTTTTTAATGTTTGTACTGAGTTTTTCTTGTTCTTCTGTGTTTTTTTTTTTCTCTCATTTTTTTTATCACAAAAAATAAATAATTCTCTTATCTCTTTTGGTGCCGGAAAAAATATGTTTAGTGACGCACAAAATGATAAGCAACGCTAGCGCAAAAGAGAAAAGTGAAGGGGTACCATGGAATGGAATGGAACGGAATGGTAGGGGTTATACGATAGACGATGCGGGGCCAAAAAGAATCATGAAATTTTCTTTTCGCATGCAAAAAAGGAAAAGAACAAAAAAAAAATTTAACATTAAAAGCAAAAAAGAAAAAAAAAACCACAGAAATGAAAGAAATGAAAACATACGCCGCAGCCGCCGCCGCCCACTCAATTGAGTTATCTTTTTTGCTTAATTCAATAAAAAATTATAGCATTTTATTCTGGTCTCCTCTCCCTCTCTTTGTCTCTCTCTCTCTCTTCTTCTTCTCGCACAAATACTACCCTCTATATAGTAGTGATTCAAGTACTCAGTTTCCGTATTTTATTTGTATCACAAATCTGTTTCTTCTCTTATTTTATATATTTGTATATTCATGTATCTGCATCTACAATTGACATGGAAATTTATATAGCTCGGTTACATTATATATATATATTTTTTTTAATGCCGCCATTCTCCCTTCGATGTTTTTTTTTTTTGTACTTCTTTTCTCTAATATATTTCTTATTCTTTTTTTGTGTATTTTCAATATCAAAACTCATAGATACACTTTTCTTCTCTATCTCTCTCTCTCTCTTACTTCTTCCTGTGTCTGCCTATAGATACAAAATGTTGCGGTTGCTTTGGATTGTGGCTGAAAAATGCTAGGCAGTAGTACAGCGGTAAATGGGTGATTTTTGGTGTGGGGAGGGGGGTGGTGGGTAAGCTAGAATGATTGCTGCTGGCAATGGGTTAAGTGTGCACACAGAGGCATCGGTTTGTTGTGCGTAGCTAACGTTTTGTGGCTTTTGTCATTGCCATTGCCATTGCTCTGTTATCATCATTATCATCATCATCATTATCATTGTCATTGTCATCGTCATTCCGATTCTCATTGTGTTTATGTGATTCTGATTGTATATGAAATAATTTTTTTTGCTGCAAAAAAATGAAGGAGCAGTCAAGGTGCAAGAAATATAAGTAAAAGGAAGAGCTTGTCGATATAAAACACATTTAAATGCAAATATTTACTAGAAATTTTATTGTAAATGTTTTTACATGTAAAAGAGCATATTGAAATGTGGGTAAAGATAAAGAGGCAATTCCTATGAACATTTTGCAATCAAATAAAAGTAAATCTGTCAATTGAATTAGTCGTTAGCAGTGAATGGGAATGTCATTCATATTTCCAGTTACAACAACAGTATGCAAGTTTCAACAGTATAACAGTTTCCAAAAGTATAAAAATAATAAGAAATATTAGTCAAAATAATGATTTATATATACTATATACATTATATATACTATACACTAATAGTTACGACCAATATCAAATATTTGAAGGCATTTTGTTACAATTTCTTATATATTTATAATCCTCTCCTTATCCATGAGCAACATTTTTCTGGGTAATTTTATTTTACTGATAATGAAACAATGAAACTTATTTAGCACTTAGTAGAGTATTTTACTAGCATGATTGCCATTCCAATTGGATGTCTTTCTTGGTCTATTGTGTCATGGAAGCAGCATGAGGCTTTTTTTTTTCGTTCGCTTTCAAATTGAATTCTGGAATTTAATGATTAAAATTTTTTATATTCAGTTCGTTTGAGGTTTCTGTGGCCTAACAAAACTAAATGTACTTATTTAATTATTATTTTTCACACACGAAACTTTGAGATTACATTTGACGATTTTTTCGGTATTTTTTCTTTTTTTTTGCTATTGTTTTAATTTTTTGTTGCGAACCACAAAAAGCAAAAACAGCGATAAGCGAAAAAAAAATAACTATAGTAATATTTTTTTGTTTCTATTTTTAGATATATATTTTAATTGTTTAATTTGCTGAATATATAGAAATTTAATGAGAATCTCGCGCGCTCTCTCTTTAAAGAGAGTAATGATGGGTGGGGGGAAATATGAGAGTAAATAGGAGAATGATGCTTTCTCCCAAAAGTACCCTAAAGGCGCTCTTAGTACTGAACATGGAGTTCTTCCATTAGAAGACATTTCATCATTACGTTGCTCTAACGGGGGGCGGGCGGTAACAGAACATAAAATCTCATCGGTCTGGCGCATAAAGCGAATCGGGTCTGTAGTTGGCGTCTATGTGGTGCACTTTCGTGATATCGCCGTTGTTTTTCAAACGTTTTCGATTAAATTTGTTAGATGGATTGATATTGGACACGCTAACTTAAGGAAGTGTGTGTAGAGTGTATTCATTGAGATTTAAAACATTTACTATATGATGGTATATATGTAGATAGATGTATGTGCAGAGTATTAAAATCATCTAATAAATAAATTTTATTTGTTCTTGAGTAAGGGAAACATTCAATTGGCGCCAATTTGAGCATTTTTCCCAAGGAAAAAGTCGTTTTCTTCAATTTCTTTATGTCTACCACTATATCTCCTATATTTTGTTCTTGTTCTTTTCTATCTCTTCTTCTTACACTTGGACATCTTCTTGTATCTTCTATCTTGTTCTTCTTGTTGTTGGTGGCTTAGCAAATTTTTCGAGTAAATGTAAAGAGTAAACATTGAAATGCTGATAAAATATTTTGAATATACATATATGAACACATGAAAAGACAAGAAGATATAAACGCTTGAGCAGACACACAGAAGCTCACAGACACACACAGACACATACAGACACACACATACAAACAACAGACGCAAAGATACTTTAGTATCTCAAAGATACTTTAGTCACATATACAAATTTTTGTTCCCTCTCGCATGCAGAAAATAATTAAATAATAAATTCCAAGTGCAAATTTTACTCGAGAGAACAATTTACCATATTCGAATAGATGATGGTTGCGGGGAAGGGGGAGGGGGAGGGGGGCTGGTCGGATCGGTCAGGTGGCAAAAGATTAAAGCAACATTATTAAATTAAGTTTGAAAATCAAATAAACCATATTGCATAGTGAAATAATGCTTAAGATTCAACACAAAAGACGACATAACTGTAACTTTTAGCCATTTTGATAAGTTAAGAATTTCCATTGATTATATAAATATTTAAGCGACGAAAAGAGATTAACTTTTGTTATTGCTAATGCAATTAAGTTATAAAATTTATGTGGAATTACCTTTAAACGAATTCGTTTGTAAATTTGCATTTAATTTAAGCCAGAAGCTTTGGTTTTCAACTATTTGATTTAATAGAAATGGTAAAAATGCTTAAATAATAGTGTCAAATTAAATAAATTTACTTATAGCATTTGACATAAAATTAATTCAAGATCCATTTCCCATCGTTGAGACTATTATTCACAACGAATTGTTTCGAAATTTCCATAGATTTTTGGTGTAACTTCGAAATGACTTCTTGCCATAAAAAAAAAAAAAAAGAAAGGAAGAAATAATGGGCATAGGAATGCGCGACATGAGGAATATAGACGTAACAGCGATGCGACCTTCCGGTTTTAAATAAATTTCCAGTGCAAAAAGAGAGAGAGAAGAAGAATAATATGGGGCAGGGGTGGGGTGAGGAGAAAGATGATAAATACATACTTGAAAGCAAAGGCGGAGGCAACGCATACTCATACGCCCCATATGCCAATGAACTTTATGCCATTTCGTTGTTTTGGGATTTGTTGTTGTTGCTGTTGCTGTTGCTGTTGCTTGCTGCCCGCTGCTGGTTTTTGCTTTTGGCTTGTCTGATAATGAAATTATATCGTTCTAATAATTTTATGCGCACAGCAACGAAAACGACCACGACAATGGCATAAACTACAACTCAAAGTGAAAGAGAGAGGGCGAGGGAAAGCGGGGAATGCGGGGGAAGAGAACATAGACAACAGCGTATAAAGACATACATAGAGGAAGAGAAAGACAGAGAGAAAGAGAGAGAGAGAGAGAGTGAGACACACTAACTCGTGTTCTTAATGTGTGTCATGCTAAAGCCAAAATGGGCAAACGACAAGTTGGCTGGCTGGCTGACTGTTTTTTTTTTCTTCTTTTTCTGTCTTTTTCTTCATTTCATTTTCTTATTTTTATTTTCTTTTTTTTTTTTTTTGTTTGTTTAATTCTTTGGCTTTGCCGTTTTATTTGCAAAATTGCGTCATTTGCAAAAAATTTCATGCGTTTTTCTTTTATATTTATTTATTTATTTATTTTTTTTTCATTCTTTCTTTCTTTTTGCTAAAGCTTAAGCGCAAAACTGAAGCCACAATTTCTCAGACAAAGTTTATGTGTTAACCTTTACTTGTTTACGTATTTATGGCAAAGAGCGTAATATACATATATCTAAATACATATACATATGTACAAATGTATGTATGCACATATATATTTATATGGAAAATCAAAATGAGAATAAAAATGCCATTTTAATGGCAATGACAAAACAACACGCAACACAAAAGACAACAGCGACACAGAGCAAGCATACAGTAAAGTCAACAGCAAATAAGGGGGCGGAACTATATAACTCAAAAACGACCAACCAAAAAAACAAAAAAAAAATGGGAAGCAAAATTCTTGGAAAACCAACGAACAAGCAAAAGTCATATTACGATTAGATATCGGTTAATAAACCAAATCAAACATAACAAAAAACAATATCGAAAACCCTCAAATCAAACAAAAGAAAGGAGCATAAAATATATATATATGTATATGTGTATATATGTATATATAGAAACCGTTTTCCTTTCCTCTCTTATCAGTTTCTCACATTTGGAATTGCTCGTAAATTTGAATTTTACAAGCCGTCGCCACCAAACAACTTCTTCAAGGTCAAGTTTAATGAACTTTTTTTTTTATTATTTTTTTTTGTCAACTTTTCATTATCAACGAGGGAAAGTTCAAATTGAAGAAATGCCACAAAGTGTGAAACGACGACAAATGCAAACGAAGAGGCAAAAAGGATAGAAAGGGGAGGGGAGGAGGGGGGATGATGGGAGTTTTAAAAGTTTTACCAAAAAAGGACATACGATCAAGTTGAAGAACGCTCTGTTGGGATTTCTGCATTAGAAAGAGGACAAAGGTGTAATTCTTTATGATTACTTTGTCTTTTAAGCGGTTCTAAAGAATACCGTCAAGAATATACGAGTTATGTTTCATTTCCTTAAATATTAAATAAATAAGAAATACTTGTATATTTCTCCATCTAACACCTTCTCACTCTCCCCCTTATATTTCACTTCTCTGTCTTCCTGTTTTCCCCTTATTCTGTTTGCACATGACTTGCGTCAATTATGCATTTTGCTAGCTGAAATTTCCTTTTTTTCCCGGTCTTCTTTCTGACGGTTATCTGACTGTTAACGTTTCCTTTTCTTTTTCTTTTTTTTTTGGGCTCACCCAGAGACTACTGACTGACTGACTGAGTGACTTCCCATACGTATTTAATTTATATAAGTCACGTGAGGTGAATTCTTTTTATGTACATGACCGGATTTTGGATGTGGATTTTCGGCATTTGTTGCTGCTCTCCCCTTTTGCTTCTTTTTCTTATTTTTTTTTTTTTTTTGCGATATTTATTTATTTGATGCCCTTTTTTCTGTCTTTTGGATTTTATTTTGGAAAGTCATAAAAATTTCGTCTGACTTTTTGCTTGATTTTCTTGAAATTCTGACGGTTGGCACGATAAGTACAGTTGGACAAATAATAATAACTGTCACTAATCGTGATTGAGTGGATTTATGATGGCCAGGAATGAAATAGAATAAAAAGAGACTTCCATTTTCTCTTCTTTGATTTATTTGCTGAGACATTAGAGAAGCTCTCAAGAGATGAAGAAGATGATGATGACCCGACCACAATACAACGATGACTTTAAATGAATTATATAGTCCGGGGGCTGCTCCGTCGTATCATATCATACCATAAATCACATACAGTTGTTAGGTATATATCCATTCATATATATATAATTATATTAATAAATTCTGGCACGTGACCTGAAGATGAGTTTGCAAAAACGATGCGAAATATTTGTATACCCTTTAAAATAATTAAAGAACACATCCCAAAAGGTAAAAAATTTAGTATGGCGGATGAAAAGCATTTCTGATTCCCCTTTGGGCAAGGCTTATAATGACTTTCCTTAACTACATATGTTGAGAAAAAGGGTTTCCAATTCAATTAACTAATCGTTTTATAGTACAGTAGGAGTAGAAGAGTATGACCAAGTCTCGATATTTAACAAAAATATTTCAACAATTGAAAATTGTTTTATATTTTTGTTCTTTCTATTCTATATTCTACAATTATTTTGAAGCTTAATTGCCTATGAAATTATTACAACAAATAATAATCCAACTATAAATATGTATAATCAAAATTAAAATCATAATTTTTCAATTTTTTTACAGCAATTAAATTTTGGTTTTTTCATTTTAATTTAGTTGTCGTTGTTGTTATTGCTTTTTGCACATGTTGCAAGTTTATTTTGATGACACACACGGAAAATGGTTGTTTTTTCTGTTGCTATTTTCTGTTTTTGTCATTATGGAAATAATAAATACAAAGACATACAGACACAAATTTGTTACATATGTATGTAATGTGTGTGTGTGTGTGTGTGTGTGTGTGTGTGTATTAATAATTTTGTATAGAAAATGTTGTTTCACAAAAATGCCTTTGGCTATTTTTCCTTTCTTCAATTTGTATGTGTGTGGGGCTTTAATTTGCATAATTTATGACATGCGGGAAAAGAGATATAAAAAGAGAGACAAAGATAGAGAGAGAAAATAAAATAAAATTATATATTTTTGCTCAGTGTCATCTTTGGTTGAATGAACTAATTGATGTCTCTCTTAATAGATTCAAAACGTACCTGAATTGTATGCAGATCCCCAAAAAAGATAACAAAACCGATCAAAAAGTAGTCATTTAATAATCATATAACAGTTTACTTAGTCGTATAGTTAAGTTTTAATTTGAAACGCAGTTTGAAGACAAGACTGATATTAAGTCATATAACAGTTGTATAACAGCTGTATATTGTGTATAACTGTTTTATGGGTCTTGAAATACATGTAAAACAGTTAAAATATGAATTTGAAAAAAGACATTTAGTAGTATAACAATTGGTATAACACCCATGTAATCGTTTTACCATGCATGGTAATTGCTATCACAGTCGATCCCCCCTACCTGCCACCTACATACATACATACATACATACATACATACATACATACATACATACATACATACATACATACATACATACATACACACATACTACAATCAAAATGAAGACCTTTAAGCCACGAAGCGCTTCCTTTCCCATAGCTATGCAAATGAAGTTGTGGTTACTGCCTAAAAATTTCAAATGAATGAAAGACAAAAAAAAAAAATAAGTGGAAAAACCAACAAAGAACAAAAACTGCAAAAAATGAAGCAAGCAAGTCGTCCCTGCCGACATTGAGTATACCCTGTACCAAGTAAAAGTACTCCATAAAGTCAAAAACGATCAAAATCGCCATCAAGTTACAAAAAAAATTCTCTAAGCTTGCACTGCTTGCCATGCAGCAACAGCGAACGCATGCTATCTCGCTCACACTTAACAGCCCATATTGCATGGGGCGTTTCAGTACAAAACGGAAATACGTATATCTCCGATAATTATTGTCCGATTTCCACAAAATTTGGTCAGCTGGTGCATATTGGCTATATTATTAAGTGTGCCAAATGAGAATGCGATGTCTTTATTGCAGCTCAAGTTATAGTTTTTTCTAAATTACGGGGGCGGAAGTGGGCGTGGCAAAAATTTAAGATAAACTTGAGCTGCTTATACAATAGACGGATGTTGACACCAAATTTGTTTGCTCTAGCTCTTATAGTCTCTGAGATCTCGGTGTTCATACGGACGGACGGACGGACGGACGGACAGACGGACAGACGGACATGTCTCAATCGACTTCGCTATTGATACTGATCAAGAATATATATACTTTATGGGGTCGGAAAATTCTCCTTCTGCCTGTTACATACATTTTAGCGACTTTAATATACCCTTTTACCCTATGGATACAGGGTATAAAAATTTGTGTCGCTTGATTTTTCTGGTTGAAAGTTTACCTCCCTTGTTTTTTATGTATTCTTTTTTATTTTTGCACCTTAAATTTTTGTATTCTCTTTTTTTTTTTTTTTTCGCTGTTGGCAAATTTTCAACAGAAAACCATTCTAAATCTGAGTGTATGTTTGTGTGTGTGCGCACGTGTGAGCATTTGTTTGTTGCATACAAGTTTTATGGATTTTCAACGCCTGCCAAAACGAAAGCAAAAAGACAAAGGCGAAACAAAAAAAAAAAAGAAAAACGAAGGAAAGTATCCCTGCAAAGTGAAAAACGTCAGCATGCCATAGCATCGTTTTCCCTTCTCTCTCTCTCTCTCTCTCTTCACCATCTGTATCCTCCATCTCTGTCTACGTCTCCACGCCCCTTTTGCCGTGTGTAGTCCCTTCACCTTATGCCCATTCAATAACTTCGAATGTGTGAGTGTCTCGGCAAAGCAATTTGAATCGGAATTTGCAATAAAAATACTTTCAGCTGAGAAGCAGCAGCAAGCAAAGCAGAAAAGAGATCATCGCTTAATATTATGCCACATATTTTACTTACCATCCCCCTCCCTACTCCTCCCTATGAAAATATTTTTACACCACCTTAACTTAAGCCAACCAACTAATGTTGTTTTTATTATATATACAATATATATAAATTTTTTTTTCCCTTTCTTCTTCTTCCAGTACGGCCAGCGTGCACCAACTACTGCCTCACCGAGCAACACCAATTCGAGCAGCTCATCGAATACCGGTTCACAGAGCGGCACATTGAGCACCAGTTTGAGTCATACAACAAATACAAATACCAACATGGGTCCCAACGGCACCGCACAGAATCAAAATCAACAGGGTGGCGGCGGTGAGCAATTGTCAAAGACAAATCTCTATATACGCGGACTCCAGCAAGGCACAACTGATAAAGATCTAGTTAACATGTGTGCACAGTAAGTTAAACGAAACATAAAAATAGAAAATAAAAAACAAAATATCAAAAAAGATAACTTCGGCAAGGCCGATTCGATTGTGTATACCCTTGCAGTTTTAGAATATTCTATAATTCTATATTCTATAAAAAAAAGAGAGAATTAATTAGTTAATTCTGTTAATTCTGTATCTTATATCTTACTATACCTTAGAGTTGTCCGATTCGACTAATTTTGAAACTTGTCAAATCTACACATCTAAAAAGCTTATTTACCAAGTTTCAATCATATAGCTTAAAATTTAAGGTCCAAATCGTGCAAAGAAACAGACAGACAGACTGGCAGTTGATGCTGATCAAGAATATATGTATACATATATGCACTTTATGAGATGGGGAATGCTTACTTTTATGCGTACAAAATATCTGATTAATTTTATTATAACCTCTGCAAGGGTATAGAAAAAACTATATACACTAAAATATATATATACAACTTATATAAATTAAATTCTTTAATTTAAAACTGTTTTGTCATCAGAGTGAAATATAATAATTAGTCAACTAAAAAGAATCACAATGTTGTAGTTTCTACAATTCTATAATTGAAACATCGATATTTTAAAACTTTATTTAAATTTATATTCAAATATTATCTGATAATTATAGAAAAGGCTTTCTAAATCAATTGCCATTTTTTTATAACTTTTCCATTGGTATTTTAAAGATTATTAGCAAATTTATTGCTCGTTATTTTTTGATTTGGGAAAAACATTAAAGATTTCATTCTATTTCCATTTTTGAATAGGTGGTGGTATCTGAAAGAAGAGTGAAAATCCTTAATTTGCTTAAATTTTTAATAGATTCAGTCCAAGGATTCATATAAATGAGCGCACGTTTTATCCCTGGCATTCATCCATTCCCCCCCCCACACTCCCCTTTTCAGAAAAAAAAAAAAAAAAAAAAAATGAGGGAAAACGAAAGGAAAACCAAACCAAACTAATCCGAAATGAATATTTAGTGTGTGTGGGACCATATCGATTTGTCTCCTTCTATGCCACTGATGCTGCTCACCAGACTACTGATGGACCACATTTATCTCATCTCCTCTTCATCGGTTTGCTCCTCCTCTCCCACTTACTTACTTACACTCTCTCACTCTGTGTCTGTGGGTCAACCCCAAATCGTTTGCCTTCAGTTGCTGCTAATGAGGCAACAGGCCTAAGTCCGTTTACGCTTGGCTGACTTTCTACTAAACAAAAAGCCAACCCCTAAAAAAAAAAAAAAAAAATAAATAAACCCCTAATACTTGCATACCCTCCCACCTCCGCCCACCCATCCCTTTTCTTTCTCCGTAATCAAGTTTCTGCAAACTAAACATAAACGAACATACAAATTCCACCACTAATTAGTGAGTGAGAGTAGCGGAGAATGGGTAAAAAAGAAACACAAATGAGTGAGGGGGAGGGAGGGAGGGGGTGGTGTGGTGGTAACTAAAACTGAATTATTCTTAGTTATTATGTGTATATTACGCATACGCCATGTTAGCCACTTCATTATATCAGCCAAAGGGCAAACAAAATGCATAAAAAACCAAATGAAACAAAGCACAAGAGAAATAAGTTATTAGTTGGTCACACTCCATGAACATAAAAAAAAACTATATAGAAATGGTAATAGAAATAGAAACTAAATACAGTTGGATTGGGGGAAGGGGCAGGGTCAGGGGAAAACTGTGGCAGTGGCAGGGGTAGAAAGTTAAGAAGGAGGGAGTAGTAGGTAACTGCAAATAGAAAATCAAGCCAAGTAATTAAATTGAAGGTTAATTTGTTGTTGCTTTTCGACCCCAGCGCCACCAAGTCCCCCCCCTGCCCACATTATTCCCCTCACTTTGAAGGCAATCAAAATAAGCGGATTTAATGTTATTATAACTATAACATGAAACGTAATTCTTCTCCATCTCCAAACTAACAACGATATCATCCCCTACCACCCCAACCACTCTACAAGTAACTATAATGATATTGATTTAATTTTGCCTTCAGGACACACATATACATTCAGTGAATAAGGGGAGAGAGACTAAGTCAATTATGAGCCATTTAAATGTTCGCTTATGACATTTTTTTTCTCCTACTACTCCATTCCCACTCTCAATCGCTTCCTCGTTCTCCCCCTATCTATCTTTATTCCATTGCCTACTTTTCAGGGCTCACTAAAAGAAATCACAAAAAGCGAAAGGCAGAAAAAAAATTAATTTTAATGACACTTTAATTGCATATATGTATACTTATTTATTAAAAAAGAAAAGGAAAAAAAAAAAAGAAAAACAAACTTCCCAACTTTGCTATACCCTGTACCAATTCGCAGTCTATATAACCGTTTTCCCTAAGTTTTAGCATAAATGAGAAAGAAAAGTTATTATATGTATATGTATATATAAAATTTCACTTTTTCCATAAAATTTTAATAATAGAACGGTATCTAGAGTGTATAAAGTGCTTATATACCTTTTCTTTCTATCGACTCTATATACTGGGTGGTAGTTGGAAAAAAAAAGCATACAACCAGGACATAATCAGATTATGTTCCAATCTCACACAAACATACACACACACGTGCCACATATATGTATTCAATTTGATTTACACACTGACTCACTCTGTCTCTTATTTCTCTCTTAAATTTTCTTTCGCAGGTACGGCACCATTATATCAACCAAAGCTATTCTCGATAAAACAACAAACAAATGTAAAGGTATTTTTTTCTTCACCATTTTTCATCATTATTTTTATTATATTATGTGTGTTGTGTTTCTTCTGTATTAATGTATTCTAATTAGTTTCGGTGTCTTTTCTGTAAAATATCCAAAAAAAAAAAAAAAAAAAAAAAACAAGCAAAAACTAAACAAATGCGAAAAACATGGACAACAAAAATAATGGAAAATGAAATTGAAATTTTTTGTGTACTTATATTTCAATGAATAACTTTTTATTTCTTTCGTTTTTTATTCTGTATTATTTTTTGTTGGTGTTTTTATTCGTTGTAATAAAACTCAGTATTGAAGAAGTAATCAAAGAAAAATAGTTGAATTATGAAGTGAAGATGGCACAAAGAAGTTTGTATACTCTGCAAATAAATTTAAAACCTTTTGTTCATTAAAAAAATATTTTTATGAATTATGAATAATAATAATTCATAAGCAAGGGTATACAAACTTCGACTTTGTTTTAAAGTACATTTTCCTCTTTCTCTTTAACTTTAGAACTCTTCGTACTGAGTTTTATGAATAGAACTTTTGTTTATTTTTAGTTTTTGTGTACTATATAAAACTTATTGCTCGTTAGTTATAATTGTGTGCGTATATAATAATTCCATATATATTTGCTATATATATGTACATACATATGTATATGGTATATACATGTATATATGTTTATAGTTTTCAAATCAATTGGCGTATTAATTTTGACTTCTTTTTTTTTATTTTCTAAGTTTTAGTTACCACTTTCTTCTTATTATATTCCTTATTATTTTCTTTTCGATTTTTAATTTTTATTTCGCAATCGCAACTCATCCCATTTTTATGCATTCACTAGAGAGAGAGAAATAGACAAGTCAGTTGGGCTTTCTCTCTCTCTCTCTCTCTCTGACTACTTTTGCACTTGATATCTCTCTATATTTCTCTGTCTCTCTCTCTCTCTCTATGATAATATAACTATATATATATATATATATATATATACATATATATACATTTGATAATTGAACCAGAGCTGTAAAAAAAGTAAATGAAAAAAAAGAAAATATTGAACAGAAAAAGCTTTTCTTTTGTGCGTATGTATGTATGTACTTGTGTGTGCGTGTGTATTGATAGATCAATGTATGTGTATTATTATTAATTTAATTTTTACTTTTCATTCTTTTTTTCTCCCGTTATTTCTATTTTTTCTGCATTGGCAAAAAAAAAAAAAATTATATTTTGTTTTTGTTTTCCCCTCCTCCCCCTCTTACATACTCTCTCTCTCTCTCTCTTTCGGAATGATAAATAAAATTTGTTGAAATTTTTTTTTATTTTTTTTTTCAATTTTCAATGTGTGTGATAAAACAAAAAAAAAACAATATATTTTCCAATCTCTCCTATAATCTCTCTCTCTCTCTCTCTCTCTATATATATATATATATATATATAAAATATATATAAAAATAAAAATTCCCCCACACAAACAAAAAAAAAAAAAACAAAACAAAACCAAAAAACAAAAACAAAATATATTTTGTTACAGGTTATGGCTTCGTTGACTTCGAGCAGCCAGCATATGCGGAGAACGCCGTCAAGGGACTTCAGGCGAAGGGCGTTCAAGCTCAGATGGCCAAAGTGGGTATCTGGGTGCTTCATAGGCCGGCCATTGTACGTTTGTTTGCATGCAAGTAATACTCACCCCCTCACACACAACCGCAAAGAATCTCCCATCCAATCCAACCAATAAGTCCAAAAATCCATCCAAAAGAACCAATCTTCCAGTCAACCACCCAAGCAACCCACATCCCGAAAATGAACCACTTCCTCCCCCAAAGTTCCTTCTTTTGTGGTGACTACTTTTATCATTTATTCATTTCGTTTTCTTTTTAAAATCTACGCCTCTTTTTTTTTTTTTTTTAGTTAAGTTATGTATACTTAATTTAACAATTTTAAGCGATCGATTATATATAATTTCAAGATAATATATATTTTTTTTT
This sequence comes from Drosophila emarginata, assembly GCA_037075365.1. Classification (NCBI taxonomy): domain Eukaryota; kingdom Metazoa; phylum Arthropoda; class Insecta; order Diptera; family Drosophilidae; genus Drosophila; species Drosophila emarginata. The sequence goes on from JBAMCD010000296.1 coordinate 3,552,639, forward strand.
TTGTTCTTCCCATATACATATAATTATTAGGCATACCATTTTATATTCATTTCCCTGTTCATATATCCTTTCAATTTTAATCCACATTGAGCAAGCAGGATTAAGGAGAAGTATAGAATAAAAATTCAAGGACTGAATAATAGAGTATAACAAACAATTTATAAAAATCTTTACTTTGGAGTTTTCATACTCCATTTTTTTTTTTTATAAATAGATATAGGTATAATTTCCATTTCCTAAATCTCTAATGTCTGTCGATTACTTAAATATATTTATTTTTATTTCGATCAAAAACTTTTTACAAATTTTACATGCAGAAAGCAAAATTAGCCTGGATTGAAAATGTTTCTTAGGTCTTCTCAGATTGCCTCCTCTTCTGGCTGTCTTTTTTTTTTTTCCTCTGCATTTCTTTTTCTCTATTGCCTCCTAGATTTGGCAAATGTTTCACTCTGTCAAAATGCCAGAAGGAGGAATGAAAACAGAGACCAGAGAACGAAAATTTATTTGATTTGCTTGGCTGACTGAACTTTAGCCCCAATCTTCCAACCTCTTTAACGTGTACAGCCGCCCCGCGGCACTTCTTCACAAAAAAAGAAAGAAAGAAGAAAAAAAAAAAAAAAAAAGCTCTTCCTTAACACCTACGCGTGGATAAATAAAGATTTCAACCATTTTTATTGCCATTTTCTTGTGTTTCCCTTATTTTCGCTTTAAATTTGTGTTGCCCATACCTAAATCCAAATCGAAAGCCCAAACCTTTTATCCAAAATCCATCCGCCCACTCCTTTGCCTATGCCCCCACCACTCCTGTCCCTTAGTCTGTAGTCTTTCTTGTATAACCGTTTGTACTACTCGTAAATACCAAGAAAAAAAGAGAATCTCACACACATGAATCGCTATATATATATATATATATAAATATAAATATATATGTATATATAATGAAATACATCATCATTATCATCTCTTAAATTTTCACTTGCCGTAGCTTAAATTTAAATAAATAAAAAAAACGTAGCTCGATATATACATATATAGTTTAGTTAAACAAATCGAATCGAAATTAAACAAAAAATTGGAAATTTTATTAATGACATTCCTCCATTAGTTAATTTTTATATATACATATATATATATATATACCTCAATATTTATTGATTGAATCAAAGTGTTAATCCTTCTCTCTTTAGTCTCCCTTTATACACACACTTATAGATTCAAAAAAATATATACATATATATATATATAGATTAATTTATTTAGCTAATTTTGTTGGTAAATTAATTGTAAAAAACCATAAAAGAAAAACCATAGTCTCTAGTCAGGACAATTGAACCTAGTGTACAAATACATATAGAATGTATAGCTCTATTTTTTAGAAACCCATTGAAACAGTAAAGATGTCGATATAAGATATCAATATCTATATAGAAAGTAAAAGAGATCCATTTTAGTTTAGATATATCATCATGAAATATACATACTATATCGTATATATACATATATAGTAATTCGATGCGAATCAATCAGATTTATTTAATTGAATAAACCAATTTCAGTTGTACCTAAAAAAAGTAACTAAGATCTAATTGTAAACATATACATATAATATATATACTTCATATATATGATCTAGATTCTGATTTTGAATATAACAATTTTTATAATTTTTTGGGCATTATATCGAATGTAAGCTTCGGCAAGTCGAAGTCCAGTTTTTCTTGCAGGATAATGTTAAACTCTGTTCAATCTGTGATATATATTTTAAATATTGTGAACTAGTTCCTGCAAGAGTATATAAACTTTGGAGAATGTTTTCGAAAAAGAAAATATAAAATTTGTCAAATTTTACCCTTCTTCATATCCCTTTTTCTGTTGGATTATATATTTATAATTTCGTAGTCTAACATTTTCCGCTCTAAATTAGTTTGCTTAATTCGAAATTAAGAAAAAAAAAAACGATTTATAATTACTTTTTTGTAACTGACAAGGATTTTTTATATGCATTTCTAATTAACTAGATGAAAGTTTGTCCGAGTTTAACAATTAATTCAATTAAATGGAAGTTTATAATCATTCTACTAATGGTCAGTGTTTGTTTATTAAGAGTATTAAAATGTATATTTCATTACATTTACATTTTTGGTAAATGGGAATTTGAGAGATTTTCTTACATTCAGTAGTTTGTTGACAAGTTTAGTCTATAAATCCGAAACTATCAGTTAATATACCCTTCTGTGATGTAATTATAAGTAAATTATTTTGTAGTTTAGAATTAATGAAATTAAGGGAAATCTCGGCTGCATATTTTAGTAATCCTGCGTACCAAAAAAAAAAAAAAAAAAAAAAACCACAACAAAAAGAAAAACTTTATTTTATTATGCGTGTTCCTCCCTCTTACTCTACCCTCCCATCTCTCTCTCTCTCTCGCTCTCTCATTATCCCATATCTATATAGATAAATTTGAGTATATAATTTCCTATTTTTGTATTTAAAAGAGAAATTGTTAATTAGCCAGAGCTATTGACAAGAGGCTTAAATCATAAATCCTTGTTTCATGGATAAATAATTAATAAAACAGCAAAAAAAAAAAAGTCAAACAAATTTTAAAACACAAAAAAAAAAAATTAAACACCAAATCAAACAACAAACATTTTGTGAGCGGCTTAGTAACTTTTTAGTCCCCTATATCCTTCCGCCCCCTCCATTTCTCTCATTATTTTTATATCTTTCTCTCTCTCTCTCTCTCTCTCTCTCTGTCTTTCCTATTATATATAACAGTTATTCATCGTTTTAATCCGATAGCATTAAATGAGTCATTATTAAGAGAAGAAAAAGTTTTATCATTTTGTTGTTGGTTATCGTTTCGGTTTTGTTTTTGTTATTTTTTTTTTTTTATAGCTTGTACAAAATTCAAATCATAAAAGTTAGTTAGTTAGCTAAATTAATAATCACATCACCTAGCTAGTTAGTGTAGGTAAATATAGAATAGATTAGAAAACTATTAAAACAACAATATACATATATATGCTACATATCAACAATATATAGACATACATATATATATCTCGAAAACAACTGTATAAACTGTATTTTGAAGTTATAGCCAGCGTATAATCAATCTCCACCAAACAAAACAGTTTGTAATTCCTTTTGAGTACGCAAAAAAATGCTACAATGCTACCTGTGCCGGCCAAAAACCTAACCAAAGAAAACTATAATCTAAGTATAAAACTAAAAAACAAAAAAAAACAACAACTTGTCTTAATCTCTAAGTTGGGTACAAATTAAGCCAAAAAAAAAAAAAGCAGAAAGAAAACATCACAAACCAAATCAAATCACACAAAGAGTCAATCATATCAATATCATCTCACAGTTTAAGTTTTTGGGTTTGGGAATCATGCGTCTATAACGGATTGTCCGAATATCAATAAATTTGCCATATCGATAAATAACATATATAACATAAAAAGAATATATAATTTATATAACAAAAGAATTATTTAAATGGAGCAAATTATTTTATCTGAAAGTTTTCAAAAACGACTTTTTTCTCTATCAAAAAAAAAAAAAGTTTCAATTATTTTTTTCCTTATTTTAATTTGTTTTGTATTGAAAGAAGATCTTTTGTTTGTTTAAATTAAATATATTTTAAGAATTTATATATACATATATTCTTAAAAATTGATTTGGCAGTTTTGTCGATTTTGGACAATCCTAATAAGTAGGGTTAGGTCTCTATCTTTCTCTATATGTATATATATCGTACATATATACATATATACATTAAATAGGTCTGTAATCAAATTTTTTAATAAAATATAAAAAATTAAGTCTTGAGGCTATGTCAGACACGCATACACACTCACACACACACACACACACTCTTACACGTAAACAAACATTGATCATAGAGCCAGGCACACTTACACACACACTCAAACTCATACACACACACTAACATACACAAACAAAATATAAGAAAAGGAAGGGAGAATACAACATTTTGCGGAAAATTTTTAACTGAAATTTTTACTAATGACAAAATTTTCTACATTTTCTAATTTCTCCTCCTTCTACAAAAAAAAAAAAAAAAAAAAAAAAAACAACAACTACTACTATTTATCGCTGCTCTCGTCGTTGTGTGTCGTCCGTCGTGTCGTATATGTTGCTCGCCTCACCTACATGCGCCACAACACCAACCAACCAACCAACCACACCCACTTATTAAATACAAAACGCACATTACACCACCCCACCCTACACATTAAACCACCCATTTATTCATGCATCACACACACACACACACACACACATAAATATATACACCAAACCAATTTGTGCTTATCGCAAAAAATGCTTTTGTTTGTGTAACCAATCAAACATTTTGTTTAACCAACAAACAAAACGAATGAAAACCAATCAAAAACAAAACCAACAAACAAATCTGACCAAACAACAACTCTGTCGTCCTTCGTCCTCCAACCAACTCCCACAACCCCCCCCCCACTACACAGCAACAGGAACAGGATCCCACAAATTTGTATATTGCAAATTTGCCGCCACATTTCAAGGAAACTGATCTAGAGGCAATGCTATCGAAATATGGACAAGTTGTATCGACTAGAATTTTGCGTGACCAACAGATGAACTCCAAGGGTATGTAAAGGGTTTTTTTTTTTTTATAATATAGTAACTCTGATTATATAGAATATAATTAGTTAGTTAGACTTTAGTTTCCATTTCATTTAAAATCATTTTCTTATGCGCTTCCATTTGTTTTTTTATTTTCTATTCATAGGTGTTGGCTTTGCCCGCATGGAGAGTCGCGAGAAATGCGAACAAATTATTCAGATGTTCAATGGTAACACAATATCGGGTGCCAAAGATCCATTATTGGTTAAATTCGCCGATGGTGGACCAAAAAAGAAGAATCTCTTCAAGACTCCCGATCCGAATGCACGTGCGTGGCGTGATGTATCCGCCGAAGGCATACCGGTTGCCTATGATCCCACACTGCAACAGAATGGTGTCAGTGTGAATGTGGGCACACCAATTGGAGTGCCATATTCCAGATTCAGTGCACCCCCGGTGGGTGGTTATCCAGTTGCTGGCTCTCAATGGATACCAGGTTATATGATGACTCAACCGATCACTCAGGTAGATGATCAGGTAAGTGATCCATACTCCCTAATTGATAATTAATTACTAAAATATTCATGTTTTCCTTTTACGTATCTCTTATCAATTCTAAAAGTACATGCAAATGGCAGCTGCTCCACAATTGGGTGTCACTTCATACAAACCGGACGCTGTTAATCAGGTGCAACCACGCGGCATTTCAATGATGGTCAGTGGTGACACAGCTGTGCCATATGGAACAATGATGCCACAGTTGGCAACTCTGCAAATTGGCAACTCTGTAAGTAAATCCAGTTTGATGATATATAGAGATAGATATTTAGAATTCCAGACAAAAAAAAAAGAAGAAAATTCCTAATGCAATTGCTCTTGCCCTTGTCACCCCTCTCTCCCTCACCAAAAAAAAAAAAAAAAAAGGAGAAAATAGAAATCCCTAAAGGATATACGAATTTCTCTTTTTGGTGGGGAGGAAGAAGGGAGAGATAATCAGGTTCGATCAAACAATCGACCTTGGTTTTTTGCCAAACTAAAAATCTTCGTATATAATTTGTATTTTTGTATCTCTCTTCTTATCCTTTACCTCTCGATTCTCTTGTTCTCTCTCTTTCTCCTTGTTATATACCTTTTTCGTATTGTAATTCCTTGTTTCGTTGACATTTTTTTTTTTTTTTTTTTTTTTTTGTTTTATTATTTTCTTCGTTTCTTCGGTTTTCATTTCGTTTCGATTTCTTTTTTAGAACTTTTCTCCATCGTTACAGTATATTAGTCCAACTTATCCATATTACGCACCACCACCAACTATTATACCAACAATGCCAATGACAGATTCCGAACAGGCTAGCACAGCTGCATCACCTGACGAGGCATACACACAGTATACACATCAAGCCGCTCCCAAATAGGTCTTCTTCGCGAGGTGAGTGAAATGCTCTCGATCTTTCTCTCTCTCTCTCTCTCTCTCTCTGTCGGTTTTTGTGTGTTTCACCATCTATTTCACTTTTTCTCTCTGTCTCTATCTCTACTCATATGAGGGGAGAAATTGATTTTTATCATTTTGACTTTTTCTCCACACACACACACACACACACTCACACACACACAAACACACATATACATATACATAACAAACATACAACAATCAAATCAATCAGAGATGAGGCATTTACCAACACTGGTTTATTCTGCATGTGCGCTGTGTTTGCTGCTAATTAGTTTAAAAATAGTTTAAACCAACGCCAAATCCTCGCTCTCATTTTTTTTTTTCATTTTATACTATCACCCACTGAACTAATCATTCAATCTCTAACTCTATTTTTCGCTCTCTCTCTCTCTCTCTCTCTATCTCTCTCATATTTGTCTCTTTGTCACTCGCCTCACATATTTCATTTGCCAATTTCTCAGTTTTTCTCAATAATCCTTCACTGCATTACACACTCTTTTTTAACAATTTTTTCGCTCTAAATAACTCAAAACATACAAAAAGATATAAACCAACACTGGAACACCTAAAAAAAAAAACATACCAAAAAGCAGAACATGAAAAATTAAACTAAATTAAATTTGAAAACTCTTTAAAAGTAAAGACTGAAAAATTATTATTTTTAGCATAAATGCAAACAAAAAAAAATTATAAATCGAAAAAGTTAAGAACAAATAATTTACCATCTGCAGTTAAAAGAAAAATAATAAATAAGATTAGAACTGATTTAAAATAATCTAAATTAATCTACTTTTAATCTACTTTTATATCTATCTATATCTATAGTGTGTTCCAGTGTTATTTGGTTAATAATAGTCACAAACAGACATATCCACCATCCATCTGCCTTCTTCCTTTATCCTAATCATTTTGCGATCGGTCAGAAGTGGTGCCACATTGCCGATTGACCCACTGTTTCCACTGCTTTTTCTTTTTTTTTTTATTCAATTTGGGTTTTGTGGTTTTTGTGCGTTGCTTTGTTGTTGCTTGCCTGTTTGCTACCAAATCTGTTCATTAAGAGACAATTTTCTTTTACAATTTTTTGTTTTTTTTTTTGTTTTTTATTTAATTATTCCAAAATACAAAAAAAAAAAAAACAAACTACAAAAAAAAAAATGAAAATTTTAACCTAACGAAATAATTTTAAATTATCATTTACTTTCAACTTTCTCTTTCTTGTTAAATGCTTGTGCCACAACCAACTACTACAACAACAACAACAACATTTCTCATACTTAGTATAGTTACTAAGCAGTCAAAAACACCACTGGTAATACCATACTAGGTAAATATCTGAACAATCACATCACATTAAAAAATATCATCATATACATAATTACATAACATACATATATCATAATACATACAATATAAATATTTATCAATAGACAATATCATTTTTTCAAATATCGTATTCGCATATAGTATAATAATGAAGCAATCAATCGAGTCATCCCTGCCGACATTGAGTATACCCTGTACCAAGTAGAGATACTCCATAAAGTCAAAAACTATCAAAATCGCCATCAATTTACAATAAAATTCATCTTAGCATGCAGCGAACGCATGCTATCTCGCTCACTCTTAACAGGACATTTTGCATGGGGTGTTTCAGTACAAAACAGAAATACGTATATGTATCTCCGATAATTATAATACAGCTCTAGTTATATAGGTGTTTTTTCCAAATTGGGCGGCGTGGTAAAAATTTGAAACAAACTTGACCTGCCTAGACACTAGACGGATGTTGACACCAAATTTGGTTGCTCTATATCTTATAGTCTCTGAGATCTGGGTATTCATATGGACAGACGAACATATGTCTCAATTGACTCGGCTATTGTATCTATGCTTGATCAGCATAATTTAACCTCATTGTACGATCATGTTCCTTTAGAAAGTTCATTCAGTTTATAATGTTTACTTTTGAAGAAAATGATGGTAAACATTATCTTTAACCATAAAATCAATCCATACGAATTGTATATATTTAAAAGTAAAACTATATTTAATAATTGATCAATTTGGTCATAGATAAAAATATCCCGGAGAATGTTTGAGGCTTACTTTTTAAATTGAGAATCACTAATATTCATTTTCGATTTCTACAGGCACCAATAGTAAACAATGTGGTTACTATAAGTCCAAGCAAAGTTAAGTAGAAGAAGAAGAAGATGAAGAAGAAGAAGCGAGAAGAGAAATTACGGAGCTTGGACTTCGAAGGAAGGAGAGAAGAAGACGAATGTGAAGGAGGAGACCAAGTAGCAAAAAACCAACCAACAGCATCATCAACAACAACAACAACAACAAGACAATGCTGTTCACTAAAAACATGAAAAAAAAAAAATAAAACAAAATAGAGAAAAAGAAAAGAAAAAGAAATGGAATGAAAAAGAAGAAGAAAGTAAATATGTATTAAATTAAGCAAATGAGAAGAAGAATACATAACTGAAATGTAAAAGCGAGAGAGAGAGAGAGAGGAGACGCGCATATTAATAGAGAAGAAGAAGAAGAAAAAGGAGAAGGACACAAGAAAGAGAAGAGAAAACGAGTTAAGAACATAAAAAAGTGAAGAAAAGCAAAGACTAAACTTAAAATAATAGAAAATAGTTTATACACCTAAATAAAAAAGAAAACAAAAGAAACAAACAAAGAAAACATAAAAAACTATGATCAAGATTAAAAGAGCAACAACAACAACAACAACATTTAACATTCAACAGCAAAAGGCTAGCAAGAAATCCACAAACAGCGAAAAAAAGAAAAAAAAAAAGGGAACTAACAGCAAACAAAGAAAACATGAAAAAGAACTATGATCAGAGAGCAACAAAAGCCTAGCAAGAAATCCCCGAAAAGAGAAAAAAATGGGGGAACTTAACAGCAGGAAGCAGCAGGATATAAAAACGTTAAATAGTCGAAACATTTACACAAAACTACTGCAAAAATGGTAGGATAAAAGACGAGAAGGATGTATGTATAATAATATTGGCATTAATAATAATAATAAAATTAATAATAAATACACTAGATGAAACACACACACACACACACACACACACACACAGTCAGTCAAGAGAAAAGAATGAAAACCCAAAACTCTACTTGCTAAAACAAAACAGTCTTCGAATACTCCATTTAATTTTTCAAAAATTTTCATGAAGAAATGAAGAAACGGCATTTTTTTTTCTGCGTTTGTGCGTTGAACGAAAATGTTAAAGAAGGAGAGAAAGCAGCTTTTAGTTAGCTAACAAGGAGAATGAAGAGAAAATAATAGAAAGCCAATAACAATAACAGCAAACATTTTGATAATAAATCTTAAATGCAATTTAAAAAACAGAAAATACAAAAACAAAAACGAAAGGGAATAAAGAACAACAACAAGCATGAAAAAATGATCAAGCAACTTTTTTACCTTAGAGGGAAAAACTATGATTTTCATTTACAGTTCGAGAAAGTAATGGAAAGGAAATGTAAGCACAAAAAGCTTAGCAGAAAACAAATAACAACAAAAAAAATATACAAAAACAAACAGATAAACGTAAAACAAAAAGAAAAACGGAAATGTAGTTAGAAAAACAAAATGGAAAGAAGACATGCGGAAAGCAGCAGAAAGAAAGAAATAAAAACAAAAAAGAAAATAAATTGTTTTGTAAAAAGCAACCAAAAAAGTAAAAAAAAAAAAAATATAAAAAACTTAAAATTGTTTCTCTGTTCTAAAAAAAAAAAAAAACAAACAAACAAAAAAAAACTTTTAACTAATATTCATTTTGTCAACTTAAATGAACTCTAAAAAAAAAAAATGAACAAAAGAAAGAAAGTAAACATGATGATGCATAAAGCAGAGGCAAGAAATAAGGTAGGAAAGAAACATCAAGAAGTAAATTTAGATTTAAGATCTTAGTAAAAACAAAAGAAAGAATGAAAAAAAAAAAACGCAGATTTAGAAGTAGAAAATAAAAACCAACATGAAGAAGAGACAAGATGATATGATGGAAATGTAGACGACGCAGTAGCAGATGATGATAAAGAAGGAGAAGGAAAGAACGAAAGAGCGTAAGGTGGTAGAGAGCAAAGAGTAAAGGAAAAATCTTGTACTAGTTTTTAGCATATTTTTTGTGCTCATCAGTCGATTTAATGAATTTTTTGTAGCTGTCTACAGTTTTTTACGTTTAACTGTACGTCTGTTTTTTTTTTTTTTGCTAGACTTAAGGAACCAAAAAAAAAAAAACAAATGAGCAGAAAGTCGCAGTAAATCGGAAGAGGCAAATAAAAACAAACAAAAAAACACTTTATAAAAGGAATGAAAGAGCAGCAGGAGGAGTAAAACAAGCCCCAAAAACAAAACAAAAAATATTAAATTTAAAAAATCCCCCAAATAGAAAAAGCAAAAACAAAATGTAGTGAAAAACAAAAAATTGTAGCCAGAAAAACCATAAGAAAGAGAGTAGTAAAGTAGAAATGATAAAGGAAAATACAAACAGCAAAAGAGAAAAAATGAGAATATGAATTTTTTTTAAGAAAGCATATGGAAAGCAACCGAGGAAAGGAAAGTAGAGAGAAAGAAAGTGTAGCAGAAACAACACAAAAACAAAAAAGGAAAAAAATAAATAAATAAAACAAAGAAATAAGAAAAAGCAAAAACAACACAAAGAAAAAAAAATTAGAGTTGTTGTTGCAAAAATTAAATGTTAAAATTAATGAAAAGAAAACATGAAAAACTAAGATTAATCATTTTTTTTTTTGCTAGGCTATAAGAAGAAAGAAACTGTAGGAGAGGCGTTGCCCAACAAAAGCAACAAAAAAAAATAAACATTTTCTTTTTAGTCCTGTAAGTCTCAAGGGAGAGAAATGAAATGAAGGAAAGAAAGAAGAATGATTAAAGAGAAGAGAATTAGAATATAGACAAAAAGGCGAAAGTGTGCGTAAACAAGAGAAGAGGGTAGAAAGAAAGTAAAATAGAAATTTGCTTAAAAAAAATGTGAATGAAAGCAGAGAAACGAAAAAAGAATGAAAGAGTATGCAAAAATTAGTAGATGAAGACGAAGAAGAAGACGATTTCTATACTAAAAAAATATTTATTGTTTTTTTTTTATTGTACTTTACATCACACACACACACACACACACACACACACACACACACACACATACATACACACACTTATTGTATTTGTGATTTTAATTTTGTTTTATCATCAACCAAAAAAAAAAAAATGAAAAAACGTGTGAATCTCTCATAGAACGACGAAGAAGAATGAAATAGTAGAAGAACATTCCTTGATTTTGAATTTGAAAACAGATATATAAACAATCATTTATATACATATATATGTATATATTCTTAAACATATATACTTAAATGAAATAAAAATTGAATAAAAGAAAACACACACACACACACTGACACACACACACAAAAGCAAAGCCAAAAGTCTTCCTAAGCCTCTAAGAAAAACAAAAAGAAAAAAAAAAACAAAAAAAAACGAAACCAAAACAAAATTGATAAATTTATAAACCAAACTTAAAAAACAAAAGAAAAAAATGGAAAAGAAAAGCATAATGAAAGAAAAGAGATGATAAAGTTTTTCTTTAGTTTAGGAATTTTCATTTTTTTCCTTTTAAACTAATATTTTGATCGCTTCAGAGACTGACAGCCAAGGAAAAAGAACAGTTTAGGGGAAAAGACAAGCCAAAAGGGAAATGTTAGAAAGAAGGATAAGAGAAACCCCCTTTCGGAGAGGCAATTTTTCTTTATTCCCTCTCTCTCTCTCTCTCCCTCTATTTCTATCTCTATATGTCTCTGTCTCTTTCTCTCTCGAAAAGGCCTGGCATGGGGGGGGGGGGGGGGTGAAATACATTTATTTATGAGGGAAAGGATTAAAATGAAATTGAAAACTGTTTGCCAACATTCCAAAAGAAAAAAAAAAAGAAGAAACACAATGAGAAAATCATCATGAAAAATCACAAATACAACAACAACAACAAGAACAACATTTAACATCATTTTTCCTTTGCCTAATTTTTTTTTTCCTTGTTTAAACAAATCTCACACAATGTGCAATTTTCTTCTTCCTTTTTGTTCGTTTTCGAAATTTATAAAACGGTTTTTCTTTTCGAAGAAAAATAAATTCTCTTATCTAAGTAATTTATATACATATATATAGGCAAAGAAGAAAGTATGAAAAGGAGTTTAGTAAAGAAAAAAAGAATACAAGAAAAAAGAAAAGAAAAGAAAAGTGCGAATGAATGTGGGAGAGAGAGAGAGTTTTGTGTGAACTCACAAAAGAAAATGAAGCAAGAGTAGAGTTGGATGAAGAAGAAGAAGAAACTTAGTGAAGGAATAAGAGAAAAGAAGGGAGGAGAATTTAGTTAATAAGATCAAAGCTTTAGTCAAGTAAGTTTAGTAAATCTAAGTAAGAAATTCAACAAAAAGATAAAGAAAATAAAGAAAGAGAATAGAAAGAAAGCGAAAGAAGGAAACCCATCCGGAATGTGAAAAGAAAAATGTTTGTTGAAGTAAAGGGAATGTAAAGAGAGTGTGCAGAAAGCGAACCAGAACCAGAAATGTAAAGAGTAACAAAATAGGGAAAGCAAAATGTAAACAAAGCTGGAAGAGAAGAACAGTTAAGCAAAGCAGATGGCAAATGGAAAGGGTATAAAGTTTGGCTAGAGTTTCGAGAATCAATTGTGAAAGAGGGGAAAGACGAGAACGCGGTGCAGAAGCATAAAAACATTGTTGAAATGGAGAAGAATAAAAAAAGAAAAACAAAATGAAGTAGTTTTAGTTGGTAGAAATACAAGAAAAAATAAAACAAGTAAACAATTAAGCTAACGCCTAGGAAAAAAAAAAAACAAAACAAAAAAGAAAAGAAAGCGTTAAAAATTAGTGTTTCTCTTTTCTTCTTTTTTTTTTTAAATACACGAGAAAAGAAGAAAATGTAGCAAGTTTAGATGATTTTGTGTAGTTAGAGAGATGAAGAAGCGAATGAGAGTTGAAGACGAGAGCGATAAAAAAAAGCAGTGTTGGTAAACGATTTTGCAGTGTTTATTTTGTTTTTTTTTTTTTCACTTAGCTTCTTAGGTTTATATACAATGTATTAAATAATATGTTTTCTATTTTTTTTTGTTTGTTTCCTCGGATTAAACAGTTTACTTATGTTTTCTACTTTTTCTGTTGAATTTTTTTTTTCTATCTGTAATTTGTTTTTAATTTAATTTAAAAGAAAAAGTTAAAATGAGATGAAGCTAAAGCAGAAGATAAAGCAGGAGATGATGAGAAAAAGCAAACGTTTTACCTTTAGTTTTTTAACTAATTTTAAGTAGTTAATTTATTTACAACAAAGCAAACTAAACAAAACAAAAAGAAACAAAAAAATGAATTATAAAATAAAAGCAAATCTTTACCAAGATTTCCACATAAGTTTGAAATATATATAAAAATATATATATATAAATCTATATATGTATATTTGATTTTTTTTTTTGGCAAACAAAATGGAATAAAATGGTAAATGAAGTAATTTTTATGTCCTTAGAGCGTAAAATAAATTTGAAAAATCTGAGAAAATTTTGAATAAAAATTTACCAAAAAAAAAAAAAAAAACTAAACGAAAATTTGAAAAAAAGAACTACCACAAAAAAGAAAACTAAAAAGTAATTAAAAGGAAAGAAATGTAAAACAAATTGAAAAACAATTTTCAAATATTTTGTTTTCATTGTTTTTAATTTATTGTGTTCTTTTTTTTTTGTTTTTTAAATCCGTGTCTCTCTGTGTAGTTGAAATTTTAAATTAAACAGCAAAAATTTGTTTACTTCCCCCCTAAGACACAATTCTCCTACCACCACGCCCCCTTGTAAAGAATTTTTGTTTGTTTTTCATTATTTATATTGTTTATTGTTGTGTTCCTAATTGAAAATGAGTCGTCGCGAAATAAATGAATAATAAAAAAAGGCATACAAAATAAAGAAGAGCAGCAGCAACAGCAGCAGCAGAAGAAGGGCCAGAGGAAGGCAGGATGAGGAGAAAACATTTTTTTAATTAAGCCAATTTAAGACAAGAAAAAAGAAAACACACAAAAAAACCAAATGATGAATGATGAATATATATATTTTTTTGACAACTTTTTTGATGACAAAAAATAAAAGTAAATGAAACCCAAGAGAAAGAAACTAAAATATAAAACATAAAAGTCAAAAGAGGAAAAGAGAAAGAAAATGAAAAAGAAAAAAAGACAACAACAAGCAGACGACGCTAAAAAATCCACAAAAATGAAATGAAATAATAATTTAAAAAAAAAATGGTAAATGGAAAAACAAAGCTCATTAAATTTAACGACGACAAAAACAAAAAGACAGAAAAAAAAACTAAGTTTAAGTAAAAAAAAAAAAAAAAGAAAAAAATGGCAAGCAGCTAATTTAACTTAGAAAAAAAAAGTCGAAATGGAAAAACCGTAAAATCTTAAATGAAAAATAATGTAAATTTCGCTTGTTGCTATTTTTAAGTTTTAAAATCAAAGTCTTTTAAAGAACTTAATTCATTTTTTGTCTTATGAAACGAACAAACGATAATTATCATCATGCAAAGACAGTGGCGCGAAAGCACTATATGACACAATATGGCTTCCCGCACCTAATTCTATCGGATAAGTCTTCCCTGGATTAACTAATCCCGTGACCACCTTATGCTTACTTGTTCAAGCAGTTAACCGATTGACTTTCGTCATATAGAATCAGTTCTGATTTCCATCTGATGAATTTAAACGATTTTCACAACTGTTGACTCTTCCAACACACAGACAGGATACAGACAGATCAATTCCTTTAAACCGATCTTTCCAATGGTAGAAAGAAAGAAAGAAATCAAAATTTTTCGGTCTTGCCTTGTCGTAATTGTCCCAGTTATTCGATAAATTTTTGAAGGAAATTTGATCTGTCTTTATACCAAATTTATTTACTCTAATTCTTATATACTTATAACAGTTAAAGTAACCAAATCTGGTATATAGAGAGACTTCCAGGAGGGGAGTTATTAAGGGGGCAGATCAAAAATCTTTTAAACTTTTGCCTTGCCTTAATCAAATAGATGGTTCAATATATAAGGCTAGACATTTGTATGTGTTACGATCTTTAAAACTTAGAATTATATATCGGTTAGATGGTAATTGTACTTATACAACGGTTGTATTGTTTGTATTCGGTTTGTATTCTAAGTTTCCTAACTTTGTAAACTGGTTCGATTATATAATGCTGATATATGTATATCCCATCATCCATATATAATCCATTCAGATTTCTGAGGCATTCATGTTGTCATATTTAATCTTAAATTGAAGATTGAATATGAATAATATATGTAATCATGAAGAAGAATGGAAACATTGCGCTTATGCCCACTGTCTTTATATTATGCCTGATAACTGATGAATAATAATATCTATAACAAAATCGAAAAACTATATCTCTCTTTGTAACTCTCCAAGAACATTTTCCACTTCTCTGTGTATTTTTTAAGGTATTATTTTTTGCATCAATGTGAAGCTTTTAAGCATTTTTGTATTAACAAATAAAACTCTAGTAAAAAGCTAACAAACAAAAAAGAAAATAAGAAAAAAAAAATTACAAAGCCCCCCCACAAAACAAAAAAAAAAAAACAAAATACAAGAACAAAAAATGCATAAACTTTGCTACAACTTTCAAATTTATACGCGTACGTTTTGTGCCCTCAACTTTAATGCAAAAAATCATACATTAAAAAAGAAAAACTTGAAAAAAATACCAAAACTAAAACAAAAAAAAAATACAACAATCCCAAATTTGGAGCTAAGGAGATAAAGTTTAAATTAAAAAAAACACGAAAGAAAACAAAAATGAATGGAAAAAAATATAAAACATTAAAAAAAAGAAAGATATAGTTTAAGCAAAACACATTTTGCAGCTTTTGTGCTTATTTCGCTTAAGAAAAAAGTAAGACTAGTTGAAAAAAAAAAACCAAAAAGAAAATAACATAAATAAAAAATTAAATCTTAATTCTAAGTAACTGAAACATCAGAGGTAGAAGAAAAGCAAGAAAAGGGCAAAAGAAACGGAAGTTAAGCACAGGCAAAGAAATAGAATACTCTCTTCTTCTGCCCAGTAAGAAAATGGAAGCAGTAAAACCAGAAAAACATAGCAAAAGATAACAAAACAAAAAAACAAATGAAAGAATGATTAAAACAACAACAAAACGGTCTCTTTAACAAAAACTAAAGAGCAACAAATGCTGTCATCCAAAAAAAAAAAAAAAAACAAAATACAAAAAAAAAAAAACAAAAAACAACCAAAAGTAAAAAAAAAACAAACTGAACTCTTTCTGAATCAATAAAAGACAAATTGATTTTCTGTAAGAAAACAAAATGGACAAACGTATTTATTTATGCAGGAAAAAAAGGATTTTGCAATATTTTTCTGAATACATTTCTATCATCTCTTAGAGAGGCATTGGAGCTGATAAAAAAAAATGCCTCTATTCTTAATAACTCAGCACTACGCAGGACTAGCAGGATGTTTAGCTGTTGTTCGTGTCGTCTCGTTTTAATTCGTTTTGCATTTGTTGTTTACTTTAGGAACTTTATTTAATTTAATTACTCCAGCACTATTTGAATGGAAGGATATTAACCCCGATGGAAGAAACGCTATCTGGATACGTGGCAATAGAACCAACTGGAATAAATCAAAATGATGTCGATAGATGCCGTAAAGGAATAATAGCAAAACATTTACGTTTGAATAAATCCGTCTTTTTTGAACCAACAGAAAATATATTCCATGTTATCTTCATAGATATTCCTAGAGATTATATAACGCCAAAGGACAATAAATCGTTAAATTTAAAATATATATTACATATTTTGTCTTAATTTTACTTTATTCGGTAGCGTACTAGTTAGAGATATAATAAAACAATGCCGGGAAAAAGAATACGAGTTCTTTTCTTCTTTTATTTATTTTATTTTAGTTAGAGAACCGGTAAAGTTAAGTTTTATTTTAATATTAATATTTAATTCATAAAATAAATCAAATCAATAACCAGACAAAAAGCAGAGTTTCAATTTCAGCTGAATCAGCAAAGGTTTTTAGCTTTTAATTGACTACATTATAATAGTTGTCAATGGTGTAGTAGTTAGAGATGCACTCTGTTTTTATTAAGGTCTTTAATGAAAAATTTGTGTTGTGTTGAGGGGGGTTCAAATCACGGCCGTCCCCGGCGATAATAAAAAATATGTATATGATTTTTAATGAATGGTGGGTGGGGTTGGTGGTGGTTATTCATTCCATTAATCACACAGAAGTTAGTTCTTTCCCCTCTCCACCAAAGCAACAACACCCCACCCCTCCCAAAAAAAAACAAATGTTTTTATTTAGTTTGAATTCTGAACTTAAAATTCTCAAGTTGTAAGAAATTTGAATGTGACGTCATTAAATTAAGGGATTCTTAGTGCAATTTGGTTAAGCAGGATGTAGAAGTGCAGGTAGCTTAATAGTTAAGAGGTGCATGTAGACTTTGTGTGACAATTAGATGTGAGTTCGAGTCGTACTCAAGTCAAAGTCGAAAAAGGGAGGGACGCGCGCGAAAATTTACTTTAAATATAATATAAGTAGTAAAAGTTTTAAATGATAGATAAATTTATATATAAATGAATAATAAAATAAAACCTTTGTAATGTAGAATATAATATAATATTATAATACATATATAATAAAATAATATAAAATTATGTAATAAAATAATAAATAAATAAATACAAAAAAAAACGCACATAACAACAACCAACCCCCCCCCCCCCACCCACACAACACACTCCACCAACCCCCTCCCCCCACCCCTTTACTAACGCTTACTCCACTCTCTCTTTCCCTCCCACCTACCAACAAACACAATTGTGTGTTGTCTCTTTCTCTTCCGCCCCCCTCTCCAACAACCACACATCCCACCCAAAGCACAATTCCTTTTTCTACCATTTCTTTCTTGCGTTCACAATAAAAGTATGCAACAAATATTTTTTTAGCCTTTTAGGATCGGATCATCGTGGAAATGTTCGATTTATTTAGGATCGGATTAATATGATTTTATACTCATATGCTGCATAGGATAAATTTTCTATTCAGCTCAAAAAATCAACATACTTTCAATTTCTGTTGGCCTGGTATTTTATTTATTTTTGGGTTCGCGGTTTTCTTTAAAAATGTGTGAAAAATGTTCGTCAAATTTTATTTGAAAAATTAATAAATCAACCTACTGTCAATTTCTGTTGGCCTGGTATTTTATTTAATTTGGGGAGCGGGATTTCATTAGGATTGTATGGAAAATTTTCGTCAAATTTCATTTGAGAAATTAGTCAATCAACCTACTGTCAATTTCTGTTGGCCTGGTATTTTATTTAATTTGGGGTGTGCGATTTTTCCAAAATTGTATGGAAATTTTTCGTCAAATTTCATTTGAGAAATTAGTCAATCAACCTACTGTCAATTTCTGTTGGCCTGGTATTTTATTTAATTTGGGGTGTGCGATTTTTCCAAAATTGTATGGAAATTTTTCGTCAAATTTCATTTGAGAAATTAGTCAATCAACCTACTGTCAATTTCTGTTGGCCTGGTATTTTATTTATTTTGGGGTGCGGGATTTCCTCAAAATTTTCATCAAAATTTTGTAAGGGGTTTAGTCATCGGAAAAGTGGAAAAATCACAAAAATGCTTGTATCTAGGCCATTTGAAGGACTATCGGGATGTCCTTTGGCCAAAGTGTAGTCCTTGTTGATTAGCGTCGAATGACATGATCTGATCCTGGAAAGTCCTTCAAACAGCTGAGAAAAAAGGACTTTTTGCTGTACAGAAAAGTGTAAATATCTCGCAAGTCCTTTAAAGGATCAGGACGAAAGTAATACCAAACGAATACTTGTGAAAGGGACTATCTTTTGGCCAAAGGACATCCTGCTAGTCCTGCGGAGAGCCGAGTTATTAAGGATTTTCTGTTTTTGGCACAAAAAAACCCAAAACCAGGAAAAAGATTTGTGTTGCATATCCTTGAGGGGCATCAAATTTATTAAATATTTATTCGTAAATTAAATACAATGAAATTTTCCACTGCATACTTATATTTCCGGTTATAAAGAGAATCAAAATTCCATTGCATATCCATTAGGGGCACAAAATAAAAATTTTACTGCATACTTCGGTCATAAAGCAAAACTATATCGCGCTGCATATCCTTCAGGGGCACAGAATATAAAATTCCACTGCATATCCTCCAGGGGAACATTGAAATATTCCACTGCATACTTTCGGTTATAGAGCGAAACAAAATTCGATTGCATATCCTTCAGGGGCACAGAATATTAAATTCCGCTGTATATCCTTCAGGGGAACATTGAAATATTCCACTGCATACTTCCGGTTATAAAGCAAAACAAAATTCGATTGCATATCCTTCAGGGGCACAGAATAAAGAATTCCACTACATACTTCCAGTTATAGAGCGAAACAAAATTCCATTGCATATCCTTCAGGAGCACAGTAAAAAATTCTGCTGCACGTTTCCGGTTATAGATCAAAATTAATATTCCACTGCATAGATCTGTGTGAAACTACTAAAGAAAAGCCGCGTCGCATATCCTTCAGATGCAGACTAAAATCTACAGCGTTCACCGGCTGCGTTGCATATTCAGGAACACTAGAAATGTTCCTTGAACATCTCTTTGGTGCAGTAAAGCTAAAATATTGCATACCTCAAAGGGGCAGCTGGAACCTGTTTTTTTTATTGCATATCTACCGTATTCAATTAAAAATTGGGGAACATAGATAATTGTTAGGCTTATTCTATAAATTTTACGAATATAGTTTTAAATAGTTGTGTTACAAACTATTTAATGCTAAAAATCACTTAACAATTTGCTGTATCCAAGAGTTTCGGCAAAGGATGTACGGTACGGTGAGGGCAGTTTCGGTGCTGGTGTTATTCCTGGAGTACTATATGAAAGCATCTGGTAAAGGTTTTTTCTGACCCCTTGCTGACCCATGGGCTGTTCGTGGTGTTCTGCAATAAACAAGAAACAGCGAACTTTAAGCTGATATAATCACATCCCACACATACACACTCGGTATTCAAAAGTAAAATATAACAATGTTTTAATTACCGTAAGAAATTTGTAGTCCATGTAGCTACGTCTCTACACTCCTTTAATAGATATATTGCATTACCGCAGGGAATCCGAGTTCTTGGTACCAATTTGAATTGCACTGAAAAAATTGCAATTTGATATTATCTGATATATTTTGCAGTTGGGGTTTTATTTACTTATATAGCTTATTTACCAAGAGTCGACATCAATGAGGTACATCTTTGTTGCAGCCTTTGGGAAGTCCGTACCTGAAAAAAATAATTTTTGCGTACGCTTTTTAAATAGGCAATTTTGTAAACAATAAAACACCACGATGTTAACAGCGTTATCGATGACTATTAGAGACTGTGAAATAATGCGTCCAACAGCACGCTGATAAACATTTTATCGATAACACTAAGGGTCTGTAAATAAGCGCACCCAACAGCACACTGTTAAAATTCTTATCGATTACAGTTAAAGTGTTGTACAACGAACCAGCAACCGTTAATTATAAATATTTCCGTTGTCGTAACGGATATTCAAATCCGCTTTTAAACCTACAACTATTATGAAATCTCTGATTTTGACTTTTTTATATGAAAAAATATTATAAAACAAAATCAAAAAGAACTGTAAATAAGTTATTAAATAAAGAAAACATATGATATTAAATTTTCGCTAATAGATCTGCCACACAATAATCTCAATATTTAGGTTCTTATAGAATAAATTTAAATTTCTTCAAATGTCTATTAAAATATATTGTATGTGTCTTTATGTTTAAATATAAAACGTGCTGCACTTGTTGAATAGACTATGCAACAAGTTCGATCTCCAACGGCAACGGTTTGTAAACAAAAAATTGGGCTCAAGTTCAGCTGTTGCATTGGCAACGCAGCGTGCAAAGGAATGTGTTTAATCGATGATAGCGCGCGCGAAGGATACCAAAAATTCATAGACAAGAACCCAGGATATAATCAACATAAAAATTTGTATAAATAACTTCACAAATTCAACAATGTCGCGTTATAAACATTGAATTATTACGGGATATAGGAAAATTAAGGATAACTCATCAAAAAGATGGGGAATACGGAGAGCAATGTGACCAGTGGCGTCAAGAAACAGGCTGGCGTCTCCACTCAGGCACTATACAAATTTGTTAATCTCAAGGGCGGTGGCCTTCTGGTGGATATGATGAAACGCGCCTGTCAGACCAAACAATTTGCTGAGATCGATCATGCTATCAAAACAAAAGTGGAACCCTTTTTATATAATAAAGGAGCTGGACGTTATTTTCCTATATCAAAATTGGTATTGCTACGCAATCGTGATAGGCCAAGGACACGACAATTGCCTGAGATACGTGCCCTGGAAAATCCCGATGACGATTTCAATATACATGACTATTGCCCAGAGGTATCTGAGGCAGAATATATCTCAAATCCGACTGCTTATCGATTTGTATGCTGGGATTTAAATGTGAGTAGATACTTGAAACTGATTGATAGATAGTCGGTGGGTGACCTGCAACTAATGATTGAACCATTTCAAGATGCGTGGTGCTGTGGGTGAAACAATTCTTCATTTGTGTCTACTTAATGCCACCTCATTGCATGCCGATTTGGCGAAACGTTTACTAAAGTTTTATCCAAAATTGATATTGGATATATATATGAGTGATGAGTATTATGGTGAGAGTGTGCTCCATATTGCCATAGTCAATGAAGATCCAGCTATGGTCAAGTATCTTCTAGATGCCAATGCGGATGTGCAAGAGCGGTAAGAGTAACTGATTTTGTCCAGACATTGCACATTGCCTTGATTTTTTTTTTTTATCTTTTGACGTCTTTGTAGTTGTTGTGGCGCCTTTATGTCAGCTGAGGACACAAAGGCATCGCGTACAGATTCCCCAGATCATGAATATGTGGGCTTATGCCCCATGACGAATTATGATGGCTATGTCTATTGGGGAGAGTATCCATTGAGTTTTGCCGCTTGTCTGTCGCAAGAGGAATGCTTTCGGCTAGTGCTGGCTCGTGGGGCTGATCCCGATTTCCAGGACACAAATGGCAACACGGTGCTCCATATGCTGGTCATCTATGAGAAAATGGAAATGTTCGATGTCGGCTATGAAGTGGGCTCGAATATCCATGTGAAAAATATTCAAAATTTAACGCCATTAACTCTGGCGGCTAAATTGGGACGTGTTGAGATGTTTTTTCATGTGATGAGCATCGAACGGGAAATCTATTGGCAATTGGGTAGCATCACATGTGCTGCATATCCATTATTGATGATAGACACGATTAACGAGGAAACCGGAAATATTAACAAGGATTCTGTATTGAATTTTGTGGTATTTGGTGATAAACTGGAGCATCTGGAGCTATTGGATGGTGTGGTCATTGATCTTCTAAAGACCAAATGGGATACATTCTGCAAATCACGCTTCTATAAGCAATTCTATATGTTTGCCTTCTATTTCCTAATCTCGCTGTTCAGTTTCATTTTGCGTCCTGGCCCAGCAGGAAAGGATGATGACGATGAGGATGGAGATGGTACAGCCAACAATTCCACTGCTCCAAGTCATGATTTGTATGCAAATGGTAGCAGCAGTACTAATACAATTATTAATCAGCATAGTAAAAGAGGAACATCTAGCACTGAGTACAGTTGAGTATTTTAAAAACTATGTAGCCAATTTCAAATTTCCATTGTATGAAAAAAAAAAAACGCACATTTCTTTTCAGAAACATTTTGGTTAAATTTCACTGATTATTATGATCCAAATGAAGTGGAGATCTTACCTGCCTGGTGGGAAAGTTATGCCCAATGTCCTTTAATGAATCTGGAATCCGATTTAGCCAAGCTGCGCATTATGGCCGAGTTGATCAATTTTGTTGGTGCCATCCTATATCTTTTGGTGGCACTCCGTGAGGCCAGATTTTTGGGCTATAAAATGTTTATAGAGAATTTAGTAAGATTGAGAAAGAACATATTATAATATAACTATAGCTTAACTATATATATATATTTTTACAATCTATATCAAGATGACAGCGCCATCTAGAGTTATGTTTCTATTCTCCTGTGCTTTAATGATGACCATACCTTGGCTAAGAGTGTCCTGTCTCACCGAAATTGATGATCATGTCACTGTTGTGATAATGTTAACTACAGCTCCATATTTTCTATTCTTTTGTCGGTAAGTTGTTAACCATCCATTTTGGAGATTTAAATTAGTTCTAATTTCTGATTTAATTACATTTAGTGGCTTCAAGACAGTTGGACCTTTCGTGGTGATGATCTATCGTATGGTAATGGGAGATCTTTTACGTTTTGTTTCCATTTATTTGGTTTTTGTTTTGGGCTTTTCGCAAGCCTTTTATATAATATTCTTAACATTTGATAACCCATCAACTCCCGAGGATCAAGATGCCGAATCGAATCCCATGCCATCGCCAATGGAATCAATTGTAGCCATGTTCCTAATGTCCTTGACCAATTTTGGTGACTATTATGGTGCCATGGTATCCACCCAGCATGAGTACGAGGCAAAGATATTGTTTTTCTTGTTTATGGTTATTGTCAGCGTGTTGCTGGTCAACATGTTAATCGCCATGATGGGTAATACCTATCAAAAGATTGCCGAAATACGTAACGAATGGCAACGGCAATGGGCGCGAATCGTTTTGGTTGTGGAACGTAGTGTACCGCCAGCGGAGAGATTGAAGAATTTTATGCAATATAGTCAACCGATGTCGGATGGCAGAAGAGCCTTGGTACTGCGTCTAAATATGACTGTAAGAGAATAAAGAAAAGAAAAAAAATAACCGTATAGCCATCCGATTTATCTGTTAATTGAGAGAATTCTTGACACATTTCTTTCTTACAGGACGAGGAAAAGGAGGAGATGAAGGAAGTTCAGGAAATGAAACGTATTCATCAGCGTTTCTCGAAGAAGCGGCAAATGGAACGTGAAGCTCGTGCCCATCGTCGCCAGCAGGAATATGAGAAATTCTTTGGCACAACACCCAAACCCGATTCGGCAGATAATAATAATATATAATATTGTACAATAATACTAGAGAAATAATAGCAAGAGAGAGTGCGACAGAGAGAGTGAGAGAGAGAGAGACGTCCACTCTTAATTAAGTTCAAGTTTTATTGAGCCTTGTTGAAAATTGATTTTGTGCAATAAATTTTGTGTGAAAGTCACCCAATTTTCCCGTCATCTTCCCGTCATCATTGTCGTGTCTATGGATAAAACATTAGAAGCAACCACCACAGAGTGCCATAAAAACTTTGCTTTATGACTTGGCAAACAAACAAACAACAAACAAACACATATAGCCATTTGAATTATCATAACAATTTCACATATAAGTATATCTATATATATATATATATATTTATGCATGTATTTGTGTACTCAAGGAGAGCATCTAGTTTTATATATATATATATAACTACATCCGTTTATCGATTGTTGTCAATGATTACGTAATGGCAATTGTAGCAGAGCAAAAACGAAATAAAGAAAAAAAATTGAGACTAGATAAAAGAATAAATGAATAGAATAATTGTTATAGAAAATGATATTGTTAGGTGCTCTCAAAGACACCTTTTATGAGAGGGTGTATATATATACACCTATATCATACACTGGATCAGTGATTGACATCAATGAGTCTTGAAAGAGATTGCGCCGAATGCGTGGGATCCTTTTTCTTTTTTTTTTTTTGTCTTCTCTCTTTCTCTCTCTCTTCCTCCCTTGTCTTTTTTTTTTGAGATTTTTTTGAAGCATTTAGTCTTGGTACCGGAAACGTTTAGCTACCATTGTTTCGAATAGCGTTAAGTAATAGGTATTTATAAAGTAAAAAGAAAAGGAGAGCAGCTCCCCCTACCCCTACCCCTCTCTCTCTCTCTCTTCACCATTGAAAGTGTTAAAAAGCAAGGATCGTTGGCTCTCTTAGACCTCTGTACCCAGCTTGACTTTAATTGAGTTTGAATAGAGCAATTTAGTGCCTGCTGTTTCCAAGTTTGCGAAAGTTCCCAGCTTAAACTACTACACAGAGAAACGGATAGAAAGACAGAGAGAGAGAGAGAGAGAGAGAGAGGGTGGGGGGGAAACTACCCTTGCCGATTCTAAAAATGCGGTTAAACAATGCGGCACCACAGTGCGGCATTAATGATATGGTGCCAACTCAATCCAATGCCAACCCTTGCCCAGCAAAAATTGAAAATAGAGGAGAGGAGAGGAGAGGAGAGAAGAAAAAAAATAAAAGCGATCATAACAATGGATTGAAGTCATAATTTGAATATGTCACACTGTGGCCAACAACAGTCCAGGTTAAACTATGCGCTGTTCCCAGCTTAGTTTTTTCTGTCTCTCTCTCTCTGGGATTGACGACTCTTTTTGTTAGGCATTTGATTTGCCAACATATAATTACCTCAAAAGGTGTCAAATTCTTCCTTGAGCCGTTGTAAACGACAATTTAATCATATGTTTTGGTAGCCATTGTTCAATTGTGTTGATTTCAATTGTGGAGGATGCTGATGCCGTTGTGAAGGAGGGGGAGCAGCTGTGAATGGGATATTTGGGAATATTTTCAATCAGGGTGTTAATGCAACGCCCACTTCCTGAGGGCCCACTCTCTCTCGCTCTCTCTCTCTCACTCCGTGTCTTTCTATCTTTCTCTCTGTCTTTACTTTGCCTGTGAGTTTTGGCATAGTCATAAAGTTTCCAGAAAAAGGAGAAATGCGTCTACTCAACTTGTTAATTTTCCCGTCGTAAACATATAATAATAATAAAAAAGGAACCTCTAAGGATCACTACTAAGGACACTTTGTGAAAGTTGGCGAAAAACTGCCTCCTTCTTGTCCTTCTGTCTGCTCACACACACACACACACAAACATTGTAAAACAATAACAATAAACCTGGTCGAGAGGTCCTCGTAAGTATAACGGTTATTCGTAGAAAATTGGTTTATGGCTTTCGTAAGGAAGAGAGGGGCGTACCAAATGACTTTTAAATGCCAACAGTCGCCCGGTCCAGTGATTGCTTTCGGCCTCTTCGTCAAGTAAAACACGAGTCCTTTGGGAAAGGACACAAAACATAACACTCCAAACAAAAAAGGGAAAAAAATCTAGAAAAAAAAAGAAGAGAAAAAAGAAAAGTATTCAAATCAATGGTGTATTTAAATAAGAATTATGGTGAACGGTTGCCCTTTTTTTTTTTATTTTGCTTTGCATCCTCTCATCTCCATCAGCCACCCATCCTCCATTCCAATTTTCTTAACATCCTCCACCCCCTCCACCTCCCCCATCATTTTCTTTTGACATTCTTTCTTGGTAACAATACTTACTTTTTGCGAAAATTATTTTTCAAAGATTTATTTAAAGTAAATTATTTATGCAAATAAAAGTGGAGAAGAAAGCAAACAGAGGAAAGTTTGCAATTTATTTTGTAAACTCGAGAGGGGAATGATTGTAAGAGCATGTACAAGGGTTGGCATTCAGAAAGGTTACGAGGGGGGGGGGGTAAATTTGTGGTATATGTGTGTGTGGGGGTGGGGTCTGTTAAGGGGGTTCAGATCGCTTGACCTTTGTTCAGTTTGTTTGCACTTTAGCTTTTCGCCTTTGATTTAAAACTGTCAACACATTTAAAGAGAATCAAGTCAAAGTTAGTCTGTAATTTTAATTCTAGATTATGTCATATATATACTTAGATTTGCACTAGTTTATAAATAGAAACATTGTTTTTATTTTTTTCTCTGATTCTGGAAAATTTAAATTTGTTTAAACTAGTTAAAATTTTTATTTATATACTATGAAACTTGAATAAACCATTATTTTGTTAGTGTTTGTTTTTCTTACTATTTTTTATAAAAGATTTAGTTGTCTTTGGAATTTTTCCCCCTCCCCCCCCCCATCACTTTTCCCAAATCCAACTAACGACTCCTTTCCATTTCTGTGTTTACTCTCTCCATCTCTCTGAAAAAAAAATGCAAATTTACCTATTCCCCCCCGCCACACACACACACACACACACACCTCCCACATATGTACATACATACAGATTATATACAATATATGGATTGTTTGGTCTGGTCTCCTTTATCGTAAATTTGGCAAACTTTTAGCACATTCATTTTATAAAATGGTATTTTGGTATTGTTCGCTTTTGTAGATTTTTGGCATTGAGATGCCTGTCATTTGCATCGACACTTGTGTGGAACAGTTTTTATTTTTCGATACCCTCACCAAAAGGTTCTCTTTGTGAATGGTATACATAGTTCAATATCTTTTTGATCAGCGGATTTGAAACGTGACATAGATTTATGGGTGAAAAAAAATTATAATATGTAAGGGTAAATCATATTCGATGTGACTGAAAAATTTTTATATTTATTTTTGGTCTTTTTATTGTGTTTAAATCAGTCATCGATTATGTCAAATGTGAAATGTGAAGAGTTTAGAGCTGTTGTTCCAGGCATAAATCAATTGATAGGTGTTAAGACAAAGGGAAAGTAGTTGAAAAAAATATATATATTTATATATGTATGTATGTATGTATGTATGTATGTATGTATGTATGTATGTATGTATGTATGTACATATATCAAAGTTTTTACCTTAAATTTATTGATCAATCTAGTTCTATTTCTATCCCACTTGCAATTGCTCTCATTTCCTGTCTCTCTCTCTCTCTCTCTCTCACTCTCCATCTCTCTCGCTCTCGTTCTCACATACAGTATTCTTGGTTTGATTGGAAACCACTTGATGGTTTATTTGCCATAGAAAAAGCGGTAGGGAAAAACCGCAAAGTTTTAATTGAATTTCCTGAACAAAATAAATGTTTTGCCACTTGAGTCTCGCGGGAGACGATGACGCTAAACAAACAACCAACAACAACAACAACAACAACAACAGCAACAACAACAACAGCAATAGCAATAGCAACAACGCGGCACAACGAAGGCACATTGAATGGTTTTTCTTCTTCCCTTTTTCATTCTTTTCTTTTTTATTCCTTTCTTTTTTTTTTTGGTCTAGATATGCATACATACTTAAAATGAAAATTCAATTCGCAAAATCAAATCACTTGAGTGGAAAAAAAAAAAACCCAAACGAAACGAAACAGAATGCCACGCCAAAGAGAAATCACAATAAATGTGGCAAAGGAAACACAAACAAACAAACAAACAAAATGAACACAACAAATAAACGTAAATGGAGTAAGAGAAGCAGGACGGGAGGGGAGGAGGATTGACATACAAGGTGTCAGACGGAGGCGACTTTTTTTTTTTTGCTTCAATACTCACTTTGATCTTGGCCAAAACACATTGAATTAAGCACGCGCAATAAAATCCTTTCATTTCGGCCCTCTCCTCCATCCCTCTTAACCCGACGCCTAGCCTAACCACAGCCTAACCACCACAAATCAATCAAATCCATTTAGCAAATGAGTGAAATTAATTACAGGAAGCCATAGAAACGGTTTATACCAAAGGAATGTGTGTGGGGGGGAGGGATGGCGGGGTGGGATCAGGTGTAAAAGACCACAGCCCATCCACCGCAAAGGGTTATGATGTTTACCCACACTTTAAAAATTAAGTTAATTTTTTTTTTTATAAAGATATAGATATTTGATTAAATAAAGCACGGACGTTCAACTGAATAGGTTTAAGTTTCCCAATTTCGATGAAATAAATATTATTATACAGAATAATCAATTATTATTTGAAAAGTAAACTGAAAAGTCTTAAAAAAAGAAAGATACCACATTTTTGCTCATCTAAATCGGTTTAAATACTAAAAGAGAACAAAAATATTAGTTTAAAGCAATTATAACTTTGATTGTTTTTAATATAAAAAATACTTTACAAATTCCTTTATTGATTTTTGATATAGATATGACCCAAGTGAAAGCACTTTGAAAAGGGCAATATAAAAGCTCTTTTCCAATCTGTTCAAGATTAGCATCAAATGGGTAAATTCTACATGTAATATTACGAGAATTTCTGCAATCATAGATTTATAAAATAGCTTTAATACAGCTTAAATAGTTAAAAATTAATAGTAACTATATTAAATAATAGATTTATAGAATTTTCTAAATGGTTGAGGAAAAATTTCATTTCATTGATAAATATATTACAATACTTTAAATAGACCTTTAACCATCAGAATATTCAAATATAATGCATAGTGAAATTATGCTGGCTCCTTTGATTGTTATTTTCTCATCTCATCTAATTTAAGAAAAAAGAAGAAAAAGGGCGTGATGACAAATGAAGCCAAGAAATGACCAAAAATGATCGCATTGTCAGTAATTTCCGTTTCCAAGTATTTATGTCTATAATGCCATTATAATTTGCTCTAGTCCATATTCAGTTTATATAAATGTGTGCGTGGGCAACTTCCGTTTGCATTCACCTGATTTGCTTGACCCGGAGGCAGTGTCCTGGTTATGGATGGAGTTCAACTACAATTGCCGTGTCTCAGTTGTTTAGTTATGTTTATTTATTGTTTCATGTTTCATTGTCTCGGCCATTCAACGGAACTGGCCAACTGAGAATTGTGTGTCTGCGAAATTGTTTTAGAATGCAATTTT
Organism: Drosophila emarginata; assembly: GCA_037075365.1. Lineage (NCBI taxonomy): Eukaryota > Metazoa > Arthropoda > Insecta > Diptera > Drosophilidae > Drosophila > Drosophila emarginata. The sequence continues at coordinate 3,582,514 of JBAMCD010000296.1, forward strand.
TGCTTACAACATGTAGCTGTTGTTGTTCTTTCGTCCATTTCCGGTCTTTGGGTCGGGCCACTGTTTTTTTTTTCCTTTTTATTTTATCCCAGAGACAATGAGAGAAGGATTTTGGTTTTATTTTTTTTTTTCTTTTTGCCTTATTCTTGTATTTAGAAACACGTGTAAACCCACATGTAACGCCTTGTAAGTCAGATTGTGGGAAAATAGCAGGCGATTGTTAAATTGCATAAGGGAACACTAAAGAAAATATGCAAATCCAATTGAGGAGCTGTCAGAGCGTAGTCACCTGAATGGCACTCATATGGCATGCTCGATTAGAGCTCATTAGGAGGCAGGTCCTAGATGTCATAACAGATTAACTAAGAAAAGTTCACGGGATATCCAACAGGAATCATTGCATTTAAGCTTCTTACATTGTTGTTCCCCGCCTCTCCGCCCCGTCCACACGTTTTTCGGCCCGTTCTCAAAAGTTTTTTTTCTTTTTTTTTTTTTTGGTTCCGAATGAACGTCAGCCACTTGGCTAAACGACGTTAATTTCTCAATCTTGGAAACGTAATCGAAAAGGGGTTGCAGCCAGCCATCAGGCACTTCAACTGGCTAGGATCTCATCTTAAGGTTTGTGGCCCTGTAATCGAAACGAGCCACTTAAGAGTCGAGGAGTCGAGTTGAGGAAATTTTCTTTATAATTCTCTCCTTTTTTTTTTTTTTAAACTCAGTTTTTTTTTTTGTTTTTTTGCATACCAAATTCTCTTCATTTTTTTTTTATTATTTTGGAGGAGGTCCTCTTAGGGGTTGGCCCTGAAGTGCTTTGGTTGCTTCTAATTTTTGTTTTCGCTCGTCTCGGAAATCGTCGCCGTCAAAGTGCCCACTCGATGCGACTTCTCATTTAGGCTTTTTGCTATGGGTTTTGAATTTGTAGTTTGTCCTGTTTCGGATTTTTAGTTAACGATCCTTGTATCCTGGTCCTGAGTTCGGCGTGCCGAATCCCACGGTGTGTTTACGACCACAAGCACAGTAGGTACAGCCTACTTCCACACTCTGCCTGCCCCCTGTCTGCTCTCCAGCTCTCCTGCCCTCCTGCCTGCCAGCCAGTGTGTAATGTGAGAGGAATTAGCTGCCAAAATGTGTCAAAATCTTGCGGTCGCCTCGGGCAATATGTATGGGCGTGTGGGCGTCATTGGTTATGGTTATGGTTATGGTTATGCTTCCTTCGGTATATGGGCGTGGGCGCATGTTGCCAACCTCAGGCAAATGAGGTCCAGTCACATGAACAGTCACCTGATGTGCCGCCTGTCAAAAGCAGTTTGCCCATCCCTTCTCTCCGTAAACGTGAATTGAGTGTAAAATCTGTTGACAGCCTGTAATCTGCCTTCATTTTTACGCCCATTTATGTACATACATACATACATGTTAAGTATATATACTACAATATAAATTATATTACCCTAAAGAATAAGGAAAACTTTAGATTTTTGATTTTTTTACACCTTAATTTTGCAACGATTTTAACATAATTATTTTTGACGATTTTGAAAACTATGCAAAACTATGAAAACTATTTAATTCTTGTATATGTTCTAAAAATGATATATACTTTGGGTTCCTTTAATAAAAGAGCCATTTGCAAAGTGATAAAGTCAGAAATTATTGTCCTTAGATTAACTTATTTCTGTCCGATCCAAGTCTGATTGTAATTTCAGTATTTTTTTTTAAGAAATGTTTGCAAATTGATTTCTTTGTGGGACCAGCAAACATTTTTCTCCTTTCCCAGCATTAATTTATTTTGCCCATAATTTCTCATAAGTATTTTCCAACCAAAATAAAAAAAAACAGGAGAATGGTGAAAAATTTGTGGGAAATCGTGTGCATGCGAAATGCTCTTAACTAGAATGACATGTGAAAATCGTAGAGAAAAGCACAAAATCTGTAAAGTAATCAAATGAACACGTACACACACTCACATGCATATATATTCAGTGTGTGTGTGTGTGTGTGTGGGAGTCCAGTTTTTGAGAATATTAACCAAAATGCCAATATAAATGTGAAAAATGGAATAAAAGATTCGGGCTAAAAATGCTACGTGAGAAAATTGGCAAAAGTTTATGAGAATTGATTAAAGGGCAGGTGTCAGGCGAATTTAATTAAACAATTCAAAGGGGACAAAAATTAAATTGTTAACCTCATTTCAGTTACAACTTTTATATAATCGTATCTATATATATTATTACTTGCTCTTGTTGCTATAAATTGTCATTATCATTATCCATACAATATGATCATTGTTATTATCACATTTCTTCCATTGTTCCTGTATTTAATTAAAAAAATGAAAATGAGAACAACAAAAAAAAAAAATAAATAAATAAAAAAAGAGAGAACAAAACAAAAAATGCGAATTGTATTGCCAGACCCCCAGAAATGACAATTGGATGTATTGACAATGACAAGCGACAACAATCTGAACAATAGGGCCAACGCGACAATTGGAATGGGTTAAAAAATAAGCGAACAGTAGGAGAAAGGTGACTTCTGGTGAAAGGATAATGGGTTTTATATGAATGGCTTGCCCATAATCATAGGGTTCTACCTCCCTTCCTCCCTCATCCTCTCAATATCTCTCTCTCTCTCTCTCTCTCTTTTAATCCCTATGTCCCTCCCTCTCTCTCTCTCTCTCTCTCCCTCTTCCTGGCTAGCTGCTGGACAAATTGAGTCCTTCTAACACCTGACAGTTGTTTCACTTGATTCTTTTTTGTTTTGTTATAATTTTTCCCCTTGATAAGAAAACAAACTAAAATCATATCAAAAACGGAAACTATATCCTTTGTCATTATATTTTTTCTTTTCCTTTTTTTTTTTTTTGTTACTTGTGGAAAAAGCAAAAGTCTCGCTTCCTTTGCCCACCTACCGGCTCCCCCGCTCTTTTTGTGTGTGTGTGTGTCTGTGGGAATGTATGGGTGTGTGTGGGTGTGTGTGTATGTCCTCGCTCTAAGTGAAATGTAGAATGGATAGAAAGGAAAAATGCTGGCTGAATAAAACTTTTTCCATTACACAACACATCAACAGTTTTTCTCATTTTTCAGTTTTTCCTTCTTTTTTCATTCTTTATTCTTTTTCTTCTTTTCTCTTTTTTTTTTTTTTTTTTGGTGGGCAGACACAAAGGAAACGTTGAAAGCGCTGAAAGCTTTTTTAATGCCCTCGAGTTTGGTTAAGGTATACGAGATTTTGCAATTTGAATGTTGTTTTCAAATATAAGAGAAAGTCTTATTTGGAACTATAAAAAAAAAACAAATTCAAATATACTTGTACATACATAACTTTACAAAGAAGGAGTCGAATTTTCTTAAATCTAAACCAATTTAAATTGCCATATGCATTTTTGTTATACAGCAAAGATCTATTCCTGAGCTTTAATTGATCTGATAAATAATAGTTAAGGATCGTATTTAGTTTATATATTTTGGAAATGCTTTTTAAGGGATATATAACTAGCATTTCAGTTACGTTCATCTAACTATTAATTAAATTGAGACAGGAATTGTAGAAAATGATATAGTGATTGTGTGTTTGAGCCTTAATAACGATACTGCAAGGATATCGAAAGCGGAATGAATAAGTAAAAGTTTCCCCCAATGGGTTTACCGTTCGGTTTCAGTTCTGGTTCCATTCCCAATGATTCGGGCAAGAGCATAGTAACGTCATCAAAGCGCCAAAATTGGCACTTTATTATTTTTGAACATTGTGCCATATAATAAAAGGCAACTAGGAGAGTTCTGAATGTACATATGTACTCCCGTACTCCACACACACACACACACACACACACTTTGACATATACATATGTGCACACACACACACACTACTGGGCAGGCATATATGTATGTATGTATGTACATAGGTACACTTTACATACAACTTGGCCCTTGTCAACCAAGTCCTTCCTTCTTTATTCACCCGTTCTTACCAATTCTTCAAGCGCTTTGTGCAAATGCTTTTGCTTCTTTCCACTTTTCTTCAACCAAATAAGTAAATAATTGCAGTAATATCCTTTTCGAGCGCTACAAAAAAGAAGAAAACAGCAACAACAACAACAACAACAAGAGAAAAGTATAAAAAAAAAACAAGTAGAAAAAAAAAGGAAGAGAGAAAGAAAGAAGCTAAGAATAGGTATAGAGAGTAGAGAATGGAAAGCGTGTTTCCATGTCCTTTTCAGAAAAACTAAAATGTGCTTTTCATACACACACACACGCACGGACACAGAAGCACACTAACACACACGCGCAGATATTTAGATTGTATATACACATAGAGGCACCCACAATGGACGAAAAATTCACACCAAACAGCCATTGTGATTGGCCAGAGAATGCCAACAAATACACATGCACACACATACAGACACATATACACAAACCCCATATACATATATATATATATAGGCACTCGCCCTGGCCTGCTCTCTCGCTCTTTCTCTCCATCTAGCTGGCATTCTCTCTCCTTCTCTCTTACTCTCATTCACAGTACTGCGGAAGTGCAACTTTGCTCCGAAAACAATAACGGAAATTGTATGCGCTGAAGAAGAAGAAAAATAAGAAGCAGAAGAGTTAGTACAGAAATAGAGTAGAAGTGTAGAAGAGGAGAGAATGAAACGAAAATCAATGCTCTCGGGCGCCCCAAATGAGGTCGCGAGGTAAGAAAAATGGGACCAAATACACGAAGCAGTGCCGAACAAAAATCTCTTTTCTCTCTATTGAACACACCCCTCAATGGGAAACAACTATAACCGATATAAAGGAGCCAATGGAACAAAGCCAACAATAAGGCCAAAGAGAGAGCGAGAGCAAAACCAAAAGCAGGTACCACAGAGCCACAGTAGAAACAGCAGCAGCAGCAGCAGCAACAACAGCAGCAGCAATAGCAGCAGCAGCAGTAACATACAAGCAATAGCAGAGGTCATAGGCCATCTCGTTTTTTCCCATACGATTTACCTGAACGAGCGCAGGGTTGCTAACAAGAGAGCGAGAGAGAGACCCAAAACCGGAGCGACAAAAAATAAAAAAAAATAAGCAACAAAACTGGATTTGACTGCAGTCGTGTCAGTCTCAATTATTGCGCAGACAAATCAGTCAGTGTGTAGCTGTTGAGCCGAACAGAACAGCCGCCCAAGAGCGAAAGCAAATAAACAAGCACAAAAAAAGAAAAAAAGAACATAATAAAGAAGCAAAATAGAAACAAAATCAAATAATAATAACACGAAAAAAGACAGTAGAGAAAAGAAGTAAAACAACAACAAAAGAACAGATAAATACAAGCAACATTCCGTTCCGTTACATTGTGTATACGCAGAGTGTGTAGTATACTAGAAAGCAAATAAAAATCGAACAATATATTCTATATAAATAAAGATATATAGACACCGATATCAAAGTGATAAATCCGGAATAATAATGGCCACTTTATCGACACATCCCAATTATGGTTTCCATTTGGGCGCAGCCGCTGCTGCCGCCAGCCAGGGCCTCGAATTGCCCTCACCCGGCGATTATGGGCCACAGAGTTTGGGCAATGCCCAACTGAGTCCCAGCCTGGGCATGGATATGGATATTAAACGTGTACTCCACTATTCTCAGAGTCTGGCTGCTATGGGTGGCTCACCACCAAATGTCAGTGGCGGGAATACACCATCGAATATTGGCAGCTCATCTGTTGGCATGGGACATCATCCTCATCATCCACATCATCACATGAGCGCAGCTGCCGCCCATCATCACATGCATCAGCAGACCCTCTCGCCAAACAGTTCTATTGGATCGGCCGGCAGTCTGGGCAGCCAGAGTAGCCTAGGCAGTTCGGGTATGGGTGGTGGCGGCGGCGGTAGCATGAGTGTCGGTGTCCAGGGCAACTCATCATTGCCATCGTCAAGCATGCACAGTTTAGCCACATCACCTGGCCAAGAGGGACACATTAAGCGTCCAATGAATGCCTTTATGGTCTGGTCACGTTTGCAACGACGACAAATTGCCAAGGATAATCCAAAGATGCATAATTCCGAGATCTCTAAACGTCTGGGAGCCGAATGGAAACTTCTAGCCGAATCGGAGAAGCGTCCGTTCATTGATGAGGCGAAGCGTTTGCGTGCATTGCATATGAAAGAGCATCCAGATTACAAATATCGTCCACGTCGCAAGCCAAAGAATCCATTGGCTGCTGGACCTGGACAAGGAGGTCTTCAACTGCAGGGCAATGTGGGTCAACAGAAGCTGGGTGGTGGTGCCGGAGCCGGTGCTGGTGGTGCATATAATCCCTTCCATCAATTACCACCATATTTTGCGCCGTCACATCATCTGGAACAAGCGTATCCAGTGCCATATTTCGGTGGATTCGATCCTTTGGCCCTCTCCAAGTTGCATCAATCGCAGGCCGTTGCGGCAGCAGCAGCCAACAATCAGAGCCAACAGTCGGCCGCAAGTGGCCAATTGCCGCCAACTAGCCTAAGCAGTTTCTATTCCGGCATATATTCTGGTATATCGGCTCCCTCCCTGTATGCCGCTCATTCCGCCAATGCCGCTGCCGCTGGATTGTATACCTCATCGTCAACATCATCACCGGGCTCTTCGCCTGGCACCATCACACCCAATGGCATGGATGGCTCCATGGATCAAGCCCTGAGGAGACCGGTTCCCGTGCTATATTAGAGAGACTTATAATAGACGGGCAATGGGCGATGGGCCCAGAGTAGAGTACAATTGTTGACGCATTCCCAAAGTGATCCACTGGTTTTAAATCTTCAAAAGCTCTAAGTAAGCTATATATCTCTATCTCTCTCTCTCTCTCTCTATCTCTCCAAATCCTATCAACACTCTATTTCTAGTACAACACCCAAGAAAACAAAAAAAAAAAAAAAATATGAAAAAACGAAAAAAATATGAGAAAAAGAGAAAAAAATGATAAGAAAAACCAAGAAACATTCCTAGCCAATAATATGTAAACTTTAATCAATAATTTATTTGTCGCTAAAGCAAACAAACAACAAACAAAATACAAATTCTAGATGTAATAAATTTTTTTTTTTTTTTTTTTTTAATTAGTTTTAAGTGTCGCGTGAATGTCGTGTGCTCCCTCCCTTCCCCACTATTGTTGCTTTTGTTTTTTTTTTATCCTCCAGCACAAATTGTAAATACCAAACCAATTCGTTAAGCGTTAAGGAATCGATCGATTACCGATCCCTCCCTATCCCCCTTTACCAAATTCCCCATAAATAAATAAACCTATATATATATGAAATATACATATAAATGTATTATTGTATTATTAATTGTATTACCAAGTTAAGGCAATGAATTGAAACACACAAAACAAACCAACACACAAAATATTTGAGAAATGAAATAATAAAAAAAAAAAAAAACACAAAAGAAAATTATTATTAAATGAAACAAAAACCAAAAATACAAAATGTTCTATTTCTTTGCATTTTGGGAGTTGCCAGAAAATTTGGGAATTCTAGACCTATTTGACGCCAGCAAAAGGTCGATCAATTGTAGAGTAAAAGGTGGAAAAACAAAAGCATTGCAAATATGTTTATGTATGCCCAATGAAGAGAATGGTATATACTACATATATAGATGCACGATCATTATAACTTAATACATACATTCTTAACTATTTGTAGAGTGATATGGGAATGTACAAAAAGTATTTTCATTTAATTTTTTAACTGCGTATTATACTACAGAATATATAGATTCTTCTTAAGTTGATCTTTGTATCTAACTTAGTAAACTAAATTAACAGCATAAATATCTGATACTCATTGCTTTATTATATATAAAACCATCCAGATTAGACCAAGACTTTTTTTAAAAAAAGACATTTTTAAAAAAAGTACTTTGCAAAGTTGATATAAATTTTCGATCGTTCAATGAATTGAAGAATTGGTCAATCCTATTAGACTATTTCTTGTCTGTTTATATATAAGGGCTCGGGGGATTATATCCTATAAATAGTAGACATAAGAACGAACGGTTTTAAATATTATATAAATCCAAGATTTATTGGGAAAATTAAACTCTTGGAAACCTGATACAACTCATAATCCTGGCTGTCTAAACTGTCTTTGAATTCAAATAGATAGAGTTACTTTGGATACATTCTAAAAGGGTTATAGAACTTCCAAAATAGCAACGTAGACTTGAGTAAATATTTTTATATGAAATTATATTTTTCAAATTTTTCAAATCGTTAGCATAATCAATAGATTTTATTTAATAATTTTCTGTATTTGAATATGTATAATGTGATTTGTTGGTTAGCGTCAAATCGAATTAAGTTGTGTCTTCTTGTCTGATTATATAGGCAACCAAATCTATAATCAATTTGAATATTTATAAATTAAAGTTCTCCACCGTTTTATTTTGCAGGTGAGTCATTATATATTCATTGAAAAGATGATCGTCTCATCCTAATGCGAACGACTTTTCACCTTTTTCAAGCTGTCATACGTATATACAAATATAAGTATATATAAACATACTCTGTATATATGTATATTGTATATAGGAATATAAACGTTCATATTTCTATACCATTTGATTTTGCTCGTTTTTCCACCCTGCTGTGTGTGTTTGAAAAACTTTAATTTGATTTGCACACAAAAATATTTGAGGCATTATACAACTATTTGGCGTTTTGTATTAATTTCTATTGATTAATGCGCTGTTTATTTTGCGGCAACAACAACAGAAAGGTCGAGGCGATCATCGATGTGGCGGAAAAGACGGTGTATCTATGTGGGGGCACCCATTGTCTATGGGCGCAACGGGGGCCGGGCCATTGAAATTTTAGACGGGTAAGAAGAAAAAAAAAAAAAAACAAAAAAAAAACAAGAGATCCCCTGGCGAAGAAATCAACGAGATATATGTATATATTTATATAGTGTTCGATCTCTTGTAATAATAATAAGAATAATTGCGGTCATTAATAAATCCACTTGCATTGTCTTCCTCTCAATCGATCGATTGCCGTTTCTACTCGGTTTCTTTTTCTATTCTCTTCTTTTGGTTTTCCCTTCCCTCTCTACACTATCTCTTTCTCCCTCCCTCACTCGTTATCTCTCTCTCTCTCTCTCTCTCTCTCTTCTTCCCTCTGTGTATGTCAAATGTGTTAAAATATCAAATATTGATTATTGTTGTTATTATGGGGTATTGTTGTTGCTTTTATTGTTGTTGTTGCTGCCGCTGTTGCTGTTGTCGTGTTTCTCCATTCGAAATAAATTTCACAAATATTTACTTTGCATTGACGTGATATTGAATAATTATGTAAAGATTGGGTTTTAACTGCGATGTTGAGTTCAATTCGTGCCTGATGCTAAAGCTAATGAATAATGATATATACTTATAAAAGGGGGGATCGAATAAGTTGGGATATTGATATAGGAAGTGTTAAGAACAAAGAATCGATTAGAATGCATCTAAAAAAATGAGTTAAAAAATTACACAGAAAAATTTGTATACTGTTGGACTATCTACATATAGTTTAAGATCATTTCTTGTAAATATAAAATAAATGCTTAAAGGATGTTGAGGATGTGTTAAAGGATACGTAGTATAGTATTCAGTTTACTTGAATTCCGTTTTATATAACTGATATTCTGTATTTTATATAGTATATATAATATCTTAATAATCACATAATATAATTTGCTCAATTTCAATATTTATTTGAAAATATTTTATTTTATAATTTATTCTATATTTATCACTGAAATCTGACATAAACAGGAACTTTGAGTTTATAAATAATGTTAAAAATCGAGCTAAGATTAAACTTCAAAGGGTCGTGAATGTAAGCCAAGCTATTGTATTAGCCCATAATATACAATATTAGTATTAAAATTCATAGCTTTCAAAAATCCAAAAGACACTGATTGAATAATTATGTTTTAAGCCAAAGTAATGGTTTGACACCTCATCGATAATGGGTATTCAATTCTGGTTTTCCATCTAGGATACCACCGCTTTTACTCGTAGTACTCCGCCATCAAATAAATTTCAGCAGCACATCTATGTAGACACCTCATTTCAGGCCCTACCTCACCTCCCTCGTTGAGCTAACCGACCGCCCGCCCGCCCACGCCTGCTCTTCACATTTTTCATGTGTACGAAAATAATTTTGTGAAACAAAGAGCCATGAACAAAAGACAAAATCGCTGCCATAATATACTTTTTTACGACTTTATTGGCGGATTAGCGTCTCGCCGGAAAGCAAAAGGAGTGTGCAATGCCCATTTGTGTGTGTTTATGGGTGTATGCATATGTATGTATCTGTCTTTGTATCTGTGTGTAGTGTGTGTTTTTTTTTTTACCTGCCCACCGACGGCAATTGCCCGAGACCCGGATTAACCACAGACATTTGTCGTTTGTCGTTGATTTTCGCCGTTTTTCCAAAACTGTTTTTGTTTGTTGCATTTTTTTAAGAGAAACACTAATCCGGCGGATTAGCGGAGACGGATTAGCATAACGGTGATACAATTTTCTGGGATGAGAACCAAATTATTTATTGCAACAAGGCGAGGTCAATTGTTTCTATATTGTTTTTACATGGAACATTAGGTGCCATGCCCATGCTAGTTAAATGTCATAAATGCAGTGCCCCGAAACCAGCACCATATGCGAAAACCGAAAAAAAAGGGGTCAAGCATTTGCTATAGGATGTGGGAAGAAGAACAAGAAATAGCAGAAGGAAGACCAAACTCCGAAGACACCCCCGTTGACAATATGGCGGGCAATGACTGTCCCCGCGAATACCGTTCTCGTCGATGTCTATCGTCTGTCTGACTGTCCCCAAAAGTCTCGGTTCCCTTCGTTTCCCCATGTTTTTTAATACCCTTCTATTGAATCAGAAGTGTATAGAAAATATTACCGTAAAGTTATGAAGATCTAATTATACAGAGAGTTGAGAGGCAATAAAAAAAAATATATAGTGACCAACTTTAATCATAGAAAATAATTAAAGTATTACTTGTTCAAAGTCTTCAGTCACTCAAATAAGATTCCTTACATATATATCGACTATATTCAGATAAATTAATCGGTTGTAAGGGTATACAAATTTCGGCCTGAGAAAAGTTAGCTGCAAAGTTTTTACAGCCTAATTTGTGGGTGGTGGCTTTTTGTTGAAAAACAGTTTCACATTTTGCAATTCGAAATGCAGGGTGGTTAATACAAGCTCACTAACACTACACAACAAGATTGAGGTTTTTTTTTCGAAGCTTAGATACTAAAATTTGAATATGTAAAGGATCGAGCTAAAACTGCGATGAATCGATTAAATTTTCAGGTAAATAAAGTGTTGAAAAATGAGCACTAAATCCGACCAACTGTGAATAGAGTTATAATCAATTCAATGGTTCCTCTACGATCAATCATCTGACTGCACTTTACACACCTCTCAATTTGCAGTAGTCTTCGAACTGTGTGTTATCCTTTCATTATTATGATTATGATCTTGAGATTTTTACTATATCAAAGTTTGTCTCTTTGGCTGATCAATCATTTACTTTCACTTGAGATTGAACCATCTGCCGCCGATGGGAAACTTTTCTGTGTTCTTTCCTTTGATTCAATTGTTGTGTAGCGCAGTGTTGTGGATATCTCCCCTCATCTACCCCATTCCCCGGTGTCTGGACGTGAAGCATATTGTCGAGGGTGGCGCGTGGTTGACAAGTAGCAAAGCGTGGCGGCTTTTTAAGTGCTAGTTTGACATTTTTTTTTTTTTTGTGTCGTTTTTTCTTCTTTCGTTTTTGTGTGTTGCCGCTGCCGTTGCCGTTGCCAGGCTAAAATCCAGCGCAAGCCAACAAGCAACCAACCAACCAACCAGACCGTCAATAAGTCGCAGCTAACAATTAATTAAAAGCCTCCACCACAAACACAGACGCACTTAGGCAAATGAGCAGCAACGGCAACCCACGAGGCGTATGAGCGATGCCAACTGGGACATAATTTGTCAAGGCGCGTCAAAGCAACAAAATGCAACAGCAACAGCAGCAGCAGCAGCAGCTACAGCAGGGAAGTGCAGCCACCAAAAGGATAACTGCGAGGAGCAGCTCTCAAGTGTTGTCAACAACGTCATTAACATGGCACGAAACTGGCAAATGGAAATTAAATGATGATAAATTTGCAAACTCAACTCCGACAACTGATTTGCGCCTGCGAGCAACAGCAACAGCCGAAGGACTCAGAGGATGGGGAGGAGGAGGAGCAGCAGCAGCAGCAGCAATGGAAACATTTGCATAATAAGCAAGCGGAAACTGTTGAGGCGCTCATTCAGTTGTATAAAATTTGATTAGGTGCGAGACATTTGTCAAAAAAAAAATAATGAAAAAAAAAAAACATGAGGCATACAAACTCTGTGGCCACCAAATGCGGCAAGCTAGGCCCAACCCTCTATGACACCACTTTGTACAACTTTGATGACGACCACGACGATTGATGAGCTTGGACGCTTGTCGAGTGCCAAAACACTTACGCCCGATTGATGAGGATTCCTTGTCTCCATTCATTCAGGTTGAGCTCAGAGCAAGAGTTGAATTCAAAAAAGAGGCAACAAATAAAACCTGTTATGGTTCTCAGAAAGAGCAGTAGAATGGAATGAAAAGTGTAATTAAAAATAACGAATCCTTAAATTATGTTACTGAATATTATTTCTCTATCGTATACCGAATTATTGTTTCGATATTTATTATCTTAATACTTAGACTGGCTTTTCATATAGTTAAGTATGTGATGTTAGTGGTTTAGGAATGATTATCCTCAGCTTTGCTTTAAGATTTAAGATCGATACAAGTCACAATTTTAGCGATAAGCCAAATTTGATATGCATGGGTGACCCCGATTTTCCCTCGATTTCATTTGAATGCATTGGTAGAAACGTTATTTTAATTATCAAAATCCATAATATTTTCTCATAAGTTATTCATATAAAATCATTTGTCATAATCAAAGGCCATTAAAAACCACAAAAACCGAATACAAAAGCAAAAGTGACAAATTTTTAACAAATTAATAAAAAAAAAATTAAAAAAGCGAAAAAAAAAAAATACGTCTCTAACGAGGAACACCCGCAACATGGCAGATGAGCAGCAGCAACACAAATCACAGACAGACGGAGAAGAAAAGCAAATTTGAGGGTGAACGCATGGTAATCGAGAGTGTGAAGGGCAGGGGTTGAAGAAGGGGGAGGGAGTATATCTATAGATGAGTGCCTCGCAACACGCTAATAAAACACAAATTGACGATAAAATTATTACAAATTTATGCAAATATTTGCAGCAGCCAGCAAAGTCTAGAGATTTGCTGTTGCCGCTGCCGCTGCCACCCTAACCCGGCAAATTAATGGGCAAACACTTGAGTTTTTGGATGAAAAGAAAAAAAACGAAAAGAAGAGGAGTGGAATGGAATGGAATGGAATAGAAAGGAGAGAGAGATGGGTACGGGTCACATGGGCTATCACTTGGGCTGGTTTAATGGTGGTGATGGTGGTGGTGGTGGTTTTAAGTTGGCTCATGATTCGGGCAATAATTTATACGCCAATGCGCACGCGGATGTGAAATGTCCTGCTGCGCGTAAACAGGAAACAAATTACGCTCGAGAGCAGTTATGAAATTCCATAAAGACTTTGTCCTGCTCGTCGTCGTCATCATCATAATCATCATCATCATCATCATCTCGCTGGACAGGAACAATAATGCATTAGGCAGCCGCAAGGATGAGAGAGAATAGACACAAACAGACAAACAGTCAAATATGAATGGGACCGCCTTTGGGTGCCCTGGCTTAACGGCGGGCGGGCGACCAATCTGACGATCGGGCGGATTCGTTCCCTTACTAACTAATGCCATGGGCACGTGGAACTCACTATAGAAATACGCATAGGAATAAAGTGAACGGAAGTATTGCGCGCGTCTACAACGAAAGAAATCCTTTTTCTGGCCTCTATTGTCATGTGAACGATGGACACCCGCAAAGAGCTTTAGCTTTAGAAACGCTTCCTAAAATTCGAGGGGTGTCACAAATGGAATTTGCAACTCTTTATACAGATAGTACATACATTATTGAAAATCGGCAAAATTATAATCAATAACTCGTTTAATATAATCGCTCAGATTTTTTTTTTATAGAATATTCCCAGCTGGTTTGAACGTGATGTTAAACCAGAGTTTAGAGGTTTTTTTTTTTTTTAATGGGAATTTCTCTGAGGAGAACGACCTCACAAATGTTTTATGATATACTTTTGATCAGCATTAACAGTTACTATAGCTAAAGTTATATATTGTTCAGTTAATACAGTTAAGATCTTATACAAAATACTTTATTGATATAACAAATAATAAAGAAAAACTTTATACGAGGGGACTTATAAGTATCCTCAAGATGAGATCGGATTAAGTGTCCGAGGCAACTACTTTCAGGTTATCGTGGAATTCGCTTTGATTTCCAATTTCAGTTATAATCGATTTATTTATTTATTTTATTTTGTACTTGAGTTCCCTTCACACATTTTCTTTAACCAGTTCTATTCGATTCCATTCATTTACTGCCGCCCATCCTAGAAAAAAAATCTACTTGTTCACCGATGCTCCAAAGCGGAGAAATTAAATTGGGTCGCTTGGCCAACCCTTGGTTCTTTACATAATTATTGGAACGTAACATTTGTCACACATGCCTGAGAGTCGGCCTCCGGGCGAAAGTGTTGACCAGTTCCCAGTACCTGTCAGTTACCCACCCATTCCTCTTTTTTTTCTCTCACTCTCTCTCTCTCTCCTCCTCTTGCGGGGGGAACCTCAAATCTAAGCTTCAGCCCAACCCAAAAAACTAAACTAAAGTTTTTGTCATTATGGAACCCAACCCTAGAGTGTTGAAAATTGCGTGCCCAACTGCAACTAGCGAAATTTCATTGTATTGTCGTCTTTTCCCCTCTCTGTCTCTCTCACTCTCTCTAATCTATCTCTATCTCTTTTTTGTGTGTAATTTGTTATGACAAAATGCAATTAATTGCATTGATTTTGTCAAGAGATTAACGCTAATTACAGGTACAAGTTGCATTTTTAATGAAACAAAAACCAAAAAAAAAAAAAAGAAAAATAATAAAAAATACAAAACAAAAAGTGGCAAACTAAACTGTTGAACTAATGAATGAACGAATGAATGAAGTTTTTAGCTGGCATAAGTCTCCGTCTCTGTCTCCGTCTCTGTCTCCTTCCCTATCATCGGCAATGGCAATGGGCAACGTCATCCTCATCCTCATCAGTTGTTGTTATTACTTCATTAAAACCGCATTAATACCGCTCTTCACTTGCTGTTCGATTTGTTTAAATCAATAATAACAACAACAACAACAATAACACTCATTGTTTATTAAGCTTTTTTTTTTTTCTTTTCAATGTTGGTTGGCTTTTTTTTTTTCTCAGCTTTGGTCAGAGAGAAGCCGAACCTAACCGATCCCATCCCAACTCATTCCATACTATAGTATATATATCATACTGTACAGAGAGAGAGAGAGAGAGAGAGACCCATCTCGTCCCGTCCCGTACCGTTCCATTCGTTCACTTCGAGGCACTCGCACACAATGCCGATAAATTAGAAAATAATGCGCACCCATTGTCCGATTGCTTTGTTTCATTTAAGCGCTTTTGTTATTTCGAATTTTTGTTTGGGGCCATTTGGCCTTTGCCTCTGGGTCTCTCCTCTTTTCTTCGCTTACCCTATTGCCTCTCCATCCTCCCAGTCCCCACCTTAATACATAGTCACATCGACAAGCTCCTCCAGATTTGGTCAATCCATGCGTCTGGTGGGAAAAATGTATGCTCTATACAAATCAAGGGAATATATACATATATAGCATAATAATTACTTTGTTAAAATATTTCTAAGAAAGTAAATAATGAATGAAAAAGGTATGCAGAGAAGTGAGGGGGAGAAACAGCTGATTTAGATCAATAGAATTTATTTTCTTACTACATACATATATGAAATAAATTGAAATTGTTAACTGAGCTGTTGCAGGTTGAATTAAAATAGTAAATCATTCAGAAGTGACTTAATTATTTATTTGGAATTTTCAAAATTATACCAAATTAAGGAATAATTTTCAATTAATCCTATTTTAAAGAATTAAATTAAATGAACTTTTTAATCTCCAATGTTATGTCAAACTATTTATTACTCAAAAATATCTTTGGAAACTCCTACAAAGTTCTTACGTGTTCCAAGAAATGAAAACAAAATACTTTTTTCTCTTGACTAGAACTTCATCGATTTTTTTTCATTGTATTTCCATTTGAAATATGGCAAACTTGTTTATCAACTTTCTAGATAAAATGCATTTACAATATCGTAATCTATTGGTTATGATTTAGGATGCTAACCATTATATGTATCTCATAAAGTCTGTTATACATAATTGTTCATATAGATTGAATTAACTGTTTTTTTTTTTTTGACTTCTTAAATATTATTTACCATGTATAATCAATAATATTTTAATTTTTAATTGGATTAACCCCTTAAAACTGAAACTTTATTCTAAATTTTATGGCATAGAGTATTAGAGCTTTTTCATTATGCCATATGGTCTCGGGCCGACTTTTTTTTTTTGGTAGTTTCTTTTGGCCCTTCTCTCGATTTGTTGAATGAAGCTGATTACTTAAATTTTGCTTTGTCTCTCGATTCGTCAAGGTGTTGATGAGGAGTTGTGTTTTTGTTGGTGTGTTGCTTGTTGTTTTTTGTATTTTGTATTTTTTTTTTGTAGAATCGTTTGGCAAGTTAATGACAAAATGTTATTAAATATTATTTGTGGTCCAACAATAGATGAACAATTAAGTATGTGAACCGTTCCTGCGGGTCTTTTGAATCATAGTTACAGTTATAATCCTAAGCTATTGCCAGTTACAACAGCTGTGTGTATGTGTGTGTGTGTGTATGGCGTTTAACCCATTCAAAGAGATCAAAACCTGAGTTTCAGTTATCAATAAAAATAAAAAAAGAAAAAGATGAACGATGAAAACTATTTCTATTTCTACTACTTTGCTTTCTTTTCTTGGCTTTCTTTGGATTTGTCGCAGCAACAGCAGCTGGCGCTCTCTGCCCATTGTCAGATTTTGCTCATTGTCGTCCAAACTACATAGACAAAAGAGAGAGGAGAGAGAGAGAGGAGATAGAGGGACTGAGATCTCCCCCGTGTTGCATGCCGCTTAGCCATCAGCTGTCTCCCCCTGTACGGGTTATTTGTTGTTTGTTTGATTGTTTGTTTGGCCAGTTAAGCAGTTTAGAGCCTGCATTTCCGTTTTGTTGCCAAAAAAATAAACAAAAAAAAAAAAAAAAAGGAGATGAGACGAGTGCTAAGAAGAGTTGTTGTAATGGGGAAAATAAGTAAATGTAACAAAATTGTAATCCCTAACTGCCCAAATGCAGTAAATATGTTGTATGTAGTAGATAAGTACTCCATGTTATATAACAAGGAGTTAATTATGTCGTAATTTCAAAAGGGGATTGTGCTATTGGCAATAATAATGGTTTAGTGAAAAGGGGAAGAGGTGTGGTGGGGGAAGGCGACTTTTATTGGCAACAATACTGTACGCAGTCTGAGTTTGTATTTCGGTCGGTTTCTGTTCTGTTTCTGTATCTGTATTTACCCTGTAGCAGTTGTTTTGACTGCAGCACACGTCATTCAATTGAAAGTCAGAGAGCACGGGAAGGTTGGGGGGGGGGGATGATGATAAAGCGTTCTTTCTGAATCTTTCACGATATTGTATTGGCAAAATTAAATTGTGCAATTCTTTGTTAACTTTTCACTAAATGGGGGGATTATTATAACAATGTTTACACTCGCAATTCATATGCGATCATATATTAGCATTTATTCTGAACTCATTTAATTTAAGTAATTCAATTAAAATAAAATAAATTTAATATAACATTTAACTTGAACACCAACTAATATAGCATAGATTAGGAAACTTAATATATTCTATATATTTTAATCCAAAAATGGAAACCATTAACAAGGGAATTCCATTTTTAGAAAACCCTTTCACCATTGGGTGTTAGAATTGAAAGCAGAAAAACTTTTACTTTTTGATAAAAAGATTATGTTTCCAATCGATAGCCGTGAATATAAAAGAATTACTATAGTAACCAAAGAGCAAAATCGTTATTTTTATTTTTTTTTTTTTCTGCTTGTCAAAAGTTGATGCACATTTGCTGACTTTTCGACTTTGTTACTTGGAGCGAAAAAATGCAGCGTAAAATATCCTTTTTGCACGCCATTTTTCTCAATCGAAGCCATTTCAAGCTGTCAGCAGTATATGGTGGAGCAGTTGCTGCTCCTTTCAATATCGTGATTGCTCCTCTATATATACATTTTCCTCTTCATTTTCATTTTTCCGTTTTTTTTTTTTGTCGTCATTTTTGGTGACAATTTCGAGTCCTTTAGCGTTCGGACTATTGTGCGTGTGACATATTTTTGGTTGTCCTGGGCGCAAAAAAAAAAAAGAAGAAAAAAATATGAAAAGCAAAAAGTTTTCATGTCGATGTTGTTGTTGTTGTTGTTGTCAATGGTTGTTCAGTTTGCGGCAAAATACTGGGTGTGTAACCAGAGCGAGGGGAGAGAGAGAGAGAGAGAGAGAGAGAGAGGGAGAAGGAACTCGCATGTTTTGTCTAATAAATTCCGAAACACTACACTTCCGTCACATCATAAATCACAGGAATGCCCTCCACCCCCTTCCTTGTCCCATCGAATCTCCTCTTACTACCCTACCTATATTTGCTCTGATCTACTCTACTCAACTGCTACTATCTCTCTCACTCTTTCGCAACCCTCATGTTGAACAATGAATTAACGTAATTATGTTCGCATGTGTGTTCACATATCACAAACTGACTAGAAATTTTTCGTATAAAAATAATCATAATAATAAATTTGCAATGCTATCGATCCGTAAACAAAAACAAAAAAGGCAAAATATCTTTAAAGAGCGGGAGAGAATGAGCAAAACAAAACAATGGCCAAATGAAAATGAAACGTAACGAAACAAAC
The DNA here is from genome assembly GCA_037075365.1 of Drosophila emarginata. Lineage (NCBI taxonomy): Eukaryota > Metazoa > Arthropoda > Insecta > Diptera > Drosophilidae > Drosophila > Drosophila emarginata. The sequence goes on from JBAMCD010000296.1 coordinate 3,601,606, forward strand.
ACAAAAACACCTTTTTTTTTTGTTTTTTTCTTTTGGCTGGACCCTGGACAAACAGACAATACATACAACTGATACAGGGGCAAATAAACATAATGAACCTTAATGATTATTGGAGAGAAAGGTGGTGGTGGTGATGGTGGTAGGGGTAGTAATGACGGTGGTGGGGGGAGAATAGTTGAATCGGTCTTTCGATCGTTCGATCGAACGATCGATCGTTTGTTAAATATATATAGTTACACTCGTGCTAAACAACAAAATCAATCGAGTGTTAAGCGGGCCAAAAGCATCAGCAGCAACAGCATTAGCAACAAATGTTCAACGAAAAAATATTTGTTTGATCGACTTTAAAATACCCCTTATCAGTTAGGATCATAACCATAAAATTATAATGATTAGACAATTGTCCATTAATTTATTAATTAAACTAACTAATTCCTGAAGAGGAATATATATTGTTTTTTAGATAGTTTATGCATTAAGATATCTCATTATCTATCTATTGTATAAATTTGAATAACTTTCATATACTCTCTTAACCATTTTTGTGTAGAGGGTATGAAAACATATTACATATTGAGTATTGGAAGCCAGGCCTATGAATTAAATACTCAAACATAAATGGCCAATACAAACATTTAGTAGACAAACTGCAACTGCAACTGCAACTGAACTGAACTGAACTGATCTTGCTCTTGTTGTTACTGTTCATTTACATATGAGTGGGGGGGGGGGGGGCACGGACTGGGGGAATGGAGTGACTGTTTAAGATGATCCAAAATCCAGTTGACGCCGCCACAGCTGATTAGAGGCCGTTCGATCGAGTCGTGGCGAGTGAATATATTCTGTTTGCCATCGTTTAGTGACATGCAGTCAAAGCAAATAAAGTCAACTCCCTTTACCACTACCCTTACTATTACCTACATATCTCCCCCCCTCTTCCTCTTCTTCTTTCACATACAGACACACTGAAGAGATACACAGTAGTTGGCCATTGTCGTTTGGCGTTGACTTTGACTGCCTCTTGGACTGCAACATTTAGCCTCCTGTTAATTGATTGTTCACATTCATTTGCGTTGTTCTTTTTTTTCCAGATTTGTTTTTTTTTTTTTCCAGATTTTTTGTTGCATATTAACTGGAATTTTTCGCTTCGTTTTGTTTGAGAGACATTTTTGTAATTAACAGCAAGGATTCTTGTCAATTGATTTTGTCGCGACAATGTTTAAACTGTCTAGAGCAATGGTTGTAGGAGCTGCTGGTAGATACACACATTTCCTGGTAATCACATGCAACACTGCCAATGAAGGGTCCCCAATGAGCTGACGTTTTTTTCTTTTCTCTTTTTGAAATGTTTCTTTTATTTGATAAGCAATTAGATGCGTTTCCCCCCCTTCCTCAGGCCCAGGAATTGTTTCAACACTAAGATTCAGATTCCATATCCTCCATAAGTTAGATATATTTTTTATAGGATATGCAGGCTGCAAATTTAATAGATCGATATTAATCGAGAGCGGATCTCCTCAACTAGCACGAAAACTGGTTCATCATCATGCCCTGCAAATATTTCTTTAAAATTCCAAAGCATTTGTTTTCGGCTGTTTTTTTTGTTTTTTAAGCGCAAATATGGTATGATAAAAAGGTTGTTGGTTACATTTTCGGCTTTTCCAAACTGGTTTAAAGTGCTTGTGACTTCGTTTTTTTTTTTTTTGCCCACTTTTGGTATTACGCAATGGAGCGGGTAAACACAAATGGAAACAAAAAAGAAAAAAACGTGAAACTGCGTCACTTGGCGCACCAAATGGCGATTGCACAGGTGTGTCTATGGGTCGACGACTACGACTTCGATGAGATGTCGTTGTCACTCTGTGTTCGTCATACAGGAGGAGGGAAAGAGACAGAAAGAGAGTTGTATCACTCTGTAGCTCTAGCCAGGTTTTATTATATAGGTAAGCACTCTTTTTTTTTTTTGTTATAAATTTTTGTAATTTTTTTTTTTTCTGTTGTGCTTCACCCCGGCCAAACAAACAATTGAAAGAAAACACAATTAAATCGAAACAATTGCCATAATGGGACACACTGGGTGGATGAGATGGCAAGGGAGGGGGAGAAAGAGAGAGCGCCTCACAAAACAAGTTGGCATTGTATCTACTTATGATCTCTGTTTGTTTGCCATCCATCTATCTATCTATCTATCTATCTTGTTTTCTTTTTGTTCTTTCTTCATTCAGTATTTTTTTCTAGTTATGTTTTATTTACCATTGCTCAAATGGTGCGAAAATTGCGCTTTCGATTTTTGTTTCGGTGTTTTTCTTTTTTTTTTTTTTTTTCCACAATTTTACTTTTTACCCCGAGAGCAACCTTTAATAAATTTATTTACACTTTGTTGCGTTTTTTTATGCGTACTCTCAATCTCTTTGGGTTTTTTTATTTTCTATCTCTATCTCTGTGTAAATGTATCGAGAATTTGGGGCGCGAGTCATTTGTTTGAGAGGAGGACAAGGACGATTTCCGGGTTGGGCAATTGCAACCCCTAATTGCTGTCCACTTGAGAGGAACAACTCAGCGACTCGATGGCACGACTTGGCTCAGCTGCACTTATCTGTGTCAGCCATCAGTTGGCTGGCTGGCTGGCTGGCTGACTGACTGACTGGGTTGCCATTCTCATTCTCATTCTGAAATCTGTGGAATCCTCCTCTATAGCTAATTTACAGTTTATCGCGGTCACATCGAAATTATCCAGTGGCCAAAGGGGCGTGTGTTTTAGCTTTTAGTTTTGCGGTAGTTCCACAGATTCAAACACAGATTTTGATTCCGATTCAGATTCAGATTGAGATCAGTTGTATGTATGTATGTATGTGTGTAGGCCCAACCCAATCGTTGACTCTCTTAATTTAATTTGCTCGTGGTGTTTATGGGCCAAATTGGTCTGGGTTTTATGTTTATTGCCATCGTTTGCCTAATTTGGTTTGTGTATTCTCATTTGTTGAACTGGTTTTCAGACAAGTCTGTTAGTTTCCATTGAGTAGTTTCGTTCCCTATTTTTTTTTTTTTTTTGTGGCTATTTATCGTTGTTTTGTATTATAAACTGTTTAGATGATATGCCCATTCTGCCCCTCTTTTATTTCGATCTATTCGTACATTGTCTGTGTGTGTGTGTGTGTATGCAGGTCAAACGTGCTAATTTTTGGGCAAAATTATTCATTTGACGCCCCAAACTAGTCGATGGGGGGAATTAGCAGACAAATGTTAAGCTCACATTATTCAACGTGATGGCGCCCCAATTGATATACTTTGCCTGATACTCGATTACGTATTTGTCTCAACAAAGTATTCATTATATATCACTCATTAGGAATATGTCGCTAATAATAAGCCATTTACTATTCATTTACTCGCTATTGATTACTCATTGTCCAATGATAAAATATTGTTTTTTGCTTAATATTGCTACAAGCTATTCAATTTATCACTTTTTACAGGACTCTACCAAGGAGGTAGTTCATTCCCTCCTTATTAATTTTTTGTTATTCGTTAAAATTTGTTGAATTTTGGTTGATTAAAGATAACTCTTTCTGTATTTATTACCTCCCTCTCTCTCTTTCTCTGAAGCTATAATCTTAGGTTAATTGACGGCTTATCGCAGTTACATTGAAATTGTCTAGTGGCCAAAGGATAATTCTCTCCCTCTCGCTATATAATAACTTGCTGTCAAGGGAATTATTCAACTTCATTGAACACTTTTATTTAGCTATTGCTAAAGAATTTCAGTTCATTAATTAACTCTTCTGTCAACTTTTTCCATTTCTGTTTCAATCACTTATGCACACATTTTGTATTACTTATCTCTCTGGCTCTCACTCTCTCTCTCTCTCTCTCTTTCTCTTTATTCATTTTCGATATTGCCAATATTGATTATTGCATTTAAAAATTTTCCATATTGTATATTTGAGAGTGTATATATGTACATATGTACATATATAATTTGCGTTGTCAATTAGCGCAGTGTTTGGCTCCAGTTGACTCCATTCGATAGTCGACAATTCGCTATTGTGGCCCAACGATTGTTACGTTGATCGTTGCTTATTGTATATACATACATATGTAAATACATATATACATATATACATTATCTATCTTTTTATCAATTTCAATTTTCATCTATTGCGCCAGTTAACTAAAGTCTCCAACCATTTAGCACCTGTTGAAGTGCTTTTTGTTTCCACTGAGTCTGAGTATTACATTTCCCAACATTTCCATATTCAAATACGATTTTGATTTTAAATTTCCGTTCTCACAGGCCAAAAGGTTAAAACGGACTTGGATTGGGTTCTGAAGTGCATCCACTTTAACAATATAAAAAAGAAATCCCAGCAATGGAAAATGTATTTTTTTTTCCTCGTTCCTCGTTTTTTCCACCCTCCCGCGGTGGCCGCCACCGCCCCTTCATCATGTTGTTCTTGTTGTTGTTATTGTTATTGTTGTTGCTGTTGCTGCCACTGCCACTCGACCAAAAATCGCAAGCCCATTAGAGCGTGTTTAATGTTATTTATTCATTAGGTTTAAGTGTGCGCGAAAAATAACAATTATAAAAAAAAGAAACCAAATCTATTTTATTTTCGTTTATGTTTTTTTTTTTCCTCTCTTTTTTTTTTATGGTTCGCATAGAAAAATTTTCTAAAGCCCGGGTCAGATTTCCCTATAAAAAGAATGAAAGAAGGAGAGAGAAAGAGAGTGCGAGAGGGAGTGAGAAGGGGAGAGAAAGAAAAAGGAAGTAACGATAATTGAGTGGCTGACTGGCTATACGATGAATGTTATATAAAAATACAAGTATTATAGGCACTCGTACTACTATAGAACATATTTTTTAGATTACACAAAAAGAACTAAGCATATTTTTTGGCGTTCTTGTTGTGCACAGCTGTTTTGTGTGTAGTGTTGCCAGAGGGGTTGGGCGAAATACAATAAATATGTTTTAGTTACATTTAAGCTTGATTGAACGGGGCACAGCTGCTAATAATAATCTTTAATTGTTTAATTATTATGAAAATCTATGTATATAATCGTAATTATGTACTTGTATTTTACATAATGCTTTTGAGGTGTTAAATACACAGATACGCAAACACACACACATACACACATAAACAGAGACTTCTAGGTGTGTGTGTGTATCGTTGTCAAAGATGTTGGGGCTAATTTTATGCCCCTCCAAGCAGAAACTGAGCTAAGCTCAGCCATCCAAACTAGCGAGAGCTCCAGCACTTGTTGGTCTTTCATTTAATTAGCCACAGCTGACAGTTTGCCAAAGAAAAGGCCCATACAAAAGAGCTGCGAGTGAGTCAAAGTCGAGACCCCAAAGTTGACACATGTGAGCTAGCTGTTGTTGTTGTTGTCGACAAGTTGAGTTAAATTTGCCGTCGGCAAATGTGTTAAAGTCACTGAAATTGGAGTTACAGAAACCACAGAGCAAAAAAAAAAAAAAAAAAATAGAGACGGAGAGAGGGAGTTAGAAGGTGGAAGAGCTAGTAAAAGAGTGAGAGCAAAAGAGAGGGAAGAAGGGAATGGGAGGGGACTCTTATGAGTTGGAGTTGAGTTGCCTTTTTGCCCACTTGAGTTGGCATACGGCCAGCTGGCATGGAAATGCTAAAGACCAACCCAACAAAGCTCAAGTCAAAGACACTGAAAGAAATTTCTAGTAAAAAAAAAAATGTAATATTGGTTAATAATGTAATTAGCAGAGCTACATATATCAAACCGTTTAACATCACAAATAAGATCATTATGTTTCCCATAAAATAAGAAATTAATCTTCTTCTTAGGCAGATCGTTTCAAGTGACCTGATATCTGTTGACTATTCCGTCCAAAGATTATTCCTTAAACGAATTAGCTACTTTTTACTACTCTTTAAGAAATTTGTAAAAAAAAGCTCATCAATTGTTTTCTTAAACTTAACAAACTTCATAAATTTTTCAGTCTTCGTTGAATAGATTTTTGATATTAGATTGATGCGGTAACAGATTTGTAAAACTATTTAAAAACAACTTCAATTGAGATCAGTTCAAAACAAAGCTTTTATATGCTTATATTTCTCTCAGTGCAATCATTCCAGTACCGGAACAGGCCGAACCACTTGACGCTGCTTCAATGGCTACAAAATGCAATACATAATGACATTTCACTTTGCAATTACAATTAAATATTGCGCGGGCATTTAAACGGCTTCAACTTTGCCACACAAAAAGAAGCGAAGAGCAAAAATCCTGCACTCGACAAAACATTTTCAAGGATTACTCAAAAAATGGAATAATTTTTTATAATATTTCTCTTCATTTTTTTTTTTTTGCAGCAATAAATCAAAATTGTGAGCGAGCGAGAAAAGTGCTGGGCAGTCAAGCATTAAAAATTAATTATGAAATTCTTTTTTGCTAAGGTATTTCTATGATTTATGTGTGTCGAGAGGAGTTGGTTTTCCTTGTCTAGGTAGTAGCAACTTCGACTCGTAAATTTGAGTTATTGGAAGAAGAAACATTGCGGTTCGAAGGAAATTACAAATACATGCACCCCATAGCCGGAAAATCGTCTACTCTACTGCATCTCTTGCCTCACCGCGTCCTCTCTCTATAGTCTGAACGAGCTGTTTGGTAGGCGCCAAATGTTTGCCAAACAAAGCGTAAATTATGAAAATTATGAATTGCCCTTTTTTTTTTTTTGTTGTGTTTTTGTATTTTTTGTATCGAGAAGAATATAAAGCATTTTTATGTCCCAAGTACACCAATGACATCTTTATTAGTTTCCACACTAGTGAATCGAGCGGTAGGCGAGAAAGGGAAAAGTGTCAAAAAATGTATAATGAATTATGATGAATTGCTTTTCCTATCGCCCAGAAGAAAAGAAACGCGAAAAGAATAAAGATAATACAGAAGAAGGCATAACAAAAGCCAATTAAAAAAAAAAAACTCAAGTTTAACTTAAGACCAAAGAAGAGAAGAAAATTCAAGTTTTGACACCTTCAATAAACTTAATCAGCCAATGCCCATACATATGCATATGTATGTATGTATGTATATATGTACATACATATATAAAGGGTGCTCCGAAATTTAAATGATAAAGATCTCAGTCAGACAATATATGGAATAGAAAGAGTTATCCATTAATTTCACATCATGACGGAGTATCTACTTCTTTAGTGAGAATAAAATTTTTAATTAAATTTGTAAATCGGTAAAGAAAATTCTTTGGATTTTATACATATATTTTTTTACAATTGAAAAAAAAAATTTGCATTGTTGCTGCCGCAGCTAATTGAAAATAAAGTCGCTAATCTTTTGGTAAATTTTAGGACACCCTATAAAATCGTTTACTTCAGGCCACTTCAGAACTCAAGGATTGTCAAAGATTGTAAAGCAAAGCCACTTAAAATTTTCAAAAGACCGCCTGCTGTGATCTTAACTGGATTCACTCACATCAGTAGCCCCCCGCATACGCGCAGTAGCACAACCGATCACACTCGCAACACACACACACACATACATAGACACACACACACACTTATACCCAGAAAGATATAGTTTGAAATTTGAATTTGACAGGCGGCCATTTTTTGCTGACACTGACATATATTTTTGTTGTTTCTTTGAAAGGGCTTTTAAGCCGCAGTTGTTGTTGTTTTTTTTATACGTTTTTTTTTTTCCTCTTTTTCTTGACATTAATTGTATAAATTCCTAGGGACACAATTCAAATTCATTTTAAAAACACAATTGCTACGAAATTAAAAAGTCAACCAGCCAACAACCAATGAGCCAAGTGAAGTTTGAAGTTTGGTTTCATTTCGTTTCGTTTCGTTTTGAAGTGGCACGTGCTTTTGTGTCTCTAGGTGAAACCGTTGCTCGCATTTGTCTCCAAGAGAAAGGTTTTTCTTTACAAAAAAGAAAAAAAAAATCTGTAAAAAACAAATAAGTCTGTGACAATGTAACCAAATGCCTCGAAAGATTGATCGTGCGCCGCCATTTTGTATGCTCCCCCAACCCCAAACAAAAAAAAAAAAAAAAGAAACAAACTACAAAGTGAGAGAGATAAACCCTTCATAAGAGCCGATTATACTTAAGTCTCAATATCTTTGCATAAACCGATTTCTTCAAATAAAAGTTTTTCTGCCAACAATAACTAGTTAATCCACTATTTAATTCAGGAAACTAACTAAAGTAACTAAATTTCAAATGCTAATCAGGCTAATTTGTTATATAAAATTACATTTAAAACAAATTACACTTTTCTCCAACAATCCTAATTAAATATAGTGAGATATAAATCTGGTTACAGTTGCATTTTTATTTTTTAACTTATTGGCAAACAATTTTCTATTTATAAAAAACATTTAATTAATGTTTTAGAGAGACGAATTGTAATTTATAATTTAACGAAGTGCAAATGATGAGTGTGCTTGGTTACCTGTAGATACGCATATTAACATGAATATCCAATTAAAATATTTCGCCATGATTTTATATACATACATAGAAAAGAAAAATACATTTCCCATTTGGCATTCTCCATTGCCTTTTCCATCCATATTCCATATCCATGTACACACACTTTTCCAAATGCCTAACCCAAAGCTAGCGCCAGCATTTGGCGCAATTAGAAGGCCGTTGAACAATGCAATGAGAACAAAAACCTAAAGCGCAGATATATCAGGAAGTTCTCACATATTCACATGTCCTTCCTGGTTGCTGGTTGTTGGTTTATTCGTCGCTCTGCTGGGAATCCTGTGGGCTTGGGCTGTAATTAATTTACGCCACTTGACTTTTGGATACGTTTGGCAACAACCATGGCCCAGGACAATGAATCTATGAATGTTTGTATGTCTGTGTTTGCGTGTGTGTGTGTGTGTGTAAGTAAGTGTCGTGTCTATGTCTGTGTATTGGAAGAGAGGATGGCGCCAAGCGGAAAGGAAAACGGAAATGCTAAATGCCAAAGCATGTGGAAACATTTGCCAATGTTTGTAGAAAGGATAATACCGACGATAATTAAAAGCCTAGCTGGGCTAGCGACTGGTTAAGCTTTGCCGCACTGTGAAGGTTCTCGAGAGGTGAATTTTTTACGCGCCACTCGTTGTGCTAATTGAATATTTGCCAGATGGACGAGTCCTGGATCTACATTTGTATGAACTAGACAAGGACTTGCAATCATTTAGCATCATGCGCTGCATTTAACCCAAAAAAAAAAAAAAAAGAAAAAAAAAAACAGAAAGAAAAACAATTGTAGAGAAAGGAAGATGTATGTATACAGAGAGCACATCTGTTCATCAATTCAGTATCTACAAGTGGCTTAAAGCCTCTTGTCACTCTAGTTTTAACCAACGCTAAATGCTCCATTGTCTCAAAGGACCAGTACACAATAATAAAGGACCTCCCAATATGACTTTATGCGGTGCGCCGGAATTTGTCTCTCAATTGTTATTCTAGTAACAGCAAAGCAAAACAATTCTTTAACGCAAAATTAAATTTTTAAATACGCAATTGTCCTTTTTGGACGATTGTCCTGTTTTGTCCTGTTCTGCCACTGTCTTTTGAAGCGCACCGCTTGCTACAAAAATATTCGACAAGGAGACAATTGTCCTGACATCAGGCCACGGGACACAGGAACTCTCTTTCTCTCTCTCTATCTCTCTCTTTGTCTCTCTGTCTGGCTGTCTGTTTGCCTTTCTATGCCTATCACTGTATCGTTTCTTTTCTCCTTTTGTTATTAGGGACCTCTCTCTTACCCTCCTAGCGCTATGTCTGTAAATGCGCGCTGTGTCTTTTGGCCAACAAATTAGCATTTTTCGTTCAAGTTTTTCTCTAGAAGCCATGCCATAAGGCTTTTCAAGAATTGAACGACTACGGGCGGCATTGGCAATGGTATAGACCCACCGCAAGGCAGAAAGCAAAGACCATAAAACGGTTTTGGAAAACAAAAACGAGACGAAGACGAGAGTCAGGGCAATAAAAGTCTTAAAGCGAGAATCGCGTGCCTTGCAGCAATATTTGCATTTGCCTTCTCGATCCTCAATCCATCCGCATCTTCATCCACATCCACATCCACATTCATATCCACATACAGCCAAAAGAGCCATGACCGTGTGTGTAACTGTGTTTTGGCGAGGTGTGATTTATAACGTTTGTAAAAATATGACAGACTTGTCATATAAATTTTCATATTGTTAGCATACCAAAAGAGGCGCAAGAAAACATCTTTTGAGTAGCGCTTTTCGTTCACTTCGTCTTAGCCTGGTCAATGATGCAACGCCGACGGCATTGGTATTCCCATTCCCATTCCCATTGCCAATGCCAATGCAGAAGGATGATCATCAACAACAGCATCATAATCATCATCATCATCATCATCATCATCATCATCGTCATTCGAATGTTCCCTTTGTTCATTTAACAGCTGCACGTGCTTCTCGTTTAGTTTACTCCTTAACCTCCTACTCCTATTCCATTTTCCCAATCCTACTCCCACTCCAGCATGCTGTTGAAATAATTTAGCACTTCCAAGCATAAAAATATTTTCAATTTCTTCTGTTTTAGTTACCTGTATTAACTAGCTAACTAACTAAAAAGAAATCTCCACAAAAAGAAAGAGAAATACTCAACGTATTCAGGAAGCCATTGGCAAACCTACAGATAAATTTATTTTACGATCCAAACAGTGCTAAAAACAAAAGAAAAAAAAATTAAAAAACCCCATAACATTTCACTAATAAAAATATTGTATAGGCATAAAAAGTGTTAAAACGTTTGGTTTTTTATACGCTTAAATGAAATTGAACTATTGGATAATGATTTATGTATCATGACTTCACAGTTAGTTGGTTTGATTACTCAAGTGCTCGCAAGTTGCTATGATTTTAATCATAGAAAAAACATTTCATTCCATGAGAGACTAAAATAGCAATAAACAACAAAAAAAAACCAGTTGAATTAAAAAAGTTAGTGTCTAAAAAATTAAAAAAAAAAAAAAATATAAATAGAGAAGATGGTTAAGTATTCGCTTTTAATTCATATTGATTCCAAACTGTTAGAGATTTATCTACAAAGACTGTGTATTCAAACTAAATATAATACTTATAGTCATAAGTAGTACTTGAAAAATACAAGTATAATCCCTGATCTAATAATAAAAAAAAAAACTTCGTCTCCCTATCTCTTTTTCCCTTCCATTCTTCTCGATAAACTTTGAATACAATTCTCCAGCATTCTTTGGAACAACAGGATATGCCCTAATGCAGGTCCTCTCACATATTCTTTATGCGTATATTTTCCCCTTATGTATGTATGTATATTGTATGTACTTATAACCAAAAACTGTCTCATAATAGAAGAGTAATTAACACAAATCGCAAATTATAACAATCCCATGCCTACATTTATCCAAGGGTCTGTTGTGTGTGTCTATACCCCTCCTTGCTCCCGCTTCCCATTGATGGTCTCTTTAGCCAGCATAGAAAGAGGAAAAAAAAAAAAACACAACATTGATATAAAAACTTTGTTATTTTTGTCCATGTTTTGTTCGCCCCTTTTTTCTTAGTTTTTTTTGTTTCATTTTATATTTTTTTTTTCTCTCTCTCTGTATAGTGAATGGCCATTTATCATAGGAACTATGACGGGCCATTTGCTACACACACAAACACACACACATACACACACACACACACACAGGAAGTGATCATCCTTTAGGCAAAATGTAGCCAGTTTTACCATAACTCGCATACATATATCTATTTAATGTCATCTTTCTTGCTGAGAACGAGCTTTGACCGCAGTTGCCGCACATTTGAACCCAAATTACTCGAGATAAATGTATACTTAATTTGCAGTGCGCGGACTTTGAGTGGTGGTATCAAAATAATAATCAATGCTCCATTATCCTTTCAGCGAAAGGACTGCTGAAGCACAGCCGTGAAGATTATAAGCGACACCCTTTTTATTCCCCTCTACCTTTTCTCTCGCTCTCTGCCTCACTCTGCCTCACTCTTTGCTTGCTCCTTTCGAGCTCTTCCTTCTTTTAACGTATGCAAATTCCAGTTGAACTGGTTTTTTGCTGCCTTCGTCCTTTGGCTCTGTGCGAAAATTTGGACATGTTACGTGTTTGCCAAAGTTAAATAGCTGCTTGCTTGAGGGCAAAGGTTAAACAAGGATTTTGGCATGTTCTTTTGCCCCTCCAACAACTACCGTATCTCTCTCCCTCTCTCTCTCTCTCTCGCCCTTCTTTTTTATCCCCCTTCTCGTTTCAACATTCTGTTGCCAATCAGAAAGAAAAATAAAAACGCTTCTTTTGGTTTTTCTAATACAAATCCAATTTGATTTGCTTTCAGTTTTGGGGATATCAAGACAGGTAGGTAGATAGATAAATAGATCGATAGATGGGTAGGCGTCATCTTCACGATGATCATGATCATTATACAAATAAGCAGATATATGTATGTATATAGATATGAATATATGCAGCTAGAAATCAAGTTCGATCGCAACAAAGGCAACCTGAGACATTAAAACAAAAGTAAATCACAGCTTAGCGTCAAAAGATGTTAATTTTATGGGGCCCTCGGCTACCTTTTTATTTTCAGTTTCTTTTTCTTTTTTTTTTATTTTTGTGTATATTTATTTTTACTTCTTATTGGGTTTTCGAAAGGGGCGCGGCTCAACACATAAAAATAAAAACCACTCGCACATTTCGTAAGTTCATTTGGATTCCAACAACAAACCAACAATAACAACAACAGCATCAACAAAAAAAAAAAAAAAAATGCCTGAAAGAAACATGCGTAACGGTCAGCCCATCCCGCATACAAATTTGGTCTCTTTTTTGTCACAAAAAAAAAAAAAAATCAAAATTCAATGCCAAAAAAAAAATAGAAAAAAGAAAACAATCATTAGCATGATTTCAATCAGAGTATTGATGATCAAACTACCAGCATTTGGCTAGTTTTTTACGATTAGTGGCAGGATAATAATATTAATAATGATAATGATGCCAATGCGGATGCGTATGGGAAGAAAATATATAGCCAAACTTGGCCAGCAATTGGAATTGCAATTACAACAATCGAATCCGATGCTATGTCTGACTCAATCATGATCCCATAATCATCAGCTAATTAATACTAATGATTCTTCGTTTGCTTAGCACATATGCCAAGAGAACTCTGGGAATCAACCGAAAACTGATAGCAGTTCGCTCTATTATTATATAGCCTATAAATTTATTCCCACCAATACTATTGAAATACAAATTGAATGATGTTAAAAAGTTAGGAAAGTATTCAATTAATGTAAAGTAAATATCTCCTGATTTTCTAATCATATTTTTAATAGCCAATACTCGTTTTGTACTACTCATCATCATCATCATCATCATAATCATCAAGATGATGGAATTCTCATACAGAACACCCTTTTTGGCCTGCCTCATTGACACTGTTTGGGCCGGTTTTGGGCCAGCAGTCATTGCTTCATGTAGGAGTGATTGTGAGGCGTATTGCTTGTAGCCTAAGGCTATTAGGCAAAATGAAAGAAGGAATGTGACCTTTTGGATTGGGTGGGCTACCTTCGCGCGACCAGTATCGCGATCATAAAGTACTTCTCCCACCCACAGCCACACACACACACACACACACACACACGCACATACACGTACGTAAACTAAGCCCTTGTGGTCCTAAGTAGAAACAGACATTGCATAGTCTAGATTGCAGGCATTTTTGGGTATTTCCCATATGCAAGGACGCGTGTCCTTAACTACAAAAGCTAAATGCTTGGCCCTATCTATTGTTTATCCTAATGCTAATGCCTTGGCAGTCCTTCTATTTCTTGTTCGTTGTTCGTTGTTCTTGGCCTGTTTGGCCTTATTAGAGAAGCATTTATTGGGCATTGGGCAAAAAGGAAATTCCAAAATTTTTAACCCAATCCCAACTTCCGAGAAGTTGCAACAGTTTATAAGTAAATTGTTGTATAGCAAATGACGATTAGCGTGCCTTGTGATTTCTATTTTCTTGTCAAAATTCATTTGAAATTTCACACTTTTATGTTAATGTTCCCGTTCGATGGGCCAACTGTTTTTTTCAATTGTTCTTGCCTGTGTCCTACATACACACACACACACACACACAGGCATACACTATTATACTAAATATCGCTCCATATCCACTATTCTACTATCCTCTGCCGTTGTGTATCGATAAGGACCGGCAATTTGATATCCTGGCAAACATAATCTTTGAACTCTCTCGCCCCCTGTCCAGAGAGACATTAGACAATAAGCGAGAGAGAGAGAGAGAGAGATAGATAGATAGATAGATAGATACAAAAGTGAAAAACGCAATACAAAAACATTGGGAAACAATTGAAATTGTTGAAACATAAGTAAATCCCCCCTCCCCCCACTCTAACTCCCAACCACTTCTACAGAGTCCTCATATATCCTGCGCAATATGTGTAACTCTTATTGTTATTTGTTGTATTCACGATTCGTTATTGTTGCCGCCCTTTTGTTGTTGCTGGGTGTCCTCTCAGTCATCATCATCATCATCGCATCGTTTTTGCTTTGTTAGCGCTTTTTATTCCTTGGCATTATTACGTCTGATATTTCCTTTATATATGTACAATATATACATACATATGTATATATACAAACATATTGAGAGTACAGAGAATGGATAATTGAATGGCATTAATTTTATATATTTTTGTGTATATGTTATGTTTGTGGAGCAACAACTAAATGCGCATTATGACAGCATTTGCCTTGGGTTAATTGACAATATATCTGGCTGCTGCCCCCACCTCAATTATACACTGACAAAAAAGTACTGTTACTCATCTATACAAGAGGATTATTTAGATAAAATAATTAACATTTTTTCTAATTTTAGGATAAGTATTCAAAATCTTATGCTCTTCAGATCAAAATGTTAAGATATATCTTTACATCTTTCTCGATAAAAAGTTCTCCAGGTCCTCTATAATATATATATTATTTAAACCATTTAATTATATCAACAATTTTTGAGTTTTTCTCATGATAAAATCATATAAGTTTTAAAGAAACCATCTCAAACGATCTATAAAATATATATTTCATATCCATATCATATTTCGTTTATTATATTTCAGCAATTTGGGTAAACTGTTGTTTTGTTTTTCGGTGTAGCACAATGAAGCACAACTGTACCTCCCCCCTAAAACAATTGTCACTTTTCTCATACGCCTATAGCTTAGCCCAGTTCCAGTTCCAGTACCGGGGTCAGGATTCGATTCTCTCTTTCTCTCTGTCTCTGTGTCCCTGTGTATTTGAGTGATCTAATCTGACATTTGGCAGACAAAATCAATGCTTCGTTGCACAGATTCAGATATTTTCCAATAAACAAATTTGCACATGGAATAGATATAGAGCCAGATACTTTATACTGTGGCAGAGATTAGCGTTTTACGCTCGTTTGAATTTTCATTATACTAAGCTTCGGATTTAAAATTTCCCATTGTTTTGCAATTGAAGAGGGGTTGCGGCAACATTTTTAGGGTCAAGCACGATGAGGAGTAGAAGGTGCTGCACACGACAAGGGGAGGGTGTGCGCGTACGCAATGTTGCAACATCTTATCGATATTTTATTTTATTTTATTTTATTTTTTTTTTTAGGTTGAACCTAGAGCCCATCAAAATGTAACTGCCAAATGGAAATGTTTCAAAATGTGCTCGACAGCAGCACTTGCCTTCGGACCAAATACAAAAAAAAAAAAAAAAAGAGCAGAAGAATGAAGAGAAAACGATACAGATACAAATACAAAAAAAAAAAGAAGCAGAGGAAACGACTATTTAGTGAATTGTCATGCTGCTAAACCGGCTCAAGACAATAAAACATTTTTAGAGACCAGTCCATTTGGTCATATGTATGTACATATGCATATCCGTATGTATATATATCTCTCTCTCTATATATATATGTATATGCATGCTTAACCGAAACGATCCTGGCTAGACAGTGTGTCGCCGCCTGCGCTCCAGGGCACTCCATTGACCGAAATGCATGTGTAGTGCAGTGAAACATTTAAAAGAAAATAGATTATGGCATGAATGAAATAAAATTTCAGAATGATCAGCAATTCTATACTAATCTAACAGAAACACAGACTGAAAGAGAGAGAGAAAGAGACCATAAGGGCAACTGTTTGTCTGTTTGTCTGTTCGTTTGTTCGTTTGTTTCATTTGTCGTTTTCCCATTGTCTACGCACTGATCTTGCCAGACATGCTGGCGACCAAGAACCAAGTCGAAGTCGGCAGGTAGTTCCCCTTCTATTATTTTTTGCTCGAAAGGAAGTTCATGTGGCTCTATGGCCATTGTCCCTTCATATACACCAGGAGTGTCAGACAAAGCTAGACCGTATTTGTGTGTGTGTGAGGGAGAAAGAGTATAGTTTATGTGTCTGGGACCATTGTTGGGCCACGCTTTTCGTAGAACAGTGTGTGACAGACAAAACACTGGAACGAACAGTGGTAGAAATGAAAGAAGAATAAGAGACAAAAACTTAGACAACGACAAAGACAACGGCCCGACTTTTCCCTTCATACAAAATGCATTTTCTTCTTTTCCCATTATGTGATTATATCCATTTATATTTATATGCTTTTATATATTATGTTGCTGCTTATTAATGTGGAAATGCCTCTCCAAATTGGAGTGTCATTTGGTTTGATAGGCAGCCGGCAAACCAACCCATACCAAGCGAACTCAAGGCAAGGGTGGGCAAGGCAATTGGGTATGGGCATGGCCATGGCCATGGCCATGTCCATGACCATCTATGTCTCCATCTCCAACACCATTTCCATGACCATTCAATGTGAAACATTGACAAACATTTGACAAAGATCCAAGATCTAATGCAAGAGTATAAAGAATGAACAATATATTTTAACCGAATTATGTATCGGGGTAGAACGAACGCTAAATGGAAGCCAAAAGAATGGGAATGATCCACAAAAGTGTGAAACGAAACTAAATCAATAACAAAAGATCCAAATTGTGTGGTACTTTTGAAGAGTTGTCAGTTGTTTCTATTCTTTAAACCGACATGGCAAAAAATTGCTTTTAATAAAAATCAGGCAATTATTTAATACAATTTTAGAATCACAAAATAAAGTTCACGTTGTGACTGAACTGTCTCACGATAGTTTCTAAATGGTCAATTGAGTTAATAAGAAATTTACCAGAATTAATCTTTAGCTCGATTCATTTTTATAAGAAATTTATTATTTAATCGTTATTTTAAGAAAAGGAAATGTACGATGTGAATAGTTAGTAGTTAAAGAGTATTTCAGCATTATAGGGCTTAGTTGGTTTAATTGGACTTGTTCTAACATCACAAAATACAAGGTAATTCCTTTTGCTGATAAAGAATATACAATTTAATGAAGAATTCTATATGCCACTATAATCCAATTTTATTGCGATTAAATGAGATTTCAAATCTCAGACAACCAACCATAAATTTTAAATAAAAAATTACTTCAAATCTTTAAATATTTTCAAATTTAAGTGTTTAATATTGATATAGATAGAACTAAAATATAATAAAAAAGATGCAGCAGCATTTTCTCGTTTTTCTTTGGTATACGCCCTCAGATTTTAAGTATAGAGGATAAAGTCTAACAAATTCTTTAGCCATTATAATACAAAGATCATGATCAGATCAATGGTATTATAAAAATGTTCCCTCTCTCTTTCCCCCCCTTTGCCATAAGTGTTGGCTGTTGGCCTGTATGCAATAATCCCATAATATTAATGACTGGCAGTTACAGACGAAATGCATCCACATTGAAAATCTTTTATGTACTTGCTTATATACATACATACATATATGACACCCACATGCATCTTGTGTGTGTGTGTGTGGAAAGGTGCACCCCCGAGATACCGAACCGGGCCAGACAGTCTGTCGCCATGATCGACCATGATCGTGTTCTGACCAAAAAGAAGACAGGAAAAATAATGGGAAAGAGAAAAGAAAAAAAAAAGTAGCTGAGCAGACATAACAACACGCACAATGAGAGCGGGACAAAAGACTGAAAGAGGATCACTTACATACAGTAAAAAGGAGAAAGAACGAAATAACAGGGCACACAAACACATATACAGGGTGGGGAACAATGGCCAAAAACCTCCTACACACACACACACACATAGACACACACTCGTTGGTTCTCCTTCTACTTTGGTCGAGAGTCGACCGACCGGTTGATCGCCCGTGCCTTGGGCATTTGACTTTTGTTGTGCGTTTCACTTTATTTT
The DNA here is from genome assembly GCA_037075365.1 of Drosophila emarginata. Lineage (NCBI taxonomy): Eukaryota > Metazoa > Arthropoda > Insecta > Diptera > Drosophilidae > Drosophila > Drosophila emarginata. The sequence continues at coordinate 3,619,932 of JBAMCD010000296.1, forward strand.
CATTTGTTTTGGGAATTTCCCAAATAAAAGGTAGTTAAAGCCAAGACAATGCCAACAAAACAGGTAGGTCCCGCAATCAAATATACTAAAAGTAGGTACAGTCAGGATCGTTCTATAGGATGACAACGATGACATTGCCAAAAACAAAACATAAAAGATATAAATATACATATATACACCTGAGCTGTACGGTGACAACTACAACACACGGAGTTTCCCAGGCTCGGATCTTGGCTCTTAACTCAGTGCACAGCTGGTGCAAAACAACAAACAGACAGACAGACTGTCGGACAGAGACAGGAAGGAGTAAGTAAGCCGTTGTCTAAGCCGGCTTTTACTTATCAGCATCAGCCAAGCGATTTTAAGCCGAGGACTTAGCTAGTTAGCCATGGGCAGATTTAAATGACCGCAGCTCAGCGGCGATTTGTATAATTAGAAGCCGCATGCAAATTGTGGGAATTTCTACCACAAAAAAAAAAAAAATAAGAAATAAAAACAATTTCAAGCTTTGTGGAAACGATGGAGGGGCGTATCTCTTTGATATAAATTTCACACGACTTAATAAAAAAGAAAAGTGTTTATTGTTGATTAAATGTCCGATGTATCTAATGACATTTAAAGAAAAGAAATATTCTTATATTATAGTAGCATAAATCATAGATTATATATACATATATAAACCATAAAAATAGGGATACGAAAGTTATTACTTCCAAAAGATCACAATATATTCTTTTTCTTTCGTTTTAGTTAGTTATTTAAAATATCATTGATAAAAATTAACTACTAGTTGAAGCATTTAGTGTAGGGATAGCAAGGTGAAACATTTCATATACATTACATTTCTTTTAACTTGAAGATTCAATGTTTCAGTTAACATCATTTATTCTTAGTAAAGGCCTACCAAAATTGAGGTATATCAAGGTGACACGCCTTCTATTATATAAATATATACATATGTATATGTGCATATATACTAGAACTAATGTGTGTGACTCTATTCAATGACAATTTGTTTCATCTTTCTCTTTTTTTTCAGCTAGGTTTGAAAAATTATTTATGAACTGACAACAAGGAAACGCGAAATTATTTCCAGAACCCTAGAAAATGTCAAGCAAAATTAAAGGATTTTTTCACCAAATTCGTATTCGTTAGGCAATCGATTGTAAGGCAAAAATAATCAAAGAGGAAGGGGGAAGGGCTGAATTGAAACCCTTTTCTATTTTTGTTTTCGCCGTCAAGAAATCAATGCGACCGCGCGACCTTCCAGGGCAAACCCCTGTGTGAAAGGTCTTTGCAAATTGCGCGATCTCACCTGCGCAGTTGACAGAAAAAAAAAAGAAAAATAAAAGAAATCGAAAGAAAGAAAGAAAAAAAAACAGATCATTGCTTAAAAGCAGAAAGGAGAGGTAAAAGGGGTCACGCACATTTTTGGCATTTTCTCAAAGGGGTTGCGCCATTGGGTTTTCAACTTGATTGAGTTTTTGCGATCATTTGAACTACCTCCCTCCCTCCCTTCCCTTCCCTCCTGCCTTCCTTCCTTCCTTGTGTGGTATCTCTCTCATCAGTGATTGCTTCAGTTCAGTTCGATTCGGTTCAAAAGGTGCAAAATAATTGAACTCGAAGAAGGTTGTGAACAAAAAATTTGCAAGCATGTAATTGTCAGGGATTGACAAAGGTCGCAATGAAAATCGCAAGAACGGAAGAGTTGCAATTGAATTTAACTCTTTTGTTGTTTATTTATTGGTCTCAGTGTGGGACTGAGATGGGAAACGAAAAGAAAAAAAAAAAAAAAAAAAAGAGAGCAACAAAGTAGAACATTTGCCTAAGCAGAAGAAGGGTTTGATTTTCATTTCCATTTCGAATTCTTTTCTTTCCGATTTTCTGATTTTCTTTTTCTTTTTGCATTTTATATTGAACAATGGGAAACGTGATTGCAATAACATGCAAAAAAACATCAAGAAAAATGGCGCCAAAATTGAAATAATTATAAGATCCACAAAAGTGAAAGTGAGCCATATGAATGGAGAACTTAATTATGGGAATGAATTGGATTGATTATGATTTTAATAACGATCTGGGAATCAGCAGTAAATACAGGATTAATGCAAATTGCCAAATCCATATCGAATGCCATTCCCGATACCAATGAATCATTTTGAAATTGACTTATCTGCATATGAATCAAAAATAACTGACTCATAGATACATGACGATATTATATATAGATTTTGGAAATTTAATTTCGTTTTATTTGTTCCCCAAAATGGATCACCATTTGAAATCAAAAAAAAAAAAAAATCATTTTAAAGGATTGTTGAAATGAACATCCAGTTAAATATAAATTTTTGACATTCTTGTCAAAGATCATGCTGATCATACTAATTTATGATCATTTAAAATGCCTTTAGCGGTTTTCTCTATTGATCTACATATTGCCTAAAGCCCCCCGGAAAAAAGAAGAATGATCAATGAAATGGCAAACAATAAAAAAAGATCATCACAGGCACATTGCTACCAAAATGACTAACGCAATCACTTGAGATCACTATCAAGATGATTAGGGGAGGGGAAATGAGGGGAGCAGGGGCACTGGCAAGGGCAAGGGCAGAGCTAACTAATACAATTCGATAAAGTATCAATTTACATTTGCAAAATCGAATGAACTATTCAAAACCAATCAAGTGTGTGTTTGTCCGGGATATCTGAGTATGCAAATCAATATATGAATGGATATACATATATATGTATATATAGAGCTATATCGGCGTTATACAATGATACAATTTTGTTGCTCAAACAAAAAAGGAAATTGCAACCGTGGCGAAAAAGGAGCAACAACCCTATATACATACATACATACATACATACATATGTATATCTCGCTATCCCCTAATGTGACGATCGTGCGACATTTGAAGATTGCCTTTTGCCAAAAGAAAATAATAATAATAAAGAAAGGAAGGAAAATGGCAAGGAAAGGTCTTCAGACAATTGGCCCGTTCGCATTTGCATGCATTTCAAATTCATTGACATTTTTGTGTCAACTGTTTGTTGATTTTTAATTTATATTTCGATTTCGATTTTTTGCGCTGATCTTGAAACATGGCAGCATCAGCAGGAGCGGAGCAGCTGTGCAATTTTTCTTTTAGTTTTTCTTCTTTTTTTTTGCATTTGTATTGCGGTTTTTTGCTTGGAGTGCCATCAACTATCAAAGTGTCATCCATCATTTTGATGGGTAAGTTGGGTTTACTTTATGCTGATGTTTACATGTTAGGCCTTCTCCACAAGAGCAAGAAAATAATGAAGAGGAGATGAACAGGAGAAGGAGGAGGACGAAGGAAAAGTCACACGCAACAATTGCAAGAAGCAGAAGCAAAAGCCAGTCCTCTGGCTCCTCTTTTGCCATCTCAGTAATTGAATCTTTTATCCTTAGCTCGAGATCAGCCCTGGGTAAACGCCTTTGCATTTACATTTGCATTCTCCTTTTTGCACATGGAATATAAAAAAAAAAAAAAAAAAACACGTGTGGGTAGATCGTAATAAAAAGTCCAACTTAATGGGGACAACAGAATGAGCAATTTTCCACTTAGCCCAGCCATGAAATTGTTGCCAAATCTTCTACCAGCCCATTAGCATCACTGGCTTCTCTCTCTCTCTCTCTCTCTCTCTCTCTCACTCTGTCTGTCTGTCTCTATCTATCTTTCTACTCCTCGAACTAATCAACTGTCAGAGGAAATAACTCAATTAACTTTATCTTTTACCAAGAATTTCAAATGCAACTGAGTGGCAACTGTCAAAATGCAGTTTCAAATCGAAATTCAACGAATTTCTCTGATATTAAGAGTGAGAGCGGGAGCAAGAGATAGGGGTAGGGGGAGATGAAAACAATATGAAAATGCATTTCTCAAGACAACAGACTGAAGCAAATAAAAAAGAAAAAAAAAAAAAAAACAACAACGAAGAGATCTCCAGCCATTGATCCAGCCTCTTATAAAGTGGCGACTGTCATTCCGAACCGCGACACACGATGACTTTGTAGGAAATGCGTTTCGAGTGCGAGTGCCAGTGGAGTAGAGTAGAGTGGAGAGCACATCTCCATCTTTTGACTCCATACTCCTCCTCCTCGTCCTCCTTCTCCTCATCCTCCTTATTGTCGTTGTCGTCGTCGTCATCGTCGTAATGGTACAAACAGCCACAGCTGGTGGTTCCGATTGTGACTGTGACTGTGGTTCCACTCTGTCTGGCTTTGGCCAGACCAAACGGCGACTTAAACTCGGCAGCGGGCAGGAGAAGACAGGCCTTGGTTAAGCTAGGGGCAACGGTGTAGAGTTATGGGGGAGGGGGGTTGAAGTGTCTCTTACTTTATTTTATTTTTTATTTCACTTTTTGGTTTTTTTGTTGGTGCTTGCCTCGCATTAAAAGGCAGCACACAGCCAGGCACCAATCAATATCCAATAATCAATAGAGCAACAACATTTTCATTTCTCTTGTAGCACATCGATCTATATCTTATATCTACTCATATATATGTATATATGTATATCTGTAAATGTATCTGTATCTGCATATGACAAAAGCGCATCCAAACTTGTTAGTGTATGTGGCATGAACAAACAATAATAACAACACAAGCGCGGCCCCAACAACAGTCCCAACCAACAATAATAACAATGACGATGCCGCAAAAATCATTCTTATGAAGGCCTCCAGAAGAAGAATCGAACCTAATGAGTTGGAGAGTGTACAGATACACAGCGGCAAGGAGACCGATCAGTTCAGTTCAGTTAAGATCAGATCAGATCAGACCGGTTTCTCCCGAATGACTCTGATTCTGTCATTACTGTGGAACAAATTGTATAAATATCTATGTAAAAAACCATATAAATAGATTTCATAATTTAAATGTTTGACAATCAAATGGGTCAAAAAATGGCTAAAACGATTTAAACTAGAAGATGACTTAAATAGACGACTTAATTACATCCACAATTGATTGGCTGATAATTAAAAGTAATTACGAATAAAACATTAAACTAATCTTAAATCTCATATTTATTATAGATCGTATCTATTCAGATCTTCGTTCTAATGACTCTTGCTAAACAACAATCAATAATCAATTGTTTTTGTACCACTGTGACCACGATATTCTTGCTATACACAGGGTCTGATTGAATCCACTATTTATGCGCTTAAGGTTAATCAAAGCGCGTTCTTGCGATGCTTTACACTTTGGACATGGAGACAGAGCGGCAATGAGACAGAAACACAGATGAAGATTGGAGGGGTAGCATAAGGGGACGGCGGTGAAGGGCGGGAAAGGTAGTAAGAGACAAAATGACTGGAAGATAGAAACGGAAGGCATATAGGCATCAGGCATCAGGGAGCAGAGGCAACTCAGAAACAATTGGAATTTCGGTCGTGTCATAAATGCCATAAGAATATGGCCAAAGGATATATGAGTGTGTGCGTGTGTGTGTGTGTGTGTTTTCAGTTCAGTTCAGTTCAGTTGGAGTCCAGTGCCATCCATAAATAATAAAATTTTATGTGTTTCGCGCGGGATTAACTAAAAATGTGTAAAAAGAAACAAAAACCGAATTCTCTTCTCTGGCACCATGGGGCGCCAAGCGATTGTCCAGACTCAACGGCCTGTTTGTTCTTATTAAGAAGACCGCTGCAGCGGTGGTGGTGGTGGCGGTGGTGGTGGCGGCAGCGGCGGTGGCAAACGAAAAAAATCTAAAATATTTTAATGAAAAAATTCCCAAAAGGTAAGAATCTCTTGCTCTGATCGAGAATTTATGCCAAGTGAAATATGGATATATGCACTTATATATGTATGTACATATGTATGTATATGCAAATGTATATACATATGTATATGTATGTATATGTATTTCACTCTTCTTTTACTGGTCTGCCACTTATTTATCACAACAAATCAGCGCGCGGCACCCACACAAAACCAATTCGACACGCGCCCATGGTGGTCAAAAGCTGGAACACTGGCCCTGTCCACGCGATCACTGCAATTAAGAGTTAAATCGGATCGGTTTGCCTGAGGATGAGAAAAAGAGCGAATGCAAGAGAAGAAGACAGATATAGGGGAGAACAACATAGAGAGAGAGAGAGAGAGAGAGAGGGAGAGAGAAAGAAAGAGAAAGGTGAGCTAGGGGAGTCGCGCGGAGGCAGCTTCTCTGTAACAAGGTGCTAAATCATTGGCACGACATTAACCCCAAGCTATGGCACACTTTATCAATGCAAAGAGAAAAAAAAAATACAACGTATTGGGGCGAAAAAAAAAACATGGGAAGTGGGGCGGGGAGGGTCACGAGAAAACGAGAGAATGTTGCGCCTATCAGCGCCAAAAAGGATAATGTCTGTCTGTGGCAACAACAAAACTCTGGGAGGCAGCTAATGAAAGCGAAATGGCTGAATTACGATGGCAAACAGCAACAATAACAACAACAATAACAAATATGCAACGCACACTGCAACATTCCGATAAAATATGGCAATAATATTATTTACAGTCTAACTAAATCACATTCATCTATATAATTTTGTCAGATTCTTTTTCCACAATAATTTAAATGAAGCAAAGTAATAAAAAGGAGATCGATTTGCTACATGTTTTTCTTATTTTCCTACGCTCCTTTGGGATTATCCTAGATTTTATATTTTCAAATTAATAATCAGATCTAAAAGATATTCTTCTATTTATTTTATATTTTACTTATAAATAAAATTGAATGCGAAATTTTTTAATAAGTAAGTATTCTTTAAGTATTTTCAATTATTTTACATAGGATTATTCTTAATATTTTATAACCACTGTGCCTGTGCCCGATCCACACCACAGTTTTTGGAAAAAGACAAGGTGAAAAAAAATGTGCAACCAATAAAAAACGAACTGCTAGAAAAGTGTGTAAAAATTGTTTCGTTTCGTTTGGATTTTTTATTCAATTTTTCTTTTCGTTTTTTCTGGCATTTTTTCCTCATGTCGGTCGGTTGTCCTGTTTGGCCATTTAATGGCCATTTGTAGTTCATATTGCAACTCACCAACACCAACACCAACAGCAACTCCAAGCAACCCCTTTGACAACGATTCCCCTCTCCCTATCCCCCTTAGTGCCATAGTCCTAGTCTTGTTGGCTAGTTCATTTGAGGCGTCATGGCAACTTGGGCGGTTGGCAACTTTGTCGTGGATTACAATTTATGGCGATAACGTTTAAATTCAAAACTGAATTTACCATTACTGATGTTGCCTGCATATCCACGGATCCAATCAGTAGTAATATTACATGGTAAAAATGAGTCAATTCCTTCCTCTCAATTCAAATACATTTTAAACTAAACTTCTTTTTTTATTTTTTGTAATTTTTTGTAATTTTGGTTTTTATTATTATTTTCATTTTTGTTTTTTTCTTGTTTTGTCAATGCCAAAAAGTGTATTTACAAGAAATTGGGTCAACAGCGTACCGAAATGATAATAATAATAATAATAATGATCAAAAAATAATCACAATAATGAGAGAGTGAGCGACAAACTAAGTACTCTAACAATGTCCCAGCACGAGAAAGCTTAAAAAAATATATCAAACAATGAAACAAACAGCAGCAACAGCAGCAGCAACAGCAGCGGCAACAACAACAACAACAACTGAAACCTGAAATGATATTCGCAATCAATCAAATATTGCTTAATAATTAAACAATTCAATAAAGTCAACAAAGGGAAGTAAATAGTTATAATAAGTGTGAGCATGTGGTAAGGAAAACGACAAATGACAGTGAAAGATAAAGAGAAAGAGAGCCGATCAATGTCGAAGTTTATATGCTCTTACACAATTATAAAGTCTTTTATAAATGAGAAGCAGATTTAAGTTAACAAAAACTGACATTAAAAAATGGTTATTGCCAACCGAACTGCATTTAGTATTTGTTCTTTAATTTTATTTATTTAATGATTCTTATATAAGGGCTGAAATTAGATTAAAACTTTCTTGTAAATAGGAAGTCCTGTCCCTGCCTCTGTTCTTATTCTTAGAATCAGACACTTTTACACTTACACAGTCGAGTGGCTCTTTTATTGTTATAATTTTTATTGCTTTAAGAGGAATGGGATCTTATTAAAATTTAAATATACAATCAAATCATAATTTTTCCATACATTCGAAAACTTTATCACATATTTGCGGCTTAAACTATATAACCTGCACATGTAACCGATAACTGATAAATATCGAATTATGTTTGAACAAAGCACCGCTATAACTATTTGGTATTAAGTTAGAACGGAATTGAATAGCATCCGCAAAACATTTGGGAAGTTGTAGAAATCAAAAGTTACCGCTAAGTAAGTGATAGAAGAGAAGTTGGTGAACGAACACGCAAACTCGTTATTTCTATATGATTTAAACAATCATACGGTATATACATATACAAACATATGTACATACATATATAGTTTTTCTTTTCTTTAGCCATATTACAACGTTAAAATGACAAATATTTGTTGTTTAGTTATTATTGAACGGCCACCACAAATCCGATTTGTGGGCTTTTGTCATTCGATTGGCTGCTTTGTGTTGCCTTTCTCTGCGTTCGCTTTTGTCACATTCGTTTCGCTACTCTTTCGGTCCGTTTCTGTTTTCTGTTTTATTCTTGTTTTTCTTTTTTCGGTTTTTTTTTTTTTTTTGTTGCAGTTGTTGACTGTTTTTTTTTTATTATTTTTTTTTTGCCTTTTGTTTGTGCCAAGAAATTTTTAATTATAAGCAACTTAACAAAAGCCAATTGTCATTGTAACTGTCCCCGGGGTTAAGCTCATTTATATAAAGTATAGAGTAGTGGTCCAGTCAGCGATTGATCGAGTGATTTTTGACAGTTCTAAAATTGTTATAGCGGATGGAATGGGGAAGCAAAAACATAACCGATATAAATAGGTGGGAAAATACTGCAAGAGCGTATCATTTAGAAAGTTTCAAAACCAAGAATTATTCAATGAAAGTTTTCTCATCTATTAACTAGAAAAATCACCTTTCTATAGCAAGAGTTATATGGACAAATAAGATAGATAACAGAAATAAAAATTGTCATATGGGAGAGTTCATGATATTGAATATGATTACATTCCAATAAATGATATATGTACATATGTAGTATATATATAAATATTATATGTATGATCAGCGTGGCATACGCAGATATCTGTAAATAAAATTGACCAAAAAAATCAATTGTTATATGGTTGTCAACTTAATTAACAAATCAATTATTATCCAACAAGTTAGTTGAACAAGTTTTGTAGAATCCTCCAGTTACCTCGCCCTCACTCCTTGCCTGCCTTCCCACTGTTATTCCTCATATTTTATGAATCAAATATTAATTTGTTAAACTTTCAACTCAGTTCAGAGAGAGAGAGAGAGAGAGAGAGAGAGAGAGAACGTAAAGTCTGAATATTAATTCACAGCAGTATGCCCATGGCCATTCCTCTCTACCCCTTTCACACCTCCTGCCGCATCTATTAACGATCTTACAGATACAAATTGCCTTTGCGCCGCATCTTTCAACACATTTGTCCTCGACACTGTGTCAGAGTGACAGAGAGAGAGAGAGAGGGAGAGGGGGCATCAATCACAACTACTTAAAAAGAAAACAGAGAAAACAACAACAACTAACAAATATTTATGATTTTTGTTGTTTGCATGCATTTCACGCCTCTAAGTCGACAGATACACAGCGGAATAATAATAATAAAAATAATAATATTAAGTAGTAGTATTGTAATAGAAGAGAAGAAAAGAAAAGCCCCGAAACAAAACTCATATTTATGCATAGTTGCATCTACACTCAGCTCTTTTCATCTCCACAATTTTGTTGCTGTTTCACCGCATTCACCGTTTTTTTTTTTTTTGTTATTATTAGTTATTTGTTACTATTTGTTGCTCTCGTTATTATTAACAATTTCTTTGTTCTGGTCGTTTCTCAAAGCAGTTGGTAAGCTGCCAAATAACCAACCAACCGAAAGAAACAACTTTCCAAATTTCCTCGCAGAAAGGCAACGGAAAGTGATTGACGCAATCCTTCTAAAAGGCACTACAAGGCAATCCTTGCAAAAATTTATTGAAATCTATGCTTGGTAAAAAATATCTTGAACTAAATATTTCTGGCTTTTAATTGCATAGGAAATTTTAACGTTTTTTCTTTACGACCTATCGACCTAACCGCTCCTACCCCACTCCCCAACCCTTCAGCCCTACACTTACTTTTTTGTGTGTTACAAATTTGTTTTATAGATGTTATCCCTTTTTTTTTTGGTCTTCTTTTTGTCTTTGGATTGGGTCAGTTTATGTCCTGGCATTGTCTTTTAAGGGATGGGCAAAAAAGAAAAAAAAAAAAAGAAAACAACAAGGAAAGTGGGAAAACGAAAGAAATGACAATTTTCTCAGCTTGTAAGTTGAATTTTATGGGCCTTGGACTGGTATTATCATTAAATTAGGGTATACAATTTATGGTTCCGGGCACCGCAATGGGATGCGCTAAAATTTTCTTTTGACTTTTCAACGTCAAAAACTGTGTTATTTATGACTCTGAGAAAGCAATGGGCCAAAAAGCAAAGCAATGGAGAGGGACATTTAAAATTGTGGCCTTGTCCAAAAGGTGTGGCCAATTAGTGGCAGTAAATGGCAGGCTTAAAGATGTGAAGATGTTGAACAGGGGTAATAATGGGTAGGGGTATTAAGTTGGGTGGCTGGTGTTCGGTTGGTAGGGGAGGGTGGGGGTTAAGGATTTTCGAATTGGATTACCAGATGGCAGGGCAATTTGTGGCCCACTCTACCTTAATCTAATTGAATTGAGGACAAGTGCTAAGCCGATTTGTGGCTGACCATTTCAGTTACATGCATCAACGCACAGCTTTTGCTACGTCTTTCTTTTCCTTTTTATTTATTTAGTTTTTTCTTTTTTTTTTTTTCTTTTTTGTCCAAGGAAGGACACCCACAAAAAATCATCAACACAAAGAAGAGAAGAAAAAAAAAAATGGAAAAATAGGAAAAAAAGGACAAACACAAATACACAAATACTCATGTGCACTTGAGTTGCCTTCTTTGCTGCTTTTGCTTTGCCCTTGGCTTTTGTCAAAGATTTTCTTTGTGCCAAAAGAATACAGAGAAGCGGAGAGGAGAGGATAGAAGGGAAAGAGATGCAGATTGAGGGAAAAACTTCTTTTAGTTGGTCAGTCAGGCGCAAATTATAATGGAATTAATAAAAGGTTCTCCGTTCTCTTCACATAATAGAGAGCGAGAGATTTTTGCATCAAAAGAAAAGAAAAGAAAGGAAAAAGAAAAAAAAAACCTCTAAAATATTTCATAAGGATCTCTTGACAAAAAATTGGCATAATCGCAAATGAAGCCGCCGGGGGCCAAGACCTAAGCTGATTGATGGCCAAAATGTATGAGTATATGAAAAGAGCCTAGAGATGATGTAAGCAACAGACAGACAGACAGACAGACAGACAGACTGAGAGACAGAGAGACAGTAAGACAGCGGAGACAGGCAGCTATCCATCAAAGGCGGTACGAAGGCAAAATGCAAATGCAAGCAAAACCCACTTAAAACTGTCATTATGATTATTATTGATCATCATCAACCACATTTGAAGGAGCAAGAGTACACTGGGAACAGATAATAGACTATGGATGGAGGATGGGGAACTGAAAAACTGGGAAACTCTGGAATTGTTTTCAAATTGCTTAACAATCATTTGCATAGGAAACAGCTCGAGGAGTTACCACAGAAAACAGCAACGAAAGGAGCAGATAAGAAGAGCAGGCAGGGGGAAAAACAGGTTAGCGGGATTAACTGGCCCATGTTTAGAAAAACTTTCTAGTGCAAACAACACAAATGAAATTGAAATTGAAATGGAAATGGATCCGGTAGAAGCTTACTTTATGATGGGATTAGCGTTCCATTTTTCTTCATTTTTTTTTTTTTTGTTTTGTTTTGTTTTCTTTTTTATTTTTTATTTTTGCGAAATGTCATAAGAGGGCTACCAGCTGTCAGCTTAGATGGCTAACTTGATCTTAAGCTGTTTTGGTCGTCATGTGAAAATTATGAGAAACTAGCAAACAAACTTTGGAGAGGGCGCAAAATGAAAAAATGGCAAGATTGCCTTATCAGACGATCAACGCTCGTATTACCCAATGTGTGAGTGAGTCAGCGATAGAGAGAGAGAGAGAATCTTAGGTAGCTATGCAACAGGACCAACAGGCAACATCATTCTCACACGGGACACATGAAAGAAGGACTAGACTGTCGCGAAAAGGACTTGAAGTGGTTCAACTAATCAAAACTGACAAGGCAACAGACCGGCTTGAGATCACTGATGATCTCGGATCGGAACAACTATGATGATGATGATGATGATGATGACGATGATGCGGACAGGGCGAGGGAATGAATTGACATAGGAGGAGGCTGGACGGAAGTTAGAGACATTGAGTTCATCAAAAAGTGGTAAAGGTGACAAAAGGGTTGTGCAAACTTACAAGAAAAGGTCGGTCATGGGTCGGTCGGTCGGTCGGTCAGGTAAAGACAAAAGGGTTCTTGCAGCATCATAGACAAGGGGTCAAACAACAACAACAAAAACATTTGCCCTGGGCCAAAGTTTAAATTAAATTAAATTCATAGGTTCAAAAGTGAACATCAAAAAAAATAAAAAATAAAAAAGAAAGAAGAAAATAATAATAAGAGAGCAATAATCAAGCAACGAAAGGAAGGAAGCTGCCTGCAATTAGACGGGGTCTGATCAAAATCCCAAGATAAGACAAAAAACTGGATTCCTGAGATCAGAATGATATGGTCTAATAAGCATGTTGAATCAACTGAACAACATTTACAATTTACAATGTAAGGCAATGTACGGGTAGGGAAAAATGCTACACGAATGACCTTGCATTTATTTAGCATCATTGTTTAACGTTCCTTTTTTGATTTGAGAAAAATATCAAATATAAAAAAATATTTTATCCGAGAAAATGAGTTAAAACGTTGTTAAAATGCCCCAAAACTCATTTGAAACCAAGTTAAAGTAACTTTTAAGTTTTTGTTTAATTATTAAAATTGAAATTTAGGTCAAATTAGAAATTACTTTAAATACTGTTAATCATTTTGCTAATAATCTTTAAATATCCTCAATATCGATTTATTATTAAATTGAAAACTATTTCGTATGGATTGTTCTATTTAAATGTAATCGAATACTTTAACGATATTGAATGTAAATCTCTTGTTCTTATCATTGTGCCAATCATATTCATTTACTCTGGCCGTCTTTTTTTTTTTTTTGTTAATTCTTTTGGCTTAACAATTGCCTAGTTGATTTGCATGCAAAACGATTTTGCAATTCTGGCATATGTCACTCAATCGGAAAGTGTGTTGGCCATTTTTCAGTCTATCAGAGATTTGTCAAGGGAAGGGAGGGAGTGAGGCAGCGGCACAAGCCTTAAATTGCAAATAGTAAAATGTTTCTCCTGTTTTTTTTTTCTCTTTTTTTTTTTTGTAATTCAAACATTTCACAGTATTTTACTTTTTCACTTCTGAGATGCGTATCATAAATTCGCATAAATTATTGTTTCGCTATAAGGCATTCCGGTTCGTTGGGGCGACGGATAGGAGGGGTGAGATTGGATGGAAGTGGGTATGGGTATGGAGAAATCGATACGCAAATTTTCCAGCATGAAATTTGCACACGCAGACAAATGGAAAACATTTGTAACGGCTATTAATCGATGTTGTTATTGTCATCATTATTATATATGTATAACGCAAATGCAAAACGAATAAAATGATGAGAAGGGTTACGTCAAGGATACTCTATAAAGCAAAAAAAAGAAAAAAAAAAAAAGGTTAGGGTAGGCCAGTCCAGAGAATGGATGGGGAAGGTGACTTTTGTGGGGTTGCGCCCATTTAATGAAGCCATTAAAAAATCTGTTTCGTTTTCCCTTTTGCTGACAGTTGTCAATCGGCAATGGGCGTGGACCATAAAAATTGTTAAATTTACAAAATTATAAAATTGGCAAATATAAAAAGCGAAAGAAAAAAAACCACACACAGACAATGAAGAAGAAGAAACCCAGTAGGCGAACCCGCCCACTTTTTATTTTATATATTTTTTATTTTCGCCACAAGGAAAGAATAAATATATGTATGTAATGTATATTGATTGTTATCCTATATACATATAGTCCATTCATACATATATACATATACATATATATCCAATTTTGGGGTGACAATTGGCAAAGGGTTAACTTTGGCCGCGTGTTCGGCAAAACAAAGTTTGGCCATTAAATTTACCACGCCCTCTTTTTGGTAATTTATAATTGCAAAATCTTGTCATAAGGAAAGTTTTTTGTATGGGTCAAAATGCAACAAAGGAGAGCAAAAAAAAAAAAAAAAGAAAGAAAAAGAAACCATAATCAATGCTTAGGCATAAGTTGTGAAGCCGACTTCAAGATACCCTCTAGTAACTAAAGTGAGAATTTATTGATTTTTATTTATTTATGTATTTTTGAAACCTAATTTGAAACCTATTTGAAAACCTAAGTTCTATAGTCTTCAAGATAAAGGAATTTATACGATTGGAAGTCTCGACATAAACTTAGCTGATAAACAGTAGCAAAACCAATTTTCTTTTGCGCAAAATTGAATCTACCCTTTGCCATTATGCTTATTCTAGGGTATATATGGTATAACCATATTACAACCGTTACAATTTGGTTACAATAAGCTGGAAAAAGCCGTTAAGTCGCTCACTTGTTACAAAAGGCGACATCGCAGAGACAAATAGCAAATGAATGGAAGAGAAAAAGAAAAGATAACAAGAGGAGGAGAAGGAGGAGCAGTAGCAATATAAAGTTTCATAAAGAAAACTGGAAACCATGAGATAAAAGTGTTGTGGCCGGCCTCTCTATGCAAAATAAAAACTTGAACCAAAATGATAAAATGTTAAAAAGAAAAAGGTATCAACTTTAATTTGTATTCAATCAAAGAGGGTCACTTTCGCCCTTGACTGCGTATACGATGGCATGTGTGTGTGTGTGTGTGTGTGTGAGTGAAACAATCAATGCTCATCAGCAAGAGCAGTGGCAGCAGCAGCTTCAAAGGATAAATACTCATTGCGTAGTTTTTTTTTTTTATTTTTATTTTGATTTGCATATGGCTGACCCTTTGGCTGCTCCCCGACAAAACAAACAAACTTGCTACACTTATGTCACACACACACACACACACACACACACATACATTTCTAGATAGTTCATCATTTGCAAGATCATCATCAAGATGATCGCGTTGATCTTCTTCACGTTTTTTCGCGTTCATCGACAAACGCAGCTGCCTGCCAGAGAGCCTGTCCTTCAGTTTTCAGTTGAAGTTGAAGTCCTTTTACTTCGCGCGCTGTCAGAACCAATCAAGTCGAGACACTCTTGACACAAAACGATGCGTAACTCTTCGAGAGGTACAAAACTTACTCACTCACTCATCAAATAAGAAAGAAAGAGACACCAAGAGACCCAAGACCCAGTTCAAGACCATGACCACTGCGCGCTAATTTGCTGACTTTGATCATCGTAGAAGTGCTCCCTGCTGCATCTCAATTTCGATTTAACTCCAACGAGTTCCTCCTTTCACAGCATCTGTCTAGCTGAGATGAAATAAGTTGAGTTGAGTGAATGAACTGCGCTAATTGCTGACTATAGTCATACTCCCCATAATAGAGAAAAAGAAGGCATTTCAATGATATGACATTGAAATAAAAATGGCAACTTATTTTTAAGCAACATATCAAGGATTTATCATATCATAATTATCATTATGACATACCAAATAATTTCTTAAATTGAATTACTTCTATTTTCACTCTGTTTTTCAAAAATTTACTAGAAAATTTTTCCCTAATTCAAGCAATTGCATATTAAAAAATAGTTAAAGTCGAAAAGTAATTCAAAGATTAGAGATTAATTCTTTTTGGCATTAAGAAACTGTATTCTTTATTGACTTCTTAACAAATCGATGAAATTTACAAACTTTAGATATTTACTTTCTAGCCTTTGAGTATACGAACTGAATCTGATTATCTTTTAAGCTAATTGTTAACTTTGATCAGTTCAAGTTATAGTCTTGGGCAAACTAACAGATTGATATTTAAAATGCTAAGTTATATAGAAATACATATAAAAATCCAAGTGTTTATTTTTTTTATAATATTTACTAGTTAGTTACAAGTATTCATTGTATCCATAGATACATTTTTATAGCTAAGTCTCACTGTGTCGTAGATTTAACCAGCTTATAGATATATATATATTTTTTTATAGATTACCAAAGATTACTTGAGAATATCTGGGCAAAGTGAGTGACAAGACAGTGAAACGCCTCCAGCCATCAAATCACATTATGTTTTAACCAAAAGGAAACCCTTCAACTACCACAAGGAAGAAAAAAAAAGTAAATAGGAATTTTCAAAGAAACTGCTGAAAAGCGCAACAAGATACAAAAATAATAGAAGAGAAATAACAACAACAACAACATAATGCCTATTGCCAGTACATCATTCTTGTAATTGACTTTTGTGTTGTTTCATTCATTCAACAAGAGAAAAAGAAAAAAAAGGAAAGAAAAAATGAAAAGAGTAAAAAGGAGGCGACAATTCATTGAGGACCAGACAGACTGGCGACCCGAAAGAAGCCTAACGAATCTCTCAATGGCGCAACGTGCACCTTCGTTCGCCTTCCTTCTCTTGTTATATGTCGCTGTCTCTCTCTCTCTCTCTCTTCTCTCCCTCTATTCTTTTGTGGCATCCTACGCTCCAGGATACGCCGAAAAAGTGTCAAAATTCCTATAATCCGCTTTAAGGTGTTTTAATGCCCGGTCTGGTCAACCTTCCACCTTGCTCTCGATGTGTTGTCTCGCTCTCTCTCTCTTTCTCTTGCTCTTTCTGTCCCTTTGCTATATCAGTCAGTCAGTCAGTCCCGTCCGTCAGTTTCGTCCGTCTGTCTGCCTTGTTTCACATGAATGAATTTTCAATTTGCTGCATGTCCATTGTCTTGGCAACGCAAAGAATGGGAACATGAACGGCTGCCGCCCGCGTCCTGCCATTCAAATGTGAGCACGTAGGTGTTTTTTTTTTCCATGTCATTGTCCCTGGTCAAAGGGGGACCCCATCAAACAAAGACACAGCTGGGGGCAGGCAGGCAGGCAGTCCAGAGACACAGACACAGGCAGCAGCAGCAGGCCAGCGTTACGAATGGCTGCCAGGATAATGCGCGCATCATGAAGGAGTAGCAGCAGCAGCAAAAGGTGACCAGATAGCATAGCAAATCCAAACAAAGTCCAATCGCTGGCAAGGTCAAGTGGTACCTCTTAAGTGTTGGCCATTGAAAAATAAATATACTCAATTAGGTATTGGGAAATTCCAATCATTTTATAAGATTTGCACAATCTACAAGTATAATCATTTACTCCTTCAACTACTACTGACCATCTCGCAACTGTTTCCCATGTCCATCTTATTTTAACATTTTAGATATCATCTTTTGGGCCTCCTTTTGGTTCTTGCATCGTAATCATATACATTTAAATCGATCAATTGACTGACTGGACACCAAATGCTGCCACTGCCGGCACTACTGGTGCTGCTGTCCATTAGGCCAAAGCCAGTTAAATTCCATTTTTCATATGTCTGGGACACTGACCAACTGTCTTTAAGTCCTTCCTGGCCATGTGAACATGATTTTGCATTTTGATAGAATGAACGAAAACGAAATAAATAAAAAATGAAATGAAACTAAAAAGGTAGCCCCCCCACTAATCAATTGGTCAGAGCGACAGGCTGTCTGGTGGGTGATTATTATTATTATTATAGTAAAGATATAGTATCGATATAAGAAAAACTCCAAAAATAAAGAAACTTCGTTTGCATATTATTTAGACTTAATAATACTTATATAAAGCCGATTTCGCTGTACGACTTTGTGATATACATATATCTGAAAAAAAAAAACATCTAAATATCTGTAGCGCGTTGATATAATAAAACTCTATCTGGTAGCTCTACCTACATGATATAGTATATTTTAATATAAATCACTGCCATATTGTATACATATATGCTGATATGTATTTCCAAATAATCAAATACTTTAAGGATACCTTTATGTATCTTTAAGATAATTTAGCTCTATGCTATTGAAATTGTTGCGGGATTTTCATAGAATTTGACGAGTTCTTTCAACCATATGAGTTCCTTGTTTGTTATCATATATCTAAAAGAATGGGAGAAACTACGGTGGAAGGGGGAAATCGGATAAATTGGTACACACATGTATGTATGTATGTATGTATCTACATATGTATGTATCAATCGTTTCTAACCAAACAATGTCATCATAACTGCTTTTTGGTTTTGTCAGTTTCAGTTATCAATTTACTGCAAATCTGGCAGTTACCGTTTCGATACCGTTGCTTTGTTTCGCCCAAGCCCAAGGACCAAAGACATGCATACATATATATGCATTTCTCATTCTGTATCTGTGTTTGTGTGTGTGTGTGTATTTGGCATTGAAATTTCGCAAGGATTAAACGCACTCAGGCAACGCGCGATGGCAATCTCATTTGTATTTGTTCTCAATGACAATTGTTAATCTATCGATAGATTTTCTTCTTTTTCTTTTTTTTTTTTTTCTTCAAACTGATGTTTCGATCGCTTGAGCAATTTCCACAAAAACCCGTAGAGAAGAAAAACCGATGCAAATCTGTTTGCTTTGTGGCCTAGATGAAATTGAAGCCGATGTTTATCTAGGGAATGTGGGGTGAAGCCATTTCAGAAGAGAAGCTTCTCCCAAGTGGTTCGACACAAAAAAAAAAAAAAAAACAGAAGGAAGAAAAAAAATTCAATCCAAGTGGGGGGGACAGGGGCCAAACAGTTGCAAATGGCAACAACTCAAATGCGCAAAAAAATATAAGACGAAAAAAAAAAAATAATAAAAACGAATGATTTTCCCTTTTTGATTAACATTAATGAGCAACAAAAAGTGCAAAATTTACATGGCAACAGCGTCTTTTCTTTGCATATACGTTTTTTTTCTTCTTCTTCTTTTTGGCTCTCATTGTTGTTGGAGGTCTTTAGAAAATTTTCCATTGAAATGAGTTGGCAAGAATGTGTCGCCCCTTCCACCCACCACCCACCCTCTGCTCTTTTAGGTTACCTCCATTTCCTTCTACTCTCTCTCTCTCTCTCTCTCTCTCTCTCTGTTGCCTTATCTCTCCGCCCCCACATTACAGGGCAACAATAACGATTTAGGCATTAGAGAGTGCCTCCGCCCATCCCACTGTCCCTTATCCTTCCATCAATTGAAATTGTTTGCCGTTGATTTGCGGCGTTTGCGTACATATGTTTAAAGACCTCAACCAAGACCTAAACAACAACAAATCCAAGCTCATCATATTCATAATGAATATATATGTATATATATATATGTACATATGTATGTATTTATGTATATATATATATTTCTTTATTATTTTTTTTTTTTTTAGTTGCACTCAATAGAGTGGGTAGGGAGGGGATTTGATAGAAGAAGAGAGCCATTGTCAGCGCTTTTTTGTCTAACTACTCATTAACATTTATTTGCAAGTGCAGAGAATGCGAGAATGTAGAATGGAAAATGCAATGGCAAAAGCAACTGCCATGATAAATATGACAAATAGACAATAGCCAAATAGACAAACGGACTAACAGAGGTGGAAAAAATGCAAAATGCGAACTGAAAACGACGAGACAAAACAAAATGCATTGCGAAAAACAACGAGAATACTAAAGAATGGTCGAAATGAGGACTGCATTTCAGTATTTTGCCCACATATAGCAAGCTGAATACGAAATACTCTATAGAATCAAAAAGAAAATTTGAAATATCAATGAAATAATTATAATTGAGATTAAAAGTGGAAAATACAAGTTTTAATCAATCGCAATCAATATAAATCAAAAATAAAATCATTCGTAAAGTTAATATCTATAGAAGATATAGAGAGCTTTATAGTAGAGCGATCTCATCATCATTTTGAATCTCCAATTAGGTAAAATGGAAAACTTACAAATAAGAAACTCTTACCACGACTTATAAAGTTATCGAAAAAGATTCTGCGCCTTGCAAATTAAAAATTGCTTAAGATTTAAATTGAAAATTGTTTGCCTTTGCAATAACTGAAATTTAAATAAATGTTCATTTTAGGAAGATTACCAATAGAAAATTCAAAAATATCTCTAATTAGATTCCATTATGAACCTAATAATGGAGTTTTGTGAACCCTTTATGGACTTAATCCATAATAAAAATATCGAACCGAATGAAGGCTAATCGATTTCTAGAGATGCATTCAAAACTTTACTTTTGATCGCAAACAATTTTAGTGAGTGGGAAGGAGATGCAAATAAATAGTTGAAATCGATTACGAAATCTTCTTAAGATATGCAAATTTAAATAATATCGATAAACAAAGCTTGTTAACTTGATTGAAGGCTTTACAACTTGACCTTAAGGAATAAATTAAACAATTCAAAACTGAGATATTTTGATCGTTTTTTTTATATATTTCGAGAGACCGATTTGTGTAATTAACATATTCTCTATGGAGGTAAAGAAAACCTTTTTAAGGATCTATTTAAAATTTGTTCAAGTTTGCAAACTTTAAACTAATGTTCGTATATAATTTTGACTGGATTTCTATATCTTTCGGTTTGAATGCCTTTTACTTAGCTAATGCAACCATTTTAAGGCCATTCTCCTGTTGGCAAGTGTATAATTAATACAATGGCTGCCTAACAGAGAAACAGAGACAGAGAGGGACAATGGCAAGAACAGAGAGAGAGAAAGAGCAAGGGAGACAGAGAGATGGAGAATGAGTAAAAGAGACAAACAGCACAGTACAGCACAGAAAGAGACATTACCAAAGACAATAGGAACAGAGGCAAGTACACACACACACACACACACACTAACAAAGGGGGAATGCGAGAGAGAGAAAGAGAGATAGAGAAGAGAACGAGTCCAGGCCCAAATAAATGGAACAGTTGCAATCCGTCTGTCCATTGGGCAGTCGTCAGTCACTCTGTCAGTTAGTCACTGCCTCAGTCAGGTTGGGGTAGTTTGGAGTAAATGGTTAGAAAGAGACTTGGAAAAACGTGAGCCTTTGTCTATAACTTGCAATTGTTGACAGACAATTGGCAAAAAAAAAAAAAACCTAATGTTTAAAAAAAACCAAATGATAAGTTCTTGAGTGGATGATTCTTCTCTTTCTTTCCTCTCTTCTGTCTCTATTTCTTGCTCTTGGCTTAGATCATTGGAGCCAAAAAAAAATTAAGTTTGAATGTTAGTGGCTTACATTTTGGCTTATTCTCTCTTTGTTGGTATTTGTCATTAGTTTGTTGTTAATTAAAATGAAACCCAAGTGCCAGACGACGACAATTTGAACAAAAATGAAAATCAAAATGCGCTAAAAACCGCCCTAAAAAACAAAGCCAACACCTGCGTTCGTTGCCTGAGCCATGTACAAAAGCCACTGCTAAAAAACAATGGCGACAAATGATGATAGAAGAGGGGCACGGTGGTGGGTGGTTGTGGGAGACAGGCAGGTAAGGTAGGTTTGTTAGCTTGGTGGGTTCGGCATGTAGTTGTTGTCGTGGCAACACCACCACAAACACCAAAGGAAATTAACACAACAAAAAACCCCATGGACATGAATGTATGCAGCAGAAAAGCTGAAGAAGAATGCAAATGCAGAAAAAGGGTTCACTTGAAGGTACAAAGGCATTTGGGTGTACCTACCATAAAGGTACAAAATATAGACAGAATACGTATGTACATATGTATGTATGTATGTGTTTTAATGTGGATTAGAATGGAATGGAATATATACACCACACATACGCGTTCACTGTATTTTCTATGACATGAATCCTTGGCAAGATATCAAAAACTTTAGTTAATTCTTAACTAATCTGACAACATTTCCTTCTCCTTCTCCTTTAAAATGAAAAACTCATTATGTATCATAATGAAAGCAAAAACTAAAATCTTTTCAATAATTAACAACAAATAATCAAAGTAAAGATATTACTACAAATCTGAAATAAAATCAAATCTAATCTTCAAATATAAAAGTCCTAAACTGTTTATATTCTTTATATGCATCATTAAACAGAGGCAAGCTTGAAACTTTTTAAAGATACTATGCAAAAGTCCAGATATACTTACTTTTGAATAAAGTACACAAATATATTGACACAATCTGGTAGTGAAAGAGAAATGGGGCCGGGCCGCATATGAAAGTATTTTTAAATCTTTAAATAAGTACGAAAATGTATACCCTTTTTTTGTCCATCAGTTTTTCAAAGGGTGCAAAAAGTGCATGTTTGTTTGTATATATGTATGTATGTATGTATACATAACTGTATATATGTAAGTATATAGCCATTTTCGCACTCTTAACATATATAGGTGTCCTGCATACTTGATATTGCACATACATACATAGATTAGCTCCCCTCCCTCCCCCCTCCTCCCTAGTGGAGCTTAACTCTGAGAAGATGCAGAAGTCTTGGCCATAAGAAAGCAATATGGTAGTACCAAAAACATGTCAGCATCAGTTCAGTAAAATGTCCATTAAGATTAGTTGATTTTGCTTTCGATAGTTTGTTTTCTGAAGAGCGATAGGGAGAGGATGATGGAGAGATAGATGAAAGAGAGAGAGAGGGAGACACAGTGTGAAGGAGGAGGAAGAAGAGGTAGTGGGGGAACGTTTCTAAGCACAAATAAGTATAGTTGTGCGGTAAATAAACAAAAATTCCCCAAAAAAAAAAAAATATAATAAAAGGAAAAAATAGCTCAAACCAGCCCCCGCAGCCTCTCACACCAAATAGTACCCCCCCCCCCACCCCCGCAGTAACCAAAAAAGTCCACCACCAACATCCAACAACATGTAATATGGGTACAATAAGAAGAAACCAATCAGAAACGCCAGTTTCCAATTGGAAACGCCCAGTATATATATTGTTGTCTCACTCATGTCTATGATACACCTGCTTTGGCGTATAGTGTTAGTGCTCTCTCTCTGTTGCTCTGCTCTTTGGCTTTGTATTTGCATCTCTTTCATAAAGTTAATGTTGTTGTTATTGTTGGCCTGCATTTCTTTAACATATTTGTTGTTGTTGCTTTTTTCTTATCCAAAGTGTCACCTGAAAACTTGACTCGACTCTCTCTCTCTCTCTCTTTTTTTTTAACGAATAAGCGAGAGCGAAAGAGATTTTGAAATTGTTCTTGTTCTCTCTCTCCTTTTCTCTCATTCTCTGTTTTTGCTATTTTTCTATGAAAATGTATAGAATTTTGATACAATTTTTCATTTCTTGTAGATAAATGAAGAAGAAAATCTTTAACTAATTCGAGATATTGGGGAAAGAAACTTTGTATCAACAGAGAGCCTTCTTCTTAAGCTTTTTGAGCATGGCCAAGTTGTTATGGGAGAGAGAGCAAGTTTTGCATTTGTGTGTGTGTGTGTGTATGTGTGTGTGTAAATATGTGTGTATAGAGCAAAAATGTTACATAGGCAGAGGAAAGGGCAAATGCAGCTGTCGTGTGACCGACCGAACGACCCCCTCTCGGCTGCCAATCCCGCCTTTGCTCCAACAAATCGCACCCCCCGCCTAACCACCTCACCACTCTCTATTCGACGCCCCAGTGAACGAATGACAAAAGTCCCTGGGACCCTGACTATGGGCTCTTCTGGCTCTGGCTCTGGCTTTGACTGTGACTCTGTCTCTGACTGTAACTGTGTGGCTCGTGTGACTCTGAATCGGCGGATCGCTCTCGTGTTTTTATGGCTCGTGTGTTTGTTTGTGGCGCAAGAGAGCAAGCGCGCGCCAAGTTTTTAGTTACGCGTCGGAACGTATCCGTTGTATAGCCAAAGCGCTTAGATGCAGGCAAAGACCAAGACCAAATCCAAGAGCACAGACTCAAGCCATCCAAAATTTCTAGCGACGGTTTTAGTTTCAACATAAAAAACACTTCGACAACGACAACAACATAAAATCGAGGCAACGGAAGCAGCCGCAAACAAGAAATCAAAAAAAAAAAAAAAAAGAAATTCAAATTGTGCTTTAAAAATCGAAAATCTATATCGAACATTAACTAGTTTTATTATTGGTTCTTTTTTTTTGGTGTTTTTTTTCCGTTTCTGTCAAAACATACAAACAAATAAACAAACAAACAAACGAAACAAAACTAGTGAAAAACACAACAAGGAGAAGCAAAAGAAAAGAAGAAAAACCTTAAGCTACTTATTTTCAAAACGCCTGTTAAACAAAAAGTTAAACAATACCCCGCCCCTTCCCGAAAGAAAATAACCCCCAACCACACGATACCACGCCACATCACACCATATACATACATACATACACCATAGACATACCCCCTTGTCTCTTTATTCCTTCTCTCTCCCAACACTCATCATCATCAATGAAATGAAAAACCAAATAGCCAATATACTGCCCCGCCCCGCCTTGTACCCCTCCCCCCACAACCACCCCACTTTTTTCACTCTGCACTCAAGAAGCATGCGAGCATAAATAAATAAACATAAACTAGTGATATCTAATATGTAATGTGTAAGACAAACAGATACAGATACAAAAAAATAAAAATATACATCTGCAAGATCCAACAAACAAAAAGCCCCCAGCTCAAAGTCATAAAAGTCACACATAAAATTGTGAAGAATTATTAAGTAAAATTAATACCACAAATTCAACATTTTATGGCCGATGAAAAAAAGTAAATGTGTATTTTGTTTATAACAATCAGTTAAATACATCTATATCATAAGATTTATACATGAATCTATGCATATATGTATAAGCCCAATTTGGTAAAATACTTTTATTGTTCTTTTATTCTTTTCGATTTTCCGCAAATTGCATTAAACGGAAATCAAGTTGAGGAAATGCATCACTATCGAAGGTAAGTTAAATGAAAATATATATTTATGCATATATCTGTACGTATAGAAAAAATATTGTATATGAAATTCCAATTCCGAACTTTACTAAACTCTAACAAGACTTATCCAAAGGAAGCAAAATGGAAAACTAAATTAACAAATCACAAATACATATATGATATAATAATTATTATATTGAGAGAGGTATTTACAAGAAAGTTCATCTATGATTTATGTATCTCTGAACTGATCTATATTTTAAAATGGAGAACTAATTGTCTATATTAGTAGAAAAATAACGTTTAAGAACGTTTAATTATTATTGAAAAAGAGATGACCTTAGTACATATTATGACTATTATTATTTGCATAAAAGAAAACCTTTAGGGTCGATCTCTTCGATCGTTTTACAAAATTTTCCATACTTTTCCGACTTCTGTCTATATAACACAAAGCATTGTCTCCATAGAAAAAATTGCT
The DNA here is from genome assembly GCA_037075365.1 of Drosophila emarginata. NCBI lineage: Eukaryota > Metazoa > Arthropoda > Insecta > Diptera > Drosophilidae > Drosophila > Drosophila emarginata. The sequence goes on from JBAMCD010000296.1 coordinate 3,645,468, forward strand.
AAAGAATAAGTAAGGGTCTTAGATTGGCTAAGCTTTAATATTAAAACATAAGCTAACAAACTTAATGGATAGATAAAAATGGTTTTTATAGCTTTCCCTCTCATTGATAAATTTTACTACTGAAAATTAACGACTTTTTTTTCTCGTTTTAAATGGGTTTCCAAATGTATAGAAATCTGAGAATAAATGCAATTAAAGTTAAACACTATCTATGTAATCTTTTAATGGCCGATAATAATATTGAATTTCGATTCGTTAAGTCTTAAACCTTAAACCTTGTGCCTTAAAAAACATTTTATTTTTCATAATTTTGAATTTGAGCAAAAAATTGCTACGTTTCGAATCAAATAAAGTGTAAAGTAAGCTTGAAAATCGAAAGACGTCGCACAAATATACCCAAAGATTTCTAAGATATGAAGAACTGAAATTAAATAAGGAAGAATTACAATTAAAACTTTAAAGTCAAGTCGAAAAGATTCAAAAGTTTTCCGGTTCGTTTTTTAAAACTTCCCTAAAACTTCTCTTCATAGCAGTTTTTCGATTTGAAATCTAAGCAAATGTAAACCAACTAGAAAACAGAGCTCAGTTTTTAGATTAAGAAAGGTTTCATTACTCCATTCATCAGTTATCGGTTATGTGCCCCTGTTTAAAACTGATCCAACTTAATATCTATAATTTCAATGTACGCAAATGAAAACCTTTCATGTAGATAAATTAAGAAATTGATGGCTGATTCAAGATGCTGCTGCTGACCCCTTTAAAAGCGGTTCCACAACTATGCATTTACAAGAATAAACAAATTTGGATAATTATTTGTTGGGTGATTTTTATGCATAATCATTGTCGGTATCTTTTTAATTCATTTCGTATTAACTTTACTCTGGCTGTGTGTAAGTGTTTACTTTTGCTTTCGATGTTTCTTTTTCATTCTTCTCTTATTGAGCGATGATCAGGGAATGATGATTCCTTAACGATGTTTATATTACAAAACAAAACAACAAAAATATATAGAGAAAAATCAATTTGATTATGAAAATGCTATGAAAACAAAATTATGTAATTAAATGTGAAAAAGAAATCAAGTAAATATTAAATACTTTTACTATTACTTTAGCTAACATTGAATTTTCATTAAATATATAAATATTAAAATAGTTTTTAAATAATCTTATGTTTAAATTATTAGACCAGTTCTTTTTTCCTGTTGCCAGTTTTGCTTTTTATATACGTAGTATTGACCGGAAATACTGGCCCACAGTGCGTCAAAATACTTCTGGTTAGAGGGTAGCAAATACTGTAAACACCATTTTCCCACCATCTATAACAATATATTGTATGTTAACTTGTATTGCAGTCAACAGTCTCAAAGGAGGCCAATTTCAGCTACCAAATGACGCAATTTCAGTTAAAGCAAAAGAAAAGAAATGAAAGAAAAAAAAAAATTGTACAAATAAATTTGCACAAAATGTACAAATAAAGTTGTTTAGTTGACGTGCCCTCTTCTTCAATTATACATATTTTTTTGGTATGATGTTTCTGGTAGCACCTTCCTCCGTGCCACCGTTTTGCCCAACATTTTCAAACACAATTGTGCAAATAGAATTTTGTTAATAACGCCAGGGCATATAACAATACCGAGCCGCATATTTTCAAAAAATTAAAAGCCCAAATAAAGGCACAGATGTTGTTTGAATGAGAATATATATATATACATATGTACATACATATATATTTATCTATATTTGTATATATTTAGTAGATATATGTATATACACATATTTATATAGATTGTTTTTCTTTCAATTTGTATTTTTATGTTTTGTTTTTTTTTGCCAACTATTAAAAAAAAACGAAATGGTGTAGAGGGCAAAGTACAGAGTCAAAGAATTCTAATTAATATTCATCTGTATTTGGTTTTGCCCTTGGCGGGAAACGAACTTGACACTAAACCAAAAGATACGTTTACGAGGCCGATTGTTGCGAGTGTGAAAGTTCTTAATTACAAACATTAGGGGGCCCAGCGGCTTAGGGCTACCACAGACTACGTACGTAGGAACGATGGACAAATGTTGACTGAGGACAGGGGACAGGAGGGAGCACAGCACACAGCGTGCGGCCAAGAGACACTTTTGAATGGAGGCGATTGGATGTGGATGCACACAAGAGGCAAAGGCACACACAGCCGGCCGGCTGGCCGGCCACAGCATAACGACGACGAAGTAGAAGCGGAACGGAACGATACATTTCAACACAAAGTGGAGACACTTAAAGCTCTACCTGTATTGAAGCGAATCTCTCTCGAAACTCAAGAGATCTCTCAGCATGTGGCTAAGCCGATCATAATTCTTGTTTGACATACCAACAAACGGATGAACAAATGAACGAGAAGCAACAAGCCAACAAAAAAGAAAAAAAAAGAAGCAGCCAAACACGTTGCCATGGGGAGAGGATGGTGCATAGTGGATGATAGTTGGGGTTGGGGAATAGCAGTCAAGATCAGACCAGACAACGGGTAGCCCTCGTCTCAGCGAGATAAATTCGCTTGAGGTAATTTTACTCCTACAGAAAATTTCCATAATAAATGTATGAAAGAAAACATCTTCTTGAAAATCTATTAAAGCTACTAGATTAGCCCACGGATTTCACGCTTTATACAAACATATAGATCGGTTTATACAGCTATATACATATATACTGTATATATGGATATTTATAAAAAGAATTTTTGGGGGGAAACAAAAAATTAAGGGGCAAAAACTGTAAGCTTAACGGTCACATTTCTTCCCACCTTTGCTTGTTCTTCTTTATTTTTTGTTTTTTGTTTTTTTTTTCTTTCTTTCTGGTTTTTTCTTTCAAAAAATTCACAGCAAATAAAAATATCTTGACTGCAATTTGCGCACAGCTGGTGGTGCAACCGTCCTCTAGCCTCATGGTGGCCCTGCATGGTGCATGGTGGATGTTGCTTGGTGCTGGTGCTCGGTGCTTGGTGCAACACTGCACCAGAAAGCCAATGCAAAAACTGCGCAAAAAACCCAAACTTGACAACACAAAAATTTTTTGTTTGCACTCCATAAGGATTACAAATATGCCTCACACTCCACCTGTTCCCCTTTAGCAGTTTGCTCCTGTTTCTTCTCTGACTGCCGTTTTCCTCCCTCAGCTCCTCTCTTGCTCCTTCACTCTTCGCTTTTTTTTCTCTTTCATTTTTTTTTTTCACTTTTACATAAATAAATTTCATGCTTAATACGCATGCCTGGGCAATTTTTACTTTAACACCAAAAGTGAACTGGAGTTGGCTCAAACTGGACGACTGCAGCAGATACCAGAAAAAAAAAATGAAACAAAAAATGAGAGAAAAAAAAGAAGGAAAAGATACATATAATGCCCGGAAGCAGTACAGATGTCGCGTATGGTGTAGCCCCTGCACAGAAGGTATGCACCAAAATGGACAGATAGACGGACAAACAGACGGACAGAAACGCAAATGGTACAGCCATGAAGTGGGTGGGGGAAGAGAAGTGTGTGAAACAGTAGTTAACTAAGTAAAACACTTTCAAAGAATCATCCGGTGGACCAAAAAAAAAAGGAAAAAAAAAAAGAAAATGAAATTACTGTATGAGAGATTCTTTCAAAAAGTATGCTATATTTTTGATTCATTGTCGGAAGATTTCATTTCGTTCAGTTATCTAAAGATATGCCTGGAATTCATTCAAGTGAAAATAAAAATTGAAAGTGTTGACTCAACTCTTTAACATATCAACGATATTCAAATTACTTTTTAAATCTGCTTAAAATGTACTTTTAAGCCTTATTAGATTAAGCATTTAATGCCTCTTTTATTGGTGGATATTTTAGAATTTTGGCAGTAAATGTCAGAGTACAAATAAATTTCAATTATCCGGATTTCATTTGCTACATTTGCTTTTGAATTCAGATAAGCGAGTTTCATTTTTGTGATAAATGTTGAATTTAATTATTGTGAAGTAATTAAGTGATTTTGCCATGTTTTATTTCTTAAAATATATAATTTTGTACAACAATTCAGTATATCCGGATTTGCGATAATCCCAATTAGAATTCTAACATTCATACAATCAGTTTTATCTTAAGATCGTTTCAACAACAACAATCTAGCGAAAGTTTAAGTTTAATAATACTCTTAATTATTCATCTGAACTGTCGGTAGATGTCGCTTTCACATATGTACATTTCCATACAAAACTTCCCCTTGATGTATAAATTTTCAACTATCATTTATGTCTAACAAATTGCTTGGAAAGGTCTTTGCCAAAATGGACATCGAAATCGACCACACAATCGGTACTTACTTAACTCCCTCTAAAACCCTCCCCCCCCCGTAACAGAATCGATCAACAGCTATATTCTATGCAAATATCCACTGCAGATGACATATTTGCTTGGCATTATGTTCAAGTCTAAAGAACATCTCTATGGCCTATAATTGTAGCCTCTTTACCCACATGGGCATATGTCTTCCGCACGCCCAACTCAATTGTACTCCAAAATCAGAATGAGAATCACCAGAATTTGCACCATTAAACAAATTGAAAGCGTTTAGCCGGACGCTCAATGGGTTTTTCGGGCATCTTGACCCATGACGGACGAACGGATTGAGGGAAACCCTTTTTCAATTTCAATTTCTTTTGTGTGTGTGTGTGTGTATTTAACACATTAAAATGCGAGAGATTTCAGTGGCAGCATCAATTGAAGGACCACATAAATCCCGCTTATAATGCACGCACATGTGAATTGGACAAAAAAAAAAACCTTCGACCTGACCAAAACAACCAGAACAGAAAAATACCATTCGCAAAAAAAAAAAAAAAGAAATGGAAAGGAGTAGAGTAAAAGAAATGGTTTTCAAGTGCCTTGTCGCATAATGAACAGAAGAAGAGGATGGACGACGTCGTCTGTGACGGCGGCAACGTTGGCGGCGGCGGCGACGGCATGTGCAGGACGCACTTTTAAGGGTTGACATTTGGCCCATACAAAAATAAAGGAGCTGAAAAGGTTTCAAGTTCAATTTAGAGTTGAGGTGGCGACTGCCAGCCCGGGGCAGGTCCATGTTCCATTGTTTTGTTTCCTTCTTTTTTCTAGAGTTGGGGACGACGCCAAGGGAAGGGAATGTACGTAGATGGGTTGTACAGGGAAGTTGCGCGCGACACACATTTTAAAAGCTCAAATCAATTAGGTAATTGATTAACAAAGCCCATGGGGATGACAGAATGTTGGGTTGGGTTTTCCTCCTTACGATAGCGTTAAAATGAGAAAATCCAAAAGTTTCGTATTTCCATAACAAAATTATTTAATTACAATCGATAAGCAAAGCAACCGATTACAAAAGTATCGTTGGCTAATTAAAGCAACTCTAAAATTAATTTCGTTTTATAAACTTAAAACGGTTTCTTGTAGTGACCTTTGGAATCCAGTTCACTCACAATAATTTCAGAACTTGAACTAAAACATAAACTCTCACAGTTTCATACAAAAATTGGTTTCGTATCAGTTGCTACAAACAAAACAAAAAAAGTAGAATAAAAAAAATATTATTAAAATTGATCAATTACTTTAAAATTATTTTCTTGTTTTCTCGACTTTTATTTTACTACATTGCTTAATTTTAATTAATTTGAAAGTATTCTTTTGTCCTTCTTCGATTTCTTTTGTAGCGCAACGAATATATATCGAGAGACCATAACCACTGGAACTACAATCATTAGAACCTTGAAACGATCCCAGGCGTTGGCCAACATTATTGAGGAACTATTTCCATCAAAAATATGATGGAACGTCTATCCACACATTTGTCGCTTTCTGGCCTATCGCTAGCACATCCATTGCAGACACATTTGAGCTCTGTGAGCTCCAGCAGCGGTTCGCATCTTGGTCAATTGGCAGCGGCCGTCCAGCAGCATCATCAGCAGCAGCAGCAACAGCAGCAGCAGGCGCAACAGCAACAGCAGCAACAACTCAATACCGATCAGGGCAATCACAGTCACTCGGTGCATCATTTGCATAGTCAACAATTGTCGTTGGGTCATCATCATCATCAGTGCAATAGCAATAGCAGTGGTGGTTCACCAAACGGCGTTTCGGCAGGATTGGGACTACATCCGCATACAGCTGCATTGCATCATCATCATCATACGCAATTGCATCAGCATCACACACAGCAACAGCAGCAACAGGCACAACAGCAGGCAGCGGCAGCACAGCAGCAACAGCAGCAGCAGCAGCAACAACAACAACAACAGCAAGCAGCATCGTCCTCCTCGCATCACAGTCAGCCGCCAGTGTCATCGGTTGCCAGCCATCAGCCCCAGAGCCAATCTCTCCATCAGCCACATATAAACGGGAATTCGCAGCTTTTGTCTGGATCGGCCAATAGCCATCACAGTACTCCATCACATCCACATCACCCGTCCTCCTCGTCGGCCGGGTCCACATCCAGCAGTGTAATGGCCGCCGCAGCTGCCGCCCATCTCCATCACAATTCTCAGGCATCGCCTATTAGCAATTTGCATCAGAATATGGGTAGCCTGATGAACAGTGGCAGTAGTGCCAGGTGGGTAATAAGATGATTCCTGCTTTTGACACTATCCAATCCGCCGCCATTCCACTTTCCCTCGCTCTATCTCTTCCCTTCTCCTATACTTTAGTGATGTCTTCTTCAGCCTAATGATACAAAATACAACGAAACGACAGAATGAGGAGCATATCAAACGTCCAATGAATGCTTTTATGGTATGGTCACGTCTACAGCGACGTAAAATTGCTCAGGATAATCCAAAAATGCATAATTCCGAAATATCCAAGAGGCTTGGTGAGTGGATTAACTAATCAATCATAAGAATTATTAAAAATCCTATGGTCACAAGTAAATAGTTTTAGCTCTAGAAGACTCAGTGTAGATATTTTATCAGCATTACTTTTTCAGATTTGTGAATGAGAATAATTAATTTTTTAATCATAACTCCAGGATAAAGATTTACAATTTTGCCTATATATAATCTTTCTATTATATACTGTTGAATTTTACCATTATTACGTAATCTTTAGTACTTTAATTTTCACACTTCCTTTCCATTTTATATATTAAATAACTTATTTTCTCAAAATTTATTTCAAAAAGAAAAAACGAAAAACATACGTTTTTTTTTCTTCAAGTTATTCAAGCTATTTCAAGTGCAAACAGACAATTGTTGGTAATATATTCAAGTTAAGCTCACTTCATGTTGTCTCACTTTTTGTGTTTTGTATAACAAAACCACAAAAAAGAAAAAAAAAACACACACACACACAAAAAGAAACCCAACGAGTGTGAGAGAGGGATTGGATAAAACTGTTTTCACTCAACATATGTCTAATCTGGAAACAAAAGACGGCCTACAAAACGAAAATTAAAATGCGGCACACGACCTGCCAATCTCTAGCACCCACTCACTCCCTCCAGTCGTCATCGTCATTCTCATCCTCATCTGACTCTCGCCCACTTATGCAACTTAAACTAATCAACGTAATACCAACTGTACCACCCCGACTCCAAATCCATTCCCAACTATGTATAAGCAATGCGATTGGAGGAGGTGGGAGAGAGTCAGCGAGAAAGCAAGCGAGTGAGAAAGAATGACAATGACAAACCAAAAACGCGCGTACTCTCAACGCAACTGTCAAAACTGACAAGCGGCTGTCAAACAATGGCAGGAAGCTGTTGATTATATATGGCAAAGAAGGGTTTGCGTTTTTGGGTTTGTTCTGTTTGGGATTGAGAGTTTGGTTTCAATTATTTGGAAATCACCCACCCAGTTAAGTTGCCAAATCACGACTGTTCAAAGCCATTGTCTCGCCGCTTAACTAGTTGCAAAGTTAAGTAGTTTATTTCTGGGGCGTCCTTGTTGGCTAATCCCACACACACACACACACACACAGAGAGAGAGAGAGACACACTCAAATATTACACACAGAATCTAGGGAAAATTTCTTATCATGAAACCCCCTCCTCACTCTTCCAATTTTATTTGCCTGCTCTCTCTCTCTCTGAAGCAAATTCAATTTCAATCAGACACGTGGCAACTGACAGCAAAAATCTTTAGCATAAGAATAGAAAACAAATACCAAGGCTAAGTCTGGCGTCTACGTCTTGTTACAAGAATCTCCACCTTTGCCAGGCAGGCTTTTCAGCTAGCTTTTCTCATGCATATTAGATGAGTGCGAAATCTGGCAGAAAATCGCTGTCATAACACCGATAATAATAAAACGAGCCTGGCCTCATCTCATCTCATCATCATCTCATCTCTCTCATTGTCGTCATCGATTCAAATTTGCAGCCATTTTTTCGTCGTTGCCTCATTGCAATTTTTTAATAAAAAATTAGTCCAAAAAAAATAGAATTTGTAGGGCAGAGTTTTTGATACCTATTACCAAGTAGGTATGCAATTTTCTTATATTTAGCTTCTTAATCACCAGCGCAAACTACTATACAAAATAACCTTTGTTTTGGCTTAATCTAAAAAGCTAAAAGGGATATTCCGAAAAGTCTCACATACCTTAGCACCGCGTAACTATAGGAACGGCTAGCTCTTTAAGTAGCCGTTTCTAATGGGAGATCGTCAATAAACCTGTGGCAAAGACCTATCCACCCATCGCAATGTTATCTACTTTATAGGATCACAGTTAATATTTTCCTTTTACCTTTTAAATTTTCAATGTTGATATGATATATACACCCTGTTTTATCCTATAAGTATTCTCCGTCCACTCCGTATTCCCATTACTTGGCTTCTCATATTACTTGACTCTCTCTTCCATTCTTTGGCAAAGCACTTGTAAAATGACTTTTTTGCTTTTTATATTTTCTCATTGTTTAAGCAAAAACAAAGCAAATTAAATGCGACTCACTTGCCATTCAGTTGAGCGCGGCAAAGAGCAAGAGGAAAAAAAAAAAAAATGCAGCAAAAAATGCCTTGGGGAATTCCCCTTTTCTTTTCATTTCTTTTTTTCCTGTTATTATTCCATTTCATTTTTGCTTGTTGTTTTTTTTTTTTTTTTACAACTTTTGTCGACTTTGGTTCTTTCATTTACCAAATCAGCAAAAGTTCAACTTAAATACAATCTATTCGACCAACAACAACGACGACGACGACAAAAAAAAAAGGTATATTAGAAAACTTCCTCTAAGCTTTTGTTGGCTTTTTCAGTTTAGGTTTTCATTTTCATTTTGATATAGACATTTCTTTATTTTTCTTACTCCTTGTCTCCCTCTCTCTTCTTTTCTTCGATTTTTGGCAAATCCATTATGTCAATTGACAGTTCCCTCTGTAATATTTGCTGTCAGTTGCAGCCATTGTTAAGTTTGTTTTTTGAAGCGATGAGAATGGTTATGAGGCGAGGGGAGTATGGGGAGTTTGAAGAGGAATTGAGTTTTCCTTTGTCCCGAAAGGTGTGTGTAAAGAGTGTACGGAAAGTGTAATGCGGGGGAGTGTTAAGAAGAGGCAAGCTTATGTAGGTAATATTTGTTTTGCCATACAAAATGTGTGCTTTAAGTTTCATATTTTTTTTTTATCCAATTTATTAGTAATATTCTACTCCTTGCGAACATAATTTAGGTGTTTGTTCAGTTAACTGTTGTAAGTAACGTTTAATATTTTCACTAGAACTCCATTCATTCCCGGCGCAGTGTCTTGTAAGAATTTCAGAATTTTTTGAGCATTGTTGGTATAATATATCAAAATCGATAGTAATCCATTAACAATTCTGTTTTCCGCGAATGAATCACAAACTACTTGAACGTCTTTTTCTTTATTTTCTGTAACAAATTGAAATACATTTGATTCCATCAACAATTAAACAGCTTTCAACAAAAATATGCAACCATTTGCCACATTTACACAAAAATGTCAAAAGTTTTTTGCACTTGAACAAAAAATACAACAAGAACAAATAAGAGAAAAGTTACCCCGGGATTCAATTAAATGAATAAAATAACGCTCATTATGAAAAATTGCAAACAGAATAAAATATGAACAAAAAAAAAAAACGAAAGAAAAAACCATTCAAACTCACAAAAAAAAAACTGTGGCATAAACAAAGGCGCCACAAAAAATGGCGGCGCGAAAGCTACTTTTCAACACACACACACACACACACACACAGAGAGATACACACGTATAACAGGAGCGAAAGAGAAAGAGAGTGAGAATCGAGCGTTGGGCAACTGCCAACTGGCAACTGTGGAGAGCCTCTTCAGATTCAGACGCCGCTGATGCCGTCGGCATTGCCATTTATTTTATTATAACAAACAAAAAGTCGAAACAAAAAATAAAAAAAAACACAAAAAACATAAAAAAGAGCATTAAAAATGAGTGAATCAGAGTCCCGGCCAGGCTGACATCGACATTGGACAGAGTAGTTGCTGTATATACCCTTACAAATCTGCATTCTAAAGTGTGTTCTATCTGATAATATAATATAATTGTAAGGAACCGAAACACGGAAGTACTAAAAGTATAAACATTCCATAAATCGAAGAAAATTTCCTAAAAACTTGGCATGGATAAAAACATTAATTGGCCGTTCTCTGATTTCTACATTTTTTAAATGAAATATCAGCTGATAAGTAACAAGTTTAGTTAGGTTATGTACACTCACATTTTTTCCTTTCAATCGTTTCAAAAACCTTTGCTAGTATCTCATTGCACCTGAAGGAACGTTTCACAATAATTTGCATCACAAAAAGGCTTTCAATAAAGAATAACACACAATTAGCTTCTAATAAATTATATTAGAGGTTCATTCAGGAGCTATAGACTTTTATATTGTACAGCTTGTGATATAAATGAATGTACACGTTTCGGGTAGTGTATGCAAATAGAAAGAAAGAAACACAAGAGAGAGAGAGAGAGACAGAGACAGAAAATGTTATACAAAACAATTTTGTTGCGCCCTGGCTTAATTGAAATTGTAACTGTCATTAATTACTGTCTGGAAATTTGAATTAACAACAAAACAAACAAAGAGCAATAACAACAATAACAACAACAGCAGCAACAGCAGCAACAACAATAAGAACAAGTACAACAAATGGGAAAAATTTTGTGAAAATAATTGAAAAACCTGTCGAATCGCGCAATCGACCGCCTTTATAATATTTCGTTTCGTTTCTTTTCTCTGATTTCGATTTTTGTTTGATTCCCTTTCGCTTTTTTCTTATTCTTTTTTTTTTTTTCTTTTTTTAATCAAAGCTGTTCCTGCGGGAATATTAAATAATGTTAAACAATGCCTCCTCCTCTTGGCATTTCGCTTCCACAGGACTCTTTACCGACATCTCTCACTTCAGGATTCTCCCTCCACCCTCTCTCTTTTCCTTTCTCTATATATCGATTGAACAATAGAAAAACGACTTCGACTTTCATTCTGATTGCGCGGAGCATACAAAAGGTCGAGCTCAAGCCTTTTTTCCTCGTGTAGTACTGTGCTGTCTACTGTGGGGGATACGTCAAGAACCTTTTGTTGCACAATAAAATGCAAACAATTGATTAGTTTGCAATTGGAATAAAAAGAAATCGAGAAAAAAAAAACAAGCAGCGAAGCAGCTTTCAGGCTTTTGCACAACAAAATAATAATAAAAAAAGAAACGCAGGGAGTGTGAAGGCGATCCTTCGTTTAGCTTTTGCAATTGACAGGTGGAAGGATTGCCAGCCAAGAGAACCGAAGAGACAGCGGGTGGGTCGGCGGGTTTTATGTTAGATTATACTTCTGTGAAATGGGTGGGGGCTAGAGACTGGAGGGGGTAAATATACCACTCTTAATTACAGTACGCTCAATCAGTGCAAGAAATAAAACCATTCAATTGTTTTTTTTTTCTCTTATATATAAAACAAATCACAGACAGAAGGATGATTGGGTAAAAGACAAGGGTCAATTCATTTTCTAAGCACAATTAATGGAAAACTCTTCTTTATCTTTTGAATTGAATAATGAGCATCCAATTGAAACCCTTCTGCTTTTATGACAATTGATAAACAACAGCTGTTGAATACCTTACCTAACCAGAGAGACAGAGCATCTTCGAGAACTATATAACAAGAACTAACATATAATTATGTATAACATTATGAAAATAGTGATCAGGTTGTCTGTATAGCTATCAAGTTGTCTTATAGGCTCTTAGTATTGCAATGCGAGAACTAGTTCAGAATTACAACTAAATTATTATACACTTGCAAAGTGTATATTAATTTTGGTCAGAAGTTTGCAACGCATAGAAGGAAGCATCTCCGACTATATAAAGTATATATATTCTTGATCAGCATGATGAGCTGAGTTGATATAGCCTTGTCCGTCTGTCCGTCCGTCCGTCTGTCCGTCTGTCCGTCTGTCTGGATCAACGCAATCTCCTCCGAGACCCTTAGAGCTACAGAGCTGAAATTTTGCACCTAGGCTTCTTTTTGCTGCAGGCATTGTATATTTTGGAATCATCCCGATCGGATGACTATATCATATAGCTCCCATAGGAACGATCGGTCAGGAATAAGGTTTAACATCAATAACTCAGTTGTTTCTTAATCGAATGTCACTAAATTTGGCTTTTGTGAGTTTTATATAATCCCCAACATATATACCAAGTTTCATTAGAATCGGTCGACTATATCATATAGCTCCCATAGGAACGATCGGTCAAAAATATAGTTTTTGTTCAATAACTTGGGTGTTTTTGAAGCAATCGTCACGAAATTTGTTATTTGACAATTTTATATAAAAAGAAATATATCTTTTAAGTTTTATCAGAATCGGTCGACTATATGCTATAGCTGTCATAGGAACAATCGGGGAAAAAAAATTTGTTTTAATTTTTTTTTTATGCCACGGACATCAAATTTGTATCTGATGGGTTTTATATACTTCCTTTTGATTCTGGCAAATTATATATAAATCAAAAGACAGTTTGCAAGGGTATACGAACTTCGGCACGGCCGAAGTTAGCCCATCCTTCTAGTTATAGTTCTATTATAAATAAATATAGTGTTCCGAAAGGTAAAAGTAATTATTTAGCGTAGCCAGCTAAGTACATATTTTAATCTTTTGTAGATTTTTTAGAAATGAAAAAATTTAAAAATTGGAAAATAAAAATTTAGAAATCTATAGATGATAGATGACGATATATGTAGTTCCAAATGTTAAGAAGAATTCATCTAATTAACAAATTCAATAAAATAATTTGTAGCTAATTAAATGTAAACTGATCCAACAAGTAGCTTACCGACACTATGTGGGTTCCCTATCCACACACACAAACACACACATACACACACACACACATACACACACACACACATACACACACACACAGCAATACGCACACCAGTACATGAACACCTTTCTTTCTATTCTAACACATTTTCGCTACAACAAAAGTGACGCAAACAAGCAGGGAAACAACTTTTAACGCTACAAAATAAAACAAGAACTGAACGAGAAAACCTTTAACCAAATCCCAGCATCAAATTGCCAGGCAAACAATTTAATCTTTGGTCAAGTTATAAGCAATGGCGAAGTAACCCAAGCCAAATAAGAATGTTGAAGGGGGGATAACCCCAAGGAGAGGGAAGAGAAGGGGGTGGGTAGTAGGTAAAGTGTGAGAAAAAAAAAAAAAGAAAATGAGACCAAAACTAAACTATTCGAAAAGTTTGTTCAACTATGTGGAACTGTGACGGTTGCAATTGGAGCCACTGGGGAGCTGGGTCGTTTTTGTTGCTTGGTCTTTCAATATTTGCCCTGTGGGTTAACAGACTTCTGGGTTTTTGAAACAGTTTTCCACTCATTGGATAGATATGATCGGATGTGGGGGAAAAACTTGTTAATTATACTTGAAATGCTGTTAGCGACTTGTTTTTCATATCAATTATTAAACTCAGTTACTTTTCTCTCTCTCTCTCGCTTTGTATCTTTGTATGTTGGGGTTAGGGAGAGGGTTGGTCAGAGGCGCCACTGGCTGGTAAGAGACATTGAACAAACATAGACATTGTCATTGTCATTTCTAGTTTATTCAACTGCTCAACTTTGGAGATGTTTTACCACCGACTCTTACTCCCTTCTTCCTCCCCATTTCCCCATCATCGTCATCATCATCATCTCCTTCTCCAACTCCTCATTTCTACCTATCAATTCTTGTCTTGTTTATTATTATTATTGTGCAGGGTGCAAAACCTTTACTTCTGTCTTCTTCTTCCCACTCTCTTCAAGGTGTCGTTCACAGAAATGCAGGCCCAAAAGCTGAATGGTCTTAGTCTGAGTGGAGCATAGAAGAAGTTGCTCATTTGATGGCCAGTTGCCACTTGGACGATGTATATATATGCTTTTGCTTGTTCTTCCTTGTCAATGTATCTATAAATTAGTATTTTACCAAGCAATCCACATTATGAGTGGGCACACAACACTCTAGTAGAAGAGAGGAGGAGGGGGGGCGGAGAGAGGAATAGGGTGGCAGTGCCACAATTGTGCCTTTTGTATGGCATTTATTGTTATAGTTTTCTCTTGTTCGTTCCTTTGAGTGAGTGTGTGTGTGTGGGCCTAAGAGTGGGAGGAGGGGAAAGTGGCGATGAAACTTGTATCTGGGATCTGGACCTGACAATCTTCGTTCGTTCGTTCGTTTTCTCTCTCCGACTGGACCTGTCATCATTGTCGAGTGTTACAATTCCTAACAAAGCCTTCCCAAATAACAATGCAATTTATGTTTTGTCAAATATTATTCCAAAGGGGGCCGATGTGGAGGCAACACTTAACTAGTGGCGGGGACCATTCTCTGTGTTGGTTGTGTGTGTGTGTGTGCGTGTGCCATGTGCCCATGACAAGCCACTAAAATTACACGTTACAACTAATTAGCGACATTTCCCACTCGAATTCTTCAAGTAATTCATATACAATATGTCCAATTCTTTTCCCTCCTATTGTCATTCGTATTGTTGTTATGCGATAGAGAAAACGAGAAAGAGGGGATATATGTACATATATAAGTCGGAAAGTTAGCAAATTAGATGGATATTAGGAAGTAGCTATATAAGTGGACTTAAGCTATAGACAATAAACATATAAGAAGAAGGAAAATGACACAAATTAAAGAATTTGGTTAGAGAAATCGTAAAAAAGGGCAACAAATAATTATTTGTTAATGCATAATTATAACTAGCAGAAAATGGAATAAGAAATGGGATTTCTTCAAAGGAACAAACGGGAATAATCCTATAATACCAAATAGGTATTATAATACATAGAGCATAATATAGATTTTATAGTGTTCTATCTCAGAATTGTATTGACCCAAAATATATTTTAGTTTGGCCAAAACATTTTACCAAAATCTAATGACAAACTCAATTTTCTCTGATATTGTAACAATGCTCATCTGTTTCCTTTAAATTGTCTTCCTTGTTATTGTCCTACCACAGCTTCTTTCTCTATCTCTCTCTTTCTCACTTGCCTTGTCTATCTCTTTTTCTCTCTCTGTGTGCCTGTTTTGGTTCCATCGTTATATCCCTGCTTTTCAGCCATTATGACACATGTCATTATAACATTTTACATTAACTTAAAAACATTTGCAATTTCTAAATACAATGCCAAGAGAGCCTGGCTGACTGACTGACTGACTGACTACCTACCAAACCTATCCACCTTCTTCCCATTTTACCACCTAACCAACCCTATATGCCACTTATGTCCATGGGAGTGTGTGTATGCCATGTACACATCCTGGCCAACGCCCTTAAGAACGTAGTTAGTAAGTATGTACGAGTTAAGGGCAAACGAATGGGACAAAAGCAAGCGGACGTATCCCAACGACATAACCACCTGCTGGGTGTGAGAGAGAGGGGCGAAGGCAAGTTGGGGAATGGGGGAATGGGGAGGGTTGGTATAAGGCTTTAGCTGCTGCTGCTGACTGAACTGACAAACAACCAACAACAAACGACAAACAAAGCAGTGAAAGGGAGTAAGAGATACAGACATATACTGCAAAGGAGATGGAGAGAATGATGATAGAGAGAGAGAGAGAGAGAGAGAGAGATAGATAGATAGAAAAAGAGACAGACAACGACATTGTTTGGTTATCCTTCTTGTTAGCCAGTTGTGCAGCAGACAAGACAAGTTTTGGCCAAGACTGAATTATGTTTTGATACTGAGTGAATAAAGGAGGTAGAGGCGGTGACACTTCAATTGTGTTGCCAGTTATTGGACAAGTGCCTAACCCAAATGAATGTATCTAAATGGGATTAACAACAAGTTTATAACTTAAATCTCTTTCCACACTCACCCACACACACACACACACACATGAACAGGTGCCGAATGGAAGCTACTCACAGAGGAGGAGAAACGTCCATTTATTGATGAGGCCAAACGATTAAGGTAAATTTTCAATTCATTTCAAAATGATGTGAACTCTTTCAAAATTGACTCCAACTCTCGTTTCAATTATATTCATCTAAATATAGAGCTATGCACATGAAGGAACATCCAGATTACAAATATCGGCCACGACGCAAACCAAAGGCCTTGAGACGTGATGGTTATCCATACCCAATGCCATATCCATCGGTTCCGGTTGAGGCGTTACGAGCAGGTAAGTCATGATCTATGTAACAATATTTTTTTACATATCCCTGAATACCCAAAAAAAAAAAAACAAAATGAATCCAAATTTCACCAATGCTATCTTCTGGTATCAATGATTAAATTAAAGTCAAAACTTAACTTGATCCTATTGATAAATACAACAAAAAAAAAAAGGTTTTATTTTGCAATCAAAATCAGATTTAAGGTAATTATCTGGTAATAGGTTTGTTCAACTCAAATTACTAGAAATTTCTTACCAGAGGTAATAATGAAAATAAATTCGGAAATCTTTTATTTAATATCTTAAAGGATCTAATTTTCGTAGCAAAGATATTTTCTACCAGTTGCACAAAAGCTTTAGCTCTTTCAATACGAATATTATTTGCATATTCATTATATTAAAAGCGTTAGGAAAAAGCAGTCAAGCTGAAAGTAAAAAAAATAAAAAAAAAAAAAAACTATGCAAAATACGTGAAGTGACTTTTATGGCTTAACTTAAGACAAATGCAAATGTGACACGATATGCACGAATGATGAAGAAGTGTGGGGCGAAGAAAACAAAATATGACAAACTACACCCCACACACACACACACACACTTAGACTCACACACACATATTTAACCGCACTAGCCATAAACCCAACGGTTATTTCATTTGGCTGACAAACTGTGAAGTCATCATCCTGGCTTAACAATTCATTTAAATGACACACAGGATGGGCTAGGGAGGGTGAAGATAACAACAACAACAACAACAACAGCAGACATAAGCATAAGTTTCCATTCATGATTTTCCAGATTGGGGGTGGCATATATATATATATATATATGTGCTCTCTATATATCCTTCACATAGTTAGTTTTGGTTGTTAGTGTCCTGGTTGGAGGATTTAAATTAGCATTTGTCACGTTTTTTTGTCTTGCTTCTTGTTGGGTTGCAATTTAACGCAAGTTTTTGATGTGACAGCAAATTTTCTTTCTCTGTCACTCTATTTCAATGTGTGTGTCGTCTGTGTGTGTGTGTGTGTGTGGGAGTGTGTTTGCTGGTGTATAGGATGATTTATGCTCAACGGAAATGATAATAAAAATGCAAGGAAATGCGTAATAAATAAACCGAATTAGTGTTTAACTTAAACATGAAATTCAACCAACTGCAAAATTAAATTTATTTACTATATAGAAATAAATATATATATAAATATATATGTATATCTTCTATATACTATATTCCTAATTGGCTTAGTGAAAATTTGTGCGTAAAATGATGAAAATTTTTCATCGAATTTTCCTATTATTTTTTTGCTTGCCCTTTACGGGCTGTCAAAAACAGAGCTTTGATTTGGCTTCCGTTTTGTTAGCTTTATATTGGACAATGGAATTAAAGAAAGAGAGGAGAAAAAATTGGGTAAGGTGGTGGTAAGGGGAAGGGAACCTAATCTTTGGCCCCATTATAATAATAACAATTGATCGATGGCATCTGAAACATTTGAACATTTGCTACTTGAAGTAAGTGGAAATCAAATAATAATATAGTGAATAGATGGATAGATTTGTTGTCTAAGCGTTTTTAATTGCTCCTCCATATGAATCGTACTCCTCTCAGCATCTTCCATCAGCTTCATCTTCATCATCGTTCGAGTTGAAGTTCTTCAATCAAACCAATAGCGCCTTCTGAATGAAATATGCTTTTTTTTCTTTTTTTTTTATTCAATAAGCGGCGCTTGTAATTATCATATATATATATAAAGAAATGTAAAGAAAATAAAAGAAACAAGCGTAATGAAAAGAGCTAAAAAGAAACTAAAAACAGGCAGCTGGACGACTACCGTTTAGGGCAATTGGTTATAACTGGTGGGCATCTTGATAGAGAGATACAACACAGCAGATACTCTGCTCCTCCGCCTCTCCACATCACCACCTTCACCCCTCTTCACTCTGTAGGAAAGGTCTAAAGTTGGTTCAAAATAGCTGATTCAGCGAACAATTAAATAGCATGTTGGTTGGCGACCCCGAAAAATTCAAATGGAATGAAAGAGTTGCCCGAACAAAGGGCGCAAAATATTTCGAGTGGCAATTATTATTTTTTTTTTTTTCAACAGACACACACGCATAGACCAGGCCAAGTTGAAGCTGCAATCGAAGTCGGGAAGCGTCTACTAGACCAACTAACAATTGATTGCACTGTAGTGCAAGACTCAAAGAAAATTGAAACGATCTTTAATCTATAAATTATGTTTCAGTTTAGTAGGTACAAAGCCTTGTATTTATCTTAATTAAAACTGATCACTCGTACCTATGAGAGCTATATCTTATAGTGGTCCGATCAGACTTATTCAAGTACTAAAATTACATTCCTGAAAAGCTTATATGGGGAATTTTATTCTTTTAGTGGAAAAACAATTATCTAAGAAACGTATACAAACAGACAGTTGAACTATATATACTTTTCGATTAATTTTATTATTAAGTGCTTTAATTTATTGAGGCTTCTTTGCAAGAGTTTGGACCACTGTGACCTTACGACATGGTCATACTTGTGTGTGTGTGTGTGTGTGTGTGTGTGTGTGTGTAAACTCTATTTCTTTCACTTACAGCATTACGGGCAACCCTTTGATACACTCCTCCCACTGTTAAACTTAAAATCTCTCGCTCTCTCTCTCTCTCTCTCTATATATATACCATATACCACTCTCTATCTCTCTCTATCTTATCTTGCTTATTGTTTACTTCACTTGCAGGTATTACGCCCGGTTACTTTGCTCCCGGTCCCACAGCGGCAGCCTATCACTTGGGCAGCCATCTCAGCCAGACATCGACGCCGACCACAACGCAGGTGAGTGTATTCGACTTAAGCTCTCTTACTCAAGTGCCAGCACGTCCATCAAAAAACGAAACGAAACGAAAGAAAAAAAAAAATGTTGAACGGTAGCCCAAAGACCAATTACTATAACCGATCGAATGTGATGACCCCGACCACAACCGGGGTTACCTTAATAACATAATTACAGCAACTCCTACGGCTGACGCCCACTTTAAAAGGCGGAAAACACGCGGCCGTGACTAAGCGCGACACGCTTCCTCGCCTCGATCCTAACAGATAGATAGTGAGAGAGAGAGGATCCTTGTCATGATAAAGGATTTTTGTTGCTGTTATTGTTGCCACCGGCTTCTACTATTTGTCATTACATGTTTAGGCAGGAGCAGGCAAAAACAAACTAAATACAAATTGGTCAGGGGACAGTGGACAGACAGAAGAACAGGTGCTGTTGCTGCTGCTGCTGCTGCTGCTGGTGGTGGTATCAAAATTGAGTGACAAGTAAACTTCAACTCCTACTAACTAGGACAATTTTTGTGACAGTGCAGCTGCCGTTTTTTCTTCGCCTATTTCTTTTTTTTTGTTCTTCTTTTTCTTAGTAACTTAACAAGATCGCACCTTAATCATTGCCCTTTACATACTTTACGTACTCCTCCTACTCTCCCCCCCGCTCCGCCTGCTTGCTCATCTTGTTTTCAACTTGGGATCATTAAAAGTCATGACTGTTAAATGGTATTGTTTGGCATATTACTGAACCTATTTGAGACTGTGATTGATGTTCTTTTTGGATGAGATGGGATGAGATGAGCAATGCGGGTGCTGCTGCTGAAAGCCTTGAATTAAGGCATTAATAATATATCTGGAAAGGAGGAATAATACATAAAAATAATAATAATAGGTAACCAAATCGCGCAGACTGAAATATATGAAAATTGCAGAGAAGAAGGAGGAGGAGATGCCAATGGATGGTATTTAAATTGTATAGGGATTGGGTTAGTCTAAACTGACAGCTTACAGATGGAGCAGCAGCATTCCATCATCATATTCCAATCAAGAAATTTTCAAAGCCCATCATCAATCCCCCCCCCCCCCCCCCCCCCTTTCTCTTGCTACCCATACAATTACTAAGGCAACGGATTACTTTGAATGGTTGTTTAGTGCAAATTGTTTAACACTTTTGTGGCTTTTATTTGACCAACTAATTGTGGCAGCTAACCAACCCTCCTCTCCCCCTCTCCGCTCACAACCCACACCCACTCATGGCTGGCTGGCTTGCTAGATCTCCTTTGCCTTGGGTCTCAGTTTAATTTTATTTGATTTGCAATACGTTTTTCATTGCTCTAAGTATTTATGTGTGATGGTGGACAGGAGGGAAGGAAGGGGGGAGATACCAGTTGCCCTTCATTTCAATTCGAGGAGGGTTGCTTTTTGCTTCATTTCCGTTTTGTTTTGAGTGGTTGTTGTTGCCGTTTCATTGAGGGGTTGCTGTTGCTCTTCTCTCCTCTCCTCCCCTCCACTTGCCTTCCCTTCCCTAACCAACTCTCACTCACTCTTCGTATGAACACTTTGCTCTGGGCTATAATTATGTTGTTAACACATCATCATCATCAACAACAACAGCAACAACCAACAAACAGCCACAGTTGGTAAAATGAATGACGTGAAAGAGGGGGGGGCTGAAGGTTGGAAGAAGAAGAGGGGGTTATACGATGAGGCCAAAAGCGTTTTGGATTACAATTTGATTTGATTTGATTTGCACCCAATTGGGAATTACTCGGGATTCGTAAATATTTTGATGCTGGTCTTGCAATGCATTTTACGTGGATTTCGTTTTTTTTTTTCGGATTTCGTTTCTGTTTCGTATTTGCTTTTGTTTTTGTCCGTCTGTTTGTTTGTTTGCTTCGATTTGTGTGTCGGGAGTCGGCGGGTTCATTATGTCCCAGTTAATTGATTTAGAATTGTTGCGTTTACACAATTCGATTGGCAAAGAAGGTAAAAATGTGGAAACGGATGACAGTAGACAGGACAACAGGCAATTGGGAGCAGGTGGTCCCACTCATGTCACAACAACAACAACAACTGTTCAGCTGCGCAAACCGCATTCCGCACCAGTTAATGAACGGAGTAAAAAAAAAAAAGCAGAAAGGGTCACAATGGTTCTAAGACTTTAAGTAAATTTTATCCTACTCTTCATAAAATAATAAAGGAATCTAAACCTTTTTCACATCTGCCCAATACTACAGACAATCTTAACTTATTTACAGACAGTTTACAAATGTTTTTTATAATTTTTTTTTTTTTTTGTTTATCTAATCTCAATTGGATTCAGTATAATCAAATAACTATTTGCAGACTCAAATCTATTTTCTGTCTAAAAATTTGTAAAATAATTGTTAACAAAATGACTTACAACCGTTAACCTTTGATTAGTTTATTCCATATCTGAACAACGTCTTTAATTTAAATGTCGATTGGACTTTATTCGTCTATCGGAAAATCGATTTAGTTTCATTGTCATAATTTTTATAAAAGACTTTTAACATTTAAAATTCCGATTTGACTTATCAAATTTCGATTGTCGATCATATTTATATATCTGCCTTTGACTGCCTTTTGACCCCTTTTCTTGTTTATAGGCCACTCTTTCCGGTCAAATGGATAAATTCGCTTTGGAGCGCAGCTCCTATTTGAGCAATGCAGCTGCAGCGGCTGCTGGGAGTCAGGCCAGTGCCTATAGCGCCTATTTGGATCCCAGTGTGCTGACCAAGGCCTATTTCGATTCCAAAATGTATCAAGATCGTGCGGCAAATTATGCCTTTGATATATCCAAAATCTATGGGGCACAACAGCATGCAGCTGCCCATCATCAGCAGCAGCAACACCAACAGCAGCAACAACAGCAACAGCAATTGTTGGGTGGCGGCGGAGGGGGAGGAGGAGGTAGTGCCAGCTCTCACAATAATAACAGCAGCAGCGGCCTGGATGATCGCGATGCCACACCACAATTGGAGGCTGGTGGTGGCAGCAATCTTGTCGTCGATGCCAAGCCCCATTTGCACTCACCGAGCGATGCGACAACCAGTGGCCTGGACTATGCTCAATATGCAGCTCAACAGTATGGCGGACAATTGGCTAGTGCAGCCATTGGAGCAGGAACTGCCCCAACTGGGGCAGCCGGTGGTGGGGCTGCTACCGATTTTCGGCGACCACTGACGGTTATCTTCTGACCACCATCTTCCAATGGCAGCGAAGAGTTGAACTTGTCGATGACTTAGGAAAACGCGAGATTAAATATATATAAATATATATATATATAAAATTATAGCCAACTTTACAGTTAAGTAATATATTGTCATCACCCCCCTTTCGCCTCACTCGAGGGGAAGCGGAGTGGTTGGGAAAAAAGAAGTAAGCAGAACAACGAGCGGTGCAATTTTTTTTTTTTTTTTTTGTTTTAAACGCTAAACGAAGTGCATAGCATAAATTTAACATTTAAATATATTTAAATTCTACACACACACACACACACAAAATATTATACATACATATATATATGTATATGTGTATATATATATATATATATATACATTTAAAATACAAAAACAAAAAAATGGAATAAAAGAAAAGTTTAAAAAAAAAACAAACAATATAAAAATAAAATAAAAAGGCTCATTGTCATAAGCAGCAATTTTCATTCTTTACTTTCTAGGGAAAAGGAATGGAGGCGGGGGTAATAACTGCTGCTGCATTTTCATTTGTCAAGCCAAACAAAACTAAAATTCTGCTCGAAATGTCAACGATTTGATATCCTTTTTGGAATGGTCACCATAAACAGTAGCTACTGAGTCCCAAATCCTTTATCCTAACGATAAAGGGAATGATACCAATATTAGGTTAATATCAACATTAATTGTAGTTACGGTTATTCATCTAGTTAACCGATTCAATAATCGATAGCATTTTCTAAGATAATAATTCTGTAACAATTGGAAATTTGATCTTTTACCATTAGTATGACGGGATAACTCATATAGATAATAGAAGATAATTGTATAAAATCTAAAAGGTTGACATTTTTTAGGTGTAATAAGGTCCAAACGACATTAAAAATGTATAACGTGTAATTCATTACAAAAGGTTCGCAAAGGTTGTACATTTTAGAAAGAAACCATTCTCATATTAAATAAACTAATTTTGCTAAATTTACTATTTTTCCCCATACACAAAGAATGTGTTTGGTATTTGATAAGTCTTTATTCAAAACTCAAGTAAATAATATTCATTTCAACTTTTTCGTTTAAATACATTTTATCACATTATTTATTGTCAAGTTAATTCCACCTGGCATTGTTTTAGTTTCCCTTCTTTACCGAGAATTTCAAATGTCATTAAAAATTCATCATTCATCACACTTTCCCGAGCCCAAGTCTCAGTAAAACTTTTGCCCTCAATTTGATTTTTAATTAATTGCAAGCTCTCTCACTTATTCTCACTTGAGGGTGGTGCGATTGGGATTAATGGAAAGTAGGGGGAGGACGGTTGGGCTGCAAAAGTCAAGAGCGCGCAAAACGCTAAACGCTTCTTAATGAAGGCAACTTCTGGCCAATCAGCTTCAATTCTGGCTGGCTTGTTGACAAACCAGCACGAGAAACGGATTTTTTATTTGCTTTTGATTGCTCAAGCAGGCGGGCATCAACTGCAGCCAACGTTGGCCACTAATTAGTGGCAAAGGTGCAAAATACAAAAAAAAAAAAGAGAAAAAAAAAGGGAAGCACCAACAAATTTAATTAATTTTACGCCATGTTGAACGCCGCAACAGCCGGATTAATATTTAGAGTAGTAGCAGTAGCAGCAATTAGCGCTTATTGAAAAAAAAAAAAGAAAAACAAGTCCGCATAAATCAAAGGCGAAATTTAATTTAATTTCACACTTGCTTGAATTTTAACGTATGCTTAAACCAAACTAGGTGGCAGCACTGTACTGCTGCCATCTTTCGGCAGACTTCGTAAGTATTAAAATTTCCGCAGTTTGCTGCTAGCGCCATCTATTCAAAACATATCCCTCTATAGGAAACATTAAACTTGCTCAAAGCTCCGTTCTAAGCATTCAACGTGCTTTTTAGCAGTAGGTTTTGAAAGCAATCATATTGCGCGAAACTTTTTAAGAGCTTTCAACGTCGATATTAAAGCAATATTTTTAAATTTTTTAAATATACATATATCAAATTAGATAAAACTTGTCATATGGGATCACCATAAGAAAAATATATATTTAAATTTCAAAATAAGTTTAGTGAAGAGAATATTCGTTACAATTTTTTATTCTTCTTTTATTCTGTTTTTATTATTTTGGAAGATCATTTGCAGATTGTAGGCTTACCTTTTTAATGCTATATGTGAGGTTAGTTCCTAAGGGGACAACCTGTCTTTTTCAGATGTGGTAGAATATTTCGACATTTAAACTGACGCTCTATCATCTTCACCTTTAATGTGTCTGGATCTTTAATATAGCTAAGTCCTCGCTATCTGTTTTCTCGACCAAGAGATAAGGTATTGAAATGAGGATAATGTAGACAGGAAAAAAATATTGAGTGTCAATATTGAGTGTCTTTTGTTTATCGTCATTTTTTTTCTACATCCATATCAAAGGATATTCGTACCAATAATTAAAAAGGAAATCTCGGCGACTAACTGAATAGTCAAACTATTGTAATGTGTATTAGGTAAATAATGTATGCGATTGAGTAAATAGTCTATTACTTTTTATTTATTGTTACCATTTAATATTTCTGTTGAAAAGTTGCCTAGATTCTCTGTCACACAACTGCCGCTCTCTAATGCCATTATTCTTTTGCCAGTTAGCCATTATATTCGCCCAGACTCCATTGGTTCTACTATTCCCTAGCATCAGCATCATAATAAACTGTTACCCGCCTTTTACCGTTTTCATTTAAAACACAAATCACGATTAGTGCCGGTCACATTTACGTTCTTTCCCCCCTCTGCCGTCATCAGTAATCAGATGAAAGGAGCAACTTTCACCCATATGCAAAAATTTTATGCCATGTTGGCGAGAAATCCTGCCATAAATTATTGCAACTAAACGCGGCCCAAACACAATTGCTTCAGACCAAACAAGTACAACAGAAAGCGAGAGAGAGATAGAGCAATCTCTACTTATATATAGAGAGTGAGAGAAGAACAGAGAATGTGGAAAAGTTGACTCGAATTTATCCAAAATTATGACAACCTTCGCACACAGTTGCAGGTTTTCAAATTTTTTCATTTTTGGGCAATGGAATTGAACCATGGCTACAAAGATGATGATGATGTCAACGGAAGGGAGAGGAAGCGTTGGTGCGGATGGACTTTTGCTTTGTCCCCCAGTAGTCATAGTATAATAGAACCAAACATAATGTCCATTATGTCCAGGAACAAATGGCTTGCAGGCTTTTGGGCATGAGGCAAGGCCAGGCCATGCCAACTGTCTCTGGCCAACTTTGTGCTCCACTGTTGGCTAACGATAAGGCTACAAATATTAACTACTCTTCTTCTTTTTCTTCTTCTACGACTAACGTTACTAGTAGGTCGGTCGGTCTCCATTGTCGCTATGAGGGAGCGACCACCAGTTGCTTGACTTTAGCCTTTTGTTTTCGTTTCAGGGTGGCTTGGCCAATAAAATGCATTCAATTCACATGCAAAACAAAAAACGATAAAAAACCGAGCACCATTGAGAACGCTTCTAAGCAGCAGCTGCCCCCCACTCCCATCCAGCATTGTCTACGCCATTGGCCAAAAAGCAACAGCACCCGCGCCATCGACATGCGCGCAAAGCAGTCACCACGTTTGGGGGGTGATGTTGGGATTGGGGGCGGCTATGATTCTGGTTTTGATTCTGATTCTGGCTCTGCTCCTGGTTCTGATTCTAGCCCTGTTGGTCCCTGTTACTTTTACTGTCGCACAATTGTGTGGAGCTCTGCCATTTTTATTGTATGAAATGGCAGTTGGGTAGAGAGGAGCACCAAATGCGTTTCCTATTCATTTGGCTTAAGTGGGTGGAATGGGAGAAGAGACTATTGCGGGGGCGAGGGCATGACCGTGAAAATTCTACACTATTGCTGGAGAATTGGAGAATGGCGATTGCGCAAACGATTTGGCGCCAAATTTTATTCGATTTCAAAAAAATTGGTAATAAACAAAGAATAATTTAAGGATTCAAATGAAAAATATTCAAAAATCATTAAATTTCTTGATGAGATTAAATTTGATTTGGGTATTTAATTAATATATTGATAGCTAAATATCTAGTTCATAATTCACATTTGGTTAATCCATCAAGCAGCAATCTAAAAACTAAATTTAATCGAAACCTCTGTATATAGCGCCAGCTATATTCTCCTGTCAGATAATTCAGATAATGTACAACAACCAAACTGGTTTGTATCATAAAAATCTATAAATTTGTTATACAAATCGGGAATGAAATAAATATGAGTCATCAAATTTGATGAATAGTAGTCAAATATCAAGTGACTTGTTGCTGATTATCAATGGATGACTCGATTGCTTCAAACTTAATAGACTTCGATAATATTCATAGCCAGACAATTGTACTAGTTTATAACTCGATTAGTTCGTTTATGAGTATTCGTCATACGTATATGTACATATGTAACTTAACTTCAGTATTTACATATAACCTCCTTCTTTATTTTTACATGGCAGAAACAAAATTGAAAAAACGCTGCAATAGTTTCTAAGAAGGGAATTACCCTAACTTTATACAAATTGCAGACATCAAACAGATTATGAGAAGGCAAAAATGATAAACATTATTTGAATCGCTCGTTTCCACGAAATCCATGTGTTATAAAATCAAACAATGTTATTGAATTTTTTTTGATATTTAAGGTAACAATAGTTTCGATTATATAACCGTATAATATTTTAATTTTAGATTTTATTAATCAAAGATCAAATCAGATCTTATACAAAAATGTAAATTAATAAATAAAAGGAAAGATTCAAAATGATAGCGCTTTAACAGTTTTATCTATATAAAGTAATATAGTTTATTTCTCTCTCTACATTCCCAATTTTTAAGTTATACCGTATATAATATTATGTTTAGATAATATATTTTACATATTATCATTAAATTCCTAGTATTTCCGGAAAAAAACAAAATAAAAAGATATATAAATGCAAACCATTTATATTTATCTATGTGGATTAGAAAACTATAAAAAAAGAAAAAAAAACAAATTTGACAAACTAGGTTTTGTAGGTTTTTATATTTGTAGAATTTCCTGTTAACAATTTGCACAACAAACAAGGAAAGCAATTGAAATGACTCAAGCAACCCTTGTAATAAAAAAGAGACAGAACTACACAGCGAAGAGAGACAGAGACAGAAAGAGTGAAAGGGATAGAGCACATGGTTTAAGGTATTCGAGGACTGTTCCGATCCAACACGATCGATTGTGGGAGCAAACAAGGCGTCCGACAAAAATTTTGATAAGCTGCAACTTTTGTTTTGTATTATTTGTGGTAAAGATAATCAATGTTGAAAATGCAACAGCAGCCAGGCAAGTAAACCAAATACACTCACACAAGCACACACACACACACACGCTCGCACACACAATTGGGCAAACAACAACAGGAGAACCAAACATAAGACAATTGTCAACAAGCAACAAAAAGCAACCTAAATACAGATACAGATACTCAAAAATGAAAAAAAAAAAAAAAAAAAAAATATCAACTAAAGAACAGAAGAAGGAAACCAAAGGAACCAAAAATTTTATCACTTAGCCGCCACGTTGACGACGTCGCCGTCATCATCATCACCAGCAGCACCGTCACCCATCGTCTTCATCGTTGTGGCCGCTGTGTTCCTTTGGAAGGTGTAAAAAACTCTACAAACATTACAAACACTCTCTCTTTCGCACAAAATACTGCACTCTCTTTCTTACCACTGTTCTTCTCTGTGTGGCAGCGACAATAACGACGACGACAACGACGGCGACGACGGTAACGACGACGACTGTGTGGCAACCAACCAACCACTTTGACACCCCCCTCCCACACACACACACACACACAGATACACACACACAGTCATGGCACTATTCCCATACTCACACACTGTTGTTGTGTTGTCGTTTGCCGTTTTTGTTCTGCCAACTGTCGCAAGTTTTCGAATGCCATAGAAATTCAGTTTTCAAATCAAAATTGTCGCGCACACGACACGGACGCCTCGCTCCGGCATTCGGACAAAAAAAAAAGAAAGAAAAATAACACAAACACATTGCCTTGAAGCCGGCTTTTATTCATATGAAAATAATGTTCTATGCCAATAAATGAATTGTGTGTAAATAATAAACTAAGTGAGATAATTTTTTTTTTTCAAGTGCAGATCGGTATCAGTGAAACGATATATATATATATATGTATGTCAGAAATTATTTATATAAGAATAACCATTTTAACAATCATATCCTATAGATTAATATCAAACATATTAGTTTAATATTAGTGACTCAAGTAAAATAAAATTACAAATATATATATTTAAAGAACAATATATCTCTCAAAATTGTTTTTATCAAATATATATCCCGAGAAATCAAAAGGTAAGCATGAGTACTGTAACTACTGTATAATGTTATTTAAATTCCATTGAAATACATATCTTTCTAATTCATTATTTTTTCATACATTTTTCAAACCTAGATATTGTACTGTATATTTGAATGCAATTTAAATAATATAGCATAAGTTTGGGGGTTCCATTACTGAGAAAGTCATTTTTAATTAATAACTGAAAAAAATGTGATCTAAAATTGGAGAAGACTAGAATAGTTTCAGATTAATATATATGTATACATATATATACATATATATTAGAGTACCTATATATGTAGGTAAAAATATGTACAATCAGTTTAATAGTCTAGATCGAACAATCGATTTTTACCACGATCTTATCTTAGTTTATTTATATTACGCTCAACAAATCTATTTAAAACAATTTTACGATATTTAAAAGAAAATGTTTTATATCTACCTGATTATTATTTTGTATTAGTATATATGCTAATCAATTTGTCCGATTTTCATAAATTTTTGATCCAACAAATCATTTTTAATGCCATAATCTTGCTAAACATAAGATTTCATTAAAGGATTTTGATATCAGTTTACCAAGCAAAAAAAATTAATTTTTCTAGTGAGGAATTGTAAAACTGCCGAAACTTTGCAAAACCAAGATCAGATATAGATATTGTATAGTAAAGATTCATAATTTCTGTGTGTGGAGGAATTAAATACATAAAGTTATCTTTTCCTCAGTTTGGTCTCCATATTTTAATGCATTGATCGGATTATTTACTTCAGGAATATAGCTTTACAGTTAACTTATTCTTTATCATGCCCATAGTGGCTCCCTTGTTTTTCCCTAATTCCTTTATTGTTAGAATTGAACCCCACCACCAATATTAGCAAGCCTCAGACAATGACTCATTGAGAGGGCTGACAACTTTGTACTCTAATTCGCACCCCTCATCCCTTTTTTGCCTCTTTTCATTAACAAAGCATATCTATTGAATACCATTTCCGTTGGCATTTCAGAACGCAACTCAACTCAACGCAAAGCATTGCCCCCTTGCAATACGGACAACCATCTAACCACCTAACGCCATCGCTCGTCATTGAGTTGCCCCCTGTCTAATCATGACAAGCATCTCGGCTCTACTCCATCGGAGTCACAGCCATAGCAATGGTGGCTATACAAGCAGTGGCAGTGGCAGTAGCCAACATAGTCACAGTAGCAGCCTCTCACCGCAGTTGCCCGGCATGGGCATCGGTATTGGCATGGGCATGGCTATGTCAACAACAACAACAACAACAATAACAGGAGGAGCAGCAGCAGCAGCAGCATCATCATCAATAGCAACAGCATCATCGCCATCACCTCCACCTGGCCCCCAACCAGGGGGAACAGTAACCAAGCTACTATCCCATCATCATCATCATCATCATCAACAGCATCAACAGCATCATCATCAACAACACAGCTCCAACCCCAATTCGAATGGCAATTCCAACTCCAACTCCAATTCAAATGCTGGATCCCATCACAGTCATGACCACATTAAACGACCAATGAACGCTTTCATGGTCTGGTCCCGTGGCCAACGTCGCAAAATGGCGCAGGACAATCCCAAAATGCACAATTCAGAGATATCCAAGCGTTTGGGTGCCGAATGGAAATTGCTCACCGAGGGACAGAAGCGTCCATTCATCGATGAGGCAAAACGTTTGCGGTAAGTGGGTAAATTCTAAGCCAAGCTAGGGTAGCGGGATGAAGGTTGTTGGAGGGGAGGGTGTTGCAACTTTTGCGGGTATTTCAATTCTCTCGTCTGGTTACAATTTGATCGATTAGCTAAGACAAAGGCTCACTATTGTCAAAGCCGAACCCACCAACCAAAGCAGGTTTAGGGGGTGTAAGAGAGTATGAGGGGGGGTAGAGAGATATTGTGGAATTTCATTGGCACACATTATATGTGTGTGTATGTATATATACATATATAGATATAGGACGTATCATATCTTGGGTAAATATTTCATTTGAATTCAACTCCCTCCGGTAGTATCAGTTGCCGTAACCCACACACACAAAAGACTTTTATTTTGCATATCTTCATATTCACTTTATACTCACGAATCCCCCATTTGAATGGTTGGTCGGGTTAAGACATTCACAAGCTTACGATTATCATTATATGGAAATGATTCATCATTATCAACTTTATTATCGTGTTTTGGATTAGATCCATAAATCATAACAAAACTGCCCAAAAAAAGAGATTAAACAAAATAAATCTTTGATTTACTTATTTGAAATATATGAAAAGTCAAAAGTATATGGAAAATTCCATCTTTAGTTGGATCGAAAATATAACCTATATAGCCATAAGACCTCATTGATCTAGACGATGATAGCAAAGAATATAGTAAGAATATATATAAAGTTGATGTTTTTTGTAAATCCTGATGTTTGGAAGAAATTTTAATATCAAATTTAGATATTTGAAATACTTGTTAGATATACAGAGAGATCCTTTAAATTTAGGAAAGAAACTTGCTAAAGAATAGTTAATCCATTGCTGCTAATCGTTGATAGTATTTAAAATACTTGAATATGATTGTCTTAATTCCGTAATGAATTAGTTCTTCTTTAAGAAAAATATATCATATTACATGCATTTCAATTTGATAATTTCAAAACATATTTTAAATGCCATTATCAAATCCAAATGAAAATCTCATCATTACTAAATTTATATATAAAACCTATATACCTTAAATCACAAATTAGACTTCCCATACTTTAATATCATAGTTTTGTATATCAGAACAAGGTTAATATACTAATTTGAAATATATTATAATATATATTATATATATATTATATATATATATATTAATTTCAAAAAGATTTTAGTTTAGATTGGTTTAAATTAAATTCTCCATTTGATCTTTAATTTTAAAAGGATTTTTATATTATTTAGGATTTATGGGATAGAATTATAATACAATAAATAATACAATATAAAAATCAATTATGTATATAATATAGATAGATATTGATTACCTACCTTTGGCATGATTTTAAAGGAAACTTTTATCACACTGATCTTCAATATTCTGAAAAACATTTCAATTTATATTCACATTAGTTTGATGAAAAATAATTAAATTTAAACAATCTTCATAATTATTCTTTTTGTTTTTAATATATGTATAATACAATTGAAAAAAGTATTCTTAATGTAATGAATTCTAATAGGCAGGGTATAAGAGTTCCAAACAATTTGATTTGTTTTCCTTTCAATTTTAATGAAATTCTTTCGAAATGCCAAGTTTAGACTGTCATAATCCTTTTATTGATTGTATTTGACTGCCAAATTGTGATGAAAATGTTGTGACATTTATTAATGAGCCAGTCCAGCCATCAGCCAGCTAGTTTTGGGGCTTAAACTAATGGCCCATTCGTAGTTTTTCAACTCACATATATGAAATGGAATTGTTGTTTAAATATTTGCTAATGAGCCAAAGATAAGGAGGTTAAAAGAATAATTTTGGTGTTTTTTTTAGTTTCGGTTTCGATTTCGATTTTGGTTGATTTTGTGTCTGTGTGTGTATGTGTCTGTGTGTTTTTGTGTGTACGAGGGTCGAGAGATAAGAAGGTAAAAGAAGTGACCAATTAGGGAACAAAGCGAATAACCAAAAATAAAGAAAGCAAAAGTGAAACAAGACAATCGAGGACACACCTTTTTTTATCAACAATTTGTTTATTCAGTTTTCTTTTGCTTTCCTTTCATTCTTTCTATACATACTTACATACATATATGTATGTGTATAATATTTTATCGTTTTGTCAAAGAAATGTCAACAATTGCGCATTGTTGGAAGTTAAGTTGGTGCAAGTCTTGGGAGTTGCTTTATTATTATTCTTTAGCCTTTTGCTAAATTAGAGGGCAATCGGGGGTTCGGTGGTTTGGATATACCCAATGAGAAAGGGGCGGGGGGGTAAAAGGGTTTATGGCATTTGGCTTGGCTTGGCTTGGCTTTACATGGCTTGACTTGACTTTATGATATCATCAATGTTCAAATCGTTCATTTCGATCGATCGTTTGTTGGTTCGTTTTTGATCTATATATGTATATATATATCAACATTTACTCAATTTACAGGGCGCTGCACATGAAAGAGCACCCCGATTATAAATATCGGCCTAGACGCAAACCCAAGACGCTAAACAAGTCACCAGTGCCTGGTGGGAATGGTGGCGCAGGAGGCGGAGGAGGTGGAGGCGGAGGCATTGGTGGCGGTGCAATTTCGGGCAACAACTCAAATGGTGGCAGCGGCGTCGGGGGATCCGGATCTTCCTTAGTTGGTGTCAATTTATCCAGTGCTAAAGAGACACCACCATTGCACTCACCATTGGCCCATCATCATCATCATCTGCATGGCCATCACCCGCAATCCCATCCACATGCTGCCCATCATCATCACCATCATCATGTCCAACTGGCAGCCGCTGCTGCGGCCAAATATGGTTTTGGCTCACCATTGGAACTCACATTACCCCGTCTACCGAATGCATTCCCCACACTGGCCCATTATCCGTTGGATCCAACGTTGGCCCTCGATCTGCAGGCCCGTTTGCAGGCCATGTATGCCGGTAGTATTTATCATCCATGGCGTTATTTACCCTTAATTAGCCCAGAGACACCACCATCACCGCCAAGCAGCAATGGCACCGGCATCTCATCCTATGGCTGTGTGAAATCGGCCAAATCCTCACCAGTGGCCAGCACTGTGGTGTTACCAGTTCCAGTGGCGGCTACCACACCTCCAAATATCATTTGACCGACTCCATTGCGCTATGGCGCCACCGCCGAGCATGCCGTGTAGAATATATATATCGTATATATATAATTGGATTTAAGATAAAGAGCAAAGTCATCCACCCACCCAACAAAAAATAAAAAAAACAAAAAAAAAAAAAAGAAACAACAAAATCTACGAATTAGAAAGGAATTCAACTCCTTCTCATTTTCGACTTCCGCCCTGTTTCCTCCTTTCCTCTCTCTCTCTCTCTCTCTCTCTCTTTCTCTATCTATCTCTTTCACTCGCTCTCTATCTAGAAATAGAACCGCTCCTAGTGTTAGTCAAATCTTTGTTTAATCTTAGTAAGTGTTTTATTTTCTTAATTTTTTTTTTTTCCATTTGCTTATATAAGTTTATAATTTAATTGTTATAGAATATTGGATTGATCTGGATTGTGGTAAGACAAAAGAAACTCATTAAAGCAATAAATTCTAATCGTATACAAAAACCATGAAACATCCCATTTTAAATATATACAAAAAAGTAATTAAAATTATATTATTCCATCATTGTAAAATGTTCGAGTTTCGAATGACAAAACTGAACATCGAATCGAACACCATATCGTACCGTAATACTCTCGAAATGCATCATCTAGATTTCCTTTTTTTCCCCTTTCTGCTCGATCATATGATAGTTTACTTTAGTTTAAAAAAATCTTATTAAAAACAAATTTGAATTTTAATTTTCTTTAATATCTTACCACAATCAAAACCAAATCAGAAACCTTTCGTTAATTGCCATTTCTTTAGGTTTATTAATGCTTTATATTGTTGAGGTATTTGTCCGATTAGTATGTATGTAAGTGCGTGTGTGTGTGTGTGTGTGTGTTTGTAATATAAGATAACCTATATCCATAATACTAAATATTATAAAACAAATTTATATTTTAATGTGATAAAAACATAAAAAAAAATTAAAGATAAAGATGAAGCAAGAAAAACAACAAAGCAAATAAATGATTTTTAAATAGCAAAAATGTATTCCAAATTGATGTGCACACACACTTGAACTAAATGAATGGAGGGAGGGGGTGAGAGGGCACGACGGAAGAACTGTAAAATCTGTCAACAGTCAGGACCCCCCGCCAGGGGGAGCCACCACATGCACGTGAATAAAAACGACAATGTTTGCTGATGCGTTGATTATTAGTTTAAATTGCCGTCGCGCCTCAGGGTGGATAGGTGGATGGATGGATGGAAGTATGGAAGGGGTGAAATGCTCAACCAGATCCTGATCCTGATGGCTGCTGTTGCTATTGCTGTTGCTGTTAATGGGATTCCCAAACGACGCCCACTTGTTTATGCAACCAACTGTGAATCTTTCATTGAGGCGTGTCAATACCCAGTCAGAGCATAAAAACAATTGAATTGACACTTTTTTCTTTTTTTTTTTTGGTAGCCAGTGGCCCAAAACAAAAGCATAGCAAAGACACACACACACAGTCCACCCCACATCATGATGATAATGGTGGAGGAAGGATGATGGTTCACGCTTGGAGTCGATGTCGTCTGTGGGGTCGGGGGTCGGGGGTCGGGAGTCGAGCAATCGCGACGGCATCATAACCAGCTGAAAAGCCGCACATAAAAGTCACACAAATGCCACGCTGCAGCGCAACCAAACTGCTGATAAGAAGAGTGGAGTGTCCTGAGCCACCAACCCCACTCCTCTGCTCACTCCCCAAATCTACCTCCTCATAGTCCTCATAGTCGGCAGCCAAAAGTCGTGCGCTGATTGTCGTCTGCACACAGACACTCACATATATACACAACCACACACCCGCACACACACACACCCATACAAACACATAGTAAGGAAGGGGGCGACGACGTCTGCCTCTGTCTTTTGTTGCCCGCAAGGTCGTTTTTATAGTGTCCTGGTCTTGGTCCTCGTTGTCGCTTTTAATGTTTGCATTTTGTACCCGACATCCGTACAGACAAAAGCCTCAGACCAAAAATCACTATGAGAATGCTACAAAAATATTTGCCCAATGAAATTGTCCAACGCACAAGTTGAGCAGCAGTTGCCACTTTAGTGGCAAAAAGACAAACGAAGAAAATACTTACATTTATACATACATATACATATATCTATATATCAAACCAACCAACCTCAACTCCATACCCCGCCTTACCACCCACCCCTTTCTAGAATTGTATTGAGAAACTGTGGGAAATTCTTAGCTGCGTCCAACTATTGTACTATAAAGATATGTACTTGTATTGTAGTATATAAATGCGAGATCTTTCACTTGGCAAATATTTCAATAGTATTACGGCTTCACACACTATTCTATCTCTCTCTCTCTCTCCGTCTTAAGAAAATTGGAAAAGGTACACTAAAAAGAAATTTTCAGAGAATGAAAGTACAAACCATTAAAATATATTTTACAGTGAACAATACCCAAGCTAAGGGGAAACAGTAGTTTTACTGCACTTCGTTTGCGTAATTGAGTCTAATGATTGCAAAAGTAAAATGGACGGTTTAAAATTATGTTTCTTTTTCAACAGAATTGTAAAAGATAGATCTAGTATTTTAGGTCTAATCATATATTGATCTTAAAAAAGCATAGATTATAAAATTGTCTTTAGATTTTCCAGGAGGTTTGGGCATGACAAATTGGGGGCTTGTTGAAGAACTTTTGAACTTTTTTATTTGTTATTTGGTTATAACTATTGTTTCAATAAGACTATCTCGCCTTCTGAACAATATATTTAAACAGATGTGGACGAATCGTTTTGAAAAATTTTGTTAAAGAACATTAGGGATTGCGATGGAGCACTGATTTTGAATTGTGAAAGCTTTTATAAATATTTGTATGAAATTTCTAGTCCCCTCATAATTAATTACCATTGTGAACAATTCATGCGTTAACCCTATAAATGTTCCGTTTTGTACCGAAACTACATTATAATCTAGGCTGCGAAATTGGCCAATTCTCATACATATATATGACACAATAAACCGCAACAATTGCAAACCTTTCATTGTGTCTTATCAATAGTGCAAATAATTGTATATAGTCTTGAATTAAAGTTTATAGAGGAGGAGGGAGGAGCTAAACAACAATTGTTTATTGCAAGTGGAATCCAAATAAACGGTAGAGTTAAGAAAAAAAACTAAAGACATTGTGAAGTGTACATACATATGTACATACGTATGTATATGTTTAATTCTTTCCACTTTTCTTAAATCAATTATCACGAAAAATTTAACGGGTCAATTGTCAGGTTGTCAGGTTGGTACTGGGGATGGAGTGTATAAAGTCATGGGAGAAGGGTCGGGTCGTACGCCCCAAAGCAAAAGTCAATAGCTATCAAAACTAACAGACACGCGCAGACACGTGCGTTCATCTTCACTCCATTCTCTCTCTCTCTCTCTCTGTCTCTCTTTCTCTACATTTCTCTCATCCTTCACTCAGTCACTTGTTTCAAGGCAAATAAAAAAACACAAGAGCCTGGAAAAGCAGCATCCCGAAAAACGTGTGAAATAAGTTGAATCTGTTTGATTTGCTTTGTTTGCGGGTGTGGGTGCGGGTGTGTGTGTGTGTTTGTGTGCTGAGAAAAAAAGGGGCGACAAAAGTGGCAATGAGAAAACTTACCACGGTTCACTCTGGGCCTGGTCTGGTTTGCTTTGGTCTGTTTTACTTTTCTCTTTCCTTTTTCCTCCTTTTTTTTTTTTGCTGCACTACTTCTGAATGGGAAGCTAGGGCGAATTTTTGTTTTATTTATTTAGAAGGCTGCTGCCCCGTCTCTCTTTCAACTCAATATACTCTAACAATCATGGTTATGGCAACTCTGTCAAGAAGTAAAGAAAGAACTAAGCAGGATTTCTCACTGTTTCCATTATGGCCACAGGAACCCGTTCAATTAATCTGACAACGCCGATGAGAACAATCGATTCAGTTTAGGGACAGATCAACTTGGACCATTAGGTTGCCATAGTTTTTCAAGAGTATAGAAACTTCGTCACGAAAGCAATTGATTTTGTCCTTTAGGTTGTTTTTTCTTTTCCTTTTTTTTTTTTTTTTACTCTTGGCACACTCACATCCGTTGTGATAAAAAGAAATATTTTCTTTTTGCCATGCGTTTTTCTTTTTCTTCTTCTTTGGTGCTTCATTATTACTATATATTTATATTTATTTGCTATACTTTTTTCTGTCCGTTCAGTCTCTCTCTCTCTATAGATTCTGCTCCTCCAAGTTCTTCTTCTCATCCTTCTCCTTATACTCTTTATTCATCGCTTCGGTTTTTTTTTATACTTTCTCATTTTCTTATTTCTGCTGAAGTTGACTGTATTTAAGGTAGCCTAGAGAGAAAACCATTACGCAAAGGATATTGTGTGGCCATGAATCAATTGAATGGTGTCACAGAGGAGCAGCAGTGCCATGGCTTGGGGTTCGGACTGTGTCCAGGGTTGTCCAAGCAAAGTGCCCGGAAATATGTTGAACCGCCAAAATAACCAAGAAAAAAAGGCAATCATCATACCCCATTTGCATAGTCAAACGGTAAGTGGCAAGTTAAGTCGAGTCGAGGTCATGCCAAAAATGAAAAAAATTCAAGAAATTCCCATCATAATCGCATGTAATAAATTTTAATTTTTTAAGCATTTGTAAGCACTTTTATCAAGCTCAACAAAGGGCGACAATTTTTTAATGCCAAGCCAGCCAAAAAAAAAATAAAAATAAACCAAGAAGATGAAGAAAAACTGAAACCAGAAAAAGGATATAAGATTAAGAGACAGCAAAGGCAAACGATGAAAAACATAAAGTAGAAAAAACACACGCCAAGCAAATTAGCCAACCAACAGTGTGAAGGATGGTGGGTAGAGAAATGGCATGGGAAGACGATGGGAGGGGAAGGACAACGACGAACGACGATGTCGACGACAACGCCTGCTGCGGTTTATCACGCCCACAGCGCGTCAAAAGGATATCCGACGCATGGAAGACAAACAAAAAAGGCATTAAATCGCATTTAAGTCAAAACCATCCACCACCATTGCCTCCTCCTACTCATTCTTCTGCTCCCCTTAGCATTTGGCTTATACTTACTTCATTTACTTGGCTACACAAGAAGACAAGGCTGATGACAATCCACTTGAGAGAAGTATACAAGAGACACAATAACAAGGAGTGAGAAAGAGACCATCAGAGTGCAGATGGATGGGTCTAAGAATAGCAAGAATCTACATATAGAATTGAAAATGGGATGGAGAAAAGGGAGAAGGAGCAAAATGAGGAGATGTAGTATCTCCAACAAACCAAAAATTGTATCGAATATATTACAATGGAAGGACAATAGAAACTCTTTGAAAGTCCAATATCGGTTTAAAATTTTTAAGAAAAAAAAATATACAGCAATTCTTATTCTCAGAGCGGGTCACAGTTTATTATATAGATCCTATTGGTAAGTGCTTACGGCTTTCAAAAATAAAATAGTGTATAGGAAAGTGAGTAGTTTTTTTCGATTGAAAAGATTTTAAAGATTTTTTTAATTCAATCCAGTTTAAAAACATACGGGGTACTCGTAAAATTTGTCATATTATTTACGTCATTTACAAACATTTTTTATAATTAATATTTTAACCCAACGATTGTTTTTTTGTTTGTTTGTTGCTTATTGTTTATAAATTCTAACAACAAGAAAAAATTCCATTTATATTTAAAAAACAGCAAGTTCATTGATAAGAATTTACTGACAGATGATGAAAGAAGAAACATGATGATTGTGAGCTTACTTTATACTCTATATGTTATCGATATGAACTAAAAAGTAAATGAACCTTCGGTTCTGTATAAGACAGAAGTTCCCTTCCTTTCTCTCTCTTTCACTGTCTATAGATTCCCCTTATTCCTATGATACTTTTTTGGTCCATTCCTTCATATATGTATATGTATGTATTTATATAAAATATATATGCATATATATGTATATATTTATATATACAGATATATATAGGAATTAAGAGAAGTGAAAACCATTTGCAACGGCATTTGCTACATTTTTTTGTACAATGTTACTCCCACAATGAAAAAATGTTGCAAAAATAATGCAAATTGTTGCACGCACACACACACGTCGACATGTGGCAGACAGTTGGGGCCACAAATGACCAAGACCGAGAGCAATTAAAATGAGCAGCTGCCTTCAGCTATTGGAGTTGAAAATGCAATTGCAAACAATGGCCCAGGACCCTGGCTAGAACCGGGGTACTTTTTTCCAAGAGGCATAAAAAAAACAAAGAGAAAAAATGAGCAAAGAGAAAGAAATGAGATGGTCGCGGCACAAAGGAGCAATTAATGTAAAATTGTTGCTGCATAATTGCTGAACATGCAACATGGCGTTGAATGGTTGAGCGGGCAGCAGAAGGACGACCAATTAATGCCACACAAATGCGCTTGGACATGCATAAAAATCGGCACAAAATGTTAAGTGCAACAGCAAGTAAAAAAAAAAAAACGAAAGCTCCTACGCTATTATATGGCATATCCGACTTTGAGATACTCATTGTCAGTGCTACAGTTATAAATATCAGTTTTAGGTCATTCGTAAATCCATTTATAGAATGAGAATAGACACAATATATGCACATATATATGTAATATGTAACCTTTATCACATTTTCAATATACATACATATATGTATACATATGCCTAAAGGGTGTACATAAGCCAAAGAGCCACCAAAGAGATAGAGTACGAGCGAGAGACAAATCAAAGTTTTCTTCATCTTCGTTTTTCACTGACCATTTTGTTGAAACTGGAACCGGAGCCGGAGCTGGCAAACAATTGCAATTACATTAGAAGGCTAAAAGCGAGAGAAAATAAAAAGAGAGAAAGAGAGAACGACGGTCGGACCAAACGGTTGGACAAAAGGAGCAACAAAAAATGACCTCGCAGTTAGCCTAAGCCAACCAGAGAGCTTTTCACCCACATCACTGAAACTGCGCTCTCTCATTCTCTATCGCGTTTTGCAACACTTCCGTTGCATGCCAGGCACGTTGCAAAAATTGTCGCAACCCAAAAAAAAAAAAGGAGAAAAATGAACGAAAGAAAGAAAGAAAATGGTCCACAAAAGCCACCAGGCAGGCAAACGAATTGCCAATTTAAATGTGAATAGAAAAATTGCAAGGGCATCCCCCTTAAGCACCCGCACCCGTACCCGCACACCCAAAAACATTTTCCGAGATGAACATTTTTGCATTCACAGCATCAGAGAGTGAACACACTCCTTTTCCTTTATGCCATTTCACAATCGCCAATCACTCTCGCTCTCACACTCACGGCCAGACAATAGGGACAGAACCAAAAAAGGGTGGCGGGGGTGGTGGTGGTGGTGGTATTAAAGGAGAATAAGTAAATGTTGCATGTTGAATGAATGCGTCGTAAGGAGGTTTATATAATCCCTGATTATTACCAGCTAACTGAATATCACAAAAGTCATATTATTCACTATATTCTATTATGGATGTAAATACACTACAGATTAGATAAAAATACAAAAATAAATAAATAAATAAAAACTGAAACATGATTGAACAAAGTTTGTTAGTGGCGAATTTTGTACACACTTGCAAATTCAAATATTTAATTGAATAAACTATAAGATGTATTGTCAAAGGATTTAGAAACATTTGGCAGAATTCAAAATAATCATAAAGTAAAAATGATTCATCTCAAATTAGCAATAGAATATAATTCAAAATTTTTATATACAAAATAATTTTTAATGACCTTTTGCTAATCAAAAGATCAACAATAAAAATTAGGTTCAAATTTAATACCTTTTCGTATAAATAAATTTGTCTAAATAATAAATGCATTTTTAGATAATTAATTAATAATGAGTGGAATCATCTCTTGCTTAATCAGCCGAGAGAGAGAGAGAGAGAGACAGACAGATTCAAAGTGCAATGGCCAAGCGCAGCCGCCAGTCACCAGGCCATTATTACCACAACCGGGTCTTAGTCGCAGGCAACTCATCTAGAACAATCTATTGATGACCTCCATCATCCATCAGATGATCCCATCCTCAATCTGTTTTTTCTTTTCTTTTTTAATTGCATAATGAACGTGCAAATTTTTGCACATTTGCACAATTGTTGCAGCGATAAACGTATTGACGAACCCGAAAAATAAGCGATAAGTAGGCCTATGAGTGCCTGATGCATTCCATCACTGATGCACTCCAATCTATGTGACACACACCCGATAAGCTTGCCATTACAGAGGAGAGTATAAAAATGGGAAGGTGTGGGCCTGAAAGTTACAGTCGACTTCTGGTCTGTGCTTCATCACATCATTGTTGTTTTTAGCTGACTAGCAAAAGGATCCATTTGAACAAATTCAAATCGAAAATGAATAAATTCTTGCTGCTTGTGACCTGTATGGTCAGCTTGGCGGCTGCCGGCAGGATAACAGTGAATCCTGATCGCGGACTGGGATTGGGTAAAACACAAACAACAACAGCACACACAAAGATAACCTCTTCATCCATTGATATTTTTCATTTCAATTATTTTCTTCTTAGATCGCCTGTCTACGGGGTATCTCCAGCGTCAGAAATTCATCTTGGACATAGTACAGCGTGTCCAGCAACCATTACAGCAGGATGAGCTCATTCAATTGGATCAGGGTTTGATTGTCGATCCTCAGCGTTACTTTGGCGGCATTGATGGTGATATGCAGCGGGTTATAACCTTGGATCGGCAACGTCGTCTCTTGGATGAACATCAGACATATTCGGTGGCCCAAGTGGAACATATCCAGCAATTGCGTGGCATCTATCTCCTTCTGCTCCGTTCCGATAGCTTTGATACCTTCCGTCGCAATGTCGTCTATCTGAGAAGAAACATCAACCCGGTGCTGCTAGTGAACGCCTTGGCATTGGCTTTGCGGGAACGTCAAGACACTCAGAGTTTGATTATGCCCGCCATTCGTGAATTATTGCCGGAATTGTATTTGGATCAGGAGGTCATTGAGCGTGTCCAGCAAAATGTTAGCCAGCGTCCCTCTTTGATGGATGTTATTGGTATCCAACGCATCAATCCAATCATGGGTATTCTAATGCCATTTAGGGAATTGCGCTTGCAAATGGCCCTGAAGAGACAGCAGGCTCGTCTTGCCGCTGGTGGTGCCGCTGGTGGTGTGGGTCAGGAACGTGTTGTCATATCCATTGAAAACCAGGATATATCGGGCATATCTCTATTCACTGAGGACATTGCTTTGCGTAGCTTTGTGCAAAATCTCATACAGGAGTTGGCATTGCGGGAGGAGCGCGAATCGCTTGAACAGGAATTGGGTCTAGTCGATGGCACTCTGTTGCGTGTGAATCGCCGCCGTCAGCAAGAGCAGGAACAAGACGAGGATCAGGATCAGGATCGAAATCAGTATCAGTATCAAGATCAACAAAGAACCTATGGCAATGATCGTGAACGTTTCCTGAGTATCATGCGCCGCAATGATTACAATGATGATGATGACGTTGTGCGCGGTGGTTTTGGCCGTGTCCCACTTCAACGTGATAACTATATGAGCTATCGCCGCCAGGGAGGTGACCAGGATCTACCAACTGTGAATGTGGATAGCCAACGTCTTTTGCATGTGAGCCGCCGCCGCTTGAATAGCATGGAACAGGAGCGTGAACAGCAGACACAGAATCAGCAGCAGCAATTCGGACGACGTGGCTATATTGGTATGATGCGTGGTGATCGTTTTAGCGAAGGTCGCCGTGTGCAGCAAGATGAACGTCAAGATGACTACAACTACAACAGATACGACAGTAACAACTACAACAACAATGACGAGAAGAACTACAACCAAGGCACCTATGAGGGACGTCAGCGAACTTATGACAACGATTTCAATGCCTACCAAACACAAGGACAACGCTACCGTCAAAATGTTGATCAAGGACGCGATTACAATGAGTATCAATACCAACGCAATATCAAGAACTATCGGGATCAACAGCGCGGCTATCAGTATGATAACGAGAATGAAGATTTTCAACGTCCCATTGATCGTCTAGAGAGTGTGGAGCGCAATGATGAGCGCCTCGTTCATATCAATAGTCGTCGCCTTGGCGAAGAGCAATACCAGAACCAGAACCAGAACCAGTACCAACAACAGCAACGCCAGCGTCAACAGCCACAACAGCGTTTCATTTCTCGTCGTGACAACACCATTGATGAAGGACGCCGCGTGGTGGATGGTGGATTCATTCAGGATGAAGACATTGTCAAGTTTATTCGTATGGATAACCGTTTGAAGGATCTGAGTGATGAGGAAATTCTGCAAATATTGCAACGAAATCGCGAGCAACGTCGTAAGCAACGATTAAATAACAATGATGATGATAATAATGACGATGACGACAACAACGACAACAACAACAATGATCAAGTGCAACAGGGTAGTGGTCGTCGCTTCCGTCGTAGCCCCGTTCAAGTCAAAAACTCTCGCAATAATGAGATTCTTTTGCACACTTTGCGCCAATTGGTAGCCCGTCTGAATCAAGAGGAAATTTCCTTGGGTCAAGGCAATCAGGAGCAACAGCGTGGTCAGCAATATCTAACCAATCCCCGCCAGACTCAGTCTGAACGTTATGCTAAGCGTTTGAACGATATGCGTTTGGATTCAAGCCGTGGCCGCGATCTGTTGCAACAAATCAATGATATCGAACGTCGGTTG
This sequence comes from Drosophila emarginata, assembly GCA_037075365.1. Classification (NCBI taxonomy): domain Eukaryota; kingdom Metazoa; phylum Arthropoda; class Insecta; order Diptera; family Drosophilidae; genus Drosophila; species Drosophila emarginata. The sequence continues at coordinate 3,690,066 of JBAMCD010000296.1, forward strand.
CAAACGGTTATTGCTCAGGAAGTGAACTTCAATCGTGGTGAATACGAGGACCAACGTCAGGTGGAACGCCGCATTGCTGATGTTTTGCTAGGTCGTCTGGGTCAAGTGGGAATTGTAAATATTCTGCGCGAACTGATACGTGACAATACCGAGGAAATCAATCGTCTATCCCTTACTAATCCTGTGGTTCAGCACACTCTCCGCCGTATAGTCAACATTGTGGATGAGCAGCGGGAACAATTGTTGGGTCCCTACCGCCGGGATGAGTTGTATATGCCCGGTGTGACCATCAATGATGCACGTGTCGACAAATTGCGTACACGCTACGAGGAGAGCGACATGGATCTCAGCAATCTGTTCGATCAGCAACAACAAAAAACTTTCGTGGGTCGTCAGCGTCGTCTCAATAACAAACCCTTCAACATTGATTTGGACATTAGTTCGGAGCGTCCTCAGGATGCCATAGTGCGCATTTTCCTTGGTCCACGGGAAGATCAACAGGGTCGTGAGGTTAACTTGGAGCAGCGTCGTCGTGATTTTGTCCTATTAGATGCCGTCACTGTCCAACTGCAGTCCGGTCGCAATCGCATTCAGCGTCGTTCAGTTGACATTCCATGGACCAGTCGCGATGTCACACCTTACACAGAGATCTATCGTCGTGTGATGCTTCAATTGCGTGGTCAACAGGAGTATACCAATAATCAAGAGATGATTGGCGAAAATGGCCGTTTCCCTCAGCGTCTATTATTGCCACGTGGTCGTCCAGATGGTTTGCCTATGCAATTGCTGGTCATAGTGTCGCCTCTTCAGATGGATGAGCGTGTGGACCGTCGCATATCTGATGTTGTCATGGGCATTGGCTCATCGTCGGTTCAGGATATTCGACCCTTCGGCTATCCCCTAGATCGTCCCATTGATAACGAGGAGCAACTAATACAATTTTCCAATATCAGCCTCCAGGATGTTGTCATCATACAGGAGAACTAAAACGGATCTTTCAACCAATTTACCCAACCGAATTGAGACCCACGGCCAAACTCTTCTGGATATACCCCTTCCGATCGATATGAACTTAGATTAGTAGAAATAGTTGTGTTCTTTTTTTTTTTTTTATATTGTATAGACAAATAATAATAATCATTGAATAAATTCCTTGCAATCGATGCAAAAAAAATGCATTAAAATTCAAACTGGAATGGTTACACTAGAAATGAAATCTGTTTGAAATTAAATTAAGCCATAAACCATAAACCAGTTATTTATCGAAATTATCAGATTTTCTACACATACATACGAGAATTTCACTTCGATTTGCTTGAACCTGATTGGTAAATCATCAGAGCTTAAACTCTCATCTCCTCTTCTCTCACTCGCTCTCTCTCTTTCTGTCTCTCTTTTTACTAACTGTCACTTGACTGGCTTTTCTAATTTTCCGGAAAAACAATTTCAATGCAAATTGCATAGAGCTTCAAGCTGCCAACTTTTAGAATGGAGAAGGGGATGGGAGTAGGGGGTGTCGCAGAAGACGCCCCTTAACAATGGCCGCCCACAAAACCTAACGCCCAGACAATGCAAGGACAAAATAGCTGTCAGGCTTTATACCACTACAACAGCAATGGCAGCAACAACAACCTGTCGTATGCCCTATACACACACTATATATAATAGACTTTTCTTATTCTTGCCACACAACTCAATTTGCCGCAGCTCTTGAACGAACGAACAACCGTCCGTACGTCCGTCCGACCGACCAACCGACCGCCCGCCCGCCCGCCCGCTCACTCAGTCAGTAGTAGAAACACACAACGTGCGACCCTTTAATCCCCGTGGATATCTATCTGGCAGGGCGCAGACGCCCAGCGAAGCGTCAATTGCCAAATTAATTGGCCGTAAAAAATTGAAAATGAAAATATAATCACATTTTCCGTTGTCACTGTCTCTCTTTTTCTCTCTTACTCTTTCTATCTCCCTCTCTTGCTCGCTTTCTGTGTGTTGGCTGAGCTCCAAAGCAAATATGTGTTTAACTTTTAACCCTCCTCTTTTAGTTGAAGCGTTTTCTCATCAGAGACACCAAGCAAAAGGCAGTCAAAAAGTGTTAGCCAACCAAAGAGGAGGAGCAGTAGCAGCCACAGTAGCAGACATTTCGCTGCAGGCGGTAAAATGTTGCATTTTTACCGTTTTACCTAAGCCCAGTCCAGAAATATATTCTTCATTTTTTTCTATTTTTTTTTGTTCTGCCAATATGCTAAAAAGTTGTGGCTGTTAGGGCATATTGAGCCACAAGGATTTTAAATAACTTGAATGTAAAACAATAATTTTTTGATGTCCTTGGCGTCTTTCTTTTAATTCTTTCTGGGGCATTGACTTTAATTAAACTATTCGCTGGATCAACAGATTATCAAATATGTAAAAATATGTAACAACTTTAACAAATAGTTTCCAAGGTATTATCTAGTCGGTTAGATTACTCGCTGCATCATCATTTTCTCTTGTATTTCTTCATATTTTTTGTTGTTACTGTGTTCCTCGCATAATGGAAAAATCTTTGCACTCGACCTGATCCTGTTCTCTGCACTAGACTTTTGCCGCCTCAATGCATTTTCATTATCTTCGAGTGCTTTTCTCCTCTTCTGCTTTTTTCTTCTTTTTCGTTAGCTCGTTCGTTCGTTCGTTCGTTCTCAGTTTTTAATAGTCATCTGATGATGAGCTGATTAGAGTAGCAACAACTTGGCATTACACGGCCTATTAGCTGCCTGCTTAATGCAAAAATAATTATGTCTTCTTAATCAAAGTGAGTGAGCGAGAGAGTGAGAGGGAGTGAGACAGATGAGAGAGGGATGCGGATAAAAGTTGGAGACTTTTTGAGCATCGCAAAGTCGATTTAACCCTTTTTTTGGGTGCACAAAACTTTTTAGGCTTCGAGTGGCAATTGAAGGTAGCAGTGGCAGCCGTGGCAGCAAAACTTTTGTGATTAGCGGGATTTTCGCTTAGCAGAAAAGATAGCGGGATAGCGGGATAACGGAATAGCAAGGATAGGATAGGATAGGATGGGATAGGATAGCGTTGCCTTTTAGGCATCTGATGCGGAAATGCTAGCATAATTTATGTTCTGCCAGTGCACTCTGGTAACGGAAATGCTGTCGCGTAACTCCACTACACTCCACGCGGCACCACTCCAATCCACGCCAATTCACTCTAAGACGATTCCAAGGCAAATAACCATAGCATACTATTCAGGGCTGAGCAGAAAACTTTTCGCAAACGCAAATTAGCGGCCACGTTTGTTTCGCTATTTGAACCTAAACCCCCCTTCACCCCCTAGCCCACATACTTTCGTCTTCTTTCCTGCCTGCTGCATCTTCTGCCTAGGCACAAAACTTTTTCAGTTATGAATATAAAGTTTATTTATTAAGCAAACAAGTTGGCTCTCTCTCTTATCTGTTGTGTGTTGGCTTTTGCTTTTTGGGATTTTACTTTTTCTTTCTTTCTTTTTTCCTTCTTTTTTTGTTTTTTTTTTTTTTGTTACCAAACAATTTCGCAGTTAGTTGAGCTGAAACTGAAAATATTCTCAAGTGACTCAAGTGAATGGGCCATGTGGAGGAATTAAGAAAGCCAAAACTTTCAAAGAATGAGATATTATAAATGGGGTAAAAGGGGGATGGAGAGAAGAAGAACTGTACTTACGTGTTATTTCGATAATCACTGTAATATTAATTTGAGATATACACATACATATATCAAAGAAATATATTTCTAGGGCTAATTCTAGATATATAGCTGTAGGAAATGGACAAATTTTCCTAAAAATTTACACCAACCAGTAAAAACTAACAATATATTATTGTAACTTTTCATTTTATTCTACTTCTTTTTTTTGGGTGCGGGGGTGGGTGGTGGGTAAATCAATGCCAACAGTTGGCAACCTTTTGTGTAGACGTGTGGAAAATATTGACAATCATTCAAACAGAAGGCGTGAGATGCCTTCGAAATCAACCCAAAGACCTGAAAACCCTTCGCACTGAAAACATTTTTGCATGGCAATGATGAGGATGATGAAGGTGGAGGGGGGTTAGTGGTTGGGGCTATCAAGTTGAGCAGAAAACTTGTCGCTATTCATATACATTTAGAATGTAGCGAAAAGAAATGGTAACAAAAACGGAAATGTGATATACGCGCCGCAACCAAAATACAAAAGCTAATGGTGAAGGTATATGAAGGGGTGCCAATATATAAAGGACCGGGTTCTGGGGGGACAGTCAAATATATATATATATATATATTTTTTTTTTGTAGGTGAGTTTTTTCCCTTGAGGTACGTGGGAATCGTCTCTATTCAATTTGTTTTGAATTAACAACAACAAAAATGTGAAAGAAAGTGAAATATAAAGAAATACATTCAAAATACATGCGATGCATTGCAAAAAAGATTCTTATTCCCCCCCTCTCCCTTAGCCATTTCTCTTTTGTTGGAATGTATTGAAAACCGACCAGAATCAGCATCTAGCCCTTCCGCACAGGCTCTCCTTGCCCTAACCTGCCCCACCCTGCTCCCGTTGCCAGTCTCTTAGCTGACACGCTTTGGCGCCTCGCTAGATAAGAAAGAAGACAACTTTTTGAGGCTTTGCCTCAAGTGGGATTAAAAAAAAAACACAGAAAGAATATACAAAAATAAATGTAGAACATTTTAATACCCGGCGAGAGTGTGTGTGTGTGTTTGTGTTGAGGGTGTTGAAACAGGTGTATCGAATTTCATTTAGCATTTGTATTGTAAAATCAAGCCTATAAAGAAAAGTCTGTACACAGATAATAGAATATTTGAATTCATTATAAACTTAGTTATAATTTTATCATTTAATTATTTCATTACTTTCATCTTCATCTTAGTTTTTTATATTTTCTATTTGCTTGTCTATTTTTTCAATTATTTTCTGTTCAATCTCGCTCCCCCATCTTTTTCTATATTCATTTCTTATTTTTTTGTTATTTATAACAAAAAATAGAGAAATTCGTTAAAGAATCTATGCAGAATTGGATAAGTAAAAAATCATTGACACCCACTCCACCCCACCATAGCAAGGAATGAATCCAACACAATATTAAGCATCCAAAGGGGATTACCGGAAACCGGAAGGGATGCTTACACCTGACACAGGTAAGCTGTAATGTGAGTTGGATTTGGCACGAGTTGGGATTTAACCCAATCCTCTCCCTATTGCGTTTCTATACGTTTTTGCTAAACTAATAGTTTTGTAAAATATTTTCAATTACTGTTGCTGTCACAGCATAAAATCAATCAATTTACATCTACCGCAAACAAGGACGTAGTCAGGATGTCATTTTTTGGGGAGTCACTGTACTTGGCATGTGTTATTTACCAGCTGATTCTTCTTGATATAAGTGCATACCTACATATGTAATAAAAAAGCCTATATAGACACATTTATACATATATATATACATAAGTGTAATTTTACATCATAAATATTTCACCACAAGAAGGTATATTACAAGAAAAACTAAATATTTACTCACCTCATCGTTCGTAAGCGAACTACGTTTTCTCTATTTCCTTTTCTTATTTTGGCTTTTGTTTTTGCTTTTGCCCAGGCTCCGGCAACTCTCCCATCGCTGCCGACTGCGACGCCTACGCTAACGCCGTTGCTCGACATTTTTTCCACTCACAGAAAAAGAAATTGCGCATTAAAAATTAACCAAACATTGAACTTATTAATTACCGAACGGACTATATTGCAATTTACGCTTAACAAAAGCAAACTGAATTTTCTTTACACTTCAGGACTTTAATTAAACAAAAACAAATTAAAAATTCGAACCTAATACCGAAAAGATCACAAGCTAAAACATTTGCGTCTTAATTTCACAATTGACGAAGGAAAACTAAGGAGATAGGGAGAGAGAAATCGCCTCTCTTTTTTCTTCGACGCAGCACCCAAAAACAAAAATGAAAACATGGGCTTTTGTTTTTGCTTTTACGCAGGCTCCGGCGACTCTTGCAGCGACGCCGACGCTCGTCATTTTTTGATTCACAGCAAAAAAAAAAATTGCGCATTAAAAATTCACCAAATATTTAACTTACTGAACCGATTTTTATGCTTTTTACACTAAATGAAAGCAAACTGAATTATCTTTACACTTTACCACTTTGATTAAACAAAAACCGATTAAAAATTAGGAACTTAACACTGAAAAGACCATAAGCAAAAACTTTTGCGTCTTAATTTCACAATTGGCGAAGAAAAACTAAGGAGTTAGAAAGAAAGAGAGCGCCTGCGAAAGAGATCACAAGCAACAAGTCAAACAGTGGGAGTAAGTGAGTAGAAAGGAAAAACGGAAAGTAAGCATTAGACGTGACTGTTAATTACATATGTACATACATACATACATATATCGATTAATGCAAACAAATAAGCTTTCATGTGCATTTGTATGTGCATATCAGCTTAGTTCTAGTACTGTCGAATATATAGCTGCTGTATTTATTTAAACTTCAATTGCATTGTTGTACAGGAGATCGACACTATCGATAACTTGTGAATAATTATCGATGAACGGCAATTATGTTGTTTTTTGGCGCCGAATTTGAAATTTCTTTTCACATAAACTTGGAAACTTGGAAATTTTAGCTGAATCAAATCTAACTACGCCCATGTCTTCAAATGCATTTAATTTCAATTCTCATCCGATATCCGCTTGCGTATTTACAAACTAAAAGCTTTCCACTTTGGCTTTGGTTGGGTTATACAATTTTTAAACGCAAATTGATTTTGTGGCCACAAATTGCAGTAAATGCATTTTACACAATTTTTTTCTCCCCTCTATATATATATGTAAAATGCAAAAATGTGAAAATGGGAAAACGTTACCAACTAATGAGCCATGAAAATGTTGAAATGTCAAATTTACTGCATTCGCAATTAGAATTCAACAGAAGTGGACTGAGCCTCCCCCATATCTAGCCTAAGGGGATGGAGAACGAATTGCTCCGAATGCTTATTTGATATTCACACCACAACAATGTAAACAATGAATAAAAAAAAAAGAAAAGAAGAAAGCACACGGCCCAAAGGCAACCCTCCCAGCCCAAAGTCCTTTAACCACACCCATACGATCTTCCCCCCTCATTCATCCATTACACTATTCTCTAGCCCAAAGGGCAAGTGATGAAGGCATCAAAATAAAAAAAAAAGCAATAAAACGCTCAACACACACACAACGCAAGTGTGGCAAAGGGGCAAGAAATATCGACAATGCCGCAGAAAATTTGTTGCAAATCAAAACAAATTCCTAAAGCTGCATAGTCAAAAAAAAAGAAACAATCACAAGTTCGAATAGAGATTCGACTAAGAGTTATCCACTACCAACTAGGGATGCAACTAGCCAGTAATCTTGGTCAAGTTCCTTTAAACTTTTGTCTAGGTTTTTGAATGAGCAAAGTGACTGTTAATTTTAAAAACACTTAAATTAGCATTTTATAAAGAGAATAAACGGGATTGAAGATCGTATAGTGATGAAAGATTGAAGTCTTAGTATTGAAGTATTTGAGCCCTTCGATTCTATTAGGTTATCTCAATGGTTGGCGATATATTAAATTAAAAGAGAAATATTTGAAATATGTATATGATAAAATCATTCATATCAAAGACTTCTGCTAATAGATTGTAAGTTGTAACAAATATACCGCTAATTGTGAGGGTATCAAAAGGAAAGCACGGTAAAGTCAGTGCCTGCTGCAATGACAAAATTCACACCCTTTGCCCCTTAATGCCCACATGCCCATAACAATATAAATAGAATAGAATGGAACCAGTGGAGTAAAACCATTGCTCATCATCCTCTACCAGTATATATATGTATATAAATATATATATATATGTATATATGTAAGGCATTCCATAACAATTTATGCAATCAGTTGGACAACAACAACGGAAAAAAGGAACAGCACACACACCCAGAGAGAGAGAGAGAGAGAGAGAGAGAGAGAGAGAGAGAGAGAGAGAGAGAGAGAGAGAGAGAGTGAGAGAGAGGAAGATAGAGCGACACACACACATACACACACACAAAAGAAAGAAAGGAAACTGGTTGGTGTCCATGCGGCTCAACTCTTAATCCTTTTGAATATTTTTGACACGTGCGCTGCAATTATTTTATTATGCCCGCTGCCAACAAGCAACCCTCTGTTATGAAGTGCAACGACAACAGTGGCAACATCAGCGGCAACATTGTGTGCCACGCCCCAATTGATGTGGGGACAATGGACCGGCAATTGATGCAATTCATTGAAATTTTGTTGCCAACTGTTTAGACGAAAATTGCATTAAGTTCTCTAAGGCTTTTGTCCACCAACTGGTTGGCTGGCTGGCTGCCTGAATGGCTGAATGACTAACTGACTTTGTCCCGGTGTATAGAATAGGTTACCCAAACAATTGGCCATAATTTTCTCGCGGTTGCATTCAACACAATTTCACAAAATTGTTATTTTTTTTTTTCTTTTATGATTATTATTATTATTATTTTTAAATACAAAATACTTACTGCCTAAATATATAGGCGTTTATTTATGTATATTTTAATAATGATGCCATTTGTTTGGCCATAGAATTGTCGACGCGCGTGTGTGTGTCTATGTGTGTGTGCGTGTGTGTGTGTGTGTGTTGGCAATAAAATTTGGCTTTGGCACATAATTCAAATTGTTAATCGCGTTTAATGGCGGGCATTTATCAATATTTCGAACAACAAAAATGGTAAAAAAAAAAAAATAAAAGGAAAACCAATGGAGAAAAAAAAAACAACATGCAAATTTTATGATAGAAATGGTAACGAGAGGGCTGAGGAGTCGAGGGCAGAGAGGACCACAAAATGGCGTCTAATATGAGTCGGGGGTATTTTTTTTTTTTTTGGTGGGGCTGCTGCTTGCTGGTGGTGGATGTTGGAGGTCGACGGAAATAAAAGCGCAATGGTCAGCTGCAGTTGGCAAAACCCTCCGACACCCTTAGTTAGAATGAAATTTGCCCGCCCCCAATTTGCTATTCCTTTCTTTCCTTTTTCGTTCTTTTTTTTCTATTTCATTTTCTGTTTTTTTTTTTTTTTGTTGGTTTTAATGCGCACCATTGTGTCAAGATAAAGAAACGGAAATTAGCACGATAGCAGGAAGTTGCCAGCGTTGTCGACGTTCTTGTTCTTGTACTCAAGAGTCACAACGACAACGATGACGACAACAACAGCAACAACAACAACAACAAAAATTCCCCTTACCCTTAAGTCAGGGATGCTGCCATCATGACACCCTATAGAAAAAAGGTTCTTTCAATTTTGTTATAAGGCAATGTTTGTAGGTCTCCATTTCTCAGAGATTGAAAGGTAACACAATGCGGCTGAATGGCCATGAATATACCCTTTCTTGGTCACAGGGTAGCAGAACGATAAAAAGGCAACCAAGACAACAAACAAGAGCCCCCAAGATTGCCGAAGGAGTGACGGGTCGAAGTTGGACAGCCACAAATAATAATGAAAACGGAAATGAAATACAATACCCAGGAATACCAGCAAAGAGCAATGAATGTGCCGCAATGGAAACCATTGGCTTTTGCTGATGTTGTCCTCCTTTACCAATATGGTAAAAAAAAAAAAAAATCATTTTCCATTCTCACTTATTCTCGAGGTGGCTAATTGAAAAATTTAGAAATTAGAATATATCACAACTTTAAGTTTGTTTTTTGCATTTAAAATGCCTAGAAAACTCTTCCCCCACCTCCCGTTGGGTTTAGTATGACAAATCTTAGTTAATTTATAAATATTTTTTTATAGATCTTTTAATCTCTTTTCTTAATTTGAGTTCAAGTCACCCCTTAAACCGCCCCCTTTCCACAAAAAAAAAAAGAAACAACAATCAAAAATTAATAAGCCTTGAAGTATGCAACAAATTTTCAACATCTTCTCCCTTTTTTTTAGGCAATTTTCATTTAGAGGACTTTTTCTAGCTTGGTTTTTGTTGTTGTTGTTGTACTTTTTGTTATAAACCACACACAAATTAGAGGCAAACAACAAGAGCAACAAAAAAGCGCTGATTGTCGCCTATTCTTGCAAAGTTCTTTCGTTTATTTCTTGTTTTTTTTTTCTTCTTCTTTTTTGTCCTTTTTCCTTTTTTCGTTGGTCGCTTTTTTCGTTTTGTTGCTTATATTTCGTATATTTTTTTTTTTATTTTTTGTGCGGCACGCAAAGTCAATTAGGCAAAGCGACGCAGGCAAAGAGAATGAAAACAATTCGCATTTAAATTTGCGCATTCTTAGGACAAATTTTCTACATTTGGTTTGGGTTAGGTGATTGTATGAAGAACGGGATGAGGAGGAGATAGAGATGGAGATGGAGAAGGAGAAGGAATGGATGGGTAGATGGAGCTGTAAAATACGTGCATATTATTGCGCTTATCTGGCAACAAACACGCCGCCCCGGTCTCCATTCAACGGCCTCCTTTTTGGTACGCCTTGATGTTGATTTCGCTTTTCATTTTTGTCAAGGAACTGGAACTAAGCATCCGTCTATATATACAAATGTTTCTCTCTGTGTGTGTGTGTGTGTGTTAGTGAATAAAACTGTATTGTGCATTTGTTTTTATGCGTATGCCACTCCTCCAGCCTCCTTTTTAGCTCACACTCAAGCACTCTCCTTTACTCTCTTTCTCTTACTCTAAGCAAGACATCCTTCCTTAAACGTTTCTTGTCTGCCAAATGTTTCTATAGGCTATATGATTGTATGGCCTCTATGTGGGTGTGTGTGTGTATATGTTCCTGTCTCTATCCCACTCTCTGTGTGTGTGTGTGTGTGTGTGTGTATGTGTGTGTGCGGTTTTATGTGTGCATTGTATTGCTAGCATAATAGACACATTTAATTTTACTATTATGCCTTTTTGTTGTCATCGCATTCGCATAATAAACCGTTTCGGTTTTCAACTTGTTTTTCGGGTATACTGATTCTTCTTCTTCTTCTTCTTGTTATACTACAAACATCTTCCTCTTCTCTTTTTTATTCTATTTTGTTTGTTTTTTTTTTTTCCCCCTCTTTCTTATAAAGGCTCACTTCCATTTTGTTTTGCCTTATTTGCCAGTCATTTTATTTGATTTTCATTTGAAAGGATGTTAAGTGGGTGAATGTGAGTGTGTGTCTGTGTGTGTGTGGGTGTGTGTGTGTCGAAAGAAATTAGAGATGGTCGAATGGCATAACATAATGACATTATAATGATTTTTATATAAATTGTTACATAGATTTAAAATATTTCCAGGTTTTTCTTATGTTGGAACTATTATATGATATTGTAAATTGGATTCACAAACAAATTGGTAAGGCTTTAAAATCATGGCAGTCTTTTTTATCCTTAAACAATGATTCCTTACAGGACATTCCCAATTGGAAAACCACTTGGAAATCAAATGATACCAATTAAACAAATTCGTTTGGTATTTTATAATGTTAATTTATAAAGTAAATATTATTTATTTATTTATATTTATTTTTATTTCTCTTGTCTCATCTCTATTAGCCAGATCCCTTGGGAAAACTATATCATAACCAATTCCACAAAACAAATCAATAATTAATTAATGCGTTGAGGTAAATTGTAGACGGGTTTTGGATTATAATTAAGCTAATTAAGAGGCATTTTGCATATATTAGTGCTTAATAGTTTTCTCGTCTGTCTCATGCTTGATGAACACATCCTTTACAGCAGTGGCCAAAACTACAGATGATGATGTCTCCCCATTCTGCTCTAACACATCATGCTGCCAAGGACTAATCAGGACATGCAAATTTAATTTCAATCCCTCACCACCTTGACCACCACGTGGCAATAAAAGGTGTGAGGGAAATCTTAAAAGGGGAATAGACGCAGTGTTCCTTGTTGATGTTGTTGTTGTTGTTGTTGTTACCACTGGTGGTTGTTTTGCCTCATAGAGTTCACTTAGAGTTGGTGCTGCTGATGTTGAAACTGAAGGGAAATGATGCACAAATTGATTAAGACCCTTTGTTACATTCTCCACAAAGCTAGCAAGATGGTAGCCAATTGTTTGACGTTCGCCTGGTTGGATTAGATAAAGACGTATTAGTATGGGAATAGTTTTTGATGATTCAATTTGATATCTAATACTAAATGATCTATAATTGAGTCGTCGTTGACGTGCAATGAGACGACGTTGTAACATTTTCAAATTATTGCGTTGTGTTTGAAGCAATTGTTGATCCATTAAATTAATTAAATCCGTATCAAAAATTTCCTCAAAAGTTATCAATGGACTGACACTTATCTGATTGATTTTCATATCGATATCAGTTAACATAGGTTGATTATTATATGAATTGATTAGCTGATTCAAGCGAAAGAGTAGAGAACGATAAATAGGATCACGAAGATTAGCTGTGGCTACGCTAAACATATTCGGTTGATCCATTCGATTATCATTCATGGCTCGTATTAAATTCTCACACAATTGACGATAATTGGCACTGATTATTCGTTTAGCAGTTGTCAAACGATCTTCAAATTCATTCAATTCATTTTCTATAATCTTTCTTATATTATCAATTTCCTGTTCGATTAGATATCTTATGGCTTCTATGGTAATAGATGTTGCCTTATATGGCTTGCCACCAGTTGTAATTAGAGATGGTTGTATTATATCCATTGATCGATTCCCGGTTACAAAATCTTCCCATTCCAATAGTTGAACAAATTGTTGTAGATTATAAATAAATGATTGCGATTTTTTCTTCCTTCTCATTTCATCTTTAAATAATTTCTCATCATCCGGACCACGAAATGCCATCATACGATCACCATCTATGATTATATTTTCTTCATCGTTTCCATCTAATTGATCCAACATTAAACGATTAATCATATGATTCCAATGGGCATTCAATTCCACATCTAAACTTAGATAAGCCAGATCATTTTTCGTCTCAATAACAATTGGTTCTGCTGGGATAAATTCGATATCATCTTCAATAAGTTGACGGTTACGTCCCATAAATCTGGCCAAAATCTCTTTCCAAGCGCGTCTAGTAGTCATTAGCTTAACTGGGGCCAATTGCCGCCAACTGATCAATTGGGCAGCTAAAATAATCTTCTTTTCAAAATATAATTGTGGCAGAATCTCATATGGGGCTGGTAAATACAAATTCTTGCTATCCTCCCGATCCGATATGGCCATTTGGAGGGCATTCACAAAGAGTACGGGATGAAAATGGATTCTACCATAACAGACATTGCGTTGAAATGTTTTCCAATCCTTAGCCAAAACCAAAAATCTATAGACACCCAAAAGCTGTTCTGGCAAATTATAATCCAATTGGCTAAAAATGCTAAATGGACGAGGTATACGCTGTTGATGAACCATTTCCATAAAGTCACTTAAAAGTGGCCAAGTACCCTGAAAAATATTTCTAAATCGATTATATTGCCATTATGAGGATTTGGTTTATTAGATGCCACGAGAACCAACCTCTTGATAATCACTTGGATTCTCATTCAACTGATTACCCAATTGAACCAATTGTTCTTCCAACAGAGGTTTGTGTACTTGCAACAGCAAATCCAATAGAAAACGTTGTCGCAATTGCCATTCCTTGGTCATCAGATCTGTTCCTCTTCCATTAGATTCTGTTGCCCACCATCGTGGACGCATATTCCAACGGCTGCCAGACGGCAAATTGACAAGACAAGAGATTACCACAAATGGCATATACTGCATTTCAACTGATACTGGTTCGGACTCAAGCTAAATAATTACATTTATAATTATATATACTGAAAATGTATATGTATACACTCTTAATATAATCATTATATTTCTTAGGTTATCAGTTGACCTTGTTTCATGACAATGCCCTTGCCCAAGAATGGCTAATTAATCTTTACTTGTTCAGTTCAATGTTGCATTTTTAATCCTATAGAGTATAAAAAGCTTAAATGGCAATGAAAAAGGAAGTCTCTTTAGGGATCTTTCATATAGTTATATATGGAAGAAAGTGGCATCAAATTCCTTTTTTTGCAGCAGTAGAAGATGTGGAAAAGCTAAGCAAAACCTCTGTTAAAGTCTTTTCTCTTTTAATTTAATTGAGTTGTTATGATTATGCATTTGTTATAAATAACTTTTATCGAATTTTTGCATCCATAAACCTAATCCACTCAAAAGATATATAAACCTAGTACATATTAAATTAAAATTTTAAAGAAATTAAAACTCAACTTATCAGTTTTTAGTTGGTAAGTTAAATAAGTTAAATAATTTTCAATATATAAATATATATCTATATTCCAACGATGAAAATTTCAATTCCATAGCTCTTCTTAATTTCAATATCCTTAATAAATTCGCATTTATTATCTCCAACAAATATGTAAAAGAAAAAACCCTTGGACATCACATTATTTTTGATCCAATAAACCGATTTGTATGTGGTGTGTTTGTTTGTTTTTAAATATTTAAAAGATACTAGAGCTAAATAATTCTAGTTAAAGACAGATTTAGTCTTTATGCCAATGTGGCCCGTTTGGCCACAAAGTCCCTGGAGCCCTTCTCCTTGTTGGTGAAGCGTGCATAACTAGAAAAATAGAGAATAGAGAATTAAAGTTATAGCTTTACGATAATATTCATATATATAAATACTTACGTTTTCTGATATTTGGCCACATCGGAGGCACTTAGCGATGGGCGTGTCGTTTGAAAGGATTCGATGAGATGTTTTTGCTTCACTAAAATTTTCTTTGGCAATTTCTGTTGATCGACGGAAGAAATTATATTTGATTAAACTTAAAAATTAGTTTACATAAATTTATTGCTCTTGCAATGGAAGTCCTTGGCCGTAACAGACGAAAAAAAAAAAAAAACAACGTAAGCAAAATTTTAGAGAATAAAAAACACATCTTATGGAAGATAAGCAAAAAAAAAAATTAATAAAAAAGAAACTATTTAAACTTATATGTAGTACATTGATGTCTAAGGGGGGAAGTCTCTTGATATGTTTCAGTTTCGGAGCCATAATCTTCATCGCCCGATGATGGCGGCGTTTCCAGCATGGGCATGGAGAGATCCAAGTAAGCATCATTGGGATTACTGCTAGCCTGCTGCAGTATGCCATCGAAACTCTCCACAAGTTCGGCAAATGTGGGTCGGGCGCAGGATTCAAAATGCCAACATTGACGCATAACAACATAAATGTTAAGGGAACATTTTGGTGGCTTCTCCATTCTTTGCCCGGTTATTAAATAGCTATATAGCTCTTCGGCGGACATAATGTGTGGATATGGCTGATCGCCATATGTCATTATCTCCCATAATAGAACACCATAACTCCAGACATCGCTCTGGGAATCGTATTTCTTTTCCTGCAATGATTCGGGTGCCATCCATTTGATGGGCAAGCGACCATTTGTATTCTTTCTATAATATTCCGTATCCTGTATATCACGGGCTAGACCAAAATCGGCTATTTTCATGACATAACCATCGCTAACTAATACATTTCTCGCCGCCAGATCACGATGTATGCACTGGAAAAATATATATATAGTTAATTATATATACATATATATATGGAAAATATATAAAAAGTGACAGCTTACCCGTCGCGAAGCCAAATATTCCATTCCACGAGCTATTTGAAAGGCAAACATTGTTAGCTCCTTTTCGCCTAGTTGTTGTGGTGGTGTCATTAATAACTTATCATCCAAATAGCCATCACTATCACTGCGTCGTTGGGGAGCACCGGGACGATTCTGTTTGAGGAAATCTTTGAGATTGCCATGGGGAGCATATTCAACAATGACCCAAAGTGGTCCACCTTGGCTACAGCAGCCGAGTAAATTGATAATATTTATATGCTTTCCAATCATTTTCATCACCTCCATTTCACGCACCAAACTGGCCATATCGGCATCTGTATGCTCCTCTTTAACCATTTTAACGGCAACAATTGTTTCCCCTCCAATCGGACTACGTGGTAGACCATCCGCTTCGGCCATTACCACACGACCAAAGGCGCCCTCACCCAAAATTGAGCCGAGTGATAAATGTTGTCGCAGTATCTCCCAATTGGAATCCAATGGGAATTCATATTCATTGAATGCCTGTGATGGATCCGAACAACCCGAACCAGTTGTAGAGAATGTGGTACGTTGCTTTTCAATCTTAATCACTGGCATCTGAAGATCACCTGCCGCACAGGAATTACCATCGGCACTATCAGGACGATAGATGATTACTTTTTTGGTCCATTGATGGACTGTCTCGATTCGATGTTTAAGCAATTTCTCACGACGTAAACGTCTAAGCATATAGACAATTAATACACTACCCATTAGGAATAGGGTCAATATGATGACGGAAGCCACTGCAAAATCCAAAGCATAGGAACGCAATAAACCGTAAACTTTTGGCGGACGTTCCGTGACACGTAAATAGAAGCTAGCATTGCTGGTGCCCAATGAATTGGAGGCCATGCAGGTATACCAACCCTCATCCTCTCGACTAATATGACGCAATGTTATATTGTGTAGACCATGATCTGGATCTTTGGTAGTATTTAACTTAATGCGAATAACACCCGATTCGATATTCTCATCTTCTGAACGATTTCGCGGCACTACGCGTATCCATTCAACAGTGGGTTGTAAATCCGATATAACGGTACACACAATTGTTGTTGTCTCATTGATATAGGCAGTCTGATTTTGTGGTACTGGCGATATAATCGGTGCCGATCTTATACGTTCGGTGACACAAACATTAAACTCAAAATGTATGCAACCCTTCGAATTGCACACCTCACAATTATATCGTCCATTATCCTCTGTTGTGGCATCCTGGATGCGTAACATCCATTTCTTTTTCACATATTCACCATAACGACGATGGGGTAGAGTATTATTATTACGTGTCCAATTAATGCTGGCCTTACCCGATACCGGGCAACTCAATGTAATTGTCTGTCCAGCCACAAAATGTTGCTGACGCAGTAAACCCTTTTTGAATGTTGGCGGAGATTCACCGCTTGTTGTATCACCTGTTCCATCGTCGCCATCTTCATCGGTTTCTGTTGTTGTTGGGGGAATTGGAGTTGTTGTAGTACTTGTAGTGCTGGTTACTATCTCAGAGCTAACCTCCAGATAGCCAACACCCAAAGAGCGACCCACTTGATTGTCAGCTATGCAAATGTACCAGCCATCATCCTCGAAATTGACATTGCCCAAACTTAAGAGATGAGGATGATCCCTTATTGTCGGCATTAGTACAATATTTTTATCCAATTCCAATTTTTTGATTAACTGATCGGCTAATTGATTGATATCAAATCTATTTGGTTTCACATGAAGCCATGTAATCTTTGGCTCCAATTGTGAATCCTCAATATCACAATGAAAGTCCACATTTTCACCCGGAGAAGTGGTAACATTTTTTGGATAACCATCTTTTATTATGGGTCGTGTATGATTTCTTGTCGTGACCTCCAATTGACTGGGATTGCTTTCTATACAACCCAATGGACTGCATAGTCGACACCAATATTTACCACTATCCTCCACTTCGAGTTGGGTAACCATTAATGACCATTTCTTTATTTTAATACGACCGCGTGCGTTCAAGATTTGGCTATCATTGTATAGCCATGTTATATTCAATGGTCGATCATCATTATCATTAATATTCGGTGCACAATTTAGCTGATAGAAACCTCCAGCCGTGTGTTGCACAATTTTTGGCAACTGTTGTGCCAAACGAGGCAACTTTGACAACGATAACGATTCACTAGAATTCAATAAACGAAAATCCAATTCCGTTTCCGAACTGAGGTCGTTCTCCTCCATTTGCTGCCGCTGATCAACAATTTTTAATGGATTGGCAATATCATTATCTGGTCGCGATTCTTCTTGATAACCAACTATCAATGTTATATTCCACCATTTGCTCTGGCCATCCAAACAGCTATAGTTACCCGATTGTTCAGATTGTATGCGTTCCAATTTATAGGAAATATTCTCATTCATAAATTCATTTTGGTAATACCATTTACGTTGCGGCCGAAGACAAATCAATGTTATATCCACATCATGGGGCACTCTTTGATATTTAATGGAACGACGTGAAGTAACATCAATCCGACAACGATGTTGCTTGTATTCACACTCATCTGTGGGTGATACTGCTGTGCTTAAGATTAAGCTGAAGATGCCTCCAATGATGACGATGATCAGCAATTTTCGCATGTTTCAAGTGCTAAAACTTCAACTTATCAAAAAAGTTTTTAACCCAAATCTCTCGCTCTCTCTCTCTCGCTCTGTCTCTCTCTCTGTGTGTTACTGCGCGGCTGGTTAGAGTCTCATTTTATTTATTTATTATTATTGTTTAATATTTTATTACCAACAGCAGTCACCTTCTATAGAAAACACAAAATAAAAAAAAAAAAAAATCATATAAATACACTGAAGATTATGTGCACTGCGTTGGTAATGAGGCTCGTCGACGTGGGCTTAAAATTGCCGGACACACACACCCTCCTTCTCCCTCTCTCCCTCTCCCTCTCTCTCTCTCGATGTCTCTTTCTATGAAATGTTTTCTATATACGACATTTTGTCTTATCCATTATCGTAAGTAGTTTCCATTCAAAAAAAATAAATAAGCAAATTTGCGTACAGTTAGAATAAATATTCAGTCAATAAGGGCAACACAGTGGATTGAGACTGAAAATTGCATTTGATTGGAACTTTTATTTATAACGATTTGTCTATATATGTATATATATAAACCAATAGAAGGTGTCAAGAGTTGTCTTTGCTAAGTGAGAAATACCCAAATGATGCCATAACTATTTAGGAACGCTTTAAAAATTTGCCTCAAATAAACTTGGACCCGTTTTTATATGTAGAAAATCAACTTGGGAATTATCCAAAGATAAGAAAGAAAAAAAAAACAGAAATTTAAACAATTAAGCATTCGTTAACAAAAGCTGAGTTAAGTTGTAATTCCTTAACTAGTTCCTAATATATAGTCAAACGATTTCTACGCTTTTAATGCAACATTGGAACTCCAACAAAACGATTTAATAATAATCAAACTATCAGTTCTATCAATTGATCAAAATAATCCATGAAATTGGTTAGTCATCATTAAAAAACTTTTAATATATGATTCAAATATTATTGATTAGAAATACGATTACGAATCATTCATACAATATCATAATACAATGCTAAACAATTGATTTGATTGTCTTGAACAATCAATGTAAAAATTATGCAACTAGAAGAATCAGAGTATTATAAAACATATAGATAGATATAAGATCTTATCTTTGAGTTTGCAAATGAACAACGAATTAAAAAACTAAAAATTTGGATATTTAAATCACACTAGTTTGAACTTGTCAAACAGTTAGGTTATTAATATTGAAATTGAATAGAAATATGAATTATATATGTATGTTCAGTGGGACTTGATCTATAAATTGAAATAGTTTCAGAGTTAGTTTGCAACGTTAAATGATAAAATATGTATATAAATATTTTTTTATATCCCAAACTGCTTACTTTTTAAAAAAGAAAACACTTTCGAATTAATGTTTATATAAAATAAACAAATATTTGATTTGTAAGATTAAATATTAAAAGAAAATATATTGAAAATTCGAATATGTTTTTGAATATAACTGTCAAATAATAGCCTATTAAAGGGTTAGAAAATGCAACACTTGTTATGAAATTTCACATTTAGTTTCAATAGTTAAAACCCTTCAAGTTGAAACATTTCACTTTAAAGGGCTTACAAGAGAGTCGAGTCCATTGAACTAAGACCTTATTAATAGAAGTTCTGACCCAGTGTTCCCAAACAGTGAAGACTTCACTCTAATGGATATTTAAGAAATCAATTATGAAATTGAAAAAACTTAGTTATCAAAATATCAAATTCTAATTATCAAATTAGCAAAGTTCAACCACAAAAATGCAATTGAATATCTCTTGGCATATGTACTTAATATGATGACAATTTTTAACCACTGTGCACTAATGAATTATTTGATTTTATAACAACAGTTGCTCAGTTGTTTCTGTTTTTCGATTGACTGCTGCTGCTGCGGTTGTACTAGCAGAGTTATTTCTATTGCTGTTTGCTTTTTGATATATGCACACGCGTCGCAACTTTTAATTTATTCAATTCCTTGATATTTTTTTTCATTATTGCTTTTTTTGGTTTCTGTCATTTGTTGCCACATATGATATTTGAAGTATTTATTATAATTCTTCTTTTTTTTTTTGATTTTGTTATTCTTCACAATTTTGTCCGTCATTCAATATTATTGAAAATGGTGCCGCTCACATACATGGCCAAAAACGTTTAGCTCACACCTTTGTTTTATTAATTATTATTAACGTATGCGGTTTGCAAATTTGTTGTTGGTTGTTTTTTTTTTGCTAGCTTTTTTAAATTATTATTTCTTTTTTGAACTTTTGTCTTTGTTAATGGAGAATTTGTTCTGTGAAGTTGCAGGAAAAATAAATGCAGTAACTAAAAAAAAAAATATATAAAAGAAGATAACTTTGGTCGGTCTAAAAGTTGGCTTTAATTGATGCTGGCTATTGATGTTGATTAAGAACATATATACTATATGAAGTCGGAAATGTATATTTCCATAATATCTAAGGCGAGGTAAGGTATAAAAGTAAGGTAAAAACCATTTCGAACATTTCTTTTAGAAATGGCTTTATTTAATATGATATTTTTGAATGGAGGTATATAAAAATCATTTGACAATCAGAAGATGAAATTATAAATTGCAGTTTCACTATATTATATTGTTCAATTATTAAATTGATAGATAGATAGCTTGATTTGAAAATAATGAAATTGGAACAAAAGTTCTCGTTTCAAAATGCCAAAGCTGTTAACTTGATAACTTCCAGCGCTATTTTCTTGGCCATTTCAATTTTCCAATAATTCAAATCTAATCTTATTCGATTTATGCACTTTCAATATATGTTCGAATTAACGTTATCTGAACATTTGCCTTTTTGGCATAGACTCGGTTCGGAATTTCTTCAAGAAGTCTTGGTAAAAGCGGTTTATCTTTTACTTGTTGCACTCGAGTTTATTTTATTTATTTCACTGCCAGAAACATTTCACTTTTAATTTTCCCTTTTTTTTTTCTTTTTTTTTTGTTGGTCAATTCTTGTCAGACAAAATGTGAACATAAATTTCAGTTCTTGCCACTCGAAAATTCTCAATTTGTTTTTTGTTTTTCTTTTTCCGCTGTTTTAAAACCAAATAAAACAAAAATCACATCAACAGAGAGAAAAAAAAAATGAAGAAATCACGTTCTTTGTCTTGTCACAATATTTGGTTGTAGTTGTCATTTTTTTCTTTTTGGTGCTTTTTATGTTGTTTGATTGTCATTTGCCAGAAGGGCGCCTGATGATGGTTCATATGGATTTCCGCTTGGTTGCTAATATTTTAATAAGAATATGACGACGAAAAGAGCGAGAGAGAGAGAGAGACAGAGAGAGCGATTGGAGTTGTGGGGGAGTTTATACGTTTTGGGATAGCAGTTCCGTTCAGTAAGGAATAATACCAAAAAATGTTTCAACAATCCGACCAAACCGACCAACCGATTCGTTTGAATGTTTGCACACAACTGAACAAGTAACGATCAATCGGAAACTTTTTTTTTTTTTTATTATTATTTTCGAGTATTCGGCGCGTTTCGGATGGTACTTTTTAATATTTTAAGAAAATCACGATCCTGGCCGATGGTGCTCAGGTAGTTAGGTAGGTAGGTTACGTACTCGTTCTGCCGACAGTTGATGGTGGTGATCGGTGTACACCTACCTCCCGCATGTTGCAATTGTTGTTGATGTTGTTATTGCTATTGTTGTTCTTTTTTTTTTTTTACTTTTATTCTAAACATGTTTGCGGTGGCTTCGCTCTTCTCTTCGAATTCTTTATTACTTATCCACAGGAGGGGATGAGAAGGAGGAGGAGGAGGAGGGTTTTAGACCCTTCGAGTGTTTGAGTGTTGTTTGCCTATGCGATTTAATTTATGCACAATACAAATAACAACAACAACATTATTTTCATTGTCTTTTGCAGTACGTGCGCATGCGCGATAATCGCATATCAATAAGGAAATATCCGTTACGTGACTTATAATCTAAAAACTAAAAGAAAAGAAAAGAAAAAAGCAATCCCCGATGGTATCTGAAACCCAAAAATAAATTGAAAAGAGAAAAGAGAAAAAAAAAAACCCAAAGAAAATTGTACACTATGCACTTGTTTAGACCTTAACGATGAGAACCAAAATCCGAAAACGGAAAACCTAACTGTTATAAATACCAAGAACTTCCATCAATATACAATTTCCGCTAACCATTTCTACATACCTCATGTCCAAATTGTGTTAACGCCTCCTTAACTGCCGCCATATTTGCCGAGGTCAGAACACTTATTATATCAGCTCCCGTATAATTTTGTGTTCGTCCACCAAACCAATCAAAGTCCACACATTCATCTAGATTGAGTGTTGAGCTCAATGCCTCGAATATCCTTACACGTGCCAATGCATCTGGCAATGGGCATTCAACCAAACGATCAATACGTCCGGAACGCAATAAAGCGGGATCTAAAAGTTCGGGTCTAGATGTGGCTGCTATAACCGTAACACCCTGCAGTCCCTCGACACCATCTAATTCGGTTAACAATTGATTAACCACACGATCTGTAACTCCAGTCGAATCATGACCACGTTTCGGAGCTAAACTATCAAATTCATCGAAGAAGAGGACACAGGGTTTTGCACTGCGAGCACGATTAAAAAGATTTCTTACATTCTCTTCACTCTGGCCAATATATTTTGCCAATAGTTCGGGACCATTAACAGAAATTATACGCAGATTCCATGAGGTAGCCAACTGTGAAACCAAATACGTTTTACCAGTGCCAGGAGGTCCATAGAGAAGGACACCAGCCTGATTACGCAATGGTGAGCCATTAAAGATGGTGGGATACTAGAAGAAGAAAGCGAGAAGAATTTTTAATTTACAATTAATAATTTAATTGATCCATAACTTGAGAAAAATAAATATTTGAAATTATTATTTATTTATTATTCATAACAAAATATCAATAGAGAACAAAGTATTTACATAGAGGTAAGGCTAATTTTGAAAAGCGATGAACTTTGTATACCCAAATTATTAATTTTAAACAGTAAAATATGCTTTTTTTATGCATTCTAAACTGCTGACAAAAATATCCTTTTTGATAGGGTATAGTAATTATTTAAAAATTTCAAACTTACTCGAGATGGCCACATGAGAACCTCTTCAAGTACCCCGACAGGTGTCTCTAAGCCAGGCAATTCCTCAACACGCATTTCATTTGTCTCCTGTTCAGAGCCAGTCTTTTGATTACTTTGTATACCCTGCAGGCAATAAGAGTTTGTATGCTCTAAGGATTCAATAAGCTGATCATTGGTAAGCAAAGGATGAGTTTTACCTGTAAAAATAAATATTATCATAAAGTGAGCATTGTTGATAAGACTTATTATTAGACTTACTTATCCTATAGGCATAAAAGATAGCTCTTTCCACAAACTGTACTAGATCACATTTGCGATAACCTTCAGTTAGATTTGAGAACTTAACCAAATCCAATTGACGTCCATTTATATGACTACAAAGTTCATTTAGAATTATCTCACGATCGGCACGCTCTAAATTGGGTAAACGGGCAACCGTCTGAAAGACATGGCGACCTCTAGGTGAACTTAGGCGTTTATTTAGCGACTGCAGCTCACTGACAGTGGCGATCACAGCAATGGCATTATTTGTTGTATACTGCATGATCAATTGATGGACGGTATCGGCCATACGGTTATAATATTCACCATCCTGGCTAGATTGTTCGGCAGCTGCATGAGCTAGAACATCTAGATTTTCAATAACAACAATTGCCGGAGCATGTTGCAGGCAGCTTGTGAATATGTTACGCAAATCCTTTTGTATGGATTCCGTTTTGCGTCCTTTACTCCGTGAACCGTAGAATATATCAAAATAACAATAATCTGGTTTACGGCATAATTGATCTAGTATACGTTCCACTAGAACAGTTTTCCCAGTACCAGCGGCTCCGGTCAATAGGACATTACACTGACGCATCACAGAATTATCGGCATTAAGGCACAGATTCATACGTAACTCTTTAACCACTTGATCCACTATTCTATCGTATTCCGGCAAACGTATAAGATCCTTAACACTTAACGGAGATGCTAAAATCTGTTGTTCTTTGATTATCTCATTTACAGGACGGACTAAATCGGCAGCATAGATTTTTGATTCCTTTAGGAATTGGGCATCGACAACACAATAACGAAAATGCTCTGGCAGTATGCCAACAGTTACTAAAAGATCATCCTCTAGCCGGACCACCTCTTCCTGATTGAACAACATTGGACGATTTTGTGTTCTTTCGATGACAAATCGTTTAAATGCATTCTCAATGATCTTGTAGTGAGTCTTTTTATGAGCAAACAGTTCAATTTTCTCGACAAAATTCACCACAGTTGTCTTTGGACGCAATACAATCCTTTCGAGCTCCTTAATGCCCAACAATTTCATCAAATTAGCGTTAAGCTCAATGGATGGATGCAAAGTGGCTGGCAAATCCTCTTCCAGTTCTTTACTAATTAAATGAACCCTCACATAGTATTCCTTATCACTAGCGGTCTTCATGCTATAAAATAGATCGAGATCCATAAAGTCCGGCAAATGTTTTCTATTCACATAAACATCCGACTCTTGAGCTTGCTCATGCCATAGCCCACGCACAACACGAAACTCAAAGCTACTGGAACTCTCACGACGCAAATCCTTCTTTAGACGCTCCATGTGATCCTGTCGTTTGTTACGTTGCATTGTATTCTTCACATTGCAAACTGTCGATGAGTGACTGAGCGGAACAGGTTTTATATTGGGTTCCAATTCTTCTTTGATCTGGGCACTTGTCTTACTCCGTGATAATTTTGATGATATATTAATATCCTTGGACTCTCCTTCAAGGCCGTTTGAATTAATGCCATTTGTGAGACCTTTATAGAGATTTGGCGCCACTACCAATTCCGTATTATGATCAACTCGTCCATAGCTTATGTGAGGCTTTAGGCGATCTTTAAAAATAAAATGAATTTTGTGTTAAATTGTTGTAACGAAATGCTTAATTATTTACCCACTGTCAATGCCACCTGCATGGACTTGTTGATCCAAATAATTAGAATCTGCGATGAATTTACAATACGGGTCTGCTCCAGCATACTGCTTGATATTTTCTCGCTACTCAGCTCCTAGAAAAATAGTTAAGATAAAAAGTATATATAACAAAGACTAAAAAAAAATTAAAGTTTAAATCTTTTTGTTTCACCTAATTTAAACCTAAAGTAATCCCATAAAAAAGCTTTCAATAATTGCGTAAATTCCAAACCAAAAAAAAATATATATGATTCAAATATTATGATTCAACTATAGCCAATATTTTGTATATATATTCATATTGAATATATATCAATATGGTAAAAATTATGGACAACTGCATCATCAGTAGCAAAAATAGCAGCTGATGCGATGAAAAATTATAAAAAATGTGACAAAATTCTATAAATTCCAACAGTGATATATCTATCAATGAGGCCTCGGGTCAATGGCAATGCCGGCGAAACAATGGCCACACGCCCGCGCCAAATGCCAATTTGATATAAATATATAAAAAAAAGCAACAAAAAAAAACTTATAAAAAAACAAACAAAATTAACGGCAACTATTTATAGTCCCTCCGCCACATTTCTCATTCAATCACACACTCACAATGATCTCCCAATCTTTGGCCGAAACGGGTGTAACATGGACACTGCGCAGATTGAGAACGTCAGCGATGAGCGAACACTTGACCAAATCATTTTCATGCAGACCTACGACAAGAATAATATAAATAAAGAAATTACTATACATATATATATAATATGTATATATACATATATACATATATATTGTATATCGATTATATTATGCTTAACCAATATATAAATAAAAGGGATACTTTGGCAACAGATGCACATCCGCTTGTTAAGTAACCCATATACGCTAACTCACCAATCTCCTTGGCTGCTCTGGCATTGATCCCAATTTCAGTATCTTTGACACCGCCGCCACCCGCATGTGGTGCCCAAGAGGCATAATGGACTCGTCCATTATAATGCAAACTGAGACAGCCCGTGTCCTAGGAAGTATGTATCAGATGTCAAATAAGATTAGTTTGTTTATAAGTTGACTTATCTAATCTCGTTAGCCTTAATCATCTTGAACATTGAGCATTGTGCCACAGGTGGACTTTTGAACTGAGGCTCAAATTTTGGCAACTCCATTCAAAACTTACATAGGTCGACACAACTCCGTAGTACTGGTCCGGCAGTAGCACAAAATTGTTCTTAATTGGCCGATAAACTACTTTAAATGTGCGTTTGAACATTCTTGTTGAGGGTGTGAACCGTTTACATGCAATCGATTCTGTTGCTTTCGCTTTTTAAATCATTTTTAAACTAAATTTATATTTGGAACATTTGATTGTGGCAACACTAAAGTTCTGACTGTGTTGCCAGATCTTTAGCGACCACGGCTAACACAATCAGCTGTGCTAATAGTGGTCATATGCTTTAAAATACTGGGATACAATTAGCGCGAAAGCGCTACCAGTTCAAATCCAATTGGAATTCTTCTTACCCATTTTCCGTTAATTTCAAATATTTAATTTTAAACTCTTTTAACAAATATCTTTTATTACTTTGTTCCATTCCAAAAGATTTAAAGACACAATTTTGATTTTTTTTTTGGCTAGTTTATATTTGGTTAATTATAATTTATTTAAAATAGTTCAAGTGTTCAATATCTGGTTGTGTAAAATGTGCAATGTTGTACAATATATGTATATAAAAATCCGGCTGTTGTTTATCGGCTATATATCATCGTTATGTCGTCGCATACCACCAAGCTGGTCTGGCTTCACTTATTAAATTAAATAACACAATAATTTAAAAACTAACAATGCAAGCGTGCTAATTAATTATTTATTATTATTAAACACACCTCCTCTCTCGGACTTCATTTATTATCTGTAGCTCTTCTCCTTCTATTCTCCTTTCTCTCTCTCTCTCTCTCTTTCTCTCGCTTCCTCTCCTCTTCTTTTTCTCAGATATTTGCAAAACAAAACGAAAAAGAAGTTAAAACAAACACAATATAAAACATGTTGCGAAAGGATATGCATAAGGACCATGTCGTTCGTCAATGCCAATGGCACCTGTGCTTACAGTTGAACTAAATTCGATACGATATCGAGTTCGACTTCGATAATTGTTTTACATAATCATATATGTATATATATATATATATAAAGTATCATATAAAGAAGACACTAGACGTCTATATATAAAGAGAGTAATAGTAATAGTAATTGTAGTACGTGTACGTATAAGGAGTAGAAAAAGTTCGTTACAAAGCTTTGCCGTAAATATCGTATATAATCGCTTGATTGAACGGTTTATAAGCCGTTTCATGAACTGCCCCATTATCAGTCTTCATCATGCCTTGTGTGTGTTTTTGTGTGTGGAATATAATATAATTGGCATATAAAAATGTATATATATATATTCTTAATTTGTTGTATAAAAGATCTACAATAAAATGTTATAAAATGCTTTTGCTATATATATATAAAATATATATAAAAAAATCATCTCTAAAAAGTTGTATTCATTTGCAATATTTGGCGCTTGAAATTGTGTTTTTCATTTTGAAGCTCTGTGTATGTGTGTGTGTGTATCTGTGAGAGTGGGGGAGGTTGGGGGTGTGCGAAATGTATAAAAAAGAATAAAGTTGCGAAAACATAATGCAAATATAATACACATGTATATAATTATATTTGCATTATAAATATAATGAATGTATGTATATAGTATATATATAAAAGATAATGTACAATTTAATGCATTCTACTCAATTTTACAATTCATAACTTAGATCCAAATACAGAATATGTAGATATATAAGATGTAATTTACGTAGATATATGTATATATTCGCGTTTTTTTTGCCATCTAGGATGCCAAATCAATTCAAAAAATATAATAATTATGTAAAAAAAATACAAAAAAAAGCCCTTAAAAATATAGTATAATAGTGATGATATAAAATATATATATAAATCGATATATATACATTTATATATCCATTGTATATGCATATATTTACAATATTAAAATTTATAAAATCATAAGTTAACAATAAAACTGTTTCTTTCAATTTAAAAGAGAAGTTTGAAAAAATAAAATAAAGGAATAATATATATAAAAGATATATAAAATTGGGCGATAAAAATTGTCTCAAAAGCTGAGATTCACAGAGTGTGGGGAAAAGATACTCCAGAAAAATATACATTCATTGTTTATTCAAAATATTTTTAGGAGAGCTCTAAAGGTTGCAATATATATATATATTATAGATATATATATATTTATTAAGATATATGTAAACGTGTGTGTGTGTGTATTTAAGAGAAAAAATGCATAATCCGAACATAAGATTTATATATTTTTTCAGAGTATAAAACGGATATTCAATTTGAAGAATATTCGTTTGGATTGGCATTTGAGATAAGGTTGGGAATGTTGATCTTGCAGTGTGCATGCGTGTGTGTGTTTATGTGTGTGTGTGTGTGTGTGTTTTTTAACACAAAATTTAATCGCCCAATCACAATTATTGCAGAGTTCTCAATTATTTTTTGTTTCGTTTTGTTTCAGTAGTTTGAATTTTGATTATTCGATTTTTGTTGTGTTTGTTTGTTTTGTTTTGTCCCAGTGTGCCCGCCCGCCCATTTGTTGGCACGCCTACAACATACACAAAATACTTGCACATACAATATGTATACAATGTATGCAACTACATAGTTTAGTTTAAGTTTAGCAATCCATTTCCTCCAAGGTGCGCGACAAGCGATTATTGTCAATCCTTCTCCGTTGCGAACGACGCACTGCATCTGCCCGTCGATATGGTTCGCTCTTTAAACCCAACAGTATATCCTCCAGTGCACCATTGTAAACCTCATCCTGTTGCAGCAGCTTCTTCTCAAGCACTGAATGTGCCTTGCTCTTTAGCTCATTGATGACGGCATCCTGTAAGGAAAGCGCGCAACTTGTAGGCAACTTTGGTTTGGATTTCGATATCGAGTTCGAAATGTTTTTATGTTTATTTTTTTTTTTTTTTTTTTTTTTTTTTTTTTTTTGTTTCGAGAAACAACAGAGAAGGGGACCAAGCGAGCGTTAAATTAAAAAGAAAGAAATAGGTTAGCATTAGACAAAAATAAAACCAACACCAAAAAGAGAAAAAAAGTAAATTGAAAAAACTAAAGTCAATAACCTTAGATTTAAAATAATTAGTAAAATTGTATGGGGGGGGAATCAATGGGATATTGATATCAAGCAGTTTAAAATGAGCTTTCATTTATCCACATGGTTTTATTCATTGCATAAAAGCCTTTCTTTTTATACACTTTGAGCTAAAATTGACTAAGTTTTATGGCCTTTCACTTATTACTTAAATCTTTTATTTTAATATTAATAGTTGTAGATGATATTATGGGGTGGTTCTACTAAATAGGTCACCTTATTGCCCGTAAGCCTAACTGAACTTTGACTTAGAGAAGATTTCCACGATTCTTCTTTCTGTTTAATTTCATAATCAAATTGTCTGTTTTTCCGGTAAAATACCTTCACCAATACTATAAAGGATATATTATAGCTAAGTATTACGTCACTACTCTTGAACGCCTGTGGTCAAAAAGAAATGAAACTAGAATTCTTAAAACTTCTTTTTGGACTAAATGTACGAAAATATTCTTAAGATAAAAAAAAACAAATTCTTTTTAAAAATCGTAATATTAAGAAATAGTTATATGACGTTACGTAATCTGCAACAAAATTTGTATACATACATACATATGTATATACGATAAGGATTTGTCGCTTTTTAATTATTCTGGTTTTCCCCATTCCAAGTGACGCATCTAAAAATATGTTTATATTTCCTCTTTTTCTAATTTATTTTTAAAATATTTCAAATCTAATGTGCAATTGATATAAGCTTTATGCTTTGTCATATTGTCGAGCTGTCAACTTTGCATTTCACAATGAAATATGGGTCACAGTGGGGGATTTAGTTGGGGATTAGTATGGGTATTAGTCGAGCAATACTATATGTATACATATATACATACATACGTTATATGGGTTTTTAGTGGTTGGGGATTAGGTACTAGCTAAATGCATTAGAGCATGGGAGGATTATGTGGCATGGTAAAAGAATCGGTATAGATTTTAGGTTAGAATTAATTAGGTGGAGACACAAGCCAGACGACTTACACTAAACAAGTGGATTAAACAAAACAAATATCTGTCACATGCCGACCCCAGGACACGACTAGTAGATGTAGGATGATGGTGGATAGTTGTTTGATTTGTTTTGGTGGTGCATTGATAATATAATATAATATAATATATATATATACATATATGTATATTATATAGGTACTTTACAGTGTGTTAACCAAAGTGAACCGGGGTGTATAGTACGTGCTAAGGATGCTATTTAGGTAAGCCCACAGTGCTATATTCTCTGAGAAAGTCGAGCAGGCAATGTATTTGCTGGCTTTTAAAAAAATATATGAGAAAGCAATTAAAAAAAAAAAAGTAAATCAAATTGAACAGATTATACAGGATAGTAGCACGTAGTAACGGATATTAAAATCATAATAAAAAAAAAAAATATTGATAATTATATATCAAATGGAATCTCTTCGCTCTAGATATATGAAACGGAATTGATCGTCCTGGGATAGGATGGTAGACTGCCACTGTGTCCACCAGGTCCTCCATGTCCTTCACCACTCACCTGTTGCTTCTTCTGATTAACCTTGTTGCGCATCATCACTTGATCGCTCTCTTTTTTCGAGGCAGCCAATGCAGCTGCCTGCTCCAAGCGACGTCGTTGCTCGTTCTCCTGATCGTGTTGCTATATAAATGGAGAGAAAATTATATCGATAATGTCAAAAGAATAACACATGACTATGGAAGTAATTGAATGTATATATATATATATACATAGAAATGTAGTAACTAAGGCGGAATTTTTTTACAAATATATATATATATATATTTACACAACAATTAATTCATTTTGATTTTTTGTTGCCTTAAAAGCAATCCCCACCTTA
This sequence comes from Drosophila emarginata, assembly GCA_037075365.1. Classification (NCBI taxonomy): domain Eukaryota; kingdom Metazoa; phylum Arthropoda; class Insecta; order Diptera; family Drosophilidae; genus Drosophila; species Drosophila emarginata. The sequence goes on from JBAMCD010000296.1 coordinate 3,721,439, forward strand.
AACGCTCTTGTGAATCGCACAATCAAGGCAAAAAAGGCAGCCGCATCGGCATTTCTTGATGATTCACCAAAATATTCGACACACTCCTTAAAGGCATCCTGTGCATGCCTTAGATCGCTCTTAACCTTCTTCAGTTTGTCCTCGCTGTTGTTTAAGAAATCTCTAAGGATATGCGTCTGTGTGCCCTTCACTCTCAGTTCGGCCTCTTTGCGTACCAATTCCATACCCTTATCCAATTCTTGAACATCGGCAACAACATTCTCTAGAGCAACAGATGCCGCCTTATCTGTACCATATAATTCACTCTCGAAATTTAATAGATCGGGAAATTTGGCACGAATGGTTGCCACAATATAATGTAGCAGGGATGAACGTTTATCTGTCGATTTGGTATCAATTAATGTGTCCAGCGATTGCAATTTAAAGCCATAAGCTGGTCCACGTTTATTGCTATTGAGATAATTGCCAAAAGCCAAGACAATTTCCAACACAGCCTTAAATTTGCGTGATTGTTTAAGCGAACTGGAGGCACCGGCAATCGATTGCACTTGCTGCAAAATAAAAATATATTGATTAGATGAAACCGATAATAAATACTATATATGCATATTATAAAACAAAACAAAAGAAATTGAATTTAAACATCTATTGAGAGGCAAAAATAAACCAATTGAATGAATCTAATAGGATAATTAATTGGCAATTGCTTTCTCTTTCTATTCTTTGCTCACCGGACTAATCAGATGGACACTATCAACAAAATTGCCCATATAATTCATAATGGATAGCTTTGATGAGATGCGTTCCAGACGCGATAATTGCAACATAAATTTATCCTCTTCAGTGAGCAGCTGTTGATCCTTGCGCTCAATAATATACTCCTTATATGCCTTCACTTCGGCATCGGTGGGTATCATCTTTTGTAATAGCTCAACATTCTCCAACGATAGCTTCTTCAAATCCAAACTATGTATGGCAGCAATCACATCATCAATGGGCATACCCAGTTTCCGACGAGAGATTGCTAAAAGAGAGAGTAATAAATAAATATTAATTATATGTAATAATAATAATAAAATCGATATTAATATCTACCTATATTTCTTAATCTCGTGTGTTCCAGCAGCGAGATATTATCGGGCTTGCGGATACGTTTACTGGGATAAGATTGCAATGTACCATCCACTTCGCTGCCATTTCGACCATTATGTAAAGCTCCACCGATGCCAATTTTGAAACGTTCTTCAAATTCATTAAAATCGATCTGTTTAAAGATCTTCTCATCGTCCAGCTCATTGAAAATTGTGCCACGTACCTTAATAAAAGATTTAGAATTATAAATAATTATGTTTAGATTATTCAGTTGGATATGACTCACCTGATTGGGCTTAAGAGCTATCCAATTAAGGGTGGGCAACTTGTATTTGGTGGGCACTTTTCGTTTAATGGTCATAGCTCCATCTGGGGCAGGCATAAATCCAGCAACTGGAGGTGGTGGCGGCTGGAATGAGCTTAAACTGGGTGCATGTGGTGGTGATGGTGCAGTGGAGTGCATGCTACCATTGGGACTAACCAATGGACTAAAACCGGGCATCATGGGTGGCGGTGGCGGAGCTGGTGGGGCTGGTGGTGGCGGTGGAGGCGGTAACATAACAGCGTCCTGCATTGGCATCGGTGGCGGTGGTGGTGGCGGCGGTGGTGGTACAGCTGCTGCCATTGACAATCCTGATCCGGCTAACAGTGATGATGATATACCACCCAAACCATTTGACGAACTACTTGCCATTAAACTGGCGCCAACATTTATCAAACTGCCATCGCCACTGGATGCAGAACGTGGCAGAGATCGGCTTAATGTTTGCAATTCAAGATTTTTTGTTTGAAGCAATGTGTCCCGTTTCTTTAGTTCCTGCTCATTCTGGGTTAGCATACGTTGTAATGCTGTTAACTCATCCTCCAACTTTTGCCTAACCATCGATAATTGTTCCCTTTCGGTTTTTAATGTCATATTTTCCGTTTCCAATTCGGCATATTTATAACGAAATTCCGAATTGATATCAACTTCTCGTTCCAATTGATCTTCCAATTCCTGTACACGCTCCAAAGCGGCTGTTTTTGTTTCCGAATCCTCCATTAATGCGGCCACATCGAATACATTATCCAAATATGCAGAGATTTGAACTTTCAATTCCTCCGATTCGGTTAAACGGATACGCTCTAAATATTTATCCAAACCCAAAGCGGTAAATTCATATTGCAAATGGACACGATAATTCATATCCTCGACGGAATGGACAACGATATTCATAAATTGCATACAGGCAACCATAAAATCAATATTGAATGCTTCAAAATTCATAAAGTATTCCATTAGGGTCTGGAAGCGTCTCTGCTCTTGGCATACATCCTTAAAATTGTCAAAGGATCCCAAAATGATCTCATGTCCCCCCTTAACCAGGCATATGGCAGCCAATAGTTCCAGGACCAATGCCTTCGTTCTTAACGATTTATGAATGAGACTTAGGGCAATACAATTGATGGCCTCACGATGCTGAATGACCATATTGAAGCCATATTTATTATTCATTATGGCACGAAGACACATTATGGATACATGGATATCATCTGTGGCCGCTCCCATATTCAATTTGGCAATATGTCGAGATCGACGCTTCATACTGGGACTATCAAGGGCATCGGCAATTGTCGGTCGGAGAAAGCTATACGATAGGGAATGATGATGTTGCTGCTGCTGATGATGATGATGGCGGGATGAATCCAATATGCTTGAGTTGCCAGCACCCGTTACAATGCCGGTAACACCGGCAACACCAACGCCACCAACACCACCACCACCACCACCACTCATACCGACACCACCGCCTCCGGGACTTAATGATGAATTGTTGCTAAGCACCACCATATCATTGGTATCGACACCGCTATTTAAATTTAAACGTTCATCCGAATTAGCTCCAGACAAGGCACCCTGTATACGTTGCTCGTGTCGCATCATTTGTAAACGAAAACTAAGATAATCGACCAGTGCATCTAAACCCTGATTTGTATCATCCAGAAACTCTTTAACCCATTCAATATGATTTGTACGCAACGAGATCTCTAAATCTCTTAGCACTTGGGTGGATGTGGACTCGCCAACCATTTTACGTTTCTGACAAAGAAAGTAGAAGAGGTAAAGCTGTAAGTGTACAAAAGGAGAGAGAGAGAGAGAGGCGGAGAGAAACGGAGAGAGAGTGACAGGCAGTTGTGGAGACAGGACACAGACAGGATACAGCAGGATCGGTTTGTTTATTGTTTTTTTTTTTATGGATTCATGTTGTGCAATCGGGAAGAGAAAGAAAGGGTGTGCGTGTGTGTATTTTGTTTTTTTTTTTTTTTGGTGTGTGTTGTCAGTGTTGTGAGTAGAGAAATGAAATTTACACATTAATACATTGGGTAAGAATAGAATTGTTTTAAAATTTTCTTATTTTTTTTGGGGTTTTAATTTTTAATTATCAAATAGAAATGGTAGGAATAAACCTCACAAAAGTCAAAGACAAAACGCACCAACCAACAAAATTTTTTTACTACAATTAAAGTTGTTAGAGACACAATCATATTACATCTTATATACATACATACATATGTATTTATGTATATAAAATATAATATTTTAAAATAAGTATTATATTACAAAAGCTCATTTTAACTAAGCACCATTAACTATTCAATTAGCTATAGAAAAAACTAACTACAAATTAAAAAAAAAAAAAAAAACAAAAACAAAGAAACTCAAGAAAACTATGAAGGGAAAACAAAAAGGGAAACGAAAAAGAAATTAGGAAAAACCCAAACTTACCCGATGACTACGCGATGCCTTTGGATCCAAATACGTTCGCAATTTACTCAAATAATGGGAGGGCGGATCTTTGGCCTGGACTCGTTCCTGTAAATAAAACAATTACAATAAATATTTATAAATAAATAAAATTTAAAATAATCTATAAAATTAAATATAAGTCAAGTATCTGAATTACAATATATTTATCGATTGATCACTGTTAAATATTTTAATATTATATATGTATGTATATAGATATGGAAATAATTTTACAACATTTGAATCATATTTACAAGTATATTAAAACTTTCAAAAACATAATTACTACTCTTAGATTATAAAGAAAAAATTGCATAATTATCCCTAATGTCCTGTATCGAGAACTTACATCTCAACAATAAATGTCGAATTTATTATTATATATAACTTAATTAGTAATATTTAAATGGGCTTAATTATCAGGATGTCAACGACCCGAAATTATTGTCAGGCTTATTAATAATATTATATCTAGAGACAATGTTATCAAAAGCTACTGAACACAAAACCCCGATAAGATGTCCTCCAGATATGTAAATATAAACATTGTATATGTATTTATTTGCAAAACATTCATCCCCCCCCTCTCACCGTTCAAGTGGTTTGGCAAAACTAATAATAAAAATGTCATATCACTCACTTCTGGTATTATCTAAGCGATAAGTTATATTCCTGATAATGATTTTATCGTATTACATATTCCTACCTATCGTCAAATTATCTCATGGGTCAACCTTAATTGTTTAGATGGCAAATAAAGAAGACTAATCCTTATCTGAGATTACCCTTTCGATGATAAAAAAAAGGAGAAGAAATCTCATAGTAAAACAGTTGGATATATCCAGATAACACTGCATCCTGTCGGCTTCAATTTGTTCTCATAATGATTATTAACTCCCATATCAAAAAATAAATTTATTAATTAGTTAAAGAAGGTCCCCTTTTTAATGTAAATATTTATTACAAAAATATTTCACATTTCTTTATCTATTATGCATAACACTATTTTTTATTAGCTAACAGAATTTTAATGAAAAATCTACAAAAATAAATTTATTTGAACGTTGCGGATACCCTGTAAAATGTATCAAATTAAGTATAAAATATATTTTTGCAATTGAAAACCCTTTTTAAATAAATTCAAGTCATGTCATTATAGAAAAATTTCTTTTTTAATTTTTTTACAATTCGTTTTGTCAGTTTTCAGATGACTCAAAGCCATATCTTTAATATTCCTTAATAAAATTCATTAAACTTAATCTAAACCAATTTATACATTTTTTTTAAAGGATTACCAAACATTCCAAAATTTCTCTCTATGCACTATATGAATAAAAAAGAAAAGCTTATTATATCCCTTGGACTAGGTTCGCTTTCCACTCAAGAAACAAGTTTTTACTGATTGTAATTAACACTAACCAAAAGATATATCTATCTAATTTATTAACTTGCAAGATCTTAAGATACTCTTTTAGCTTATGTGTGTAGGGTAACCGCAAAAAGATCTCCACATGCATACGATATATATATGTATATATGTCTATATATACGATAGCGGCTTTTACTTTTGTTTTCCTACGGTTCAAGTTGTTTTTGTTATTTTTGTTTTTGGATTAACTGCATATTTGTGCATATGTACATGTTTACAGTTTTCTCCTCAGCACACCTACCGCCCCCCTCCCTTCTCTCTCTCTCTCTCTCTCTCTTACCGAACACCCACTTGTATTTCCCTCTGGCTATCATATAAGCATCGCATCGCATCACATCCCATCCCATCGAGTAGCATAGCATCGCATCGCATCGATGGATGGACTCTGACTGGGTTAGGTTATTGTCTGTCTCACTGTCTGTTTTGTCTGTTAGACTGTCGGACTGGTTGGCTTGCCTAACTTAAAACATTTTTTAAGTGTTTTTAAGCATGAAGCGTGGTATACTTGTTTTTGTATTTTGGTTTTTACTATGCCAACAAAAACAACAACAATAACAGCAACAATAACAGCAGCAACAACAACAACAACACACATACAATAAACTGAAACTATGTGTGGGTTGGTGGTTTGCAACACACAACATACATAACTAGAGAAAGAAACAAAAACGACAAAAATCGAAAGAAGAAAAAAATAAAACTAAATATAAAGAAAACCAGTTTGATTCTTTTTCCTTCTCCTAGTCGAAGAGCTTGAAACACCAACAAAATGAAAGAAAATGAATATACATAAACCTATGTATTATATCGATGTATGTATGTATGTATATATACTACTATGTATATATATTGTATAAACCAGGTATAAGGCAAGCGATTAAAAACTGCAATTTATCGCAGTCATAATAATTTGCATTTTGTCACTGTAAGGCAGAAGGCAGGCAGGCAGGCTCCTCATAGAGAGGAGCACTATGAGGAGGGAAGATTGGTGGATGAAAGAATTGGAGGATTGGCTAGGATCGGCTACACATTGCAAGGAGTTGAGTTGTTGTTGAGAGTCAACTTCGCCTCCACTTTGACGACTTGTCCCATTGTCTTTGGGGGTTTTTATGCAGTTTTCATTCATTTTCTAGTCAAGACTTGAGACTTGAGTGCTTACACAGTGGACAATATTCAGTGAAAAAGTGTACAAAATATTCTCACCCCATCACAATGCATAAATAATGCTAAAATGCGTCTACATAGTATGCCATGAGTAAAAAAATAAAAATCAAAAATAAAAGTTATTTATAACAATTATTTTAAAAATCAAAAATAACAATTATTTTGGATTAAATGAATACTATTCATAATTTAATGGTTATTATTGATTTTTTTAAATGTAACTTATAACTGTCCGTAACATACTGTTGGGAAAACCCCAGATACAAAGATCTTTTTACAGCGTTCTCAACGATCCTTTCTTTGGTACCTGCGTCAAAAAACGTATCTAAAGCAACGATAACTGTTGAATGCTAATCATCATATTTGTAATGGGCACGTTTGGGCATATTTTCCCATGAATTTGCTAAATTTTGTATTGATTTTAGGCACGAACAACTCATATACAGAAATATTATCTCCCTCAAAAAGAGAAAAGAGATTTAACTATAGATTTCAATTTTCATATTAAAATTGCTAAAAGTATGTGAAGAAAAAAAACTTTAAAAAAAAAGTTTGTAAAATACAAAGAAATTTGTGTAAAAATGTACAAAACATTAAGAAACAATTAAAAATTAATAGCAATTGTTACGATGAAGAACAATCTATGTAAATAAGCTTAAAATAGGTAAAGTTTTCCCCTGTTATTTTAGACTTCCGCAACCACAGTGGTGTAGTTTTGTATTATGGAAAACAGGTATGTTGGCATGCAGGCGGTGGCGGCTAAGGAACCGGCATTGAGACTACGACGATGACGATGACGACGACAACCAAAGTCTTTGCTGTTTGGGTGTTTATGATATTTTATCGTGTGGCAGTAACTTTTTTGACGCTGCAACTCCCTCCCTACCTAGCTACCTCCCTTCCTCCCTATCTCTTTGTTACTGTGTGTGTGTGTTGTTGTTTTTCTATCACTGGGGCTCTCTTTGAGACATTCTTTAGTAGTTAGTTACATACGCCTATGGCGAATTTGTTGTTTTGTTTTCTTCTTTTTTTTTTTCTAGGTGCAGCTCTTGAAAATTCAGTGACCTAGTTTAATGGCCAAGCCAAGCCGCCGGGCCGCCAATCCGCAGAGCCAAAGCAGGCGCATATCCGTCGTCGTTGGAGTCCATAATCATGTACACATACAAGGAAAAGCAAGGCAAGGCAAGGCAAGGCACGGCAAGGCAATGCTCATGCTCATACTCTGATCATACTATAACTCTCTGACTGCTCTGCTCTGGTGAACACTTTAATAGTTTCGTCATAACTCCACCTCCCCCTTACTATCAAGCCACAGAGCAGCAGCAACAAAACACGCAATGTAGATTTGTCGACATGGATTAAACATACATCGGACATATGTACATATGTATGTCCATATATATATATATACATATATATGTATACACATCCGTTTATATATATATATATATATATATATATCATTTTTGGATGAGTCTGATGTATCTCTCCTCCACCCTCAAAATTCATTCACCTAACTACCACACTTCAACTCGACATAGCCGTCAGCTTTTTTTTATATTCTATAGATGTATATAGTACCATATATACATGTACATACAAATGTATATATAAAATAGCTCTCATTTAACGCCATTTTAGCGATTCAAAAAGCGAAAATCGTTGTGTTCTTTCCGAGTTTAAGTGTCCATTTTGCAATATTTTCAAAGCAATAAACCCCGGTACAATGGTGTGGGTGGGTGTGTGTGTGTGACATCAAACAAAAACTTTGCGACCAACAAACACGCACTGAATAATGATACCTCCTCTTAACAATAAACACAACTCCCTCCCCCCCTACACTACACCACGCCCCCTTCCAAGACTTTACACATATTTTTTCTTGAAGAATAATGGGAATAATTCTCATATAAACTATCAGGAAGCAAATGTATTAACTATATAGATGTATGTACAACTAAATCTCTCAAGATAAGGAAATGAAATAATATAATAAATTACAACTTTCAATTGTATATGCTCAATTAGCAAGATAAGACAGACGACTTGTCATCGGGGTATGAATAATATAATAATTATAATAATATAATTTAAATGGAAACTAGAAAATTTTAGTTTAGGCAGTAGCCAGAAGAGAGACAATTGCCTTTATATAGTAATTCACTGATATAATTTAATAAATCTTTTCAATTTAGGAATTTTGTACAATTGTTCTCTGATTTTAATTACAGGCAAAAGCAAGGTCTAAATTTGAGATTTATTATTTTGTGTTTAATAATTTAGAACTAATTGATAAACAGTCTTAAGTCCAATATGAAATGGTTTAATTTAATGTTAACAACTATATATTTACATTCATGGCAAGAATGTTGTAAATTGTTATGTTATCACCCCCCTCAGACCATTTGCTGGCTTTCGATTTCAATTGTGTTAACATTGAAATGCTTCATCAAGATTCGTGAACGTATAAACCTACTCTACATTCCCAGACAGGCACATGAATCTATATACAAAAACATACATACATATATATGTATATGTATATGTATATGTATATGTATATGTATGCATGACTAACAATTATTGCGCAAACTGCCATTTGGCATAGTTAATTACAAGACGGAGCTAGACGGGGCTATTTGCCACCACTCAATTCTCTATTCATTCTGTTTCTCTCGCTCTTCTGTCTCATTTGTTGTATGGTCAGTCTCTCTATCTCAATTCTGGTAGAAGCCGCCACCGTCTAAAGGTCACTGAGCAGCGTTCAAGGTGTCGAACACCCTTACTCCCCCCCTTACACTTTATCTGAAACTGAGTAAATTTCATCCAAATACATTATTGTTTAGGCGTTGACCTCTACCCACAGAGAGACCTACTACTCCTTCCCCGCTATTCGAAAGAAAATTACTCTATTAAAAAAGAGTCCAAAGTGCACTACGTTAATCTGCAAAAATTATAATATATAAGTATATACAAACATATATCTAACTATGTATGTATGTAAGCTATATATGTACGTATGTATGTATGTACATTTGCCACCAAAACAGGAAGTTAGCTCTGCCATTCCGGGGAGTTGTTTGATAAAAAGAGGCTTAGACATGGCAAAAATGGTATAATCACATTTAACGCATTATTAATGGAAGTTACTTAAATGTTATAACAACTTACTTGATCGCATATCATGTCCCATTTCTTCTCATCATCGTAGTTACGCAACAGTTTCGCTTTGTCCGGTGGCAAATCCATGGAAGCCTATTAAAAAATAAAAGAAAAATAGATTGAGGAAAAATGTTAAGTAAAAGATTGAGCAAATAAACATTTGATCAACACAAACAGTAAATGGATAGAGAGAGAGAGAGAGAGTGATAGGGGGAAGGGAGGGGAGAGGTAGATGATGGGTTAAAAAGTAATCAGGTAAGTGAAAAGCTTTCATTAGGCCTAAACACACAACATATACATATATATATGCACATTTTCCATCGTTTTAAAAAAAGAATTCTTTTAAATCTTGAGCAAATATTGATTGATTACATTTGGAGAAATTAAACAGCAAAATAAGCTAATAAATAGTTTACCTATGCACTCAACACTATTCTATTCATAATCCCAAGAATATATCAATATTTATAAGATCATTTATTTGAGGTTTATTCGGAGAAAGTTGCGGTTTGTGATCTTAAATGTTAAAAGAAATTATTTTCATTATTCTCTTTAAGCACCTAAAAACAAAACTCTTTCAAAGGGATTTAAAACTATTAAAGAAAACTTGTTTACTTTCAATGATGTACCAACAAAATGGTATAAGGACCAAATTTCTTATATCGGAATAATTGCATATAGCAAAATATGTATCTTCAAGTAGTCTCAATAGAAATGATCGCCCCATTACTTTGTAGTAATCTGTGACTTCTTTTTTTTTTTTTAATTATGAAATCATTTTACAAAAGATCTATTTATTTTAATTGATTCAGTAATGCCTAGTGGTAGGTAGTTAACTTTCCAATTGGAGTACTGCAATTTGTACTTGTTTTCCTAACAATAAAAGCGAAACATTGAGCCAACGCACTTGTAAATATAACTGTAACTGTGACTAGCTTTACCAATGATTTTTGATGATGGCAAAAGGTTCGCTCAACCGTATTAAAAATGAATACAGTAAATATGCCATCCGAGTTATTTTATCCATCAATTCAACCATCCAGGGCAACAACAATTTCCTCAAAAACCAAATGTGCAGTCATTGTGTCAAAAAAAAAAAAAAATAAATGAGAAAAAAAATGGTAATATGTACATAAGTACATACAACTCACATCACTTATTACTTATTTACGAGAATGCCATAATGAAATCAGCAAATATGCTTACGTGACTTTAATTTAGGGTTTTACATTTACTTTTTCACCTTTTTTTTTATACTTTTCTCTTTTTTTTCTTTTTTTTTTTTTGGGTGCAGCTGCTGTTGTTGCATTCAAAGTTCTAATTAGAGTGCCAACACAATACAGGAAAAGCAAAAGAGAGGGTGAGGAATATGCTCCAAAAAGGAGAGAAAGGTGCGGGTCAAAAATCCAACAAACAAAAAAAAAAATAAGAAAAATGTAAATGGAAGGTGTGGGAGTGATCTAAGGCGAGCGAGAATTGATTGCCAAAATAAAAAAAGTCAAATGAAAAAAAATATACAAATAAAATGTACAAATAATTTCATACAATCCATACAAAGTAGATATAAAATACACATTCCTGATCTGCATGATTATGACTTGCATTCAAATTGGTCTTATTCAATTGAGAGACATTATCCCTACGTTCCTGAGAAGCCTTCACAATGTTCACGACACTTTCATTCATTAGTAATGACTAAATTTGTAAAATAATAAAATCTATTTGTGCTAAAAAAGTTCATTGTTTTCTTTCTATTATCCCAGAAGCATTTATAGCATCTGACTAACATCGTCAAAATACTTTCCCGGAGTTCTTACGAATCTGACGACAGATACTATTATGTATATGTATCTATGGATAAAGATTCAGAGTAAACATTAGCTACGAAAAGAAAGTTAATTGTAACCTTCAATTTCTAACCTTGAAACTTCGACCCTGTATTTTATTAAAATGTTTAAATCAGCTCTCCGCTGCACCCTGTATATTAAACAAAAATAATAATAAAAAAAATTTTATTGGTTGCAGTGTTCAAATAACAAATAAATGAATAATTCTCCATATTAAGCTTTTGTTTTCAACTTAATCATGAAAAGTGATTTAAAACAAATAACAAAAAAAAAAAACGGTTTTATTATAATTTTACAATAGCATTTTTCGCACCTTGACTTGATTTATTGTTAAAACTTGTAATGAAGTGCATTAACTTTTTGTTTACTATTGTTTTTGCCTTTTCACAGTCAATTAAAAGAGATATACTTATGTATGTAAGTTTTCCATCATCTTTAGCTGTGTGTTAATTATTGAGTTATCTTTTAGAACAAACGTGCCCACCCGGTGTGCTTGGCTTTATTGCATTAAATTTATTGAATAATTATTGTTTATTAGTGAGTTTATTTTCTCTTTTTTTTATATATATATATGTATGTATGTATGTATATATTTTTATTATTATTATTCACTCTTTCCCCCTTTCGGTTTTGCCCCACCCTTTTTTATTCACTCATCATATTCATATTGTATTGTCCGTTACGCTCTGACTCTTGACAAATAAAATTGAAAAATATTGTACATAAATAATAAAAAAAAAAAAAAGCATATAAAGTATAATAATAAGCAAACAAAGCCCCTCAAATCTCCATATAACCCCTCCACCATTCTCCTGTCTCTTTCTTTCAATCACATGGGACATTCCCCATAAAGAGGAGGGGGGAAGTGGGGGTAGCTTGTCTCACCGGATACGCAATTTAAATATTTCTCACATGTCTGTGTGTGTGTGCGTGTGTGCATAATGGGGTAAGAGAGCGAGATAGAGATAGATAAGTTTGCATGGTTATGGATCATCATCCCGCTCCGCTCCGCTTCCCCGCAACTACTTGTCGATTTACTTAAGCAAACATATGTCAAATGTGAGTAAGCTCTAATATAAACCCTTGGACACCAAATAGAGAAGGGTAAAGGATCGGGTATATTAAAATCCTAATGATGTATGTAACACTAAGAATATAGCACTTATCATATCATAAAGTATAAAAACTCATACTAATTCAAATATTAATCTATAGATCATATAATTTTTATTTTTTTTTGGTTGATTAGATTGACTATACATACCTATTCTGAATATAAAAGAAGCTATTTATTATTCATTATACATATACTATGTACATATATTTATCTATTCATACAATATTCCCCTAATTCTTTTAAAGAAAATCCTATATAATATCTTCCTCATTCTAAAATTCTTCTTCTGGGTGCTTAGTACCAGAAAGTTTATTTATAACAATTGACGTTTGGAATTCAAAATGTTATTATTATAATTGCGGTTTTTTTATTTATCAACACATTAGAAATTCCAAATAATTACATTTAAAGTTATGTCGTTGAAAGATCGCGAATATCGCCATATAATTAAATATTAAACAAAGATTATGAACTTAAAATTTCTGGAATTCAAGGAAATTCAATGCTTAAGAATAAAACGAATATACATATGTAGTTACATATAGGGAAAAAACAAAAAAGACTTAGGAAAGCCGGGCTAAATTCGATCGCGCCAAAGTTTGAATACCCTTGCAAGTTTTCCCATTTGATGAAATTTAGCAGAATCAAATAAAACTAAAGAATGTCAATTTTAGTATTAGTAGCTTGATAAACAAAAAGTTGTTTATACTTTAGTATTTCTTTTGAATTGATAAGAGCTTTAAGTCGATCGTTTCTATGGGAGGTATATGATATAGTCGTCCAATTTGTCCGGATCCGAAATACATATATACAGCGTAAAGCCGAAAAAATAGTCTGTTCAAAGTTGTATTACGATAGCTTTAAAACTGTGCAATATGCGGGCATACCGACCGACAGACAAGTCTATATAAACTCAAATCGTTGTGCTGATTAAAAATAAATAAACATTATATTAGGTGCTTGCGTTAATTAAACAATCTAAGTGCAATAAGATGGTTTACAAAGTTTTCACATTGTTTCAAATGTTCCAAGAATTAATTGAGAACCTAAAAATGGCAAAAGTTGCAAAAATTTTTCAAACAATAACAATGAGATAAAATAAACTAATCATACAATATTATCAATTTTCCTATCGCTTTCCTGGAAATGTATTGGTCATCGGGTAGAGATTATCCGTCTGGTTAGTAAGATTTATATTGATTAATATGACAACATGGAATGAGTAATGAATTGTTTGGGTAGGAAGAGAATCTTTAGTTGATTCTTGATTTTAAATTATTCACTTATTTGTTAAGTGATTTTTTCATGCGTAGAACTGAATTTATAAACAGTACGAGTATAAATAAGTACGACATGTGTTTTCTATGAGTAATTTATTGAACCAAATGAGTCAGTCAGTCAGTCAGTTAGTGTTCAATCAAAGCGGAAATATAGTAGATATATATGAAACAAAACAAAAATACAAATATACCAACAAATAAGAAGCCAAACCAACGCAACGCAAAAAATTAATGTTCTTTACAGTTTCCTCTTTCTTTATGCATAATCTGCCTCCCTCCTCCTCCTCCTCCCTTTACTCAACTGAGATCGATTTGGCCATTCAGTGTTCCCAAGATCCCATTAAGTCTAAAGTCGTTTAGCGTGTAAAAAGCAGATGCAATCGTGTTTCTTCCAGTTTATCTCTTTGGTTTTCTTTTCTTTTTTTTTTACAGACCACAAGGAAGCGAAAAGGCAAGCCGATAAATAAAATACAATTGCTGGGATTTTGCTCTATAATGCAAAAAAGATAATGAAGAAAAAAAAAAACAGATTCACATAGAAATCAAGCAAGCAAAACACATATGCATATATATATATATATATATATTATATACATACATGCCTATCTGGATAATGCCGCTGACCAAGTGCAATCCTCTTCATTAGTACTGCCTCTGACAAAGTCATCAAAATTGTCTATGAGGTATTAATTCCAACAAAAGCGACGATTGCAGCTGCGGTTTTTCTGTTGGTTTTTTATTTATTTTTGTATTATTGTGTGGTTTTACCCTGATACTCTATAGTTTATAAACTTATAACCAAAGGGTATATTCAAGATTACTGGTAAATTAAACAATTTTTTACCTTTACAGCCTTAAAATACTTTGAAAAATAATCCCTTATTTTTGGTTCTACAAAGTTGATTTCCCAAGATCCTTAATTTGTTTATAAATCAATTTCTATGTATTGAAATTAATCTTGAAACATTTTACCTAAATTGACTTATATCTCAAAATATATTTTTTGTTTTTAATATATGTAGATGTATATGTAATGTATAATTATTCAGACGTCCTATTTTTATGGGTTATTATTGGAGTATTAAAGGGTATTTGACATCAATATTGATGACATGGAAAAATGCCATTGGGACAGACTCGTCTTTGTATTAACCAACTAAAACGCAATTGTTTATCGTATTCTCAATGATTAATAAATGGGAGAGTGAAAGTCGTTGCGAGAAAGCTAGTAAATTAATGAGGATTTTGTGTGGTTTAGTCTAATGACACCCACAAGATGCCACACAGGCACACACACACAGTCACACTCCCAAAGTGGCAGCAGTTGGACCCATTAAGATAAGCCTATTAAACATAATTCCATATAATTAACATGCTATTTATAAATTATTAATATCATAAACAAAATAAAGGAGTTACACAGCTCGACCTTATCAGTGAGTTATTTTTAACTTTTACTCTTTAATGTTTTTAGTAATTTTATCGTATTTATTATACATTTCTAGATATATCACAATCGGCAAATGTTAGGCGACATTTTTGCGGTTTTAATTTCAGTTCGTAAGCTAACTAAAATAACTCATAACTAACTGCTTGGGCTTCTTAAACCAAATAGTCATCAGGTTATTAGCTTTGCTGACTATTAAAATATTGTGACCCCGACCGTAGGCAATTCGCTTAAAGCTTCAAAAAGTGAATGCTCCCACCCAAAAGACATTTGGTGACCCCGACGACTTGGTTAATTTTGCCCAAAGCTTCCAACATTTCATAACTTAAAACGATATTTAAAAAAATTGCTATCTCTACCTTTAATAGACGAATGGACAGACAGTTAGGCATATCTTACATATCAACACAGCTGTTGATAATGATCAAGAAGATATATCCAACTTTACTCTATTTATACAGTGTGTACAATTGTCCTAGTGATACATTATCTAGCTTTTGTTACGGTGTTAGAACAGGGAATTGAATTTGAGTTATGGTTCTACTACTATTGAAAACGAAATTTCATAAAAAACGGATAGTTTTCTGCGAAAAAGTTTTTCTATAATATTTACCATTCTTTCTATGTATACAGATGGATATATACATACATACATACATATTTATTTCAAGGGTATACGAGAAATAATAACAAAAAATGACAAAAAAAAAGAATAAAAAAAGTTGTCACAGTTTATTTTGTTTACCTAATATTATTCCATTGGTTATTTTTTGTTTTTGTTATTTGTTTTTTGATGTTGGTGTGTGTCTAATATTATTTTTTCGCGCATTTTGGAAGTGTTTGCCCATTGAGTTGTTGTACGTTATGTATACATACATTTTTTTGTTATTTGTTTGCCATTTCAGTAGCCCCGCCATTGCCATTGGATGTGTGGTGCCTGTTGTTGTTCCTTCTTTACCTTCGACTCTGTTTGGATCTTTGGCTTTGGGCTTAGCTAATTTATGTTTACCTTGCCATTGAGTGGCGGCGGTGCTCTGGCAAAAGGCGCCTTTCAATTCAATTGCAAGCAATTTGTGTATTGTTTTGACTGATTCATGGGTTTATAAATAGCGTTGCAAACTTATGCATGTATATTTGTATATGTATGTACATACATATGTACATATGTATGTATTATATGTATAGTATTTTTTCTTCTTCTTTTTTTTATTTCTGCGTTCTGAGTTTTAAAAATTTGCGTTTGGTGTCTCTGATTAGATGCGAGCAGTGGCTGCACATGTTTCCGGTTATACGAGTAGACGACGTCGACGATGACGATGCCGACAACTCCGTTGTGTGGGTTGATTGAACTTTGCATATGGTAAAATGGGAATCATTCATTTATTAGCTAAGACGAAGGGCAACTCTCGGTCTATCACTCAATCTTCACCCTGTTCGTCTATCTAAGCGCGATGCTAAATAAAATAAAAATTTTTAGTTCTAGTCGAGGGCCACTCGAAAAGAAATGAAACGTTGTTTCCTAAATCACTATACAAGCACTCATCGCTAACTGCACTCACAACAATTTACGATAGAAATTAGTCATAAATTATAAATTATGAATGGGAGAAATGTATATAGAAATTTAAACTCAAATATGAGAGGAATAGCTGTAGTAGCACAGAAACAGGTTGTTTTTAATATGTGTCAAGATCGTATCAATTTACTTTTGTCTCTTATCAGCTGTTTTGAAAATATTTAATATTCCCTTTAACACGTTATTGAATACGTATGTATGTATGTATGTATGTACATACATATGTATATATATAATGAATAATTTGTGACGTAAATATAATTAAAGATCGGACTTTTCGACATTTAAATATATGGAGATATATACATATACCGAATAGTTTTTTTTTTGTTACTTATTAAAATAAACCTTTTTTGTATCTGTGTGTGTTCTTTAAATTGTGTTTGTCACCCAAAAAAAAAAAGAAAACAAAATATGAGAAGAAAAAAAATCTCCTCCAGCAGCACTTGGGGCACACTTCACATAAACAAGTCTACATAATTAAGCAATGGAGCCAGCTTTTAGATTGCCAAAAAAAATATATATATAAACATACATACATACATATATAGAAAAATAAGACCAAAATGAAATAAAACTAGATAATAGGGCAGAGCAAAGCAAAAAGCTCTCAGTTTTTGACCGTCATAAAACTATAACAAATGAGTGTGACCCACAATTGTTGTTGTTGTTGTTGCTGTTGTTGTTGTCTCGACTCCACTCCAATTCGACATGCTAATGGCAATTAAAGCAAATTGATCGAATGTCGCCCTCTTTTCCTCTCTCTCACACTCTCTATTTCTCTACCTCCCCAATCCTCCCCCCTTTCAGTTTCCCCTCCATCAATCCTATTAACATCATCTGGTCGCCGGGTTCAATTCAAGCTAGAGCTGACTCACTGATGATGCTTGCGGTTGGCTTATCTCTATCTCCCAGTCTTTCCCTCCCTCTCTCTCCATCCATTCATCCATCCCTCCCTCCCTATCTTTCTCTCTCTGTCCCTCAACAAGAATATCTTTATTTATAGTATATATGCTCGACTCAAATTCTCACTTATCGCCATCCATCGTCAGAGTCAAGTACATATAAGCCGAGTGTGTAGTAACATGAGAACGGGTTTAATTCTTTCTCTCCCTCTTTTTCTATCTATCCTCTCTCTCTCTCTCTCTCTCTCTCTCTCTGTCTTTTGAAAGATGTTTTTTGGCATACGAATTTGATTAGATTAAAGCAATTCGATTTGAATCCTTTGTTGTGAGAGAAAAGATGTGTGAATGGAATTCAATTCAGAAACGGGTGAAAATGAATTTTTATTAAAACAATTTTTCTTCTTTGATGATTCACTTTTTGTTCATAAAAACTTAGCCATAAAATTCACAGAATTTGTGGCAATAAAGTTAGAAAAACTCATCAATTTAAGAATGTTACGTATATAAATATTGAAAACTTATTTGTTGATGTCGTCATTAGCATTACCGAAATGCTATATATAAATGAATTAAAATTATTTGAAGAATGGCCTAATAGTTTTATATAGATTAGATCTTTTGGTTATAGTTCACAAATAAAAGAAATATCCATTTTTTAAATTCAATTATTTATAACTATTGCATTAAGCCTGATTTCATAATTCTGGTTAAAATCATTGCATTCTTTTGTTGATTTTAAGCAATATTGAATGATTGATAATGATTAAGATATCACAGTGAGGAAACCGATGTTATATGGTGAGCAATAAAGTAAATCTGAGCCCACACACCTTTTCTCCGATACTATCTCTTGGATATGAATAATGACATCCAATTATTACGTTCGATACAGAATTATTCAAAAAAAAAAAAACCAATTTAGTTTCGTAAAACAAGAAAATGAGAACAAAGAGGAGAATAGTTTTGAATTTTTTTTTTTTTGTTTCCTATATTGTATTAAGTGTATTTATACTTAATTAACTGCATACATTAACTGCTTTTCAGTAATTATTTCTTTATATATTGTTTTTTATTTTTCTTTTGCAGTTCATATAATTCGCAACCAGTTCATACGATGCATTTAAGGAATGTAGTTTATCGAAAAAGGCAAAAAACAATTTCATGAAACACAATTACAATGCTCCCTAAACATATGTAAGTATATATGTACATATGTACATACATACATATGTTTATACATACATATATGTATATGTTCTCCTTCATTTTGGAAACGTTGTCGATTCGGGAGTGCAGTCAGAACACACACAGATACAAATCACGCACACACTCAAACCAGACCCAGAGACAGAGCCAGAGGGAGACAACGAGAGACAGAAAGAGAGACAAATTTCAAGCGAAGTAAAGTCGATGAGGTCATCAATCACACACACACACACACAGCACGCACACACCCATATACACCATACACACACTAACTGACATATGCAACAAATGCAAAGAAATGATGTGAAACCACAATCCTTGAAAATGGAGAGAATCATAGTGGAATCATTTAAAGTAGACTTACCAATACTTTGGCAAACCGGCGATCCAGCTCATCAATGTGGGGTATTGGCGGTTGGCTACGACTACGGACACTTGGCTGACGGACATGATGGTATTGTGAGCTGGATCCAATGTCATAGCGTAAATCCAGCTTTTGTAGTGTGGATGTGCCATTATGATGATGCGGATGACCATTGCGGAGCATTGAATGATTGCTGGAATGATGCTCCAATTGATGATTATGATGATCGGCATCGGCATCGACATCCGCTTGGGTAATGGGGCGTGATTTAACTGCACCCATTATTGTGGCAAAGCGACCAATTCCTCCACCGCCGCCGCCGCCTGCTCCTTGTAAGCCTCCAGCGCCAACGCCAACACCGCCAAATCCACCACCACCGCCTGGTCCACCTCCCTCGTCGCCGGCTTCGATGCTGGCCGCTGTGAGCGCTGTGCTAAGGGTTAGCGAAAGGGTCCCCCATGCAGTGCGACAGAATTCTCGGGTACGTTCCGGGCAACTTGATAGTTGCTCTTTGATTTCGTTAAAGAAATCCAAAGCGGTGCTGCTGCTGCTCCTGTTTGCTGCTGCTTCTGCTGTTGCTGCTGCTGCTGCTGCTGCGGCTCCGGCTCCTGTTCTCTGTTCCTGTCGTTTACTTGTGAATTTTTGTTAACACCAAAAATTCGGGGACCCAATCGAAATGATTTATGTGTGAGTGGTTAAAATGCTGTCCATCAAAATTTTGTTTGACAAAGTAAGCAAAAAAAACGTAATTCAACAAATTTTTTTATAAATTTAATTTTTGCTGTTGTTGCGGCTGCTGAACAAATACAATTACACACATACACACACAGGCACAGACACAGGCACGAATAGCACACAGACACAAATGCAAATGCACAGGCAAAGCCAGAGATTCGGCGGAGACTCCTCTCCTTTGAACAAGGCGTCGCCTTTTTTTTTTCTTTTTCGCTCTTTTCTTTTTCCTTTTTTTTTCAAATTTGGTATTGTGTCAAATTTGCTCTTTTAATTATTTAGCGATTAATTCGAAACACTCTCAAGTTAACGTTTAAATAATTAACAAAAAAAAGGAGACAGATATTCACTGCAATTTAATGCACTTTTGTTGTTGCTATTACTGAGCGGCCTTATTCTTTTTTGTCGGGTATGCGTTAAAGTTTTCATTATCTTCTACTTCGAAATAAACGAAACAATGAAGAAATTTCAAACGCAAACCGCAGTTTTTTAATATTTCAATATTTCATTCCGAGATGCGAAAACAAAGCACACAGAATCCATCCGCATACCATGAAAACAAACACAACACTAAAAAATTTAAACAAGAAGAATTCGCTTCACTTAATAAATCGATTTCTGGTATATCGATTTCCAAACAAAATATAAACAGTTTGCTATCGATATCGTAAGCTAACGCAAAATGCAAAATTAAGTTGCATTATTAATTTTAAATTGTTGAAAGCAAGATGATTAATAATACAGGTTTATTGTTTAAGTGAAACAGTTTACATCATCAATTCTGTCATTACACATTACCTTTAAAATAAAAATGCATAATTAATCGAATATGCTTAACCAAATTCTTCTTTTTCTCATCACTAGATGTTTCTTTTTTCTTTGTAAGCGAGAAAAAACAACATTTGAATAGAATTGACAACCCTAGACATAATTAAATATTTCTGTTTTTATTGACATTTTGTGATTACGTTATTTAAGAATTAAAATGGGAACGCCCCGACGAAATTATAACAATTTCTCACCCCACACTTCAAGCAAATCGGGTCAATATCCCTCACAATCAGTTGATTATATGTCACATCATATAGGTGGGATGCAATCCGGATCGCAACAGCAAGAAAGTTTTGGATTCTACGAGGATAAGAGAGCATATGGCGGAGGATGTAGCGGCAACACAAATGAGCGAGGTTCTCAACCCACTCCTCATTTCTATCAAAACAGGACACCCCACGAACAGCGACAAACTCAAGGGGGCAGACACTTTGGACGCGGCAATCGAGGACGCGGTTTGTACCAGCATCGTGGCGGCGGTGGTGGTAATCAGTTCAGGGACTCTGGTAATGCATTTTCTCAGTACTTTCATCCGTCAATGCTGGAAGATCCTTGGCGGGACCTAATGGCACGTCACAATGCTATATATAATATCAATGTACAACAAGAACAAAATGAATCTTAAGATCTTTATACAATTAAGCAACAGTTTCACAAAATGCAAAAGTGGGAAAAATTAAGGGAAAATAAAATCTATACAATTTCTATAAATCTATCACTAAGGCGAAATCCCATATCATTTATGATAGCCATGATAATGGTGATGATGGTTGTGCTGCTGCTGCTGTTTCTCCAAATATTTCTCCCAGTCAGCAGCAATACGATTATAGATACCCATGGCCGAACGAGCATCCTCCACTGAATTATGTTCTCCAGTTTGGATCTCTTGGCCCAGCACTGCCATTGTGAGACGCTTAAGGCTGGGTGTGTGCCCGTTTGAGACGAGCTTGGAGAGAGGCTTATAGCGAGATGTATCCCTTATGTGTTCATAGGGATGTTTGATATTCAGCACATTGAGATCGTTGCCCAGGGCGTGACCCACAAGGATCTTCCCATACAATAGTTTCACTACTTCAGCCTGGACTGCAGTGAACTCTTCACCATTAGCTATATCCTGAGGACGGATGCCAGAGACACTTGTGCGATAGTCGGTGACCTCCTGGCGTGGCTTCACATGCTTATCCAATAGGACTTCACCATCACGATTCACAATAGAAACACGGGCTAGCATGTCATCACTGCCGTTATGACCCACACCAACCATTTCACAATCCATAGCCAAATAGCGATTACGTTCAGCCTTCTTCTTTAGACGCAGACGAGCCGATTTGCTTAATGGAGGCACGGCGGAAGTTTCACCAGTTGATGAGCCTACTGCTGTTGTTGAGGCCTGTTTCTGTTGTTGATTTTCACTGCCAGATGCGGTGACTGTAGCAGTAGCAGCTAGCCAATTGGAGCCAGCGGCTCGTCTGTTTACATTTGGCTGTTGCACCTGTAGCCGTTCCATTGACTTTTGCAAGCGCGGGGAATCCGCGGATTTGTTGTTGTTGTTATTGGCACTTGCCTTATTTCGGTTTTCATCGAATTGCTTTTGGCGTTGAGCAGCGGATTTGGACAACATTTTTGCCCTTAACCGTTATGTTTCACGTTAATGTAACTTAAGCTGTATTTAAAACAATTTCTTCTCAACTAAACCTAAAACAAACGAAATCCGAAATGAAATAAAATAAAATGTGTGCTATAGAGGTGGAGACAGCATTGATGGCACACTATCGATGTTTTTGTATAATTTTTGACAGCCAAGTTTGCCACCTGGATTTTTTTGTGTGGGGAATCGAAAATAACCTCAAAAATCTATCGAAATGTTAAGTTGATATTTTTGGTCGAACAATATACACAATTAGTTTGAAAACGTAGATTTGTGACTTAAGTATCACTTCTTTTTATATGTGAAACTTATTCTGACAGTTATAGTATGCTAGCTTTTCACACAAAATGCTTCATTTGATTTCTAAATTGTTGGCGGGAAAGACATATGTTTTTGTTGGGCCTATTATCGACAGCGATCAGCTGATTGGTCGTTTATCGATTCGTGCAAACAATTTTCATCTGGCAACACTAGTGTCTGTGTGTTAGTTTATAATTAGGATTAGTTTGCAAATTTTTGATTGTATTTATTGAATAGAATGTAAAATCTTGTAATTAAGCACAAATGTTATTGCCTAACATCATCATTTGTCCCAAGTTGTGGTATAACTATTTTAAATAGTTTCCATTGGCACACACACTTAGGAAAATTTGCGATTTATGTTTCGGTTTCAAACGGAACCCATTGATTTGTACTGAGAAAAGGGAGCAGCTTCAACTTGAATGAAAATGAACATTAATTCAATAATGACCGGCGCACAGCAAATGCAAAGTTTTCATTCACGTTGCGGACGCTCCATCCGCCTCTACAATGGTAATCGTTCGGCTCAACGTTCCATGAGAGATTTCAGTCATGCCTTGATTTTCAGTGCTGAGCCGCTAGAGGACGATGTACTGTTTGAAGTGGTTATTGAAAAGAAAGTGAGTTGAACCCAGCCAAGTTGCCATCTTGCCTATCAGCTAAATAAATGACATGAAATCTGGTTTTCATTACAGAATCATTCCTGGGGTGGAAGCATTGAGATCGGCGTTACCTCTGAGTCACCAGATGATTTAGAATTGGTGGCCTGTGCCACAGCAATGCGTAATGGTACTTGGGTCATGTCTGGTATTGATATTCGCAAAGATGGTCGTCGTTTATTAGAGTTTTATGGGATTGATCTAGAGACTCTTAATGAGAATGATCGTGTGGGTGTTATGCGGACGTCGGGTAATGATTTAGTATTCTATGTAAATGGTGAATCTCAGGGAGTAGCTGCCAAAAATATACCCAAACCATTGTGGGCTCTAGTTGATCTCTATGGACGTTGTGTTCAGGTATCACTATGTCCCCGTGAGGGAGAGGTAAATTGCATTTTCATAATATTTTTAATTTTCAATTAATATAATGGAAAATTTGATTTTTTTTTTTGACCAGCTGCTAGATTCTCCACTGCAGCAACCATTGCAGCAAGTAGTCCAGAATCTCGATGTGGCAATGAGTGTCGACGTCTGTGTGGATCAGCCGGGAAGTGGTACTAATCTGGACCGTCTCAATTTAAATGGAAGTGGTGGATCAAGCTCAGCGGATTTCGTGTACGACATTAATGATCGCCTGCGTTTCCATACACGTTGCGGTTCCTTGGTAAAATTGTCACCAAATTATCGATCCGGTGAGCGTCGTCGTCCATTGGATGAGTTCAATAATGGTGTGGTCATGACACATCGCCCTTTGAGGGATAATGAATTGTTTGAAATACGCATCGATAAGTTGGTCGATAAATGGTCCGGTTCCATTGAGGTGGGTGTTACCACACATAATCCCACTGTATTACATTTTCCTGCCACTATGACAAATATGCGTTCGGGGACCATCATGATGTCCGGTTGCGGAATACTAACCAATGGCAAGGGCACTCGCCGTCAATATGGTGAATTCAATTTGGATGAGCTAAGGGAAGGCGATCGTGTGGGCATGATGCGTAAATCTAATGGTAATTTGCATTACTATATCAATGGCCAGGATCAGGGTGTGGCTGCCACTCGAGTCTCCAACACTCTGTGGGGTGTCATTGATTTATATGGGATGACCATTAAGGTAACCATTGTGGATCGTGATGAGCGTGAGCAACAAAATCTAGTGACTCGACGAAATAATATTGTGGCTGCTGGAATGAGTTTGGCTGGAATTGCCAGTGTCCAGACTCAACAGCAATTGCACCACCACCATCAGCATCATCAACAACAACAACAATCGGGAACACCCACCCTCAGTATACTTAGTCCGGAAAGCGAAATGCAAGTGGCTGGCGCTGTAAGTGGATTAAGCGAAACCATTTCCAGTACACGAGCAATTGCCCGTAATGATGATCGCTTGACATTTCATCATATATGCGGCACTCATGCCAAAGTCACCCAAAGCGGACGTACTGCTCTACGCCCCAAGTGAGTTGAATTCATTTTTCTATTCATTCAATTAAAATATATTTTCGACTAAATTCTTTTATTTTTTACCTCCCCGTTTTACAGTGCTGCCGATGATTTCAACAATGGTGTGGTTCTAACACGTCGTACCTTGCGCCCCAATGAGCTGTTTCAGGTGCGGCTGGAACGTGTGGTCACCAAATGGGCTGGTTCCGTAGAAATGGGCGTTACCACACACAGTGCCGATGAGCTTGACTTTCCATTCACTATGACAAATGTGCGGTAAGTTGGGTCTTTGTTATTAAGCTCTTCCGATTTACATAGTATAATCATTTAAATTGATGATAGATCCGGCACCTGGATGATGACTGGCAATGGTGTTATGCAGAATGGTGTCACTGTTATAGAGCAATATGGTCAGAATCTTGATCGCCTACAAGTTGGCGATCGTGTGGGTGTGGTACGCAAAGACGATGGTACCCTACATTTCTGGGTTAATGGTGTGGATCAGGGGCCAGCTGCAAGCAATGTTCCCGAACGTGTATATGGCGTTATCGATCTGTATGGTCAGGCTGCCCAAGCCAGCATTGTGGATACCTCGGAATGTGGCAGTCCCGATACAGGCAACTCAACAATATCGAATACAACATTGTATAGCGAAGTCCCTCTACGTTTCCATAGCATACACGGCGCCAATGCTGGTATATCGAATAGCGGTTTAACTGCCTCCCGTCCCAATTCCCTGGCCGAGTTCAATGATGCCATTGTGTTTAGCAATCGTCCGTTGCGACAGCGTGAGCTATTCGAAGTGGAACTGGAAACGATGGTCCGTCATTGGTCGGGTAATATAGAGATTGGTGTGACGGGGACACGACCAGAAGATATACAATTGGCACCAAATGCCACCGATTTGGAAGCAAATGATACAATTATTTTATGTGGTCCAATGATATTTCATAATCGAAAAACCATACGGACCAATGTTCTGATTGATTTGGATACCCTAGGACCCAATACGCGGGTCGGTGTAATGCGTAACGGTGATTTTATTCATTTCTTTGTCAATGGTATGGATCAGGGACCGGCATGTGAATGCCATGCACCCAATATCTATGCCATTATTGATCTTTATGGCCAATGTGCTCAGGTTAGTCTGACTCAGACTCAATTGGATATACGTGCTCCATATGCCACAAGCGAGAATTCGCAAAGTTGTCAGGCCACATCAGTAATACAACATCATCCGGGAGCATTGGAGACCAAACATCGTTGGACTTGTGTTTCGGGCAATGTTAGTCTAACTAAAGATTGGACTGAAGCTACACGTTTTATTGGCCCATCAGCTGCTCTTTCACATTGTTTGGTCTTCTCCGAGCATCCATTGAGCATGGGCTCTCCATTTGAAATTAAATTGACCTCAATAAATCCCATGTTTGCCGGTAAGTTGTCATTTACTCAACTCTTAGAATAGAAATACTACATCCATTTCCTTATTCTTTTTCGTTAGGCTGCCTCAGCATTGGCATCACCGATCTCAATCTAAGTGATGAAAGTGTCCGCAAGAAACTACCAACGAGCATTAGGCGTATTCCCGCCAATGTTTGGTATGTCAGTGGTAATGAGGTACGCTTCAATTCCAGCTGTTTGCAACGTTCATTGGCCTCGCTGGCCTGGTTACGGGTTGATGATCGCATCACATTGGAGCGTGTAGAGAACTCATTGAATATGCTCCTAAATTCAGAGAATGTCAATATACAATTTCATAATATACCCAATGATGTCTATGTGGTTGTCGAGCTGCGTGGCTCAACAATGGGTGTCCAAGTGATATCATCTCAGGGACCGGCCGGTTCACCATTGCGACCCTGTAGTCTACGTTTACAGGACTCGATGGATTTTGGCATGGACCCATTGAATAAACAGGATAGCTCAATGTTGGAATCAATCGATTCGGAGGCACAAAATTATGAATTTGTCGATATAACACAAAAGCATATACGACTAACCGATGATCGACGCAGTGCCACAAGGACAAAGTCCTACAATCAGGCCATTGTATGCCTCAATAAACCATTGTGCAAGGGTGAAAGTATAAGCATTAAAATCGATGCACTTAATAACAAATGGCGAGGCACTCTTGGCCTCGGTGTCCTCTCGGCCAGTCCACAAACATTGCCTTTATCCCTGCTCAATTGCAAACGCAGTTGTTGGCTGGCCACCCATGATTATGTTAACATCAATGGCCAGGTCATGGCATCGAAATATGGTGAAGCATTGGAGCACATACAAGTGGGGACAGTCATTACATTAACCCTGACGCATGCCGGCATGCTGAGTAAGTATATAATCTATATCTATCAATCTCAAATATGACCCCAATATATACACAAAGACAACAGAACAAAGGATCCTTGAGAGGCACTATTTGGAAGCATAAATCAATAAACTTTTCTTTTGTTTGTATTCTTTCTTTGTTCTTGACATTTAAATACTTTATTTTTGAATTTATTTTTTTTTTTATTTTTATTAAGGCGCTAGGAAAATGAGTAATAGAACACTGAAAGATGAAATTATAGAAAAGTCATGGTGTTGCTTCGACGACGAATTTGGCTTAAATGGACATATACTCTTGCATTTATCATAACAAAATGTAAATCGATCCTTTGGATTCACATAATATTCACTCGATTTTATTAGCTGGCAGCCGACATCCATTGACCACACACAGCAATATGTATTAAGGTCCCCTTGAAATACATATATATATATATATATATATACACAAACAAATGGTATTAATCTCTTCAGTTTTCGCTTACCCAATCGTAACTCATTTGGCAAACATTCTAACTGATTATTTCTTGTATTCATATTCACAAATACCGCATTAGCATCATCTTCGGCTGTCAGGCAACGCCATGATGGTGATTCAGTATCCAATTTATTACGCTTATTCAAACTTGTACAATCGACACAAATGGGATACCGTTGATTTCTTGTCTCAACAACAATTAAAAATGTTATAAATCCGATAGAAATTTGTACAACAAGAATTTGGAAAAACAACATATTTGTAATGAATCTATTTTCTATGCTATCTATTATCTATCTCTTTCATTTATTTAATCCTCACTCTTTCTGTCTCTGTCGATTTCAGTCATTATGGTTGGCTCAACGAATCTAGAGGATTTGTCAACGGGTCTACCGGGACATGTTTATCCAGTATTCGATATCTATGGCAAATGTGAAAAGATCTCTCTCATTACTGGCAATGATGCTACACGGAATGGTAATAATGCAAATGGTACACCCATTTTGGAGGCCCCAGAGGCACTTGAGCTGGATAATGGAATGCCCCAGCAGTGTGAAAAAGCCCATTTGGAGATGCATGAGAAGGAAAAGGATACCGAACCAATGAGTGATAGTGCTAGGGATGGTCCCTCAACCTCAGCTGCACCATCAAATGCCATGTGAATAATTTTAATTGTTCTTTTTTTTTTTATATAAACCAAATCCATTGATGGATGATTATTTTTGTAATATTACAGGACACGTTCGGTAATGGAAAGCGTTTCGGAAAATCTATTATTAAATATATCGATTAAAAATCGGACATTGGAACAGCAACGAAACGATTTGGGCGGATCGTCATCTACATGGTAAGTAAAAGGAGATCTAAATTGGGTTAATATGTTTATATATTTCCATATCTTTTTTATCAGTTGTTTGCGTGAATCTCTGCAACTTCAGCACAACACGAATCTCAATATACAACGCAGTCAAAGTACTCAACGCTTTCAAAACTCGCTAAATACCTCAACAACCACAGCCACAGGAGGAGGACTAGGAGCAGCAGTATCGGCAGGTGCAGCTGCTACAGCAGGAACATCAATTGCCGTTAGTGGAGGAGGAGGAGGAGCTGCAGCATCTGGAACGGTAACTAGTGCTTCTATCAATCTTAGCCAACATTTGAGCAACTCAAATGTGTACGATACCAACAAGGAATATGATGAGTTGCCGCTATCATCGAATGCCACCATAGCTACATCTGGATCAGTGGATGAGGCCACAGCTGGGACCACATCGACTACAGATCAATTGGAGAATAATGTAGATGTGACCGAAATGAGTCACAATGAACGTGAATTATCCAATGAACTGGCAAATGGACCTGCGGCTGGCGATAATGTTCTTGAGGATGATGAAATTGATTATATGAATCATTTATTATTGCTACAGCAATTGCAACAAAATGAATATACACGCCATCATCTAATGCCCGATCAGGCATTGGATTTGCCTTCACTAAACTCACTGGAATCGGTTGATACGACCAATTCATCCAATCAGCAGCGTGCCGAATCGTTGCGTTCTGCAACAGCGGCTCCGGCCAGCTTGGAACAGCAAAATGATTGCGAATATTTAAAGCAGGTGAAGCGTTTCTGTGCCTCATTGGTTCTGCCGCAGGCTTTCTTTGATAGTCGCCTGGAACCAATTTGCTTTTGCCTTAATTGCAGTGGATTGCCAAGCCATGGCAATGGTGATAAACTGGAGGGTTGGGTATATTTTAAACTTAACCAGCAGACAGTCAATATGTTGAGCACCTCCATGACAACAACAACGACAACGACGACAACAACAACAACATCGGGATCAGGAACAACATCTGGAACCACAATGGGAACGGGTTCATCGACATCAACAGCAGCTCAGGGTCAAGTGCATTTCGATCTAAATGGCGATTGGCTGCCATTTTACTATATGACACGAGTGGATAAAATACGAGCAATTTTGGATCGCGGCCAACCGCTTCCACTCGACACAGATGAGGAGTCGGCGGCAACCCACAAGGATGAGCCGGGCACTAGGCTAGAATTGTATTACTCGCCAAATGCCACAGTTATTGAACCAGTTTTGCCACAACACAATTATGTCTCCGAGCAGGGATTACATCGTATATCCACATCATTCGAAGTGTATGTGCGCCGTCAGTCCATTTCAGGTGTTACCACTACGGGTAAATCAGCAGCCGATGTCAAACGACGTAGTCTGGACAATGAGGCAACCGCAATGGCTGCAAATGGTTCATCGGGGCAAAGTGATGTCGTTGGATGTTCCGGTGGTGGTGGTGGTACTGTTGCTGCTGTTGCTCCTTCTGCTCCTGCTCTTAGTGAATCCTCATTACATCTCCTTAACGATCTCTGCTGGTTTACCAAAGAGGCTGGAGCCTGCATAATCAATGCCTTGATTATCAAATTAGATCGGATTGAGGATCAAAGCTCACATTAAATAGCCGCCAGCCATGAAATATGATAAGAACCGCCTTGCTTTGCTCCTCGCGCACACTAGTCACATATACACACACACGCTTATTTATCACACACACACACAAGCAACGAGGCGTATCCTTTCCTACCGCCTTCGTAGCAACAAACGCAACCACTGCAGAGACGCTGCAACCGCCGCCGCCAGCAACCACCCATTACACCAAAAAAAAAAAAAAAAAAAAAAAAAAACGCAAAATACGCATTCCTCTCTATCTTTGTAAACGAGTTTTTTGTATCTTCTAAGCGCCAATAAAATTTAATCACAAAGTTTGAACAAATAATCTTTAACTAGAATTGCGAGGAATCATTTGAGACATTTATGGTCAACTAATGATGCGAAACAGGAATAAGACTTAAGGCAGTGAAAAGGATGGTGGACCTGATTGGTTATATCTACTAAGATAGAAGTCGCGGTGGAAACAGTGATCTCTACCAATAAAAACCTATCGAGAAATGTTAAATGGACAAACACGACAGACAAATAGATATTGTAAGATATTCATTTAAGATTCATTTAACCAAAGATAATTGCCGTTTCCATAGATCCTGGCCACCATCCATTAAACGGGATGGTTTCACCTAATATTTCCTTTTATTTGTTATTTTTAGGTAAAAAGACGTTAATTTATTGGTTTTGTTTCTCTTTTTTTTTGGAATTATTGTGTTTGTTTATTTGATTATTTGAATTCCATTCATTTAGTGTCGCCCTGTTTTAATTTTATTTTATTTTTGTTTTATTGGTTGGTTGATTTTTTTTTTTGCTTGTTATTCAAATTATATGAAAAATGTTCGATTAGAAATTTGTTTTAAGTTTGATTTTCATGTTTTCGTACATATATATGTATAGCTATATATATATATATATATAGATGTGGTTGGATGTATGTGTGTATATATGTATTATATATATATATATATATATATGTATGTGGTTTAGCATTAGCGTTTCATCCATTAATGCAGCTTTGCCAGCTGCACATGTGTAAGTGGCATGCCTCCAATCCGTTCGATCTGCTGCTTCCCTTGCTACGTTCTAGTCATCTGGTTCATCCATCATTATTATAATTATTATTATTATATTATTATATATCATCAAAAATTATGATTTCTGCTTCTTATATATGTATATATAAATTGGGGCTGCTGCTTTTACATATTTCGTACATTTCGTATTCCTGTGGCATCAAGATATCAAGAAAATGAATAGATATCTTTAAGCATTGAAACTATAAAACGTACAATATTAATTTTTATAGTTTTGTTAATGTTGTTGTTTTTTTGTTGGTTGGTTGGTTGGTTTATTTGTTTCTTTCTTTCTTGCGTTGTTTTTTGTTTTATCGTTAAGCCAATACCATTATCTATATAAAACCATTTGCCGCCGCCTTCGCCGTCATCACAACATGATGCTACTGTTCCTCCTGCTGTCATTTCATTCAACATCCATGGCCGAGTTGGTTTCCGCACTCTGGCCATTATTATCAATATCCATTTTATCTCCGGATGCTGTCGAATTCGGTTCACCGCCATTCTGTTCGGCATTCACATCGGCTGCACCATCCTTGGGCGGTGTTGTCGTTGTTTTGGGTGTGGTAGGTGGCTTTGGTTTCGCCCGATTGATAACAGAATTGACGCAGGCATTCAGTAATTGGACCTCTTGACGTAAAGTGGCCACCTGGACGGGACTGTCAGCGGTACGTGGCGCTTGTGTGAACTTTGATAGATTGTCATCAAGCCATTTCTGTGACTTATCGGCCATTTCCGATATATTGATGAATTCAGTTTCCGTCAAATGATCATATTTGGACGAACCCTTGCGGAATTCATTGACTGCTTGACGGGCATGTATAATGCTGGCCTTTAGCTCCTCAAAAATGGCCGGGCACTGCTCAAAATCGTGGGCACGATGCTTAATGGGATCAGTTTGTTGTTGCAGTGACTGCAAACGATTGGTATACGTTTCACGTTCACAGTCCTCACCATCCTCGTATAGCCAATTCTCGAGATCATTCAGCTGTGACACAATACTAGTGCGCGCTGTCTCCACCACAAAACGTTCCAATGGACCGCCCTGAAAGATAAGAGAAACGAACAACATTCGGTTATATTTTTTCCAAGTATGAATTTTTTAGTGAAATTGCATTGAGTATGGGTTAGGCATACAAAGGATATCATGTTACCTGCAATTTGTTGCGCATGTCATAGACAAACTCTTCCAAAGCGTTTTTGGCATCAATGCGTTCCGTTTCCTTTTGATCATTGCCAATCATTTTTGCCTCCTGCTGTATATAATTGTTCAAATCGTTCGGATTGAAGCCATGTGTGACAACCTCCAAGGGTAGTTCGGTTGATTTTGCTGTTTTCTTTTTCTTATCGTTGCCCTGCGCAGAAAGAGATGGGAAAATAAATAAATATGTATTTGTGTAAATATAAATATATATATATGATAAGTAAAAGTATAATAGAAAAATGACAAATCTATTTTATTTCGTTAATCAGACAGAACCAACAACAAAGCGAAGAGGAAAATCAGCTCAAGCAACACACAGCCTACAATATGAGCAACAACAAAAGCTTTCGTGTTTTATATGTAGAAAAAAAAAAAAAAAATATTTAGAAGAAGATTACGAAAAATAAGAAAAATGTGGTAGGTGGGTGAATGGGTGGTTGGTTGGTGGGCTGGTGGAAAAAGTGGAAAACCGAAAAGAAATATCAAGTGTTTACTAACGAAATGAGAAAATCAAAAATGTGTGAATAAATGCAAAACGAGATCATATTTCTTTTTTTGTAAGCAAATTGTGTAAAAGTTGGTAAGTAAAAGATTAAGTTGTTTGTCAAAATTTGTAGTCTGTTTTTTGTTAAATTGTTGGCTTTGTAAGGAGCACACAGGGTAGGCGGCTTGGCTTATGAGCGGTCTTCTTCATCCGTTTCATTATCTCTCTCTCTCATTCTCCTGATTTATTAATTTTTTTCTTTTGTCTTGGGGGTAATGAACACGACAACAGAAAAAACATAAGTTTTGTATTGTTTTTTTTTTTTTTTTTGGTTTGACTTTGGGTAACATTATTAGAATCAAATTTATGTTTTAAAATTTTAAATTTTTTTCGATTTTAAATTTTTTTGTTTTGTTTTGTGAAATTTGAAAGGGAAAGACGTACCGAACTAAACCAGCCCTTGACCCGTTGTGCCCACCCTTGTCCGCCAGGTGAAGACGCTGTTGATGTATAATTATCATCCTCATTCTCACAATATGCCTAAGAGAAGAGCAAAAATAACAACAACAGCAACACGGAAGGAAGGAAGGGCGGCGTACACCCGCGCGCGCATAAACGTAAAAAAAGTATGAAATAAAAAAAAGAAGTAGAATTTGAAGTAGAAATAGAGGGAAAAAGAACGAACTTTGTTGGGTTATTTATACACAAAGTCACATCTATATATGTATAAGTAAATGTCTATATAGATGTGTAAATGTATGGATTGATAGATATATATATATATATATGTACATAAATATATATATTTCTATAAGTTTAAATGATATTAATCTATTTATATGTATTTAGAGAGTGTAAATGGGATTAGGGCATAGAGAGAGATACAAGCAAGACAACAAACTAAGTTAATTGAAAATTATATTCAATCTAGATTTATAATCTACAAATAAAAATATCAGAAAATCTACAATATATATATATATATAACTATATGTTGAAAAGCCTTTTCCACAGCCAACTTATCTAAAAGTACCAAAAACAGAAAAATTTCAAACGAAATTAATTACAATATCTTGATAAACTGAACAATAAGCTTCTATATACGCATATTTTGCAGAATATGCAGAATTTCTTAAATATCAGACAGACGACAGAAGGCGAAATGCGGGTCGGTGTTCTTTTTCGAATAGCGATTCAAATATATTTTTTT
Source organism: Drosophila emarginata (assembly GCA_037075365.1). Taxonomy (NCBI): domain Eukaryota; kingdom Metazoa; phylum Arthropoda; class Insecta; order Diptera; family Drosophilidae; genus Drosophila; species Drosophila emarginata. The sequence goes on from JBAMCD010000296.1 coordinate 3,755,677, forward strand.
TTTGTCATTCTCCACAACATTATTTTTTCTATAGATTTTTTAGGTCCAATTATATTAAGAAATTCTTTTGCCAACTACAACTTAAAATCAATTAAAATAAAAAAAAAAAAAAAGAATAAATGAAACTAAAGAAACTTCTGGCCAACCAACAACAACATCAAACAGAATAAGGATGAGAAAAACAAAAAATCAAAAGAATGATAGAAAAAGAAGATTGCCGAAACAAATGTGTGGTATAATAATTAGTTGTATACAACTCACCTCTTGCTGACCATCAGTGGGTTCACCAGTTGTACTGCCGGCAGCTGCCTGTTCACCAGATTTCTCTTCACCAACTGTTGGTGCTGCTCCACCCTGATCTGTACCGGCGGCAGCAGCGGCTGCTGCAGCAGCTTCTTCGAGTTCCTTTTTCTCCAACAGCGTGGCCGAAGAAATCAAAACAATTCCATTGTTATTGATGCGTACTTTCAGCTTGACCTCCTGACCCTCACCACGATCCGTGGGCTTGACATCTTTTATTTTCCAAACTCCAATAGTCTGATCAGGATATGGCACTTGTTGGCCATAGACAATCGACACATTAAATGGTGCCTTACGATTAATGGTAAGCAGACGACTAAACGGTGATGCATGGAACTGTGAGAAAATTTCAATCTCTCCGGGACCAGAGCTACCTTCACCATCCCAAAGAACTTTCACGGCAAAATTTTGTATATCGGTGACACCAAATTCACGGACACGTACAGCCGGCGACATAATGGCGCACTGTAGAGCGGCACCACGAGAGACAGCCTCATCCTGATTAAGTGTGGTGCTGGCTGGCTTATTAAAGACCTGCAAATTAAAACAAGATAAGATTAGATTGATTGCATAACCAAAAAAAAAAAAAATGCGTTAACTACTAAATCTTTATTTACCTGCTCAATCAGTTGCTTCACAGCCGGAATACGTGTACTGCCGCCAACAATCTCCACTGAATGTATATCATCCAGTTGCAACTTGGATTCGGTTAGCAAACGCTTAAACGTCTGTTCGACACGTTGCAATACTGGGGCACAAAGCTCTTCCATTTGGGAGCGTTGCATGGATGATGTGACATCGATATCCTCCAAGAAGCATTCAATATTCAATGGCAATTTGGTGCTATTGGCAGACATTTGCTTTTTCAGTTTCTCAATTTCCGTTAATAGCCGCAAATGGGCACGAGCATTCGTTTTGGCATTGATCTTATAGCGCTCCTGAAATTCCTTGGTGAAATGTTCGGCAAGGGCCAAATCAAAATCACGCCCACCAATCTGATCCCAAGTGCTGGCCAACATCTTTAATTTGCCCTTGGTGAAGGCGCAGACACTGACCTGCAGTGCCGAATGTCCAAAATCAATGAATATAACATTACGTAGCTTATCCTCAATTAGATCGTTCTTATAGAAACCATAGGCCAAAGCTGTAGCTGTTGTCTCGTTCATCAAGCGTAGGACATTCAAACCGGCAATTTGGGCCGCATCTAGGAGGGCACGACGCTCGGCGTTCGTAAAGAATACGGGACAAGCGATGACACAGTCATTCACTTGCGTTTGCATAGCTGATGCCGATGTCTCCTTTAATTTCGTGAATAGCATAGCCGTCAGCTGTTCAGGACCAAAATGTTGATCCTCTTCCAAATAGTTGACCTTAAACCCAATGCTACCATCTTGGCGCGACTCAACGCGCGCTGGAATGCTCGTTAGTTCATGCTGTACATGTGGATCATTAAATTTGCGTCCAAGTAGACGCTTAAAACCGCCAACTGTGTTTTTCATATTTGTCACCTGTTGATTCTTGGCGGCAACGCCAATGATGCGTTTCTTTCCATCAAAGGCCACACAGGAGCTGCAATCGGAAAAAAAAAATAGAGAGAAAAACACAATTAACAATTGAGCGAGAAAAAATAGAGCGACGTAAAGAGTGAGTGACTGAGAGAGAGAGAGAGAGATTTTTAGTTAACGAGTCTTATAAGGCCAAAAAATCAATATCAATTCGATCAATAAAGTGCCTTAAAAAATCACCTCAAATTAATTAAACAAACATTCAGTCAAGATGTATGTATGTATGTATGTACACACATATATCGAATTTATGTATGCGTTTGTGTGTTAGTTAGCTGGCCATTACAGTGGTAATTAGAACTAGCGACCGCAAACGAACCTAACACAATTAACGAAAAAACCACTTCGAAACATTTTTGACTAATATAGTTCAAAGTTTTTTGATAAAAAAAAAAATAACCAGTTTTATTTACATATTTATTTACATTCGTTAATAATTATATTATTCGGTAATCGAGATTATTCTAGTACTTTCTATATACAAAACAAGGCAGTTAAATATCCAACTTTTTTGTTTGTGGATAAACTCTGTTATCCGAAAAGGACTTAGCTAGAAAGTTCTTTTTATTCAGATTAGGCAACATAAAATGATAGTACGATAACAGAGCCCACTGTGCAACGTTTAACTGTTACAATACCAACGTGTCAAACTGATACGTAATAGGTTTAAAGGTTACGCTTTGTGGGTATCAATTTGGAAATTAATCTTCCAATCTGAATTAATCTGATTAAATCTTGTTAATGGGAATGGAATTCAATTGCAGGAAGACGTATAGGAATCAATGTTCCCCCATTAAACTTCAAGAATATTTCCAGTTTTTTACTATGCCGGCTTCATTTTGAAAGACATTAAAGAAACTTTCTGGAATTTACTCGAATTTTTTAATTTATTGGAGAGACTCTTCACTGTATGGCTGGGGCGGCTATGTCATCTTTGGATGTCTATGTTTGCCGGCTTTGAATTTATTTTTGACAGTTTCGCACATACACATACACACACACACACACACACACACATTTAGTCTCGCACACGTTTTTCTCCTCTTCTCCACTGCGGCGGCAACAGCTGCTGCTGGTTGCTGCTTGTATAGTCCGTCTCATTCTAGCTTGCTGCTTGACCGCATGACGCATTGCACATTGCGTGCTTGCCAAAAAAAAAAAAATAAAACAGAAACGAAAAAAAATTGTAAAATTGTCAAAAGTGGAAATTGAGCCCACGCAATTTACCAGATTTAAATTAAGAATACTGAGTTTAAACAAGACAATAAATTAAATCAATGAAATTTTTTCTTTTTATTGCCGCCCCCTCCTTCTCATCTCTTTTGCACTGCTATGTATGGCAGGGGTCGGTCGAAGAAGCCGACAATGAGAAAGGTGCGCTGCTGCTCGGTTCCAGGGGTGGGGGTGAGGTGACCATAGCGTGCTCCTCTCATTAAAATTGCAATACTTTTTATGGGATTGTTGTGTGTGCAGTCAGCCAAATTTAGGCCTCAAATGGCAATACATATACATGCATATGCATGCCATGTACATACATTTGTACATACATATCAATGTATTTTTTTTCCCACAATCGTTACTAACAACAACCATGGAATTTTCTAGGCGCGCTCACACACACACACAAAGGCAAACACATAGGCATGACTTACATTTCTACATAACCTAAAAAAAGAAACCAAATGTACGACTACTGCTTAGTTACGGAAGGGCGAGGGGATGGAAAACCAAAGAAGACGATCCTTATCAATGATTTCGCCCCCAATTATATGCTTATATGACATTTGTTCAACTTTAAAAGAGGGGGGTTTTCTACTTACGGCGTGGCCCGCAAACTGTAATCGTTCGCCAGCGTCTCAATGCCACCGGAACGGGCTGCCGCTACATAGCAGCTCTCGTTTCCAAAATCGATGCCAATCACAGACATTTTCTATAGTTTGATTTTTTTTTCCAGTTGACAAATTCTCCGTTTTGGTATTGATTTGCTGCTTTAAATTTTGCTTGTTCGCTTTGTTTTCACCAGCTCCAAGTTATACTGCAAATATGAGAATTTTCGATAAAATATATTTCGTTTCACACACACACACGCGACACAGCAGACTCAAAAATGTGAAATAACATTTCTCGCTAAGCAACAGACTCAAAAAATGTACTAACATTTTCCTGTTAACAAAATTCTTATCGATGCTCTGTGGCTCCCCCTGTTATTTTCGGTAGGCGATAACTTGAGAAAATAATTGGCGCCTTCGGTTACACAAAATTTGAAGCATTGAAATTGAATTTGAAAAAATCTTATAAATAAATTTCTTTTCTCACAGTTATCAAAGATTAAAATGATAATTTAGCAAATCTGGTTACAATAATAATCTGCTTAATTTAATGTTTCGATTCCAATTGTCAATAAAATACATTATACACTTCTGTAAATAAAAAACAATTTGTCGATACTTGTGGAATGAGTTTTATTGGCACTAATACCGGCTATATTGATCGAGACAATATCCTGTTATTTGATCCGATATACAATCAAACACATCAAAGGCCAAATCACAGCTTTCACCTTTTTGTGGAAACTGTTTACGATTCACATGGTACTTGTTTGTCATGGCACGGAGACAGAGATTCACCGATCTCAGTGTGGCCATAAAAAATCCATGTTCGTGAACGCCTTCAGAATAGAAGTCCACCAAGCCATCCAGTGTCGGCCATCCGAGCTTGTCAATGGCGTTATTTTTAGCATAGACGCAGTGCAGCAGGCACTAAGATAAAATAATAACAAAAAAAAAAGAAGAAAAAAAAACGCCGTGGCGGGGAATGGGGAGAAACAGAAAGAATAAAATGCAATGGCGGCCATTCAATTTGCTGATGCATAAAAGCCCAGCTTAAATGTATTAAATGCAACCATAAAATGCACTTTTCAACCATCAAATTTAAGTTGCTGCATCTACGATGTGTGTGTGTGTGTGCGTGTGTGTGAAAAATCTCCGGTTGAGCTTTTCTTTCAATTGTCTGGAAAACCCTGACTTTAGCTTGGGAGTGTAAATGCCGTAATAAGAGGCAAGGAGGGGGTTAGAGGAGATGTAAAATTTGATTTTTTTTTTTGTTGTTTAATTGCATGCCAAATCAATGGCAGACAAAGTCGACAAAGTCATATTGTTACTTTGGGCTTAACATTGAACTTAATTAAGCGTTGGATATAAAGTACATTTTGCATTTCATTAACATGGAAAGAGGAGCCAAATATTACACCTTGAAGCCAAAGTATTTGTAGGAACACTTCGAAAGAAATACTAATAAAAAATAATTTGATTATTCTACGCTAAACTATTGAAACCAACACTCAAATTTATACTATAGTTAAGCCTTTTCCATTTAAATCGAAAGATTATTTAAAATAAACTTTCAACTTACCCCAGCTATACGTTTATCTTCTAATGGAACCAATGTAGGATGATATATACCCGCTTTGGCTATATCGAGACGTTTAATATTTCTCATTAGACGTGCCATGCGCCGATGTGGTTCGGATTCATCAAATATTATATACTCATAGTTGCTGCCGTTACTGGGCGAATCATTTGATGAGAGAGCAGAAGATGGCGGTGGATCAGCATGAGGATTATGATCATCATCTAATTCTATGCCAGTTTGGCTATGTATTGGCGGCCATTCTAGCGATTCTATAAACTCAACTCTATCATCATTGGCATCAATATGTGGTTGATTATGAGAGACCTGCTCCTTCAGAATTTCATAGGCCTCTAAAGAAAAGGGATATTCTGATAGAGAATAGATATATACCAATTATTATGAGTATACTAACCGTTTACCAACTTATTTTTAACCTCATCTTGACAATCTCCAATCACAGATTCCACTCTTCGGGCTGTACGGGGTGGATTTAAACAGCGCGCCTTTTTCTTTTCATAACGTATTATATATCCCAGAGCATTGATCGATGAAATGATCACACAATAAATATGCAAAATTAACAAAAGTTGTGTAATATTCATTATTATATACCAGTATCGAACAAATTTAATTCAAACTGAACCAATCACTTTGCCTGCTGTCAATTGAATGTTGGGCAAATGAATTTTTCACAAATGAAAACGAAAGCATTTTCACTTTCCATTCAACTCTGGCAGGATCGTCTACATTAATGAATGCTTTACCCTTCCTCACCTACTCTTCATCTTTCTTTTGGATGGAAAAGCATATTTCCAGTTTTGCTCATTGGTTATGTGGTTCAATGGCAACTGGCAATAACCTGCAACCTGCCACAACTGGTTGCACATTTCCCATGCGTGCAATTGCCTCCAAATTGACAGTTAGAAACTTGTCCTTAAACACAAACATGATCATTATGAACATGGCCATTGGCTGCATCATGTCTTTTCGGTTCGGATTACATTTCATGTTAATTCACATTGTTTTCAATTTGCCTCATTGTTAATTCGTTTAGAACCCACCAAAACCCAACAAAACCCCACCACCAGTATGCTCCAATTGACTGCACAATTCGACCACAACGAAACGGTGTAGGGTCAGAATTTTGAATCAAAATAATACAAAAAAAAAAAAAAGAAGAAATAGAATACTCTTCCGCATTAGACCAAAATTGTTTGGGACTCGACTAATTTGCATATAGTTAGTTATTCGACTTGTATGCGTAAATCTATTTATGGGCCAGAGCAAAGCTATAATAAAGATTATCAAATGCGGCAGTAATAAAGCACAACTGAAGAATATGAAGAAGTATCATAATCAGCCAAGCGATGCCTTAACTCGAGAATCTTTTCTTTCTGCTCTAATCAAAAGGTTTGACATATTTCCCCTACACTGTGGCAAAAATATATACATATGTATAATTAAAGCATAATCTGGTTATTAATTTTGATTTGCTTATAAAAAGGAAATTCGAATAATATTGATCCCAAAAGTATGCTTTAGTAATTGTGAAAAAGAAAATAACTAACAAATCTCAAAGATTATAAGAACTAGAGCATCCAAATTTGTTGTCTAATCCCCTCTAGTATATATGTTAATCAAGTGTGTTTTAAATGTTTGACACGCCCACTTTCGCCCCCTGAATTAGTAAGGAAGGAACAACTAGAGCTGTATTAAAGGTTCTTAATTAGCGCACCTGATAATATATCAGCTGATCAACTTTTGTTAAAATCGGATAATAAATATCGAAGATATATATAATTATGTATAATTGATTTGTACTAAAATGTGCAACATTAGCTAATAAGAGTGAGTGAGACAGCCTGCATTCGCTGTAGTATTAATAGAATTTTCTTTTCAATTGATGACGATTTCTTTTGTAAAGTATTTTTTACTTGGGGGTTATAATCAAAGTCAACTGGAACAACTAAATCATATTAATTTTAGAATTTTTGACGATTTCTCTCTGTGTAAACAGAACAATGGCCAATAACTGTACTTGAAATTGGCTACCTTCTATAATTATGCTTCATTAAAAAGAACGAAGAAGTTCTTCGTTTCAAGTTTTGGCACATCCTAGGCGGAAATTGTGTCGACTTCTGGTCGGTTGAGGGGTAATTGCATTTAATTGCATAATGTGCAGCCTAAGACACTGACCTAGACTCGGCTTGGATCAGAGGGTAACAAAATTTATAATAAGCCATAACCATCCCCTCTCTCTCTCCCTCTCTCTCATTGGTTAAAGTAACGGCATTGGAAAATTGGAAATTGTTCGTTGCTTGGTCATAGATCACCCAGGAAAATTGTCAACACAAACAAGAACAAGAAACAGAACAACAACAGGAACAACGTGAGCTAATTGACAGACAGCTTCAGGCACGATTTCCATTTTCCACAAACAAAAAAGAAAATATATGTACATTCTATATAACCCCCCTCACACACACACACACACACACATACACTAACACTCCATCCTGCCTCTCCATTTTAAATCGTTGATTCCCTAGCGAATCGTTTACCTGGATTCTCCTCCTTCACGATTCCCAAATGCAATTTACTGAACATGGAAACTGGCCAAAAACAAGAAGCCAAGAACGAACAACTGCAATTGCTTTAACTTGTGCACTTCTGCAGTTACCTTGCGTGTCCATCATTAGAACAAATTCTCTCACCTGGCTGACCCTCTGCCACCTTCTCATCTTCATTCTGTGTGTCTCCTACTTTTTCTCCATCTCCTTAACAACTTTTTGTTTCTCTCTTTCTCTCGACAAACATTTCTTGTAACGCAATTTGCACAAAAATGTTGTTGTTGTTGTTGTTGCTGCTGCTGCTGCTGCTGTTTCATCTTCGTGGCTTCCATCACTTTGGGTGGGTGGCCAGGTGAGACAAGTGGCAGCAGCAGCAGCAACGTCAGCAACCACAGCACGAACCACTCACTCACCGGCCACCGTTCGCTGATTCGCCTGAGAATTGTATTTAAATACGAAGGCCTAACGCTCTAACCCATTCAGTCGTCATTGTCGCGTTGTTCTTAACTAACTCGGATCGGTTCGGATCGCCTAACGTCGGATTGCATTGGCTCGGATCGGGTTCATCTATTAACCAACCAACCAACCAACCAACCAACCCACTAACTAACTAACTAACAAATAATTGTTGTGCTACCCATTCAATCCCTGTTGTTTTATTCTGGACAGGATGCACATTTGATTGGCAACGTTTTTGCATTCCAGTGTTGAGAAATTCATTTGAAATGTTGCTGCTATTATTATGGCTTATATGCGCTATTTTTGGCCATTTTGCCATTTCGGTTAATGCTGAAATCGAATTTAATACCATTAACGATGATGGATCCTATCAATTTCGGTATATCGCAATATAATCACATATTGCAAGTGCAAATCTTGTTTTTTTAATTGTTTTTTTTTTGTTAATATTTATTTTACTACTTTTTTTTTCAAGTGTCATTTTGGGTATTATTCTATTTTTAAAAAGTAAATAAATGAAGAAAAACTTTTCATTTATAGTCTGCAGCTTCCGAGGGTATTCAATTGTGAACCCTAACTGAAAGGGCCAACAGTGTTTCTGAATAAAGAAAGGCACTTCCTATGAAGTGCCTTTACCTGGAACTATTTCAGGAAGTTTTTCTTTCGAGTGTTGGCTTAAGAGTCTGTGTGTATTTTACAGTAGTCTTTCTTTTGAGGTGCATTCTATTTGGTGACTTTCTTTTTTTTTAAGTATTGCTTTTATATATCCTTAATGTCAAAAGTTAATCAGAGTTTTTTAAATTTTATATTTCTTGTATATAATTTATTTGAAGACACTTACTCAAAAGCAAGTAGAAAACATTAAGAAGAAATAATAAAACCAATCCCTTTTTCAAAAAACTATATATATTATTGATCTTGTTATATATATTAAAACATAATTTAGAGAACTGACAATTCTACAAAAATATAGAAGGCAATTTTAATTTAAAATGAAATAAATGAAGCGTTTTTCATATAATACATCTTCAGTTACGACTCTTTAGTTCAATATTGGTATATTAGATTTCTTATATATATCTTAGGTAACCCAATTACTTAACATTTTAATTTTATTTAAAAAATATATTTATCTAAAATTTCTTGATTTGTTCTGATTAACTAGAATGTAGCTAAACATTAAAAAGTGATCTCAACGTAAAAAGAATATTTAAAAAAAAGTTAGCCGTAGTGAAGAAAGTGTTAGGCTGACCAATTTTTATTAACTTTTACAAGATAATAAAAATGATACATAATAAAAAAGAATAATAAATAGAGAAGTTCCACTGTATCTTCTCTAAAATGAAGTCGCAATGGACCAGAAAAATAAATTCATTATATAGAAACTTTCTTATATAAAATGATGTTTCATATATCCACTGATAACAGAATGAGAAATGTGTGTTTGAAATTAATTAATTAATTAATAATTATATTATATAAACGTTAACTAAAGAGATGTCCTTGCAATGATTGATTTTTAAAGTTGTATAGATATAGATTTACATCATATCGGATATTAACTATCATCAAAATATAAAAAAAATAACTAAAAACTAAGCAAATGTTCTTTTAATAATAAAAAAGAAACATTCTTTGACTCCAATTTAATCGTAATTCAATTTCATTTAAATAAAAATAACTTTAGTTATGTATCTATAAAAAATATATATAAAAAAGATATACTTCTAAACAGTATTCCCTAAGAAACCTATACGACTTTATCTCACGAATTATTCATATCAAATGAAAAGTAATTTGTACAAATTCATCTCAAATTTTCTTAGTGTGTTTATTTTTCTTTTGGCATGGATCATAAATTTGGCCAAATCATTCAAAATAGCAAAGATGGTTTGTTGTTTTATGGCCCACCCTCTCCCCTCCACAACAATACTTTGCCTATAATAGTTATTGTTGGTATATTTAACACCTTTTGAACGGCGTTTGGCAAGCGGAACATATATCTTTTTAGCCATCTCTCTCTTTCTATACATCTATCTATCTTTCTCTATCTTAATATGTATCTTTCTCTTTTTATGGAATTACAAATAGACATGCAAATGATGACATTGGCGGCTACTATCATAGCGCCTCTGGTACTCCCGACAACATAGTGCGAGGTCGTTATGGTTCGCGTAGTCCAGCGAGCGGCCAAATCGAAGAGACTGTCTATACGGCCGGACCACGTGGGTAAGTAAATGAAGACATGAACCACTAGACTCAACCACTAGTTCAAAAAAAAAAAAGGGAGTTGTCTGTGTGTGTTGTGGTGTGGTGTGGTGTGGTGTGGTGTGGTGTGTGTGATCTGAGCTCATATATCAGCAGCGGCAGGCGCCACTGAAGCATAACTTTTTGAGTTCGGACTTCCAAGTCGCAACGGTTCTAACACATTGAACTACGTTTTTTTTTTTTTTTTTGTTGCTTTTTGTGTTGTTGCCTAAACGTTTTTCCATTAAGTTCAAATAGTGGCAACAAGAAAACAACAAAAACCAACACGTAAGAAAAAAAAAACAAAAAAATGTTACTATTTTTTTTTGTTGCAATCTCCGGTAGTTGAGGAGGGGAAACGAACAAAAAAAAACTGAAAGAAAAAAAACTGTTAACAAATTGCTCAGAGTTTTAGTGCCTACTAGATAAGAAGAAGAAGAAGAAAAGAGGGGGAGATCAGATCTTAGTGAATCTGTGAGATGTGGTAATCAAAGTAATGACAAGATCGACAATGATATAGTCTATAGAATTGTTTTGATTATGGGAGCACAGTTGAATAACTAGAAGTTGCTTCCGAATAGAAACAATTGTGTATTTAAATGTGTGTGTGTGTGTGTGAATGTGTGTGTATGTGTGTTCTATTAGCTAATTAATCTATCTCCAAAATTCTCACAGCTTTCGTGCGAATGGTCCAAAAATACATCGTAAAATGGATTTAGCCCAGTATCCGGTACGACCCAGAGGCAGTCCCGATGATCCCCTAGCCGATCCATTTGATGATCCCTCATATAGTTTCAGTTTTCGTACAGCCGATCAATCCAGAAGTGAAGAGAATGATTCAACAAATAGAATACGAGGTAAGTATATAATATTATCTTTATATCAATATATGGGTTAATCATTTAAAGCATTTATTTAGGCCTCTATTCCTATCTGGATGATGTGGGGGAACGTCATAGTGTCCGGTATGCAGCTGGAGCTGGAACTGGCTTTGAAATATCGAATGCAGTCCCCGATAATCCCTCAAATGTTGGCTATTCCAGTCCATTGTATAAGGCCCATCCAAAAACTAGAGGCAAAATGGCGGTACAACGTGGTCCTGCAGGCAGTTATAAATTGATTGCCGCTGGTCCGGATCATCGTCGGGCTGAGAGTAGAGCTCCGGATGGTTTAGTTAGGGGCACATATTCCTTTCTAGATGACAAGGGTGTTCAGAGGACTGTGGAGTATATAGCTGGTGCAGGCATTGGCTATAGAGTTGTCCAGAATCGTATTGGTCCGGGCACTCATATTAATCCTTCAGTGGCTGATTTCCGTTTGACCGATACTGATTTTCGTTTGGCCAATGATTTTGGCAGGGGAGCGGGTGGAAAATTGGGTGGTGGCTCAAGCGGTGGCGGTAGCGGTGGTGGCATAGGCGGAGTGGGAACGGGAGCCGGTGGAGGATCGCCAGGAGGTGTATCCTCTAGTAGCAGTGGCGGCCGGGGACGCACTTCCTCTACAGATTATTTAAAACCAGGCGGCGGAAGCGCAGGTGAAAATGGAGATGAAATTGCATCTGAGATTGGAATTAAAGGAAATAATGATGACAATGATTTGAGCAGCACATCCAGTGCTTCGATTAATCCTTTGAGGGGCAAAGATGATCGCAGAGGCTATCCAGCAGGTACATCAAATCGGGGCACAACCAGATACGATACAGGGGGTGGCGGAGGAGGTGTATCGGGTGGAGGCAGTGCCGGTGGAAGTGGCAGTCGGATTTCAGGAAATCGAATCAATGCCAGCGGCACCAGAAATCGGAATAGATTTAGCAGTTCAGGTTCCGGCTCAGTCTCATCCTCACGCCGTGGCGGTGGTGGTGGTGCAAACGGTGGTATTGGATCCACCAATTCCGCTTCAGGCGAAAGAGAATCCTCATTCGGTTATCTACCACCACCAACTGCCTCTGGCGGTGGAACTGGCAGTGCCTTAAGCGGTCCCGGCGATAACTATCATCTCAATGATGATGATGTTGGCAGCTCGCTGCCACCATTGGTCACTGCCAATCATCGGATATTGGAAATCGATCGGGATCGTGAATGGGTGCAACGACATCGCGATTCTACGGTTATTAAAAATGTTGGTAAATGGTATGTGGGATTACCACCAGGACAGAGTGTACGGGCACATGTCCAAAATATTGATATTGTCCCGCTGGGCGGACGTGTTTCACTATCACCATCCGAAGCCCTGAGGCAGGATGAGATCAATGAGCTAAATGCCTCCAGAGAGCATTAAAATATTGCGATTTCGTTTTAATTTAAGTTAAATGTAATTTAAGTAACTAACTAAATAAGTGGGCCGATCATCTAACAGAAGCTAAAATACAATACATTTTGCCACTCAATTCAAATCTCTAAACAAATCGACTTTAATATATATCCATTAGCCTGGCGAATTGTTTATATAGACTAACAAAAATTGGAATCGAAACATATATAGGTTATTACACCGATTTCCTAAGATATTTATATACATTTCCAATTTTATTTCAGTTTAGGATTATTTTATTCCACAGATAATATCAACTAAAATTGTAGTTCCAGTTAAGTAACATCAACAAAATATTTTATTTTTGCAATTTAGAATTGAGAAAAGATTTAGGAAAAGGGTTCTTAAAAACTGTGATATATATCCATTATGTATAACAATAAGTCCAGAATCTGTAATAACATATTGGACTTGAAAGTTTGAATTAATATTTTCTTTAGCAATTTCATTACTGTGGAAAAACTTTTGTATATTCACATCGAATTTCGATTGGATAGTATTATATATACCCCTTTATCTTTTATTTAATGGGTATATATGTATAACAGTTATGCGATACTCGTGTCATACAGCAAGTTGCTGCAATAATTTTGCGGTTAATCGAAAATCTTATAAAACTGTCAACTTGTGCAGATTTTTCTTTAGTTTTATCACGATGAAGATGAAGTTCAGTCACGTGTTAATCTTGTTGGGTCTCAGTTGTGTGCATGGAGCACAGGTTTATATGGAATTTAATGGTAATAAATATGCCTACAATACGGATAAGGATGCATTGGGTGGACATGCTGCCCTGTCGCCCAACTATGATTACCAGAATCATCAATCTTCGATTGGATTTGCTTCACCAGCTGCTAGCTATAATCCTTTACAATTTGTCCAACAATCGTTGAGTACAATGCAAAGGCCAACTACAGTATATAATGCCTACAATCAACATCAACATCATCATCATCATCAACAACAACAACAACAACAAGTCGAACAACATCAATTGAATAAACCGATTAATTCAAATTTTGATTTCTCCACCCATCAAATGTCCCACTCACAGCACACAGATCAGGCTGGACATGTTGTGGGTAAATATTCATATTATGATGCAGCTGGTTACCATGAGCTTAGCTATAAGGCCGGAGCTGGCATTGGATTTGTTGTTATGGGTGGCAATTTGGCCAAGGCAACGGAACAGCCATCGGAAATAACGGAAATTCAATCGAATGATTTAAGTTCCGCTACAAATTTTGGACATTTGCATAGGAGATTCTTTCGTAAATAAATAAATAAAATATATATATATACACATACATACATATATTTTCAACTAATTTAATTTTATTAATGAAACAATTTATATAGCTGACAGTCCGCTTAGACATCGGCTGTCTCAACTGTCATGTATAGTAGATCAACAGTACGTGATCAGAGAATTTAACTAAAATCAAGTATTTCGATTAAAATGACAGTTAGATCGATTAAAGATATTCCCATTCGAGGGAAACCTCAGACATGCAAGTCATCGATATTACAGTTATTTAACTGCACTGTGAGAAAATATCAACTTGGGAAAGTATTTCTTTTTTTTTTTTTTATTTAATAATTATTTTTATTCGATTCAAGGATCTATAACGAAATGGCTAAAGAGGAAAATTAAAGCTGTTTTTAACAGGAAATGTTTTTAATTATATAAATAAATTGCAACAATGTTTCAGTGACTAAGAGTAAAGTTTCTTTAACTGTTTTAATAGTCGATGTTGGGATAAACTCTGGTATTGATTGATTTCTCATTTTTTCGCTTTATTAAATTGTAATTTTCAATTGTCGCAATCAATATTACCTCTCTTTAAAATTCCAAATTGATAAGATAAAAATTAAAAAAAAAATTAAGAAATTCAAAAGCCAATGATATATAGTAAAAAATCAGCTTTCCAAATAAATTGACTTTCCGTCTAACAATCTTTCTTTAGAAATCCTAACATAATGTTCTCAAATTGATGAGATTTTTAAATTCAAAAACAAGAGTTTCAATAAATCTCCTTCATCTTCTGAATCTTTTAACAATATCAGTCTTTATGCTATGGATGCCACTCCATATATAAGAGGCTTAAAACTAAATTGTTGATCATTTATCAAACAATTTGTTGTGGGGATAAACCAAAAAAAAAAAAAAAAAATTATCATATAAATATGTTTTGGCCACGTGCTGCTGCTGGTGGTCAACGTATCAACGTAACGTTATATTGTACATTTGATAATGCCTAATTGATTTGCCGATCATAAACAATTAGCTAGTATTTGTTTCTCAGCTGACAAAATGCTTTACATTTATTATGGACAAGTGCATCCCAAAACAAAACATTTCGAATGTTCAGCGCGTGCGAGCACTTGCCAAACAATTTGAATTGAACGGAAAGCCTTGGGATCGCTGTCTCGCATCGTGGCCTAAATAAAAATGACACAAAATACCAAAGAAAAAAAAAAAAACAAAAAGAAACAGTTAAAAAAACAAAGGCCTTATGCATATAAATAATAATAATCATATTTGGCAAAAAGGGGAAAAAAATAAAAAAAAAAAATGAAGCGAAAAAAAAAAACACAAAAACAGAAATTCAAAAATTGTGAAACAAAAGTTTCACTGCGAGAATTTTCCAAATTTCGTGGAGCTATAAAAATGTTTATTTTTTTTTTTTTCGTTTTAAGAGCTATTATAAAACAAGTTCCTACGCACAACTTTCTTTCAAATTTAATGCACTTAAAACAAGTAACAAAAAAATTATTAATAAACTAGATGAATAGGTTAAATTTGGTCATGCTGAAATTTTAATACACTTGCAAAGACAACTAACTAAATAACTAAATAAATTAAGTTATAAATTTATTTAGCTAAAAGATTAGTGGGCTGCATCTTGGATTAATTCCTAAAAACTGACATGGCTATATAAACTTAGTGTCCTGATGAAGCTTATATATAGCTTACATAAACATACAAATGTGTATATATTATATTTGTATTTATTTACTTCTTTATGCTTTGCAAACTTATCTTTATAATTAATATACCCTTCTTCTTTGCAAGGGTATGAAAAACTGAAAAGAAAAACCACAAATGACCTGGTTAGAATGTGACTTACTTTAGGGCCAAAGTCAAAATGAAGTCAGAATAGAAAGAGAATTGTAGTTCGGATTGTTTAGTTTTTGGTCACGTTCTCAACTACGAGATATATCAATTCAATTCAATTCAATTCAATGGTTATGCGACCGGGGTGGGGGGGGGGATTATGTGGGAATACTGTGTTTGCCAGGCTATAATTGGGTTAGCATATAACCGCAGCCCCCAGATGGAGAGAGAGAGAGAGATTTGATCTCTCAGGTGCCAGTTACAGTCGCTAGTCAGTGGATCATAGAATAAACAACGGTTTGTGTTGCCTAAAGAATTTATCTACCCTTTTCTCATCTCCCCCCCCTCCTTTTTGTTGTTGGTTTTTGTTTTTGTTTTATTCATGTTCTGTTCCCGTTGGTGAAGGTCAAACTTAATTGGCTTAGGCCTAGGCAACGACATCATGATGATGGTGATGCTGATAATGATGATCTCCTCCCCATTTTCATGGAGTAGTCCCGTTTTGACTGCATTTAAAAATAGGTCTCAAGGTCTCTGCTCTGATCTTCATGCAGAGCTAACCTGGCTATTTCAGTTGTGGCTTCTTTTTTTTGTTGTTTTTGTTTTTGTTTTTAGCCTGGCGGTTTGCTCATTCGTTCGATTTATCGCCTTTTGATGGCTGCATTCCAATTGTGTGCAGAGTTTTACCCGCTAATTTTGTATTCGTACACAGAGTCGAACCTATAAATCTTATGGCAATTTGTTGCTATTGTTGTTGTTGCCTATTTTTGCTTTTTTTTTTTGTGTTTTTATTGATTTCTACGTGTGCCACAAAAGGTCGTATGTAAGTCGGCACATATATAGATACAATAATATTTCCTTAGTATGGTTTTTTTTTTTTTACGGGTTACCTCTATATGTATGTATAAATATATATAAATCGGTTTAGCTGCAGGCAACATTCAAATTATCATAAATAAAGTTGTGCATTCGCTTCCAGTTGTTGGCGTGGATGCCACTTGGGGGCAGTTAATGAAGACTTATGATAGCTCTGCCAATTGCAAATGCGAAACGATTTATAAAAGAAACTAAAGACTCAGGAGACAAACTCATCCCTTTGGGTTACAGACACATCAAAGTGATCAAGTGACGCCCTACAGTGGTTATCAAATAAAATGTACAAAATTATAAAAAAAAAAAGCGTAAAGAAACTTCTTTTGGTTGAAAAATATTTTAAGAAAATCTAGAAAAACTGAATTTAAGATTTAAGCTATTTAACGAAATTGTACTATAAATATATATATACATTAAATATTTAGTAATACTTTTTTCTATGTGCTACATAAATTTCCAAAATAAGAAATTCCATAATTTTGGATTATACATAGATATAAATTTATGATAAAAACAAAATCCATCAGCTTTTGCATTGAATATTTTAAGCCATGTGCAATAATAATTTCTTTTTTACTTGATAAAAATGTGTTATATAGATACTTACATAGTGTAACTACGCCCTCAATATATGATTCTCTCCTTTGATTGAGGCAAAACAAAAGACCTAGAACACGAACTTGATCCAATTATATGAAATTTAATGATTGGCAAAATAGAAACAAGAAACTTTCTAACAAGTTCAGTGCAAATCTTGTTTGACAAATTCAGTTTTGAAAGACATAAGCCTTTATGTTTGATAGGCTTATGTCATGTTACATGACATGTCATGCGTCTCTCCCACACAAACACACACACACACACACACACCGAAAACTAATAGTCAGTTTCTTCACACCAAATTGCTAATAGGCTGCTACTCTTCATCTCCGCCTCCACCTAAAGAATTGAAACACTCAATCAAGCCAATAATTGACCAATTAATCAATGTCCAAAATGAAAAAGATGTGTTCAGTAGCTCTGTCAGCGACCTAACAAGTTTTCAGTTTAAAAACAAAAGCAAAAAAAAAAAAAATAAAAATAAATAAAATAAAACACACACTGTAAAGTGGGAAGAAATGATTTCAATCAGTCACAAATGGTGAAAAAAAAAAAAAAAATTAACCGAGCAACATGAATTTCAATTTGCAGATGAAGAGTAACAAGAAATTGGTAAAGATGCCCGCCCATTGATAAGCTTTAGGCCAAGGCGCTGGCGCTGTATATATGTACATATGTACATATATATTTATATATCTACATATACTCTATACTCTATAGTATTGTACTTGTACGTGTCTTGGCATATCAAATTCTCTTAACGCTCTCTCCATCTCGCTCCTTATCCCTCTCTCTTTCTCTCTGTGTGTGTGTGTGTGTGTGTGTGTGTAAGTAAGTTTTAGTCTCTTACAGTTGGGCATTTCTTTGAAACTTCTGTTTTGCATGGCTAATGGAAAATGTTATAAAACGGACGCATTGGGCCCGGGCACGAATCAGTTGATCTTCAGCTGTTAACTGGCTTGGTTCTAGATTGGGAGGTGCGTTTCCATATATATATATATATACATATGTATATATATATATATTCATTTTATGTGATCATTTTTTTTGTGCTCTATGTGTGTGTGTGTGATATAGTGTTGTGCGTGTTCTAAAATAAAAACAAAAACAAGCCATAAGAAGGAGACAGAATAAACAATCGTAAATTGAAATCTTAAAAGGATTGGCTTTTAGTGTGTTGCAGTTGTTGTTGTTGCTGCTGCAGTTACTGCTGTTGATATACTAGCCTGGTGCTAACTGAAGGGAATTCTTTTTTTACTTTTTTCGCATTTTGCAGTTTTGTGCAGTTCAAGGACAACCACAGGACAAGCTTGTTTAAATCTAAAAACAACAACAACAACACCAACAAAATATATATAAAAAGAGGACGAAAAATGCGCTTCTTCTTGCTTGTAAGTAAAAGAATTATTTAGCAAAATAAAAGTGATTCAGTTTTTCAGTATTTCATTTTATCATTCATCATTTATTCATTCATTCATTCTTTGCTGCCGTTGAACTCATTAACTGACCCCAAGTTCGTGTCTTAAGTCTTTTGTATTTCACTCGAAATTTGAAACTTTCACTAAGCGACACTTTTTTTTTTTCTTTTTTCTTTTTTTGGGTTCCCTTGTCTTAAATTCTATTCTAGCCTAATTGAAATTCGAATTTGTGGTATATGCAAATCTTATAAATTGTCTGACTAGCTCATTAAAAATCAATTTGAAAGCTGAAAAGAGAGAAAATTGATTTTTTGGCCAGAGAAAGGTTTTAGTTACAGTAATTTTTATCTAAATGGTATTGGAAATCATTTAGATTTGTGTTGTAGATGTTAGAATTTCTGTTATTTGTTGTGGGAAATATTTAAAATACAGTAGTAGAAGTCGATATGTGTGTTCGTTTAATCAAAATGCTACTAAATTGTATTTAATTTTCGGAAATTTTCACATTTTCTATTTTCTTTTTGATTTGTTGCTGCCGGCTACCATAAAGTTTTTACCATTTAAATATAGATACTCGATCAAAATCCGTATAAAAGTCGATCTGTATCTTTTCCTGTAAAGTTCTCTTTTAATTTCAAGCAACTTGACATAAATTCTTTTATTTTTTTAATGTTATTTCTACAGTTTACTTTACGCATCATAAAAACAAAAGTTGTTAAATTTTTATGATCTAATTAAAAGAGAGAATTATTTATCTTTAAACAAATAAGCTATTTATACAGCATAGCATTATATATTAAAAAGCGTATAGAACAATTAATTTAGTTAATTGAAAATTAATCCTTAAGAAAGTTAACAAAGGGAATAAAAAATTTAATTCATTTCAATTTTATGCCAGAGAAGTAAAAGGAATAATTAAAAGAAACTATTTAAATTAAATTTAAATCTAGTTAATCTAATTCCTTAAAATATTAGGGATTCAAATTATTCTATTCTGACATAATAATACAAAAAAAAAATGTTTCAACTGCTTCCTCTCAATTGAATCACATGTAAACCCTTTTTTGGTTTAGTAAAAATAATTCAAATTTTGTCTTTGTGCCGAATTGTAATTTTTTTTTTTTAATTTTTAATACGTGATAATATTCCATAACTTCTCTACTCCACTCCTTTTTATGAAAAGTGAAAATGATTCATTTGTTTTACATTATTCAACAGGGTTGAAAATTCATCAATATTTTTAACTCAATATGGAATATAATAATATTCTTTCAATATTCAAGCAGTTAACAAATGAAATGAAAATACCACAAAGAAACAGAAAGCTAATTTAATTATGATACACGGATCATAAAAAATTATTATTCTTAAAGCATAAAGTACTTGTATAGATATATCTAAATATTTGGGCGTGGGCATAGAATAAATATGAATCATTTATAACATAATGAAGAAGAAATAGTCAAACAGAAAGTTTTCTTTCTCCCCCAAATTTACGAAACATAAATCAATAAATCGATAAAGTTTTACTAGGGTTCTGTAAAACAGAATTTTTGTTATTTGAGAGCTGCCCACAGTTTTTTCTTTCTATTGCCTCATTAATCTTAACACTTAAATTGACTTGTACCGATCGGCAAACAGCTCATCTGCATATATATAGTATAACCAAATGATCATTTAACTTTATCTTCAATCTTAAACAAACAGACAGACAGACAAACAGTCAGAGGTAGACACTTGAGTTGCTGTTCCTTCTGGGGGTATATAAAAAAGCTGCTGCATAAACTTTGCATATCGGGTAATTAACCCAGTTTATTTTTGGATAAACAAACACACCCAAATGTATTATGATTATTCCGTCCTAACATTATTGGTTGATTGTTTCATGACTTATCAATAAAACGTAAGAATGTATAATAATAAATTATATTTGGTAAATGCATTCCATTTTAGCTAAACTTTTGCATTTTAAACTTAAACAAATTGATCTGGCTTCTTACCAAATATGATGCTTTGTTACCTTTTGGCTAATTCTTTTGAACAGACAAAACGTAACAGGTCAATGACTTGCCAAGATACAGCTCACACGAGCCACAACTTCAGTTTTTTTTTTTTTTTTTTTAGCTTTAGCTTTAGCTGTTGCCGGCTTAGTGACATTTCTTTTTGGCTTGATAGATGGGCGTTCTGCTTGGGCCAACTCAAGTTAACGGGTCGGTCGGTCCGTCTAGATTGCGTCAATATTGATTTTTGCCAAATGCCAGAGACAAAGACAGACAGAGACAGAGAATGAAAGAGAGCAAGAGAAAGAATACAAAAATTAAATATTTACTGAGCAGCAAAGTTCTTGTTAATACCAATAATCCCTTACCCCCAACCCCCCACTTAACTTGGCCACATCCAAGTGAAAAGCCAGAGAAAAATTGTACTTTAAACTGGGCTTGGCTCTCACTTTTTGCTCACTTGCTTCTTGTGTTTTTTTTTTTTTTTTGGCTCAAGTTTTAAGAAATTATGCAAATGCGTTGAGACAGTTGAGCATGCTAAAGTAAAGAGGAAGAGAGGGAGAAAGAGAGAGTGGGAGAGGAAGAGAGACTTTCGCAAAACACTTGACCGCATTTTTGGTCTTTAACGTCATGAGTATTCAAGAATCAGAATCTTGGCAAGTGCCTAGAATACCATCTCAAGATATATACATATATATACCTAAATAAATAATCGTTAAATCGATTTCACAAAATTTCCTTTTAAAACAAAACAAAATTTGAGACTCTTTTCCCTTATAGAAACTAAAAACTAATTTTTTTTTTAGTTTTCATTTGCCCAAAATGGTCAAAAGTCTAGCTAGAAAACTAATTAGAATTTGTTTATTTGTTAATTATGAATAATCCCATATATATAGCAATGATCTTAAAAGTTTGCGTTTTACTCTTTGGTTATTTGGTTTACCGTTATTTTTGTTTCTCAATTATAATTATTAAAATTTTGTGGCACAAATGGAAGATAAAAAATGGTTTCCCTTATAAACATTGAATAATAATTAGTAGGAACTGGCAGAGTATTTTTAATAGCTAATAGAAACTAACCAAAGATTTAGTCAAGAAAATGATAAGCTAAAAAGATTTAATTAAAAATTAAATATTGTTTATATGGAATTTATCAAGTTGTCTAGCAAATGCAACTTAAGTTGACTCGTTAAAGCTTTATCATAGCCAAAGCCTTCTAGCTGGAAAGTTATCAAAACCTTTTAGAATCTGTTCTATTATATATGTAAATATTCCAATTATATATAAAGATATATCCCAAATTTCATTAGAACTTTATCTACTGTATATACTATTTATTTGTTTCAAAATATCCCAATTCTATTAGTTTTAATTACAAATTTTAATCTGTTTAATTTAGTTTTATATTTTGGCATCTATTAGATACTTATTAGATCTAAAATCAGATGCATTAACGTACTATTCAATCCAAACATTAAATTTTTGATTTTTATATAAGTGTTTAATATAAGTATTTAATAAAAACCCAAAAAGATAGCAGGATGTTCGTCTATCGAGCCATACCTCTCCCTTAATGATAGAACTAGTTGAGAATTATAAAATATGAAGCACAAAAAGGTAAAATAGCCTAGAATATCTGAGTTTCATTTTCTTTCACATTTTAGAAAACCAATTAACACAGAATTTAAGTTAAATTAAGTATATTTTTAAGGAAATATTTTAATATTCAATTAATAAAATATATTTTATGTATTACTTTGTCTGTGATTCTTTATCTTTTGATATTTAACTTTTTTCCGTTCTTCTTTTTTCTTTGGTTTTTTAGTTATCTACTCTTTTACTGGCCACATTGGCACTGGGTCACCCACATTCAAATGTTGGAAACGTTGAGTAAGTTGATTTCTCTATTATAATCCTTAAGAAGATATTAACCCAGCCTTGCCTTGCCTTGCCGTGTGACTGTGTCATTTTTGCTTAGTAGATGTTGATGCCGCCTGCTCTTTTTTTTTTTGTTTTAATTAGAATTGTGACTAAAACAAAAATGAAAAAATTACTTGAACTCTAAAACTCAGACTAAGTGTGTGACTAAGTTTTTAATTCATAGAAATCTTAACCCAACAACAAAAGAAAAGCAACAATATATAAACTGAAACCCATTCATTGAAACATTTTAATGCATTTTAGTTTAGTAGCCAAAAGCAATCAAGAGACCAAAAAAAAACCTAAACTTTACCTTACAGAATACAAAAACAAAGACTGGTCAAATTTCCGGAAGAGTTTGATCCAAATGTGGCGCCTCCGACATCGGAGAAAACGGATGAGGCAAAACGCATTTTGGAGCAAATAGCCAAAGTGAACGAGGCCTTTGGCTATGTGAAGAAGCAGCCAGAGCAACCGAAACTTCCACCTATACTTGACTCCAGTCAATATTTGTTTCCCAAGCCAGCATATCAGCCATTTCATAGCCAGCAGCATCATTTTGCTGGAAGTAATGGTCAAACATTATTGGAACCCTCAATCAGAGCTGTTAAATTAACAAGAAATGTGGCTGGTGGTATATATAATGTTCCATCCAGATTGCGTTTACCGAATGTAACCAGTGATCAAAAACAACAGAAACCATCCGCATCCGTATCCGCATCTTCGTCAGCATCATCATCACAGCTTTATTTTCGACCCAATCAAGTGGTATTACCCAAACCCACATCAATTGAGGAAGCCCAACAATTGCCTGCCCATTTTGTTATACCAGTTCATTTATATAAATTGAACAAGGAGCAATATTTAAAGGAGCAGGCACCACAAGAATATCGCATTAAGGGCTACAAGATCATTGGCGATGTGGATAGTTTCTATGGCAAGGCCAAATCAATGTTAAATGAGAATAGCAGAAAGCAGGGCAAATCCACACCGAAATATCATTTATTTTTCTTGCCACGGGAATTGGCCCTTAATGAGGATGGTACTCCAAAAAGGGGGAATTCAACGACGACAACCACAAAAGTTCCCACAGTTGTTAACTCAAAGGAATCACGGCTGGATTCACGTGAAAAACAAAACCAAAAACCACAATTAAACCAATCCCAAAGCCAACGTCAGCCAGAGGCAAATAGTCTTGCTGGAGGCAATTTGAATAATCGTAAACGTGTCAGTTCCACATCCAAACCCATTAAACCAAGTGCCAAAGAAGCTGAACCAGCTCCAATTGCCAAGGTCACATCAGCTCCTATTCAATTCACTGGAAGTTCAACATTGCCTCCATCGGGTGGTTTATTGCCCAATCGTAATCGGCTGAATCCATTCCGTGTGCCCAATGTTAATCTTGCCGAGATGCAGAATCATACTTCGATGGCCATTAAGAATGCCTTTTCAAATATATTCAAAATGCCCTTCCAAGGATCAAATGCACCAGTTATTGTTGGCACCACATTACCCCAGCAACAGCAACAGCAGCAGCAGCAGGTACAACATGTTCAGACCAGTTCAAGTGACTCCCAGGATTACAAATGGGATGATGAGAAAGAGGGAGCCGGTGATGGTGACGGTGATGGATTTAATGATGATTTGGATACCATAGAGAATACGGCAGCTGAACACGATAGTAGTACATCGGCGGAGAAGCATCTATTTGCCCACAAGACACATCATTTGATGCAAACAGTTGGCCAAGTGGCAACTGCCCATCAATCCACACAAAAACAGGCTTTACGTGAAGGTGGAATCATTATTCAAAGGCTTAAAGTGCGTAAGGGCGGTATTGCGATTGCTGGGCCGGGTGGCGTGGCTACTGCTGGCAGTGGTGGAACTGCAATTGTGGGTCCCGGTGGCTATGCCCTGACCCATCCACGTAGTCTTACCATAGCCGGTCCTGGAGCCAAAGTGATATCCATACCAGCCGATGTGGATCTTAAAGATGCATTGCAACGCACCAATTTGGAAGCCAAAAGTTTTCCACGCGAAGGCAAGGTGGTTGCCACTGGGCCAACTGTTTACTATGCACCACCAACGGGTACAGATGATACGGATGAGGAGGAGGAGGCGGAATTTGAGTCTGAGGCTTAATGTTTATTAACTTAATTTTTTTGATTATTTTAAATGTCGTTTTTAGCTGATATTTAGTTTTCGTATTGTTTCATTTAGGAACTTTTAAATAAATTTTATTTTAATTGGTATTTTTGATGATTGTTTGTCATTTGGCTGGCTTTCCATATTGGTGCATATCGGTGTATTTGGGTGTATTAATATATAAATATATATCTATGTATATAGAAAGTAAACTAAAGTAACTAAAATCTGCTGTCTCTAACTAACAAAAAATTTTCTTACACCAACTTTTTCGTACTGTAAATACACAAAAACACAAAAAAAAAGAAAAACTAACCGCTTTTCCTCCCAACTCTTTCTCCCATTTTCCCTCCACCAATAAATTATCCCAACTAACCCCAACAACAACAATGAAATAGTGCTTATTGGCGCACTGCCAGTTTGGAGACCTGGCCACCAGCCATTGGATCTTTGGAGCAACTAATTGCCAATCTACAGCCATATGGAGCCTATCAATTGCAGCCGCAGCCACAGGCATTGCACCTTCAACCTATATTACTTCTGCCACAAGGTTGAAAATTGTTTTACTTTTCTAATTTTGATTTTAAAAAAATATCCGTTAACATCATTTTACACTGCTCATGTATTTTACATCGTTTCTACATGCATTTTACATGCGTTTTACAGCAGAGACAACAACCACGACAAGCACAGCCAAGCCAGCAACCGAAATCGAGACCGAAAAATTCGATGATGAGATTGAGACCTTGGCTAAACTA
Organism: Drosophila emarginata; assembly: GCA_037075365.1. NCBI lineage: Eukaryota > Metazoa > Arthropoda > Insecta > Diptera > Drosophilidae > Drosophila > Drosophila emarginata. Next base: position 3,781,368 of record JBAMCD010000296.1, read on the forward strand.
CAAGCCACGACACCCACCACAGTGGCGGGCGATTTAAAATCGGATGAGGGACTCAACTCGGCTATAAGGCAAATAAATACAGATTATGTGATAGAAGAAATTATAGCCATACCTGGAAAGCATGTGATATCGTCCACCACCAGCAAGCAATTGAATCAACAATTAAGAAAAATCCACAAAAAGAAGAATTTACCATTGAAATTGAATGGAAAAAAACCAGTTAAAGTGGAGGCCACCGGCAGAACAAGCACCAATCCCGCTGATATACCACAAATACCATTTGGCAATTATTTTCTACCCTATCAACCGCTGCAGGCCAAAGCCATACAAGGATATAAACAGGCAGCCTTGATATTGGAACCACATTCAAAGGCTGTGGTTGGTAATGGTGGAACAGCCATATCAACGCCCATTTCCAAGGCATTATTAAAGAAGGGCGTGCCAACCAATGTGTACTTTAATCCCGAATCAGTGGCAATAGCGGGGGTTGGGGGTAAGGCACATGCCACTGCCGATTTGGAATTGGATTTATTTAACTAAACGAGGCATAAAACTAAGTCCAACTATAGATATATTTATATATATACATATATGTATGTATGTATGTATGTATATGCAATATGTAGACATCGTATGTGTATATATATGTGTGTGTTCCTATTTTAAGTAGAGGCCTGAATATATATATATACATATATATATATATACATATATTAGTGTAAATAAATGTTTAAGTAATTTGTATAAATTATTTATTTTTTATTTTGTAGTTTGCTTTTTAGCCTGCTAATCCTTTGTAGATATTGTTGATTCATCTTAGCTTGTGCACTCTCCTAGCTTGGCTACCATCATTGCCCCATTCCTTTCTTACTCTATCTCTCTCTCTCTCTCTCACACACACCATCTATAACGTTTATATATATATATATAACTCTCAACTTAGACACAGATCTGTAGCCAGTCCATTGAATTACTATGGCGGTTTGAGGGGTCAATTGCTTCAGCTGCATCCCCAAAGAGATGGCAGCCTGGCCACCTATATACTTCAGCCACAAGTGAGAGCAGTTCCCAGAGAACGTGAATCAGATGACACTATAACCATCTCGGCAGCTAGCATATCGGCCAATGCAGATGGTAGCAGCGGTTCATCATCATCCTCCATATCGGCTAGTGCCAGCGATTTTAATCGCATTCAATTGGCTGCCGCTCGTCTGGTGGCCATTCAGGAGATGGCCAAGAGGAAGGGCTCCTTCAGCGAAGAGGATAATAAAATCTATGCCAGCAGTTTACTGGAACTGGGACAGGCAGCACAAAGCTTGGCTCTTCAACAGCAGACAGGACAAATAAAGGATTTCAGTGTCCTGCTGCAACCGGAACTGTTTCCCGTTCCCCAAAAACAACCCTCGAACTTTGGACTGGAAGCATCTGCCTCAACAGGCAATAATCCAGCAGATCAGAAAATCGATGAGCAAAAGCTGGATGAAGTCACCGAACAGCAATTGTCACCCGATGAATTTCTGCCACCCAATCAAGAAGATCCCTATGAGGATGTGAATGATAGTGTGGCCATAATGGCACCCAAAAAGGATGCAGCAGTGGCCGAGGCCAAGCCAGTGGGTAAGTAAAAAACAATTCACAAATTCATTGAGGAAAAAAAAAAAAACGATCTTTCTTCATCTAGGTCTATCCATTGCCGGTGAGGGCGGTGTGGCCTCATCCAAGCCCAATGCGGTGGCTCTTTCTGGGCGCAATGGTCTGGCAGTGGCCTCTCCCAAAGCCACAGCCATTGCTGGTGTCTCACCCGAGGAGGCAGCTGCCTTTAGCATTTCATTGCCAACCCGAAATCAATTGGTGATCAAGACACCAAATTCAGTGGTGGAGAAATCCAGCGATGACTATGACTACAACGATGTTCCCATAGCCGCAGCTGTGGCACGTTTCCCCTTGACCAGGGAAACGCCATTGATACCAGTACGCATCTCTGGCAATGGTGACTCTTTGGTGGATCAATGGCGTACAGCCATTGCCGAGGAATATGCCGCCAGACAGGGCCAAGCCAAGGTGAAGGCACCACCAAAACCCTTGATACGCATGGCCCCCAAGCGACGTCTGCACTATGAATAAATCTATAAAGATTCTCGATGATTACTTGAATTACTTTCCATGGATTCCATTCTATTTATATATTTAACTTGATTAGAGATATTTTTTTGTGTGCCAACTTACAAATTGCCAATAAAAAAACATTTTTTTGTGTCTATCCAAATTGAAATGAAATTGATTTAATATTGAAATGAAAATAAAGTGAAAATTAAATGCAATGAATTGAAAAGAGAAATGAAATTGAAAAGGATTAAAGAAACTAGACCAACTTTCTAAACTGGAAAATGATTTTACTAATTGTAATCCCAAAGAAATCAGAACAAACTGTTAAAGAAATTAAAAACTAAAGAGATTAAAAAAGATTTAAATTGAAGCAGAGATAGATTAAGAAAAGATTATTCAAGTGACAGTTAGATTGGAAATTAATTAAATTGAAAGACAGATCGACTAAACTATGATTAAAAAGAGAGCTAATTGAGAGATCTCTTAACTGTTACCACAATTTTCGTTGCCAATCTTTGAATTCTCAAAACCACACTGAATCATTAACAATTGGCAAGGTCTTCCCATCGGTAAAAGGTTTAAGCCAAGTTAAAGCCAAGTTATTGCCACACTTCTAAATAAATTTTAAACAAGTTTAAGTAGAGAATTTAACAAGTTTTAAATAAAGTTGGATAGAAATTCAATGATTTATCTTTAGATCGATATCCAAAGGTTCCAAGGATTTCATTTTTCAACAGAAAATTTCACATTTAACCATAAGTCTTTTATGGCATATGTTTCTAATCTTTAACTGCATAACTCTTCACATTTTAATGACCAAATGTTTAATCAGATTTTCTATATAAAGGCATATACAATACATATGTATGACGATTCTTAAGGTTGTCACTTTAACGTAACTTTTATGGGTATCATTTCGCAAAAGATAAGTTAAAGTACGCACACTCGGACACACACGTACACACATCAAACATCTTTCACATCGTAAAAGTCCAATGAACTTTTTTCTTTTAATTTTTTTATTCTCAATATCCATTGCCTGACTTAAGGCGCTGATATCTGAGAGATAGAGATAGAGAGAGAGAAAGGGAGAGAGAGAAGCTTGAGTCCAAGTCAGAGACATGCATTTAATTGCTGCGGGAAGTGATTATATTTTATAATAAAAATAAATTTTCATCTACAACGACTATGCGGGGAGGCAGAGTAGTATAGAGGAAGAGAGGTAAAGTGATGAGGCGGGGGCCCTCTTCACCAAGAGGAGAATTGATCGGAGAATAGAACGCAAGCATGTGCAAATCTTGATTAATCTTTTCCGCCAAGGCATGGAGCATAAAAATAAATTATCTACAAAGAAAGAATGGTGCAAAACGGATGAGAAGGATAAATTGGAGTAAGGGGAGGGTGGGCAAATGGGGGGGGAATGAAGATGATAAGTGGGGAAGAAGGCATTCAATTTGCACCTGAACCAGTTCCCCCAACTTGGTGTTGGTCTTGAGCTTCAACTTGGGCTTGGGCTGTCAATGTGGCTTCAATGCAGTGGCCATGGCCATGCTTGACTTCTATTACGCGGCTGGTTTAACATTCTCCAAGAAGTCCAACATCTACGTTGACCATCTGCCATCTGCCAACTGAGCGAGCACACTGTGATAAAGCGAGAGAGAGAGAGAGAAAGAGAGAGAGAGAGGAGACGAACCTGATACCTGAAGAACCCTCCAGTCGACTAACTATTCTGGTTGCTTGTTATTCCTTTTGGCTATCTTATATTTTTTTTTTTTCTTGTAGCTTTAGTTGATGTCGACATTTTCCTGCGGGAAGCTGCCGCCGTCTTGTTTTTCTTCTTTAACCCCCTCCCGCCGACGCTCAAAACACCTTACCACCTCCCCAATTTCTGGTTCTTTGTTCTTGGCCTAGGTCAGTTGTATATGCATAGCATCGGCCAGTTGGCACATTATAAAAGGCCATGATCATGTAGACATGGCCACCAGTTTCCTTGAAGTGGTCGCCGTGTTAACACTGAAGACTGAACCAACAAACCAACCAGCCAGCCAGCCAGCCAGCCAGCAAACCAATCAACCAACCAACTAACTAACCAACCAACCAACCAACCAATTGTGCCAACCCTCAAAAACATTGTCAACACTTTGTTTTTGTGACACTTTTTTTTTTCTCTTACAATTTTTTGAGAATTTCCCTTTAAACGCATTTTGCTGATTGTGGCCATATTAAAAGCAACTTCCTAACCTAGTTCAAATTAAGTTCAACTCTGCCTAAAAGTATCATTTTTTTGGTAAAGTGTCAATTAAAAACGCCGACGTGCTAGAACAAAGAAAACATTAAACACACGAAAACAGAGAAAAAAAAGAAGGTAAGTTTTTTATATTTTAATGATCTCGATTTGGGTTATCCTAGAAAGTTATGAATCGTGCAAAGATTTAAACTAAACTTAAAATTTCATTAAAAGTGAATGAATTGACAAATGAATTAGTGATTTTTTATTACCATTTAATGAGGTGAGAGGTCAACTTAAAGTTATGAAAGAAATAGAATTCGGAGATATATATTTCATGATTATCATATTTGATGATTCATTTAGATTTTTAGAGTTGTATTAAAAAACATATAAAATAAGAGATTATCCATGAGAAAACACAATCTAAAATTTATTTATTGAATTTAGTTGAACTTTATTTATTGGTTTTATTGGTTTTGAATCAAATATGAGTTATTTTTAGATTATTTTTGAGTTCTTGTTTTAATATTATGTATATAATTAAAAACTTAACAAACAAACAAAAACAAGTCTAAATATTTGCATCAATATCTAATATAAAAGACCTACCAAAATTATATTTTAAAATATTATCAAATTTGAAAAAGATTTATTATTAAAATATTTTATTATTATTTATTAGAAACATATTAAATATTAAACTGACTCCAAGACTGCTAAAAAGTTATTAGTTAATAGTTGAAAAGTTTGGCAATAATATCTTTATATAACATATATATAAATACATACATTGTTAAAAAAAGATAATAAATATTTATATATGTACATGCATCAACGACTTCTCAAAATAATTAAAAATTATAGTTTTGACATAAAAAATTTGTAATTAGAAAAATCTTGAAATTTGTTTTTTAATCATTTATAAATATGATATATTATTATGCAATCTCATAGCGTTCTAGATATTTTCTATTTTTAGGCAGTTTCTTTTATCACTTTTGAACTCTGACAAAACAAAAGACTTAGGCAAGAAACTTGCTGACGTTGAAAAACTTCTTCTTCTTGTTAAGGTCAAAATAGTTATTATTAGACATATGTATGTACATATATATATTGTATGTATATGGCCAAGTATGGATTACAAGCTTAAAGTTTACCTTTGATGGCCACTAGAACCCAGAGAAGTGGAAGGAGATAATTTTTTTGTATCTATACTAGAAGTGGCCAGGCCAGGCAGAAGCAAGCCAATCAAATGGCAAACCGGTTAATAGTTGTATCAAGTACCCTAGCATCCTTTTGCAGCCATCGGCAACATGCAATTACACACACAAACAGACAGACACAGACACACACACACACACACATACACACTTACAGAGAGTGATACTCATGCATGCGAATTAATAACGTTAAATTTAGAATGGACTTTGCCTGGTTAGTTTATAACAAACTAAAAATAGCCAAGTGGACATACCAGTTTCTCCTACCACTTACCTCACCTCTCATATATGTATATCATTTTAATTACAGTATGTTCATCCTAGCCCTATTCTGCCTAGTGGCAGTGGCTAATAGCCAACCGATTGAACCAACTGCCCAGCATATTGTAATTGTAACACCACAGGCACAAGTCCATTTAGAGCCAGCTCTACGTTATGTCCATGGATTGTCGCCATTGGCTCGTGTATCGGCTCCCCATCATGAGGATACAATTGTCTATGTACCAGCTGGAACAGCTGCCTCTGTGGTTCCAGTTGTAGATGCAGTGGGTTCTGGTCGTGCCGGTGGTGTTCAAACAATTCAACCGGAGACTAAACAGATTGAAAATTTCCCGGAGAATATCAATCAAATCCAGCAGACAGCTCAGCAGGGTGTAGAAATTGTAAGTGGACAATTTGGTGAGGCAGCAGCAGCAGCTGCAGCCACTGGTGCTGGTTTCTTTCCTGGCTTCTTCCCCTCAAGCGGTGGCTCCAAGAAACCGGAGGAGGCAAAACTAAAGACTGAGAAAATTGAATTGATCGAGACACCGGCCAATACCCAGCCCCTATTGACAGCCACAGAGGCACGCCATTTCTATAGTCTGCCCCAAGTGTATCATGCCCCAACAGTGGTCGATGTTGTCCATACGCCAGTATACTCTTGGCCCATACCGGCCATACGTGCACGCAGCATTCAGGCAACCGAGGGAGCAGAGCCACAATCGGTCCCAATAAAAACCGAATTGGAAAAGGAATTGCCACAGCCACAACCTTTATTGAAGGAGCAACCATTGGAGGAGAAGCCCCAACAGCAACAGCAATTGGCTCAACAGCCAGCTGCAATTATACCGGATGCCAATGAGCAGAAATCAGAATTTGCTGGACGTCTATTGGAAGGTAATGCCATTAAACAGGATCTTCAATCAACCGAATTGGCCAAGGAGCAGACCAAGGAAGAGAGTAAGTCAAAATTATATATGTATAGTATTCAAACGATCAATTAACATTGTTATTTTTATTATTTAGTTAAAATTCAGCCAGAGCAGCCTTTGATCAAGAAACTGCCAGCCGAGACAGCCATTCAATCCGAGCAGCAGCAGGAGCAGCAGCAGCAACTGCTTCAGCCACAAACCCAATCAGCTGAAAATATTGCAGCCATTCCAGCCATTGCTGGTGCAGTTTAAGCAAGAGCCATTACACCGCCACCGCCACCAATAACAACAACAAAACAATAACAACAATATTATCATCATCTCATCAGCAACCACGAGTTTCTCCAACTACCACCCTTCACCTATCTCTCTCGCTTACTCTATCTCTCTATATTATATCTTTTTTCTCTCTCTTAAATACTTTAGGGCAGCTTTGGTTCTTTCAACTTTTTGCATGCCTGAAGCAAACAGGCCGACGGGGTTTTACTTTAATTTATTTCTTCCACTTTAATTATTATTATTATTATAATTTTTTTTTTTTTTTAATCTATACAATTTTAGTTTTATACTAACCAACAGCAGATACAAGCGACACATTTCTCACATTTTCCAAACACATGATATTAACAGCGACAAATGCAACATCAACCAATCAACCAACCAACCAACCAACAACAAAAACACACACAAAACATTCATTCATAATTCATCATAATCACGACTAAAACAAAAAAAAAATATATAAACAAAAAAAAAAAAAACAAGTTCGTTCATCATCATTATATTCATTAACCATAACATTGAAAAAAAAAAGATACATAAAACAGAACAAATAAAAGAACAAAAAAAAAAAAAGTGAATGTAAAATGTAAAAGAATGTGAGACTTTTTTTTATATACTGGGTGAGAAGAGGAAGAAGAGTAGAAAACAAAAGACTTAGGCAACGAACTTGCAAGACATTGCATACAATTGCAAGGCGAAGGCAAAGAGCATTAAAATATGAGCTCTTGACCGGAATAAAATTAAATAAGTTAAAATATATTTGCTATTTAAAATGAAAATAAAAAAAATATACATATTTATGCATCTATTTAATATTTTATAATTGATTCTAATTTGAATTTTTACAAGAATTGTTTCCATTCTTGTTGGAAAATTTTTTTTTTCCATTTTATTCGACACAATGAAAACATTTTATTTTATTTAAACATTAAAGATTCTTTTATGGGCTCTGCTTTATCTGCAACCGGCCCTGGGTTTTCACTGCTAAAATATACTTACTAAAGTTCTGCTTCTTTCCCTTGGCAAAGCTTTCATAAAGGTGGAATTTGTTAACCTAAATCTAGAGACAAGTTCTTTGATTGATTGATTATAATGCACATAAATCATTTTGGCCAGTGCCCTACTTAATTGACCGCCATCATTGCCAAATTGTTTTGAATAACCCGAAAAACAAACAAAATAAAATCTCATAGCATAAAAATATTGCACATATTACCCAAAAAGAAAAGAAGAAGAGAAAAAAAAAACCAAAAACATAAATCGTAACTGGTTGAGTGAACGGCAATGAATACTAAATAGGAAGAAATACCACACATTGAATGGGGGGGGGGGGGAGGGTGTAGATGGGGAAGGGAACGTGCTTAGCCATAAGTAAAGAAACAAAATTGAGTTAGGATTGGCACTTTATGGCTTCACTTGGGGGATCACTTTGGTCTTTATTGACTTAGGTCTAAATGTAGTAGACAACAATCAATTGAATATAATTCTCTTTCTCTCTCTCTCTCTCTCTGTCTATTTACCACTCTCTTCCACTGTAATATAAGCATCCTTCTCCCCAACAGTCACAATAACATCTTTTGGTTTAACTGTTGTTGTTGTCACTTCTTCTGGTATCTGTTGTGGTTGAAGAATTATCTCATCTTTGCGTATGGGTCTACTGGTATCCGTATAACGATAAATTGAGAAATATGTCTGTATACGTTGTATGATATTCTCCAAGATGGGAGGAAATTTATGTTCCACACCCTCGCCATAGAGTTTAATATTAAGTTTTGATGTTTCGCCTTCATTATTGAACTTTTGATGGGATATGGGTGCAAATTTTAATGCTTGTAATACACCGCGTAATAATATTAAATTCTCCAAATTGCCATCATTTTGATTGGGTTTATGTTTAAGAATTAATGTGCCATTTGGTTTGATGTCCACATAACCAAATTTATCGATATCCAAGGGTAAATTTTGTGTTTCATTATCTTTGTTAAGGATCAAAGGTAAAATTGCTGCCTGCACAAGGCGAAAGCCAATAAGTATTTGTATAATCAAGATTAACTGCATTTTGTCAACTTATTAGATATATATATATATATATATATATATATATATAGATTAAAATTACTATAGAGAGTAGGAGATCCGTCTTGGTAGTCGGCTGTCAATGCACTAATTTTGGCCCGAGTTTGGCCAACGAACTTATGCCTAAAGTGCTGCGCTTTTTCACCTCTTTTTCTGTTCACCCAACCCCTTTCCCCTCTCCACCTCTCCACTCCTTTGCTCTGCTCTGTATGTAATTGAGTATTTCTTTTTACATATTTGTATTTGCCTTTGTTTGGCACTTGTTTACCCGCTCTTGGCACTTGGCCAACTTTTTTCCACTGTTTTTTTTTTTTGAGACGTGCTCCAAGCTCCAAACTCCTCTCATTGCGCTTTTGAGTCTCTTGGTATGTTTGAGTAACTTATTGGCATTTATTTGTCAAATTTTTTTTTTCCTTCTTTTTTTCTGTTATACTTTAATTTCTGCCAATATTAACAAGGGCAGTGAAAGTGTTATATTCTAATATCACAGTGAAAAAAGAAAGAGAGGCTGGGAGAGTGCAAGGAAAATTACAACAAATTGTCAACATTATACTGGCATTTATACATATTAAACCAAATATTTATTAATTACTAGCAAATAATTCAATTTTGCAGTTAGCCTTAAGAAAAAGTGTTCTTAATAGTAATTTCTGCGTTTTTGATAAAATGGGCAATCGAAATCTATTTAAAAAAAATTATATAAAAACAAAAAATGAATATACAAAAGCGTTTTAAAGTTGGCCCTGTGTTGTGCTCAAGGAGATCTTCTAATATATTAAATATATTATAACTTAAATTAAATTTAGATTATATTTTCAGAGTCTATTCACCTTTTTTATATTTTTTTACGATTTATGATTAATTGATCGAAGGATAACTGAATTCCAACAGTAAAACGATTTCTCTGTAGGAAAAGAGAAGAGAAAGTTGTAAGTTTAATACCAGGAACTTAATTAAAGTGTGATCATAAAATACATGAAATTATATTGCAATAAGTTAACCTCATCAATATTTTTTGTTTGCATATCTCATTTATCACAAACAAAAGCACACAACGAAAGCAAATAAGAAATAAATAATATTATATATATATTTATAATTAAATATTAAATTTATAATGAAACGAAAAATGATTAGTATATATGTGTACCAGGCCTCAATCCAGAAAACCTGATTTGAAAATTAGGTCTGCGTTTTTATTTAGACATTTGCATCATCATCTTACGACAAACATTCCAGAAGAATCAAATTTAATCTAATGTGTTTTTCAACTTAAATATCAAATTTATCTATATATATATATATATTTATATATATTTCTCTTATGGTTTATTTTGTTAAGGAAATTCCTAAAGACAATTTAAATATACTATGTAGCTAGAGATTTATGAAATGAACAACAAATTTTAAACAATAACTAAGTCTAACCAGTTAATGAATCATCTATAAATATGTTGAGAAGGTTCTTTTCTTATTGTTCTTGTTGTTGTTGTTATCGAAAACTAATGGAATTCATTGAAAAAGATTGGCTCGTTTTTGTCTAGACCCAAAAAAAAAAAAGAAAAACAAAAAACAACTTTTGTTCTGCCTAGCAACATTAACAATTCGATAATGATCATGATTCTTCTAGATAATAATGATGAGTAACCAAAAATAGATTGCAAACGTGCAGCTTATTTATTATATAAATAAGTAAATTATTTTGTAATTTTATGTTAAAAACAAATGCGCAGTTTCCTTTTATTTTCACTGACATTTTAATGGTGTTGCCCTTTTCAAGTTACCAGCCTCCCACCCTTTCCATTCGAATACCCCTTACCCTTATCTTTCAAAAAGATCAAATCTCTTCTTCATTTCAAATTTTAATTCTTCCTGAATTGAATCAAATTGAAGTGAACTGACTTTGACATTTGATAGCATATCGAGAGATATGATTACCAATCATATACACTTCATAGTTATCCAATTATAATTATTCATAAAACGTCAGGCAATTGCTTGCCGCATGTCTAAATACTTATACATATATGAATAAACTTCCGTTCAAATAGACCGAGTAGTGAGTATCCGTCTACAGGAAACTGAAACCAAAAAACCTAAGCTGTAAATTTTTCATTATTAATTATGAGTAAAAATGTTTAAAATGTTTAAAATGTTTAATAAAAATAAAATAGCCACGTTAACTGCAAATGGAATGCAAATGAAATGGTTCGACCAGTGAGTTGCCTTTATGAAACATAAATCTATTAAAGTAGAACTCAAAAAGATATAATTAAAATAAACAAAGAATGTGCTAATCTGTATGAGATTGTTAAAAAATTGTTGTTCTGCACTGCTTGGGAATCATAAGATGCAAACATATTAAAAACAAAAGAAATTAGGCAATTATAAATGAAACAGAAAAGAAACGTAAGACAATTTTAGAGGATTTTCATAACTTTAAATATATAAATTAGATTTTAAAATTTATAATTCTACAATTACTTTTAAAACTAAAAAGCAAGGTCTGCATATAAACCCTAAATAAGCTTTTTGATTTTTGTAAAGATATTTTTTCTGTATCATTTAATATTATATCTCTCTCTAGTGCAGAAGATATACAATTTAAAAAGGATATATGTATGTATCTCTTCAGTAGCCTCTTTTTTAATTCGAACATAATAGTTAAGCCCGGTTAAAGGTTAAATTGGTTTTAATTTTTCTAAATATTAGCTTTATCTTGATAACTAACTATAACAAGATTATACATATATACTTTAATTAGCTGTAATTACTTTCTTCTCGGCATGGCAAATTTTAGCCATAAAATTAAATTTGCACTGAATATAGATTTATTATATGTATATCAATATAATCAATATAACAAGAATCATTATCAATTAAAAGAAACTTTTTCTATTGCCTGGCATACCTTTCCTCATACTCATTCTAGACAATATTATACAATACATAAGTACTATATACAAACAGTAAAAAGAAGAAAAAGGAAAAAAAAAATCATCTTCAATCCACTCGTAACTGACAACCAAATGAGCTCACAAAATTGCCACTTAGCTGTGTTACCCCACTATAATGTCGGTGGGAAGGGAGAGGGTTTTAAATGGGAATGGGAGTTGGGATGGTTGAATGTTTGGAATAGGTTCTATCAGAGTATGGGAAATAACAATTATTATTATTAAATAACTAATTGAGCATGGGGGCATACATACAATTAATGATGTTTTCATAGCCACTAACAGAAAGAGAGATATATCTGGAAGGGGAGAAGTGCGAATTTGAGTGATGTTGATAATGAACTTCAAATTGTTGGCGATGATGCTGCTGCTGCTGAGTAAGAAACCGGACAGAGATGATGCTGAGATGATGCTAAGATGCTGCTGCCGCTGCTGCTACGTCGCACATCTTCATTCAAAAGCCAGGCAAAAGTTAATTTTATGCAAAACGCAAATAAACAATAATAAAAAAAAAAACAACAGCAGAAGCAGAAGCAACAGCAGCAAAAAAAGTTAGTATAAAAGGCAGCAACATTTAGTTATTTAGTTATTAGTCGAGCTACAGCAACAGAACAGCAAAAAACGTTACGAGATATACACCAAAAAAAAAAAAAAAAAAGATTTAAAATAAAAAAAACACCATCAGTGAAAAGCAAAAATCAGATATTGGATCAAGCGAATATATTGAGTGATATCAAGTTTAACATAGACAACAGACACAAAATGAAGTGCTTTATATTGGCCGCTCTAATGCTGGTACGGAACGATATTCAAAACAGATAAACAGAGATCTATATAGTAGATATATATATATGTATATATATCAATAATCAAGTTAAAATTTACGATCATCTATTCAATTGAAATCCGGGTTGAATGTAACAAAATGTCATTCGAGTGTTTGTGTCTCTTCTATTTATTTATTTAATTTTTTTTTGTTGTAGTTATTTGTTATATTATTTTGTTGTTCAGTGTAAACGAATGCAAATATTTTGCTCTAATATTAGGCAAATATTTGTTAGTTACATGTGCAAGATATTTTTGCTACAACGACCTTTGCGATTATATGGCAACAAAATGGCTATAATTTAACACAAAAAAAATGACATCATCATTTCATTTTGATTTTAATTCTAATTTTGATCTTTTTTTGTCATCAAAATGTCATGGGCTTAGTTTAAATGAAATAAGGGAGGGGCAAATTTAATTAATATTTATAAAATAATTATTATTCTATATAAATTCGCACATGTTAGTAGATTCTTTTGTAATTATAGCTTGTTTATCGGACTTTAAGTAGCATCTTTCGGAATACAGATATAAACAAAACTTTCAATTGACAAACACGTGCTTTCAAAAGTTGATTAAGCCTCTGTTTTTTTTAGCTATTTTTAAATTTAAGATTAAGCTAATTTGTTTGTTTTTTCTTTTTTAATTGCAGGCTTCTCTTTGCTCAGCTGAGAATATCTTCAAAATCAACATCACTCCGGAGGAGGCACAACAGTTCCTGCAGAGCTCACAATTGCGCGGCATAAATGACATTGAATATGCACCAAAAACTGGAGAGAATCCCTTGCCGGAAGCCCGTAATGAGCGTGGTGAATTTGTCTATATGGGACGTGTTATAGAGCATCCAGAGGAATATGTTGAAGAGCACTATGATGCCCATCAATATCATGGTCAAGATGGTTTGGGGCAATTTGCATATGGCTACAGGGACTGGAATCAGGGCAAGAACGAGAAACGGGATGAAACTGGCAAGGTTACCGGATCATATAAATATGTTCAGCCTCATGGTCGAGATTTTATTGCCAACTATTATGCTGATAAATCTGGTTTCCATGTCGAGGATAATCGTCCTGCCCATTTGAAATTGCCTGCCACCAAAACACCTGCCGTACTGAAGGCTGAGGAGGAACATTTCAAATTGTGGGGTGAATTGGCAGCCGCTGCTGGTCACAATCCTGATCCTTATGCTGCTGAATATCAGCAAGGTGAGGGCGCCTATCAGCCAAGTGAGGCCGAAACCCGTGAATATGTCCATGAGGAGAAACCCTATGTGCCCGGACCTGAGGAGACTGGTGAACCCAAGGGCTTTTTCTATGCCTTTGATTATAATGTTCCGCTATTGCGTAACAAGGAGGAACGCGCCGAATTGGAGCGTCTGAGGGCCATCAATAATAAAGATGAATAGGATCTGAATTTATAATCAGATTCTTGTATATACATACTTTTACATATAGCCTACATTCGCATACATCTGAAAATATTTATTTAAACTTCAAATCTAAATAAATTTTAGCTACAAATCGAATATAATCGAAAAAAAAAACAATCGCAAATATTACACGTAATTTTCATTATATAACGGAAAGTTACATAATTTATATTATCAATTATATTATCCCATTAGAAAACAGTTAAATTTAGTTACCTAAAGGTTCTATTTTCTGTTCTTGGTTCCTCTCTCATATCTCATTCGCAACTGACACTTTTTACAGTTCTCTTTTCACACACATAAAAAAATGGTAAAAAAAACAAAAACCACATTGGCACGCGTTTCTACCTCTCTCTCTTTCGCTTGTATTGGTGCAAATATAAATTTATTTTATTATAAACCGCCGAACCGATTTCAATGCGAATACAATCATTTGAACACTGATTGGATGAACTTAACGTTGACCCAATTTGTTTACACTTTTATGCAGTCCTAATGCATAATAAATAAAATCAAAGATAATAAATTCCAAGCAAAAGCCACCGACGCCAAAATTACTACTGCCGACAGCGTTGCCAGAAATTAAGAATAGCTTTGATCACGTCATGAAAATCCGCAGGATCTCAATTGGGCGCTGTTAAAATACTCAAAACTGTGATTTAACAGCTGACACAGCTAACAGCACTGATAAGATAATTAGGGCAACAAGTCAAATCAGCTGCTGCATCCACAACAAATGAAATTAAAAATGCATTTGTTGAATATGTTTTGTCATTTTATTGTTACATACATATACATATATATAAAAAAATGTGTGTGTGTTTTTGTTTGTTTGTTTTTGTATAATCTTAGTTATCCTTCTTCTACATCGTCTTCTATTTGTTGATGTATAATTCTTTATATTTTATTGTTGCTTTACATTTACAATTTTTAAACGCCTTCATTTCGGGTGTTTTTTTTTTTTGCCCATTTGTTTTTTATTTTCCATTCTTTTTGTTTGCTTTTCTTGCTTATTGCTTTTTGCATTTAACTTATATTTAATAAATTTTGTTTTCTTTTCTTTTTTGTAATATTTATATGTATGTATGTATAGTTAGAGTGATGATTTTCGTAATGATGTTCGTCTTCGTTCTCTTCTTCTTGATGTTGATGTGCATTCTATTTGTTTAAACTAATTTACAACCAGTTACAAACTAGCATTTCTTTTTTTTTTTTGTTTTCATTTTTGGGGAAAGGGGCGGTTAAAACACAATTTCAATTTTTGATTTCAATTTTAAATATATAATTTTTTTGCCATAGCTTTTTGTTTGTTTTTTATGGCACATAAAAAAAGGAAGGGAAAGAATTTTTTTATTCGTGTTCAGTTAGATTTTGGATAGCATACTTTTGGGGTGCTAGCAAAAATTATATTTTCTTTGTATACGTTTTGTTTTTTGTATTTTTTCAAATTTCGAATTTTATTTAGGGTTTTTCTTTTTCCTTTTCTTTCGATGTTAAAAAAAAAAACGAAAAATTTGATTTTCGAAATGAATCACATTAGTAGAGAGAATTTGTTTGTTCTTTCGTATGTATAAGTTGATTTAATTGTTACATATTGTACGTACACCCTGTACACCCATAGGGTACAAAATGGGCATTTTCGTTTTATATATATGGCAGCATATTTCAGTCCGATATTGCAGTTTTCGAGCTTTCTTTAGTTGTATTTTTTCTTTTTTTTTCATAATTTATTCATTATTTATTCGTGAATGTTTGATGGTTGATCGAAAAATGCATTTGATATTCGGTTTAGCTTAGTTAGGAAGAGTGAGGTTAGGTTTTCAAATTCGGTGAAAGTTCAAAAAAAAAAATTCGAATAAATTGCAATTGCAACACAAGAAAATGCAAAATAAATGACAACAATTATGTAAAAGAATTAAGCAATATTTAGAACCAGTTGAAAAATTGAAAAAGATATTCAATACGTATTTATATATACATACATATATAAATAAATAATTATATAAATTAAGATTATTTAGAGGAACTTTCACTATTGAGGGATGGATATACATAAATAAATAAAAACTAGATTGTTTTAAGAAACCGTTTGGAAATTTTACCAATTGTATTTGCTTTTGAAGTGGCAACTTTTTATTAGAAACATTTAACAGATATACCCTTCATCTGTAGGGTAAAACTGGTAAGTAATGTTTCCATTCCATTCCCGATAATATCATAATGCAATCAATATCTTATTATATGCAACTTTAACAAAGTGCCATAAAAATTATATATGTATACATTCTTGATCAGCATAAACAGATTGATGAATCGATTTGATTAAAAAAAGTCCATTCTTTTGGAAGACTGCAAATGCCTCGTCACTTCGTACTATTTAAATAGAACCATAAAGGTCAACAACAACCATGTTTCTATATATATGTTTCCACTTCTTTAGCAACAAATCGGTTTGGGTATCGTAAATAAATCCATTGATTTATTTAAAGTCATGCATATAAATAGGAAAATACAAGTAAAACATTAACAAAAAAAAATAAAAAAAAAGAAAGTACAACATATAAAACACATAATATATAGAAAAATTATAATCAGATATATATTTGGGTAAATCTGATTAAAAGAAAACAAGGGAAAACAACAGTTTAGCCATGCATAGTGCTATATAGATGTATGTATACAAATATGTATATATAAGTATATAAGTAGTAGAGGATAGCATAGAGGGTATTCATTTTAAGGTACATAAGAGTTGTTAGTTTCTACACAAATCATATATAATTGGAGATCAATTCGATTATGGATTGAGGGGAGTGACGAGTCAAGTGTGGGCCGGAAAATTACTATAATACTTTTTTTTTTCATTTTGTTTCTTAAATGGGGTGGGGGAGAGGTAAGTGGGGAGGATGATGGTTGATGATGCTATGCGATGTGCAAAAGTTGATACATTTGGCGCATGAGTTACAATTTACGATTGCCTAAATGTTAGTTAAATACCATTATCTTTTATTTTACGGATTTCTCTTTTTCGTATTTTTTTTCTTACTTTCTTTCTTTTCTTCTTTTCTTTTCATTTTTTTTGTGTATATATAAGGCAAACTGTATGCTTAAACATACAAATATTGAACTATATAAGTACGTCATTTATATATATATATATACATATATATATATATATATAGATGTGTATATATAAATGTATGTATGTATGTATATGCCGGGGAAGAATTTGAGTTATCATTTCGTTCTGTTAGAGACTGTGGAAAATTGATGGAAAATGGCACAAATTTAAATTTTTTTGTCCTACTTCATTTTCATCGCGAAGAGTCTTTTTCACAAAAAAAAAAAAAATTGACTGACTTTTGTGATTGTGTGTGTGTGTTTGTGTTTGTATGTGGTGTATATGTATATATAAACGTTTTGTATATATAAATCTTGTATATCTATATATAGGTATAGGTATATATGCTACATGATGTCCAAGACTTCGTCTATGTCTAGGTGCCAGGAGGAATGACCAAATTGGTAAGCCAAAGAATCCTTTTTTTTATTATTTATTTATATTATTTTTTTTTTTTTTTGATTCTATAGCTCACTCATTATCATCATTCAGGTCAGTTTGCTAAGTGTTAGCTAGTGAGTGCTAGTTTTATCATTTTTTTTCTCTTAGATCTCTCTTGTATATGTGTGTGTTTGTGTGTGTGTGTGTGTGTGTGTGTATGTAGGTGGATATATGCAAGTTTATGTACTTACCCACTCTTTACTTAACTTTCATTTTGTGTTGAATTAAATTAAAAAGTTTTTACTTAGCTGCCGCTGCTGCAGCTGCTGGCGCCGTTTGACCCGTTGATACTTTCAGCTTGATAAACATATTGTTATCGTTGTTACTATTGTTTAGATCAAGTTTCTGGACCTCACATTCCAGATTATTGATGCAGTTCTTTTCATATTGGCTGGTTGCTTCGGCTGTGCTAGCCTTGTCACCATTATTGGTCGACTGTTGCTCACTGGGCGCCACTTTCTTTTCCTTGCTCTTCTTCAGGGCATTTAAAAGGGTTTTCTCTTTGCTTTTTGTCTCTTTGTGATTGCTGCTATCCTTATCCTTGTGCTTATTATTCTTGAAACGCGGGAAAATGCAACCGTTGGGCAGAAATCCGCCCAATTTCTCTTTTTTAGCAGGAGCTGGAGTTGGAGCTGGTACTGGTACTGGTACGGGAGCAGGAGCAGGAGCTGGAGCTGGGACAGAAGCAGGAGCAGAGACAGGAGCTTGAGCTGGTGGTGGTACTAGATTGGGTACAATTACAGGTACACCTGTAACTGATGGCTGATTAGAGCTCACTGGCGGCATTGTACCTCCATTACTTTTTATGCTGGCCTTTATTTCCATTTCCAAGGCATCTGGTTTCTCCAACGAACCGTTTGTTTTATCAAGAGATGGTCCACCATTATCTGTCTGATCTACACAGCTATCATTAGGAGATTCATCAATCGATTTCTGCTGTTGCTGCTGCTGTTGTTGTTGCTGGTGTTCCATTTGCTCGCTGGCCATCTTGTTGTCCAATTGTTGAGCAAATACAGCCAATGTTATGCCATTGCCATTACCATGACCATCCGTGGACACCGATTCAGTTATGGTAGCTGGTGCCATTCCCGTACCGCCTTCAGTTAACTGACCACCAACACCACTAACCGCACTGGCCGCTCGTGCAGCATCTGGAGATTTGGGAAACATTTGCTGTGTGGTTATATTCTGATAATGCTGCTGCTGGCGCTGCTGTAACATTTGCTCTTCACGTTCACGATCTCGTTGAGCCTGCACTGCATTCCAAACGTCCTTCAGCTCACCGGAAATGTCACGATCCTTGAGTATGACGGCGTTTCTATAGATTAAATAGGTTGAAAATTAATCAAATATAATTTTAAATAATATATATTTTTGAATATTTGTATACCTGACTAATTTCACGCCAGGATTCATAGCCTCGACAAAGTCACACATTAGCTCAACCATGGCTCGACGCTCTTCAGGATCTTTGCTATGACGACCCGAATCTTTGAGTACCTCAGGATTGGCCATAACGGCAAATACAATTGGTGGACTACGCGGACTACCGGGTGGCACCTAAACCAAACCAAATGAAAGGGTAAAAGGATAAAATGTCATTGAAATGTCAAAGTTTATCTAATTGCCGTTTAATTAACTTACGCGCATTCCACCATAGAGGGGTATGGGATCACTGGGTTCTTGTGGTATCACAATGCGTGTCCAGCTAAGGACATTAATGAATAGCTCTTCACCGGTCTCTGTTGTGGTCCGTATGCACATGTGGGGTTGTGGGGGATTCTTGAAATGGCGATAGGCTCGTGAATGGCGATAGCTATGTGGAGGTGGTGACGATTGCATTAGGCTAAGACCAAGGCCAGATAGATCGTTGTTGGATTCAAGTTGCTGTTGCTGTTGTTGTTGCTGTTGTTGCTGCTGTTGATGTTGTTGTTGCTGCTGATGGATTTGTTGAGCATGTTGCAACATATTATTAAGTTGCAGCTGTTCCTCAACCATAATGTTGTTGTTGTAGTTATTGTTGCTTGGTGTTGTTGCTAAAGTCTCTTCAATGGCAGTGCTAAGATTTTCATTTTGTTGGTGTTGCTGTGGTGTTTGTTGCTGTTGCTGTTGTGATTGTTGTTGTTGTTGTTGCTGCTGTTGCTGCTGCTCTGGGTTGGCCCCTTCCGCCTCAAGTTCTGCTGCCGACATAATGTTATGTTATTTTTCTTTTTGTTTATTTTTGTATTTATTTTTGTTATGTCCTTTTCGCCTAATTTTGTTGTTATTGTTGTTGTTGTTGTTATTGCTTATGTGTTGACACTGTTGTCCGAGTGTTTTCGTCTTTGGGCCTCCTCTTTGTTCTACTTTCAGTTCAATTTAGTTCAGTTCTGTTTCTATTCCTTTTGAATCGCGGCCGTTGATTCTTGTTCGTTGTCTTCTTCTTCTTCTTTTTATTCTGGCTCTGCCTTTTGCTGCTGGTTCTGCTTCCTCTTTACCGTCTTCTACTTACCACATAGCAGCAATATTTAACTTTTGACCTTCTTTGGCGTAATTAATGGCCATGCATATTACGCCGCTTGTGTCGTGTCGCCTTTTAACTTAGCTTGACATTAAATATCCTCCACACACAAAATTCATCCCCCTTACCTCTCCCCTTGCGCTAATGCTTCTTCACTGCGCACCCCCGCACCATACGCACACATACAAGTGGGAGTTGGTTGCTGTCGGTGTTATTTTTTATTTTTGTTGTTGTTGTAGTTGCTATTGTTGTTGCTGTTGTTCGTGTTTCTGGTGGCTGCTGCTTTTGTTGTTTGTATTGTAGTTATTGTTGTTGTTGCTGCCGTTGCTGCTGCTGTTATTGTTGTTGTTGTCTGGGCCTTTGAGCCTATATATTTGTATGCAAGCAGATGAAAAGAAATTATGAAAATATTCAACTTCAAAGCATCGGCCTGGCCTAAATGCATATTCATTACGAAACTTACACATTTCACACGTTTTCATTTATAATAATGATTTTCCATTGCACCATTCAATATATATGTACTCCCACACACACACATTCATATGTATGTATATATAGGGGTGCATACATAAACACACACACACTCACACACACGCGTACACGAAATGCGTTTCTTTCTTTCGTCTCCTTTTTTTCCGTTGCTTCCGATTTCTGATTTACATATTTTTCTGGTTAATACAATGTTCTTGTGCTCGATTTTGTTGTTGTTGCTGTTATTGCTATTGTTCTAGTTGTTGTTCACGCTGGCTGCGCTGATTTTTAAATATAGCAAAACAGACAAACAGACGACAACGGGTGCCCTTAACATAAACAAAAAAAATGTAGGGTCTTCGATATACATATCCAGCATACGTGCATTTATCCGTCCAGGTGGCGCTACCGTCAGCAATCGATTTCTTAGCGATGGGTTAAAATTGTTAAGGTAAGCAAAATTTTAACTTCATTTTTAACAACATTTAACTTGTATTATATATAAAAATAATTCAGTAATCAAACGAATTCAATTTCTTGAGAAGAATTGCATGCCTTTATATATTTGACATATGTATATACACATATCTTATATGTTGTCATTTGCAAATTTTTTTTGTTTTTATTTAGATGTATAACTTAATTATTTTTATAAATATGTACATATATTTAATATATACACAGTATGATCATTCTATACTCCAAATGCATTTTGGTTTTTCTTTAGTTAAAAATGCAAAATATGGTGTGTGTCATAAACTTTATCTATCTAGCTATCACTTGAAATCGTTACCTATTCTTGTGGCTTGCTGAATAACGCGCAACACTTAATAATTGTAGGTAGTTATTTAAATGTTTATAATGAAAATTAATAGTAAACCGCTACGAATAACGAGCTATTTATACTTATTTGTGCATATGTAAGTCACATTTTGTGTGTCGAATATGCGTATTACTTGATCCAGACTTTAGTTCAAAGCTGCGCTTGGTGGTATTATTGGTTTGCAAATCACTCATCTCTAATATCTAGCCTGGTGCTACCCCTAAAAAACGGCCACATCGAAGGAACCCACACTAACTCACACATACATACAAACACCGGCAACATTTGCTGCGAAAAATTTAACAATTTGTTTGCTGAAAGGGGCGCCTACATTGTTGCAAAATAAGTTAAAACTAAAGCTTAGATTAAAGTGTTTCAGTATATTAAAATTGAAAAAATTAATTAAATACATTTCTAGCTGAAATAGTAACTTTTCGCATTTTTCGTGCCCCTGCGTGTGTGTGTGTGTATAACATAATAATGGCGTCCACACAAGTCTCAAACAAGTCAGGCAGCGGTTGGCCGCGCCGTGGCAGTCAAGGCCAGGCAGATGCAACCGCCAGTAATAATGGTACCCCAAAATATACCAACAATCAGGCTCTTACCATAAATCGTACAATTAATCTGTGAGTAAAGCTTTAATAAGAGATTCATCTTTCATTTCCGTTTCCTTATTGTTGACAATTTGTTGTCCATCTATTGATAGCTATCCATTGACCAACTACACATTTGGCACCAAGGAGCCGCTATTTGAAAAGGATCCATCAGTGCCGTCACGTTTTCAGCGAATGCGTGAGGAATTTGATCGCATTGGAATGCGACGTTCTGTCGAAGGTGTACTACTGGTCCATGAACATGGTTTGCCGCATGTCCTACTACTCCAGCTGGGCACAACATTTTTTAAGTTGCCTGGCGGTGAACTAAATGCCGGCGAAGATGAGGTCGATGGTCTAAAGAGATTACTTTCCGAGGTAACAACCCATACAAATATATTAAATTTTAAATTATTGTTATTTGATTGTGGTTTTTCAGACGCTGGGTCGTCAGGATGGTGTCAAGCAGGATTGGATTGTCGAGGACACCATTGGCAATTGGTGGCGTCCAAATTTTGAGCCACCACAATATCCCTACATTCCGCCTCATATAACAAAACCCAAAGAGCATAAGCGTCTCTTTCTTGTCCAGCTGCATGAAAAAGGTAATTATTCAACTGAATCCTTGTTGGGCCATACAAAAAAAAAACATTGCGGCAAGAATACCGAAAATATCGCAAAAGGCTGCCGGCATTTAAATCGTTTCAAAAAAAAAAAAAAAAAGAAAACAAACCTCATGTCACATATACATATACATATATATATATATCTATATATATCTTTTTTAAATGCTGTTTAGATACGGACAGGAACGCCAGTTACGATGTACCCTGAGCTGTTCCCCACATTTTCTCTATCTGTGTGTGTGTGTGTGTATCACTCGTTAACCAAAAATCCAACCTCTCCAACTCTATTCTCAAGAGTGCCTCCACATAGAACAGCAACCAAAACGAAAGCAAAGAACAGAAAACCAGGCGCACAACCAACCTCTCTTCCATAGTTCCTTGTTCTTGGTCTCAATTCGTTTTTGTATTTTTTTTTTTTTTTTTGATTTTGTTGTTCATGATGAATATATAGTTATTGTTGATATGATATATCTTGTGTGTGGCTCAGCTCGCGCGTGTTGGCATATGTTTGTTTCTTGTTCCATAGAATTATTCCAAAAATATATATACATACATATTTTCTTTTTGAGATATATTCTATGTGAGAGAGATTGTTGTTGTTTGTTTTTAAACATATATATATAATTTTGTAAATATGTCGACATCTGGCGGCTCTATATAAGATTTTCCCAAAAAGAACAAAAAAAAAAAAAGGAAAAAAACCATTTCCTACTATTTGATTGTGATGTTTAAGGTTTTATATACATACATATCTACCATTTACCGTATATACATATACTATATATATATATAGAATGTACTTATATAAAGCAAACAAAACATAATAGAAAATCGAGCATTTGTTGTAACAATTTTTCATTGTTGGCTGGAATAATGTTCGCAAATCTTGCGTGTTTAGGCAGAGATTTGCTTGCATACGAGCGCACAGCCAGCATCCAGGGTATTAGGGACCACCTCAACCCATCCAAACAAGAAACCAACCCCGCACCTTCCGCAAAAAAACCACCAGCGTTAAAAGAATAATCAAAACCCTCTATTAGTAGTCGCTCTTACTAGGCTAAGCACTCGTCAATTATTATCAATTATGTAAAAGCAACTCTGTTTATATACTTATTTTCTCTTAAACTTTTTATTTGTTTTTTTTTTTTTTTAATTTTTATTACTCATCTAAAAGAAAAAGAAAAGAAAACCACCAAAAAAAACAATAACAAAGAAAACGAAAACTAAATATAAAAATAATGTGCACTGAATTTGGTTTAAAATGAAATGAAATGTTGACCCTTTCAGCGCACATTACTATCTCACTCTTTCACTTTCTATATATCGATCTGTTGTCTCGCTCTCTTTCATGTGTAAATTATGAAAATTATGTTCATATATTATATCAAAGAAAATTAGTCGACTTCTCGTGTTTGTAGCTGCTGAGAGAGCAGCAATTAAACTATCCTATCAAATGAATCCTAAGTAATTAGTCTTAACCCATCTAAAGAATGAAACAATAATGTAAAATCAAAATAACATATAAAAAAATACAAAAAATGCAAAAAAAAATAAGATATGAAATGAATAATAATGGAAAACAATTTTGTATATGTAAAATTGTTATAATTCAATTGTACAATCAATTCACTCTCTTTCTATTTATATCTATATACATACATATATATATACATATATCTCTCTATCTGTCTATCAATCTATTTATCTATCTTCCTCTGTCTGTTTGTCTGTCAGAGCCACTATCAATCTTCCTAAACTCTCTGTTCTATATCTCTATATCCGCATATATATTATTCTGTCTGTATCGTTTTCCCCACCATTTAGCACTATTTGCTGTACCCAAAAATTATAAGCTTGTTGCTGCCCCATTATTTGAGCTATATGACAACTCACAAGGCTATGGACCCATAATCTCATCGCTTCCGCAGGCTCTATGCAGGTAAGTTTGTATTTGTTGGAATCCAAAAGAAAAACATTCTAACTCTCAATTCCCTTACTAATTTCGTTTCTTTCTATTTCGACAGATTCAACTTTATCTATATGTAAAAAAGGACTTTAGGACATTGCCAATATCTACAGCTCTACCACAAGAAGAACTCACTTTAAGGCGCCGCACTTTAACGTAGACTTCCATTATCTGTATGTCTGTGTGTGTGTGTGTGTGTATGAAAGAGAGAGTGTGTGTAATAAAGAATGTATATCATTTGGTACTCTAGTTCTTGACATATATAGAATCTGAAACCGAATCGAGAAACCAAAAAAAACAACAAATATAATATGTGTGCTTTATTTCATTTATTACGTCATTGAGATATAGATTAGTTTTGCATTAGGCTTCTAAAACTAAATATCATTACAGATTTAAGAGAATGTTGCATTTTGATTATAGTTGAGAGATAATGTTTGTTCTATGTTGCAAGTTGGCCTCGTGATTAAAGCATATAATCGCTATAGATCTGTTCGAAATATTCACGTTTGCTGCAATTGGAAGAGATATACCACACGGGGCCATTTTGGTTTCATTGATTATTTGATTTAGATTTAGATTCACATTGGGCAAAAATTACAAGTATTTTCCATATTTATTATTTTGTTCTTTGCAAAACTTTGATGAAAACTCTTCTTTCATCTCTTTTTTTTCTTAATGTTGCCCAATGCTTAACATATATATTAGATATATGTATTCTTGTGTGTTCGTATCGGTGTGTTTTAACTGAATTATACTATATATTATTGATTCGACTATGGCTAACAATATTAGATTAGATTTTGTGAGATATTCAACATTAATTACTCATAGCTGCTCTGTTAAGTGCTTATTGTGGGTGGCTGTAACAAATGATGAAGAAAAATAAACAAAAAATTAAATTATTATAATGAAGCACGAAACATAAATTGAACTATGGTTAAATTAAACAGAGGAACCATTAAGTGTTTGACCTAAGAATATATATGTATATAGATTTACGATTTTCCTTTGTGTTTTATCTAATCTGTTAAAATACATAGAATGTTTCGAAAATGTGAAGGGGAATTCCGAATCGGAATCATTTGATAAATATATGTATATATATATACATATATATATACGTATAGGTAAATTTAAGCTTATATGCTATTCTTTTAATTCATTATGCTTATGCCACGTACAAAAAAACCAATGTAAAGACGCTGTTAGCAAATATTGCCACATTCTGGCGGATATTTCTCCTCTGTTGGTATGCTTGGCTCCTAATGATGTATTTACCACAATTTATTGTGATAAAATTTGAGATCGTAGTAACCCTGATCGGTTAAGCCACCACCATTGGCACCTGATACAGTGGACATGGCATCTGTGTTGTCTGGACCGGGTGAAGTTAACTCGTGTCCTGGTGGACGATTTATTTTAACCACACCGAAATCTTCACGCTCCAGCTGATTGAATTCCATCTTACTGCTGGGCATAACAGCCATACCGACACCAAATGATCGATTCTTCATACCGGTATGCTGTTTGGACAATTGGAATGCTGGTGGCTTACGATTATCGCCAATGATACTCTCCGCTGCCTCCGGTGAGCGCACCGATGGTGGAGTCGGTGTATACGCCTTATGGGGGGGTGTTGGCGGTAGTGGAGTTGGGATCTCCTCTAACTCTTCCTCCTCCTCTGGCTCTGGCTGTCGTTCAAATACAGCTTGAGATTGAGGTTCAATTTCGGGTTCAGGTTCGGGTTCTTGCAATTGCTGCATCTGCAATTGGGCAGCTAGTTCGGCCAAGTCATGGCCGCTGTTAAAAAAAGGTTTACAGAGGTGCAAATGTTAACATTCAAATTCAAAATTTAATTCTTTATCTAACGGCTGAGATGAGAAGGACTCTGTGTTTATGTAATTGGCATACCTTTTATAAAGGGTATATGCATTTATTGTTTGATTTTGAGTTTATTGCATGTCGAAAGATAAATCGAAATTATAATAATGAGGGGAAAAAGGGGGGAAACAAAATAAATTATGCATTTAATATTAAAATTTGTTAAATAAAATCTCATCACAATTAATCAGGTAATTTGTGTGTGTGTGTGTGTGTGTACGATTGTATGCATTTGTGTTTGTGTGTGTGTGTTTGTAAGTGGTTCCAAATATTGTTGTTGTTGTTGTTGCGGACGGTGCAGTGGCAAGTGCAGCAGGCAGCAGCATCATCGCATCTTTTGCTTTCGGTTAAATTCATCATATTCCTCATATATATGTATGTATATGTATTTTTATACATACATAATAAAAATTAACTAGGCAAACAAAAAAAATTATAAATATTTATCTATATAAAACGAAAGATTTGTACAATTTGTTGTTTCTTTTCTTGATATCTGTATGAAATGCCAGCCGTATATATCTTATGTGTGAGTGTGCGTTATCTTATTTGATTCTGAAAGAACATCAAAAAAGAATAAACAAAAACAAAAGAAAAACAAAATGAGAGAAAGAGAAAGACAAATGATACCATAAATGAATGAAAAAAATGCACACACAAAATGGTCACTAATTTGTGTGGGTTAGTCTAATATATAAATGTATATATGTATATAATTAATTGTATGTGATTGATTTGGTTTACCTGCTTGACTCCACACCTCCGCCACCACCAATTCCTCCTCCACCGACCACTTTATTGCTACCATTTTTAGAGCCACCTGCATGAATTATCTATAAAACAACAAAAACGAAATATGGTTAATATTAACATTGATCTTATCAATTCAATTTAATTCAATGATTTAATTTACTGAATTACTTTATTAATTGCTTAGAATATGACCATAATGGTATACATAATTAAGTTTCTGTTTAGTTGCTGTGTGGCTAGTGGCACCACACCAACATCAACCCCATAAAACCGGTGGCAAAATCTAGCACACAAGTGTCAAAGCTAGAAGAAAGTTTATTTCACATGGCACACAAACCGCGCCTTGGCACGCAGCCAATATAAACCGAAACGAGAGCCACCCCAAGTGGTGCCTGCCACAAGGAGCGGATTACGCTAAATAAAAAAAACCCTATTTCAGGGCCATAATTTGTCTTAGATCTTCCATTCATAGGAAAGAAACATTTCTTATTAAAACTAAAACTCTATATAAAATTCAATTCAACTCTTAACTTACTACTTATTATGAAATTAAAATTATAAATTTGAAATACATTTTCTAACATTTACTAATACATATAATAAAGTCTGCCACCCCTGACTTGACCCACTGGCACATACACACATGCCAATGGAAAAGAAATCCATGAAAAATATCAAAAATATGTTAGGGTGGTTTTTTGTGTTTTCTTTTTTCGGTTTTCTTTTTACTAGCTAAAACAGTTTTGTTCCCTTTTATTCTATACAACTCATTTACAGCTCTTTCAATGGCGGTAACAAAGAAAAATCAAATCGACTACCAATATACTCTGAACCAAGTGGCCATTTTGTAAAACTAAAATTATACTAAGTTCACTTTGGTAACTTTTTTTTTTACATTTCATTTCAATTATGCATCGAATTTATTTTGACATTTAAGTAGTTTTCAGTTTAGAATTTAGTTTTTGCTTTCAGATTGGATACGATTCGTTTCGAAATGGAATGCCCTAAAATCTTGTTTGTCAATAATTATTTGAAATTTGTTTTAGAATTTTGAATTAAGAAATTTTGATTTAACACATTTGCCAAATGTTTTCATTATTTATCAATTTGGGGGTATAATACGCGGCATCATTCCTGATTATTGGACTGCTGAACCAGCGTCGCCATGTCCCAGTTCAGGTGATCGGACCAAGTAGATGGTTGTCTGGCAATTTGGGCAAGTTGTGCACATTTCAGCATCCGGTGGGGGAGCACCACCATTAACATTAGCACCATTGCCACAACTAGCACCAGAAGCTGCAGCATTTTGATTAGGATTGGCAGCTCCGCCGCCAATTGGAGGCTGCGCAGGCTGTGAAAAAAATTGCCGATTAACAAAATTTTTATTATTGATAAAACCAATGAAAAAATTTTGTTATATTTACGTAGCCCTGTTGTTGCTGTTGCTGTGATGATTGAGATTGACCCATTTGCTGTTGTTGGGCATAAATAGCCTCTTGCTGTTGTTGTTGCTGCTGCTGCTGTTGTTGTTGTATTTGCTGTTGTTGTTGTTGTTGCAACTGTTGTTGTTGCTGCAGTTGCTGCTGCTCAAAGGCAGCCTGATGTTGAAGATGTACATGAGCACGTCCAGAAGGTGCCGGTTCCAGGCGTGTTGGTTGCCCGGCAGCTGGCGGCTGTACATATTGTTGTTGTAATTGTTGCTGTGAGGGTACAGCAGCGACTGGTGGAGCTTGTTGTTGTTGTTGCTGCTGTAATAGTTGTTGCTGCTGCATGGATGTCTGTTCCTGGCCACCAGCCATGCGAATAGGTGCCACAGATGCTGGTCCGCCTGCACCATTTCCGTTAGCTCCAGACCCTGATTGAGACATTGTGGCATTTGACATTCCGATCTCTAAGCCAGAATGGCGTACACGTGACGGACGTGCAAATGCATTATTCGATAGGAAAGCTTCATCCACATCCTGCAAGCCCGAGCGACGCTCAAAGGGATCCTGGCGATAATTGCTGCCACGACTCAAGGCATCTAACGGACTCTTGCGTGGCTAAGAGTGTTAAGTGAGGAGAAGGAGTGTGTGTAAATGGTGTTGGTTGTAGGACACAAATCAAATCAATTGGCAATGTTTCAGCTAGTGTCTCATATTCTTACATTTTCGGCATCTTTTTTGGCCTGACTGGGAGTTAAACTGACCTCGCTCCCATATTTATGGCCAACGTTTGTTGTCGCCGGTTGGACGTGGCGTGACTGGTGCTGGGGAAACCAAAATGGAATGAAATGACGGCGGCTCCTTCTCACACTCTCATCATCCTTCACCCAATTGAGAGTGTGTATGTTGTTTATTTGACCAACTTACCGCCACACTGGTCTTTGATACATTAGCATTTTGGCGTGCGGCTCCACGTCTTGGATCCATCATCAAAATTATAACACCGAATAACGACTAATTCACACGAAAAACTTTTGCACAAATCGCGACGAGGACGACGAGAAACGACGAAATTAAAGTAGGTACACTTGGGATGTATATATATATTTATTTATATATATATACTTATTACTCTTCCTTTTTGTTTATATATTTTTTTTATGTAAATCGTTTGAAGCAGAAAAAAAAACTACTTTTATTTATTTGTTTGGTGAGATGGGGAAAGCAAAAACGTTGTGAATTGTTTCGAGGAAAAAATAGAACTGAACTTTCGTATACCAAATGCTAGTAGTATGATAAAAATTGGAATATTTCCTAAAGGAAAGGCACACTTGGATCAGAATATGGATGAAATCAAGGCTTACTCTGATATCGATAATTTTTTTTAAATTTGTTAGATAGTTCTAATTTGTGTTTTTCTTATGGATTATTATTTATGTATATTTTAGATTATAACTTAGTACCTCCCCCATACTGCATGTGGGTCGTGGAGCACCATAGCGTCCAGATGGTGAGATCTGTGTTATTTGCTGTAGCAAAACATTCGATGATGTCTGTTGTTGCTGTGATCCACGTCTTTTGTTAGCCTCATCGCCCAGATAAGTGGCACCAAAGAGTTGGGTGTTAGGACTTGGATGGTTCAATGTGATGTTGTTGTTACATATATATGTATGTATATATAATTCAGTTAGTTAAATGGCATAATACATGTGAATAAGAGAGAAAGAGAGAATTATCAATTAGTTAGCCACATTAAAAGCAGCAAGCCACCAAATTATTAGTAAGCGCATTTAAATCTAACACTTAAGTTATCCTGTATTATATAATATTCTATATATTGTATAAATATATATAAGTATTGATATAGGCAAACAATCTAAATGAAAGACAAACGGTACTGGCATATATACATTATGCTATAGCTAAATGTGTCCAAAAGCTATTATTTTCTTTTTATTTTTATTTAATTTATTAATTAACTTATAACTATGTTTAATACGACGGCACTCCAAGACTCACTAAATATGTATGTAAGTTTGCCTTACTAAAATCTACCAATAACTTTGTCCTTTGCTAGCCACAGAATATTGTTTAGCTAATTATAGTATCACTTTTCCTCCTATAGCTATATCACCATATGTAATTAGTAGTCACATTTAGATATACAAAGCAGCAGTTGAACTAACTTAATCTATGGCCTTAAATGCTTTCTATTCCATTGCATTCTTAACAGGCTTTCATTTTCCTTCATTCGTTATCCTTTCATCAGGAATAGACACTATTTGCTAGAGATATGCAAATTGCTAACAAAGAAGGGGAAATGTAATGTTTCCTGATACTAACCTGTTTGTTATGTGCAGGCCATTTCCATGTCCATTGGACGTGGAATTGGGTGACGCACTATCGCAATCGTTAAAGAATCCCTCATATAAAACAAAATTATTCGCCTGAGGTATTGTACGCTGCAGTCCATAGTGTTTACTTAAGAATGCCAACAGTTTCTCAGATGGGCGATCCACTGAACATTTTAATGGGATCCAATGCTCCTCCTTAAGCATTGTTTCAAAAAGACGTTTGCCTAGACCCGAACGTTGACGCGATTCATGGACATAGAAATCTAAAATCGATGGAGACTGCTCCACTTTACGTGTCTGACCGGTCTCATCGAATAAATAGAGATCCTTAGTGCCGACTTTAAGAAGGCCAATAACAGCACCGCTAAAAGGAAAAAAAAATAGATAATCCAATCGTATATATGTATGTATGTACTCTTATGTATTTGTGTATATAACGGATTAGAGTTTCTTAACTTACTTGTGTCCCGCATTGCTATCTGCCAGCAGATAGACAGTTTGATTCTCAGACATTCTGAGACGCTGGGCTGTTGTCACTGGCTTGCTTAATCCCTGCGAAGTGGCCGATAATTGACCCAATCTATCAATTATTTCCGACATCTTTGAGGTGGCATCTCTGCAGGAGTGGCATGAGTGTTGGAAAATGTAACCGGTGGTTAAATTTGTTGGACAATTTCCCCCAAATATGGTCCCGCATACAATTTCAATACTCACAAACACTGACGCCGATCGCCGCGAAAGGTGTGCGGCAACAGATTGGATGTCACTTTAATAATTGGCTGAGGAAACAGCGGTTTAATGTCGAAACGGAAATCCACCATTCTTCTTTCTCTTCTGGTGATTGGCCTGACCTATTTGGTAGTATCTACAGAATGAGTACAGCCGCTTCTATGTCTGTAATTTTAGAAAATAAGCGAATCGCAAATTTAAATTTAATGGAGCGTTACATAGGCGTGCTCTCTGGCTCAAACAGTATTTAGTTTGATTATCAGTTTCGAATTTTGTATCAATTATTATTTAGTTTTCTTTATTTCTTGTTCTTTCTATTTTATTTTAGGGTGTGGAGCAATCGGAATCCAACTGCGTGTGTGAAAATAATCGCAATTGCAACTAATCACTCTCTTGGAATTATTCAGCAGCCATCGACGCCTTTAGACACGTGTAGGGAGTGGCAAATAACAATAAGATGGAGTAATCGTAATACATATGTATATGAAAGGAAAAGCTCTAAGTTAAATAATACGTAATATTCTGTAAATTTTGAATTGTTTACTTATCGAATAATACGTTTAATTACAACAAATTTAGAAAAACGAAACAGAAAAACGTATAAACAAATATTAATCAAAACAGTACATTCTAATTATGAAATTAGGGTTCTGACTTAAAAACCATATGTTTTTCTTGAAAACTTTCGATTCGTAACTGTAGTTGAAGATTTATATTTGATTAAAAAAATAAATATGTAGTTTCTCATACCTTCACCTACAATTTGACCCATTTTTAATTTTGTTTCACTTGGATGTTTATTTTTCTGTCATATGAGCAAAATCATCATCAGAAGATGGAATAAGTTTTGTGTGTGTGTGTGTGTGTGTGATATGTCATAATGTATGAACAAATGTGTGCCATAGTTGTTTCAAGTGTCATTAAACTTGTGGGCCAGGATAAATGTGGTAACTAACTCTTTTGCTCATGTTCTTGTTGTTATTGTTGATTTTGGCGAGTGCAACGAACTGGCTGACGATGTCAGAACGATAACGCTCGCTTTTGTAATTACATTTGAAAAAGGGGCAGGTAGGCAGTTAGTTAGTTGCAGACTCGAGAATGGGGCCAAAAAAAAAAAGAGGCAAATCAACTTTTGCCATTGTTATTTGCCGCTGCTGAATATTTTCTATAGTTTTGTCAGCGTTAAAACTTAAACAAGCAACTCAAATGTCTAAATGCGAGGGGCAGAGCAAATGACGTGTATTGCATACCCTTAACTTCCGATATGACTTAAAGGGTATGCTAAGTTCATTAAAATTTATGAGATTTACATATATATTTTAATTAACATGACATAAAGTATGACGAGAATTTTTAGATATACATAATTGAAAACTGTTTACTATTATGAACTAAGTAAATTCTTGAGGTTTCATAACAAATGCATTTTTGTATATACATACATAAATAAATTATTGTTTTGTGGGGTATCTGGCAGTCGACGCAGTCGAATTGCTTATGTAGTTGTTTTTCCTTTTATTTTTTATTTTTTTTTTTGCTTGGGCCCCCAGCAGAGGGGAATTGCCTTGCTATTGTTGTTATTGTGTTTATTTGCCCAGTGCATAAAGCATTGACGTTGCTATACATCCATCTCTGTTCCACCACAAAGCGCAGCTTAAGCTCCATTTATAACTATGTATAACTGTTTATAAGCCAAAGAAGCAACGAGACCAGCAAAAACAAAAACAAAGACAATGTTTCGTTCCTGTTGTCCCCACCCGGCAAATGTGTCAAGTGAGAATAAAGGGGACACCCAGAGAATGATGTATGAAGAGAAAATATTTTACTCTCTATCTTCCAGCCAGAAAGACAGAGATAGAAAGGAGGGAGAGAGAGTTATCAAAAATGGGAATTAAGAATCGCGTGCAGGTTGTAAAGCAATAACAGCAACAACACCTCTCACTCAATTTAACGGTTAATCAGCAGACAGCAACCGCTGCACTTGGCAACAGATAGCATTGAAATATGAGAGAAAAGTTAATAGTATTTATTAACAATTTTCAATTTGTTTGCTTGTTTTCGCAAAAACAACAACAACAACAAATCAATTGCAGACAAGTGAAAAATAGAATTTATTTTTATTTATTATGAATTATTTTCGCACAGACGAGACTTGGTGATGAAATTTACAATGGCAATTGCATGGCAATACAATCTCTGATGATGATCCGATCCCATCCGATTCAATCCCACTTGACACGATGACACACACTTTATAGTTTTGCGCCTATCAGCTGTTTTTCGGAATTTTCCTCAACGAACAAAAACACAAGCCCACAAAAAGTCAGCATTATGCAATTGCATTTTATGCATGGTAATATACTATCGACATAGATATAGTATATAGATTTCATACCTCACTAGATTTTGCAGTAGTGTACAAAATGAAAAATAGGCAATGGGGTAAACCCTAAATAAAAATCCGGATAAACCCAAAATGATATCGGTAGACCTATGAAGTTATGATAAAGAGTTAAACTATAAAAATGTTTCCGTAAAAAAATAATAAACTGTATCTTGTATTCCTTTCATACACACGTAGAAAAGTATTTGCTATTACTTAAAGTGTTCTCAACTGAAAACACTAGAACCAGGGACTTTTTCCAGAGAAAGAGTGATATGAGATGTACGTATGTATGTATGTATGTATGTTTATTTGTTTACCAACTATGCATTAAGTGTATAACAGATATTCAGTTGATTTAGCACAATTATTTCAATTATCATCATAAAACATAGGAAATCTTACTTGTCTTAGTAGATATCTAATCAAATTCGGAATAAGTGAGTTTCAAATTTCCATGATAAAACTATTTTTATGCAGTAAAATTTTGGCATTGGTAGCTACAAATATGAAAGAGCTATCATATCAAAATTGCATTGAAAAGTACTTAGAATGTTTCTTTTTAACATATGTATTCTGTTATAATAAAAAAGTGTTTTTGAGTATAATTAAACAATTGACGAATCGGTTTCAGAATGTTAACAATTTCCTGGTTTTTAAGGATCCATTGAACTGCCTCACTATATTTATTCTTGCCCCTAAATTAGCCTAGATGCTAATTACAATTGATTATCACATCATCAACACCTGTGACTTGACCAAAAGGGCATAAATAAATGTGTTATAAAATGTATTTTTGGACATGTTTGTGCTTGTTTGTACGTAGGTATATCTTAGATACAAATATACATAGGCATATAACCGAGCACTACGTGGACGTTGTGTTGTAGGTAAATTTATGCAGCAACAAGGTCAATCGATACTCAAGTTACCAAGGCAAGGGAAAAACTTAACGTCCAAACAACAACAGGCGCCTTTGCTGACAGGTGCTCGCGGTTGATTTCACCAACCTTTCTCCTTTTCCTCCTTTCTTTGTCAACCATATTGTTGCTCAAGGCAACGTACATACATATGTATGTATGTATGTGTATGTGCGTATGTATAATTAAAAATAAAACTAAACGACTGTTTACGACTTTGTTCAATTTGTAGAAGTAAGCTTTAAATATGCATGAGAACACGCACTGCAAAAATTGTTATTTTTATCAAAGTGCAACAACGATGGCAATGAAATACATTTTGCGGTCGGTTTACCCCCTCTCAATCACTCTAAACGTCTCTCTCTGTCGCTGTCTGTCCGTCTCTCTCCGATTATTGGTGTCTCTATGGCTGTGTGTTGTTTACCAGACCGATCACCACGAAACGAGCAATCAAAACAACTTGTTATTCCACAATAATAATAATACCAACAACAAGAAAAACACAATAATGAAAAACCGCAACAACAACAACAACAATCATTGCACATTTGCAATTGCACGCGCTGCACTTGCATTTTATCTAATTGAATTGAAAGAACGAGCGGTTTACGGAGAGCGATCAATATACATGCTAGGATTCTAACATTTCGCCACATAATTTTCGCATAGAATTTCATCAGATGATAATTAAATTGTTCATCTTATTGCATAAGTTTTAATCTAGATTCTGTGTGATTTTTTTGTGTTTGTGTGTGTATGGTTATTTTCCATCATCCAGTGATTAATGGTGAAAAGAAAGTAGGTATTTGAAACGATCAGTCCGGCAGACACTCGAATGCGCTGCGTAATGGATGGGACTTAAAGATAAGACCTCTGGGGTATTCGGTCGAGGTGGTGCATACAAAAAACAAAACACTCGCCTCAGCCCAAATATAAATATGCGGTTTATTTCGCTTTTGGCAATTACTTAAGGTCTTCCGGTGGCGATCCTCTTTACTTTAATCAGTTGGTTTTTTATTTTAAATGGGGTGTGCTAAAATTGATAAGGAAAGCGTCTAATCATTAAAGTCTGTGGTCAATTAACCAGTTCGAGCTGGTTCCTGGCACTAAAACACTTGACTTCGGCAACATTAATGACAGTTTATTTTGTTCTTTTTTTTTTTTTTTTTTGTTTATGTTTTATGATAAGCAGACATTGCCATCCCGTTTACACTCGCATGAAAGCAGCACGTGAACGCGACCGAGGGCAAAGATCCATTTTCATTCACAAAGGAAGTTTAAACTTGAAAGGAAAGAAATGAAGTGTCGTAGTGTTGTGGGGGAGGGTGGGAAGATCTAAATAAAAGCAGGTGAATTATCAGTCAACGGTAAAGGATCAATGTGTTTCATCAGTTAACATGCAATTAATGGTAATGTAACGGTCAGCCAATGAGGCGCGACACACGATCATTGCTATCGTACGATCGGCGCACTGTTATTGAGAGAGTGAGAGCCGCTGCCCGCAGCAGCAACGTAATGGATTTAGTAGCTGTAGCTATAGCTGTATCTGCTTTGTTTGTTTGTGTGCGATACTGAGCGAGTTTTCTTATAAGGGCGATCGACGAGCGTCAAGTCAGTTGTAAAAAGTCAGTCAACGCGACCATATCGTGTGTGTGTATCAGGCAGACCAGCACTGAACTCAATATAGTACAATAGCTAATACAAAATACTAGCGTAGCGTATATAATACATATGTTTGTATATACATACTTAAGACTAATAAAAACAAAGAACAGCTGACAGCGCGAAGCGCGTGTGCGAAAAGGAAAAAGTCTAAATCAACGCATACCTAAACAGATACACAAAATCCCAAAAAAAACAACAAAAATTCTGCGCGTCGACAGCGGAAAATTTTGGACAGCAAAACGAAGCTCTCTCGCTTTTATATACATATACCGACATCAGTTTAACGTCACCACAACGTGGTTTTCCTTGCCGTTCTCCAATATAATCATCAAGATGAGTAGCTCAGTACTTAGCATGGCTCGTCCACCGGTGACAAGTGTCCTAGCCACTAAACAATTGAATTGTAACGGCAATGGTTCGATTCCATTACCGGTGGCTGCCAATCCATCAGCCGCCTCGGCTGCCACACCACCCAAGCAACCCCAATTGGCTGCCAAAATCATTCAGCAAACTCAAATTGTTTGCTTCGATGTTGACTCCACTGTCATTTGCGAAGAAGGTATCGATGAGCTGGCGGATTATTGTGGCAAGGGTAGCGAAGTGGCACGTGTAACCAAAGAGGCCATGGGCGGCACTATGACCTTTCAAGATGCACTGAAGATACGTCTGAATATCATCCAGCCGACACAGAAGCAGGTTATGGATTTTATACGTGAACGCCCGAGTACTTTAACCCAAAATGTGAAACGTTTTGTGGCCCAATTAAAGGCAGATGGCAAGCAGGTTTATCTCATATCCGGCGGTTTTGATTGCCTGATTGCACCGGTGGCGGCCGAACTTGGCATACCGCTCACTCAACTGTATGCCAATAAAATGTTATTCGACTATCAGGGAAAATATGATAGTTTTGATATCAATCAGCCGACATCTCGCTCCGGCGGCAAAGCGGAGGCCATTAACCAGATTAGGCAGCAACATAACGCTGACGCACTGATTACAATGATTGGTGATGGTGCTACCGATTTGGAGGCTGTACCGCCAGCAGACCATTTTATTGGATTTGGTGGCAATGTTGTCAGGCCTGAGGTCTATAGACGGGCTCAGTATTACGTAACGGACTTTGAGCAGCTGATTGGAGGCGGCGGCGCCCAGTAAATTGAAACTTTGGCGTAGGCGGCGACAAGAAATAGCAGCGCTGCATCAAGTATTGGAAATCGACGTGTTATAGCTTATATAGTATAAATAAAAGTGTTTGTCTCTCATGTATGTACATATGTACATATGTGTACAGATTATATGTATGTATGTATATTAGTTCATAGTCAATTGCTAAAACAATAAAAAGCGATAGTAAAATTACATATAAACCTAGCCATATTCTGTTAAGTGTCAGCTGTTTAACAGCGATCTGTTAATGGTGCGGGTCGGTACGGGGTAAGAGAACTAAACAAACAAAACAAAACGGTTAAAATGTAAAAGCTCAAGTCTAACGGTTCGTTATTTTGACTTTTCTTACTAATTCGATAGCCTGGAAAAATTATCATCGAATTTATAACAAATTATTATCCTTTTGTTTTGTTTTTTTTTGTGTTGTTTTGTGTTTCTTCTCTATTGGAAATCGTAGAAAAGTTGTATTCCTTTCATTTATATTCGGTAAGATTTTGATTGTGTCTCTATAGATATCAACTACCATTTAAAGGATAACATCTTAACCCACATTTGAATCCAGTTTTATCGTACTTAAAAAATTTCAACAGCTCAATTAAAACTACGCAATTATCATTATCTTGTAACATGCTATCTAGCAGCTCAACGACTTAAGTATTTAACATCTTGTTTACTGGAAGCTACATTTATATACAAGTATTTCTTATGTATATATGTATGTATCACTGGGCTAAAAGACTACCCCTTTGAAGAGCTTTCTGTGGCTGTCCATTTGTATTGGAGAAATGATTCATATGAAAAAGATTGGTAATGGGTGAGTGATTTAGCTCCTATTAAAACATTATTTAGTAATACCTGATCATGGAAAAACTTCTTCAATACTTAAAGGTTTTCTCCCATTACTCTCACAGTTAAGTTATTTTAGTAACAAGCAATTCAACTCCATTCATTTAATGACACACGATCACTGCCACCTCTTTTCTGTAGACAAAAGTTGGCCAAAAAATTTGGTCCGGAGGTTAAAGTACTTACAGCATAAACAAAGAAAAAAAAAGTACTTTCTAAACGGCAATTAAAAACTAACGAGTTGCTAAATTACACGCCCGCCCAGACGGACACCAGAACAGAGTCAAAGCAATTAAGAATTGTTTTAAACAACATTTGGTGTTAGGCAGAGTTGTTAACAATAACAACAAAGCAACAGAGCCAAACCAAACAAGGTTAATATGTGGTCGCCCACTACCATTTGATACGATGAATGGTTGATTCGTGAGGTGAATAAATTGAGGGTCAACGTCATTGCGTTTAATTGGCGGCGGCGATAATAGAAAATGCTTTAAAGCTCTGGACTAAAACCATATTAGGGACAGAAAGCAAACAGCAGCGGTTTCATTTTATATATATATATATTTTAAAGATTTTCAACACACAGAGGCGTAAATTAAGGCCAGAAACGAGCATGCAGTTGGGGCAGAACGAAAACGCTACTAACGGAAGTAAGACACAGACCGCACGAGAAACAACACAGCAACTGGGAACGGAGACGGAGATGAGAGAAATGGTATGAGATGAGATCACCAAGCCAAGCATAAAATATATACACGATAGTTATATATGTACATATATGTGATAAATATGTTCATGGGTTTGTTGTGCATCTTTGTGGCACCTCTGTGACGCATGCAAATCATTAAAAGACGCACGAACCAACTTTCTGGACACACTGACTCACCTCAATCACACACGCACAACCAACAACATCGCTATGTAACGTCAATAATGTGAATATTTACTACTACTACAATAATAAGGTATGATTTCTACCAAACTGCTTGAACGACGTAATAACCAAATGGTTTTTATGTTGCTGCTGCTTCACTGGAGCCGAGACACAGCATAAAACGAAAGCTAGCCACCATAGTTCATAATAATAATTTCAAATATACATATACCATATTTTTCATTTTGCTTTGGGCTTGGCAAAAAAAAAAAAAAAAAAAAAAAGAAAAGGTAATACACAAAAGCTGAAGATACAATATCTGATTTTGTCTCAGGAGTTAGATGCGGATGCGTGTGAGCGTTCCAGTTTGCAGTTGCAGCTGCAGCGCTGCGCCCTAGCACTCACACACACACCCAAATGCGGGGGTAAACTAAACGAAGGTTTTTTGAATTAAAATCAAACTGTATTTATTGTTTAACGAAAAAAAAAACACTGTCTTATTTCAACACATTTGTTGATTTAATAATTATGTGGCTTACGTTTCGCTTTGCTCTGCTCGAGCAATTTGTTTAGAGTTTCGGTTTCCGTTTCGGCTTTAAAAACTGTAACTGTAACTGTAGATGTGTATCTGTGTATGTATACGCGTGCCGTGCCGCTGTTATGCGAATTATAGTTACGACAAAATAAAACCAACACCGACTCAACGTTGTTGACGCCACGAAATCTAGATATAAACTGAATTTAAGCAGCGCCAAGCCCCAAGCAGAGATTTTTTTCTGTTTTTTGGGGGTTGCGCAGAGCAGAATTAAGCCCAAACTTGAGACAAGCAACAGCTGTTTGTTGTTAATCGGCCATAATAGTAATCGATATTGTGTTAGATATTATAGAGACGGACTATCGCTCAATCTGAAGCCGGTTACTGAGTTGGCAGTTTAATGATATACATTGAATTGTTGAATTGTTTATTACATTTAGGATGCTTCCATCTAAGTGTAAAATATGATTCATGACTGTGCTTACGTCTTAGTCTGTATCTCCAGTATTACCATCGATACTATCGATAATGCCACCTCTGATTGTTATAAAGCGATGGCATACTGGCTCTTATTATAAACTAGTGTTTTTCAAGCGCGATAAAAATAACAATTTTTTATTAGAATGAATTATAAATATTATAATTGACGCACTATGGACTGACACTTCTAAAAAATTCACGGAATAATATTACTAGTTAATTTCTTTTACAATAGCTATTGTGCGTGTTGTTCGTTGTAGCCGGTTGCAAGATTAGTTTGCCATCTCTAACGTTAGTTTCACATGGGCCCGCTGGCTTTTGTTTACAATCTGCAAAAGTTATTAATTTACTGTAAATTTGGAAAAGAACACACAAAAGAACGATGGCAAGGCGGGTTTTAGTCATCGACAATGGCTCCTACGAGTGTCGTGTGGGATGGCATAACAACAAGGAGCCGGAATTACGTTTCCGCAATGTCTTGACAAAACCGCGCAAAGACCGCAAGAAGGAGAAGAGCGGCAATGGTGGAAATGGAAATGGTGACCCCAGTGCTAATGCAATTCCAACTGATGCCTCTTCCATCTTATCACAGGAAGGGCCTGCTGAAATCCAAGTAGGTAACGATATAATCAACATCGAGGCAGTTCGTGCTCATCTGAAATCGCCATTTGAGCGCAATGTAATCACAAATTGGAATCACCAAGAGCAGATTTTCGATTATGTCTTTACCAAAATGGGCTTTGAGGGTGCCTCTAGCATTGATCATCCCATTGTGCTAACGGAGGCCTTAGCCAATCCCACCTTTTGCCGTCAGCAGATGAGCGAACTACTCTTCGAATGTTATGGAGTGCCAGGCGTCTCCTACGGCATAGATGCACTTTACAGTTGGGAACACTATCAACGCCAGAAACAAAAGCGTATTGGCGATGCACTCATTATAAGCTTTGGCTATAGCACCACGCATGTAATTCCCGTTTTGGACGGAAAATTGCAGTTGGAGCACGTGCGTCGTTTAAATGTAGGTGGCTATCACATCATCACATATCTTTTCCGGTTAATGCAAATGAAATATCCCGTCCATCTAAATGCCATCACCATTAGTCGCATGGAAAAACTGGTCCACGACCATTGTCACGTGGCCACTGATTATCCCGCAGAGCTCCTTAAATGGTCTCAAATGGAGTTCTACGACGAACATATAATGAAAATTCAGTTGCCCTATAATCCCGTCACCGCCACCAATGCCTTACTAACAGCTGAACAGAAGCAGGAGAAACGCCGCGAGTTGGCAATGCGCCTGTTGGAGATCAAGAATCGTCGCGAGAGCGAAAAGCTGCTGGAGGATGAGCAACAATTGCAACATTTCACCAAACTTCGGGAGCTTTATGAGCAGCATAAACTGCAAAAATTTGAGCGTGCTTTGGAACAGCAGCAGATCAAAAGTTTACTAGAGCTTGATGATCTTATTCATACCATTCGAAGTCGCATTTATCGGATCAAGAATCGCCCTCCAGCCGCTCCGCG
Source organism: Drosophila emarginata (assembly GCA_037075365.1). Classification (NCBI taxonomy): domain Eukaryota; kingdom Metazoa; phylum Arthropoda; class Insecta; order Diptera; family Drosophilidae; genus Drosophila; species Drosophila emarginata. The sequence goes on from JBAMCD010000296.1 coordinate 3,823,765, forward strand.
ATCGAGTAAGCAGGACAAGATTGCCAAACCACCGGAAGGTGTGTCCCAGGCGGATTGGCTAAAGGAATTACTGCTCAAGCGAAAGAAATTGATACAGCGTAAACAGGCACGCCAGCAGCAGCGTATGGAACAGGCCAAACGTCATACACATGCTGCTCAAGAACGAATGAGGATTATCTCGTCTTTAGCTCGGCACGAAAAACGTCGCAAGCAGCCAAATGGTGGAGAGGAGGACGATGGATTCGGCATGGATGACAACGATTGGGATGTTTACAAGCGAATTAATCGATACAACGATGATTCCGACTCAGATGCGGATACCGAACAGCTTTTGGAGTACGAGAAAATCTTAAGTCACTACGATCCCAACTTCGATGAATCCCAACCTGATGGTCAGAAGTCTCAGCAGAGTGCTGCCGAGAATTATCAGTTGCACTTTGGGATAGAAAACATTCGGGTGACCGAGATTCTATTTCAGCCCAGCATGATTGGTTGCTCTGAGGCTGGTTTAGCCGAACTGATAGACTTCGTTCTAAAGCTTTTTCCGGCCGATAAGCAGCAACGCTTGGTACAGCATGTCTATTTAACAGGCGGTTGTGCTCAGTTCCGTGGACTTAAGGAGCGTCTGGCCAAGGAGCTGCTGGCGATACGTCCCTTTCAGTCCCGTTTCTCTATATACGAGTCGCCAGAGCCAACTCTTAGCTCTTGGCTGGGAGCCTGTCTTCAAGCGCGTGATTCAAGTTTTGCGCGATCTCTGACAACCCGTAAGATGTACCAGGAATACGGCAGTAACTACTTTCAAACTCATAGATCTAGTAATCCCTTTTATCCTACATCAAAAGAATAAATGTTCTGTATTGAGAAAACTGAAATTGTCAGTCGTTTACTTGTCTCTATAATGTATTGTGCGAATAATTATTTATTGATTTAAAAGTCAGCGGGTTGATCTATTATCGATAGCTCCATTTATGTTATCGATAAGACAGTCAGCTGTTGGAGCTCACTGGCGCCACGGCTCATTGCCAAAGCAATTTGCAAAACAGGCGAAGCTTATCAGTGTTGAAAAATGCAAAGCTGTAATTGGCTAATGCAGCCAACAAACAGTCGCTTGTTGCAAGTAAATAACATAAATAATTAAGAAAAACGGTGTTAATGTGAAGTGCAAAGCAAGTGCAACTGCTAATAAAAACTAATTCCATTTAACTAGTTAAATAAACCTTTGAAAAGTCTGCCAAAGAACAAGTGCACAAACAAAAGTGGTTGATCGTGTTGTGGGAGAAGGGTGGAATGGCAAAAGCAAAAATGCCAATGCAGGAAGAGAGAGAGAGAAATAACGTGTCAAGTGTACTCTCTTCTGTTATCAATTAATTTTACGCGGCAATTGTTATTGTTCTCCAGACTTAATAATTCTATTGAAAACATAATATTGACCACCTTTATTACCTGAAAGAAGTGAAAAACGAGAGTGAACAGAGTAATAGCGACAGAAATAGTTTATTAATAGCAAGAAAAGCGCAACTGAAGGCCACCTGTCGAGTGTGCACAGTGCACAATGTTTATTCAGGCGTGAATATGTTTAAACATTTCTGATGGCTAATTAAAATTGGTTGCGTATGTGTGGAAGCGCGTATGTGTGTGAGCGTTGGAAATTATCAATGAGTTAATTAACTTCTGTTGGAGTTTCTGACCAAAATCAATGCTGACTAAGAGAGGCAAAGAATGTAACAGAGAGAGAGAGAGAGAGACCACTAAGTTGCGCCGTCAAAACAGAGTTACCAACATGTTAAACGTTTTTTTTTGACTTGAATTGCATTGCAAATAGGAGAACAAATAAAAATAATTTTCGTTTAATACTTAAATAGAAATATATGTTTGTCGTTTAATATTTCAATCAAAATAAACTATTCGTAAAGTATAAAAAAAATAGGAAATACAAAAATATAGAATGCTTTGTAATAACTGACAAATTGTTGTGGCATGACAACCCTTAGTAGAACTTACAAAGGCAACTCCCCTCATTTGCAGCGCGCAGCTGTTTTAACTTGGCTCTCTTGCCCGCTCTTTTTCTCTGTCTTATTGGTTGGCTCTCTCATTGTTGTCACGTCACTTTTGGCCAAAACACACACAGACACGTTGGCTCTGGTCGACGACGCTGACGCCGTTTCATTTCTGTCAGTCTCTTTCAACGTTATTCCGAAGTGAGTAAGCGTTTGGGTCTGTCTGTGTCTGTTGCGGCTAACAAATGCGCGCGTGCTAAGAATTGTGAAAAGAAAAGTGGTAAATAAGGAATTGAAACAAAAGATAAAGATAAAGTTCATTATCAGATGCAACAAGAATCCAGAAATACAGAAAGAGAGAAAGAAAAATGACGTGAAAAGGTCCAAGCGCAGCGGACACTGCCCTTGAAAGTTTGCATGTGTATGTAAGTGAGTCTTCATGTGTCTTTATGTGATGGCCATGTGTGTCTGTGTCTGTGCGAATGTGTGAACCGTTTCCAAAAATTCTTCAATGTAAAAATAAAATTCGATTAAGTTTTAAAGAGCAGCAGCGGCTAGAACAAGCATATTCAACAACAACAAAGACAACCTTGAAAAGGCAAATCTGCTTAGCTGATGGCGGCTGCTTTTGCCGATTCCAAATTGCTTTTTGGCTATTTTTATGTGAAATGCTTGAATAGTTTTCCGTGTGTGTTGTCCGTGCGTCCAATAAGAAAAAAAAAAACAATGTCCAAGAACAATGGGAATTCCATTATTATTGTATTCGTGCCTGTGAAGTGAAGTGCTTGTAGATATCACTTTACTGCTTACTTATTTCTCATAGAACACATAACAAAATTAATAGGCGAACTTATTAATAGGGTTTTTCAATTGAAGTAACGGTATCATGATTTTTGTCCTGACAACCTTTTCTGATTGGAGCAACGTTTTGCATTCTTATTGAAAATACGACCCATTTTATATCACTTAATTAGCATATAACTGTTAATTTCATCTTTGGAAATTGTTTCGAGTTCCATATGCGAAAAATCGCGATTGATTTATAATAGGAATTTGAATCAAAAGAATGCTATCTAACTGTATTGTTACGGTTCCAGTTTTTAATTGGAGTTTCTTTTATCATTGTAATAATTTTCTCTTCGTAATGCTCTAAATAGGACTAAAAGATTGGCCATGATAATATTTTATACATAAATTGAATAACATTTAATGTTTAAAAAATATTTGTTATTGTGTGTGGGTGTGTGAAGGTGTGCTAGTGTGTGTGTGTGTTTACAGACATTTTTCATACAATTTGCACATTTTTCTTTCATAAACAGGCAACAAAAGCAACGTTCAGGAATCCGCCCCAAAGGAAAACGAACGCAACTCACGCACAAAACGCAGCAGCAGCAGCAGCAGCAGTGTTGTAGCACAGCATTAGCAATGTGCAAATCGTAGTAGAAATAGTAGTAGGCAAATAGGCAGAACGAAATAATGTTGTAGAGAAAATGAGGCGCTAATTAATTAACTAATTAAAAAAGTGAAAAGCGGCTGCGAAAAATAGGTGAAAATACACACACACAAATATATATATATATATATGTATAACGAAACAGAGCAGCAACAACAACAATAAGGCTAATAACAAAACTCTTAAAATGACATCATACGCAAATGAGACAACAGCAGGAACAACAACAACAACAGCAACAACAACAGGAAATGCCACAGCAGAGGCCACAGCTGTAGATGGTGGTGCAGCCATTGGAGCAGGTGGTGCAGGTGGTGCAGGTGGTGTCGCATTGGTGGGTGGAGACTCTACTGCAATTGAATCATCCTCCAAAGTCATGGCCAAACAATTGGCAACCAGTTACCATAATGACGATGACAATAGCTCCTCCGATGGCCGCGAGAAAACCGATCTTACACCCGAGAATATTAAAAAGATAGCCGAAATGATGGGTGAAGGACAAGAAAGAGGCGAAGCAGGTGATGAAACGAATGCTGTACATAATGTACATGCTGTTTCGCCCATCTCATTGTCACCACGTCATAACCATCGCATACATAATGCCAATTTTGTGGGCTTGGGAGCTGCTATTGATGAGTCAAATGCCAAGTTTTGTCTTGGCAAGCCACCGCCATTACCGGCTGAAAAAGGTGAGTGACAAAATCAACAGCAACAACAATAGCGGCTAATTTGAATCTTCTCTTTAGCGTTTTTGTTGCCTTTTCTTGTAGTTTTTTAATTTGAATTTTTAATGAAGTAATCTTTTTGCGAGTTAATTTTTTTGGTTTTGGCCACGGCTCTTAGCGCAAATATTTATTGCAATAGTCATAGCCATAAAAGCTAGCACAGTGGGTCAAGATTTATGTATTACAAAATTAATCGCTGAAGGCAATTTCGTTGAACATTGCCCATTGAGTCAAATTTAAAGAACATAAAAGAAAAATAAATACCAAAAAAGTAGACAACTTTTTTCATAAATTATGACATAAAATGGATTCTGCGAAACATTTTCGATTTGTAGGAAAAAATACTTGGTGGGAGTATTTCAGAAAAGTGGAAATAAATAACAAATAGATTTTAAAGGTTTGAAACTGGCAATGTATCTGTAATTCCTAAAACATAAGACTTAAACTATATATATATATGTATATATATAAGTATATATGTATATATGTTTGCTCTCTAAGAAACCGAAATGTTGATTGACGGAGATTTCGCTTTGAAGAGCATTCATCTGTTTTTTGAAGGCAAAAACGGGTACTTGATAAATATGAAATGATAATAACCTTATGCAGATTGCTTGAATGTCGATCACCAAAAAAAAAAAAAAAGATAAATATTTTTCAAATATTTACATTTTAAGTAATTGAAAGATTTGTATATAATTGCCGTCGATCCATTTGCTGTTTGCCTTCACTTAAAGCAACGAACGAAACCAGCGAGGGGCAACGAGACAACGCGGTCCCCTTCCCATACATATGTACATACATATATACATACATATTTATCGATCTCTCAACGAGTTTTGCTGCTGAGTCACCGTTATCGGGATCGGGTGTACAAATTGCGTGCATGGTATGAGAATGTGAGATAATAATAATATGACTGGGACTGGGGGTGACCGTGTTAGCTTGAAATTGTTAGGTAAGATTTTGGCAAGCGCAAAAAAAAAAAAGAAAAGGCAGAAAAAAAAAGTTTACATATATGTATGTACATTAAAAACAACAAAAACTCAACTGATAGGAATAAAAATAGCAACTACAATACAAATCAAAGTACATGCTCAGCTTAAGTGTCGCGATTCGAACCAATTCGATTTGTTTCGTGTCCGAGTTAAGTGCGTGTGAGCCAACTTTTGTGATTACATAGTAAAGATTCCATAATGAGGCGTGAAATGTCTACATACATATATACATACATATGTATGTACATACTTATGTATATGTATATCTATTCATATATATACATACATGCATATATATACATATATATTTAATTTCTTTTGTAAGAATTTTAAAAATGCCATCAAATCAATTTCAAATGTCAAAAACATAATTATTCATCATATATTATGGGAAAAATTTCGGAACTTGAAATCTAAAAATTTATATCCACAATGTACATACATACATATGTATGTGTGTATGAATTATTTTTAGTTGTTTTTTAATTAAAGATTACAAGTCAATGATATATGTTTATAGATATATACATACATATGTATATATGGTATACAAGTCGATGACCTCAATCAGATGGATGACAAATGAACCAACACACATTGATGACCAGTGACCGACCACCATCAAACGTGGTCGTCACAAAGCTTTCTCCATCCATTGTCACCGTGTGTGTGTTTCAAGCAAAGAAAATATATTTAAATATAATAATATATATTTGCATGTGAGAAGCGCAAAACAATATGAGAAACAAAAAAAATTCCCATATTCAATTAGAAATGACAAATTTTAAATACCCTGTAAATTATACAATGAGAAAGTTATCCAAAGATGTTTAAGAAAAATCATAAAAGTGTCAAAGTACTCCATTTCACTTGTCTAGAAGTTTCAATATCCCAGCTTTATACTATATACGATCTTATAAATGTGGTTTTTTTTTTAAGAGTGGAAAGCTGTCTTTAATATTTTGTTATTTTAAAACGTGATTTACTATTAAATGAAATCATTTTTAAGTGCTTTCACCCATGTTTGTTAATGATCACCTTTAACGCACGTATTTGTTGTTGATTCTAAAGTAAATAATCAAACAGATTACAGATTGTGTCTCAATGTTCTCACACCAAAATTTGACCAAGTTGTGAATCATTTTTAATGTGTTTATGGCCTTGAAAATATGTAAACCAAACGTATAGCACGTACATGATTTTGTTTTAAGTAGCAGTTATTACACGAATATTATGTCAAAATTTCACAACGATTTGTCGCTGATGCAAAGAGAACACTTAAGGAAGTAGTGAAAAGCTTTGCGTCACTCAAAAACCAAAGCGTTGCTTGCAAACCAAAAGGAAGGGCTTTTAACCTATGTACATACATATATAGTAGTTAAAATTAAAATAGTTCTATGTATAGATCGATAGATCAAATAAATCTGAAACATAAATTTTGTCTATTCCAATATACCCTTCAGTTACTTCTATATAAGCACTGAGTGAAGAACAAACGAAAAGCAAAAAAAAAAAAAAAATGTTGAAGCATATTTAACAAAATGTTTTACTTTTAAAACGAATTTGATGACTGAATGAATTTTGTTTTCTTTTTATTTTTTTTTTTGTCGCGTGACGTAAGACGGGAAACTAATTAGAAACCAATTGAAAGTTTCTTCAACACAAAAAAAAGGGGAAAAAAATAGAAAAAGTCAAAAATTGTTATAGATTTCCGTTACCAAATTTGCTTGCACTCACTCACATTTGGCCTACAGAAAATGGCGTTAAGCAATTTCCTAAAAGAAGCCTAAAGACCAACAAAAAATAAAAAAAAAACAGCAGGCGGGCGGTCAGTTAATACAATAATTTCCTCTGTTAGACTTTCCAAAAAACCAAACCAAAAAAAAAAAATAAAAAAAAAACCGTAATATTTTGCAAAAAGTAAAAGCTAAACAAAACACACAGACACACAAACAAAAAAATAATAATAATAAAAAGCGTTAACAAAAGACTTTAACGCTACTCAACAATTGCCAAACAATAATAATAATACCGAGTAGTAATACTGGAACAACAAATTCGATTTATGTACGAATATTGTGGCCGCAATTTTCAATTGCCATAGAAATGTTGTGAACCAAAGACATTTTGGCCATGCACAGTGGGTAATATAATTGGCCATTGTATGGCATATAAACACACATACACACACACATATATATATATATATATATATGTATATATATGGTCTCATATTGCGGATATTGTGCCGGCAAACACACAATTTCCTGCCAATTTGATGATCTCTACTAAATAAGCGCATAACTAACGTTCTCAATTTTCGAATACAAGAATTTGGACTACAAAATTTGCCAATTATGGTAACAACTGGGGGAAATGAAGAAATATCAAATATGTAGAAAAGATTTAAGAATTATTTTAAAAATGGCTTAGAACGAGCTTTTTTTTTTTAAATGAATGAAGTCAGAATTAAGTCTATCAAGACTAAAGATTGGAAGTAATGTTTGAAAGTGTTTATAATTTGGTAAATCTAGAATTTTAATTATTTAAATCATTTGCATATAAAAACTATATATCAAAAGGAATTTTAAAATCATTTGACAAACTCTCAATAAAACAAGAATTGGTTGGAATTCGAATAGTCAAATAAACTAGAATAAACTGAACGTTTTATTACAATCCGAATAATTTTCGAACTACATTTCTTTATAAATATTATTATAAGAGTTTAGTTGGTGATATTAAATCTATGTCTGTTTGTTCATATATAGTAGAAAGGGAGATCCTTTAATGAAATGTTTATATAGAAAGGATTCAAAATGTTCATATAAAAAGAATTTATAAAATTCAAAAAGCGTTTTTTAGGAAACAAATCAAAATTTTCCCTTCATGTAGTGGAAATAGAACATTAAGTAATTAGCAGAATAAGAAAGTAAAGTTTAATTGCTATTATATACTTTTATTGTTGCACATTTAATTTAAGGAATTTCAATTGTTATTGTAAGCTATTTCATTGACAACTTTCATTTAGTTGATTCAACTTGATTCAATTTAACATTTTCAAGAATTGCTGCCTCTTTTACCTCCTGCAAAAAATTAAAAACAAGTTTCTAATATGATTTTCATAATTATATACATATTTGCGTAATAAGTTCTAGAAGTTGCATATAGTTCAAGCTCTCAATATTAGTATGAACATTTATTACGAATGAATATTACATTTGTTTTCAATGAATCTAAAATTTATATTGCTTTGTATATCACAAGATTACACTTTGTTCATATAAGGGATTACATCATAGAAATTTTCGTCATGGAAAGAAAAAGAGAGGGAGATAATAAAGAAAGAATTGAAAGGAGGGATATATACATTCTTCTTTTTTTGTATTTTATATACATAGTATATACATATGTAGTTAATCATGAATTAAGTTTCCGGTATGATTTTCTATTGCCAAATAATTCAACTAATTGATGGTCTATCTATATACATAAATAAATGGCAGATGTATGTAGGTTATTGAGCTGGAATTGATATGCGTTCGTTCGTCTTTGAAATGTTTTTTTTTTCTTTTTTTATTTTTTTAATGACAATCCGTAATAATGCGGAAGTCTGAGTGCCAGAGAGTACCTGCACCCTAGCTAGATGGGTTAGTTGAATTTCCATGGTCAGTGGTTAGGCAGAGCGTAAAAAAATTTATGGTGGTCGGTCACTCTACCCTCCCCATATCGGTCTCTCTGTCTCTCCTTCATTACATAGCAGTGGTGCCCAGTAGCTCGAGAATCTAAAATCAACGAACTCTAACCTTCACATATTGAGGTGGCGTGTGCGGCCAGCCATAGATCACGATTCCAAGAGAGAAACGATGGAGGCCCAGTTTGCGTGGCCAAGTTGAAAGCAAATTGTTTGATTTTCTTTTACTTTTTACATTTTTATGCTATGCCGCGGAAATGTATTGTTCATTGTGGAAAAGAGAAGGAAAGAGTGTAAAAGAGATGGCAAGTGAAATTGTTGCAGTTAGCGGAAACAGTGAGGGAATGCGTTTGCTTTGCAGGTGGGCAAATATTGCAAAGGCCCTAAGTATAACCAACTATGGTTGTGGGAACACCAATCGGATGTTTATATAGTACTTTCCCTTTTTAATCGAGTAAGGGAAATTGTAGATTATATCGACATAATACATACCTTTATTGTAATTTGTTGTCATGCCCTTGCAGAGGGTAAATAAAACTGTTTAGATGCATTAACTATATACATTCTTGTTCAACATCAATTTCCGAGACGATGTAGCCAAGTCTGTTTGTTTCTATGTCTCTTTTGCATAGTTGTTTTTGATTTATATTGATGAAACTTTGTATATAAGCTTTTTAGGCATATAGGTAACATAAGTTCATGAATTGGTCCGATCGGATCACTATAAGATATAGCTTCCATAGGAACGATCGTTACAAAATAAAGTTTTTGTTGGAAAACCAATTGTTTTGCATTGAAATTCAATGTTAGAAGTCTTCATAATTGTTACCAAGTTTCGTTCAGATCGGATAACTATAACATATAGCTTTCATAGCTAATCTAGTAAGAAAAACTGTAGAAGGTTCAAGATAAAATATCTTCTATTATATTCGTTTAATTCATTATCTTTTCAACTTTTACTCAAGAACTGCAAGAGTATACAAATTCTCTTGCTTTATATTTCTTTAATATTTAAGTTTATTATTATTTTTGCTAGTATGTACTTATATTTCTATTTAATTTTTCAACTGTTTGGGTGGCTGATCCGCTCCTGGTTCTCTCTTTTCTTTTATGCCTCTCTTTAACGCTACAGTTTAATTTTCTTTTCACTGCATAAATGGTAATAAAATGAATAATAATAATAATAACAATAACTGTATATAAATGTTAATTTAATTGTCTGGCTTCTCTTCTGTTGTGTTCCATTGCAGCGGCCAGAGCGAATCATCATAGTAGCCACCATCAGCAACACGAAGAAGAAGATAATTCAACGGAATCTAATTCAGCATCGACAACGACAACAACACCAACGACGGCAACGGGAACAAAGCAATCACTTGCCTTCACCATTGATCACTTTGATACCTCAGCGAATGATACAGCAGCGCAGGCAGCTCGCTATAAGAATATGATGGAACGTTTCCAGAGTCGTCATAAACGTGGCGCTTCCATGTCAAAGCTAGAAAGCGATGGCACATTGACAACACCAAATGGAGATGAATTGGCCACGCCAACGCCAACAAGTGAACAAACTCCTCCGCCTCAGGTAAAGATGCGTGTGCGCGAACGGAGTGCGTCACGTGTGAGAGATGCCTCCAAGCGTCACAGTTGGTCGCCACGGAGTTCCGCCACCTCAGAGTCGACATCTGCTTCCACAAACCGTCCATCAGCTACATCGACAGTAACAGCAAATAAATCCAAACTGCCACCGCCTGTTACAGCCAAAGGAGCTGCCAATTTAATGGTTAATCGTACTGGCCAGTTTACACCACGATCCACAGCCATGCAATTGGCCCTTCGTCAGGTGGAGATGCTGTGCCCGCAGCCACCGCTGGCGGATGGCAAATTGCAAACCGATGATGATGTCATTAGCGAGGCTGGAACATACACTCTTGATGGCGATAACTATACAGAAGAGCAAAAGGATCTCATGAATATCGATCGGAATGCTGCTGCTGCAGCAGCTGCAGCTGCGGCTGCCGCAGCCAAACAGCGACCCAAACAATTGCCAGTTAAATCAGCAAGAGCTAGCAATGTACTCGAGGTGAATTATTATCATGAGGCAGCACCTTTGCAAGAGCCAAAAACTAAAGGTTCCAACAGTAACAGTACCGGTGCCTATTTGGAGCAATTGAAATCGCGTGTGTTGCGTCAACAATGTCCTCCAAGATCCCCACCATCGCCGGCGGGAGATGTTGGTTGTTTCACTAGCGTCACTACCAGCGGTGTTTTGGCCAAACAGCGTGCATTGGACACACATCCAAAACTGACAAGGCACAGTCACAGTTTGTCCACATCACAAATCGATAGCTCTGAATATGTTAGCAATGAGGCCAAGTTGAGACAGGCGCCGGGTGGTGCGCTGGCTGGATCAGCCACCGATTGCCAAAAGGCCGAATATCGCCTCAATGTTTTCACGACCAGTACCAATCAGCAGCAGCAGCAGCAGCAGCATCAATTGCCGGAGACACCGACAACGCCCACCACAGAGGCCGCCCTATTGAAAACGGTGCAGACAAAACAGGATTGGATCCAGGAATGGGCACGCAATGCCCGAGCACGCAGTTTGGCCCAGGATGTCAGTGGCACCACGGCCAGTCGTCGTAAGCAACAACAACAACAGGCACAGGTAAGAAAAGAAAAGAAATACAAAAAAAAAAAAATGTACTTATCGTTATTCGAAATTAATTATCGAAAGTTTTCGAAAATAGTTTTTTATTTTTTTATTTGGTTTTTGATTCTTGCAATATTGGTTGTATGTATGTGTATAGTGGTTTATATGGGGGATTATTATGCATTCCAAACACAAACCAATTAAATTTTTAGACTAGAACAGATTTGCAATAGCATTGGCGGCATTGGAGGCATCTTTGGCCACAGTGTTGGCAACATTTGAGGCAGCATTGGCCACTGAGTTGGCTGTGTTTACGGCATCAGAGGCAACTTTTCCTGCGGTACTTGCGGCATCAGAGGCAACTTCAGCAGCGGTATTTGCGGCATCAGAGGCAACATTAACAGCGGTACTTGCGGCACTGCTTGCCACACTGGCGGCATCAGAAGCTACTTTACTAGCAGTGCTTGTGGTATCAGAGGCAACTTTTCCAGCGGTACTTGCGGCATCAGAGGCAACTTTTCCAGCGGTACTTGCGGCATCAGAGGCAACTTTTCCTGCGGTACTTGCGGCATCAGAGGCAACATTAACAGCGGTACTTGCGGCACTGCTTGCCACACTGGCGGCATCAGAAGCTACTTTACCAGCGGTACTTGCAGCATCCGAGGCAACTTTTGTTGCACTGCTAACAGCCGATTTGGCATCACTGGTGGCTGCGGAAGCAACAGATTTTGCGGCACTTGAAGCATCTGATGCAACATTATCAGCAGCTCCGGTTGCGGTAGTGGCAACACTGCTTCCCGCCTTGTCCAAGGTGCTAGTAAAGTTACTTGTTTGGGCTTCAGAAGCAACTTGATGTGCCATATTCGTTGCTGTCTTGGCAACTTGATGGGCCATTTGGGTAGCTGTGCTGGCAACATCGCTGGCAACACTGTCTGCTGTTTGAGCAACGCTACTCTCAGAGTCGTTTCCCATTAGAGAACTAATGATACTTTCGGCACCATCGATTGCTGAATCGGCAACTTGTTGTGCTCCAGTGATTGCCGTGTCGGCAACTTTACCGGCACCAGTTAGGGCCGTATTTGCAACACTGGCTAAAACAACAGCATTTGCTTTTGTCGTTTTTGAACTTTTCTTTGAGGTTGTTTTCTTAACATCGGTGGACTTGGATTTCTGGATGGGAAAGTAAAGAAACTTATATAGAAACTGCAAGCTTTCTTCCTTGTAATTCTCAACTAGTTCTAACGTTAAAGCAGTGTAGGCAAATGAGAGAACTATTTATTACTGATGATAACCTGATATCTTTTTGTGTTATGAAATTTATTCAAAAAATCAACTTACGGTAGCTGTGGCATTCTTCAACGCTGACTCAATCTCCTCACCGGCTAGAGCTTCCTAAAAGGAAAAACAAGTCCATGTATTCGGGTCATTTCGTTAAAAAGAATTAACAATGGGGAACCTACCGCCTCTTGGGAAACTGCATGGCCAAAACTAATGGCACTGTTGGAAATCTCTTGTCCTAGCTGTGTGCCCTCCTGTCCCAATTCATCGCCAAAGATTGAGGCATCTTGTCCAATCTCAAGGCCGAGATTGCTCTACAATACCGATAAAATGTATTGAAAATTCACATTATTCCATTATCTAAAATGCTTCTTTTGTCTTACCAATGCACTCCTGGCACTAACTTCCTGAATTGGCAATGAAATGGCCAAAACTGCCACCAATAAAAATGCTGCTACAAATTTCATGTTTAACTTTGTTTTTTCAACTAATAATATTTTGCTAATTTCACACGGTATTTATACCAAAAAAATATAAAAAAATTAACTAATAGATATAAATATATATATATATATATATGTATATATAAACGATAAATGTTTACCAATTCTAATTGGCGCAGTCAATTCCATTGACTAATGGTCACCAAAATTTGTTTATATCTATGGAATTTTTGTTTTGTTTTGACTAAAGTTGAAATTGTTATCTAAAGCTAATGGAGTGGGGTAGTTGATCGATCCATTTTTAAATATATATAAAATTTGGCTACACGCTTGAGTGCAACCACTAACAGAAACTTAACCATCCAACCTAGTCACCCATTACCTCCCAACTCTCTTCTTTCTCTTGGCCAACAAAAGTTGACAATGTTTGTAGAATAGTTCCATCCGAAAACTTTGCCCGTTGTCCGTTGTCTGTCCACTTATCTAGAAATTGTCTGGGTGAGGAAATATTAAAGAACTATTGCTTACCTGTCACTTGTGTCCGCTTTCAATTATTACGACATAATTTTAGCAAACAAAAATGATTATTCAAAAAAAAAAAAAAAAATATCTGAAACTTGATATGGGTTTTTCGTCATATTTATATATCTTTGGTATAATTTTTCAAGTCTAAAGTGCATCCAATCAGATGAAAGTAAAAATTTCTTTTTTATCTTTTACTATTTTCCGGGAATGTTTTATATATAATTTAAAATCTTTAAAAATTATTATAATAATAATAATTTAGATCTTTGGTGTGTAAGAATATTTGATATCAATTTTTTAATATTATTTTGAAAGTTTTATATATAAAATGTTTAAACAATTTGGTTGAACTTATTCAGTAAAAATAATAGAAATAGAAATATTTTTTATATTAAACATTATGTTTTTCAACTCTAGTTCTTAGATTAACTAATATTAAAGTAGTTAAATGAATAATAGAAAAAGAAATAAAATATGTAGATTGAAGTTGGAAATACTCTTCAAATTGGTCAATAGATGATTTCTTTTTATACTATGCATATAAAAATCGTAATAATCATTTAATCGATTAGTCCAATCTATCTATAGTTTTCTGGATCGGCGGTAATTGACAACATTTTAATCCTTATTAACATATATGTATATATATATGTATATCATAATATATTTTTAACCAATATGCTTTTATTTTTTATTAAAAAAAAAAAGGGGGGTTGATTACCTAATAACGCCTTTCTAATTTTAGTCTATGAAAATGCGTAGAAATATAAGCCCCAATGGAATGATAAATAATTGAATTGTTAAAACTTAAATTCACTACAATCAAAAGTTAACTTTGTTGGGGTTTTTCCCAGTCAATGAATAATAATTTATAAACGAAAAACGACAAATTAAATTTTAATCCAATTTTTAAAGGAAAATATTTTTATATGCAGCAATCAGGAAATTTATTTCATTTACAAAGAATTCATTAAATTAAAATTACAAAAAAATAAAGAGGGGGGAAAATTAGAAATGGAAAAGATTAAAGTTTTTATAATTTAGATTTTGTTGATAACGTGATTGACTTTCTTGTCCACTTTGTTGGTTACTTCATCGGTTTTCTTATCCACTTTTTTTGTTATTTTATCGGTTTTCTTATCCACCTTATTGGTAATTTTATCGGTTTTCTTATCCACCTTATTGGTAATTTTATCGGTTTTCTTATCGACCTTGTCAGTGATCTCGTCTGTTTTGTTATCAACCTTATCCGTAATTTGATTGGTCTTGTCATCAACCTTATCTGTGATCTGGTTAGTCTTATCATCGATTTTATCCGTAATCTGGTTAGTCTTATCATCGACTTTGTTGGTGATCTCGTTGGTCTTATCATCAACCTTATTTGTGATCTCGTTGGTCTTATCGTTTACCTTGCTACTTATCGACTTCTGTGGGTATTAAATTAATAATAATTAATAAACAAAATAGCTGGATTATATCGTTTAATTACTATAAGTACTTACAGCTGCCACTTGCTGTTGTGCCACAAGGACAACAGCCAAGACGGCAAAGAGAATTGCGTATGAAGATTTCATTGTTGAATTGTTGAATTTAGTTTCTTAACTAATGCCATTTGACCAAATTCTCATTTTATTTATACACAATCGAAAGACTTAAGATATGATTTGTCACGCGCCGATTTGAGTAATGCTTAAATGTCAAAAGGAGTTGTTTTTATCAATCTATTTTTAATCAAAATCAGAACATGCTACCATTTAGTTGGTATTACTAAAAAACCCCAGAGAAATGGAATCGTTTGGATAGATAAACCTTTCGTTGTTTGTGGTATATATGTATATATATATATCTGTCTGAAAGGTGTCTACATGTTTTGTCAAAAAAAGCAAATGAATTGCATCCGGTTGATTGACATTATTAAAACAAATGATTAATATATATAACTATATATAACAATTACGTATTAGAATCAAGAAAATTATCATTAAGATCGCTAGAAATTCTTTAAAGAAATATGAAACGGTTATTCTACACTATTTATCGGTTTTTATTAGTAAAGAAATCTCATTAAAATCTTATTTTAACATAATGTATCCTAGGCACTTTTTAATGATTACTTTTTGTATAAATTAACAAACAATTTACTTAGTTATTTCTTTCGTTGATAATGCTATAGATAATGATCGAAGAGAATAGTTAATTAATTATAAATATTAAAAATTACAGGTAGATAACCTCATTTATGGAAAGTTATCATATTTATTTATATATTTTTATTGATTGCAAACATTAATTAATAATTGATACTTTTTTCCGGTCATTCATATTAATATTTTCTTTATCTGTAAATTAGTTTTTTGCTATATAATTTTTGCAATTTCATTATTACATCTCTCTTTCTCACTCTCTCCCTCTGTCTCTGTAGCAATTGATGACCCGGAGCTATAATTGTTCGGACACTGGTGTCGATTCCCTCACCGATGACAGTCTCAGTTTATATCATCAACATCATCATCTCCATCAGCAACATCAGCAACATCAGCAGCAGCAACAGCAACAGCAGCAACATCGTCAGTATGCAACATCAGCAAAATTGAATCGAAATACTTTGGCTGAACGTTATCGTTTATTGGGCGACTGTGACTACGCCAGCGATCCAGCGTTGTGCAGCCATAATGATGGCATCGTTGGTGGATCTCAGTTGATTGAGCCACCATATAAACCACCAAAAAGTCCCAGTAAGATACCTTCACCGTTGCACACGCTGGGACGTGCGCGCAGTGCCAGCCGCCCACGTCCTCATACCACAGATGCCTTTTTAGAGCAAACAGCAGCAGCAATTAGCTCCCTGCAACAGTCGTTATCACGTCGTAGTTCGGTTAAATCCCCGGCCCAGAGTAGTCCACAGCATAGCCTAGAGACGGGGGGCAGTGGCGGTGGTGGTGGCTATCGTCGATCGCCGCTGCATCGGGCTCTCATGACCAGCAGCATCAACGAAGCGCAACTCCAGTTGCTTACCAGCGGTGATTATTTGCTAAAACAAATTAATCGGCGAAAGAATTCATTGGACGACGATATAGAGCCGCTTGAGACATCCGCTCCGTTGTCGCCGCTGCGTCGTTCGAGCTCTTTCCAGCAGCAGCAGCAAATGCAGCAACATACACATCATCATAGCCGTCAGGGACGTCCCAATTTTCAGAATCTATATACACCTCCAGCTGCACGTCATGCTCAACAGCAACTGCAACAGCAACAGCAGCAGCAACAACTACACCAACATCAACAGCAATTAAAAAAATCCTCGAGTAGCAACAATTTTGATCAGGCGTACAGTGATTATGACAACGAACTGCAATACTATATTAATGATGAGGATGAAATGGGAACTGGTGGTCCATATTACTCAAGCAACGAAGAGGATGAACCGCCAGATATGGAGCCACAAGAAGCAGTTCCTCTTAGCAATACGCGTCTTAATAAAGCATTACTGATGCGGATCGAACGGAGTAAACAGCGACAACAAAGCCATACACCAGCCAAACCCAGTTCGGCTCCAGCTGGCAAATTATTAAGCTCGGCCCAACAGCAGGCAGCTGCAGCTGCTGGTTTAGTGGCATGTCCTAATACACCAGAGTTGCCACGTCGTGGTATAAAGAGTGCCACGGCTCGTACTGGTCCTGGTTCTGCTGGAATGAAGCCATCACGTCAGTCAATGCCGCGTGATACTAGTCTCAGTCGATTGGCACAACAAGTTCCCAGTTCATTGGCCAATGCCAAAAAACAATTGCTCCAGACAGCCAATGCTGGCCAGCCGAGAGTCCAGCCAAAATATTTGGATATATCTAAATACAAGTCGGCACAATCCAATAATTTTCTGCGTAAAAATGATGCCAAAAGTACATTGAAGCCGGCCGAACAAATGAAACGCAGTCCCAGTGCATCATCCATGGGCTTAAGTCGAGGCGAGGGTACACGGGCCAGTAATCGTAGTGTGCGTAGTGCTGCCTCCCTAATGAATAGTAGCACCATTTCACTGGGTGGTGGAGGAGGGCCAGGTACAAGAGCTTCCTCAGCAGTGCGACGTGATGCCTCAGGTAAGTCTTTTGGTTTATTTTCTAATCAATGATTTAAAGCACGAATCATTTATATTAATGTATCATTCTCTTCTAGTCAATAAACAAAAGGAAGCTGAAATGGCCATGTGGAAGCGTCGATCCACCTATGATCCAATGAAGGCAGCAGCGGAAGATCGACGCAAAAAGGAGGAGGCTCGTCGTGCCCAAAATCAGGCACAACAGCACCAGCAGCATCACAACGATCTGGCCGAAGATGAAGTGCCTTTCGAGAGGTAAAACTTTAAAATAAAACAAACTATGTATATATAAAACTACAAAAACAATAGGAAATTCTAGCAATTATATGATTAAATTCTATAGATATACATATATTAGATATTCATTTTTCTATGTAGATCAGTAGAGAATAGATATCTTTTTATCAAGATGAAAAGTATTTACAATGTGATGAGGTGATTCGATAATTATAGATCAATAGTTAATACGATAAATGTTTGATGTGGATAATCCCTTCATATATCTTTAGATCGTTAAAAGTTAAAAGAGGCTTGGCCGTTCATTAGGTAGAAAAAAAAAGATATTTCCCTAATTCTAATATTAATTAATTTCGTTTAGTTAATGTCGAATACTAACTAACTACACTAAAAGTGTAACTAAACTATTTCTATCTTAATGTTCCCAGCGAAAGCCAATATTTAAATGAGTGAAAAATGTTAAACAATGAACGGCTTTATCCTATAGATTCTTTATACAATCAATGAAGAAGTTTTCATTAGTTTTTAATACTTATCTAAATAATAGATCTAAAGTGATTTCAATTAGATTTGTTTTATACTATTACTCTATATGATTTTCTTGTTATATATATATTTCTTCGTACAATTTACATATATATATATATATATATATTATATATATTTCTTCTTCTATTTGATAACTGTGTGCTGTAAATTTCTTAATGAAAAGGAAACCGAAATAAATTGTCGGGATGTCAGAAAATTCTTCTTTTTATAGTATTGAAATGTTAACAACATTTATTTAAAACTGAGAAAAGAAAGTATTTAAATATATTTTTATTTTTCAATCGAATTACTTAGAAATAATCAAAGAGAACTATTTCAAATACAATTTATAATATTGTTAACCACAACCAGAATTAAACAATAAAATGTTTGGAGTCAAAAGAATATAGAATGATGACCAATTTAAGCTGTCAATTTATTAAAAATAATGAAAATTGATTTCTATAAATTCACCATTTGATTTATATTTGAAAATAATATTAAAGTGTTATACAATCGATTTGCTAATCGTTTCGAAATTAATTCTGAATAAGAAATTTCCGAAATTTCTGGCAACCCGACATTTCAGGAATTGTTCAATTTATTCTGTAGAGATTACCAGCACATATCTATAATCTTATTATATATCAATTTGATTTGTAACAATTATGTTTTTTTTAATTATTATATATTTATATACATATATATATTTTTTTTTGATGGATCATTAGCTTAAGGTTATGGTTAATATCGCGACTAGAGGTAAAGGTGCGTTTTATTTCTGATTTTTCTTTTGCCCATTAGATCAACAAATATCAAAATCATATAAATCGTATAACTATAATCACTTTTGCCAACTAAACTAAATAATAATATCAACAACTATATGTATAATTAGTATTGCTAAAACTAGACCAAGTTGATAGTTCAACAACAACAACAACAAAAAAACAACTACACATCATTTAATAGTTTTAAATTAAATTAGGAATATCAAATTGATGTGAAAGCAAGCCAATAATAACAACAAACAGCATTTAGTTTAAATTATGTATAATTTTTGCTAATTATGTTTCTTTCTCTTTTAATTTTTGTACACCTTTTAAAACAAAACCAACCAAACAACCAATCAACACCAAAACCGAACTATATATATATATAAACACACACACACACACACTTCTCCCGTCAGACCATCACGCTCACACTATCGCCGTGGACAGTTATGACCAACGGATATGGAGGGTGTGGTGCTAGTGACCGATTTCTAAGATATATTCTACTACATAAACTGCTACTAACTTATTTCCAACATAAATTCATCACGATACGATACGATATATATATGTATATATATATATATAATACATATACATATATACTACGATACTTTCCAACATCAACGATGCAGCGCAACAGCAGCACGCAACCAGAAGCAGAGAAGCAACGGCGGCGGCAACGGAGAGGCAACAATGAATGGATAGAGATAAAAATTGAATCTATATTATATTTATCCATAATCACTCTTCCGCACACAATCTGCAACCTCTCCCCACCCCCCCCACTGCGACCGCCGTTCGCCAAAATCGAACAACAAGAAACGATATCGAAACGAGAGATATATAGAATACAAATTAACCCAGAAATATTGATGCATACTTTTGAGCTTGCTACAAAATGAAAAACAAAAACACAAAGAAAAGTGAAAGAAATGCGTGTGGAATAGAGCGAGACAAGAAAGCAACAGAGAGAGAGAGAGAGAGAGAAGTTTCTTCTGTTTGTATTCCATTAGTGTTTTTTTGCTTGTTTGTTTACAATTTGTCTGAATTTATTATATATATATAAATATGTATATGTGTGTATATGCCATACAACAACAACAATAAAAATTTGTTTGTCAACTTTTGTCAGTTTGTTCGTTTCGTTGCGTTCGTTCGTTCGTACATTTGTCTCTCTCTCATGGCGCTAACAAATAAACAAAAAACCAACTGCATATTACTAAAAAAAAAAAAAAAAGAATTAATACAACTAACTTCATGCGCTCAAATTTTATATAAATATATATATATATATACCACATATGTATGTATGTATACTGCTGCATTACATATGTATATATATAGAATTATATAAAATTTCATTAAGATCCCATGAACTTTATTGACTGATGTGAAATTCTACAAAAATACAAAATTATATTTCATTAAATAATTAATTCCTATGCTCACATTGTTCAGTTGATATCAAATATCCTTTAACTTTAGTAGAATTTCGTCACCACCAAACCTAACTAAACACATACATACATACATACTTACATAACACACTCACAACCACCCATACACACACACGCACACACACACACAGTGACCTACAAACCCTTTTTTAAGATGTGGATTCCTATAAATCTGTATAACCCATTTAGATCCTTCGATTTTTGACTTATCTTTTACGTATTAGTCGATATTTTTCTTCTATTTTATTGTTTTGTTACTTTTTAGACTTAATTTATGGCATAACCAATTGCAAATTAAAGATTTTAAAAAATATATTCAATTTCTATACGAAAATTATTGATTTAGTCTATATTTTGCATTACATTAAATCATTTTGATAGAAATTTTGTAGTTATAGTCAAATTTTGCCATAAAACTAACAATTTTATCTATATAACCATTCTAAATGCTATATATGTATCTGTATATAGTATACAATAAGTTACCTTTTGTAGATGTCACTTAAAAAGATAAGCATAAAATCGTGTTAGGATACTTCTATATATCATATAGAAAAAAAGGCAAATTATTCTGGCATTCTAGTGAATTTTCTTTAACTAAATTCGAAATTGTTCAAAAATTTAATTAAATATTCAAATCAGTAACCTTTATAAGCTAATGCTTGGCTAAAGCTACCAGTTCAAATGATTAAAAGGAGCCACTTTCTTAAAAATTGGTCAATATCTTGTTGGCCTGTTGTGTAATCATTAATTGTGTTTGTTAATTGTAAAAATGTTTGTCTTGTTTTCTGTACTTACATCGATTCATATACATATTCACCATTAACCGACAACTCACGTCACTACCACTGGCAACATATACTCTTAACTTGGCTAACCAACTTAACAAACATTTTACAACAACAATTAAAAAGCTTTCTTAGACTTTTTCTGCTAGATACTCTCACATACCAATCGAGCGATTGATTGATATAACCAAAATATAATCATAATTTCACACACACACTCATTATGCAATATATATCTATATATATATATTTGTGTATATATAGTTGCCAATTTAGTATTCAATTAAAAACAATATATTTATACATATATTTATATAGATTTTGCCTACCTATAATAATATTAAATTTTTCTACTTGCCACAATAGTGTCCTGCGGCCAGCAAACAATTTAACCCTCACGGGCGGCAGCAGCATCAACTACAGTCCACGAAACTCAATGGAAAACGACGCCTGGACGCTTGGTGAATCCTCAGAATTTGGCGATGATTATGATGAGAATGATGAGGATGATCGCGATCATGAGGCTGATGATGATATCGATGATAATGAGGACGATATGTTAGATATTAATTGTCATAATGTTGCCGAAGGTCAAGAGTCCGATGATGTTTTCGAGGTGGAATCTGTTGAGGGCACGGCCCAAATTGCCAATTAGAAGGCAGCAAACCGTGATATACATATATAAAAACAAAATATATATATATATATATTATACATATATATATCTTAAAACAAACCCATATACCTATACATAATTGAATATATGTATAACATATTGATTGTATTACTTAGCGAGCGTAGTGCGATATAGATTTATACATGCATACATACTATATATGTACATATATACATATATCTATATATATATGTACATACTAACATGTTTACTATATAGAAGGGTATGTATGACTTTTCTGAGTTTTAAAATCAACTGATTATCAATGAATTGTTTTTTTTTTTAATGAAAATAAACTGGAATTATATGCTTATCAATCGAGATTGATGCTGTCCATTTGTCCTCGTCTATGCCATAAAAGAAACCAATGTTTGTCCAAAATCTTTTCAAATTGTTCATAAATAATATTATAATAATACACATACATAAATATATACGCATAAGTTCAGAGTGATACAACCAAACAAATGAAAAACAAAAGATAAGAAAATTATGCACCGACTAACTATAAAATGCTTATTTATGTTTTAAAAGAGCAAAAACAATTGTACATTTAGTTGACGGTGCATTTGACTAAAAGTTTTAATTCAGTTTTAACAACATATATAATTTATATATACATATATATATATATATATAAATAATACTCACATATGTTCCAGGCATTATTTTATCAGGCACATGGACTGCAATTATATTATAAGAAGAATTTTTATTCGAACCATAAGGGAATTGAATTTATATTGTATGTACTCCTGTGACCCCCCCTCTCGTACATTGTCCCGGGTTCTATATAATAACTATAAGTTTCTCTCACCCCGCTCCACTCACTCAATTTGATGTATGCCAGCTAATTTAGTAGATTTGTAGAATTTTTTTTTATTTTTTTTTTTTGTAATATTATTAATGGATACATAATAATAAGCTATAGTTTTATATATGTGCATATAATACTAACTGAACAATTACATATACTAAACTATATATAATCAAAAAGAGAGAGAAAGAGAGCGAGAGGTGAAGTGTATTGGATAATTGCTTTTAAATTTTTAAGTTGTTGAAATTTGATTGTAAATTCTTTTTTTTTTTTTAATTTAATGGTGTCGGTGTCCATATTTATCAAATCTATGTGCTCGTTATATCTTAAATGGAACTTGTATTGAGGAATTTAAATCGTCAAGAAGTTATCCTTGTGAATTTTGATTAAACTTCTTGATGATTATTTGGTTCCTCTTTTAAGCTCCATTGGAAAAAATTTTCTGAAAGCTATGTCAAATATTGTTTTGTATATTTTGTCGATTTTCGAAACAAAAACCAAAATGGGCAAATTAGGCAGAAATTGTTTACTGTCTTGTTATTTCATTTGGCATATAATTTTAGATGCAAACGAAAATAAACGAAAATTATACAAAAAATAAAATGTGAAAAGAAAAATGAAATTAGCTTTTCATTCATATTTCGAAATGTGTATTTAAGTTGCCACAAATGAATGCAAATGAATTTCTCCTTCTTGTACAATGATTTGAATTCATCTCAGCATGCTAATTTGCGCAAAACGTTCTTGCCAAGCAAAACACAAGTAAATTGCTTTCCACAGAAATGCAATCTTTTCAATAAACATTTCGATTGCATTTTAATTACTAACAAAAGGAGAAAGGCGAAATGCAAGAAAACCTAATTAAATTCATATTTATCAAGCAACTACAATAGGATACCCATTACTAACATCAACATAAAATTCACTTACAAATTCACCAACTCCATCAAAACAATCGAGGCTGCTTGAAAAATGTTCATTGAATTTCAGTTAAAATATTATTGAATCAACCTACTGTCTATTTCTGTTCGCCTGGTGTTTTATTTATTTTGGGGTATGCGATTTTCTCAAGATTGTATGAAAAATTTTCATCAAATTTTTGTAAGGGGTTTAGTCGTCGGAATTGTAAAAAAAACACTAAAATGCTTATATCTCGGCCATTTGAAGGACTATTGGGATGTCCTTTGGCAAAAATGTAGTCCTTGTTGATTAGCGTCGAATGGATTGTTTTGATCCTGGAAAGTCCTTCAAACAGCTGAGAAAAAAGGACTTTTTGATATACATAAAAGTGTAAATATCTCGCGAGTCCTTCAAAGGATCAAGACGAAAGTAATGCCAAACGAACACTTGTGAAAGGGGCTATCTTTTGGCCAAAGGACATCCTGCTAGTCTTGCGGAGAGCCGAGTTATTAAGGATTTTGTGTTTTTGACCAATTTTCTCAGCTATATGGACAATTTTATTTTATGCAGCATACCTCTGAGGGCAGTACAATTTGAGCTGTTTCAATTTAGTGCTGCATACTTCTGAATGAGGCACAATTATAGCTGAATAGAAATTGTTGTTTTGTGTTGCATGCAAAAATTTGATTTGTGCTGCATAATTCTGGGGCAGAACAATTTCAGATATTAAAAATGAAATTTCCAATTGTCGGCCACTACAACGACGATTAGAATGTGCTAGTCCTGGCTAGTGGGAAGTGCGTGTTAATAGATATCCTTTGGTTGATGGATCAAATTAAAAAGGAGCATATCTTCTGACAAAGGATATTGAGACAGGTCCTGCGGAGAATCAGGCTTTGGACGTTAAAAATAATTATTGCATACTTTTTATTTT
The DNA here is from genome assembly GCA_037075365.1 of Drosophila emarginata. NCBI lineage: Eukaryota > Metazoa > Arthropoda > Insecta > Diptera > Drosophilidae > Drosophila > Drosophila emarginata. The sequence continues at coordinate 3,848,737 of JBAMCD010000296.1, forward strand.
AAAACGCAATAAAAAAAAATTTCTTCCTCCTTCCCCAGATGAGAATAAGAAGGATAGTTGGTGGGTGGGATGGATGGGTGACGGCGGGGAGGGGGGTGGGGGGTGTGGGTGGGTGTTTTTTTCGTGGGTTGTGGTGTGATGGATGGGGGGGGGGGGGCGGCGGTGTGTTTTGACGACGGTGTGTGTTTGTTGTGTGTGTGTGGTTTTGTGTTCGCGTTCTCCCATCAGATGTTGTTCTTCTATGTGTGGTGGGGGGTGGGGGGGCGCGGTGAGTGAGAGAGAGGGGAGGAGGGGTGTGTGTTGTGTTTTCCGGGTTGGTTGGTTGTGTGCGCGTGTGTTATTTTTTTTATATATAAAAGGTTTATTTTATATATATAGAGTTTTTTATATTAATTGATTGCTTATTTGTTTGGAAAGGGGGGGGGGGGGGATAGATAATGCTTGCGCGCTTTTTTTGCAAATGATATATATTTTATTTATCTAAAATTTGTTTCTAATTATATTTTATGATATATATATATGTGTTTAATATAACCCTGTTTTTCTCTCATCAGCCTGTGTTAAAAACCACACAACACCTACACGACTCGAACTCACACCCCGGAAAAATCAAATCTGTCTTCTAACGCGCGCATCTAACTACTCATCTACCTCCACTTCTTTGTTGATCATAGCTAAACTGCATGAAGGATCCCAAAAACTGAATGACGTCATATACAATTTTATTACAACTTGAGAATTATAAGCTTTCATCAACTACTGAATAAACGACCACGCGGCGGTCCCGTTGGACCACTCCTCCCGCGCCCTGCCACCAGCTTTCATCAATACAACATATCATCTGTTTAAATTCGTTGAACATACATGAATTAAAAATAATAATTCGTGTCACACCGAACGTGTGGATTTGAACTCCGCACTCAAAAAACTTCTCATATTATCAAGCGCATCTCTATCTTCTACACCATTGTCACCTTTATTCGCATTGTCTATTAAAATGCAAAAAGCTTAGCTGACTCAGATGAAATTTGAAATCGTTGCTTTTTAATTTTGATTTGTACTTATAAATAAAATATTGATTAAAATAAAACTTAATTTATCGGTTCTCTAATTGCTATCCCATTAATGCCCATTATTTAAATATAAATTAGAATCATGGCTTGGTCGAATATAGTAAACTATAACTAAAAGAAATTATTTCTTGTGGCATACTTTCAGGTTTAACAATTATTTAACGATTCATGGTAAGTCCATTGCTCTGAAAGGTTTAGGTAATCTCCGTAGAAAAATAACCGAAATAGACAGTTTTATTCAAATGAAAATATTTTGTTATTGTTCCTTTTTTAAGTGGGCCATTTGTCGGCATCAATCGATAACATTTTAATTTGTAAAAATTCCAGATTGGTTCTATTGCCACATATCCAGTTATTCATTCTTTCATCCATCGGGGATGCGATGCTTACAAATAATATAATGCAAGACTAATTAAATTAAATAAAGTTCCTAATGTAAACAACAAGTCAAAACGAATTAAAACGAGACGAGACGAACAACAGCAAAACATCAAAACAGGAAAACAAACCATCAACAATTAAATGCTGTTAGTTATGCCATTCAGCCGCCAATTCAGGGAAATAATTAATAACATAAAATTAGTAAAAATTTGATTTGAAATTTCTGAACTATTGATTGCAATACATATGTACATACATACATACATACATACCTCTATTATATACAATACATACCACCCGATTTCAGCCAACATTTTTGGAGAGAACAAAGAAAGCGATTTAAAAATTGCCAAATAGGAAGATATTAAATTGTTTATTAATAATTATGATTGTTATTAACATATTCTGTGGAATTTCTTTATTACGTCTAGAATTTTCGTCTCGTGATTTCTTTTTTTTCCCATTTCCAGGGTGAAAGAGTATATTTAATTTGATAAAATGGTTGTAACAGAGTTGGAATCAAAATGGGAAATTAACAAATAGTTCATATAGATTTTAGATTATTAATTAAAAGCTTAATTAGTTGATCATGTTTGTTTTAAATATATAATACATATATAAAATGAAGTATATAATCCATTTATAGTCCAGATGATTTCAGGGTATTTATAAGTCTTATTTCTGACTCGTTATGAAAACATTGAATTCCGGCTAAAATTGTCTATTTGAATTGAAAATTTTGTGGTTTTTCTTTTGTCTGATTTGTTATTTTGGTAGTTCTTTGGTCTGTTTAGTCTGTTGCTGTGGGGCACTTAAAATTTGGTTTATTTACGAGTATTTAGCATTTGTGATATATCCAGGCGATTGGCAATAAACAATTAATGCATTAGCTCATAAACAATGCAAATTATTATTTACGAAAAGTGATTGAAAGAATTTCAAAAAGTCTTCTTTAGTTTATATACCACATTGCTGTGAACTGTATATGTATAAAGATGAATGGATGGATGGATGCATGGATGAATGAATGGGATGGATGGATGGGTTGGATAGGCACTTGAGGCGAACTTAAGTGAGGGCATGATATATAGAAATGGACTTTCATAATTTTTAACTTTGGCGTTTTGCAGTGCGTCATTCGATTGTGAAAAGAAACAAGTCGCTATAAGTACATTGAAACATCATTTGTATATATATATATATATATATATATGCATATATAGTATATATTTGTCAAATTGCCTTTCTATTGATCTGGATATAGACGTTTAAAATTATAATATAAACTGGGACAGTATGCATCATACAACGGATGTTTCATGATGTAATGCTTGAAATGCCATTTTTCGGCCAAAATAGCACAGATGGCAATCAAATAGCCAATTATCAAGGCCACAAATGAGCTCCAAAATTTGCGTAAATTCATAAGGGCCTCTTGTGGTGCCACCTCCTCGGCGGGTAATCGTTCTATGGCATCACGTAACCATTTTGCTATTAAACCTAAATTATATAAAATAAAAAATAATAAAAATATTAATATGAGTATGTACATACATATATAAAAATGTTCAAGACAAGAACTGAAATCTTAAGGTAAACTTTGAAGAGAAAACCGAAACGAGAAGAGTTTAATGCCTATATGTACATACATACATATATTAAAGTTGTATACCCTTGCAATTCTTTACTATTTAAATTATTCCTCTGTAAAATTTAAAAAGAAAAGTAAATTAAATATTTAAAAAAAATATGTAAAATTTAAAAATATTAAGAGCACAAAAAAAAAAGTTTTTAAAGACACTTTTTCTCGCCAGCAATAGAACCCACGATTTCTGTTTTTGTAAGGCTGATCTCTACCAACTACACCAACAGGCCAAGCCTCCAAGCTGCGCTATTTCGCCATATAAAGCAGCTTTCTCTTTTTTAAAGTTCCTTCTCTGTAGGAACACAATGCACATGCTTTTTGTCTCTCTCACACTCTTGTTGTACATGCTTGCATGTTTATATATATATATATGTGTGTGTGTGCGTGTGTGTGAATAATCGTTTGCATTTGACTGAATTTTAATTGATTCTATTGAAGATTTATCTAATTGATTTATACCCGTAATAATTATCCGATCTAATTCAAACTTGTGGGTATGGTTAATAGGCGCATAAAGCATTTTTACACAAAATTTAATTAACATAGTCCATAGTCCTATGTGAACTATATGTTTTAATTGTTCAATCTGAACAATTAATTTTGTATTTTTGTACACTTGTAAAAAACTGCAAGTTTTTAGAATAAAAACATTATATTGTACGATAAATTTAGTTATCTGTTTTTGTTTTTTTTTCAAAACATTTTCTTTTATATAGTATTTCTTACCGCTTTCAGCCAAATATTGTATATAGGTATTAACATTATCTTTAATGGCCGAATTCTTCTCTAGAGCAATGACAACCGGCATATGGATAACACATTCACGCATTATATGTAGAGTAGCAGAACCGGATCCAACTCCGACACCAGATGTTCCAGTAGTAGTATCAGCATCACTTACAGAATCCGCTGTGCGTAGATAACGCAGATAGAACTCGTTATCATAGTAGGCGCACTGACCCTTGGCAATGCGACCGATCTGCAAATAGTAGTGTAAGAGACATATTGATAACAAGTCAATTTCTACATATATGGCAAAATTATAATCATAATGTTAGCGTACAGTTTTTCCTCACTGTTTAAATGATAAGTTGTAAGTACGACTATATTTATATAGTAAATGTAATGGACAAACAGTTTTTAGAAACTACTGGGAAATATTAAGTAAAATGGTGGCCAATCTAAGAGAAAATATATTAGTTTTATTTGAGTTTATTTTCAAATTTTATTATATTATTATATGGTTAATTGACTTGTATTGGAAGAATATCTTTTAGTAATTTTACAGTTCTTTAGTTATTTAATTTGGTCTCCTACAGCAATTTATAGAAATTTATAGAAATATAATTAATTATTTTACTTACCAGATTATCGTTATGACCTAATATATGCATATTGGTACCCAATTCTTGGCTCACAATATCACTGGAATCCAAAAAGAATTGCCGATTCTCGGCTGCCTCGGTTGATAGAGGTAAATGAGAGTAAAGCAAATCCTGTAGGGTATCAATTGTTATGCTACAAAACAAAATAATAGTAATATTAATAATAATTATATAAAAGAACTAAAGTAAACTTACCGTGATGCCGGATTAGCTAGAATGGCAGTGAAACTAGCCCGATAAGTGGCCACCAAAAGGATACAATAGATCCAATACCAACCGGTTAGTACACGCAATGGCCAATTTTTTGGCATACGTGGCAAAGCCACAAATAGTAACATGCTATATGTAAGTAATATGCAATTGGGATAATCATCAAATAGATCCCGATATTTAATAATAGGACGATGACGGCTAAGTTCAATTCGAAAGCTTAAACTTTTTATAAAAACTTCATCCAATTGATCCTCTGGCTTAACACGACGAAAAAACCGAAAAAATGTCTTCTTTTGGCCATCATTCGATAGAATTGCATTGAGAAAACTAATTATATAGAATATAGTGCCCACAACAAATAGAGAGAGTAATACACCAGCCCACATGCCACCACTAAAGGGTAATATAAATGTCTGCCATGAATTATCTTGTGTCGATTCCGGTGTTAAAAATGTTAAACATTCAAAATTATGTGGTAAAGTAAGCTCAACAAAATGTAAATAAACTTGATACAAATGTAAATCTCCGATGGCAAAACGTGCAATATGACGAGACTAAAAATGAAAAATAAATTATAAGTATGTACATATATTAATTATATTTTATATTATATTATTATTTCCCCCACTTACCACTTCACCAATTATGCCGCTATCGAACACTCTAGTCTCATTATCATAATCCAGTGGATCAAACAGATCCTCCTGTTGATCCCAATCCATTGAATCGGTGCCATTGTAATTGTAATAGATTGGCTTAAAGTTTAGGGCCTTGGCTAAAGCATTCATTATATCAATTTCAACACCTTCAAATGAGTTGGTTGACTTAATCATTTGTACCATGGGATAATGTTCTGTAATAGCCACTGGCATTTGAGCACCTGAAAAGGAGACAAAAAATTTAAAGCAATTAATTTAAATTCAAAAATTTAAATAAACGATATTTATGATTTTTTTTTTTTAACCTTTTAAATCTTTGGTTTTATCCATGAAAAAAATATTGCCTTCAATACGTTTAGCAATTGACCAATTGGCCAATTGTTTTATAACCAAAACACCGCTCAATATGCCAGGATAGGCAATGGTTGATATAGTGTAACTATAAAAATGAAATAAAATATATTTTAAAATTGAACTTTTTATGTATATTTTCTTTTTTTTTTTTATTAAAATTAATGACCTATTATCCATGAGTCGTTTCAGAAAGAGACATTCAACAAATACACTCCATAAATGCAACATATCCTCAACAAAGAGTCGGTTGTCATATAATAGAATAAATTTTCTTTGCATATTAAGAGAACGATTCTTATATATATATTTAAGTAGACGTTTCATTTGCCAACCATTTAATAAACTAATCACATATAAATCACAATCACTCTCCTTCATGGCAGACAGATTTAATTCAATATTTTTGGTTGGACGACCCAAATCTTGGGTCTCATTTATATGCAACATATAGTTGGGATAATAATGACGACCCACAGATTCAAAATATGCCCGATTATAGATGGGAAAGTGTACATCATCTGTGATGATGGCAAAACAACGTTTTATATTCGATAACCAGAGTAATTGTTTAAGTAACTGCCTCAAATGTATCTGATATTCATCCAATGGCATTGGATTAAAAAATTTTGTATCAATTTGGCCAATTGTTAGGGGAAAACAAATGAGAAGGAGCTTAGGCCAATGCATTCTGCCAGTTGGGGATAACACAAGCAACTAGATTCTTTGGCCACATTTTTTGGTTAGTAAAATAATATACTGTTGGCCAACAATTCAGTCAGGACATTCAACATGCAGATCTAATTAAACTTGCCTGAACTCAACGAACTTCGGCTGTCAATCTTTGTGGCAATTTACTAACCAATTGACCTGATTTACTAACGTTTAACCAATTCCAATTGATTTTACTAAAAGTTAAATACGAATTTGGGTCGACTATTCAGAAGCTTTAAAAAATTTATACAAGAAAAATATAGAAGACTTGAAATTGTACTACAAATATATATAAAAATGGAAATTTCTTTTATTAACAAAAAATAATAATTATTTTTAGAGTTGTAAAATAGAATTTTGTAAGCAAATAAGTAAAAAAATTAAAAATAATTATTATTAATAATATCAATATATAATTATTACAATCCTTGTTAATAATTTTTAAAATCCCATCTAGTAGTCCCAGATTTTTCATGAAATTCTCATCAAGTTATAGTCGTTAGATTTTTGTATAAAATTTCTCAGTCTTCACTTTGATAATATTTAGTTCACAGCTCTTAAATTTTTACAAAAATGATCAATTTTTCGTGTATATTTTTGGTTACAATATTTCTTATGAATAACTACTACATTTTTTGTAATGGACAGGTAAAAGAATGCGGCCCCTCGATTGTCTGTCAAAATCAAGGTAAAGTCCATTTGTGCGAACGTTCCTGGGAATTAATGTTGGAGGGCGAATGGGTAGTTGGTTTCTGTGTCCCCCTTATTCCCGATTGCATTAAATTTGATAGAATCTGGACAAAGTTTGCCCATGATATACAGGAGGAACAGCTGGAGGAGGAGGGAGAATACTTTCCAATTGATAATTTAACTGTGGCCAGCATGGAATTGGAGTATACTGAGACAGTCGTTCGACGTTTCTCATTGGATATATTGCCCATAATTTTGCATGTAAAGGATGGTATATTCCGTCGTCTGCCTGTTGCCTATAAAGTATCGGAACTGAAAGATATGATTCTAACTGGTGATTTAATGATGATTGATCCAATTCCATTCTGGAAGCAACCAAATGGCTGGGTAGTCGATCTTGCTATCCGACAACTTGAGGCAATCGATTGGGTATATAACATTCATTTCTTGAATATTGAATATGATAATGCTATATGGTTGGTTAGAGTTTTCCTTATGGTAATGCTATCAATGATTATTACTATTATTTTTGGCATTGGAATGATCATATGGAATGGTATTGTGAAATGGAACACCTCCTATTCTTCCCCCGAAATGGAAATTCTAGTGAAGAAAAGATTATTTGAAATGCATATGGAAATGGAAGCGGAATGTTAATTTTGTAGCCGTTTTTGTAAAATATGATTTAATGGAAATTCAACAAAATTCATGGTTTTATAGACTATCAAGTATGTCAGATTGTTAAAATAAAAAACAAAAATAATGAAGAGAGGATCTAAGATTTTAACATTATTCGAAAAAAGTAAGAAAAAAAAACGAATCTATTTGCATAGAATTTGTACGATTTGTGTTGTATTTTACAATGAGTTACAACATTCTAATGTATAATAAATTATTTTAAATATTACTAAGGAAAACAAATTGAATCACAATTACGATTTTTAAGACATAATAGAAATGATCTTTCTTAATTTCTTTATTTGCGTTTTTAAATTGAACTAAGATATAATATTTACGACAAAATCATTGCATAATTATGTTTCTTTTTCCAACAGTTCATAAAGCGTGTTTTTTGTTTTTAAATAATTATAAATTGTATTTGCAGTATTCATATTTTAAATACAATTATTTTAAATAGATAGTTTATTAAATTAAGCTAAGTTTTAAGGCTTTTGGATTAAGCTTTTGCTGGTTTTTCTATTGTATTATTTTAGTTTTTCAATATCCAACAAATAATTTTAAACAAATCGCAAAAGCATTAGCTCTGGCTGAGACCAAATACCTTAGAAATAATTATAATAATGCATTCCCAACTTGATAATTGACCGAGTGAGACTAATGCCATGACTTTCAAGACAAATGCATTTAGAGGTAACTAAGTCTATTATACCGTCCGTGTCGTGTCTGTGATACAAAATTTCAATTAGTATGCCAATTTTAACTTTGAGTCTGATAATAATGTTTTGGGAAAAAAACAAAAAAAAAAATAAATTTGTCTTAGTCATTGTCAGCAGCAGCAGCAGCAGGGCCAGACCAGACGCTAAGCATTATGCTAATGACAATCGAGTTGGATATGTCACCAGGAATCAGTCAAATAAACCGATTCAAATGTACCGGACCGGACCGGACCGGGCCGGACCAGAAGCCAGAAGCCACATTCAAATACCCATTAATGTCAGGCTTAAGTGGTGCAGAATGCGAACCAAAAGCCAACCAAGGTAAATGCAAAAACATATATACAAACACACATACAAACACACATACATATATACATATATATCTCAAAGAATATTCTCGACCTGCTGGCGATCCCCTGGTCATTCCCTGTGTTACCATTACCATAACCATAACCATAACCATTCCCTTTCCTGGGGCTATCCCATAACCATGGCTTTGCGTTGGTGTTGAGGTTACCTCAATATATATATACATACATATATATATATGTATGCATGTATGTATGTATGTATATACTTTCTGCTCTTTATTGTCGTGTAATTAACTTTTTCCGAATCTCCGGATTTCGAATTGTTTGCACATAATTGCAATTTAATTATTTTCCTCTTCTTCGCCGTTTTTATTGTTGTTGTTTTTGGTTTTTGGTTTTTTTTTTTTTTATGTTTTTATGGATTTATGTGTGTCGGTCTGGGCCATTAGTTGCAGGTAGATACCTACCTGGACAGCAGGTAGCCGCTAGTCGTTGTTGCCATCGTTGGACGTCGACGTCGACGACCAAAATCGATTTTACCATCCCGTCGTTCATCATCTTCCGAGGCGACATGTCGCTGTCGCTGTCGCTGTCGCAGTTGCTGCCGTGTCCCCATGTCCAAGTGGTTAGCGTTTGGGGCACACTGGTACAACACACTCATAATCGAATTAAATCGAAAAGTATATCATATGTGGTATATCAACCAAAACTTATGCTTAATTACTTTTCCCAGTTTTCTTTTTTAATATTATTACTATTAATTAATATATTAATATTAATCAACAAATATCTATGTATATAGAAATATATTATTACACCAATCAGAACCACCAGATTATATTAGAAATAATAAATAAATTGAATTAAAATTAAATCAAGATTATTTAAAAATATTTACATTTTAAATTAACAAATTTATTTTAATTTTAGACTGCTTATAGTTATCCGATTGCATAAAATTTTATTTCAGTTCCAAATTGAAAATTAATGAAGGATAAATATATGTATATTATATATATTTTTATTATATATGTATATATTTTAACCAGGATTTCCATGTTAATTTTGCAAAAAAATTGAAATACGCATAGCTCTGATATTTTTATAATAAATAATTTAAATAATTTCATATACTTTGTATTTAATTATTCGAAAATTATGTAAACTGAATCAATAGAAGACTTAATTAGCTTTTTGGGTTTTTCTATATATTCTAGACCACTGTGCAGTGCTCTGTTTAACGATTGCATTGCATGCTAAGAGCTGGGAAATATTGATAGTAGAGATTTTGGTTTTTGGGAAATATTTTCTTCTGATTTTTGTTTTTGTTTTTTTTTTTTTTTGCGCATTTATGGTTCAGGTCTTGGTCCATCGTCGTCTAGTGTATTGGGATAGGGAATCGGATTCGGATTCGGATTCGGTATCGGGGCAACAACTTCATAGCATGAGAGGGACAAGCGCGCCTTTTTCTGGCCACTTTTGTTGCGTTTCTGTTTACATTGACACATTTTGCTATTTTTGTTTTCCTTGGAGATTTTCTCACAAATTTATGGGTTTCTTGAGGTTTTCAATACACATGTTGTTGCGTGGCTCTCACTTTTCCTTTGGTCCTTAGTCCGACTCATTCTCGTATATGTATGTATGTATTTTTGTACAGGGACGAGTGCGAAAATGAGGTGTAGGTGATGGCTGATGATGGCCGAATCGACACTTGGTTCTTGGCCTATTGAAATTGGCTAAATGGTGTTCGTGTTGTTGTTGTTGTTGCTGTTGTTGTTATTGTTATTGCTTTTGTTTGCATGGGTAAAACAGCATTCGATATGCTTCTGTTTTAATTTGTACAAAATATATTTTATGCGAATTTTTGTAGTTTATTGTTATTTTGAGTTAGGTTGTTGTAATATGTATTTTTGGGCTGATTCTTGTTTAGCCTGGGAAATAATTCAACAGTTTTCCCACCTTTTATTTGTAGCATCTGCCAAGGGTTATTATTCTCTCTATATATTTATTTATGTATGTATGTATGTACATATACACCTGATACACACATTACTATTGTATATTAGGTAGATTATAATAATTATGTTTACTAATCAGTTATATTTAATGACTCTCTTAAATAATTTAAAAGATTTTTACTCAAAGTATTGTTTTGTCAAATTTACCAGGGAAACCTCAAAATGATTAATTAAGTACCTTAAAACGATTTGGTAGGTTCAAGAAAGATATATGCATAGATAAAGTGTATATATGTATGTATATATATATATACATATAAAGTTTAGATGTACTCTGGCTCGAGGTCTTTTTTTTGTATATAAAATTTATAAATATTTATAAATATAAAAGTTTGATTAATTTTGTTTTTTTTTTCGGTATATTCTGTTTACAAAATTGAATTGTAAGGAATGATATATTTATATTTTTTTTATTTTTTTATATGATTATGATTTTTGAGAATTGTAGAAAGTTTTTTGTATTATAAAATTGTTAGATTTGTTAAAACTTTTATTTTACTATTTTTGTATTTTTATATTTTTACATTTTACAATTATTTTACTTTAATTTTATTATAATTTCACTCTAATTTTACTATTATTTTTACTTTAATTGATGGATTTTAAAAAATACTTAATATTTAAATTAAAAAAAAAAAACATTAAAAATATACATACAAAATATGATTATGAACTAAAGACTTAATTTTAAACACTTAGTTTGCAGATCTAATATATTTTCCATGCATAGACAAAGAGTTTTAATATTGAATGAAAAAAAACATTCAAATATTAATACAAAATATAAATAAAATTTAGGACTAAATTAAGTAAGTAGTTCTAAGATCTAACAAATTATGGGTATTAAAGAATTATAAGAAATATATATATATATATACTAAATATTTTACTAAATAAACAGTTCTCAAGTAAAAGTTGTCTGAGAGTTGGTAGAATATGTATGTACATATATAAAACATAATATTCTCATAGCATTATGTAAATCGGGTGAAATTATACGTTTCAGCTTGTAATATGAGTAAAACTGATGAGAGAGAAAGAGAGAGGTCTGGGTAGGTCTTCTGTCATATAATCGACATATGAACTGACAGAAAGGTTTGAATTTTTATATAACTATCATATGGTATGAGAATGATTGCTGGGCATTCAATTTAATGAAAAATATATATACATACAAACATATATATACATATATATATACATTCTGGCTAATCAATGTGTGTGAATATCAGACAACTGTCTATTTGAACTAATTTCATTATCTTAATGAGGCATTATTAAATTATTCACGTTTACAAATGGGACACGTTGTCCCCATAACTACACTATATATATACATATATACATAGATGTATGTATATACATATATACATACGACATATCAATGACTAATCTCCAAAGTTTCTATTATATCTCTCTTTCCTATGCAAGTGTGTGTGTACGTATGTATGTATATTTGTTTCATTGAATAAAACTTAATCAGCATTTAATTAAAAGCACAGAAACAAGCAAAGGCAATCGAAAGGGGGCGGCGAAGAGTGAAATGGGTGGGATGGATAGGGGTAGAGGGAACAACGCGATTTCGTTGATTATGTAAATCAATTGAGCCAGCGAGATAAAAACGTTTTTATACCCTGGCATCGATGAACTGAAAAAGGGTATATAAAGGATATACAAATTAGTCTCTGTCTCTCTCACTCTCTATATATAAGTATTTAAATGAAAGAGAAACAAACAGATACTCCAAATATTATATTCATTATTACTTGTTATATACATAGATTAAACGATAATACAAAGAAAATGTTATTTAAATTGGAACTATTTTATTAAATAACAAGATATAATTTTTAGTTCTTGATATCGATATTTAGATTCTCTACACTGCAACAAAATGCCATGTAAACATTGTCTTATAGCATTTGAAATATTAATACTAATAATAATAAATATTAATTAATAATAAATATTATATACATTCATATACTACACTTTAAATAATGTTATATGAACCTATTAGTCATATACATACTTTGCAAAAAAAAAAAAACAATTTACCTATTATTTTAATTTATTAGTCATCAACTTTAGACTCTAACTTTAAAAATAACAAATAAATAACCTGAAACCTTTGCTTATTTATTTATTAACTTTTAATTATAAACTAGAAAAGGTAAAAGAAAAAAGAAACAATTTTTAAATACCATTTCCACAACAATCAATAAATAATCAAACAAATATGAAAAACATATTAAAACATGCTAAAATTTAATAAATATAAAATATTTATTTTAATATGGTAAAATAGTTTAAAAATGATTTTATTATATATGGCAAAATTCTTTATAATTTTTGATTTGATCTATCGCACATAATGTTCTTAGTATAACAAAAAGAGATTTAATAGATTAAAAACATTGTAACAAAAAACTGGCTAGAGAAAGGATTGAAAAAGGATTTGGAATATGCTTAATTTTTCCAAAATCTTGTTTAAATTTTAAATTTAAGCATTTCCAAAAATGTGTACGATTCTCGACAGCTGTGTAAAGCGAATATTCTGAATTAATATTAATGCTTTTCACATTTTCTGGTCTATATAGATTGACTATTGCTTCTATCTATATATATTTCAAATATTTAAAAAGTTGTTTTCCATATGTATGTATATATATATACATATATAACAGGGTATCCACAGAGTTTAACAGGGTTTATTTTTCTCATCAAAAAAAAAAAAAAAAAAGAAATGTATAAAGAAAAAACTGAATGTACAACATTTTCAGTACTTTGTTGTTTTCGCTGATAAATCGAAATTGTTCTTTTCGTATTATTTTCTGTTTTTCTTTGCCAACCCCAGCGGGGCCCTCCCCAACCCGCCTCTCACTCGGTTGTTGTTCTCTGCTGTTCAATTTATTTTTCCTCTTTTTTTTGTCGTGCCTCGATTTTTATATAATCACTTTTGCCATTTGTTGTTGTTGTTGTTGTTATTGCTATTTGGTGTTGTTTTGCCTAGTATTTCATTTTCCACTTATACAAATCACAACGAGCCTCTTTTTTCTTGTTATGTACATATATGTACATATACATATATACATATATATACATATGTACATATAGTGCTGCGGTAGCTAATAGCAAATTGCTTGAATTTGCGATATGCATTGAAAATCCTTTTTATTAAAAAAAAAACACACGAATGATTTCCAGATCAAGTGAAATCAGTTTAGTTATGGATAATACATACATACATATGTGCAATAATATAGCAAAATATATACATACATACATATATACATAGATCTATCAAATATATAAGTTAAATATATACATATATGTATATGGGCCGCCTCTCTGTCTAAGCAAAATGTTAAATGATAACGATAACAACAATGCAATTTGTCATTGTTTAAATGTTGAGCAACAAAAAAAAAAACAAATCAAAAAAAGGCAAAGAAAAAGTTTTTTACCACACAAATATTTGCCCAGGGCAATCATCAGATAACTACAGTTTCAATATTTCACCTTCGACGACAATCGGTCTAGTTAGGCAGAGTCAGGCGTTTAGATATACATATATACATATATGTATATATGTATATATATAGAAATATCAAGAATATTAAATCAATATTTTACGGTGCTAAAAGTAAATATGCGTCACATTATAACTCTATATATATGTATGTACATATATGTATTTCAATAGGGAGAGCAAACCAGAGTGGCAAAGAAAGTTCGATTTTATGACTCTTTGTTGCCTCCAGCTCTGCCCCCAGCCCCTGCCCGGTCTTCTGCCGCCAAGGTCGCGTGTTTATCGCAAAACCTTCTTGCCTTCCTTTATACATATATATATATATATATATGTATATATATATTTTTCTTTTTTTTGCTTTTTGCACTTCAGATACGGGAACACAAAATGGGGCAACATGCTTATAAAAGCGTAGACATAACAAAGACTCGACATACACGTAATGCACTATATACATACGTATATATGTATATACATACATATATATATATACATATATTCCAACTTTGTGAATTTGATTAGATCATTTGCCAAATATAATGATAAGACCAAGCGATATGAAGAAATGTCTCATGACTCGGACAAGAAGTCGAGCCTCTCTTTCGGTTGCCATTTTCCGTTCCACTTCCTCTTTTTGACTCAACACAAAATCAAACACCTCAGCAGATCGGTTAGGAATAAGTAGTATATAGTCTATAGAAATACCCTATAAAATATACATATATAAAAAATGATCTTCAAATTGATCGGTTAATTTTTAATATTGTTGCATATAGTCCCGCATTTATTTATAGATTTATTCTATATTTCAATAATTTTAATATGAATATTTTTAATCTGCATAGGAAAGTATTTTTAGATGAGTTTAAAAATATTAAAATCAGCTGACTAAATACAGGGTTTTCCATCAATGCAGTCAGTTTGGAGCTTAATCAATATATTTTTATTATATAGTTTTAATTGGAAATATTACCAATTAATATGCAAAAATTATAAGTTTATAATTATTTCTATTTATTTATTTCTGTAGATAATTCTTTAAGGTAAAATTTTCTTTTTTTTTCCCCTCGAAATGATTGGTGAAATCTAGAATGTTCCAGAATCTAGATAAATCTGAACATTAAGCTACAATTTAGGTTCATACCAGGGCTGGGTAAAGACTACATTTATGGATTTTATGAGTTCTATCTATACTGGTAATACACATTTAGTTTCTTTCTTCAATCGGAAAGTTCTGGAATCTAAATCAATGTAAAACCTAAAATTCTATCTGGTTTCATGCCAGGGCTGGCAAAAAATTACATCAATAGCGGTTCAGCCTACCATCTATGCTGCTAATTAGTTAAATTTTCCACAATTTCTGTCTGACCCATATCGAAACCAGTTATATGACTAATATACCCTTATTTATTCATCAACAGGGTATTGAAATAAGTTTCCAGAAAATATAAAAAATGCTTCCACATTTTGTCATAATCACAATTTATATTACTTGATATGGCAATAAGATTGCATCAGTTGGCTAATAGTTCCACATGGCAACAGAAATAAGAATTTGTTTTAATTTAATTTTTTTTTTATTTTTTTTTTGTATTACTCAGAGCTTGGTTTATGGCAATATAATAATAGGGAAGGAAACCTATTTCATCAGCCAGCCAGGGCAGAAAACAGATAAGGCCATAGAGATAGAGAGGGAGAGAGAGAGGAAATACAGTGAATGAAAAGGAAAGAGATTTTGACACGTAAGCTTCTGGGCTAAATATTAGACAAAAGGTAAAAATCAAAAAAAATTTCAAATTCTTTGTTAAAAGAAGTCATAACACTTACCCTTAATAATTGTTGAGAGGGGAAAACCCTTAAAAACAAATTCATTGTGGAAAATTTGCGGATCATTTTTGGTTTACAGATTTTCAGGTATAGGGAATTTGAAGTGAGGAAGGATGAGGGAAACACACACACACACACAGACAGAGAGAGAGTGAGAGAGAGAAGGACAGACTGCCTTGTCACTCATCTCATCTCATCTCATCTCATCTCATCTCATCTTGTCAGGTAGGCAGACCAAAGAGCAACACTTTTGGCTAATGAAATCAATTTGGAAAATCAACTTATCTGCCATACACGACGACCTCTTGCTCCCCTTTAACCCTCCCATACCATTCCACTCCACTCCCTAGATGCCTCTCTAACTGTTTGCATAAATTAATGCCACATCCCCTGTCGCATCTTCTCTATTCAATAGTCACCAATTGGTTTTCGTTTTCGTTTTTTGTTTTAAATTGATTTAGTATGACCTGAACCCGGGAAGCATTTATTTTTAGTTTTTTTTCTGTTTTTTTTTTTTATATATATTTTTTATTTGTTTCTTTTTTGAGAGGCAACCTTTCACCCTCGACATCGACATCGGCATTGACTTGTGAGATTCTCAAAGTCCGGGAGTCCCGCAGCCCGTTAGTAGTTGTTGAGAAGGAGAAGGAGGTGGAGGTGGAGGCGGTGGTGGAGGTGGAGGTGGAGATTGAGAATCAGAATTGGAATCCGTTTGGTTGACCTTCGTTTTTTGGGATGGCAACGCACACGCAACAATTTTAAGGGTGATTAGCGCTCAGATGTCTTAGGGCATATGGTTGGATTTTCATTTCATTTCATTTCGTATCGTTTCGTTTCGTTTCGGTTTGCTTTGGTTTTGGTTTTACTTCTTTGAGTTGAGTGTTAAATTGATAAATTGCCTTGATTGGGAAAGGAAGTTGAAAAAGTTGCTCTTACTGTTGTTGTTCTTGTTGTTGTCGATGTTGTTGTTGTTGTAAGTTGTTGCCCCTTCGCGGGTGTTGAGGTTATATGGAGTGGGTTAGGTTACTTAGTAACGGTTAAAGGAAAGAGGTTTAAGAGTGTATAAAGGGAGGTGAGGAGAGTGCACGGGCCATTTCCTTCTGGCAAAATGTAATTCAACAAGCATTGACTTTATATGTATGTATGTACATACATATATACACATATATTTATATATAAGAGCTTTCCATTTGTATTAGTAATTTCATTTTGAATTCAACTTAATTAACATTTTGTAAGCTAATTTTTCACTGTTCTAGATTTTGACAGGGAATCATGTGATCATCTTGTTTATCTATTAGATACATTAATCATAAAATGGAAATGGAGGAATGGAGGAATGGGTTAAGTTGAGATGAGTTGAGTTGACTTGAGATAGATGGATGAGATCAAGATGTACATATATATATATATACATATATATAAACACACAGATGCTGGCACTGGCATCTTGTTAACTAGAAATTGTGTGTGTGTGTATGTGTGTGTGTGTGTGTATGTGTATGTGTGTGTGTGTATATACATACATTTGTTTGTTATATAGAAATCTGCATACATTGCCGTTTACATAAATACATAATAAGTATTCATATTACATATACAGGTGTGCTTGTGTGTGTGTGTCTCAGCATACAAGTTACAACTTTGTGTATCTCTTATTTTGCCAAGTTTTCTATAAAAGATACATATATATGTACATACATACATATACATATGTATATGTATGTACAGTTGTAGGTGTCTGCCAAGAGCGTACTTTGAAAATGTTCTTTAACGGGGGCTGCTCTCATTTATGATGAGATCTCTCACACAAATTATGGTAAATGCACTTGGAAATGTCTGTCATGGTTAGTTTACGTACATAAATGGCAATATTAAACAATTTGCATACACTGCTAAATTGAAATCGGTGCAGTTTTCAACAATTTATATTCTCGATATAAAGAGTTCTAATTCCTAAAACTGACAATTTGAACTGTTAAATTAAATTGGTTAAGTGCCCTGCACTTATTATGGTTCAGTTACGGTATCATATACATACATTTAATTTTAATGTCACTTAATTTTAGTGCACATCTATTTGATGCAAATCTCACTGTATTATTAAACTAAGGATGGAATTAAGATATAAGTTTATCTTAGTATTTAGGCAATGTTCTAATTAGAATAATTAAAATTTATTAAGAATTTGTATCTTTAAATCTCAAGATTAGATAGATTGGATAGAAATTACCTGCGGGTATCTTAGTTTAAAGACAAAATATAAATAAATATGTACATATGTAATTTTAATTATTTTTATGTATGTAAATATATAAGAATATAAAAAATAAATAAATATATAGACAAATTATATTAAATAATCAAAATAATTAATGAATAATACTAAAATAATAAAGAAATAAAATTATTAGAATTTAATTATATTTAATAAATTATTTAATAATAATAATAATAATAATAATAATAATAATAATAATAATAATAATAATAATAATAATAATAATAATAATAATAATAATAATAATAATAATAATAATAATAATAATAATAATAATAATAATAATAATAATAATAATAATAATAATAATAATAATAAAATTAAATAATAATAATAATACAAAAATAAAATATTAAAACTCTAATATTAATAAACCTATAAACCTTGTAAAAAATAAAAAATAATGAAATAAAAAAACAGTTAAAATTAAAGTAAATTTATTTTAATTTTATCTAAGAAATTTATCTTCGGCACATTTTTTGAGCTTGGTCTCTAAATTTTAAATTTTCCAAAAATTTTTATATCAGAGAAAGACTAAAAAAAAGATGTAACTCTATATAAAATGTATTTAGATTGAAAGTATGTACATATGTATGTATGTATGTACATATATAAATATATTCGCAATTAAAATCTCTAAAATTAATTAGAATTTTATAGAAGAGGTAAAAGTAGTATATACATATGTATGTATGTATGTATGTATGTAACATCTTTATATATCATATTTTTGACCGAATATGTACATATGTATGTATGTATTGAATTTAGGTCTCTATGAAAACCCTTTTACATGCTAAAATATCTACATACATACAAATAGGTACAATTCTCTAGGGAAGAGAGATAGAGAGACAGATTCGCTAGGCTCAGTAATTTCATCATTGCTACGTTTTCTCTAATTTCAGGCAGCTTTACGTAGTCTCTCTCTATCAAAAAAAAAAAAAAAATAGCAACAACTGCAACATAAAGAAAAGAAAAAGCAAAAAAAAATGGTGATGGAAGGGAGGGGAAGAAGGGGTAAAAAGAAAAACCCGTTGCCAAGCAGAAAATGAACCTATTGATGGAAAAAAGCTGACGTCGAATGCAGGCAGAGATACATAGAGTCATGCAGCTGTCTCTGTATGTGTGTGTGTGTGTGTGCGTTTGAGTGTATCTGTGTATCTCTGTGTGTGTGTGCAGAATAAAACAGATGATTGGGCTCAAAAGCTTGCCAACAACAACAACAACAACAAAAACCAAACGGCTGGGACCGGCCGGGTCTGCACTCTCTCATTCTATCTCTTTTACACCATTATGCCTCTTGGTCGCTCCCTCTTTCCCCCGTCAGGCCACAAAAAAATAAATAAATACATAAATAAGACAAGCTAAAAAACAAAACACACACCAAAAACAGAAGAAAAACAAAAAACAAAAAAAGCCCAAAAAAAGAAATAAAGGAAAGAAAGAAAGAAGAAGGAAAGAAAAGCAGAAGAAAAAAAAAACCTCACAGATGAAACGTTGCCGTTGAGCAACTCGTTTGTTGTATGCCCAGCCGATCAGAGCTCGCCAAGTAAGTGAAAAACGGCAACAGTGCAGCCAACAGCAGCAGCAGCAGCAGCAGCAAGCCGAAAATATATACCTACCAATCTATCTATGTATCTCAATGTCTGTTGTCCCTGTGTGTGTATGTGTGTGTTTGTGTTTTGGGGGGCCCGTTGACTGCGCTGCGCTGAGCCGAGCTACGGCAAAACGAATTGGAAAATCAAAATACTGACTGCGCTGCAGCAGCGGCCATAAAAACGTTATATGTACACACACACACAGAGACACAGACACACACATGACACTGCATTGGTGGCAGGGAAGTAATGTGGCGACAATACTGTGGGAGAAGAGGAGCAGCAGCGGGGGCGAAGTGCGGTGGAGCAAACCATATGATGAGCACAGCTGCAAAGTTAGCGGCAGAGCAACGACAGCAGCAGTAAATGTTTGCCAGGGCTCATTTTGAGTGACTTTAGAATTACAGCGAAACAGAGCTAGAGAGAAAGAAAGAGACCAACCGACCCGACCCTATATAGAGGAAAGAGACAAACAAAATTCAAAAGCCGGTTGAAAAATCAAATGTAAAAATTTCAATAAAAAAAAAAAAACACAATATAAAACATTAAAAAACATTTTGAAAAATGGAATATATAAATTTTGCATTAGTTTTTGTAATAAATTAAAGAATTATTCAAACATTTTTTCTTATTGACTATGCCCAGCTGAGCTCAAAATGTTAGCGGCATGAGACGAGGGTGGGCAACAGCTGAGCGCTCTTCTGGCTAAGAGAAAGATACTCAAAGTCACAGCTGTGCCGGAATTGAGTGAAAGAGAGTGAGAGAGAAAATGAGTGCAATGACATATGTTTTCTTCATTTGAGTGGCAATTTTCTCTTGAGCTTATGCATGTTTTACTCTTGAGTTGAATAAATGTTGAGTGAGTAGAGAGAGAGAGAGAGAGCGAGAGTGAACACAATGTATCTCTGTTAACTCAAAGAGTAACACGGCAACTTAAAGTCAATTTGGGAAACGTTTTTTTTTTTTGTTTTTTAAACGTAAAGATACGTTTTTTTATATATATATTTTTTTTGTATATTTATTGATACATTATTTATGCATTTTGTTTATTTATTGTACAATTTAGGACAAATAATATGTAGAAAAACAAGCAAACAAAACAAATCAACTTGCAAATGTATCTTATGCAAATAGCTCAACATCTTTTGAATTTGCTTCTTTGTATCTGACTTTAGCATGGATCCCCACTGGACATGCCACCAACAATAACAACAACAACAGCATCGACGATGGGTCCAATGGGGAGGGGAGGGGAGGGTGATGGCAGGATATTGGGGACTGAGCAAAACTTTTACGCAAAATTGTGTGAAAAAGTTTTCAAAGTACTTTGCATATTGAGCATAAATCAATTATGCATCCTTAAGATACTTTTTTTTTTTTTTTTTACTGCTACTTTTACTTCTTGTTTCTAAAGCATCTTAATTCAATTCAAGAAATAAGCAAAGCCATGCAAAATTCTGGAACAAAAAAATAAAATAAAACCAACACACACAAAAACGAATGAGAAATTGTGGCCGATGGATGGCGCCACCCGTACTGTTTTTAACAAATATCTCATAGATACAAATAGAAATATGTACATACATATGTATGTATGTTTGTATATATGTATGTACATGCATTAGTAATATTATCAAAGAATGAAATCGAAACAAAGCGACACAAAAAAACAATCAGTTATAGATTGCCCGATATGATAAAACTTGGCAAATGAATGAATAATTTGGCTTATCATGATTATTTATCAATCAAAAAATATAAATGTATGTACATATAATAAATATAGCTTTTGTTTTTGGACCTTATCTATGCTAAAAGGGTATAGTAGTCATCGGTTTCTAGTATATATATGTATCATAGATATACATATATACATATATATTTTTCACCTGCCTACATTTCTATTTTTCATAGATTTTTTTTTTTTACCATTTCCAAGAAGATTTTTCTTAATATTTTTATATGTTCGTTTCGGTTTTTTTTTTCGCATAACTTTTTCAACTTATTCTTGATAATTTTTGGGTATGTGTCTGTGTGTGTGTTTTTCTTGCCTTTCTTTTTCCGCACACGTTTTCTTTTTCGGGTGTTTAATGAAAATTTATGCATATATGTATGTATGTATGTACATATGTACGTGTACGTACGTTTCTGTGTGTTGTGTTTAGTAAAAACTAATTTAAATTTACAAATTGCTTTGAGCAAAGTATAAACTTGTTTTTTTTTTTCTTCTTTTTGGCATCTTTGCAAAAGGGGTATGCACGTTCCTATAAAAGATTCGTTTAAGATTCAGTTTAGTTTTTATACAACTTACTTATAATATTTGCTTACTTTCAACAAAGTTTCAAATAGTTTAAACTTAAATTAAATTAAATATAAAACCAATTGGTTTTCAAATGAGACATATCGGTACTAGAATTCCTTTTCTTGAAATCATAAAAATATTTATATATAAAAAAAAAACAATTGCTAAAAAGGGTAACTAATCTTCGAATTTGTTTTGTTTTTTCTGTCATTTTTGCATGAAATTTACTTTTCTTGGAAAGAAAATTTTGTTGTGTTGTGAGTTATAAAGGGATTTTTTTTTTGTTGGTTTTTTAATATATGTTGGTGGGGGAGGGATACATATAATATTGCTTTAGATCTTAGAATTTCATCTTAAGCTAGAGAAAAAATATGTCAAGTCACATTGCAAAAGATTGCGAAATATCGTTTTTTGGATCATTAACATTAAGATGTGTCAGAGAGCGAGAGAGAGAGAGGGGGGAAAATAAAAGAATTTTATTTATCCATCAGAAAGAGAAACATAAATATTGATAGCCTATTCCCCTCTCTCTCTCTCTCTCTCTCTCTCTGTACACATGTAAAAGAAGCAAATAAAGAAGAAACAGGTCCAACATAGACCACAATCTTTCATTTTCAATCTATGTTTACGTGCAGTTCCAGAGACCGATACCGATACCAAAACCGAGACCGAAACCGAGGCCAGCCAAGACTAAGGCCGAGACTATTGAGGCTGTTGGTCCGGCTAAAAATCTAACAATAGAAATCACAAATAGAAATAGAGAAATAGGAATAGAAATATGTAATCTATATCTATCAAATGCATTCAATTGAAAATATGTGAAACGAATAAAAGAAGCACACAAAAAACAAAATAAATAAGAAGAATATGAAAGGACACAAGCATCAAATCATGATATGAATATAAAATTATTATTCTGACTTTTTCATTTACTGATGAAATTCTCATATACTCACTCGTAGCTGACTTAAAGAAAGAAAGGACAGGAGAGTAAGGGGTGGGGGGGTCCCCCTCCATACGGAGATAAAGTGAATTTGGTAAAAATGAAGAAGTTGTAGAAGAAGGGAACACTGTTTCGGCATAAGAATACCAAATGCCTTGCGTTTCGGTGTATGATGAAATTGCTTGCTTGGATTTTGTGAAAAATTAAACAAAAAAAAATTTTTTTTTTATTATGAAATCATGAAACACAATAAACAATTTATTTGAAATTGCACTAGAAATTCTTTATGCATAAAAACCAGAGGATGCAATCAAGAGAACAAACAAATCCAATAAATTCAATTGTTGTACAAAAATAATCAAACAATGAATACAAAAATGAAAAAATTTATTTATTTGTAAGGTGCATCGGGGTCACCATTGCAATAAATACCTTAGCAAAAAAGGATAAAGTTTTTAATTAATACAAAGATATTATTTTAGTAAGCAATTTTAAATATTAAATAGGAATATTAAAGTTTCGCCTGCATTACCTGCATAAGAGTAAAAGATACACGTCGGGGTCACCATTACAAAAATGCTTAATTTCAGTTTATTGAATTAATTTTGTAAACAATATTCTACAAACAATTGCATTATATTTATTTAATTAATGCTCTGATTTGAAGGTATCAATCTTCAATTGATTTAATTCTCAAATTGGTATTTCGATTTCTCTCGAAATTGACTCGAATAAATGTATTCACAATTTGAATAAGTCAAACAAAGCTTTATAAAGAAGTTATTCATGATAAAAATAATGATGATGGAGAAGACGAAGAAGATGTAGCAAACGGTTGAAACAGAATGGTAAGAATATGAGACAAAAGAAATTTTGCAGCAAACTAAACAAATTGTTTGTTTTTGCTGTTTTTTGTTTTTTTTTTTTATACATAATAAGTATCTGGGCGTAATTCATAGGAAATTCCCAGTTATTGTTTCAAGATACATTTGTATCTTTTAGCAATTTGATATTTGAGGGTGTTGATGGTAAGAATAGTGGCAGTGCTAACAGTGTTGGTGGGGGGAGTGGAATGCGAAAAGTAACGACACAGCTAGAAAGGAAACTAGAGAGTAAGCAAAAAACAAAAAAAAAAAAAAAAACAAGAGACAATTTGAGGGTAAAGGGAATCACGCACTTGGCCATTGGGTTTCAGATTTTGAATTTGAATTCTGAAGTTGGCAAACTGCAGTGGAAAATTTCAATTTTGATATGGTGCGTCCTAGTAGCAGCAGCATGGCAGCGGCAGCAGCAGCAGCAGCAGCAGCGGCAGTAATGTGGAACGAAACGGCTGCACGACGGGAGGGTGTGAAGTGCCTATGCTGAGACAGGGGTAGGGCCAAACTCAAATGCCTGTCCCTGTGTGTGTGTGTGTGTGTGCAGTTACTTTGGTTTGTTGTTGCTGCTGCTGTTGCCAACTTCCTTGCTAGAGAACATTTTCATCATCCTTTTTGTATGGATGTACATATGTATGTGTGTGTGTTTCAGCCTGCAGCACTGAAACATGCTCAACCGGCACAAAAGTCACGTATGCATTACACACACACACACACATACGCACATAGTCAAAAGAAGAGTAAAAGAAAGAGAGGGAATGGACATAAAACCGAGTATGAAAGAGTAAGGACTATACGTATAGAGATAGTGAGAGCGAGAAGCATACAATACACCGACGCCGGCCGGGTTGTAGGTGCGCGCATGAGCGAGTCAGTCAACAACAGAAAGAGTGCAATTGAGTGGAGTGAAACAGCTGATGGTGTTGTTGTGTCGCTGTCGCTATGCCTCTGCCACTGCCTTGTCACTGCATTCAGAGAGCTCGAGTGTGAGAGAGAAAAAAAGAGAGAGAGAGAGACCCGTCAACCGTTCATCGTTGTAAAAATTAAACTAACTTACATCAGCCGTTCGTATAATTTGCTTTCCTTCTTTCTTCTTCTACCTGACCCAAAGCGAGCACCCACACTCACACCACGCCAGAGAACCGAACGAGAGAGCGAGCAGCGATCCCAAATAACGCTCAATTTGCGGTTTGGTCTCTTTGCCTTAACGATGCGAGAGAGCGAGAGCGAAAGAGATTGCGAGCAAGCGAGCGAGCGCTAATTGTGTGCTCCAACACCACCACCACTACCACCACCATCGCCACCACCACCAACTGAGTTTTTTGAGTGCCGTCAGCGTTAAGGCAGAGACGACGACAAATATATACCCCCGGCCCGGCAGAGCTGCCTATAAATAGTCGGGGCCAGAGCATTGGTTTGCATAGTAGCTTCGAAACACTGCTGAGATACACACCATACACACACTCACACAGTAACTGAAACTGAAAAGCGAAAGAAAAGATACAACAAAAAAAAAATATATAAAAATTGTCATACATTTTTTTTTTTTTGAAAACCAGTAACAAAACAAACAGCGTGTATAACAAAAGAAGAATTCTATATTACAAAAAAATCAAGAAAATATATTGATGTTCAAAACCAATTGAGACTCAGAATCAGATTCAGATGCAGAAGCAAAAGCAGAAAAAAGAAACTCTATTATCTATATCTATATAAAATTAGAATTGCCATCAAACAAATGCAACGGACCAACGCCATTTAAGTGATAAAACATTAACAAAATAAATTATAAATTATAGAAAACAACATCTACAAAAAGTGCTGTGATTTCCAACTACAAATGAAAAGTTAATTTAAACCAAGCAACCAACCAACCAACCAACCAACAACAAACAACCAATCAACAAATAAGCAACATTATTAAACTTTAACAAATTTCAAGCAATCATTAAAACAGCAGAAATAAACAAACAAACAAAAAACAGCAACAGCAACAACAAAAACAGCAAATTGTGATAAATGAATTAAAATAATCAATAACTATTTTAATATTTGTTAAATGCTTCAAAGTTTCAAGTGATAAACCGCAGAAGTCGAAGTCCACAAAAAAATCCAAAAGAACTTCGAAGAAAACTAAAAGGGAGGAAAAACAAAAAATAAAAACAAGAAAGAGAAGAACCGTCGGCAAAAGTAAAAACATTTTAAACAATTTTCACACAACCGATAGAGAAGAAAATTCAAATGAAAATGGAAATAATGTCGGTGCAACCCATCTACGTTAGCAATCTGCGATCCAACAAAATTCGAGGTAAGTTCAAATAACTTTTAAAACTACATAAAAATTTATTTCAAACTATTCATAAAAATCTTTGGTAAAAGTGTAACAAAGTCGGGTAAAAGTTTCTTTTTTCTAAAGTGTTTTTAAATTTCAAATATTCTTTTTTAAGGTCGAGAACCTTCTAGAAAACTATAGTTTTCTAGTTCTAGAACTTTCTGTTCCGCTATTAAATAAATTCAATTCTTTTTAAAATTTATGAAATGCAAGTTTCATTTTCAATAATTGTAAATTATAAAAAAGATTTCGTTTTACAGAGAAACAATCTCTTAATGCATATTTCGGTGCAACAATTAAAAAAAAAAAAAATGAATTTCAACAATTTCGTTTTTTTAATTTATATTCTTTCCTTGTTCTTCTTTTCGCATTATATTTTGTGGGTTATTTTTAAAAATAAACAAACAACAAAACGAAATGCATAAAAAATCAATTTGCAATTACAAAAGAAAAATGTCATAAAAAAAAAAGTAACGAAAACAAAAAAAATAAATGAAACATTAAAAATAAAACACGAGAAAAATAAAAACCGTTGAACAGCAACAACAACAGCGGCAACAAAAGCAACAGCAACAACATGGTCACGTACACAGCAATAAAAAATGATTTTGGGCTCTTGCCCTCTCAACGGGTTGTTCGTCATTGCGCTCCACCTCACCTCACCGCACCTCACCGCAGCGCACCGTCTCTCACCCTACCAACAGACACTGTGTTGCGCTGTGTTGTTGCTGTGTTGTTTGCGCTGTTCCGCTTTTATCTCGACGTTCGCTGTTGCCAAGCACTAGCCAAGTTGTTGCTCAACAACAACTTGTGTACCTCCACACACACACACACACACACACACATATATATATATATTTACATATATGTATGTATGTATGTACATATTGTGTGTATTTTATTTAAACAATAACATTTTATACTTATCAATGGTTTTCTTTGGTTTTCTTTTATTTTCTATTAGATTGGACCATAATGTCACCGCCAACAACGAGCGCCGTTGATGTTAACGTTGTCCCAAAAAAGGCAGCAATTAAGAAATCCAGCTCCAGTTCCAGTTCCAACTCTAGCTCAAGCTCATCATCGGCTAGCAACAGTATTAAGCACAGCAGCAGCAGCAGCAGCAACATTAGCAACAGCAGCAGCAGCAGCAGCGTTAGCAGCAATAAGAAAACCAAATCCAGTAGCTATCAGCAACAACAGCAATCCATTTATTATAACAACAACAACAGTAATAATAATAATAACAATATTAACAATAACAATTGTTATGATGATGATGATCTTGCCCTAACAGGCGATATGCATTATCCAGCCGATAGTGTTGCTATAAATGAACTATCTGAACGTTTGCTGGATGAACTGCGCGCTGCCAAATCACGTCACTTGACATGTACTGAAGTCTCGCTACCCTGTGATCTCACGCCAAGCATTGCGGCGGAAATAATAAGAGTTTCGGAAAAGGAACCATGTGGAATACGCGGCTGCACCATCTATATTGAATTCGAGGATGAGCCAAAAAATTCAAGACGCATTGCCTCAATGAAACTGGACCCAGAGACAGTATCGACATTTGAGGTATATTTAACATTGCGTCAGGATCATAGAGGCTGGACATCATTGTTGCCACAATTTATGAAAAGTTTGGCACGGACAATTACAATCAGTCCCGAATATACGATTACAAAGCATAAACTATATTCGGCCGATGGTTTTGGTGCCAGGCGAAGCTATAGTTTTGGTAGTAGTCAACAGCAGACACAGGCACAGGCAATAGCCACGCCAACGATATAATAAGTACGATATATATGTATATATATATAAATCGAAACGATATATATAAATGATGATAATGATGATGATGATGAGAGTATGATGAGGATATTGAAGTTAATAATATAAACCTTATAATCCATACAATACCCCAATCCTAATTTCCTTCATCCTTACAACAACAACAACAACAACAATCAATACCACCACAAAACCCCCCTCAACCCCTGTGATGATGTCCAGCGAGAGTAAGAGCAGAAGAGAGATATAGAGATAGATTGAGAGAGAAAGAGAGATAGTAGTTAGTTGCATTTTAACATAACGTTAAAGCAACGACGAATTAAAGTATTCGAAGCCACCCCACCTACACACCTACAAAAAAAAAACACACACACACACAGACACACACAGTTACACTCTCATACTAAATACTATATGAAAAAAAAAAAAAAATGCAAAAAAGAAACGAAAATTTTCTTTTTTCCAATTATTATTTTTTTTTTTTTTCCGTCAGTGTAATTTGTGACTCTCACCACCATTTTACTTAGATGCGTAGAATTTTTAGGAGTTTAAGTTTGAGAATACGAAAAAAACAAAACAAAGAAAAAAAAAAACATGAAATTCAAAGACGGCCAGACAGCAGTCATATAGGTACTATATATGTATATATATATATATAGTATATATGTATGTCCATAACAGATATGCATGTATATATAAATATATATATATATATGTATATATAGCTAACTATTGCCCTGTCCAGTCAGTCGACAACTCATGAATATGTGATAACTGTTTAAGATGCTAAGTGTTCTTTTGCCTGACCCCAGATGCCGGGCAAAAGACAAACAATTGATATAAAAAACATAAAACAAAACAAAAAAGGATAAAACAAACAAAAACAGATTCTTTTTTTTTCAATTAAATGCTAGGCTCTATACTATATATATAGATATATATAAATATATATATATACATATGACTATATGTGTATATATATCAACTTGATCTTAACAAATTTCAAATTTCAAATACAACAACAAAAACGCAGTGAACGACGCAAAGAGGAAGTAAATGTCGAAGTTGATGTTAAAATATAAATTTAAAACATAAAACAAAAAAAAAAAACAACACACACGCTCCAATTTTGTTTAGTTAGACGCAGCTTGCTGCAATAAAATACCATTTTTTTTTAAATTATTAATTAATCTTAATTAAAACCAACAAATTTTAGGATTTTAACAAATTTTTATAAATATATATCTATATATATATATGTATATATATATATTATTAAATGTATAGCGCGTAATACAACAAAAAACAAAAAAACGAAAGAAAACAATTAAAAAAAAAATGATGATTCAATGTTTAAGGCAAGCAAGTAAATTTAAAAAATAAAATTAAAATTAAAACAACAAATATCTCAGTAAATGTGAAAGCGTAAAAAATTTGTAAAATTTTTTTTCTGTCTGTGTAAAACAAAATTAAGTAAAAACAAAAACACAACTCCAATTGCGATAACGAAACAAAAATCTTTAAATGTAGCAATGCGATATAATTTTAAAAAATTAAATTAAAAATTAAAAACATTAATGTTCTCACCCACAAACACATACACACATACAAAAACACATACACACACCAACACACACGAAAGTATCTATTACCCGCAAAAAGTATCTAAAAACAAAAAAAAAACCAAGCGACAAAAATACTATTTATTACGACAAAAATACAAAAAAAAAAAAATACAAAAAATACCAAGAAAAATACAAAAAATGATGCATGTATTAATTTTTTTCTATTAAACAACAACAAAAATAAAAAACAAAATCATATATTGTATTTAATGTTAAGTTTTTTTAAAAACAAAAAAAAAATTGTGAGAAAAACAAATTTGTAACCAAAATGTAAGAAAACCAACAAAAAAAAAAAAAACATACGACAAAAATACCATTTTTTGTGAAAAAATACCCCCCACACACACACATACAGAAAGAAAAAAAAAAAAAACGAAAAAAAAAAATTAAACAAAAAATAAAAGCATTACAGTTTTCCTGCGCTAGCGGAAAATAATTGTGGAAAAATTAAAACGAAACGGCTTTCTTTTTTTGCACTACAGCTGGGCAGGGGCAGGGGCA
This sequence comes from Drosophila emarginata, assembly GCA_037075365.1. Lineage (NCBI taxonomy): Eukaryota > Metazoa > Arthropoda > Insecta > Diptera > Drosophilidae > Drosophila > Drosophila emarginata. The sequence continues at coordinate 3,879,187 of JBAMCD010000296.1, forward strand.
GGGCGTTGCGGTAAATGGGTGGATGGGGTACGACAACTTTCTTTTGCAGCCCGATACTGTGTGAAATGAGGCAACGTTGCAACGTTGCAACAGCCTCAGCAACAGCAACAGCATCAAACTTCAACTCCAACGGTTTCTGTGGGTAGGGGGCGATCAGTCCAACTATGTTGTATGTACCAAGCGGTAGGGTAACCAGTTTTTTTTTTCAGTTTTTTTTTCAGTTTTTTTTTTTTTTTGGGGTGCCTAAGCAACTTTTTAACGTTGTTGTTGTTGTTAATTTTCTTTGTTCGTGTTGGTTAGCCCACTGTGAACTTGTTTGAAAATGGGCAACACAGCCCACAGTTTTAGCCTAACATACATCGTTTTTATTATATTTCCGTATCGAAGGAACACTATTAGTGTAGTAGGCATGAGAACGTTTTTAACTCCTTGCCAATGCAATACTAGTTTTCAATCTCAACCCACTTTTTCTTTAGTTGTTTCCGTTAACCAAGAGACACAGACCATCCTTAGATTTTGCAATTAACGAGTCTCTACTGTGGCACTAGTTATCCGTTGTGACGCAAACTCAGCAGGGGGGGGGGTCAACGCATCTGATATGAATCATTTGAGCATAAACATATATATAAATATATGTATATATATAGGTACATACATATATATACAATCGATCTTGTTTTTTGGACAACGTGGCCCAACTGAAGCAGTTCATTCAAATTTGCATAGTCGCATAAAACTAGTCTAGAATAATCTTTCTAAAACTGATGCAAAACTTAACAAATTTTTATGAAATATATGAAATAGGATTTTCAAGGATATATACAGATATAGTACATATAGTAACAAAAAAAGTTCCTAATATAATATGTATCTTAAACCTCTCATAGAACTTTTTATTGGTATAAATTTTAATATCTTAGGGATTTTCATTTTATGTTTGTCTTGTTAGGTTTCGATGATAGTTGCTTGATTTGAATAAAGACTTTGCTAATCTATGGATTAAAAACTATCTCATATACACGCAAATGCTTATATACATATGTATGTATATAATCAGTATTAAGTATAAATAGATTTCATTATTTTCCGTATAAATGATGTTGTTCAACTTGCCACACATGTGTGTGCCATATAGTTAATAATAATAATAAAAAAAAAAAAAAAAATAGGCAAACAGATCTACTTATTATTGACTTGACAAATCCCACGAAAATTAAAATATTTGCTGCGCAAAAATCAAAAAAAAAAAAAAAAAAAAAACACAAAAAAATGTAGCAAGTGGGAACGCTTTCTAAATATCTAAATAACCAAATATCGAAATAGATCTATCTATAACTCAAAAGTCCACACGTGCCGACAACAAATATAAAAAATAAAAAAAATAGAATAAAATAAAAAAAAACTGGAGACTTTCCATGATGAAAAAACCAGAAAACCAAAATTAATTGACTGCCAACTGTCTGAGAGAGAGAGAGAGAGAGACTTATGGGAGAAGTGTACTATCATGCTAATAGTTGGAGGACTTGAGAAAATATTTGCCATTTTGTTCAATAACAGAAATTCCGTACACATTTCTTTTGTTGCTGTTGTTATTATTGTTGTTGTTGGGTATTTTATAATTTTTATAAAAATTTAATATTTTATGCAGGCGGCAATTTGTTGACAATAAGTGACACACCCCAATCTATTTATTCTATATTTATTATTTGTTTTTTAATGGAACGCTGAGTGAAAACAATAAAAAAGCAAAGGGGGCGGGGATAAGGTTACAAAAAAGGTGCTAAAATGTATGGTGAGGGGTAATTAAACAAGAAGTTAAATAATATTGCAAATATTGGCAAAACTTTTATACATCGTTTTCTTTTCCATTCTTCTTATTTTTTTTTGGTTTTTTTTTTTTTTGTTTCATGGTGGAGTCTCCCCAAGAAAGTGAGACAAGTGTTTTGGTTCGATTTTGGGAATACCATGCAGATGTTCACAGAAACTAGACGAGATGTTATATATGTACATACATACATACATATAAGAAAGACAAGTGGTGGTGTGATGAGGTGCGGTGGGGAAGGAAGGGGAGGGGATAGTGTATGCGGGTGTGCGTGTGTGTTTGTGGGAAAACACGCCGAAAATGTGTGACCAAGTGACAAAGCAAATGGAATTGAGAAAAATGCTTTTGGAAAAACACGATGAAATGGCAAAAATTGTCAGCACGCGTGTGAAAACTATCAAAAATCTACGAATTAAATTTTGCTAAATTGTATTATGACAACTACGATATACCCTATGGATATTCGTATATATATATATATACGCAAGTTGCAACAATGTCCTCAAGTGCCTTTAAAAATCATCAACGTCAATTTACTTTGAAATATCGTTCATTTATTCCTTTTGCGGTGAAAGAACAGTTTATGTTACGGTTACGAGAATACCCTTTACCAATTATGGATGCACTTTTATAAATGTATGCCTTTATCTATATCAATAACAATCTTTTCTTTGTTATCTCTAATCTTTAATCTCTTTTATCTACTTCTTTTTTAGTTTGTTTAAGCATTTTAAACACTCTGAAATTCCAACTGTTTTAATGGTGACCCCGACGCGGTGTTATCCAAATGTGTTTGTTTTAAATATTTACATTATACTCTTTGATCAAATGTCTTAAACTAAGAACATCATAACCTTGAGGCCTTACAAGAGCACGTTTTATAAATATTAATATTTTATATTACAGGATATAGGGTATGTGAAATCTACGTAGAATATGTTGTTTTGTGTGAGAGAGAGAGAGAGAGACTTTGAAATATTTATAAAAACAACTATAAATTACAAAGTCAAGGAAATTATTAGCGCAAAGAACGCGTCAGAGGAGCCTGATGAAATCGTATAATGAAATTTAATGTGTGTGTCCCCCCCCACACACAAATAGAAAAATATGCAAAAATTGTGACGTGAAATTGATTTAATTAGGTTTTTGTTATGACGTGACAATTTGAATTAGTTGAGAGACATTTAGTTTTTTTTTGTTTTTTTGGACCACAAACCGAGAATATTTATTAGTATGTTTTTTTTCCTAGCTATTTCTATTATGTATTTGTTTTTTCTTTTTTACGTTCACTTGCACTCAAAGCAAACAAAATAATGAGATTCAAACGACAAAAACAAGAACAAGAGAACAAAAAAAAAAAAAGACAACAATAAGAAATAAAAAAGAAAAAAAAAAAAAACTAAAGAGATGGGACAAATAAATAAGTATAAGTACGAGTAAAATATACATTTAGTCAGGTAATTCTATTCTTAGATATGACAACAGAGACATACAGAGCAGACCAGGCAAGACCAGAACAAAACCAAAGTGAACCGAACGGTACAGCGGCGAGGAGTGGCAAAGCGACAAAGAGAGAGAGAGAGGGAGAGAGAGAGAAGACCAAACCTCTGCGGTCATCAGCCGACTTGGAAAGTGTTTGTCTACTATATAATATAATTTTATCAGTTTATATTAAATTGTTTTCGTGACAAATGCAGGAAGAAACCAACAAAAAAATAGAAAAAAATAAAAAATGCAAAATGCATATTTACTATAATATATGCAAATTTCAATCACAATAAAAAATGATTACTAAATATATATCTAAACTATCTATTGTAACATGAATTTTATATACAAAATATTTGTCTATATTAAAATTTTATCTTAACTTTCTAATAAATCAATATTATTTCAATATAAAAACATTACAAATGTTGTTTTTTATCTTTGTCTTTGATTGGAAAAACTACACAAAAAAACGGCCTATGGTAGAGAATATATAGCCAATTAGACATTTCGTATATAGCTTATTTGTTGGAAAGATTTAAAAATATATTTTTATTGCATTTGTATATACGAATCGCAAATGTCAAAAATTTGTATATCTGTTGCATACTATAATCTGCAGATAAATCTAATGATATATCTTTAATAAATATTTAAATTTTCAAAAATCAAACAGTAAACAATTGCAGCTATCTATGATTAAATTTTTGAAGAATCTTAATAGTTATAATATTCAAAATTGAAATTTATATAGTTTTCAAAATTTGAAAAGTCGTTTATAATAAATTTAGATATGATTATTATTAATGATTAAGATATTTGGCTAAGTTATAGAAATTTAAAAGAACTTTTGGCAAATTGCCCAAATAGGAAAAGAAACAATTTACATAGCAATTAGAAAAATTTTGCAAAAGACAAAAATTCATTTGAAATAAATAAAAATTTGACTTTCAATCAAAACAATACGATGACATATTGCAGACTACCAACAGACATATGTATGTATGTACATATATATAGCATATATACATAGAGAGAAAGACAATATATATTATATATATCTATATGTATATACATACATACAATCCAATGACAGGCCCATTGTAGTCAGTTTTTTCCCACTCACTCTCTATGTTATTATCTGACCATTATTCTTTAGTGAAAAGTTGACCCACCTTCTGCTTCAATGTATCGCATAGCCCATACAAAATATCTATATATCTATATATACATACATATATACATATGTACCTATCCTCCAATTGTATTTGCTGCTGTTGCTGTTACTGGCTCTTCATGACAATTTGTCTATGGGGTAATCATAGCAACTATTCATCTATTTTCAATTCTGTTCTGTCTTTTCTCTTTTTCTATTCTTCCTTGTTCCCTTGCCCTTGTCTTTGCCTTTGCTTTCGCTTTTTTTGTTTTTTGTTTAGTGTCTTCTTTTGTTATAGGCAACCACAAATACGAGTAATATAGTATATGTACATACATACATACTGATATAGAGTAGATCATACAATATAGACAATTGGACGAAGGGTTTTCTTTTTCATTTTTATACCCTTGCAGGAAGGATATATTAGTTTTGATCAGAAGTTTGCAAGCGCATAGAAGGAAAAATAATTGACTATATAAAGTATATATGTACATATATGTATATTTTTGATCAGCTGAGCTGAGTTTATTTATTTACTTATACAATATGCCACTATATCGGTTCGTCTGCCCATCTGTCTAGATCTATGCAAAATAATCCGTCAATTTTAAAGCTATTTTATTGAAATTTTATTTACATTCTTCTTTTTGCTGTACGCTGTCTATATGTCAAAAGTAACCGAATCGAATGACTATATCATATAGCTCACATAGGAACAATTGATTTGATTTTTAGACTTATAAATTTAATATTTTTTTTATGACATTTAGTATTTATTCGTTTGGTACATATCTTAACGACACTATCAAGTTTTAACTGAATCGGTTGACTATATAATTTAGCTACCATATAAATATCTGATAAAATTATGTGTAATTGTAATCAAATAGTCCAAGGGTATAAAAACTTCGGCATGGTAGAAATTATAGTGGCCTTCTAGTTTTTTTTTTTTTGTTTTTTTTGCAGGCCATCCCCACCCCCCGCTTGGACAACAGATACGGCCCCGGTCTCGGCCCTTTTTTTCTTAGTTCACTTTGACGACCTTTTCAGTTGAGTTGTGTTTTCTTGTGTGTGTGTGTGTATGTGTGTGAGTGTGTGTTGTTGTGCATTACGAATTTTGTTTTTCAACTTGTCATATCTTTTTTTTTCTCTCTCACTCTATCTTTATATCGTTTGCTCGTTCGCTCTATGTCGATCTCTCTACCCTTCCCCTCTCTCTCTCTATCTATCTCTCTCTCTCTCACTCTAGCTGACTCAATTGGTGGTATCACTTAGATTTTGTTTGCTTCAAAGACTGATAAGCAGGTTCAGGTTAGGTTGCCAACGGACTGTGACAACAATTGACGACTGTTGCGAGGCAGAGCCAGAGGCAGGAAAGCGGAAATGCGAAACTGGCTAGAAAATCGTAGCAACAACAATAACAACAACAACAACAATAACACAAGTCAAGAGTAATTGTAGCATTCCAAGGTTTTCACAATATGAATAATTTGAACATAAATACACTTGAAACAAAATCTGTCATTCAGTAATCAATTCAAGACAACAAATGACCCTTAAAAAAAAAAAAAAGAAAACTAAAAAATTAACATTTAATAAATTTAACTTAAATATATTCTTATTTATTATTACATTAACAATTTAAATACCAAATGGACTTCCTTTTGTCAAGAGGGTATTATCAATAGTTTGCACATATTTTCATTCAATTTGTTCTACCATAAAGATAAGCATATATAGCACTATAGATACATACATATATGTGCATATTTATATATATATATATATACATATGTATACTATATTACCTATATGTGTAGACTAGACTGCTTAGACATAACAATTGTAAATAAAAGATTTCAATTTCGACATTTACATAGATATATAATATGTAAATATGTATATATTAAAGTAAATAAGTTGGTATATTAAATACTTGTCTTACCATATTTTGTTTTGTTTTTAGATAAAAATTAACTATAATATATATGTACATATATTATACATAATATATACATATTCTTAAGCTAGAACTTAACTATATTATATCTGACTTACATTCTGATTGTCATAATATTGTTAAATCACGGGATACTGGTTTACAGTTAAAGTATCTTAAAGATAAATGCATATTTAAAAGTCAATATTTGAGTTATGTTGTCACTTATTTTGACAAGTATAAAAAGTATATTTGAACAAGGTAGATCGAGGGTGAAAATCTGGTTTTGATTTCCTATCCCGTTTACCCAATCTTTATAGAGAATCTTTGGCAATGATTGGTAACAAATTTTTATAACACAAAAGCAATACCCAAAGAACTTGAATTTGACATTTTTCCAGGTATACATACATACATATATCCATATACATATCTAATGGAAAAGGATCTATTGAAGGAATCTTTATCACACTATTTAATAAATTTATTTAATTTTTAAAAAGTATGTGTGATATTTGTGTTTATTATTATTATAATTGTGTATCATTTTCCATTTTTTGTCGGGGTTTCTAATAGACTAAAAAAATATTCCATTTTTTATGTTAAATTTTTAAAAATTTTATTAAATAAAATTTAATAATTTTAATGAATGAAATTTAAAATTCTTTTATTTCTAGTCAATTTTGTAGTTGCATATGTCTAACAGTAATACAATTTGAATCAAAAATATTTAGCTTAAAGTAAAATAAATATTGGAGGTGGAGGGGCGTTTCTATTCGATTGTCCGGAAGTGTATCTATGTATTTACATATGGCATGATCTTTTTTTTCGCTCTGTGTAGATTTGCATTTATACCTGGGTTAGCAACAATGCCAACTACAACGGCAACTTTTCATTGCAATTACAAAAGAAGCAGCAACAGCAGCAACACCAAGAGCAGCAGCAACAACAGCAACAGCAACTGCAACAACAACAACACTAATGAACAGTGAAGGTTTCCTAAATCGAAGCAGCAACAACAATGAAGTACTTAAAACAACAACAGCAATAAAAGAAAACCAGCAACAACAACAAAAGTCGGATGGTAAAGTGCAAAATTGTTGTGAGTCATCTGCAAGTTGCTGCATGTACAGGTTTTTTTTTTTTTCTTATTTATTTTTTTGTTTTTTTTTTTTCGTACTTTTTATTGTTCGTATTGTTGCTAGGGCCCGCAGAGTCCGATTGCTTGGTTGTTGGTTGGTTGCTTTTTGCTTCTCTGAATGAGTCGACAAGGTGGCAACAACAACAACAACAACAATAATAACAATAGCAGCCAAGCAACACAAAAGGCCACATGTGCAAAATTTTTAGCATAGAAACAAAAAGATACAAGACAACAGCAATAATAACAACAACAATCACAAGAGAGAGAGAGAGAGGTGAAGAGGAGCATTGAGCAAAAGTACTGTAGATGGAGGGGGATGGGGTATAAGGGAAACTCACTAGAGACACACAGGCCCGACTGTCATTATCAGATTTAGCCAAAAAAAAAAAAAAAAAAAGAAGCGTAATCCCCCCCCCCCCATCCCTTTGCAGGAAGAGAGCCTCAGAGATAAGAATGAAAAGACTAGGTAGAGGTTGGATGGGGGGAGGGGAGGGAAGTTACAGAAAATGCCATTTGCCAGTTGGCAAATTAACTATATTTTCGGTAAAAGTATCTCAAAGATATGAATTTGTAACAATAAAAAATGTAAATTTTTATGTGGTTTCTGAGATGGAAAGAGATGCTTAGTATTGTTGTTGTTGTTGTTGCTATTTTCTTATCTCAAATGGCATTGCCTAACCTACCGTGTGCCTACCCCCCAAAAATCCTCTTTGTTCCCCTATTTCCCTCACCACTTCAATTGTGTATGAGAGTGACTGCTCCATTGCTAATTAAATAAGAATCTTTTAGATACATTTCTCTCTATCTTTTCGGTTTTTTTTTATTTTTTGCTTCTTTTTTAGCAAGTTGTATTACTTTGTCATTCTATGTACATAGAAACAGTTGAAAAATGCTAATAGTTTGGCTGAGTAATACAAGAAAGACAAATAACAAAAAAAAAAAAAAAAAAGTGAAAAATAAAAAAAATAAAAGTTTCATTCATTTAATTCACATAGATAAAACAAATTTGCATTAATTTGAAACTTTTTCTTGTGATGATTTTTTTACAAATCTTTTATTTTTCTCTCTCTCTCTCTCTCTCTCTCTTTTTCTTTCAGTTTTGACACAATTTGTATAATTTATTATATAAATTTGAATGATTTGAAAGCAAAAAATAACTTTTCAATAGACCCATGAAATTTGTGTAAACTTGTACAATAATTTGTACCTTTGGTTATATATAGATCAGATATATATATATATATATCTTTATGGATAGATTACATTATGTGATAAAAATCACATATCAATATTAAAATTATAGATTAATGTATTTTATATTATATGATTTTGTTGGAAATATAAATGAAAATTTTATTCAAATTTATTTCTAGCTTAAATAAGTTTTATGTAAAATATTAATAAAAGAAATATTTGCACAGTTTTTTATGCATTTGAAGACAATTTGAATTATTTTAAAATTTAATTTCTTAATCAATTTAAAACAATATTTACAACTCTTTTAGTGTTTTAGTGGCAATAAATACATATATTAAGGGATTTGTTATATCTTATTCAAATCATTGTGATAAAATCAATTAAATCACACTCTTTTTTGATCATTTTAAGGCAATTTTTATACAAATGAATTGAGCAATTTGTGTAAATTTATTCCTTTGAGTATCTTACAGAGACAAAGAAAATTTGCATTAAGCTCGTAAATCTATTAGTACGAATAATTTGTACAAATTTATTTTTCCAAACTCAAAAGAAACTTGCGAAAAAGAGAAACTTTTTGCATATGAATAAAGTGGAAATTGATGTTGCTATTGAAAATTCTAAAAATTTACTCATCGACCCATCAGAGGCAAAAGTAAAACCATTAACCAACCATCAACAAACCAACCATCCACAGGCCATCACAGCTCATCAATGCCGCATTGCCACCTGAACCACGCCATCGACCATCACCATCACACCACATCACCACTCCCCTCCTTACCGCCATCATCACCATGAACCACACATTCAACACGCCGAACCACATGAATGACTTGAAATTCGTTCAAGTTTTTCTTTGGTTTTGCTTCAATTTTAAATTGGCATTAGTCATCATTCGGACGGATCAGCAGTTGCATTTTGTTTTTTTTTTTTTTTATTATTATTTCTTCTTTTTTTTTTTTAAGTCTTCAACCTGTTGTCGGTTTTTTTGTGTTGTTTTTTTTTTCATTTTTTATTTTTTTGTGTACTTGACAGCCATCGAAAGGGCAAGCAGCAAACACATTTCGCAAAGCTCATTAAGTTTGTGTTTTAATACTCTGGCAAAAAAGAGTACATTCATTTTTTATCAAATATCTGTCAACTTGGTCCCTGAAAAACAATTTTAACTATATGCACTTTTTCCATCTGATCTGGTTTTTTATAGACATAGTTATTTTTTTTGGTTATTTATGGATATGACTTACTTTTGAAATCCAAAAGAAAGGATTCATAGAAGTACGGAAGATAAAAAAAAAAAAAGAGAAAAAATTTAGTTAATAACTTAAATTAAAGCTAAAAAAAGTTTATAATAAATGCTAGTACTAAGTACTCGTACTCTTTCAATTTATTTAGCTTATTTATTTATCTAGAGGTCTAAAAACTTAATCTTTCTGTGTCAGTCTACATTGAATAATTAATTGCTCAAACTAAATCGTTTAATTATATATATGTATATATATATATATATATTGTATATACTAGAAAAGGGTATAAAAAGTATCGGCTGTTTTAGCTTTTCTTTTCGTTTTTCTCTTTTTTTTTTTTTTTTTAGTTGTTGTTCATTTCAGTTTCTTCTCAGTTCTCTGTGCTAAATTTTGTAATCGAAAGTTGTTTTGATGTATTTTTCTGTTTTTGTTTTCGAGCAACGGCTTAGTCAAAAGGTATTAAGTAATGCTTAGATACGGGAAGGTAGTACTTAATGTACTTGAAAGCCTCATTTGAATTTGTAAATTCTTGATGATGTTCTTTTATTGTTGTTATTGTTGTTCTTGTTGTTGCTGAACCTGAAGCAAAATAAACATTTACACAAAAATTGTTTATGCAAGCTAGTATTAGATTAGTCATCGAATGTTAATGAGTATTGGGCGTAAGTATATGCACTTGAGTAACTAAACTAACTAAAAATAAGACAAGTCAACAAAAACAAAATAAAAAACAAAAAGAAATGTAAAAAAACAAAATTATAATGAAGCATTTAAATAAAGATATGTATATAAATGAAATGATCTTCTTTTATTATTAAAACGTTAAAGAATTTGTAAATAGTTTTAGTTTATATTTTAATATTGGATAGATTTACAAAGGAATACATACTAAGTTGGGAAAATTATTTTGAATCTATATTTAATTTCGAGTGGGTGAAAGAACCGATAACCAAACATTATCATTGGCCATTAAATTGAAACTTAAGTAGAAAAAAATTCTAGATTACCTAAGGAATAGAAAACTATATATGTATATACCTTAAGAAATCTACAGAAATTATTTTTATATAGAATTTAGGTAAATGGTTTGCTTATATTAATGCAAGTCATGTCTATAAGAAAGTCAAATAAAATTCAAGAGGTTATCGGATTTCAGGAAATGACATTTTTATTTTGACAAATCATTGAAAAAATTAAAAATAAAATTTGCAAAAAGTTATATATTAATTTAATTATACAAGTAATTTTAGATGCAATTTCCATTTTACCTTTTATTCCAGATATCCAGATAATAAAAATTTTTTGCAATTTCTTTTTTAATATCACAAATGGACATATTTGTAAGTATGTATGTACATATGTACGATATATAATATTTTTTATATGGCAACCGATTTCTTATTTTATTGCAATATTATGTGAAATGTGTAACAATTCTGTATAGTCATAGTCAATTTGAACCCGGACAAACAGACGGACCCAGACAATGATTTAGCAATATGCAATTAGCAATGCCCTATATAGACTTATCAGTTTATACTATATAATTATAAATGTTTGAGTGTATAGATGTACAATATAGTAAATTATGGATGGGCACCTGCAAAAATAAAATTCTTAACAAAACTTGCCTCACAAATGGCACGTAGTACGTGAAAAAGAAAGAAAGAAAAAATAGTTGTAAGTACTAAAAAAAAAAAAAAGGTAAGTCACATGTTGACAAAACCTAGTAAATATTTACGCAGACAGACAAATAATTATTCCTGGTTGTCTCGAGTGTCTGAAAGTTATCAGTGATTCAGAGAGCAAAATAAGGGACTGAGGGGAGTAGACTTTTTTTTCTTCTTTTTTTTTGGGATCTGCTAGAGATATTTATAGTTTTCAACTTTAGACTCTAAGGCGTTACTTATCGCTGTTTTAATGGCAACAAGAAAGCCCCAGACAGTACTTGTTGAAATGGGCTTAAAAATAAATTCAAGTGCCTCTCTTTTCTTTAGGCATATGTATGTATGTAGACTTCTCTATATTATAATCATATATAACCATATAATTCTAATGAAACACAGTTTTCATAATGCCCCATTGACGATCGACTTTTGTTGTTGGTTTTTTTTTTTCCTTTTTTTTTTTTTATTGTTATACTTACTTTTGTCCGGACGACATTGATAGGAATTTGGTAGTAGTAGTCGGTCTTATCAGTTTTGTTTTTTCCTTTAATAAATTGAAGCACATTTACGGCACATATCACGAAAAAATTTTGCAGACGTTTAGTCTTCTTAGCGATTGCAAAATACTATATAATATTATTATACAAAAAAAAAAAAAAAAGAAAAAATTGTTATTGACAAATTTTATTCAAAGAAAAAGAACAGATTTGATCAAATGACTTCAATTTTGCTTGAAACTGATTCATTCAGGAATGTTATTTATGTTAAATAGATGTTCAAGTGTCTGTTCTGATATTTAATAATAATTATATTTGATGTTTTCTGACTATGACTCAATTGTCTCTCTATATAACAGAATCTGAGATATCAATTTTTCCATTTAAATATTCCCATTTGAACTATACGTAGTTCTGTCAATTCAAAATTTGATATATGATGTTGTTATCATACAAAATAAATAACGTTTTCAAAGTAAAATTGGTTTATTCAAAGAAATCTGATAAAATTGTTTTTTTTTTTATTATTCAAATTAAATCGATTTTTATTTCAAATATCATTGGATTACAAAACTATATAGAATTTTTATTATGTATGTATGTCTATCAAAACTTTGTATTTAAAACTAGATAAGGCAATTTATTTGTTTTTAGTGATTGACTGAATCTTGATTTTAGATTTTTTTTTTTTTTTTTTTATTTTTTTCAAGTTTGCTTACTCCATTTTGGCCACAATTTAACGAACTCGAAACCTAACCTATGTACTTATTTGGCAAGATTCCTACTAAGATAAAGATTAGTTTTGTGTCCAATTTGTTTAGCTGTTTTTTTTTTGTTTTTAGTTTTTTGTTGCTGTTGTTCTTGTTGTTGCTGCTGTTGTTTTTCATTTGAGATAAGATAACAATTTGTTGATGTTTTTCACTGTCCACCGCCGTTGCTGATGTCATTAAAATTTCTGCCTCAAATGGGTTGTCGTCTTCGCACCATGGCCAGAAAGCTCTTTGCGAATATTACTACTTGACCCTGATGTGCAAATAACGTTTACTCAAGTTCCTAGTTTCTATCTACGCCCAAAACTAACTAAAACCTCAAAAGAAAGAGAGAAGTAGCAGCAGCAGCAGCAACAGCAGCAGAAGAGAGATGGAGAAAAAAAAAAAACCGACTTAAATGTCATATTCTTAACCTCCCACCGAAAATATTTATCTGTGTGTGTGTGTGTGTGTGTGTGTGCAGTGTGTGTGTTGCGTGTTTGCTTACATAACAAATTTGCAAAATACGGTTGACACCCCATGCCCAGGCTATATAACAAAATGTCTTATATAGTACATATGTACCTAAGTACATATACATACATATATGTATACATATGTATGTATGTATTAAATGTACATATGTGTGTACACGGTAAAAAAATAAAATAGAAAAGATATATCTTATCTCTGCTGGTTTAATTGATTCAGTAGCTAGGAGAAAATTATATAAGTTAAAAAAGTTTTAAAAAAAATTCCTAATTAAAATAAATAAATTGAAATAAAATATATTAAGCCGAAGGCCTCAGCAGACAGAGCGTTATTTCTAAATTATTCCTAATTTAAATGAGATCTATGTAACTTTATTAATAATAAAAATAAATAATAATTATACAAACATTTTTTTTTTTTAAATTATAAAAATAAAAGCTTTTCTTATAGATGTAATCCAATGATTTTAATTTCTATATCTATTTGATTACTATATATTTCTTAGAAGAAGTTGCCATCTTATATAAGGCAGACAAAGCTCAAGGTTTTTTATTCACCTCATCATGTTGATCGAAAAGCTATATATATGTACATATATACAATATATATATGTATATAGTAAGTACAATGATAAGTTAGACCGGAAATACGTAAAGAATTGAGATCAAATTCGATAATCTCTATTAGATTTATACTTCTATACTATACGTTGATATGTTGATATAAAATAGTTTCAGATTGATTGTCATTTCAAATCAGTTTTTAGTCTCAGTGTATGTGCATACATTTTTATATATATGTATGTTTGTATATATATATTCATACATACATACATACATATGTATATGTTCATGTATACACGTAGTATGTAGTGTAGTTAGTTGTGTTCGCCGCGTTTCGTCGAGTAATTCGGTTTTATATTCACTCGTTTTTTATTTTTGCATGACACGCTGATGCTGATTTTTTATGATTGCCGCAAAAGGCGGCGGCTGCTGCTGCTACTGCTGCTGCTGCCTTCTGCCGCCTTCTGTGCTGTTTGTTGCCGCCGCTGAAGCTGCTGGTGCTGCTTATTTTGCAGTTTGCATTACATGAAAATGACCTACAAATAAATTAAGCTTTCAACTTGTTAATGTCCATTTATTTAAAGATTACTCTAGCATCGGTCAAGCATATGAGTTATTAAAACAATTTCAATTCAAATTAGTTAAATGCCATTAAAGATTTCTTTTTAAATACTTTCACAATATAAAATGAAGCTTCAAGTATGTATATTTACTTAAAAATCGAGTTTCTGTTATTAATCAATAGAACTTTTGACTATATATAATTTCAATGAAATAGTTTACTTTTAAATTACATTTTTGAATTGATTTAGAATTGAGATATGCATGTTAAAATATGTATATACATATGTACATACATACATACATGGAATTTATACGAATTAACGAAGTTTTTTCAAGGGATCAGCAGTTTATTACGAAATATTAAGGTTTTCGATTTAGTGGGGTACGAATTATAGGGATTCGACTGTATTTCCCAATTATTTATAAAGAATTTAAAATATGCAACATTAAACTTGGCTATTCCCGTTCAAAGGTTTTTTTTTATCCTATTAAAAAATAATTCCATATAGGTTTCTCTTGATAATTTGTGGTTTACCGGTATAATACTGAATGTTAGATCAAAAAAAAAAAATCCGTCATTTAATCCTAATGCTAAAGTCATATATTTATATATAATTATAATAATTAATTTAATATGTATAATTAATTAATTAATTATGTTATATAATAATTAATTTAAAATGTACTTATATTTACATTTTTTAGTTAGTTTTGGTTTATAAACTGTCTCCACCTCGGTTCTTTTTCCAACCAAAAATCTTTCTTATTTGATTGCTTACAATTCTCAACTGGTTCTAGATTTACTTGATTTGGGTTAATTATCTTTTTACATCCAATAACATTCTCAATTAGTTTTACTATTGAATTTAAACATTTTGTAGAGCATTTATGAATTCAGTGTAACATTGTTAATGCAAAAAATATATATTTTCGTATTTTCTCTTTGTTTATTCAAGTCTTACTCACTTATTTAATTGTGTTTACTTTATTTGCAGCGCAACAAAAGGGACTCTTACTATCTCTCTTTCTCTCTCCTTCACTTACATTTAAGCTCCATCTCAGTTGCACATACATACATACATACATACATATATAGAGCGTCACAAAAGTCCAGAGACCACACCAGAGATCTCTCAGCCAGTAACAGAGAAATGCAAAGTGCATGCGAGACAAGAGAGTTGGAAAAGCGAAACATACTCGTACAATATATGGCGAACAATTTGCATTATTAATTTAATTGAAAAACTTGTTAAATTAAATATTTAAATTTCGTTGCAACAGCAAAAGTTGACAATTTCTGTATATATGTACATATGTATGCATGCATGTCTGTGTGTATCTCTGTGTGTGTATCTTTATATATACATACATATGTATATTTGTTGTTGGCAGTCAGAGCCAACGCCATGTCCCTGATATCAAACAATATGGCAAATAATAATACTAATATGAATACTATGCAAATGTTAATTGAGTTTACATAGAAGAGTGGAGAACGCAACTTTTCACAGGAGTTCTCTTTAGTTAGTGCAATAATGTGAACAAATACAAATGCTAAAGTGATCTAAAGTGAATGATAAGCGAAATTAAGAACCAATTTCAAGGTTATTATGTATATTAAAACGAATTAATTTAAAAATTTAACATAATTTGGTTTTGGTTTTGTTGTCCGTACTCTTTCAGAATGAAGAGTCATTATATAGTAGATAATAAAGCATATTCTGTTATCGGAGGATACAATTAAGACTTTACATTTGGATCTTATTAAGAAATTGTATTGATTTCTTTTTATTTGTGGTTTCTAAACCAGTTGGGAATTATAGAAAACAAAATTACATACATATAAACAGTTTCTTTTAATTAGCTTTCCACTTTTCCAGAAATTTACTTAATGGATTTGCCTTTTTTGAAAATGTTGTTAAACAAAAATCACATTAAATTTCCTAATTTAAAATAATTGGCTTTTGAATAAAGAGAAACAGATTGTTGTTGTTTGTTCGTTCATTCTATGAATGAATATTGAATGATTTCCGAATGTTTATATGTATATATAATATAAAAATTCAAAAAAGATACTTATACTATACTATAATGCAGCTGCCACAGATACATTCTTTTCGGAAACTTTCTCTCTCTCTCTCTCTCTGCCCAGATAAAAATATATACATATACATATAATATATGTATCTGTATAATCTTTACCATTTGGAATTGACGCAAGCAATATTGCGAGCAGTGACTCTTTTTTTTTTTTTTTTTATTTCTTTTATGTTTTCTGTGTATAATTAATGCGATCGATCAATTTGTTAACCCCGTCACCTTCCTCCTTTTTGAATATCGACTATATAGTAGCTGTATACCAAAATGATAATGCAAGTCAATTTTTTGATATTATGCACAATATGGCATGTGCCCAGCCTCGATATATTGAATAGACCCCCACGCGTATCGGTCTAGTGCTCAATGACTTCTCAATAGTTGTTTTATGACCGAGACGGCTAGACGTTTGATAGATCCCTCCGATCCCATCCCGACCCCACCTTTAGAGCGCAATAACTATATCAGCATATAAATATATATAGATCTATATAGCATTTGCTACGTAACAGGCCTGAGAGTAAGCCAGAGATTGAGCCCGAGACCGTGCTTGAGCCTCTAAGCCTGCCCAACCAACCAGACAAAACGTGCGCATTCGAGATAAGAAGGGAAGAACATCATCTCACCAAACTGGGTCTACATCGTACAAACTACTATATACATATATACATATATATATTTATATAAATATCAAGTAAATATTTGCAATTGAGAATACGATTTTTTACTATTTGTTTACATACGTAATCAATACAAAAAAAAAAAAAAGAATGAGAAAGAAGGAAAAAAAAAAAAAATAACAAGTAATAAAAAAACAAAATTGTCTATACAAACAACACAATGTGGCATAATAGGGCAACGTGGCGGGTAGGTCGGGTAGGTGGGGGTGGCGGAGCATGGAAATGGAAACACAATTATAGAATGCAACTGACGCGACAAAATAACAACAACAACATATATAAATATATATATTTGTATGTATATATAAATATTTATAAATGATCGTGCCAAGTTGTTTCTGTTGTTATTCTTTAAGTTGTCTGGGATTGTTATTATTATTTATGGTTTATTTTATGCGAACAACAATTTTCATTTTCAATTTGATTTTCAATTTCATTGCACAGAGCTTAACTGATGCCCTACACCTGTATAATGGGATATATATATACATATATATACACATGAATTGGAACGGTAGTTAAATATTTGCTAAACAAAAAAAAAAAAAACTGTTAAATTGTTATGCAAATGTATAAAAGTTATTGTCACCTTTAATTGATGATTAAGGCAAGTAAAATATATAGTCAGTATCTATCAAAAGTGTTGCGAAATATATGAAGAATCAAGTGTTTATATACTTATGTATATATATTTAAATTAAAAAAATTTAGTCTATGTTTTTGTCCAGACTCTTTTTTTAGTAATTCGATTCATATTTGTGTAGTACATTCTGTTGAACATAGTTCAAGTTTTTAAAAAAAACCAAAAGAATTTTTGAGATATTTTTTATTCCAAAAAAAAAAAAAGAAAATTAAGACTTTAATAAACACATGTCTGTATTTTAGATACCATATGTAAAAAATATTTAATTTTAGAAAATTTGGAACTCTTTTTAAGTTTCTTTTAATTTATTGAAAAAGTAAAGTAATTTGATTTGTTCAGAAAGGAACTAATAAAAAAAAAAAAAAAACTAAGAAACAGTTTCCAACTTTCTGTATTTAAATATTATTTATTTAAAATACAAATATATGTCTATTGAAGTGTCCATTTTTTGTTTGCATTAATAATTTTCTTAAAATTATTTTAAATTTAAAAGAACCAAGTTTCTTAAATAATATTACTATATCAAGTGGATCTTCTCTTTAACAAATTTTTATATTTATTTCTCTCATTGAATTAAGTTCTTATCTGTTAAGTAGTAAAAAACAAAAACTCTAGATCATACAATTCAAGTTAGTTTGAAAATAAATTTGATATAAAAACAGAAAACCAAATCTGTTTACATTGGTAAAAAGGGTGAAGCTAAAAATTAACTTAATCCTTATTATTTTATGACTTTCAAAGTTAGTTGATTTGAAATGTCGAAAACAAAAAAAAAAAAGAAGAAAAAATAGAAAGTTTATCTTTGTCTTGGTTTTTATGTAAGAGAATTGAAATGGTAAAACAAAAGGATCAAATGATGGCATATCTTTATTCATTCACTTGTTCAATTTGTTGTTGTATATATGTATATATATAGGGAGAGTGAGAGAGAGAGAGAGAGGGGGAGAGGAAGAAAGGGTATACAATTTATCAGTTGAACTGAAACTGTTTGAGACTTCTCCTCAACAACATTTTGATGACTTTTTGTTGTTTATAGTTTTTCGTTTGTAGTTTTCATTTTTAGGTGTCTTGGGCCTTAGAATATATATATATATTTTTTTTTTATTTTTTTTATTGCGCGTTGGCGAGACTGATAGCGCCGTTGAAACCGACAGACAGACAGACAGATAGACATACCTAACAAACGACAATAGCAATGTTTTTGGGGCACACCTTTTGGAGTCTACTTGGGATGTATGTATGTATATAACTATATCTATATATACTCTAATAGTGAGACTATGGATGGGTTGTATGTCGAACTCATAAGCATATATATGTATATACATATATACATATATATGATAAAATACAACAACTTCCAAGACCCAAGCCCAGGTGTTTGTGTTAGTTTGTTTGTTTATCTTGCATGTGGCCCCGCTGAACCCCTCACCAATTCAACCCATACCGCCCCCCCTGCCACCGTGGCATTCATCTATGTGCAAGGGGCAAGGGTAAGCGGCCATATTCTTTATTTGCATAGCAATTTTTGTTATATGTCGTTTTTATGTCTGTTTATTTTTCAGTTTTATGCCGATACGCGAAAACGAGAGCGCCAAAAATAAATAAAATCATAAAAAAAAGAAATACACACAAACGCACACGCACACACACACACACATACACACAAATCAGAATGCATATATATATATATATATGTATCTGAATATGTGTGTTTGTATCTTTTTATGACATTCTCAAACTTGACCTAGACGTTGGGGATTGGAATGGGATTGGTTTAGGTTGGTTTGAGGTTTTATTTTTTTTTTTTTACTTTTTTCTTTGGTTAGGCGGCGGCATTATCAACTTGGCACGTGTATTAACCGACACCTCACACCCTTTTTCATTGTATCCATTACTCCCCCCTTTTGCCCACCTATTTTGTATATATGTATATGCCACACACCTATACATATGTACATACATACAAACACAGTCACCAATTCGTAATATTTATAGAAATAATCAAAAATTCAATCCGTTTGCTTTTCCTATGTTTTTTGTTGCTCTTAAGTTTTTACCTGTGATCCCCTTACCCTGCCACAGTTTCAGTAACAGTGTCCCCCCCCTCCTTCTACCATTACTTTTTTCTGCCTTCTACTATAGCAGACCCTTGTGTCCCCTTCTTTCCACCAGCTGTTGGTTATTATTTATTGCGCTGAAAAGTTTCATTATCAATTTTTTGTTTCACTGTTGTTGTTGTTTTTGGTTTTCCTTTATTTCTTATTTTTTGTTTTTTATTTTATTTTTACAATTTACATAAGGCAACTGAGCTGGCTTGCAACTTTGTTGCGGCTTTGGCTTCCACTTTGCTTATGGGCGTTCTATGAAGAGAGAGAGAGGGAGAGAGAGAGAGACGGGTAGGTAGGAAGAGGGAGTGATATTGTGGAGCGGGGGATTGTGCTGGTTGACGGTTGGCGGTTGGTCGCCAAATGGCACAAAAAGTAACAGCCAACAATGACAGCAAATGGCTCTGTGTGTAAAAGTTTTCTCAGTGATAGCGTCGCATTGCAAGCGTTAACACACAGTGGGGCATGGGGCATGTGGCATATATGTATACATAGATATTTACATACAGTTGCCAAGATGTCAAATTGGTACAGAATTTTGGAATCTTTAAATATTATCTTTTACCCATTCAACCATACTAAAGTTTCTTCAAGTTAAATACCAAAAATGTGAAATTTTTTCGGTATTTATATTGAGTTTGAAATTAATTTTAAACGGTTCTGAATCGGTTGTTTAGTATTACAAATCGAGCATGTTTTCATAAACAGGTTAAAAATAAAAAATAAGTGAAATTTATGTTGAGTTTTAATTATTTTTTCATCGTTTTCGTGTAAACTTTAAATTCTTTTTTATTTTGGTTATAAAAACAGATTTATTTGGATTAATTCTTTGAAATTTTCCAAAAGTTTTAATCGATCAAAAAAAATTTTTAGTAACATGAAAAATAAATTGTCTTATATTATATCTTATATCTTATCATATTTAACGTTAATCAATTGTTCGAAATAATTGACACCAAGTCAAAGTCGAACTTGAAATATATTTCTTTTTGCATAAACAATATCGTAGCTATTTTTAGAAATTGTTTCAAATTAAATATGCTATAATTGCGACTCAAGCTGAACTTATTCTTGAACCCCAAACATTTTGTGATAGTTTAGTTTCTGATTATATATATGTACATATATTTATTTATATATACTATCACTTTAGTTGTACTCACTTATCACCCACTGTGACCGACAAAAAGTTAGCACCACAAAACTGAGCACAGAGCGACAAACAAACAACCAAATGCCATGAAACATTTTAAAATTCAAATCAACGCGATATTTTTTTTTTGTCTTTTTTTTTTTTAATTTTTTTTGTTTCGGTTTTGGTTTGGTTTTTTGCTGTTTCCTTATTTTATTTTGCACTGTTTTTTTTTGTTTTGTTTTTTGGTGCCTGGGCCTGGTGTGTAGTTTTGTGCTTTATTTCTTCTTTATTTTTGTTGGTTGCTTTTTTAAATTTCTGGTCACGTATTTGTTTCGTTTGGTTTCATTTTTGGGAAACAATATTGTGCCATGACAATAATACCAGTCCAAGTTGTGGACAACGGTGCTACAGCCATATCCACATCCACATCCATAGCCACATCCATATCCAGAGCCATAGTCAGAGCCACAGTCAGAGCCGAATTTCTGTAATTTGAGCCAATTACTGTGGGTGTGAGACGGGCTAAGAGGAGCTGCATGGTAGCTGTAGGGTATATCAAGAGCAAGCGGGGGGAGCCAGAGGGATTGGGTGTTTTGGGCCAGGGTTTTAGCGTTTGTTTGGATGGAGTAGGAGGGGGGGGAACGGACAGCCGAGAACAAGGTGTTTTTTGGGGAAGTTTTTGGCAAAGTGTTTAGCATCGGGCACAAAAACCAAAATTGAAATTTATTTTTGTGATACACAATTTGGTTTATGGTTTTTTTGTTTTGCTTTTTTTTTTGTAATACCCTTACAAAAAGGGTATATTAGTTGGTTACATGGATATATGTTAAATGTGTTAATAATTAGGATATTTTTCTTTATATCATTCTTTGGATGTTGTCATATTTGAGAATTTTTAATTTTTCATATATCCGAAATTATTTGTACAAAATTAAAATCGTTTCTTAAGTTATTTCGTTTAAAATTTAAATATTATTTACTTTACCATAGGAATAATGGATTAATAATGGTTTTATCTTTTCGAAATGCAATCAACTTAGGAATCAATTGTTGTTATTTTTGCTATCTTCAATCTTTAAAAGGTTTTTCAAACTTTACACGATATTATATACATTTAAAATTGATGAACTTTTTGCAGATATGAAAAAACTTTTGCATATCCAATCTATTTCTTTATATATAAAAAGTTCTTATACATTAATATATATGTACATACATATGTAATAATGCCAATTTTCTTTGCATACTTTAGGGATCTTAAACTTGGACCATCAAAATAAAGGGTATATTATAAACCATATATCTAAAGCTAGTCCATTTCTCTACATTTCCTTTTTGGTTGTTCATTTTTTGTTTTTGGTTTTTGTTTTTTGGGGTTTTTGTTGCTCTGTTCCTCTATAAATCGTCCTTCTATTATTTGCAAAATGCGAATACGTGATCTTCGCATAATAATTACTCCCAAGCTCTCAACCATACACTAACACACAGATACACAAACACACACACACACACATACATGCACATATAATTCTTAATGGCCGTGGCACATTTCTCTTGTTGTTTCGTGCATTTAATGATTTTTCTGTTATATTTTTTGTTGTTTTGTTTTTTTTTTTGGTTTGCCTTTTTTTTATATTTTTTTGGGTAATTTGATTTGACTGTTCTTCAGTCGTTATTGTTCAGTTTTTTGTTTTTTTTTTTTTCGTTGCTGTTGACTTTAATAGGTTTTTAATTATTTTTCATAATTTTTTTTTTATATATTTTTTAGTTTGGTTGAGAGGTTTGAGACAGCTGGGGGAAATGATAATCCACATATAGCCTTTGTTTGGTTAGTGACACAAAAAAAAAAAAGAAAATATAATAATAATAATAATAATAATGTAGACAGAAGAATGAGTTTAATATTTGCTTGGGAAATGAACAGCATTTGGAGTGCCCACAATTTGTGGCAAAGGGTTATAAATAGTTTTACATGACGCAAAAATTATTGCCTAAATTTAAATAATAGTTGCAAAATATGTATATATATTTTTTTAAGGGGATTAGTCATTAGCAAACAAAAGGAAATGGAAAACTATACATTGGTTTACATTTGTAGGTATAATTTCTTTATAATTAGGTCAAAATCGATTTGTTTTAATTTAAAATTAATTGTGTTATAAGTGGATCCAGAGCAATTATTTCAAAAACTAAAAATAATAGAGGAAATGAAGCTTAGCTTCTATAAAATGTAAAATATTGAGAAGCCAAGAAAACTAAATTTTAGAAACTTTTTTAGGAAGGCACTCAAAAAATAGTATTGGAATTGTTCAGAGAATTTTCAATACAGAGACGAATGTATATACTGTGGTTCTAAAATAATTAACAAGATTAAAAACTTCATGTAATAATTTGATTTTTTTTTTCTTTTTTGTAGTTATCAGTAAAAAGATTGGTCAAATAAATGTAGTTACATATATAAATAATCAATGTAATGCATTTCTTTACAAATTTATACTTGTTCCAATTAATTCTTTTTATAATTTTGTTAGTTTTTATCCAATATTTATTTATTTATTTCTTTTTCACTTAGAGATAATATCATAAAAGAGTCAAAATGCATTTTCAATTATTTGTTTTGTATTTTAAAATGTATTTATGCATACATACATACATATGTACATATATAGAAGGAATTATTATTGTACACTTAGTAGATGAAAAAAAAAAAGAAATAAAAAAATAAAATGTGCTTGACTAAGACTTGGTTGGGTTTGTTGGTTGGCGTTATTGGAGGTCGTTTAAGCCATAAAACCATCCTGTTTTGACTACCACAAAGCAACCCGAAAGCTAATTGTAAGTTAAGGGCTGGCAACTTGAACATCCATTAGGGCAACAAATTAGCCGGGCCACAACCAGAGCAACGAGTAGAGTGTGCACACATAGAGAGAGAGAGAGGGAGAGGAAAACAAAACACACACCTTTACGCTTTGTCCAATGTCCATAGGAATCCAAAACCCAGTTTATATGTAGTTTTTCCTTAGCTTGCCATGACTTGGCTTAGCCCATCATCCACTCCGAGTCCGAGTCCCAGTTTTAGAATGGGTTTGAGTTAGAGTTAGAGGAGTCGTCGTAGTCGTCGTCGTCGTCTAGCAGTCGCCAGAGTGTGTCTTGGGCATAATTTACGAGCAAATGCAATCGTTATACTTTGTGGAACAGCATTTGTGCATTTTGTTTAGCCATAAATCATAATGGGAAGTGCACGTTCTCTCGATCCCTTGGACGACACGTAGCTCCAAGCTCCAAGCTAAAAGTGGACTACAACGCAGTAAGTTGACTTACTTTTCTCTTTCATATTGCCTTTGTTCTGATCCGGCTTTTGGCCTAATTGATTTACAACACTTTCCAACCTTACTCAATATCAAAATGACAAATGCAGGGCTCATTCCCTTTGTCTTCTCTACTATATATATATATATATATATATATATATATATCACACACACACACACTCACACATACAATACTTTGTATTACAGTTTTGCTGCTCTTCAGTTTTCTTCTTTTTATCAAGCCATGGAAAGAATGACTGTAAGTGGGTATGGGGGTAAATGCACGATTGAGCGACAATCGCAAAGGGACCATATATACAGATATATATGTATACATATGTATATATGTATATGCATATACTTATGCACATACATATATGTATGTATCTATGCTATTTCGCAGCTTATCATCAATATTAGTATATGGGGAGGAGCCTGGGGGCTCCCTGGGGTCGCATTCGAAGCGTGAGCATTTTGCACAAAATAATTTATGGCAAACTGTTGATTGTTGACATGGGGCCGACGCCACCGAGCTCGAGAAAAAATCCCTTTTTGTTTTCTTTTTTTTTTTAAATCAAATGGCGACCATATGAATACTCTACACTTGATAGAATGTCTAATAAATAGAGAGATTTTAAAAATCGAATGATATCCCCCCCCCCCCAAATTAATCCAATATTTATTCTGCAGCAGATTTCGATGAGTATTTTTTTTTTTTTTTTATTTGTCTAGCACCTGTCTAACTATATTCATACTAAAAAACTTTAATTCAAATTGTATATTTAAAATTTCAGTTTAAAAGAAATGAAAAATAAATTCCTTTTTTTATCTTAAAATCTTTGCGTGAATTTAAGTTGATAAAATGTCGCATATCGATTAGATTGGGTTAGTCTAACATATTTAAATCATTAAGATTAGAAATTCTATATATGTATGTATTGAGAAATCGAGATCTAAATTTGACTTTATTGCTGGTAATTTAAGTTATTTAAGTTTTACTTTTCTTAAGCTTCAGTTTAACTTTTCTTTAATTTTAGTTTATGTTTTCTTAATCCTAAAGTTTTTTTTAATACTTAATTATATATTTTTGTACAAAACCAAAATATTATGAAATTTAGATCTTTTTTTAGACAAAAGGAATTGTAAATGATTTATACGGAAGTGGAACAATTTGTAGGATGTAGTTACATTAATTTTGACAACATTGTTATGCCCGAGGATATCCTATGGCTAAAGGGTATATAAAACAAAAAAGCTGAAAGCTAAAGTTTACTGGTAGAATTTATCATTAGTTTTATATACAAACATACATACATACATGCATGTGTGTATATATGTATATATATAAATATATCTACTAAGTAAGTTGCTGCTGTTGCTGTTGATTTTGCGAAGCGAAACGAAACGCAACGAGCAAAACAAAAACCGACAACATGGTGTTGATGTATAAAAACAAAAAAAAAAATAATAATAATAAAACAAAAAAATTACTTACATTACGTCATTTCCAGATGTTATAAGGCCCCCCCCCCCCCCCTAGCGGCCCCACCTTGTCTTGCCATACCATGCCATACGATGCGATGAGATGCCTCCGCATTGGCAACGGCAGCGGCAGCGGCAACAGCGATCGAAGCAAAGGAGGTGGGGGGAACATTGCCTCGATGGATTCGTAGAAAAACGCAGCAAATTCTACGAACTTGGAACATGTCGTTTGCCGTAGACGTTGCCGTTGCTCATATCGGAAAACAAACAAGTATTGTGTATATCCATCCAAACATACATATGTATATACACAAAGCGAGAGAGAGAGAGAGAGATAGATAGACCTTATACATACATATATGTATATGTATGTATGTATGAGTGTTTGTGTATATGATTGATATTTGCCTGCCATGATTACTCGCACTTGTATACCCATCTAATTACGACAAACTTGTCTATATCTATATAAAAGTATGTGAATATGATAGAACATAAAAATAAAAAA
Organism: Drosophila emarginata; assembly: GCA_037075365.1. Lineage (NCBI taxonomy): Eukaryota > Metazoa > Arthropoda > Insecta > Diptera > Drosophilidae > Drosophila > Drosophila emarginata. The sequence goes on from JBAMCD010000296.1 coordinate 3,905,682, forward strand.
TCGAAAAAAAAACCATAAAGACACTATAACAAGCGAGACAAGATATTGTCTCCTATATGTATATATAGACATATATGTACATATGTATATCGGTGTTGTACGAAGTGATCTATGAGCTACATCAATTAAACAACTGACAACAATCAACATGGTGTTCTTCAAATATTGAAAAAACATTGAAATATATGATTATTATCACACTTATTGAAATCGAAAACATTTCCATTTAATGTATACTTTTTAACGGTTTTTTTTTTTCGTTTTTTGGTTTTCTAGTTTCGGTTAGAAGTTGGGACTTTCTATATGATCCAAGCAGATTTTGATAAAAAGCATAGAGTAATTTTTAACATATTGAAAATATTGAGAGATCTAATTATTTATTAGTTTTTTTTTAAGCTTTTTAAAAATAAATGTTGATATTAGGATTCAATGTCATTAATTTAAAAAAAAAAACATATAGAAAATCTGTAAACAAACATAAAATAGAGTATTTATTATGACTATCGTCTTAATATTAAGGATAGTAGAGTATTAAACTATTGTTAAACTAAGTATTAACTTACTAAACTTTTCGAACTTACTAAACTTTGCGTTTAAAAAATTATCTCTGCATTTATTTATATTATTATCTATGTACATACATATTAATATTGACTTGATATAACACATACATATATATCTGAAAAGAAAAAAAATTTCTCAGTATAATCATCTTAAAAAAAATAAAGAAATTTAAGTAAAAGCTTTCTCATTGTCCTAAACTTACACCAAAAAATTTAGTTACTTAATTTAATGACAAATGCTAAGTTATGGATATCGTAACTCAATCATTTTCCTACATTTGGATATATGTTTGTATATAAAGATGTATGTCGATCAGTAGGGTATTTAGGTATGTATATAAAGCTCAGGGGATTATAGCAATCATTAAGAAAATGAGTAGAAAAAAAAAGCATTAAGATAAACAAATTGCCTTAAAAAGTGAAATTTGTTTGTATCGTAAGCGTAACATAAAAAAAATATAATGAATTAATATACATACATATATGTATGTATAAACATTTTTTTCTCTGTTTCTTTTTTTTTGTTTTATTGTTTAATGTTTATTTAGCAATTAATGTACGTATTTATGTAAGAGTATGTGTTGTTGTTATTGTTTTTTGTTCTTACCAAATTGCCTAGTTCTTCGATACACTTGAGAGCATTTGTGATTTATGGGCGAGACCCACAATGATTATTGTTATACATACTTACTCACACTCATACAGCAAAAGATATATATGTATATATATATATATTTGTATGCATACCATATAGAACATATGTATATTTGCTCATGACAAGGGCAAACAAAAAACTTGATTGTTCAACAGCTTTAAACGATAAACTGCAAAATAATTCTAGCATTTGGCTTTATCTCTGACAAACAACTTGGACATTGGATATTTCTGATCCTGAAATGATCATAAAATATATTAGTATATGTATACTAGTTCGAACTATAACCAGATAACAACTAAAAGAAATAGCATCACATTGAATCTTATCAAATTGTTAACAATTTTAAACTCACATTCTTTTCACCTAGAATTTTATTATCATTTGCTTTGATATCGAATTTATAATTAGTTAACCAGATTAACAATAGAAATTGACACCTTGATCTATTTTAATTTCTCAGTTTTAAATGTCCTTGAAATGAAGTCAGCAATCGTTGTTTATTCTTATAAATGATAATATTATTCGGGTTTTAATGGCTTGAGAATTTAAAAAAGAAAAAATAATTGCAAACATAACTTGGGCAATAAAATGTTTTTATTTGAGTGTTTGTACTGATTGTACTACTAATCAAATTTAAAAATATTTTTAGATGTTTCTCAAGGCTATTTTGAAGTTACACAAAGAAAAACAAAAAATATAACAAACAAAGATATTTCTACATATATACAGTAAGAAGGGAGAAATGCTATTTGGTTGAACAAGTTCACTCCCACCAGATATAATTGAATCAGACACCTACATACATACATATATAATTTTATAAGAATATGAAAAAGGTCATCAAATTAAGTTCCTAGAAATGTTATTTAGGCTATTCCTGATTTTTGTGTAGGTGACACAATTATATTATAAATAGGACTTGTTTTGTTTCGACAGACACCAACTGTTTCTATTATTAAATTTATCAGCAATTTGCTAACCAAAAATAATGTTAGCAATATTTTTATGGTTTAATTATTAGATGAACTGTGCCAAATGTATTATATTATATGGATAATATAATTTATATATATTTAATTATTCTCTAATACAAATACATTGTAAGAATGCAACATTTGATGGGCAAATTTGTTTTGGTTTAGCTCAAGCCGTCACTAATCGTGTTAAATTGAATTAAACATTCGATGCATTTAGTGAGTGGGCAGTCATTCAGTCAGTCAGTCAGTCAGTCAGTTACAGTGCGGCAAATGTGTTGGATTCCCTGTCCATGGATATTACGTTTATCAGATGTGCATTCATTGAAATGCACTTCCTTTCGGACTCGCTCAATGGCCAGGCCATTTCCCGTTAGCACCTACTTACTAAGGCTGCTGCTACAATAACAACAACAACAACAACAGCAGCAGATACGCATCAGTTGGAAAAAAAATAATAAATAAATAAAAAAAAAAAAAATAAACTAAACTAAAATGAAACTAAGTAAATAAGTAAACGCTCAGGTGAGTGAGTTGCCGACATCGTTGCCATTGCTCTTGCTGCTATTGCCCACTTCATTTTAGCCATGGCTAGAAGGAAGTGCAATTTCAAATTGTGCGACAGCCGGGTGGCTAATCCGACAGGCAAGCTGGCGCAAACGTACTACGGTGGCAAGACCTGGTGGTGAGAGTATTGGTCGAGGGGTGTGGGGGCGGGATGACAGTAAACTGATAAATAGGAAGACCAGAGACTGTTCAACGGCAGGAAAAATATTTGTAACAAAACACAAACCCATGACGACACTTATATAGATGACGTTACGACGACATTGTGGCGACGTGACGTTCAAAATAATATAATATATATAATATATATGTGTATATATATGTATATAGGTAGCATTATATTGTCGCCTGTGCGTATATGGGTTTATATGTATATAAATACTTTAACATACATACATATATGTATGTATATATGTATGTACATTAGACTGGTTTTCTTAACGGAAAAGCAAAAATATAGTTTTTGATATCATTGGTTATAACAATACTATATAATACTATATAAAAATTATGAATACTATATAATACTTTATAATAACTTGGCTTATTTTATATGAAAATCTGCTTAATATATTTTTAACTTATTTTAGGATAAATTTACTTTATTTAACATTAGCAATTATCGGTAAATGGTCTTAGTTCTTTACTATATCTTAAATGAAAAATATAAATTTATTTATTCTGATTTCAGAAACTTTCAAAAACATTTCATAATATTCAATCCTTGAAAGACTTTTTTTTGGAACTTTTTTGCATTATTTTTTTTTACAGCCGTCATGTCGTATGAGTAATATTACTCCCATAAAGTGTAATCGAACTGTTTTCCTAATAAAATTGAAAGATTTTAGCACTTTGGTACAATAAAAATCGAATAAAAATCCAGCCAAATTTGTATATATTTACCTTAATAGTACGTGTGTATGTATGTAGTATGTATATATGTATTATAGTATGTATGTATGTACTTCTTCTATCCAACGTCAATATCAGTTTCAGCTAAAGTGCACGCAATTGCAGTAGCTAGTCACCTGGCCAACACCTCTAAAGTTGATTGATACAGAACTGTTTGCCTGGGACAGCAGAAGAAGGAGAAATACCCACTTACTTGATGCATGGAGGAAGTAGTGGGAACTTTGGAACAAGCGGGTGAGCGGATGGGAGAAGCACATTGCTCTAAAGTATCGAGTTGCTTCTCTCTAATGTGACAGCTCAATGCAATTTAGTTGGCAATGACAACTGAAATAGTAAAAGCAACAGCAACAGCAACGGAGAAATAGCAAATAGCAACATCAGGAAGAACATCAATGATTGCAGCTGATTGCATATTGAGGGGGAGAACAGTGAAGAATAAAAGTATATAGACCATAAAATTTGCTTTTGCTTTTAATATTATTTTTTATTTAATTAATTTTCCATTAATTACATTTTATTCAATTTCTTTTATTGCAATAAGATTTATTTGATTTTTTATAATCATTGTCCTCTTTTTGGGGCATACACTTTATCCACAGACTGTAAAACCGTTATACATGAAATGGCGAGAAGACTGCGGAAAATCATAAAATAATAAGGAACCAGAACGAATCCGCGTGAGGGAATCAATGTGGGCGGGTTAAGGGGAGTACCTTTGGTTTGCAGTCAATGTGAAGAAATGAAAGAGGAAAGAACCCAGCAAAAACAGGCAGAAAACCGAAAACAGAAAAAACCAAAATCAAAAACGAAAATTGTAAATATCGACAAGAATATACCCTGTTCAAATGGAATATAATTTGATATTAAAAATATGAATATATTATTGTTAACATTAATTAATTTGTTTTAAAAATGCAAAATATTATGTATACGACATGTTAGAGGGAAGAATAGTAAAATTTTGTAAGAGTAAAAATTTGCATATATTATTGATTCGTATTCAGATATATGTACTTATGTATAAATGTATGACAAGGATTTATGCAAAGGGAATGTATGACTTGCAAATTTCACCAAAATTCTAATATAAAATATATGATTTATTTAAAAATTATATACGAAAAAGAGTCATTTCGGATTTAAAAAATTTAACACTGGAATTTGGCGTCAGGCAAATGAAAAAAATTATATATACATATATTCCTTTGTATTAATAAAGAACAAACAGATATATGTATATATAAATAGTATATAGTATATATATTGGTTACTGATATACCCATTGATTCTATGCTTACGGGGTATACCCAATGTAAAACTGTAACTGAAATGCTGCGCAAACAACTTTGAACGTCAATTTGTCAACTTGAAACGAAAATTGAATGCAAAAGCTTTGCGCCACGACGTTGACGGCGCTGACGTTACCGCGACAGCGGCAGAGCCAATTTTTGAATTCAATTTTTTTTTTTCTCCCATCCCCCTCCACACTGCTTTCGTTATTTTTGTGTGTGTGAGTTTTCTTAATTTTTTTTTTTTTCTTTTTGCGCTGCTGCAATTGAAAAGGCATTTGCGTTTACCTTTTGTGTAGCAGCAGCTAACTGCACTTCACTCCATTTGGATGGGGAGTTAGGGGCTGAGAGTAGGGTATTGCATGATGCCGTATCAGCCGGTGGGTCAACATAATGCCGTTATCGTAGGTGCGGCAAACACGTCGCCAAAGTTGCGTCGACGTTAGCAGCGGCGCTTGATAATGAGCAGTTAAATCGAGAAGAAAGAAGCAGAAAAGCGAGACACAGGCATAAAAGCTTCCGCAATAAGAAACAGCTGTATGTGCGAGTGTGTGTATCTGTGCCTGTGAGAGAGAGAGAGAGGGAAAGAGAGAGCGCACAGAACTGGAGTGAGTGAGCGTATGAGATATTGCGATTAAGTGCAAGGTAAAATGCAAAAATGATAAGCAAAATTCATATGGACATATTTTGCACGTGTTAAGAAGAGAGCGAGAGAGAGCTATAGAGAAAGAAAACGGTAGATAAAGAGCAAATGAAAGGAAGAAACTAAAAAGATCGTGGCAAGACAAATTGTCAATGCAAAAGATGATGCAAATGATACCAAATGAAATGTTGTTGTGGTTGCCTGCCTACGTGAGCAACAGCAGCTTTCCTTCACTAGCTTCTCGGCGGCATCAGTCAGCCTCTACCTATCCAAAACAACAATAACACCGACCACTGCCCCACCAACACCCACCCCATCCATACAGTGGTTTGAGAGACAACCAAATTTGCCGTAAAATGCAATGCAATTCCTTTTTCAGTTTCTTTCTTCTTTGCTTTCTGCTGACTCGCAAAATTTGTTACCGTGTTTTTCGAGCTTTTTTTTAGTGTCTTTTTGTTGTTTTTGTTTCTTAATTTTTTTTTATTTTTTTTTATACTTTGTCCAACGACAACAACAGCAGCAGCAGCGGCGGCGGCAACGATAACAACTTCTCAAATCAGCAGAGAGCTGGATGGAGTAGCGAGACAGGGACAGCGACAGATATATAAATATATATAGAGAGTGAGTGAGATGGAGTATCGAAGAGAGAGGGAGATAGAGTGAGTAAGTGTAGGGGGACAGGTGGGGAGGTCAGGACCAGGCAGTAGCAGCGACGGCAACAATATTTACAACTGTAGCTGACAAGGCACAGTGGTGCGAATAACAAATAAATGACAGGACAAAAACCGAACAGTGTGGTCAATGTGTAATGCTGACCACAGAAAATTTAATTCAAAGGGAATGGTTTTCGAAATTGTAAATATTGAGATAGAAGTCTTAGTCTCAGCTTCAAAAAGTGTAAAATTTAATTGAAATTAAAGAGTTTCCTCATATTAGTTTGAATATTAAGGGAATGTGATAAGAGTGAAACGTCAGTTAGCTTCAATTTAACTTCTCTTATAAATGTTCCAATAATCGGTACTAAAATTATAATTTGTCGTACAATTATGTAACGATGCGATTACAATGGATATCATTCCACTGTGCCAACTGGTAAAGCAAGAAGAACCTATGCTTTGACTACCAATCATTATGGCGATCGTTCAATCTGATAATATTTTGGTTTGGCAAACGATAGTAGTTCAATTTGGCCCACTGTGCAACGTGTTGCCGTTGAGTTGACGGTAGCGACAGAAGTAGCAGCAATAACAACAACAACAAGAGCAACAGCAACGATCGCAAGTCGCGACACGAGCAAAACGACAAGGTTGGCAAGGTGTGAGTCGAAGGGGGCGGTTAGCTGTACTGTGGTGCGATAGCGGGGGCGCGGGAGCTACAGCAAGTGACGAACTTACGGCAGCAGCAGCAGCGGCAGCAGCAGCAACGGCAGCAGCAGCAACTGGCCCGTATGGAGGGAGCTGCTGCCGAGCAGCGTCAGCGCGCATGCCACACACAGTTTAAATATGTGAAATTAGTACAAATCGTGATTTCAACAGCGAACGACGACGAGAGACGACGAAAGACCACGACGACGTCGTCGACAAAAGCAACCTACAACAAAAGCAGCAACGGATCGTAGCGGTTGAGAGTGGCAGGCAGCAGCAGCACGTCGCACGTATTGCGGCAACAACAACTAATATGCAATAAAAGTAACAACAACAGAAGCAGCAACAAATATCACGAACAACAACATCAACAACAATAACAATAACAACAAGACCACAAGCAACATCAACAACAACTGTAACAGCAGCAGCAACAGCAACAATAAGAGAAACAGCTGATAGCAAAATAGAAACGAAACAACAGCAACACAAGCAAAAGCTTTGCATTATCAAGCGAGCAACAGGTCTCGGAGCAGAGCGCACACGCTGCTGCAGCGTCACAAAACACACAAACACACACATCAAAATACACACACACAGACACACTCACTTAGCCAGAGACAGGGCGAGAGAGTAGTCGCACACCTTTTGCGTTGATTTTGGACACTGTTGTCGCGCCCGTTCGCTCGCTGGCTGGCTGGCTGGCTTGCTTGCTTGCTTGTGCTCACCGTCACCGTCACTGTCTCTCGTTCTCTCACTCTCTCGCACAAAGTGCAGCTGAGCCGCCTCCGCTGGCCGCACTTGCCGCTGCTAATTCCTCTGCCACATATCGGCCGCTGCTGCCGCTGCCTCAGTCGAAAGTCAAAAGCAACGTGTTGTGGACGCTTTTTTTCGTCGCGTTGCGTTCGCTACCTTTACACCTTCTTCTTTTTCTTAAACTCCTGCACCCACCACCACAATCACAATCACAACCACCACCACCACCACCACCACCACAACGACCACAACCACAAATCACCAACTGCACCACCACCCCACCACCAACACCACCGTCAACTTTCACCAAAACAATCATGTCCAGCAGCGCCGCCACAGCCGCAGCGCAATACAAACTTGACGCCAATTCCAATGCCATAGCGTTGATTGCAGATGCTGCTGCCCCCGCCGCCGCACTGCCCACAATATCAACGACATCGCCCTGCCCCTCACCATCAACGGTAAATGCTGCTGCCAGCACCGTTAATACAGCCAGCGATCGTATTGAGTGGTCACGCGCCACTATTTTGGGCTTCATTGAGGACTATAGACGTCAACGTGTCCTATGGGATCCCAATACAAAGGGCTATCACATTAAACAAACTAAATATGAGGCCCTCAAAATGCTGAGCCAGAAATATGGCACCGAAATCCGTTCCATACGCTCTAAAATCAAATCGCTGCGCAGCTCATTCCATCGGGAACACGGCAAAGTGCTGAATGGCCGCAGTCGCGGCGTTAACTATCAGCCCATGTGGTTTGCCTACGAGGCCATACGTTTTATATTGGATGGGGAGAGGGATGTGGAGGATGTGGATACAATTGCTGCTGGCGGCGATATAAATGAATTATTGGTGCCAACCGAAACGGCTGAAAAGTTGGCCCTTATGCATAGTTTAGATTTGGAACAATTGACTAAGCAACAGCAACAGCAGCAGCAACAACAGCAACAACAACAACAGCAACAACAGCAACAACAACAACAACAACAGCAACAACAACAATCACAACAGTCACAGGTGGTTGTTGTTGAGCAACATGAAGAGTTTGCCGCCCGTGTAGCGGCCGCTGTTGCCGTTGTACAAGCTGCCGCTGCAGCAGCAGCAACTGCTCGGGATAGGGACAGGGATAGAGATCATCAAATGGATACAACTGATGTGGATCCTGCCATTGATGGACTATCAACAGGGGGCGGTGGCGGTGGCGATGATGACAATGACAGCAACAACGACGCAGTTGCTGCCGCCGTTGCCTCCTCCTCAGCTGCTGTGGTAAGCGAGCGAGAGCTTTATGAATATGTTTTTTTGTTCATTTCGTTGTTTGTTTTTTCTGTTGGAGCTTTAAATGTATGTATGTATGTATATATGTATATGAGTGTGTGCTCGGTGTGTGTTAATGTCCATGTGTATGAGTGTGTATTGGTATGTTTTAGTGTTAGTCCGTATGGCGAGTGGTTTGACTTGTTTTGCGGCACCAGCCGCCGCTGTTGACAGCACACGCGCTGCTTGCTGCTCTGCCATTGTTGCTGTTGCCGCTGCTGCTGCTGGTGCTGGTGCTGCTGCTGCTGCTAGTGTCTAGCGGTTCGTCAGCAACAGCAACAGCAACAGCAAAAACTGTGACTCACAGTGGGGCAATCTTATTGTAGAAGGCAAATGCCCAAGCAAAATAATCTTTATAAATTTTTCTCTCATTCCCACCACAAAATGACAAATTGAAATATGATAAAGTGGCAACTTATATTACTAACAATATAAATATGTACATATGTATGTATATACATATGTATATATTTATGTACATATATCAATATATTATAATTTTTTTTCATAATTATTAAAAAGAACTTCTTGTTTCTTTTCTTTCTTGGTTCTTAAAAATTATTTTATAATTTTTCCTTTTCAAAAATTCTTTTTACATAATTGATTTTCATAGATTTGTTTTTTGTTTTTTCATGCATTAAGCCCAGTGTACCTAAGCATTGATATTGCGTCGCATGCGCTTGATAAGCTTGTGTGTGTGTGTGTAAGTGTGTGTCAACTGGCTTTGATTTGCGCACTGTTGTGTGTTGCATCAGCCGTAGAAATCGGCAGCCCCACGTTTTGCACCGACCCTGCATCAGACCGCCCCTTCAGCCCCTCCCTTTAAACATACTAGGCTATGTATATAGTCAAGCGTTCAGGCATAGCCATTACATGACTCGTGCCCGCCCCCAAGCAACAAAATCAACAACAACAGCAACAACAGCAAGAGCTTCAATATAGCAAGTTGCTGGATTGCGTTTTTTTTTTTGTTTTTTAGCTGTGTATTTCATTCGTTTGGCTTTGGTTTTGGTTTTTGTATGTCTGTGTGTGTGTGTGTGTGTGTGTTTTGTATTATTTTGTGGCTAATACATCTCACACGACTGTCCGTCTGCTTGTCTGTCCACCCGTTGGTCCACTTCAATGTGGTCTTCGTCTGCCGCTGACCATTGCTTTACTCCTCTCTACCTCTGACCGACCATCTTAACAACTAATTTAATCGCCATCGACTCACGGGTCTCTCATCGGTCTGTATAGATATACATATATGTATATACATACATACATATATCTGATGTTTGTATATTTCTTTTTATTACTATTCTAATTTTTTGTTGCCTTTCCGTTTTCCCCGTGTCTTTTTCCCTCACTGTGTTTTGCGTACCTACATATTATTATAATTTTTAATACCCTGTACTACTCTTTCACCTGAATGGCATATTAGTATATACATATTTCCGTATAGACTGCACAATACAATTAAATATCTTTCTAAATATAGAAAATGCAATCATATGGCCAAAACATATATTTTTTAATATATATTTAAGACGCGAATATTGTCATTAATTAATGTAATAATATTTACTCTATGTTTAAACATGGTTAAAATTTAAAAAAAAAAAAAAATATTCATAAAAAAATGCATGAATCCGTATGTTAAAGTTTACTTAAAATGGACAATAAACTGGCAGACTTTAACTGTTATAGGGTATTTCAAAGTCTTTGACTTTGTTATGGCGTGTAGATAATTTTTTTTATTATTTATTTATATTTTTTTTCTTATTTTGTTATTATTTGTCTGACAAATTCTTCACATTGACTGGCTGCTGTTAATTTTTAACGATTTATTTTTTGCTTCGATTCTATTCCGTGTTTTTTATTATTTGATTTTCTCCCTTTCTATACATTATTTATATATATATATTTTGCAGACACGTTCCTCTTCCGATATGGATAGCGAGAATTATTGCAATATCAGCGCCGACGATGTGAAAACAGAAATTGTAAGTAATCCATAAAGTGCATATATGTATGTATGTACATATGTACATACATATATCTCTTAATTTTAAATAATTAATTATGACCAGAAATCGCTTGTTAAATATTACTAGGGCAATCAGTTTAGTATTTTATCGAGATCTAACTCAATATTATATCAATTGATTTATGTCTTTCATTTAAGAGAACTTAATACGATAATGTCATTTTTATTTCAAAAGAGATTTCTCAATTTGGTACAATATTTATAGGATTTTTTTATGTTTTCTTCTTTTTATCATTATATATGTATGAATCGAATATATGACCGATTCTGTGAATTAGTTACACATTTTTCATTCAATATCATCTCAAGTAGTAAGATTTATTCGTTTACTTTTATAGGGATAGAGACTCAATAACTTAATTGAATTAAAAAACATTTTTGTTGTTTTTTTTTTTTTAAATTTATTTTATATTTGCTATAAACAAATTTTATAAATGACGAATAATAGGAAATAAAAGCATCTGGTACTGTGTGCCCTATACGAATTATAATCACCTATCAATGAATAGGTCTTATCTCTTTAAATGGACATAATCCCCGCACACATATTCCCTTTCCTCACTCCCCCCCCAAAGCATCAATTCAACTTATATGATATAGTTGATGAAACGAGATGAGACCGATTTCATCAGACAAAATTTTTGTGACATTGAGATGAGGATGAGATGAAATGAAATGAAATGAAATGATTAAATAAACTGGTTGCCGATATTTGTTATTTAGTTTTCGATAGTCTGATTAAAATAAATGCCTTTATTACTACAAAAAAAAAAAAATGTATATATATATATATATTGTTTTTAAAAACAGATTGAACATGAAATTGATCTTGGTATACTTGATCGTCGGACTAGCACACCATCGCCCATCAATTATTTTAAGGCAACCGATTTAACCTATAATCATCGCAAGCGTAAGGCACAAATGGATGAGAATGGTTGTGATGGAGGCGGCGGAGTAGGCGGTATTGGTATATCAGGGGTTGGGGTTGGTGTTGGGATTATGGAGCAGCATGTTGTTGGAGCCTTGACACTGACGCCAATTACAAAGACAACGGCAACGTCACAAATGTCGAACCACAGGCAGCTAGCATTTCATGCCTTACAGCAGCACTTTAACCACAATAACAGCAGCATAAGCATCAATAGCAGTAGTAATCCCAACAACAACAACAACAACAACAACAACAATAATAATAATAATAATAATAATAATAACAACAACAACAACAGCATGAACAACAACCACAATGATAGCAGCCATTGCAATGGGCAATTGCATCTGCAACATCATCAACACCACCACCACCACCACCAGCAACAACAACAACAACAACATCTACAACAGCAACAACAACATTCCAACAACATGGCACTAAAACGTGATCGTGATCGTGATCTCTCATCGTTGGTGAATACGGGCGTTAACAATTCGTCCACTTCCTTGGAGCTAACTTCAAGCTCGAGTGCTTCGATAGCAACAACAGCAACAACAGCAGCAGCAGCAGCAGCAGCAATAGCAACAACAAGTGCCTCAGCCACTACCACAAAGCCAAGCCATATAGATGAATATGGTATATTTGGTGAATATGTGGCCATTACCATAAGAAAACTAAAAACAACGAAATCAAAAATCGTTGTCAAACATCTGATCAATAATTTATTATATGAGGCAGAATTGGGTAAATATGATCATGGTATACCCGCCTCCAAAGAGCCACCGCAGCTATATAAAATGCAATAGGATCCCTCCCCGATTTCTGATGCTAACAAAATACGAGTTAGTATAGGAGGCATACGAATAAGAGAAACAAAAACTAAAAAAAAAAAAAAAACAAAAGGAAAAATAATAACAAAAAAATTAAAAACTAAACAGATCTGGCGGCATTTTGTAGTTAACGGTTAAACTAATAACGCACACTAGTCAAAAAAAATGTAAAGAGCAAAGCAATAGTAAAAAAAAACATATATGAAACCAGAGACAACAGAATTCTAAGGGCTATACCAAATTTTTTTTTTTTTTGTCGGTATATATACGATATATATATATAGTATGGTTAATACATTGAGTAGTTATCGGAAACAGAAACCGTACAGAACGGGGTACGGGGGTGTATGATGAGTACATTTAGAGCATTTCATTCAGGGACAAAGACCATATAGAAGTACTTTATATAAATACAAATAAATATATATACACATAAAATATATACATATATATATATATATATATCTATACATATATATCTATATCGCCTTTCGGCGATCCATCAACGATATCAATGAATGATATCAAAAAGTCAGTAGTCAATCAGTCGATAACCCACAAAAACCGCAAACAAAAACAGAGTGAAAACAACAAAATTGGAATAAAATAAAAAAAAAGAAAAAAATCAACATACCATTAATTAAAATGAATTAATTATTAATACTTACGTTTTTTTTTTCTTTCGTTTTTGAAATGTATACATATATATTTTTTTTATTGATTTGATTTGCGTTTTTGGTTAACGTTTTCATTTTTTCCCCCTCTTTTTTTTCTCTTTAATTTAATTCTTAATTTTTAACACACATATTGAACTCAGGTGCCTTTTTTTTTTTTAATTATTATTATAAAATTTATGTATAGATATTTTTTTTTTTTTAGTCAATTAAGCGTTGTTATCTTATGCATAAACGAATCGACATAAATAAATAAAATGAAATAATATAAATTTCTGTAAATTTAATTAACTTTTTATTATCGCGCACATGCAATATGTAAATGTTGAAATGTTTAAACGACAAGAAAAACAGAAAAATAAACAACAAAAGAACCAACCTTGTAAATAGCATAAAAAAAACACACACAAAAATGAATAAACCTTTTTTTTTTTTTGTTACTGAAATTGAAATTTAATAAAAAAAGAGAGAAAATAAGAATTATGTGAAATTAAACTTAATGTGTTTTAATTAATATATAATATATTAATATGAGTTATTTTTAGATTGGATCTTTCCATGAATTGTTAAGAAACTTAATGAAGGTTTTTAGAGGAAGATTTTATATACAGGGTGCATTCTCTTGATGTGGGTGCAAATGTATCGTATACATTGGATAATCATTAATTAAATTGCCCATTTTATACAGGGTAATCCAGCAGACTCGACGTCTTAATGGATCATTTTTGAAAAGTATATGGTAAGGTATATATACATACATATATAGATATAATTTCCTATGCTTGGTAAACTCTCGAACATCCTCCATACTTCTCTCTCAGTCATAGTTTAATTGTTTTCTTTTCATATCATTTTGATAAGATCCTTTCATATTCAGTGCAGTTAGCTTTTACGATTATTGTTCAACACTGATTTGACTTTAAAAGAAATCTTCTTCCCCTTTTTTGTTATTTGTTTTTTTTTTTTGGAGTGGAGTTTGAAAAGACTTTCCGGTTGTCTAAAATTTTCAGAACTCTAGGACAATGGATCGATCAATCAATTCTCACCATGTCAGAATATATTATTCTATTCTATTCTATTCCATTTCATTTAATGCTATTCTTTTCTATTCTATTCTATTTTGCTTTTCTATTCTCTAGTCATTGCCATATACATTCCTCTAGAGACAATTCGTAACCGGAGTTTCTTTTATCTGGTATATTGTTGGGAAAAGTTTCACAATAAATGTTTGCTAGCTAAAAGGGTTGCTCTTTATGGAATTGAAACAAAACAGCAAAATTTTCCCTCTCTCTCTCTCTCTCTCTATCTTTCTCATTCCCTCCCCTTTGTATCCTTGGTTAATTTTCGCATCAAAAACTTAACGAGAATTGTAGCCCCTTTTTTCTATGCCCCACCCCACACACCCCGGCCATCTAAGTTTTATTTACTTTGCTACTTTAGTTCTTAAAGCAATCGGCGGTCCATTGAAGTTTGTTTTCTTTTGTAGCTACCCCTAAAGAATAACAACCACAACTTTAGTTTTTTTTTTTTTTTTCTGTTGCTTTTTTCATGCACCCCTCCTCCACCATCTTGGCCTTTGCCAAGTTGCCGTTTCTTCAGATCCAGATCCACATCCACATCCCTTTACCATTCCAATTCCCCGCTGTTTGGAAGCAGAAGTAGAGGCACAACTCTATCATTAAAACTTAAATGACCTTCCTGTTGACATGAATGTCTTTCGGCTGCTGGCTCAAACTTTGACTCCTGATATCACACTTCGGTTCATAGCTGAAAGACATTATTGGGAGGAGGGACAAGATGAACATCATGGACATGAACGACAGATTGGACAGAGAACGAGAGAGAGAGAGCGAGAGAGACGGAGAAAAACATCCATTCAATTTCGCACCCCGGACAGAGAGACAGAGGCAGCTGCTACTGACATTCTATTACCGTCGCAAAAGATTTTGTAAACGAGATACGCCATAAATGCTTTCTATTTAATGAGTTATTTTTCGCTTGAAAATTTCCATAGAGTTTTTCCCATATATTTATTTATGGCCTAAGCTTGACTATTTAATTGCCAAAAGACTAGATCGGCATATGTACAATATCTATGCTGTTTGACCCAATGGAGGGGTTGGATCTATCACACACACACACACACACACACACACACACACACACACTAACCAAACACTAACACTTACGTTCATCCAAAACATTTCATTCTATGACTCATTTATCATGTGTCAGAGAGAAAAATAAGCAAAAAAAAAAAAAAAATATATATAAAGAAAAGCATAGAAAACGAAGAAAACTTTGGACTTTATGGGAGTGTTTGCTAAGTAGTTAGTTTTAATAGTCTTGGCCAACATAAATAACTCTCGTTGACCAGAAGGCCGCCTTGTTACTCCCCCGTAAAGTGCTAACAATCTTTGAGATACATTTCGTACGTTGTTAGCGTGATGAATGAGTCTTATACATATACATATATATAAATAGAGTACCCAAGTATCTATCTATCTAGGTATGTATTTATGTATGTATGTATGTATCTATGCATATATGTATGGGACAAAATACGGAGTGGGGTAGGCTGCTCAGCATAATTATATGCAGACCCAAATTGTTTGTCTTGGAGGATGACCGCAAAATGTCTTAATCGGCAACTTCAACTTGCTAATGTGTGTGATTCCAAGTGTATCTATCTGTGTGTGTATGTGTGTGCTTTTGTATTTATATGTACGTTTACTTAGCATCACATTTCTGATAAGGTAAGCATATCAAATGAGTCTCAAACAATACAGTTCCAACTACCATATCAAATGAATCAAATAGTAAGCAAAATTAATTGACTTGCACAGTTAGTCGAAAGGGTAAGGCAAAGGATTAAAGTCACAATATACATACATACATATATGTAACATGATATAATATATATATATATATATATATAATCCTTACCTAGCTATGTGTATAGAAGAGGAACTATTCAATTGGAATTTGTAAGGTAAGCTAAACATGTTCAAAAGTCAAAAGTCTATTAAATTGATTTAATGAAATTTGGAATCGTTAATTCTAATGACCAGAAAATCTCTATACATAATACTTTAACTACCATAAATTGTAAAAATATATTATTTTTAAAGAAATCATAGTTCTAATAATTATATATATATTTATATAGCTAAGTTAGTTTCGTAGATATCAAAGAATCAATAGAAACTTAAAATCTTTGAAATATATTTATTAAAAGTAATAACAAATTTCATTATTTTACAAGTTTTAAAAAAACTATCAAAGAATTAATTGAAACTTAAAATCTTTAAAATATATTTGGTAAAATAAGAACAAATTTTCTAAAAAAACATAACATTCGATTTAAACATAATTTTTCCTTGGTAAAGAAATTATTTCTTAAAAAAACTATGATACTTTAATTAATATTTCAAAAGTTAACAATTGAAAGTCACATTTTCATTATTTCATTATTTCACAAGTTTTAAAAAAACTATCAAAGAATTAATTGAAACTTGAAATCTTAGAAATATATTTAGTAAAAATAAGAAAGAAATTTTCTAAATTTCGATTTAAACATCATTTTTCCTTGGTAAAGAAATTATTGCTTAAAAAAACCATTAGACTTTAATTAATATTCCAAAAGTTAACAACTGAAAGTCACATTTTTAAAATCGTTACTTTGTATGTACATATGTATATCCCTTTCTATATATGTATGTATACATATGTATATCAATTGTTCAATTGTTATCACACCCTCTTTTATTCACACAAAAAATCAGTTGTCGTAATTATATTGGAATTTAATCTAATCTGGTATGGAGAATAACATCCTCTCTGAGAGTCGGTAATGTAAATGAAAGGTCCTTGAATCATTTCTCATATAATTGATTGATCCCAGAGACCATATCCGTATACCATTACAATGTACATATATATGTATGTATATGTATGTATATATTTTAACCACCCTGGGGAGAGTTCAATTTTAGGTATCAAGGGGCGGTATATTTGCATCTGTAAAATGGTCAATTGAGGACCGTTAAGTTGTATCGTTATCAATGTTACACTATCGCAGGGCATGCAGGCAGGCCATCAATTTAAGGGGATTCTGAGGGGTATTGAGAGGTTGGGGTTAGCGCCGGTTCTATGCTCGTTGGCGTTTCCATTTCCGTTTCATCACCCCGCGCGTACGTCGCACATCATTTTGCTATACGTTAAATATCCTAGAGCTCCTGCTGCGTTTTATGCCTTACGCATTTTCCTCATTCAGATAAAAGAGGCTGGGAAAGGGGAGTTGTCAGCAGCAGCAGTAGCAGTAGCGGCCGTACAACACTTTTCGTAATAAGTGTATTTACACTACCCTCTTTGTTTTGCCTCACCACTCCACTTCTCTAACCTATGTATATGTATATATATATACATATATATGTATGTATATGTATTTTACCCTACCCTATACCCTTCTCTATGTCTTTCTTTACGCTCTATGCTTACCTCGTCGCTGGCAATGGCAATGGGTTTCGTAATAATGGATTTCATTAAGACTGAGCAGAAGGACAATAAGCGAACCTGGTCTCTGGGTTTGGGACTGGCGTTGATGCTGCTTCTGCTGCTGCTGCTCCGACATGGACGCCAATTCAAACTACGCCATGCGTAACAAATAAATTCATTAAGCGCAGCCAATGCCGACGACGTCGACGTTCAAACATTATCATCAATGCCAACGGACAAAGGCAGCAGCAGGACCAGAAATATACGCACACACACACACACACACACACACATACATTAGGAGTGAGTGAACAAGAGTGAGAGAGATAGTTAGATAGATATAGAGGTAGTAAGAGAGAGGAACCAGGAACCGGCTGACTGAATGATAATAACAAAAGCCGCTCGGCTTGGCACGCGTAATTAAGTCGCATGTACACCGAATGAGTCCTGTGAGGTCCTATAGCACCGACCCAGACCCAGATCCCTCTTCACTTCACTTTTGCTCTCTCTCTCTCTCTCTTTCTCTCTCTTTAGCTCACCGTTATTCAAATGATATTTATGCCAGTTTTTTTGGGCCCCTCTACTCGTTGGCATTAACGTGAAATTGTCAAGTATTTGTTGGTTCCGATTGCCACGTTTAATTAAAACGTATATGGGGCATAATTTTTGGTTGGGCAACCGCAGTAGAGCAAAAGTTATGTCGATGTCGCTTCATAAATTTCAAATTAATCAATGGGCTTATGCTGGCTGTTCCTCACATTTCGTTTACATTATTATGCTACCGACCACCGACCACCAACCACCAACCCCTCTCCCCAATCCCCAATCCCCATCAACTAAACGAAGGAACAGGGAGCCAGGGCTTAGATGAAAATTGAAACTTATGCTCGACGGCCACGGCAACAATGAAGCGACCGACCCTGAGAAATCTATATAAATTCCAAGGGCTCAACAACGATGCGAGCCTTTCTTTATCGTCCTTCGCTATGCTTTTGCTTCGGTTTGGTTTGCTTGGGTTTTTCTTCTTTTTTTTGTTTTTTTTTATCTTGTTTTCCTGCGTTTTTTGGTCAAATGATATACTTGAAATTTTTGGCCAAAGCATGGGCAACTTGTTAATTACCAAAGCAGTTAACAAAAGTCTTAGTTAATATGAGTGGCAAGAATTTGGCTGGTTTGGTGGATGAAATTAATTTGCTAAGCATACAAAAGTCAATGGTATTTATATGGCAGGCAAGTTTTCCAAATTTATATTATAGCCAAAGTTTATAAAATACAAAATGGTTTATTTCTTCTTCTTGCCATTCGATTTATTTAAGCTTATAGCGTATCTTCTATAAAGTTCTTAAGCTCCAAAGGCCAATTAAGGAAAGTTCAAAAGCTTTTCCGGTGTAACGGCTTTCACTAACACAAATAAAGTCCCAATGCAAGTTTTAAATCAAATGTACATAAAAATTATTATTTTTTTCTACAGTTTCTTAGAAATTTATATAAAAAAAAAAAGAAAACGAAAAAAGAAAGAAATGAAACAAAAATACATCAAAGATAAAAAGAAAACAAATTAACTTTCAATTGATAATTAGTTAAACAATTTAAATAATATATCTTGACTTACTTTTTGATCATTTTTTGTGCAGAATTTAGTTCTGAAAAAAATAGATTAAATTTGGTTAATCACCTTGAAATAAATTATAATAAATAAAATATGAAATAACTAAAATTACAATAATAAATGAAATAATGAAATTTTTGTGTTGGTTATTGAGTTTTATATTTTATAAAGTATTTCACATTGAAAAAAATTATATAAAATATAATAACCAAATAATAAATTGTAAAAAAAAATTGAAATAATTAAATTTAAATTATATTATAAAGATTGAAATAAATAAAACAAAATAACCAATTATTTAATTATATCGATGTTTGAAATATTTTAAATTTTATTTGAAAATTTGTATGTAAGTTTTAGTGAATAAAATATAACAAATAAATTATAATAATAATTAAAGTAATATTTTGCAAATTCAATCACAAAAAATAACCTATTTTGAAATCGTTTATCTATTTTATATTATAAAATTAATAAAAGAAAAAGTAAAAGTAATAATGAAAATAAGCTTTGGATCATTTCAAAGATGTTCTAAATTTTGTTTTAAATAATTGAGTTTATTCTTATATATGTATGTAATTCCATTATTTTCTTATTGAATAACATTAAAAATGATATATAGTAATATATGATAGACATTAATTATTTATAAAGAAAAAAATCTTCAAAGATTGTGTTGATTTGAGTATTTTCAGCGTTGTTTTAGGTATATATATAATAGAAGATTTGGAAACCAATATATAATATATGGTAGGTACTTATTTTACGATTAATGTAATCAACATATATATATATATATATATAGTTATCTCGGTTACTTTTCCTTCAATTTTTTCCTCATTTGTAATAGGAATTTCTTTTGTTGTTTTGGATTTGGATACATTTTACGGCGCATTAAAGCTACTACAAGTAATTTTCATAATATGAGTGGGTTAGAATGAAGATACATAGTTGTATATACATATGTGTGTGTGTGTGTGTGAGTGTGTCTAAAAGGTGTATTGTAGTACTGTCTATTCTATTCAGGCCATACGCATGTTTATTTTGCGTAGGCTCGCTTATAGGTCGTGAAGGCATTTTGTACGGTTGCGACGCTTCGCTAATTGCCGGAGCCCTTTCAGGTTCCACACAAAAATGAATGGGCGGCTTTTCGTTAGGGATTCATTAAGCCACAAAAATGGTTATTTATTGCGCAGATTTTAGCCAAGCCAAATATGCACACACGTGTGCTACGGCCCAGAACAAAACAACAACAACAACAACATTAGCTATGGAACAACATCCACAACAACAACAACAACAAACAAAGAAAAATAACAAAAAAAAAAAAAAACCAAGCAAAATAATAAAAACCCTTTGCCTTTACTTTGGCACCGACAAGAGAGCAACAATAATGGTGTAATGGGTTAATTAGCAGCCCCAGCCCAAGTCAATGTGGATGATGGCAGCCTAAAAGCTTTGCTATGCCCCCCTCCCTCTCACCACACTTTGCCTCATCAACGGACCATACCGTTTTGACCCAATCCCCATTGCCCAGTTGGTCGTAACAATAAGTCAGCAAAGTGTTACAAATATCACACTTAACGGCTGGAAAAAAAAAAATGAAAAGAAAACCAAAAACTGGGTAATTAATCAAAGGTAATAGAACAACACAAAAGCCAAAAGTAACATTTCGTTGCTCTCATTGTATCCGTGAGATACGCAACAGTCGACCAACCAACCAACCAACCGACTAGCCATCCAGCCGGGCCAATCGACCAATATGCAAATGCCAACCCTTAAGGATGTTGCGTGCCTTTATGGCCTGACATTGGTATATATCTGGCCAATACAGAAACCAACCAAAAAACTAAAAAAAAATAGAAACAAAAAAAATAACGAAAAACTAAACTGAAATAAATTTATTTGCATAACTTCCTACCCCACACCGACAAAAATAAATAAATAAAGAAAAGAAAAGAAAAACCTCATAGCGTTGGCATTCCTCATAATCATAATTTACGCCCAAAACGGTCGACAGGTCGTGGCTTAGAGAAACGTTAAAACAGCTGAGAGTAACGGTCGTGCATTGTGGTTAAAAAGTCACTTAATATTAAATTAAATTTTTTATTATTTTTAAGAACTTGCAAACTTTTATAATCTATTAAAGAGTTTTAAAAATGATTTGATTATGAAATATTTTTATTAAATAAGTATGAATTTATATATATATTTTTTTTAAATCATAAAAAGCTTTAGTATAATAATAAAAGAACACATAGAGCTATAGTAGAATATATTATGACAGATGTTAGCAAATGTGCTCAAAAAGTAGACAGGTTTACTAATTTATTCGAAATTCGATTCGATGGAATAAATGAAAACCTTCGAAATAGTTATCACAAATTCTATAATAATTTATTTTAATACTTGAAAAAAGTTATCATAGTCCTTGAAAAAAACCTCAAGATCTTCGACTAGACAAAGTAATTTTTAAATAAATTTTATAATATGAATTAACTTTTTAATTCCCTTAAGTTATTTGTTCATTTTGTGCTGTTTCTTAGTTAACTTTTTTTCTAATATGTGGCAAATTTTTAATTTTCATATTTGGTTCCACTGTAACCGCCATTGAATTTTACGCATGTGCGTGATTATTTTGCGCCTCAAATGCGGCAAAAACAAAAAAAAAAACAAGAAAAAAATTTTAATTAAATGATTTTCCCAGCTAGGGCGCCGACAAAAAAAAAAAAACGAAACAGAAACGTTGGAAAAACAAAAAACCACAATTGTGGCCACCACTGACCGGTGGGCTATCTGACCTAGGTGGTGGCGGTGGTGGTTTTTTTTTTTTTTTCTCTTTTTGTTTTATTTTATTTCATTTCATTTAATTTTATTTTTGTATTTTGTTTTTTTTTTTTCTTTTTGGTTCGCGCCTTGCCGGAAAAGTGCCTCAAATTATGCATTACTGAAGGTATTTTGCGGCAGCGACCCACGCATATATTAGCGACCAGATAGCGATCAGAGGGTACCGGGGTCCCGGGGAAAAGCAACCGAAATGTCATGCGTAGCCGGTGAGTGACGACTGACAGCGCCTCAAATAGGCCCAACTCACGCACTGACCAAGCAACCGACCAACTAACTAGGCAGGTGATGGAGCCGGTGGTCGTGGCTAAAAAGGGTGGCTTCTCCTACTGCTACTGCTACTACTACTCCTCCTCCTCCTCCTCCTCCTCCTCCACCTTCTACTTCTATTTCTGTATCCATCTTGTCGTGGTCATTCTTCTGTTGCCCATTCTACTTTCTGGTCTCTTCACACGTCAACGCAACAAAGCCGAAAATTAGTTAACATTTTTTGGTATTTTTTCTTTTTTTTTTTTTTTTTTTGTGACTTGTACATAAAGTACACCTGCTTATTAGCCCAAAGTCCATGTCCATGTTAACCAAGAAACGTGAGAAATTTGACCCAAATAGATCGTTAATGATCAAATTGATTGATTGCAAGAGCTCATTAAGGATTCCACAGTATTGGTATTATCAATGAAGACATATTTGAAAACAAATGTTCTAAATGGAATCATAGTTGCATTTGCCATGCCACATAAATCCTAATTGATAGATCGAAGACAGAGAGAGAAAGAGAGAGAGAGAGAGGGAGGGCATCATACAATGCCGGAAGTATCTTAAGAACTGTCATACATCTTAATGACAACAAATTGGTAGAATGCGAACTCAATTCATATTGTTAGTGTATCTCAGAGTTCACTTTACTACTTACTCCACAGACAATTACAAAATTCATTCTTCTTTTATTTTTTTTTTTTTTGTTTTTTTTTGTTTGTGTTTTGTTCGTTTTTCTTTTTGATAGAGTGAAAGGTTCGTCTAATATTTCCCCATTTATTACAAAACATTTTAACTTCTGGCCAAACTGTGAGGGGAGCGTAAGAGAAAGAGAGAGGTTGATGGGTGGGAGGGGTTCTTTTTCCAATTGTTGCTAATGAGTGCCACAAATTAATTAGGTTACTTCGTTACGCTGACGCTGCCCTCGGCAAGTTTATGTATGAACTGACGTGGCAATGTGGCATGGTCAAAGGGTGGGGGGTAAGGTTTTAGCTGATAGTTGCTACCAAAAAAAAAAAAAAGAAAAAAAAAATTAGCATAAATTTCTCTTTCTTTCTTTCGGCATTTTGTTGCTTTTTCTTTTTTTTTTTTTTTTTCATTTCGTGGTATATTTCTTTCCCGCATTTCTTTTGTTCGCACGGAAAATTGAGCAATTTTCCAACGTTTTTCGTTTCTTGTGCGTTTTTTATTATTGTTTTTTAGGGTTCGCGCAGCTGAACTGAATTATTAATTTAAAATCTTTTTATCACGAAACGGAAACTTCTATAAGTTTACCGCCCGGCCTGCCCGGGGCGATCTTATCTCAACCGTAATAGATGACATGCACAAAATATTTTCAGATCTTTACGCCATTGTGAGTGAGTTTTCCTTTTATTTTTTTGTTGGAAAATTAATTTCATGAGGCGCCAAATATCGAGATCCTACCACATTGTAGTTGACCCATATCGGTTACTTAAGTAAGTGACTCAACACAAGTGGAAAAACACAAGTGGAAACAGACAACAACAGATAAAAGTCATGGCCAGAACCATAACAAATCTGATTTAAAGTCAGAGAAGAGGGTACATGAAAAAGGCAATATCTAGAGATTAATAGGCATATAATTATAGCATATTGTAATTGAGGTAAATCGGCAACACACACACACACACAGACACACACACACACAGACACATACAATCCATGAAACGTAATGTGAGAAGGATAATGCGTGATCAGAAATTGAAGAATCTTTCTTTCAAGTAATTTATTTCCATGTTATTATAGACTTAAGATTAACTTCTTTCAATTCATATTATTTAAGACAGAGCTATTAATTTTAATGCCGTGATCTTTTAAAACAAAAAAACGGAAATCGTTCTGATTGTTTAAAGGTTGTCTTTTTTTTTTTTTTTTTAGAACATACAGTTTTTATAGGTGTAAAAGATCTGTAAAATAGTATTCATGAACCCTCGTTAATTTCTTTTGTAAATTAAGTTTCAACCACAAAAAGAATATTCTTTGATAATTAGTTAATTGAGGGGAAAAAATAAAAAAAAAAAGAAATGTCTAGCAATCTAATGTAGCAACGAATTTCTTTTAAAAATTGCTCAAATTTATCTTTGACTTCGATTATAAACAAAACAAAATAAAACAAATTTTATTCTCACTTATAATTTAGAAGGTTTTTTCTTTTTTTTTTTTCTCTTTATTTATTGCTTTGAATATTGATGCATTGAAACTGCATGTCTATTAACAACCTAGGTCAGACAAAAACAAAAAAAAAAAAAAAAAAAAAACAAAAAACAAATAAACAACTATGAAACAAAAAAGAGAGAGAGAGAGAGAGAGAGAGAAAAAATATTTTTAATTAAATGGCCCATGAGGGGATCGAACCCGCGACCTTCGCGTTATTAGCACGACGCTCTAACCAACTGAGCTAATGGGCCTTGTTGATATCGACGGGTTAAATAATGAATATTTCTATAAAACTAAATATAAAAGTATATATATTTAAAATAATGATAAGATATAATATACAATATGTATATATGTATTTATTTATTGTATTGTATAAATATCTTTTGTTTGATGATTATTCTAAAAATATTTTTGATGGGCCAAAAAAATAAAGCAAAGTAACGAAATAACTTTTATTTTGTGCCACATCTCCTCCTCCTTGACAATCTACTATCACCCCCTGCTCCCTGCTCCTCCCTTCTCTTACCATCCCTTATCCCATCATATTGTATCCAACTAAGGCGAACTAAGCTAAGTTATTAGGGCATCAACTAATCCAGCATCAAAGCTTTAAGGACCAAACCGCAAGGATGGGCGCCAGAAATTTCGCTCGTTCGATACCCACAAACACACATATATACATACATACATATATATAAACACACACACACACACACAGCTACACTATACTACATAGTTTGGTTGTTTTGTTTGATTTTTTTTTTTTCTTTCCAGTGGATTGGGTTGAAAGAAAGAAAACTGGAGAGTGACTGAAAGAGATGGATTGGGGGAGGGAGAGGGGGGTATTTGAACTTTATCAATAAAGATGCTAGGGATTGGCAGTGAGTTCAACGCCATTTTGTTGACGTTATCCTTACACACACACACACATACATATGGAGAAAATGTGCGAACATTCACTTGGCATCTCTAATTAGTAGAATTTAATCTTCACACTATGGCAACGTCAACTGCCACGCCCACTATAGCCCACCCAGTAGTACTTATACATATGTATGTATGTACTATGTATATATGTACATATATGTATATAGCACTTCTTCATTCCGTTCGCGTTGCTCATTATGAAAAATTTCAAATTAAAAAGGGGCAAAGCGCGTGTGGAGGAGGGCAAACGGTTGAGCAAAGTAAAAGTTTCTCAGAAGAAGGCAACATCAGGATTTGCATAAATAGCAGGACATGTGTATGTGTGTGTGTGTATGTATGTGTGTGTGAGCATCACACATCATGATTACATAATTTAGCTATTAAAACAGCGCCAAGTGGCCTGGGAGAGAAGCGGGGATCCCTTGGCGGTGGCGGCTTATTTATGCCTCGACACGCCGTTTGGCGTAGCTTCAAAGGATGCGGTAGTTGTGGGTAAAGAAGAAGAAGTGGCGTGGGGGGGTGGATATGGTTATATATGTATGTACTATACTGTATATATATATATATATATTTGGTCGGTATATTCCAGTTCAACGGCACACATGTGCACTTGATTTACTCATTAGCGTTACTTTTCTCTTCATAATAGGCGCTTACCATGCCGGAAACCGCAACCACAGCCCGCAGTCCGCTACCGCTTCCCCATCCTTAACCTCTCTCACCTCCTTTGCCATCATTGAGTATGGCACCTCCCAACTTTTCCCTTTTCGTCTCTGGTCTTTGCTTTGCTTTGGCGTTGTTCCTGCTTGGTGCCTTGGCATAAGCAGCTTAGGCGTATCCTTTGTGAATGTGTAATTGCGCAGGCAGGCACACACACTCGCACACACACACACACACACACATACACTCACGCACATGCCTAAGCCCTAATAATCCTCACTATTTGCTGAAAACGAAGAAAATAACAAAAAAAAAAAAACTGAAAAAAAAACAGAAAGAAACACAAAGTACAAGTGTATGTGTATGTGTGTGTGTGTGTGTGTGCGTGTGTGTTTGTGTGCGTGTGTGTATATGTTTGTGCGAGTCCTGCGTAGCTGGGCAGCAACTTAACTCTCCCACTTTTTGCTACCTTTGTTACCTTTTATGCCCATTCAAGGCCTCGTTCTCAATTTTCGGTTCTGCCATCAAAAATGTAAAAGTCAAAAACTCAAATTTCACATTTACATTATCAAAGAGAGAGAGAGAGAGAGAGAAAGACAGAGGATTGGGTGGACTAAAGTTTTGGCAACATTGTGGAATTACGATTACCTGGCAACGTGGCTGCCAACTAAGAGGATTCTTCAACAGTAATTTTTACCCAAACCAACATGGCTATTATTATCGTTAAAGCTATTGAAAAACTTTCACTTTAAAATAAACTATAAAATGTTGTTCTTTGAAACTATATTTTAAGAGTGAAAACATCAAAGGTAGAACTAACTAAGGCAACAGAATTAAATATAATTGTTGGATCCTTATTCTAAATACACTCGTTATCCTTAATAGTTATGCTCGAAAGGACTTGAAGACCTTTTTATCCTATTTCTTGGGCTAAAACCTGCTGTTCGGATTATTTAAATCCACAGGAATTTCGCATCCATTACCTAACAACTAGTTAGCAAGGACATTCTAAAGCCACAAGATTTTCGCAAAATCTGATTTTTTTTTTCTTAAATTCATTTTAGCTTAAATCCTAGTCATACAATCAGGACTAAATGCTCAAAAGCCACAAGGTTTTCACACATTTAGGGCACAGTTTATGAATATATAATCTGTAAACTAAACAACACCTTATTATATCCTTGCAGAGGGTATAATTTTGGTCAGATGTTGGAATCGGTCGGTAACCTTTTTCTTTTTTCTCTAACTGAAATCCAATTTACTCTGTACAAGAACAATTTGTGTAGAATAAAAGTTTTAGATCTAAATTGAATACCCTTGCCAGTAAGATATATATGTTAATATTCACTTTTAATAATTGATTCGATCTGGCAAAAAGTATTTCAGCTTAAAGTTTTATATTCGAAATAATAGCTTCTGGTTGTATATTAAATTTTTAACTTAAAAAACATTCGAATAAAAAATTAAATTTTATGATTTATCAACAGTAACTGCAAGAGTATATCAAATTCGTTTAACTTAACAATTTCTTTTGTTGCCACAGCAATTGAATACATTTAATTGGATGCTAAGACGAATCCTTGATTAATCCTTGCTTGTTGTTAATTTAGCATTTAGTATATAGAAAAGTGGGACGCAATTCTCAAAAAGTAGGTAATAAATTTCTAATAACTTTATAATTTTGAATTTGAACTAATTGTTTATGCATGGCAAAAGAAACAGCATTAACTTGGCCATAATTGTACTGTTAGTTGTTGTTTAGTTTTGTTTGTTTGTTCGTTTGTTCGCATTGTGCATTTGTTTGTGATGTTGTCACTAAAATACATACAGAGAAAAGTTCATTCTTTTATCCCAGTTTAATTATACTCATGTCATAAATGTGAAAATAATTAAAAATGGATTTCAGTTTTTGCCACATGCCACAAAATTTGGCCCGTAACTCACTTGACAGGAGGGTGGTAGGTAAGGGAATGGAAAGGGAATGGAAAAGGAATGGTTTTGGCTATATGGTATATGATATAAAATGAAATGGTTTGGGCCGAGATGTTATGGGCCAATTGGGGGGATTGTGGGGTGGGATGGGGTGGGGTGTGGTGGATTAAAAACTAAAGTGGAGTGTCGGAAAAGTGGAAAGTTTTTGTTGAAACTTTTCGCGCTGTGTGTTTTAATTAAAACTCAGCGCACCAAATAAGCCTTGTGCCAGGTTTCCTTCTACATAGCCCAAACCCCCCCCCCCCCCCCACAGACCCACCATACCATCGTCTCCATTGCCTTCTAAACTATTCGTAATATATATATAAGTAAATATATATATATGTATATATTAAAGTATATACATATAAATATATATATATATATACATAATGTGAAACGCCTAAAAATAGAATTTTGCGTGTTTTAGCCAATTTGCTTAGTTTTTGTGTGTGTATTGTGTGTGTGTGTGCGTGTTTTTTTTTTTTTTTTGTTTTATTCGTCTGCTTTTTGTTTGGGGTTAAATAGAAATATATATGTTTAATCCGCTTCGCTTATCTAAGCTACCTCACACTCCCTTTTCCCCTTCCCTTTTTTTTTTCGTCTTTTGACTGGAACCGGCTTAATTAACTAAACCGACTTTAAACGTTTCTGACGGATTGAAGATGCCTGCCGGCAATGGCTAAATCAATTACAAAATCAAACGACTGTCAATTTAATGCAGGAAGTGGGCCTAAAGGAGACTGACTGACTGATGAAAGGACAAAGCCAAAAAAAAAAAAAAAAAAAATGCGTTACTCTCCTTTGTGTGTGTGTGATTGTTTTTTTTTTTTTTGTCTTTTATTTTATTTTTTAATTTTCAAAAAGAAAGAAGGAACAAAAACCCATCGACAATTGCTTGACTAGGCCTCTCTTTCTCTCTCTGTCTCTTTCCCTCTCTCTTTCTGTTCTATTTTTTTTTTCCTCTGTATATGCCAGGATTCACAAGTACTTGACGAGGACTTTGATGAGGATTTCGCTTTTCTGCTTGGCATTGTATGTACTTTAAGTGCCTGGCCAGGTCATAAAAAGTTATGTTAGCGAGTTATACAACTGAACTAAACAAACAAACAAACAACAACAACAACAACAACAACAACAACAACAACGAGAGTTCTCTTGCCAATTGGCAATTGGAGGTAGGAACAAAAAAAAAAAAAAGTCAAGTCCAGTAACGACCTGAAATATACCCTATATATATGTAAGTTATTCCTTTAAGCAATTTGCTTTGTCTTTTACATTTTTAAGGGGTAAAGTCACCCAAAATCTACCTTCTTATGCCCTTCTTTTTTTTTTCTTTTGTTTTTTTTCTTCACAGAGTAAAAGAGCCAGAGGGGACAAAAAGTGTAAAAGTGCTGAGGTTTTGATAAGTGACAACTTTTGCAATATCAACTAAATTTCAACGGAAACTGACTTAAAGTTAAAGCTGGTTCTTAGCCACAAGATGGGCGGGTTATTTCTTCATTCAATGTATACTCCAACAACTATTTCCATCTCCCTAAGTTCCACCTCCTTCTTGCCAGGAAGCAATTATGAAAGCATCAACTCTAACCGAAAAGAAAAAAAAAAAGAGAAGGAAATCTAACAGAGAAATAGAGGGAGAGAGGGAGAGAAGGGGACGGACTAAAAAAAAAAAAAATTCTCTTCAAGTTTTATTTTTTTTTTGCCTTGCCATGCCTCGCCTTGCACTTGCAACATCAACGGCAACAGCAACGGCAACGGGAACATCAGCAACTCCCCCAACGACTTTGCGCGTGTTGTGCTGAGAGATAAAGATAATAGAAAAGTTGAATTTATAGCAAAACACTTTTCAATCATGCAACCCAAATGGAGGACCCTTCTTACAGTATAGCCGGTAGACGGTGTAAAACAGAGTCCCCCATCAAATCATTTCCGCAACACTTGCTCATTCACGTTGTTGTTTTGTTGCGTTTCTTTTTCCTTTACTTGCCTTTACTCTTTTCCTTTTCCTTTTTTCATTTTTCTTTTTTTTCTTCTTGCGTTTCAAAGCAACACCAAAGTTAATGGGAGATAAATATACATATAGAAAAAAAAAGAGATGATAAAAAACAGAGAAAAAGAGAGAGAGAGAGAAAGAGAAATATATACTTTTATAAAACCGATGCTTGTATACTCTTATAATAACGAAAGGATATTATCAAAGGCAAAGGTCTTGTTAGTTGACAAACCACCAAATAATAAAATGTAAATTTATCAAAACTTTTTCTAAAGCCAAAAGTAGATTATATAATTTTTTGAAAAGATTTCTATTATTTTACAAAAAAATTTAGCATTTTCTTTTATTTGATTAATAATTAGAGAATTTCACTTTTCTTGAAATTTTCATGTACCAAAAAGTAAGTGTAGTCAAATTAATTAGAAACCTTTTGCTGCTGTTTTACATGAAACTGATACAAAGAAAATTCTTTATCGAAAATACAAATTATATTGTTAACTTTGAAAGTACGTTGAAACCTTTTATACCCATTTAGACAACCGTAATCTAAGACTCTCACAGACAAACAATGAAACATTTTTGCTACTCAAGTCAATTTGGAATTATGAAAGAGATAATTGATACCACCAATTTGTATGAGATAAATTGTGTATACTGATACATAAAGTATATAACAATATATATGTATATATATTCTTTTAAACATCATTGTTGTAAATTGTGTTTCCATATCGGTTACAATGTTGCATAGAATATATCTTATTCATTGATTTCAATGCATTTAAGTAAACTACATTTTAAGCTAAACAAACCCCAAAGTCAAAGTCCATCAAATACTCTGCCAGTTAAAGTGGAAAAGTATTAGGTATATACATGTATATATATGATATATAAATATATACATATATATATATATATATATATATATAAGTATATGTATGTATGTGTGTTTAGCTGTTGTTGTGTGAAAAACATCTGCCAACGGATGTGCCTTGCCTGGCCAACCATCCATCCAACCAACCAACCACCCACATCCACATCCATCTACCTCTTTCCCCAATTCTCTTTACCAAGCAACTGTATCTTACAGATAAACCCGTGTGCCATGATGTTCCATGGGTACCCATCCCATCATCCCAGCTCCTCTCTTTTGGTCGTTCGCTCGCTCGTTCGTATCTGTATCTCTCCACATAGCCCCAGGACGATCTAGCCTGACTATTCATGCGTTTCAAATTTGCAATACACTCAAAATGAAAATGGGGACGCGGCGAGGAGATTGGAGGAGGAGGAGGGGGTAACAAAATATATATATATATATATAAAAAAAAAAAAGAAAAGGATGAAAAAACGCCGCATGTTACATTTTAAAGCTTTGGCAAACAAGTTTTCCTTTTTTTTTTTTTTTTTTTTTTCGCTCGCTCTCGTTCTCTTTCTACTATTTTTTGCTTTTTTTTTTTTTTTTATCTTCACATGAGATTGAAGGGAAATTGGTCCGATGCGTCCATTGCTTGCAGGCAGGCACCTGTTCTAATGGCGTGACGACGACAGGACGACAGACGGTTGGACGAGCAACGTGGCTATGGGACGGTAACGATGGAATGTGCAGGGGAGGGGGTTAACGGACGGACGGATTGTCTCTTTTGCAGACATATCAATAGATGCGCTGCCTTTTATAGCAAAAGGGGGCGTGTTATGGCAATTATGGAGAAAGCTTTTTTTTTCCTCTTCATTTTGCCTTTTCTATGGTGAAGGATAATTTATATATAAGTATAATACATACATACATATGTGTATAGTAAATATAAACACACACACACACATCTACATTAGGGTGAACAATATATTTAAGAGATAGTCCAATATTCTAAAAGGTTTCATTACATTCAATAGCAGGTATAAATATATCGATATTTCAGATATCGATGCTAATACTGATTGTTACGATTTTCATTATTAATCATTCAGCATTTATCTCTAAATAAATATGTTTCAATATTTTGTTTATAGATATATTAAATTTTAATATAAGATAAGAAAAATAGGATTACTTTAGTACAATAGAAAAATATCTATCATCAAATTCGATAATTCGATACTTGATGAAATTTATCGATTAATGGTTGATTACAATTAAATCCTTTTTCTTAATTATATACTAGATCTTTTGCTGAAACGGTTATCAATTACAATTTGTATTCTCATATTTTTTTTTTTTTTGTTTTTTGTAGTACTTCAATTTTCAGTTTCAATTTCATGCATTCAGTTGAAGTTTCATCAACGAACAACACTGCGTATACGTGACAAAACTAAAGAACATTTGTAGGAGGCAAACACTTAACGTTGAAAATTTGCAAGTTTTCAAGTTTTCCTGTGTTGAATATTTTTGTGAAGAGGTAACTTTTAAGCTGTATACTTAAATATTTTTTTTTTTTTCACTTTTTATTTTTCTTAAATGTATGTATGTATATGTATTTGTGTATACTCTATTGTCACAAGATATTTATGAATTATTATTTTGATTTTATCTACTTTTGTTTGGTAATTTTATAGATTTTTCTTACCAAAGAAATCCTGAATGGTTAATTGGGGCCCATGTTTTTGTTTAAGGGTATAATCTAAGTCGGTGCCTGGACTTCCTTTTTGTTTTCCTTTTTTTTTTTTTTTTGCCTACTAAATTGTAATGCCATGATTTGAATGTGGATCCATTCGTAAGCCTTCTTTTGTTGTATGTGTCGTCATGCCAAAGTGCCAAAGTTTTTTCCATTGTAATAAATATTTTAATTTTCAACTTGAGCAATTAACCCAAGAACGCATGTGGAAACGAAAGGTTGCCTGACTGTTAGGGATGCTTTGTATTCTATAGGGAGGCGGAGGCGGAGGGGTTTCAGTTTTGTCATGGGCCCCACACCATTCGCCATCCAACAAAGTTCTTCTCTCTTCGTTAAATGTTCCTTCTCTATATGTATGTACATGAGAACATTATGAACTTAAGCTCGGCACAAACAACAAGAACCATAACAATAAGATTCTTAGACACATGCCAAGTGGTTAAGTCTTGGGGCAAGAAATGTTTGGGAAAAAGTTTCTGTGCGTCGCATTTGAAATGATTTTGCATAATTCAATGTTGGAATATGTTGACTATACGGAAGGGCAAGGCAAAAACCGTAACTTTTTCGACGAAAAAAATAAAATAAGAAACACCAAGAAACGGAAAGAAGAAGGTAAAAACTTGGCCTGTAATATATTTTCTTTAATTGCGCACAATTAATCCTTTTTATGAGCAGTTGCGCTAGCAAGGATTCTCTTTCGCCAGGTGGTATGACTGCCAGCCAGTCAGCCCTTCTGCTTGGTAATGGGGAGGGGGAAGGGGAAGAGGGGTTGACTTGATAGGTTGGTTGACTTTGTTGGCTGGCTGGCTGGCTGGCTGTTCGAGTTCCATCAACTGGAAATGTACACAAAAGGCTTAATTATAAAAGTCAACATACGACCGTGTACAAGAGATATGTTTAGGGATGGACTCTCTGGACTGGTTAAAAGAGATGAAAAAATTATTTCGCATGTAATTAAAATAAAAATCCCTTTTACGACTGATGTGTACGGCAAAAAGATTTTTACGGTTATTTGCTCAAATAAAACAGCAAAAAAAAAAAAAAAGAAGAAAAACAAGACGAAAAAAATGTAACAAACCTGCAGAAATTTCAAACAAACGTAGCGGAAATATAAAAAAACCAAACAAAAATACTGATAAATTTTTATATACTATACAAAATTGTTTTTCTTTTTGTTACTTTTTGCTCTGTTAATTCAGTGTAACAAAATGTTTGCCGAGATCACTCAATTCATCTATAGAAATCTGATATTTGACAGTTTGATAAAAATAAAGGTACAATTTTTTTGCAGAATTTTTTTCAAGGTTCAGTTTAAATTTCGCAAAAAACAAAATTAAAAATTATTGGATTGCAATTTGAAAAATCTTGTAGAATTGAAGTTTCGTTAAAAGTATATATTATATTATATATATAATACATATATATATAATTTAATTTGTATTGTTTTTTTTTTTGACCTTAAGTTTTATTAAGTAATATTTTTTGCTTTTGCAAAATTTGGAACCAAAAATAATACTTTATCTATTTTTATATATGGGTGATCTCACACAAAATTGAAATCCTTGATTAAATTTGTATTTAAGAAAACAAATATGCTTTGTTTTAAATATACAATATAATTAATATATTTTTACTTTAATCACATTTTAAACCAACTTAAATATAATATAATATAATAATATTCCCTTCAACCATTATAATATGTAACTTTTATATATATAAATATCGCTCTTAGATATATTTTTTTCTAATTTCTCAGTTTCTTATATATATATACCACGACTACAAAATTGATTCGGATTTTTTTTCTTAAATTGTAAATGTAAATGATATTGTAGAATGCGTTTTGCCCAGTGAAAGAGTGGTTTTCCTTCTATTTGCTGTCATAGTCTGTTTTAATTATTGTCCGCATTTTTATTACAGTCCGCACCAGATAAAATTCGTGTGAGAACTTTGGGGAATGTCAACGTAGTCATTGTCACCCAAAAAAAGAAAAAAAAAAAAAAAAAAGAACCAAAACCAACAGAGAGACAAAAACCGAAAACCAGACAACAAAAACAACATCCAATGAGAAAAAAAAAAAAAAAGTAAAAACGCAAACGAATAGCCCCTCCCCACACTCCCCAGTATACGACCACCCTTTCCCCAAGTTGAGTTGCAGCAACATCAGGTTGGCAGCAGGCCGACAATACGCCAGAACGACAAAATGACGGGACGATGGAACGATGGGACGATGGGCTATAGCTGTGGCTGTGGCTGGCGATTAACTTTTCAAAATTCAGTAACCCTTTTTTCGCCCATTTTTCGCGACGGATGCTGTCGGCGATATGCTAATGCCGATGTACACTTTTCTGTGTTTTATTATTATTTCCCTCGGCCTTTTTTGCTTTTATTATACGCTCAAGTTTAATTAACTTTTGTGCACATAAATTTCATCTGAGGTGTGGCCTGAGGTCCTTTTTTTTTTTTTGTTTCTTTTATTCCTGTTGATGGAGGAGGGCTGAGTGAAATTTGAGTTAGCTTAGGCCAGCCAGAGGCCAGCAGCCAAGAGAGCTAAAATCAAACTGAGACAAGGATACAATGCAAGTTGTCCATCGGTCTCTCTTACCATCGCATTTTGACCGGTTGCCATGTGCCGGCCAACTTCTAAATATTCAAGGACAAACAAACGTAGAAGAAGAGCCATTTGCTCAATGGCTTTATAGTTAATATTCTGATAATTTTCAATATCCTCCGAAGGATGGGGTCTATTGATCAATGGTATTACCGGTACACGAAGATCCGTAAATGGTATATGATCATTATTTATAAATTCTGAAATTGTTATGGGTCGTATGAATGATGTCTTCTTTTGATAAAGTCTCTTCTCCAACTGTCTCAAATGAAGAAACCAAATGCTTGTTATCTCATAAACATGATAGAAAGCAATTTCATTTGTTGCAATTAGATCGAGTAATAGAAATAAATCGATTTGTCGCAAGTGTTTTTGTTTTAACCAAAGTTTGGCCAAATGATTGGATCCATGTAGTGCATTGAATCGTTTGCCAATTGTCTCTTTGCCATCAAAGAAAACCAACATTAAACTGATGTCCGAATGTTCAAGGGATTGCAATTGTTTATCCAACACATGGGCCAAATTTAATAGAACGGCACAGGATATAGCTGAACCGTAATTATTTTTAAAAGATTTACTATCATAATGACAGCCAAGCATTAGATATCGTTTGGCATTTGGTTTCAATTTGGCTACAATATTATGAAATTTCCAAATACCCATTTTTGGTATACTCTTCTTAAACGTATCCTCTTCCACTTGCCAGGATAATTTAATGAGAGAGTTTTTTATATATGTTCTTACTGTCTGATGTCCTCGCCGATTTATAGAACGCTTTATCGCAATTCTCTGGAATGCATCACGTAAATGTTTCCCATCTTCGAGTTCTGCATAATTTTGTAATTCCTTTGCGGTGAGTTGTTCGGGATGATAATCTATGATAGAAAATTGTCCTACTTTCCACAAACTTTTACCATTCAATGGTAAGACCAACAAAAATGCTAAACAAACTACAAATAGTCTCATTGATGGCTAGAAAAAAATTATTAACTTGTTACAGTTGATTGTATATTAAAAACTAAAAAAAACCAAGTCAACTGTTCATTTTAAATTAAATGTTTAACTATTTGTTCCAGTTCTGGTCGCTAAAATTATACGAAATTAGTTATTTATGCTAAGAAAAAATTAAAAACAATAAAGAAATAATATTAATATATAAAAAATATTTTAAAAAAAACCTCTTAAAAACGAAAAGTTATCGAATTTTTATACATATTCTTGATAAGGGTTTTTTTTTTGTTCCCTTCTATAAAGATAGTTGTTATTTGCTTAGATACTTTCTCAATATTTTAAGGTTAAAAAAAATATTTTAATAATATTACATAAATTTTAATAGATACAGATAAACTTTAAGTGGATTTCTCTATTTATTTTTTTATTCTAGAGCTATTTTATATTGATTTTCGATGCTTCAAATTCAAATTAGTTCCTTTGAATCAATTTTTCTTAGCTAAAGTAAAAAATTATAATTATAAAATTTTTAATAATTGACAACTTGTAAATATATATTTATAAATATTAACGTATATATATATATTTATATGTATATCTGTTCTATGTGGTGTGTTGGTATTTTTATGTAATAGGCATATATATATATATATATATATATATATATATATATATGTTCATTAGTATGTGAAATTTTAATGAAGAAATGTAACTAAATATGCAATTCCATTTCTTTAGATTTCTTCATAATAAAATGTGTAACTCCAATTTTCAAATTATTTGAATTACATTTCCTGGCACAACAACAACAACAACAATAATAGCAATAACAACAACAACAACAAAACCCAAAAACAAAAACAATTACTTAATGCCACTCCATTCGACCGATGTCTGAGGCTTACGTAATTTCGCACGCTTATATAATAAATCGCACCAATACAAAAACACATCTTTTTCTCTTCTTCTTCTTCTCTGTGTGCATATATGTATGTATATATGTGTCTATGTGAGCGTGTGTGTGTGTGTCTCCTTTTCGGCTCATTTTCTTTGCCGCCTTTGGGGGCTGCCAGTCTGTCTGTCAATTAGACTTTAATGTATTGTACTTAAAGTTATACGCAATTACGATAGAACTTCAGTCAGTTCAGCGAGGGCTACGGGACGATTGGTAAGATAAGAGAGGGGTCGGTGCCGGGAAACTGGTTTCTCGGGTAAACAAATGAACACATAAAAACATGAGCGACAGCCAGAAGTGCCTTCTCAGTCACAAGACAGCAGAAGAAAACGAGAACAAAATAAAACAAAAAACAAAAAACAAAAAAAAATCAAAAAAATAATATATATATATATATATATACATATATATGTATAAGAAAAATTCAAATTAAAATGATCTTCAGTTGGTACTTTTGGTACATATATATATAAATGTGTATGTAATTACAAACCAAAATCATGAAAATTATGTAAAGATATTTACAACAAAATAAAATCTTTTTGAAATTCAATTCAAATTTTACTCTACCCTAAGAAATTAAGAAGAGTTCTCTATTCTATATATTACTATATATCTAGTATATATGGTGTGTATATCTGTATATATATATATATAGTTATTGTGGTTTTGTTTTTTTGTCAGCGTCTGGCATCGACAGCTTCTCCTCTAACCCCGCGCTCTAATAGCTTGCGACCTCCACTCTTTGATTTGTCTGTCTGTTGCTCTTGAGATTTATGTCTGCAAAAAAAAAAAAATACAAAACAACAACAACAAAAACGAAAACAAAAAAAAAAAAATAACCAATCTTCCAGTCAAAGCTAACAAACAAGCATTGTCTAACCGATCTTGGCCGGTTTTTATACTCTAACAAAACTTTATATATACTTATATACATTGAAAAGCATAATAAAGATTTTAATAGAAGCTATAAAAATAATTGCATACTTTTGGCAACTTTTAACTTAATACTGAAAAACTATTTAATAATTATTTACATATCTGGTAAACGAGTGGGGAAAATAGATTTTCTTTCTGAAATTAGGAATCGAAATTCTCTCTAACAATTTGTTTTGAAAAACACTTTAAAAGTAACTTAAAAAATTATTTTCATTTATCACACTGATATATAAAATGAAACTAAAAATTATTTTTCGATTGAAAAGTTTTGAAATCTAACTGAAAACTATCTGAATATATTTTCATCTATTATTATTATTCTATTATTTCATAAAATCAGTTTTAAATGTAATTAAAGAAAAGTATAGAAAATCAGAGTCACAGTCATAAATTATATTTTAGAAAAGTTTTTAAGCTTCGTTCGGCAGCATTCTAACTTTTATTGAAAATCTCTTATAAATATTAAAATAGTTTGAAAATAAATATATATTAACAATATATATACATAAAATATTTTAAGTAAATAGATTGCTAATATATTATCAAGCCGATTATCATTTGGCATGATCTTTCTTTATTGGGTAAAGAGTATAGAAACTTCTGCAAGTCAAATTTCAATATTTGTTTCTGTTTCTTTCTTAGTTTGCTTGTGTTTTTGCTTAAAGTTTCATTTTGTCTTTTTTTTTTTTGCAAGTTTTCTTTATGCTAGCATAAATTAACACACTAAAAAAGAACTGAGGCACTATTATAAATTTAAATACTCAAAGTCAAAAAATTCGTCTGGTAGACAGATGAATATTTATAAGAATTCTGGGGCGCCAAGTTTAACAATATTTTTAAGCATAAAATATTGCACAAATTTAAATTTTGTTTTGGTTTTTTTTTTAACACTTTGTGATGCGCAAAAGTTGATGAGCTTAAACTATATCAAGTTTTGAGAACAAGAGAGAGAGAGAGAGAGAGAGAGAGAGAGAGAAATGAACATCCATTTATGCATACAACCAGCAACTAGCCATTATCATCATCATGGCTGCAGCTTCATTTAAGCCAGCTTTAACCTGGGCTGGATGAAATGGTTGGCCATTTTCAGATCGAGTCAATGATATGACTCGAATTTCTTTCTTTTTTCTGTTGCTTATTTTGTTTTGATTTTTTTCTTTTTTTTTTGTGTATACTCTAACTTAAGACCATTTATTTGTTACACTTCGATTAGCCAATGCTTAAAATGAAAATTTCATGTTTCATTGTTGATAACTTTTCTATCAATTAGAATAATTTTTTAATTAATACTTGTTTCTTCGATTATCTCAATCTTAAATTAAGTGTTAAGTATATATAATATTCGGTGTATAGTTGATCAATTTTTTTTTCTTTTATTTTGAGTTTTCCTTTTTTTTTTTTTTTGTAATTTTTTAATTTCGGCTTGAGCGATTGGGCACGTTGGTTGCGGCAAGAGGCAACGGCAACGGCAACGGCAACAGCAACAGATACGTAAAATGAGGTAGATAATACATGTATTTGTGTATATATATCCAAATACATATATAGACGCAAGTGTCTGTATGTGTGTGGGTTCGAAGGTGCGGCCTGATGTTGTTTTTATAGTCGATATAACGTTGATTTTTTTCCCCTTTTTCGCTGCTTTTTCTTTCTTTTTTTTTAATACCCTCTACCCCTAGGGGTAAATATAAGGTAGCTTGGGATTTGTAATGATATAGATCCCATATTTACACATACATTGTGGATTATTCAAAACAAAAGTGTTCAAATTGCTACAAAAAAAAACATGGCCACACTGATAACCATTTTATTTTATAGAAATAAGTTCTGTTAGTTCTATTCAGTTTCCTTATTCAAGTAAAAAGAATATGTACATATATAAAGAAGAAATCGACCGATTAGTTTTTTCGGCTAATTAATTGTTATCAAGCTATTAGAATTTATAAAATAAGTTTATAGATGTCAAAATGGAATAGAGTTGTAAGTGACATGAAAGCACCACCTTAAATGCTTATAACGAATTATCGGATATTCAATCAACACACCGAAACAGATCTTAAATTAATACTTTCATACAAGTACAATAATTTATCGGTTCTTCAGTGCTGTAAGAAAGTTTACAAATTTTGTAGGCAGGAGACGCATAAAAAATTTCTAAATATGAAAATTCAATAATTTAAATAAGGAATAAGTTTTTGGCAAAATTCAGGTATTAATAATTTAATTAAAGAAAGATATTTTCAATTATAGAAAAGTTATAGATTGCATAATAATTTATCGGTTCTGTAAGCAAGTTTATAAATTTTGTAGGAAGAGACGCCCAAATATGAAAATTTAATAATTTAAATAAGGAATAAGTTTTTGGCAAAATTCAGGTATTAATAATTTAATTAAAGAAAGATATTTTCAATTATAGAAAAGTTATAGATTGCCTAATAATTTATCGGTTCTGTAAGCAAGTTTATAAATTTTGTAGGAAGAGACGCCCAAATATGAAAATTTAATAATTTAAATAAGGAATAATTTTTTTGCAAATTTCAGGCATTGGTTTTAATAATTAACATTTACCTTTTACAGGGTATTTTAAAGTCGACTCTGTTGTGGTATATACATATACAATGTTTTTTCATTTTTTTTTTCGTTTACTGTGGTTAACGTTGACTTGAACAACAAACTCGGCTTAAGGTTTGCAGTGGCTTGTGTTGTTGTTGTTGCCGTTGTAATGGCCACAGCATGCGTTTTGATTGCAGTTGATGTCGTTGTTGTTGTTGTCCGTGTGTTGCCTTTTTTCATGCCATTTAAGTCTTATTTATGGTTCTCGTTGATGATCGTGTTGATGGTCGTACTTTTTCCTTTTTTTAGAAGAATTTTATTTTTATAGATTGCGCTACAGTGACCACATCAAGGAATTTTAAACTAAGGAACAATAATAAAATAATAATAAGAAAAGAATATATATGTATAAATATTAATATATTAATATAATAAAAAAAATAAAGAGAGAAGAAAGAAATTTGATTGTTTGCTTAAAGAAAGCAAGCAACTGAATGAATTCTATAGCTGCTCTTGTCCGGCTTTTATGCAATTTTTTTTGAAGGGCCCAGAGTCATGGCCTACTAGAACCGTATAATTTTTGGTTAGCTTTCGATAGGTTTTCGAGCAGTTCGATGATGAAATCATCGATAAACTATCATTCATAAAGAATTCAAATATTTAAGTTTATTTGAACATTTGTTCAAACTAAACTATTGTTCTTTGTTCTAGATATTAATTTAGAGGAATTCGTTTTTTTTTTTATATTTGATCGTAGCGTATCTTCATGGCTCATATGCCCGATACCTTTTTGGTACTTCACTTTGATGGTTGATTTTTAACCTTTTTTTTTTTCTTTTTGTTTTTAGTATTTTCTTTTATTTTTGTTGTTGTTTGTTTGTTTATTTATTTGTTGGTTGGTTGTTGGTGTGTTTTGTGCCTCTTGCCGAGTTTATTTTCACCATTTGTTGTTGTTATTGTTGGTTTTCTCTTTTTTGGTATGCATCGGCCCAGGCAATCTTTATTTTAGCTGCAACAATATTTTGTGCAATTTTTCTTCTCTTTTCTTTTGATTTTTTTTTTTCTCTCCATTTTGATTTTTCTACTTTTCTTTTCTTTTTTTTTTTTTTGGTGTTTATTTTTGTTTTGATACCCTATAGCCAAAAGGTTAAGAAAAGGATATTAAAGACCATCAAGTTTATTAGCCAAGATCAACTATCAGTTATCGAATATGTACAAACTTTATTTCTATATACATTCAAATATAGAAAAGCAATTATTCAGATATAATTTTTGTCAAACGATTGGCAAAGTTATGGAAAAACTT
This sequence comes from Drosophila emarginata, assembly GCA_037075365.1. Lineage (NCBI taxonomy): Eukaryota > Metazoa > Arthropoda > Insecta > Diptera > Drosophilidae > Drosophila > Drosophila emarginata. Next base: position 3,948,064 of record JBAMCD010000296.1, read on the forward strand.
TTGAAATTTATACAACTTGCACATATAAAACTAAATTTATATTTTTTTTTTGTTTGCGAATTCGTTTTATGTATATTAAAGAGGCATAAATTGTACATTGCCTCACTTTGGAGGCATTAAAAAGTTTTACATTTTGAAATAAAAATTGTAATTAATATTTCTCATAATTTTAATAATAACTATTATCCATTAAGCGAATTGTTTTCCAATTTCGAATAAAGTGCAATTGAATTTCAATTAGGGGAAATTATAGATTGCTAGGTATAGGCATAGGGTATCAGATGTCGTCGTTTCTGCATAGTATAAGGAATATTTTTATTTTCTTTTTAATTTTGTTTTTTTTGTTTTTTTTTTTTTTTTTTTTTTGGTTAACTACAAAATGGGTTTGCACGGTAGTCCGTTTTGGCTTGCAATGGTGCAGTGGTGGAGCGGTGCAGCGTTGGAGTGGTGGAGCGGTGAACTTGGTGTTCAGGTTGCTGTTGTTGTTGTTGCTGATGTTGTTGTTGGTGGTGTTGGTTTTTTGTTTTAAGCCTTTGCTTTCTCGTTTTATTCGGTCGCGCACTGCAATCGCAGGAAATCAATTATAAACAAAAAACCTTTGCTGTTCAGCTTCACTGGCCACGTTAATTCGTGAAAAATGTTTTTTTTTCTCGTTCGTTGGATATGTTTGTATGTATGTACATACATACATATATATATATATATCTTTTTTTTTTTTGTTTCTCTCTGTCTCTCTCACTCTGTTGATCATTTGAAAGAGTTTTCATTATTTCTCGAATTGGAGTTGAAAGTGTTTGGCCGGCTGCTTGGGTCGGTTCGGGTCGGGTTTTGGGTCGTTTTCGGGGAGTAGCAATCCAACCATTTTCGGATTCGGACAATGGGTATATACATATATACATATACATTTATTTTTGTTGTTGTTGCTGTTGCTGTTGCTGAGCACAACAAAGGATTGCGCGGCAGCACAGCGGAAAAAGTGCAATAAATTTTACTACAATTTTTTTGTTGCTGTTGCTGTCGATTTTGTTCAATGATTTCTCTATACATATTGCCAAGAGGCAGCAGCTACAAAAGCAATTCAACAATCCAACGACCTTTATTTATGTGCCTTTGATAATGCGTTTTTAAATTCGGGAAGTTGTTGCATTTTATGCTTCAACCGTTGACTTTGCCTCAGTTTTCTTTCGCATTTTCATTTTCATTTTCTGCTTGATTGCTGCTGTTGCTGTTATTGTTCCTGCTACTGCCACTGCCACTGCCACAGAGTGTCTTCAAGGCATTAATTAAGTCTCTTGAAATGAGAGTCTAAGCACAAGACAAGACAAACAACTTGAAGTAGATAATTACTTTACATAAAACTCATTTTTGCAACCCCTGTTATTGCCATTAAAAAAATAACAACAACACAAAAAGGTATATTAGACAATACATAATATAGATTTCATTTGTTTAAACAATCAACTATTTAAAGAAAAATATTTAAATTAATTTAAAGCAAAAACTTTCCATTTAAAATGAAAAGCTTTTGATTGATTTATAGGGTATACATTACAAGCCCAAATTAAGTCTTCAGTCTTGTGAATTTAATAAGGGTAATATCATATAGAAACCTGATATCACACTAGATACATATATCATCTGTATGAAAGGTTTTTATTTTTGCCAATTTACAATTTTTGTTTGCTTTCCTTATTGGTTTTTGTTTTTCGGTTTCAATCGATCATTTTGGCAGGTTTTTTTTTTTTCTTTTGTCTTGACTTTATTAGATGAAATTCAACTAAGTTTTTAGGTTTCATTTTTAAGATCAATAAGATATAGAAAATAGAAAAAAATGTACAACAATCATGAAAGAACTGAGACATAAAATTGGGATATTATATGTTGGCAACTTTATATCAATTAAATGTGTCCTTATGAACAAATATTTTTGACAAATTAGTTTACTGAATTTTTGGCATTAATCCCTCAGAAAAGGATTATATATATATATATATGTTAATTTGTAGAAAGTGCTAAAGTGTAACTTGATGCTACTCAATTTCCAAACAGGAAGCGAATGAGTAGCGACATTTGAGAGCTGGTCCAAAAGTCCAGCGTACAAGTTTAAGAGCACTCGGGCCCAGACTCAGCTGTGGGTATACTTATACATACATACATATGTACATATGTATTTATGTACCAGTTGCCTGCTCCACTTCATCAACATCTTAGCATCAGCATCAGCATCAGGTTGGGCCTATTGGACAATACTTCACCTTACCCCTCTCTGTGTTCACCCTTCTTAAATGTAAACAATATCATGTGGAGCGGCCAAAAAGAACGCGACATGAATTTATGAGATCATGTTTGAAGTTAATTATGCCAGGGCATAAATTTCACGTTGTGGCCAAACATATATATATGTATGTACATATATATCGAAATATATACATATTTATATATATATATATATAGTTATGTAGATATATATGTATTGTATACCTTTGGCTCAAGAGTCGCGGTCGTGTGCTGGAGTGCAAATGTACTCCATCTTCAGAGCTGTCAAGATTGTTTCTTTGTTGCTGTTGTTGTTGTTGTTGTTGTTATTTTTTGTTGTGTTTGTTGTTGCTGTTGCTGTTGCTGCTTTTGCACGTTTCACCAATCATAATAGTTTTTATCTTAAAATCCATAAACATGTGCAACAACAATAACAACAACATTCAAACTCGAAACTAGTTCCTAGACCTAGGTTAGTTCTTGGCTCAGGTTTTTGAACAAAATGTAAAAAAAAAAAGAAATATAAAATAAAAAGAAACCAAAGTCCGTCTCTCAAATTGAGAATAATATACATAAATATATATATACACTTGAAGAAAAAATTAAAATTAAATTGTGTAAGTTTATTTTCCATGATAGTTTTTAACTAAAATATTTTTTTTTAATGATGTTTTACATTTTTTAAATATATTTTTTTTATGTAAATATTTCACTTCAGCTTTTAGCAAATATATACTTTTGATATTTATAATATCATAATAATAAATAAATAATAAATAAATATTTAAATGCTATGAAATTTTATGTATTTTTTTATTCCTATGTACGAAAAATCCTTAAAGGTTTTTTATTTTTCCTATTACTATGTATTTAGGAAGGATTCTTTAAAGTTTTCCTATTTGAAATAAAATCTTTAACAATAAATACCAACAAAGTTAAGTAGAGATTTAGTTTAGATATGATTAAAATTAATCACAGAACTAAATTAAATTAAGTCAAATGGAAAGAAATTGAAATCATTGCAATGATCAGACTAAGAACCAATTTGTTCTCTCAGTGCAGATGAATATAGCCAAAGAAAGACAGAGAGAGAGAGATGTAGAGTGAGAGAGAAAGAATGAGGGAGATAGGGCGATAGACCTGTTTCGTGGCTTAGATTTGTTTTGTTTGGTTTGTTTATGGTGCCTCGGACCAAGACGGGACCAAAGTGGTTCGGCCAGCCAAACAACCCAAAAGACTCTGTCTGTTTGTCCCAAAGTCCAGCCGCTGATATTGTTGCTGCTATTGCCAGTTTCTGGTGTTGCTGTTGTTGTTATTATTATTGTTGTTGCTGTTGTTGTTGTTGTTGTTGTTGCTGTTGTTGTTTATGAACAAGAAGTTTTGCGGCTATGGATGTGGTTTGTGGTTCAACTGCTTTTATGGTAACACAAAATATAAAAACAACAACAAAAATTATGTATAATAAAACAAGTTAGAAAGAAAAAAAAAAAAAAGAAGCTAAAACCATGGTTAAACCAAAATGTTAATACCTCTCTCTCTCTCTCTCTCTCTCTCTCTCTATCTATCTCTCTCTCTATTATAATAAAAGGTTTTAACTAAAGTTAAAGTTATATAACTAAAATCTAGAATTTTAGCAAACAAAACTGCACATAAAGTTTCAAAATATTTATGAAAAACTTTTTCAAAAAAAAAGTATATATTGAAAATAGTTGTATGCATATATCTTTATATTTATCTGATATTCATCGGATCATCTGAGTGCAAAAGGGACACCAAAAGATTAAATGAGTTTTAGTTAATATTTTAGTTTTATTTGTTTTGTTTTTGTTTTTTTTTATAAAATAAAGATTCCCTAATAAAAGTCTGTCTCTTTAAGACAGTCTTGGGCAGTAGAGGGTTAAAAATTGATAACTTTTTATGTTAAAGTTATAGTTGTATGAACTTGACTAAATAAACTTAATAAATATAGAGTCACGAAATTATATTTTAATATCTTAGTTTACTTTTGGCTTTATTTTTATTGATTTAGCTATAACTTTGCTTTTAACCTACATAAGAAGAAGTATTATTGCATTAATCGAACATATTTCTTTTTTTTGTGCACATTTTTTCGTTTTAAATATTCGGAAAATTTTTTAACTTTCTTTTAAAGACCATCATTTGCCATTGGCAGTCAAAAGATTTTAGAGCATAGTAAAAGTAAAATTTAGACTCTTAACTACTTAGTTAGAACGATTAAAGTGCAAAGATTATAGGTAAATTTGACTACCCTATGCAAAGTGTATATTAAAATCGGCAGTTAGAGCAGCAACAGCAACAGCAACAACAACAGCAGCGGCAGAAACCGCAGCAACTTTTGTTAAAAAAAAAAAAATAAAAAAAAATAAAAATCATCAAAGACCAAGACAACAGCAACAACAAGAGTCACGATGTTGGGTTGGTCGATTTGGTCGCTTGGACGATTGTTGTTGCTGTTGCTGTTGTTGTTGTTGTTGTTATTATTGCTCGGTTGGTGTTTGTTCCCCGAAAAACCAGTTTTGGCTTAAAGTCTAAACTTTATTTACAATATTGTTTTCTTTTACGATGCTCGCGATGCTGTGTTGCTGTTTGACCCAAGCCCCTTTTTGTAATAAAGAAACTGGAAACTGGTATACCAACAGCAACAACAACAACAACAACAACAGCAACGTAAAACGACAACTACATACATTGAGTCCCTCACGACAATTTAGCCAATTTGATGTGCATCTCCACCTCCTTCTCATCCTCATCCTCATCCTCATCTTTATCCTATTTCTCCTTTTTCTACTTTTACTCCTACTCCTACTTTGCTTGATGGTGCCAGTGCCTATGCCTTTGCCTTTGCCTATTCCAGTGCCTTTTCCTTTGCCTGTTTTTGTGCCTCTGGCTCTGTGCCTCAATCAGATCCGCAGTTGAATTTTTAGGTTTTTTTGCATAGGAGAGTCAGCATCAGACATCAGACCAGAATGAGATAGTAAAAGATGACAACGCAGATTTTTACAAGAGGTTGTTGTTGTTGTTGTTGCTGTTGCTGTTGCTGGCGTTGATTGGTCCCGTGCGGTTTATCAATCATTAGAAGTGACCGTGTAGAGCTCGTAAAATTTCCAACTCTGACCCTCTAAAAGGCCATCACATTACACCAGATGCCCATCTTTTAGATTTATAAATGGAGTCACATAAAAAAAAAAATAAAAGATAAAAACCAAAAAAAACCAAAAAAATAGGCAAGAAACCAAACAGAACCAAAGTAACCGAAATTTTCCGAATGATCCATAACATTAGACATTGAAATAGAGAAAAACCCAAGAAAAGAAAATAAACAAAAGAAACAAAAAAACAAAAAAAAAAAAAAAGAAAAAGTCAAAAGAATTAAGCAATTGGTCGGTTAATTTAATGATATGTTTCTACACTTAAAGAAAATATTCAAATCAAATAATTTACTCAAATTTGGAAATCAAAGAAAAGAAAATAATTTAGAGAAAAATTGTGTAGTTTAGTACAAGTAAATTCAAAGAAAGATATTTATTTTATAAGGATTTTTACTTATGGTAGTAAAATAATGTAAATTTCGTAAACTATTTAAAAGTGTTAATCTAGTTAATATATGTTTTATATAGTATATATAGTATATCTGCATTTTAGGTCAGCTTATTACGCTTTTAATGTAGTTGTTTATTTTTTTTTTTGTACAGGGTATTAGCTTGTTTTTTTGAAATCTTCAATTAAGGTTAGTTTGCTTCAAGAATCTTGTTGCATCCAAATGTTCTAACCAAACTTGGCAATTTACCACACCCCTCATCATCAGTCTAAGCCTTAGCCACCCCCAAGTGACCTCAACCGCAGTTTTGATGCAGCAAAAAACAAAAAAAAAGAAATAAAAGAAAAGGCCAAGAGAAAGAGAAACAGAGAGAGAGAGAGAGAGAGGGAAAAAGAAAAAAATGTCAATAGCTTAGGCGACAACATAATTTGCTTTGCTTAATTTCTGTTACGTTTTGGTATTTTTATTGCAATTTCTGTTTTGGAGTTAGCAAATGGTGTAAGGGGATGGGGCGGATGGCTGAATTGAAGAAGGACACACACACACACACACACACACATATAGACACAAAGCTTTGCTCTCTCTCTCTCTATGTGGTCTGTGATGCCACCCAGTTTGTTCCCCTTATATTCTTCTCTAGTTTAGTTTCATTCCCTTTTACCATTTTGCCCGGCTGTGGTTGGCAATGTAACATGCCAAATGTGTCCCGGAATTTAATTAAACATTTTCTGCGCTTACTCGTGTATACTACATTTCACTCCCCTCCTACTCCTTCTCCCACAATCTCCTTTACATTGGTACTATGGGCCAATGGACCCCACAGCCCCCACCACCGTGTTCCCCTGTAACTAACCAATGTCCTGTCCAAAAATTCTTGTCAGAGGGTTGCTTTGGCTATTGATTTTGACCCCATAGCAATTCCCATATACCAGATACCAGATCCCAGTTGTTAGTTGCCAGTTCCAGTCGCCCGCTTGTCGAGAAAATGGCAAGGTTATTGACATATTTTAACAACTATTTGCAAAAGGCTTTAGTTTCACTTCAATTCCATTCCCATTTCCATTTCTTCATTTCACCATTTTACCATTTCCTCCATTTGACATTCCCCAAGTTCTATCTCCGTTTTGGCCTTTTTACGCATAATTGAAGCAAGTGCAAAATGTCTTCATCCTTCGAGTTGGTCGATGGACTTGCTTCCGTAGATCCGCCGGAACCCGGCACTGTCTTTCTTTCTGTATATCTGTCTGTCTGTCTGTCTGTTTGCCATCTTTCCATGTTCAAAATGTGTCCTCTCGCGGCATCAATATTTGTATCCTTGCAAATATTTGACATTTGGCATGTAAATAACGTTATTTCAATTACTTGATGAACGAAGAAAACGGACAAAAAAACACTGCCAAGACACAGGACATAGGACACAGGACATGGGACATGGGACGAGACCAAGCAGCCAAAAACGAATTGCAATATTTTTAAGTATTTTGTCTGTTTGCATTAGCCAAATAACTTTGAGCTAAAAAATAAAAGGGAAAATTATTATTAATATTCCGCAGCCCTTTTTCTTTTCTTTTCTTCTATTTTTTTTTTTATCTTTCTTAACCCTCTCCAACAGACTGACAGACAGACAATGAAAGCAATTGAATTAGCAAAATTACAACAATATGACCCTTTTCAAATAACCGTAAGGAAAATTAGGAAAAAAGATAAAAAACACACAGACTTTCCAACAAAATCTTTATCAACCTTTTCTTGTTGGTGGTATGAATACAAGTTTTATCATCTATAAGCCAAACGATTGAGATTTCATCAACTTATTATCCACATACATACATACATACATACACACATACATATATAAGTATATGAAAACTTTTGACAGATTTAACAAATTTAACATTAAACTAATCAAACTCATTATACCATAAAGTGTCACTACGAAATCATTTTGCACAAAATTATCTTATTATCCAAGATGTTGACAGGAATGTGAAAAAGTTTTTGATTGCTTTTCACCAAAAAAAAATCTACTTTTTTTTTTCTTATTCGAAGAATAATGAGATGGATTGAGTGCTCTTTAGAAAAGCATAACTCAATGGCAGTTTTCTTACAGGTTAAAAGAAAACTTCACTTAAACGATTCCAAATGGAGAGAGGGAAAATTTCAAATATTTAGAATTGAGTCAGCAAAATATTAACATTAGAATATTAAACTCCGATTAGATAAATTGCAAGTTTTCTTAAAATCATGAACATTTTCATTAAAATCTTAGATTTTAAATATTGTATATTATTAAAAAAAATCTTTTGAAATTTTAAAAAATCCTATCAAAAAGATTTAAAAATTTATTAAGAAATAAAATAAAATCTCACTTAATATCTATTGAAAAATTCCATGTCTTTTTAATTTAATAACAAAAATTTAAAGGAACATTTCTACAAATTTAAAAAAATCAAATCTCAAAATTCTAGAAAAGCCTCACCAAACAATTTTTAAACCTCAAAAATAAAAAAAAATCATATAAATTATTTTTAAAACTTTAGAAACTTATGAAAAATCTTCTTAAAATCTTAAAAACTATACCCAAAACCTTAGAAAATCATCTAAAAACTTACATAAATGAAATTTTAAAAATCTTCAAAAATCATCTTTTGTACTGTAGTCCTTCAAATGGTTAAAAATCTTCAAAAATCATCTCTTGTTCTGTAGTCCTTCAAACGGTAAACCAATCCAAATAGCAAAAGTTCATTACTACATTGTCATTTTATTAATGTTTATATATGTATATGTATATACATATAACTATATATACAAACATTCAACTTTGATGGCTTAAGTATTTGCCCATTAGAGTAATAACTTAAACTAGTTTTGAAATTCGTTTCATATTAAGTATATAATGTCATTAAGTTTTCATTTTATGTGCCATTTAAAAATGAGAAAAAGGAAAATAAACAAAATATCCAACACTTATCCTTTCTCCTCTCTCTCTCTCTCTCTCTCTCTCTCTCTTTTCACCCAGCTCTCCTCACTCCCATTTTCTGGGCTTTGGTGCTTGTCTCTTCCTTTTTGGTTTATGCCTGACAAAATGAGCATAAAAAAATTGACTGGCAGTAGAAGGAAACACATTGATTTGCAATTTGAGCGTAAATTCATTGCAATAAAATCAGCGCGCTGGATAAAAGTTTTTATTGTTGTTTCTTTCGCAGCTTTTTTTTTTCCTTTTTGTTTTTTGTCGTGCTGTTTTTTTTTTTTTTTTTTTTATTTTTTAATGCCACTTTCAATATTTGTTTTTGCACACCCTGAAACACATACTCAGAAACACACGCACACTACTATACCAGCGGCCGACCAAATCACCCACCGTACCCCACCTCACCCCGCAGGCAATTGTAAAACGCGTTTGGGGTAATCGAAACTTTTAACGACTTGATGCGATTGGAAATTGTGTAATATTGGGGCGCTCTACACATATAGTATAGTGTGTGAGGGAACGGGAACGGGAATGGGAATGGGAATGAGTATGGGTATCCTCCATGCTATGTACAAATAAATTTGTGTGTGGATATACATACGTATATACATACGTATGTATGTTGTCCTTGTTTGGGAAGGAGGGTCCTTCAAATGTGCTTTACTGCTGCCATTGCCGATGGCGTCCCTGCCATCCCGAGAGCTACGTTTCATTGAACAGGGCATATTGGTTGACTAGGCAAAGGCGAAATGAACGCTTCGCGGGGTCAATAAGTGTTTAGCCGGCTTTTATTTATTTTTATTTTTAATTTTTTTAATTGGATGTACTTAACTTTGTTTCGATTGATCAGCCATCTATATATATGTATGTATGTATATATACATATATAAATACTGACACAAATTATCATTATACTAACGAAATGAAAGAAATTCCTTCTTTTTTTTTTTTTTTTGTGGTTCAATCCTTTTTGCAAGAGTCCTTTTTTTTTTTTGCCGTGCCTAGCATTTTATTTTTTTTCTTTTTCTTCTTGTGTCGGGGCCACCTTTTTTTTTCTTCTATTTTTTGTATTGGTTTGGTGAAAAGAATTCTAACAGAATTTATGTGGCATCCTTTTGCAAAACAAATCGATTAATATCCTTCTATTACCCAAGGATAAAGGGGCTTTTCAAATTCGTCACACCCGCCTCACCCCTAGATGATCTGGGTATGGATGAAATGAAGGGTAAAGGGGATGGGGGGCGTTTTTGGGGTACTGGCAAAAGGAGCCCCTTTAAGTGCTTTTTTTTTTTTTTTTTTTTTTTTGGAAATGCGAAAAACCAATCCAGAACGACGACAAAGATGTGCTAATAAATTTCAACTTAATTTCCGAAATGTGCAACTAACACATAAAAAACCCATACCCATACCCGCACCCGCCTCCGCCTCCTCCTTCTCCAACCCCCCCCCTAAGCAGATCCATGAATCTGAGACCCACTGAATTGTTCTTTCTTCGTGTCTTCCCTTCTGTGTGCTTCTCTCCTTCTTTCTCTTGCTCGTTTTCAACTTCTTCTTTTTCTTGTTCTTGTTCTTGTTCTTCTTCTTCTTGTTCTTGGTATACTTGAGAGAGCACAGGATGCGAGGCAAAGCAGGCGAAAAATTTCAAGTATGTTTTTTTGCATAAAACTTCAATTTAAATTGACATTTGAGTGGAAAGTAATTGCATGATATGCACAGACTGAAAGCTAAAGAGAATGACAGAAAATGAAAGAGATAGACCGATAGAGTAGGAGGGGGAGTGAGTAAGGAGAGCGAGAGAGAGACAGAGAGAGAGAGAAAGCATAAAAAAGGCTGAGCCGGGCATTGGAGGGCGTGGCTGGTTCTTTAATATATATGAGCTCGAGCCCTGAACTGGGTATAGCTACTATTTTTAGGCATTAAATGCGATTTGCTTGCCCTGCCAACCAACCATCCATTACGAGGAAGTGGAAGTTCTTCTTCTACTGAGCTCATTATGCGCTCGTTTATATGCCGCATTTGTTGATGTGGTTCCCCCCCCCCCCCCCCCATCCACTCTTCATCCAACAGGCCTTTCTCCACAATCCCCTCATGACACCCACTCACCTCCCCCCATCTATGTTGTTGCTATTGCTTGTTGCAAAGTTTTGTGCACATTATGAGGGTTCCGGAGGTATAGAAAAGACAGCGATAGAGAGAGAGAGACATAGAGAGAGAGAGAGAGAGAGATGTAGATTCTCTTGGGTTCCGGAACACCAAATGCGGGCAAAGCTTGATTTGGTTTCTTTTTTTTTTTTTTTGTTTTTTTTGCAACATTCTTTCTTTTTTTATACATACCCTGTAATCATATATTGTAGAGCAAAGAAGGGTATCAAAACTCATTTCAATTGAAGGATCGTTTCAGAGATATATCTCAAAGTGAAGTTAAATTCTAATAAATTCAAAGATATATAGTTTTTATTTTCTAGAGTTCAGTTACAGAACACTAGGTGGCGCTTTAGTCTTTTAAAATCTTACATAATTGCTTTATAGGGTATCTGTAAATTCGTTGCTTTACCTTAACATTTTTTTTTATACTTTTTTTGTATCACTTTTGTTGTTGTTCTCCTTCTCTGTCTTTTTCTCTCTTTTTTTTCTCTCGTTTAAATTAAATGCCAATAAATTTGCATTTTTTTTTGTTCTTGTTTTTTTTTTTTGTTTTTTTTGTTTTTCGAATGCTCTGTTTCCCCCTAGTAAAAGTGTCATTTGCTTTGGCCACTCGTGTGTCTTCGATTTGGTTTTGTTACGTTTCCATTCTGTTGGTATTCTTGGTGGCGATGGATGTATCCATTCATACCCTCCCCCCGCCCAGCCCCCGACCCCCCTCAATGTACACACGCACACACATACATACATATTTACAAAAGTTTTTCAATTCCCCGTACCCACACGGACAATGGAATGGCCAAGTTTTTGCCGTTGCAAATAAATGTTGTTAATTTGTTTTAATTTCAAGCACATTTATTTGCTAATTTTTGCTGGTGGTGCTGGCGATGAATGAGATGGGTTTTGGTATAGGAGGGTGGAATGGGGAGGAGGTATAGAACTGGAATGAGATGAAGCCAAATGATGGTAGAGGTGTGTAGTAGAGTGGGTAAGGGGGGATGGGTGGGTGGGTGGGTGGTTGTAAGAAGACCCTGTTCACTGAAATTGTTGGCGGATTAAGATTTGGCAAATGGCCTAGGTATTTGTGTTATCTAACTAATTACAGGCTTAGGGCATTGTGCTCAGAGACATTGCATAACAAAGATATAACTTTTATTATGACAAATTCTTTGCATATTTCCTTTTGGCAAATTGTTTCAGTCGCCATCAACGGAAATAAGAGTACTTTAAGCATATTAAATGAATTCATTTTGTTGTTTAATCTAAACAAAAATATTTAATAATATTTTGACCAGAATTTAATAAATTATTTGACTCAGAGAATGCCTTTATGAATAAAAATTCAATAAATGGTTAAATTATTTGTTTAAAAATATATTGAAATTGATTTCCTATAGCATTTACATTTGATTTAATAATGTATTTACTTATAATATTATATCCCGATTTGATATATGTATGTATAATATAATGGAAACTAATGCAAAAATTGTTTTTTAATTTAACTTTTGTTTTTATTATTTATAAATTTAAGGCGACTTATTTTTCTAAGGATTTGATCACTTATTATCACACCAAATTTCGATGTATTATTATACTCGTCTATTATCTGCTATATGAAATATATGTACATTGGTTTATTATACTTTCTTAACTCTTTAAATACTATTTAAAAATGGTTGCTTAGACCTCCAATTTTCGTACTCTAAAAGATTAGTACTAAAACTTTCCTAAATAGGAGAACTATTTAATTTAATTTAATTTTTATCTTCCATAAGTAAACGAACATATTATATCCTTTGACAAAGTCTCATTCATAAAAAGATTTAAATTAAATGTAAATTTCATCCATTATTGATGCTAATCAGGATTAGATTTCTACTCTGTTTTTTTTTTTTTTTTTTATTATATCAACAAAAATACTCAATTCCCACTAAAATCATGTTTATTCGAAAATTATGTAAAATTTGGCAATTACCATGTTGGGGGGAGGGAAAGGAGGAGTGGTGGCAAAATTGTTAGTGGTAGACATTTTAATGTGACATAAAAAGGATATTAACAAAATGTTTACTCCTAATAAGCTTTATCAATTAATTGTCGTTACTAACCATAATCATATTACTTTTCTACATCTAAATGTATAAAATGGTATAGTCTAGTAGCATAATAATATACATACATATATATAAACATACATACATATATATGTATATATAATAAAAGTGAACTTTTCATGCCCATTTTATTTTCATTTTTGTTATCCTATCGTCATCATTTTTAATGACGCGTTTTGTTGCTTCCACTCGGTGGTGATAACTCAAATAAAAGCGGCAACAAACTATGGATATAAAAAATAAAAATTTACTACTTTTTTGTTGTAGGTTGTTGTTGTTGATTGTTGTTATTACTGTAGTTTGTTGTTTTTGTGTTGCCAACCCTCGTTTACCACCCCTTTCCCCACTCGGCATTCTCTCTCCTTTTCATTCATTTTTGTATTTGGTTTTGGCTTGTTTTTTTTTTTCGCTGGCCAAAATTGACGCATTGATTTTTCGATATACAAAACATTTTTATCCGTTTTATTGCCCACAAAATCAACGCCCATTGCCACGCCTATACCCAGCACCACCTGCCACGCACACACACACACTGAGAGAGAGAGAGAGGTAGGGAGCATGGGTGGGAAGAGGGGAGAGTTGAGAGGCAAGTGAGTGCAAGAGCATTTAACGGCCTCTCCAATGGAGCTTTTTTTTATACCCTTTATTCAAATGGATGAAAGAGTATATTCAAAACGTCGTGTCAGCCTCATATAGATTTTATATATTCCTAATCAATATTTTTATATTATCAATTTGTTTATATATAAAAATATATATTCTTGATTTTCATTGGTAGATTATTGGAGATTTGAACTATTTAATTGGCAAGTTAAAAAATCCAAGTTCCAAGAATATGTTAATTATATATCTATAAACCATATTTTTCTTATTTCTCAATTTTTCTTTATACATACATATAAAATAAGCTAACGCTTTTGATCGGCCGATATAATTAATTATATCTTTCTTACTTTTCTTTTATTTACTATTTTTTGTTTGTTTTATATACATATTTAGATATTCATTCGGTTCCGATAGAAATATAATTTTTTTTTAGCCTAGTTTTTATTAATACATATATTTATATTATATGCAGGGTATAATTTATTCGGTCTTATAACTTGGATTGTATGTATTTTTTTTCTGTGTTTTGTTGCTTTTTGTTTTTATAGCCGGGGCCATGTAATGTGATTTATAGCCTGTTCGGGTCCTTAAAATAAATTCCTTTTAATGGTTTTTTATTGCCATCAGTAGCAGTCCGTAGTCCGCTGTCCGTTGTCCATGGTACATTGGAGTGGGAGTCATCGTTCCTCGGCGTCAGCGTTAATGTTAATTAAACTATTGTAGTGCTTGTTGCAGCAGCAGGCACAAAGCGCCCCCGTTTCGACCCAACACCTCTGCCACCTCTCTCCTCATTCCACAATCCCACTATAAATCCCTGACAAAAAAAAAAAAAAAAAAAAAAAAAACATAATAAAAAGTTTGGGACGCAAAAAAAGAAAAAATCAGGCCAATGGAAAGATTGGAGTTGGATTATGTGTTACGATTTTGCAGTGTGTGCAGTTTTAGTTTTTTGGCTAACAAAAAAAAAAAAAAAAAAAAAAATAGAGAGAAGGGGAGCAAAAACGTATAAAGGACAAGTAAGGCGGCTTCAAACTGAAATAAAAATCAATTAAATCGACATATTTTTTTTCTCTTTCTTTTTTCCATTTTTTGAATGAATATAGAAAATAACGACCGCCATTATGTTGCCAAAAAGTATTGGCCATTATTTGTAAGAGGCAACATGGTTAATATACTTTGACAAGCTTTCCCATTTTCTTTTTTTTTTCCTTTTTTCTTTTTCAATATAATAAATAGCATCCATTTGAATGATCGTTTTGAAATTGATAAATTTAGGGACTTTATATACTCTTATTTAAACGTTCAAAGTGTTTGGGTATAGATTTCTGTTGATCAAGTTAACAATTATATAGTATATAATGCATATAAAGTAAATAAAAAATTAGTTTTTAATTTGGTTTTCTTTTAGTTGTTTCTTTTATTTTGTGTTTGTTATTTAAGTGCAATTTCTATGCTTTGACTTGAAACCGCAATTGCCAAACCAAACAACAACAACAAAAAAAAAAAACGAAAAATAAAAAAAGAACAAGTGAAAAGGAAAACCGAAAAGAGCAGCACCCAAACTCTAGACAGCTCATTAAAGCCATATTACGTCTAAGCCTTATAAACAGGCAGCCTTTTTTTGTTGTTGTTGTTTTTTTTTTTTTTTTTGGGCTTATATCCATGTCTCTTACTTTTCCTGTTCTTTTGCTTCTCTGTCTCTTTTTTCCATGCATTTGGGATTATGATGTGTTGATATACAACACTGAAGCTCTCCTCTTTCCACCCCCCACCTCCCTTAACAATTCTCATGGCCGTCTTCCTTTTGACCAGCTGGTGTCCACTTCTTGGCCACTTCTATGTCCAAAAACTTTCCGCTGTCTAATTTCTTATGTGCTCCTCTTCTCCTCTCTTTTTCTCTGTCTCTACTATATTTACTTTGCTTTCTTTTGGGTGCGTTTTTGTTTTTATGATACCCAGCAAGTAGTAAAAGTCTCTTCACAATCTGTCTAAAAGGCAATGAAGAAGCTATATAAAAAATACATGCACATACATATACATCTATATATACATCTATATATATATATATTCCTGTTCAATGCCTGATATGCTAGTAACTAAATCTTATTCATTTAGTAACAAATAATAATGTTTTATTTAAAATACAGGTTAAATGCAAACTTTTTTCAACAAAAAATACAACTCACAAAATATCTGAATCTATATCTAATCCATTATATATAAAATATTTTTCATTGCTTAGTTAAATAGAGACGCATACAGAGTATATTAAAGTCGTTGCCAACTGAATTTCTTTTTTTTTTGCTTCATTCTTCTTATTTTTCTCAGCTCGTTTATAAATATTTAACGATTTAAGTTTCTTTTTGTTTTTGTTTTTTCTTTTTTTTTTTTTTTGCGTCAAAGTGTTTGCTCTATCGTCTGCGTTCATGATAATTGCGGTTCAGTTCTGGCCCTGTTCTACCCATGGGCCGGCCCCAGCTGCGTTTAATGGCTTTTCAGAATTTAAGCAAGTCGCGTAATTTTGGTTTTCTGTAAATCGTTTTTCTGTTTGTTCTTTCTTTACTCTACTCTCTCCCATTCTATAATTCGCCCTCTGGTTTCTGTTGGGCCTACAATTGCCATAAATTTCTGATATTACATATACACATTTTGTTTATTTTAGCATTTACTTTTTATATTAAAAACAGAAAAAAAAAAAAAAAAACTCAAAAGGAACGGAATAACATTTTGTGGCGGATTATGCGGACTTGTAAGTTGTCGTGTCTTGGGTATTTAGGGGGGAGGGGGCGGTTGGGGAAGTTTGTACAAACCGTCCGGGTGGTAGTATGTACTTGGTCTTGGTTGGGTGTTGGTCTAGTAGTGGATTTTCATGTTAATGTTAACCATTGAAAATGAAAGCCAAATTGGCATATCATTGAACATTTCGATTAATTTTTTTTTTTCTATAGTAAATTATTTGCCTGTCAGGAAATACATTCACGAAGGTCACTCAGCAAGGGATTGGCTAATCAATGCAATTGTTTTCACTCCACACACTCGATAACCCTATTCCTGACCTTAACCATTTGATAGAAATCGATAAACATTTGCGATCTAAAAACTACCTTTAAAAAGGGTTACAAACTGTCTTCGATATCAGGACCATGAATTAAAAAAGATCAATGGGATTAAGTAATTACTATATATCGGTTTTGATATTTGACTTTAAGTTAATGCATTCTCTTTCATATCTTGACAAAATATCAGGTCTAAAGAACTGTCATCTATTTTATACCAATGTACTTCTTCACACGATTTCTCATTTATATTTACAGCAAATATTAACATTACAGTTATATAATTTAGTTTTTCGATCTAACTATAATTTGGTAAAAAGATGCAGATTTGTATAAAATTTATTCATATTTCATTTGGTTGCAAAAACATGAAAACTAAAAGAGAACAAAGACTTTAATTTGCCACGATCGTTTCAATGGTGATTAAATCTTTTAGGGGCCAATCGGATTTGGATTTAATTTAAGATCTAAACTTACCTATTTACCTAATAAGCTACTATACCGAGTTTTATCCAAAATCCAAAAAAAAAACATATAGAAACCTCGATCAAGAATATACATATATACATTATGGGGTCGGAAATGCTTATTTCTTAGACCAATTGTTTGATAACTTTGTAAAATTCTAAAAAGTGAAAACAATTTAATAATTTTGGCATGAATTTTGCTATAAATTTTCTAAACTCTGAAAAGTTCCAATTAATAAGTCTCGATATAATACCCAAGTTTAGCAGCCAACTGAAACCGCAGAAAATATTTAAATCTATTGCTGATTTCAGCATATAACTTATTCGTATATATGTTTGTATAAATATATGTATATACTGTACTTTACATGATGCTGCAAAAATCAAAAAAAAAAAAAAATAATTATAACAAATAAAAAACGGCGAAAAAATAAAGTAATCGAAAGCAATTCGTCTACAAAAGAACAATTTGTTATCATATTATGCTTTGAGAGCAGTTTTTTATTTTTTTTTTTGTTTTTTGTTCAAATTTGAACATCATCGATGGGTACTTGTGGAAGGGTCTTTTTTTTTTTTTTTTGTATTTTTTGGCCCTTGTTGAAATGAAACTTGAAAGAATTCTCAATAGTTTTTCAATAGTCTACTACATCTATCTGTATCTGTTAGATGTAAGAGCTGTGGTAGGAACTGCTTTTCAGCACTCGACATCAAGCCAATTGTTTACACAAAAAAAAAAAAAAAACTATTGGACAAGGTCAAAAAATTGGTTAATTAAACAAACATTCTCGTACATACATACATACTTTTATATACATATATATATATATGTATGTATATATACTTATATTTGTGTATGTATGTAGATTTTATATGTGTATATCTAACCATAGCCTGGCATGGGGCACTAAACAAACAAATTCTCATTTGGGCCTTTAATTATGCGTCTCCAGGTCTCTACCCCCTCCCACCCTTTATATGTATATATGTATGTATGTATGTGTATATATATCACCCCATATAGCCAACACCATAGCCCATCACCTCCGGCCAAATGGCGTCTAATTATTCAATCCCGCATCAACACAAAAGCAAATCAAGCTAAATAATGTTGTAATTTACAATGAGCCGAAGCAAAAATTTTCTGTTTTCCTTTCGATAAACAAAACAGAAACAACGAAAATGAACAAAAAAACAAAACAAAATAAAACAAAAAAACCAAAAAAAAAAAAATGAAAAAAAGTTAAATAAATAGTGAAAAATAACAAGTCATAAAAATGATTTATATGCAAAGTGCGAGGCAAAGAGAGAGAGAGAGAGAGGACGTTGCTCAATAATATTTTCGATTTCTGAAGAACGCTGTCGGGGAGCGATGATAGGTGGCAAAACCAACTGAGTCAAAACCAACCTCTACACACACACACAGACAAAGAGACAAACTCTATGCCTACATATATTAGCAACAATTTATGCATGTTGACTGGTCTATACAAATAGCCCGATCTTAACCAAAGACAATGGACCGCAATTTAACTACCAAAATACGCCAAGATCAACCGTAAAGGGAACTTGATTTCTTGGTAAGCACACGCAAAAAGATTGTGTGCGTCGATCAGTCCGTCAGTCGCAGGCTCATCATCTCAGGCACGAAACGGTACGTCTTGGTCCCATCATCTCGACCCTCACAGTGGGGGAGATCATCAAATAAAAAATACAAAAAAAAAAGACAACAAAAAAAAAAAACAGGCATAGGGAATAAGAGATGGTCACGTGATTACGTGACCAACAAAATGTAACCCAAAACAGACTCACAACAATGAACAATGAATGCAACTGAAATAAATAAAACAATGTCAATTTTCGTTTAGATATATATAATCTTTATATAGGCATGGTTATTGGTTGTCTTTATGGCTCTTTCTTTATAACGTTTTCTCTTATCCTGATGCTGACTGAGTTACACACACCTAGACACTAATTGCTTTGGATTTCCATTTCCTTTTTAAATTTGATTTATTTGGCTTTCGTTTTTTTGTTTCCATTTTTTTTTTTTACTTGAAAAAGGAATCAAAAATCCCCGAAAATAGGCTACAAAATGGTTTTATTGATAACAATTTATAATTGTTTATTATATTTCGAAAAAAAAATTATTTATATTTCTGTTTTTCAGATCAGTTAATTTAGTTGATTTATTGGAATTCTAGATTGATTCAACTTTTAAAAAATAAATGTACAAATTATTATTTCTATTATCTATCTAAATTTTATATTTCTATTAACTATTTAAATTTTTCACTTTTCTATTATCTATGTTAATTTTATATTTTATATTTCTATTATATATTTTCACTTCTTTTTAAAGCTAAAAATATTCTTTCTCTGAGTTAGCCACAATTCGTTATCCTTTTGTAAAATAAAAACCATTTTGAAAATATAGTTTTTTTCTATTCTTTTTTTTATAACTTTCTGAAACAAAATCTTTAATTCTAAAACAAAACAAAGATGTAAGAAAAATTCTGGTTCTCATTTAAAGGCTAAAAACTTTCATTTTTAGTTTATTATTAATGTAGAAATTGCATTACTTAAATATAATGAATTATGTATCTTTATCCTTCATTCTTGTTGCTTCTTTTGCTGACTTAAGATTGTGATTGTAAAGAGATCAAATTTGTATTGTTTATCAGAACGTGTTGGATAAGGAATAGAATATAATTTGTTTCAAACAAGTTGAAACTGCAATTCAACTTTCTATTTATGTATGTATGTATGTATATAATTGTCTATATATGTATGTATGTATGTATGTATGTAATTATATGCGAAGTACTTTGTCATATAGAACCTTTAGAATCAATCACGTTGCACGCCCATCTCTATGGGGTAGAGAGCCTTTAGTGTTTGATCTCTCTCCTCGATGGTTGCTCTTCTGTGTTGTTGCTGTCTTTGTTTGTCACACAAATGAAGAGTTGATGATGGCGATGACGTTGCGATGTGAACAGAAGATCAAGTCCATCAACCAACCAGTCAGGCAAACAGCCAGGCAACGGAGGGTTGCCTAGGGATTTGGGTTCTTGATCAGGTTTTTTTTTTTCCTTTTTCGTTTTTTCTCTGTTTTTTAACAAAAAAAAAAAAAAAAAAGAAAATCTTGCCTGTCATGCCGGTTGGCGTTGAGGGTCTCTCTTTCGCTTGTTAGGCACAGATTGTTTGTCCCTCTGCCTGCCCTCGGTTGATCGTGGGTCTGGGGCATGTCAATGCATGCACACACTTGTGCCTGACCCAGAGGCAAAGTGATAGGAGTAGGAGGCAAGAGCAGTGGCAGGGGCAGAGGCATCTTTTCTTTCCTTTGTTTGCCCTTTTTTTTCAATGTGTGCAATGAGCAATGATTAAATTAATTATGTCTGGCAGGTAGGAGAGGTATAGAGAGAAGATCCTCTTAGCCGATCCCATTGAATTGCATGGGAGCGTGAAGAAGCGAACTGCAGCAGCAGCAGGTCCCTTTCTTTCTTTCTTTCTTTCTGTCTGTCTGTCCTTCTATGGCATAGATACAAGGACCTGTCTGTCTGTCCAACAAAAAAGGACATTTGATATTTTTGACACTTTTTGCCAAGGGGATCTGTAAATTAGAAAAAATACACGCACTAGCAAATGTGCAGTCCCAATTCCAATAACCAATACACAATCCCCGATACCAATCCCAGGCTCAGGCCAACAATTGAAGTGTAATTTATGACAACAATGGCCTGCGCCTGTGCAGATAATGCCTCTGCCACTGCCTCTGCCTCTGCCTCTGCCTCTGCCACTGCCACTGCCTGTGCCCTCTGTCAGTGTCTATTCGTTTTCTTCCTATTGTCAATTTTCGACGGGCCCTAGACTTGTGATACCCATGACAAATGCACTGGCCAGACTAAAAAAAAAAAAAACTCCTCAGCCTGTCGATCGGTGAGATAAGCCCTTGATCAGGTTGCCCATGCACTTGCAGTGAGTCCAAAACGAAAGCCGATACGATTTGTATGAAAGTATTTATTTCTTTTTTTTTTTTCTTTTTTTCTTTTTTTTTTTTTTTTTAGCATTGAGTTCAGGGGTTAAGGTTTTGGGCACTCATGCAAAAGATGGCTATCATTGAATCGGATTGGCATCTTCTCCCTTAGACCCTCTCTCCCTCTTAAGTCACAGACAACACAGGAAATGTGCAATGAAAAAATTTGTAAATGGAACAATTGGGAGTGAGTTATTTTTTGTTTGGTTTTTGGTTTTCAGACACAAACTCTAAAGACAGATTATCCATCAACGACTTTACACCGTTTGACGTTTCCTGGTTAAGGGAGCAAAAAAAGGAAAAAAAAGAAAAAATAAATATATATCTAAATCGCTATAATATTAAATTTCATTCAAACATTCCATTCAAACAATTCAATCAGAATGTATTTGGAATTAATGAAATTTTTGCACACATTTTTTTTCCTATTTTTTTGTAGGTAGTTGAACAAAATGGGAAGGGGAATGCCATTTGTGTTATTTTTCCTTCATTTTTTTTTTTTTTTGTCTTTTTTTGAAATCAAGATAATTTGAATATCGAGAGCAAGCAATTTTGGGGAAATGTTAATAGGATAAATGATATCTAAATAAGGTCTAGCCATTCAATTTTAAACCATTTTCATTATGAGAGATATGTTAATTTGGTAATTATACTGAAATATAATACGACTCTCTAAAAATGTATGGAATAGCAAATGGAATTTATTTAAAATTGTAATAAATGTTAGAAACCTTATCAATTAAGGTCTTTGTGTTATTAGCACTTAAGAAACCATACAGCAGCTTAATTTTCATTATATTATATTAAAAACATAATTGTCTGACTAGTAGTTACTTATGTAATTTCCATAAGAGCAAGTATTTAAGATTGTATTTAGGAAACTCTTTTAAGAAAATATAATACTATTCCATTATATATTTCATTTAAGAAAAGTCACTATTTATCTCAAGTTTTTATACTAAAAGTTAAACTTTTCAAACTGAAAGAAATCGTTTTTATACAACTTTGATCAACAGTTTTTGTTTTTGTTTTGTTTTCGAATGAGTCAATCGTCTATAATTATAATCGTCTCTTGATGTCATACTTAATTTTCTATAGTTAAAAAACCGTAATAAGATCTAATCAAATTGGTTTAATTTTATTTAGTTAAAGATCTGCCAGACATTTTTTATGACAACCAATTTAAATTAATTTCAATCGAAAATCAAATTTCACCTAGTTTTTAGATGTATCATTGAACTGATTAATTACCTTAATCCGCAGACCAGCTAACCCGTTCTCATACTATTATATATATTATAATGTCTTTTGGTAAATCCCCAGAAAAAGGCAAAAAAAAAAAAAAAAGAAAAACAAAACAAAACATAACAACAATAAAAACACAACAAAATAAATAATGTCCAACAAGAGACAAAAAGCTGGTTTAGAAAACGGGCGCCAAACATGGTGTGGATGAATTAATTTGGATTGTTGTTTTTAATTTCTCAAAACAAAAAGTGGTTATAATTATAATTATATTTTCCATCTCCCTCTCACGCTCTCTTTTTATCCCACTCTATCTTTCATTCTATGCTTTTTAATAGATTGCAAACAAAACAAAAAATTAGCATACAACAGAAAGAGATGGAAGGAGATAGATAGTAAAATGATAGAGAGGGCGAGGAAGAAAGAGGTGTTTTTTTTTTTTTTTTTTTTTTTTTTTTTTGTGATCATGAAGGTGCCCTGCCCAAAGCATTTGTTATTCTTGTGACATCACCAGTGGCAGTGGCAGCGGCAGCAGCAGCTCTTTTTTTTTCTCTATACCTCTTAGTCATATATTGTTAAACGAGTTTATCGAGACCTCCAAAATGTATGTTACAGATATAGTATATATATATATGGATATACATACATATAAGATCTGATCCATTCAAAATGCTTCTACTGCTCATTTTTGGATCACGCACTTAAGTCAAAGATGTCCAATTTTCTCTCTTGAGGTAAAGTTTTTAGTATATAGTCGGGGTCACCATTTTACTTATTTCTGCACTTTTCTACTAAATGTTGAAGTTAAATTAATATAGATTCAAGGAAAGGGTATTTGTTAGTCGTAGATTTCATATTTGTTTTGCTTTTGTGATTCAACAACAATTGGTCTAGTGTGAGTAGGAGAGATTGAGGGTAGAAGGGTGACAAACAAACAAAACAAACGATCGTCCAGACCACAGAGAGAGGCTCTAAAATAGGTGCAGCTGTGGACCCGACACTCGCGTATTAGATAAGTTGGTCGCGATATATTTATATATACATATATATATATATATACCTGTATGAGTGTGTGCGGGTATTAAAATGCAAATTAGTTGGCGACCAGCTACAACAACAAAACCTTCCATATTGAAATGACAATGGCAACAAAAACAACAACAACAAAATATAACAACACCAACAACAAATGATGAGTGATTAAATGTATTCTGCGACTGCTTAAACTTAAAAATATGCAATTCTCGATGGCCATACAATTATGCCAGAAAATTGCATACCCTTTGTCCAATAAAATTTTGTAGATAAATATACATACATGCATACATATATGTATATATGTATGTATGTATATATTTAACTAATTGTTATTCTACCAAATATATAAATAAACATACCTCGTAATCATATGGAATAATTAAATATTTAAAATTTCAACAAATGCGAGTTGAAATTATTATTATAATGACTATATAATATATTATAATTATAAAAAAAATAATAAACGATAGTTAATTTATTGGTAATCATTTCGTTGAAAATGCTTTTGATGATTGGATCATTGGTACACTAATTTAGTTTCGTTTAATAATATCAAAAACTTTTCTATAAATTTATTTAACATTTTTCAAAATTTAAATAACTCTCATTTATGTATGTAATGTTTTAGTTAGATAGCCTAAAGGTTTACCATTGTAATTTAGTAAGTTTTAAAATTTGAGAAATAAATAAAAATATTCTGACAAGTTTAATTCATAAATGATAAGATAATCTTTTCTCTAGATCTTTTACTCATCTTTTAGATGGATCTATATAGGATCGCCTTTGTACCCTCTGATAAATATAGAGAAATATAGAAAACCAGGCAGTTGAATATTATATATGTACATACATACATATGTATGTGTGTATATACCTAGGATACATAAGTTTATATATTCCCGTGTAATTCTGTTCGCTGCTCTATACAAATCACATTATTAGCGTCGCTGCTGTTGCTGCTAGTTTGCCCATTCCATTTTTATTTCCATTTGACTGCCATCGAAATGTGTCTCTCAATATCATGCGACGACCGTGTGGCTGGGGCATAGCCATTTGGGGCCTAGGTATGGGTATGAGTATGGGTATTGGTATGGGTCTGGGTATACCATTTGCAAAACTTCAACAGATCGTTTTCGTTTCAAAAACAATGGACTAGCACTCATCGAGTGGGCTGCCACTGTCGTTGACAAGCCGACAAATCGTCAAGCCGTCAATCCGACAAGCCGACAGCCACGAGCGTTAAGCGAGAGCGAGACTTTGCGGCGTAGTAGTACATAAAGTAGTTGTATGTTATAGGAGAAGCCCCCAGAGCTCTATACAGGCCCCAAGCTCTATGCGTAGGAGGTGTTTGGCGCGTGTGTCAGCATATTGAATAGGTCGACCCCCAGGCTTTGGCAAGACAACAATACTGAATATAACCGACTGTGCGATCTCTCCCCTATACCCTCCCTAACCCCCCCTATCTATCTCGCTCTACTCCCACCCCCTTATTAACTCCCCCGCCATCTTATATTGCCCATCCCTAGCAATGTAAAGTGGCAACCGGGTCCGGGCGTGACAAATTTTAGAGGGCGCGCATATTGCGACGCCTTTTTTATGTTGTATTTTTTGTCTGTTTTTCCTTTTTTTTTTTTTTTTTTGTTTATAATTTTATCTAATATGCATATAGCACTATGTACTGGGGCCCTCCCTTCCCACCCTCCCTTTTCTCTTATTCTATTTTGTAAACAAACTGCGGCTCGCACGCCATTTGAATTTGAAATTTAAACTTCTTCGATTTAAACAACAATTTCCAAATTGCTTGTATAATAATTATACCCTGTAACAATTGAACAAAATATGATATACATATGACATTTAATAATATATAATATCATCATGAATTTTTAAGTCTTAATCCATAATCGGATTGGATTATTCCTTTGCTATAGCTACCAATGGAACATTGAAAAATCTCACTCAAAGCACTTCTTGAACTGATTTTCGTCACCCGGTTTAGACAAACTATTTCGGATTAAATTAAGTTATTAACGGGACTTTCACACGTGTTTGTGCCCACTAAACATAGATAAATATACATATATAAAGAAGACTATATTTATGGAAGCAAATAATCTAAAATTAATCAAATGTTTTTGGGAAATTTTGTTTGATTCCACAAAAATAATTTGGAAGAAATGTTCTATTAAAACCAAATTCTAAGTTTCTGATTCAACACTTTCTGCCTTTAAATCGCCTTTCAGTTACTTTGATTTTTTTTTGCAGGGTATATATAAGTCGTTGCTGTTAACCTTTGTTTTGTTCAGCTTTTTGTTTTGTCTTCGTTGGTTTTATACATTTTTTTCTTTTTTTGTTGTTTTTGGTTTTAGCGTTTCTTTTTTTTTTTTTTTTTTTGTCTGGGCATATCATAAATTGTCTTTTATTAAATATTTGATTTGCATTTTTGCTCTCTGTTTGCTTTTAATTAGTAATATTTAATTTTTGACTTTGCCATTTAAGTGGCGCCAGTCCTCAACCCCCCAAATAAGGTTAGGCCGATGAAAAATAGTGTTTGATTTAAGACAAGTTTGGTCGGTTTGGTTTTTAGGGATTGCTTTTTATGCAATCCATTGGACATTTGCAATTTGATTTATATTGTGTGCAATATTCAAAATTTGCACACGCATCCATGCAATATGAATAATGTGGAACAATATTTATATTAAAAAAAATTATATACATATATGCATATATAAATCTATATACATATATGTATCAGTAATCCAGAAATACATATGTATATTGAAATCAGAGGGAGAATTTTAAATGCAAAAGTAATTTTGTCGATTGAAATTGCAATAAATAAAATTGATTGCAAATATATAATAATAAACAACTTCGTCCGATATTATTTTATATCTAGATAAGGTCGATTAAAATTTTTTTTTATAGTTAAAACTTCTTTTTATAGTTAGTTCAAATGTTTAATACTTCAATCTTTAGAAAATGACTTAGCCTTAGCACTGAAAATTATTTTTTTCTTTTTGTTAAATAGATTTAAATCAAATATATACATACATACATACATGCACTTTATATTGTACAATAATTGAATGCACTTATATGCGAATATATTTTGAGTAATATTATATGAATCAATTGAGCATTATAGTTCGCTTAAATCGGTTCAGTTGGACGCGACTACATTAGATGTGGCCATGGTAAGGCAGCACATTTGAATTTCTGTTGTTATTTTGTTTTTGTTCAATTTGTTTTTATATATGTATGTATGTATGTACATACATACGTTATAATATAATGCATTGAGTATATGTAGATTTGATGTTCCAAAAAAATATTGTTGATCGAAGAGAATCAAAACGAGGGGCGTCTTGGCTAGTTGTAGCCGCGTGCAGACAGCGTTCATTCGCATTTTCATTCATTCATTCCAATTTGCTCATTCATATCGTAGATTAGTATATACAATATACAAATATATGTACATATATATATGTGCTTATTTTTGCGATATGCTTTTGTTTATTGAAACATGTGCTGCCTTTTTGTTGTTTTCTACCAATTTTATTTATTTATGCAAAAAAGCACAACAACCAAATCCAACAACAAAGAAAAAAAGTATAAAAAATAAAAACAAAAAAAAAAATTTTGTTGTTTTGAATGCAAATTACGACTACACCAGTTGAAAAATATTCGAAAACTCATAATCGAAAATAAATAGAAATTCTAAGAAGGGATTTCATAATCCAATTTTTACAGTTGCCGCTATAGGGTTAATATTATTAACCATTTATAAATGTTTAATGTTTTCTACTAACTTTAAAAATGATAGGGTAGGCCAATTTTTGGAGAAGAAAATATAATTTGAAGATAAATTAAGGTTACTCTACCATTAGTACTTATTTTTATACTTTTTTACATATTTTTTACAATTCAACTTCATATCTATTTATAATATTTATCATATATATCTATAAATCATCAAAATGCTTTCAAAATTATATGAAAAATTTGCATTCTTCAACATGTAGGTTAGAATAGAGTTTTCAAATTTAGTTAGTTCCAATTATAGTTTATAATACCATAGAAAAACTTCAAATATAAAAATCAGAGATTTCCTAAGTAGTTTTGATGAGCTAATTAAAGAGATATATAAAGATATTTCAAGTCCAAGCCACTTTCAGCCTATGAACCCAAAATGTTTTCAGGTATAAAAACTTTCTTGCATGACTGTAGGCACATACAGTTGACTTAATTTGCATAGTTTTTGCAATTTCCAAGGGTTATAAAAAAAACATACATATTTTAATTTATTCTTGGCAACTAACTAACGATACTGAGGATTCTTGGTTTTAGCAAGGAAGATGTGTATAGATGAAGGGGATAGAGAGTTTTGATAATTTCTTTTGTATCTTTATCTTTTCCATAAGTTCTCATACTCACATTTTACAACTTGCCACAGTCGCTCAGCTTGCCTGTCCAAATGTGTGCCAAATCTATTAAATTTCAACTGTTGAAAAACAAGAAAGAGAAGAAACGAGATGAGAGAGAGTGAGAGAGAGAGAGAGAGAGAGAGAAAAAAAACGCCAATTGCGCTTTATTTAAGTACAAAAATAACAAGAAGCATAGACAGAGATATATGGTAGTGGGACGAGATATGAGGGCATGAGGCGGAGGGCGGGTGTAAGTAACAAAACTCGCCACTAGAATAAATTTAAATTCACACTAAAGTAGTTTTCTCATACCCTGTCCAAAGAGTGTATCATGCGATGTGTGCATGACTTTCCATTCATTTGTAACACTATCGCAAGTGTGCCTTTTCTTTTTTATAGCAGCTCAGATCTCAGTATTATCATAGAGAACACGATCGGACAAAGTAAGGGTTTCCATACAATTACTAAAGTGCTTTGTCAATTTTATGACTAAATCATAGATTTAATTGTCATAGAAATAGAATAGAATATTCTGTTAAAGTTTAAAAAATGTTTCAAGAGTTCTTAACCCAAATATTTTAAGTAGGAAAATTTTTGCTGATATCGAAGCTGATATCGTTAACCTTATGTACATATGTATAAGAGAGTTATGTTTTTTTTTTTTTTTGTATTTAAATATTTAAATAATGTCAATCGATTAATAATGAAAGAGTTTCCATATAAACAATTTCTAAAAATCGCCCCTTTTCAAGTCCTTGGTATTTTTTTTTTTTTTAAAAAAGAATGGCCCCAAAATTTATAGAATAAATTCTTAAACTAATTATTAAACTTAAATGAATAGTTAAGAGCATAGAAACTTCGGCCTAACTATTTTAGTAGTGTCTGTCGAATAAATAGAGGGAAATAATGCCTCAATTCAAAAATTTGTTTTTTTTTTTGCTCTTTTTATTTTTTTGTTTTTGTTTTTCCCTTCTGTTTTTCGTTTTTTTTTTTTTTGTTTTTTTGTTTTGTTATTTTTTGCGTAGTCTAATCAAAAACGAGAAAAATAGTTTTCCATCTTTTTGGCCGCTTTTGCTCAATCTGCTCGTTTGTTTTGATTGCAAAATGTGCGAGCATTTGCACTTGTTAGTGTTTTCTTCTTTATTTTTTTTTTTTTGGTTTTTTCATTATGATTATTTTTCATTTTTAGTTTTTCATTTTTGCATTTCTCTGATTATTTATCTTTTCCGTACTATATATTCGTATATTCAACCTACGAAAGTTACCCACAATGCAG
The DNA here is from genome assembly GCA_037075365.1 of Drosophila emarginata. Classification (NCBI taxonomy): domain Eukaryota; kingdom Metazoa; phylum Arthropoda; class Insecta; order Diptera; family Drosophilidae; genus Drosophila; species Drosophila emarginata. The sequence goes on from JBAMCD010000296.1 coordinate 3,977,260, forward strand.
TGGGCGGCCAACGAAAAATGCTATTTTCAGATTTTATATTAATGGCCTTCCTCACATTTGACATTTTGTGTATGCACAAAAATTATTTGCAATATTTTGTTTACAATCTTGTATGTACGAATTTTATGGGTATTGGCGGCGGCAGTGGGGAGAACAGTGGGTCAAAATGGACAATAACAATTCAAAAACCTTTATGTATATTATATATATTTACAATTTAGAAATTTTATTTGAATTCTTTCATCTTCTATGGCGCATTAAGTATTGAAAATTTAATTATAGAACTTTAAAAATTTGTAAAACAAAAAAAAACAAAAACAAGTAACAGTAAATATACATTATTATAATCGTTTTAATTTTAGGTAAAAGTTTATGTGTATATAAACAGAGTGTTAGATAGTTCCATCTCCTAGTTAGGTATCCAAAACCTTTGTTTCTGTCTCATTTTGAAATCAAGAAGAAAGTAAACTTCTTTCTAATCAGTTATATGTTGATATATAGTCTGAAATATTAGCATAAACATATATTTTCATTTTCAGCATAAAGATTTAAACCAATTTAGATAACATTTTATTAAAATTTTATTTCAGTTCTTTTGTACATACATATACATAAATACTCTACGATAAACAAGGAATGAATAGCAAACTATTTTTATATATTCATCTTTAGTGGAAGCGATAAGGAAATGCTTTCAAAAGTATGCAGATAATGGCAATTCACAGTTTATAGTAAACATATGTACATATATATATATATATATATGTACATATATGTATATATATAATATTATTTCAGAACAAAGAGTTCTTTAGTTTTTATTGCAACGATTGTCTATTTTTGTGAAAACTTGTCTGTATGGGATTTATATGAATCGGAATTAACTAAAATATATAAACACTATTTGTATATATGTACATATTATATTAATAGTAGTAGCAGGGTAAATATTCTTCAGATTGAGATACATTAAAAGTTTTTCAAGTATATATCTGACAGTGATCTGAACACTTCTTCTTCATCTTGTTTTTTTTTTTTCTTAATTTTTTCTTTTTTTTTTTTTTTTGTGTCGGAGAAACTTTTTCTTAACCTCTTTAGATCAAGATAGTTTATTTGGTTTTGTTTCAAGAGTAACCTTGGGGCTATGAAGTGTACGTACGAGTAGATATATCTATCTATGTATGCTGGGACTTTTGACTCTGGGCCAAGCCATTGTTGTGGTTTTTTTTTTTTGACAGCTGATTGTGAGTAGAGTAAGCCATTGAGTTTGTGTAATTCAAGGTGAATGTCAGTCGGATAAGATCTATATATGTCTATGTACATACGATACAACAAAAAAAAAAAACACATATACAGACATACTTTCCCATATAAAACTGGAATATAGTAATATATAGTAAAGAAGATACATACATACATATCTATTCAGATAGAGATATAGTCAGCCTAAAGCTAAAGATATATGCACATATGTATTAAAAAACAAAAACAGAAAAGAAAAGCCGACGTCAATTGAAAACTAAAAAACAAAAACTAACAACAAAAGTCATTGTCTAGATACATTTTGACGCAATCGGAAATCGAACATATGGGTGAGGGCTTCTTTCATAATGAATGACTTTGTTTACGGCCAAACCAAATGTATCTTTTGGTTTCGCACGCGTCCAACAGGAATAGGAATAGACGAAATGTTAACAAGAAGAAGCAAAAGACGACTTTTTGTTTTGGTGGGGATTTTAATGATATCAATAAAAGAACTAGGCCATGATAAAAACGTCATACGATTGCCAGTTTTGTGTTGTTTATAATTGTTTATACAATTTGCAGATAGCCAGCGACGGGTCTCGGGTTAGCTTGTTTTCTTCGGGGGCCTTGAAACTCTCTCATTTACTATACTATATAAAAACAGGGCCGCATTTAGGGCAAAATATAATTTAAATAACAATTTCTATACTAAAATATACATCTCAAATTTAATCCAATTGCAATTACAGGATAAATGAGCTAAATAAATCAAATTTTATTTAAGCAATCTATAAATAAAATATAAACAAATTGTGAGCATTTTTGAGTTTCTTTACAGTTTAAGATTAACTAAATTAAGTAACAATAATGTTGTTGTATTCTTATTGTTCGTATATTAGTGAACTTAATAAATAATGAGCACAATTTGGAAGATAAAAAACTCTTTACTTTCACTTCAAAATTAGGAGTTAAATTTTCGCCAAAATGAAACTCTTGTTTTAAATTGAAACAATTATTTCAGTATTGTAGCTGTAACTTAAACACAAAAATAAACTAATTTAAATTGAGTATCTCATTTTGTTTTATGGTAGATTTACTAATAAAAAATAAGTCAAAAAATTAGACAAATTATTTTATATAAGATTTTCAGTTACTTTATTAGTAATTATTTTTAATTATTATTTTATCTTCGCCTCTTTTTAAATATTTTACCAAAAATGTTTGAATATATCAAATATTATTATTAAAAATTTATGTATATATTAATTTAAATACATATGTATTCAGTTTATTGATCATAAAAATGTATATTTAACATATTAACAAATATTTTTAATTTTCCAAAATGTTGCTCCAGTTTTTGCTGTTTTCAGAATCATTTATTGTAAGAAAGACTTTTCCCTTAGAAAAGTCGTAATCCAACCCTGTATATAGACACACATGTATATATATACCTACTTATGTATATACATACATACATATATACATACATATGTACATATATATTTTGCAATTAGATTAGAAAACCCGAAAAAAAAGACGTCGCAATAAAACAAGAAAAACAAAAACATTAAATGGCGATTAAAAGTAATTTAGATAAAAACATATATGTATATACATAGGAATATATGTATATGTATGTACATAAATACTTTTGTAAGCACACACACACACACATACATTGGCAGAACATTTGTCTCATTCGCTGTTGGTGTAAGACCAGTAGACAACTTCCAAGAGTAAAAGAAACGGAGTTTGGCTAAATGCATTTCCATTTTGTAGAAGGATCCAAATTGTGGACTGGGCGCAATGGCCACGCCAACAGCGACAGAGGCAGAGGCAGAGGCAGAGAGAGGCAACGGTGGCGACGACGCGCTTAACTGATTTAGTTAATTGTATTGTTTTTCAATTAAAGTTCGTATTAATTGAGCAAACAACAGAGAGACACAGACATAGGAAAAGATACAGATACAGACACAGTTACTGAAACAGCGACAGCCATGACACGGCTTGGAGTCACTCGACGCTGTCGAGCGATAAGATAAAAAAAACAAAAAAAGAAACTATAAAAAAAAATAAGCAAGAAAGGAATCAACAACAACTAAAACAAAAAAAAAAGCCGTAGACAAACAGTCCGAATAGAGAACAGTGAGACATGGCAAAAAGCGAAGCAAAACTGTGCGGGCCATGGCTGGAAAGTGGAGTGAAATGAAGTGAAGTGGCTTTCATGTTGTTTGCCCACTGATAAGCGCCATGTGAAAACATATACAAATATTTATGCACCCATTTATTCGCCTATCTGTATCTGTATCTATGTATATATGTACATATATATACATATATATCTGTGTAACAATATAAACGTATCTGTATCTGTTGCTGCTGCACACCCATTTCATCGTTGACTCTGCGGCTCACCCTTTATTTAATTATTATTATTTTTTTTTTTCTATTTCGACAACAGTATTTATAGAATTACTTAATACGGTTATTTTCTTATCAAATGCATATTAACTTTATCACTCCACCTTCATTCTGGGGTGGGGGAGTTCAAAAAACGATAAACTCACAGTTAAATGGATAAAAATACATACAATTAGAGGGCATAAATTGTTAAAGTTAATTTATTTAATTAATGATTTTATGGATAAGTTATATATATGTATATACAAAGATATTTTATGACTCAAAGGCAATAGATAGTATTTTCGTGTACATTTGATATATAACGATATTTTGGAACTCATAAAAAAAAACTGTTTTCACTTAAATATCACAATTTTGTTTACCAAAAAAATGAATATATTTTTATTGGCATGAGACTAAATATGTAAATAAATTTATTTATATAATATAGATTTTCTATTACACTCAAATTAAAAAAAAAAAAGAACAATGGAAAATCGGTTGTTATATGTAACTCTTAGAGATCTAAATAAATATATATTCTAAATTTGCTTCATGTAAATATATTTAAATCTTAGATAAACCTAAAACTAAAATTATATTTTCTTCACTATAACATAGAAAAATCTGTTTATAGATTCATATCGATATAGAGTGACTTTGTATTCGTAGAACATGTAATTTATGGTTCTAATGATATATAGGAATAATTAGATCTAAATGTCAATTGATATCGTCTGCCTCTTAAATAGACAATAATTCCATGTTTAAAAATATGCAATCGCCTGTTTATTGTCAAGTAAGTGTATAATAATTTAATTGTTTGAGCTATATTATATATAGAAACAATATAAAACTGACACTTTGATAGACTCTTAACAAATCCAAGCCATTTTTGTATGGTATCAAATTAAAATTCAATTCTCATATAGTTCTCGAAAATGAATTTTGCATTTTATTTTATTTAATTTTTTTTTTGTTTGTCTTGTCCGATTGTTTTGATCGACAATAATTAAAATTCCTTCAATCCAGACAGTACATCTATTATATGTATCTACATGCAAATAGAGGAAGTGCCCTGGCCAGAGCTAGACAATAGATAGACTTAACTATATATGTATAATACTATATAGTATATAATGGTTTATGGTACTGCAGATAATCGAAAATGTGTGCGAGTGGTTTTTGTGCCTTTTGTTTATTTATGCAAGTGGCGAGTGGTGGCAAAATTGATCGAAATCGAATTCGAAATCAACATGGTAATGGAGGAATTGTTATAATAACAATAATACCTATTAAAGTGGCTTCCAATACGAAATCAATTAACGTAAAGTGCTACTGGGCATGAGACAAGAGCGTCAATATTTATACAAAATAATGACAGCCAGGCAAATAAACTGAAATGACAGAGAAAGACAGAGAGATAGAAAACAAAGACTAAAAGAGATGGAGATAGAGAGAGAGGCAAAAACTAGGCAGCAATTGACCGGACCCATTGAAGTTACGAAAAACCAACCAAAACAAAACCCTCACGCCTACAAATTGCATGGGCTGTTTCATCACTTTTCTCTATATTTTTCTTTTATTTTTTTATTTTGTTCTTCTGTCATTTCATTTTGTCAATACCCTATACAGTATAGAAACAAAGGGTATATTCACGAGATATAAAAACTAAATAGATATATGATTGAAATCAAGTAGGAAATATAGAAACGATTTTAAAGATAAGAATAATGTTTAATATATTACTTTTTACTATCCTTTTTATCAGATAATTGTTTTAGATAATGTCACTTTCTACTAAGAGATATTCCAATGTCGGGGCACTTTATTTTTTATTTTATTTTTTTTTTTTTTGGGTGTTCTGTTTGTTGTATTTGACCAACTCGAAGAAAATGTGTCAATAAGCAAAACAGAAAGTTACGAGTGCACATTGTTTGGACAACTTTTATATATGTACATATATATGTATGTTTGTATATATATATTATATATATATTATATATATATGTATGTCTATGTACATATGTATGTATAGTACATGTATATGACAAGTCCGACTTGTTGGCAAAGGGGCTAAATCAAACATAAGCAAAGTTTTCCAAGAAGTTGCGGCAACTTTTTTTTTAGTTTTCCCCTCTTCTATTTTTTTTTTGTTTCTTCTTTATGATAAACTGACCGACATGCTAATTTGACGGTCCGTTGACATTGATATCTGTATAATGCCGTATCTAAATAGTTCTTGGAAATGAATAAAAATAAATGATATTTTAATTGCAAGACGACGCTTAAGTGCATTGATGAAAGAAATTGAATTAAGTAAGACATTTATTTAAATATTAATGATATATCATTTATTATTTTGTGATTGTTTCAATTATTTCACTTGATATTAAAATTACAATAGAAAAAAAATTGATAATTAAATGTTATGCGGGTGAACTTTGTCTTAATGTATACATACATACATATAACTGACTGAATTAAAATTGTTAGGTTTAAAATTATCTTTACGCTTCTAATTCACAACTAATTCACACCTAGGTTTTTTTCTTATACATTCTCACTTGTACAATTTTCTGTTTTATTTATTCGTTTCCTATTAATTGAATTTTGAGATTGTGGCAACCTTAAGCTAATGTTAAAAATACATTACATACATAGATTCAAATTCCACCATTTATGGTGTATTTCCCTCCATATAGTATGTTTGTATGAATTTCAGTCACTGCTGTGCATCTCAATAGAAACGAATAAAAGAACATCTCTATATTAATGGAATTTCTAAATCAACGGATTTTCACACTCACATATATTTACACACACACACACACATACACATATCATATATACATATGTACGTTTGTATGTATATAAAAACTCCCTACCGTCTCCTCATTCATTCATTCAGGATTAGCTCAAACGGCCTTTTACTCACTTCCCATTTACCTTCCATAGCCGAAAACCAGCACATCATAAATCTTAGGGCATTTTTACTATGCAAAGACCGAAACTGAAATTAGAAAAGGAACAACGAAAAAAAAAAAAAAAAAAAAGCGAAAAAGATGTAGAAGTAGAAGAAAAACGCCTAGCCTGGCCAAGACTGAGTTATTGCTTACCTGCCGACTGTCGACTACCTCCTCCCTGCCCCCCAATCCCCTACACCAGCCCTACCTGCCAAACACCAACGACACCACCGACACCGACACCACCATTACCATTACAAGAACCTCTCCAACCTCTGTAACATCTTTTGGTCTTCCGACTTCCCCGTGTCCTGTCTCGGTAAAATTCATTCATAAATTTTAACACGGCACTCGTTTTGGCTATAAAAATGTCGCATTATTTTATGCTAGCACACGTGCAAGTTCTGCGAAGGACACTTCCGGCATTAACGACTCTTCAAGGATGTCGAAAACGAAGAGAGAGAAGGAAAAAAAAAGAGATGTAACCAGACAGAGAGCAAGATCTAGGAAATGACTTTACAATGAACGACGTAAAGGATCGAGAGACCATTGTGTAAGGGGCATAGCATTTGCATTGAAATTGTGTAGTTGGAAATGAGATGGGCTACTTAACATCCCATATAACAAGGCTGTTTACCCAAAAGCGAAATTTGTGGAAATAATTCATTGTGAATAGATTTCAGTTTTTGTTATTTTTTTTTTTTTTCTTCTTCTTCTTGGTGTCCTTTTCCATTTTTGTCGGTCAAAAACATTGAAGGACATGCAAGCATTATCATAATCATCTTAGTTGGAAATTATGTAAATGACTTTATTCAGTTTTAAGTTGCCATTATATAGGTATACATACATAATAGGCTCATGGGAAAAAGGACAGTTGACAGTTGTAAATCTAGAGAATGGCTTAAAGAAAATCGTTTTGGGTTTCATTATAGACAAGTATTTTGAATGATATTCCATTTGTCAATGGATAAACATCTAACCATGAGACACTGTCTTGAACCTTGTTATTGCTTAGTACTTAACTATATTGTTTATTGGTATAATTCGCCTTAAAATTTGGTATTATCAATAGAGGTGTAGACCAACAGCGATATATTCGTCTTGGTTTATACTTAATAAAGTGACCTTAAATGAGTGGAACTTTCCATTCAACAAAGGTTGTCGTTTATTAGTCATATTCATTGATAGTCAGTGAAAATTTAATACTTCTGCCTCTTTAATGCTATTTTTATTCTATAGAGGATTTTTTTTTTTAATTTTAACTTTCTATTTAACTTAAATTCTTCATCATTTATGAATGCAAAAATTAGGAAATATTTGCTTGCAAATCTCTCAATAAAAAAAAGACATACAGATTTTCCTCCATGTCAAGTCACAACGAAAATATTTAATGCCTTTAGTTTTTCTCCTTACCAAAAGTATGTATTTGATATCAAAGCATTACTCTTGATTCTTTAATGGAATCAGAACGAGAATAGTGTGAATGGGAGAAAAGTCATGGAACCTGGAAATTAATTTCATATCCAATATAACAAATTCCTTGCAACAAATTTGCGCACAATTCGCATTTGATTTATTTTTTTGCCGCATTGATTGATGACACAACTCAACTCAAATCAGGGGCCAACAAAAAAAATTCCAAAAAAGAAAATCAGAAATCGGAAAATATAAAAAAAAAACAAGGTAAGGGAAGAAGGAAAATCCTCGACATGCAAATATTCCATCAACTTTTATTTGGCGCCCAACAAATCTGCAAAATTGAATCATTTCACAGTGACAGGCAGCAGAATATGAAATCAGAGGAGAAAAATGCTGCCGAAACGGAAACGCGGCCAAATTGAATTGTGTCCCTGCTTTCCTCTACACTTCACTGTATTCCAATCGACCTATCCCCCTTGCCCATCGACTTACTTGAGGTGAAAATGCAATTATTTATTAGACAAAAAAAAAAAAAAAAAAAGAAAGGAAAGCATAAAAAAAAAGGGAGTAAAATTTGTATTTGTATCTCTGTTCCACACACTCACACTATATATGGATGAATGGCAGAGCCCTGCAATGCAAATGTAACATACGAATAGATGGTATATATGTATGTTTGTTTGTATATATGTACATATATGTAGGTAGTATACGAATATAACAAATAGGAATACGAGTACGAGTACAAATCCATCAGTGTGCATGACGGCAATCAAAACATCACGCACAGGCACCGGTACAGGCAAAGGCATAGGGCAGCTACCATCTAAAAAGGATCAACGCACGTAACAATTCGGTGAGGAACTGACACGGACACGTATATAGAATTAGTTTACGAATTGCTCTAGGTTACGTGCCCCACCCCCTCCCCTACACCACCAAAATACACATTTTAGAGCAAATATTTTTACTCAAGCTGGGGCATTTGTGTATTGGACAAGTTGTCTAAAGGGGAACTTTCGAGAATCCTATAGAAAGGAATGTACAGTGATTAAAATATGTTTCCACACACAAATAGTAAATAATTGAAAGAAGCTACATTTTAAGCTAAAAGTGTATAAACTTTCTTCTTTAATTTTTTTTTAAATTTTTAGTGTAGATTTCGTTGAATTAAAATTAAGAAGGGAACATTTCATAAAATTCTAATCAAACTTTGTCCCACTGTATACTGGCCAAAGAACCCATAGACAAGAGTCAAACATAGTCAAAAATACAAAAAAAAAAAAAAAAAAGAAAATAAGAATATCCAGTTTGTCTAACAGCTGGGGAAATTGGCTTGGTCTTGGGCTTTTTCTAGTCCATGGATATCGAGTCAGTGTGGGAGGATGAGCAATTTTGAGCAAATGTAATGGCGGCGCTTGCCGACAAGCGACGCTTCCCAACCTGAGGCAAAAAAAAAGTAAAAATAAAAAAAATTTTTTTGGCAGCTCTATTAAGCGATGCCGCCGCCCGGAACCCGGGACTTGCACTACCTTTTTACTCGAACTTTTACAAGAAAACTTCGCAATGTGTGTCTATGTCTATGAGAGTGTGTGTGTGGGGTATGTGGGTGAGGCGGGATGTTGTGTGGATTTTGGTTGTTGGTTTTCTGCTTTTCTTTTCTTTTCTTTTCTTTTTTTTTTTTCGTTTTTTCTTGCGTTGAAATGAATATGCATGGGCGTGGGGCCGGAAAAACTCTTAGCAAAAGTAAATTTAAAAGTTTTTATGCGCTACTGTCGGAGTATGTCCGCCGGCTTGTCTGTCCGTTTGTCCGCTTAGAAGATATGAGTAGAGCGCGCACTTTTAGACAAGTTTTCTAGATTTTCTCGTTGTATGGTTTTTTCTTTTTTTTTTTTATTTAAGGTTTTAGTTTGTCTTATTTTTTTTTTTTTTTTTGGTTGTTGTTTTGTAACTGCAAAGATGCGTTCGTTTCACCTCCTAGCTCAATAGTATAAAATGTGCGATAATTCACATAAGCATTCTTATCACATGTGTGTATATGTGTGTGTGGGCGTGGAAAATGATTTAACGCGGTGTATATACATATGTATGTGTGTGTGACTGTGTGTGTGTCTGTGTGTGTGTGTGTGTGCGTATGTACGCGTGCTTCCTGCGGAAAGCAAGCACCTCCCAAGCATTTAGGCATGCAAAGTTTTCACTAGCGCACGTTTCACTTGAAAGCTATTAGAGAAGAAGGAGATAGACAGAGAGGAAAAGAGAGAGAGAGAGAGAGAGGGAGAGAGGGAGAGAGAAAGAAAAAGGGTGAGGTAAAGACCAAAAGAGAAATGTTAGTAGGAAATGAAAAAGCGCAACATTTTGGTTAAGTAATGGAACTCTTTGGCGAGTTTCCTTTCACACATACAAACACACATGTACATATGTATATATGTATGTGTGCATACTCCCCCATTGACCATTAGTTAAACCGTCAAGTCTTAATGTTTATGTTTAACTTACATAAGATATAACCAAAAGAAATCTATTGACTTAACTCTAGAACTTTGTTAAGTGTTTCATTTAAAGGATGCTTTAAGTATATAGTTTGAAATAGAATTCTAGAATATATATCCGAGAGTATATCGATAAAACAATCAAACACGATTTGCCGCTTTTTCAGAATAAACAAATCGTAAATCGCTTCGCTAGCTATTATGCTTGGCATACCCGAATTCTAGCACTTTCCTGGCACAATCCTTGGCATCAACTTATTACTAACATTTTCGCACGTACGCATCTGAAAACCATTTAAATAACGCTCCATCATCTCATACACCCACCAACGCACACACACACGGAGTATAGAATGAGAGCCAAGAGAAACTTTTACACGACAGTCCAACAACCTAACCTAAAACCATCTTCCATTCTCCTGCTGCTCTCTATCCCAGACCATCAGATTCCTCTTTTCTTTTTTATTTCCCTCCGTTACTGTTCCGTAACTTTGCCACTACCTCACTCTTATATGTAGCTGCTTCAGGCTGGTGCCGCCACCGTTCCGGGCTTGGGCGTTGATAAATGCCACAGAGCATAAAAAGTTTGAACAAACTACTTGAGTTTTTAGTCAAATTTTCGCCTAGAACTAAAAACGTAGCCAACTACTTTCCACTTACCTGGCGGCGTGCCACGCCTCCTATAACCACCTACAACCCACCCAAATCGTTGGGCCCATTAGAAAGAGTAAGGAGAAGGGGGAAAGAAATGAAGAAAAAAATAAAAATAAAAAAAAAGGAAGGAGGAGAAAAAAAAGAAAACCCTGCTAAATGCGATGTGAATTATTTAAGGCACGTGTGTTGTGCAGAATGCGGCAAATTCGACAGTGAAATGCATTTATTATTGAAGATATGCCAACCCGGAGACGGTCGCGGAGACGAAAATGTTGATGGAGACACGGTTGCGGATCGTGAGCCAGAATCCTTTTGCCAACCAATTATGTGTGGGTTAGGGGGGGAAAAGGAGGAGGAGACGTAGTTGGGTCGGTCGGTCGGTTGAAGGTTGGAGGATATTTTGATAAACGTTTTACAGTTTGTAAAAAGTTTTCGGCTATGCTGTGTACTATGTGGCACGTGATTGGAATTACGCGCCAACTCTTACAGAACTCTAGGTATATGCCACACATACACACACACACACACACACACACACACAACAAACATACACAGAAAAGCAGGGAAAATTTACACGAAAAACGAATTTGCTGGCATTGGCAGAGCCGTAGAGAAGGCATTCGTAATGGGTGAACGAGTAAAATGGAGGTGGAAACATGTTTGTGATTTTGGCAATCGACAAATGTGGCGCACATAGTGAAAATTAGCATAATTTAGTAGTGCACTCAAATCTGTAGAATTGTTACAAGCGAAACGCTGATAAAATGGCAGAAAATAAATAATATAAAAAAAAAAACAGGTGGGGAGGAGGACAACAACAAAAAAAAAACATACAAGAACTATTGGGTAAATCATGTACAACCTAACTTTTATAGTACATAAATGTAGTAAATTTAAAGTATGATAAGTTATTGTGAGGTAACTAAACTAGGCCAACTCCCTAATTCAAGTGATCACTTTCATAAGAACTATCGTTTGGAATTATGTTTGCTTTAAATCGGATACTCTATCGTTATTACACCCTTTCAGAGGGTATAAAAAAATTGGAAATAAGCATTTCCGACCCCATAGAGAATATCTATTCTTAATCAGCATCAACAACCGAGTCGATTAAGACATGTCCTTCTATCAGTTTATCTGTCTGTCTGTTTCTTTGCATGATTTAGACCTTAAATTTTAGGCTACATGGATGAAACTTGGTATATAAACTTTTTAGATGTTTACATTTGGCAAGTTTAAAATTCAGTCGGATCGGAAAACTATGAGATATTGTAAGATAAAGATATAGTTTTTCTTTATAAAAATTTAATTTAATGTTCCATTTACAGAATTCCTTTAGCTTGCTTGATATATTTTATATCTTTCTGTGATATTACGAATAAAAAACCAAATTGTATCCCCATATTAAATGTGATGTATTTTTATTCCAAGTACAAAAAAAAAAAAATATTTCTTTGAATTACATAGATTTGAGTATGTTCTAGTTGTAGATCGACGTTGAATTCATTTTTTTTTTAAATCTTGCGATTTATGGATATATGGACACTGTCTTGTCTCTTCCTCTCTCTTGTTGCTCAGTCTTTATTCAGTTAGCTGCCGGCTCGCCATTGCCATGGACATGAAGGATCATCTCAAAGGGATCCCATTCAAGATCGGCTTCATGTTTAACACGACGTCGAGTTCCAGCGGCAGTTATGGCCGCATGCGAATGCTGCGAGTGTAGAATCAGTGATGGATGATGAATCTCATGATGGGACAATTGATGTTGAACTAAACCAATGGGCATATCCTGGGCATGATCGGCTAGTCCTGTTATGCCCGGTGGCGGACGATAATGTTGCAAATGCAGTGGCAGCGGTTGCAACTGTTGATGATTTTGCTGTTCGCTTACCATCTCTTGAATGTGCTCACGTGTCTGTTCACGTTCATCCACCTTCTTAAGTAAAATGTCACGCATGAAGGACATGCGATCAAAGTGCTCCCAATTGGATCGAAACACCTGTTGGCCTGCCTGGACATGACGCTCCTTTTGAAGCTCATCCACATAGCGCTGCTTTATGATCGACCAGCGGGTCTGCATAAGAGCTGCAATCGGTATGTATGGGAGGGGAAAAAAAATATGGTTTTTGCAACATTTTTGGTATTGAATTGAACTCACTCGCCGTCAGACCCATCTCAATAGCCACCTCCTTCCACACGGCCGAAGTTCGACTTTGACCCTGACCCTTTTCAGGGCGCTGCTGCCTGCCCGCCCACAAAGTTGGTCGCGCCTTGATGGCATCAATGATCCGTCCCCGCATGCTATTGTGCAACGAACTGGGCCGTCCCAACTTACGTATAGGTGTGGTCGTGGCCTCCACCGTGATGGCTGCCGGAGGCACCAGACCAGTAAAGGCGGTATAGCCTCCCGTCAGAGGTTGCTGTTCAATCAGATGGGACAACTGCGGTGGCTCTGCAGTAGGCGGTTGCGGTTGTGGCAGCCAGCTAAAACTTCCACTGGGCCGACCACGTCCCTGCGATCCGGATGATGATGATGCTGCCGTTGATGATGTCGGTGGTGGAACGGAATGGCTCAGTCCCGACTGAGGTTGCTGATCATTGGCAGCCATTGACGTGTTAGTCGTATCGGCTGAACTGCCGCCACTACTCTGAGCTCCCACAATCTTTGACACGGTTATGTTGTACATAAAGGACATTGGCTCAAAGTGTTCCCACTTGGTATTGAAGCGTTCCTTGTGCAATATTTGGCGATGAACTAAATTATGGTAATGATACTTCATTTGGCTCCAAATTGATTGCAGTTTAACTATGTTTTGGAAATGCAATGGAAACAAATATGATCAGGAATAGCAAACGGCATGCACGGTGCAGTGCGGAATGATCTGCATCTTATTTAAGCACCCTGTACGTATTATTATCTGTTAAGTATGGAATAAGACCTATGTCTAGTATGATGACGTGTCTTTAAGATTCTACGATTAAGCCCTTATATTGTGTACAGGGTATTTCAAAATCATCTTTGATTTCGTCAAACAAGAGAAAGAGAGACCAAAAGAGAGAAGAACCAAAAAGCATTGCGCAAATGCCGATAACAGAAAATGAGAGATATAGAGAGAGGGAGAATCCCAAGCCTCAAGCATAACGTAGAACGTACTCTTGGCAAGTTCCACTCACCTGTAGGAACATGACCACCAAACTGTTCAGCGATCTCTGTCCACATGGGCGAAGTGACGCTACGGCACATGTGCAGCTTATTGTTAGAGTCCCATATCTCTGGATATTTTTTGATTGCCTTTAATAGTTGGGCCCGATTCACGAATGGATCTTCTTTGGGCATGGCGTTAGTAAGAGTTGCTTAAGTGCGATAGAGAAAGGATATGTTGCACTGGAGGCGATAGAGGCGTGATGTCTCTGGGCAGCGGAGCACTCAACCAACTGCGTCCTTTGACATCAATTATCGGCGAATAACTGAAAGTAGAGTTTGCAAAAATATGCGAATTGAAAATGAAAAGGCAAAAGCGATTGGGGAAAATAGAGAAAACGATGACGACGTCGGGCAACGACAACGGCGACGTCAACGATGCCGAGAGATTGAAAAAGGCGGCGAAAGCGCACACGAGATGAGATACACAAAATGCAAGCGAGAAGAGAGAACCAGACAGAATGTGCAAAACAACAGCAAAAGCAACAGAGGAAAGAAAAAGAGGAAAAAAAAAAAAAAACAAAAAGGCAATAGCAACAACAGCAGCTACAGCGGCATCGCTGTCGCCGTCGACGATGGCAACGCCAACTCAGTGCAGGGCTATGTCCATGAGGGATGCGGGTGGCGCAGTCGGTGGCGGAGGTGGTGGCCGAGGCGACAGTGGAGCTGCGGCTACATAAGACACAACAAAACAGACAAAAGCAACAAGGCAAAAGAGACAGAGCTGCAAAAAAAAAAAAAGAAAAAAAATAAAAAACAAGGGAGAACACAAAACAAAAACAACAACAAGAAAGAAGGCAAGAAGCAAAAGAAAATAAAAGAAAAAGTAAACGAGACGATGGCAGCACAAAAGAAAGGCAACGATAAACTACAGCGACGTCGACGTCGACTGCCCCAAAACGGCAGAGCAGAGAGAAGAAACTCTGTGGCTCTGTGTGTGTCTGTGTGTGTGTGTGTATGTGTGCGGTGGAGGTGGGTCGCGTCGGTTGACTTGGAGCCGGTCGGAATCGGTCACGGGCAAAGGGGTGTGGTACAGCTAATGGGTAAAAAGCGGGAAGGTGGTGGCGGGAGCGGGGGTGTAGACAATGAGGGGGAATAGCGGTATTAGAAGCTTACTCTCCTCGACGCAAACGACGAACACGAAACAAAAGAGCAGCACTGAGTGCAGAGTAAAATGCAAGCCAACAAACAGAGCAAAATGCACGATGACCGACAACGAGACGAAGCGTAGCAAAGGGCGGCCAGAGGCAGCAAAACACAAAATCCAAAGAAAAAAAAACACCATGGTAAAAGGGGATAGGTGGGTGGGTGGGTGGCAGGCAACACTAACACACACACACACACACACAGTCAAGTCAGTCTTTTGCCTGAGAGGCCGTCCAGGCCAGGCCATCCAACTACAAAAACTATCAAATCGCCTAGCGAACACGCAACCAAAGCGAAGCGAGCCAACTAACCAGCCCAACTCTTGTTGGTTGGGTAGAGAGGCGGGGAGTGGTTTGGATGGTAGATGGATGGATGGCTGAATGGATACATGGTTTAGTGGGAGGGTGGGGGAGGGGGGATAAGTACGGGTCCGATGGGTTCGGCTGGTTTTGGGTGCCGGTGCCAGTGCCAATGTCGGTGCCGGTGCCCAGTGTGCTACGTGCAATGAACCCACCATCCACATCGTCAACTACAACTGGGTACACACGGTTACAGCTACCACTACACACACACACACACACACACACAAACTCACACATACACACACACACACAAACTCACACATACACACACACAAATGCAATTGCAACTATACGGCATTGTAGCAAACTCAACCAATCTAACCCAAAAGTCCACCCATTTTAGTAGGCGAGAAATTGGTTAAAAAGAAATGAAAAATCTAGCTATTTTCCAAATGTTAGGGTAAGGCAATATTTAGTAGGGTGTTGGCTATCATGTGAAAATATACTCTTAGAATTTTATGTAGATTTATGAAATTTCTGTCTCATTATATGTATGTATATACTAAATGGGGTTACTTTTGTACTATATATTTATTTATATATATACATATATAAAGTCTAGCAATTTATCAAATATAGAGAGAGTATCATTGTTCGCTTCTGCCTTATACATAGATAGTAGATTACTATTTCTGATAGTGTATAAAATTAAACTTATAAAAATGGGCTTATTTTCACACATTCACAAGCACTCTAGCTGCCTGCCTACAGACGGTTTTCAGTTCGCGACCCTATTTTGACGATCCACAATAGAAAGTTCGCAAGAAGAGAATGTTAAATAAGAAGTTTTTCCCAATAGTGTGTCTTAAACAACCAAATTTGTTTCTTAAAACTAAATATTATTTTAATGTTTTAAGGTTTAAAAGGATTTTAGAATAGTTCCAAACTGAACCAACAAATTTGTTTCTTAAAACTAAATATTATTTTTAGGTATACAAGGGTTTTAGAATAGTTCCAAAAGATTTTAGTTCTCAACTTTAAGCTTTGCATTAATTTTTTTGAATATTATATAGGTAAAAGTATTTTTGTACTTTGCCCTGTATAAGTTCCAATATATCCACAGAATATTCTTATAATATATAATCGATCTGTCTAGATTTTTGCATCTACATGTATTTCTTATTTATATTGCACAATATTCTCTTTTATATCTCAAACAAAAAATATATACATAGGTATATAGAACCCTATTTTGATATAAAATTACTTGCGTAGTTTTTTTTTACTTTTCTTTTAGATTTAACTTAATGTACACACTCCTTTAACGCTCTGCCGGATTTTGTATTGAAAGTAGAACAGCTGAAAAAAGCGAAACGATCGTTTCTTGATACTAGTCACACACCTAAACACTATTTAAGGCAAAATGAAAAAAAAAAAAAAAGTTTGCTTTTTATGGGTCAACAATATCTTGAAAGAAAAACAACACTGGAGAGAGAGAGAGAAAGGCAAACAAATAAATCTGGGGCCCTCCCCCTTACCCGTCCATCCCGCCCTGTCATCCACCACAACCACTCCCCTCTAAAATGCTCGTCGCTGTTGTCCATTGTCAATTCTCTGGCCTCTCATTGTGTATGTATCTGCATGCAGGCCGAGATCTTTTTCTGCTGGCTTTTTTTTTTTTTGTTTGTTGGTTTTCTTTTTCTTATTGTTTTTTTTTTTTTTCGTTTTTTTTTTGCTGCTGCCCTCACCCGCTGTGGCTCAGATTCAACAGTAGCCTGTCCCTGGTTCTCCATATGGTCTCTCTGTCCGATCGGTCTCCATCTCTAACTTAAACTACGTCTCCGATTCGCAACTCCAACGCCGACTCCCAACTCCAACTCCAGCTCATGCCATGTCTCGTATCTTTTGTGCTAATCGTAAATAACTGTCGAAATTTTTTGCTACTGTATGTGATTTGCACATGGCAGTCAGGCAGGCAGGCAGAAGTCAGGCTGGAGGATGAGGATGCGGTTGGCAAAGGAGTTAGAGGAGCTGAAGGAGTTGGAAGTGCTGAAGTGGTTTCGCTTGAGTTTTGTTGCTGTTCTCTTGATGTTGTTGGGTTGTTGTTGTTTTTTTTTTCTTTTCCTTTTTTTTTTATCTTTGACGTTGCAACTTTTGGCCCCAAAGTACAGTAGTTGATATTTGGGCGTATAATATTACTTAAAGAAAATATATTCAAAATCTTTATACTAATATATATAAAGAAAAAACAGTTTAATTTAAATATTTAATTTATTTATTTATACCATACTTCATTTTGAAATACAATCTTAAGACATATTCCAAGAAAATATCGATCTTAAAGTTATATTTATGTTTTTGAGTTAAGAGAAACTTCTAATAGTCTTAAGTAACCGTTAGTTTTTTAATACTTCTTAGATGACTACAATTTATTGCAATTATGTTTTGTCTTTCTTTTTTTTTTTTTTTGACCCACTGTGAGTTAGCTTGCATGGCCTGACTTCGACTCTCTGGATGGGATGGCCTGTTAAGGCCTCTTTATACGCGCACCTTAAAAAAAAAAAAAAAAACAGTAACAACAACAAGATACTTAACTTCTTTTTTTTTTTTTGGTTTTTTTTTTTTTTTTTGCACTGCCTCAGGAGCGGGGCACACTTATTGCCACGCACACACACTCAGTGAGGGCTTAAAACCTGAGTTGAAGCTGCGACTTGGGGTCTGAGTAAAAAACATGTTTGGATTTAATTCTTTTTATTTATTTTCACCGTCATCGTTTGTACATACGTATACGTCGTACATTGTTTTTGTTGCTTTCTTTGCGTTTTGGACATGTATCTAAAAGATACTTCTTCTTTTCTGCTTTTCTTCTCTTCTGTTTCTTTTGCTTGTTTTTTTCCATGGTTATATTTTTTTTTTTCTTTTTACTTTATTTTTTATATATATTTTATGTGATGATGCTGACAAAGGTCTCCTCCGTCGTCTGCCCCCGGTTGCCATACGCGATTTTAATGAAGCACTTAAAAAGCATAAATGAAAATAAAATCCCAACAAAAGGCCCAGACCCCAGACAGCAAAGCCCATATCCCCATAGCTCTCTTTACCCCCCCTCCCTCCCACAGAATAAACCAAACAACGACAATTGATGTGGATAGCCGAAGCCCTTGCTGCCGCCATGGACCGTGGACTGCCAACATCAGTGGAAGAGATACATTACTTTTTACTGTCGAACTTTTGTCTAATGTAAGTACGCGTATCTCTAGCCTGCTGCGCCTTGAAATTAATTCTAATCTAGCAAATTACAGTGGACCATTTATGCAGCCATAAAAATTAAAGGAGGCCTACATTCAGCTACCCCAAACCCCAATCCCAACCCCACCACCTCCACTCCCATCACCTACCAGCCATCTAATAACAAAGTGGCGCTGGCCTTGGTATGTGACTATTATGTTCATTATGTGGCCTATTGGTTGGACTCTCACATACAGATTCCAGTAGCCAATAAAAGGACAGGCATTAAAAACATTAACAATCGCATTAGAAATGCAGAGATATGGCACTTGGTGGGATAGCCACCCACTCATCTACCCATTTCATTCATCCATCCATTCATCCATCCATACAGTGTCTTTCAGTGTCTCTGTCCATGCCATTGAATAATTGAACAGTACACTAAATTGCCATTCTATAGACATATATACATATATATATATATAGCAATATAATCTTAGACCAATTCATTGGAATAGTTGATGATTTTTATTGTCTCTGCCAATTGGATATAAGTATATAACTAATTGCTGTCATTCGATTTATCAATGACCATATATACATATACAGCTTTTCCTTCATACATATTCATCAAATTACATAAAAACAAAAGAAGGAATTGTGGAAAAGATAACATGACCCACTTTAACTTGATTTTCCGATAAAAGTAAAAAATCAAATGAAACTGTGATTAAAAAATACACTACAAAAATACAAAAAAATAAAAAGAAAAAAGTGCCAGATTATGTAATCAGATTATTAATTATATGAAATTTTTTTAAAAAGCATAAATAAAATCTTAGATTAATGGATAATTGATTGAAAATAATAATTTCCTTGTGTACGCATTCTTTTCTAACCAATGTGAAAATACTTTTCAAAGTTAATCCGCAATCACGAATAAATATTTAATAAACTAGATCGTTTTGGTATTCACTTCAATGTCTAAATAACTGTAAGTTAAGGTATGAATAGATGGTAACTACAATTGTATGTATATACAATGTATGTATGTACATACATATACATATATATAAGTAGATGTGTGCAGGTTTTCTAGTTACTTTTATTACACGTTTTTGCCAAAAGTGTATAGAAAATTTATGACTTTTATCCGTTTGCCAGGCACAAATTATAGAATGTTTCGCTACTACCTCCCCCGGTCCGCCCCTTCATCATTTAACCGTGCCTTTCTCTGCTATTTTGTCAGCCTGTTGAATAATTAAGTTTGCGATAATAAGCGGCTGCTGGCTGTGGGCCTTCCCTCCGTTGTCGACCACCACACACACTAGCGTCCTCCACAATGATGATGATGATGATCACGACGACGACAACGCACCAAATACTCGTAGAACCCATAGAAAAGTCTCGCAAAAAAAAAAAAAAAGAAACAGAGACAGAGAAATAGAGATAAGAGAGGAAGAGGGAGAAGGAAAATTTATCGACTCGTGCGTCCTGTTGCGTGCCATGCAATTTAAATTGCGGTTGGCGGTGGGCGTGGCTCTTCTTTTTTTTTTTTTTGCCTTTACCTTTGCGTGCATTTTAATGCACTTTGTTTTATTATTTATATTTACTATAATTTTCCCGGCTGACCAGCAATAAAAAAAATAATAAAAAAAAAAATAATGAAAGAAAGAAAAATGCAAACGAAGGCCAGATGAAGGAGGAGTAGGAGGAGGAGGAAGTGGAGAAGGAGCACGAGCATGAGGCACTACCATGAGAGAAGGTGGAAAAGAAGGTTGATAAATATAGTAAATATAAAGCGTAATAATTATAATTAAATGCATTTTTACGTGCCGTTTTCCCGTTGGGGAATTACTCTCTTTTTTTTTTCTTTCTCTCTGTTTCTCTTTAGCTTTAGCTAAAGCTTCTTCTTCTTCATTCTACTACTCCTTCTTCATTTTCCTCTCCATTTTCTTTATGCAAATAACAAATTGTATTCATTAATAGAGTTTAAACTGGGTGCAATTAGTAAAATGGGTTCGGATAATATATGGTAAGATGTAATCTAAATCTATACGGGAAAACCAGGCCAAAGCATTATAAACTGCATTAGTTATATATGCGCACGATTACATTAAAATTTTTAATATATTGTATCTAGGAAAATAATCTTAAACTTTTAGTTTTCAAAGTTGAATAAAAAAAATCTAGTTTTGTTTTTCTACTTTAAATTCTTACTTAACCAAAGGGATGCAAAATAAAAGAAAGGGCACCAACCGGTTACATTAGTTAATATGCGTTACTAGGTTGCATTTATATACATACGTAACTCAACTGTAACTAAAAAAGGGATTTAATCAACTGAATAACTTTATTTTTAACTTTATTAGATCCACAATTCTGTTTGCCTGGCTAGATGACATTTTGTTTAGTTAGTTGGTAGGCAGGTGATGGTGGTGAGGGGTGAGGTGCATAGGTAAAAGGTTGGTTAGGATGATTGCATTTAGGTGTGTGTGTGTGTGTGTGTGTGTGTGTGTGTACGTGCAGGTTCTCAGGTTGTTCGCATTGCGTGCTTTGCCATTACACAGGGACCCAAAACACGCATCGAAAAATGAAAACAAGAAATAAATTCTAATTGCATGCTTTTGGCATAAAATCAAAATTCGTTATAAAAATGTGAAATGTAAAGGAGCAAAATGAACGAAAAACAAAAAAGAAAAGCACAAAAAGGCAGGCACTCAAACAGCAGCAACAGCAACAACAACGACAATGACTAAAATACAACCAAAAAAATAAAAACAAAAAAAATTAAATTAAAAATATAACAAACTTCTCTATAATGGCAAACCGAAGTCTCTATACCCTTTTCATTCTTAACAATTTACGAACTCCGATTCTGCAGTAAAATAGAATTATTTGTTCAAAAAGTTTTCATTATTAAAACAAAGAAAACTTTCTAAATAATTTGTTTATACATATGTATGTATTTTTATATATTTATTTAGTTACTAATTTTGTAAAAAATAAATGATATATTTTAAATAAATTTAATTAATTAATCAATAAATCAAAATTAATGAAATTTTAAACCATGACTTTAAAACTTTGCAACTAATTTTATATTTTCCAAAAGTTTTCAAAGTGGTTTCTATTCCTTAACAATCTTAAAAATTCCGTTTTAATTAATTTTAAAATAAAAAGTAAGTTTCTTAGCAAGAATTTTTTTAATCTTTTCCAAATGATGAAGATGATTTTTGTGCATATTGAATGACCAAGCAGTTGGATCCACTGCAAGTGTATATGTATAAAGAGGGAACAAACAATAACAACAAAGCAACAACAACAGCAACAACAAAAAAAAAATCAGTTTTAATAAACGTGTCAGGCAACAAAGAGGCAACGGTAGCTGCTACGTGTCCGTGCTGCGTATGTGTGTGTGTGTGTGCAAGTATGTATGTGTGTGTGTGTGTGTGTGCGTGCATGCAACGCATTAATTATGAATTTAATTCACTTGGGCCTCTCTCGCTTGGCTAGAAGGAGAGAGAAGAGGAGAGGTAGTAGGTGCAGAGATGGTGGCAGGGTAAATGAAGAGGCAGAGGCAGAGGGTAGGGAAGGTGCACGCAGGCAAGTGGCAAAGTCAACAAATGTGCAACGGACACAATTTTCTCAATGCACAAACATGAGGCACAACCGGGACGGGCCGGTGCCGGGTTTGGATGGGCCGAACCGGACCGTGCCTGCGGCCAAATGGTCCTACTCCTCCTCCTCCTCCTCCTCTGGATACTCCTTCTCCACATTGCCAACATCTCCTTTCCTTGCACCTCTTTCTCTGATTTTTGTGTTGTTTTCGTCTTTTGCCACTTAATATATAAACATATATGTATATACGGACACACGCACATATACATACATATGTATGTATGTATATCTATATAAATTTTATATATGTATGTATTTATATATCTCATTTTTTCTTTTTTTTTTTTTTTGTTTTCCTTGCTTTGCTTTTTCGTATATTTTTCATTGGAAATATCGCGCTACGCACTTGATTGCAGCATTTAATTAAAGCAACAGCCACAGAGATCGGAGCAACATCCTCTGAGGCAGCAACAAAGCATAACAACATGTTGCCGAGATATTTATGCGCAACACTTGACAGATTTATTTATGTGAGGTTATGTTTGCCACACTCTCTTTGTGTTTGCGTGTGTGTGTTTGTGTGTGTGTATGTCCGTCTCGCAATAATTGCCCCCAAACTTTTAATCTTCATAGAGAACTTTGATTTAGATCTTCTTTCACGTAGATACCATGGGATTATATTATTAACTGAATAAATTTTCACCAAGTAGGGGTGCAAAGAAGCAGAATACATTTAGAATGATTCTTATTCATAACCAAAGTAATATCAATCATTCTATATAATATGTCATATTGTTTTTATAATGTTCTTTATCCCATATATGTATGTACTTTTATTGTTAATATTATAATTATAAATTTTATATAACTTTTAATTCACAACTAGTCCCACTCTTACCACCTAGTTATAGACCCCTTCATCTATAGTCTCTCATTTGTTGAACTAATCAATGACTTGTCAGTACACAGGCACGATTATGTAAAAATTTAAAAACCGAAAACCGAAATATTTCAACCGCCTACTTTCAAGTTCCAAAATATTGATTCGATATATTGTGGCTGGTGCATCGAAATTGAGACATAAATCACTTTTACTTAAAATTTCTTTTTAATTAAAATAGAATCCGGCTTCAGTTTAGTTTAGTTCAGTTCAGTTCAATGCTATAGTGAGAAGAAGAGTGACAATTTCTCTCAAATAGTTTTCAATTTCTGTTCGAATTTTCGAAAATAGAAACAACATAATTATATATTGGAAACTAGGCCCATAAATCAAAGGATGGCATGATGAAGACGAGAGAGTAGGCACAGAAGGGAATGGAAATTGGAGTGTGGAGGTGTGGGTGTGGGTGTAGGCGTTGGCAAACATCAATACCAAAAAAAAAAAAAAAAAATTCAGACGAATGGAAGAAGAAAGAACAGAAAAACGGGTATTTCATATTTTTGGAAATGCCAGTGATGCATATAGGAAAATGCGGCAAAGAAGAAGGAAAAATCTTTATCTCGCTCCCTCATTTTCTTATTCCCCCTCTCGCTCTCTCCCTCTATATATATATATATATATATATATCTGAAAGTGAACATTTGGCAGCATGTGGCAAAGTGCGCGGCAGCAACGCGCTCCGATGCAACTTGTAGCTGCTGCAACTGAAGATGATTTATAATGCAGTTTGTCTGTCAGAGACTGCCTGTGCGTTTGTCTGTTTGTCTATATGTATGTTTGTATGTATGTATGTATGTTTGTCCCGTTTGTCTGTCTGTCTGTCGACAGCATGTGCTGCACACTCTGGCCAAAGAGTGTGGCCAAAGAGTGGGAGTATGATGGCGATGGAGGGGCAAAGATAAAAATTGAAATAATATTTATTTTCAATTCGCTTGGCAACATATTTATTACAGTTAAGTGGAACTACTTGCTAACTAACTAACTGAGAAATTATATAAAAGAATTGAATGAAGAATCTGGTTACATTTAGACAAAAAAAAAAAAAAAAAACTGAATTAGATTTATTTTCCATCTATCATTGTCAATTAGTTAAGTTGCAAGCAGGTGGAAGTAGCTCAGTTCTTATACTAAGAAATTATCTTAAAAGTGATATTTTTTGCATAAGAGATCAGATATCAAAAGATATTTGCTTAAATTTTACAGGATTTCCTCGGGATACTTAATTGTTTATCCTTGGAAATTCCTTAGGACATTTTGTTAAAGTTTTTTAGGAAGTTCCTAGATATATTTAATTGAAATTTCTTAATAATTCTTCGGTATAGATGTTCCTTACTATATTACACTATAATGAAACAATTTAAAACATAAATTGCCAATAATATTTGGAGCACATGCTTCGAATGATTGCCTCATCTGAGAAACCATCCCCATCCTATAACCATTCCAATTAAAGTTTCATTTCCACTTGAGGGAGCTCACAAATTACAATATTCTAATGAGGAACATTCAAGCGCAATATGTATGCCATACTACAAATCCAGTAAATACAAAGATCGGTCATTGTCAACTGATTACGTATGTATGTATGTATGTACATACATATATATATATATTTTCTTCTTCTTCTTTTTCACAATTACAAATTGCACTCACCCCTCCTATTCCCATTAGCCTGTCAGGCTGAGGTCAGGCAAGTTGTAAACTATAATTTTTTGTTGACATCAAAAATCGGGCCAAGAATCATAAATTGTTATACAATATTTACATAGAAACAATTTACATATAGACACACATTTATAGATATATATGTACATACATACATATATATGTTCTGCACTTTATGTTTTTGGTATTGAATTACATATGTTTCAAACGACGACATACCCAACTTGTTCAAAAAAGGCATTTGAATTATGGCAAGGCGATAAAAAAAATAAATAAAGAGACTGAGTTTTGGGTTATAGTGTAATAATTTTTCATATTTTATTGAGATGAAATATTGTTTCATCATTTCAAAAAAAAAAAAAAAAAAAAAAAAAAAAAACAAAGAAAAAAATATGATGGCAATGTGGCCAAAGACATTTGCAAAATGAATTATAACTTTTCTGATATTTTTGTTTTTATGTTTATTTACTTTTGTTTTGTTGGAGGTTGGAGAGTCTCAACAAATTGGCCATAGATATGAGTCCTATGGGTCAAAGGTGAAATGTATATATAAAAAAAAAAGCCACAAAAATATAAAAATGATGTAAGTTATTATACTATGGCATTGTTTTTTATTATATGAAGAGATTTAAAAAAGAACTTAATAACTTTTATATAGCCAAAGGCATAAAGAAATGTCGTGGCTTTTGATTTAGTGTTAACTTGATTAAATTTAAGCCGACTATTATATATATATACAGTTTTATTGCGTCAGTATCTATACGAAAGATAAATGATTGCAGCAAGTACAGTGCTTCATAAGTTATATAACTAAAATTCAATTTTTATTACTTATTGGATAAAATAAAAAATGACAACATAATAAAAAAAAAAAATTAATAAATTCCTCAATTAGTAAATTAACCTAGAAACAAAAATCAAATTGTTTTATCTAAGATCTCTAACTTTGTTTTTATTGTCAAAAGAAAGTAAAACTAAATCCGAATGTGAATTTGTTCTGTCTGAATTATTTTCATAAATTTTTTCTATTTACTATTTTTTGGAATCTACCTGCACCTGTGTTTTTTTGTTCATTTATAATTCATTTCGCTTTCCATTATTGTTTATTTTAGCTGTATCCTTCTACTTATATGTCTCTCTATATTTATCATATTTTCCATTTTCCAACTCTAGTTTTTTTTTTTTTTTAAGAATTACCACTTTTACATCTAGTGCGTTTACAATGTGAATTAACCTTCGACAAACCTTTATTTTTTGCTTCCCTTTATTTACTCTACCTTCAATTTATACCGGTCACAATCAATTGTGAGACAGTTTTTATTTTTTTTTTTGTGGATGGTTTTATTTGTAAAGAATTACCTCACTGTTTCTACCACCAGTTGTAACCAGTTTGCAAATTACAAAAAAATTATACCAACTTAATTTTAATATTTTTCCCACACGCTCGTGTTTTTAAAGTTTGTGATTCTCACGTTATAAAACAACAAAACAACGCGTTTTTTTTTTTTTTGGTTTTTGGTTTTTGTTTTCTCGTTTTTTTTTTTTCTTCTTTTCTGTAAATTGCTGCCCCGCCCCGATGGCCAAGTTGGCCTGGGCTTCGGGCCAGCTGGGCCAAAAAAAAAAAACAAAATCTACGGCATATGTTGTAAAAAATTTTACAAAGCCGGAAATAAATCTTAGTTATGCTTTTTATATACATACATACATACATATATATATATATATGTATATAAATACATATATTTCTTTCTTCGCCTTTTATTTTATTTTATTTTTTTTTTATCCAAAATCCCTCAACAATGGCCAAGAAAAAGAGGAGAACTATAAATTGCGTCATAATTTTCGCTAAGGACGAAAGGCGGCAAGTAAACAAAACAAAATGAATGAAAAGAATGAAATGAAAAGGAAAGGCAAGGATAGGAGAGAGAAAAAAATAAATGAAAATAGTGAAAAACTTGCATGAGATAATCAGGCAATGCTTGTTGTTATTATTGCCAGGGACACACCCAAAATACAATAAGGGATAGCGCAAGAGGAGAGACTTTTACAGGAGGGTAAAGGGAGGAGGAGAAGGTGGATAAAGGTGAGTGAAAGAGAACCCTCTTCCATGACTTTTTGTCATGCAAATGATATATTAATACGAATCGGGCCTGGGAAATACTTATCTACACATATTTGTATATATTGCAGTTAGATACTCTGTAAAATTAAAATCTGGGTATATGAGTCAATTCGTATATTGTGAGACAACTAAAAACTTGGCATAAATTTGGCATTTTATTGATAGATAGATATTTCTATGGAAAACTTTTTTGTTAAATTATAGTTCATCAATTTGATTTCTTATTGTTTAAAATTCTAATGGAATATTAGCAAAAAAAAATTTGCCTCATTTATTAGTAAAAATTATATAATTTTCTCATAGTTAAAAAGCTCTTTCTTTCTCTTTCTTTTTCTCATACAAAGCAGGGTATCTCAAAGTCGAACAGCCTTGGTTAACCTAAAGAATTGCTTTTTCTTTTGTTTTGTTTTTTTTTCGCTTTCTTTTGATTATTGTTAAGCAAATTTTTGCCTTTTTAGAATTTGAGACAACAAAAGGTAATTGTTGTAAACTTGTTGAGAAATTGTAATCTATCAATAATAGACAGAGTGAGTGAGAGAGAGAGAGAGAGAGAGAGGAAGAGAAATGGTAAAAAGAAAGAAGTTAAAGAAGAAACGTAAGAAAGAAAAAAAAAAGCTGCTGGCACCCCTAGAAAAAGTAATACGGTGTAGCAAAAAGGGGCACTTGAACAATAGGTGCAACAGTGCTTAGAATTCACCCTACAGTATACGATATGATAGTATTGGATTTTTCACGACATTGCTGAAGGGTTTTCATTTTGTGTGTGTGTGTGTGTGTGTGTGTGTTTTTTTTTCGTCGCTGAGTTGGTGGGTTATATACGGTTATATGTATTATCCAACCCCTACCATACCGACACGGACCCGACCCCGCTCTCTGCCCGCTAAAGTGTCTCTGACAATGCCTTTCTATACAACTTGGCAACTTTTCTTTTATAACTTGTTTTCGTCTTTTGTAGAATAGAAAAGATTTCTATTGAATTTTCATCTTGGTTGCTGTTGCTGATGTTGTTGTTGTTGTTGTTGTGGTTTCGAGTTTTCTTTTCTTTCTGGCTTAGATTTTTCTTATATCTGTGTGTGTATGTGTGTGTGTGTGTATTTTTGTTATTTCTTCTTCATTTTTTTCACACAGTGATGGGGGCCTCTCACATTACAGATATGAGGATGTTGAGATTTACCTGAACTCAGAACCACCCCTCTCATTTCTCTCTCTCTCTCTCTTTCTCTCGCTCTCTCTTTCTAACTATCTTTCTCTCTCTGTCTTTCTCTCACTATCTCTGTCCACACGGTCTGTATCGGTCTCCATTCGCTGCCGCCGCCTGTCCATGCATAATTGCCCGACCATGTTATTAATAACGCATCAAAAGATACCGATCTGCAATTTATATATACATTTTCAGTTCAGTAAAGTTGAGATTATTTTTTATTTTTATTTTTTATATATATTTTCTTGGTGGGGCTCTGATTTGTTGGCTTGATTTTAATAGCCATCGTTTGTGCCGAGCCGGGCCGGGCCGGTCCGGGCCTTCTATCGTCTGATCTGTTGTTTTGGCGCTCGAATAAAATTATGTAAATTTACTTTGACTGCAATCGGACCAGACCCGCCTACTATTTAAATATATGTATATATAATAATCTTAGACTAACCAAAAAGAAAAACAGAAGTTGGTAGATGTCGCCGCCCTATAAAATTAACAGAAAATTAATTATGGCGTTTGGTAGATCTTATCCCCCCTACCCTACCCCCAACCCTAAAGATATTAAGTGCTGGTGGTGGAAAAAAAAAAAAAAAATTGGAAAAAAGAAAACCAAAAACAAAAGAAACAAAAGCAATATGAAAAATTTGTTAGGTTTTTCTTTGTTTCTTTTGGATTTCACGCTCATTAATTAATAGTTACACAGACAGATAGAAAAGTTAATTTCCAATTATTTCCAATTAATTGGAATTGGTTTAAAACTAAAATGTAGTCAGAGGATGCATTTGTCTCGCATGGTGGGGGGGGAGACTAGAAAAATGAAGTAAAGAACTGTGGAAACAGCACACAAGAAAAGGAATCCTTTACTTATACATAGGTATAAAAGTTGGCTAACAAAGAATTGGCTTACATTTTGTTTCTTATGAAAATTACCCTACCATAGATTGTGCAGTTAACTATTTGGAATATCTATGTGATATATATATATATATATGTATATAATCTAGAGTACAATCATATGTGAGATAGCTTAACTGAATCGTTTAGCTGGAACTCCCAGCGTGATCAAGAGGTTAGTAATTTTAATGTTTGTGCGGCAAAAAGGCAAAAGAATGAATCTCATTTCCGCGCTGCTGCTGGGAAGTGCCCCACTACTAACCATTTGCAATGCTGGCAACAACAACAACAACAACTTGGTCTAAATGGGAACTTCACAGAGTGCCACTTACAGAAAGATATGTGGTAATTATGCTGCCACTTACACAGACGGCAAACAAACAGCCAAACAAGCGAATGGACAGACAGATGGACATACGGGCGGGCAGACGGACAGACGGACGGACGGACGGACTAACAAACAAACAAACAAACAAACAGCCTGGCAAGACAACAAAACCGAATGAATACATGTTGTAAATTGTGCAGTTGTCGAGTGGATTCTATATATTTTAATTGTTTGGCTAAACGCGCAGCGGATTTTCACCGGAACTGTCGGCAAGTTTTTCATACTTTTGACTTTGACTTGATGTTGGAATTGGAATTGGAATTCGTTTTGGTCTTGCTCTTGCTTTTACTTTGGGTCTAAGTTGTGGCGTTTTGTTATGAAATGAGTGAGAGGCAGCGGAGCGCACCGCCAGTGAACCACCTCAAAAAAAAAACAAGACGCTCCTCCAGAGCCTCCGATGCTCAGCTGTTATTGTTGTCGGTGTCAGTCGGTCGGTCGGTTGGTTGGTCTGTCGGTCGGTCGGTCGGTTCGGTTGGTCGCTTCTTGTTGTGGGTTTCCGGTATTATGCCCATTTACAAAGGCAGCCACAACTTGAGAAGTTCTAAGGTTACAACAAAACAACACACCATACTGTAAGACACAAAAAAAGAAAAAAAAAAAAAAAAAAAAGAGAAAGAGCAAAAAAAAAAAAAAAATACCGACAGTAAGAAAGCAAACAATAATGACAGCGCAACGTTGATGATGTCGACGACGACAACAACTATGACTACTACTAAGATGATGATGATGGCGATGGGACAATGCACTGTCAAAGAAATTCTACAATGGGTTATATCAAGCCCTAAGATCACCATCATCCCACCTAAGAAAACCAAAGAACTCGCCTGAGAAATTTCATTCGATTCGACTTACTATCCATGCACTATTTTGCCACAAGTTCTAATAAGAAATCCCTCGAATAATAAATTTTGTTTAGAATTCTCAACTAGTTTTAGTCAAATTTTAATTACATTATATTATATATATATATATATATATATTTTGATTTTTCAGATCAATTAATTAATCAGTTTATGTAGAAAAGAATCTCTTTTCTAGAATTTCTTTGAATTACCCTCCAATTTATTCTGGTAAATTCTTCTTCAACAGCAAAAGAGTTTAATTTATATTCGATTCGAAATTTTTTTTTGATTATGAAAACAATTTTGTTTTTAACTGAAATTTGACGTATTCAGAAACCGTAACTGTAATTTTAAGAAAATATTATTGTGACATTAAAATTGCCTTTACAGTCATTTGTTCCGTTGTAATGGGATGTAAAATTATAGAAGACTAGCAATTTATCCCATTGTGCAGCACATCAGCTGAGTGGACTGACTGACTGCCAGCAGCTTTAATTATGCCAAAACATTCTAAATACCCGTAGGTAGGTACGTTGTTCATTCTTATTCAAGAAGGCCCCTCTTTCCGTCCCAGCAACAGCTGATTGCGGCTTGCCAAGAAGAGAATGGACTGTCAATGTCATCGTCATCATCATCATCATAATCATTGTCATCATTATTATCCTCGTTGTAGTTGTCGTTGTCGTCGTCGTCGTCGTCGTCGTCGTCGTCGTCGTCATCGTAATCATCCGTCGCCGCTGACGTTGACAATGTAGCCGCTGGCAAAAACTATGCTGGCGGCGTTTTAAGTTACCTCTTCGCATTGTGGCGGCGGCTTAAGGTGAAGGGAATGAAGGAAGACCACGATCGACTCCCAACCTTTTGCATTGTTGTGTGTGTGTGTGCAACAAAAGAGCGTCAAGAACTTGTTAAAAACAAAAAGTACAAAAAAAAAATAAAAATAAAAAAAAAACAGAAAAGAATGAGTGGAATTTCGCGCTGCGTTGCACTTTGGGGTAACCAGTTGAAATGCGGGCACAGGGATGGGCCCATCTGAGTTGAGAGCCCATGGATAAAAAGGGTTGCACCCGGTTAAGCATACTCTTGTACATACATACATATATCCTATCCCTATACCAAACCCCCGCATCACACACCGGCGGCTCCTTAACTCTACCTTCAGTATGTCTGTTTATTTGTCCCTCTATCCCTGCTATACCAAAGACGATACTCCACGACCACGACCCATATAATAAGCTTGATAAAAATCAACGCGCTTGTAGTGAAAAATTGTTTTCATTGCATGCGGGAATTAGCCAGTGCCAGGGCCAGGGCCAGGGCCAGTACTAGAGCCAGAGCCAGAGCCAGAACCCAAACTCAAACCCAAACCAAAAGCCAGAAGAGCCAAAGCCAGAGCCGTGGCCATAAAATACAATTTGGAATTAAATCTGCTCCAACTCCTCTTTTCTGACATCGAAATCGGCTCCTGTTTGTTGTTGTTGTTTCTCATTGTTGCCTGTTATCTTATTATTTTTTTTTCTTATATACCATACACTGAGAAAAGGGTAAAATATATAGATTTTTGATCAGTATTAAGCTATTAATTCAATTTAGAAATTTTTACAGGTGTAGAGTAAATAATTTTAGCTATTTATATGCCATAAACTTAAAAACAGAATAAAATTAAAGTATTCAAAAGTAACGTAAATTTCCCGATAGATGGCGTCAAGGTGCTTCATTTGTTTTTAGAAGGTATTCTTGTGACTTTTAAAATTAATTGGCTTACAGGGTATCTTAAAGTCGTTGATTTAATCTAAGATGCTGATTTTTCTTTTACTTTTTAGGTATTTTTTTTTTTTTATTTTTGTTGTATTTTTGAGGGGATTTTAGCTTCAGCTTTGGCTTATGTGCAGCCAAGTTGAAGCTGAAGTGGAACTGTCGAGTAAAGGAAGGGCGCGAGGGCGGTGCGGGATTAGTGTCAGACCAAGTTGAGAGAGCGCTAATAAGATACAAGTTTCTCTTCTTGAAGAGATTTTCTACCATTGTTGTTGTTCTTCTTCTTTTTGTTGAACTTTTGTGTAGGCAACAACAAAATAAAAAAAAAAAAAAAAAACAAAACTTTTTGAAGGATTTGTGCAATTTTCTATAATTGAACACACACAGAGAACAAGCGCAAAAGCGAACTCGTTGCCCTTAAGAAGGATGCAAAGGCTGATCTGATGCAAGGATGTTTTGTTGTTGTCAAAGCATTTTGTGGTCTCAACAGCGAATGGTTACGTCTGGTGGGGGGATTACATGGGCGAATGTGAAGAGATTTTGATCTTGTTAGGGCCTACAAACAGCACACAGCACAACACACACACACAAAACACACAGTGTGTAGGGGAATTTGTAAGTATTAACAAACCCCGCAAATGGTTGGAGGAGTTGGTGGAAAGGCAGTTAACTGCAAACTTGATGCAAACACCGCTACGCAACAAAAAAAAAAAAAGAAAAAATAAAGATAATACATAATAACTTTCACACCATGTCCAAAATGTATAGTTACCAAAATGTGGCGTTCCATTGAACAGGCCAGGTAAAACTTCTTTTGTTTTTTAACCCCGCTTGGTTGATTTTTTTTTTTTACCCGTCTCGTCTCTTTTTTTTCTTTCTTCTTTCTTTCGTTTTCTTGGTATGTTAATTTCAATGTGTGTTGCCAAGCCCAAAAAAACAATATATATATATGTATATATTCAGTAAAAAAAAAACAATGATCTCATATTGTAGTCAACTTAAAAATACCCTTTCTATTAAAATGTTTTAAAGAAAGACTTAGTCAATGATTTTAATAGAGATTAAGGCTTAAAGAAAGCTTTGATCCACGTATCTTTGTCTTTAGTATACTTGATTTGATTTCAATTAATTTTAATTTCCTTATGGTTGTATATAACCAATTTTTATTCTACCGTTTATAGGGTATTTATAATATACGTATGTCCGTGACCATGTCCATGGCCATATCTTGTATCTGTATCTGTATCTGTATCTTTTCTATACGTGTTGCAGTTGACCACCAGCAAGAGCAAGAGCAACCCCTTCGCAGCTTCAGTCGTACGTATATCCGTTTCTGTGTATTTTACATGTCGCTCTCGATATATGCTACCCATGCATGTAGCTTCTGGTATTTTCTTTAGTCCATGTATGCGTAAGTGTGTCTGTGTGTGCATGCGTGTGTGTGTGTGTGTGTGTGTGTTGGCCTTTCTTTTGTTCCTTCCTTGGCGTTGGCTTGTTGTTGTTTCGTTGGTTGGTTCGTTGGTTGGTTGTCGCTTGGACGGCTTCTGCTGCTGCTGTTAACTTGTGGCATTAATGTGTAGTCGTTTGTAGTTAATTCGCGCCCTCTTTTCCCCCTCCTCCTTCTACTTCTCACCCCTTTATCAACACTTTGTTATTGTCTCTGCATATCTGCAGTGAATGACTTTAAATTGTATCTGTCGGATACAATGTACAGACCAAAGTTATATACATATGTATGTACATATATATATATTTATATTGTAAAAGTCAGCATCGAAAAATAAAACGTATGCTTAACGTTTTCTTTTTCCTCTTCAATGAAGTCCATATACTCTTACCAATTGGAATACTTTAGCCAATATATACAGATATTTTTAAACATTTTAACTCAATATAAAAAATAAGTCGCTACAAAAATAAAATCAGTAAAAGAATATTCTAGCAGTTGAAACATATCAACTTATAAATTAGAAATTAATATTAATTAAACATACACGTCTAAGTAATATTTAAAGTAACTAAACTATGCTTAATTGTACTACAGTCGAAACTCGATAAAATTTATCCAGCATAAAATCGAAAATCCTTTATAATTTATTAGAAATTGAGTTTGCTCTGAGAAAACTTCCTGATAAAATAAACTTCTTAATAAATTATAAAACTCCTAAAACAAAAAAAATTTGAATCATTTTAAATGCATATATTACAACCAAAGATATAGCTAAAGAAAAGATTTGATTAAAGATTTGATTAAAAATTAAAAAAGATAGAAGCTAAAGATGAGATTCTTATTATTGGGGTATAAACCATAGCATAATCCTGCACCTATCTACCTGATATCCTTCAACAGAAAGATAGAATAGATAAAGGGATAATATTTTTGATTCCAAAACCTAAACAGACAATTTCTATACAGTTAATAGAAGAATCTTGTTAAAGCATTAATTTTAAATATGATCTATTTGTTTAAAGTGTATACCGAATGCGTATTATTTATATATGAGATATATATGTACATACATGTATATACTTTTTTTTTATCAGTGTATTTATGTATGTATGTACATATATTATATTCATGGCGTATTTATACCAAAAATTTACGTCACTCTCATCTGGTTGCGGTCATTCTCATTCCCATTTTCATTCCTTTCCCCCATTCATTTATTCTCTTTCCCCATTACCATTCATGTCCTAAGTGTACACAAATTAGTGCAAGTTTTTATCTGATAAGCGGTGAACTGTGCTTCACCTAGTGCCGTTCCGTAACGTTCCTTCGGTCTCTCTTCCCTTCCCCCTCCATCATATTGTGTTGACCTGCAATCTATTGACGTTCATTTCGTTTGCTTGTATTTGGCTTTTTTTTTTTTTTTGGGGATTTTTTTTCCTCGTTTCTTTATTTTTTTTTTTGCTTGTTGTTCTTCCGCTTTCTTTTTGGTAGTTTTGTTTTTTTTTCTCTTTTATCCAACAATTTACTTGAGCTTGGATTGCGTTAATTTGGTAAATGTTTTGGCGTTGGCTGCAATTAAAAAGGCACAGGGTGACGACGACGACGCTGACGGTGACGGTAACGTTGACTTGGATGACTGTTTGACTATCTGACTATCCAAAAACCTGGCTGACCTGGGACGCCCTTCCGTTTTGCCGTTTTCTCCGTTTCTTTTTTTTTTTTTTTTTTTTTTTTGGTCACTTTGCGTCTGTTTTACTAATTAAAAGCAATGTTCCAGAAATGTGTTTACCTGCTGCTAATGAGAAGCCACAATGAATTGCCATTGTAGATTGCCTTCCTGCGGGTCCCGCTAACTACTGACTACCGACTACAACGACCACTGACAACGGTCCCCAAGTTTTATCACGTCACGTGAATGTGTTTCGCTGCTTTTTGCTGCATTGCGGAGGAACAAAAGGTGAAATGCTAACAGATTGTATTCCTGCTAAGCAGATAAATACATAGTTAGGACATTTGTAAAGGAGTGTGGTAATGCGATGTGATAGAGCGGTAGGGGGGGGGGGGGGGGGGGGGGTGCAAATTTACTATATATACATACCTACATTGTTCATACACAGAGCACTCTGTTGCCTTAGAGTACATTTTAATTCAAAAATTGCTATCACAATAGAGACAAAACTCTTACAAAATGCAGTGAAAATATATATATAACAATTGTTATAAAACAAAAGCTTACAAAATAAAATCTTGTACCCAAAAAAAAAAAAAAAAAAACAGATGAAAAGCTTTAACGTTTGCCATCAAGATTTCTATTTCAATTTTCATTTATGATAATAATCTTTATAGATTTATGTAAAAAGTTGGGTTCGTATATTATGTATATATTTAGCCATTTTTGTAGATTTTTTGTTTTCAAAGGAAGGGCCAAGTGTTTATCATCAGAGAAGATTTTATTTCAAAGTAAATAAACAACTTAAATATTTTTTTTTCAACTGAAATTTTATTTCTGTTTTTATTATCTTTTTATAAATCGTAGGACAACTGTCTTCTCAACTTAATAAAGTATTTAAATCAAACACATAATTACTAATTATAAGTAATTACGAGAGTTGAATAAGAAGTTGCTGATAATGATGTGCCATATGCTAAGCCCATAATTGACTATTTGATTGCATTTCGCTTTAATATATATGTAAGTATATTTGTTGTCATAACGAAACGTTAGATGGAATATATAAATAATATTATTTATAGTGGCTGCTACCTGTCCCGCTTACCTGTGCTAGGGGTCCATTTTTGTTATTGGGTTCCATCAAATTGCTTGTTGTATGTCAGTGTGTGTGTGTGTGTGTGTATGTTGGTTGTTGTTTAAGGGTATTTTTATTTCATCTTCCAACAAATTTGTTTCCCACCACAGCTACAGCTGTTTTGATAGGCCCAAGCCACCATCATAACTAAACCAAGTATCTGAAAGATACAAAGAAAAAAAATTATGTTGAACAATTTACCTTTTTGTAGTTGTTATTGCTGTTGTTGTTGCAAGGTAAGTTTATTGCATTCGGTTTTTATTTGTTGCTGCTGTTGTTGTTGCTGTTATTATTATTATTGTAGTTGTGTTTTGTTGTTGCTGGCAGTGGTGTCCGGGCCCGGGCCTCGAAAATCAATGTGTGTAACGAAAAAGCGACCGAAAAATAAATGTTCTGTGAAGGAATTTTCGACTCTTGTGTGTGTGTGTGTGTGTGTGTTTGTATATTGTTTCTTTTTTCTTCCTCTTCTCTGTGTTTCTTTTTTTTTTTTTTTTGGCCATTTCCCTTCGATGGCCAAAAAGCATTCGCATTTCGCCTTCGCCCTCTGGGTCTTATTTGTTTGCCCGCTTTTCGATGAGTGTGTGTGTGTGTGTGTGTGTGTGTGTTAGTCGGTTTGTGTTTATACCTTTCGACTTATTTAATGCCTTCACTTGAAATGGGAAACAGCAACAAAACGACTCACCGACAGACAGACAAATAGAAATGCGAACAGATAGACAGTTCGAGAGGACGATAGACAATGAAAGTTTAGTTTCTCCATACCCTGTGAATCTATAAAAAAAAAAAAAAAAAAAAAAAACTTGAAACTACCCTGGAACAAGACCTTATATTTTGGGGGAAGGGTATAAATTGAGAGATCATCCATCTAATTGGAGAAACTTAATTTCAAAGACTATTTATTAAATGAAATTTCATTAATTTAGACATTGTTTGACTTTTCAGCATATTGATTTTATTTCTCTCAGTGTACAAATTGTACAAACATCCACAGGAAGTAGGTGTAAGTTTTGCCTTATTATGCGTTTGTTTTGTCTGCTGCCACTGGTGGACTTCAGCACTCATGACAGCAAAGAGGCCAAGAGAGTAGCGAAGGCACAAAGGGCGGACCGAGTGGGAGGGAGTGATACGAGGGCGTTAGTCCAACCAAAAAAAAAAAAAAAAAAAAAAAGACACACACACACACAGAAAAGAAAGAAAATTATAATACAACGAACAAAAAAAAAAAAAAAAAAAAAAACAGAACCGCAGCGCAATTCCATGCAACAATGACTACGAGAGTCCAAGTTGAATGCGAAAACAAGAAAAAAAAAAAAAAAAAAAAAAAAAAAAAAGGGGGCGTGAGTGCAACCACAATAACAGCAGCAGCAGCAGCAGCAACTGCAACAAATAACAACTTGTGAAATTCTATGAAAATGTATACACACACACACACACACATTTATATATATATATTTATATACGTGCACACACAAATGCCAAATGCATAAAAGTATAAACAATTGACAGATTCATAAATATGCAATTTACTTCACTTTTTATTTCGCTTACTGCATTTCCTGTTTCTGTTTCCATTTCTCGCTGCCGATGTATCTCAATGTATGTTGTTACCCTATCCTTTATGAAGGGTATATTGATTTGAATAACAAGCTATTAGAAAGTTTATGGGTATATTTATATTATTCTCAAATCGCTTGAGCTTCATCCGATCTTAAACTATCGTTGAAGCTTTACTTTATATATATTCTATGTTTCTCTATTTATTAACTGAATTCTCGCTATGAATATTTTATAGATCGGGTTATAGCTCAATTTTTAATGCTTTTCGTAAAGAAAAGGTTTCCCAAATTTTATAATAATTAAACTATAAAAGAAATTGTTTTAAAATTCATAA
The DNA here is from genome assembly GCA_037075365.1 of Drosophila emarginata. Taxonomy (NCBI): domain Eukaryota; kingdom Metazoa; phylum Arthropoda; class Insecta; order Diptera; family Drosophilidae; genus Drosophila; species Drosophila emarginata. The sequence goes on from JBAMCD010000296.1 coordinate 4,015,887, forward strand.
ATATCAATAGATAGATATATTAAATGTCATTAAAAGTCATTTCTGATTTTTCTTGTAATTTATAATATTAAATAACAAAAAATATATCAAAATGATCTGCGCAAGGGTATGGACATAGCCGTATAATTAAAGTTAGCCAGGCCCTCTGGTCGGGGTATTTTTTTAGCTTTTTTTTTTTTTGGTGGGCACTGAAATTACCCAACGGCAACCAAATGGCAACACATGCCCATAAATTAGCATTTAGAAAAAAAAACAACACAAAAAAAGAGAAAAAGAAGCGAAACAACAGCAACAACATGGAAATAAAAATGGGAAAGAGCAACAACAAAGCAAAATGCAAAAGAGAAATGTAATTCATGCCCAAGCAACAAACAAATGGACCGGGAGGCGGACGAAACAATCGAAACAAACCATTGTACAGTGGTAAAAATATATTGGAATAAGCATTAAATATGCTTAAAAGTCAAATTTAATATGCTGCAAATTTATTCAAAAAATTAATATTATATTCCTTTTCCTAGATCTTACAATTCTGCTTAGAAAAAAATGTTTCAAATTATTTATATAGAATTAAACCAATGTATCATATGCATATAATAATTTAATTTTAGATTTATAATATCAGGAACTCAGTATAAAGAGTATTTCTGAAATGTGTTTAGAAGCAGAATTTCTCAGAAAATTGAGAAAAATATGAATTCTCTTACAAAATAGCTTCCTATACGATTTCGAATTGAAAACTAAATTACTATATGTATGTACATATATGTATGGATGCATAAAAATATGTTCTTTATTAACATGTTTACACTTTTATGAAAAAGAAAATTACAATTTGAAAAACAATACATATAGAGTAATAACTTAAACATTTTATTTCCAATCTAAATCAATACATTTCTATATGTTTAAAATTTGAAAACAAACTAGCAAATATTTTCCAAAAAAGAATTGGACTAAAAATTTGTGTCGATTATTCTATGGCATTGACCCAATGTGACACAGCCACACAGAAAGAAAAAGCTTATGTAGATTTTAGCTTAATTCGATTTGGTTTTACTTCTTTTTTGTTTTTGTATTGTGTGTGTTTTTTTTTCTTTTTCGTTTTTCGCTTTTGAAGTAAAAAACCAAAAATAAATTGGACTTATGCAGCAGCAGAAGCAACTACTACGTACAACAGCAAGTTTGGCCAATTTGTGGCAAGTTTACGTTGCCGTAGCGGTAGCCGTAGTCGGTGCTGTTGCCGTTGCCGTTGCCATTGCCGTTGCCGTTGTTGCCAGTCCAAGAGATAAGTCGGGTCAACAAAAACAACATAGCCAAATAGTCTGCGGTTTAACATGGCCAATTTGACTACGATTTTGGGTTTGAGTTTTGTATTTTTTTTTTTTTGTATTTTGTATTTTTTTTCTCTCTTTTTCTTTCGGTTTGGGATTGGGTTTGGGGTTTTTTTTTTGGGTTTGAGTTTTTTGGGGATTGCCATTGCTATTGCTAGTGTATTTCCAGTTGTCACCGCCCCCCGCCCACCATCTATTCATCCCCCGCCGCTCACCAAAAAATGTTACCCAGATAATACTCGGGTATAATTTAGCTTACTAAATGGCCTTCTAAGTGCGATAAAAGGACTTTTTTATTAAAATTTCAAAATGCTTTCGAAAACGAAGAAGAAGAAAGGGGAAAGAGAGCTAAAAGGAGCTAACAGTCGGATGGACGGAAGGACTTAGAGATTGCTGGTTGGTCCGAAAAAAGATGTAGGAGTTGAGAGGATATGGCTGGTATGGGGCCAGGACGGTGGGGGTCAGGGCGGTGCGGTGCGGGATAGCGGTTGAGCAATTGACTTTTATTAAGAGTCTTGGTTGGGTTTTACTGTCGCATTGGTAAAGCTATTTATTATACCCGAGGCTTGGTATTTTAGAGTTTTTAGTTTTACCAGAAAATTAATTGTACAATATACGACTAGAAATGTTGCATTATATTTGGTAGAACAAAACTTTGATTGGTTGGTTTGTTGGGTTTGAGGTTTTTTTGGTTTCTATTTAGGTTTTTGTGTATGTGTGTGTGTGTATTTAAGAGGGCCTTTTTGCATGGGTCAGATAACATATGAAATCGATTTTTGAATGACTTAATTTGTTATTCATCCAAAAACGGATTATGGTCAAAAGGACCACACACAAAAATAATGGCAAATACTTTAAGAACAGAAAATTGTTTAATTGACTGACTTTACTAGATTTTCTATTCCTTTTAAAATGCCAAAGGCCAAAACAACATTTCATAGATACATTTCCATATAACAAAAGTGTCTATTTACCTTTTGTAGAAATCTAGACAACATTTGTGGTAGTATTTTAGGCTAAGAAGTTACTTAACCCAAAGGCCTTTTAAAAGTAAGAAGAAAAAAAAATACTAAGAAGCTTTAAGTCTTCTTAGCCACTACCTTAAGTGACTCCAATAGATGCCTTGTATAAACAAAGATGCCACATTTAAGTGATATTTAAAACTAGCTTTGAGCAACAGTAAATTTAAAGTCATTTGAGCATCGTTTAACGATGGAGACATAAGACTCTTGAATGCCATTTAAGCCAAATACATTTTCATATGCCTCAAAAAAGAATCTCTTAACCCTTATTTGCCTTATTTTTTGATGGACAAGGAATTTTAGCCAATTTGGTAAAAGGCTCGATCCAGAGTAAGGGCAATAGCTAAATGTAAGCGACTGATTTTATTGATAATAAAATTTGTTAAATATTCGAAAAATTTTTATTAAAATAATTGACTAATTTTAGTGCAATGAAAAATAATTTTAAAACTCAATTAAGAAGTGCCTTAAACAATATGAATAAATTCAAGAGAGAAATACTTTAAAAATCCGCATCAACTGTTTAAATATATGTAAATTTTAGAATTTTTGCTAAGAATCGTAGCTGACATTTCCTACCTTACTTTATATTTCTTAAATATTGCATTTTGGGTTTAGAAAAAACAAAAAATAAGAATAAGCAAAAAAAAAAAAAGGTCAAAAGTTTATCAACTTTAATGTCTTTACAAAGATTTTAATAGAGACTAGCAAAGTTTCTGTTTTTCAAAAGCACTTTTGCACTTTTTACTAAACAATTTTGAATACGTTTCATTCATCCGAACTAACTGTAATAAAAGATTAATTCTTTCATATTTAGATTTTCTGCATTGTCATGGGCCGCTTTAAATTTTAATAATAGCAACAACATCGAAAGAGATGAAAAAAAAAGTAACAGAAAAAAAGAAAAATCATAAAAATAAAAACCCATTGAGCTCTCTTCCAACAAAAAAAAATTCTAAATAATGATAGCCACGCTGTGCTGAACCCAGCAACAATTTTTCTACGCTTTCTGATTACACTCCAGCAACAACAACAACGAGAAAATTGCCAAGTAATGGCTTAGAGAAACACCACCCCCCCGCCACCTTCATAGACCACACAGTATAGCACAACACAACACAGCACAGCACACCTCTTTTGTTGGGGTCACCCTTCTCCTTGAGTTGGCATCGACTATGTGATTATTGCAAAATTCAAATCAAAAAACCAAATTTGCAGCTTAATTCTTTTTGATGGCTTTTTAATAAATTGCTCACCCTTGCAATATAAACCAAATATAGCAAATTTGTCAATGACTTTAACTTGGTGTGAGTATGGTTAAGGGTATCCTTTTCCACACCCCTCCTCTCTCACGTCTATAAAAACCGAGTTTGATTGGCAAAACGGAAACTGAAAGATGAAACTGGAAGTTGCCGCCTCTTCCTGTCTTTGGCCTGTTTTGGTTTTGGTTTGGTTTGGTTTGGTTTGGTTTGGTTTGGCCTGGTCTGGTCTGGTCTGCTCTGACTTGTCCTTCCCTGCAATGTCCTGTGCTGTCTATGAATCATGCGCAGCTTTGACATTTATGGCCTCAATTTATTTGATAAATTTCACACGCACGTTATCAATTGGCTCGAGGACTTCTCCAACTCACTTGGTTTATTCTTTGGTTTTTTTTTGTATGTTTTTGTTTGTGCTTCTCTGTTTTCGCCGGTTTAGTCTCTGTTATCTCTCTCTCTTTCTCTCTGTGGTTCTCTCTTATTTTCTCTTACTGCATTTGCCCAGTTCTGGGCAATAAATTTTGACGGATTAGTGCGTTTATGACTGGCATTGGCAAAAAGGACACAAACAGCAAACAAAAACGAAGAAATGGAAAAGGAAAAAAAACTATTTAGGGGTGGCATCAACTCTGTAATAATAGCTATTATTATTTATTTTTATATTTCACCCCCCCCTATCCTCCTTCCTTTCAACCTTATTTAGCAGCGGGGGTGTGTGTGCCGTATCAATTTTCATAAAATATCGATAGCCGGTTATTGATAACCGTTGCGAAAGTCATTTTTACTTTTTCGGCATGCCATGAAATCATCTATATCTATATATGTATACATATATATCTGGGAATAGGCCTCTTGATTTGATAAATTTCATCTTATATCGAACCATGTTTATGATGAGCATTTGTCAATTTGGTTTCTTTTTCCCTCCTTTCTAAATAGAAATATTACCAAAGCCGTAATTTCAATTGATTATATGGCAAATATCTTCTGCTGCTTTTTTCTTGGCATTAAAGAAAGATAAGGGAAAGCGATTATCCTCGTACAGCGGTTTTTAATGCATTCATTCACGAAACACTTAATTATGAGAATGTTCCGTTAAATGTCTGGCTAAAAGCATTTAAACTAATTGAAGTCGGTTTTTTGTTAATGGCTAGTCAAATATTTTCTAAATCATAATCCCAAACAGTTTTTTTTATATTATCGATTATGATATTATATTATATGAACGGCACTACATAGTTATCTGAAAAATGTCTTTGAGCCATTCGTTTCCATGGCAGCTATAAGATATAGTAAACCGATCCTGATCAAACTTTGTAGTCATTTAAGGGGTTTGGTATAAAAATAATGAATACTAAACTACCAAAAAAAAAAAGTTTTTGATCTAAAACTCTATTCTCAACTGAGCGTTTCTATAGGAACTACATGATATAGTCGTCCGATCCGGCCAGTTCCGACACATATACAGCGTATAGTAGACATAACTGTGTGTGCAAAGTTTTATCAAGATAGCTCTATAACTGAGCGACTTGTTTGCGTTGATCCAAACAGATGAACAGCCGGAAATGGCTATATCAACTTAGCTTGTCATGATGACTAAAGAATATATATGCTTTATATGTGATTTGACCCAATATGATTAATACACCCAAAATTTTATAATTTTACCAGGGTATTAAAAATGAATTGTGCAATTATTTATGCTGATATGCGTTTTATTAAATTGAAATTTATTTTCATATGCTTAAATTCCTTGCTGCTTGCAAAAGTCTCGCCAGGACATTAATGATATCGGTTCTTGTAGTGGTTGCTGCGGCTGTGGTGGCGGCGGCGGCTGCTGCTGCTCCTGCTCCTCCTCCTCCTCCTCTTCACGCTCCTCATCCTGATCTAGTGAATCAATTTGATTCAATGACATTTTCTCCAATCTCATAGTTTGGGCATTCTCGAATTCGCATAACTTTTGCAAACGCAATTGCATACGCTTCTCTAGCTCCTCAATGCTGCTTGGTTTGACATCAATGGGCAGCATTTCTAATGAGGATTGAGTTGATTTCAATTTCTGACTGTAAATCGGATTGAATAGGTTTCTATCAATGCATACGGATTGCTGTTCTATAGATATGGATTCCGATTCCGATTCAAATTCAAATTCACATTCACATTCAGGTTCAGGTTCAGGTTTGGGAACGGATTTAAATACGGGTATGGGTTTTAGTGTGCTTGTGGGTGAGCTTGTGGTTGCGGTTGTGTTGTAGGTGTCAATGGTTTCCAATGGTTCGTTGCTTTTGTTTTCATTTGCGGTCTTTGATGAATCACCGCCAGCAAATCTGTCAATAATATTAATGAAAATGCGGCGACCACGGCACATGGGTTCATCCAATTTGAGAAGTTTAATTACTTCCTCACGACTCTCAATCTCTATATAGGCCGAACTGCCAGTTGAGTTCAAAGATCTTATATTAAAATTTGCAAATATTTTACGTATCTCTTGTACAGTGGCATCATTTGGTAAATTTTTAATATGCACCGTATACGATGGTTGTTCCTTGATATTAAGGATATCCAATTGTTTCATTTGACTAATAGTATTCACATCATATCTATCACCACAGTCATTATCATCATCAATGTCCTCTGTATCGCTGGATAACAATTGGGTCACTCTAATTAAATCGGTAAGACTTCCTTCATTTGAGGCCTTCGTTGGATTCAATGGAGATTTTTTGTTTATGATTTTATTTCGAAAATTTCCTGCCATCTTTATGACCGGCTCGTATGTATGTAGTTTTTAATGTTGGATAATTGAAAAGGTAAGGCAAAGTTTACTCAGTTTGTTTTTCGTTTTTTATAATCTGATTTCCAATTATAAATGAAAACATAATAAATATCAAGATGGGGTCAGTCACAGTCACATAATACAATATAAAAAATAAAAGAAACAACAACAACACCACGTAACTGAAATCTCTGTCCTAATCCTCCTCCAAAAATTAATTATGTTCACTGCATGCGCTGCCGATGGGTGTTTGTACTATACATAGATACCCTGTAAAACTATATATCCCATAGGTTAAAATGGGTATATTAAATATGGCAAATTTACCATTAATCGTATTTGCTTATATTAAGCTAAAAGTTTTTTGTGTTCGGTGTAGAAATTGTATCCCTTATACGGCAATGTTTTCTAATATCTTTTTTTATTTTCCAAAGTAGGCTCTCTGGACAAAATCGCCGATAGATGGCGTTCTAGCCAAATTACGCAGTAAATGATTATTAGATAAACATATGACTAGAAAGACTTATGACCATCTAGATGACTAATATTTCATTATTGAACATTGTTTCTAGAGAATGTTAAAGTCGATGTTTTATTTTTATATATGGAATTTGTGTCTTTTTTTTTTTTTTTTTTTTTGTTTCTATGAAAAGAATCTAGGAAAGAGTAGTATTATAAAAGCGATGCTGGTGTATAGATATGGGACCAGGCCAGACCAGCCCAGGCTAGGCCAGGCCACACCCCAAGCTGGGCTTTTTTTTCCCATTTTTTTTTTTATTTTTTGGATCACATCAGTTTCGGTTTTGGTTTATGCCTTTGCACGTTCGTTTCTACATAGAAACATACGTTCGTTCGTTCGTTCACTGGTTGGTTTGCTCGTTCGTTCATCAGCAGCATCAAGATTATGTGGCCCCCAAGTGGATGGGGCACTTGACTATATGTGGTACAATACATGTAAATTTTCAAAATATAATTGGCCTAATATATTTATTTTTTTTTTTTTTTTTGTTAGCTGGCTACGTGAGACCACCTCTAACCAGCACCCCCACCTTTCATCTTCATCTCCACCTCCTTGCAGCCACTCCTCCTTTATCTACTTTCAACCTCTTCTACTCTATACCACGACGACTTATGATTTTTATCAGTTTACTTTACTTTATGTTTGACTAACGCACCCAATTTTTCTATGAAAAATGGGTGTGTATGTGTGTGTGTGTGTGTGTGTGTTTATGTTACTGGTGTATGTGTATGAGTGTGTGCTGAAACGAGCCCAATAAAAGAAACAAAAAAAAAAGAAGAAAAACAAAAACCAAACCAAACACAATCCGTGCATTAGCCAGCCAGCCAGCCAGCCGGTCTCTTGGTCTGTTGGTCCGTCCGTCTGTCTATGCCATTTGTTTGCTGAACTTTTGATATTTTTCAGTTAGCTTTTAGAGCCAGAGCCCAAGTTAGAGCCATAGCCAATAGCTGGAGCTGTTGCTATTGCTGGAGCTATATTTGCTGTTGTTAATCGATGAACCTTGGCATTTCTGCTTTTCATTGGATACAGTTAATGAAGCAGGTGCTATCTATATACCACCTTCATAGAAGGTGTGTGAAAATTACAGTTTTTCCTTGAATCGAAAAGAATCAAACTTAAACAGAGATTTTCAACATTTTTTCAATTATTATCGAATTTTGTACTTTTCAATGGTAAACAATTATTTTAAAAGTTTATTAAAAAAATAAAAAGAACGAAATAAAAAAAATACAAATTTTCCACATGAATGCCTGAATAATTTGTCACCATTTGACAGGGGCAGGCCCAGAAAAACCAAAAAACAGGAACGAGACAACCAAAAAAAAAAAAAAAACACAAAACAAAAACAAAAAGCAAACAACCGAAAATGAAAACCAGCGAAATGAAAAGCATCGTCAGGTAAATGCAATTAACTCAACTGGATTTTGATTGATGTCTTTCAAATGAGCTTCGATGGCAGGAAAATTAATTAGCTTTAAATTATGTAGCTCAAACAAAACCAAATACAACAAACTAATTTTCAATATACAGAAAATACAATACCCTAAAATGAGTTTGCATTAGTGAATATTTACTAAATATGGTTTATAAAATTAGAAGAACACTTTAAATAGCTTAAAGAATTAAATAAATTAATGCACTTTTCTTTTTTGTTAAAGGTTTTCTTCGATTCTGCTGGACCAACATCAGTCCGTTACATGATTAAGGCAATTTTTTACTTCTCCGTTTAAAATGATTATACTCTTCCTTTTTTAAAGGGTATCAAAAGCTAAAAGAGACTCCCCACAGTGTGACCGCTAGCAACTAAATGAGTAGAAAAAGTAAAAACCATTTGGAAGAATCATCAATTTAATTTCATGGAAATAAATCTACATTTAAAACCAATTGAAAGTCAGGTGTTAAATTTGAAAATATATTCGAAAAATAGCAAAATGATTTCTAAATTTACAATTTCTTTGATATAAATTAACTCTTGAAAATAATTCAATACCGTTTGCTTCAATCTCTGAGAAGTAGTTATCCTTTTAAATCGTAAAAAATATATATTGGAAAATGTTACACAAAGTTCGGTTCTTGAACAAACACTTATTTTAAGTGTTGCATAATGTATAATTTTATTCTGTTTGCTTATTGTAATCAAAAATGAGCACAAAAATTATTATCGACCTATTCGAACATAAATTACTCCCTCAAATATAATCCAAAGATGCATGTCCAATTTCTAATTTCTATAGACGTAGAAAATCGTGACCAAAAGTTGATGGAATGGTAAGACAAAAAAAAAAAAAAAAAAAAAAAAAAAAAACAGATAAAGTGTGAGAGAGGTGATGGGGGGGGGGGGGGGAGTTAATGGCCAGAACAGGTGGTGCACTTTTCAAAAAATCAACACAATGTTGATGATGATAACCCCTTAGAAATAATTTATCAAACAATAATGACTAAAAGCTGTCGAAATAAATTAATTTTGGCTGATTTATTAATGCGGCCATTGTTCCGATCGGATCAATGTGTTAACATAGCGTTGTCTCGACATTGTCAAACAACGACAAAAATCCAGTAAGCATATGCTAATTGACCACCTAATTAGTGCATTCAGATAAAACCATCTGAAAAAAAAAAAATGAAAAAAAAAAACAAAAACCAAAATTTAATTTACAAAAAAAAAATCTCAATACGAAAGTAAGTCAGACAGTGGAGACATGCTAATGAAATTAACGTACCGTGGTTAATAGTTTTGCTAAATTTAGGAAAAATTATTTTCATACACATTAATTTTTTATTTCTTTGTTAATTTTCTTTGCAATTAATGAGTCGGCGTTTGGGCTTGAACGGTTAGAGCGGGGTGGGTGGGCGATAGAAGAGAATGGTATCAACGGGGGGACAGCTGGGAGGAAGTTAGAGGCCAAATGACACGATTTGTTTCTTAAGTTTTTGTTTTGGCTAGTGGAAAATTACACATAGGCCGTTTAGAAACGATGATAATGACGATGATGATGAGTAATCAAACTGCAAATGGAAATTTGAACTGTGGACACGGAAAAATTTCTTGACTATGGAAAATTCTATAATTATTGAAAGAAATCTAAATACAATAAAAATAAAAAAAAAAAAAAGAGAGAAAAATTAACAATACCTACACATATTTTTATCTCCGATGACTTTTAATCGTATTACTTTGCTACTTGATTACGATATTACTCACAAATATTGAATTGATAGTCGAAACCAGTGCACAGCAACTGACCTGGCTTTGTATTATGTAGTAACGATTTAACTAAAATTCATATCGATGGCAGATGTAACTTAATTAAGTTGATTGGGAATCAAAATAAAAAAAAAAAATAAAACCAATTTCAAGTGCGTTTTTATCTCTAACACGTATCATATGTGTTAGTTAGTACGTTTAGTTGGATTAAGTATTCTGGGGCACTTTAACTTTATTTCGGTTTTTGACATTCATTTACAATTCCCCATTTTCACAATTTGTTGTAGCTTCAATTTATCGACTAATTGCTTAAGGGACGTTGCTTCAATTAGACCATCCACTTACAATTTGGGTTTTCTCTCTCTCTCTCCCTCTGTCTATCCATCTCTTTTTCTCTCTCTTTCTGTCTATCCATCTCTTTTTCTCTCTCTCTCTTTCATTTGGTCTTTTTCCTTTTCTCACTTATTAACTGAACATTTGGAAATGGAATGTTCATTCTGGCATTTGCCATTGCCAATTTCCGTCAAAACGGCCGTTGGCCGTTGGGCGTAAATTAAAATTAAATTCAAATGGAAAATGTGGAAATGGAAAAGTCTCGTCCTGTCCCATAGCGCGTCTCGTAACGCTTCGTCTCGTCCTGTACCCAGACCCGTACCGTAAAATTCACATTTCGTCTCCATTTTCATTCCGTTTGGTTTTCGTTGGCGGCGGCCATTGGCACGTCTCTCCGGGTTTGATGCAACACATTTTTAGCAATTATATTCGCGTTTCGGCGACATTACAACGGCAATTACACGCAGCAGCCAGGATCCAAAAAGGACATGAGCCTGGTACAGATACGGTGAGTCCTATAGAGATGGGTATGAAAGTGTGGTAGGGGGAGGGGTGAGAGGTTAGGGGAATTGAGAATGCTTGATATTCGTTGTTTTCCACCCTACTGTCAGCATCATCACGTGAAACGGCAACGTGATCAACTGACGTACTGGTTTTTTTTTTTTTTTTTTTTTTTTTTTAACCCCCGCCCCGCGCTCTTCACATCCTTCTCATTCACTCATCATCTGATGGACGACAGTCCCCGTCATCGTCATTGGGGCTGTCAGTGGCAGACGGCTCCCAAAACTCCAATTCGGAATTCTCTTCTAGGTGCCTGATGACTCACAGTGGAGTCCAAATATAAGCAAAAAAAAAAAAGACCATTCATATAAATACAGTAAACCACCGACAAGACGAGTACTCTATTTTACGTTGTAATTTGTAAAAATAAAAAAAAAAAAAATTCATTCATTCAAAAGTGTTTTAATGATGAAAATTCTCTTTCGACTCAATTCGTCATTGTCCCTTTGGCGCCACCTAGCGTGTAAGCAATTTCCTTTTCCACATTTATTTATATATACTCTATACTTCTATATGTATATTAAATATATAAATAAATATACCCTTTTTTAGCCTTCATTTATATTCGCAAAAAAAAACCCATTTTAAAGTCAAAATATTTAAAAACAAAATCGACATTTTCTTTACTTAGTTAGGGTAATTGAAATGTGAAATGAAATTATGGAAATTTCTGTGTGTATCCTGTATGTGTGTGTGTGCATGTATGTGTATGTGTGTATGTGTGTGTGTGTGCGTGTATGGCCAAATGAAATAAAATAAATGTATGAAAGCAATAACCGACCGGCATTACATAAAAATCTACTTGGCCCAGGCTCGTAATTTGTCTTTATGTATATGTGTGTGTATATATATATATATATATATATGATGTGTTTCTGTGTGTGTGTGCATGTGTGTGACGTGGGCCTATTTAGGAGTTTTCTATGTGGGATACGTGTATGCGAAATATGGCCGACACTTCCGTTCGACATGTTGCACATGTTGCTCCCGTTTCCGTTTACGCACCACCTAACCGCCAACTCACCGAGTTACATGACGCCCGCACACCCGCCCACCCCGCTCTCTCATACACCACACACACACACACACACACACCGACTCTAATGCCCATGCCGCATTCCCCATTCCCCAATTTCTCAGACTCAGTTCAAGACCCAGTCCCCTCCTGTGCCATGTGGCTACCCATTTCGCATAAAATACAATATACACAAGATTGTTTTTCTTGTCGCTTTTGTTAGTGTTGTTGTTGTTGTTGTTTTTTTGTTGTTGTTGGTCACGCATGGTGTTCCTGTCGCTTGCTGTTTTTATTGCCCAGCTCTTCCTGCCATTCGCTTGTTTCATAATTAATATCCTTTCACACATTATTATAACGGAAATGAGTGGGGAATTTCTCCTATTTTTTTTTTTGCTGTATGGTTTTTCTTTTTTTTTTTCTGTTGTTCATTTCATTTTATTTCATTTTGCCTCCTGTTTGGGTTCTTTTTTTTTTTCCTTCTCATATGGACATGGACACCAGGGCTAACTACGCGTATGTGTAATTAAAAGCTCATGAAAAGTGATTAAAAAGTGAGATGCGGCTGCGGCGGCGTTGGCGTCGGCGGCTGGCAGGACGAATGTGCCATATATTAAATGGTTCCTTTTTTTTATTATTGTTTTTTTGTTTTTTTTTTTGTTGTTGTTGTGTATGGGTCCTGCCATAAAGTTGTCAAAGCAACAAAAAAAAAATAAAAGAAAATTTAATGAAAAACGCAGCTGATGCTGTGTCGATGACGACCAGGCCGAACAGGTAGAAAGGATATTATTTACATATTAGATTTATTTGCTATAGGTGCACATTATGTCGATAAACAATGATATATGTATCTATGTACATTTTTCAATTCTCTTATCGATTTTATGCACATTTTGTATTTTATTTAATCTTTAAATTTTCGTTTAAGCCATGGAAAAATAATAATAAAAAATTTATAAAAATTGTCCTTGTTTCTCGAGGCATAAAGAATTGTGGCCAAGTTGGGATAAAGTTGTTTCTAGTTGATCTATTTAATGAAAGGGAGTCGAAAACTTTTTTATTTAAATGAATTACAAAATTATGTACATATATACATATGTATGTATAGTATAGTTTCACATATTTTTATAGAAGGAATTATCCTTTATTAATATGAAAAGTAATAAATTAATTGATTGAGAGTTTTTACAGAATTTGTAGAATTATTTAATGCTTTGTCGCCATTTAAGCAACATGATCCATTTAAGGGTTAATTGATCAAATTAATCTATTAAATATAACTTTCATTTCTAGCACTGTTGGAATTAATTTTTAAGGCAATAAGGAGAGAGAGGTTAAGGATAAAAATATAGAAGCCAAAACTAACATAACTAACTAACAAGCCAGCACTTCTTTTCTTAGTAACATCTTATTTGAAATCTTCAACTATTGCACAACAATAATAAGCCATTTGCATAAATTTTAATCAAACTGAGTAAACTAGTTGCTTCAGGGCAAATTGAAAACTTAAATAAATCTTTACTCCTTGGTGTCAGTGTGGCTTTTCCCTTCGGGGAATTACAAACAGCTGTCCAGCATTATTCAACGCAATTGTAATACGATGGGAAAAGGAATTATTATAAGAATATTGTCTAACAGAGATTTGCATCACGATAATTAAATGAAAGGAAAATAAAGATGATATTATGACAGAAAAGTAATAGAAAATGGGAAAAAAGAAAAACAAAAGTAACGATGAAACGTCAAAGTGAGATAAAGCTTAAAATGAGGTGTCAAATAGGAGGGGCAAAGCCTCAATCTCTGATTACATTTTCTCAACTATATATACATACATATATAGATACAGAGTGAAAGAGCTTTTGAGTGGAAAATGACGGTTAAAGTTATATTATCCTGTTAAGTTATGATCAAAATTAAATTCCAAAAGATATTTTATTTAGACTGAGACATTTGCCCTTTTAATAGACCTGCCCAAAATGTTAGCTTTTACCATATCTTATATATGTACATATATATATATAAGCATTTAAACAGTACCAACACTTGATGCCTTAATACCTTGGATTATTGATATCATATTCAAGTGGGTTATACTTGACCAAATATATACATATATAATGTCAGCTTATCAGCTTAATTTACATACATGTACATATAGCTTAAATATTTATATATGTATGTAAATGTACATATATCTGGTGGCTTTTTGTTTTTTTTTTTTTTTTTTTTTTTTGTCGAAAACCTATCTTTTTATTCCACTTGGTCTAGCATAACCGCAACATGTCCTTTAGCCAATTGACTCCTCTAGCTGACTCATGTGACCCAAGTCCAAGTGATTGTATAAAGATATTTTAAGTGGCCAGAACCGACGGTGCGATAACCGGCTTACACGCATGTCCCTGCCAAGGATAAGGATGACGCATAACTTAAAACGGTTGATGGTTAAGCGGGGTTAAGAGGAACCCGATACAAAACTTTTCGCATATGCAAGCAGGCTATATGGCCAATGGGATGGCTGATTCTGGTAGGATGTCATGGTAGGGCCCAGTAGGAAACGCATGAGTGGCATTTTCGCGTCATTTCCATACGAAAAATTTTCAGCAACCGCTACCGTTGCCTTGTCCATTGTCGCTTTTGTTGCGTGTTGCGTGCAATTTGCGTGTAATTCTCAAGCCACAGCCATTGCCCAGGACCACACTACACTACACTTCACTTCACTTAACTGTAAGCGGCGGCTGCAACTGTACTACATGCTACCATCGGCCGAGTCCTGTGTGTCATCGCTACACGCGGGCACATAAATCATAAGCAACAGCGGTAACAGCGGCAACATCGGCAAACTACGTCGTAGCAACAACATGAAATGCGTAATTTATGCTGCGCACAAGGAGAGATGCGGAAAAGCAGCCACAGCCGCGGCAATATCAACACCAACCAAAGGGGGGGAGATGAAGAAATTGAAGCGGTAAAGGCAAACCCAATAATAAAAAGAAACCAACCACCCAGTTGTTGCTTCAGCCTTGACTGGGATTATTGTGTAACTGTACTCAATGAATGGTAAGCTTGCAGTTTTCCAACCCAAAACATATATATGTATATATGTATATACATACATACATACATATATATATCCAAATGGGGAAAATCGACCGACAAACTGAACGCATTGGCATTGCTTTGAAGTTGATGTTTTTTGGTATTTTTTTTTTTTTTTTCCTTATTCATTTCTTTGTAAAGACGCAATAAGGAAAAACTCCTGTGATGTGGCTTGGGCTGTACGCGTTGCGTCTTATTCAATAGATTTAGCTACATCACAACCCTCCATCATATAGTCCGTCCTGTTTTTGGTCTTTTGTTTTCCCATTGTCTTTAAAATTCAATCAAAATGCTTAAAGGAAAATTTCATCAAAGCAAAGGGAAAGCGCCATGGGATTGTATAGAGTGCGATAAACGATGAGATAGAAAAAGAAGCTTGACGAGTTGCATATGTTGTATTGTGGTTGATTTGATCAAAATAGAAATACAATATATATATATATATATATATATATAGGCATCGGCATCTCCACATAGGGAAATGTTCACAGGAGGTCCAATGAGAGTGACTTGATTAAATTTGATTCAATTGTATTATATCCTTTTACACACTTAACTGAAACCAGTTGCACATATACTCTCCTACTTAATAGATTTCAATTTAATCAAACAAGCATATTGCATGAACATTGTTGTAAGTTTGGTTGAAAAAAGAAAAAATGATGCAAGAAGATGCAATACGAGATCCAAAAAGTTTTCTCATCAACAGATTTAAGATTTTGCAATGTCTTTTCACTATTTCAAAGCTTAAACTAGTTGAGAATCATAACTGCATTTACAAGGGAGCGAAAACTTTCAAAGTAACAAAAATCACCTTTTCATCTGAATGAAAATAAATTTTTATATAAATTTAAATCATTTAAATCGTAACAATTGGTTTGGGTTTCTTGTTCAACTTCTAAAATTTTTAATTTTTTAAAATTTTCTATATATGAATTAGTTTCTATTTAGCATAGAAATACATATTACGTACCAAATATGTAACAACGATCAATCTATTTCAAAACACTTTAAAATTGAAAAACTTAATTGATATGTGTATATACTGTAAAGTACAGTGTTCCATCATCATCATCATCACCACCCATTCGTGTCGCGAATTTACTAAAGTAAAGTCGCGTTTCTACACCATTTTTTGTCATATTTTATGCTGAGGCAGCTGTCACACATTGAGGCAGAAGTTGGTAAGAGAGAAGTAGAGTAGAAGTGACAGGTCCGGTCAGTGGAAAATATGAATACCACTTGAACATGTTAACCCCGAAAGGCCTTTATAAAACTGTCCAAAGCTATTAATATCAAAAAAAATATGTAAAAAAAAAAATAAAATAAAAAATTCTACACACACACAAACATAGAGAGACACACACACACAGATAGAGCAAAAAAAAAAAAAAAAAAACTGCGCAGTTGCTTAGTCCTAGCCTGTCCAGGATAACGAACTAGCCGAATAGAACAGCCGTTCCAGGCGTTACTTTGGCCAGGTCAGCCTATGGCATGTTTGGCGTCCATGAGGCGGAAATGTAAAGCGCATGGCAACAGCGGACAGCTTCTATATGTAGTAAGTCCTAGATGGTTCTGTTTCTGGTTCTGGGTGGGTGGTGGATTGGATTATCAACAGGCAAACACACTCACACATACACACAGATAAAGTGAGCTCACACACACACACAACGAAACGAAGAAATATCCTTGGTCAACATGGCCACTAACTGTGCAAAGGGGTATACAGTATGGTGAGGGGTAAGGTTGTGGGGTATGGTATGGTATCGTATGGTATGGCGGAAGGCTTTTGTTGGCTGAAGCTAAATGCTAAATGCTTTACGTGTACAGTGTACACCCTGTGTTGCTGATGCGAGCGAGCGCGCGCCATGTGGCCTTTTGTTATTTATGATTAAAAGCGCAAGGACTCTCGCCAGTGTTCATTCTCTTCATCCTTACACACACACACACACATACAGACATACATATAAATATATATATATAAATGAAAATCTACATATATAAATATACATATATGTATGTATATGTACATATATTTACATACAACTCTCGTACTCGTATTCATAGGTCCTTCTCCTTGCCATTCATCGTCTGCTTGTGTATGCTAAATATACCGCTGCATGTGTCCATACACGTCCATCACTTAATCACGCCACCACACACACACACACACACAGACACAGACAGAAACAGACACACACAACAGTACCTCAATAACAGAAAAAGAGGGAGATAGATAAAGAATCAGAGGACACATGTAATACGGTTTTTGGGTTTACTCAAATATCCATTAATATGACCATATAATATCTTCTGATTTCTCTTCTTGAAACACATTTAGTGTTGGAAGAATAATCAATCCTTTCTGTTTATTCTAATCGAAAACTAAGATATATACAACTGGAGTCCTTTTGATTTCATTGCTGTATTAAATGTCAAGATCAATTGAGGTTTACTTTTAATTATCTTATGTTTGATATATTTGATCCATTTATCTGGCATATTTTCTGCCTCTTTTTTTTGTCTTCCCAACATTCTTTTTCATTTCTCTTTTTCTGTTTTATAGCATTTAATCTTCTGTTTTTTACACCTTATCTTTACCAGATTCTATCCAATTTTAAGTCGTCTTTCGTCCTTTTTTCCATACTTTCACTTTCTGCTTTACTTGGCAAGATTTTTTTCTTACTTGTATTATATTGTTTATCTTTAGTTATTTATCCAGTCTTGGTTTTTCTTTTCTTTATCATTCTTTAATTGTCCGAAGATCCTTTTTGATGGATCCCAATTTCAAGTCTTTTGTTAATTTTCTTTTTCATAATTTTTTTCACTTAGCAATTGTTTTCAATCCTTTTCTTATCCCTATTTTTGGCTTTTATGTTTTCAATTTTACTTTATAAGCTAGAGTTCCAGTTCCGTTTTCTATGCTCTTAGTTTTTTGCTTTGTAAAGTTTTCTTTATTTAACTTTTCATAGAAAACTTTTCCTAACTTATTTTTTCTATAATTTTTTTTTTTTTTTTTGTTTCCTGCACTTTAACTAAATTTAATATTCTATTCTTTTTCTGATAGTTTTTCTTGTCATTCTCTTTTTAAATTGACATCGTTTGCAATATACAATATTAGATTATTAAATTTCTTTTTTTTTTTTTTGTCAATTCCATTTGCCATAAATTTTCCGCTTTCATTTGTGGTAGAGTGAGGTTGAAATGAAGAAGAAGGTGTGAAGTCTAAGGAGGTTATCGGAGGATGATTCCCCATTCACCTACATCGAAATATGCAAATAAGTTTATATCCCTTTTCAATGTGTGTAAGTATGTGTAAGTATGTGTAAGTGTGTGTGTGTGTGTGTTAGGATCTGTTCCATTTTGGATTTCTTAACATGTTTTTAGGCTCCTCTTTTGCCCCGATGATTCACTTCAAATTTATGATGCAATCGCCTGGCCGGGCGCATTCCGGTTTGTTTCTTTCCTTCTCTCGTTCGTTCGTTTGTTTTTCTTTTTTTGTTTTGTTTTGTTGTGTGTGAGCGAAAAAGAGAAGCAGTTGGCAGGTATCCTGTCGGGTATCCTTGGTTTTGGTTTCAAGTTTAGCACACACACACACACACATACCTTCATACATTATTATGATCTTTCGTAGTGCTTTGGTTTATCAGGAACAGCAGCAGCAGCCGTGTGTCGGCGTGTCAACAGAAGTCTGCCTGTTGCCATGCCAAGCGGACCTAGGCATATCCTGCATGTCCTTTTGCCATTAAGGGTGGTTTCCATCATCAGCGGTTAGTTAGGTTAGCTTGTGTGTGTGTGTCCGCCCGCCCCTGGACAAAGCATTTTTATTTGAGCTTTTTATTTTACTCAATTTCGTTGTTGTTTTTTTGTTGTTTCAGCTCTTCTCTTTTCTTCTTGATTTTTTTTTTTTTTTTTTTTTTTTTTTTTTTTTGTATTTCAGGTCCTTTTGTTTGCAAAATGTGTGTCAGTGCGTCAGTCGGTTGCTCGGCACTTGGTTCGACTATTTCCGGTTTTTTTGGCTTCAGCTACAACCAGTCGTCCTTTGTCCTTCCACTTCCCAGTTCCAGTTTTATTATCCCTTTCACACACACACACACACACACACACACACATACCGCACACAAAGGGTATGGCCGAATTAGAAGTGCCCCTCTGCATGTTATTAACTTTTGCCAATGCCTTTTGCGACTTGTCAGCGCATTGAATGTGAATGCGAATACGAATGTGAATACAGAATGAATTGAATTGGCTACAATTCCTGATTTATGGCCATAAGAGAAGTTCCTCTACCAAACAGCATTGTTCACTCTCATCAGCATTGACAGCTGGCTGGGTGGCTATCGAGCCGTGTCCTTGCGTGTCCTGGCTTTCAACCAAACCATCCATCGTATCCATCCCATATATTCATACATTGTGTGTAATGAGTTGGAAAACTGATTTGCTTTTACTCAGCTATCATTTATATGAACAAAAATCCAAATGTTTGCCTCACAACTGTGTGTGAAATCATAATGAAACAATTTTTCAATACACTTCCCAAAGTGCTTTGTTATTTTTGACATAAATTCATTATATTAATAACTAATATCGATATACTAAATAATACAAATATTACCTTATAATTTTACTCAAAAATGTAACAATATATATTCTTGTTCAGTCATTCGGCACTCTTCTAGTTTACTGCAATTAATTTAGGAACATTATATTGTAAAACTTAATCTACTCTATAAACCTATCATTCATTTTTATAATGTCAGAAATTATCCTAACAATAGCTTCAAAAAAAAAAAAAAATCGTCTAAAATTGACACTTTATTTGGTATTCACTCTATTATTGGAATCAAATTAAACAATTTAATTGAACGTTAATCAATGCAAAATTAGACAACAATTTTTTTCTTCAAGTGTTGAAAAAAAAAAAAAAAATCTAAAAATTTAAAAGATGAAGAAAATATTAACCCAACCCCCTCCCCCTACCTTTCCATTCACCATTAATAGATAGTGCCTGCTCCCCGTATAGCCTTGTTTTAATGGAATTGCTATGCTCCATTTGATGCTTCAGCTGATAATTTTATGCTTTCATCTGTAAAGCAGCATTGAAGTCGGGCTGCTCCGGTCCGGTCCAGTCCGGGCCTCACCGTGAAGACTCTTCACCCAAAGTCAAAAAAAAAAAAAAAATGGAACACAACGAATGATGTTCGATCTCAACTTTGATCATCATCTCTAATTGGTAGAGCGATTTCATGCACGACAGATTGTCGATCGGTGAGCGATGAAAAGAAATCATTGAGTCCGAATCTGTAGTTGAAATCTTTGAATCTTTAAATCGGAGACGTCTCTTCTCGTCGCAATCGCAATCCGAGTCCAAGTCCGAGCCACTTGCATGCCATCAATTAAAGTAATTTAAAGGAATCGGCCACGACAGCCACAATGTAGATAATGCGCGAAAGAACAAGCCAGCCAGCCAGCCAGTCAGTCAGCCACTCATCCAGCTAACAGAGGCCAGTAACTAGATCCATAAGCTGAAAATCAATCAGGCAGAAAGTCAGACAACAACATAAAAAAAAAAAAAAAAAAAAGAAGCCTATTAGAAGACCAGCCGAAAAGCAACAGCAACAACAACAATACCATCCATCAGCAACAACAACAAACTTAAAATTGGATGAACTAGAAAGAAAAAAAAAAAAAAAAGAAATACGGTAGCCACGAAATCGATTGAAGAGCTAAAGACTTGATGATTGGAGTGGATGAGTTTGAGTTCGATTTCGATGTTGATGAAGATGACGAAGACGTAGACAAAGACCAAGACAGCGGCGAAGGTAAAGGTATTGCACAGTGAGACAATATCATTCGTAATTGAATTAAAATAGAAAACATATATCAGAGAAATGTACTTAAAAATCTTTACAAAATATTATAATATATATCGGCTAAAAAAGAATAAGATACAGATATGTTCAAATATATATATATATACACATTTATTGACTATTTATTATTTTAAAAATATGTTTGGAAATTAAGAAATGGGGTTTTTGTAGACCAAAATATCAGAATAAGTCTTGTTCTAGGGGTATAGATAAACAAAAAATCGAGAATATATGAAAAGCGTAAGCAAAACCACAAATGTAATAATTAGATTATTTTATTATTAAATTTGCACATTTGGATATTAATAAGATTTGTTTTGAAAATCAACTTTTATCAACATTTAATAGATTTCATTTTTCGAAAATTTCAATAAATTATTCTACAGACAATTGAAAAGTCACTCAAATTGTTACAAACTTAAGATATAAAAAGCTGTCGCAGAATGGAGAACTGTCAAAAACTATCACATAGATATATACACATTTATTGACTATTCTTTTAAAATAATTGAAAAAAAAAAATCAATTCCACTGTGCGAGTTGAGCGATGACGAAGCCGATGTTGATGCCGAAGCCTTTGCCTGAAGGCCCTAGCTAAGGTATATAACAATGGCAACAACAAAACAAGTCATTATTAACAACAACACAAAAAAGAAGAAGCAGAAACAGAAAATAGAAGAAGAAGACGAAAAGATAAAGAGGAAAAAAAAAAACAGTAGCCCATAGAGGAGCTAAGAAAAGAGCTAGACAGAAAAGTGTGCATAATAGAGAACAGAGGAGAGGAGATGTGTGAGGGTAAGAGATTGGAGGAGGGGAAGCAAACACGATTAAAGTGGATAAGCGTGTCTGTCAGCTATAAATGTGTAATATCTGTAACTCATTAATGACAGCAGTTAAAGGCCCAGCGAGTGACAGAGATAGACAAAAAGAAAGAGATAGATCGAGAAAACCGGAGACGGAGACAAAAACAGATGGATTAAAAGATGGATACCAAATAGAAAAAATTATATATGCTAAAAACTAAAACTGTGGGAGGTTGGGTAGGAAAAAAAAAAAAGAAAATTTGACGGAGGAGAAGGAATAGATGTAGGGGTGGGGTGGGTGGTCATAAACCAAAACCAAACGAAATAAAAGACATATAAAATAAAGAAAAAAAAGAAAGAGCCAGAGAGAAAGACAAAAAAGCACAAAGAGAGAGAGAGAGAAAGAGAGAGAGAAAGAGAGAGAGAAAGCGAGAGAGAGAGAGAAAGAGAGAGAGAGGAACAATGAAGAAGAGGGAAAGGGAAAACAACGCCAGAAAGATTTAAATGATGATGATGACTGCGACTGGTTCCAATCAACTGCCACTTAACTAAATGACGGTGCGAGACTCCATATCCGAAACCTACCCCCCCCCCACCTTCAACCAGCATACCCCCCAGACCCACACAGATCCAGAGATTCAAAACCAACACTCAAAGGCACAAAGAAACACAAATATAGAAAAAAAGGGAGAAAGAAAATGTAAGAGAAAGAGTGAGAGAGGGGTAAAGGAGAAGAGACTCAAACTCCGGCTTAGAGTCAAGACTGTAACTGTGACTGTGGTTCTTCTCACTATGTGTGTGTGTGTGTTTGAGTGTGTGTGTCTGTGTCTGTGTCTGTCTCTTGGCTCAGACATAGCCTTTGCTCAGCGATTTTTATCACAAATGACTGATGAATATGCCATTAAATATATATGTATGTATATAAATCTTTACATACATATATATATAATATGCCACAAGTATATACATATATCTTACATACATACATATGAATATGTATATATGTATGTATGTATGTATGTGCGGAGTATCAAGTACCAGTGGTATGAGTAAAAGAAATGTGTCAGAATTGAAAGAGATAGAGGCAAAAGCAAAGAATAACAAAGGTATATACATATGTATTTATATGTATGTATATACATATGTGCCTGTATATATGTATCTATGTACATACATACATACCTAGATAAATGACCATCTGACAAAAATAAAACTGAGATAAATCTTATTCTTGGTTAAAACATCAAAATTTTTAAACCATAAACTTTGCTCACTTATTATTATTCTTCTATAATATAATGATAAAGAGTTGGACAAATTTGTATTTTTATTTCATAATTTGATATATTTCTATTTATGTAGTTATCTTAAACAAAATTACATTTAATCAGTTTACTAACTATAACTACAATATTCTTGTTTAATATTTCAATATTCAATTTATATTTTAACTTTCGGAGATGAAGCATTAAATGAAATGTTTTTACTTAAACCTTATTTATAACTTTTCTAACAAACTTGAAAAAAAGAATTATAATTGAATTTCGATATATGTATGTATGTATGTATGTATATATTTTTATCTAAGTTCCTTTAACTTAGTTTTAAAAATCTTTTCTAATGCCAGAAAATCTAGGTCTAGTTTACTTGTCCAAATGAAAGTCCGATCTACATATGTACATATAAACATATAGATACATATATGTATACATACACATATACATAGATACATCTAATTATCATTAATTTTATATATACATACATATATATATGTATATATATATTTTTTTTTCATTTATTTAACATTTATTGTCTCATCTTCAGGTAGCTTCTGCAACTAATTTATGTGATTATAGATTATAGATTTAACCTTTATCTATTTAGTGAATTTATAATTGGTATAAATTTTGATACTTTTTATTATATACATACATACATACATATATACTTATATTTGTATATATATTCCCATTCCACTCAAATCAATCAACTCAGTAGTGTAATGCTTTTAAAAACCTTGCAAGACATTTTAGTTTTTTGTATCGGTTTTTGTTGTCTTCGATCGGTTGAAAGCGCGTGGCCCAGGGCCCAGCCCTGCCCTGGCGGCTACCGCGATTGTCTGGCTTTTGGGTCTTTGGGACAACGCCTCCATTTACACAAAAAAAAAAAAAAACAAAAAACCGAAAAACGATTAAAAAACAAAAACTTTTTGTTTAATTTACCAAACTTCTTTTTTATTGTTTCGCTTTCAAGTTTTAGAGTGTGCCACATTAATTGCTTGTTGGGCTTTTTTGTTGTTGTTGCTCGTCTGTTGTTTGTTTGCTCATCGCCGGCAACTTTCCAAAAAAACAAAAAAACAAAAAAAAAAAAAATGTTTGTTTGATAAATGTTGCGCTTTGAAATATTAATTACACTTGTGTGCGTGTGTGTGTGTGTGTGTTTTTGGGTGTTGAAATTTATTGAAGACACAAACACAAGACACTTTCAATGGGGCAATGCTAAAGGCGAAACAGGGCAGCAAGTGTGAAGAGGGGGTGTTTAGTGGGAGCGAAAGAGAGAGAGAGGGAAAGATTTATGCCCCAGCCAAAGCAGCAACTGCTTTCTATAGGGTTCAACAGAGTTTGGTAATTGCGATGCTAATACGCTAACAAATATTTCACTCATGTTATTTATCTTTCAAGTTAACAGAATTACAAAAACCAAATCTTGATAATTCGTCCCGCCCCTCCACCATTGAATCAGTTGAAATAAAGCAAGTGCAATTGACAAAATGTTGACTGAGAATTTCTCAGACTTCCTTGTTTTTAAATCTATCGGCAAAAATTCTAAATTCTATTTCAGTGTCAATGAAAAGTCAATCTTATCTCTAGCTCAGGTAAGCGAGGTCATTTGCTGCTACTTGATAATATATGTACATATGTGTGTATGTATGTATGTACATACATATGTATGACTTTATCAAACATATATTGCTAAAAAATTCTGAAATCAAGAGCAAAAAGGATACATTTCATCAATATGAGATAAATTTGCTCTGACTATGGGATTTCATTCATTTCGTTTTATTACTATTCATTTCATTTCATTTCATTTGATTCTCATCATTTGTGCCTTCATCTGTTAGCAATCAAAAGTTTTCTAAGCGTTTCAATGATAGAACGAAGAGCTTCACAGGATTCAATGATAAAGGAGGGAGAAAGAGGGAGAGAGAGAGAGAGAGAGAGAGTGTGATATGGTGATGGAATGGCTAGTTGGAGGGTCCTTGTTGTCATGGTCTTTGCCTGCATTGGTCATCGACTATGCAATGAAGTGTAAATGAGCAAAATATTATACTACAGAATTGCAAAAATATGCCCCCAGGGGGTGGCCGTGGAAAAATGAATTGACGATAAGGATAACGAATGAGATGAGATCAGATCAGATGCGATGGTTACGAAATGTATTCTCTTCTGTATAGACGCAATAATCGAATGCAAAAAATCTAAGGGTGAGCGTGGGAGGGAGGGAGGTAGGGAGGTAAAAGTTACTGGTTTTTTTTTTCTTTTTTTTTTTCAATTTGAACGCCTGTTTGGGCGTCATCCTGGCCACGTTTTCCATGTTTAATTATAACTAACTTCAGTGCAGAATGTTGCCACAAGGGAAATTTCCAGCAACTGCCACTTTGTCTACCTTGGTTTTATATTGATGGGGAATAAGTTTAACATTAGGCCGCTATGAATTCAATTCAATTTCATAAGATTTCATCTCACTGTGGCCAAATGTTTTTGTGCCTAAATTGAATATTGATTATGAAAATAATAAGCCAAACAAATTGCGTAACTTTGCTGCCTGACAACAACAGGAGCAGAGGCAGGAGCAACAGCAGGCTGACTGGCTGGCTGGCTGGCAGGCAGTCAGCCGCCCCATTGCTAAGGTATGAGGCAGCATCCTTTTCAATGAAGGCGTGGCTCAAGTGTCCATTGATTGACTGACAACATGGCGTATGCGTAATAAGCAGATTGGGGGGCGGTTGCTTTTGGGTGATTCAGTTTCGTTAGGTTAGGTTGTTACGGCATTTTTTTTTTTTTTTTTTTTTTTTTTTTTTTTTGTGGATGGGGTGAAAGGCAAGGCGGTCTGGAGCCCCCTAATCAAAGAGTGTTAATTTTCCCAAAGGACTTTTGTTTTTGTGTACCCTCATCATTATGGGCAGTCTTTACTTCACATCCTTCTCCCTCCCTTCCTTCCTATCTCTCTACTTCCTTTTCATACTCGGTAACATTTTGACGCGTTCGTGATGAAAAACTAATTTGCTCGACCAGTTTTCCTGTTCTCTTCTCTTATGTTCAGTTTTGCCATCTTTCTCCTCCCACCCACTAGCCCTCCCCCCCTCTACCACTCTTTTTTATTCGGTTTATTAATAAATTAAGCAATTAAATGTGCTGGACGCTTTTGTTTGTTTAATGAAAATCGAATAAATCGCGCTTGTGTTCGTGTTCGCATTCGTTTTGTTTTTGGGCGGACGGTAAACCTGAAATGGGTGGAGTGGTGTGGTGTGGTGTGGTGTGGTTTGGTTTGGTGTGGCATGATGGCCTTTTTTGCAATATGAAGTTGGGTCACGTGCATTGTGCATAATTTTCCATTTTCATCTCTCCTATTTGTGTCATACAATATGCCACATGCCCCATGGTTTGCTATACTTAACTTTTATTCGCTCCACCGCAGCAGATGTTGCAGGAAACTTTCCAATTCCTTGTGTAATTAGTTTAGGTAACAGGTTTAACCCATCCACCTTATCCCCCTCCTCGCACCACCCACACACACACACACACACTTCCATAAATAGTTATGGCTTAGATTAGAAATGAGAAACTTCATTCTTTAATTAGTGATAATAAAGAATTAATGAAACATTATAGAAATGTCGAAATATCTAGATATTTTTCATAGCATTATTATTGGCCAAAGGATTACTAAAAGTTAAATTAAATTCTTTGAGATAAGCTTCGAGTTCTTTTGTGTTAGATATTTTGCAGATATAATGGACAATATTTGCTTTTTAGTTTCTTTTACTAATATCTTATCTTTCCGTATCGTTAAGGTAAAGATCTCTGGATTTAAGACACTACGATCGGTCGATCGGTCGATACGTTAGTAACAAGGTAATTTTGGGATCAAATTTTGCATATTTCACCAGAGTATGGAAAAATCAGAGAATAAGATGGACTATTAAAAAAGTTTCAGTTCTGTTTTCCTTAACTGCTAAAATTTCTAAAAACTAATAATCATTCCTTCTGTCTTTCTTATATCTATATGCCTATATTTCATATATACGTATATATATATACGAGTATACATATGTTTATACCTTATTGCCATTTACATACACGATTCGAACTTAGTTCCTTATTTAAGTTATTATATATACATATCTGCAGGGCATACAAAATTTTGTATAATGGATATGTATATATATAAATCTTTAACAATATATTGACTATACGACTACAGTTTTAATCTGGTAAATGGGTGGGTGGTGGATTGTATGATTGGGGTCACATCTTTGATCCCTTACTCTGTTCGGTCTCTCCATCTATACTTTACTCTTTGTTACCATTTTCCCGTTTATTAATGCTTACAAGCTTAAGCCAAATATCCTCAGTTAATAGACCATTCAAATACGCATAATTATATCCATGTCCTTGTCTGAGATTTTCGCTCTTCAAACGACTTAATCGTCTTGCGTTTAATCTAACAAATAACCCCAGGCCGAATGCCATAAAGCTTTTCTGGTGTCGCCTTTCGTCATGTTATTTTTATGTTTTTTTCCTTTTTTTTTACAACATTTAAATTGCTTGAGGCTAATTTCTAAATTGCTGACGTGGCAGCAACAAAAAAAAAAAAAAGAAACACCAAAAACAACCCCACTCCCTCCCAAAAAAAAAAAAAAAAAAAAAGAAAAAAAGAGGAAGAAAATGTGTTAGGGGAAATTATTAGATGACAAGGAAAACGCAAGAACCAATGGCAAGAAAACAGAGCGGGGAAAAAATGGAAGAAAAAAAATTATTCTCAATAAATGAAAGTCAATAAAAGTTTTAAATAATTTGCTGCTCAATTTGAATGTGGGAAATGTCTCTTGCTTTGTATATTCATATATATACATACATATATATACATATATTTATGCCAAGATCTGGTAAGGTCTCAATTACCCAGAATGGGACAAGACGTCTTTTTTTTCTGTTTTTCCTTTTGCCTCCTTCTCTCCTTTGCTTGGCTGTTATACGCTTACATTAAAAAGTCTATACATTTGGGTCTTTAAATAAGAAATATTGACTATATAACCTTTGGTTATAATAAATCCAGAAATATACTCTTGATCAATACAAAAAAAAAAAAAACTAAATTCATTTATAGTTTTGTGTCTACTCTATAACTTTTTTGTCATATTTAAGATGCAGTCGTCCTTTTTCAATCATTTGCATTTGTTGTATTATATACTTTCCATAGGAACGATCAGTCGGATTAAGCCAGGTAGATTTTTCCTTACTTTCAACACATCATATTGAAACCTGCTGTAGGTAAAATAAAAATAGATGACTGATCGTTTCTATAACAGAGAAAGATCATATAAAGAGATTACTGAAGAGTATTAGGAATTCATTATACAATGAAACTTGGCACGGTCCTCTGGTTTTGTTTTTAATGAGAGCACACCCCGCAGGGGAACAATTAAAAAATGTAACGTGATCAAAATTTCGAATGTCTTTTTCTTAATTTTTTTTTTCTTTCTTTTTTTTTTTTTTTTTGTTCTTGGGTTGGACGGAGTCCTTGACTTGGTTGTCGTCTCTCCATGAAATTAGGCAAAGTGCTGGGGACTGTGGCTGAGGCTGTGGCAAAAAGGCCATAAAAAGAGAAAAACTGCCGCCCGAAAAACGTAAAGTTCGTAAAATTTTAATGAGTTTCGTTTGCTTGAGCATCGTCTTGGTTTGGTTTTAATGTGCGTTTCCCTTTTGCTTTCCATCACCTCCCCTCCTTTGCTTCTCCGTATTTTCACCATTTCTCTTTTCTCATTTTTCCCCATTCCTCAATTTTTGTTTTTTCTGTTCTTTGGTTCGTCTGCTCAAATGATGCGAAAAAATGTTAATGTAAATTTATATAGGAATATAATACGCTGAATGAGAAATATAAAAGCGAAAAAAAAATATATATAAGAATGAATCGAAATAAATGCTCGTATAAATAAAGAAATTAAGCTAAAGCTGACGCCAAGTAATTTCAATTTGACAAATATTCCGAGAAAATTATACCAAGAAAATTTATAGAGCAGAATTTTCTTTTCTTTATTTTTTTTCGTTTTTTTTTTTTCTTTTATAACCAATTTTGTAGGCTATGTGTGTCGTAGGCTCTATATAATAAAGAAAGAAACGATTTGAATATATATATGATATATACATATGTACATGTTAGACTAACCTAGAATCGTGAGATATATTTATATAATATTATTGTATTTAATGAGTATGCAACCAAAAAGGTCGTCGATTTTTCCCACTTTTATATATAAAAGAAAAAAAATAGAACAACATATATTGCTTAGTTTTTTTTCTTTGCAAAAGTATACCGATTTGGATCGAAACTTAGTCGGTTAGTTGTAACAATTAAACTTGAAAGTGCTGCTACTGCATTTGGCTTTTTGCTTGTTTTACCTTGTAATAATGGGAAGGCTGATTCATTAACATTATGCCTAGAAACTTTTCAACAACTTGTAACATTTAAACACTAGGGGAACATATTCTTTCCCCGATCTCATTTCATAAAACAGGTGGGAGAAACTGTGGAGGGTTGCTCAATTATCAAGCATTATTATAACACTTTCTTCACCCATCAACGGGTGATTATTATGTGTGCGTGTGCCATTTACCCACTAAAAATCAGATGAGCAATTAAAATGGAGAACAACACGCCCTCATCAAATGTCAAGTGCATAATTATCCACTACCAAAAGTTATAAAAAATTTACCTCCTAGGTGTATATGGCCCATACAACAACAACATCAGCAACAACCACAAAAACAAAAAAAAAAAAAGTCAAAAATGGTATGACCGACGACCCTTGGACCTTTCAACCGGTAGTTGTTGTTGTTGTTGTTGTTGTTGCTATTGCTGCTGCCATTAACACATGGACATTGCCAGGAATAAAATACAGACAACAGATAGAAAGAGATAACACAGTGAAGTGAAGTGAGTGAGTGAGTGAGCGGAGAGAGAATGAAATTGAAGAGACAAATGAGCAGCAATGACAAACGACAAAGACAAAAGGTTAATTACAACAACAACAATAACAATAGCAAGAACAACAACTAGCAAACGAAACCCAAACCCAACCGCAATCATGAAATGATCAAATTAATAAAGAGCCAGGCAAACAATCGAGAAACGAAACGAAATAAAACGGACAACGTCAGCCGAATTAACCATGGGCGGGTACACAGAATTATCATTAAGAAGGGGTCGTTAATAAATTTGAAAAAATATTTAGATGACAGCTACACAGTATATAACAACAGTGCGCCATTTCGCTCTTAGAACGTATGTTCTTAAAGCATGAGCAAGTTATATTTGATTCCTATAGTAATAATAATCAAAAATATATCCAACTGTTCTCTCTAACAAAGACAAATTATTCCAATTGAAAGCATTACTATCGATTCTTTCAGGGGAATTTCTATAATTTATAGCTCTTTCAGTCCGATATCCTGGACTATCGATCATATTTTGTATAACGGATTCATTGTAAAAACAAAACCTTATATTAATTTTAAACTATATTCAAAACATGTTACAATTGAGTTAAATTTCAACCCCCTTCTACGTCCATGAACATTACCAGGCAATGGGGGTGATTAGCTAAGGGAGCTGACAATGAACAAGGGAACAGAAGGGGGTAAAAATGTGGGAAAATCGCATAGGAAAAACTACAACATTGTGTGTGTGTCTCTGTGTGTGTGTGTGTGTGTGTGTGTGTGTGCTTGAGGTGACTACTGCATGGAAATGGGAATGAAAATGGAAACAAACAAACATAAATGTAATTTATTTGCGTGTAATAAACCACAAAACAAAACTCAAGTCTCTCGCTTTTTGTACCCTCCACCTCACCATCTCCTCTCTCTGTCTATGTTTAACTGAGTGGCCTGCCTGCACCCCATCATCTACGGCCACTACCACCACCACCGCCACCCCCCTCTGTGGACACTCTCATTCAATTTTGTACAGCTGCCACTCAGCTTAGGAAAATGCGGCTGACTGATTTGGCTGGGTGGAAAGGCAGAGAGAAGAGGAACAAGAAAGAAAAAAATAATAATAATAATAATAACGAAAAACATTTGATTGTGAAAATTAAAAAGATGATTTCTCACACGCGCACTGTAACGTGGCCCAGCGTCGTCATCATCATCATCGTCGTCGTCGTCGTGGAGGTAGCGTAAGGATGAGGGGAAATTAGGATGAGTTAGCGAATTGCACAGTGGAAACAGTTTAAAAGGATCGCAGTCGAAATGCAAGCAAAGGATTGTCTGTATGTTTAACGATAGATGGCGTCAATGTGCAAATGTAAAATAAGTGACGTAATGGAATGTAAACTAAAGATGTAATGCTAGGCACTAAATTAAATTCGTAAAAACTATTAACAAGGGAAACTAGGAAATATAGATCGAAATAAAAGTCTGAAAATATTTATATATATTCACACACATAAATTTTTGGGTGATCTTATACCACTGTAATAATCAACGGTCCCAACATTGTTTGTATAAAAGCATCAGGAGCAGCAGCAGCCGCCAGGACGATGATGTTGCCTGTATATGTTGACAGATAAACAAAAACAACTTTCGGGATGAATAGGTAACACACACAAACACACTCACTCACATTAAGCCCCATGGCAACAGAGGAACTTCTATGGCAATCGCCCACCCTCAAGGGCAGCGAGATTGCGCGTGATTGCGTGCTAGTCCTGCAGTCCTTGCAGTCCTTGCCAGGCTCTGTTGCCGTTATTGCTCCTCCTCGTGTCGAGAGCGTGTCGAGCGAATTCTTGTTTACCGTTGTTGCAATTGTTTTCGCCGTCATTATTATCGCTGCTGTTGCTGTTGCTGTTTCTGCTCTACTCTCCTTTTCACTCATCTCCATCCACTTATCATCATTCTCATCCTCTTTCTCCCTCTCTCTCTCTCTTTCTCTCTACTTTCCTCATCATCCAGATTTTGCACAGCCAGAGACGGCTTTTTGAGCGCCCAAGTGCTGTGGCAAATTCGTTTTGAACGCCTCTCCAGGACCCTGGGCCATTGTTCGCCATCCATGTTGATTATACTTACTCGTATGCGACTCGTTCTCGGACCCAGCATTGCTTTCAAGCACTTAAGAAAGTGCTCGAAGCCAAAGGGGGAAACTTGCAAATTCTGACTATGTATGTAATCTTTTTTTTTTTTTCCTGTTTCTCCAGTAAAAAATTCTCTTGGGTGTCTGCAGCTGCAGTAACCTATGGGATTGCATATATAGCACAAAAAAAAAAAAAAAAAAAGAAGAAAGAAACAGCAGCATCTGCAGTGAAAATCAGCATTAGAACACCATAGAGTTCCTCAATTAAGCGTAGGAAAGACTCATCTTCATCTTCTGCTCACCCACATCGGGGTCACCAAATGCTAAACTAACAAATGCTATAAATTTTATATAATTAAATAAGCTTTGTGCTATAATACCGATGCTTAAATTCACATTTCATTATCTAAAGTAGTTTCAAATAACCTGTCATCTCGATATAACACATCCCATAGAGTGTAAGGGTATGCAAAAGGCAAATACATACTTACATATATATCTATATATATTTTTTTTTAGGTCTTACAAAACCGAGTTTGTTTTTGTTGGCGTTTGCTTTATTATTTTTTTTTTTTCTAAGTCAATGAAAGCAAACGTCTTTGCTGTCACCTAATTAGCAGAGAGCATAATTTTTGGACTTTCGTGTCCCAAAATTGGATCAGGCTAATGCGTAGCGACCTCCATCTCCCTATCCAACAGCAACTGTCAAGTGCAGTTAGACAAACACACACACACCCAAAGAGAGAGATAGATAGATAGATAGATAGATAGGGAAAGAGCCTCCGACCCAAAACCCAAACAGCAAACACCAAACAGCAATCCCAACCCGAAACCCGGGGACCCGGGGCCACTTTGACGCTGAAAGTAAACGCACGCAATGCCATTAGGCCTGCAACGAATAGGCAGGCGGAAGGCAAGCAGGCAAGCAGGCAGGCAGGCAGGGAAGGGCAGGTCGGCAAGGCACATAACCTCCATTTCCCTAGCACACAACGTCAAACAACTTTGAGCATTTTCGACAAACATGTCACACACATTCACATTCATATGCTGAACGCTTCATGGACTTGGGTTTTGCGATTACTTGAGAGAGAGAGCCCATACAGAAATGACACACAGTGGGCGAAATTTGAGAAGTTTCGCCAGCTTCTTCTTGGCAATTTGAAACTACTTAGTTAATTCAATTTGGATTTGGCAATTCAATATTCATCATAAGTTCTCTACATGAAATGAGATAGAATATAAAAGTATCGTTTTAACTTAAAGAGCAGTAAGAAAGAAAAAAATGAATTTTTACATTCACTCTACAGCTGCACCTTCTCGAATAGGTGGATAAATTTAATGCCATTATATATTGGGGGGAAAAAAAAAAGAAAAGCATAATTTTTAAGTATAGATTTTGCCCCACTGCACACATTGAAGGCACTTGACACCCGCCGCACCGACATCATCGGCAGCACCAACATCGACAACATCGGCACCGACAGCACTGACAAGAGTGACGGTTCCTGGCCAGTTGCCACCACCACCACCACCACCAGCACCACTACTACTACTACTACTCCTACCCAATAGTCCGTCCGCTGCTGATGCCTTTATACCACCACTCCCCCGGTTACCCTGCTGATGCCGACCGCTTATGGCCGAGTCTGTCCATCGTCGCCACAGCATAGATCCCAAAATCGTATCACACACACCGTTGCCTATGCCTTTCCCCCGTTGTCGTTGCCACTGATGTTGCCTCTTCCTCTGTGTCTTTGCCTTTCGTTTGGGCCCTTCAATCAGCTGTCAAATGAAAATGTCAAAATATCAAAAGTGAAAAAGGCAAAGTAAACTTAGGCCCGGTCTCGAGATCCCCATTATTGTATTTCAAGCGTTGCCAGCCTTTTAATAGGAGGCCGCGCTTTCGTTGTTGTTGTTGTTATTTGTACTTATGTCTTTGGTTGTCGTTTGGTCCGTTGATTCGTTAGTTTCGTCATGCCATCAGTCAGTCAGTCATTCGGTCGGTCCGTCAGCCTGCTAGTCGTTCATTCCGTCAGTCAATTTGCCTCTAAAGAGAATCAACAATAGAGCCAAAAAAAAAAAGATACAAAAAAAATATAATACACGAAATAAAAATGAATCGTAATATGGGAATTATGCATTCAAATTGAAACAAAAAAAAAACACTGAATCAAAAGTGAATATAATCAACACACATTCAGAATCAAAATGTATCAAAACAAGCGAGGAAAAGTGATCAAAAATATAAACAAATATACATACGAATGAAAGAAGAATAAAATGAATACTCATAAAATAATGAACCCAATTTCAATACGTAACGGTAGATATTACATGCATACAACCGAAATTTACTTCGATATTGCTCCAATGAAAATCAAAATAAATTAAACAACCTTTTTTTTTAATATTTCTACACATAACCAAAACGAAGTGGAATTTTTGTAAGCTTTTTTCACATAACGGTACAGGTATGTATGTATATCCTATAGCAATATTGTAGTAACTTTTTTTTTCCTACTTTTCAAAAGTAAGCAGAATAAAAACTAGCTGAACAGTTTCAAATATATTGTCGTACAATAATTTCATTTCGTATCGGTATACTTCACATTTGTAACCGAAACAACAAGTTTAAAGCATATTTTATGACACCACGAAACTGAATAATAAATCTATTTCGGTTACATACCCTATACCAAACATATAGTATTACTATATATATATATATATATATATATATATATATACATATGTATAGATCTATATGTATATATACATATATATCGTTGGTAAAGTGCTTCTGTCGCTTCGCTTGATGGGATTTTCGAGTTGAGCTGTTTCCTCAATACTTTTTTGTACACCTTTTTTTTCTCTTTCTTTCTTTCTTGACTTTGCTTTTCGATTAGGCAGGCGTCACAAATCAATAGGCCATAAAAAAGAGACAAACTTTAGCTTGAGTTTATCTTTTTGTTCGGTTTTTTTTTTTTTTTGGTTGCTTGTTGTTTTTTTTTTATATTTTTTTTATTTTGTGTATATATATGGAAAGCCATTTATGGGGCTGCCATTGTACTAGCTCCATATATACTATAGATATATACATATACTTATATATTTTTTATTATTATTATTATCATCATTCCTCTTTTTTTTTTCCTCTTTTTTTTCGTGTGGGTGTTGCTCGTGCTATTAACGGGTTTTTGGAGACCTTTAACGGTTACTTTGCCGCTGCTCTTTCCATTTTCAACAGATGATAAATAGTTTGGGTTACCTTCAACGCACACAGCAACAAAAATAAAGATGTCATAAACATCAAATCGAACTATCAACAGAAAACAAAAATTAAAAGAAAAAATGGGTTAATTTTTTAAGAGGTAGCCTCTAATAATATTCTTCTTTCTGACAAATAGCTCGTATATTTAATTTTTCAAAAACTGAAATCGCTTCCTTTTTTTTTTTTGGCTTTTATTTTTGTCGCACAAGTGCTGAATGTGGGGCAACTCAGCAAAATTATGGCAACTCATGGCGCAATCGTCAATTATGACCAACAAGGAACAAAACGGAAAAAATATTGTGTTCGATAATCAAACCGAAAATGTGCACAGCTTGAGTCAAACACACGCAGCAAGCCAAGCCAAGCCAAACAAAAAAAAAAAAAAAAAAAAGAGGCACAAAAAGGAGGAAAGAACAGAGAAAGAGTGACAGGGGGAAGAGGACTTTTAAACAGCAGGATATGCGTACATTTTGTGTGTGCGTATTATTTCTCCTTTTTTTCCTTTCTTTTTTCTTTTTTGTTTTTTTTTTTTTTTTTTTTTTTTGTTCTTCCTGTTTTCTCTTTTGGCAATTTGCCACCCGCCATACGCATCACCCGGACCGGGCCCATAATTAAATTACATACGTACAAATATATTTCAGTACCTTATTATACCCTCTTTATACCCTACAAGTATGAGTATAGAAAATTATTTAAAATATTATTTAAATATAGATAATTTTAAGAAAATCCAAGAATTAAAAGTTTAGTTTTCCAGTTATAATCTGCTGCTATTTTAAACGAAAAAATAAGTTTTACATTTTATATTTTTGTCTTAAAAGTAATTTTCATTTGATATAATGCAAAACGAACATTTTATATCGAACGAATAAGCATATTTATGTTTATAGTCCAGGGTATCATATAGTCGGATACACTGAATGCATTATAGTGCCCTGGCGCTTAGCTGACTTGCTGTTTCCCTTTATTTTTTGCTTTTTTTTCGGGCGGAACTCTTTTTTTCAAGGCTAACCTTCATCTCACCCTCTTCCTTTCATCATGTTGTTTTTCATCGACATCCGGACGGAAAATGACAATGAAAATGTGAAAATAAATATTCCATTGAAAATGTTTTATCATCATCAAAAATTGTTATTTTAGCCATTTAAGTAATTATGTTTACAAAATAGTCAAATGATTGTATACCAAAAACTACTAGGACGAAAATTATTTTTGATTACAGGTTATTTCAATTCTATTACCAATTAATACAAAATAATAAATTTATATTAAGATTATATGAAAATTAGTTGGTTTAACTTATATTGTAATTGAAATAAGTTTTGTAAATTTTGAAATTGAAATTTTCACTGCGAAAAAACCAAAACAGTTAATTTGTATTATTTGGAATTATGTTCTTTAATTTAAAATCTATTTCATATCAAATTATAACTCATCAATTACCAGTTCACGTAAATATATGATACATATACATATGTATATGTATTTTCCTTTCATTTTTTATTTCGTTTAACATTTAGGATATCAATTTGGAATTTTATTTATGCATCTAACGGTTTCAATTATAGATATGTATATATGTACATATGTATGTGTATATACAGTTAGATATAACGGTCACATTCTCCGGTTTCGTTTATTTGATGGACTTTCATTGAAACAAATTGAATATTTGCTTTCAATTCAATGTGCGAGATCTGAGTGCCGCAGAGAGTCGGCCCATGGCAAATGGAATTGTGTGACCTTGAATTTCATATCGAAAACAAGTAAATGTGAGTCCTCAGCAGGATTCGGATTACGAATGCGCTGCGCGTGACTTCCAGTTAAGTCCTAATTATGTCAGTTACTCATACGGAGATTGCTGCCACGGGCCCAGGCAATGGGCAGAAAAGTATGGAATAGAAACAAAAGTGGAAGAATGAGTGAGAAGGATGCGTGCCTGGCACGTTCTCTTAGTCACTCAGTCAGGCAAAACCAGCCATAGGATAACGATGAGGATGAAGGAGAGGTAGTTGTGATAGGTAGAGGGGGGGTATTGGCGATGACGCAATTTCAGATCAACAAAGGTGGTCCAGGACCAGCTTGTATACCAAGCTGATAACCACACACATGAGGGTTGTTCCGCGTCGACATCGTCACCCATTCATTCATTCATTCATTCGTTTCTTTAAACAGATTTCAGCTATTATAATGATGCGATTTCTGCAGCCGAAAACAACCCCCTTACGCAGTAAAGGGGATAAAGAAAACGCAGCCGCCAGTCAGTCAGTCAGTCAGTCATTCAGTCATTCAGTCAGTCAATCAGTGAGTCAGTGGGAATGCTGGGAAGGAAGAGCCAGTCAGCCAGCCCACTCACCCAGTTACGAGTGTCCTTTATGCCATGCGCTTAGCAACAAGCAATAAATTTTTGCCTCTCTATGGATGGTTCTTTCATAGGTAAAATAATTTCGCCTGGCACTCGGGCATCTGGCCACGGTGGTGGATGGATGCATTGCACCCTCAGATGTGCCAGTGTTTTCAACCCCCAAAAAAAAACACCCGAAAACAAAATAAAGAAGAAAAAAAATTGAAAAAGTTATATCGGCTATGGAAAATTCCATGCATCCATCTAAATGTAGAAATTCTACACGGAACTGCATCATTCGAGATAATTTCATTAAATAATTTCTACTTTAACCCATATGATCCATTGATTTTATATAATATCCGATGATGTTTACACATTTTAAGTGCAATATCTAATTTTTGCAACGAAATTCATTAACGAAATTACGTATTAAATTATTTTTAATCCTATAGTGCTCAAAAGAAGCTTTTTTTCGGATCTTTTTTATTTTTAATTTAAATCCAACACATAATTTAATTTTTTTTTCAAATTGAAAAATTTTTCTTTAATTTTTAGATATTTTTAAGGATAAATTCTTAAAAACAGCACCCAAACATTACATTTTAGTTTCACACAATGGCTAAAAAGTTAATAAACAAAGGTTATAAATTTCAAAATAATCGGATTACAAATTCTTCAGATTTTGATTGCTTACGCATCTTTCAGATAATCTTAAAAACATGAACAACTTTCTAATCAGCTTTAAACTTTGAGAATACGTTCTTAAGATTATATATTAATTTTAAAAGCAAAACCAAAATTTGTTAAATAAAAATGTTTTCGACTTATTTCCTTTTTTAAATCTATAAACAAAAAAAATTTCTTAGAGTTTGTCAGCTATTTTTTCATGAATAGATATATTCTCGTATTATTTTAATTGAATAAATGAAATTACTTTTATTTTTACTCGGGAGGAAGAGTACCATCTTCCTCTTTGCTTAATTGTCATTGTTTTTTTTTTTCATATTTTGTTTTCATCTTTTTTTGTTTTTTTCATCATCGCACTAATAATCACATTCATATTGGCTTTTGAATGGGGTTTGCGCATCGCTGATAACCTTTAACCCTATCATGGAGAGCCGTTCAGACAATTAAACGCAGAATAGGCAAGAAGATCAGTAAATAAATTGATTTCAAACTGACAACATCGTCATATATTGATATTAATATATATATATATATATATATATATGCAATGGATTTACCAGATGCCAATTCTATTGTAAAATCAATATACGAACCGTGTGTAAAATTTGCCTCTTGCCAGTTGTCAAGTGCTTCAATTGAAACCATTGGTATTGGATCATTGATCGCTAATCTAACCGCTCGCAAACAGTTCTTCTATGGCATTGAGATTTCAGCCCTGACTGCAAATCGGTCCACCTGTCTTGATTTTAATGAATTTCTACCCACATTACCGGCCTTTGTTAGCTTTGTCTGGTTGGGCATAAACTATTGGAATATGCCAATTGATGACGTCAATTCCCTGCAATTAGCAAAACATTTGGAATCATTTATACCGGTACTGCCACATTTCTCGGCTTATCGCTTAACCGAAAAACGAATGAATGAATTTCTAGCTAAGAATTTTCAAAATATTCTAATCGTTCGCGGTGACGAAATCCATGAGGGTCAAGACTTTACTTATGGTTATGAGATGGTACAATATGCCCGGGATCATCGCAAAGGCAAGAAAAATATTTACTCAAAACAATCATCTACAAAAAAAAAAACCAATATAAGACTATCAATATTTTTACGTTATTTCAGATACCATTTCGATTGGTGTTCCCGGCTATCCCGAGGGTTATAAAAGTAACGATTTACAAGATCCCACACGCAATATTGAATACTTAAAATTAAAGGTTAAATTTTAAAAACAAATTAATTTAAAGAAATCAGAATTAATCTGATTAACTCTTTTTTTCTTTTCATACAGGTGGATGCTGGTGGTGAATTTATAATTACCCAAACTTGCTATAGCTCTCAAAAAATTATACAATTTATAAAAGATTGCCGAAGTGCTAATATTACAGTCCCCATTGTAATTGGTGTAATG
Source organism: Drosophila emarginata (assembly GCA_037075365.1). Lineage (NCBI taxonomy): Eukaryota > Metazoa > Arthropoda > Insecta > Diptera > Drosophilidae > Drosophila > Drosophila emarginata. Next base: position 4,055,747 of record JBAMCD010000296.1, read on the forward strand.
GTGCCCAATTCATTTAAAAACTATCATATAGTTAAAAATATAACCGGAGCACAATTACCAAATAATTTGCAAAACAAATTCAATGACCTTAATGAGAATCCAGCTAAAATATTAAAATTCTTTGTGAATTTAACTTTAAGTATTATACAAGATGTGCTTCAGGCTAATTTGGGTATACAGGGTATACAATTTTTCACAATGAATCGCTTTGGACCTGTACAAATGGTTCTAGAAGAGTTGCGTACTTTAAAGATACTTTAATAAATATAATAAAAAATATCCAAGTAAAGATATGTATCTATTTCTAAAATTTGTTTCTTTTACGGTAAGAATATTTGGATAAAAGTTTGCCATTTATATGTCATTGTCATCAATGTCACTCAAAATCGCAAAATGCGTAGATATTTTTGATGAAATAATAGAATTGTTGCGTCATGGCCACCTTTTCTTTTATTCCTTCCTTCTTCTTTATTATATATATATATATATACATATATTTTTTTATTTTTTTGGAATCCAAGGGTTGCTTTGGCTGTCGAATACACAAAGACACACACTTTACCCACAACACACACACACACACACACACACTCATACATACGTATACATTAAAAGGTCTTTTAACAAAAACAACATTTGACATTTGTAACTTGCGGTTGATCAGCCATGGAGAAAAGGATAAACGCTGCTTGATGCCACGACACAATGTTGCCTGAGCTAAACAAGAAGAAGAAGAAGAAGGAACAAAAGTAGATGTATTCGGAGAAGGTGACGGCGATGGCAACGGTGATGAAGATTCCTGAAGGGGTTGCTCGCTCGGTGATGACGCATTAGGCCATCTCGCCAACCATTCACCAGGGCTCCGCCTCATCATTGCCACCAAATCCGGCTAGTTATTTTTGCAGCTGCTAGCTGAAAGCTTGAAAAATGATTTGCGAAAAATTTTTCCCCATCATACCATAACCAAAACATTCTGCAACCCCCGCCCCACCCTTTGACACCTCCCCCACTTATACTTCCATTTGATAACCATTTCCCTGGAGAGAACTCTCAAATGTATATGCGGTGCGCACTTTGCAAAACAAACAAACATTGCTCCTTCTTCAAGTTTTTAAACTAAAGAACATGCTGGAAAAAAAAAAAGAAATCGACAAAGACTTGTTATGATAGGGTTATAATTTAAGTCCAAATAACATCTCAAAATGGAATAGGAATTTATAAACAACACTAAAGGCAAGGGATCAACAAGATCGTTAAATTTGCTTCCATATCATAACTTTTGGCAGTGACGAAGGACGAACTGTGAAAAGAAACTTTTTATGCGGAAGTCTTTGTTAAACATAAACATTTTCCATTCATTTTCAAAACTATCCTATTTATAATATGTACATATGTACATAGTTATCCAATTTAAATTATGTATTTATATCACTTCTTTTCTTGAAAACACATTTTGCATGTGCCATTAAACTAGTTTTAAATATAATTTCCATTTACATAGTACTTTGTATGGTTGGAAATGTATTTCTTCAGATATTGCAATTGTAAAATTTATGGGAACTTGATTGAAAAGACTTGTAATATGAAAAGATCCGGTTAGGGTATTCATTCATTTAATTTGTTGATGTCTTTACATTACTTTCTTGCGACTGAGTTCTTTTCTTTTTCTTTCTGTTTTCTTTGATTTGTTATGCGTCGTTTAATTTTATTTCAAAACAAATAAGCGTAAAATGAGGAAACTCACGATAAATAAAACCAAAAAGCAAACCAAACAGGCCTATGAATTTTGTATCTATGTGTGCGTGTGTGTAATGTGTGTGTGTGTGTGTGTATGTGTGTGCATCTACAGCAAGAAAAACAACAAAGTAAAGAGCGCAAATCAACAACAGCAACACACGGCAAAGCCCCCATGCCAAGACTAACGAAGAGTTGTCCGACAGGCCACAAACAAAGACAAACGAACAACAGCAACACCAACAACTAAAAAAGAAAAAGAAAGAAAAGAAATATTAAAAACCAAGAGGGCTTTGGGACCCAACTTTTGCCTTAACCAATAGTTTTTAATACCCTTGCAAATTTATAATTGTTGTTAAAAAAATAAAGTGTTTACAGATTTCACAGAAATTCATTTTAAATTCAACCAAAGAAAAAAAGGCAACAATTTATTTCCATTTTTTTTAAGCGTTTCATTTCCGATTTACCGATTTCTCATATATTATACAATTAATTTGCTTAATTTACTAGTAAAGTATCTACTTTATAACAATACTTTTAGTTGTATGAATAAAAACGAGCGATTTTATTTTAAATAAACAAGGCTACTACAGTCTAAAGCTAACTTTACTATAGCCAAGACTTCCCCTTGATCGTGAATTTATATGTTTGTATGTATATATTATATACAAGTTGCAAACTTCTAGCAATAATAAATTTACCATTTCTGTAAGAGTATAATAAAAAGAAGAAAAGTTTGCACTGGTACAGTGAGAGAGAGAGAAAGAGGGAGAGAGAAAATGACAGAGAAAAACAAAAACAAAAAAAGGGGAGAGAGATAGCGAGAGAGTGTTGAAGATGAAGCAGGAGAAGTGAACAGATTGGTGAGGAGGCTGGGGGAAGGGGGGTGTCGGTAAATGATCGTACGAACAAAGGAGCACAGCAGCAACAGTGCAGCAAACTAGCAAAGGCAATTTTTTTTTTTTTTTTGTATATTTTTTTTTGTATTTTTATTTATGACATACAAAAAGATGAAGTGCAAGAAAGAGGTAAATGGGGGGGTGGGGGATAAGGAAAATGTAAAAGAGGCAAACCAAGTCACGTTCACGTTTCGATTGCTACGACTACGATGGATCCAGTGGGTGGAGAGGAGGCTGAATGGGGGAGCGGGTGGCGATTATGGATCTAAATCAGCTGGCAAAACCAGCTGTGTGTATCTGTGAACTGCAAAACTGTTCGACCGAGAGAGACTGTGAGAGAAAAAGACATGCAAAGAGTGTCAACGAGTGCGAGAGAGTGCCTCTTGAGTTAAATTTGTTTTAAGAGATCGCTACTTCTCTCTCTCTATCTCTTGCTCTTTTTTCTCTTTGTTGCTCTGCCACTCAAGAGAGTCTTTTGATGATCAAACTATCGTGAGCGAGAAAATGATGAGTGTTAATTCGCGTTTAATAAAAAGAGAACCATTGAGAGCACTTTTTTTTTTTTTTTTGAAAGAGATCATTAATTGAACCACTCAAGAGCATATAGAAACCTCTAACGTTTTTTAAGATAATCATAAAAGAAAACATAAAACAATGTTCCCTAAAAAGCATAAAAAAAAATCAAATTGTTTACGACAAAAAAATCATTTTTAGGCGGCAATGGCAGCAAACAACATGTGGCACATTGTTAATGCTACATAATATACACATACATAGATATATACATTGATGGAATATATGTTGCACCACTTGACTTATTGGATCAATCTTAGTCTTTGCCAATTTACCGATAAATATTATACTCTTCCACCCATTCCTTTTAAATGTAAATATGAATAATGAAAGTGCTAAAAATAATAGCTTGGATAGAATGAACAGTTTAAATAGCCTAAGCAACTTTGTAGTGAGATGTCATAACACTTTTTTAATGCTTGAACCAGTTGTGAATTGTAATTAAAGGAAGCGATAAAAAGTGGATTTTTACACCCATTTTCACTTTAAGTTGATAACACTTTGACAATTTTATATTAATGGTTTTATATTTAGTGTCAATTAGCTATTACAAGCTCATCTCTATAGAGACCATTTTTAGAATGCAGTAAAAATCAGAATAAAAAATAAAACCAGTTTGTATTGATCCATCGAAACGATCATCTACGTATATAACCATTTAGTTAATCATGCCAATTAATTATTATGACTGCTTCTATGCATTTAATTAAATCCCATATACATACATACATATGTACATATATGCATATGAAAGGGTGTAAGAATTTTATATGTCAAATAAAATGATGCAATATTTATATGATTTTTGTAAAGTTTCTATATAGTACTTTCTACAATACATATGTATATATATAAAATTTGATGTTTTTAATACGTGTTACGAGCTTGTTCACGTACTGTCCGCATGAGTTTTGCCATTCAGCGACCTGCCCCAAAGCGAAATGCATATGCCAAATCAACAAAACGCGCACACACAAACACACACACACAGCACACTACAGTGGCCAATAGCTAGAATAAATTATAAAGAGTTTTAAGTAGCGAAAATTAAAATTTATATAAAATTTGCACCGCTTTTAAGTAATATTGGACACTCTGTAATATACCAATACCGAAGCAGATAGAAAGAAATGGGGACCCGCATGAAATCATAAATCAATAAGAAAAAAAAGATACGAAAAGAAAACAAACTGAAAGTTGAGGCAATTTACGTCAAATTGAAAATACAAAACTTATTTAGTTAGTGCGAAAAGCCAATGAACGAAACGAAACGAAGCAAAGCGAAAATTTTCAACGATGGAATGAACGCGCGTTGGCAAATGAAATTTACGCTATTCAATTCAAACAATCTGTCAGCTTTACTCTGTGTTTGCAATTGCAGTTGATGTTTGCCAATTCGGATACACCATCCTGCCCCTTTTCCTCTCCTCTCATGCCATGCACAGCAGCAACCCCATCATCTTAACGCTCATCCTCCTTCTACCTAGGAGGCGGCGCGCGGCAGCATTCACAATTCTTCAGTTGACAGGCCACAATCTGAATCTGCATGCAAGCCAAAAGATCAAAAGATATTGCCTGCGTTTTTGCCGAGTAAAAACGGGGGCAAAGGCCCATGAAGAGATGTGGGGAAAGAGAGACAGAGAGAGAGAGAGAGAGAGAGAGAGTGCGGGAGGCAGAAAAACATTTTCCTTTTTATTCTTATTTTTAATTTTAATTTTTTTTTTTTTGCTTTCAGTTTTCTTTTTTTTTTTTTTTTGTTGTTTTATTATTTGTTATTCTTGGTCTTTTTATTTTTGTTGTGTTTTGTTGCTCTTTTTTTTTTATTTTTTTTTCGGGTTGGTGCTCGATGTACGTACAACATTTGTTTATAATTTGATTTGCTTTCCTTCTTCTTTTCTGAAAATAATCATTTTATTTTTGATCGCTCTCAACTTGGCCATAAATTATGGCACTATATGAAACATATGTGTGCGTGCATGTGAGGAGATCTCTCGCTTACGCTACTCATTCCCTTAGTTATAGATAAATATACATACAAACATAAATATTTCATGCACAATTTCAGGGCATTTTCAGATATGAACAAATGTACAACAAGAGTCCGTCCGACACTTGTTCACAAATACATACATACATACATACATACATACATACAACTCAGGAAAAATAATGAAATAATATTATGTAGACCCACTTCTATAGTAGCGGCAGCCGCGTCGGCGGACCACTGTGATGATAATACGTATGAACGTACTTGAATCAAGCTATATACATACATACAGATAAGGCCACAATGTGTGTGAGATGTGTGCGTGTAATTGTGTGCAAATGCACCAAAAGGAAGTATCTACGACCTTATAAATTAGATATGTGTAATAAGTTTATTACACATGATTAATTCTCCTATATAATGTTCTTTAGCTATTAAGGTTAAAAAAGTGCTTTCAACGTATGAAAAACCCAAAAATCTTATTTTTACCCCATCCAGTGCAGTGCTCCATCTTGTTGCATCAAAGTTATTCCCTTACCGAAATTAAACCGAAATCAGAATAAGATCCCTTTATCATATATAGGATATAGTATAAGTATATCTTCTATCATTAGTACTTTTTACAAAGTTTTTATTAAAAAAAGTTCTAGCTTCCTGAAACTGAAATGTAAGGAACTACATACATATATAGAACAAGTAGAAGTAATTCAAAATAAAACGTAAAACTTCCCATACTTTCAGAATAAACTTTAACCTATAAATTTTCTCTGTTAGCCTAGTGCTAAAAGGGTATACAAAAATATAGTACAACTGAATTTGGATTAGGCCAACGGTGTTACGTGTGTCAAGCGATCTTCATGTAGTTTCGCATAGATAAAGTCGTACATACATACATATAAGAAAGCAGAATGAGTGGCAACAAAAGCAGAAGACCCGTAATGAACTTTTCCATCTGAATTACAAGTATGTACATATACATATGTACATACATACATATGTACATCATTTTTGTCCAAGTATCAGGCAAAGACAGACAGACAGGTCTTTCTAATGACCAAGACCAAGACCAAGATCCAAATGACTATATCCCGGAGACCGCACACAGAGCTGAAAACTTGGCATTTCTCTAGAAATCCATGATGAGGGGGCAGTAGCAACAGCAACAACAGCAGCAGCTTTGGGGCCGCCATTAAAATTTCATGTGTACTGAGAATAGAGCGCAAATAGGCTGTAATTATAGAAACAATACACATACATATATGTATGTATATACAAGTACACTGAGAGAAACAACCAAAAAAAGAAAAAAGCAACTACCGAGCAACATTTTGTTACGGCGCACTGTTACCCAGTAGTCACTACGTTCAGTCACTATGCTAAGAAACCCGTGATTTGCTGATTTTTACAGTTGGCAATTTCTTTATTTTCGTAGATTGAATTCCCATAAAATGTGATTAGATCAAATTTACATACGTTATCTTGTTCCTTTGCTATATATAATATCTTTTATCACCTGAATAATATTTCTTTTCGAAACAAATATATTTTAAATGAATCTCTCAGTTTATCGGCGCTATATCCTTATGGGTAAAATTTAAATCCTTAATTTGTTATAAGGTATTATAAAGTCTAGACTTAAGACTTAAAAGTCCGCTCAGTTTTTGTTATGTTTAAAGCTTTTTTTTTTTTGTGTCTTTGCAAGAGTTTTGGTAGCGTGTAATGCCGCAATGAAAATCGCCCATTACAACAATTTCATTTCATTTCATTTTGCCGCTTTTGCGCTTACGTAAGCGCAACAACAACAACAACAACACCATCAAGAAGAACAGCGAACAACAACGAATTCATTGCACTTAGCTTAGGGTCTATGTTGGGTGGTTTGGTCGGTCGATTGGTTGGTTGGATAAAGGTGTGAGGTAGAGAAGAGGGGGTCGATGGCACGGGGGAAAACGACATTTGTGCCACCTTTTTGTTTTTTTTTTCTTTCTTATTTTTTGTATTTTTTTTTTTTTTTTTTGCCTGCAATTACACGAGCAACAACAACAGCAAATCGCGCCAGACAAGCTGACGGCAGCGTGTGATTTTTATTATGCCCGCTGTTGCCCGCTGCCTCTGCTGTGGTTATATAGGATGCGGTAGTACTGGGGAGAGAGGAAAAATGGTGGATGGGGGGGGGGGGGGGCTAGGTAGGTAGGTACCCACTCGCCTCATACTTGAGTATAGTACGAGTGGGTTAATGTCGATCTATTATATTTCTAATATACTCTATAAGAAAGGGTCCAGTCGTTTCATTAAAACATTTACAATTTCCAGATCATTTGCGATATGTAGAAAAGAGTACGGAAAGAGAAATACATATTCCGATAATAATCGATCCTATCGATGCTATTTATTACCTTTTTTCTATCGAAGCTAAATTCTTATCGGATACCTTTTGATTATAATATTATCGATAATACATATATCAAGCCTTAAAAAAAACTTCCCGTGTCATATAACAAGCGCATGACTTTCAAAAATGTAAAATCCTTTTTTTCATTGTCAAAAAAAAGTATCTATGAGAATTCAGTTATATTTATATGTATGTAGATACATATATATGTATCCATGTATTCCAGCATTGAAGAGTATTTAAATCGCCTTTTATTGGCCAAACCGCAATGCGCGCAAACCAAATGAGTTTAGATCGTGCACGGTGCTTGCCCCGCTGTTCGATCTCAATCTTGATCGTTTTTATTATATTATTTTTGTGTTTTGCTTTTTTTCGCTTTTTCTTTTTTTTTTTATTTTTTGTTGCTTTCTGTTTGCGCTGTGCGCTCTTTGCCCATTGTAAGCAATTTTAATGATATACCACAATCGCCTGATTGATGATTAGTCATCGACCGGTTAGCAACAACATCACAGCACGCGAGCTCCACCAACAGCCACCACTAGCAAAGCAATGGAAACGTATTTATTGAAGGTCCCCAACAGATAATTACCTCTAAGAAAACTTCACAATCAGTAACAACAGCAGCAACAACAACAATAACAAGAACAACATCAAGTACTGTTACTCACCGTCGTCAACCGATTATAACTGACCAACATTCAAGCTAGCTGACTGGCTAGCTAGTTAGACTTTAGCCAGTTAGTTAGTTTTGTTAGTGAAAAAAATTGCATATATGTACATATAAAATAAAATTACAGTGGCTAAAAAAGCATATAGAAAGCTATACAGTTTACCGATCGATTGTATGTATAATACTATAAAAAAGTAATCCAAAAACAGTTTTGAATTTTTTTTAAAGTTTCTTTCTGATTAAAAGTCTAATCTCAAATTTAAGAAAAAGAATAACTTAGTATTTATTATTAGTATACATTTAGTATTTAGTTTATCAATTTTTTCCATCTTTTTAAATTATTTTAAATCTTTTTTCCAATATAATTTATAAATAGAAATTGTCTAATAATTTATTTGTTGTAATTTAATGATTTTTTTTCCACTGTGCGAAACCACAGACACGTTGGCAACAGTCGCCCCCAAACCATCTTGCTCTCTTTTTCTTATTTTCTCTCTCTCTTTCTCTCATTATATATATGACTTTCTGTTTCTTTCACACTAATGGGGATCTAGTTCTAGGTTCTGGGGCCTGGCAACAGTTATATAGATGACCTTAAACTATACATTGTTGCTGTTGTTAAACTTTAGTCACTGGGTAAACACTGTGTATGATGATGATGAATACAATGAAGGGAGGGAGGGAGGGTGGTTTGGGGGATTGGAACAGAGGTAAAACTTTGGGCTTGTCACGCAAACGTACGAACAGCTTTTTACCTCCTCCTTTGCCGACTCTTCCTCCTCCTCCCTTCTTGCCATCTTAGTGCATGGAACTATATAGTACATATATTTGTACAACTGTCGAGTTCATTTTTAGCATTTTTAGTATTTAGTGTATAGGGTTTTCCCAAATTGTTATTTGTCACTCGTTTTTGCTATACTTTCTGCAAATGTTCTTAATTTCATTTCTTTTGTCTTCATCTTGATCATTGCCAATTTGTGAGTCATGATAGCAATTTTGAAAGAGTCGATCTCGATGATGATTTACAATAACGATATAGGCAATCAGATATTATATGGTTTGACATTTGATATAATTTGGAACAAAATGAGAAAAAAGTTTAAATGTAGTAGATAAAATCATTAGACTTTACTTATAATTTAAAATTTAATTTTCGTATCAATTTAAACCAATTTTATCATATTCTTATAAATTTTTATTAAAGAATTAAGGAATTACAAAATTTTACCAATCACATATACATATAAATTAATTTATTTACTTATTAATTAGTTAACAATTTTCAGTGACAGTATCCAACGACTTTCGCAAAGCAACTCCTGGGCAAATCGCTTCAAAATTTTGAAGCATTGAAAAAATACAACGTCTCAGTCAGATTTCGAATTATATTCACAATATTTTTGAAAAAATGTACTTTCACGTCGAGAATAAAAAAAAAAAACTGATAAGAAATATTAAAAATATAATAAAAATGTTGTGTCATATTCTAATATTTAGTTTCACGACAAATGTTTAAAAAAAAATAGCTAAAAATTTGCTAAATGAACTTTAAAATTGAGTGGACTAAAACACCTTCTCAAGGCGCAACACGAGCATTTATTTTGGCCTAGTTGGTAAAGCATTCGCTTTGAAATCAATTTAACTTCAGCTCAAACTATGCCGCAAGCTTTTTTTTTTTTTTTTGTTGCTTTATCTTTTATAAGTTTTTGTTTTTTTTCGTTTTTTTTTTTTTTTAAATCCCGTTTTATAATAACATGTTGCAATAATTTATGCTTGTCATAAGTTCAAGCTGTAAAATTTATTTATATAAAAGTTGAAGGAAAGTCAGAGAACTATGTATGTATATATTCAGTCTTGATTTTAGAGTGTGAGATATTATAGTGAAAAGATTCTTACATTTCTATATTGATTTTGTGTTTGTTGTCTATTCATTTAGTCAGTTAGTTTTACCCATTAGCGACGAATAAACCTTTTAATCTAGTTCAAGGTTAAACAATTTTCATTTACTTTTTTATGTTGTTGTTTTGTTTTGTTTGTTGTCATCAAATTCTGTTAATCAACTTGTTGTGCATTGTGTTTGTGTTGGGTCGGTGGGTGGCGGGGGGAGCTAAAAATGTTCGTTCACCTTCACTCCACTTTATTAACGATCGTGGCGCACCTGTTTGCCGAGTACACGTGTTGACAAGCCATTAAATTGCAATTATTTCATACGGACGGACAGCTGCCAAAATATTGACTTAAACATCCACAAAAATGGAATTTCCCTAATACCGAAAATGTAAAAAAATGAGAAAAGAAATCTATATAGCAGAAGCCCCCCTCCCATAGCCTTTTGTCTGATGTGTGTATAGAGTATACTTTGCGTGCTGCAGCAGCCCCTCCCCACACACACACACGACGACCCCCCACAAATTCACAGAGTTTCTCGAACAAGGTCAAACAAGGCCAAGTGGGTGGGTGAGGTTCAATGGCCGAATTTGCTGAACAATTAACGCAGTTCCGTCGACAAATGAAATGCACGAGCCAAAAGATTTCTGTGATAAGCGTCATTTTTTTTTTTTTATTTTGGACGTTGTTATCGTAAATTTGATTCTATTGTTTCTATATACAATATGATGAATATTGTTTTTTGTTTTCCTTTGGCCTAGATAAAGTTTAAACTTAAATGAACTCTTTTACTTTCTCTCTATCTCTCTCTCTCTCTCTCTCTCACTCGATCTCTCAACTCTTCTTATCGGTCATTCAATGAAAGTTGTTCTCCGATTCCTATTTGACTTATGATAAGACACAACAAGCACAAGAAGAGAAGTATTAAATTTAAACTTACTATCAAAAAATAAGTAAATTCTACTTATTGAATCCGTACAAAAAAAAAACTAGAAGGATGGGCTAACTTCGGCCGTGCCGAAGTTCGTATACCCTTGCAAACTGTCTTTTTGATTTATATATAATTTGCCAGAATCATAAGGAAGTATATAAAACCCATCAAATATAAATTTGATGTCCGTGGCATAAAAAAAAAATTAAAACAAATTTTTTTTCCCCGATTGTTCCTATGACAGCTATAGCATATAGTCGACCGATTCTGATAAAACTTAAAAGATATATTTCTTTTTATACAAAATTGTCAAATAACAAATTTCGTGACGATTGCTTCAAAAACACCGAAGTTATTGATCAAAAACTATATTTTTGACTGATCGTTCCTATGGGAGCTATATGATATAGTCGACCGATTCTGATAAAACTTGGTATATATGCTGAGGATTATATAAAACTCACAAACACCAAATTTAGTGACATTCCATTAAGAAACAACTGAGTTATTGATGTTAAACCTTATTCCTGACCGATCGTTCCTATGGGAGCTATATGATATAGTCGACCGATTCTAATGAAACTTGGTATATATGTTGGGGATTATATAAAACTCACAAACACCAAATTTAGTGACATTCGATTAAGAAACAACTGAGTTATTGATGTTAAACCTTATTCCTGACCGATCGTTCCTATGGGAGCTATATGATATAGTCATCCGATCGGGATGATTCCGAGATATACAATGCCTGCAGCAAAAAGAAGCCTAGGTGCAAAATTTCAGCTCTGTAGCTCCAAGGGTCTCGGAGGAGATTGCGTTGATCCAGACAGACGGACAGACGGACAGACGGACAGACGGTCAGACGGACAGACGGACAGACGGACAGACGGACAGACGGACAGACGGACAGACGGACATGGCTATATCAACTCAGCTCATCATGCTGATCAAGAATATATATACTTTATATAGTCGGAGATGCTTCCTTCTATGCGTTGCAAACTTCTGACCAAAATTAATATACACTTTTGCAAGTGTATAAAAAAAGAAACAGCAAAAAAATATTTTTCCCGGAATATTCCTTTGTTCATATTTCGATTCCTCCTTGTTCAGAAATAGAATTTCGAAAAGCTTGGAGACAACATGGCCCATTAGCTCAGTTGGTTAGAGCGTCGTGCTAATAACGCGAAGGTCGCGGGTTCGATCCCCTCATGGGCCAAAAAAGTAATATTTTTTTTTTTAATTTGTAAAGAAAGTATTTTTGACCATATACAATTTATTACACATATATTTTTTGTTGATTATTTATATTCTTGATTAGCGTCTACGGATGAGTCAATGTCCTTATGTCTTTTAGTTTTTAGAATATAATTCGCATGAAATTTGAGTAGCATTTTTTGGTATAAATAAAAATAAATATAGTAAATGGCAAAATACAATATTTATTCATAGATGAACAAGTAACTTTGTTATTCATAAAAACTGTATAACAAATGACCTAAGAATTCGAATCGAAAAGTAATTACAATCTAAATGCAATATCATTCAAATGATTTATATTATTTATAAAGGGTTCCGGGCGAATACAAATGGAAGTGTTTGAATAAAAGAAGAAATTGGTATACAATTTATTTATTTTTTTAATATTATCAAAAGACCAAACAATAGTCATTTAGTAAACATTTTGTTTCTATTTCTTACCTTCTATATAGTTAATATTTAATATGCTGTAAATGTGCAACTACTCAAACATGATTGAACAATAAATTAATAATTGAAATTATAAAAACAAATAAAATAAATAAATGTAGTATTATAATATAAATAAGTACTACACCTACATAAGTAGAATTTTTGTAATTTTGTATTTTTAAAAAATTGTTCAAATATCCGAATAATACATATATTTGTCGGGCTCTTTTTATAGTCATAAATTCATTTGATTTTTCTTGATATTTATTATAAATATTTCAATTCACAAGCAATTTTGTTAACAGCAAAACTTTCTATTATATGTACATATATACATATGTATATATACATACGTACATATATGTATATAGTATGTATGTATGTATGTATGTACGTGTATATTCAATCGTATATTTTCCCCAAATTGGATATTCTATCTTTGTTTATCAATTGTAACATTGTTCGACAATGTGCTTAATTGGAAAATGGAACAAGTTACAGACAGACAGAGACAGGAGGCAAATAGAAAGAGACAGAGATAGAGTGAAAGCTTTGGTTTTAATAATCAATGCACCGTAGCTAACTGTTTTAGTTACGTGTGTCCTTCTCTTCCTTATGGTTGTTAGTCCTTGGTGTTGTTTTTAGTTGTTGTAGTTGTTGTTGGTCAGGAGGTATCATGATACAGACAGTCATACAGTCATACAGACATACAGACAGACAGACAGACAGATTGGTACGTTTTTGTCTTTGTGTCTTTATGGTTGTATGTCATGCAGTGACTACTGTATGCAATGGAATTATATGAAAGAAAGATAGAAGGAGGTAACGCAGTATGTAGGTATGGAGGGGGTTCCCATTAAAACTAATTGGCATGATTGATTGCTTTTGGTTTTTGCTACAACTATACACACACACACACACACACACACACACATATACAGATGTGTATAGATGTATCTATATATGTATGTATGTATATACATATGTATATAAACGGATGGCTTGGTGAACTTTTCTCCTCTCTAGTTTTGTTTCTCCATCATTTAATTTAATTAATGAGCGTGTGTATCAATTGGTTTACAATTGTTTAATTGCTTGTATCGTGCGGTGTTATGGTACCCCAGTCTCAGTCATAGTCTTCCCCACACCTCCCTCTCACTCCCTCTCTCTCTCTCTCTCTCTCTCTCTCTCTCTCTCTCTCTCTCACTATGTGTGTACTCCACACGCGTCGTCTACTGCCTGATGTCCCACTGTGCCGCCGACTGACTTTTTGTGGGGCTTCCTCTTTCTCTTCTCTACTCTTCACTTCTCTTCTAGCATATTTCTGTTGCAGCCTTTACACTTGACTTTTGTGTCATGTTACACATATCTATATGTACATATATACATATATGTCAGCCCTTCACCTCATTCCCTTCCCTCCCTGCTATGTCATGTTTTGTGCCATTTGCCGTTGCGGTTGAAGATAAAAAATAATAAAAAGAAAACTAAAGCTGCAAATTTTTATTCATATTCAATAAATACCAAAAAAAATACAAAAAGAAAAAACACAAAACAAGAGACAATGGGGTATATTATATTATATATTGTATATATACATATGTATATATAGATGCATATTAAAAGCCAAGTTCATTAGCGCTTACCATGACATTTCCTATCAAAACAATAGATTCTTCTTGGCTTTATTTCAATCTAACCTTTTTTTTTTTTTTAGAGTGGTATTATTGTAAAATGTCATCGAAGCATGCAAATGATGCCAAAAATGTAGAAAAAAAAAGAAAAATCAAGCAAATGTAATTAGGCTCCATTGAAAGTTCTCGCCACACTCCAGAAAATGTAGAGGAAACGGAAACATGTAGAAAGTCAAACCATATGACACAATGTGCCTTTAGAAAAAAATTTTTACAAATTATTTATTTACTTTTTGCTTTTGCAAAATTGTTAGTTTTATTAATTATCTATATGTTTCTGATGTGGGGTCAACTCTCAACACCTGTCTAACCCAAATTAATGTCCAACTATTTAGTTAACAAGTGTCAGAAATTGTATTTTAGGGTAAACAGAAGGGTATATTAAGAAGGCCACAAACTATGTAACAAACATTTGCGACCCTATAAAGTAGACATATTCTTGATCAGTATCAACAACCATTTAGATTGAGATTTGTCTATCTGTTTATCTGTCTGAATGCTGAGTTCTTGGAGGCTACAAAAGCTAGAGCTGCCAAATTTGATATGAACATACATACGTCTAGTATCTACGCAGATGGAGTTATAGATAGTTAGATATAGTTAATAAAGATTTACTTTTTAGGCATTACATGCCTTTGATCGTATATAAATAATCTTTAATAAAGAATGTCTGTAATCCTAATTCCCTCTTCGATAAACACAATTCCCTCTATTGCTTAAGGATTTATTATAATAATATCTCCTGTTTTTTGGGCTTTTCCCCATTAAGCACTTCCAGATATAGAAACCCTGTAAAAACAATTCCCTTTGCTGCTTAAGGCTTTATTGGAATAATCTCGACTGATTTTTGGTCTTTTCCCATTAAGCTTTTCTATATAGTATATAGAAAAATTGTGTTTTATCGATATGTGGGGAATAAAGTATATACACATACTTACGTATATATAAATGAAAAAATTTGTTTTCTTTTTGGAAATAATTTTGAATGCTATCGATAAGAACCAAACACTTTATTCAATAATAATAAAAAAAACAAAAAACCCATTAGTATTTAATACATTTTTTCAGTTGCTATGACGACAAAGCATTATTTATAGGTGACTGAAGTCACGTAGATGTCGGAGACGAAGTCCGCTGACCACGTTGCGGTACGGCACGTTGCCCAAATGACACGGACACGATGCTCAGATCTACTATGGGGATCATCATCTATCCATCCATCCATTCAGGTGAGCCGTCATGAGTGTGACGTATGCATTGCACATACAGATATACATATATGTACATATATACATACATACTTCCATATGTATATACATATACATAGTTAACCAGGAAGACAGGCATAAGCTCACGTGCGGTTTTGTCGGCGTGTTCAAAAGGTCGAACGTCACCAACATTGGCGCCGATTGGTAGACACGACATACTCAGAGACACAGACTAGATGGAAATAATATACATATGTACATACATAAATGCATACGTGGTGTTCGAAGAGGGGGGGATAATAATCAGTGAAAGTGCACAACAACAACAAAAACTAACTCTAGCAACATTTGTACAAAATTAAGATCACAGATCGCAATGAAATATTCATACATATGCACATAACCCTCGGGTGAGGGGGGCTCAGTCATTTTGCTGTTTCCCCGACGTTTCGTTGGCTTAGAAAACGTCAGTTGGCGGCAACTAAAATCATTTCATTGATCCGTTCATGCGTCACACATTCTCTTTGATTTAGATTAACACCCTGTTGTTGTTTACGCAATTAATATATATATAAATATATCAATATATATAAGTATTATATATTTGACTAAAAATTATTATTATAATTATTATATATTTTTTTCACCATTTGCCAACTATTAAAAAAGTTTATTTGATTGCCTTGTCCATTTAATTGAAACTTATGTTATTTGTGTTTATTATGGCAATTAACGAGCTATCGGTAAAACATCCAATGCTGACGTGTGTTTTTCATGAAATTGTGCAAAAAAAAGAAAAGAAAATAAAACGTCATTAGTCGCTTTAGATTTGTTTTCTTATTTTTATATCGCACACCCATTAAAAGTGCCGCCAGAAAACGGCGAACGTCATTACAGAAAGTAAACAAAATTGTTGCGATCAACATGAAAGTGTCTCTGATCACACAAAAGTAACGTCCTTCGGCCACATTTGACTGCCGTAAGTTCAATAAATTGGCAAGTGCCTTCAATATATGTACATATATCTATATATATTCTATATGTGTAGGTATCTAATTATTTATTACTTGCAAAATTAGTTACATATCGATACACATATCGATTCAGCTTATATCCACTATTTTATCCCAGTTGTAGAAATATAAGAAAATATATGAAAAAGGGTTTAAATTTGAATTTTTATATTCTTATCATATTTCAACTGTTTGTCTTAAATTATGTTTTATATATTTTATGATTTAGCTTTAACTTTCAATTTATTTAAGTAAATTTTAATTTTGTATTTTATTTTTGAATTTTCTTCGTATTTTTTTGTTTATTGCGAATTTTACTTCTTATTTGATAAGTTAAAAATAAAGATTTAATATTTCAAAAATCAAATAAGGAAAGATTATCCGCTAAAGTCAAAGATTATACAAAACTTCGAAGGTAATGATTTTTAGATTAAAAATAAGCTAAGGGATAAGTAGACACCAGAAATTGCCGATTTGATAGGCACACATTAATAGATTTGAAAACGAAAAATAAGGAAAAAATTAGATCACTTGCAAAAGGTACCACAAAAAATCTAGGACCAAAAGCGATATCAATATAGTGCTTGGCTTATTCTGGAAATAAGATTTGATGATTTTAGACAATTTGTCTTGCAACCTTTATAAAATAAGGAACAAAAAAAAAAAAGTTGGAGAAAATAATAAGTTAAATAAAATATGAAATATGGAAAAAATAAGATGAGTATAGCTGAAGGTGCTATACCCAACTGAAGCTGAATGAGCTTGTGCTGTGCTCTTTATATAGGAAAATGTTAAAAGTCATGGCCTACTTGGCGTGGTGTTGGCCAACCAGTGTTCATTAGTATGGGCCAGTGTTGATAAACCAGTATAAGATGGACACCTCAATGTTTAAAATTCAAAAATAAAGAAAAACAAAAGAAATGAAACAAACTTCTTAATAACATTGCTTTAACGAAGTTAATCTTCTGTGTTAAAAATAAAACTTTAGCTGTTTTTCCAATTTTATTTAGATAAATATATGAAAAGTTAAACTCAAAACCCTTTTTCTATTCAGTTTAATGGCGGCAGTAAAACTCTCTACATGGCAAACATGTTTTTCATTCCCTTAACATAAAGGTCAAACCCTTATGCCAATAAACACTTGAAGATTCGTCTAGCTTTTGACATGTCGAAGTTTGTATACCCTTGCAAATTCTCAATTAAATTCTACAAAACCTTTTCTGTAAGAAAATTTTATTAATCTTATTAGACGTTTGTATAGTCTAACGATTTTTTGATAAAACTTGCTGGAAACCCGGAAAGATTGCGTGGACAGAATTGTCGGAGATGCTATTTTCTATGCTGCTAAAATTAATTTAACTTTTTTTGCAAGGGTATAAAAATCTTTAAGCCTGCACAACATTCACATATTGTTGTGATATTGTGTGATCAATCAAAAACCACAGGCAATCCGCTTGGATGGCAACAAAAAGGTTAACGTATCTTTAGGGGACGCCGTCGGCAAATGTAAATCTGTCGATCGCCAACAAATTTATGCAGTTAAAACAAAAAGAAAATAAAAAATAAAAAAAATACACATTGAATAAACCACAAAAATATATATAAAAAAGAAATAAAACATTAAATCAGAGTGTCGACTTTAAGATGCCCTGTACCAAGTACATATATACATACATACATATGTATGTATGTATGTACATACATATATAAAATTCAATTCAATGAGGGACTTTAAACAAATTCAAACATTATATTCCCTTGTTAACACATGGGTGAAGGATACACAACGATATATGTATGTATTACTAACTTTGATTTTCTCTTCTTCATTGTTAGCTGTGTAAATAGTTGACATTTATTTCCTTTTTCTTTTCTTTTTTTTTTTGCCGTCTATGACGTCGTCACATCAACATGTAACTGTACAAAATTGCACGACCCAATGCCCATAACGCACGTCAGTCAACATTAATGGATGAAGGGGGTGTGAGTGTGTGTGTGTGTGTTTACAGGGTGTTGCGGAGGTGTAGAGGCATCATGGCGAAACCCGATTGCTGTTGCTGTTGTCAAGCGGCAGCGGCATCAGCAACACGCAAAACGAAACAATAAAATCACTTGGCAACAGTGGCAAAAAAAATCTTGACAAATTCGCAATTTTTATCGAATACGATGAGAAGATGAAATGTAGATGACACATGTATTTTTCCTATATATGTATGAATGTATGTACATACATACATATGTATGTATGTATGTATATATGTACATATGTACATAAATACAAATGGCAAAGGGAAGATAAGAAAGAGTGAAATTTTCTTCTTGATTATAGATAAAGATTAAGGCTTATAAAAGATAATGAAGCTTAAGAAATCTGTTTTTAAAACTATGTACATATATAAAATCGAAACGGAATAAATAGGGAATTGTATTACATTAGTTCACTTTCATTCAAACTTTCGGTTCATTAACCCCTAAAAAATGCCACAAACTGTTTATTTGAATCCTACTTTTAATAATGTTTCCAATGCCAGTTTTGAAACTTATTTTATATTTCTTCAAGATTAGTTAATGTAGGAAGTAAATGTACACACATACATATGGATGTATGTATGTATGTATATACATACATATATACATACATAAATCTTGTTCATAAAACAAAAGATTAGTCTTTATGTATTTTTCTTTGAGTTTATTTTTGTTTCTTTTTTTTTATTATTGAAACTCCACGTGCATTCATTTTTTATTGTTCTAATGTGCTAAGTGATGCCCGGCAGGAGACGAAAGCGATACTTTTCTTCCCACAATTCAATGACTGTTGTTATTTATTTACATATGTATGTACATACATACATACATATATTTCATGTAATACATTTTTAATATAATAAGTTAGTATTAAATTCATATATAACGATTAAGAATATCGTTATCTTAAACGAAACTTTTGAATTATTCTTATTACACTTAGTTATACAATATATTTGGGCAAAAAATAGTGCAGTTGGCAGCACCATAGATTAAAATTATCTACCAAACTTCTTATTATCTCACAATGTGAAAAGAGCCGCCACCTAAATATAATAAGTCAGACTGGTCACACTGTCATCCATATATGTATGTACATACATATGTGCATAGTTTTTGCATTATTTTATTTCTTACCTTTATCATCTCTTGGCTCTCTCGTTCTCACTTTGCTATGCACACACTTAAAAAAAAAAAAAAAAAACGATCACAATTGGGATATTTTGCAACACTAAAACTGCGACACACACTTTTTTACACTCTCTCTTTTGCTTGCATATTCCATTGCCGACGACGCAAAGGCGCGTAAATTTTTTTCATTTGCTTCTTCTTCCCCTTGACAAATTTGCAACATTTCACAATAAAAACTCACGAATTATTGCACCGATTTTAATGCGAATGGTTGCAACTAAAAGCTTACAACAACAGATTTCTATTGATTTAATTAATATGCACTAATATTCAATTTTAAAACACCAAAACTAGATAATAAAATCAAAAACTTTGCATAAAAAACGCGAGATGCAAGCGCGGCAAATGGCAAAGTAAAACTGAATAGAATGGTAGAGAGAGCATAAAGTGCGTGAGCAAGTTCAAAGAGAGCAATTTCTTGGAAATTCCAAGATCCTAGCAGGAGCAGCAACTTAGCTTTAAGAAATTCATCTAATTATCTATGCATGTGCACACATACAAACATACATACATATGTACATACATATGTGCATATGTGGATATCTATGACTGTCCGTATTGGAAGTTATAGGAGAACAATTTTACCATTTTGTACAGATAAATTGTAAATCCTTGCGGTATATTCAAAAGTGTTTATGATTGAGCATTAATCATTGTCTTCTTTGGCCATTTTTATAACAAAGTTGATAAGAATTTTATATAATGAAAATATCATTTATTCCTTAGGGCTTTAATGTAAAACTTTTAACTGTATGTATGTACATACATACATGCAAGTGCATGTGTATATTTAACTTCAATTTCCTCAATTAACTGACACATCAAATTGAATGTGAAAGTTACCGTTATCGTTTAATTTACCGTTACCCAAAAACCCATCATAATAACGTTTGCGCAAATTTTGAACTTGCGTTTCCTGCTAATTACAATAAGCGACGCCAAACACACACACACAGCCACATATGTACATACATACATAACCCCCTTACGCTGCCGCAACGCTCCATTGAATCGGAATAATGCAAAGTGGCGAATGAACGTCAGCAAAAAGTTTTTATCTTTTGTCATCGTGCGGCAATATAGTATTTTGATCTTGATTATCAAACTTGTTTCGACTAATTGCTGTTGCCACCCAATCGCAAACAATTTTTTGGTTTCTTTTTTTTTTTCAATTTTACTGTATGGTCATTTCATTTTCATTTGAAATCGGTTGACACTTTCTTTATGCTGCTCTCGCATGGCAACAGATTATTCAAAATTATTTCTGTCATTTGCTTAAAAATGGATTTGCTGTCTTACTGGTAATCAGCTGTCATCTATATTTTTTTTTTTGCCAAAAACGTAATTGAAAAAACACATGTATGTATGTATGTATGGATGTATGTATGTATGTACATTTGTATATTATTTATTTATTTCTTAATAGGTGGAAAAACGTGCTTGACTCTTGCCAAATCATTACCTTATGGTCTACGTGACCAAGCGAAATAAATTTGACAGTGGCCACACTGCACTGTGTCTCAACATTTGGTTAAAATTTGCACACAATATCAGATTGAGATGTAATCCCTCCCCCCCCCCCCTAAAAAATTCATTCAATATCCGCTTGAAAAATAATCATTAGCTATCGTAAATATTATAATTAATTACAGTTTTTTGTGCCAATGAAAAATAAACATTATTTCTAAACAAATTTAAGTTACATATATACTGGACCACAGTGCTTTTAAGTCTAGGAAGAGAGGATGGCCACAAAGGTCTTAGCAAATAGAAATAGACCAAGAATAGAAATAGTAAATCAAGCGCAAACAAAATCGGCCCAAATGATAGATAAATATGTAGATAGATATGTATCTATATATGTATATATGTACATACATATGTATGTTCATACATACATACATAGATAGAAAATTGTTCAAGTAGAACGTAAACAAAATTATGTAAAAACAAGTGGCGGGAAGGGGGAGGTATAAATTAATGGTATATATGTATGTACATATATTCCTTAAATTTAACTAACTTAAAAACAAATCTATAGGTTTTAATATCAAATTCATGGACAGACAATCAGATTACAGGACTCGAATATATACAGTTGATGAATTATGGCTAAATTGAAGTCAGATCCAGATGTGACTTAGCCAACTGCTGGGCCTTTTCAATTTGATGGCAGGAAATTTCTCTGGGGTTTTTTTTTTTTTTTTTTTTTTGGTATGAGAGAAGGTAACCATCTAAATATATGAATATGTCAAATATAGTATGTAAACTAGCAATGGCCTCTTGCCAAAAATAATAATTACCTGTTTTCTGCACACCCAGCTGGGGGTACCAATATGGTCTCATGCTGTGTGTGTGTGTGTGTGGGGGGGGGCCTATCATTATATTTTCATAGATAATTGAAAAATATCCCTCAGGCAAACAGACATTTGTTCATACATACATACATACATACATACATATGTATGTATGTATGTGGCTATCCATGGGAATATATGTACATACAACATTTATAAAGTTCCTGTCGTGTGCAGAAATATTCTGAAATTGGAAAGGTTCATTTTAAAAATTTTTCCTTCTCTCTCTGAAGTTCAGACTAATATAGTATTAGAAATGTAAATTTAAAATTTTTTTTTTTTTTTATTGGTATTCCGGATAAGAGATCATCATATGGGTATACAAATTGTTCATCATTTAAGTAAGTCGCACTTTTCACACGACGACCCCTCCCGACAACCCCCTTGTGACTTTTTAAAGCGAAATCAACAATCTTTCACTTTTTTTGATGGTGATGTCTGATGTACGAAAATAACAAAAATAAATTCCTATTTGTTGTTCATTCTGTAAGAGTGTTGTATTTTGTATATTTATGCCAACTAATGAATTTTCAAAGATCGGTCAGAACTTGTTCCTTTGCTTTTCTGATTTATTTCAAGGTCATCAAGCCAAGTGGGTGGGTTAGGAATGAAAAAACAGCGGTGCGGTGATGGGTGGTCGGTCTCTCTACATACTAGTAGTCATTATCATTCAATTTCTGTTGGCACGCGTCCCGTGTTTCGTGTTTGACGTCAGCAAACAACGGACAGACAATTACCGTCGAGTATATGTTAGGATGTAGGTACATGCGAACTCTTTAAAATGCCTCCCAGTGTGTTTAAATACTATGTACCGAACCGCTTCAGATGAGTGCAATGGATAATATAGGGTTAAGTTAACATTAGTTCTTAGTTAATCATTTCTCTTTACTTTATTCACTTATTGGCGAAGCTGAACACGAAAAATATTCAAATTGGAAACGTATTTAACGTTGCGATGAAATGATATCGATAATCATTTGATTTCGATAGTCCATGTGCATTTCGATACGATAACTCTTGCGCTTTTTCGTCATTAACAAAACGTTGTTGAGATATGTATGTATGTACATACATACCTTCTGGAATGGAACTGCATGAGGATTTCGAATCCAAGGAAGAGGAGATTCCACCATCGGTGTATTTTGAGTTTCTGGCTAGTCAGGAGGTAATCATGCGGGACAAAGTCATGTTGGGATTCAAGGCGGCTATGGAGAAAAATGTGAAGCTCTTCAAGAACGCCGTGGTTCTTGAAATTGGCTGTGGAAGCGCTTTGCTATCCATGTGGGCAGGTCGTTTGGGTGCTGCACGGGTGATTGCCCAAGAGCCGAGCAATGTGGCCCAGGTGGCCCGCCAATTGGTGCGCCAAAATCAGCTGGAGCATGTAATTGACGTGATTCAAGGTAATATCGAAGAAATCACACTACCCGTCAATATGGTGGATATCATCATTTCCAAGTGGATGGGGTAAGCAATCAATATAAACAATTTGTCAATAAGCAAAGTTGTTTTTTTTTTTCCTTTTCGTTGGTTGTTGGCAACTTTTCCATTTCATTCTCGTTTGGCAGGGCTTGCCTCATGTACAGCACCAGCCTGGATTCTGTTATATATGCTAGGGACAAATGGCTGAGACCGGGTGGCACTATATTCCCCAATGCCGCTAGACTGTATATAACAGCTGCAACCAACGACAAGAATAACGTGTCGCCGAAACAATATTGGTCGCGTTTTGCTGGCTTAAATTTGTCGCGTGCTAGCCTCATTGTGCAGCAGATACCACTGGTGACCTGTATGAATGGTTGTCGATTGCTCGCTGAGAACCATCTCCTTCAGACCTTTGACCTATTAACACTAAAACGCAATGATCTAAGTTTCACAACACATTTCCGTTTGCGCGCCATTAAAAAGACAATTGCTCATTTTTTTGTTATATATTTTGAATTTGATTTTCCGGCTAATGACAGATTCATTACAATAACAACAAGTCCAAATGCACCCTGCACCCAATGGGAGCAAACGATCTTTCATATCGATGATCATTTGCCCTTAACCGTTGGTGATGTCGTATGTGGCAAGTTTACAGTGGAGCGAGGTTTTAAGCATCTCGATTTTGATATCAATTGGAGTTGCCACAACGATTTAGTTAAAATTCCGATGCATAAACAAATCTTTCGAATGCAAAGTGAAACGCAGACATTTTAAACGATAAATATTATATACATATATAGAAATAAGGAAAATGATTGAATTTTTATGTACACAATTAAGTTTTAATGACTAATAATGAAAATTATTTGAAATTTGTTAATGTAGATCGAAAATCCGTTAACTGAATATGAATTTATCCAAACCACTTGTAAATTTTGTAATATGATTTAAATGGGAATATTACCCATAATATAATCACTCTCATTTATTCCTTATTAATGGCATCAGATTGGATTTTGGCCACTTGTTCATGTTTTTTTAGCTTTTCTCGTAGATACGTGTAAATGCCACAAGATATGGTAAGTCCAATGAATATAATTAGCATAAAGAAACAGCGCACAAACCATATACACTGATCATAGTCAAAGCCCAATAAACGTGTACTATACACCCAATCGATAAATTGAATATAAAGAATACTAATCCAAATTATCCAGCTATTTGGATGTTTCCAGAACGGAACGGGCTTAGTGTTCAGCCAACCTTTATTCAATATCAGATCCTTCAGTTCCTTTACTTTATATTTAACGGGGAGACTCCGAAATACACCATTCTTCACATGCAGAATGGTTGGCAATGTGTCCAATGAGAAACGTCGAATTACTGTTTCAGAATATTCCAATTCCATGCTGGCCACCAATATGTTATTCGATTTTTTTCGCATTTCCAGACCAAATTTTTTCCAGGTTCTTTCAAAATTTAGACAATTTGGAATTAAAGGTACACAGAAACCAACTATCCATTCGCCAATAAGTAATAATTCCCAGGAATCTTCCATCAATTGGATTACGGCCTTATTTTCACCAGAGGAACAGGCGTTACATTGTTGCTGCTGTTGTTGTTGTTTTAATTGTTTCCCTCTACCAGTACAATTAGATAAAAGTGCAAATATTAGAAAAATATTGACAAAATTCAACATTTTGGAAAAACAAAAAAAGTTAAACAAATATAGAGAGAGGGAAATTGAGAGTGAGTGTTGGGCAAAAGTTATGTAATGAAATGAAATTTCAAAGATTACTAGATACATACATATGTACATACATATGTATGTATAATCAGACTAACAAAGTACAGTTTTTATTCGTTTTCTTAGCTTAAAACATTAAAACAAATGGCTTCTATGTGCATATGTATGTGTGTACATTTATACATATATATATGTACATACATACATACATATGTATGATTCCATGTTTGTATGTATGTATGCATATGTATGTATTTGTACTGCAATAACCACACAAAAACTTATGCGTTTTTTAATTCCATAGGCAAATTCATTTTTGCTGCTCCTTTGTTCTTTTCTTTTTTTTTTTTTGTTATTATCTATTGGAAGTTACGTAAATGTGATGCACTGATCTCGCTCTCACGTTCTCTGTTTTTTCACGCTCTTTCTTTCTGCATTTTGAAATTCGGCGCTCTCTAACTGTTGTTCTTCAGTTGGCTTCATCTTCAGTTAAAGTTCGCCGCTTGTGAAATCTGCATGCCAAAATTATCGGTAAATTATTTATTTTTTGTTTACGCGCTGAATTGATATAAATTTTGCATTGTTAATTAGTGAATGAAATTTTCTTTTCGTTGTTTGTTTATTCACGGCATAAAAAATCCCGTTATGTGATTATCGAGTTAATTGTGCGGTTGCTGCTCTCCAATTCTGCCAATTTGTTGTTGTTGATGGCCTCGGTCTAGCTTTCGTGCATTCGCATGCTTGTACATGTATGTATGTATGTATGTACATACATACATATGTATGTATGTACAAATGTGTTTTTTTTTCTCTTTTTTCTTTTTTTTTGTGTTTGTTTAGTGAAGTGTATAAGGAAGTGCAAGTTCTTTTTGCTTTTTTGTTGTTATTGCAAAGTGGGTGGCCATTTTGGTTTTTGCTCGATAATAAATACATATGTATGTATGTATGTATGTACATACATATGCACATATACATACATACATACATATGTATGGATGCATTTGTATATACAATTTCAGTTTATACAAAGCAAAAAAGGTTGTTTCCAGAAAAATAACGTAAATTAAACGACGCCAAAACGGTTCTTTTCGCCATAACAAAATCATTATAATAAAGGTAAGTTACATAAGTAAATCTGCTCACACATACATACATAAATATAAACAACTGCAATTGTATGTATGTATGTATGTTGTATGTTTGTTTGTAAGTTCATATTGAATGGAAAAAAAATGTTTTTCCCTTAAAGTATTTCATGTAATTTCAACAGAAGCTCCCTCTTTAGCCTCATTATACAAGCGGCTCTCTCTCATTCTGCACCCTCGCCCCTCTCGCTGCTCAATTGAACGCATTTTGTCTTCTCCTCTGTCAGCATTGATTAAACTTTCTGTCTGTCTGCCTGTGTGTGTGTTTGTGTGTTCATGTGCTCTTTCGCCCCCGTTTGCTAAAGTTGCTGGTTGCTGTTCTACCCCTCGCTAAACCCCCCCCCCCCCACACACACACACATCTTTGCCATTACTTTCTTCACCAATTCTCGCCCGTTTCCATTTCCACGTTTTGTACGCGTGAAATTTTTGCCATGTTGCACAAATTGATGCATGTGGCATGTTGGCAAGAAGTCATGCGATTTCTTTTGACGTGCGCAATTAGATGGTTGGCGGTGCAATGTAAAAAAGAGTAAGAAAAAGACAGAGACAGTGTGAGGAAGGGAGAGAGATACAGCAAGGAGGGGACAATGGAAAGAAATCCCAGTGCCCAACTTTAACCCAGTTAATAAAGGAAGTTGAACGGTTTAGATAAGAATCAGAATCAGTTTGCTGATACAAACAAAGAACTTATGCAAATGGATTCACAATATAATTGTAAATTTAAAAATTGCATTTTTGCATGTGTATGTGTGAAGTGAAGTGTCGTTGAAACTTCAACGAAGTCATCAAAAATGCTCGGCATTTGTTAAAATTGATTTCCGGTATATGTACATAAATATACGAATGTATACATATTTACATATGTACATATATACTATGTATGTATGTATATACATATCTTAATATTCATGGAACTACATAAATGTGAAATATTTGCTTCGATTGGCAAACAAACAAATTTCCAGAACAATAGTCAAAGCGAATACGGTGAGGGCAATGGGTGAGAGAGGTGGTAAGGGTATGTACGGTATATGACTCTTTGACCAGCATTTCATTTCATTTGGGTGACAAATTGACAATTTACAACTTTACAAACATTTGCCAAGTGAGCAAAGATAGAGGGGTAGAGAAGAGGAATGGGAGGGGTGGTGGTAAGGGTAGGGAATGAAGAGGAGAGAAGCGGTTGACTTGTTTATTGATTATTTCCCTGCAATCGGATGCACAGCATGACCAGAGCTAACTACCCGCAATTGTCGACAGCTGACACACACACACCAACACACACACCAACACACACACCAACACACACACAGACACACTCAGCCGACCTACTGACAGTGAGATCCTGGGCACATCCTGACGGCTGCCACAGACACGATCACATTTGCATGCTGTGAGTCTTCCCATTTGAAGCAAGACATTTAAAGTGGATGCGACACATGAAACACGTTTCCGGTATTGTCCTGATTGCGCCTGTGTTCCTATGTTCCTGTATCCTTGCGTTAGTTTGGTGCATGATCCCGATACCGTTCCTCAGTTCCGGGCAAACAATAAATAGAATAGAGTCGAGTCGAGTCGAGTCGAGTCGAGTTGAGTCGAGTCGTGAATGAATGAATTACAGCTGTTCTATTTGAAAATTGAAATATTTTTAGCACAAGTGGGCCGACCCGACAACTCTCAGCACGAACAATATTCCTAAGAACCGAAACGGAACCGATATCAATAGCCAACGAGAAACACAACACAACTCGTGCTAAAAGGATTGAGTGTGTGTTGAACCCTGTGCAAAATTTTCAGCTGTTTAGCCAATTGTTTGGCATTTTGACAAATGTTCGTTCAGCCCACGATGCCAGCTGCCTGTCATACTGAATGACCAACCCGATCCATTCCTATCCAACCCATAACGATTATATTGAAAATGCTTAGGGTGGAAAATTATGGTTAATGACAATGCCTTTTTTCGGTGGTTAATCGAATGCATTTGAAATCATTACCATATAAAAGTGATTATTGTTTTCAAAAGGATTTTGAACATTTTAAACATTAGCAGAATTCGACGCGATAGCGCACTGCACATGTATTTTTATTGTTTACTTTTAATGAGTTTTAATGACTAATTTATTTAATTTGTAAACCAAAATTAAAAAAAAACATAATTTTTAAGCTAAAGTAACTCGTTCATTTTGCTTTATTGTATGTATTACTATATTTTTGGGATCTTTAGTTATCTAGTGACGCACCCACAGAGTCTATTCATGTATTTGTGTATGTGATAGTCGAGGAATATGCGCCATCCTCCCGGTGAATGGTATATATCATCGATTAGTGATAGTGTGTAGTAGGAACGCTGTAATAATCCACTCAGAAATGTCATGTACTCGAATTTACCACCCATCGGTGGCTCTAAATGCAAATCCATTGCAAGGGCTGGTAATTGTGCGTATCTGAAGTCATAGTCATTGGCCTAGCCTAAATGAACGGAAGCGGCTACATGAAACAAAAGAAGCACGTTGCGTCGTTCTATTTGATTGTTAAACAATGCGCTACTAAAACAGTTGAAAAGTGACGCTACACTACTCAATAGATTTTTGCTCTACTAATCCTATTTGGAACGCTTCGCATGGTGACTAATTGAATGTAGTGGCTGTAAATTGGATGAAATAACAAGTGCAGTAATAATATACACAAAATGCGTAATCAATAGGTATAATATATTTATTGCTGAGATATTAGCTAGATTATCGGCGAAGGTAATCTCAGTATTTCTATTTGCTCTCTCACTCTAAAACCGTTCCTCCCCATTTTTGATAAGGTCAGCTGCTCTAGTCGCATGTTAATGCTATTAGTATTATCTTTCGAATTGCAACTCGACCTTGGCCACAGCTGATCTTATAGAGAAACATTTCTCACATTTCCAATGCCATATGCCCATGTCCCTGCCCATGCCCGTGCCCGTGCCTGTTTTGGGTCAATTCAACTGGCCGCAATGCAATTAAATGTGAGTGCGTTTAGTAAATATTTGTTTCTTTTCCTTTGGCGGTACAACGCATCTCTCCCTCCCTTTTGCATCCTCTACACATATCCATTGTGTAGCAGACCGATGCTGATAATTAGCACGGACTGGGATCTCGGACCCTGGTTTCTGTACCTACCATATGGCTGCTGTGAAAGTGAAAATGCGATTTTGTCTACATATATGTATGTATGTATGAAAGTATATATATACATATATACAATGATGACAGGCGTAACGAAATTTTCCCATACATATGTAGGCCTCGTAATTGATTGAGATCCCTAGTGGTTCCTGCTTTCATCTATCCATATACATACATACATATGTACATATACAGTGTGCCAGCTCAATATTCAAGTGAAGGGTAGGATTGGCTACTAGCAAGATAACTAAATGGTAGTGGGTGGAAGGGTATTGGTTGGGGGATAATGCTTGTTGGATGGAAGATACCTTGGGGGCATTCTAAGCTTTGCCTGTTTCGAATTTCAATTGCAGGACTCTCTGTGCAGGTCACGGCGTTCACTCTCACGTCTCACTTCAAGTTTGCTCTAGTAGTTTTTCAATTTCTGTATGGGGATGTACGTACGATGTATGTATGTATATACATACATACATATGTATGTGGAGGAGCCGCTCTAAAAAAAAAAAAAAAAAAAATGAAAAGACAATAACAACAACAACAGCAACGATAACAACAACAATTGCAGCCATGTCAAAGGGCCTTGAGGGCCCCAAGATTCCAAGTGGGCAAGCCAGCAAATGACAGAAACAGGCGACAACATAGAAAACTAGTTGGTAAAAATTATCGTAAACCTTTTTTAAAAAAAAACGATTTTCATATACTCTGACGTTTCAAAAATAATTGTTTTTGAAATAATTGTTAAATTATAAATACAATTATGGGAAAGTATTGAAAGAAAGTCACCAAAGACTGCATTTAGAAAATATTAAAGTAATATTAGTTATTGGAATTTATGTTCCAAAACCGAAATTTTAAATTATCTACAAACTTTGTATATTTTAAAACTTTCTATTCTATAGATATAATAAAAATAAGATTAAATTTGTTTCAAAAATGCAGTGTTAAACCATCAAAAGGTCTATTTTTATGGCTATTAATTTTAGGATTTCAATATTCAATATTATTTATATATTCTTTTTATATATTTTAAATCAATATATGTATATACATACCCTTAATGTTAGGGTATTACTGGTTTTTGGCCCGCAGGCTTGTTCGGCGATTTGCAATTGGCTGCTGTCGAATCGAAATTGAAGTGTGTACTTCACATACCAAGCAGAACGATGACTATGTGAGGGGGAAGCACGTACTGGATAAAACTTTTGCCTACAAAATTTACAGCATACATGTCTCTATACAACACACAAACATATGTACATACATACATACATACATATATGTATTTTATATATCTATGCATGTTAAGAAAGTGTAACATCATGCAAAACTCATCGATAAGATATTACCTTAAAGGTTTAATATTATATATTAAATTTACTATATATTTTATCTCTAGGTTTTAGGGATAATAAGGTAAAATTATCCTTATTTTTTAAGGTTTATTCCATTTGTACACGATCTAAAATCAATTACTTAATAGTGAAAAATTTTTGAATTGGTGTGAAAAATTGGAAGCAATATGAAGAATTTTTGATAGTCATTATGTAAAATCGAAAATAAATAAATCAAGTCTATATGCTTACATATGTACATATATATACATACATATGTACATATGTATATATTACAAGTATCTATAAATGAGTTAAATAAAATATATTTAACAGTTATCATATTATTGCATAGTGTTTATTTAGGGCTCTTTTTCTCACACCTTCTAAAGCCATCGATCAATTTTCCAAAAAAGCGGGGAGGGGGGGGCACGGCAACTGCATCCAAGCAAATCAATCATGCAGCATTACCTAACAACCCATCATCCTCCCACCTCCCCCAATACCAATGGACAGAAAAAAAGAAAAAAAAAAAAGAAAAGGGTTTAACGACTTTGTATTTAAGCTCACAATTGACTGCAAGCCAAAGGTTGAATAGATATAGAGGTGGAGATGGTGATGGAGGGCGAGGTGGGGTCTGACGCCTTATCGACTTCATTTCATTCCCCAGTTGGCTCCTCTCAACGACCCAACTGCTGACGACGATTGGGCGACCCGCCGCCACATAGGCACACGTGCCCATGGGCCAAAGCAGATACCTAAAACCTAACGGTTATCATTAACACAGATGGGCACATTGATAACTCAATCGTCAGCTGGGCCGTTGGGCCACCCTCGGTTATGGTGAGAGTAAATAAACGATTGGTATGGCAAGAGGGATGGGATTTATACATATACATAGATATATATGTACATACATATGTACCTTTTAGATATATGTACATATATATATTTATCTACATATTTGCTCATATGGTTGTGGCTTAGTTTTGGTTTTATCATCCATCGAAATCGTCAAAAGTCCGGCACACGTGTGCTATTTCTATACCCTTATTAGGGGGTGCTCTTAGTTTAAACAAACGCTTGTAACGTTGCCAAGAAGAAATGCATTACTAGAGCGGTTCAATAAGCACAGGTTTTCAAAAAAAAAAAAAAAAACAGATTATTTTTTACCATGGTTTTGATGTTTCTTTAATTTTTATTAACTTTCAAATTTTTGACCTTTTTAACGGCAAATAACACTGATGCCCTTCCAGCTAGGATGTAAATAATTGAAAATATTATAAGTCCGCTCTCTTATGTAATTTAATAGATATACCTCATATATACATATGTATATTCAATTATTTTGTTTCTATATACATTCCTTCGATTCCATATATTTTAACGGTATATAAATAAACTTCATTTAATATCGGAGCCACGGAGCAATTTCCTATTATTAAATTAATCTGATTTCATACAAATTTTATAGGACAATTTTTGAATTGAATTGTTTTTCAAAAAGAGTATAGAAATTTCGGTTTAACCGAAACTTGTATTTTATTTGTGTCTATGCTTTTTTTTTTGTCTTCCTTTCCGGGTTTAGTTTGATAATATTTTGATTTACTCATCGCATTTGACCCTAATTTTGCCTGAAGCGTAAGCAAGAAGAAAACCCACCTAAAAGAAGAAGAAGAAGATGCCAACTTACTTAAGGTGAGATTAAAGTACGGCAGATTTATGGGTTACCCTCTCACTCACTCAATATGGATTGAATGGGTGGGCTAAAAGGGTTCTTTTCATCTCCCTCCTCCACTTTCAATATACCAAAATCTCTATGTAAAACAAAACAAAATTTGTACAACATGTTGTATAGTCTGTATTTATATATATGTATGTATGTATGTACATACAAATATAGTATGTTTTGTTTGTTTCTATCTTTTGTTGTAGTTGCGAACGGCGGCACCACAATTATTTTGGCAAATTTTATGCTCCTTCTCACTCTATCACTCATTCTCTCTCTCTCTCTCTCTCTCTCTGCCATCTCTATCTATCTTTCAGTTACTGACCATTTATTTATTTATTTGATTTGTCGCGCGTCGTTTTTTGCCTTCACAGTTAATTTACGAGTTTTAATTTATTAAATCAACAGCAAAAAAAAAAAAAGAAATAGGGAAAAAAACGGCAGAAAAAACAGAAAACAGAAAAAAAAAACAAAAAATAAAATCAACAAACAACAACAATTCACAACAGATGCTGCTCAAACGCCTTGGCTGGCTGGGCTACTGTTGATTTTTCAGCTTGATAATCTTATTGTAGTACTTGTATACCCCATTCCCCCTCTCCCATCCCCATAACGATTCGCCAGTTCCACACCCTCCCCCCTCCACACACTCACTCCTCATTCGAATCGTCATTCCCCATTACCCATGCCGATTCTCCAGCTGGAGGCTGTGACAGCGGTTATGGATGTGGATGGGGTATACAGAAAACCAGCAACGACAACGACGGCAACGACTGAAAGTCAATTGATGATACAATTGATAGAGCTCTCTGAAACTACAAGACGACATCTAAAAATAGAACACGTTAATTACGCGGTTTGATAAGACCGTACCGTCCAACTTGAAGGCAAATGTGAAAAGACACAGAGGGCAAAAATACAAAACAAGAGAGAAACTAAATCATAGACAAACATACATATAGACAATCAACCGTATTTACATTTATCCGCGCTTACGGTCATTCGCACTTGCGTTTTATTCATCCATTCTTATGCGTGAGCCACGTGATAGTAGATAAAAATTTGAATAAATTGATCCTTTAAAGATCTTAAAACTCACAAACATATGCACCGGAAGATCAAAGTGAGTTTTGCTGGAAGTCCTGAAGGCATGTGAAAGTAAAAGCGAAAGAAAAATTCCAAACGCAATAGGTTTAAAATTAGGAACCTTCTTATAAATTAACTAGAAGTCCTACAGTAGATACCGGGCAAAAATTTCGTCGAGTGGCGTTAAATGAAATAATTTCGTGATACTCCACCTTGAAGCTGCGCCACAAAATTGAATCTAGCCTTTACTATTGGGGTGAAACGTATGTACATATGTACTTTGAAGCACTTCCGTCGATCAGAGCTAGTTAGTAGAAAGTAGTAGTAGAAAAAAACGAAGTAACGAAGGGGCCGCAGGTTAAAAATACATTTAACATCTGTGATTTTTAACGGTTTATTGTAACAATAAAAACTTTTAATAATTATAGTACTTAAGATAATCTTTAAAAATCAATGTTTCTTTACACATGTTCCTAGATAATGTGTATGTGTGTGGGTGTGTGTGCAGGTCCTTGTTTATTGCCTTTGATAATGCCGTCTCGTGTCTACCTTAAAAATAAATATGTTGAACGAATGGTTACTCTTTCATAGATTCAGTATATAATGTACACACATACATACATACAAGCATATATATAGTACATATGTACATAGAGTACTATGAGATATAATCTGTGTAAATATGTACAATGCAATTAGTACAAATGTTTAAAGTAAATATTTGATTGTGCGCGCGCAACTTATCAGCCGCAAAATACAATGGCTATACATAGATAAATACTCTATGTACATACAGACATATGAGTATATACATATATAATATACATTTACTATATACATATATATAAATATATATATATATATTTGTATGTTCCTACAGCAAACTGATAGCACAAGAAAGCGGCACCAGTCCAGACATCTCTCTTTCAAACATGAACTCTTTTTTTTTTGTTTCGAAACGCCGCAAAGTCTGGCAAGGCAGACGCTTTGAACATTGAAAAACTTTTTCTATCTAGCGGTAGCTTATAACCGCTACCAGTTATACATAGTATATATATATTAATTATTTACATATATTTTATAGTACTGAAGTTTTTCCTCAATTGGAATCACAGAAGATAATATCTCAGTTCCATATAAATTTTGAGGCTATTCTCTATTTGTAGTCTTATCGGAAAAGCTGAAAAGCTCTCGAAATATAAAATGTTTTTTTTTTTTTCTAATTCTTATGATTTAAATGTACAGTTGTTAATATTTTTGGTATTATTACAGGTTAAATTGATGAAATTTTAAGCAATTTTGAAAAGTATATATATAGGTACATACATACATATATAGATTAATCAGTTAAGCATTTTATATATAAAATTACATTGGTTTAATAGAGTTTTAGTATGCCTATATGCTCTGGATATTTGCCTAATCAGGTAGTTTTAGCATTTTCTGCCTTACATAGATTTATTTTTGTAGAATTTCTAAATCTAAAATAATTCTAAACTCTAAAATATGACAAAATATGTATTATAGAAAGGGTATAACTAATTCTATGTTTTATCCAGTTAGATATGTCAATATATTTACATTAATAAAATTGCTGAACTACATACATCAGAGTTACGATACATATGTATGTATGTATATACTATATTTTTTACTATACTATATTTTACTATATATAGGGATATATAATTAATTGTAAAAGATTTGCCCTATAAAGTCACAAAATAGTGCTAAATAGTGTTAAATAGTTGGCTCTTTGCTACTATTTATAAAACAAACTCAGACAGGCAACAACAACAATAAGTGACAAAGTACAAAAATTAACAATAAAACTAGAGACTAGTATAGACTAACTTAAAACTTAATCAAAAATTTTCTATACTCTTGCAAATTTAAGTCATAGTGAAAGCTAAATGAAATATATCAAAATTAAAAGTTAGAAAAAATAGAAAACTAAATTAAATATAGTAAAAAATAAAAATATAAATTAAACAATATAATCGTTTGAACTCCCCATAATAAAACAGCCTCACTGATATGATATATGTATATTGAACATACATACATATATAAATACTTTATACTTCCTTGTATACTTCTGATCAAAATTTATGTACCTTCTTTTTTTCTTGCAAGGGTATATACCAAAAAAAAAAAGAAAAAAATTAATAATAATAATAATCATTTAAGACCCGATGACGACAAGCACGACGCGTCGTTTGTTAAAGGATGGGCGGTGTGGCTAAAGGGAGGGGGAGAGGGGGCGGCTCTTTTATACATTTTTTTATTTCTTTTTATCAAGATGGGCCTGGCTCCCGATGCTGTTTGCATTGGCAATTATGAACTTGGCTAATTGGAGTAATATTGCTAATTTTTTATAGTTGCCGATCGGTGGCAATTGCAGCAGCAGCAACGGCAAGTTGATACAAAAAATTGAGGTAGGAAATCGACGTCAATTTTTGCACTTTATCTGTGAAATGTCTCGTGTAAATTATCTCTAGGAAATGAACGCACATGTGAGTGTGAGAGAGCTCTGCTATTAAATTGAGATACATTTTCAGTAAGTGAGTGATGGAAGTGTAGAGAGAGAGAGACAGAGAGTGGCAGCGAGAGAAAGACAAATACAGAGCAAACTAATGAGAGAGATTGAGAGCAATTGTCGTATGAATTTTAACTCACATCTCTTTGAGTTTGAGTCGAATTAAATAAAACTCAAGAGCGCCATTAGCTAAGAGAATACTTTCTAAGAGTAATAGCCAAAATAGAGTGAGTCAAATTGAAGACACTCTTGAGTATTTCATTGAAAGAGTGTAAACTAAATAAAATAACAATGAAACGAAATAAACTCACTCGATTCTAAAGAACTTGCGTTTTCATGATAAGCATACAAATAATTTTTATAAAGTTAATAAAGTAAATGCCAAATATGTATGTATGTACATAATTCGGTTATCAAAAAAAAAAGGAGAATTTTTTAAAAATGGATTTTAGTTGTATTTACATATACAAATATATGTCTCCTTATTGTATTCAATTAGATATTTTCATGTGATAGATAATAAAATACATAATTTTATTTTAAAATGTGTCAGAAATTGCAACCCCCTCCCCTTTTGATTAAACGTAACCATCAATAGTAACTTTTAAATTAAATTAAATATGTATAACAATTATAATTAGGTAATCGTTAAATGTGGTTTAACAAAATCGTTTGCTGCTCTTAAACTATAATTAATTTAAATTGATTTCATTTGTTTTAATTTTGTTTTTTTTTTCTTTCTAAAACTGTAAAAATGTCATACTTTTCTATATAGAATTTCATTTAACTTCATTATTCAGTATGATAAATTAATTTCAAAAAGGAAAGCTTGTTCAATGTATGTACATACATATGTATTTTTAGTAAATATGTACATATGTATGTACATACATACATATGTACATATATATTATATTAATTTCTATATAATGAAGAGTCTATATAAGGAAGTTTCTATATGATGAAGTTTCTATGTAATGAATTTTTTTCAGGTCCCCAAAGGAATACAAAAGTAGGATAGTTCGTCTATAATTGTTAAGTATCAAATGTATAGGCAATTTATAAATAAATATTTTATAAATTGATTTAATTCGTTATCTTTAAAAAATCAAAATAAAATAATATAATACACAAGGTGGATCGAAGTTTCAGTTGTTCCAAAAGATTCCTTGGAATAGAACTGCGATCAGGCCAATTTAAATTAAAATTTATGAACTTTAAAAGTAAGTTATCTTGAAATTTAATTTTAATAAAACTTTTGTTATATATCGGTTATAATGTGTAGTTAAAAATTAATAAATTTTAGATCTTATATCGGGTTATATACACATCTCAGATATGTATATAGTATAAATATCGTTTTTATGTACGATATTTCTTGTTACCAAGTTGCTTGATAATTTTCGCCCACACACACTCACACACACACACACATGGTCAATGAGAAGTACTTGGGCATTTGCCACATGCACACACACACACACACGTGTATGTATGTACATACATATGTACAAATCTACTTCAAGTTAATGCCACTCCTCCCTCCTTTGCCCTTTACCACAATATTACTGTCTCTCTTTTTATATCCCTCTCTCTTTCGTACATTTTGTAGCTAAACTGTCGGGAGGCTGTGTTGAAGTTTACCTGCCGCGCACCCCTTCCCACCATCTCCACTCGTCTCACCCTTCTCCTTTACCACTCCATCTCCCTTTTTACCCATCAAATGCTTTTCGCTTAATGAGTTTTCTACTTGCGGTTTCGAGGAAAATTTGCGCAAAAATGCGCCACTTTACCTACGTACAACACGAAATGAGATGGCTGGCGGGAGGGGCAGACAGGCAGAGGCAGGGGGTGGCAGCAGCAGCAGCAGCAGCAGCAGCATTTACCTTAACTCTACTCAACAACAAGGGGTGGGGAGTAGTGCGCGGGGTTGGGGTGAGGAGCGCTGTAAATGTTTTAGTGGTTACTGCGTTTAAGTCATTAGAGAAATTTCTTAGCTAAAGTGCGGCATAAAAAAGGGGTGTCAATGGGACCAAGGGGGGGGGGGGGTGGTAAGGAGGGCAGAGGGGGATGGGTTAAAGGAATTTTCCCAAAAGGTGGCTATGGAACTGAGAGTGGGAAATTGTCGTTGAAGAACTTTTGAGGCCTAAGAAAAAAAAAAAGAAAAAGACAACAAAAAAGAATCTTTACCATTATTCACTCACAACAATTGCAAATTTGACGATTAGCCAAAGACTTTTTGAATTGGCAAGAATTTTTGTGGTTTATATATATATTTTGAATATCTAGTTAAATTTTTAAATTTATTAAATATATCTATTACATATACATATGTATATTGTTTTCCTTATAAAGTGTTGCCTCTGAGAAGTGCTGGGGGAATGTGTGATAGAGCCTTTATGTATTTAGATGGTTTTTCCTGTTTTCTATTTATTTTTCTGTCATATTCACTCGCTCTCTATGGAATACGGTTTCGATTACTGTCCTCTTTGAGAGGGCCAATTAAGGCTTCTTAACTGCCTGCTGTCGTTCCGTATATCAAACGCGCTTGCCAATTCCAATTACAGTCATTTGGATTTTTCAAATGCTTCAACCAGAAAAAGTAACAACACATCAACGGTGGAGAAAAAAAAAAAATCAAACCGCTGGCATACGCATTTGTCAGTTTTCACACGCAATCCTGTGTGAGTTTGTGTGTATGTGTATGTGTGTGTGAAGGATAAAATAAGTAGACACGTGGCACACGTGGAACCCACACAAAATGCAAAAAAAAAAAAAATACAGAAACACACAAACAGAAAAGCACAAAAAAAATAACCGACAGAGAGAGAGAGAAAAAAATCGAATTTCAAATATCAGAGACTCGAATTTAAATATGCGAATTCGCATACGAGAAGCAACAGAAAAGAAGGCAAAAAAAAAAAAAAAGGGATAAGCGCGCAGCACAACTTTTATGCAAAATAGAAAAACACATTTTTGTGCAAAAGGGCTTATAGCGGATTTATTTGGATCCCCCCCCCCCCTCTCCCGTGCCGCATACTCCAAACAAACGAACACAGTACCCAACCCAACATTATATCCAAACCCC
Source organism: Drosophila emarginata (assembly GCA_037075365.1). NCBI lineage: Eukaryota > Metazoa > Arthropoda > Insecta > Diptera > Drosophilidae > Drosophila > Drosophila emarginata. The sequence continues at coordinate 4,095,260 of JBAMCD010000296.1, forward strand.
ACCACCCCCCTCTTACCAATTCCATTCCGATCCCCTTTCATGCCACAGCAAAACAAATACAAATACACGCAAACCAAATATTAACGTGCTCTCGTCTCTCTGTCTGTAGAAAAGATACAAATTTGCAAAATACACACACGCACACACACACATACACAATTCAGATATATAATATAAACTAACATTTGGAGAGATCGAGGTGGAGAGATGAGGTGTATGTATAAAGACGGATTGAAATCTGGTTGACAGGCTTAGTATATAGTTAGTACCGTATATACGATGATATATGTACATATATACATATGTATATACAAATATATGGTAACAGGGACCCCAAAAAAAAATTGCAAAAAAAAGGTCCAAGAAATGGATAAGAACTAAGCTTTCAAATCATAATATACTAAAATATAAATTTAATTTCAAACGACTTTTAAATACACTGAAAATAGCTCTAGGAATTGCTGTAAATATTTTTTCTTGCTTATTAAAGCTTTAACTATTATTTGCTCTATAACTCACACACACACAGACGCAATACACACACACACACAAAATACACCTTTCATCTCGTCTTTCTCTTGCAACAGATGGGTGGGAAGGGGTAGGGCGAGGGCAATTTGTCGACCTCCTTTTGTTAGGCACTTGCCACTAGAAGGCAAAGGCAATCGAAGGTAATAAAATTTTCTTGGAATCCGTAATTACTTCTAATTCTAAGTAAAATGTAATTAAATTTACCGTTAATCTTACATGAAAAATAACCTTAAGAATTAAGTATTACACAACTTTTGCCGTTAGTAAAACCCTTTTTTCTAATCTAATCTCTTTAATACGAATCTGTGAAGATGAATTAAATAATTGTAAATATTTTTTCTAGATTTATTACAGCGACTTTTGCTATACCCTTTCTACAGAAATTAAAATTGGAAAAACAAAATAATATATCATTCGATTATACATACATACATATGTATGTATATACAAAACTGTTAGCTAAAAATTCGTTTTTAAATTAATATAATTTTCAACTTTCTGCCAAAATTAATATAACCTACTTGCCAGGGTAACAATGTTAAAGCCAATGGCAATAATTTGTTTTGGTTTTCCGGGCTTAGCTGTTGAGCTTATAAATTTTGTTCTATTTTTCTTTCTCTTTGGTTGAACAAATTGAAAAATGATACACTAAGTACATATTGACTATGAAAATTTCACTCAAATTATTTATCATTGTTTAGAGATTCACTTAGTATCTATCAAGCAGAAATATTTAAATTGAATAACCTTCGTAACTAGGCATTAGTTTAGGTTGGATGAAGAAATAGGAAATATTTTGAATTAAATTGTAATTTTCTATATAGAGTATTGTTGAATGAACAGGGTAATTATTAAGTTTATTTGGTCTCTTTAAATGAGACATTTTTACAATAAAATATTGAAAAGTAAGAACTTGAAATAATTAAAAACTTTCTCTTAACTCTTAAAAATCATCGAGAATTAGTTCAAAATTTAGTATAAAAATTGTGTTTTAGTCGATTAATAAAAAATATTATATACCACACCAAAATACCTTTCGTTCACCAACAGAACTATCTTTAAGAAATTTTTTTTTTTTTCTATATTTGTATGTTTATTTTTAATCTATACCAACAAGTGGGAATTTTTTTCTCTCTTTTTCTTTTTCTTTATTTTTTTTTTTTTTTTTACTGTAACATAGTTATGTTGATCGGATTATGAAGCCTTCCGCGGAAACACTGCAATTGCGTTAAATCTTAAGTGATTGCTTTTAACTTCATTCCGTTGGCGGTGGCAATGGCGGCTGAAACTGGCTGTGGCATGCCCCTTTTTATTCCTTTTTACTTTTCTTTGGTATAGCACACTGACAAGTTTTCCCCCTCAATGTCATGCAGTTGGCTTCAAGGATCCAAGAACGACATTAGATGCAGCAACAGAAGGAGCAGAAGCAGCACCCAGTCAGCATCCTAAAGGTCAGCTCAAGGACAAAAAGCCAGTAAAATGCACATAGAGAATATAACAAAATATAAGAAGATGCTGTAGAAGAAAAAGTAGATGATGATGATGATGATGGAGAGAAGAAGAAGAAGCTGAACACAAAATGTTGTATGTTGCTCTCTTATTAAAATCGATATTTAGTTGTACGCAATAATGTCAACAGAACACAAAAAAAGAAAAGTAAGAAAACTCACACACAGACAGAGAAAGGGATAGAAGAGGGAGAGAGGGTATAAGATAGAGAAAGGGGATAGGAATAGGTGGCATGGTTGTTGGCTACCAAGGGAAAATAAAGGCGGCAGAGATGGAGGCGTGGTATTTGCATTAAATTATGCGACGAGCTGCGGAAATGTTTTGCCCAACCAAAATGAAAGACGAAGAAGAGCTCGCCGCATCGTTAAGTGCGGCGGAAACAATTTCACTCTTCAGCACAACAAAAAAAAAAAATATAAAGAAAAAAAACAAAAAAAAAAATTGAAAAAGAAACGGAAAAAAAAGAAGAAAAACCATAAAAGGAAATAAAAAGGAATGCGCTGAAACTGCTGCCGCTGCTGCTGTTGCTCTAAAGATGGGGAAGCTGGCAAAAGATTGGGTACTACAGACGATGGTGGCGTGGCACAGGGGCAGGGGCAGGGGCAGGTTCGGTGTGTTATACTTGTTAAAGCGAAGCGCTGCAAACAAATTGTAACAGGAGAAATCCTTCAAACATCTGCGCAGTCGTTACAGCACTCCCGTCCCTGTCACTTCCCTTTATTCTTCATAGCTAAAACACACATGTTTAGGTGGCATGTACTTACACACACACACACACACACACGCACACACACACATTCATATGTACATTAGTATGGTTTTCCCCCTTTCTTATATATATATGTATTTTTTTGTTACATGAATCTAGAGGAAGTCGCAAAGGTTGAAATCTTTCTAGAAAACTTTTAGAATATATATACCATCCAAAGGTCCAAAGAATTCTCAAAGGATTTTCAAGTAATATTACTCATACGACATGTGGATGAGAAAACTTTTATATATATATCCCAACACCTCATAAAGGACAAAGGTTTGATTTATATGAACACCAACGAAAAAAACAAAAAAAGGGAAAAACCCTTTTTATTATATTATTCTCCATCTGAGATCCAAAAAGAGGATATTTCTATTATTTATTTTTGAAATAGAAAAAAGTGAAAAGAACAAAATTCTTAATATTTAATATATTGGAAAAGAACCAGTCTAATGTATATATACATACATATATATATTGTAGCACATATATATATATATATATATATATACGTATATACTCCGTACATGATGTACTCGTATATTTGTAATTGTTTCCTTTTTGCTTTATGAGTTTTTCATGTATCGCACAAAGTGTCACCGTTCTCATTCCCTTTCTCCCTTTCATTCCATCTTCAATCTACAAACATCGTTGCCTTCAACCGGGCCATGCCACACCCCATTTTCAACACCCTCACACCTCACACCCCCCGCACCCACTCAAGCAGCTATGCACCTGCGTCCCTGTCAGCCAGCCCAGTGCATTTTAATCGTCGTCATTAAGGCGGCAGCGCGTGCAAAATGTTCTTTCATTTTCTCCTCTCTCTCTCGTACACACACACACACACTCTGTTTTCTCTCTCTCTGTGTGTGTGTATATGGTGTGTTTGTTCGTTGTTATTTAAGTGCTAAGAACTGGCCAAAAAAACAACTCACTTCAAAGTGCTGCATCACAATGACTTAGTCGGGGATTACTTACGATTACCATTACGATTACTTAATGCCCAGTGAGGGAGAGAGAGACAGAGAGTCTAGAGAGGGTCAAGAAACTGAATCAACGGAACTTTAGTTTAACCCAACATTTCATCAATGTTTGAACCCCATTTGCTAAAAAATCTTTTTCAGAATTTCTAAAGAAACTTAAAATCCACATTACAAAAGTTAAAAGGACCCATAAAATAAATAGAGAGAGTCTTTAACTTAACTAGGTAATCTTATCTAATTTATAAGCATAAAATGGCCTATATTTAAATTATTTATTAATTAAGTTTAATTCATATTTATTTCTATTTAAAATGCTTTTAAATTCTGCAGCTTATTGCTGCATTTTCATAATCAAATTTTATTTACACAACAATTTGTTGGGCTTCAATCTATCCTAAACAATTATAAATCTGTACAGCCGGTTTACCAATCCCCCCCTTTCTCCCCAATCAAGACAAAAAAAAAAAGGAAAAAAGTTTAAATATTTGTGTGTGTGTGTTTTTTTTTGTGCTTTCCTTGTGGACCCCAAAATTAAAATCCATTTGCCACAAAAGGCGAGGCAAGGCAAAGGAAAAGCAAAGTCAGTCAACGAAGATTACCTCATTAATTTCTATTAAAATTAAAATAAGTTTTGTGCTTTTGGAAATGTTGCTGCTGCTGCACACAAAGGAGGCAAAAGGCGGACCCAAAAAACCAAACGCACAAGCATAAATAAATAAATAAATAAAGAGAGAGAGAGAGAGAGAGAGGTAGCAAGAAAGACAGAGAAAGAGTGAGCAAGCAAGTGAATAAGAGAAAAAGAGTAAGGGAGAGAGTCAAAGGACAGTTGGGTGGTGCCTGGTGGTGGTGGTGGTGATGGGCCAGTTGAATGACTTTGTGGACCATTTGAAAAGCGATGCCGAAGCCGACAAACACAATTTGCTACTTACAACACATTTCATAAATATTTAAAATTCAGGGACTCGCCTCAGTTCGGTTTGGTTTGCCTTTGCTCCCTGTCCCGGTCCCTGTCTCGGTCCCTGTCCCTGTCCCTGTCCGTAACCGTGTCCATGTTCATGTCCGTTTCCATGTCCATGTTCATGTACATGTCCAAGTTCATATAGTCGACCAGGTTTAGGACCACGTTCACATTCACATTCAGTTCGTCCGTCCGGTTGCATAAACCGCAATTGAAAGTTATTATTACTCAAGCTCAGTTTGGCGCCCAGCTGTGTCTAATGATTTTTCTTTCCTTTTCCTTTTCGCTTTTTTTTTTTCTTCTTTTTGTTGTCGTTTTCTTTTTCCTTTTTTTCCTCTTTTCCTCCCCCTCCCACCCATTTTCCTCTTTTCGTTTCCTATGCCTCCTCCTTAGAGAAGAAGCCTTAAATATATTTTTAAATACGGAAAAGGAAGTCGACAGAATGTGAAAAAGTTCAATTGAGCATAATGAGAATATATTCATTTTCTTCATCTATCTGTAGGTCCCATGGGGCCACAAAATTTCACTCCAGTCCAGTTCAGTTCAGTTCATTGTCATTTGACACATTCAAATTCAAATTTTTTTTTTTTTAGTTAGTAAAAAAAAGTTTTTTACTTCGTTTTTAAATCACATTTTGATAGCCCTCAAATTTCACAACTCACTAAATGATAAAAGACGTTGGAAAAAAATGAAATATAATAATTTAAAATATTTTCCATCTATAAAAGCTAAAAAATATTTAAATTGTTCTTATTCTGTTATTATGAAGTCATGGAAAAAATAAGTCAAAATAAACCAAAAAAGGTATAGAAAGGATATAAATATTAGATATATATTCACATCAAACACTTTTCCAGCTGTCTCTAATAATGGAATAATTTTTCCCGTTTCTGATAAATTTTGAAATATTTCAAAGACCGACTTTAAGTCGACGACTTTCCTGTTTGGATTGGAGTTTTGTAAAGTTTGAAATTCCTTTTGATTCATTTAAAATTAATTTTTAAATGTATTGAAACTTTTCAGATAATATAACAATACCTATGTATATGCATATCGGCCTCCCACATCGTCAGGTACTAAAAAAAGCATTATTCGAATAGAATTGGAAACTTTTTATTAACAATTCTGAGTTCGAAATGCCCCACAAGAAAAAACATTATCTAAAACTCAAGTTTAAAAAGAAATTTTTCACTAAACTGGATAAATTGTAAATAAAATCAAATATGAATCTAACAAATACGATATGACAATATCTGTTATTTCAATCTTAAACCCCTACCTGGTACAGTGAATCACAACTACAACTACATTACATTGTCTACCAATTGTGAATGGTTTAACTCTTTTATATTCAACTATTTAAAACTTTTTGATTACACATTTTAAAACCCACATCCACTTAAACATACCTAAATATATATATATGTATATACTATATATATATATATATATATATATATATATACTTGATATAGTTTAGTATTTCTATAATGTTAGCGTCACTTTATTTTTCCTCTCTATTTCGTTTTTCTCACTCTTTGTGTAATTTATGTAAATGTTCCAATTTGACGAACTGAATGTAGCAAAAACCAGAGTCAGAGGCAGAGGTAGTGAGAGGGGAGATTGTGGGATGGGTTGGTGGTTGGTTGTGTGGGTGTGTGGGTGTGTGGTGGATGCTATAACAAAAGTTGCCAAAATAATTGTGTCGATTTTGATGGGGAGTGTCGGTGGCCTGGCTGGCCGTTGGCTGCAGCTGCTCTGCTCATTACCCTTTTTTTTCTCTTCATGATTTTGCGACATGGCCGCCGGACAAGTGCCCAAGCTTTTCACTCTCTCTCTCTCTCTCCATCACTTCCATCTTTTGCAACTCCCTCCATTCCATTCCATCTAGTTTGCCACTTGCCCAGTTCTGGCAGTTTCTCCAGTTTCCGTATTAAAACAAATAGGTATTTTTCGTACACGAATAAACTTTATGGCGCCATTGCAGCAAAGCGTCCTCTTTGTGCCCCCTCCCTTCCTCGTTTGTCCTGGTTGTTGTTGTTGTTGTTCTTGTTGTTGTTGGTGTTGTCGTCGACGTCGTTCACGTCAATCCTTGTCGTCTGTCCCATCCAAAGATGACATAATAAACTTGAATATTAGAGATTTCGAGTGAGCTGCTGGTCGAGAGGGATTCATTATAGGAAAAATTTCGCGTTTGCCTTTTGCGCTTATTAACATAATGAACAATGAGAAGGGACTGAGAAAGAAAGAGGAAGAGAAAGACAGAGAGAGAGAGATGGAAAGAGAAAGGAGATGATGATACAAAGACGAGAACGCGAATACAAATGCGGATGTGGATGCGGATGCGGACGAGGACGAGGGCAGTCAAGCAAGAACTAGGAAAAGCTGTCAAATAAGTGAAACCCTGAAACGTTGGCGATATATTTTTACGCATTATGCTAATAAATTCACCGGGGTCTAAATGAAAAACGAGAAGAATGCTTGGCCCGGCCATTGGTCACAGATTTCACAGGATTTTTGAAGTGCCAAATTCTGGTGAAGGAACGAAAAGAATGGATGGGATGGTTGGATGGATGGATGGATGATGGCAGTGTGCCTGAAAGTTATGACCAGAGTTTCTTAAGCTACCAATTCGTAGAGTATTTTTGTTTTGTTTTTGAGCTTTAGTTAGCTCCTCTCCTGCTCTCTCACTCTCTCTCTCTCTCTCTCTCTCTCTCTCTTTGTCTTCTTCTCTAAGGCATCCAATATGGTCTAGGACTAATGAAAGATGTTCCATTTCAATGGCATCACGTGTAGCATCATGTCCGGAGGTTCGTCAATAGATTTGATTTTGAGCCTCCTTTTCGTTGCCGCCGCTGGGCATCATCCTTGATTATAAAGCACAAATTGGCTGGGCAAAATATATATTTATTTATTTTATTTATGACAGTTCACTTTACAGAGAGACCACACCAACATCTCCCCTATATCCACCCAACCCATCACTCTCTCTCTCATCACTAGGTAGATATATATATATATATATATATATATGGTATCTTCAATAAATTACTAAATTCACTTTGAGCCCAAAGAGAGGTCAGGGCAAAGTTTGACATCTATCTAGTTTCATTTTTTTTTTTTTTTGTTCCCCTCTTTCGCTTTTTTGTTGGCCATAATCAGTTTAATGTGCAAAATAATGCGTAGCCATCAAAGTGGAAATCAATTTTGATTGCGTAACCAAGTGTAGACGATGGCAGCTGAGATAAATTCTAAGCAAAAGAATTTAATAAATCAAAAATTAACAAACAAATATTTTTCGGTAATTTAATTTTTTTTTTTTCGCACTGTAAACGGAAATATGCCAATATAAAAAGATTATAGATAAAAAGTTCATTGGTTTCTGGTATAGAAGGAAAATAAAAAAAGAGAGAAGAAAACATTGTATATCGATAATTTAAAGTTTTTATGATCGAACGGGAATGGGATGTATATGGAAATTCGATTTATTGATTACAATTAATCATAATAAATGAACATTCGTTTTATTAGTAATAATAAATGTAAATTAGTATTAAATAAAAATAAACTATAACGATTTGAGAATAGAATTAGATAAAAATAATATTCGATAAAAGTTTTGTGATCGAAAATATATAAAGGTATATAGAAAATTTAATTTTAATTAAGTGAAATTAATACTCATAGATCTTAAATAGTTTTAATCAAAAATAATCTTGATTACTTGATAATATGAAGAATCGAGAAACGTTTATAGTTAGTATTAAAATTAAAATCTTTAATTCTTGAAATATCTACAATTTCGATTTATTTTGAGAATATTTTTCTAATAAGTCTCACATTTAGGTTAAGACACACCTTTGAAGAGAACAGGTAACTATTGAGGTCGTTACACTACCAAGAGTAAAGTATTTTTAAACAAACTTTATTTTATCGGTTAAGTGGAGATATAATTAAGACTATAGTCAATATGCTTTAATTGTCTTTTGGTTTTATCTTGAAAATTATATGATCTAGAGTCAACAATTTATATACATACATTATTTACGAAGATCAAAAGTGACTCCTTTACACGCCTTGATTTGTAAATCTTATCTATCATTTTATAGGTTTATTTAGATGTGTATACAAAATTTAATTAAGATCTTAATGTACATATATATATGTATAAAGCTAAATGATATCAGTTTATCAGTCGAAAGTCATATAATGGTGGGAATTAAGTAAATTTAAAGAAACTTAAAGAAGTTTATGTAAAATCGATAATAATTCTTGTTGTTTTTTTTTTCAAAATTTTAAAGTTTAACTCTTAAGGGCAAGGTTCGTGTTCAAATTTATTTATTTCAATTATTGTAAGTAAAATTTGATTTCTGTTTCATCTATAAGCACAAACTCGTGATTGAATCAAAAGTTTTCATTTAACAAAAACCAAAACAGAAAAAACTAGTCAATAGATTGGATGAAAGAGTCGATTTCCTAATACCCTGTGTGACATTTAAGGAAATATAATTTGCAATTTTTTTAAACTTTTTGAAATGTAAAACTATTCGATCGAAGATGATTGAAACTTTTTATGTACATATATAAGGTAACTTTCATCATCTTCATCTTTTACTTGTTATACTCCCTTTAGGCCATAGCAAGCCATAGGGTATGTAAATTGTTTTTTTTTTTTTACTTTTTTCGTTTCGTTTCGTTTCTATATTCTTTATAATCGTTAATTGCACATCAAAATGTCAGTTGTCAAATTAAAAAATACGAAATGACGTGTGCAATGTTAGTGGAATATCAAATTAATTTGTCCAAAAAATATATCTACATATAAATCTACCTAAATATATACATATACATATGTACATATGTATGCCATATATACATATGTATATATGTATGTATAACTAACGTGTCGTATTCCCATAACATTGACAATTCCATTTCCAAAACGTGCCAAGTGTGTGCGTGTATAGCATTATTATGAACGCAAAATTAAAAAACCTACACACACACACATATATATACAATATATATATACAAACAAACACACATTTATTTACATATCTATACATATATATATACATTTATATATATATTATTTTATTTATGCCAACAAATTGTATGTGGTTTTAATTATAGATTTTTTGTTGTGGTCAGTTAATTGTGTTGCGGCCTCCACCCATTCTCACACATGGAACATCATTTCTGTAAGCATGTAAGTACCAGCTAGTAGTATGTAGATACACACACACACACACTCTTACACATACATATATACTATTTAGTGTACATAAGTAGAAATTTCCACGGCATTTAATTTGCATTTAAACAGCAGCTGAGACCCTCTCTAATGTGTTTTCACTCTATCTCGCTCTTCCTGATATTTGCATAATTCTTCACTAAATAGGACTTACTTGACCAAACCCAAAAAATGAAGCAATTGCCAGGGATGTAGTCAAAAAGGGGATTACAAAAAAAAAAAAAAAAAAAAAAACAAACATAAAATGATTTTCCAATAAAAACAAAAAGTTAAATTGTTATTTTTTTTAATGGGAAAGGACTTAGCATTTTTTTTACATTTTGATTAAACATTTAGTTTTGGAATAAAACTTATTTAGTGAACTCTTTCCCCTGGATACAGATGAATTCCTGGCCATGTCCATGGATATAACACTTCCCTTTAATTACACATTTGACTTCCTCGACTCTATACGCACCCACAAAAAGGAAAAAAAAGAAAACACAAAGAACAAAACAAAAAAAAAAAAAACCGAAAATGTTTGCTTATGCTAAATATAATGGTCATAATTATATGATAGAAGAATTAGTATTTTGGATCCTCTAAGCTGCCTCTTATAATGATGTGAGTCATTTAAATTAAAGATATTACATATTTATATATAGCAGCGAATGTTACAAGTGATATTTATGTTAATATTATGATGGAACTAAATGATAATTTATTCAAATTTTCTAATGGGTTTTTAAGTTTCAAATACTCTATGTCCCAAGTGGGTATGCGAATAAATTGAAATTAGTTACTCTATTATATTGCAAAATGAGGAAAATTAGAAATCGAATATAAATATGTGTACAAATAATTTTCCGGTAATTTAGACCTAGCTAACAGATCAGAATTGGTCTTAAAAATCATATATATGTATATACCTATATATATTTTGGATAAATCTATAAAATAATATACATTTTATTGTCTTTATCTGTTTTGCTATTAAACGAGTTTACTTTTTATACAAATTTATTTAGAATAGTTCTCTAAAATAATGTTACCATGAAAAACAACTTTTATTTCTTTTACTATTATGATTGATCCATTGAATTTTATGATCCCATAATTCTTTGAATTTATGTATATATATTATATAATGTTTGAAACATTATCTTATACAACTAAAATGTAATATTTTACTTTTTATCAAAAACAAAACCCAAATTCTCAATTTGACTAAAGTGGGCAGTATTTGGGTTGGAAAAGCATTCATAATGTTTGATCATTTATCAAGTACATGGCATACATACATACATATATGTTCTTTAAGGAAGGGGTCGATATGTCCAAGTGGAGGAGTAAAAAGTCGTTGTAATAGTAGTAGCAGTAGGCTTACATTGAAAGTAGGGGTAGGTGGGGTAGGTAGTGACCATTGTCATCCATCAACTTCAAATAGGAGAGCGAGCAAGAGAAACGAAACAAGTAAAAGCCGCACACTTATCGAAACTAAGCGAGGGTTGAACTCCTGTACACTACCCTATCTTCTACCCCTTACCATGCAACAACTCCCCCTACCATTACATTCACATCCATCAGCCACATCACTCACTCATGCATTGGCTCTCTCTATGCTTTCTGGTGGATTGTGGCACTTCATCAACATCAAAATCATAACCCTAACTAGCCAACAACTAAATGTTTCAGGTCAGGACACATACCCGCCCACATCTATCCATCCACATAAGGAAAAACGGCTTTTAGTTTGAGAAAAACTTTTGGACAAAACTTTTTCTGTCTTGCAATTAGCTAGAATTAGGGGAGATGAAAAGGGGGGGAGGGGGGTATATCCTTATTAAAGTAGGTCTAAGATTTATGTTCAATATAGAAAAATAAAAATAAAACCACCAGGAAAATTGTTTCCGAAACTTTTCCCAAATTCTTTCATAATATTAATGAACATTTAAGACTTGAGAGTTAATTTAGAAAAAAAAAAAAAAAAACAAAAACAAAAGCAATTCCAATTTGAATAAATTGAATATTTTACTCTTCAGTTGTGTATTTGGTAATAGCAACTTGAAATTTGTAATTGATGGAGAAATAAAATCCATTAATTCTATCTAACATTGGGGAGAATACTATACATATATCGAATGTGCATGAAATGACCTTATTTGGTGGGAATATGATACTTACTTAGAATGCCCCTTATTGCCCCCCTTTTTCCCCTTCGATAGATATATGTACATATGTATATACTATGAGAATATTTAGGAATAGGGGTCTCTACCGTATCCCAATCCCACCCAACAAATGCACTTGATGTTTATAGCAATGAATTTTTTGAAATCGTTGGAGAGACAAAGAATGGAAAGGGACGTGTGGTGGGGGGTTGAATGTCTTCAAATAGTATTTTATCTTTCGAGATGCTGCAGCATAATTGCTTAATGCGCTCAACAATGTTTTGCCACTAAATTTAAGTCGAAATGCATCATCAAATGATGATGATGATGCCCTAAGTGAAAACATATGCGGAACAGCGCAGACCATGACTCATATACCCCATATATACACACATGCACACACACACACACACACACACACACACACACACAAACACTAACACTAACACTATCATATTCCTATACTTATACTCATGCCCAGGCCCTGGCCAGATGGTATGGCATGAACACAAGCATGTTGTGGCAGCAGCATCTTCCACCAACATCTGGCTTTCGTCATAAAAGTGCCCACAGCCCACTTGACGAGGGAGGAGGGTAGACGGGGGTAGAAGATAGAGGATAGAATAAAGAAGGTGCCCAGGCCATGGTCCTAATTGAAGGCATCAACTAGTTTAAATTTCATAGCGAAAACTTTTTAGCCCTCTGTTATGCAATTCTAAGGTGAAGTAATACCTTCATATCCTTGATGCTTACTCCTTTATCTCCATACTTCTCGACACCCTTTTTGCATATAGAATTTGAATGTAGAGATATAAAGAGAACGAGGTATATATGAAATGTTAATCAAGGGCATAAATAAATCTTTCTCTTCCTGCCCATTTCTTTTTATAAATTTTCATAAATTGGTTAAATCAATTGAAAAAAGAACAGAAAGTAATTCCTTTTTCAATTTCCTTCCTTTCTTACTTTTTTTACGTGAACAATTTTGCATTTGTGCGTAACGTTTTTTTAGGCTTTTGGGGAGAAATGTTACAGTCAATTACTTTTGAGTCTCCCCTCGCGCATGTTCTGGTGTCTAACTAATATGAATCGAAAACATGAGAAGTTCTCTAATTCTCTCAAATGCAGCTGTCCCTTTGGGAAAACATCCGCACATATAATACAGATGCCGACGACGACGAGAAGGAGTATAGGGAAATGGCACATTTTGTTCAACGGATTAGTACTATGGGGAGGGACGGCGGGAATTTTCGTTTTTTTTTTTTTTTTTTTTTGATGGAGGGAACGGGAGTTGGAGTGGGGGGTGCCGGCGATGCTATAAATTAAAATAATGTTTGCTCATTTAAAACTTAGGCCGGAGGCAAGTGTTTGCCTTTGCCTTTAGCCAGAGATCTCGCTCCATTGCCGTTAATTTGTTTTTACGACACTTGTTGGTGTTTATTATTTCTGTTCTGTTCTGTTCTGTTTTGCAGCTCCCGCGGTGGCGGTTAAGCGGACTGTGTTATGATGAGGGGTGTGTGGGGGCGGGGGAGTATGAGGGAACTGGCGGGTGTATAGCAGATTAACAGGAGACTGTTGGTTGATGGTTGGTGGGAAAGGTTGGGAACGATTAGATGGCCCATTTGCAACAGTTGAATAAAGTCCAAGTACCTTTTGATAAATTAATCAGTTTGGTTGCCGCCTCAATAAAGTTCTTCAAACTTGAGATTAAGGAAAAGATGGCCAACAATTCTCATTCTGCTATTGTAACTGAAACCGTTAATCGTTAGTTACACAAAGCCAAAGTCAAGCCATTTCTTATCCCCAAACCGGATATTCAAGAAATGCCGCCATTAAGTACATTTACAATAAAATGAAACGGTTACAAACGGTTATAAAAAAAAACACTTTTCAAGTTTCGTTATAAACTTGAAATAAACTTAATCATTTCATAGTACAAATCAGTTTTTAATTTAAAAATTTTCAAACTATAATTTTACAATTGTATTTTTTTAATATTTCTCTCAAAGAGATTAAACCTACCTATGAATTCTAATTAGGTGTCCAAAAGGTCTAAAAAGTACCTACAAAGTAGTTGAAATCCATCCAGATGCTCATCAGCTTGTATGAGAAGAGTCCCATTTCATATCAACGAAATTGTTTTGCTAAATAATAATAAACCCATCCCACCCTCTCCGCTTTCCCCTCCAGCCCAGTTGATGGCATCTTGTCATGCTTCTTTTCTTTTTTAGAGAATACCTAGCATCAAAGGGGGTATAAAGGTTCTCCTCTTAAAAGGATCATCAAAGCAAATGGATGGAATGGAATTCGTATTGGATTGGTTTTGATGAAACTTTCGTCACTTGCGTTCAATTAGCGAGTGACGAACCTTCCTTGCAGTGCTACGACCTCTATAAGAGTTAAAAGAAGTTGACTTAATCTTGCTAAAGTGTTTTAAGTAGAGGGTATTTCAGTGTCGTTGCCACAATTTGAGGCATGGAGTTTCTTTTTCTTTTTTTTTTTTTTCTGTTTTGGAAGCGACGAAAACAAAAGCCAAATATCTAAAAGCCCAGAGAACAACAAACAAGAGCAGCAGCCAGTTTTTTGTAGCGCAACCTTTTTTTTTTTTGTTATTTTCCTTGTTTTTTTTTTTTCTTTTTTTGGTTTTTTAAAATCAAAACAAACCAGTGTGGAATGAAGAAATCCGCGCTAAACGTAAACAACACAAGGAATTGCCAGAAAGACTAAAAGAAGGGGTTGGGAAAGAAGGTGGCGGGGGAACAAGTCAAACAAAGAAGGCATAGGAAGAAGGAGAATGAGACGAAGTGGTAGGTGTAACTCCAGTAGTGTTGAAAGAGTTGAAGTTGAGTCTTAACAAAGTAGAAGGGAGGGGAGGTAAAGTGGAGAACCAGGAGAGGAGTTGGCAAAGGAGATGGAGAAGAAGGAGGACAAGACAAGAGGGACATAACCGGCAACTAACCAGTTGGGTCAGTTGCTGCCACGACTGTTATTGTTGTTGCCTCTGTGGCACCATCTCTGTCTCCCTCCCTTCCTCGCTCTCTCTCTCTCTCTCTCTCTCTCCACTTCTACCCCTCCTCTATAATAATGAAAGAAACTTCAACTTTTTCTGCTATGGGCAATGCAAATTAAAAGAAACTTTTAGTTCGTTTCGATGCTTCTATAGGGTAGCTCCATATACTGATTGCATATGTATCCATAGCAAAATTGTCATAGAAGAAACCAACTAAAATTTGATTAAATCGTATATATGGTATCCCTTTTAATATATGTATATATGTATTTGATTTAAAACACCATGATTGGCAATGGGTTCTCTATAGATTGTTTGAAGTTGCATAAGATTTGCTTCATTGGTGTAATTCTCAACTAGTTCTAGGCTAAGGAATAAATAAGGCTAAGGAATCTCAAAAAATAAGTGGAAAAACGTTAAACAGAGATATATAATATAAAATATATACATAATAAAAGATATGTTATATTGTTTAAGAAGATTTCTTGCAGTGTATAAGCAATATACTTGATTGATTGATACAACTTGTCGTCGAATACAGACATCAGAGGTCACTACGTACAAGATTCTTAAAGTGCAGGTCAGTTACACTATCTCATCATGTCTATAAGAGAGTGGTTATGTGTGTGTGTGTGAGTCTAACCCAAGGGATGGTGGACATATCATCACTATCTATATATATATTGTATATATGTATGTACATATATATAGCCTCTCGCCTCGGTTCGTCTCAATTAATTTAATTAACGTTTCTCCGTACGCCATTCAATTGACATTTGCTTTAATTGTTTAAAAGAACAAAACAGTCGAGAGACAAAAAATTTGTTGCTTCTCTTGTCTTATATTCTTATTTATTTATTTCTATACGTTTTGTTACACCCTGTAATCATGGGTTAAAAGGGTATTTTAAAGTAGTATTTAAATATTTAGCTAAAAATTTAATTTATATAGCTATGATTATAGATAGCTAAATTTAAGTCACGCCTACTTAATTATTCCCTTTATTATTTAAAAATTTTTTGTTTGACACTTGATATAGGGTATATATAAATCGATTCTTTTATGTGATTTGGCATTTTGCTTTATTTTGATGGCTTTTGTATGGCTTCAGTCATAGTGAAAATCTACTGAATGCGTTTTCTTTGCTATGATTAACTTTCATTTCATTTTGATGAAATATTTTCATTTCATTTGGGCTTTTGGAATGGCATTTGGTATTTTTCCAGTACCACCCCCGCTTGCTTGCTTCCCCATCCCGTGGCCTGTCAGAGCTGCTTGCTGGTTCACTCGTATTCGTTTTGTTCTCTTTATTTTTATTTATTTCTTTTTTCGTTATTTTTTTTTTTTTTTTTTTTTTTTAGGGCTTCGCGTCGTTTTGGTTAGTTTCAGAGGCAGAAATTGTGAAAGAGGCGCCAACAATTCAAATATGTTTTGCCATCATTTCAATGTCATCAAAATTTTACAGGAAACAAGCAAAAACAAAAAGAGGAAGAAAAGTTTGATGTAAGTCAAAATTAACAATAAATGAAAGGAAAGCAATAAGAATAGCAGACAAAAAAAAAACAATAATAACAAAAACCAAAATACAACTCAAATGAGAGTAGCAAAATTAAATTTTGTAGATGGACACAGACATGTTGTACGTGAGTCTTTGGCGAATGCCCAAGTGTATCTATAAGATACACAAAGAAAGAGGGATAGAAAGAGAGTTGCTGTGATAGAGATAGAGATAGAGGGGGAGAGAGAGAGAGAGAGAGAAAAAAATAGCAATACTCTGCTCATTATTTTCGATAGCAAATGGCGTCTGCTGTCAGTTTCAACTTCAATTGAAACGCATTTAATTAGTTTGTGCTTAATTTATGCTGCCATCGGCATTAGCCATCGCCATTCAAGCTGTCATGTGGCACACATTTGCGCTACTTTTTAACGTTTTTTATGAAGCACTAAACCAATCTACGAAATACTAAGAGATGATTCTGATATCCATTTGTAGTTAGCTATCTAAGAGTGCTTTCTTTAGGGATTTCTTTATTTTTTTCTCTTTAATTGGTATTAAACCTCTTACTTAAGCTTAGAACTAATAATATATAAATGATTCTAGAATTTAATTATATAATTACATTTTTATATCCTTGCAGAGGGTATAATAAAACTGGTCAGTTATTTGTCTGTTTGTCTGTTTGTTTCTTTGCACGATTCAGATCTTAAATTTCATGCTACATTGTTGAAACTTGGTAGATAAACTTTTTAAATGTGTAGATTTGCCAAGTTTAAAAATCAGTTGGATCGGACAACTATTTATAAGATGCCAATAAACCAGTAATAATTTGTACATTTACTATACTATTATCTTTTAACGTTTTTGCTACCAAATTTAAGTTAAAATCATTTTAGAAGCATCATCATAAAAAAAAAAGTTCAGTATTAATGAAGTTCATCACAGAGTGGTAAGAACCCTTTAAAAGAGTTGAGGCCCTTAAGATTTTGAGTGAAGTGAGTCGGGGAAAAAGGGTTGCAATTCCTCCGTTGCCCTCGCTGCATATATTACGCATAATACGAAATATTTGTCTATCACTCGAAATGTGGAGGCTGTTGCGCTTCATCAGCACAAAAAGAAAAAGTTTCTATGGTCTTTTTTTTCTTCTTTGTTTTTACAATGGAATATTTTTGAAGTGAGTTTCGAGAGCGAAAGATAGACCTTGCCAAATCATCAAGTATTAGATATAAAGAGGTGTTGGATAATTTGCTTATCAATATTTCAAAATGTACATTATTTGGTGAGTATGTGTTCAAATGATGTCTATAGCTTTGGTCTAATCACAATTGAATGTGGCAAGACAATTATTGTACAAGTGGCTCGAAGTTCATGGCATTAAAAGCGCTTACTCATCATTATCAGGCGGCAGCCATCAGCTGATTTGAGGTAGTAGAAGAAACATAAAACCATTACCATTACGCTGGCGATTAACCTCGCCAAGCAACAACTGGGGCAACTCTTCCAAAATACAAAAAAAAAAAAACAGACGAAAAAAAAAACAGCTGGAAGATCTTGCCAACATGATTACCAAACCAAACTAGCTAACCAACCATCCAACCAACCAACGAATGAACGAACAAACCAACTAACCAACCGACCAGACCAGACCAGACCAGACCAAAAGCAAACCAACGAAACGGCGAAACGACAAAGATGGGGACAGCCAGTCAACTAGTCATTTGGGCGCTTAGCAACAAACACAACTCGGCTCAAAAATGTACAAGACACTTCAATTCAGAGCCGTGTAATAGACAAAATTGAGGAAACCTCAAACGGCAGACAACAAAAAAAAAAAAACCATACACAAAAAAGAAAAACAAAAAGTACAGAAAGAAAAAAAATACAACACAAAAGACAAAGCGAAACAGCAAATATAGAGTCTAAATAAGCAGCAACTGTAACCGAATAATGAATACACTAATTGTTAAAATTTATCCACGCAAATGTTATCTTAAAGCAATAATTTGTATTTATAATTCTCAACTGGTTTTGGTACTTGTCTTACCCTATTCCTAAAAGGTTCAATTTTCTTAAAGCTGTTAAATTCTTAAAGAACTTCTTTAAATCTGCATTAAGTATATACACTCTTACTTTGAAAACCGATTTTAAACATATATTAAACAAATTTCTAATTATATTAAACAATTTGAAGAGAAAATTGATTTTAGTGTGCAATTATTTTCTGTTCTTTTGTTGTTTGATTGTCGCATATGTATGCCAGTATAAGCTTAGATATTACCCAATATTGTGTAGAGTATTATAAAGATAGAAAAAAAAAAATCATACAAAGCACAACAATAATAATAATAACAACAACAACAACAACAAACCAAGCCACATACAAAATACTAACAATAAGTCAGACAGACAAACGCCGAGACGGTGGTAACGGTTTATGAAAATCAAGTTGGGCGACTTGCAAAAGTGTCTTCATAAATCAGTCAACGCTCTTGGGGCTCAAGCGGCGACTCTCTGGGCTTCCAGCTCCAGCTCTAACTCTAACATAGTTTTAGCTCGATCTCTGTAGCTCGAGTTCCAGCTCCATCAGCTGTCAAGCGGAGATCACTTGGCGGTTCGCTTGGGTTCAGCGGTAATTATGTCTCTCTATGTGTCATTATGCTTTAGGTAAAAGTTTGTTGGCCCTCAAAACCGACTTTTACCGCATGCAGAAAGACAATAGAGGAAGAGAGAGACAGAGAGTAAAAGAGAGACATTTAATGGGGGTATGGGGCGGGAAGAGAGCTTACAGATTTGGTTTGGGTTCGTCGGCTATAGTGTATATATATAAACATGTATAAAGTCTGTCCCGAGGGGGCCCCCTCGATATCAGCTGAGTCAGCTAGTATAATTGTTGCCAAAGCGGAAAAGTTTTGCAAGTGAAAACTGGGCACAAACATACACACACATATACACACATACACACACATGCATGTGGAAAATTTCCACTCTTTAACAGCAAAACGGCAAAAGACAAAAGTGTGACGACCAACATTTTAAAGGAAACTGATAACTGTTCAATAGAATTCAATATAGATATTAACATTTAAATTTATAATTTTAATCTACAATTTATTTTGAAATATTTAATATCTTCTTGGGAGTACTTGAATCAAATTTTTAAACTAAATAATTACATTAATCGATATTTATTTTACCATGTCGAAGAACTAAATCTCGCAATTTCTTACATCCTGTCAAATAGTTGTCATTTTGTATCTCATTTATTAGACTTGCCATTTTCGTTTCTCCGATAAAACGTTTCTCGATTTTAATCTCATTTTTAAAACAATCGATTAACTCATCCCGGCCAAAGGGTCTAAAATGTACAATGGTTGTGTCATTTGGTAATTGTTGCAATAATTCAAATTGACCAAAATAGTGATCAGTATCTAAATTGAAAATATAGATTACTAAAACAGTTTGATTCACGGCCAAATGAGCATCTCCCTCGCGTTCCAATAAAAATTGATTGTAAATGGGCACAATGCCATAATCGCATGGTGTTAGATTGTCAATGATTAGTAAATTTTTGCCACAATCGGATAGATTATCAACAAAATGTCTAATCATATGAAATTTTCGAACTTCATCTGGGACATATGTGCTCCATGAATAGGCGTGTACATTCTCGGGCCAGGGGAAATGATCACCTAATTTTGTTGCCGTTAAACTTTTACCCACACCGGGCGGACCAAGTATAGCGATTGAATAAAATTTCTGATCCCTATTCAATGTCTGCTCTATGCGTGATAAGGCCTGCTCTTGGTTAAGCACTTGTTTCCCAATCTTATGAAATATCTCTTTTGTATCCATTTTCTTTTTACAATAATTGGAACGTTTCTCACTATCATCTTCATGGCCCATTGAGTCTTCCTCGTTGCCAAATAAATTCTTTATTCCCATCCAAATTGCCGCTTTCGCTTGATCCATTTCCATTACTGATCCGGAGACTAAAGCAGCTGTTGCCTTGATACCCATTTCACCGGCTGCTCCTGCCACCTCTATTCCTCTATTTAGCATTAGTATACTCATCACTATGGATACACCCAATATGATCATTAGACCTTGACAAATATTCGATTGACGACTATTGCCCAATCTTTCCCTATAACGACGACAACTTGTATTACGTAATATTCCCCTCTTACATGGATCCTCTTCGCCATCCACTTGATAAAAGGGATCCAGGCTGCGCGAAGATCCACTTCTCGATGAGATTCCATGTCTGGGTTGCATTATCGAACGAAAAAAAAAAGAAGGAAAAAAATAAACAAACCGAAAAATCAAAAACTTTTTAAATTTGTATTAGAAACCAAGATATTATTAAACTAGAAAATATTTGGGTATTATTTTCAGTAAATTTTCGAAACGTGATTCTAAAGAAGGAATAAAATATTGAATGATTCTGGCAAACAAACTTGATCAATAAGTAAACAAAATTGAAAAATCTTTTCAATGACTTTTATAGAAAATATATATTATTTTTAAAATTAAAGTTTTAAAATATATTTTCATTATATTTTTATGCACATTCATAGCTTTACTTGGCCAGTTGTTTTTCAATTTTATATCAATTGTTTTTTTTTCTTTCTTCGTTTTTTTTTTTGATTTTTTGGAATTTTGTTTTATTTTTCAGCGGTTTCCGTTTTTATTGTCGTTTTCAGATTTTAATGTGTGTAATTATTTCAGTTTCGCAAAATGCTTGAAAAGCAATCAGCTATGTATTATATAGCCTCTATTTTGTCTGACTACACTCACAGACTATATATTTATGTAGATCAACTTCTGATCACGTTTCTATTCCACACACACAGAAAATAAATTTGCTTAACAAAAATGTTGCCTCTTTTGAAATGCAATGCAGATAATTATTTCAGCGTAGATACAAATAAGATACATAAATAATGCAAAAAAAAAAAAAAAAAAATTAGCAGAAAAACAAAAAGAGCAACAAAAAAAGAAATACACATAAAAAAAATAAAAATAAAACGCTGCACCCATTTATCAAGCAACAACAACAACAACAAACAAACAAGCACCAAATTGCATTTGCTGTAGAGCATGTTTGGTCTTTGCCTCTCGGTTTTAGTTTTAGTATATCTTTTTTTTTTCTTTTCGTTGTTTTTTTTTTTTTTTGTTTTTTCCTCTACTTTTTTTTATTTTTTATTTTTTTTGCTCGTTGGCGTAGAAAACTTCTAGGCCGTCGAACGTCGCTGCCAAAGTTCTATGAAATATTAAAGACCAGGGGTACATTAGCTGCTTCACATGGTTGCATAATTAAGTAAATGACAAATGTGTCTAGGTAAAAGTCGGAGAAACATTTCTTTTTTTTTTTTTTGCATTTGCCTTGCAATTGACCACTTTTTAAATGAAAACAAATTACTTTCTTCTTGAGAAAAAGTACTCAAAAAACTAACAAGACCAGACAATATTTTAAAGTTTAGTTGACTAACTTTTAGAGTTAAAGTTAGTTAAGATAAGAATGCAATTAATTATCACAAGCAGAGCAGTTCTCTTAGTTGAAAGATCAAAAGAGATATATATGTATGTACATACATATATTTTTATTCCTATATTATATTAGTTATTTATATTAACTCTCACTCCAGTTATATTAAAATCGCTTCACTAATTTGTATTGTGGATTGACTTGCAAAACGCAGTTTAGTGTTTAAAGATGCAGAACGTCAAACGATTGTGCCTTCCACATTATGGTCTCTTTTTGCTGTTAAAGTGGTGGAACTGGAGAAAAAAAAAGTAATAATAATAATAATAATAATAATAATAATAAAAAAAAAATAAATGAAAAAAACTATAGTTTAAATTTGACAGATAATGGTTAGAGTATTTCTATGGTCGATTATAGGTACATACATACATACATACATATGTATGTATGTATGTATATAGTGTAGTAGAGAGATTTACCTCGTTGTTTCTGCTTTTGCAAAACGTCAGAGTTGAATTTCTGATACAATGCAAAAACGCACCAGTACACGTTTTCGGCGCAGTGCGTTTTGTTTGCTTGTTTGTTTGTATGTTTGTATGTCTGTTTGTTTGTTTGTTTGTTTGTTTGTGCATCCACCATACATAGTCTATAGTCTATACCTATGTACATGCATGCGAATGCAGCCAGCGGCTTTTTGTAGTTCATGAACGGCCAGCGAACTCAACTCTTAGTAGCAGCAGTGAATTGATAATACGTATAGAGACACAGGATGAGGGGAGACAAAGTAGGTGAGGAAGGGGGAGGGGAGCCAAATAGAGGGGAAGATGGAGAGCAGGTGAGGCAGAGGTAGAGATATAGACGACGGCTCACAACCACATCCATTTGGGTATTTTCTTTTCGTTATTTTGTTTTTTTTTTTTTCTTCTCTTTTCTACCACGTTTTGTCCAGTACCCTGTATTAGAGGGTATATTAAATTAGTCAAATGTTATAGCGATTAGAAAAAAAAGAGAGAGATAAAAAAATTTTAAAATTTCTGTAAAAGTTTTTAAAACGATTAATTTATAAATTTTCTTATTACAATGCTTTTCATCAGAAATCGTAGAAATTATAATTTAACAATTACTTAAAGTGTTGACTCTTAACTTTTGTTTTTAAAATTGGATGTACACTATGATTTTTATATTTTTTTTTATCAAGGTATAATTTTGTAATAAATTGTTTTGGTGGTTCTGATTTTTAAAGTAATATTAAAAATAACTTTTCATAGATAGACCAACTAGAAACAGAATGGAAAACATTTTCTTATCCTCTGAAATATAAGGTAAATTTACATAAAGAAAAGGTTTTTAAAAGATTTATTAAAACAACATCTTTAATTTCAAATAAAAATAAGAAATAGAAATTATTAATTTAAGAGTTGAGATTTTAAAACGAAAAAAAAAAAAAACAAATCTTCAAATAAATTCTGCAGTTATAACAATCTTTATATTTAGTACAAAATATTTATGTATATTATTAAATACAGGGTATATCCTTGTTGTCGATATAACTTTGTGTATAAATTTCATTTGGTTTTGTTTTTTTTATTGTTGTTGTTGTTTGTTTTTGGTTTTTTGGTCACGTAAATGGAGATTTCAAACTGAGATTCAGATCGATTGCATAAGCCAAAGCATTTGATTTTGGGCAGCAACGCGGAAGATACGGCAAAAGATATGCAAGATTTGGTAACTTATTTCGATAGTTCAAATATTAAATTGCATTTATATATGTGCATACATACATACACATAGAAATGTACACACATACATACATATATATATATATGTATATGTATATATGTACATATATTCCTTGATATTGTAAAAAGTGGAACAGCCAGCAAACGGTTTCCTTTATGTATGAAGTATATAAAATTTTATGAACCATTTATGGCAAAAAAGCAAAAGGCAAAAGAAACATAATAGTAAAGTAGCAAAAGAGAGCAGAAAATGTCGAAGCGGAATAATAATGCGATGACAAGGCAAGCGGTACCCAGAGCCGGATGGCTGGTAAATGGACGGAGGAGCATCGAAGCATCGAAGCAGTTAGAGTCACAGACTCGTAGAGTCGTAGAGTACTTGCAAAAATATTATTATGATTGCCACAGCAGTAGCAGCAGCAGAAGCAGCACCAACATTTCCAACTGCAGCTCAGCGAAAAGTAGCCCAGGCAACAGCCAGAAGCTTTGGATGGCTAAGAGATTCAGGGAAAGCGGGCAACAAGGCAATATAGGGAGGATAGTGGGACGGGGTATACGGGGGTATGATGGTACGGAACAGGGCCAGTTGGCATAAACAATCTCACGCTGAGTGCGTCGACATTGCTGATTCACAAAATGCCATAAATAACTAAACGAAGCATAGGGTCCTCCCCAACAAATGGCAAAGGGAGTTTCTTTTTTCATTTGTGTTTTTTTCTTGGTTTTTTTTTTTTTTTTGTGGGGGGTAAGGCGCAAAACCAACACTGGGAGTCAGAGAAAGAGACAGTGTGACACAGAGATAGAGACAGAGACAGAGAGACCTAGCAAGGACTAAAGAAAGTTAAGTTTTTACATGATTTTGAAAACGAATGAAAGAGAATTGCCAGCAAAGGCAGTAAATGTCACTAAAAAAAAAATGGCCGTAAACACGCAAATATTAAATCTCCAATTTTTGAAATTTCTATTGCAAAAAAAAAAAAAACTGCCAAAAAAAATCGCCAATACTTAAATGTTAATACAGAAACAGCATCATACAGTAGTGGAGACCTATTAAAAATTTACTACTAAAAAGGGGAAAAATTTCTCTTATCCTTCTTCTTTCGAACACAGTTGTTTGTTTTATATTAAATTTAATAAGTGATGAACATAAATTTATAATTGAAAATATTAAATCGATTTTCAATATAATTTTTAATAAAAGACACCGACTTTGATTTACTCTACATCAAGTAAAAATAGAACTTGGAATTCCATAGTACGACTATTTTTTGTAGTCGTAATTATTTTCCAGAAATGTAAATGGAATGATAGTGATCGTATTGATTTGAATAATAAAAGTAAGTCTTAGATCTAACTCATCGTTAAAATTCTACTAAATAGATTATTGATCTTATTAATGTATACTTTTAAGAACGATCGTCTAACTGATCATTAAAGACTAAATATCTGACTGATCATTAGAGATCATAAATATTAGTGATCGTCGATCTTAGTGTTCTTAATGATCATACATAGATCTTTGTGTTCATAGAGGGATAAATGTTAATTTTAGTGATGATATATATGTATTTCTGATAAAAGATCATACTAAATATAATACATATATGATTTATTACTATGTAATCCTTAACAAAAAGATAACCTAAAATAAAAATGTTTAGAAATAAAATGAATATTTCGAAATATTAAATATTTCCTATATTCTGTTTTGAGAGAATTTTGAAACACTAGCATTTGTTGTTGTTGTTGTTGTTATTGTTTTGGTTTGCCGTGTGTTCATCGTATGTGAATCGGCAGTGTGCAATAAATTAAAGAAATGCAACAAGCAGCCCCGAGACATTGTTGAGTCGCATGAGGAGACAAAATAAATTAAAGTTGGTTGCTTGGTTGGTTTGTTGGTTGTTGGCTGGTTGGCAGACAAACGGCAATCGGCAAAATGCACACACACACAGAAAACACACACACACAAAACACACACACTCACTCACTCATAGTTGAAGGAAAGAAAAGAGCGACCTGGGCCAAGATCTACGCGTTGTGGGAAATTAATGGCATTGGCCAAGCCAGCAGCAATTGATTTAAGGCCCCTCTAACTGGGTTGATAGATATTAAAGAGCAGATAGTCGAAGCGGTAAGAAGTACTTTGGTTATCTGAAAATGTTCTTTAGCGGTGACGAAGAAGAAGCAGATGCTGAAGTAGAAAACAAAATGAAAAAAAAAAAAATAAAAAATAGGAAAAAATTACAAAAATAAAATGAAATGAGAGAGAGAAAAAAAGAAACAGCAGCCCCAACTAACTAGCAAAGAAAGGAAAGTTGTATTGAAGTTGGTTCGCATCCGCGAATGTTTCTAATCTGTGCCGACGACGACAACGACAACGACAACGACGGACCGATACCCGCATTCACATTCACATTCGCATTCGCATCACATCACTAGCTCTCGAGCTTAGATTAAATTTCAATTAACACTGCTAGATACTCGACACACACATATACAGACATAGAGACACACACACAGATAGAACGGATATCGACACAGACATCGACATAGACGGCATCGGCATCTCGGCATTGACTCTGGCGTGCGTATCAGTTTTTCAATTAGATTTCGCATTAATTAAAAGAACAAACTCGAACACGACGGACAGAGACGCCAACGATGGCAACATACTACGGCAATGACAACGACAACGGCAACTATGGGAAATATTGGTATCAAAGTAACATAGTTACATATATACATACATACATACATATGTACATACATACGTACATATAGATATACGTCTACTTTAACCTATGCAATTTGCCATTTTGATTTAGATTTCAGATTTTCTCTTTCATTATTTTATGGCAAAGTCAGCAACAGTAGGAAAAATCCCTTTACCTATGTATATGTACTTATATATTTATGTATGTATGTGTGTATGTATGTGTGTATGTATGTATGTATGTATGTATGTATGCATGTATGTATAAGTATATTTCTATGACCTACAGGAACGGAATTGACTTAAACCGAAGGTAACTACTTTTTAGGGAAGAAAAAGTTTTCCGCCCTTTATCTATCTTTTATTTTTTTTAATCACATATTTTATTTACAATTCTCTTCATAATAGTAATAATTTAAAAAATATTCATATATACTTATCTAAAGTTATAAAATAAATTATATTCCTTAACACGAATTAAAATATTGTTTCGTATTCGGTGCAGCATAATTTTATAAACTGAAATGAGTTCTATCCTTTTTTAAATTTAGACAAAATAATACTACAGATTTTTTATTTTTCTATTTAATAAATTAATAATCAATTTATTTACATATACATATGTGTAATTTTTATTTTATTATAATTTTATATGTACATATTATTACTGTATATTTTTAATATGTTAAAGGTGTAGAATATTTTTCTTTTTTTTACTAACCAGAGACTATTTTATTCCACTGATTTATCATTATTAAATGTATAAGATTCAAAACCAGACAGAAATGGAATAATTGTGGAATGCATTCAAAATGTTTCCACCCAAAAATAACACCTTTTTCCAATTGTAACATTGATCAATGACATTTTCTGATTTTGTAAACAATTATTTTGTGAGATTGGTTTTTATATGAGTGAGAGAGGGTTAGAGGAGGAAGAAGGTGGATAGAAAACGACATTGCTTAATCCGGTCATGATTGCCACCCACCCCAGGGCTGTGTGTCGCACAACCAACAAGCATAATTGCCACATGATTAATTCCACAGTCAGTTCAACCCAAAAATGTAGCCAAAGCTTCAGGACCAAGACCAGAACTAAAGATAAATGTTACATAAATATGTATATATGTAAATACATATATATGTACATACATACATACGTCTCTCTGTCTGTACATAGTGCGAGAATAAACAACAATTTCTATGGCATTGTACAAATGTTATGCATAGCATTTGGACAAACCAAACGGCAAAGATAGACGACCGGACAGACAAAACGAGAATATATATACATATAAATATATATATATGTATATATGTATTTCTTTTTTGGTCATTTATCATTCAGGACAAGAAAGCAACAACAATAACTGGTTGAAGCAAAGGAAGCAGCAACAATTACCAGGAATATAAGTGACAATTTTCATAGCCGCCATGAGCAATGATGATTACAATAATGATGACGATGATGATGATAATGATAATGATGATGATTATAATGATAATTTTCAATGTGAAGCCAAATTTAACTTTAGCATATTGTTCTCTTGGCTAAGAAATCGATAAATATTTAAGCTGCTTTAGCAAGAGCAACAAAAGTTCAGAGAGAAACGAGATAATCCTTTAGTTTAGTAATTTCTTATGCACCAACATTTGACAGAGTCTTAAGCACCTTTCGAGACTCTTTGAAATTTATACCCTTACTTTTAGACATACCTATCCATATAGTCGTTCAATTTAAGTGAAAACAATTATATAAGGTTTCTTTGCTTTAATTTTTTAAATAGCTAAATGCAATTCAATAGCTTTAAAATTAAACCAACTTATTTATACATACAAAGCAGTAAAAAAAAAATAAGCAAGGTAATTTTAATAAAAACAAAACGGGTTTCAAAACGTTTCCCTATGGCTTTTTGAAACAATATATTTTATATAAAGTAGCAAAAAATTAATTTAAGGGTTTAAAAAAAATAAAAATAAAGAAAAAACAAAAAAAATTTTATTTGGCCCATGAGGGGATCGAACCCGCGACCTTCGCGTTATTAGCACGACGCTCTAACCAACTGAGCTAATGGGCCATGTTCTCTCGCCTGCCAAAGTTGCTATTTGAACAAGGGTGAGAATCTAAAAAGCTTTCAATGTTAATACGATTGTTTAGAATTAACTTTGCATGATTAAATACGTAATTATATACATACATATAAGAAAAATTCGTTTTGGAGTTTCACTTTGTCACAGTTCTAACGCAAGAGATTTACTGCAGAAACGTACATATGTCTGTCTCTATTATTATATTTTGCTTTTTTACAACTCGTTTATGTCCCTTTGGAAATTTCTCACTCGAATAAAGCAAAAGATAATAACAGCGTTAAAGCAATATACTTACTCTAATGAATGTGAAATTTTGCCTATTACTACAATCTTAATTTGTATTGTTCTTTTCTGAAGTGCCTTTGGCTGAGTATATAATCCCCTTCAGTCGCCGGCAAGCTCATGGCCCATTAGCTCAGTTGGTTAGAGCGTCGTGCTAATAACGCGAAGGTCGCGGGTTCGATCCCCTCATGGGCCAATAAAAATTCTTTTTTCTTCTTTCTCTCTAAAATTGCATTTTTTTTTTGCACTTATTAATATTGCTAATTCAAATGTAATTTGCTTTTTGTTTGCATAAAGAAATTTCTTATCTTCGAGTTGTGACTAATACTGTATGCCGGTCGTCGCCTCTGTTAAAGCAGTGCTTCAATAAAGCAGTTTCAAGTTGTGTGTGAGTCAACTTGACATTGGAGAGCGAGGCATCCAAGCGACCGTGTGGCCTAATGGATAAGGCGTCGGACTTCGGATCCGAAGATTGCAGGTTCGAGTCCTGTCACGGTCGAAAAGAAATAAGTTTTTTTTGTTTCTTTTCCTTACAAAATATTTGTTCTCGAAAATTGAATATTAGGTTTTTGTATTGAAAATAAAAAGATTTGAGAGCTCGGGCGTTCTTGTGAACAATATTTTGAAAAAATTTTTTATTTCTTCAATTGTTAATTTTCTTGTAATTCTTATTTGCAAACGAAACGGTTCTTTCAACCAGGACCGTGTGGCCTAATGGATAAGGCGTCGGACTTCGGATCCGAAGATTGCAGGTTCGAGTCCTGTCACGGTCGAATATAAGTAATTTTTTTCCCCCTTTTTTTTTTTTTCTTTATATTACTTTGTTTTATATTTACTATTTGAGATTAATCATTACATGGTGAACTGTGTAGACTTTAAGAAGCGCATAGATTTTTAAACGCGAAATTAAATTAATTCTTACTGTCTCCGAATTGATATTTTTCTGTCATCCTACATAATTTTTGATCAATTTAAAAATTACAAAAAAATAGTGTCAAGGGGCATTTCAAAATTCTAAATTTTTAACCTCACGCTAGATAATCAATCCATGGCCCATTCGTGTGCGCTGAGCATTTTAAAGCCCGTATTATGCGTCGGCTGCACAGTGATTGACTATGTGACAAAAATTCAAAAATTTCCCGAGGAGAATACGCGTGAACGTTGCATCAATTCCTTTTGGCAGCGTGGTGGACATGCCTCTAATATATGTACTGTTATTAGTATATTGGGGGCACCCGTTGAGTTCTTTGGGATGCTTAGCAAATCGCTTACCTATTTTGTTATGCAAGAGGATCTTCAGCGACGTGGCATAATAATAGAGAATTGTCCCAAAACGGAAAAGGAACCGCCATTCTCGACAGTTATACTAACTAGCGATAATAATACGATCAGAACAATAATTGCTTGCAATAATCATTTTCCGTATGTGTCACCGCAACAGTTTAAAAAGCTCAATCTCAATAACTATGGCTGGATACATTTCGAGGCTTATGATAGTAAGCGAACAATTGAAATGATACGTCATATATTGGAATATAATAGTGGACGGGATTCGGAAGATCGTATTATAATATCATTAGAGGTTGACCATGATTATCAAAAAAATTTGGATTTGTTTGATATGTGCAACTATGTAATATTTTCACGTGAACTAGCTGAAAGTTTGGGCTGGAAGACTCCATATGAGGCATGCCATCAGCTGGATAAAGCTCTACCTATACCAAAATCTATTAATGTTAATCGTCCATGTTTTATTTGTCCGTGGAATGTACTTGGAGCTGGTTGTATCGATGACGATGGCATATATTCGGAAATGCCTGCATATAAACCAAAAAAAATAGAGGATACTCTCGGTGCTGGGGATTGCTTTACTGCAGCTTTTATCTATTCCATATATGTTCGTAAACGTAATCTAAGGGATGCTGTAGATTTTTCAAATATGGTTGCAAGCCATAAAATTAGCAGTTTTGGCTATGATAATATTGTCAATTTCAAATTGTATCCCAAAAAGGAAATTATCAATGATGAAACAGAAAGCCAAGCAGATGAAGATACCCTAACAAATGAGCAACGTACATGTGCAAAGTATTTAAATCGTGAGATTAAGAAAACTAATACTTTATATATGGTAATAAGAAAAGCGCCATCCACTGAAAGTTTGAATTCTAATAAATCAAATGTTACACCATTGCCATCAGATATGGAAAAGATTCGATTTAAGAAAGGAAGTAGAATATCGGGCAGTTTATCAATAATACGATATGGGAACACAGTTGTAACCCAAAATACAGACGAATTCTATTAAGACACACATCTATATAAAAAAAATATCTCCCAATAAATAAATATTACAATAAATTGTTTATTTATAAGAATAAAATGAGTATCTTTGGATCTGTCTTATATAAAATGTTTATTAAAGATTAATCAAGTTAAAAAATGTAAAATTAAACTTAATATAGGAAATTGGTACATTCGGTTAGATGGTCATCTAAAACCAAAAGAGAGATTATGTAATAAACCTCAGAGTATATTTGGAAAACTCACATTAAAATTTAAAATTATAACAAAAAATGCATTAGTTTTTTTAAAGATATAATCAGCTAAGTTTTGAAAATAAAATAGGACTTTATAAAGCGATATTGATATCAGTTTGGTGTTATATCATCTCAAGAAATTTGATTATTTTTCTTATTGAAAATTATAGGCAATAAAGAAAAAGAGAAAATATCAATTTAATAATTTGTAATTTATTTTATAATTTTAACTATTGAAAAGTGTGGTGGAAAAAATTATTTTTATGTTTCCGATTGTTGTCCAATTTGGGGTTTGGCAAATTCCTGTAAAAAATTTGTAAACGAACCCAAAACATAGCTAAATTGTGATCGCAATTCCTTCAATTTGTCAGAGAATTCATTTTGGACATCGGTATTACTTAGAGAATCTAGACGTTTGACCAAATCATCATCAGTTGTTGAATCACTACAAATTGGAAACGAGATGCTGCGTTCTTCTGTCTGAATATTATCCAGAGAATCGGTTACAATTAGCATTTGATTTTTATCCAAGATATATCTTAGAGCATATGTATCACCAATAACGGCATTATTTTCAGCACTTATCAGGTATTTGCCCTGAATACCAATCTCAAAAGCTAGAATATTTCATAAGTTACAATAACTTAAAATTAAATTTATTTAATAATTTACCTGCGTCAAGAATATCTTGGCTTATGGGATTATAGAAACTGCGAAAGAGTTTCCGCTTTCTATTGGGACTGCTAATTAGGACATAATATCTACCATAAGCCAGATTGGACATATTGAATAAAATAATTATAAAATTTTGAACAAATTTGTGATTTTGAATTACAATTACTAAGTAATTTTCATAGCCAACTTTTAACGGATGAGCATACGAAATTCGAAAATGAAAATTTTTCAAAATAATTTCTATAAAGTAGACATTGAGATTGAGTACTATTCATTGTATATGTATTTTGTATATATGTATATATAGTACATTATATTTTGTGACCTTTCACTTAATAGAACAAAATGAAAGACGTTCGTGTATATTTTGACATTTCCTTGGGATCGGAGAATACAGGACGTGTAGTCATGGATATACGTAAAGTTGGCCCACGTAATGGATGTAATCGGCCCTTCCGTTTGATGCACGTAATTGAAAGGAAGGCGAATTGTTACAAGCAATCATTTCAGTGTTCAGGGAAAGTTATCGCTGGCAAGGATATAATAAGGAAATTGCAAATACGCGAACCTTGTCGTAGGATGGAAATTTCTGATTGTGGACTATTAACAACTGATGATACTCTAGTATCTTCTAATGGGACCATATCAGCAAAAGTAAAAGTAATCTAAAAATACATTCACATGTTGCATAGTCCAAGTAAATTGAGTTTTCTTTTGGGAAGAATATATGGGAAAAAAGAATTTTATATTCTATTCTAAATTATTAGTTAAATCAATAAGAAAGTTTAACATTTGAGTATCCTAATCAGAGTATTCTAAGGAAATCGTGAATCCTTAATATTTGAATTAAGAAATCATAGAATTGATATGGAAAATTTTCCTCAAACTACTTGAATCACCATTGGGACATGCAAACAAAAACAACAAAAAAAAGAAAACCCAAATAGACTAATCAAACGAGACAATCTAAATATTTTTAGCTGCCGCCGACCAACCACAAGAAAAAAAAAATAAAAGGAAAAATAAATGATGGGGGTGAGGAGGAAGGGGAGGGGTGACGGGTAAAAGGGAGGCGTGAAGGCGGCTACAAATTGAGCGCCTCACGCATAACTCAAATTTTTGTCCTGCTACGCCCAATGCGGCAATGTGATGGGCGTCCGGATCCCATTAAGTTTTTACAGCTCCAGCTGAGGAGGCGAGGCGAATGAACGTCAAGCAAGTTGACAACTCTGCACACACACACACACACACATACACACACAAGACACATAGGCAGACATACAGACATAATTTATATAGCATACTTATGGGAGAAGCCGCCACACACACACACACACACACACATATGAAGCTAAACACTGAAAGTGCCCGCGAGCCATTGTCATTAAGGCATAAAAACCGAAACGAGGTAAACAGTGATAAAGATAGACTGAGAGAGAGAGAGAGAGAGAGAGATGGAGTTAGGGATAAGGATAGGGATAGAGCATGTGTATGTGTGGAATGAGGGAACAACGAAAAAAAAAAATAGAGTGGGGGAAGAAAGGAACAAAAAAAAAAAAAAAAAAGCGAAAATCATTAAATTAACATGACAAATGACAAAGGGCCGATAAAAGTACATGCAGGCATGCATGTGCTCAGCACATTCAGCTGGGGCAGTGCCACACACCACTCGTACACACACTCACACACACTCCCACTTACACTCACACTCTTATAGCACATGCTATATAGAAAATGCAGCTAGAACGAGGACGGTACAAACAGTCAACACTATAATAAAATCCCTAAATATAATGGCTAAGGCTACTTTGGTAATTGGGCGAGCTTATGCTTAACGGTTGCTTTAATTTATGCTAAAAGTACACTCGAAGAAAATTGTAGATATAAAATATAAAGAAATAAAAAGCCCTGCTCTAAATCGTATTTGAACATAGAACTTGAATCAAATACCCTACACTTGGGACCAAGAATTGTTTGAGCTTAAAGTAAATGCTTCTGTACTAGCATGTAAATTTCTAATGTCAGTAGCTACACTGAGAGAAATATACAAAATGTTTAAATAACAATTTGACCTTAATTTGTGGGCATAGATTTCGAAAATTAGAGAATTATCTCAATGCTTCAATTCAGATAGATTAAAAATCTAAGCAATGCATTCCGATGGCTATCTATCGTTTCTTTCAGTGTATCGCAAACCTAAAACACAAAAACCCACACACCACGTGTTCCCGTTCAGGTCTAGCTATAAAATGTCGCGGTCGCGGTCGCCGTCACTTGTTTATGATTATGACTCTGTGTGTTTTTCCCTCTCTATGTGTGTGTGTGTGTGTGTATGTACTTCAACGGGTAGGCGTGGCAGGACATGGCGTGTATATATATGTGCTGAATTTTAACGGGTATATAAAAATACCAGCATGGTCACTGGCAACATAGGCAGACCCATTATACAGTGGATATCTGGATTCAAAAAGTTTAAAAGGCAAACATATATATATATATATATATATGATCCTATAAACAATCGGAATAGAGAGAAATCTTAATGTTCTATATATAAATACAGTTGATCGATTTTGTTACTGATGATTTGGTTTAAAAAGCATTTCCCTAAATTAGTTTAAAAAAGGAAAAGGTTTAGTTTTTTAAACTAAAAGTTTTATGGAATCTATAGAAACCTAACCTAAATCATATATATACATATATATATATTTATGTATGATAAGAGTAGAATTTTCAAGAAGATCTTTTTTTAAAACATTTGAATATTCGAAAATATTAACTTTAGACTAAATGAATACATAAAATGAATAGATAAAATTAAAAAAAATTTCTTTTAATTTGAGTAGATAAAAAAAGAAAAATTTCTTTGCATTTAAACAAATATTTTGGTTTCCTATCGTTTCTAAGATATAATAAATAAATTTAGCTATATTAAAAAAAAAGGACATTATCGTATGGATAAATCTTTTCTTTTCTTGACTCATTTCACAGCCTTGAAAAAGAGCTTTAAAATTTTCAATAGTCTAATCAACTAAGTGAAATTATATAAAGAAACAAACAAAATTCTTTTATTGAAACAATACAAAATTTTTATAATAAAATCATTTCCAGTAAAAAAAAAAAAGAACTTAAATATATAGATAACGGTTTTCTCGATTTGCATTGACCTTAAAAGTTTTTTATGTCACTTTTTTTTCTTCTTAAAATATGTAAAAAAAATTTCCAATTTTTTAGTGTGAGGATTGCTTTGGCCCACTGTTTCGTTTTTGCTTTTTGTTGTCGTTGGCCATTTTGAAGGAGCCAGGAACAGTTAGCGGAAGCGGAAGTTGATATACATTTTCTTGTTGTTGTTGTTGTTGTGACTTGCTGCTGCTTGCTTGTTGGGGGTACTCGTGCTTTTATTACAATATTTGATATTGCTGTTGCGCTTATTTCGTTTTATGATTATTTTGCATATCGTAAAATTAAATGTACGCAAAATATTTTACGTATCTATATATATATATATATATATATATATATATATATATCAATTTTTATATCTTGTTGTAGGTTTCTATTATCAGGTTTTTGTTGCTGACAGTTTTCCGTTTTTCTTCCCTCTCTCTTTTTTGTTGTTAATTTTCTATTTCAATTTATAGCATCCCTTCTCCTTTCCCCATCCACCTGTATTTATGTATGTGTGTGTGTGTGTGTGTGTGTGTGTGCACGTCGATTGCTTTATTACTTACTCCCTCCTAAAACGGGCACAATTTCCGCCTTCGCGTTGTCATCTATTACGATTGCATTAGACTTGGAACAGTTTGTAAGTGTGTTTAGTTAGTTAGTTAGTGTTCGTGTTCATACATAAATTATATGTTAATACCATCAAAAAGATAGACAGGGAGACAGAGAGAAAGCGAGTAACTAGACCATAAAAACACTAAATAAACCAACTAACTATATATAAAAACAAACATACATACATATGCATGTATATAGTTAGATAGACATACATCAATGGCTAAGGTAAAATGTCGAGGACCAACAGGTCAATGTAGACACAAATGTTTATGATGGTCATTAAAACCTCGGGGAATCATAAAAAAAAAAAAAGAAAAAATAAAGCCTTCAAAACAAAACACATTAAACTTATGTAGTATCTTTTGTCATTCGATTTGACTTGAAATGATTTCAAGTACTAGTAGAGAATTTCCTCTTCTCTTTTTTTTTCTTCTCTTTTCTTTTCCTGTTTTGCCAACTTCGTTTTATAATGATTTAACTGGCCTTCAATTCACTACCGTTATAATAAGGATGAGGATAAAGTTAAGGAATGAAAATGTTGTCCCTCTTAGGATTTGATTGATTTTCTTGTTTGGCATCGAGCATCAATTTAAAGCATGAAGAATTTTCCTTTAATGCATTTAAATGGTTTTTTTTTTCTCTTTCTGCGTCGTCTACTTTTCTTTTTGTTTTTGCCTTCATCTCTTTTTCTTTTGAATGAAAGAGGTGGAGGGGGGGAGGGGTATGGTGTGTATTTGTGTGTGTGTTTGTGTATGGGGGCAACTTTTCGCCAATACCTTCATCAATCATTTCTTAAGGGAAACAGAAACAGCAACAGCAAACGCTGTCAGGTCCTTGCAGTGGATTAGGCAAGTGCGCGTCCTTTTTTGTTTATTTTTTTTTTCTTTTCTTTTCTTGTTTTTTTTTTTTTCCTCTTTTCTCTCCTGTTGTCGAGGTTTAACAAATGAATTTCGCGCGAGAGTTTTACTCATGCTGACTTGAAAGGATTTTCGCTTGAATTGAACAAATGGTTAGCGAGGGGATCGGAGCTAAAGAAGGACCTCAAGAAAGGGTCGCGCACACACACATGTGTAAGAGAGAAAGAGAGAGAGAGAGAGGGAGAGGGGTATGGTAGCGGGGTTTCTCCAAGTTTTTCGAGTTTGAAAACGCAACGAAGCACAAAAATAATAACAAATCTCGGGCACACACACACACACACAAACAACTTAACTGTTTTTCTATGTAATGAGCGTAATAATCGAAAAAACATGCCCAAAGGATCTTTTTATTTATTTTTTTTTTTTACCATGAAATTGATCAAAGGGGAACGTGAGGCCTCCAAAAACTTGGCTTAAACTTTAAAAATTTGTTAATATGGTTTGTTCGCTTCGTCCCCCCTTTTTTGACTACATGTATAAGTATGTATATTTTGCCATCTCACTCACATGTTCATGTTCCTTTTGTATCCATAATGTGCTACACTAAAATAGAGGCACAGCGGCAGACTCTGAAACCCAGAGTTCATTTTCTGGATACCCCAATCTCCTCTGTCAGCAGGCACTTCATATATGCCGTTCGTTTGGGTTATGCAAAGTAATGCAAAATGGCGACGGCGGCCAATGTCAAAAGCAATTCAACTGCAAATGGTCATGCACAGTGGTCACAAAAGAAAACTAACCAGCTAAATATTCCCAAAACGATTGTAAAATCGCAGGAAGATTTCTCTGTAGCTGAAATAATATTGGCAAAATAAAATTATATCACATGGTACAGTGGCTTAAAAATATCAATTACCACTGGTTAGATATAGAATAACAACAATTTTTGCATATTTATATTTTTAAGGTTTAAATATATTTTTTTTTTATAATTTTAGATTAAAAGATTATCCAATAAATTTCTCATTTAAGGTAATTCTGGTGCCATAAGAACTGAAACTGTGTTAAATTGATATCAATGGATAACCGAAATCGAAATAAAACGTTACGGTTCAGTTACCTTATATGCGATATATGCAATTCTTAAACAGCTTTCATTTAGGTAAGTGCAAAATAAAGTTTATTATCTTTATGTATACTTTAAGACTAAATTATAGAAATTCACAAAAATAAAAAAAGCATTCCAAAAATGTTTTAATTTTATGTTGATCGAAAGGCACATTTCAATATATTGAAAGAATAACCAAAAACCCAAAATTTAGTGAAAAAATAAATATTATATATAGAATCGTTAGTCTGCGACTAATATAATACAAATAAAATTAACTATTGGTTAAAGAAATTCGAATACAAATATTGAACAAGAAAAAAACCGAAATAAACACTTTTGTATTTAACGTATATTTATAACGGTATTTATCGATGGCAACTTGTACCATTATTATAGTCTTTTGTGCCAATTGTCAGATATTCTATTATTATTGTTCCTTTTGTTAAATTAACAAAATATGTTACCACTGTAGTTTAGTTGTTGTTTTTCCAGCTGTGGCGAATTTGTGTGTGTGTGTGTATGTGTGTATGTGCGTTTGTGTGTGTGTGTGTATGTGTGTATGTGCGTTTGTGTGTGTGTGTGTTTTTTTTTATTGGCGCATATTTTTGGCTTATTTTGCCTAGCGCACTGCTGCGACAGCAACTTTTCTTCCTTTTCTACTTTCTTTTTTTTTTTTTTCTTTCTTTTTTTGGTCTCTCTTTCAATGTGGTTTGCCCTTTTGCTGCGCCATCAGCCGGAAACGGT
Organism: Drosophila emarginata; assembly: GCA_037075365.1. Taxonomy (NCBI): domain Eukaryota; kingdom Metazoa; phylum Arthropoda; class Insecta; order Diptera; family Drosophilidae; genus Drosophila; species Drosophila emarginata. The sequence continues at coordinate 4,133,926 of JBAMCD010000296.1, forward strand.
TTTGCGCTGCCATCGCCATCATGTTCTGTCTCCCTGTGTGTGTGTGTGTGTGTGTGTGTGTATATGTTTGTGTGTCTTTCTGAATGCGTACGTGTGTATTTGTGTGTGTGTGTGAGTATTAGCCAAGCGAAATCTGCGTGCAAGCGTCGACAGTTGTAGAAATTGCAGCCAGAGTGCGTCGTCTGCCTGCATCATGCCAAAAAGATGAAAAAAAAGGAAAAAAAGGACAAAAAAGGACAAAAAAAGTATTCGCGACATATATTGGATTTGCCAATCATAAACTGAAGCCAACTGCATAATCTATGCGTGCCATGGCATGGCTGCGGGCATAGAGATGTGGTGGCAGGCACCAGCCAGGAATATATTAAAGTGACTCGGAAATTGGTTTGAGAATCCATGGGTACAAGTCCCCAGTAAGCGAGGGCTGTATAATAAGTACCTTTTTTTTTTAGATGCTAAAATAGATATTACACCCAGTGTTTCCTAAGTCGTTTTCATTTGGAAACAATTGTCTTAAGAGGACTTTTTCATTCGGCCTCTTCTTATTCGGATATGTTACATATTGAAGCAATGCGTCGGGGTCACCAAATATTATTTTAGTTTCAAATTATGGTCAAATTCTACAGCTTAAAATGCAATGGTGAAATATAATAAAAAAGAATTACACAAAAAAAAAGAAAGTTTTACTACATTGAGAGAAATGTCTTTACTCAATTGGCTGATTTTTACTTGATTCAATGAAAAATATTGAAATGATTTAATGTAAATGTAAAATATTGATTTGATTGAAAGAAGAAAACAGAAAAAGATTCCACTAATATCATTACAATTTCGAAATGGAATAAAATCGTTTCAGTTTCAAATCGAATGACCCATCTAAAGAATAAAATACTTCATGAAAACAGTTTATTTGCATTCCGAGGGAAATGCAGTGCATTTAAACTAAACCAGCATCATTATTAGCCATATAATTCTTAATAATGGTTGGCAGTAAGTACGTTTTGTCCAATAACTTTTATACATAACAATGTTCCACTGTATGGGCATTTGCCTCCCCCTCATTTTTAGTGCAGTTTCATTTCATTTCAAATTCAAATAGTTCCACTTCCTCTGCATGAAAATAATAATAACAATAACTATCTTTTATATCTGCTTAACAGCCAATGTGTGTTGTTAAAATACAAAGAAAAATATAGAGAGAGAGAGAGAGAGAGAAAGAGTGAGAGGGAGCAAAATTCAAAGGGGGGTGAAAAAAAAAAAAAAAAAAAAAACAGATCTGAAATGCTTTTCTCAATTGCCGCTGCCAACATTTTCACATTTTCACTGGGTTGCCAAAAACAATTCCCAGTGAAATAATTTGTAATTTACATAAATGCCGAGACAAACCGGATGCCAGTATCAGTTTCTCTCTACATTTCGACTCACATATGATGTTTGTTTTAAAAAATTACAAATAAAAATTCTAAAAAAAAAAAAAAAAATACAAAATATTAAAATAACAACAAAGTTTAAAAATTATCCATAGAGAAGAATAATAAAGATAATTTGTTGAAATGGGTGATCCGGGAAGCAAAATGAGCTGGGCTGTTGGCAAAAAGGCAGTCCTATGTGTGGGTCTTTGTGTCATTGATTACGTTTCGGTTGTTAGAAAATTTCCCAAGGAGGCTGAAGAGAAACGCTGTGTCAAAGGATTTTGGCAACGTGGCGGCAATGCATCCAATATGTGCACAGTTTTACGAACTTTGGGTGTTAATTGTGAATTTCTTGGCATGTTGAGTAAATCGAGTTTGTTTAGCATCCTTATCGAGGATATGCAAGCACGTGGCATTAAAATTGATAATTGTCCATGGTGTGAAATGGATCCGCCTTTCTCATCGGTTATATTATCAAAATCGGCTAAAACACGTAATATCATCTATTGTCGGAGTAACTCCTATCCCTTCATTACCTTTGAGGATTTTCAAAAGTTAGATCTTAATAATTATGGTTGGATACATTTCCGTTGTGTATATCGTGACGTTACCGAGTCCATGATGCGAGAGGTTGAGAGATTTAATAATAATGTTAATGGACCAAAAATTATTATGAGCATTGATCTTGATAAATATCTCGATGAGATGTGGCCACTGGTCGATTATTGTGATTATGTATTCTTTTCCAAACAGCTGGCAATCGAGCATAATTGGAGTACACCAAAAGACGCTTGCACCACCATTGATGAACGATTGCGCATGCGTTGGGGCCTCAATCTAAAGCGTCCTTACATAATATTTCTTTGGGGTGAATTGGGTGTCGGTTGGATGGACCTAATGGGAAATTATTCTCTGTCTCCGGCATACAAGCCATCGAAAATGATTGATTCCCTTGGAGCCGGTGACACTTTGGTTGCTTCCTTTATCTATGCCACATATATAAGAGATCGTGATATAACGGTATCTCTTGACTTTAGTAATCGCATGGCCAGTTATAAGTGCACCAAATGTGGTTACGATCATATTGTTGATATTCTTAATCCTCCTATGGTGTAATTGGTGTATATACATATACATACATTTGATATAATATATAATACATATTTGGTATATGTCTATATAAAAAGTTTACATTTTAAATTACGTGGAAAAAATAGGAAAAAAAGAAAAAGAAAACAAAAAAACAAAAAAAAAAAAAATAGAAAAAAAAAGAAATATGTTATAGAAAATAATAAAAAAAAAAAAATAAAAATATACATAAATGAAAATAGAAAAGAAATAAAATAAAAAAAATTGTTTAATTGATATCTATAATACTAATTTTGGGTGTTATATCTTATAAAACTATAGTTGCTTATATGGTTTCATCAGTTTCACCGGAATAAACAGATTTGTAGCATAAAATCTTAAAATTTTATTCTATGCCATAAGCCCAAAATGAGCTTTTGTCAAGCGAGATCAATATGGCCCATTAGCTCAGTTGGTTAGAGCGTCGTGCTAATAACGCGAAGGTCGCGGGTTCGATCCCCTCATGGGCCAAGTTCTTTTTTTTATTTTTAAATATTTCTTTTATTAGGCTGAAAATGTTTCTTTTATTTATTTTCTTACTTTAAATGTTGCGTTCAGATGGTGCCACATTGTTGCTGCATACAAAAAGGAGAAATTTGAAGGTGATTTTGGGCATCTGGCCACTACTTTGTTAAAGGGTGTCTGACTGTCGGCTGATAAAAGTAATTGTATTGAATCTCTGTCATTTATTTGAAAACAAAAAGCAAATAATATGCTGCTGTTGTTGTTTTTGTTGTTGTTATAGTTATCCATGTTAAAAAGGATTTACATAATTCGATATCTCTGATTCTCAGTCGGTCCCGAAGCCCAAGGCACTCATACTCCTGCCATTTGCTATGCTTTTTACATTATCTAAAATCTTTGCCTGCGTTTTATGGCCTTCATTTTGGTCCTTCTCGTTTCATTTTTGTTGTTTTTTTTTTTTGTTCTGTTTCCATTTTTTTTTTATGTTTCTGCTGTTGTTGAAAAGTGAAATTGAAAAGGGATTTGCTTTTCTTGTTTTTTTTTTTTTTTTTTTTTTGTTAATTCCGCTTTTGTTGTTTTATCAAAAATTCTTGGAAAATAAATGATAACAAACAAAAGCCAAAAAGAAAAAAGCATAGCAAAGCAAAAAAGGTGAATGGAGGACAAACTCTTTATGGCCTTTTTTAGGAGTTAAATCGAAAAGTGAATTCCTTCTTATTTTTTTTATTCTTTGTTAGGGTATCTTGATTAGGGTTTGACTCTTAAACTATATTTTAATGGTCTAATTCAATAGAAATTATTATTTATTTAGTTTAAGTGACTCTAGCAAAGTATAAGCGATCGAAAAGTGTTCTAGTTTTCTTAACTATGAATATCTAAAAATTTTGTTCTTAATTTTTGAAACCGAATAAAATATTAGCTTTATTTTACGTATATGATAATTTTTCTTTATTTAAAATACTTTTCTTTGATATTAATTTAATGAATTGCAAGTGTGTATAATATTCGGCATGCAGAAAGTCATTTCGATTCTCTGTTATTATTATTATTTTTTTTTTGTTGTTCTCATTCTTTTTGTTGCTGTTGTAGTTGTTGTTGGAATGAATGAATGAATGAACATGCCAAATATACAATTTATGTATTATAGCATAAAGTGAGAATGTGGCAAAAAGACAGAATTGGTGGAAATGGCATGGATGGTGTGGTGTGGTGTGGTGTAAATGGGATTGAAGAGGAGAAGATGAAGTAAAAGAAGAAGGGGCTTTCAAAGTGTCACATAACCTTAAACCGTTAAAGCCTGGCCATTCATTACGTATGCGCACCGTTGGCCAAAGATAATAATTACCTTACCTCCGCACTGTTGTGTCCTTTTGCCATCTCCCTGTCCAGCATAAAATGAAACAGTAATAAATTATAGGATATATGGATATATATATATGCCTGTGTCTCTGTATATATATATATATATTTATATATTTCTTGTGTGAAGCCTTCAATATAGCAATATATTTATATATATATATATATACATATATATGTATATATTCGGATATATATACTTATATACGTGTGCTGCCTTTCCAATTGATTGCAAATGGTTGGTTCCTGCTGCATTGCCATTTCATTTTCCTTTTCATTTTCTTGTTGTTGTTGAAAAGGGTTAAACCCTTTTCTGTAGCGGGGTATGGGGTAAACTGAGGTGCGGTGGCAATGGGAATGGGTAAGCTGAGCCTGGGTTATATTTGCTTGCTTTCTAGCACTTTGACAATTTGAAATATGGCAAGATTATTTAAATAAATGGCAATTGCTTCCACTTAATCAATGCAAATTTCTAAAACTCGTCAGTGTTTTCAATTAGAAAAAAAAAAAAAGATTTAAACTGAAAATATTATAGTTGATAACAAATGTAGATACTCTATATTACAAAAATGGTATCAAAAAGAAGCCAAATGAAATCACTTCTCTGCACTGGCCACAATTTTTACTATAAGAATTATCCCGCCTACAAACTAATGGTGCTTGATGACTTTTAATTATAATTTAACCATTTACTTTTAAGGTTCTTCTCCTCATCTTTTTTATTTGCCATTTGGATGTTCAAGTGCCCATGGACTGCAGGGTAAAAGAAAAATAATTAATTAAATTTAATTTTACTTTTTTTTATATTATTATTTTTCCTTTTTTTTTTTTTTTTTATTATTTTTTCGAATTTTTCAAATGGAAAAATGCACAAAAATCATTCATAAATATTCAAATGAAGGTCCCTTCCTACACCACTGACCGTCAAATCAAATTATATACAATTTATACATGAAATTTTCGAGGATTTGAGCTGCGGCTATGTTTGAATCTGTTACTGCGGAGAGATGGAGAATGGGTAGGGGTGATGGGAAAAGGAATGGGGGTCAGAATTTGGTCAGAATGGCCACCGGAACTGGCCGTCGTCCGTGGCAGTCAACTTCACTTCTGCCGCTTGATTGAAACTCATTTATCATCATAAATTAGAGTGGAGTGGAGGAGTGCATGAATGTATATATATACATATATATATATCTGTATGTTTGTGTGTGTGTGTGGTGTGTATTTTGGGGAGGTGGGCGTGGTGGCGCTAGCGTCTTGTAATCGTGCTCAGATTGAAAATTAATGAGGTCATCACGCTGCCTGCCTGCCTCCCTTCTCCTCCATAGAAGATAACAGCGAAATGTTGAAATTTTTCAGCAGTCAAATTTGGCCCCCTTTGCACCACCACCCCTCTACTTCATCCCATTTTTATACCCTACAAAATAATTGGGTATATCTGCTTTGGTCAAAAGATATATTAAAGAAGGTATCCTTGTCTGTATATATAGATTTAGAAGTTTATATATTTTTTTTGTAATTCTCCAAAATAAATATTATATAATGAATATTCCATATAGATTTTAGTTACAAATTTGATATATGATATATGTAAAAATCGATAGAATCGAGAGATAAGTTTCAACAGGATAAATCGACTTGTCCTTGTTTTATTGACAAAATTGTTTATATCTAAAAATTGAATGGTTATTTTTCAAGTCCTTGGCAGGGTATCAAAAAAAAAGAAGGAAACTAAGACATGGCCGACGCTCTGAACGTGTTTTTTCTCCTGTTTTGGATTTTTTTTTTTTCATTTTGGGTTTTTTGTTGCCATTTTTATATTCACTTTACAGCTGGATGACAATCAGCCGCCCACCACCAACTCCACCAACCCCACGCTAATGATTTTCTTTGGCCCTGTCCCTTATCTTGGGTTTATTGTTTGGTAGGTCGGTTACTCATTCCAACAAAAAAAAGTAAAAGAGAAAAAAAAAAAATGAAAAAGGGGATGGAGGCGGCAACTTTGTTTAGGCAAAATTATCATCGTCTACCCAACACTCCACCCAACCCAACCCCTCTTACCCAAACACTGTCAGTACTCTGCCCATCAACTGAAACGTTGGTCATTTTGAGCTAGATGAAAATTAAACAACATAGCATCTATATATAATTATTCTTAATTTCTTTTTACACACAACACACACAAACACACACACACACACACAGAGAGACAATATGCAAATCAGTTTCTAATGGTCAGAAGAAGAGAATGAGATTGGGAAGGGGAAAGATAAAAATGGTATTCAAAGTTTCTACTGTAAAATCTCTCATCCGCATTATTGCAAAAGATTTCTATAAAGAGAAAAGAAAATGATTGAAAATCTAAGGGAAAAGATAAAATGTTGCAAATGAAACGCTGACCTTTCTAAAATACCAAAAAGATTTATTAAGTAAATGAAAATGTTGAAAATTAACTAAAATAAAAATTATGTTGAAACTGTTGATATCAGGGATATAGTAAAAGTAAACTTTTTGTTTACAAATGTTTTACTATATGGAAAAGTAAGCTTGATTTATTATATATACACCCAAAGGACAAGAAAAGGAAAAGAAGGAAGTAAGTGGAAATTTAAAGAAAACTAAATTGAAGATTGAGTGAGATTAAGTTAAGATAGTAAATAATCAAGAGAAGGGCAATAAATAATGTGTAATGAGGTGAATTGCGGTTATTTAAGGTGAAATTAGGTGAAAAAGATGTAGAGAACGCAAAGCCAAATTACTGAGACATCCGTTTTGAAATAAAGGAAAACAAATGAAGCTATATAAGATATTAAGTGAAAGAAAATAAATGAAATATCAGAATGGTAAACCTAAAGTTTAGGGATTATTAATTTTCTAAAATGGAAAATACAAATTCAACCAAAACAAAGTTATTTAAATAAATAAATATGTTTATATACATACATACACATATACATACATATGTATATATGTACATATATGTCTTCCTTTTAAGGTTGTTGGCATTATCGACCTTCTGTTTATCCATAAATATAAGTTTATTATAAAGTTATAAAACTCTTGTTAAGGATTGTTATCCAAACAGCAATCGGTTAACTGAAATCGGTTTAGATAGAACTCAGTTAGGGAAAATTAAAGACTTTTCCTATTGTGTGTGTGTGTATGTGTGTGTGGGTGTTTTTTTTCTAAAACTTTTATCTCGACTTTTTCAATCTGATTTGTGTTGTTGGAAATTCAATATGTGAATTCTCCGCCCCTCCCTCTTTCTCTTGCTTTCATTCTGTGTGTTTTTCTCAATGTATTTCTATCCTTTTTTTTTTTTATTAGGTTTCTATCGTTTTACGTTTAGGGGCATAATTAGAGCTTCAGAGTTTTTCAGTTTTTCCTCATACAAACAATCGGTTTTTCTTGTTGTTCAAGGGCAAAAAAGGAATCCTCCCCGGGGTGATATAATTAGGTTGAGAGTCGAAATTGTGCACCTACCCCATGACCCATACCCATCCATACCCCATACCTCATACCCCTTACCCCTTATCCCATACCCGTACACAATCCATACCCAAAAAACTTGTATACAAAATACCGTTAGAGAGGGTCGCCGGAGTGGAATCAAATTATTTTAATGATACACAAATTGATACTTTGAAACAAAATAACAAACCAAATGAAAATTGCTTCAAGCATTTTTCGACGACTACTTTTCTTTTGCTTTTCTTTCTCTCTATCTATCTCTCTCTCTTTCTTTTTTTTCTCTTTATTTTTTTGCATCAGCAGCACCGAAAAATGGAAAATGGTTGCCATGACACAACACACACACACACACGCATACCGTGGCAAATGTAGTAGAGGGATTGTGTGGAGAGAGGGAAAAGTGAATGAGGGGTCGTTGTAGAGAGCAGGACATTTTCCAAGAAAGCAAACTCTACCATCATAGAAAATTAAGTGAAAATTGGATTCTTTACATTTTGCTTTGTTCCATTTTTATTTTCATTTTTTTTTTTCCAGCTATTCTTCTCTTCTCCCTCACTCTTTTGACTTGAGAAAATTGAGTTGAGAATGGGTCGATGGGTCGAGTGGAGTGTTTAATACCTGAAGCGTGTGCAATTGCTATTATTATGCAAATTTCTTTCTTTCTTTTCAATGCATACGTGTGTCTCTTACTCCCCCCAACCACTTTGACCTCCGCCTCTTGCCAATCCCCTAAAAAAAAAAAGGAGGGAGGAGGAGAGGTTGGTTGCCTTTCCTTTCTTTTTTTTTTTTTATTTTTCTTTTATTCTATGGTCGCGTCCATGGGGTGAGCAACAATTGGAAATGTCAATAGCCAATTGTCAATTGTCTGCCAGGTACCTATGTATATCCGTAACGGTATACCCACCCCAACCACAATTCACAACAGCCCCCTCCCCTCCCCACACACACACACACACACACACACACACACACACACACACACACACACACACACACACACACACTTATCCTTTTACTAAAAAACCAAATTGACAGGGATGTTTGAAAAGTGTGTGACTTTGATAGAGAAAAGTGACCTTGGTGGACTTTAATTTGCTTACCTTTCTGTCTCTCTCACTCTCTCACACACATACTTTTGATTCGTGGTCAGTTCAGGGGCGCAGCAGAACCTTAAGCTTATTTCTAAAGTGACCTTAACTCCCTAGCTGGCTTTGCTTTATGGTCATTTGGCCAAAATCATGGTCAAATATGAGTCGACTATGATTTCTAACCTTCTAGAAAAAAATAAATTTAAAACGTATTAAATTAGCCTTGAAAAAGATTAATTTAATCATTTTCGTTTTTTTTTTATTTTTGATGATAGTTCAGTTAACTTACTCCATTATGTAGATATACTATGTATATATGTATAATCTGTTTGGTAATTGGTTTCTCCCCTTCTTAAATGTTTGTCATTCTCTGACTACGCCCTTGTGGTCAATTTGTTTCATCCCTGATGTATGTATGTATAGTAAAAATGTTTTATCCAGTTTCATTTTACTTAGAATTTTTCTTTTTTTTTCTTTTTCTTTTTTTTAATTTTTAATTTTGTATTTGTTTTTGTTATTTTTAAACCCTTTTTGAATTAACTTTTTGGGTTTGTTTCAACTTTTCTTGTGATGGCTTGGACCCAATTGTCTATGAACTATTTAACAACAACTTGTAAACTTTTTGAAAACTTTTCCTTGTTTTGTTGGGACACACATGCATATATAATTAAGTAAATATGTATGTATATAGTACATAGTACATACATATATGTATATATGTACATATATCTATGTAAGTATATGTGTATTGCCATATCATGGTACAAATTAGTTTTTCCATCTAGCCAGAAACCAAATATAAACAAACAAAACCAAAAACTATACAAAAATTTCAATAAAGTTAACAAAACTCCTTACACACACACACACACACACACACATACAAACAAATGAAACGTGTGCAGACATTTTAATCAATTTCCTTCTAACCAAATCACATCGTATCTACCTACCTATACCTATATATGTATATATATATGTATATACATATAACCATATACCATACCCGAAAATCAAACAAACAAACTTTTAAGAACCAGAAACCAGAATACACTTTTCGTATAGGTAAACAAAAAAAGGGGACCCAGAGCCAAGGGCTGGGAATAAAAGATGGATGCGGGGATACGGAGATGATGGAGAAAGGGGCAACGGGTGGATGACTATATAAACGGAGATGGAGAAATGCAGGGCCATCCATCCATGTTTAATCAAGGGCCACAAGGCATTAATTACGCATACGCAACTTTTTGAAATGAATGGAAGAAGTCAAAAGGAGGACGCAACAACCACATATGTATATGAGGTGAATTGACTTTCTGACCGACAAACGATTAAAACACATGATACAGTAAAACTTATGCATAGATGAACAATACATCATCTGTAGTAGAGTTCTCTATAAGTTGAAAAATGTGCAGAATAGTTGCACAATTTACTTTTTCAATCGTTAAACCAGAAATCAAAACTGAAACCCGATATCCTACAATGAGATTTTGTATTGAAAACTTATGATATCTTTATAAGATCTTAATACGGAATTCTAAAAAGTATATATATACTTTCTGTTGAATTTCAATATGCTATTCCATAAAGAAGTTCAAATTCTAGGAATTTTGCTTGTAGGTTTTATGAAAAAAAAAAAAAAAAATTTATTTCTGGCAAAACCTAAAAAAAATTATTTTATTTCAATCGATTCTAAAACATAAAAATTTGCTATTATCCAAGAAGAAAATGTTTAAGTTTAAATGCTTGAAAAAACTTTTTAAGTTACTGAAATTGATCAGATTAGATAGATATAATAAATCAATAAATAGATATAATGATAAGATAACTTTATGCTATAAACAGAAAGCCACAAAGAAATTGTGTTTTGTATATCTTTAGATAATGATCGCTGCATGTAATATATATACAATTGGTAATCCCTAATCAAAAATGATTTACATATATATCGATTAGAGTGAAGGAATCATTCAATTTATTGCTATTATTCTATCGATTTACAAAGTAATGGAAAGATGCCAATTTGTTGGCTAGCTTATCGATTTATCTAGTTATATATATAAATGTATGTATGTATGTATGTATGTCCAAGGTTAAATTGTAATCTGACAAGTTCAATTTGCGCTATCCCCCCTCCCATTATTACACTTGCAGATACACTTGCCTACAGAGTTTGGGTACAAGTGTTCGAGTACAAGTATTTCCTTCTATTATTTGTCGTACAGTTCTACTCAAATTACCACACGCGTTGGCAATCAAAAAAGAAAAACTTGACTAAAGTTTATGTATATCAAAAAGTTTTCCTTTTTTTTTTTTGCCCCCCTTTTTCCGCTCTCTCTCTCTCTTTGTGGTGCTTTCTTGACTGAAAGTCAGTGGCAGGCAAAGCGGAAGCGGAAGTCAATTTTGTTGATTTATAAATTGAAATAAAAATGAAATGACAAGGCGAAATGAGAAAAGTTGTGCAAGAGTCCTAACGGAAATGTGTTGCAACTAAATTGAAGTACCAACCAACCAAATAGAAAGAGAACGATAGAGGGAGAGAGAGACAGCAGGGGGTGGTGGTTGCGAATGGTAGCCTAAATGGAGGCAACAAGGTCGCTCTTTAAGTCCAAATTGTTGCCTTTTTGTTTGACATTATCGAAGGATGTTTTTGTGGTTGTCATGTCAAGCGCAATTGAGGCGAGTGTAGGAGGAAATGAAAGCACTTTTTCGTCCAACAAGCGCTTTGATCTCCTTTTCATAGTGTATGCCCATCCCTCAATAAATAAGACCCAGTCCGTCCTCCTCCACCCCCCGACACAACCAACCGATTCTTTTAGTATACCCTCCAGATGGACTTGGGTTAGCATTAAGCGGACATTGAACTGCCAGCGGACAAGTTACTCAATTACCAAAGTGTCCAGTCGAGCTTATCAGAGCTAGAGCACAATTCGCTCGAGGTCCATCTCTCTCTCCCTCTCTCTCTCTCTCTCTCTCTCTTTCCCTCTCCCTTTCCCTTGTTATCTCTGTTTTTGGTGAATATGTTTGCCATTTTGTTATGGAGCCATTTTCCAGGCAACGCTTTCACTTTGTACTGTCCCTAGTACACTCATTCTCTTATTCGCTCACACTCTCTCACCTCTCGCTCTTTCGCTTTGATTAAATGTCAAAACAATTGCGGGCTGCAAGCATAATCAAAGCGCTGCTTGCGTAATTGCCCAATGAAGCGGAAGTTGCACAAAACAACAAAAAACACACGACAAATGACAATGACAAAGACCAGTACAGTAGAGTACAGAACAGGACAGAACAGAACAGAACAGGACAGAACAGGACAGAAGGATGGAACATGATGACGGTAAGGGAGACACTATATGGCACAAAATGAAACGAAACGAAACAAGACGAGACAGGATAGGACAGGACAGCAACGGCAACAGCAAAGGAGTACCAGATGCCTTTATAGCAAAACGAAAAAAAAAAAAAAAAAAAAAAAAGAAAAACAAAAACAAAACCCGTTGGTTAAATCGGGCCAAAAGGTTTTCCCTTCTCTTTGATTAAAGTCATATTAGCATCAATGGAATTTGATGCATTTAATGCAGTCAGATACAATGGGAAGATAAGCTAAAAAACTGAACAGAATTAAGGGACTACTCTACTTTTACACCGACAATATTTCATATTTCATTAATTAAATAAGTTTTAAGACTAGAATAATATTTATTTTAACTAAACTACAACATCAAACTAAACTTCACTCAATTCGCTTTCAAATCGTAAATAAAAATGATTAAAATTCTGTATATCTTTCCTTATTAGCAATAAATAATAAATAAAAATAATTTTATACTAATATCAGATTATCAAATTATTATTATTTATTAATTATTTTTTGTTGTTGTCGCTAAAAATTTTTAGAGCCTTTTTTGTTAATTTTATTCTTTTTCTTTATTATGAATCACAGTTTACACAAGCTCTCATAATATTATCATTAATTAATTAATATTATAAGTTTGCAGTTAATTAAAAAAAATGTATTTAAGATGTTGAACAAATTGAATCAGAATTAAAAAGAAATTACAGAAAAAGACTTTTTTGTGGATAGAGTAACGGAAAGGCACAACTTTTTATCCTTTGGAAAACTAGGACAATTCAAAAAATGTTTTTTTTTTTTGCTTTTTACATTATTTTTAAATTATTATTTTTAATACATATTTTATTAAATATCTTGAAAATCTTTTATTTGAAAGGTTAAATTAAAAATAAAATGAAAATTTTGACTCCATTCTAAATATTTAGTTTGTGGCAACTGTTCTGAGATTAACATAGAAAACATTTCAAGATTCAATCATTCTTAATATGTATATACTTTTCAACTCACTCTTAGCATGAGGTTGCCAGATTGTTCAAAGAAATTGCATAAATTAAAATCTGTACTTGAAACAGTTCAATAAATATACACTTTTATAGATTTTATTGTCAGGGTATACCAAATGCAGTTCACTTTAGCCAAGAGTTAGGAAAATCCATGCAAATAAGTGCCGAAAGTCCAAAATGAAAGTGGCAAAAGAGGCACAGTCAGTGGCAATGTGGCACAGTGAGGCTGTGTGGGCTGTGGCAATGACAGTGGCAGTGGGAGTAGCAGTGGCAAAAGCAGCCATTGCCTTTTCCGTTTCCGCTTGCATTTGGTTGCGATTGTGCATGCATGAAACGTTTCCTCCATTGTCCTTGCTACCCAAAAACTAGAGTGGCATATGCCACAAACTGTCGTGTGCCACATTGATGATATCCTTATGATTTAGGAGCCATTTGCAACGATGGTGAAAAGCATTCACCATGCATCTCATCTATTCACAAACACTCACATCTCTAGCTGCCACTGCATCTGCATAATGCATATAGATATAGGGGGGGGGTGGAAAAAAAAAAAAAAAATTTTTTACTCACTTGGACAGCGATTTGGTTATGGAAATGGAAAAATCTGCTAGTGATAGACACACAATTGAATTAGTATTTTCTTGCAAAGTGCAGATTAAGATCTTCTATGGCAACTAATGCATTCCATTAGCCAAGATTGTAAACTGAGCTATAGAAATCTATATATGTACATATATGATTTCTATAAGTTTTTAAGTGTTTGCCCCAATACATTTGGAAAGGTCAAATGTCAATAACAAAAAGATAGATACATAGAGAAAGAGAGAGAGAGAGAGAGAGAAAATGATTTTCTTAAAAAGTCATCAGTTGTATTTAGTAGAGTGGAAGTTATGAACTACTTATTACACTATATATACATATGTACTTGGATTGAAGAAGAGGAAGAGGATGTAAATGAAGTGAAGTGAAGATAGATGAAGATGGTAAAGATACTTATGTATGTCACACACTATACAAGCTCATTACATACACTTTCAAGTTGGCAAATAACACAAAAAAGCAAAAACAAATACATATATGTATATATGTACATATAAACAAAATGGAGATGATGTTGTGGCCTGATGGAATTGCTAACCAAAAATTTGTGTCTACTACTACCCAAAAGTCAAATAAAATGTTAAGAATAAAATTATGCACACTCGACAATGAGTGGGACAAACGACAAACGACAGACGACGATGACGACGACGACGACGATGGAAAATCAACATCAACATCAGGGCGACATATTGACATTAAGTTGACAGTTCGTCAGCGACCACAAGCAGCGACTTCTTCACTAACTGACGAAATGAACGAATGACTGACTGAGTGACGGACCGACTGACGGACCGACTGACGGACTCTGATGTACTGACTGTTGTGACGTGTTGTATTATGGCGACGTATGGCTTAATGTGGCCAACAATATCAACATCAACTCACATATAAACAAGACTACAAGAATATATATATATATATATATATATATAGGGATGATATAGAATGGTATAAGTATGGTATAGCGGGGGGGGGATTGGAATTTGGGTTTTAGGGGTTGGGGAGGAGGGATTGGTGGGTATATTAAAATTAATTGTTGCCCCACCAAAAATTCAGGTTTATGTTCACTAATACAAAGAGACAAAGAGAGGGAGAGAGAGAAAGAGTGTGAGAGAGATAGAGAGAGCAATGACGTGACAGCAAACCATTTAACTGGCGACAATTTGGCCATTTGGCTTTTTGGTTAGTGAGTTACCATTACACCGCACCACACCGCACCGCATTAACTATAACCATTCAACATTCAACATAATGCTAAAGAGAGATGGACATTTATAACATCTGGAACGAGAAAATTTCAAATATTATTGCAACTTTGTTAATCAATTTTTGAGAAGTCCAAAAAAAATTAGTAAATAATCAAGTTTTTTTTTTTCTTTTCGAACGATAAAGGTTACTCTTGAGAGTAGTTTGTGATACCCTTTAATAAATAGAAATATGGGTATATAAGTACATTAGGCGAGTTTGTGATTAATTGAAATTTAAGTTTTAAAACTATATATAATATAAGGAATGTGTATTATACATAGTTAAAATTTTAACTGTGTATAATCGTTTTCGAGATCAGAAAAATTAGCTACATTAAATCTTCTTTTAACAATAGATCCGTAACTTTATGAAATAACTTTCTTTTGGTCTGCAAATTTGTTGTTTTTTTCTCCAAAATGTAGTATCAATTTATATCTAAAATTTATATAAGACGCTGTGTAAAAAATTATTCCATTTATAATATCGTTTTAAATCATATTAAAGATAAAAAATAAAACATATGATCGGTCAAATTGATCGCAATAAAATGACTATATCATACTATCGATCAATAGATTGACTAAATTATATTATTGAAAAACTTAAGTTCAAAAACGAATTACCTTATCTTCTACTTTCAGTTAGATCTTTAGATAAAGATAATGATTTGTAAAGACTATGGCATTACCGTGCAATTTTTTTTTATATTATCCATATATAAATGATATATCAAATTCTGCTTCGAGTTATTCGTTAGCATTTCTTCTTTTTTTTCCTATTTTTTTGTTTTTCTTTTTTTTCTCCCGTTTTGCCATTTCAGCAACTTTGACAGTTTTCCTTACACCTACAACAAACTGCACACGAAAAAAAAACAACGAAAAAAACGAAGAAAAAAAGAGAAATAAAGAAAAAAAAAAACAAGAAAGGGAAAAGTAACTGAAAAAGTTGCGTTTGCGGCAACTTCAAGTGCAGAAGGAAACAGTAGGACACAGGACACGGGACACGGGACACAGGACATCGGACAGAGGACAGAAAGCGAAATGGAGTAAATATTCCAGAGCGTACACAATTCAATTTAACTTTTTTCATTTCTCTGCCGTGTTGCCTTTTATTATTATTATTTCTTTTTTTTTTGCAACCTTCCTCCCTCCCCTGTGTGAGTGCAAGTGTGATATGTGTACATATGTATGTATATATACTATATAGTAGCAATTTCCATCGGAGTCAGTTGAATTTGTGTGTCTGTGTGTGTGTGAATTCTGTTGTTTTACTTTTTTCTCGAAAATTAAAATGTTCCTTATGCACGAGAGATTTCTGATGGGCAAAACGAAATGAAAGGTAAACGGCCTGGAAGTTTCCCCAAAACATTCATTTCATACATATGTATGTATGTATGTATGTATGTATGTATGTATGTATGTATGTATGTATGTACATATATGAAAAGTTAAGTATACGAAATGCTGGCATCAGATGATAAAAGAAAGAAAAAATATATAATAATCCGATTTGACATATATGATGGAAACAAAAAAAAAAAAAAAAAAAAAAGAACGATTAGCCCTATGACAGTTGTACGTTAAGATAATTTAAATACATTCATTCATTGTTTGTCCATCATTGAAAATCATTTCTCACAGTGCGCCATAAAAGCACTTTAGCGCGGTAGAATTATTGCAGGATAATGAATTATTATATACAAACTCAATAACTTTTGTCGATGAAAAATTTTAAATTTTGGATTAAGATATGATAAGCCTGAAATCGAATTAAAAGAACTTACTTTTCTTAAATACCTAATTCTATATTTAAAGAATATTAATATAACAATTAATGTATTAAAGAAATCAATAAAATATTGTTAGACTCGAGAGAAGATCAATTAACCAATTGATAATCTATACTTTTCGATTTCTATCGACTTAAAACAGTTTGTACATACATATGTACATACATACATACATTGTATACATATAGATGTATTTTTATTAGTTAATTGTACAATCTGTCTATCTGAATTCATCTTTTAAATGCAGCAATTCAACTTTTCTCTTGTCTAGTCGAATTTTTGCCGCAACCGCAACCACAACTGGGATAGCGCAACTAGCGAATAATCTGCACCACACCACACCACAGCTAAAGAAAAAGTACCAAAAAAAGAAAAACGGCGAAATAAACAGAAACCGAAACAAAACAAAACAAAACAAAATGTAAAAGAATAACACGAAAACTTGAAGCAAATTCACATGTCTGAACATGAACATGCGAATCCGTTCGAATCTTTGCGAGGAGCAGTAGGATGGGGGATGGGGAGGTGTGTAGTGCAGGAAAGCAGGAGCAATGTGAAAGGCTCTAGAGAGGAAGAAGAAGACGTCTCATTTCATTTGCAGGCAGTTGGCCCATAAATCTCCGTAAACTAGCGCTCAGCTCAGTGAGTAAAACATGAAATCGCATTCGCAAAAAAAAAAAAAAAAAAAATACAAACAACAAAAAAAAAGAAAAGAAAAGAGGAAAGAAAAGAAGAAGAAGAAAGAAAAAAAAAAACAAGAAAAAATAATTAATATTTATTACCCGAGAATGAAGTATTATCAAATTGCATAATTGCTGTGTTTCTCATTCGACACGACAGGCCAGTTGCTGTTGCCGTTCCTCCTCAATCTTTCTCTCTCTCTCTCTCTCTGTCTCTCTCACACTTTAGACATGTTTCCGTTGACCACCCGCACCGCATTTGGGGACCTATAAAGTGTGTACAATATATTACACGACTTGGAGTTGGTCTTGGTCTTGGACTTGGCTACTTGCGCGCAAATTGCTACTCTCGTCCACTTCAGTCCGGGCAAGGCAAACTTTTTGATATATGAATTAAGTTTCCCTTTGGCCTCTCGCAAACCGCTCTTTTTCTCTATCTAACTATCTCTCTCTCTCTCTCGCTCACTCACTCTCTATCACCCTGTCTCAGTCTTTAACTCTGTGTGTGTGTGCTGTTGAGACATTTTGGATTTACGTTGTAATTACAGGATTTTGGATTTCGTCTTTTGGCCTGTGTGTTCCTGGTTGCCTTCATTTCTCGCCTGTTCCCGTCGCTGCCGTCACTGCCACTGCCACTTCTGCTGGTGCTGGTGCTGCTGCTGGGTCGCTTGAAGGTTATTTATTATGACATGTTATTTAGGTTTCATTTCAAAAAAATACAAAAAAGCGAAAAAAAAGGGAACCGAACAGTAAGAAAGAAAAAAAAAAAACAACAAACTTGATTGGACACTTTAGACTGCAGGGCCTGATACGACGACGATATGGCAAGGCGGCGGAAGCGAATTGCGTGCCCATGTGCTGTGTCTGTGTGTGTATGTGTGTGTGTGTGTGTGTGTGTGTGTGCTCCCAAAGGTTTTCTGGATCCATTCGCGTATACGATGGGTGTGAATTTTCAAGCCACACGCGACGGGGTTAAACTCAAGCTAAACTGAACAACATGCCCAAAAAAAAAAAAAAAAAACATCAACCCGGAAAGGCTGCGTAAAAACATTGTGTAATCCGCACCACAATCCGATATATTATCGCATTGTATGTATATATCCCAACCGAACGATTGGATAACTAAGGACTCAGTTCAATAATTAACATCTAAAGAATTAAATCAAAATATAATTCATTAATTTGAATGAAATTCACTTAAGCTTATTCCAAATTAAATTGTTTTTAATATTTAATATAGAAAGATGATAATCTGATATTGATCATTTGAATTCCTATATATAAAAATACGTTTTCTATCTTTAACTAATAGTTAAATAATATATATATATAAAAATACGTTTTCTATCTTTAACTAGTAGTTTCAGTCAGTTTGAATGGTAACAGTGAGCCGGAAAGCTTTATTCCTTAAAAGATTTTACTTCATACACTTAAAAAAATGATAGATAAAATTTTAAATGTAAATCAAAAGTGTTATATTAAATACATTTGAAAGACATTGCTATAGAAACATATTGCAAATTTCCTAATTATTTTTATACAGTAAATACTACTTTAGTAGTCACTGTAAAAAGTACCACAATTTGATTATCCATTAGCCAACTGTACTATTAAATTTCATAGGACATCTGCACCAAATTTCAATAAGATAAATTTCTTTAATACATATAATGTCTATTTTATATAGTAAATATATTTCCTGATCTGGTTTTACATACCATCAAAGAATTAAATTTAATGATAATTTCTGATATGATTTAATTGATATGTAAATTAAGATTTTAATCAACCAAAATTCAATTCATCATGATGAGAGCACAACAAAAAGAGGAACTCTAAATGTAAAATTCATGCAAATAATTAAACCATGATTCTACAAATCATTATATATACATATATATGTATGTATATATGTACATATATATATGTATATAACTCTTCATGTATCTATGTAATATACTATATATTTCTGACCTCAACAACATCATGTGAGTTAATGGCTCTCAAATTATAACAACACAACTCAAAATGATGGAAAAAAAGGGACAGAAGGCAAAGAATAGAAAACAAAGACGACAAAGGTGAAGACCAAAACCAAAAGTCTTCGAATACGTTGTAGCAAAGAAAGAGAGAGAGAGATAGAGAGAAAGAGAAGAAGGGCAGAATTAAAATGAACGAAATTAATTTGTTCCACTTCAGCCACCCGCCTAACAATGATAAGAGGTTTTTCACTTGATGTTATGTTGATTGTCCGCTTGTGTTGTGGAAGTGGTCTAGCCAAAATGTCTAAGCCATGACACATAACTTATGAGACCAGGCCAAGCCACATGAGACGCACATTTGATGGAAACTGAACACCAAAACCTTTTTTCGTGGCTAGTTGTTTTTTTTTTTTTCCTCTCCTCTTCTTTTGCCATCAAATACAGCAGAAGAAAGAAAAAATTACGGCTAATTTATCTAATATGTAAAGACGTGGCCAGCCATCCAGCCAGCCATTCAGCCATTCAGTCAGTCAGTCAGTCAGTGGGCGGTAGCCATGACACGGCATTAAATGCAAAACTAAGGTGTGGGGGTTTCTATTCCATTCCTTTTGGCTTACCAGCGGCTTATCCCCACAGACAACCTATCTACCTACCTTTCTTTCTATATATATTGTATATATATGTATATAAGTATATGTGTAAGATATAATATCACATAACTAACATGCATTCATTCACTTTCACTGCTGCCGAATGCAACTACCCTACCCTATACTACCCTCTCTCTCTCTCTCACTCACTCTATCCCCTATCCAGTAATTTTACCCTAATCAATGTCATCAACTTCACGCTTCGCATATTTCTACAGGCAGGTACAATGACGACAGGAGCAAGGCGATAAGCACATTTTGGTTCAAACTCATACAGAGAGCCGCCCGCCACCTGTGTCACACCAAAGATTTCAAGGCACTCATAAAGTAGCTAAATTATGAACTCATTTCGATCCACATCAAACACCAGTATGTGTGTGTGTGTGTGTATGTGTGTGTGTAATCCTGTTTTTATCGCAAAACTGTCGTTTGCATGGTCAAGAAACCAGTCGATGCGGTACACTTAAAAAAAAAATTTCAAAGATGCTAACTTCGGCCTTGTCGAAGTTTGTATTCCCTTGCAATTTTAGACTATTTTATAAATTTTTCCGTCACATAAGTTCCAATGCAAAATTTAAAAAACAAAAAAAAAATGAATTCTGTAAATGCAAAATTTAACTAAAGTTAATCCAATAAAATCCTATATCTTATATCTTATAGTTGTCCAATCCAACTGATTTTTAAACTTGCCAAATCTACACGATTAAGAAGTTTATCTACCAAGTTTGAATCATGTAGCTTAAAATTTAAGGTATAAATCGTGCGAAGAAACCAACAGATGGAGGGACCGACAGATGGACATGTCTCCATCGACTCGTCTGTTAATGATAATCAAGATGATCTGCCTGTTTTATACATTTTAGGGACTTTTTCCCTATGGGTACAGGGTATAAAAATGTTCATAAAAAAAAAGTGCCTTCCTCTAATAAATCTTTATACAACAACTCTGCCGTTAATTGTTATGAGAAAGGACGCATGGGAAAGTCATCAAAGCTAGTGTTTGTAATTTTACATTAGTTTGATGAAAAGTGGCAAACGATTAGAAATGAGTACAAATTGACAGCCGGGGCCGGCATTATGAACAATTTAAGAGGGATAATAGAGGATGGATATGGCAAACATTTAACTCATTTAGCTAAGACATCCATGGTGTGATTCTGATTCCGTTTCTAATATACTTCGCGTGCCAGGCATCAATTTTAATATGAAGGCTAAAAGCAAAAATTGTCAGAAATGTCCAACAAACTGCAAAACTGATTGCCAACATGTAACGCCAACATTTTAAGAATGAGTTGAGGAGAGGAGCTTGTTGAATTTCTAATGGGTCTATAGTCGCTGCTCTGCTGTTTGTTGGTGTTTCTATTCACTGGTCAATGGTAAGAATGGTGGTTATATGGGGTATATGGGAACATTGAAGGGACATTTGGACGGTAAAGCAAATGCCTGATATATCTTTTATTATGTAGTTCTGTGTCATCGTAAAAATCGTCAGGCTATTACTTGATTGTCCTTCATTGAGAAGGGCCATAAACTCTAAGCGGATGGGGGAGGGGTGGGGGTGGGAAAAGCCTATTGCTGAAGCTCCATTGTAAAATGATTTACTCGCCTGTTCATTGGTTCGTTTTGTTCCGTACTTTTCTGTTCTGTTCTATTCTGTTCCGTTTGGTTTGGTTCCGTTCCGTTCATTTGTGGCTTGTCTTCGTTTGGCTTCTGCGCTTCCATGTTCGACTGTACGACTATTCATTTTTTTATGGCTCTCGCTTTTTTTACGGTCTTTTACAGTTTAACGACACATCAACTGACACACAAAAAAAAAAAAAAAAAAAAAAAAATATTCTTGCCTGCCTGGACTGCCTAGGCTGGGCATAGGCCTAACGAAATCTATTCACGATTTTCTATAGCGAAAATAATGTTCTCATTATACCCTGTACCATATTGAAGTGTAAATGGGTATATGTATGTATGTACATACATACATACTTATTAATATCTGAAATTGATCATAATTTTGATCAGCATGACCAATAATATTTCTAGATAAAGGCAGATAGATAGTTGAATAAATTAATATACAAATTAAATAAATAAAAATAATATTAATCAGATAAATTTAAGTATTTATTTTTAAAAATATTTTATTTAATAAGTAAATAGATAATAGCTACAGAATAACATAGCTAAATGATTAGATAGATGCAAAAATAAATGAATAGATAGAAAACTAAGTAAATTCTAAAATTATTTTATATAACCGTAATAAATAGAAATAAACGAAAGAATAATATAGAAAATTAAACTAAAATAGATTAAAAACTGAAATGAAATAGATGACCACAGATAGAAATATTTAGATATAGATAATATTTAAAAGAAATTAATTAAATGAGACTAAAAATAGAGAAACAAATCCAAGTAAATGTAGATAAAAGCATTTTTCTTAATTCATAAATTAATAAAAATTCAAATTCTATAATAATTCTCTTATGCAATTTAATTATAATTTATAGGGTATTAGAAAGTCTTGATTCCACCTTAATATTTTGTTGCTCTTCTTATTCTTTTTTTTTTTTTTGTGTGTGTTGTTTATTTGTATTTTTTATTCTCGCCATCGTTTCTCGTCCTTTACTCCTGCTACTTTGCCTTGTCTATTTAAGTTCAGTTTTTGTTGGTTTTTTCCCTTCTGGATGATTTTTGTTTTCCTTCTCTTTTTAATTTTTGGGCGTAGCAATTTTCTCGCATTTTTTATGTTATGAGATTTCGTCATTCTTCTTCTGTTTTGTGTTTAACTTTTATTTGGTACTTTCGATATTTGTTGTTTTTTTTTTTTTTCTTTGCTTTTGTGAAAGTAAAAGCGATTTTCCTCAAACATTATGAGGCGTCTTAAAAATGCATTAGGTTAATGAAATTACACATACGATATGTCCATACAAAAAGTACATATATACATATATACTATATACATACATATATATATAAATATATATTTACTATATATATTTATATATATTCCTATACCATAAAATAAACGAAGCACAAATGGAATCAAAGTTTCGATAACAAATAAACTACTGGCTACAAATCGAAGGGAAATTCACTTAACAAATTCATCACCAAAATCAATTTACAATCGTGGAATAAAGGGGTAACAGAGTGACGAAGTGGGGGGGGGGGGCATGGGTAGACAAAGGGTATAGTAGGAAACCCATGGAAATTCTTGGCAATTTCAAATGAAATATAAAAATTCTCATACAAATTTAATCAACATTTTGTTGTGGCTGTTGTTGTTGTTGTTGTTCTTGGTGTTGTTTTGCGTTGTTGTTGTTCTTTTTTTCTTGTTGGACTCCAACTAAACCAGAACTCGGTTGTTGTACGAGAGAATGTGTAGCTTTAATGTTTTGGAAAACACAGAGAAAACCTTTGCCCCGCACTTGATTGACAGTAATGGCATTTTCACGATTCGTCGGGCGGAAAACTCTGAAAAGCTGCGCACCAGCACGACAGCAACAGCAACTGAAACAGCAGCAGCACCAGCAGCAGTCAATAATAAAAATTGCATGTTGAAAACACATTTGGGATTCCAAAAGTCACACACACACACACACAGAGAGACAGAGACAGGAGAGAGAGAGAGAGAGATGGAGTCAAAGCGGACCGAAACGGAGCCGGAGCTGGAGTCGGAGCCGGAGCTGAAGCCGGAGTAGCGGAAGCAACGACGCAACGCAGCTCAGTTGACACCCGAAACCATAAAACCCTTTTGACTCTACGGACTACGGGAAGGGCGGTAGCGGAATGCGGTGCGGTGCGCTGAAAATATAGTGCGATGCGGTGTGCCATGGTGAAGCCAGGGGGAGGGGGGAGGAGGGATAAGAGAGAGGGAAAGAGCACCAGTTTCCAGTTAATTTATTTTTGGTTAATTTCCTTCGTTAGTTATTTCCACTGTGTATGTTTGCCCTAGGCAAGAAAAAAAAAAGAAAAACAACAACAAAAAACAACACAAAGAAATACCCAAAGGGGTTGGGGGGAAGGGGGGCAAAAAAAAAAAATGAAACCCATGCCCTACAATTTCCATTTATTGCACTTTGGCAGGAACTTAGTCGATTTACTTTTCCCCCATCCCCCTTTTTATACAAAAGGAAAATGAAACGGAAACGCATGTTTACTTGCTGTTGTGGAACTATGACAATGGACAGGTCATGGAAAATCCCTAAAAATACAAAAAAGAAAAATAAAAATAAATAAAACGAAAAATAAAAAAAGGAAATGTGGCATGTATAAGGTAAATTTTCACTATGCCAAGCCATGTGTTTTAATGTTTTACATTAAAATAATATATTGTAACTTTTCGCGCGATTTAAAAATAAGGGCCAGGCTAAAAATCAAATGAAAGAGAGAGAAAAAGAGAGAGAGAGAGAGAGGTAGATGGAGTAACCAAAGGCTTTCTCTAAGTGCGATTCTTTTGATCGATAAAGAACAATGCACTAATTATATATATTACCATATTATATTGCAAGTGAAATCCTTCAACTAATTTCACAAATAAATTTTAAAAATTTACTTTTAAAAATTGGTTTTTAAATTTCTTTTATAATATATATTGTTTTTAATAAAAATATATTATTTCCTTTGAAAAAGAAAATAATCTTTAGAAAATCTCTTCCGAAATTAAATTTCTATGGAACTACAATGTTTCTCGATTACTTATTTCTGATTGTATGCAACATTATATGTGTTTATATTAGATATTCCATTTGTGTATATATTGATTGAATCTAGTTTTATGGATTTTGAATCGAATTTGCAACAATTTCAATTGAAGAATGTTGCAAAGTTCAACCGATGCAAACAAATCAATCTAAGTACTTTTACCATTATATTTTGTTGCTGTTGCTCTCAATGCCATGGAATCGATCAAACCGCTAAACCAACATCTCTCTCTCTCTCTCTCTCTCTCTCTTTCTCTCTTTCTGTTTGTGTCTCCTCTATCTCTGTCTATCTTTTAGTCTTCCTGTTGTAATGCCTTTGCCATGGCACTTTGCTGCTGCTGCAAAAGATTTTCCATTAAAGATTTATGCGAGTTGCGCCTGGGATTTACTAACACAAATCCTCCAACTGTTTCCACTGATGCTGCTATTGCTCCTCCTCTTGGACTTGGATTCATCTTTCTCTCACTGTGATTGTGTATGTGTGTGTGTGTGTGTGTGTGTGTTATATATATATATATATATATTTATTTTTTTTTGCTGCGTTTGTTAGTTATTGTTTGGACCTCGTTTTGTGCAACTATAAATCGTTTATGTATTTTGTTGAGTGCGAGGATTTATCGCCAGAGTCGGCTGATGGTGGTGATGCTGATTGTGGTGCCGATGGTGATGGTGACGGTAACGGTGGTGATGGTGGGGGGGTTAAAAGGAAATATGCTGAAAAGGGAATCACACATAAATACAAATAAATCAAAAGTATTTTGTATTGCCAATGAAAGAATAGAGAGAATTGAGACATATATACAATACAATCTATACATATATATATATATGTATGTATAAATGTATCTTTTGCTTTATATGTATGTATGTATAGTTGCTAGCTGTGCGAAAATTGATGTCTTTGCTCATAAAAAAAAATAAGGCTTCAGGCCTACCGCCTGTGTATGTGTCTCTCTCTGTGTGTATGTGTGTGTGTGTGTTGAAAGCAACATTGTAAATTTTATGACTTTTTTATGCGTTGAAATCTATAAATTATGTAAACTGACACTGACAGCTGTCAACCGTACAGCTAGAACCGTACAGCCACAGCCCAATACAGGCAACACAAACAGTCACAGTCACAGTCGAGTGACACATGTGTCAAATGGGCGATGAGGCGATTCGTAGAGAAATAGAGCCGCTGCCATTTCCATTTCCATCTCCATTGGCATTGGCATTGGTATCGCCATCGCCACCGACGCTACATTATTTGCGCTATTCCCCATTTGCCTGATGGTGATGCCCTCGGCCCAACAATCCATTGGTTCTTCCCTTCTAAAGTCCTTCGATGACGATGCCGACGACAACAACAGCAACAACTGATGACTCCAGATGATTAAATGATTGCTAGCGACAATAAAAAAATTGATGCTTCGAATTATTGCTAATATATATATACATATACAATATATACATATGTATATATGTATGTACATATCCCATA
The DNA here is from genome assembly GCA_037075365.1 of Drosophila emarginata. Taxonomy (NCBI): domain Eukaryota; kingdom Metazoa; phylum Arthropoda; class Insecta; order Diptera; family Drosophilidae; genus Drosophila; species Drosophila emarginata. The sequence goes on from JBAMCD010000296.1 coordinate 4,160,346, forward strand.
TACATGAACAGTTTATAATGTTTATATTCCATTTTATGGCTTCTGACAGCCCAGAAGAGAAATGTGACAATAGCATTTTAAAGCTATGGCAATAAATTGCAATAGAAAATCATAAAAAACTAGCTAAAAAATTGTAATAAAAAGTTTTATAAACTGTTGTGAGATTTATAATAAAACAACAATTTACTTAAGGCTTAAAAGTAACCTAACTAACTCTTGGTTAATAGGGTTTAATTTTTACTGTTCTATTCCTCTTCTTCTTTCTTAAACAATTTATTGATGTTGTTCCATTTATTTATGTAATTTCTGCTTAAAGTTGTTGCAGTGCTTCTTGTAATTCTTTTTAAATATTGCTAATGTTGTTCTCTTCCATTAGCTCATTTCTTTCTAAAAACTGTTTCAGTATTCTATGAATCTGCATACTTGGATACTGTTTCATTCCCTCCATATTACCATAGAACTTGTGATTAGACAGTTTCATTCCCTTAACTATCTCTTTGTTAATATTGTTCTATTCCATTATTTCAGTTCTTATCGCTTAGTTAATATTGTTCTATTCCATTGTCTTACTTCTTGCTTCCTTTGCTCAACGTAAAAACTGTTTCATTCCCATAACTCTGAAGTAATTGTGTTTTATACCTTTATCTCTCTGCTTGGCTAAAACTGTTTCACTATTTACTCTTTGTGAAGACTGTTTCATTCCTTTAACTAACTCTTGGTTAAGACAGTCCCATTTCTCATTCATTCCTTTAATTCATTGTTTCATAGAATAATGAAACTTACTTAGCATTCTTCTATGGATCTTTTATCAAAGAGTATTCCCTTCCTTTCTTTATGCAACTCATTTTAAGGGGCTCTTCAATTTAAATCTTGAACAATACTATAAATATTTCAAATTTTCGTATGTATTAAATGAAACTTCATTGAATATTCCTATCGATTGCTTTTCCAATAACAAAAATTTCATCAGTCAATTTTCCCCTAACACAGACGCACAACGAAAGAAAAAAAAAAAAATAAATAAGTAAAAATAAAAAACAAAAACTGATGTTCGAGAAAATGTACTTGATATCCAGGCAATCTTCTCATGCGCTGTAAAATCTGTCGTCATTGTCAAATAGCAATCTCCATAGATATTCATACAATTCGGCATAAATTTCCACATCATATGTGAGTATAGTAATAAAAAACAACGAAAACGAAATACAAAAAAGAGAAAAAAAAAAATATATATATAAATTGTTTTATTTTTTGTTTTCATTCTCATTTGCATAACTAACCTCCTTTATTTTCTCTTCGAAAATCTCAATCCCCCCAGCGAAATAATAACAGCTGAAATAGAAAAAAAAAAAAAAAACCAAAGATGTCATCGAGCGAAAATGCTGAAAATGATTCGGAGAAGCCGGCATATGCGTTCTTCTTTGGTGGAATGGGGGCTGCCTCTGCCATAATATTCTCGGCATTGGGTGCTGCCTATGGTACTGCCAAATCTGGAACTGGTATCGCATCGATGGCTGTAATGCGTCCCGAATTGATTATGAAATCGATAATACCTGTCGTTATGGCCGGAATTATTGCGATCTATGGTCTGGTTGTATCGGTATTAATTGCTGGCTCTCTATCACCAAGTTATACCATACGCAAGGGTTATATTCATCTAGCAGCTGGTCTATCAGTGGGTTTTGCTGGTCTTGCTGCTGGTTTTGCAATTGGGATTGTCGGTGATGCCGGTGTACGGGGTACGGCACAACAGCCACGTCTATTTGTTGGCATGATTCTAATACTTATCTTTGCCGAAGTATTGGGATTATATGGACTAATTGTGGCAATTTATTTGTACACTAAATGAGCAATTTATTGCAATTATTATTGTTTACTAAAAAAACGACACTACAAAATAACTTAAATTAATAGAGAGAGACCGAGAGAGAGAGAGAGACACATTAATCTCTTTATAATATATTTTTATATATAATTTATATGCCTGTTTGAAATGATCGATTCTATGGCTAGCGAGGGATACGGTGGGGACTATCGTATTTGTAACACCTTTCGTGCTGTCCCCCATCATCCATGGTGGTGCAATCTGTTTTGAAATTTGTGAGTCGTGTTCACATCTGATTACTGGGTACAACCTTTCCGTTGTGGCCTCTCATAAATTCACTTACACAATTATGCAACATTTCCCAGGCGAAATAATTCGCCAGCGACAAATCTGTGTCACCTTTTTACCGCCACCGATGCCCCCAACCACCACCATCACCACCACCACCACCGCTGCCGTTGCCGCCAAGCAACTTAACAATCACATCAACATGAAAGCAACGAGAACGCCAGAAGTGAACTCAAGTAATAAAGTCCTAAGTCCTCCCTTTGCACTCCTCTATTCTGTCCTTGGGTGTCGCTCCCTATAACCAACCTACCAACCAACCAACCATCCAACCAACCTAACCTTCACTTGGTGCCCATGCCCATGCCTTTTGGCCAGGTTCAGTCTCAGTCTCAGTCTCTTTAGTCCCTGAGGAGGGCAAAGAGAATGTGTATTCAAAATGCAAAACATTGTGGCGCACAAATAAAAACGTCATGTAGCTGCTACATCAGGCTATGGCAGGGATTGTTTGTGGTGTAAATGGTATATGGTTGTGTGTGTGTGTAGATGCGTATGTATGACCGTGCCACCGCATAAGATGTCGCGCGTATCAAGGAACAAAAACAGGAACAGGGAAGTACCACCCCAAAAAACAAGAAAAAAAAAAAAATAAAGGAGAACCAAAAACCAAAGACCCGAACCCAAACCCAAACCCATCGTACCATCGCCCCATTCCCCTAGCGATAGCAACAAATTTCCATTTCCGGGTCCCTGCGCATTTTTAAGCTCAGGCCCCGATTTTGGGGTTCATATTTTTCAATTTGTTTAATTGAAACAAGTGCGATAGACAGGGACAACGAGAGAGTGAAGAGAGAAAGAGAAATGATGGGCGAGACGGGAAGCGGAGTGGGGTGGGGTGGGGTAGGGCCTAACCAAGGGAAATTTGAAACCGCACAACTTCGATTTTCAATACCCTAAATGGGTTTTTTGCGGTATTCTCGCTAGCTTTATGTTCATAAATATTTGTATATATAAAGAAACTTTTCTTTATGTTCACAGCTCAAGTAAAATGAATGCCAAAACCCAACAAAAAAAAAAAAGAAATATTAAGAAAAAAAAGAAAGAAGGGAACCCAAGGTTTTTCTAATCAAAAATATGCTTTTCTGTGTGTGTGTGGTTGTGGGTGCCAGTGTGAATTTTGTTGAAACCCTATTACAACGATTATATTGAATTGATTTCTGTGAGAAAGAAAGAAAAAAAAAAGAAGGAAAACAATAAACTTTAGTCTTTAATTTATAAAAAGATTTTGCACAATGTCATCGGAACCAAATCCAATTAATGATATGCCCGATTATGCTGTATTATTTGGAGGTATCGGTGCTGCATCGGCAATTATATTTTCAACACTTGGTGCATCATATGGCACAGCCGTATCAGCCTTGGGCATTACCAATATGGGTGTGAATCATCCAGAATTGATCATGAAATCGATAATACCCGTGGTAATGGCTGGCATTATAGCGATATATGGTTTAGTTGTTGCTGTACTCATTGCCGGTTCCCTTGATAATGAATATACCATACAGAAGGGTTATATACAATTTGGTGCCGGTTTGGCTGTTGGTCTAGCTGGTCTTGTCGCTGGTTTTGCAATTGGCATTGCAGGTGATGCTGGTGTACGGGGCACTGCCCAGCAGCCACGCCTATTCGTTGGCATGATATTGATATTGATATTTGCCGAAGTTCTTGGACTATATGGTCTTATTGTGGCCATCTATTTGTATACAAAGTTGTAAAAAATAAATACTTTCTGCAATCTAAATTAAATGGTTTTCGAATGTTTTTTAAAACAATTGTTTGATTAAATCTATTTTATATCCTATAAATGTAAGCTAAACGGAAGAGGTTTATTAAAATTGGCAGAAGAAACCAATAAAAGTATATAAATTCATAATCGATCAGTAATAACAGCTAAGAGAATTGAGATTTGTCTGTCTGAATAAATGCTAAGATCGTAAAGACTATAAGACTTAGAGCTACCAAATTTGATTTGTATAGACTCGTCTAATATATACGCAGATCAGGTCTATGTTATATTTCTGCCACGCCTTTTTTTACGCCCACTTAATTAAAAAAAGCGAATAACTAGAGTTATATTAAGAATATTGAATATGTGTTGAATACATTCTTATTTGGCACACCTTATAAAAACTAGCTGACCCAATTCCGTTGAAATCGGAACATAAATATTGGTAATATACGTGTAAGCAATAATGAAGGGTATTGCGTTACTCAATATTTTAGGGCCCTACCCAAAATTATTTCTTTTTAAGTAAGAAAGCAGTGTATAGTAATGGAGAGCCCTTCTTCTGCTTCTTCTTTCTACATTAGATCGAACAACTATATGTATATATACATATATATGTATATGATTATTAACATAAGAAAAGCAAACATTTTTTTTTTTTTTAAAGAATGTTTCGACAAGTAGGCAAAGAAACTTTCGTTATGCATTTAGCTTGTGTAAAATTTATTTCATTATAATCGATTCTCTAGGATTAACGTCTCGCAACTCAACAATAAAAAAATAACACACAATAATGAATACAAAACCCAAAGAAAATTTCGATTTAAAGCACATTCAAAATCGTCGCCGTGTGGTAATGGATACCAAAAAAATGGGCACTGAGGCGCCCAAAACATACAAATTAGTCAATCTCTATAGGGAATTCCATGAATTTTCCCGTAAACAAATCAAAGAATATGAAACGACTTTCAATACCTATGACACAACGGGCGATGGTCTCTTGCAGATAAATGAACTGAAATATATTATGGAGAAACTTGGATCACCGCAAACCCATTTGGAACTAAAGAAACGGATTGCTGAGGTGGATAAGGATAAGAATAATAAAATCTCATTTCCACAATTTTTGTTGATCTATCGCAATGTTAAAGCATGCGAATTAGGTAACAATACTGAAATGAATCAATTGGTACACCTTCCCCCGGAAATCGATGTGGATGTAGTTGGTGTGAGTGGGGCAAAATATTTCTTTGAAACAAAAATTAAACAATTGTGCGAAAGGCAAGAACTGGACAATCATCGTCGTTTTCGTAATGAGGATCAATCCAAACAACGTCAGTTCCAGTTTCGTTAGAAATGGACGAAGGACATTAGACAAATAAATAAAGAAATTTCTTTAATTTTGTACTTTTCAAAATTATATATTTTAGACTTTAATTAAATCATTCCAGTTTACCATGTTACCAATTTTCTGCTGTCTTTTTTTCTTATAAATTTTATGTTAAATATTTCGAATCTATAATCATATATTACATATATGTAATTCAAATCCCATTTTATGTTGCATCTTGAAATCATAAAATGAATTACTCTTAATTAATGAATACACTCAAAAAGATAGGAGAGGAGCCAAGCAAAAAAAAAAAAAAACCAATCAAAATTAATGTGAAACAGTGGCGATTTAGAGGGGGGTAAATTTCGCAATTTCTTTTTGCCACATGCACACAAACAAATTCAATGTGTGTGTGCTTGTGTGTGTGAGCCCGATGCGTGTGTCATTTTTGGCAAGTCATCACCAATTGGCATTAGCATTTGAAGTGTGTTTGCATAATAAATATGAGATAACATAAAATATCGATTCGATTTAACCACAAATCTCTTGAGATGGCCTGGCAAAAAAAAAAATAAAATAAGAAAAAGGGGGCGTAACGGGGGAGTATATATGTATGTATATGTATATGGTAGGGATGATTGTATTTGGGTATACGGTTTATGTGTGCAAAGTGTGTAAGTGCGTGTGTGTGTGTGTGTGTGTGTGTGTGTGAAAGGGACCTTCGGTCTCTCTTTGGTGTGACATAGAAAGTAATAAACGAAATTTGCAATTTACTTTTGGATTCGAGGATTTATGTTTCACCTTCCTGAAGATAATTGTTTTCACTTCCTTTGCCACTCAATGAACTTTTAATGCTGAAATAACAGTAAAATGCGTGTGGCAATAGAGAGTATAAGGAGAGTGGGTGGGGAGGAGGAGGGAATGGGGAAAGAGAATTGGTAGGTGGTGAAATGGATGGTTTTGGTTTGAGAGGGTGGAGAGAATGGCACGTTAAGCACAAACGGAAGCAGTTGAATTTGCAAAACGTAACGCCCACAGAGAGTCTTTCTCCCTACATCCTTCTGGCACAATTCTTTTCATTCCAAAAACCAGTCACAAACCGACCCAATCACCCAACCACCCAATCCCCTTTCCACCATCGTTTTCATCTTACACCGACTCTGACAAAGTGCTTAGCAAAATGGGTTTATTAAGTGGCAAACACTTTGTACAAATGGCAGGGCCCAAACATAAATAAATATGGTTGGGAATGAACGAACGAACGAACGAATGAATGAATGAATGAACGAATGAATGAATGAAAGTGTGGGATAAGTCAGACTTACTTTCCTTTTAGAGGATGATTTTTAATGTATCAAAATAAAATGAATACTGAATTTCTTAACTCCCTCTTTCTTTGATTGTTTAACCCAAAAAAAAAAGTTTTTCTATATAAAACTTTTTGAAAAAGTTTTTAAAGTTTCTCCTCAATTGTTCAATTAATCTTTCAAACGAATCCAAAAGAAATTATTTTAATACTATTTACAACTACTAATGTGTAAATACCCTGTTTAAAAATATTATATATTTAAACGAAACATTAAAAAAGTTAAATAAATTAAAAACTGTTTCTATATTTTTCTGATTATGAGTATAAAAAGATTTGATTATCCAAACTTAAGAGAAGATTTATTTATAAAATAACTGATAGACTCTAAATGAAAACTTAATAAATAAATTTGAATAAGTTTTGTTTTTTCTTTTTTTTTCTGTTTTCTTTTTCTTTGTGTTTTTTATATTTTCTTTTATGTGCATTCTTTTTTGGCAAAGTTTTTAATGATTGTCATTGATTAGGAATGCCTTTTGCCTCCTATTGAGAATTGTTGATGGTTTCTTGTCTTGTCCCTCAATGTATTAACCGATAAAAACTATTCACTCAGCCGTAACTGTGTTATATATATATACATATATATATATATATATATATGGAAACCCTCTTTGGTTATTGCCAAAAACTTTCTACTTCTGGACCATTAAAACCCGCACACATCAACCACAAACCATTCAACCGTTCCGCCTTTAATTTTAATGTCCAACCGTCCGAGTATGTGTGTGTGTGTGTGTGTTTGTGTGTTGTATGTATATATATATATATATATATATATATATATATATACTGTTGCTGGTTGGCCTTCTTCTATTAGAATCTTTATTCATTCATTTTACTCACTCAGTCATTCAAGCAAACATTCATTGTCGTTCTCGTTGCCATTCTCATCATCATCATTGAGATCAGCATCATATGATTTTTGGCTTTTAGTTTCAGTTTTAGCTAACATTTCTTTATTTTCTTTCTTCTTCCTTTTTCTTTTTATTTTTTTTTTGTTTTCTTTTACTTTACTTGACTCTGGTATTCTTTTTTTTTTGGTTTGCTTTTGGTTCTGGTTGTGTGGACTTAATTTCATTTTCGTATTTTCTGTGGCCTGGGTTGGTGTCCAATGATTTGGAAACAATTTATATATTGTGTATGTGGGGGAGGACAAGGATATTTATTTCTTGCTGATTTCATTCAACACCACCGCCGTCGCCGTCGCCGCTGCCACCACCACTCCACTCCACTCCATCTACCTCCCCCTCAGTCTGCCCGTTGCCTCAATAAATGCGAAATAAACACTAAATGTGTAGTTGGTTGCCGCTGTCGCCTTTCCCTGCCCTTCTTTTTTTTCTCCTTCCTTTTTTTTTTATTTTTTTCTTATTTTTTTTTTTTTTTTTGCTGATTGAAGCTTTTCCTGTTGCCAACACCTCAGCAAGACTGAGACAGAGAATGGGCTGAGTAACAGGAATAAGGAGAAGGTGGAGGTGGAGGTGGATGAGTCCAAATTGTCCTCGGTTTTGACTTTTGTCCTTTGCTCTATGGCATGTTTGTCCTTCTGCGTTTCCGTTTGACGCGCTTCCTTCGAGCTACTAATGTTTCGTCTTGCGTTTACTTTTTGTACATTTTTCTATTCCTATTCTTCATCTTCTCTTTTGGATTATAATCCAAAATTTTTGCATAGAATTGAATATATCCATAGATATGTATATACTTTTTTTTTTGATTTTAAATTGTGATTCAACCATGAAAGTTTCTGTACAAAAACAACACTCATACGACACGATGAACTTTTGACATTGATGGCTAGAATATGAAACTACATACATACAATTACACTTTAGTTTAGTTTCCATTCCAAATACAAAACTTGCTAAAACTTATCTATAAGTAATTTAAGGCCATCTATAATGTATCCTTTAACAGGATAATGCGAAACAGCGTCTATCAAAAGTTGCTTACCTGAAACAGATTATTAATTAATTCGCCAACATTTTAGCATTGAAATAAAATTTTATTTAAATAAATTTATGTATTTAGTTTTTCATATTTTATATATTAATTTATAAAAAAATAATAATTGATCTATTATAAATTGATTTCATTTGTTGTCTCTGACCTGTATTTATTTTAGCCAATTTTTTGGCAAAAGAATTATCAAAAAAAAAAAAAAATACTAAAATGAAAAGCAAAATGTGAGTTAAGCTCCATTTGTTTGATCAAATATAACCAAGCCAACAACAACAACAACAAAAAAAAAATCTATTTAGTTTTATTTCCATTTAGTTTTGCTTTTTGGATTTGCTTTCTTTCTTTCATTTTGTTGCCATTCAATTTTGGAATCTTTGTATAATTCGTTTGATCTGGTATCAAAAATCTATTCAATTCGTTTTATGCTTTATACTTTTGTATGGTTCTTTATCTAATGTGTTGATGCTTGGCTTTGATGAGTTTAGTTATTTTCCTTTCCTTTGCTTCTATCTTTCGTGTTTTTCTTTTTTTTTTTTCTTTTTTTGTTCTTCTTTATTCTAGGCAATCTTCTTTGTGTGAAGGGATCTATTTTTGTGATTATTTTTCTTCTTCTATATTTTATTTTTTTTTTTTTGTGGTATGAATTATTATTTCTTCAATACGGTTTCAATTTCCCTTTTGTGCATGTGTGGGTGTGTTTGGTTGTGTGTGTGTGTGTGTGTGTAGATGGTCGGAGACATCGCTGTTGGGGTTCGCATACAATGGGCAGGTCAATGCACAGAGAAAGGAAATGGCAAAACTCAGCAAAAAGCTAAAACTTATCAACTGCTCTCTATGTATGTATGTGTGTGTGTATTTGTGTGTGTGTGTGTGTGTGTGTTTGTGTGTGTGTTTATGCTGTTGTGGGTGTGTGCTAGTGGCAGTGGAAGAAATGGCCAGTTGCCATGGTAAGCCCCGAGAGTTAACTATAATTCACAGTAAGAGAATCGGCCCAGAGCCAGAGAGCTCAGTTTGTCAGTTTGTCAGTCAGTCAGTCAGCCAGCCAGTCAGTCAGTCAGCCAGTTAGTCAGTCAATCTTCAAGCATTTGAAGCATTCCGCTCAAAATCAAATTTATTTGCGACAACCGCACAGAAATTATGAAGAATTCAGTAAACAGAACAGAAATGGAAGATGGGACAGACAAAAATGGTAGATGAAAGAGTCGGCATGAGAGGAATATAGTGGGGGCGGGAAAGGGGAGGAATAGAAGGAGATGGGCAACACATGTGCGTTTTATTGCATTCACAGAAATATGTAGAAGTATGCGTGTTGCTTCACTACCAATTGCCAAGGTCCTTGGCTATGATGGGCAGTCCCCTCATCTGCTGCCACTCTTGCCCTTGCCCCTGCCTTTGCCTTTGCCTTGGTGCTGCTGTCATAACTATTAACATTGTCAACGCCCCCCCTCTGAGGGGTCTGCTGTGCCGCCTTTTGCCTCTTGTACGTTTGAGTATTTTTATTCATTCCTATTCCTTCGTTCTCCATTTCGGTTCTTTTTTTTTTTTCCTTTTCCACATTTTATTTATTTCGCCCCACACAACAAAAAAAAAACAAAAAAAAAAAAAAAGAAAGAACGAACGAGAGGAAAAAATAAGATTTTTATTTTATGCTCGCAGTATGTTGTAAATCTTGTCGCTGCTGTTGCTGCTGCTGTTGCTGCTGCTGCTGCTGATGAAATGAAATGAAATTAAGAAATTTTTTTTATATTTTTATTTTTTTTTATTTTCTCTTCGCAATTTCTGTAATGAAAGAGAAAAAGAAATACCAAGCCAGGATGAAGGTCCACCCACCCGCACCCCCCTTCTCATCACTCACACACCATTTGGACATTGCTCTTTGTATGTATATGGACCGCTGTTGCTCATTGCGCTCGTGCCACATCTACTACAGCTTGATGCCTGCTGCCTGCTGCTTGCCGCTGCTATTTGCCTCTTTGGTAAAAGAAATGTCATTCTGCCTGGCTGCCTGACTGCCATTCATTATGAAATCATTTGGTATTTATTATTTCGTTTATGTGGTTCCCCATTTGAGATATTGCCTTCATTTTGGTTCGTTGTTAGTGGCGACAGTTCATGCTGGTTTTTCTTTTTTTTCTTTTCTTTTTTCTCCTTTTTTGTTGTTGTGTTCTTCTTTGGCACCAACAATATCAGAAATCACTCCAGCCACTTGATTCTTCAAGTGACTTGGGTATCAAATTACCAGTTACTAGCTAAATAAAAATTTGAATCATCACTCAAGTAAAATCAGCAAAAGAAAAAAAATGCCTATAAAAACCAAGCAAAGGAAATTAATTAAATTTAAATTGAAATCAAATTTTAAGACAAAGGTTAAGAAAATAAAAAACAATTCAAATACAAATTTACTTAAATGATAAATGCAATAATTAATGAAAGGATGTTCAACAAATTTTATTTTGAAGTTCGTTTGTTGGAATCTAGCAGATTCGCTTTACTTTTAAGTGTCTTTTTTTTGCTTACAAATTTTCCATTTTAAATATAAATAAATAAAAAAAAAAAAACACAAATATCGGAACGTTTATGAAAAAAAAACCATTCATAAAACTCATTTTGTAAAGAGTTTTATTTTTGAGTATTTAACTTATTAAGGAAACATATACTTATGTACAATTTTGAGGTCAATTTTATACCTATTTTAGCCATAGATTTTTGACCAAGAAGAAATCGTCCTTTTTTTATTTTTTTTCTAATTGAAAGATTTGATATTAGACATTATATATATGTATATTATATATATTTTTAAAATACACATGTATACGTTTCTTGACATAGGCATATCATTTTGCAACGCACTTAACCCATCCCGCACCTCGCTCCCCTTTTTCGTTTCTTTATTTCTTTTTTTAGTCTTTGAGCATATATGTAGCATACTTTTTAGGGTTTCGGTTTGAAAATTTTGTAAATGAGCCTAAATGTGTATATATGTATATGTGTGTGTGCGTGTGTGTGTGTATTTAGTAAAAGTATATACATATATGCATTTTGCAAATATTCAAATTGAGTATTCATGTTTGTCACCTCCTGGGAGAGTTTTGTACAAAAAGTTCTCTCTATCATTTGAGCTATGCGATGAAGTTTTGGGGCGTCATCCATTAACCCACATTCTGTTGATGGGGCATTACAAAATCCCTTGCTCTGTTCCCCATCCTTTCTCTCTCTCTCTCTCTCTCTTGCTCTATCTCTATCTCTCTCTCTCTTTATCTTTATCTTTATTTCTTTGCCTATCTGTGGATCAGTCTAAATGTTTTTATGTAAACACCGAGACCCTCTCTATCTCATCTCATACCCTTTCTTGTCCATCACTCCTTACCTCTTGTCTCTTACTCATTGGCTTTCTCTGTCTTTCGTTTCAATTTTTTTTTTTTCCTTCTTTCTCTCTGTCTCCCTGTGTGGACTGTAATTGTGTGGTGCTTTGTTGCCGTTGCAGCTTTTGCACTTTGCTTCCTTCCTTGCGCTTTGTTTTTCGCCTAGCGAGCAGAATAAATGTACACAGCGACACCGAATGAGAATGTTAAGAAGAATGAGGAGCATAGAGAGAAACGGAGGGCAGTAGCAGGAGCTGGTTAGCTGGGATGGCTGGTTGGTTGGTTGGTTGGTTCGTTCGTTGGTTGTTTGAATGGCGGACAGCTTCAGCTAGCTATTTGCTACTTGGTACCGGGACTGACTGCTTTCCGTTTTGTTGGCATTGCCTTTTGTTGTGCCACCTCTCTATCCGCCCTTTCTCTACCTCTCCTCTCCTACCACTCTCTTTCACTGTGTTGCCTTATACAATGACTTAAGCTGAAATGTCAATTGGATGTGCAAGGAGAAAAACCCCAAACCAGAAATGAAAATGATGAAGAAAATACACCCTAGGGTAAATGGCAAACGAAAAGGAGAGTTTCTAAGCTTCAAGGAATGGGGAGTGAAGGGCAAAAGTGCTTATGACAGCAACAGCAACACAGCAATGGCAATAGCAATAGATGTACAAGTAGCAGTAGCTGTAGCTGTAGCTTGGCAAGCATAGAAAATCCTTTCTTGAGCTAATAGAATTCAAACGCACGGAGGCTTTGAATAGGTTCGTTTTTCGAAGGGCAACGCATTGACGACGACCATTTGTGCCGACAAGGAGTTTAGCTGGTGAAAGTACGTGACATTACCCAGCCATTGTAAGTGGAGCGGGGATGAGGTTGGCCAATATGTAAGCGAATCCAGCCATCTAGTCAGTCGAGGGTTTCTACCTAAATAACACAAATGAAATTAATCAGAGATTTAAGGTAAGATATGGAATATACAATTCCTTTAAAGAAGAACTCGAAAAAAAAATATATATAAAATAAAAAAAAAAAGAAATATTAAATTTGTTCTTAAGTAAATAAAATTGTACATAAGTAAAACAAATTGATTAAAAATAGAATAATTATAACAGAACTCTTGCAATCGATCGACTCCATCAATGCTCTAACCAGTTGAGAATTACAACTAAATGAAGCAAAAAAAAAATGGTAAAGTAAACTTCATAAACTATAATAAAGCTTAAAATAAATGCAATTATATATATTTCAATTAAATGATATATTTTTATGCATAACAAAAGTCTTTAATGGATCTATATCATTTCTCGATCTGATATAACTTTACAATAGATTTTTTTATCTTACTTTTTTATACAAAAAAAAAAACTAAAAGACAAAAATTAATAAAACAGAATTTTTATAAATTTACTAGATATAATTGATAGATATGTATAGAATATATCAAAGGTTATATAATTATATTAGATTGATACAGAAACCCTCTTGCCAGTTGCCTCTCCTTCTCTATGTGGCTTGTCAGAGATGACTTTGACGTGCCCAACCGGCAGCACCGGTCCGGCCATTGGATCTCTGAACCGTACCTCTACCCCTCTAGCCTCTACCAACAAATTGTACCCTGTATCTCATCCCACAAACCCTGCCATTCTCCTGGCTTCTATATATAGTTTGTTTCATAAGTTTTCGACCAAAAAAGGAAGAAAAAAAAAACCATTAACGACTCACCATGGCCAGCTTCCTACCGAGCTTCTTTTGCTTAAATTGAAAAGCAAAAAAAAAAAAAAGAAAAAACAACAACAACGACAAAATGTGAAAAGCTGAAAACTTTTAAAAGTTTGAAAGTTGGCCATTTTGTATTTTTAGGGGGCGGTGCTCATTTGGTCGCGCTTGGAGGCTTGTCCACTTTTTTGACATGACAAGGGACAACGAGGAGTATTATTTTTTTTCTTTTTTGCGAGAAAGAAATTCGGTTCTTAGCTCTGTTCTCTGGTTCTGGCTAATGGCTGTGTAAATGACAAAGTGAATTTTCTATACACACACACACACACACACACTCCCACGCACACACACATGTAAAAATAAATACATGTATATATATTTGTATATTTTATTTAAGCTTTCAAGTTAGAAAGGTTGCTAATAGCATTAAAAGAAAAAGAGAAAAGAAAGAAAAAGAAAAATGCAACAAATAATTTGAAATTTTGTGGTGGAAAAGAGTGAAGGGGGGCGGTAGGAAGTGTCAAAAAAATACGCAAAATTTACTTACACCATAGAAAAGTTAACTTTAAACAAAGGTCCACATAATCATATTTAAATGAAATATCTAAAAAAAAAAAAAACACTTTAAATAAAAAAATAAACTTTAAATAATTTAAAATAATTTTTCCTAATTTTTAGCAAAATTTCGCGAGATCTATCTAGAATTATATCTTCTATATGTGAAATGAACTTAACGACAGCTGTTGGAGTGCAGAAATGTGCGTTTAATGTTTACATATGAATTATATATAATATGTGGACACATATAATCGGTTGGCGAAACCAATTTAGTTATATGTATGTCTCTTTTGTTTGTTTGTTTTTTGTGTCACAATTTGTAATTTTATTGTCGTTATTAATAAGCGGGCGTTTCTGGTTGCTCTCTATCATTCTTATTTGCCCCCTTTTTCTCTTCTTCTCCCTTGCTGGTTGTCTGTCTGTCTGTCTGTTTGTCTTTCTGTCTTGTTGTCTTTCTGTCTGTCTGTGTTTCCATGTCTTTCGATTTCTCACTGACAATTGTGGGAACCAAGCAAAATGCTTCAACAAATGGCCAAGACTGAACGTATGTACATGTACGTAACTTTAACTGTAATTCCATTGCATTGTCTATTTGAATTTTGCATTAGTTAAGCACAAACAGTTCAATTAAATGGGCGTTGGCCCGCCCACCCACCTGTCTTGGCCATGTCATTACCTTTTCTTATGCCAAGTTGAATATCGATTCGAGTGTGGGTCTTTTGCCATTTGTTTTCTTGTAATTTAAAAAAAAAAAAACAGAAAAAACAAAAAGAAGCAAAAAAAAAAAAAAGTAGGAACAACGACAACAACAGCAACAGCGGCAGCAACAACCAACAATAACAACAAAAGCAACAACATCTAGTTAACAGGAATAAACTCAATCAAATACATATCCTTGATCATATCATTTGACGCGCTGACTTTTGCCCTTCCAAAATATTCAATTCCAAGCCAAATAAGTTATGCAATTGTCAATATTTGATGGTCCCATCAATTTACCGCCACGACAGCTAAAATGTCTACACTGAGAGAAAACAAATATGAAAACAATATAAAAACCAAAAAAACCATTTAAGCAAAACATTGAATAAAAATCTCTTCAATGAATATATCAATTTGAATAATTTATTTAGAGTTTTATTTTTCATTCACTTTGTTAAAAATGGAACAGAAACTAAAGAATAGAATAAAAATATAAATCATCAAAAATTAAAAATTAATATTACATTAAATTACCTAAATTTATAATAGAATAATATTTAAAAATTATTGAATATGAATATTATGCAAAGTAATACCAAAATATTTGAGAAATGGTAACTAAAAGTAATCAATATCGGTTTTAATTTCTTTTATTTAATTTCTCCTTATTAACATTTAAAGATTTTTGATACCCAAAAATTAGAAGAAGTTTTAAGTTCTATGGAGTTACATTTTAGCCAAATTCTGGACTTAAACCTAGAAATTTATTACTTAAAAAAAGAAATTAAATCAACCAATATTTTGGTTTACCTTTATACACATATACATACATATATAAATATATAAAATTTCGCTTAGTGTTTAATTTTTTGGTCCATCAAGACAGTGAGCCAAAGAAGACCAGGTGGCCCCCAGGAGGGTTTTGTATGTCTGAGTTTTCAGTTTGGGTTTCCCCATAACAAGCGCCACCATCAAGCATTTCCCTCATTTCGTTTCGGCTGACATTTGACATGATTATGTACATTTGTTTGTGCGGACGGACGCAACGACAGATGTAGAGGGGTACGAAAGGTGATGGGTTGGGGGGGGGGGCGTTGGTTGGTAGAAAAGCGCGGTCATGGGCTGGTTTGTGCGTTACATTCCCTTGGCGTAAAGCTGACGCAATTTGCATAGAGTAAACCGAATCCGACCAAGCAACCAGCCAACAGACCACCAAAAACTCTAATCTATCAGCGGTTTTTGCGCTTACCTCGAAATATTTGGTGCTCTGCTCTGCCTTTACTAGTCTTTCTTCCTCTCTCTCTCTTTCTCGTTCTCTTTCTCAGCGTCTTCCCTATCCTTTCTTTTAAGGAGGAAAGTTGTTTCTTTCATTCGCACTTCCTGCTTTTCCTCTGGTTTTGGTCGCGTTTCGCACTTTCCCTTTCCCCCAAGTGTCCTTACAACATTTTTTACTTTGTAACGCAAATTCTGAAGTAAGCATGAATAATGCATGCTTTGTATATACATAAGTGTGTGTGTGTGTGTGTGTGTGTGTGTGTGTGTATGTGTATGTATGTAATTCTTCAAGTACTTTTGCCATGCCGACGACAAGCACACACATCATCGCGACACCAAGAACCACAATCTCCACCACCCCACCAGCGACTCTTCCTCCTTAACCATCTCCTACCTATGTATGTATCTACTTCCATACCGCCTGCCTCTCCTCCCCCTTTCACCTAGGCAACCTATTTATATTTTCCTCTTTGGCAAGTTGTTTGTATCCTTGTTGTGTATATGTGTGTGTGTGTGTGTGTGTAAATGCGAGTGAGTTTTGTGGGGTGTCACAATTTATTGCGCGCTTTTTGAATTACAAATTTATTTTAATATCTGGGTACACAGTAGAAGACGACAGAAAACCGGGACATTTAAATAAACTCTTCTTCTTCTTTTTTGCCCATTTCTTTAACATTTTATTTATTTTTTTTTTTTTTTTTTTTTTGTTTTCCTTTACCTTCATTCTTTTTGGATTCTTTGTTTCATTTTAAGTTAACACATTGTAAGTAGATGATCCAAATGAATCAGAATATTTAATTTGAATTTAAAATTCTATTTTATGAAGATTTATGTAATCGCAACTTTTTGTTTGCCACTCCTACTTTTTTAGTAAATTTGGTGGATTGATGATCATTTAAATAACAGTAATTACTAACTATAAAGATTTATTTCATCATTTTTACTTAGTCACTTGAAATCGAACGGCTATGATGTCATCTTCTGTTGGGGAAAAATTTTACTCTTCGTCATAACACTTTTGCGTCACTCGAAAAACGAACGCAAGTGAGTCTTCAAAAAGTGACTCATGCAACACCTGCAGAAGTTATGAGAGCTCTCTAAAAATATAATAATTCAGAAATTAAAATTATTTGCAATTCTTTCAAAAGTAACGAAATGAAGTCTTGAAAATTTGACTTTGGGGTCACTTTCAAAAAAGGACAAACAATAGTTTTTCAATAAATATTTCCAGATATTACAAAGACCAGGGACTTTTGTGGCAATCTTGTAGGTTGGAAACTATACGCAAGTGACGAAAAAGTGACTTTAAAAAAATAACTATACATTTTGTTATTGTAAAAATGTCCTTTTGAGCTTTGGCTTACTAAGGATACTAAAAAGATCATTCGGGTTACCGATTATTTACTTCAAGTTAATTAAGTTATTAAAGTTACTGCTTAATTAAAAGGAGGGGAAGTAAAATATAACTTTGTAAGTTATAAATATTTATAGTGTTGCTTAAGGGAATGTTTAGAAATTCCTTTTTTCATTAATAGAATTCGGTATTTCTTTTGGAATAACTGAAAAGAAACGGTTGTTCAATTGCTAAACACCTTTCGAGAGTCCTTCGAATCAAATGCTTGAACTAGTCGACTAATGGACTTTAATTCAATGTCCGATTGCTTCAAGAAAGATATATATACATATAATTGTATATACTTCACCCTATTGTTGTTGTTTTTTAAATTATTTTGGTTGATCTCTGGGCATATGTAACATATGTGAATTGTTGCTTGATGGTGTGTTGTGAGAAAGGAGAAAAAGGAATTACATCTTTATTCAAGTATTTCATTTTCCATCAATTTAGCAGTCATGTAAGTTACTCTCCCTCCCCCCGATTGCGTTTGCCACCCTCTTCCTCTTGTTCTTATGTGTTTTTTTTTTTTTTTTTTTTTTTTTTTGAAGCCTTAAAGCTGTCAGAAATAAGCATGCCCATGAGGCCGAACCAAAGCGAAATTGAGCCGAATGGTTAGAGAGCCTTGGCAATATGAGTCCCAGTCCGCCCCCCACCCCTCCATATCCACCATATTCAGCTAACAGCAACTCCCTCTATTAACCCCTCCCTCCTCAGCCCTAGTCTTATCAAACCGCACACGCAGTCATCATCATCATCATCATCTTCAGGAGAGGCAAAAGGAAAAAAAAAAAAAGCAACGAGAAAACCTACTACATCATAAACTAGATGGGGGGCGGGGGCGGGGGCGGTAAAGCATCGTCATCAGCCTGGGTGGAAATTATGTTGATAACCTTGCATGATCCTGACATTAGAGCCTGAGAACTGAGAGCTGCCGCCACTACAGAACGTCTCTGCCGCTGCCGCTGCCGCTGCCGCTGTTGCTGCCACCAAAGCTATAGCTGAAGCTGTTGGCGTTGCGGCATATGAGTTGGCCAGGCGCACGTACTTTGGCTTAAGTATATTTAAGCATATGGAGAGAATCAAGTGAAAATCAATAAAACCCAAACACGTCTACACAAATCACATGAAAATCGATGTGAACGACGCAAAACCACAACAACAACAACAGCAACAACAAAAACAACAGCAGCAATAGTAGTAGCAAAAAAAAAAAATAAGAGAATAAAAAAACAAAAAGTAAAGTCAGAAATAAAATAAAACTTTTCTTTTCACCGAAGTTCTTATATCCTTCTGAAGTGGAGTGTTGCCAAAAAAAAAAGACAGACACAGAGAGAGAGAGAGAGAGAAAAAGAGAGAGAGAGAAAGACGGAGAGCGGTTCCAATCATCCCAATATTGAACAAGTTTGGAAATATTTGCTGTAAAATTAAATTAATAAGTTTATTGTAAAGTTTTTGCTAACTTAGCACTGATCCTTAATTTAAAAAAAGTCTTTAGAATGTATTTCTATATATATATATTCTAAATATATCACTTTTGTTTTTCATAAAGAACAGTTTTTATATATAAGTTTTATTAGATAAAGAATTATTTGTAGGAAGTCTTTGTAATTTGTACTAAAATATTGATATTGAATATTAATTGAATATAGTTTAACTAAAGAAAGTTCTTGAAAAAATAATTCTTTCTGTGTACATGCTAATGCTTTCATTTGTCATCTATATACTAAATCTTTGTGATCCCGATAATTGAAAAAAAAACTGGGAGATTAACATATGTAGGACTAATAACCATAATAATTTAGTTGTTGCTATTAAAAAAATCAAATTTTCCAAAAGATTTATTTATATTTAGATATCTCCATTAGAGAGATAAATATGATTAATAGAAGAAGATAAACAATTATTAAATCTTTGGCATTATAAAAAAGGGACAACTATATCAGAGTCTTTATTTTCTGGAACTACAATTTGATTTTATAGAATCATAATTCTATATATGTCATAAATTCTGAATCCTAATTAGAAATATGTAAAAGAAATATTAAATGAATATTTCATTTCTTTCAGTTTACTTATAACTTACAAATAGAACTTTTTTCCTATAAATTGAAATGATTCTGTTTGGGAATATAGCTATATATATATATATATATGTATGTATATATGTTCATTTAGGGAGTTTCATGATTTCGTAATGCCCTTTCTTGTGTATTTTGTGATAAATTGCAAATACCCTTTATGGGCAAGTGTATGACAAAAAAAAAAAAAAACGAAAGGAAGAGAAAAAAAGAAATACCAAGAAGAGAACTCAAAGGATTGCTTGCCCCTTGCTGTTGCTGCTATTGTTGTTGTTGTTGTTGTTGTTGTTTTTGCTGTTGTTGTTGTTTTATTGGCGAAACGTGCAACGCATTGTAAAAGGCAACCGCATTGGGCTCGACTCGGGGCCACACTAAGTGGTTCATTCGTATCCTATTTTCAGCAACTCACCACACCCCATGCTCCATTGACTTACCCTTCAGCCCCCCCCCTCTGTTCATTTTGGTGGTGTCGACTATACCCCCCGGACTACCCCGTTCATTGGTTTGCTTTAGCCAGGCTTTGATTATACATAGAAAAGTAGTATTGGGTGAGAAAAAGAAGCAGAAGATGACTCCCCTTGCATGTAGTTTTAACTCTGCCTCCAATCAGTTAGCTGCCACACAGAAGTTTCTGTTTGGAATTTTTGATTTTTGTTTCGCCTTCGTTTCTTTTTTTTTTTTTTCTTTTTTGCTGTTGGTCTTTTGTGATGAGGAAAGGATTCCGCTGGTGCTTAAGAGACAAAGACAGAAACAAAGAAATGGTGAACGGAAGGGAGACCTAGTGGAGGTAGCTAGCGGAGAGCTTTTAGCGGAATTTCCCACAATGCATACAGTAGTTGAAACGGTGATGTTTTCAAAGTGCTTTTGTATGTTTGCCGTCTACGTGTTGCAAACTTTTCTGAGAGGGTAGCGGAACAACTTAAAAACCCCCCAAAAAAAAAAAAAAAAAGAAAGAAACGAAAAGAAAAGTCACCTAATAAACATTTCTTCAAATTATTTATAGTTTCAGTTTCAGTTTCAAGTTTTTCTTGAGAACTGAACGCGCATTAGAATGTCCTTTCGCACTTCTTTTCTTGGCCATGAACGGTTGTTTGCTTGCATGCAACCAACTGAACGTAATTAAGTTCCTTTTGCACTATAGAAATTTTTATTGCATACTTTTGATTGCAGTATCAAAACGTAACCGTGTATAAAATGGCATAAACGAACCAAATGCTTACATATATTTTTTTTTTTTTTTACCAAAGTTCAATTCCCAAGAAGAAGGGTCCATCTAAAGAAATACCAAAGCACATTCGACAAAAATAAAAAAAAAATAACTTCTTGATACCTCTTCTTGCCTTTACCGGCAGGACTTCCTTTAAGTATGTCCATGTGTGTGTGTGTGTAATGTCTTTCTAGGTCCGTACGTTGATGTTAAGGTACGTGTACCTCCAAGTACGTTTACAGTAAGCCATGCGTCAATAGGACACACAGACGTGCTAGACTCAGAAACTAAAAACACTTATGTAAGGCAACTTCCTTTTAAAAAAAAAAGAAAAGAACCAAAGCAAGGCGAAATGCTTCTCAACACAAAAAAGGATCTTTACTAGTGTCAAATGGAAAGGAAGAGTCTGTTTATGGGGAAAAATGCAAAGTTATGCGTAAAGAATCAAGAAATGTACAAAAGCGCAACAGAATATATGTAGCCTTATCTTCTCTTCACTCATAGTTAATGTTAAACTAATTGTACTTTAAAAATTTTTACAAAATACTTAAATTTAGATATTTTTATTCTAAGGGATTATATCAAAATAACCTCCAGATGTATTTTGGAACAAATTGAAGGGATACCGTGCTTTTAAAATAAAGAAATATATAGTTAGGATATCTAAATTTTGCTCTAGGGTATTCAAAGGTCTAGGTAATACCGAAACATACACTTCTTATGGCATATGGACAGGCAAAACGACCGCTAGGTGGCACCACTTTAAATTCAAATTCCAAATTTTTCTCCAGGGTATTTCAAAGTCAAGAGAACACAAGGAAAAACTTTTCCAAAAGTATATAGACAAATTATTCATGGAAAAAATGGCCGCTAGGAGGCGACACAGTGCTTTTGTCCAAAAAGGACTTCAAATTCAAATTATTAATTATGCTGTAGGGTATTTCTAAGGTCGAGTTAACACCAGGAAATATTTTTCTTATAATATTTGGCCAATTCGCTCATTGAAAAACAACCGCTAGGTGGCACCACAGTGTTTTCGTACTAAAAGACTTTGAATTCGATATTTTACTCTAGGGTATTTCAAAAATCGAAAATAAAAAACTACTTTTCTCATTATATTTCCGGACTCTGGTCACTGTCACTGTCACCATCACTGTGATTAGGTTGTCCACCATCGTACTAGAAGTAGAAAATTGTTGCCGTCCGCCCAAACATCTCATTTGACAGACTCTGGCGACACAGCGGGACGTATTTAGGTTAAAGTTGTTTGGCCCAAGCGGAATATAAATCATGCATTTGATTAATTGTATGCCACTGACTTTTATCCTGATTCGACATTGCTGCAGTGAGGAGGAAATAACAACAAAATCCAAAAAAAAAAAAAAAACAAAAAAAAAGGAACACCAGCAACATCAAGGAAAAACTGGCCTTTAAAACTTTTACCATCGATGCTCGTCGGCGCCCCCATGCTGTGGGGACCCAAGGCCCATATACATACATACACACCCCCGACCCCTAAAACCCCTCCCCCCAACCCCCTTTCTATAGAAATACCCAAGCCATCTTCTCTATGGAACGGCAATTGTGTTGTGTAAACATTTTTTCAGCATTAACTGACATGTGTAAATCCCCACATCACTGACAGGACGAACAACAGCAACAACAACAACAAGAACAGCAACGAAAAAAAAAAAAAAAAAAACAAGGAAAATATTTTTGTTGTTATTGTTGAAGCTTTCTTCTAGTTGCAACTACGTGGCATCCACATTTTGGCAACGAAGCAGTGACAAATAGCTAAACGAGGATTGAAGCAAAGGCAGAAATAGGAGAAGCAACCAGAAAGCAGGACCAGGAATGGGAATGGGAATGGGAATGGGATTCGGTGTGGATGTGGGAGTTAGAATAGGAGTTGGAGAGGAGGTGAGAGTTCTGACAGAGGTGAAGGGCAACAGCAGGAAAAGACCATCGGACTGACTGGCCAACACCATTGGCGCCCATTTTTTATGTGTATTAAGATGAATTGTTAAAACAGTGACAGCAGCCTTTGTGCCGGTCGAAACATTTTCCCCATACCCTATAAACCCCTATGGGTATATCGAAATTATCATAATGTGATAAGGTTTTTAAAAGTAAAGAAATAAAATAAAAGAGTGAAAATAAAGCTAAAATGAATATATAAAGAATATAGTAAATTGAGTTCACATTTAAATAAAAGAAAGAGATAAATTTGTTTTAAAAAAGTGTAGACATAATCATAATTGATTTTATCCAACTAAAGCAGAGTATCTCCAATTCGATGTTAACTTTATTTGCTATCAGCTACTGGTTTTCTTTTTTTGTTCTTTCTTATTTTTTATTTATTTTCTTTTCTTTGACAAACGCCAAACGTCTTGCTCCAACTCCAACTTTTGCTTCTATACCTTATCCATCGAGATATGGATATACATAGATACATATATGTACATACATATGTATGTATGTATGTGTGTAGTCTTCCCATTCGATTTGTCGCTTAATATCATTAAATTATAAGAAATTATGTTAATTGGATTGTGAAATATTAAATGGAAACCAAAAAAAAAAACACATTTTAAATAAATTGCCTTCTTTGAATGACTTTACCTGAAATTACCTGAAAGAATTACCGAAATAAACGTTTTGGTTTTTATTTTAATTTATTTATTTGATTTTATTATTTTTTATTTGCAAGAACATCAAAGGTTAAGATATAAAATTTTAAATTTTACAGATCTTTCTTTTCAATAAATATTTTTGGATTAAAACCAATATCTTGATATATGTACATATAACATTATGTTTATGTATGTATATAGCCTTTTTTTGTTATTTTTCAAAATCATTTAATGGAAATTTATCAAATTTCAAACGAATTCTTATTAAAGGAAAAACATTTCAAATTTTCATTGAGTAGTTTTGGTAGTTTGTGTTATTTTGATTTTGGATTTGTAGTTAAATATATAATTTAACTAAAAAATCAAAATGCTTCTCTTAAATTCAGCTAGAGAAAATATAGAAAAAAATAATATTAAATTAAGTTTAAACAAGTCACTAAAAAATAACTAAATTCATTTGCCACACAGTTAAATGAATAAATTATAATATAATTGACTGATTTTGTCTTTTAAATCTGAGAAATACATAAAAAGAAATCCATTGAAACGTTATATTAAATGGATATTAAACTGATCCGATATATGTACATATGTATCTATATATTAAGCCCATCCGAATTTAAAACTCTTAACAAATTTCAATTTGTCGCAACAAAAGGGAAGGAGAAAGATAAAGAAGTAGATTGAGAGATTTTCAGATTGTGGCAAATAATCTTGAGCGTAGAAATTTTTGCTCAAAAGAAACTCTTAAACTCAAACTTCAAATGATATAATTGCACTCAGAGAGAGAGAGAGAGAGTTGTAATATTTAACATTTCACTCAAGAGTAAATTGATCTACTCTTTGAGTGTTTTGTTCTCTTTGAGCGTACAAATGTAAGCCGATAATGAACAGCTGATGTATATCATATGCAGCAGCTGGAAATATGCTCAAAAACTGTTGTAGCGAGAGCGAGAGAACTTGAGAGAATGAGTGATTTTTTGAGTTAGAGGTGGAGTAGGAGGTGGTGACATGCGCACTTGGACATGGCACAGTTCACGGCCAAGGGAAAACTCACTCCGACTGCGACGTTGGCAGCGCTGCTGTGGCCGGAAAATTGCTATAAAAGGCGACGTGCACACCGCCGGCCGGATAGTAGCTTTGGAAAACTGCTCCGCCACAGAAGTTGCCGCCGCCCGTCCCCTCCAGTTCAAGCTGAAGCAGAAGCCGAAGCAACAACAACAGCAGCAGCGCAGCCGTCCCCCAAAAATAAAGTCCAAGCTCTCTCCTCCAATACAACAACAAGAAATAACAACTACAACAACAATTTAAGCAACAACAATCACTCACACTAGCGCTAAAGAGCCACCTTCCCGATGAGAGCAACAGCCAAAGAGAGTGGCATAGCAGAAAAAGAGCAAAAGATCTGTAAGAATTCTGGTAGCTAAATCGCTAAATAACAGAGGATCGGGAACTGAAGCATTGGTCGGGGAATTAAAACAGTGGTCGGTCGGGAGTAGGAAGGAACGTTACTTTGCAAAATTGATTAATAAAAAAAAAAAAGCAAGAAAAAAGAAATCATCAAAAACAAAAATAACATCAAGCAACAACAAAAAGAAGAAGAAAAAAACAAATAAGAATTAAACCACATCGAGAGTCCAATTCGCCATACATATATTTAAATATTGAGAGAAATTCTGTTTGAAAATCGGCAAATAAAAATTACAAAAAATTGGGGAAAGAAGAAGAAGGAAACAAATCTGCAAATAAATATATAAAAAAAACAACTCAAAAAAAAAACACCCACCACACAGAGACAAACATATTAAAAAGAAAAACCAACAGGAACAACAACTACAACAACAGGACGCGGGGCGGCAATTTCCGTTGATTATTCTACACGTGTTTCTTTTTTTTTTTTTGAATAATTTTTTTTTTTCGTAATAATATGTATTAGAAAGTTATATGTTGAAAGCCTAGAATAACAAATTTAGTTGTTGATACTTTTACCAATTATTTGTTAAACAATTTAAATTGAGGGAAGTCGTGCCGTAGCAACAGCAGCAACAACAACAACAACAAAAACGTAATGTGAAATTCAAATTGAAGAAACTTTATCGAAGCAGTAGAAGACGAAGCAGAAGCAGAAAGTTGCAGTAAAAATAAAAAAAAATCTTTCAATTCTTGTGATTAAAGTGCATTTCTACCACATACAACATACATAAATACAAAACATACGTACATAGAATTTACATATATGTATGTAGGCATTACACATACATATATACATACATATATATATATAAACACATACATATGTATGTATTATTAATCAACATCATCATCAACAACATCCACACACACAATAAATAAAACGCAACGAAATCCAAGCCGCCGCAGCAGCCACAAACCCAGCAGAGCAGCAAAACAAGATACACAAAAAATAAAAAAAATTCCACATTCAGAATAGAATATTAAATAGCAAAAAAAAAAAAAAATAATAAAGGCAAACAAACAGCAGAAACAACAACTAGAAAAAAAGGCATAGAAGAAGAACCTCTTGAATTGCGGCTCATCTATGAAGATGGAAGTGCTCTCAGTACAAAATCATATTCAGGGACAATTTGGTGTCAATAAAATTAAAGGTGAGTACAATATATAAAAAACTTAAACTATTATTAAATTTACTGTTATATATTTATATACCATTTACAATATAAAATATCTATTTAAGCAAGTGCTCATATATATCTGTTTGTGTGCACTGTGTGTGTGTGTGTGTGTGTGTGTGTGTGTTTATCTGAATTGATTAAGAAATGAAAGTGCCGGTTGGCTGTTTGTTGGTTCATTCTTTCGCTCATTCTCTTCTCTTGTCATATTCAATTCCAATTTGTAAAGTTAATTTGTGAATTTTATTTTTTTGTTCGTCTCTCGAAACTCAATTTCCATTGTTGAATAAAATTAAATTAATGCAAAGTTTTAATCCCCCACAATTCAATGAGAAAAACATTTCCAATGAAAACTTTAAATTATGCCTTCTTTTTATATATGTATGTATAATAATTCTCCTTGCAAAATTATAGACACAGTTTTTTTTTTTTTTAAAAAACTTCTCACTTTTGCAAAACTAGACGAAATTTTAATGCCAAATAAATATACACATATATTTAAAAATGAAAACTTTGTGCAAATTGAATGAACAACTTTTTTAAAATGTTCCAGCAAATATTTGTAATTAAATGTGGAAAATAGAAAATCTCTCATAATTTTGAGATAAAAAAACCTTAGAATGGTTTATGTTTTTTAAAAAATATTTCAAAAATGTTGCAAAAGTTCTGTAAAATTTTCTCGACTATAAAGTAGTTGAAAAATGTTTTCAAATTACAAAAAGTACTTACATTCGTTTCACATTTGTATGTATGTATATATTTTTTTGATAGCTAATTAATGAGTTAAGCTTTAGTAATTTTACATTTGATCAGTTTATATATTTATATATGCACAGCAAAAAGGAAATTAAATAAAAACTTACAAGCAAGAAATTATTAAAAGAAAATTGAATACGTGTAGAGTATGCAGGGTTTCAAATGAAAATACGTCAAAGTTGTATAAAGAAAATAAAAAAACTTAAAAAATTTTAATTTATTTAATTACTTATTTAAATGACATAATTTATTGTCATAGTGGCAAAATTTGATTAATTTAATTATAATTGTTAAATATATGTAAGTTAAAGTTTTTACTAGCAAATGGCAAATACATACTTAAAAATCCACAATATTCAATAGATCTATATATTCTATGTATTTGCCAATATTCTATAAACTTTTATATATATGTAGAATAGCCTAGTTTTGATTACGATTAGCTTTATATTATCTATTCTTTCGCCATATCTTTGCACAATTAGGTAAATATGGGTTTTTTTTTTATTTTGTGGTTGCAATTCCATCTCTATATCTCTCTCTCTTTATACAATAGAATTTATTCTTATTTTTTATTAAAACACAAATTTTTCATGTATTTTCATATATTTTTTTTATTTTGTTTTTTTTTTACGGTTCTCTGCACGAACTTTTATGCCATTATGCCATGTATTTCGGTTTATGGCCCATTTTTGATTCAATTAATTTTATAGCGTATGGAAACATTTCATTTGATGTTTTCAACAAATTTTCCAGACATAAAAAAGGCATGAACGAACCAAAAAAAAAAAAAAACAGCTAACAGCAAGCACCAAACAGTCAGTCAGTCAGTCAGTCAGTCATTCAGATTGTTAGCCGATTTCTTTTAACATTATTATTTTTTTTTTTCTTGGTTTGATTTGATTTTCCATTTGCCCTCAGCAATTAAAAGTTTTGAGGTAAATCTTGCCTAGCCTTGATTGGACATTAAAATTGTAATCAGATTAGAAAATTAATTAAGTATTTCAAAAATTTTAACCAATGATGGAAAATTTCCGCAAAGAATGTTTAAACAAAAGGTGCTTTATATATTAATTTATGCATATGTAGATGTGTTAACTTGAATACGTGTCACAGGATGTGGCTACATCACTTGAATACCCTTAATCTCAAAGGGGTAAATGGGCTATATGAATGAATATTCAAGGGCAACATAAATGTTGGAACTATTAGAATGTAGGTACATACATATATTCTTACATATGTATGTACATACATACATAGTTAGATTAAGATCGTTAAAAAATGAAGAAGAAAAAACAAAGTTCCGTTGATTTAAAAGAAAAAAAAGAAGACTTCATTCTTAAGAAAGGTATTTACACTCACACACACATACATATAAACTTTATTTGCCCTTAACCTAAAGTTGTTTGAATGGAAATGCAAGCGGAGACGACTTTCCGGTGAATTGCTTTGGTTTAGGAATTTTAATTAAGAAATTGGTGAAATTTTCACACACATACATATGTATGTATGTACATATGTAGTTACAGGGTATTAGGTTATGGAAAGCAGTTTACCGATGCACTAAGGCCTTGTACATTAAGTGCAGGGTATTTAGTTAGTCAGCATGATCGAAAAGAAAGCAAGAGCTTTTTTTTCTCTTTTTTTGAGGGTTGAAAAGAATAATTTGCATTATGCATTTTACATATGTATGTATGTACATACAAACCTATATATACATACATATATAGGTATCTATGTATGTACAAATATATGTATGTATATATGTATGTATGTTTGTGTATACAATGTATATCCTGTTCTTGTGTCTGACGTGGGGATTATGCAACATCCTGTTAATCCTGTCACTTTAAACTTTTGCACCAACCAAGAAAAGAGAGTTGTGCAAATTAGACAGGGGACCTAGACATCGAGGAGGCAGACATGTGCACAAAACATACACACACACACACACACAAATACAAATGTACATATCTATATATGTATATGTACATATGTATGTATGTAGATATTCGACCAACAAAAATGTAAAATCACCCAGAGGCGAAAACAACAAGCGGTAGGCAGGCAGTCAGTCAGTCAGACTGTCGGTCGGTCGGTCGGGCGTTTGGTTGACGACGACAACATGCAACAACATGTCGCCCCCACACACAATCACACACACAGACACACACACAGACACACACACCAGCACACACTCTCTGTCATCCAAACATGGCAAAGCGCTCTCTCAGTCAGTCATTCAGTTTCTGTTACCATCTCTTTGCCTCTATGTAGGCACCCTTCCCCCCCCATATTTGTCACCGCCCTCGCCCTCTAGCAACGTATTTGCAGTCAATTTAATTTCATGACTGACTGAGCGCATGCAATTTTATTTCGAAGGACATACAAGCCAAACCCAACCCAACCCAACCCAATCGAAAGCAAACCAATCCAAACTCAGGCCCAAGCCATGCCATGCGATGCCAAGTCAGAGCCAGACATGCATATTCATGCATATGCTAGTCAAATGTGGAAGCCAGAGAGACAGAAAGAGATAGAGAGAGCCATGTGACCACCGGCAATAATGTTGTTTAATTAATTACTTAATTTCTTTGAATAAACATTAGTTATGCTCGCTCATGTCCTCTCTCCTTCCACTTCTCCATTTATCTTTCATCTTCTTACTGCTCTCGCTCTCGCTATCATCAACACACTCTCTCTTTCCGATTTTGGCTTTCTCTGCTACTGTCTGATTTCGTCTTGTTTGTGTGTGTGTGTGTGTGTGTAGAGTGAAAGGGTTATCAAGGAGCTGATTTAAAATCTAACATCCTTAACATACAAGCACGTAATGTGAATGACTACCGAAAATTGTTGGAAATGAATAATTAATCGTCAACTGCTTATCGATTACTTACACAACATACATACATACATACATACGTGTGTATGTGAGTATGCTTATCCTTATGTGTGTTGCTTTACTTTTAGGGTGGCTCTGAATTCTGCCAAAATAAAAACAAAAAGTCTTTCTTTTAACACTTTTAATTCAAAATAAAGTTAAACAATCAAAAGATGTCCCTAGATAGTTAGAGAGAGGTAGAGAGAGAGAGAGAGAGTCCTTTCAGTTTAGATTAGCTTTCAATGTAACTGAAAACCTTTTTGATGTAACTTTTTATTTAACTGCATATAGAAACTAAAGTCAATTTTGTTTTGGGTTTATAATATAAGATACATATATCTATGTATATATGTACATACATACATACATACATATGTATGGATTAGCAGGGAAGCACAGTTTGATAGGGAACAACTGGACATGACGTCTTCAAATATTGAAATAGAATACATTTAAATACGTACATACATAGGTATGTATGTATGTACATGTGTATGTGTACATACATACATATATAGTTCATATGTAATATGAATCTTTTTTTTTTACCTAACGCCACTCTAGCTTCAACATCGGACGAATATATTGAAATCCAAGGCCATGCCATAATACAAGCCAATGTGTCTGGGATTGAAGTGCTGCACACACACACACACACTCACACACCCACACACATTGTGTACGTTTTATGCATGCATGTGTACATATGTATGTATGTACATATATATGTATATATTTATGTAGATATAATAACAACAGGAATGAGAGAGGAGGAGAGAGCCCCATCAACAGCCAACAATCATGTTTGAGGTGTGCGGTTAACTTGGATGAATTGATGCTGCTTCAGTCAGCCTCCTCTCTGCTTTTGCTTATTTTTCGTTTGGTTCTGTTTTTGCTTCATGATGGAGTAGGGGAAGGTGTGAGGGTGGAGAGAGTGGTTGGTACAGTGGGTGATGCGTTGTTGTCTCTCTTTCAAAATCAAATATGCATACCAAATGTGCATACATACATATGTACATTTATATTATATATATATGTATGTATGTATATACATACATATGTACATATGTTAAGTATGTGTGCGTTGTAATTAAATGTGTGGTTGTCATTTGTGTGTTTCCTTTTTGGTCTTTCGCTTTTGACTTTGTACAAACCCTTCCTCTTCTTTTTTTTATGGACATCAGTGACACTTGACAAAATCCAATAGAGAAAGAGAGACACATACACACACTTACTAAAACTCATACATAGAGAGCGAGAGAGAGTGGCAAACATGTGCCGTTAATTTCTTAATTACGCGCGGGTGCGCTGCGTGCCTAAACGAAAGGTAACAGACCATGGTACGACTAAAGAACAAGTGTATGGGAGACGCACGCGGAGACAGAGGCATAAAAAGAGAAAAAGAGTAAACGAGAACAGGAGAGCTTCTAACGTTGCTTCGGTCTCAGTCTCTGTCTCTGCTTCTGCCTCTATGCTGTCCATTCACCAACAGTCGCTATTTGTTGGTGGGGGTTGCAAGAGGTGGGGGGGAGGCTCTTCAAAGAGTTTCCGCGCTAATTACAAGACATCGTTGAGACAAGCCAAGTAGTTAATTTGTTCGTATGCATTGTAGGTGTGTGCGTGCGTGTGTATGTGTGTGTGTGTATTATGTTTAAGTGTGCACATTGTAAGGCATGGCAACAGCAAGAAATTTAACTGCTTTTCATGTATGTGTACATACATACATATACGCACATAAAAACACACGAAAAGAAACACAATGGCATAAGAAAGACAATGGAGGAGGCAAATGGTTATATTTCCCTCAGAAGACAATTCAAAAAAATCTCTCAAACGGCGTCTTTCTCAAGATCTAGTCAGAGAATAGCAAATTATATATGTACATGCATACATAAACACACACTATGCATACAAACATACAAATGTATGTATGTATATAAATACATGTAAAAGTTTAAACACAATTCATCAATACCCAACCCAGCCCCCCCACCGCCTTCTGTAAATAGCAAACAACAAAAACAAAATTTGTATATCTGTCCTACTGTGCGAGTAATAAAATAACAGCAAAAGAAATAAAAACGTCGCCGTGTATAATACGTATGTGTGTGTGTGTGTGTGTGCAGTAAATAGGTAGGTTCAAAAGTGAAGAAGACGTCATAATAAAACCAGATGAATACCGCGGGATAAAGCCATGCGGAAGAGGCCGGCTGAAGTGTATGTGTGTGTGTGTGTGTGTGTCTGTGTGTGTTTTTGTGTGGGAGGGGAGCCAGAGGTTAGGAAGACGGCTATGCAACTGCAAACAAAATGTAAAAGAAACTGACAAAATAAGAATACAAAAAGCAAAAAAGAAAAAGAGAAGAAACAAAGAAAAAAAAAAAACCTGCCGACTAACGAACGAGGGGGAATGAAAGCATTGCTGCCGGTGGAATCGTTGGAGGGGGTGGGTAGTGAAGACGAAGAGTGAGAGAGAGGGCGGCAAGGCAGCACACAATCGTCAGCTGGAAACATAGAAGCCGAACGGCTGATTTTCCAGCTGTTGTTGCCAGGTGATTTTTCGTTCGCTTTGGAAGCTTCTTGAGTGAGCAAATTGGCGAGCCTGCGCATTACGCAGAGTCCCACTTGAGTGAGAATGTTGAGTAGAATTTTGTGTTGCTTTTTTTTTTTATGTAGTCAATGCAAGCGACTCGTGTGTGTGTGTGGATTTCTGTGTGAGTGCAGACATCAGCTGTTTTTTATTGGACTTCTTCTTTTCGTTTTTATTCCAATTTCCGATTCCTCTTTGCTTACCGGTCGACAGTCGGTCGGTCGGTGGGACTTTCTGTCGGTCGATGAATTCATAGCTTTTTCTTTTTCTATTTTGTTTTTTTTTGTCTTTTTTTTTTTTTTTTGGTTATTTGCGCAGACTGGACGAGTCCGTTAACCGCACCAGGAACAACGGGCGTTGGCGTTGCATCACCGGCCCATCCAGCAGGAGCAACTGACGAGGAGGAGGAGGATAACGAGCACGAGCTGGAGTTGAAGCTGGACGTTAACGTGGACAACGTGGATATTGATGTTGTGGATGGTCATCCCGCATCAGTGCTTCACATGCGTCAGCATCAAGCACTTAATACACGGTCAACGGGTCCCATTCCTGTACCGGTTGTCCCCATAACCACCACGGCTACCGCCAAATCATCGTCATCGTCCTCAATGGCGGCCAGTTTCGATGTGGTTAATGGCAGTGCTGCAGCCTATCATCATGCCTACATGACCAATGTGCTGTCCACTACCGCAGCTGCAGCTGTCAGTGTTGGTAACAATACAACCTCCACCCCACCGCCAACGCCGCCCGCTGCCGTTGTTTTGCCCGCTTCCCCGTTGCAATCGACGGCCGGGGCACGTTTTGGGGCCGCTGATAATTTGGATGATGTTAGCGCCGTTGCTGTAGAGGAGCTATCACAGCAATTGCAATGCAAATTGCGAGATGCCAAAAGCCGTCATCTGGCCTGCACTGAGGTGACATTGCCCTACGATCTCACCCAGCGGATTGCGGCCGAAATTATACGGATGTCGGAGCGGGAGCCATGTGGAGAACGCGCTTGCACCATTTTCATTGAATTCGAGAGTGAACCGAATAATGCTAGGTGAGTTGGATTAAAATAGAATACAATTTAAAATGGTTAAATTTATTATTATAAACATATGTATATTAACGAATGTTGGTTATATAACAACTAACGTTTATTTTATTCTTTTTTTTTTTTAATTAATTTTATAGACGCATTGCATCCTTTAAGGTGGATCCGGAGACAGTATCAATTTTCGAATTGTATTTAACATTGAAACAGGACAAAAGCGGCTGGACATCCTTGCTACCGCAATTTCTCAAGTAAGTCAATGCAACTTACATATATGACTTAAATCCTTTGAGTTTATTTCTAATCATTCTTATTTCTTTATTTTATTTTTGTACTTATAGAAATCTCACTCGCAGCAATACCATTATAATCAGTCCCGATTTCACATTGACCAAGAACAAGCTCTATTCATCAGAGTGAAACGCATCAAAGGAAGGACTCCTTGAACTATTGCAACTGTAAAACTCAATCCCTCCGAACAGAACCAGAGCAGCAAGCAGCAGCAGCAGCAGAATGCAGTAGCAATCATTCAATGGACCTTCTGGACCGGACCCTTCCACCTTCCACCTCCAAACACCTACTCCGCACCACAACACTATTACTCCTCCACTTTCGTCTTCTTTAAGAAAAGAAAAGAAAAAAAATGAAAGAAAGAAAATCAAAACAAAAAAAAAGAAAAACAAAATGAAAACCAAGCAATCCCAAAATAGAGGCAAACTTTGGACCACAAAAGCAAATAAAACTTACAATTCTCCTGCAAATAACAAAACCAACTCAAAGACGATGTTGAAGAAGAAGAAGAAGAACAGCAACAACAACAAAACTGAAGAAGAAAACAAGCGAAGGAAATAGATGAAAAGAATAGAAAAAACAAAGAGGAAAACGAAGAAAGAGAGAGAGAGAGAAATGAAACAATTATTTTGAAACAAATCAACTGCAGTTGCAGGCAACTCAAAACTCTTATTGGACTGACTTTTTGGCTTAAACAAAAAAAAAAAAAAAAACAAAGAAAAAAACTAACTTTTTGAAAAAAAACCCAAAAACCAACAATACACACAAATATTCAAAATATTCAAAACAAACAAAAAAAAAAAAATGGAAAACAAGAAAAAAATGCAGAAAACTTCACTCAGTGAACGGTTGTCGGTTATCCGTTTTATGATTGACAAAGAAAAAGAAACGAAGAAATAAAAGGAAGCAAAGAGATGAGAAGAAAAAGGAAAAGTGAAAACTAAATCAAAAGAAAGGTAAAAGAAAACCCCCCAAAACAAAAAACAAAAACAAAAAAAAATGATTAAGAGAGAGTATTAGCTATGTATGTATGGATGCAACACCAGAAGCAACAAATTAATCCAATGAAAAAAATTCTATATAATGTAGTTGATATATGTCTATATATATATAGATATATGAACATGTATATATATATATATATGTATATATGCATTTATATATATATAAATATGTATACAGAGTGCGCCATCTCAATGAGGGGTATAAAAAGATCGTTTAACTTTTTTACATTTTAGTAATTTCAACTAGTTTCGATAATTCGAAAGTAGTTTTCCTACTTAAATGAGGACACAACAACCTCAATCACTTTTAGCCCACTGTGCAATGTGGTATCAACTGTTTGGCACATATTTCGGTTAAATCCTAAAAATGTTTTTTTTTTCGGTAATGATTTTAAAGAGAAATCCTTGGTCATTATTATGTCCTTTTTCAAAATTTCCATTTTGATTAATTCTTTTAGTTTATAGTTGAACTGAATTAAAAGTTAATAATCGAAACAATCGCTTGAAAACAGATTTTATACTTAACATGTTGAGATGAGGCACCCTGTATAGTATGATATATATAAAGATGTATATATATATATATATATGTATGTATATACATATACATATGTATATCTTAAATATAAAGTTTTTCTTCAACCAATCTAATTAGGCTATATAAAACATCTATATATACATACATACAAAACAAACAAATTTATATATATATATATAGATATATCTAGATATATGAAAGAAAACAATAAGGAAAATGATCAGTAAAAAGGCATAAAGATGTTTAAGTAAAAGGAAAGCAAGAAAGCAGAAGAGAAGTTAAAAAGAAAAAACAAAGTTGATGTGATATTATATAATAATTATTAATATTGAATATTGATAAATGCAAAAAAAAAAAACTAAAAAAAAAACAACACACACCCACATATATACACACAAATACACACACACACACACACACACACAGGCAATTAAATAATTATAGTTTTTTTTGTAATATTTTTTTTTTGTTTGGCTTTGCTTTAGAGGCAAAAGGGAACTACTTAATGCCAAAAGCATTTTAAGCAGGTTCTCTTGAATTGAATCGATCTATCGAATCAGATCGACAGCAACAACAACAACTTTCTCAAACAATGTTTATTAACAATTTCAACATATGTATTATTAATTTTAAATGTACTTTTTTTGTTCTCTATCTCGTTCAGTTTAAGCAGAGTTTCAAAAACAGCAAGTAAAAAGTTTCAGTAAAACAAGTAAAAAAATTAACAAAAAATGAGAAAAAAACAAATCTACCAATATATATATATATAGATATATATATATATATGTATATAATATGAGAAATATTTATAATATTTGATGTGTTTCTAATTCTAAGATTTTATTATTAAACAACAAACAAACAACAATTCAATGTGCGTAGCTGTGTGTTAAAATGGTAGTTATTAGTTAATAACATTAAAACAAAATGACAAACAAATTGGTTAAATTCTATCAACAAATTTCGTCTAGTATTTAATGAGCGAACAGTTAAATCATATATATATATAAACATATATATATATACTTAAATTGATTAATATTAATTTTTTGATTTTTGGCAAAATTGTAAGAAACATAAAAAAAAGAAAAGAGGAAAAAATCGCAACAAACAAAAAAAAAATGGGCAACTTAATGAAAGAAGAAGAAAGAAACTTTTGGTAAACAAAATGAAAGAATATATAAAGTCATCTGTGTTAATAAATTTTAAAATAATTTTTAGCGTAGAATAACGAAAGCAAAACAACATCAAAAATTTAATTAAATGTAAAATGCAAAATTGTAAAAGCCGTTGAAACATTTCAAAATCATACACACACAGAGACATACACACACAGACACACACACACACACACCGAACCTTAAGAACTAAGCATTAGGAATTTATTTGCAATAATTTAACATTTTTTTTTTCACCAATATAAACCCAAACACCCCACCCCACCCCTGACCCGCCCACGCCCCTTTCTCAAAAAGATCTCGTATAACTCAAATACGTATTGAAAACTTGCTTTATATTTATTTGAACAAAAAATGGATGAAAAAAAGAAAACATGTTTAAGCCATGCGACACAAGTATAAGTTTTGTTCACACGTACACAAAAATACACATACACACACACACACACACACATATAAACATACACTTTCATGTGTAAATAGGGCCACCGTAGCAGCAATAACAAAAAAAAAAAATCTTAAGATATATATATATATACAAATCAATATATATATATATATGTTCTATTCTATTCTATTAACAATAAAATCGACGAAGGCAAAAAAGGAAAATGTGAACATAATTAAAGCAAGTGAAAAATAGAACCATGAATGTGATCTATTTAATAATAATAATACCTATTTAATAATCATCAAAAAAAAAAACAAAAAACAAAAAAAACAAAAAAACATAACAAGAACACACACAAGTTAAAAATGCTTCAACAATATCAAATAAACATTATATTACTCAATTCCATTTACGTATATATCGAAAAAATATTTAAGAATTTAAAAATTCTTCACTCTATTTTTCCTTTCAAGTTGGAAATACTTTAGTTTCTTGCAAAACTCTCAAGCTCAATAACAGGAAATCTTTCAATCCGGAAGTCTTACATTAAAGATTCCATGGAAATCATCCTTGTGGTTGGAATTTTTATAGAGAATCCATCTGAATAATTGAGAACACTAATTTTCGACTATTTAAAAAGAACAATTCGAACGAATTTAAAGTTTAAACGAAATTTCCATAGGTTTTTGCATGATATAGACGAAAGCCTAGCGTCACTACACAATGTAGTGACCTGACTCTATATGAAACAATGTGAGAATTTTGATTACGAAACGTTTGCTGCGGTTTATTTCGATCGAACTGCTAATGAGCGTTCATATCATATTTCAGAGTGACCATTTCTAATAGATATTGTATTACCGATTTCGAAATAATTACGAATTGGAATTGAGTATTATAATTGTTATGGACTTTTGTTCGTTTTGTTTGCAGACAAGTATTAACCATGATAAATAATTGTAGAAGATGAAAACAAAAAAAACGTTTTTAATTTGTAGCAGTTAAAGTATATATACATATATATATACATATATACATACGTTTTTATAATTTCTATAATACTTTTCTCTTCATCTCTTTTTTAATAAATTTTTTTCCTGCGCAAATGCTTTGAAAACGATACAAAAAATAAAAAAAAAAACAAAAACAAAAATGAAATGAAAATGAAAAGAAAATGAAAAGAAAACTGTAGATAGCAACGCTTTTGATGTTGTTCGATGGAAAATGGTTGACGATTTAATTTGATTATAAAATTTTTTGGTTTCGATGATTATCTCCAAACGTGGATCGTGGTGTAAAAAGGATATATCTTATACACGTCCAGTGGCTCCTCAAAGTATTTTGTAAACAATAAATGATATGAAAGAAAACAAAACAAAACAAAAAAGAAAAAAAAAACCGGTAGACGGTAAAAAATATTTATACTATATATACATACATATATATATATATATATATATATATATATATATACATATATTGCATATGCGGAAATTGAGTAAATGTGTAGCGAGTTTTTTACATATTCTATATACATATATACATATATATATATATATATATATATATATATGTGTGTTAATGCATGTATGTGTATGTATGTAGGTCTATTGATAAATAATTAATATTAAATGTGTGTGTGTTAAAGGGAACCAATTAATGCATTCAAAAAGTAAACAGAAACAACAAACAAACAAACAAAACAAAAAAACACAAAATCAAATTACAAATCAATTAAAAAACAAAAAACAAAGATAAAGAAAACGATAAGGAAGCAGAAAAAGAAGCAAAAGTAATTAACTAATTATTAATGCCTCAAATATTGATGAAGAATGAGAGTAAAACAAAAAGAAGAGAATAATTAAAAGCAGAGCACATCAAAAAAAGTAATCCTGATTATTATTATTATAATAAATATAAAACAACAACAAAAGAAAAAAAAAACAAAAATATATATATATATATATATATATACATAGATATACATACATATATCTCAAGCATAACAAGATAAATACAAAAACTGATTGATCGTTCACCCAATCATAACAATTATATATATACAGATATGTATGTATATAGGTGGACAGAATGCAGTAGTTAAATTCAGATTCTCATCAGATAATTCATTTATTCATTCAAATGGATCACGACAAAAAATTGAAGCGATTATCCCACCATGTGATTTAAAACAAGAACAAATTTCATTTCAATTAATCATCATCTTATACTCAATCAGCTGTGCAATCAAAACATGAATTAAGTACTCGGCATTCTAGAAACGAAACAAAATAATAATTTCACTCTCAAATACATCAATATACATATATATATATACAAACAAATATATATTATCTATATATAGTAATGGATCTCCAATGGATTGTTCCAATTGTTGTTAGCAGCGTTTTTCTTTTTCGGTTGGTTAGTTTATCGTCGCCTACATCATCATAAAATTCCCCAAACCCCCCTTCTAAACCTAACCCAAAACTCCGCCTAATAAGCAAATCAAATAAGTAAATATATATACATATATATATATATATAAATATATATATATATATATATAAATATATATATATATATATATATATAAATATATATATATATATATATATATATATATATAACTTGAACTCTTGCAAAAGGTCAAAAGAGAAAAAATCAGAAACAAAAAAGTAAATGCAAAAATGTCTATGTTGTAAATCAAGTAGAGTTTAAACAATTTCCATTATTACTACATATATATATATATACACAAATATATATATATACGAAAGAGATCGGAATCGAAAGTGTAAGCGAGGATGATAATGAAATACAAAACAAAGCACATATAGTATATATGTATATATACTATATGTGTACTATCTATATATTATTATAAATGTATGTAAAACGGAAACAAAACAAATTTAAATTTTAGTAGCGCTTAACAAATTCTAGCAATTTAACAAATTTTAATTAATCAAATTAAAAAACAAAACAAAAAATTGAACAATGCAACAAATTGCAAACAAAACAAAATAAATAAAAATAATTTTTTTCTCTGTGTAAAAGTTGAGTAAAAACAAAAAAATGCAAAAATAAACCATAAAAAAAATCAATAAAAAACAATAAATTTTTTAAATGTGACAAAAAAAAAAGACCGAGTTTTTTTTTAGTTTTATTTTTATGGGGACGGGGGAATCAACGTATTAACTTATTTTATTTATGTATGTACATGGTGTCAATGCCTTCTCAAAATCAAAGTTGTAAAATTGACTTTGGTTAAGGTTTTTGCACCTAGATAAATATATATGTTTATATATATATCCAAGTTGTAGGTCAACTTTGATTAAAATGATGCATCCTATTTACATATGTACATGTTTGCATTATATTTCTTTTGTTGTTGGTTAATAAATTAGTTTATACAATAATTCCCTAAAAGTATGCAACAAATATGATGCCGATCCATGTAATTGGCAGTGTAAGTATCTAGTAGAATTTGTTGAAATTATTTAAATATTTGATCATTTATATCATATATAAATTTGGCATCAAATTGTAATACATTCTCGACTTTTAGGTAAAATTCTTGGATGAATGCAGGTAAATAATGAAAAGCCGTAAAATACTCCGGCGTAATGTGTATGGTGTAAAATAATAGAGCTTTGGATTTAATAGTTCAATTGGTAAGTGGGTATTTTTATTATTTCTGACAATATAAAGTATATATACTCTTGATCAGCAAGATCAGAGATCAAGGAGCTGAATTTAGACTTCTTTTTGTAGTAGGCATTGTATGTTTTGGATTTATCCCAATCGGATGATTATATCATAAAGCCCACAAAGGAACGATAGGTCGTGAATAGGGTTTCACATTAATGCTATAGTTCTTTTTCAAGCGATTATTATAATATTTAGTATTTTTAAATTAAATTTAATCTCTAAACATTTTCACCAAGATTTATCAAAAACGGTTGACTATATGATATAGTTCTCTTAGGAACAAAAAAAAAATATTGGTATTAAATATATAATATAAGTACATATATAGAATATGTACTCGGCCAAGAGTAAAGTTTTAGATCAAGTTTGGTATTTATATATGTATATAAAGATAACTTTACAGAGTTTCAGAAAAATCAGTCAACTAAAGCTAAGCTATAGCTGCCATAGGAATAAATGGGCGAAATAAAAAACCTTTTTTTTAAGGCACAGATTTTAAATTTAGATTTTACTATTGTGGTACCATTGAATTGAAGTTCCTGCCAGTTTTTATTATTATTTTATCTATTTCACAAATGATTTTCTCGCTTGATCAATGACTAAATTGAATAATCTATGGGAAAAATGTGAATATTTAAAAGCTCAAAGC
This sequence comes from Drosophila emarginata, assembly GCA_037075365.1. Taxonomy (NCBI): domain Eukaryota; kingdom Metazoa; phylum Arthropoda; class Insecta; order Diptera; family Drosophilidae; genus Drosophila; species Drosophila emarginata. Next base: position 4,201,491 of record JBAMCD010000296.1, read on the forward strand.
AAATATTTTCCATATGGCAATAAATGCATATTATGCTATTCGGGCAGAAGAAGTGCACCAGTGCGCCTTTAACCGGCCAAGTGCCCTTATTCCATTCTTTTGTGTGTATGTGTATGTATATGTGTATGGTATATTGCAGTGTTTGCTGCAAACAATTGTTGATTGACCAGCTATGGAATTGTAGAATCCATTTGTTATCCCTTGATTTGATTATGTAAAACTATAGACCATATGCTTACACTGATTTTCTCCATATGGTTCATTATTTATTTGTAATTTTTTTGTTTTTATTTATTTTGTTCTATTCACTTTACATTTAAATTGTCTTTCAATTTCTACTATTTGCCACTCATAGCCATTCGTTGTCAGTCGACAAAAGTTGTACTAATCTTAAGCATAAGTCTTCAAATCAATTAAATGGCCTTCTGTTGACAGCTTGATGATACTTCAGCTTCAGCTTCAGCTTTAGAATTGGCATCGGCATCCGCATCGTCATCGGGTTTAGGTCCACTATCCTCGACCAGCTCTTTGGGATTGGTCAGAGTGGAGCTGGTAATTGAGTTAGCTGCCATTGTCCTGTGCTTATGTGAAGCTAATTGGGCCCGTGAGAGTACACTGCCATCACAGGTAACACAATGGTAATGTGTATGCCGTAGAGCATAGGAACAGGTTGCCAATGAATCGCAGACCTCATTGCTGGCTACCTTACGGAAACCAGCTGCCCGTACATATTCCAAACGTAAATGCAAACGTCGATGGGCCACCACTTTGTTAGAATCGGTGCAAACGTAATCGCATTTACGGCAATGGAAATGCGATGATTTCTTGGGAATGGCGGCATCTGTAAATGTAAAAGGGGTAGGAAGACATTTAGATGGATTAAACTCATGCATATTGTCAGGGAGAGTGAGAAAGATAGAATGAGAGAGAGAGAGAGAGAGAGTAATACGTACATTATATACATATGCACGCAAAGGTAGACAGAAAAATGATTTCAAACTAATCCCATCAAAAGTTTTCATCTAATTGATACTTGAATTTTGATACGATTGATGATTTCGTTCTGTCTATGGAAATATATTTGGGATAAATTCTCTTTTGAAACTGTTTACTTTTGAATAGAAGGAGAATAAAAGTACTGTGATATGCTTTTTGATAAAGTTTTGTCATAATAAAAGAGTTTAGTGTGAGATGGTTCAGGTTTAAGATTTTAAGTGTGGTTTTTTTAATACTCTGTTCGTCTGTCTGCAAACAAGTCTTTCAGTTTAAAAGCTAACGTAATAAAATTTTGTATATACTTTTCTTTCTGCTGTACGATGTCTATAAGTCGGAATCGGTCAGATCGGACTACTATATAATATAGCTCCTATAGGAAGGATAGGTTAAGAATTGAATTTTCGATCACAAACTATTAATAACTAGTATTAATTTAGTATTTAACAATTTGCTAAATACCTTCATCGAATCGTTGGACTATATTATATAGAATTCGATCTATATAGATAACATTAATGCTTTCTGATATTTGATAAGGAAAGTTTTTTGCTTTAACAAAATTTTACTTTACAGTGGGGAAGAATATTTTCAAAGATTTTAGATTAGTAATGATTATTAATAATATTTGTATATGTATATATATATGTATTATATATTCCGTTATTGTATACCAACCTGTTGAATCTTCTGCTGCTGTGGCATAGCAACAATTGGCTATGCCGCATTGCATATTGGCCCGATATTGCTGGAAATCGTCACCCATTAATGTGTCCATGCGTTCATGTCGTGCCGTATGTTGAACAAATCGTGTCTTATCGCAAAAACTATAATGACAATCCCGTCGATTGCAATGGAAATGGGATTGATGATTCCTATAGCCGCATTGCTCGAAGGTGCAATCCTCATTGAAACGAAATTTTAGATAACCCGTTGGTATGTCTTCAACGCGTGTTCGTTTTGATATGGCTCTTGGTATACCTTGAATTTGATTATCAGATATATTAGGTATTATTGTTGTTGTTGTTTTCGTTGCTGTTGCTGTTGTTGTTGCTGTTGCTGCTGTTGTTGCCACTGCCGCAGCAGCAGCCGCTGCAGCAGCTGTTGCAGCCGCTGCATTAATAAGCATTAATTTCTGTTGGGCCGCATTCTCAAGAAGTAAACGCATATCCATAGTTGGGCCATGTTGTTGTTGCTGACTGGCTGCAGCCAAAAAACTTGGCAATAGAACTTGCCGTTGATATAGATCGATAAGTTGTTTAAATTGCACAAGATTTAGACCAGATGGTGTTCCTCCTTGCTGTAAATGTAAATGTGGAGGCGGTGGCGCTGCTGTTAATGTTGTCGTTTCATAATGTTCCATAACTGGCGATGGAGATGGACGCATGCTTAGATCCTCGGGTTGATCCGCAATTGGCATTGTTGCCTCTTCTATGCCATGGGATGTACTGCTGGCATTCTCTGGATAAAAAGTGCCAGCTGCACGCACAACTAAAAAAAAGAATAAACCAAAATCGTGTTTATATAGGCATATATATGTAGAAATATTTATTATGAACTAATTCTACCTGAAACACGTTCCAAAATTCTGCAGGATGTTTTCTTTGATGGGGCTATAACCAAAGCTGGTGACATTGGCTAATGAAAAAAATGAAAAAGAAAGAAAATGTTATTTGGGTAAGGGAATTTTCAAAGATTTCCTGCCTTTGTAATGCCCTTTAATGTGATTTCCCCCTCTTTTCACCCAAGTCCTAAGATGCATTTATCTCTTTCACTTGACATGCAATTTCACATAAATTTATAAAGAAGTTTCTTTACAAAACACAATGTTAGGTAAATTGTTTGATAATTCTAGATATTGGATCAGTAAATAGACCTAGAAATTGGGTCAATAAACAACTGGATATACCTCGAGTTGAATTCAATGATCAAAGGAAGATGGGTTTAATTGAAAAACCTAAAGATCGAAAACTATAAAAGCCATTGTTATTAAATTTGGTAAATAGAAAGTAAAACTTTGATAAAAAACTATCCAACAAATTTCATTTATAAAGATTTATACGAAAACTGTTATTCTATATTGTTAAGTTCAATTAAATATATAGGATATCATTAAAGAAATATTATAACAAAAGTGGACAAATTCGTTAACGAGTTATCGATCTCTAATTTAGTTCTTTGCTTACTTGCGGCAAACGACGACGATCACTGGCCGAATCCTTGGCAAATCCTTGCAATTGCCTCTCATTTTCACATGTTGCCAAATTTTGGGCCAAATTGCGTGTTGTCTCTGTTGGCCCTGTATTGGCTAGGCGACATCTTTTACGATTTCGACTTGACGCTGTGAGATCAGAGCCATTCACTTGATCCTCCATGTGGCTTTCACCCGACACTAGAATTGCGCCCGTTGCAACCGAGCCAAGTGATTGCTGTTGCTGTTCATTCCTTTCCAATTTGAAGCTAGTGAATATGGCTTGAGGTGAGTGTTGGGCCTAGAAAAAATAGAAAAATGAAAAATGAAAAAAAAAAAAGAAAATAATCAATCTTGTTAGTTGTGTCTTTTCTTTTTTTTTGGTATTTGGTTACTTGTTGGAGGGGATGGGGAGGGAATTTGTAAATGGAAATGCCATTGCTAGGCGCGTCGCTGGCAACCAGTTTATTATTTCCGAAATTACTGTTAATGTTTCTTTTTGATATTTCTTGGCCCAAAATGTCACTATTTAAATTTTTTTCACGCATTGAATCAATAATAAAATTATACAAAAATGACAAAAAACCAAAACGAAAAAAAAAAATAAAAATAAAAAAGAGAAACCACTTGAATGGATTCGTTTTGGAATGCCAACAAATGGATACTCTAACAACCATAATTGGTTAAAGGAAAGTAATTGAAATTCGAAAAAGGGCAAATGTCAATATGCCTATATAGACAGGCACTAACTAACTGATTCTTTTGATAAACTATATTTGCCAGATTTTTAATATATGTATGTATATTTGTGCAGATTTGAACAAAATTTGCATAGAGTTAATTAGATTTTTAGGGTATTTAAGCAACAATTTGTGTACACTTTTTTTTAATAATAATTACACCAAAATATTTTTCGAAAGACAATAATGAAACGAGTTTGCCTTTACCTGATAAGTTGTGGCACACACACACACACAAAAGTATATATATATATATATATATATGGATATTCCACATATAAGTACATACACACCTTATTTGATTAAATACAATACAAGTGTTAGTGTCTTTGTATGTGTCTGTGTATAGGGTATTATAATTATTATTACTTCTCTTGTTATTGTTGTTGCTTTAGTGCCATGTGAAGGCGTTGGTATATTATATAGAATTTGAATGAATGAATGAATTCATTTGAAGTACAATAATAATGAATATGAACCAAGACATGACCCACTCCACTTTAGTCCCATAAATGAGCATTTCTTTTTTTAATATTGAGAATCCTTAGAAATCATTTGGAATTATGTATTTATAAACAAAATATATAAATCTGAAAAATTAAACTAAACAACAGAACAATTATACAGATCTAAATTTACCAATAGGAAATATGAAATAATAATATCATATTTGAGTTGGTTAACTTCTATTAACATGACCCTAAAAGGGTATATTTTAGTCTACCAATCTACAGGGCCATCAATTTTATTATAATAATAATACTTTAAGAAATCATTTTAAATAAATTCATCTCATTTATGGTTCAATATGCGATCACAAAACTAAAAAAAGGAGAAAAGGTTTAGAGCCTTTCTTTTCCTATATTTAATTCTTACAAAACTCTTTTCAAAACTTAAAAAAATTTCCTCTTTAATTTTGAATGTAAATAAAAATTGAAATTGCTTTATTTTTCTATATTATTCAAGAATTCTCACATTCAGAACAATTATATGTTTTACAACAATTTTACATTGTTATCAATTGCATTTAGTATTTGTTTAACTCAGAATTGGGTCATAATCAATTTTGTATAGGCCATCTTGTGCTCAATAATTGTCATTCCCATTTCTCGACACCGTTTCCCCCGCATACAAATTCAACTTATTTCCCTTTAAAAACAGAAAAAAAAAAAAGAATACCGCAAATGGCAATGGACAAAATATTTATTCAAATTGTCTTGTTGTTGTTATTATTACTGATTCACACAGACACTACAGGCCATGTATATACCTATTTGCCTCCTTTATCTCCTCACTTCTCATCGCCCCACCATCAACTGATACCCTAACAACAAAATTTTGTTGCGTGGGCTGGGTAATCGTAGCCACAAGTGCGTGTGTGCCTTTTGCTTGGGCTGCAATGGAATCGCGGCTCAAAAAAAAAAAACAGAAAAAAATTGAACAAATTGAAAAAAAAAAACAAAACAAAACAAAAAAAAATTGTATGTAGAAATTATGAAAATGACAGTTAAAAAAGCACAAAACGTTCAGGCTTGAAGGGGCCGTCGTGAAATAAATGCGGAAACACTTTGTTGTCAATATTAAATATGACGAATATGGCAAAAACCAAATCCGAAAACTCAATAAGATGCAAGGCACATAGCAAAATAAAATGCCGCATTAGGGGGTACCCAGCCAAGGCGAGGTGATGCGACGCTAAAACCGAAGTGACGCTATGCGACGCGACACGACGCGTGCTCCCATACAGTGTGGTTAAATGTATTGAAGGATGGGGTGAGGTGTGATGGGTTTGCATTAGGATGAAGTGGGGTAAGGTGCAAATTCCTAATATTAGGCCGCCAGACAAAACAAACGCAACTCGAAAAGGAATAAGGGCATATTATCAATATAGGCATGTACTATACATACATACATATGTACATATAGGTAAGTACATATAATGACAATGTTTGTTTTGTATGTAGAAAATGATATTTAGATGGTATTAACATCTATGGTTTCTTACTTTAAAGCTATCCATAGAAATAGTCATAGTACCCTAAAAAGTGAAGTCCGCCACAAAATGAAGGTAAAGTTTTTCTTACTTTTTACTAGAATATTTTAAGGGTCCCAAAGGTCACATTTACATATTACGAACGGAAAGATATTTTCATTGATCTATGTTAACTAAAAGTGGAAGGGTCTTAAAAGGAATATTTGCTTAACGAAAAACCCGTAGTGTCTTAGAGTTACGTATGTATGTATGTATGTCATGTGAAAGAATATTTTTTTTTTATGCCTCTCCTTTTCTTTCAGTATTTCTTTTCGGGTGGTAAAAAGCGCACTGATTGAAAGCTTTACTAAACAAAGTGACTGGAAAATGTTCAATTTTGATAGTTAAACGGGCTTAGATTTTGTTTTTAGTTTAAGAAGTAACGAAAGTTGCTTCTCTATACGAAATAAATTTGTTTTAAATTAAAATGATTTTCATAGGCTGAAATTTGTACCCCTTTTTGCAGTATTACTTACACTCTTGTAGACCTCAACAAAACGATTTTTTGGCGGTCGTCCACGTTTTCTATTGAAGAAGCCATCAATTGAGGTTATTTGTGTTGGTTGTCCTCCGACATCGCCGCCGCCGACGCCGCCTTCGCTGCTGCTGCTGACCTCTAAACCTCCACTCTGATCCATTTGTCCTCGTCATAGGCTACACTCTACACCAAATAATACAACTGAAAGAATATTAATAAAATTGAAAACAAATTGAAATAATGCAAAAAAAATTAAAAACTAAAGAATTCAATTTGCAAATATTTCCAAAAAAAAATAAAAAAAATAATAATATAAAAGATTTGCTCGCTCAGCAGAAAATGAAACCAAGAAAAGGGTTTTGGGCGGTAGTGTGGGGGACTTTGACCACACCTGAAAAGGTTAATAGACCCAAGCATTTCTAAGTAGAGTCTGAATAATAAAAAAAAGTAAAAAAAAAAGTTCAGGTTTCGGCGCCAGGCTTTCATTACCCTTACCCTTACCCATCGCATTTACCTTTAGCTTTTGCCTTCTCTTTTCATGCATATGAGTGACTTTCAGGTGCAATGACATTGTTAGGGTTCTTTATGTATCTTTTGGATGTATCTTTTATAAAAAGAAATACATATATATATATATATGTATGCCAGCCACCTACGAAGTGAATTCGTAGAATTCATACATACAGGATCTTTTGCTATGGCATTCATTCTCCTCTTTTATATCAATGATTGCATAAAATTTTATGAATAATATATGCCAAAGAAATGCCACATTGATTTGCCTTAAGGATGAATTTTGTGTTTGAGATTCATTTAAACAAGTCCCACAAACCCAAAGGTATATTTTCTTGGGTAATCCATTTTGATCTTGGTTAAATGGGTGGGCCTGTCAATTGCTTTTGAAATCGAGTGACTAATTGCAACCATACATATTTATGTATATGTCTACCATGCCCTTGCCCTTGCCCTTGCTGTTGCCCTTGCTCTTGCTGTTGCTCTTGCTGTTGGTATACGAGTCGAGGAGCCGCTCCCCAATCCTGTAGATAGACATCTACATGAATACATTTTTGCAGTCATTCACTGGTATACAAATATACCCCACATGAGCTACAGAACACATTCACATACAGTGTAACAATCACAATCGCAGAAAGCCAGCAGCCAATTGCACTGTATTGCCAAAAGGCACTCATTAGCCTTACCTTTTGCAAATGCCGCAAAACATGAATTGAACAGACACACACACAAACACACACAACAATTGAAGGTCTCCCGAGTTCTCCTTCAGTTTTTTTTTTTTTCAATTCTCCAACCAAATAACAATAACAAAAGCCCAGATTCTTCGGCGATTACGTTTACAATTAAATGACAGTTTGATGGCCAAAAAAAAACCAACAACCAAAAAACAAAAAAAAAAAAAAAAAACAAAATTAATATTGTTATCTTGAAACCATTTCACTGATTGTTAGATTTCTCATCTGTCACATAGACTTCCGTTTCACTTAATCGCATATCCTGACTCGAGATGCCATCAAAAATATATTTGTGTATTTACTTGATGAATTCATTCAATAAACACTACGTGATCGAAATATTAATATATATCAGAAACACAAATCAAAACAATAAAAAAAAAGCAAGAAGAAAAGAATCAACACACACATATACATATACATACACACACACACACACCCACAACCGAAACGAAACGCGTCTATTAACGTCAAGCAGCACCGATCGAGTGCCGCCGGTACCGAATCGAGTGCGGTTCACCGCTAGGCTGGCCCAAATGCTGATCACAAACCTAAACGAAGCCAAGCTTAAAGCTTTTAAGCTCTTTTTCTTTTTCTAAAGGCACTCCAAAGCTAAGGGAAATTAATTGTGAATGTTGTAAACATTTTTATTCTAAAGGTTTCTCAATGTTGTTAAAGGGCGAAAATTGTTTTAGCTTTAGCTTAAGTTTTCTTTCTATCATTGGTTAACTTTCTATTGCCATTTCTTCTTTTTTTCCATGTATATTTTATATTTTTTAGCATCCTCACAAACATAAATTTTCCAAGAAAATTAGATATGAAAACTTTCTTTTTAAGAACCAAATCGTTGTTATATAGTGAACTTCTATATAATAATGTATAGCCTAATCTGAAAAAATAAATCTGGTTATTCCGCCCCATTGTAACTTAAGATTAATCATAAGCCCACAGTGTTTATAATATAAATATAATGTAATAAATTTTATAAATAATAATGAAAAATCGGTCTATATATCAGAATTTCTATATAATGAAAATTCTATATAATACAATTTTTGTATAATGAAGTTTCTATATTATGAATCTTTTATAATGAAGTTTTTTTTTAGTCTCGTACGAATTCATTATAGGAAAGTAAGACTGTACATATATATTTTTGATCAGCATTTGTTTTATCTCTAGCTACAACTGTTCAATATACAACATAGTTTAAGCTATTCCTATAAAAATCGGAATATAAACCTCTTATCAACGTAATATGCTTGCGTTCTTTAATCCGATGGATCGGACTTTTTTATCTTCTAGTTTCTATAGTAAATATTGGTCCAAAATTAACAAATAAATTTAATAATAATTGACTATATATAATTTTTACGAAATCTGCATTTATTCCGATATAATCATTATAGTTTATATAAGAACTGCATAATACCCTTACATCTATATATAGAATCTAGTCAATTGGTCTCCAATTTTATAATCTTTCTTTAGTTTAGTAATTGAGTTTCATTATATATATTTTTTTTTAAAAAACAACCTTACTTTAGTATACATTTATATGAAAAATTGAAATTTATGAGCTAATAGTTATTTTAAAAGTCCAAGCAAAGTCCAATCCTTTTTTGTCTATACGATGTTTCGGGGGGAAGACAATATGCAATTTATTTCTAACCGCAGTCCACTAAAGTAAAAAAAGAATATATATATTAATTTCAATTCTATATAGTTTAAAATGTATAGTTCGTACCGTTATTTGGGTATCCTCCATGCCTAGCATGACTATTTGGGTGCTATTCTTGTTTAGCACTTCGGTGCCAGTGCCAATATCCAGTCCGGTTAACAATATATTTTTAAATATATGTATATCTGTGCCAAGTGGATAAATATCCAATTCATTATCATCATAGGGATAATTCAAAACAAATGCATAGATGGTAGTATTAATATCATTTGGTCCCGGAAGTCTTGTTGTATACCAGACATTTGGTGTTATGGTATCATTTTGATATAACCAAGGGATACTGCCGTAAATGCCTTCACCATTGATCTTTAACCAACGACCCATATCCCTTAAGCGTTCCTCAAATATTGGCAATATAGTGCCATATTTTGTGGGTCCCACATTTATAAGGACATTGCCATTGCAGCTAACAGTGCTGACAATTTCTAAAAATAAAAAGAAACATAAGATTACAGAATAGATTAAGAATTAAGCAAAGATCTTACCTTTTATTACATCTTTAGAGGTCATAAAGTCAGCCAAAGTCACATCGAAACGTTGACCCCAACTAGTCCGATCCAATGTAAAGGCATTCTCCCATTTATGGGTTTGCAAGACGCCGGGATTGAAACGATCGGCACAATTATAGAAATCACCATGCTGACAAGCTGTACCAAAACCCCAACGATCATTGGTCACCACTGTCTCCCTGACCGGACTATCATTGTATAGCCATGCAATGAACTCTTCCGATTTCCAATATTTTGCCGGTGCCTCCCAATCGCCATCTGACCAAATGATCTCTGGTAAATATTGCTGTACCAATTCCATTTGTTCTGGTCTCACTTTATGATTAACATAATTCTGTTGCATTAGCAAATGTAATTTATCATCGATCCATAAACGATTAAACCATTCGAATAGTGAATAGTATAAACCAAATTTAAGATCACTAACTTCACGTATAGCAGATGAGAGTTCCTCTATAAAACAAATACAATAAATCTATTGGAATGTTGGAATTGGAACAATTATTTATATGTATTACTTACTTATTATATCCCGTTTGGGTCCCACATCCATGGAATTCCAACCGAAACTAGATTTCGATGGCCATAATGTATAGCCATCATGATGTTTACTTGTAAGTACAACATATCTAAAATAAATAGATTATAGAAATAGAAAACTTTTGAATCTAGTGCAATGACTGTACCTGGCTCCGCTATCACGAAAAAGCAACGCCCACTGTGTGGCATTGAATAGCTCTGCTGTGAATTCATCAGCGAATTGCTGATAAGTAAAATTTGGTTTATAATTTTTTTGCATAAAACGTACATAATCTGGATTCTTTAAATCTAAATCAAAACAAAACATTAGTAAAAATAAAAAAATATAAATTTTAGTAAGTACACTCACTTATCCAATTTGTCCAAAACCATTCAGAGCCAAAACTTGGTACTGTATAGACGCCATAATGTAAAAATATTCCAACTTTTGCCTCATCATACCAACGGGGCAGAGGTCTCTGATCTAAACTTGCCCAATTTGGTTCATAACGTGTACGTGGTCCTGGTACTTGGGTCATGCCCAAAGAGACGAATAGAAACAGCAAAAGGAGGAGGGTGGTGTGCAGGAGATGAACCATTATCATATCAATTATTTATTTAATATATTTTCTTCAATTGTCTGGGACAATCAATCGTTCAACGTTCTCTGTTGCAAGTTCAGTGCCTAACTAAATGACGTTAAACTAAAATGGAATGAATTTTATGTGCTGCCTCTGCTGCTGCCTGTAAGTCTTGTTTATTGTGTGGGCGTGGCTCTTCTCACTCTCTCTCTCTCTCTTTTTCATTCTGCGTGTGTGTGTGTGTGATAAGCGGCGACATTATTTTTTTTTTTTTTTCAATTTATCAAGAAATTTCTCACTTCAAATTGGGCTTGGGTTTGAAATATAAACATACGAAATTGGTAATCTTAAAGTATACACGAAACCAGAATATATTAAGATGAGTAGTGAAAATAAGAAAAAAATTAATAAGCCTTGGCTAAAACAAACTACTGGCGGGAGGTATATATATATAGCCCCATATCCAGAGAAAAATAAGGAAAGATATCTATCTAATGACTATAGCGATTTTGAAAGAATTTATCCAAAGAAAGAATCATTGCGGACACACGATTGAATCTAATGGCATCGTGTTTAGCAACTGAACAACATAATCCTCCATCCTGTAATCCAATGAACTGTCGCCAGCTTCCAATTTGAGTTTTGGTGTCGCATGTCCTTCATCCATTGTGTTACTGCTATCAGCATCCATTCCATTTAGATTCTTTAAAGAAATAATTGCAATGGTATAAAGTATTCGTTCTTTTCCATGTAGCTTAATTCAAACTATATTTATATATTTAAAATTTAACAAAATTCTATTTTATTTCCCAAGGACTCCGCTGATATATAACATTGCACTCTTTTGGAGCAATTCTTTAAAACTAATATTGCCGAAATGGACAGACCATCAAATGTTAAATTTAAAGAAAATTCCTTTTTCCTACTCTACTTTGAACTAAATAATTTCTTAGTTTTTTATTTAGACTTTCTATAAAGAAAATATGGTCCATCTCCATTTTTTCTTCCAACCCAATTACGAGGGTTGATTCAACTAAAATAAAATTCAAAAATGACGACGAAAATACACCTAAAATAATGTACATTATCGTACAGTAATTGTTGCGTTAAAAAAACTCCTGCAACATTGTATGTATTAAAAGGATAATGCTTTTTGGTAATATCCTTAAAACAATTGTGGCCAGGAACTTTCATATCCTTTTACAATCCTTTAAATTGTGGCCACATCCTTTTACCAAATCCTTTTACTTACCCAAACTTTTTTTTTTTTTTAATAGAACTGAACACACACAACACAATTGACTGAACTGAGCGACTGAGTTTTTGTTTCTGATACGAATGGGAGAAAATGCTTCGCCTTTTATAGGAATTTTCTAGTTTTTTTTGTTGTTTTTTTTTTTGGGGGGGTTAGATGGAAAAGTCAGAGGCTACTATTTTTTTCAATTGAACATAACAGTTTATTTTGTTTTTTTTTTTTTAAATTTTTTCTTTTCTTGTTTTTGTTTTGTTTTCATAAAATGCTGTCATTTTTTTTTTTGTGTTTTTTTTTTCTTTTTTATAATTATTATTATTTGTTGTTGTTGCTGTTGCTGCTGTTTGCTTGAATTATTTATAAATTGTTTTTGTTGCCATTTCTACAATACATTTTTTTCGCACAAAACCATCTGTCCCAACTACTATTAATATATATAGTTACTATATCTTTCACGATTTCCGCTTTCCATTTTCATTTCTTTTCTTTTTGCGATTAACAATTGAAATTCCTGTGTAGGTGTATGTGTGTGTGTGTGTGTGTATGTGTTTGTGTGTGTGTGTATAGCTTAAGCCTGGACAGTTTTATTTTATTTTTTAAATTTATTTTTTAATTCATTGCAGTTATCTGTTTTATTTATTTTTTTTTTGTGTTGAAGAGTAAATTGCATTGTTACTACACACACACACACACACATGTATACACATACAATTACACATTACAATTCATATACATTTACTAAAACATATATCTCTAATAATGCTACAGAGAGAATTTTTACTGCGTGTGTATATATATATATATATGTATGTTAAGTGTGTGTGTGTGTGTATGTATTATTTCTTTGCCATTTATATTTTTGTGTTTTAAAGTAAATTTGCTTCATTGCCATTTAGTAGTTTGTTGCTATAATTAATTGGAAAGGCAGATTACACGGATACAAAAAACGCACAGATTTTATCTATATATAGTATAGATATATACATACATCTATATTTATCGGTTTAGATGAAGTCATTTGGCCAAAAGTATGCTACGATTTAATGAATATTACGTTAAACTTTTCATTTCTTTTTCCACTTTTCTAATAATTGATTATTTTATTTCAGATACAGCACAGATACATTACAAAATATATAAACTATATATATATATATATAAACAAACGATCAACTGCACTTGGTGAGTGGAAATTTTTGATTTTCCTAACTATTATATTGCATTCTGCGTAGTCTTAACGATTTGCAAAATAAGTTTCCTTTAAGTAGCAGCTAAATTGGCCCAAAACTACTTTTACATTTATTTCTTATTTAATTTATTCTTTTCATAACAGTTTTATGAAATATTTGAAATGATTTTGCATTGATATCGGCTTACTATATGCGATAGAAATCGTTTGTAGTTGTAAACATACATATGTTTTATATATATAGCATATTTTTTGGGCTATTTAAAACGGAAATCCATTAAATATAGATTCGTGTTGCATACTTTTGGGCCATTTATTGAAATTTTTATATCGCATTATTTAAAGGTAAACTTTTCATAGAGACTGTGTTCATTGCAAATGTATTTCTCTCTGTGTGTGTGTGTGTGTGTGTGTGTGTGTGTGTGTGTGAGTGGATAAGTGCGTAATTTTTCTTTAATTTAATAAAGTGTTTTAGTGTGTGAAATTGTAGGGCAATTGTGGTAGTCGGTGAGAAGTAGTGCACAAGTAGAAGATGAAGAATACGATAAATATGTTTGTGTGTGTGTATGTGTGTGTCTTTAAGGCATAGTTGTCCCATTGTTGTTTTTCGTTTTGAGCAATCTTCTTAATACAGATCTGAAGTTTTTTAAATATACATAAATATATATAAATATATATATATATATGTGAATGAGTTAATTGGATTTTTAATTGATGTCTAAGCAGGGATATTGTCAGAATCTATGTTTGTATGTGTGTGTGTGCTGTGTGTGTGGTGAGAAGAGGTTTTCCTGTTGTCCAATTGTCAGAGTAAGCTCTCGCCTTGGGAAAATATGTTACAACATGTGGAAGGTTGTGTGTGTGGGGGGAGAGGAAGGTAGGGCAAATATATATATATAACTTTATTTGTATGTATGTATGTATGTACGGTTTTCTTGGTTTTTTTTTTTTATGGCCACTACAACAATTGTCTAGTTGATTGATGAAAAACGAACATTGTAATTTGTTTTTTTTTTTTTTTTTTAAATATAATCATATATTTTAGTTTATTTCAATTTCATCTTTTTGTTTTGTTTCCTTTATATTTTGTTTTGTTCAGCAGGTGGAAGTGTTGGTAAATTAACTAAAACGTGTATTGGGGTTATCTTCTTCTTTAACTCTCTCTCTCTCTCTCTCTCTTTCTCTCTCTCTCTGTCTCATTCTCTGTTTATTTTCTTTTCATTGTTTGGTTTAGGCCTTTCAGGCTATGCCTTGTTTTTTTTTTTATTTTTTATACTCATTCATTTAGGTTTTATAGTCTAGCTTGTGGTTGTTGTTGTTGCTGGTAAAAGCATAAGCGGCAAAAAAAAAAAAAAATTCTAAAATTCTATGCTTGCAGCTCAGCTTCTTTCTATATATAAATATATATATACATACATACACACATATTTAGATATACATATATATATATATATATATATATATATGTATATATATTATAAGTACATATCTAGATCAACGTGCTATATCGGCTTCTAGAACTACAATGCCACAAAAAAAAAAAAAATAACACTTCTTGCAATAATTATTAACACACTGTGCAACACAATTGCTTCCTTTTACCAATTGTTACCACCAATGCCACAAAAATTTAACGTCAATATATTCAGTAAAAGTAAAGCCCAAGCAAATAGATCGAGAAAAGTTTATAATTTTACGAAACTATGGAACAACTTTGGAAATGGAAAAACTTTTTGAAGTCTTCTTTGAACCACCGGAAAATGGCTCTACATTAGAATTGGTTTTACATTAGAACGCCTGTTAGACGCACTTTTATATGCCTAGATAACTATTTTAAGATGTGAAGCTTTCTTTCCAGTGTGAAACTTCTTCCAAGAAAAGTTTTACCACATAGAAATACAAATTAAAAGTTTCTTCATTGAAAACTAAAATTCCATTAACGTAGAACTCTTTGAAAATATTTCAATTTAAGCTGATCATATACATTTGTTCCAAAAACTATGTTTCAATCCCGGAAACTTTTTTAATTGTGTAGTTTTAGCAATCAATGAAGGGTCCACATTATTTAGTTCCTTAATTGAAAACAACTTTCGATACAACTTAAAGAGAAAATAAATTAAATTGACAGCATATATACATATATAATAACTGATTAATATTGTTTCTAAAAATTTGCAATAAACCGAAAATTCTCTTCCTTTTTTTTTTTAATATTTGACGGCGGCTCTAATTCATTTTCTTCTTTTGTTCAATTACTGACTGTATCAACTTTTATATGACGGTAGTTTTATTTTTAAATTGGTTATAGAATCAATGACTGAACAACTGCTGTGCTGTTGTGTCATAGTGTAATCGTGTAATTATATATGTAAATATATATTGAAACGAAGGCGACCTTTTAAGCACGATCATCAAATGATGTTTGTTCATTTGTTTATTTTTCTATATCATGCGATAGATAGCGATATTCGTACGATATTGAAACTTGTATAATTCTTTGTTTTTGTTTTTGTTATCGCAATATTTTGTTGCAAGTTGTGGTTGGTTGCTGACGCTAGCTTTTCCTTATTTTTTTTTGTTTTAATTGGTTTTTTGTTTTGTTTTTTTTTTTGTTGTTTATTTTTACAATATTTTCAACTTTAGGATCATAGATGTAATAACATTAAATAACATTTTTGCGTAAAACTAATATTTCTAATGTTCTTTTGTTGTTGTTGTTGTTGTTGCTGCTGCTGCTGCTAATGTTGTTATTGTTGCTGCTGTTGTTGTTGTTGTTGTTGTTGTTGCATACAATATGCCACATGATTATCGCACTATGCCGACGGTGCTGAATTTGCTGTCGTTGGGCCCGCCCCCGCACCCGCCGCATTGCACTGTATTAGGCCACTGTGCTGCGTCGTTGTTATTGTTGCTGCAGCAGCTTGTCCTGCCGTTGCAGTTAGTGTTGTTGTTGCTCCCGCTCCTACAATTGCTGATGTTGATGGTATTTGTGGCACTACCTGATGATGATGCCCACCATGATGATGATGATGATGATGATGGTGATGATGATGATGATTCAAATGATTCAAATTATGATTATTGTTATTATTGTTGCTAAAGTTTAAATGTAATGCACCGCCAGGTAATGGGCCACCGGTGCCATTATTCAGCGCAGATGATGCACCGCCGCCACCAATACCATCCGCTAAAGCAACGGATTGAGGAACTGCCGAAGTGCAATAGCGTGTAGTATCACCAAATTCACCACTAGTTAAATCTCCCAATATGCCACCAAGTAGACCACTGCTTCCGGCTGGTTTACACGATGAACCCGCCTCCGGTTGCGTACATATGGGCGGTGAGGCCGAATCTCCATCGATTAGCGATGCTGAGGGGGTGGTGGTGTGGCTATTGTTGCTTTGTGAATTGACATGCAGGGCCTCAGATGATGAGGTGCTGTTACTGTTGCTGCTGCTGTTGTTCTGCGGCTGCTGTTGCTGCTGCTGTTGATCGCAAACAGTATTGTTATGATCGTGCGATGACGATAGCAATCCAGTACCATCTTGTTGCTGCTGATGTTGCTGATGATGATTTTGCTGTTGCTGTTGTTGTTGCTGCAGCTGCTGCTGCTGCTGCTGCTGTTGTACACTGCTACTATCGTCTGTTAAACGCAATGCAACCTCCAAATCACGCAGCACATCGGTCTCCTTCTCATCGATCAAATTGAAGCGCCTATGTAGAGCGGTTACGTGCGCAAATGTCAAATTTAAATGGGTGTGCAAACCGAGCAGCGCTATTTCTCGGAAATGCGCCGCATACAGATGCGCTATCACATGAAATTGCAAGCGTAAAATCTTTCGCGCTATCGACTCGAATGAGCCGGGAAACTCGTTTGCGTATTTGGTTGGGAATATCGATTCATCGCTGACCGTCTTTTGTGTGAAAGTCATCACATAATCGATATACTGAGGTGCCGCCACACGTGTCTTCTTGCCCTTCTCATCGAACCATAAGTACGTTCTATAAAAAACCAAAAAAAAAAAAAAAGAAACAAAAACAAATTTGTTTAAAATATTATATAGAAATTATATACATATTTAATTATTGGATTTACCTGTTGCCAGGTCCAGTCATATCTGTGCAACCGGATTGTGTACAAAATTCACTAATAGTTCCATAAACCAAATTCACATGCTCGAATAGAGCCAGGGCTGCAAAAAAAAGGGAAGAAAAATAATCAATTTAATATTAATAATCAAATATTGGTTAATATTAAAGTTAAGCTACAATTACAATTGATGATGACGTCATAGCGTTATTATAGAAATTCGAAATTGATTCATATTTTTTTTTTTTCGAAATAAATGATAAAAATTTCTTTTCTTAGGAAATTGAAATAATCTTGGAATATTTAGTGTTGCATATGATAAGATATTGCTTTTTACACTAAATGCAATTATCTGGAATATATATCTGTATACATACATACATATGTATTTATATATATATCTCGATAAAAATCGAATAAATAAATTATGCTTAGATTGATTCGATTCTTAATAATCTCTATTAGATCTATTATATATACATATGTATAGAAAATGTCATATTTTTTATCTCTTTTTGGTTTATAAGATAGAAAAAGAAGAAGAGGATTTTATGTATGTATACTCAATTACTACTCCATGGGACTATAAATATTGATAAAACTGAAGCAGCAGGTGGTCAATTTTTATGCCCATAACACCATACATATGTGTTCCGGTTTTCAATGGATGATAAGCCAGTCAGCCAGTCAGTCGAATACAGTTCATAAGAAAAACGTATGTACATACATACATAAATACACACTCTTAAGAAGGGGTCAATGCCAACTCAATATTTGCACAAGTGCTTTATAAAATAAATTACGTCAGCAGCAACTGAAATTGCATTATGACAATGACTGACTGACGGACGACCGGACGAACGGGGGCGAGCAGATACAGAAATGAAAGAGATGGAAAAAAGCAAAAAAAAAAAAAAAAAAATTTGTTGAATGAACTCATACGCTTGATTCCTTGATTGCTAATGGATGGGATGGGTGGGTGCTGGTGGGTGGAGTAATACGTTTAACCTTGAACAGTATTCAATATATGTGTGTGTGTGTGTGTGTGTGTGTGTGTGTATGTGCATCATCGTGGGGGGGGGGGGGCGGAACAGCACCCACAGCTAATAGTAAGTCAGTAGGTAGGTATCAATTTGTTGATAGATTTGCCAATTATTTGCATCATTAAAGTCAACAAATGGCGAAAGCTGCTGTGCGTTAATTTATACTATCTGGATATATATACATATATCTAAAGATTGTTTTACAAGATGATGTAATTTTCTTAAAATTGCTAAAGCAACACGAATAAGCGTGCTTCATGTCTCTGATTCTGTTATATATATATATACATATATATACATATACATACATATATATACATATACATACATAGATGCTGGTGATGTAAGCAGCCTTTTTCTTTCCCGGAGGGAGGCAGCAGTCAGGTAATTAATTCAGTTTGACAGAGATTGACAAACAATTGCATACTTTTGGGCCACACACACACACATGGTATTTAATTACATACAAGAGCTGCTAGGCTATAATTAAAATGACTCAGATATGAACAAAAAAAAAAAAAAAACCTCAACAACAACAACAACATTATATCCAATTACAAAACAAGTTGTTGTCATTAGAACTTTCTTTTTACATATAGACATTATGTAGAACAATATCTAACTTGAATATATTCAATTATCTATATGAATATATAATTTATTCTCTTTGAATCTAAATTGTTTCAAATAAATATATGTATATCATTATTATATGGAACATATCTTGTATATATATATAGATTTTATCTATATAAATTTAGTTTAACTTTTAATTGAGTGATATATAGATCTATCCCAGAAAGAAAAAGCTAGTTAATGTCTTTAAAATATTTTGTTGTTACAAATAATATAAATTTTCTAATTCTATATTTTTACATATTATATTAAATTTTTTAACAAAAAAAATTAGATTATTTATAAATCTCTATCTATGTATGACAATACCCCTCTTTATTTCTAGTATATATAGAATAGGAATGACATAATCCATTAACACCTGTTCCATTTATCTGATATCTATTCAAGATATCAGCCACCACTAATTGCTATAATTTACATTTATATATCGGCGACAAATGATCTGTCAGTTTGGATTAGATCAAAAGTTTATTTCTGTATTGTGAATAATGCCTATTTATATGCAGATCAACCTGAATACTAAAGGGCTTTGGCATATATCTAATCCACCTGTTGCAACGGCTGTTGATTACAAAATTTTAGATCATTCTTCAATAATAGAAAAGAAATTTAGACCCGATTTATATACATATATGTATGTACATATATACGTATTAATTCATAAATCAAACGATAAAGCAAAATACAAAAATACTGACAAGTTTCTAAGTATATAAATCAAAAATTAGAAGAGAAAAAAAAACAACAAGGGAAAAATCACGTGAAAAATGGAACGTAAATAAAGCACGCAAATGATAAAGAGAATACGTCTGTGTGTGTGTGTGTGTGTGAGTGTGGGGGGAGTTATTGGGAGTGGCAATAATCATTAGATACATACTATGTGATGCTAGCCACTCATTGTAATCCAAACCAGCTGGAAGATCCACTAGGGCTTTGAGATCAGCTTCAGGTAATTTACGTTCTAGAACGCTTTCCTCCAAATATAATTTGGTATCTGTTGAACTTTGATCGCCATCCCTTTCCTTGCGACGGGCTTTGCTGTAATAGACAAAGATAGAAAAAGAAAGATATATAAATAAATGAATGAATTATAATAAGTAATAAAACACAATATAGTTAATTAATCTATAGTATCTTAAACTTATTATATATATAAAAAATTAGGACTAGAGTTTTGTTTTTTTTTTCTCACCCAGCTACACATAGAAAACTATCAACCGAATCCTGTGCATAACGATACAGGGTGCCTATGGTTTCACCAATTTTTGCGGGTATCGTTGTCACTTGCCACATAAAACGCGCCGTTTTTAATATACATTTAATCACATAAGATGATGATTGTGGATTTGTTGTTGTTGTTGTTGCTGTTGCTGACTGCGTTGTTGTTGTTGTTGGTTCGATTATTCCTGGCGATATACCACCGACTGTTTTTGTTGTATATAAAGTTGATGATGATGATACAGATGATATAGAGGAATAGCTATATGTTGTTCTTGTTGTTGTTGGAGTTGGTGGTGTTGTTGTTGTTGTTATTGTCGTTGCTATTGTTGTTGTTGTTGTTGTTGTTGTTGTTGTTATCGAGCCAAAGTTTTTAGCTATTTGTTGTAAAGTTTTAGTTTTTGGTTCGATTTCAGACTGTTGAATTGTCACTGCTATTGGCACCTTGGAGCTTGGCGTTATTCTCATTTTTTTTTGTTTGTCACCCTTTATTTTTTGTTTTCTTTTGTGTTTTGGTATAATTTGTTGTTTCTTTTTTTTTTTTTTTTGGTATTCTATTTACGTTACTTTGGTCATTTTGCCAGTTGTCCGCCTGTAAAAACCGTAGCCAAACAGTGGCAAAGCCCAAATGAATTGTATTCAAAAACAGGAAAAAAAAAACCTTATCGGTATGCTGCTGCTGCTTCTTTCTTTATATATGTATCTCCCTCTCTCTCTCACTCTCATTCTCGCATACACAGTCTCTATGTATCTCTGTCTCTGTCTCAACGGTAGCCCTGTAATCAGTTGGACTGAGTTGTATGGGTCGATTAAACTCAGTAACTCACTCAATGCTACGGGGTCGGATTCTAGTCCCTGGTTGATAGCGCCACAGAGGGAGGGCGGCATTCTAGCTCTCTCTCTTTCTCTCTCGATCGGCACCCAAAACCCAACGACAAAAGACAAAGACAATTTGTATGTGTGTGTGTGTGTGTAGGTGTTTGTGTGTGTTTGTGTGTGTGTGTGTGTGTGTAGGTGTTTGTGTGTGTTTGTGTGTGTGTGTGTGTGTGTAGTTACTTGTAAAGCTTAACTGGCATTTTTAGGTGGGATATTTAGGATACTAATTTGTTTACGAACATGGATACAATGGTTCCAGTGTAGTTGACTTAACCAAAGCCTCTACAACAATTTAAAAATATTCACAAATAATTTTGAAAATGGAAAAAAAACCACAATAATATCAAATTTTTGCAGACGGTATACATATATATGTATATGTATGTATGTATTTATATGTGTTTACCAATATAATTTCGACTAACATAAATTCTAATATAACTTCTCTAATTTACAATTATAAATCTCTTTATGTCACATCTTTTGCTTGAGCTCCATGGAAATTTTTTTCGTAATTGAAAATTTATTTTATTGAAATTAAATGCAAGGCTTACTTTACTTCACATTGTCTCGAATTGAAAAACAAACAATTATATTGTGTATCGATATCGATATGCCAACAAATGTTTGCAAAATTAAATCGAATAGTATATATAAATATATTTTTGTATTAATATAAACAAATTATTCACTTGAAGAACTTTGAATAATAATTTAAATATATCAAAAATCAAAAATATCCTTTACTAAAAAAAACGAAACTTTTTAATCTATTCGAGTGGAATTCAAAGTAGTTTACAAAATAGAACCTTTGAAGAAAAACAATGAACTTATCCTTGAATTATCCTTTTCTCTGTCTCCAATAGTTTATTAAGATCTTAGTAAATCGTTGAAGGTTTTAAAGATTTTTAATATTATTAAATATAATTTAAATTCATATATAATTTAAATTTAAAAGCAATTTAAACACAATCCATGGAGCCATTGGAATAATTTGTAGAGCACATGGTGAACGACCGCCAGCTACCTCCACCGCCACTTTTTTCTCTTATCACTACGCAAAATCAACAATTGTTTTGAACATTTTGTTTTTTTCTTTTTTTTTTTTTAGTTTTTATCCAGAACAATAATAACAACAACAGCAACAACAAAAAAAAAAAATAGTGCGTAGCACATTAATGCCATTTAAACATATATGTATGTATAGTATATACTACATACATATATACATACATACATACATATGTATGTACATAGTATTTGTCGAAATCTAGAAACTTTTATTTATCACGCTGCTGCTTAGCTTTTAAAGTCATGGCTACGACTTCCCTATGTGTCTATGAGTAGAGTAGAAACGAGTGGTGGGACTTCCACTCACGACACTAACAGGCAAACGGGCAACGAAGCGTACTGACCAAAAATTAAAGCGATAAAATAATGTACCTACATTATACAAATACAAATATATATATAATTTTGGATATATGCATAGATAGAACATTTAATTCTGACTTTTGTGTGTACATACATATATAAAAGCTTTATACAAATTGTGCGGGGTCGCCGAGGCGTGGCGTTGGTTTAAAGGTAAACGTAATCGACTTTTCAGTTCACTGGCCCACACCCACACCCACAACCCCTACCCCAAACCAACTACTCCTCCAATACCAACAAGCCCAACCTTTTAGGTGATAATGAAAATTTGCCCGCATCAGAAACTAAACTAAACGAGTCCAACAAATTTTAAATATGCATAGAATTGATAAAAGGTGCCACAGAGCATACACTTGCCAGCACTGTTAGCAGGGTGTGATTTTTAAAGTCCTTGATTCCAAGGACACGACTCGACTCGACTCAACTCGACCCTACCTACCACCATTACCGACAGCAGGCGCCAGCCAAAGCCAACCAACATTTCATTTTCAATTTCAATTTCAATTTGTTGCACGTAATTTACGTGTCATCATTGTTGAAAAGGTGCTCGAGTTTTAATTTAAGCCCATTGATGGCCCAAAAAGATTTCACAATAATCAGAAGGTGAGGCACTATGAAATTGGGGGGCGTGTTCAAATTTCAAGTATTCCCCCCTCTTATTAGATGTTGCAGTCAAAATGTGTGGCAACTTTAATATAATTTAAAGGCACTTGAACAAAATTCATGCATTATCATATTGGGCAATGATATCATTCTATTTCTTATCCAAAACTCATATCACAATTATATAGGAATTATATAGGAATGCAATTATCTTTAAACGATATTTATAGAATTGGGTTTTAGGAAAAATTATTATTATTTTCCATTATTATTTGTAAAATCAATCAAGTTGAAAATACGCTTTATATTTGAATATCTTTTTATAGATACGATATAACTATGTATATATATTTTATTTTTTCAAGTTTACCATAACTTTTTTGAAAAATAGATTTTTCAAGTTAATTAAACAAACATAATGTCATAGTAAAAATGAATAATAAAAATATTGTATGCAATAAAAACAGCAGCACAAACACATTTCAAATAGTAAATGTAAACTTTATGTTTATTTAACATTCAAATGTAATTAAATTTTAAAAATAGTTTAATTCTTTTGAACATCAAAAATGATGTCATTGTAAACGATATTTTGAATCTGTTCATTATCATCGATATGATAATAATCAAAATTACATATGTATATACACATATTTTCTTTTGATGATTTTTAATGGAAAATGATGTAAGACTACATATATAAACTTACTTATCGATATTACAAATTCCATTTGAAAATCTATAATATATTTCATCATGATCTTAAAGGTGCATGGTTATAGAATTTTTCTTTTTTTTTTATTACTTCCACAAATCAACCGAATAACAAACACAACAACAATAACAGCAACAAAAAACGAAAAAAAAAAAAAAAGAAAGAAAAAAAATGTTGACCGGTAATAAGTGTGTCATTTCTTCAATGGGGCAAACAAACAAAATGCCAACAATTTGACGTCTTACCGGCGATAAGAGGTAGAATGAAGAAGAACAAGAGAAGCAAAATTTAATAAGAATTTCACAAGAACATTCAATGAACAAACATACACAACATGGCACACGAATAACACACACACACACACACGCATACATTTTTATTTCTTTCTCTTTCTCTCTCTCTCTTTCTCTTTGTATTATATATATGTATATAATTTATGTTGTTTTTGTTTTTCTTAATAATAAAAACCTCGTTTTAATGTGTCGGCAGAAAAGTCCGCAAATATATTGGCACGTTAAATTTTTTTTATATCGCATTATTTTTTTTTATTTTTTTTCTTTTTTGACGTCGCTACTCTGCGGCAAACGACGAGGCAAACTGAATAAATGCTAAAACTAAAATGCGAAACGAGCACCAACCGATAAATAAAATTTTTGAACACATCATTTCCGGATACGGGCCTACCTATTGGCCCACCTATACCCGCCCGTCGACCAACCAAGTGGGCGGTGGGGTCATATAGATATAAAAAAAACATAGTGAAAATAATAGTAAAAATAATGAAACAAAATAATAAAAAAAAAAAAGAACGAGAAGCACAATATGAAAGTCGGGCAAGTGTTTCCCTGACCTTGCAAAATATTTTGCACTTGACAAAGTATTATGGAAAAAAAAAAGAAACTTGGGCACCGTTTTTAATTTACACTACTTAAGGAAATATAAAGGAAAATGCAACAAAAACATTCCAATAAATTTAATTGTTCAATTGTTGATTTTATAAATATTTCTAAAACGATTTTAAAGAAATTTATGCAGATACATAAATCACTAAAATACTTTCACATAAAAATGGGAGAGATTCTTAAATATACTTTCGACTTAATTACATATTTCTGCAATCATATTTCTCAAGAAAACGAATATACCCTTGGTTAAAGTATAATAAACAAAAACCATGGGAAAAAAGTGAGGCAAAAAGAAGGCTCGGGCACTACCCCACGAGGGACTCTAACAGAACCTGTCTCAATATTGTATATATTATCGAGTATAATATAAAATACAAAACATATGGCGAAATAGTATGACCAGAAAACCAAATGGTAGAGATATTGAGGGGGGGAGGGGTCGGTTTTAGTCAAAATCCATTTGGTGCACAACAATAAAATATTGAGGCATATGCACTAGCTCACACACACACACACGCGCACACCTCTCTGTGTCTATCAGAGTTACCATTTATCCCCCTACTACAAAATAAAATTGGGGCCTGACCATGAGCACATATGTCGCGACCCATATAACCATTACCATCCTCACACAAGCCCCCTACCCCCCTCTCACGAAACACTGCTCCACTTCACGATGCCACCGCCCTTCAATATTCCCCCCCCCCCCACTACCTTCCTCTCTATCAAACCAATTGCCGCTCCATTTATCGCATACGATAAGTGCTACTGCTCTTTCCATTTCCACAAGTAACAAATGAACTAAAACCAAAACCCAAATTCCCAATAGGCCAAACATTTATGTATGTGGGAGAGTTAGCAGAGTGGGGGGTGGGGTAAAAGGGGAGGTAAAAAACCAGCTCCATGAAATTGATCTATCAATTAAAAAGCTTTTGTTATTACCACACACACACACAGACGAACTGCACTAGATAAATACAGGAATATGTATATATAATTAGGCTAGGCTGACTATATAGACTATATATCAGCCAATCGAATTTGTCTCGAGATATGAATAACTGCTAAATGTATTGGGAATCGATTAATTAAATGAGACAAACTTAGTCAAAGTAATATAAATGAACGATTCATTAGTGAAAGTATTAATCGCAAACTAAACAAATTAAATTTTCATTATTAGGTAATATAATATAATATATATCTGTAAATTCTACAAATAATATCCAAATCTCAAGAGCTAAAAGTTAAAAAATTCATAAAAATTATATTAATTTTTTTATTAAGCTCATTGTATTAATTTATAATATTTCTAGCCTCTTTTCGTATAACTTATCAACAGTTGATATATGTCCATTGGATTGATATGGGCATAGATATAGATATAGTATGTATATATTCTGTTAAATAATTTCTATCAAATATATTGATACAATCAAAATCCTTAAAATATTCTTAATGATCGTCTTTTTTTCTTAACGAAAATGTGATAGAAATTAATATTTATTTAATTCAATTTTTCAAGTTAAAAAAGCTTATTACTAGATTGATATTCCATTTCTGTTGTTTTTTAATCTCCCAATAATGGTTAAAACGCAGAGCAGCTTTGTCAAAATCAGAATTTTTCATTTCACATATCTTTTTTTCCCTTTTAATTTTATTTTGTTTTACGTCTAGCATATGGTAAAATTGCCCAACGATATGGTTTTATTTCGTTTGTTTTGGTCTGTATATACATACATACATACATACATATGTATGTATATACTAAAAGGCAATTTCGAATTGGTGTTTATGTTTAGCAATTATGACATTCATCTAGGATGATGATGATTATGATGATGAAATCGTGAAATAAATGGCAAGATATGTTTGTATGTAGACGACAACCGACAGCTGATTACAACAACAAAATAAAAATATATATACATATGTATGTATGTATATATATTTATATTACCAAATATTTAGAAACAAAGGCGCATCCACGACAACACAATAGACAATGACAATGCCCAGTAAATGGGGCCGGGTCGGGGGCATTATTCTTTTGCCTCATCGTAACTGTCATTATCTATGTATGTAGTAGATACGCTTTTGTATATAAAGATAGAGTGCGTCTAGATGGGGGTGGTGGCTGTGTGTGTTTGTGTGTGTGTGTGTATGAGAGGAGCGTCTTGTTATTTGTTGACAATGTTAAGTAAAGTAACTGCGTATGTTAGGTGTTGTAATGACTATACAGATATTAAATAGTAAAAGCCGCAGTCATAAAAGCAGAAAGTAGAAAGAAATAGAGAGAGACAGGGAGAGAGAGAGAGAGAGAGAGGGGGGTAAAAGGGGAGTGACTGAATAAGGTAGAGGGTCTATATAGAATGCAGTCAACCCTCACTCAGGCCACATAATGATTACAATTCAAAAAAAAAAAAGAAAGGAAAAAAAAGAAGATAAGATATAGAGAAGCCGGGCAGTCGAATGAATTGGCCAATATTTTTTTCTTCGTTCTGTATTTTTTATTTTTTTTTTTATTATCATTATGTTTTTTTGTGCCTTCGTTTTGGGATTATAGACCTAGCGAACCCCTCCCTCCTCACTTTTTACCGTCGACACTAGAAACATAAATACATATTTCCAATCATGCCAATGATGATGACGATGATGTAATAGATCTGGAGGCTATAAATATGCGCTTGTAGCTAGTTTGGTGGTTTTTCTTTCATTCAATCTATCTATATACATATATTGCTTGGGACAAAGGGCCAAGTCAGCAAGAAAACGAAAGAAACAAAAGAAAAAAAAAAAAAAACGTGACAGAATAATGGCACAGGTATCAAAAATTACAACAAGTCAAACGTCATACGTGGAATGTCTATCTCTCTCTCTCTCTCCCACTCGCCATAAAGTGTTGGAATAGAAAACTTAAAAAGAAAAATAAAACTGAAAGTGAGATGTATTTGAAATCAAATTTTTTTGGGGAGTGTTTACAAGGTCTTGCAATTCGAATTGAAAGTGCAAGAGGTTAAACTGAAAAACAATCATCCAAATTTGACCTCGAATGACATTTCACTTCACTTTACGTCACTTTAATGCAGCGCACAGCAATTTTCTAATCTGATTATCAGGAAGACCCTTTGACAATTTCAATATGCTGACATTTGATTATTACACATTTTTGCATTTGATGAATATTCATTTTTAAATCATTTTAATAATAATAAATATAATAAGTAAAAGTAAAAGTTGAATAAATGTAACGGTACATATGAAAGTACGTGATCGAGTACGAGTTGCGTTACTCTACTACCTATATTCCCATATAAAAAAAAAAATACATATATGTACATATATATAAATGTGTGTGTGTGCATAAATTATCATGGCAAATCAAACGATTGCAAGTTTAATTAATGACAATTAGGTAGACAGAGAGACAGGCCAAGCAAAGCAGGGCAAGGCAAGAGTATGGGAGGCGGGAAAAGCGGAGGCAAAGAGGAGTTTAAGACAAGTACAAAAATCGTCGTCAAGTACAAAGATCGTGCACTCATTTGATCGATGTCAATTTGTGAGTCAAACCAAATGTATTACGAATATGCATGTGAAAGAGAGAGAGTGAGAGGGAGAGAGAGAGGGAGACAGAGTCTATTATAGTTTTGTCGACATCAAGTGTGCATGCTTTAAGACATTGTCAGTAATCCTCCTCAATATATGTATGTATGTATGTATGTACACATATTAATCTTATCAATAACAATAAAAAATTGCACACTTTTATAATTAAAAACTTTGGAATCTAATTTAATAACTACAATAAATTTTCTAGTTTAAAGTTTTGATCCAGACGCATTTGTGTAGATTGTATATTGACGATCATGCTTAACCTTTTAACCCAATTCTCCCGCCCCTTTCTTATCAAGAGTCAATGCATAACGGTATCTCATCAGCTTGTATCATTATCAAAGCGTAAATAAACTTTAAAATAATACTTTGCTCTCAAATTGTTTCGTTTACTAATTGAGATAACACTTCTTTTCGTTGTTCCTCCCTCCCTCCCCCCCCCCCCCCCCCCCCTTTCATGTGAGATTTTTGAAGTACAGTCAATCAATCAAACGATTGCATACAAGCATAACCGTAAAGTTCTTCTTCTTTTTTAGAGTAGACAAATTGGCGTCGTCGTCATGTACAATACGATACGAAGAGTGGAGAGGGGTAACTACAAACATATGACAAACTTTTCTGATTTGGTTTTTTTTTTATTTTCTTATTGTTTTTTTTTTTTTTCAAGGTTGAGAGCTGACAAAACTGTGATCTAGCTCTCACACACTGGCATCAGCCGGTTCAACGCGTTTTTCAAGTCCATTCAAAAGTATTGTTGGGGGCGGCGGGTGACGATGACGATGACGACGACGTCAATTTTTTTACATTTGATCTGAATGTATTTAAGTTATAATGATTAGATTTGCTCACAGCCGTTGAAAATGGTAGAAAAACTGACGTGTTTTTTTTTTTTTGGTTTTTGGTTTTATTCTGTTAAGTTTATTATTCTTAATAATATATTTATTTTTTTTATTGTTTTTACATGCGTGCGCGCGCGCCTCGTGTCGGCAGAATCAGAATCAGAAGACTGTTGTTTGTCGCTGTCGAAGGCGACCGAGAGCGCGCGCACCTTTGCCACCAGCGCAGCAGCAGCAACGACAGCGACCAGGCAGAGTTTTGTTTGTGTGTTAGAAGCAGACGGAGAGTACAAGAGAGAGAGAGAGTGAGAATGGGAGAGGGAGCATTGGAGAGCCAAGCACAAACAGCTGTCCACTATTGCTGGCTCCCACGCTCTTACTCACTGACCAAGCTAACTCTCTGTCTCATCTCTGTCTCTCTATATCACGGCTTCGCCCTCCCCCCCCACACACACTGTTTCTTAGGCCTTGCACCTTTCGCATTTTGTGCCTTGCACTTTGAATGAAATTGGGTAACGGCAGTTTTTCATACCCTTTCTACAGAGTCAAACATTAAATTAGTCAGATGTTAGTAACCCACAGAGAGAGAGAGAGAGAGAGGGAGCAGAAGAAGAATAAGAAAAATTTACTTCTTCCAATGTACAGAGCATTATCAGTATGATCTTTAGCAGTCGTGCGTAATGGAAATTGGAAATGAAAGAACTAAAAACTTATTTCCAATCAATTTCAACATCGCTACTGCGTATTAGTTATCTTTGAGAGGTATCAAAGAAGTGATCGGTTTTACGGTAGTTTGAAAAATGTGCGTTTTTGAATGAGAGACATTACTAGTGCTTTTTTTTTTTTAATTGTTTAAAGAAGTGACTCTTAATAGAGAGTATATGGTATTCGGGGCGCTAAAGGTAACTTCCGGTTGGCCTTTTAGCAATCATTTTGTTTTTTGAGCTTTCCAATTGTGCATTGCGCAAATATGAAGCTCACATAAATTTTCGTTATGCAAACAAAAAAAATACTACGCCATGCGGCCGATGCGCCGATGTTCTTGTTGTCTGCAGCTTGCGAATGACGCAGATGACGAATGCCACACAGTGAGAAACCGAAAAAAAAAAACAAGAAACAGTTGTCTGTCTCTATCTATCTGTCTCTGTACCAGTTGTTGTTGTTGCTGTCTCTGTTTATGCCTTTTGCCTTTGCCAAGTTCAAAATTATTTAAAACAATTAATATTCATTTTGTTCCGTGTTGTTTGCAATTAGTGATCTCTCTCTCTCTCTTTCTCTCTTGCGTTCGTTATCCATCTCGCTTCCACTCTCGTTAAAGGGAAGGTGTCAAAATGAAAAATAAAAAGACACAACAAAAGAAAGAAATAAATTTTGCCATAAATTAATAAAAAGAATCACATATGTATGTATCTATGTACACACATACATACAAACATATGTACAAAGGCAAATGAATTAAAAATTTCCTACAATTCAATGAACAAAAATAGAAATAAGACAAAGTCAAAATTATAAAATCTTTGGCCCGATCGAAAATGTGTTCACATTTTAAAACAATGTGAAAAAAATTCCCAGAAATGATCTAACACAGTGACATCAATCGGGTAAATTCCCATCATCATTTGTTTATAATTTCGACAATTTTCGAGCATCAATGGTTAATTAATTAACTTGTATGTACATATGTGTCTGTGTGTATGTGTGTATTTACAGATAACATCAAATGTCTCCTGGAATATGTAATGGAAGAATGCAGCATTAACCCAACGAAATATTCCAATTACGGGAAATGTCATTGAAAAGGAACTCTAATATGTAAGTGAAATACTCGTAAATTAATATACTATATAGATGCATATATAATCGACTATAAATGTGATTTACAATACATATGAGGGGAAATAATATTTATTTGCAATGTGTGAAATTTCACATTAGTTGTAAATACTATCTATAAAGAAAACCAATAAACGGGTATAATATATATATGTATTTATATATACATACATACAGGGTGACTCCTTAGCTTGGATGGCAATATTATGTGTATAATATATTAAATTGTTTAAACAAATGACTGTAGTGCTTAACTTGTGATCAAGATGAGTTTCATTGATTAGACCCCTCTCCCCCCTCCATTACTAACCGTTGTTAATGGCAAAATGAATACCAATATATGTAGGACATTTAAATAACTCATGGCAAAAGGCATTAATCTATCAAAGCCACGCTCCATTTACGCGACTGATGATGGGTAGCACAAGTATGTATGTACATGGAGGGGATACAAGTAGGAGATGAAGTGGGAGCGGTATATTTGTATGTATGTATGTATGTATATGTCACCATGAAACAATAGAGAATTACGCATTAATCAAGCCAAAAGACAGACAACAACAAGAACAACAAGCAGCAAGCGAAGTAACGGAGCTCACGCGTTTTATATGTATATGTATGTATAGTGAAATTTTCTATATTTTAATTAGGTTTCGGGGATAGATTCATTGGGATGGTTAATTGGCCAAAATGTATTTTCGATATGAATCAGCTGTGAGCCAATTTCCAATCCATCCAAAAACCTCCGTCAAAAACCAGCCATAAATTGCAAAAAGTACCGTTGCCCATTTGGCGGTACGGATACACAATCAGCATACAAAAAAAAAAAAAAAAACAAGTTGACAGAAACAAAAAGAGATAGATAGACTTAACAAGAGAGTGTGTGTGTGAGAGAGAGAGAGAGAGTAAAAGAAACATGACTTGGAAGAGAAGAACGTGAGCTTGAGTCGCTCTCTTCTCTTTCTCCGTCTCACTCAGCTGATGACAGCAGCAGCAACAGCAGCAGCAGTTATGATGAGTCATATAGCTTGAGTGGCACTTGGCACAGTGTCTCCCCCCCGTCCCCCCATGCTTGCCCTTCACTCCATCACATTAGTTGGGGGTGACGACAACTTACTGACATTAATGTTTTCTTGATGAAGGTTAGAAAAAAAGTAAAAAAAAAAAGTGAGAAAAAAAAATACGCCAACAAAGTTATAATAATCATAATGGAAAGTATTTGAAAAGAGAGACGACGCTGCTGCTGGTTGATGATGGGCAATAACATGTGGCTAAATGGATTAAAAAAAAAAAACACACCGGAATAAGAGACGGACACAAAGATGGCACGAGAGGAAGAGAGAGAGAGAAAGAGACAGACAGACAGACAGAGGGAGAGAGAGAATGGGAATGGGGGAACAAAAGCTTAGCAAGTAAATGAGCCACAGCCGGAACTTGATGACCAACCTGCCAACAAACCGACCAAACAACCCAACAACCAGCTTCAAGGTAACATTTTATGAGCTACGTAAGTACATATGTACATACATACATATATACATACATAGATATGTATATCTGAAAGGTATATACGATAATTGCATACATACAAGTTACTATTTTTTTTCAGTTTTTTTTTTGTTTTTGCATGCGGGTGAAATTAAGAGACAAGACATTGTATGTATGTGTGTGTGTGTATTTATGTGTATGTGTTTATATGTTCATCAAAATAAAAGCAATGAAATACATTAAGGTTTTAATGAACTTACATGAGAGTACACCTCACTCCACTTAACCCGTATATGTATTTGTTGTTGTATGCCACTAGGTCTATGGGCCTACAGTAGCTCATAATCTGCCTTTAAGCCTTTCACCTTAACAAATAACCCAATGACACGATAAACTAATAGTTGGGCTACTCATTACTCATCATCCATATTGTTTCGTATACTTTAAACTTACAAAAAAAAAAAAAAGATAAACAAATAAATAAATTCAAATTAATCAAAGGGGGGGCGGCCCTTTTTTTTTTTTAGTTTTCTTAAATTCATATGAAACTTATCAGAAGAATGCAAACTTATCATCCATTTCAGTGGAAATCCGGATTTGATGACACGTAAAATCAATAAAACGTAGAAATTACATTTATTTGAAATGATAAAGTTTACCAATTCATTTCGTGTTTAATCTGTAAATCTGTATAAGAAAATTTAGCTCATGTCTGCCTCTTATCAGTTTTGTTTATTATGTACATATATATGTATTTGTATAAATATAACTATCATTCTTGTAGGATTATTTTTACACAGAAAAATGATGAAACACAGAATGGAGAGTTTGCCATTTAAAAAGTCAGAACTTGGATCTTTATGATTTAAATTGCTGTAAATCTAACCTGTATATATGTATATATATGAGAGAATTTATATGGTACATGCAGGTTAATTGTCAGTGTCAAATGTTGATACCTATGTACATACATATGTACATATATTCGTCATCATTCATTGTTACTGTTATACTTTGCAAGCCAGCAAGCATCAATGCCATCTTCTCATGATTCGTTTGGATTCTTTGGAAATAGAAATTTCCGTTGACCTCCCCATTGTTGTGGCCCCAAAGTGTTGTTTGTTCCAAATTTTCTAACAGTTTCTGCCCCACACAGGCTAATGGACAAATAATTACCAAAGTCAGCATCTGTATCTGGGTAACTCTAACTAACTAAATAACGTTATAACCAAGATGTGGCCAAAAGTCAGAGAGACAGACAGAGAGACAAACAGGTCGTCGGTCATTTAGCCATTTATCAGTGAGAATATATTTTTCTTTTTAGTTTGTTTTATGGCAATTGTTTTAACATAATTGCATTAACAGGAGTAGACACACACAGACACACAAATGCATACATACAGAGACAGAGAGGAAGTATTTTGAATCAATTATTTAAAATGGTGACCCCGATTTTCTATATACCGTTAAATAATTGGTAAAAATAAGTCTTCTATATAAATAAAAAGAAAAATTTACAATTGTTAGAGATTTGAGCATAAGTCAAGAAAATTAAACTGTTTATTTAAATATTTATGAAGATTTATCAACTTTAGATATAATTTATACAAGGTAGTCTCAAATGGTTTCTCTAACTACAACTCAACTCTAACAACCGACAAAACAAAAAAAAAACATAGAATACCTGAACCATTTCAATGCATAAAAGAAGCAACCAAGTTCATCGGTGAAACAGGAAGAAGAAGAAGAAGAAGAAAGAAAAAAAAGAGCAACCAACTGATACGCCTGCTGATTCTTCTACTTGAAATACTAATTTCATGTTTAATCTGAGAAAAACTCTTTGTTGTCTCACTAACAGCTGTTGCTCAACTTTGTGCAGAGTCATTAAGTGTGTTGTGTGTGTGCGTGTTGTGTGTGTGTGTGTGTTGCGTTCCAGTGTGTACACACATCAAAACTTACATTACAATGTCAATGAACGGAGGCCTAAAAGATAAAAAGTTGGTAAAGGATCACAGGTCATGGCACCTGTTCCTTATTTATCTGTTCTTACAGTAATCTTATTTAAATATCAACAAACATACGACAGCAGGTCCAAACATCTGTGGTTAAATTTTGTCATCTATTTGCAACATACATTGTACATAATTTGTATATACTTTCTCATGTATATATGTACATAGAGATATGTATATGCTCGTGTAGACTATATAAAAATCTATTTTTCTGTGCGGGTCGTAAATTGAGTTAAGCCGTTAAAGTGGTTTTTGTCTCTATTTTGTTAGTGGCTATAAAACAAAATGGAAACATAAATTTTTTTTCTATTTCGTTATTTTTTTTTTTGCGTAAAACACATATAAATTGGTACAGGAAATTAAAACGTTAGCCAAAACGAAGAAGAAGTAGAAGATAAATGCAAAATGAGAGAAAAGAAAGAAAGAAAGAAAAACCGAAACGAAATGAAAAAACAGCTGGAGCAGAAAATGAAACAGATGTGAAGCAAAAAGCTTTTGCAGTTAACTCCCCAGTAAAGGGCGAAAGTGGCTTTTGGACCAAGATTAATAATGCCCAAGACATGAAGTAAGGTACACCACACATAAAAACAAAAAAAAAAAAAGTGCAAGTAAGTAAATGTAAATGGTGGTCCACTATCTGTACAATGTTGCATGGAATCTGTGGCAACTACAATATGTCCACTCAACTTCCTTTGCACGTCTGCCACACAACTCGTTCGTTTTTGTAGGTGAAAGCAAACTTAAGTAAATAGTTACAAGCTTTCTAACCAAAGCTGGGATAAATGATGGAATCGCAACATTTACGCTGCGAGGGTGCTAACACACAGAGATAGACAGAGATGGCAATGGAGATGGAGAGTGTGAGGGAGGAGAAGGAGGGAAATTGTGCAAAATCTCTTTCAAGTTTCATTCGCATGAAGGAAGAAGGTTTCATATCCAATCGTTTTGTTATGATTTAAGCTTTCTCTGCAAAAGCTAATAACCGAAATGAATAAAACTTGTCTATTTGTCGTTAGTTATTTTTAGCATTTTTTTTACTAAATATTCAATAGGTAATTTGTTTATTTAACATCTCACACAAATATTTCATTCCATAAGATATTAGTTAAGTGATTTTTTTTTTTTTTTAGTATATTTCTTCACATCATTTGTAATGATATAAAGATCTTGCCATATATGGCCATATTTCAATTTTTGCCAATTTGTAAAAACGGAATTTGCTAACACAAGAAACCACTAAATGAGCCACATTTTGTCATGCCTGACAGCGTTCAATTAGCCATAAGAGAGGGAGAAGGTACAGTTAGCATCAAAATGCATACAGTGTGAAGAAGACGAAACTGAATAGATAAAATTGTAATAAAAGAATGGAATGGAATAGAGTAAACTAAAATGAATTGTAGTAAAGTGAGCTGAATGCATGTTTATTTTCCATATTGCCTTTTTTTTATCGTTACTATTCATTTTCGATGGCCACTACTGTCAAAGACAATATTACTCATTTATGAGAGAAAAAAAAAGGGATTTCTTTTCATATTAATATTTGTTTACATCATTTTTTATTTAAATTTTTCAACATCTTGAACACAAAATCACTATGGACATTATTATGCAAATTTCTATTCTGTTGGAGCGCTGCCTCTGCTTACTGTGCCATTGACACGTTGTTTTCCTATATATATATATGTGTATGTATGTGTATGTATGTGTATGTATGTGTGTGTGTGCGTATGTTGTGCTTGACAGGTTTATCATTATCATTTGCTTCTGCTACTCTTCCTCTTCCAATAACAACAAATGATGGTTGTTATGTATATATGAGCTGCTTCTTCCTCTTCATCATTCTCATCATGATGATCAAACAAATACACAGTTAGTCATTGTTTTGATGTTTCCCATACCCTGTTTTAATCAATGCGGTATATCAGTTACTCATAATTTAAAAAAAAAAAAATTAAGTATGCGACATAGTGACCTCAACTTTTATCGAGTTCAGAAACTGTTTGGAAAATTTTTACTAAAGATTTATTTTTACTTTTTTTTTTTTAAATAAAATTACTAATGTTACGTCATCTTTCATCATAATATTAATCTATATAAAAGTTATTAAATTGTATAGTATACTTTAAGGAGTCATAATATCACGTATACGCTCCATGGCACATAATGTAGGAGAGTTTTATAAGTTATTACAGTATTCGTTAGAGGGTAACTAATAGTCGCATTCATAGCTAAACAAATGACATTTTATTTTCTTGTGTGTGTGTGTGTGTGTGTGATGTGAGCTGCATATTTAACTTTACTCAAACATATATGTATATTAGTAGAGAACTTGGAAATATTATTATTCCTCTTACACCTCCTCCACCTTCTCCTCCTCCTCCTCCTACTTTAACTTTAAGTTGTGCCTATTGTATTCGAATATTGTTCCATTGTCAATATTTAGTTTTCTAACTAATTATCAGTTCAGCGCACTTTGCGCGCAGCTTTAAAAGTGTTGACGGGGGCAGTGAGCAGTGTCAACGCGCTCTTTGGGGGGCTCAGCTCATTCAAAATTTTTTTTTTTTTTCTTTTTTTCTTCTTTGGGCGAGGAGTTCGTTTAACTTTGCTTAATCATTTGAAATTGTTGTTAATTTTTGTGGTTAAGTTGACTGGACTGAATGTTTTGAATTTGAATTCTAAAGCAAATAAGGAAGACGCAAAATAACACTCATCCTCACCTCCATAATGCCATATTTAGATTATACAAATACTTTGCATATTATAAAGGCTCTCTGTTTCTTGCGTGTTAACAGTGCATTAACAGAACTCTGTTAGAGGGGTGAGAGACTCATACTTTAGACATTCGGTTGACCTTCAAAATGTATTTGACCAATGTTGTTTTTGTTGTTATTGTTTTTTTTTCTTCTTTGTTTTTATTTATTATATGGCTTAGAGGGCCTATGCATATATATATATACATATATATATTTGTATGTATAAATTTTTGTTTCAAAGTTATTTTTTCGGTTTTTGATATTTTAATTACCGCTTGAACCTTGAATTTGCACTACAAAGTGCTTTTAGTGGTCGGTCTCTACAGTGAAACACAAAAGCCGCTTGAGAAATGATAGTAATTAAAGCCATAAAGAATGACCAAAAAAATGAAAAACAAAATAAACCAAGAAAGAAAAAAAAAGAAAAAACAAAAGAAAAAAATGTTGGGCATTTATCTTTTTGGAGCTCTGGTTGGCCCTTTTACATTGGTTTTCTTTTCACCTTCACCGACCATTGGGCTTTATATGTATATATTTTGATGGATATTCTACAATTTCCTGTGTCAAGGCACTCGACATTTTTGTTCGTTGTTGTTCTTCTTGTTGTTATGAATAACGGGGATTGGTGCGGCTGGTCTCATTACGGTACGAATTTTTTTTTTTTTATAATTTTTAGCATCTGGTCTTGAGATTTTTACTGAACAAAAGCGGCTTTCTTTCATATTATAATTTTGTAAAAGAAAAAGACCAAAATGCAAATTTTGTAATATATAAAAAAAAAAAACTTACTACACTTTTAAATTGAGTTATTTGCATAAAATTCTCATTGCGAATGATTTTAAATACTTGAATTAACGGTACTCATTTGTCATCATTTGGCATCTCAAAGGGCTATTAATAGTTATTCAATCATTTGGAAGGGCTAACACACTATTGTTTAGTAGAGAGATAGAGAGACTTCTCTATATAGCTTGGCTTGGTATTAATTTTATAGCCAAATGCAGTCACACTAATTGTTGAAATCTATTTGAACTATGCATCAAATTCACACATTGTTTTTTATGCTGCATACATACTTAAGATAAATAGATGGATATATGTATATGTATATATATATGTATATATATTTGTATGTATAATTTATGTAAATTTTATATCAACTTACGCCACTAGGCCGCCTAAAAAGGCAACCGGACCGCCGCCTATAAGACGAATCTTGCGATGACAAGAATCGAATAGAGATGTTCGGGTGGGCGCCTGCGAAGTGGGTGACATGATGATGTGACCACTAGAAACAGTGTTGCTGTTGTTAATAAACAGATTTTGTTGTTGTTGTGTTGTTGTTGTTAGTGTTGATGCTTTCCACGCTGATTGTTGTTGTTGTTGTTGTTCACTTGTTTTGCAATTGTAATTACTTATGTAGTTGTTGTAGTTGTTATTGCTGCTGCAGTTTTTACTGTTTTTATAATGAGTGCTGTTATGTTTGTTAATGCAACTATTAGACAAACTGTTGTTGCTGTTGTTGTTGTTGTTGTTATTAATGCTGCGACAACTCTGATTGCTGCTATGACTGTTGTTGCTATTGCTGCTTGTGCTGCTGCAAATGCTATTGCTGCTGCTTGTTGTTGTCTTTGGCTTCTTGTTGCGCCTGAGAGCCGCTGCCAAGTTATAGCTAGTTGGCTCTTTTTTCTTCTTTTTTTGCTGCTGCTGCTGCTGCTGTTGTTGCTCTTCAACCGTTATGGTTGTGGCCAAATACAACAATGTCGGTTGCTGCTGCTCCTGTTGTCTAAAATAATAATCTGTTGCTGATTTCTTCTGATTTGTCTCATGTGACTTTGGCTGCCCTTCCTTCTCCTGGTCGGCCGTTGTCACCGTCACATCGACTCTTGATGTTGTCAATTGTTTTTGAAGTAGCTTTTGCTGTTGCTGTTTAAGCTTTTGTAACAATGTTGTTTTGCGCTGTTGCTGCTTGCCGTTGGCTGCTGTTGCCGCCGATGTTGCTGATGTTGCCGTCGATGTTGCTAATGCTGTCGTCGTACCGAAGCCAAGTTCCACAATATGTTGTGTGGGCGCTCTCAACATTATTCACTGTCACTTTTCAACTTTTTTTTTTGGTTTTCTGTTTTTGTTTTTATTTTGGTGATTCTGTTTTTTGTCACTTTGTGCTTCGATCATTTGTTTTAAACTTAAAATTTTGTTCAATTTCATTTCATTCATTTCTCATCACACTAAGCTAAACTTTCTTCTAAAATTTGAAACAAATATGGAATTAAGTTATACAAAGATCTTTTTTTCTCTTTCTCTTTCTCTCTATCCCTATTTTTTTTTTTTAATTTCTTGTTTCGATTTCAACTTTCAACTCTGTTCGCTAGGCGCATGTGTGTGCCTATATGTGTGTGTGTGTGTTTCTTGCTCTATAAAATGATATTATAATATCATTAACAATATAATACAATATAAAACTAAACATTAAAACGTTTAAATTCCGAGGGAAAATGTATTTTTAAAGAAATTTTTACAAACAGAAAATGTTTTCTCTAAAAGAAAAAAAAAAAAGGAATACATAAATACCGAATTTATTATAGATTTTTTGAATTCTATTATATAGAACAGAATCTTAGATCTTTTAAACAAATTTTACAATTTTGCAAGTTGAAAACGAATTTCAATTATTATTGAAAATGCATAATTGTCAATTTTAATTTGACACAACTATTCTCAATCTATTAATCTTTATTGTCAGATTTTATAACAATTAAAATACATAGTTGCTCTTATATTGATCAATATATTTAATATTTTTTTCCATATTTTTGAACCACAGTGACAGAGGAGAGCGTCAGCGTTCAGAACTGACCGTCCGAGCGACCACCAACTGCTTGCTTTTATTATTCATTTTAGTATATAGTCATATATAAATACATATATTATAACACTATACTATATACATATATATGCGGCAGCGATCGCGTGAGTTTTTTGACTCATTGCGTAGTAAATTGAATACACAAATATGCACAAATACATTTACATGTATATACCATATAGTTAGTATATGTATGTATATGTATGTATGTATGTATATATATATATATATATATATATATATACTGTATTTTAGATTATGTAGAAAGAGCCTCTTTGCAAGTAGGCGGGCGGTAGTAGGCGCCTTTGCGTTGCGTTCGCCTGAGCTAAGCTAAAATCCGCTTATATGTTAATTAGATTTATTTACTATAAAAATGAATTATAAGTATTTGCCTTGTTTGAGTTTTTTTTTTTATTTTTTTTTACTTTGTTTTGTTTGCCTTGCTGCTGCTGTTGCTAATTTGTTTTATTATATCAACGGTTTTTTTTTTTTCGTTTCATTTCATTTCTTTACTTTTTTTTTCTTGTTGTTGCTCATTTCTTTTCTTACTTTATGCAAATTACTTGGCAACAACAAGTTTTTCTTCTTCTTCTGTATTTTTTTTTTTTTTATTTGAAATTTTAATTTTAATTGTAAAAATAAATAAAAAGCAATGATAATAATGCCTAGATGGATGAGGAAGAAGAAGAAGAAGAAGCAAAAGACGATGTCTGTCTGACTAAACAAAAGTAAGCGCTGTTTTTTTTTTCTGCTTTCTTGTTGTTGGGTATTTATTTTGTTGCTAACTTAAACTTTTGGCACAGGCCAAAAAGAAAAGAAAGTAAAAGGCAACGAAACGACTTCGTCATTCGAGGCTTACGCAATAGCCGCAGCGAAAACCATATGGAAAAAAAAAAACAAGGCAAAATTAAAACTCATCATTAAAGAAGCATAGCATAAGAAATGCCCAAATGGGCTGGGCACACCAAAACCAAGAAGAAGACGAGAAGAAAAAGACGTTAAAACTGGAAAACAAAATGAGCCACAATGTGTAAGAAAGCAGGGGAAAACGATGGGGGGGGGACTGTAAGTGTGTGTATGTACTCAATAT
This sequence comes from Drosophila emarginata, assembly GCA_037075365.1. Classification (NCBI taxonomy): domain Eukaryota; kingdom Metazoa; phylum Arthropoda; class Insecta; order Diptera; family Drosophilidae; genus Drosophila; species Drosophila emarginata. The sequence goes on from JBAMCD010000296.1 coordinate 4,242,988, forward strand.
ATAGGCATAAATTGGCAACAGCATATCGAAAGGAGTCGAGCCAAGTTTATGACTCTGCGCGCTTGTTGGTTGTTGGTCACCCGATAACCTTCACCCAAATAAATGTACCATCATTTTGTAAGCCTTGCCCCAAACAGGCAAGGCCACAGCTCAGCGAAAGAGAGAGAGAGAGAGCTAATGGAGAGTGAACGAGAGGAAGTACTAATTGAAATAGATTAAGGAGCTTTTTCACACTGTACAAAAACCAATTTTTATATAAAATACCAAAGCCAATTCAATTCAATAAAATTCAAAAAAATGCTTCATTTATACATATTTTTTTTCATTTCTCAATAAAGAAAATTTCGTGGAAGTTTCAGAACTTTACCCTCCAATTGAAGTTATGTAATTATGGACAGAAAACAAAATGTTTTCGCGTGGGAAATGCTAAAACAAATTGCACGATTTTTACATATATTTCCGTTTTAAATATTAAACAAAATGTTTTTGAATATTATCAGAGCGTCAAAGAACCACAAAATTCAACTAGAAGATAAGAAACTTCCTAAGAAACATTTCAAAAAGCATACGTATACGTAATTTATTAGAAAATTGGTTAAGTTTTTTTTTTTTTTTTTAAGAATTTCATCATGATAAATATGATTAACATTTTATTTCACAGTGTTTCTCCAAAAATTTTTACCAATTAATCATGCCAAAAAAAAAAAAAATATCATGCATGTCAATAAAATGAAGCTGCAGATTACAGATTTTGTTGGATGAGTCATTAAAAATTTGAGTTCATTTTTGCTGTTGCTGTTGTTTTGTGTTGATGCAGCAGAATTACCCAAAAGGCACACGCCATTATGTACAAATATATATAAATATAAATATATATATATATGTTAAGCTTATCTGGGCTATATAAGCATATATGAGTCAAAACGTGCTTGGACTTGAATGATTCAATCGAAAAACTTGAACTCGAGACAAGTGAAGTGAAAATAAGATATATACAGAGAGAGAGAGAGAGAGAGAGAGACAAGAAAACTGAGAAAAAGAGAGGGAGAATTACTAAAGAAAAAGAAAAAGGTGTGAAAAATAGAATGGCCTTACGTTTTTGACACTTTGTTTTGTAACTTTCACAATGTCAGAGTACTCAAAATTGGTTTAAAACCCCCCACCAAATGGAAAGGTTTTAGCCAAAAACAGAAGAAAAAAAAGAATATATTTATATATAAATAAGCACAGTTTTTTTTTTCTTTGTCAGAAACTAAGAAAACTTTCTAGACAATTTCAATTAGTTAATTACAAAATTTGGCAAAGAATAAAAAAAATAGAAAAACTTCTTTTCTAGGCAGAATCTTAACTACTGGCCAATGGCAATTTTCATTGGCTCAGACATACAGACAGAGAGAGAGAGAGAGAGAGAGAGAGAGAGAGAGAGAGAGAGAGAAAGAGAGAAAGAGAGACTAAGAAAGTGGCCAGAAGAAAGCTATATAAAAATGTGGGTGATTGTGATGACGAAGACGATGATATTCGCTTTGGGTTTTTTATTTTGTCATTTTGAGGGAAGCAACAGTTTGTGAATTTCTTAAGACTCATTTTCATGCAGAACTCGGTAAATTGACACTACATTCAGTACGGTTACTAACTTGGCCTAACTCTGGCAGAGAGCCACGCTTCGAGAATTTTAAAATGAAAGTTCGTGCTTTGTTCATGGTTGAAAAAGCATGCGGAAATATCCGCAAGAAATAAATCGCTTAAAAGCAGAAATATAAAAGCAAAAAAAAAACAAAAAAAAAAAAAAACACAAAGTAGAAGCAATAGAAGACAGAGAACAAGAAAGAGTGAGCGAGGAGCGATGGATAAAAAGTAGTAAGATAAAAGTCTAGCCAAGAAAAATAATAATTATATTATTTTAATGTGTGTTTCTTTTTCATTTCTTTTTTTTTTCACTTCTGTTTGGTTTGGTTTGCTTTTCTTTTCTTTTTCTTTGCCTTTTCCTGCTTAATAAGTACCAAAGAGCAGCTGTCGTTTTCTATCTGCTTGTTGGTTAGATTTACTGTGAATTTTCAATTAAGCCAAGTTGCTGCTGCTGCTGCTGTTGGTAGTAGATTTAGCCCGCCTGTTGCGGAAAATGATGAAAGCTTTCTCTCTATCCCCAAATGTCCCCTCTATTTGATTGACGACGACTTGGGGAAGGGTTTTGCTTGTATGCCCCGTTTGCTTGTTTGGTTTACCACCGAACCGAAGCATGAAGAGAGTGTCATGAAGTGGCAAGGTTATGCGTTGTGCATAAGCAATTAGCTTTTGCGGTACGGATCGCTGATGCCTGCCCGTTTGCCCCTCCGCCTGCCTGCCTGCTTACTATATCTCTATATAAGCGTGTATCTACAACTTTGAGGTCATACACATTATATATTTATGTATGTACATACATACATACATATGTGTGTATGTGTGTGCTTAGAAAAGTCGGTTTCCACTTTTGAAAATTGAAATTGATGCAACACAGCCATATAAAAGTGCTGCGGCTTTCCACAATTTAATGCAATTGTCGAAAAGATTGTTTAATGGCGAACATATTTAATTATAAACTAACACAAATCCATAAAACGTACAACAAATTATTTCGTTACTCCCTCCCTTCCTCTCTATTATATAAATGTTTAATGTTAGTACTTAAATCTAGAGAAATATTTAAACAATTTAATTCCCTAACAAAAAAAAAAATGTATTTGCTAACAAAAACTTAAAGGTAAATTTTGATTTAAAAGAAGTTTTCAAATTTTTAAGCACAAATCTTCATTTAGGATCTGGCTAAGAAATACATTGCCTTCTATTCCCTCTATTCCTCTACTTTTACTATATGTGAAACCTTCTTTTAGCTTTTATTTAAAAATTTTTAATATGATCTGGACTGCAGAACTAGACAATTTGATAGTTTTTAATAAAGAAAATCTCTTCAGTTGGTGTCAAAAACTGTTTTTCTCTCTGTTTTCGAAGTGATTTAAAGTATCCAAAAGTAAAACATATGTAGCTACGATTTTCAACTATTTGTATGCAAGGTATCTCTATGGTGTGATCACAATTCAAGACTCAAGGGCTTGACCCCAACGCATCCATCATGAGCATGAGCTCTTGTGCTCCTCGTATCTACATTGGTTGATCGAAGCTCACTCGCTCACTCGCTGGCTTAAGCGATTGCAACAATTTTCACACTCTGAAGGCCACATACGATATATGTATGTATCTATACCTACCTATATATACATACATAGTTGAGCTATATGATGAGAGTGTGACTCTAAAAGACAAAAGACAGAGCCAATCATGAATCGATCTACGTGCAGTTACTGTTGCCACCTCCCTTACCCCCGTCTGTTGCTGTCATTTAAAACGCAGCAGCGAAACCTGAACGCGATTGCAAACCCGCCAAGTTCTCACGGCGAGTTACACAAAACGCCGCACATCACGTTTCCAACATTAATGGGATCCTCGCCCCCCACCCCCCCCTCCCCCAACACTGTTCCCCGTTTAATCTCTTACTCCCTTCATTCTGGGAACCTTAATATGCCCGGCATATCGCTTGTCTCTTCCTCTCTCTCTCTCTCTTTTTTTTTTTTTTATTATTATTTGTGTGTCTCTTTCTTTCTATAGATTGCTCCATTCACGACGAAGCTCTCAGGCTTTGCCATAAAATTGTACAAAGCCCAAAACGTGAGAGAAATGCAAAAAAAAAAAAAAAACAGAAACAGAAAAAAATATAACAAAAAAAAACCATAGAGAAGACCCAGTAAAATTACCAAAAACAAAACAATAAAAATAAACACATAGACCCAATTAAATCGTGTAAAAAATAAATACATGCATACACACACACACTCACATACACAAATCTACGCGCTAATTAAGCAAATTAGTAAAAAAAAAAAAAAGAAAAAAAAATGTTTTTTTTTTGTTTAAATAAAAATGCTGCGGTCAGCGGCGGCGGCGCATCGCCGTTTTACCCAGTTTTTTTTTGTTTCTTGCCTTATTGTCAACAGAGCTAAAAAAAAAAATCTGACCCATAAAATTTCCCACCAAATTATAGTAATTTTGCTAACTCAATTTGGGGAACAACCAAAAGAAGAGATAGATAGATAGAGAGAGAGAGGAAGAAATCAGTGGGGATGGGGGGAAACACCGAAATTATAGGAAAAGCCAGCCGTTAGGGAAAAGCGGTCAAAAAGTGAGGGATCTCTAAGCCAAACGTTCGCTACTTTGTCTATGGGATTCGATTGCGAAAGTAACCGAAAATTGCTGCAAGATGCTAAAAGATGAGATGATGATGGAGGAGGTGTAGATAAAAGGAGTGGGGGGGGGGGAGTGTATAGGCGGGAGAAAGAAAGAAAAACCAGCACAATTTTCACTATCCAGTTACAAGGCTTCTTTACTCTCTGTCTATGTTTGTGTGTGTGTTGTTGAAGATGCCGCCGCTAACTTTGTTGTTGCTGCTGTTGGTGTAGCCGTTGCCGCCACTGCCACACAGCGGCACAACCGCATAATTATATAGCCCCACAGATCACAGCAGCTGCCATGACTGATGGTGGTGGGCGGGCAATTGGACGACAAACAACGACGACGACAACGGCAACGGCAACAACATCTAATCCAAAGAGGGCAACAACTAACGCAACCAAACTAAACAACATGATACAGTGAATCTTATTTCACAAATTAGGAAATATGAAAGACATACATACATACGTACATACAAAACATACAAATACATACATACATGCATATATTAAATATGATATTCCTTGATACAAAGAGAAATAGATAAAAATAAAAAAAAAGACTAACTGCCTCCTAAACTGGTTTCAAGAGTTGGAAACGAACGCATTTAACCATCCACCACTAGATAATTTAATCTATATTTTTGCAAACCATATATGCATTGCCTATAGTAATTAAAACGATATCTTGTGTAAAGTTTTTCTATATATACATATATATATGTATGTATATATGTATCTTTTTTTTTTCAAGAAACAACATTGCTTATCTATAAAAAACATAGAAGGAGAGCTTACAAGCTCTATAAAGCATGACTTGTTTCTTGAATGAAATGTAAAATAATACTGTGGGAAAAATTAATGGAATTTTCGCATTGTATAACATTGTATTACACATAAATATACATACATATATATATATATATATATATACATATATACATTCTTTCTCTCCAATTACGATTTATATACTAAACATTCGGATAATTTACAAAGTAATCTTTGTGTAAACACTTTTTGTAAACACAATTAAAATGATTTCTAAGCGGATTTCTAGAGTTTTGATTTGTTCATTTATTATTGTTTGATTTGTGTTATAGTTATCCTTCATATATAGAAACATATAAAGACGAAAACTGATTGTATAAGTAAACATTTTGCACAATAACTCCATACAGATCGATAACGATAATCGATAGATATAGAAATATATAGAAATACTTTTAGCAAATTCTGTTTTTGAAAGCCAATAAGAAAATATCATTTTTTATATTTTTTTTATATATACATATTTCCATTACACAACTATAAATATTAATATATTTATTGTTTTCTTTTCTAAATAATTTTTTATATTTTTTTCTATATTTTATTTTGTTTTCTTGTTTTTTTTTTTAATTTTTTTTACTTTTTTACTCCAATGCTTTTCATATTTTCGCTCATTTTTTTTTTTTTTTAATGTTTTTTTTGTTAAATTTTTTGTTTGTTGTTTTCTTGTCATCATACAACAAATCGGTAGTTTGTAAATGTAATATCAATGCTGAAACCACAGTGGATCTATGGTATAAAATATGTATCTTTTGCCTGTTTGCCGCAATGTTGTGGGAGCAAAGCGACTTGTTTCTGTGGCAAAGTTTCACACAAACAAACATACATACATACATATGTATATAGTTGAAATATGTATATGTAATATATATATATACATACATATAGATATACTTCTGTTTGTATACTTGTGCTGTGGACATGGAAAAAAACTTTGATTGCAACATGGATTTCCCATAGACTTCTTCTCTGTGCTATGTGCTATGATTTTGCCTTTTCTGCTTTTTGACATTTTTGTGTGGAAGCCAAGAAAAGTGACAGCTAACAATTATTCTCTCTCACCACCACACCCGCCCTCCTTTCTTTATCCATCGCTCTACTTTTATATACATAGATGAATATATAGTACATACATATATACATATGTATGTACATATATAGAAAAAGATATATGTATATACCATATCTTTTCATCTATCTATCTCTCTCTCCGTTTCTGTTGTTGATGCAATTAGCGGCGCGTGTTTTATATCTAGAAAGGTGAAGAGAACGAAAACCAAGCAAATTTTTACAAGACACAACAAGGAAAACATTTGCAAAAATATTTAGCTAGCTGCAATTTGATTTCATTTAAATGAAATATCTATAAACAAAGATACACACACACACACACATGTTTAGTTTTATTTTAAGAAGCAAACACACACACACACACAACCAAAAAGAAAAAAAAAGGACAGCCGGCAGCTGAATAATAAATTTAGCACGGATGTTCGATTTTCTTTTATATATATTTATTTTCGCTTTGCCTCTTTTTTTTTTTTTTGGCTTTTTTTGGTTTATTTGGTTTTCTTTTTTTTTGGTTGCTTCGATTTTGTGCGGGTAACAGACAACAGCTGACATTGACACTTTTCGTGTTGCTTGTGGCAGAGCGAACATTTAAGGTTATTTATAAAAGTAAAAGAGAAAATGCTGCTGCTGCTTATACACGTGCCAAATCGATATGACTTACAAATAAAGTTATTATACGAGGGCCATTTCAAAAGTTGCAACAATAAAGATATGGCACGAAATATATCCGAATGATTTGATCAATAGGCACACAGAATGTTCCGACTGTATATGATTCCCACTGTCAAATTGAATTTAGTAGCAATTTAAAATGTGCTAGGAACACCCAAATGATGAACTTTTTGGCACTTAATATAATATTCAATTTAGTGGTGCGACATATCCACCATTAACATGACTCAACCAGTGTGCAACCAGTACAGAGCAATGAGAAATCATGAAAATAATAATGACTGCCCCGTCATATATACCTGATAAAACCCAACGAAACTTGTTTCGATATCGTCCCACAAAGAAGAGGGAGACAGAGACAGAAATAGACACAGAGGGAGAAGAAAAGGTGAATATTTCTTATTACCCATAGAGGTTATTCAAGTGCATGTTTTAGAATTGGGATTCAGAGGAGTCGCCTTCCAGCGGTGGAAGCAAAACTTTTCATGTACCTCTCTCTCCCTCTCTCTCACGTATAAACTAGCTAAAAGAGGTGTAGACTAAAAATGTTGTCGTTTAACCGCAACCAAATAAAGATATAACAATATACATATATATATATGTATGTACATATATATGTCATAATGCTTCCAATTGTTATAGATATTTACTGTATATTTGTTATTTACTTTTGGCGTATAACTTTTTTTCTTTTTTTTTCTTTTGGTGGTGCTTAATTTCCGTGTCGTTATTTGCTGTTGTTGTTGTTGCTAGTCGCACTTAACCTTCAACTCGCATTGAAGCCAATTTGACTGTTTCTTTTTTTTTTCACACCCGCCGCCATCGACTTGGTTTTGTATTCACCTCCTCCACCCTCCTACTTCTTCTTCTTCATCTTCGTCTTCTTTTTCTGCTTCTACTTCTCTAGGCAATTAAATCAAAATTTATAAAGTGATTCTAAATAACGCGTTTGTTGTGTCGTCTCTGAATTTCCATTTCCATTGCTCGCGTTTTGAATGAGCATTAATTGTTGCCGATTTTTATGTAGGCAAACGACAAAAAAAAAAAAAAAAAAAAAAGAGAAAAATAAAAGCACCGTTAAAGGTCAAACGAGCATTTAGCAAAATAGAGAGAGGGAGAGACGGTAGGCAGTGAGAACGAGTGCAATATGGATAAAGGGGAAGAGTGAAGACGGAGACAGAGACTGGGACTGAGACAGAGGCAAAGGCAAAACGGAGGCCAGTCAGTCTCTATTGCCTTCTCACTCTCTTTCTGTCTATTTTCTCGACCAGTTATAGACTTATAAGCCATGTGTAGTAGAATTATTAGTATCAAAAGAAATAAAAACAAGTTTCACAACCTCCACCGACGTCTCGAGAGCAGGAAACCTTGCTTGGCTTGATGAAGCTGCTGCTGTCGACGCTGCTGCTGCGCTGCAGTTGCTGCCGCTGTTCCTGCTGCTGCTGCTGACGGGTGACGTGAGCCCAAGCCCCGCAAGATGCACATGCAATGACACACATATACATATATATATGCGTTAGTATGCTAGGTTGCCTGGCGACACAACATACACACATACATACATATGTACATATGTATATGTATATGTATATGCTTGCCATAACGGTTTGAAAAACTGGCGCATCGATCGAAAATGTAAGAGTTTTGTTCTTCTGCCTTTTTCTTTTTGGCTTTATATAGATTTCAAGTCTTAGTTCTTTACAACATTTATAAAAAAAACTTAAGTGAAATCCAAGTTCATATTAGAAAATAGAAAAGAGGACACTATGCACCATTTAAGAACGCCACAAACATTGATCTAATGAACAGCTTTCCTTATATAGTAATAACCAACAAGATGGCTCACTAACTTATGCTATGGGAAATCAAGAAATTGGCAAAACAGAACACTAACCAGCCTAATGAACGTTTCATTAGCACTGCACCTGTCTGCTCTATCTATCACAATTTGAGTCACTTGTGACAAGAAGCCACAAAGAATGTATATACATACATACATACATACATACATACATAGATACATAATATCGCACATACGCCATGTGTAAGTACATATGTGTGTGTGTATGGCTCTAGAACAATATCAATTATTTTGGTTATGGGCGGTTTGAACCGGAACTAAGAAAATGTATTATTGTTACCATTATATTTACCTATAATGCAGATAATTTAAAGCAATTCCTACTGAGAAGTGATAGTAATTAATTCATGAAATTTATAGAAGACTTTTGGTTGGTCTTGAGAAATAATTTAGATCCAACTGAAAGGGTTAAAACGAAGGATAATAGTTTTCTCTAGGGGTGAGTGTTGGTCAACTGCTCAAAGAAATGGGTTTAATTATGCTCTTTTATTATAAATTAACCAACACGAAGAAATCATTATTGAAAACGGAACTAATCGATTAAAATTTGATTATTTTTTCTAAATATGACAAGATCAAAACTTTTGTTTTTTTCTCAACTTCATTGCTTTTAGGATTATATTAGGATTTTTGTTGCCATTTTTCCCATTATGCAAAAATAAGAATAAAAAAAAATCAATAAGTCTTATGTCAAAAAATACAAACGAGAAAGCCCAAAATAGGGTGACGCATTCGGCATTGAAGGAAACCAGCAACTGCTGTTGGTAGGGTGGGGAGCGGAAGGGACTTCCCTCCGAACACACCACACTCACACACACACACAGACATACGAAAAGTGTGAAAATTAACACGCTGCCAAATGCAAAAAGAAAAAAAAATATAAGCACAAGAAACAAAAAAGAACTCAAGTATTGAAAGTTTCTACTTATTGAACACGTCGTAGTAGGTGGATGTATTACTGTAGGAAGAGCGGCAAGAACAACAACAACAACACATACACCAGGATTGATGCCCCTTTTTTTATATATTTTTTTTTTTTTTTGGACAGGAAGCCCCGTCAGGAAGTGGAAGTGCCTGAGCAGTTGCTGCGGCAAAGGAAGTGGTTAAAAAACAATAAAGTGAGAGCAGAGGGAGAGAGAGGAGAAATTATTGCAGACAGACGGCAGGCTCGTTCATGAATGTACCGTAACAGTTGCTGCTGTTGTTGTTGTTGCTGCTGCTGCTGTTACTACTACTGCAGTTGTTGTTGTTGCTGTGCCAATTCTAAGCGTTGCGCTTCGCCGGTTTTGCAACTGAACTCGGAGCAGGCTACATACAAATAAACAAATATATGTACATACATACATACATACATACATATGTACATAGCTGCTGCTGCATTGCGCGTAATCAGTGAAGCAACAAACCGTGGCAATAGTTGCAGAAGACTTACCAGCGGCAACAACAACAAAAGCATAACAACAAAAAAAAACATTTAAAACTCGTCTGCAGTGTTTGGAGTCGAGTGAATGACACAGTTTTACACACACACACACACACATACAGGCACACAATCAGTAATATTCGCCGCCTCTGCTGACCAAGTTTATCTTACATTTTCCATTTTCAGGATACACAAAAGAAAATTGAACTGCATTTTCTTAAATTTTTTGATAGCATTTCACTTTAAAATTCAACTTTGCCCGTCTTTGATGCGGCGTCGTTGCCGGATATCTCCAGACAACGACAACGAAAAAAAAATTAAAACAAAAAAAAATAAAGAAAGAACCAATGTCAAATATAACGACGGCGAGACAACGGAATAACGACCCTCTTTCAACACGACCGTGCAACCGAAAGGAAATTTCTATACTGATTCAGACGTCTAAATGACTGACTGACTGACTGGCTGGCTGGCTATAGGCTGGCTTGGCAACACATACACTCACACAGAAGAAAAAAGGGAGAGAATAACAGAGAGAGAGAGAGAGAAACCAAGATACGACCACAAACAGAAGCTGGCAACACGAAAGCGGAGCACACAGCACACAAGATGACGACGGCTGGTGATGTTGATGGTGATGTTTGCTATTGTTGTTGTTATTGGCCCCCAACTGTTTTCTCTCCCTCTCTCTGTCGCTCTTACTCATCAAGCCAAACGAGAACTCTGACACACCAAGAGAGTGAGACAGAGACAGAGTAGAGAGCGAGAGCGAGAGCGAGAGAGTAGTGTCTGTAGTATGTGTTTTGCATATAAATGCGACGCCAGTCAACCAAGACACGTATACGTGTAAAAAGTAAATGTGATTCAACCACTTGTTTGACAGCTCCACCAGGAGCGGAATATTGAAGGCCCTAACACACAGTTTCCAAACAAAAAAAAAACATACTCTATTCATTTGTCATATACCTGCCATATACCACATCTTGTCAATAAAGGACTTTAGCAATTCTCCTTTTTGTTTTTCAGGTAAACCACTTAAAAAGAAAATATATGCAGCTACAATAACTAGATAATTCAGTCTCTTACAACCGGAGGATAACACAGTAACTTCGAATTCAGGTATGTTAAATGGTGGATTATTTTATTATAATTATTATAAATTATGAAAATAATTGTTATATCTTTGCTATGTTTTATTTTATTGAAACAACGCTAAGCCCTAGCGAGCCCGCGTAATCTCAATGCTAGCCCTGAATTTACATCGCGTTCTCTCGCGCGCTCTCTGTCTCTCTTTTCCTCTCTATTTATTTCTCTCTGCCGGAATGCTCTCACCGACATCAGCTGAGCTGCAACAACATTAAAACAGCTCATGTGTTTGATGCTCAGCAGCTGACAGCTAAATTGTCGAGTTGCCAGACTTTTGAAATGCAGCTGGTTCAAAATGGTAGTAGAATCTACTACTTTTTTACTTTAAGTACTACATACGTACACATTGTATTTATTTAGTAAATTGCTATATGTCTTCAATCCTTAGTATTTGGACCACTTCTCTCAGCTTTTACTCACCTGAAAATATAAAGAGAAATATATATAAAATGAATTAAAAGCTATATAAATTGAGAAATGCATTTATCCTTATACAAATAAATGAAGAACTCTTTGCTGAACAGGTATTTCGAGAAGAGCCCGCATAATATTACACATCATTAGCACCCCAGAGACCTCCCTGGGGTACAATTATCACAAGATCATCTACTGCCATTAGGTTGTAGTGTGAGGATACGAAATAAAATCAAAAATCAAATAGAATAACAACAACATAAGCAACATAAAATGGGAACACAGGAACTTGTATTTAATACGGCCGGGTATGGTCTATACCTTTCATGGAAAAGCAGCAGCAGCAACAACGAAGAAACGAAAAAGAAAAGGTGCCTTGTCATTCAAGACAAATATATGTACATAGTTGAAAACAGGAACAACAGCACAGCACAGCAACAGCAACAAAAACAACATAACCAAGAGCCAAGAGCCTATCTTGGACATGCATCTGTCCCAACCATTTAGCGGGAGAAATAGACACGGTAAAGAAGAGAACGAACAAGCAAGAGAACCGACAATTCGTTGCGTTCTCCTCGATAGCGTAGCAGACACCTGTGACCGCCCGCAATGCAACCGGCACAAGTTCATTTGCACCGCACTAAAAACAAGAAGAAAAAGATGAATAATAAAAGAAGCAGTCGACGATGGATAAAGGCAAAAGGAGCGAAGGGCTAAGAAATAACAAAGATATTGCACTTTTCCCCATATAACACAAATTGTGGCGCGGAGTTACTTATGATTCATTCTCTCGCATTTTTTTATTGTTGTTGTTGTTGTTTTCTTCCAAGTTATTGCAACTCTAAATGCGACGCTTGGTTGCGTTTATAGCGGTTCAAGCGATTCGTCTAACGAATTGGCAAATATTCTCCCCATTATTTATTACAGCAGCCTCGTTGCAGTTGAGTGCGGGCGGCCAGTTAAAACGGAACACAGAAATTCACTACCTTTTTCTATTCATCTCCTTTCTCCTCTTGTTATTTTTGTCTTTCTCTATATTATTTTAAACCCCTCCCTTTCGCTCTCTCACTATCCTCATCGAGGGAGAGATTTCGAAGACATGTTTAAACATGAACAATAATACAAATTGTATTTTTCTTCTACATATGTACATACATACATACATATGTATGCCTGATATTTAAAATTTATTTCGTACATACATACATATGAAGATACGTATTTCTATATACAAGTAACATTTCAGATATTTCTTCGATCATTTTCAATTTAATTACGATACGTTTTGTTATTCAATTTAACGCTATTTTTCTTTTTGCATTTTCTGTTTTGACTTTTAACTATCGCTGATTGAGTGTCTGTATGGGTGAATGGAACCGGAACTGGAATCAGAATCTTTAGCATAAATATTGATCATGTTGTATGTATGTATGTACATATATGGCCACATATGTATGTATATGTATGTATGTATGTAGATGGTTAAATTAATTACAAATGTGAAAGGAGGCGGTATATACATATAGAAGAGATGTAAGGGGTAGCAGGAGTAACGGGTAAGGGGAAGGAGATTGGAACTAGAGAGAATTGTTTTCCTCTCACAGTGCAAAGAGAAAATAAATAAATAAATGAATATTGCTTTTGCTATTCCCCCCCCTCATTGTTGTTGTTTGCTTGTTTATTTATTTCAACGACGCTTGCGGCTGAAGTCGAAGAGTACTAAAGGAGGTGGAAGAGGCAAAAGTAGGAGGTAGGTGGTAGAGAGGGAGAGATGAGAGTTCCGTTTAGTCGGTCACGCCACTACCACCACATAAATAAGACGAAACAATAACAGCAACAAATGTATCAAGATGTGTTGTTGCTGCCCGCTGCTGCCTGCTGTTGCTGCTGCTGTGGGTCATGCGCACTACCAATGACGTCAGACGTAGCCATCAAATTAGGAAGTGCGCAAAAAAAAAAACAAAAAAAAAAATCTTATTTATTAAGTCGATGTGGCGACTTTGAGTTACCCTATACCAAAAGCTTGGAAATATTTGTTTGCTCAAACTTTTGTTTGCTTGATTCTTATAAAATTTGATAAACTTTTATTTAATTAATTGTAGCCACAATAACATGCATAAAGATTTACATAGACAAATCTGGCTCTTGTTCTTCTTCAATTCCTTTAGCAGTAGCAATTAGCTAATATACTTTATTTTATACCCGCAGGGTATTGCATGTAAAAAAAAACAATGAATTTGAATAAACGCCACATACTGTGTATGATTTATGTACTATATGTCGCCGTTAACAGTTATAAAGGGGGCGTGCCATCTTAAATGCGACGCATATATATGTCTCACATACGTACATATGTATGTATGTATGTATGTAGGTGTTGGCATTTCTTTCCCCCCCCTTGTATCATAGAGTTTTCACTGCGTGAAAAAGAAAATAAAATAACCAACGAAAGAAAATGCGCAGCAAATATAAAAAGTTTGCAAAAATTTCATCACTTAAGAGAAAAGGGGGGGTGGCCAAAGGCCAAAAGAACCAGAAACATCAGCAGCAGAAGAAGAAGAAGAAGGTCGGTCTCTCTATATAGCCATGAAAATTCTATAATGTATACAAAAATCAGCTGTTGTTGCTTCACGCTGTGTGCCATACACACACAAAAATGTTCTCTCGCTCCCTCTCTCAGTTTCTCTCTCTCTCTCTCTCTCTCTCTCTCTCTCTCCATCTCTCGTGTGTCTCTCACAGACTTTCCTTTTAGATGGCAAAATTGCATGTGTTTCAGAAAATACAACGCAATTTTTGCCTGTTGGCCCCTAGTTTTTATTACCCATTTTGGAAAACTAATGAAAGAAATATATATTGTATGTTAGAAAGTAGAATATATACATACATATGTATGTATGTACATACATACATACATACATATATGTATATAAAGGTTACATACTGACTACGAGCCTTAAATAAAGGATATATATAAGTTTTGTGTCGGATGTTTGCAATGGAACAGCGGGAAACATTGACAAACATATTGCATATATGTGTATATATATATTCTTAATCAGCATGATTAAATAGCAATATCCATATGTTCGTGTTATAAATTTTATTTATCCAAAAAGGAGATAACTCCGCTTACCGACAAAAGCAAGTGACCGTTTCCTCAACATCCAAGGGCAGTGACAATTGTGTTGCACCACCTCCATTAGTACCAGCACCACCACCACCACCCCCACTACCATTATGATTATTACTATTATTATTGTTGTTGTTGTTATTGTTGGACTGCTGTCGAGGCACAGCACGTCCTGGTACATGGCGAAATGTGGCTGCAAATGTCGAGGATAACGATGAATGAGATGTAGATGAACGCGGTGTGGCTGCTGTTGGTGTCTGTGGTGCTGTCGACGAACCATCAACAGCATCTGCCAATGGTACTGAGGAATAGCGTACGAGAATGGCACGGCTAACCCGATTGCCGCCCGTCAAATTCGAGATGGCCCAGTTCATGACTCCGATGAACACGCTGCCAAATACCGCTAAGAACTAGGAACTAGGGACACTAAACGCATCCAGCTCTCGTCTGCAACTGAATGCAGTTTGTGTACATTTAGCGAAAACCTTCGCCTATGTTTTTAACGACCATTCTACAAAATTGATTTTGTCTAGTGATTTGTGAGCCGTTCGTCTGTCCGTCCGTCCGTCCGTTCTGTTGTTGCCGTCTCCAGTACCAACCAACCACCCAAAAAGGCGAAAAAAACGCCAGTTGTGGCCTCGGCTTGCTGTTAGTGCTGCTGCAGCTGTCAATCAATGAAAATTCCAGCAGTGGCGAAATGGCCAACTGTCATTGGACTGTTTGGCGAATTGTGTATCTTACCCTTTCCCCATACTGCATTCTATTTATGTATGTATGTCGTAGTTTTGTTTCTATTTCCCCCCCCACCGTTTTCGTTTTGTACTTGTGCGCCCTTTGTTCCTCCGTCTGTCTAATTCAATTAGAGTTTGTACTAAGTGCCCTTCAAGGCTGTCCGCGCCACAAGCCATCATCTGGCGCGTGCGGAGAGCTTTCATCTAACCATTGGAACTCAATTCTTACGGCTGCTGTCTTCAGTTTTATCCAAGAGCGGAGTACACAAATAACTTAAATCCCTCTAGTGCCTAATCCACTAACCTCGATGCGGTGTTAAAACCTTGTCAAAGCCCATGTGAAGTGCTCTATGAATAGGAAATCTCCATAGATACCGACCATTTTTTGCGTGTCTTTCTCTACAGATGACTACAGAATAAGATAGAAAGATTAACCTTTTCCAGCAAACGTCATTCCATACGAGCTTCATAAGGAACTTTGGAAACAAACAAAAAGAAATCAATCGAGAAATATCTAATTGCTTTGCCTTCTGTTGGGATGCTTTAATGAAAGTCTTGACTGATTGAAGAAGCATCAAGAGAGAGAAAGAGCGAGAAGGAAAGAAAGAGATAGAAAGATTTCAGACCTGACGTCTACACAAGACATCAAAATGTCACTGCTGCTCTCCTTTGCCATCCCCAATCAACTGACGTGTGTGTGTGCTCTTTTTTTTCGTTCTTTTTCTTTTTTGTCTTTGGGGTGTGACATGTGACACAATTTGTAACTCTTCTTGTTTTTCCTTTGTCCCTTTGGATTTGATGACAACCCGTGTAAAGATTTGACTATATGAGTATGTATATACATACATATATGTACATAGACACATATGTATATGTATGTACATATATATACAGCTGGACCAAAAAAAAACCCCATTAATTTGACATATGTTTGTTTGTGTGTGTGTGAACTTAATTTGTTTTCGGAACAAAGAAAAGTTCATTACGGGCAATTCATATGGCAGGCTAATCTGAAATTAAATGAAACTTACTAACAAACTCAAAAATTAACCGTAATTCTAAACCCTTTTTTTATCGGAAACCGACTGCCGACTAAAATAAAGTTTAGGTTTAACACATTCATGTTACTGCACTGTGGTTATACTGGCTAAAGTTATGCCTAATGTTTTAGAGTTTCAAACGTTGAAACCTTTTTATAAAAGATACAATCCCTGAAAGTTTCCTCTAGAAATGCTTCTTAACTTTTTATATTTATAGACTTTTTACTAAAACTATTTCAAAAAATTTAAAAAAAAAACCCACACTACAAATCAAATCAAATTTGTGTTTGAAAGGCCCCGGCGAGATTCGAACTCACGATCTCCTGTTTACTAGACAGGCGCTTTAACCAACTAAGCCACGGCGCCCTTGTGTTTGCCCGTACAAAAGTAGTGAATTTATACAGAAATACTCATTCCGGATGGTCTTTTACCATAACAGTATTTTCCAAACCAAAGAAACATCATTTTCATTTTAGTTAAATTAATTTTACATAATTTTGGCACATTTCTAAAAAAAAAATAATAAAAGTTTGAAGGACGATCGACAAGAGTAAAAACTATTTTTACACTTCTTTTTTACAGCTATATAGCAAAAAAAAAAAAAAAAAAAAAAAAAAAAAAATTTTCAAGTATTTTAAAAGAACTTTTTAAGTTTTGCATAAGTTGTCTTCTGACACTGCCACCGAGCATCGGCGCCGTGGCTTAGTTGGTTAAAGCGCCTGTCTAGTAAACAGGAGATCGTGAGTTCGAATCTCGCCGGGGCCTATGACAGTATAGTAGCGGTTGGAAGAGAGCTACTTTTTTTTGGGAATTTATTTTTTCCTCAGCCAAAAAAATAATTTACCGTTTTGTTAAAATTGCTTTAGGATTGATTTCATGAAAACCAGAGAAAGACTTGTGTTAAAATTATTAATAACAAAAAAAAAAATATTTTATATTTCTCTCGCAGTCGGTAGGATTCGAACCTACGCTCCCAGAGGGAATCTGATTTCTAGTCAGACGCCTTAACCGCTCGGCCACGACTGCTTCTTTTAAAGAAGCCGTCAAATGGCACTATTTTAACGGTAATCTCTCAAAGTGCTAAAGAAAATGTGATCTAAAAGCGGACCATAATCATAATTGATTAGCTTTTTTTCTAAAAGACATTAAAGCACGTAGACATATCTAAATCGTTTGCACATATTTGTAATGATGATGCACTTATCCCATGCATGTGCACTTGAATAGAGATTTTTTTTATGAACTCAAGAAATTATAAACTAAAAAATTGTCTATAAAAAGAATTTATTCATTAAAAATGAAGCACACTTTTCTTCTTAAATTCCCACTATATGTGTGTGCCTTTATCTTGTAGGCCCCGGCGAGATTCGAACTCACGATCTCCTGTTTACTAGACAGGCGCTTTAACCAACTAAGCCACGGCGCCGTTGCTCCGTCGCGACGCCAAAATAAAACTTATTCGAACACTTCTCACGATGGTATTTTTTTAATTTTGCGGCAAATAAAACAAATTTACATTTGCAAACAACGAAAACGTAAAACATATGTGAATGTTTATTTTAGCAGTATTGGTAATAGAATTTCTATAAATACTATATAAGTTGGCCAGACTAATTTCGACAGTGCTGTTGTAATTACTTTTATATTTTTTTATAGACATGTGTCAACTATGACACCTTATTGTTACAATTACCCTAACTAGGAATGATGCACTCTGTATGGCTAAGAGCCCTTCGACAGTTAGGAAAGAAGAAAAGCGGGAAGAAACACTTGTTATTTGATTTATTTACGTATTAGTTCTTTTTAAGTTTTTCCCATGAGTTGGCTACTTTTGGACACAGGCACCAATTGGCGCCGTGGCTTAGTTGGTTAAAGCGCCTGTCTAGTAAACAGGAGATCGTGAGTTCGAATCTCGCCGGGGCCTTTTATGACTTTGTGTGTTGTGTTGGATGAAAAGTGTTGTCGAGGGTTTTTTTTTTTAATTATTTTTATTATTTATTTATTCAAATAAAATTGATTAAATATTGTAATGGAATTGGCGAGAGTTCAATAAACTTTACGATTATCGCATGACCAATGCATGAATAAATGTGGATGGATTATATTATATATGTACGTATGTATATAGCATCGTCACTATGTACAGATGAATGATAAATGCAAACAAAACGCTGTTGCCTCGCAATACTTCAACTTCGACCAATTGTAAAGCAGATTATAAATATATTTATATATGTATATATGTATATATATAGATCTATGGAAGTGTGTGTAACAAACTAAAACACTTTTAATTTTTGATTACAATTGACAAATCAATACAATTGCTTATTGATTCAAGTTACATGACGGTTATAAAGCAAATAAATCCAATTGTAAAATATAGACAATTTAGCTTGTCTTTTTATGTTTATTTATATATGTTATTATTTGTTTTATAGTGGTCATCAAGTAAATGCAAGTAACAACAAAGTGCTACATTTGTATAGTTAATGTTATTATTCATACGTACATATTATGTATATAATATAATAAGCATACTAACCGTATTCCTTCTGGGATATTCGAATTTGTCTACTTATATGTATATGTATGTATGTACATATGTACGTGCATACTATATATATGATAACCAAGAAATAACAAATCAGTTAGCATCGATACATATTGTCGATGCATTTAAACAAATACAATAATGCATATAACTGTAAAATCTATTAAGTAAGTGTATTAGCAGTATTATTATAAATATATTTGCAAGTACATAAGTACGTCAGAACATGAATTGAAGACTCTTCTCTCCTGGCGAGTAGAAGAACGCGACAAAACAACAAGATTTAGAGACGAAAAAAGAAATTTCTTTTTGATATGGCCAAAAAAATAAAGAAATACAAAAAAAAAAACGAGGCCAATTGGCAAAAGGCCAAATGGGCAACGAAGCGAAAGAAAGCAAAGAGGAGGACATCAAAAAGGAAAGAGACAATGTGAGCAAGTGAGATAGGAGACATCAAATTCGATGTCGTCGTAACTATAATCCTAGTTTATACATATGCAAATATATGCACATATAAATATATTAAATATATATCTATACAAATCTAACAAATCAAATAAAATCGAATCAAAGCTAAGCTAATCGTATCGCGTATTGAATTGAATCGCATATAGGAATGAATGTTATGTAGAATTGAATGTTGCAACTAAATTCTCTCACCCCATCAGCCAATCGACGGTGTCGCGCAAATATTCCGGAATGCGCTCCAGTTTGACGGTTGCGCTGCCTCTGCTCCTGCAAAAATAATTTGCCCTTTTGTTGTTGTTGCCTTTTTTTGCTTTTGACTTTTTTTTTAAATTTTTTTTTATATAGCCAAACACACAAACAACTCACACAGCACACACACAACACTCACACACACACGCCGTGCGGACCGCCTACAGAATTCGCACTTGAACGTTTTCTTGTTAATCAATATTGAGAATTTTATTTATTTTTGTTTAAACAAACTTTTCACATCAAAAAATTTTCTCGCTTCTTCTTCACTTTTGTGTGTTATTTTTTTCTTGGTGCCCTCCCCCCCCAGCCAACACCGATTACCGATAGCATTCGATAGATGATTTTGCGCAGACACTCGATAGACAGTTGGACCAGATGACTGCGTTCAGCGCTAACTGTTAGGGGTGAGCGAGTCATATGATATATAAACTGTGATTATCACATGGCAAATCCACATGCAATTTGAAAGCTTTTTTGATCAAGCTTTAAGCTGCGCTTACTGGAGCTTCGGTGAAACATAATTTCTTGAGCTATTTTATCAATTTGAGTAATCGATGTTAAAATATGTAATAATAAGATAACAAAATCAAATGCCTCCTTTAAAATCTAGAAGGCGTAGAGAGTGAGATCAACAAAGATGTATAACATATCTGGTCGTAAATTTAAATATTTCATTATACTAAGTAATTCGAACTAAAACGAACTGTGCATATATTCAGGTTTTATTGTGGAACCGAAAAGTATCATATTCCTGCACGAAATGATAATTGATTTCGTTCAAATCGTTTCTTTAATTGTGTATAGTTTTTAAAATGTCAAACATATATTCTGGAAGAGTGAAGGTAAGTACAAATTAATTTAATCAAAATAAAGTCGATAAAAAACGGTTGCCGGTGTATCGAATTTGTCGATAACTTTTATTCGGATTGGAGCATGCCTTCATATTCTAGTCGCACACAGCTGTTTATACAACAAAATTGTTCATTTTTTTTTCTTTATTTCGATTAATTACATAAAATGGTACAAGATTAACTCATACTTTTTAATATAAGCACTAAACTTACTAATCGCCCTCCCAATCGTATATATTCGCTATGGAAACTTCGCCAACGACATCATCTACGCTTGGACATGTGGGTGGTTCTACCTATCCAAAGGCAAGTTCCCTGATATTGGCAGGACTTGGTGTTGCTGCTGTGGGATTTGCCGGAAAACATTTGATACGCCGAATGCCACAGATGACAACGAAATTCAACGAGGCTCTTAAAAATCTGCCAAAGTTTGATGCCGAAAGTATGGCCAATTCTAAATACTATAAAGGTGGCTTTGAATCAAAGATGAGCAAACGTGAGGCTGCTCTTATATTGGGTGTTACTCCCAGTGCAAACAAAATAAAGGTGAATGTTTGTGAATGACCCACGATGATGGAATATAAATATGAACGAAATTTTTCACAATTGTAGATCAAGGATGCCCATAAAAAAATTATGCTGCTCAATCATCCGGATCGAGGTGGATCACCATATCTGGCGGCCAAAATTAATGAAGCAAAAGATTTTCTTGACAGTGGGAAATGATATGTTATAGTCAAGTAATGACCGCGGTGACCCGCCGATTTGTATATGAACTAATTGTAATTAGTATGTAGGCGTACCAACTTTCCAAAATTTGTTGAGATTGTTTGTAGTTTCACCTGCATCAGAAATTAAGAACATTGACTAAATTTTCTCGCAGTTGATGAGCACTGTAAAAAGAATTTGTTTTATTTATTACGTCACAGATATATTTTTTATTTATTAATATTAATAAAAAAAAAAAAGACTGGTGGCAATTTAACGGGCAATTTTAATTTCCCTTAGTTTATATATGTACATTCTTATCTTTAAAATGTATCTAACACGACGAATATTTGCAGTCTTCTTTTGTACGTGGAATCATTTGAAAACAATTGATTGACTGCTTTCTCTGACTATTTAATTTAATAATCCAATTACAAAAACAAGGTTATTTTCCCGAGTTTAGTTTTTATAAAAGATCATATTATTTTAAATTATTTTCAGATTAATCAACTGTATTGTATGTATGAGAAAGAGAGACCAAATGAGCCAAAAGAGTGTATAAACGTCAACGCGTTACAGTGAACAAATTTTCGGAACCAGTAAAGTAAGTAAATCATTTTGCAACCCCTGGCAACATGGCCCATTAGCTCAGTTGGTTAGAGCGTCGTGCTAATAACGCGAAGGTCGCGGGTTCGATCCCCTCATGGGCCAACCGATATATTTTTTGTTTTATATATGTACATATATATTTTTTTTTTGTTTATATACATATATTTATTTGCCAAATTCCTCATGCAAGCAACCAACATCTGGTCCAATGGGTATATGTCGGGGTATACATTTACAATGATATCTCCAGCAAATAATAAATTTTATTGCACATGTAAAATATTCTCCCAAATTGCAATCTAAAATATTAAATATTTAAAATATAAGATTATTGTATTAAATATTATACCTACCCATATGGATAAAGGGATTATCCATAGATAAAGTAAATCTTATTATTTGAGCAAAAATATGCAATAGCAATACAATTTGAACGATTTTCTGTTCCATTCTCCACCGTGAGTTCCTACGACTAATGAGGAACTACGATGATTGTTGTCGCAAAACTATGGTAAAAACATTAGTTTTAATAGTTCTATAAAACTACAACAGCTGAAAAAACACAATGGAAAACATTTGATGAATACAAATCAAGATATAAGGTTACGATACATTGCATTGTTTATTTTTTAAATTTTCGTTGTTCGACTTTCTCCATAATTGAACGTAATTGATTTACAGAAAACATATCAATTTGATTTTCATTTTCATTCTTAAGTTTCTCCCAAAGCGATTGAAAATCATTTTGTGGAAGAACATTTTTAAAAATGATTTCCATTTGTTCCTTTGGACGCAAACGTTCATAATCACTCTCACCTAAACCAAGAGTTGTCGCTACCTTCGGTTGAATAAGATCCTTCACCCGCATTAAATCATCATCATTTTGTGCTGGTGTTCGATTTGGTCTTCGTTCCACTCGTCCAACATTTGGTGGCTTTTTGAGATCATCACAGAACAGACGATATGATGTATCCTTAGTATATATATTTGCTGGTAGAGATGAGATATTTCCTGTTGTCGGTAATGGTACATGTATGGAAAGTAGACGAGAAAATTCTTTATAATTAACCATCTCCAATGCAGATTTATCCGGATTCAGCATATTAAAATGTATCATAGTTGTGCGAATTTTGGGTCCATCGATGCGTAAATGAAGTTTATGCATTATTTCAATAATCTTATTAAATGGTAGAAAACCACACTGTTCTGTATCGATTCTCTCCAGCATCGAGATAAGATCAAACATATGGAAATTGTGACGTTTATGTAGATTTTGGCGCCACATATTTAAATAGCCAAAAGCTTCAATCAATTTATCATTATTGATGCATGGTGAAATATTGTCAATTAGCATTTTGCCATTACATTTGGCTATATCACTTGGTTTGCCATGGATCATATTTGGTGGGACAACATATGGATATCTGGCAAAATCAATTAAATTTAAACTTATTTCAAATGGTGTAACTATACTTACTTTTTATACTTTTTTCCCAATCGACTATAGGTGCGATCAATGAAATCCATTTGAGTTTTACTCACTATAATCACCTGATCGAAACATTGTTGCATGCAACGTTTCACTTTACCACCGTTATCATCGACACCATAAAATTTACCAAAAGTATCTCGTCGATTAAATGATTTTGCATATCTGTAAGAAAGAATCAAATATATAGAAGTATATATCAAATTGTACAAATTATTATTATAACTAACTTTCTATTGATCTGCTCGGCAGGAAAATAATGATTATGACTTATAATATATTTATCATGAAATTTAGCATAGTCCTCATTGACCTGTTTGGCTGATTTTGGTGGCAATATAATCGGATAGACTTTTTCCGCACTATTTGTGGTATAACCAAAAGTTGTGTTTGTGTTAGTCACATGATCGGGCTTGGCATTAGCCGGTTTAGCATGACCCAATTTTGGCTTCTTAAAATACATATCCTCAGAGAATTTCTCTTTAAAGGCAGCAAAACGTGATTTTGATAATTCAACGGCCAATAAATTGCCAACACTATTATCTGGCATTATGGGTGATCTTGGTGTAATAGTATGATTTTCCTTTAACCGTTTACATTCGGTCCTAATCATAAATTCGGCCTTCTCCTCGGGATTTGCTATACATAGACAGTCCCCGATATTATTATCCTTTTCGCCCATTTCCGAGGGTAAACCAGCAGGTCGTATTTTCTCACTTTGATCATTATAACGCGCATTATTGGCCATATCGATAAATCTTTTGTATATTTTTGTATGTGTGCTATGTTGTTTGTTGGCTTGAAACTAAAAATTTCTATCAGTTAATTGTGAAATATATTGCTCGGGTGAATGAAACAAAATAATTTAGTTTTTGTTGATTTACAATAGTCATTCAATGGATAATTAACAATATCTGTCCGAATTTATATAAATAAATTGTTTTATTCGTTTTAAAATTAGATTATTCCACTAACTAAAACTAATTGAGTACATTTCTTCAAATGATTCTTAACAATTTTATTGTACATGGTACATTTTAATTAAGTACATTGATGCCTCAGTTAAGCGCATAGTTCTTTTGCAATATAAAGTCCCAGGTATCCTTCCAGCGTAAATTAATGATATCCTCAGCAGACATTTTTGTCGAGCCATAGCTCAGAGGTAAAAACTTGACAAAAACACTCGAAACAGCAATTAGCCAAAGTATTAAACCCGCACGATAGGCTCGCACCAAATGTAGACCACGTCCGGTACAATATCGCCGTAAAAGATAATCCAAATGCTCCAAAACATAACACAATAACAGCAATTTAAATAAAAATGCTGGTAAATAATTGTGCAAGAAGAGAGTCCGATCGACGAAAAAGTATGGCAAATAGTGCATCAAATAGCCAACAAAAAATGTATCACCGGCAAGTAGAAAGCGTTCCCATTCCTGTAGGGATATATCGTAACATAGACGTCGTCGACGTACTGCATAGAAGGCCAATAGAGCGGCATAGATGAAGAGCCCGCCACTTGCCGTATACCAGATGAGCACATTGCCAAGCAGATAAATCTGTGCACTGGAATTCCCATCCACCCAATAGGCGATTCCTTTATCCAATAGCGGCCATTCGTGTGGCATCGAACTGTACATATGACTTTGCAATTGTTTGGCATGCCAAAACATTTTCGTTTGCAACTCCAGTAACTTGGCCCAAAAGGAGAGACGTGTTCGATGTGTGGGTATCATTTCGGCAGACAAAAGTTGTCGCTCCCTCTCCCTCTGATCTTGTGCTGTGGAAATAAATGATAATTTGTTGAATCTTGAGAATATTGTATTTGGATATACTTACTCTTTGTATAGCGATGTTCCTCCACATTCCAAATGGCATCATCATGCTCCTGCTCCCGATCGGCAACCACTTCATGCTGATTGAAGCCCCAATCGGGTAACTGACGTCCACTAAATTTTAAAGCGGCTCCTGTCGACTCATGTATGAGACGTATTTCCGATTTAATCGCATGCCATCGATCTCCTTCCGTTTTTCTATTCAATATTTCAACGCGCCACAATAGTTCGCCAGCCATTTTAATCTCATAGTCAATGTAGCAGCTAACCTCCTGGCATTGCGGTGTCATGGGTGCAGCCACATCATGGGAATTCAGGGCACGACTGGTAATGCCATGGACCAATTGAATAATATCACCATGCCTTATAACATCCGGTTGATCTCCAACAACAAGATCATCACGCTCCGGCCTCTTAACAATCCACCAATTGTTGACATCCTTAAATGAATAACAAGTAACCTGCTGTTGATGGGACGAGCCTCGTTTATCCTTGTACCGAACTGGATAGACTGCGGCATGTGAATGTAGCCAACAGGTGCGACCATGTGTGTGCCGCAAAGTAATCTGTGAGCCGTGTACCACAGCCAATGGTTGACCTCGTGTAATGGATGCCAAGCCGCCATCTAATGAGGCCTGAAAGGCACTTGTCATGATGCTATCATGAGGCCCAGCCCTATGCAAGGTCTTTAGATGCACATAAAAGACACCGATATAGACGAACAGTGGAATGCCAGCGAATAGCAAAAGTCTTCCCAATGCATGTAGCCAAAGTTGGAAAGCTATTAGTGGGAGGGGGAAGGGAGAAAAAGGTATTTTACCTCTTTAATAAAATCTTTTAAGTATGTATTGTACGCTTAAGTTTTTCACTTACTCGTCATTCGTGCATCGTACAACAGTTGCCACAGATGGCGACACAAAAGGTATGCGGCCAAACCGAGAGCTAAAAATCCCACATATTTGATACTTCCAGCACAGGCCAATGAGAAACCAGCAGCTGCACCATTAACAAACCATTTTAAGCTACCCAAGCGGCATCTTTGGAATCGCAATAAACATGCTATGCCCAGGGTACTGCCCAGCAACAGCATCGATTCCATAAGGACGAAACGTGACTGTGTCAATAGGGAGTTATCGAAAACAATTAAAAGTCCACCCACAGCAGCTGCCCATCGACGTAACTGTGCCTCCAATAAAAGTTTATAAACGGCGGGTGCAAGAAGACTTCCACATAGGGCGGGTATAAAACGTAACCAAAAGATGGGAACATTTTGTGCATATGGGGCACCAATCCGTGAGAATGTGTAGTTACCATCGTAGCCGGCAAAGCTTACGAGTCCGGCAATTAATTGTTTACCCAATGGCGGATGTTGATCGAAAAAGAAAATGTTTCGCATATAGTGTGATATATATTTGCCATAATGTAGTTCATCGAACCTGGAATAGAACAAGTTGTTGTTGTTGTTGTTATTGTTATTGCTGTTAAATTTAATTTAGAATTTATATCATTTGTCATCCACAAATGTTAACTAATACATACACAACATGTGCTGGTGTTGCCAGCTTATAGAAACGTGTGCCAAATGCCAAAATGAAAAGGGTCCAGCTCAATAGATCAATGCTCAGGCTAACGGTTAATTGTGGCAATATACCTGTTGATATCATATTGTTGTTGGTCCTGAGGCAATTGTTGTCATTATCATCATTGAAACCGGCAGCAGCACCATCACATGAACACGAACGCGATCTAGAGTGAGAGCGAGAACGTGTCGAGGTAGTTGCGGTTGGCGAAGGTGAAGTTTGTTTTGGCGTCGGCGTTGGCGTTGGTGTTGGTGTTAACGAAGAATGCCGACTCTCTGAGCGTCGACTGCGTTCAACGCTGCCGCGTAAAGGTGCAGAGGCAGCAGCAGTTGCAGCAACAACAGCAGTCGCATTAGCAGAGCCAGTGGCATTGCCGCCTGCATTCAGGTGGCAGTTAATATCGCGGCAGCAATTGAGTATGGCGGATAAACCACCGTTACAGCACAGTGGTGAAGTTGAATTAGTTGCTGTAGGTGAGGTTGTTGAACGGCGATTGTGTTGTTGTTGTTGTTGTTGCTGTTGCTCGCTTGTGCTGCGAAAGTGAAGTCTTTCGTTTTGTTCGCTGTTTTGATTTTCGATTGGCTTATTTTCAGCTGCAATTTGTTGTTGTTGTTGCTGATGTTGTTGCTGCTTTGATTTGGATCGTGTTGTTGCCGTCTTGCGGCGTTGTTGTATGGTACTTGTGTAGGTAGACATGCTGGGCTATTATTGTTGTTATTTGTTTTACTTTTTAATCGTGAGAATTTGTTGTTGTCTTTTATTGTTTCATAGCATCTATATATGTACATATGTATATACTTTCACTTTAGTTTTTGCTATTATTTCATAGTCGAAACAAAATCTACATATGTATACAGTGATGCATATTTGAAAGAATGTCTGATCTCTTCTCGTTGTATGCCACGTCTTTAAGAGTCGACCAACAAAAAAAAAAAAATAAAACCTGTTCGCACTTTCTTTTAGCTTCTACGCAGACTCAAAAATTAAATACAATTCCCGCATACTTTTTTTTTCTTTCAATCGAGGAAAGTTCACATAAAACACACACACAGACTTACATACATATGTATATATGTATGTACATTTATTCAAATATATTTACGAACTTTTTCCGTATTCGGATTTCTTTTATGATCTTGTATTTAGCTGTTGTTGTTGTATATATCGGAGCGCGAAAGGCCAACTTGCTGGCTGAAGATCTCGACGCTCACTGAAATAGAGAGAGAGACAATGCGGTTGGATCGTGGTAGAACGTCGTCATTGACAGCGCTGCCTGTGCTGGAATGTGGACAGCTGCGCTGCCTTTATTGTTGTGCTGTTGTTGTTGTTGGTGGTAATATTGCAAATGTTATGGCTGTCGTTGTTGTTGTGTTGCCTGTTTTGATTCTTAGCCTCTTTTCTTGTTTTTGTGCAGACTCTCTCATTCGTGCGCATTCTCTCTATATTTCTCTCATGCGTTCTCTTTCTGTTTGGTAACACTTAACGGCAGCCACCTGTAATAAAAATAGCATTTACCTGGTAATGTACAACGGTCTTTAACACCTTTTCAACTCCGCATAGCGACACGCGACAAAAGATGCCTGATAAAGATCAGTATTAAGTGAAATTGTTTAAAGAAAATAAAGATAATAAAGAAATAAGGAGAGATCAATAACAGTAAATGACCTTCTTCTTCATCATATTCTCTTAAGTTCCGCTTTCTCTTCGTCTTGAAGCTTTCTTTAAGACACCATTTAAGTTTTTGCTAGCCGGAAGCAAATGGTTAAATATTACATATGTACATATGTACATATATGTAGAAAAAAATGCTTACCTAAATAACGGCTCTTTTAATTTGTACATCTTATTACCTCTCCCTCTCTCTTTCGTACTCTTGAATGGAATGATCTCTTTATGTGATGCATTTTCAAATTAAATGCAATCAAATTTGCTCTCAATTTTATTGCATTGAACCACCCTTTCCAAAAAATTAAAAATACAAACATACATACATACATACATACATACATATATAATTTATATACAAATATACACACACACCCACACGTACAGGGATATACAGGGACTCGGGTAAAGTTTATATTTTAGAGAGCAAACGAGAGCTAGTAACGATGTGTACCGATACGAATACGAGGATAAACTGCAGAGAATATTCTAAAGGACCAAACCCCAACCAAACCAAACGAAAACTGAAATCCCGACTCTTAACCCAAACCCTTTTATGTCTGGTCCAAATGTAGACTTTGTGGTGGTGATGAAATGGGAGACCCTCAGGGAGGACAAAAGCCAACTGATGTATGTATGTATGTAAGCAAGAAAGAGAGCCAACCAAAGGCATAGGTAAGGCAAATTATATTGAGATAGACAGAGAAAGGAAGAAAAACACACAGACAGATAGACTGAGTAAGAGAGAGAGAGAGAGGGAGAGGGAGGGAGTGGGAGTGAGAGTGGAAAAAGGATGGATTGAAAGTGGCATAAAATGGAATGAAGTTCAGCTTGGAGTGCAACGCGAATGGGGTACATAATATACATAGAGTTTGGGGTCCTACATGGCCACGGACACGCGTCCAAAAGGAGGCGAACTGCACGACAATGTGTTAAGGTTTGGAGTTGGTGCTCTGCTCTGCTCTGCCCTGCCCTGCCCTGGTCTACTCTGGTCTGGTTTGGTTTGCTTTGCTATGTTGGTTGGCTGTCTGTACGGCGGATTGGTTGGCCCAGCTTAGCGGGTATGATTGTGAGTGGTAGCCCCAGCCTCGCGGCCTTTGCTGCACAAGTGCAAGGATATTGTCGCCACCCTGGCCTGATGCCTGTTGCCTCTGGACCTGTGTGCATCGTTGCAGCATCGTGGCAGTTGGCTCTTGCTGATGTTGTTGTCTCGTTTATGTGTATGTGTGTTTCTCTGTGAGTGTGTATTTATGTTGGTGTGTGTGTGTGTGTGTGTGTGTGTGGCAGGGGGAAGGACGATGTATATCCTGTACCCAGTGCCGTGTGCCCGTGTGCCACTTTGGGCCATGTTCGTGGCCGTGGCTCGTGTTTCCCTCCAGCCAAGGACAAGCCTGCGAAAGGACGTCGTCGTCAACGGCGATAATGTGGCACACAATGACATTGACATTGAACTAGGTCGAGGACGTTGTTCCCCATTTTTGTCTCGGTACGCTCCCAATCTCTTCTACCCCTACCCCATACATATCCATCTCTTGTCCTTACCACCGCTTTCAGAATATCTACGACTACCGTGTTTGGTTAATGTATCCGTAATGTAACCGTAAATATATCCGTATATCGTGGACCATCTCATTCTTTATTTCTATATTCATGCAATTGCATTTGTGGCTAAGGAATTGTATATTTAAATTGCCCGTAACATTCCTTAATATATAAGAACAAGAAAAAATATGTATTTTCTCCTCCTTTCATTGATACGGTTCAAGGGAATTGCAACTTCTTTAAGCTTTAAGTGCTTTAATGAGAGATCTAGGATATACATACATATATACGGATTAATTCTTATTCATATTCACTCAAGACAATATATTTCTTAATAATTTATAATCCTCTTTTGGAATCAACCAAATAAATACAAATATTTATCAATTTTTATACAAATTTAATGGAAATTTGTACACATTTTTATAAGCTTTTGGCTTTAAAAATTTTCAAAATTTCTTAGACTTTCAACATTCTTAAGTTATTAACAATTTTATTCAATTTCCATAGAAATTTTATTTTTGAATTTTTTTTTATGTTGATGCTTAAGAATTTTGTAAGGATTATTTGAATGTTAATTAGTTTTCTTAAGATGAGTTATTTTTTTTTTTTGTTGTTATAATATTGATCGAATTTCAGTTCTTAATTCCTTCAATTTATCCTGCACACACACACACACACATACATACACACCTAAGGACCAGACAAAGGCCTGGCAAAGCAATTGGAAATTTTGTGCCGAGAAAGAAATTAATGAATTTTTGAAAAATAAATTGCCTACAATTTCTGGCTGGCCACAAAGCACAAGAAGAAGAAGAAGAAGAAGAAGGAGAAGATGATGAAGATGGAGTAGAAGTAGAAGTAGGAGAAGGAGTAGGAGAAAATGTTGAGGCTTTTGATGAAAATGAAAATAAAGATGAAGAAATTGAAGTAGAAAACCAGTTCGACAATCAATTAAATTTCATAGGCAGGAGAATTTAATCAAAGCAAACGCATTTCCCATAATTTTAAACTGTACATACATACATACATACATACGTATATACATAAGTATGGTGTGGTATATAGTATATACATACATACATATATACATACATGTATACACATTCTATATAGTCTAGCCATGGACAAATGTCTATCTGCCTGTCGGTATTTTGTCTAAGCTTTTGTTTTTTAGGCGTCACTGAGTTTGAGCAAAAGTATTTTATTTATTTTAATTTAAATGAAATGTATTTTATATATATATACATATATACATATGTACATATGTATGCACATACACACATGCATGTATGTATTTTTTTAACTGATTGGCTAAGGGATGCAGTTTCTATATAACACGTAACACACACACAAAGACACACATGCAAACTCTGTGCAATGTACATGGATTATGCACACACACACACACACTCAACACTCACTTGCACACTTGAATTTTCTATATAGAAAATGCAACTAAAATGTTTCATGCAATTTGTTTTTGCTGTTTTATGGTCAGTGTCTCGTCTGGCCCTAACCCCGTCGCTTCCCCTCCCCACCATCATCATCATCCTAGTTAAACTCCTTTCTCTATCTTTCTATCACTCTTTCTTTCTCTCTCACTGCAGAATGCAGTTGCAGTCGGCCAGGAGCGGAATTTGAGGCATTGTAATAGATGTAAAATTAAGTTTATTTTATTTGAAATATTATTAGGCGATTTATACAGAACTTTATATTATCGATTTATAGGATATACATATATATATATGTATATATATATTCATTGATAAAATATATTTTTTTTTATATAATGATTATTTTTATTTTCTCATGATAATAATCAAACATAATTTTTCATAGACTCTATCAAGTTAGTAAAAGTTTTAATAATTAATTGTAAGTCTATTTCTATTATTGTATAACAGTTAGTTGATTGTTTGATATTTTTATAAAATTATAACAGCTTCCTTTTATAGACCATTTTATTTTTTTTTTTAGTTTTTAACGCCCCTGACCTACCTCATGTCTAGTATTCCGTCACTGTTGCCATACTGCAGTTGTGTGCAAAAATTTTTGCCATTTGATTGCATTTCGTTTTTATAGGGGAGTGAGGTGGGGATTTGGGGGCGATATATGTTGGTTAGTTAGGGTTTGGGTTTGGAGTGTGCGGGTTGTCGGTTTTTGTGCTAACAGTATGGGTTAGTGGACGGACGGATGGAGTTTTTGTGTTGTTTGTGTAGAGTTTGTTGCACTTTAGCACTGCAAAAGTTAGGTGTTGTTGTTTGGGGCTTTTAGCTCGTTGGGCCGTAATGGCAATGCAGTGCAGAAAAACGCATTTTGTTGCGCACATGCTGCATGCCATATCGACTATATGCAACAGTCAAAAAGAGATAGAGACAGCGAGAGAGAGAGAGAGTGAGTGAGAGAGAGTTTTTGATAAGAGGCCTTAGGGTGCCTGTATCCTGGTTGCCTGTCGCCTGCTGTGCATATGCCTAGACATATCCATGTATGTATGTGTAAATCTATGTGTGTGTGTGTGTGTTTATTTTTTTAACTGTTTTATATTTGTGGTTTATGTATTTTGGTTTTTACATAAAAGATATATTTTATTTTATATAGATATACATATGTACATATGTACATATGTATTTATATATTATGTACATATAAAATGTGTTTTTTTAGTGGTCTGTGTGTGTGTGCGTGTGTTTTTAGTTGAATTTGCATCGTTGTCGTCAAATGCAATTGGTACAGTTGAGCACAAAATATACATATCAAAAATTCAATTCGAAGTCAAGTAACATAGCATACTTTTCAGCTTCAATTCTTTGCACCCAATCTCACACACACAAACATGCACATGCATGCACATGTACGCACTTTCACACATATAAAGATACAGACTGCAAGTAGAGAATAGTTTTGTTCACTCCAGCAACTTAAATTGACACCCAAAAACTGGGTGATTTTTTACGCGTAGTCCCCAAAAATCAGAGAGACATGCACCAACATGATCACACGCACACTCATATACCAGCAAAAATACACACACACCCACACTGGAAGCAAGAGGACCACAACCCAGTACCAGTACCAGTACCAGTAGCTAAACCCGCACCAGGAGAACACAGGAAATATAGAAATTGGGCAGCCTTCAGGAACACCGCAGCTCCCTTCATCCATCTCCTGTTACCTCTTTGGAACAAACAAAACTGTGTTGGTTCGTTGGCTGGTTAGTTGGTTGGCTGGTTGGTTGGTCGTTTGGTTTGCCTCGTCAACTCAAAAAAATGGGAGTTGGGGTGCGGTTTAGAATTTTAGATTTTAGCGCGTTTTAGAAATTTTATGAATGAATTTTCGGTGTCGCTGTCTCTGTCTCTGCCTCTGCCTCCTACCTACATACATACATACCAATATCAACACTAACACTAACACCAACACCTACACCTACACCTACACCTCATTCTGTCACTTTACCTCCTCGTCCTTCTCGTGGCACTCCTGATGCTCCTCCTCTGTCACAGCCTTGCAATGGCAACTCACTTTTAGTTTTTGGTTAGTTTTTAGTCCCCATTTTTCGGACGCTCGTGTTTGACCTTGCCTTATTTTTTTCTTCTTTTTTTTTTTATTTTTTTTTGCTTATTCTTAGGGGTTAGGGGGTAGGCAAGGGCTTGTTTAGATTTAGTCGCTTGATTCGTTTTCCGGTTTTCTTTTTTCTTTTCTGTTGTTGTTGTTGTTAGTTGTTTGGTTATATATGCAGTTGGCACAAATACGCAATGTCTGCATATAGTTTTCTTTTATAACATTGCATATTGATTTTGTGCATTTAGCAAGAAGACCATTTTGATGGAAAGTCTTTTTTTTTTGTTTTACGTAAACCAAATGATGCAACTAAACTGGGAATTTAGTTGTGCTTCTTTTTTTCCCCTCTTTAATCCATAAAAGTTAAAGTCCTTTATTACGAGTGGTAGCATTGCAAAACATTTAAATAATCTAGAAACTTTATTGTATATATATTTCTAAAGTAGAAAAATACTTAAGTCTTAGATTAGTTATAACTTAATTATTAGTAGATTATTAAGGGTTTCTTTCATAATAAATTAAATAAAAACTATAACTTGAAACTAAAATCGAAAATAAATTTAATTTACTTTAAACAATTTTACTAATAGTTTAAGTATTGTTTTCAATGGGGCTATGATATAGAAAATGTTTCCAAGTAATCTCTTTTCTAAATAAAATAGGTTTAAAAGTAAAAGTTTAGCTAATAAGAGACTAAAGGCAAGCATTAAAATAATGATTGATTAAGATTTAAAACTCAACAATTTTTTCTAAAGAAATTAATCAACAATTAATCATTATATGAGTTTGTCTTTAAGATTCATTCATTTTTATTATTCATTTGTAATAACTTTTCTTTAATAAGTTAGAGTTATTTTCAACTAAAATGTGAAATGATTTGTGATTTTAAGATTTAATGAAAATTTATATTTTTAGCTTTGGTATGTAAAAAAATGAATCTATGTATGTACATATGTATGTTTTTTTTTGTTTTTGTTCTATAGTACGTATGTAGATGGAAATACATACATACATATGTAAAAAGGTTATAACTTTGGAATGAGCATTTCCTTTTACATGTATATCCCCCCACCTCCCTTCAACTCCACCTCCTTCTTTGGCACTATATCAAATCAGCCGTCTCTCTATTAAACATAGAGACATCTCTTTATATACACAAAATGGCGTGTATAGTATATATAGATATAGATATATATATATATATATATATACTTACACATACCTAAATACATATATATTTTAATGAGTTTTGCTAGAAT
Source organism: Drosophila emarginata (assembly GCA_037075365.1). NCBI lineage: Eukaryota > Metazoa > Arthropoda > Insecta > Diptera > Drosophilidae > Drosophila > Drosophila emarginata. The sequence continues at coordinate 4,277,939 of JBAMCD010000296.1, forward strand.
TTGATGTATGCAAAAAAAATGCTTATAAAAATCTATTTGGAAAAAAACTGTTGCATACCTGACGGCGCGCGCGTTTAAATTGACAATTGAAAAGTGGCTTGCAATTGCCTGCAAAGAGCATGGCGGTGGGTACAAGACAGAAAGAGAGAGAAAGAGAGAGATAAAAAAAATATGAGAGAGATAGATGTAGAGAGTAAAACAAAATCCAACGCATAGAGAGTTATAGAGAGAACGAGACAGATGGAAAACAAGAAAGAGAGAGAATCGAGAGCCGAAGTGAACACTAAACACAAAAGCGAAAGCGAGGAGTTAAACATAATGTAAATGTATGTGTGCACATCCGTATGGGTGTGTGTCGATGTGTATGACTATGTGTGTGTGTGTGTGTGTGTGTGTATGTTGATTGTCGCTTTGTCGGCATTTTAAAGAGTAAATAAATTGGTCCTGCCTCTGGCACAAACAAATTTTTGGGGCCAGTATCGGGCGTACGCATCGTCATCCACATCGGTATCGCCTCGTCACCAAACTCTACAAAATTTTAGGCGCCCGCCCGGTCATCAACAAACCGGCAAAAGCCGGCCGGACACAACACACTTTCAATCAGTTTACGTTTAAACGTCAGCATCGACACTACATATGCACGTTGTCTACGTCATCGGCACTACAAAAGAAGCTATAGCTTTCCCGCTTTCTCGCACCATTTATTTTCTTTTTTATATTTCTATTTGTGTGTGAGTGTGTGTGTGCGTGTGTTTATGTGTCTGCTTGTGTATGTGTCTGTGTTTCATCACTTTCACGTTTAATTTGAATTATAGAAATATAAATAATAGTACAAAGTGAGTAAAAACAGATTTTCACATACTTAGTGACAATTAATATAAATAAATAAATAAATCTAAAAAGCAACTGCAATTAATCTTAAATTGCAGTAGGCAAAATAAACTGTTTAAAGGATAAAAATGTTGAGCAATTTGATCAGTTAAATCAAAGGAAATAAGATATATGTATCTTGAAGATAAACTTTAGCTAAATGCATAATGGAGAAATAAAGGATCCTAATAAGATAAAGATCTTTTTAAACATTTCTTTTAAAAAGATAAAAGTTGAAACTTAATTTTCTAGTATTTGAATATTTTTGAATTCCAATAAGTTAACTGTTAGGACTATCCTCTAATAAACCAGGCATTGCTCTACTATTCTTGGAAAAGAATTATTGTTATCATTGATTCAATTGCAATTAAAAAGATATTAATGACAATAAAAATCTTTTTCGTTTTCACTGAGACACTTTTTGCAAAAGTCTGTTGGAAAGTATTGTCATAAGAAAGATTAAAGAATAATTTATTATCTCAATCTTTCATTGAAGAAGTTCAATAAACTTTATAACTTTTGGCCTATTGCTCATACGCCCCGTATGGTCCGTTGCCATTGTCGCTGTCGTCATTGCCATTCATTCTCGATGTCATCGTGTTACGCATGTGAATGTGACCGCGTTTCCTGAAATCTACCCAAAAATCTATATGCATACCATCTGTGTTTGTGCGGAGTGCATTTTGCAGACGGGTCATGGCCACGGCCACGACAACGACCACGTCCACGACCACGACCACGACCACGATATACATAGATGCGGCCTCTCGGCCTCTGCAATTTCACTTTCATACCCAACACAAACACACATACATAGATGCACACACACATACAGAGGAAATAGCGGGAGTTTGCTATGGAGAAGCAGCGGGCGCGCGACTTGCACTCAGCCTCACAGTTTGTCTTTCGTAAAAGCCCCTAGTGTATCACGACCACGACAATAACCACGCCCACACGGCGACCACAGACAACCTGGCAGGAACAATGACGTTGCCATGGAACACACAGAAACGAACAAACACATGCACACACACACACACAGTGGTTGCAATAATAATAATGAAAAAAGAAATAAAATAGTGGATAAAAATGTTATATGTATATACATATGTACATACATATATCCAATCTTAAAGGATAAGAATTATTATTGAGTAAGTTTGGATATTTCTTACTATATAAATATATACATATGTATATATACATATGTATGTACGAGTATATAGTATTTATTTAACCCACTGTGCATTGCATTTGCCGCACTTGTAACACATTCGAATTTCAAGTGAGGTGGGCGACGATTTCTGACCATCAGAAACGCATCGCGAGCCACAACTTGCTACCTTCTGTTACTCTTTTGCTTATGTTCCCTGTTACAGTTTACCGTTAGCGTTACCGTTATCGTTACTATTACTGTTCCTGTTCGTTGCTACCACGACAACGGCAACGACAACGACGAGGACCTATGATGATGCAATGCCGTTGAGGTGGTACACACACACACACACACACACACAGACACACACATACATACATACATATACATGCAATGTGGATAGATGCACACATACTAATGCATTCACATTTTGAGGCATCTCCCCATTGCCGCCTCTCCAAGTTTTAGAGTGCACTTACCTCTGGTTATGCTGGGTCGACTTTTGAAAGGTTGGCAATGAGTTTGAGTTACTGGATGGATGAGGGGATGGGCGGGAGAATGGGAATGCGAATGTTGAGCCCTGGGTAGGCATTTGTCGGGAGATGGCTTTATGGCAGTTGCTGCATATCTTGTTGTTGTTTTTGTTGTTGCTTGTGCTGTTGCTGTTGCCGTTGCCGTTGCTATTGCCGCGTCGTCGTATCCGTGCCTAGAGTTCTCGTTTTGTGTGCGTGGCCTGATTTCGTCGATTGGCCTTGCAATGCGGATTTTCAGTGTCAGGGGCGCGCAGTCAGCATCTTTGTTTTGGTTGTTGTTGTTGTTGCCATCGCTATCCTATTAATTCTTGTCGAGTTTCGTTGGATGCATATGGAAATGAAATGTATGTATGTATGTATATATGTACATATGTATTTATGTATTGTTGGGTGGGTCATGATTTGCATTGCATTGTCTCAACATATGAGAGTGAACACAACATTTATAGGGATTTATACAAAATATAAGTATTTTCTATTAGATATTAAACAATTAAATTTGTCATTTTATATATTATATTTTTTTTTTTATTTCTTTTCTCACTGTGCACTAATTAATTTCAGTACTTTCATAGAATAATTGCATTATTTTCACTTCATTTCACGGCTTCGGTTCTTTTTCTACTCTTAAAGATCAGTTCAGTTAGAAAAATGTTTACCTTATAAATATATTTTATTTTGCCTTGGTCTCTGCACTTGTCTCGGTGCATTACGGCCAGATAAACAAAATAGTAAATTATAATCAACCATTTTAATGGATTTTAAATTGAATGGGGGCTAAAGTGTACTCCTTCACAGAAGATTATTACGAAGTTGCCGGTGTTACATGTGAAGATAACGAAGAGGTCAGCTGCCTAAGGATCAAATGCTCCAATATACATAGATCACTATTGTCCTGCAGAGAAATATTGCTATAACCCAAATTGCGTTTGTTGTCGAGGCTCTATCGACGTAATAGAAACAGATTGTGTATACCAAAAAAGAAATTAAGCAAAATTTCAGCTTAATAATAAATTAACACCAAGTAAATAAAAGCGATGGAGGGTGGGAATAAAAAAATTAAAAAGTTATGTTATTTATTATATACATACATATGTAGTTTATATTTAGGAACTGTGAGTAGAGAGAAACGTAACGTATTGAAAGTTTAATGAATTGATGGAACAGTTTCATTGTTTTCTTCGTTTCAAATGGAACTGAAACTTTATTTCGGTTTTGGTTTCAATTTTCGTTAGTTATATATTAACAGATGCTATGTACAGTTAGTTTATTTCAATGCCTCACCATTGTCTCAGACTAAAGTAAAACCAATGATTTTTCTATAATCAAACGAAGAAGAGAGAAAAATGGAATGAGAGAGAAATAGATATAGAGAGAGAGAGAGAGAGCGAGCGAGCGACTGGCTCTCTTACAGACGATACAATAATGTCCCCTACCCCCTTCCCTTACGTACATATATATTCGTATAGCAATGCCGGCTATCAATGCGCGACCCGAAGCACTTCTCGTCTGCTCGTATCCTTACACACACAAACAAACTAACACACCCGAGGAGAGGAGCTGAAGTTGGAGTGAATCAATGCCATGGCGGGTCAGTAGCAAACTTACGCCACACGCCGCTAGGTTGGCCCTCGTGTTCGTGTTGCTTGAATGCGGCTGAGGCGGCAACCGTCCCAGACAGTGGGTGCAAATGCATGTGCATATGCATGGACTGCACCAGACATTGAACGTTGGTAAGAAGTAACAGCCAACGGCCCATTTTTGCCCCATATCCCCTACGCCCCCCAAATTCCTACTCCATCCCTCCATTACCCCAAACACCCATTCAGTCATCGTATTCCCCCTTATCATATTTTTTTTTTGTTCGCTGACTCATGGAGAGAATGGGCCCTGTGGGCAGGCCATAAAGGAAAGAAAGAAACAACAAAAAACATAATAAAAAAACAAAAAATAAAGAAGAAAAAATTGCTCCTGCTCCTCCTGCTGCTTCTGCTGCTGCTACTGCACCTATCGGCATTGCGGTTGATGTCGGAATTTTTTTCCTTTTGTTGGGTTGTTAAGGACGCCTTGCGATTTATATTCTGTGTCACGGGTTCGCGCGTCATGGATAAGTTGCAGTTGCTGGTGCAACGGTTCCCTAGTGAAAGTCATTTGTCTTTTGATGTAATCCAAAAGACAAAAATGAGGCAAAATATGAAAAGAAAAAAAAATGAAAAGAAAAGAAGGAAAACAAAACACAATCAAACAAGTAAAAAGCAAAAACCGTTCGACAATCAAATCAAAAAAAAAAGAAAAGAAGAATGGATAACTTACCGAAAGTTGCTGGAGTAAAAATCAATAATTAGCTAAGCCTCTAAATGAACACTTGATATATGTACATATTTATATATGTATTTAAGTATAAATTTGTTTTTGATAAACTTTTGCGCAAATTGTATAAAATGAAAACTTTTGGCTCAATTCTAGCCTAATCTCAAATAGAAATGTGCCGCCGCCGTCAATGCTCTCCCGCTTTCTCCTTATCTATCGCTCTCTCTCTCTCTCTCTCACTCTCTCTCTTTCAATGGGTCGCACTATCTCTCTTTTATTCACAAATTACGCGCAGGTTTGGCGCTCTTTTTTTTTTTCCTTCATTCGGGCTTTCCTTCTTATTACACGTGTCCATGTGGGTGGTTAGGTATCTCTGTAGTTGCTATCAACAATAACAACAACAGCAACAGCAACAACAGCAGCAGCAACAACAACACCAGCAACAACAACAACAAAAATTTCAACTTTGTTTTCACTTTTCATTCAAAAAGGTGCCCAAACTTTAATTTCAAATCTTCATCCAAAATATTTAGATTTTTGCATTGATCAGTACTACGATTACGTTTACTCTTAGGTCATAGATTGCATATAAAAATTATATATGAGAAATATTGTTAGTCTTGATATCAAAGATTCTTCTTATATTTTATAATATATATTTTTTTTATTTTTAGTTGCCAACGCACAACAACATTTACCCCAGTCCCAGCCCTTAAACTATCAACGATCTTGGCAACAAAAGCACAATGAATTTCACACCTTTTGGCAACACCTTCCCTGGCAACATATCCGGTCTGCCGCAGTTTACCACAAGCTCAGCGCCGCTGGTTTCAACTGTAACGGCTGCTGTTGCCGATGTCACAGTAACGGCCACCAACAATCCACAACAGCAGCAGCAGCAACAACAGCAGCAGCAGCAACAGCAAGATGCTGGCGGTGGCGGCAACAACAATCGTTACCAGCAACAGCAGCAGGTTACAACAACAGCCGTGGGCATGACGCACTTTAGTCAGCCATCAATGACAGCTGGACAGAGTGGGACTGGTGGCAATAGCAATAATAAATTTCGAAGCAGTCAAGAAGAAGCTATGCAAGGGGATAAATATAACAATGGCCATTTGGTGACATCGACACAACAGCAACAGCAGCAGCAGCAACCACAATATGCCACAGTTGCCTATGCACCAACTGCTACAGCAACAAGCGCTGCAGATGCTTTACAAGCTAGCACATCTGGCCAGCAACAGCAGCAGATGCAGCAGCAGCAACAACAGCAACAACAACAACAGGTTGCAGCACCACAAGAACTGACACAGGATCTATGCAATGCCATACTCCAGCAACAAGGTAATATTAAAAAAATGGATTCTTAAGTAATTTCAATAAATTTATATTTCATTTTGACAGTGCTACAAAATACCTCCTGGCAGACACTAACGCCGGGGACGACAGTCGCTGACTACCTCTCGCATCTTCCAGCCAATACATTGCCCCTGTCATTGCATCATTTTCTTAAATATTCGGCCGAAACGATTAAAAAAGAGAACCAACAGAATGTGGTAAGTAATTAATGTTAAATCTATAAATTAATATAATTAAAATGATTTTTTTCTTTTTTAATAGGTACTACAAGTGCAAACGGGACCAGCCATAGGAATTAATACCATTGGCACCACAACCATTAGTATACCTCAGCAGGAGCAATTGCCGCTGCAGCAACAGCAACAGGCCACATTGCAAGTGCAGCAACAGCAGCAGCAGCAGCAGCAGCAGCAGCAACAGCAGCAGCAACAGCAACAACAACCGCAGAGTTCAGGAACAACGGCAGCAACAAGCACAGCAGCAGCCAGTGGCTCGGCCGCAGTTACCAGTGGCAGTGGCACAAAAAAAAAGAAGCGCAAAAAGCGCAATAAAGAACGTAAACCAAAATTACGTCCGGGCGAGATACGTCTAAGCACCGCTCTCGATGGCAGCCCGCTTTATATGTGCCCCGAATGCCATGTGGCATATCCAGAGCCCGAATTGCTTGAAGTACATTTGGTGGGGCACAATCTGGAGAAGCGATATGTTTGCGATATATGTCAGGCATCGCTTAAACGAAAGGATCACCTCACACGGCATAAACAGTCACATAATCCGGAACGACCCTATATCTGCACTGTTTGCCTCAAGGCCTTCAAACGGAAAGAGCAATTAAGTTTGCATTTTGTTATACATTCGGGTGAGAAACGGCATCAATGTCAGGAATGCGGTAAAGGTTTCTATCGCAAGGATCATTTACGCAAACATACCCGATCTCATATTGCTCGACGTGTCAAAGCCGAACTCAATAGTCATGTGAGGCGGGAGAATGGTACCAGTATGCTTCAGCCAGTTGTTACGGAGGCGACAACAGCTGCATTGCAGCATGCCAATCAATTGGCTAGCCAACAGCAGCAATTGCAACAGCAGCAACAGCAACAACAGCAGCAGCAACAACAGCAGCAGCAACAGCAGCAACAGCAACAACAGCAGCAGCAACAGCATCATATTGTAATAGCCCAGCAGCAGCAGCAGCAACAACAGCAACAGGCATCAGGACCTGGCCAACAGCAGCAACAGCAAATGCTAAATTAGCCCAATGATTTTTGTAAAGTCAGTTAAACAAAATTCCAAATTCCGATCTCGAAACGATCAACGATCGAAAAAAAATAACAAAACACACAAACAAAAAGAGAAACAGCAACAAGCAGCAACATTTTCGGCATACTCAATTTTAATTGACTCACACAAATCGGATATACACATGGATATAGTAAATGCTATATCTAATGTACCATCAAAACACAGTGGCCTAGATTTTGAGATAGTTTTTCCAAAACTATTATTCAAATTGTGAAGCGGCGATATTTATTTTTTATTAAGATCGCTGAATATGAATCTGATATCAGGTTTGCCATAACATTCTCGGTACGTACTGAAAAAATATTGACCACCAATATGTATTCTTGAAATATTTTCATTAATTTCAATATTCCAATTAATGGTGGGTGGGGGGGGGGGGGGGGGATATTTTAAATAAAACCACTGGACCACTGTGCCAATGAAAACAGAATGCATGAATGAAACACAGTAAATATCTCCAATAGCAAAAAAAAAATAATCAAATCAAATTTGTACAATTGTAAACTAAAAGTAAAGAAGAACGAACAAGAAATCTAATTAAGGCAATAAACTGGGATCGTAGTGTAGGGACTATTCGTTTATTCATATTCATAAAAATTTAGTTGAATCATATTTCGAATCTGATATGTTAATGTTTTTTTGCTTTTATAAGTACTATAGAGTATTGTAACATTCGATCTCAGATCTGCTTTCCATTCAAAACAAAAAAAAAAAACAAAAAACAAAAAATGAAGTATTTTTGTAACAAAACAAATGTGCAAAGATTTAATTAATAATAATATCAAAATAATAATTTTTTATGGGACACATACATATTTTAGTAAAAATGTATTTTTGTACAAAATAAAAATGAAAATAAGCATAACTATATGTATGGTATGTAATATATACACACTAACAAACACACACATACATACATATACATATACATAATATGCAACAAAATTTATGTAATTTATTACATAAGCGATTGCAATTTAATTGTAAGTCTACGAATTAGGCATAATGAGTGTATGTACGGATATTTATAACTTTTCACTACAATGATTAAAAGAAATTTGTATATATGCAGTCAATTATCAAATTTAATTTTACAGACCTTTCATAATTCATCAAAAATTTTAAAAGGCGTATTGTACATACATAGTTATCAGTATATAGCGACCATAATATCGGATCCGCTGTAGAAACTATGAAAATGAAATAATAAGGCAAATAATGTATAAATCATTCATCATTTAATGTAAGGTAAGGTGATTTTGATTTTATTATTATTAATTATTTTTCAATTGTAAAAAAAAAACTAAGAAATTTTATTTCGTTAAGAACGTTTTTGCAGCTGCCATGGAAAGATTACCTAAGGGATCCCCCCTCCCTAATCATCATTCTAAAGCTAAGCCTTCATTGGAGAAGCATTAACTTTGTCGTTCCGGAACTTAATCGGACTCTCGGGTACGTACCAAAAATATACCAAAGTAAATTTATTTCTAAATGAGCCATTCAATTCAGAGCTTTGATTAATGTATTGATCTAGCTATTGATACTGATCGGGAATATATATTTACAATTGCAATCATAGTCTTAATGCATTTTCTTCTATAAATATGGATACATATATGTATGTATGTATATAGTGTGTGTTATCAATTTTTTCATTTATTTATTTGTTATCTTTTTCTTTGTTTGCCTTTGTTGCATAATTTAAATTTTAAAATTTGATTATTCACTTATGATTATTGGCATATAAACAAAACATTTTCTGTGCTCTTTTATTTTTTGAAGTCTCGCTCGTTCTCTCTCTTTCTATTTCAGTCTTTTTAAACTAATTTTTTATCTTCTTATTCAAATTGCAATAAGAGTATAATATTAAAGTTCTATTAAGCAGTTAAATATGGGAATTGATTGCCTTTTACAAAATATATATATTTTATTCCTGCTTTAATCCGCAGTCGAAATTGTTAACTAATATTTGAGTTTTCGTTTTATATACGGCTCAGCAATTCGTTTCTCCTATTGATCCTCTGCGGATTCATTTTTGGACGTTTGTATGACCTCCTCCACCATTTCGTTCTCATTGTCACCTAAAAAGAAATTGAGAAAAGTCATTGGAAAAACATGTTTTACCGATGGTTGATTCGAACTTTATATACTTGCCATATTTAGCATAGGAAGCTTCAAGCAGTTTGAGGTAAAAACTGGAAACTGGGACATCACTAGGTTTTTGAGCCGAGATTTGAGAAGATTTGTTTGATTTACAAGGCTTTTCTTTTTTGATTCGGGGTTTTGGGATTTTCTTAGGAAGTGGCTCATTTTTGCACTTGGAATGGTAAAAACTGGAAACTGGGGCATCACTAGGTTTTTGAGCCGAGTTGGAAGATTTGTTTGATTTACAAGGCTTTTCTTTTTTGATTCGGGGTTTTGGGATTTTCTTAGGAAGTGGCTCATTTTTGCACTTGGAATGGTAAAAACTGGAAACTGGGGCATCACTAGGTTTTTGAGCCGAGTTGGAAGATTTGTTTGATTTACAAGGCTTTTCTTTTTTGATTCGGGGTTTTGGGACTTTCTTAGGAAGTGGCTCATTTTTGCACTTGGAATCAATATCGAGTTTATCGTGGCTGTAAAAGGGGCCATTTGTAGATTGTAATTAATCTAGATACATTTGTGGTTTCATAATATACACACACATACCTTTCATTAGTCATTTTGGCATCGCACTTATTTTTACGCGGCTTCTTGCCCACCGGTTCATCTGATTGCTGAGATTTTCTTGGTCTTTTTCTCTTGCGAGATCCCTCAGGAGTTGTGACTGTCACCTTTTTCGGGCCACTGCAACCGGCTTTTGATTTTCTTACAGCTGTCAGTGAATCATTCGGTAATTCGGTTAGCGCCTTACCTAAAATAACAGTCTAAGATGTCTACGAATTGGCTAAATGACATAATTGGAATTAAACTCACGTGCAGTTTGTTTGCCCTTGACAGTGGCTTTGCAATCAGTGGCCTTAACTTTCTTCCCAGTCTTAGTTTGTTTGATCTTTTTGGTTTCTAAACCAGCCTGACTCAATCCCACACCAACTGTATCATTATGAGGATCCAAAATTGCATTGAAGTGACAGGCACGGTGATAGGAAATACGCAGTGGTGGATATTCAGAATTGGATTGTTCCAAGTTGATGATATTAATCGAATCTTTGAATTGAAAAGAGAAATATAATTGAAAAACAGTAAATCAGTAATACTAATACTTACCTGACTGATAGCTATAGATTTCAATGGTGCGTCTATAGGCCTCTGATATGGCCTGGATTTCAATGTGATTACCAAAGACTCCGCGGTTCCGCTTACGCTGTAAGTACAAATCAAGATCTTCGGTGATGAATTGTCCAAAATATTCACGTTTCTCATTCTGAAAAAAAAAAGTTTCATTAGAGTCCAACAATCTAAATCAGTCATACAATATAGTCCATTGCACTCTGTCGTACGACATCGTGCATTTCCTCATCACCGAAGATCTGCAGCGCTATAGAACGGAACAAGCATGCTCCATCGTCCCCAACTATTCTCAATTCGTAGCCGCGGTCTTTGATAAGTTGACAGAATTTATCGTCCCGTCGATTCCATTCCGCTGTACTTATTTTGCTATTTTCTAATCGATGCTCATCGCTGCTATTGTAACCGGAAAGGCTCTCCTCCTTTTCACTAAGCGATTCAGTCATAGTTTCAACTGCACCATTCTCATCGTTGCTATTGTAACCGGAAAGGCTCTCCTCCTTTTCACTCATAGTTTCAACTTTCAAGCAGATCCTTTAATTGAATACGACGAAGAGAAGATTTTAAAACAAGCTTTCAAGCTATTATCTTATTGCAATAGCCTAGGTTCCGTGAGAATATTCCACAACAAAAACCTACAGGAATCGATTCAAATACTTTCCTTTGTATATATCCTATTACAAATTGTGATATATTAACAATATCGAATTGTATGTTTAGACAATATTATCAAAGCACCTTATCTGTTACAAAAACTTAGAGAGTATGTACATGATCCAGAAATATATCCATATATGATTCGAAATAAAATTCAAAAACTTCTCAGAGCTATTCAGATCGTTTTTCAATACACAATTTATAAGTCTGGCATAGAATATAGATATAGTTATTTGTGGTTATCTTTTACTTTATTTAAGAGTACTCATAAATTATGTACGTATATTATGCACCATTTGTGTATATATATGTATGTGTGTGTGTGTGTGTGTGTATAATGTTTCTTTGTTTGATTTTTGCATGTTTACACGGATTTTAAGCTTAATCTTAGATTATTACAAAGTAACTATTAGTTTTATATGAAGGAAGGAAGTTAGGCTAAATGTACTTGTAGATAAATATAACATAGCAGAAGATCGGACTGGAAACGTTTAAAAAAGAGAACCAACAGAATGTGGTAAGTAATTAATGTTAAATCTATAAATTAATATAATTAAAATGATTTTTTTCTTTTTTAATAGGTACTACAAGTGCAAACGGGACCAGCCATAGGAATTAATACCATTGGCACCACAACCATTAGTATACCTCAGCAGGAGCAATTGCCGCTGCAGCAACAGCAACAGGCCACATTGCAAGTGCAGCAACAGCAGCAGCAGCAGCAACAGCAGCAGCAACAGCAGCAGCAACAGCAGCAGCAACAGCAACAACAACCGCAGAGTTCAGGAACAACGGCAGCAACAAGCACAGCAGCAGCCAGTGGCTCGGCCGCAGTTACCAGTGGCAGTGGCACAAAAAAAAAAGAAGCGCAAAAAGCGCAATAAAGAACGTAAACCAAAATTACGTCCGGGCGAGATACGTCTAAGCACCGCTCTCGATGGCAGCCCGCTTTATATGTGCCCCGAATGCCATGTGGCATATCCAGAGCCCGAATTGCTTGAAGTACATTTGGTGGGGCACAATCTGGAGAAGCGATATGTTTGCGATATATGTCAGGCATCGCTTAAACGAAAGGATCACCTCACACGGCATAAACAGTCACATAATCCGGAACGACCCTATATCTGCACTGTTTGCCTCAAGGCCTTCAAACGGAAAGAGCAATTAAGTTTGCATTTTGTTATACATTCGGGTGAGAAACGGCATCAATGTCAGGAATGCGGTAAAGGTTTCTATCGCAAGGATCATTTACGCAAACATACCCGATCTCATATTGCTCGACGTGTCAAAGCCGAACTCAATAGTCATGTGAGGCGGGAGAATGGTACCAGTATGCTTCAGCCAGTTGTTACGGAGGCGACAACAGCTGCATTGCAGCATGCCAATCAATTGGCTAGCCAACAGCAGCAATTGCAACAGCAGCAACAGCAACAACAGCAGCAGCAACAACAGCAGCAGCAACAGCAGCAACAGCAACAACAGCAGCAGCAACAGCATCATATTGTAATAGCCCAGCAGCAGCAGCAGCAACAACAGCAACAGGCATCAGGACCTGGCCAACAGCAGCAACAGCAAATGCTAAATTAGCCCAATGATTTTTGTAAAGTCAGTTAAACAAAATTCCAAATTCCGATCTCGAAACGATCAACGATCGAAAAAAAATAACAAAACACACAAACAAAAAGAGAAACAGCAACAAGCAGCAACATTTTCGGCATACTCAATTTTAATTGACTCACACAAATCGGATATACACATGGATATAGTAAATGCTATATCTAATGTACCATCAAAACACAGTGGCCTAGATTTTGAGATAGTTTTTCCAAAACTATTATTCAAATTGTGAAGCGGCGATATTTATTTTTTATTAAGATCGCTGAATATGAATCTGATATCAGGTTTGCCATAACATTCCCGGTACGTACTGAAAAAATATTGACCACCAATATGTATTCTTGAAATATTTTCATTAATTTCAATATTCCAATTAATGGGGGGTGGGGGGATATTTTAAATAAAACCACTGGACCACTGTGCCAATGAAAACAGAATGCATGAATGAAACACAGTAAATATCTCCAATAGCAAAAAAAAAAATAATCAAATCAAATTTGTACAATTGTAAACTAAAAGTAAAGAAGAACGAACAAGAAATCTAATTAAGGCAATAAACTGGGATCGTAGTGTAGGGACTATTCGTTTATTCATATTCATAAAAATTTAGTTGAATCATATTTCGAATCTGATATGTTAATGCTTTTATAAGTACTATAGAGTATTGTAACATTCGATCTCAGATCTGCTTTCCATTCAAAACAAAAAAAAAAAACAAAAAACAAAAAATGAAGTATTTTTGTAACAAAACAAATGTGCAAAGATTTAATTAATAATAATATCAAAATAATAATTTTTTATGGGACACATACATATTTTAGTAAAAATGTATTTTTGTACAAAATAAAAATGAAAATAAGCATAACTATATGTATGGTATGTAATATATACACACTAACAAACACACACATACATACATATACATATACATAATATGCAACAAAATTTATGTAATTTATTACATAAGCGATTGCAATTTAATTGTAAGTCTACGAATTAGGCATAATGAGTGTATGTACGGATATTTATAACTTTTCACTACAATGATTAAAAGAAATTTGTATATATGCAGTCAATTATCAAATTTAATTTTACAGACCTTTCATAATTCATCAAAAATTTTAAAAGGCGTATTGTACATACATAGTTATCAGTATATAGCGACCATAATATCGGATCCGCTGTAGAAACTATGAAAATGAAATAATAAGGCAAATAATGTATAAATCATTCATCATTTAATGTAAGGTAAGGTGATTTTGATTTTATTATTATTAATTATTATTTTTCAATTGTAAAAAAAAAACTAAGAAATTTTATTTCGTTAAGAACGTTTTTGCAGCTGCCATGGAAAGATTACCTAAGGGATCCCCCCTCCCTAATCATCATTCTAAAGCTAAGCCTTCATTGGAGAAGCATTAACTTTGTCGTTCCGGAACTTAATCGGACTCTCGGGTACGTACCAAAAATATACCAAAGTAAATTTATTTCTAAATGAGCCATTCAATTCAGAGCTTTGATTAATGTATTGATCTAGCTATTGATACTGATCGGGAATATATATTTACAATTGCAATCATAGTCTTAATGCATTTTCTTCTATAAATATGGATACATATATGTATGTATGTATATAGTGTGTGTTATCAATTTTTTCATTTATTTATTTGTTATCTTTTTCTTTGTTTGCCTTTGTTGCATAATTTAAATTTTAAAATTTGATTATTCACTTATGATTATTGGCATATAAACAAAACATTTTCTGTGCTCTTTTATTTTTTGAAGTCTCGCTCGTTCTCTCTCTTTCTATTTCAGTCTTTTTAAACTAATTTTTTATCTTCTTATTCAAATTGCAATAAGAGTATAATATTAAAGTTCTATTAAGCAGTTAAATATGGGAATTGATTGCCTTTTACAAAATATATATATTTTATTCCTGCTTTAATCCGCAGTCGAAATTGTTAACTAATATTTGAGTTTTCGTTTTATATACGGCTCAGCAATTCGTTTCTCCTATTGATCCTCTGCGGATTCATTTTTGGACGTTTGTATGACCTCCTCCACCATTTCGTTCTCATTGTCACCTAAAAAGAAATTGAGAAAAGTCATTGGAAAAACATGTTTTACCGATGGTTGATTCGAACTTTATATACTTGCCATATTTAGCATAGGAAGCTTCAAGCAGTTTGAGGTAAAAACTGGAAACTGGGGCATCACTAGGTTTTTGAGCCGAGTTGGAAGATTTGTTTGATTTACAAGGCTTTTCTTTTTTGATTCGGGGTTTTGGGATTTTCTTAGGAAGTGGCTCATTTTTGCACTTGGAATGGTAAAAACTGGAAACTGGGGCATCACTAGGTTTTTGAGCCGAGTTGGAAGATTTGTTTGATTTACAAGGCTTTTCTTTTTTGATTCGGGGTTTTGGGACTTTCTTAGGAAGTGGCTCATTTTTGCACTTGGAATCAATATCGAGTTTATCGTGGCTGTAAAAGGGGCCATTTGTAGATTGTAATTAATCTAGATACATTTGTGGTTTCATAATATACACACACATACCTTTCATTAGTCATTTTGGCATCGCACTTATTTTTACGCGGCTTCTTGCCCACCGGTTCATCTGATTGCTGAGATTTTCTTGGTCTTTTTCTCTTGCGAGATCCCTCAGGAGTTGTGACTGTCACCTTTTTCGGGCCACTGCAACCGGCTTTTGATTTTCTTACAGCTGTCAGTGAATCATTCGGTAATTCGGTTAGCGCCTTACCTAAAATAACAGTCTAAGATGTCTACGAATTGGCTAAATGACATAATTGGAATTAAACTCACGTGCAGTTTGTTTGCCCTTGACAGTGGCTTTGCAATCAGTGGCCTTAACTTTCTTCCCAGTCTTAGTTTGTTTGATCTTTTTGGTTTCTAAACCAGCCTGACTCAATCCCACACCAACTGTATCATTATGAGGATCCAAAATTGCATTGAAGTGACAGGCACGGTGATAGGAAATACGCAGTGGTGGATATTCAGAATTGGATTGTTCCAAGTTGATGATATTAATCGAATCTTTGAATTGAAAAGAGAAATATAATTGAAAAACAGTAAATCAGTAATACTAATACTTACCTGACTGATAGCTATAGATTTCAATGGTGCGTCTATAGGCCTCTGATATGGCCTGGATTTCAATGTGATTACCAAAGACTCCGCGGTTCCGCTTACGCTGTAAGTACAAATCAAGATCTTCGGTGATGAATTGTCCAAAATATTCACGTTTCTCATTCTGAAAAAAAAAAAGTTTCATTAGAGTCCAACAATCTAAATCAGTCATACAATATAGTCCATTGCACTCTGTCGTACGACATCGTGCATTTCCTCATCACCGAAGATCTGCAGCGCTATAGAACGGAACAAGCATGCTCCATCGTCCCCAACTATTCTCAATTCGTAGCCGCGGTCTTTGATAAGTTGACAGAATTTATCGTCCCGTCGATTCCATTCCGCTGTACTTATTTTGCTATTTTCTAATCGATGCTCATCGCTGCTATTGTAACCGGAAAGGCTCTCCTCCTTTTCACTAAGCGATTCAGTCATAGTTTCAACTGCACCATTCTCATCGTTGCTATTGTAACCGGAAAGGCTCTCCTCCTTTTCACTCATAGTTTCAACTTTCAAGCAGATCCTTTAATTGAATACGACGAAGAGAAGATTTTGAAACAAGCTTTCAAGCTATTATCTTATTGCAATAGCCTAGGTTCCGTGAGAATGGATTCAAAAATATTCCACAACAAAAACCTACAGGAATCGATTCAAATACTTTCCTTTGTATATATTCTATTACAAATTGTGATATATTAACAATATCGAATTGTATGTTTAGACAATATTATCAAAGCACCTTATCTGTTACAAAAACTTAGAGAGTATGTACATGATCCAGAAATATATCCATATATGATTCGAAATAAAATTCAAAAACTTCTCAGAGCTATTCAGATCGTTTTTCAATACACAATTTATAAGTCTGGCATAGAATATAGATATAGTTATTTGTGGTTATCTTTTACTTTATTTAAGAGTACTCATAAATTATGTACGTATATTATGCACCATTTGTGTATATATATGTATGTGTGTGTGTGTGTGTATATAATGTTTCTTTGTTTGATTTTTGCATGTTTACACGGATTTTAAGCTTAATCTTAGATTATTACAAAGTAACTATTAGTTTTATATGAAGGAAGGAAGTTAGGCTAAATGTACTTGTAGATAAATATAACATAGCAGAAGATCGGACTGGAAACGTTTAAAAAAGAGAACCAACAGAATGTGGTAAGTAATTAATGTTAAATCTATAAATTAATATAATTAAAATGATTTTTTTCTTTTTTAATAGGTACTACAAGTGCAAACGGGACCAGCCATAGAAATTAATACCATTGGCACCACAACCATTAGTATACCTCAGCAGGAGCAATTGCCGCTGCAGCAACAGCAACAGGCCACATTGCAAGTGCAGCAACAGCAGCAGCAGCAGCAACAGCAGCAGCAACAGCAACAACAACCGCAGAGTTCAGGAACAACGGCAGCAACAAGCACAGCAGCAGCCAGTGGCTCGGCCGCAGTTACCAGTGGCAGTGGCACAAAAAAAAAGAAGCGCAAAAAGCGCAATAAAGAACGTAAACCAAAATTACGTCCGGGCGAGATACGTCTAAGCACCGCTCTCGATGGCAGCCCGCTTTATATGTGCCCCGAATGCCATGTGGCATATCCAGAGCCCGAATTGCTTGAAGTACATTTGGTGGGGCACAATCTGGAGAAGCGATATGTTTGCGATATATGTCAGGCATCGCTTAAACGAAAGGATCACCTCACACGGCATAAACAGTCACATAATCCGGAACGACCCTATATCTGCACTGTTTGCCTCAAGGCCTTCAAACGGAAAGAGCAATTAAGTTTGCATTTTGTTATACATTCGGGTGAGAAACGGCATCAATGTCAGGAATGCGGTAAAGGTTTCTATCGCAAGGATCATTTACGCAAACATACCCGATCTCATATTGCTCGACGTGTCAAAGCCGAACTCAATAGTCATGTGAGGCGGGAGAATGGTACCAGTATGCTTCAGCCAGTTGTTACGGAGGCGACAACAGCTGCATTGCAGCATGCCAATCAATTGGCTAGCCAACAGCAGCAATTGCAACAGCAGCAACAGCAACAACAGCAGCAGCAACAACAGCAGCAGCAACAGCAGCAACAGCAACAACAGCAGCAGCAACAACAGCAGCAGCAACAGCAGCAGCAGCAACAGCAACAACAGCAGCAGCAACAGCATCATATTGTAATAGCCCAGCAGCAGCAGCAGCAGCAACAGCAACAACAGCAACAGGCATCAGGACCTGGCCAACAGCAGCAGCAGCAAATGCTAAATTAGCCCAATGATTTTTGTAAAGTCAGTTAAACAAAATTCCAAATTCCGATCTCGAAACGATCAACGATCGAAAAAAAATAACAAAACACACAAACAAAAAGAGAAACAGCAACAAGCAGCAACATTTTCGGCATACTCAATTTTAATTGACTCACACAAATCGGATATACACATGGATATAGTAAATGCTATATCTAATGTACCATCAAAACACAGTGGCCTAGATTTTGAGATAGTTTTTCCAAAACTATTATTCAAATTGTGAAGCGGCGATATTTATTTTTTATTAAGATCGCTGAATATGAATCTGATATCAGGTTTGCCATAACATTCCCGGTACGTACTGAAAAAATATTGACCACCAATATGTATTCTTGAAATATTTTCATTAATTTCAATATTCCAATTAATGGGGGGTGGGGGGATATTTTAAATAAAACCACTGGACCACTGTGCCAATGAAAACAGAATGCATGAATGAAACACAGTAAATATCTCCAATAGCAAAAAAAAAATAATCAAATCAAATTTGTACAATTGTAAACTAAAAGTAAAGAAGAACGAACAAGAAATCTAATTAAGGCAATAAACTGGGATCGTAGTGTAGGGACTATTCGTTTATTCATATTCATAAAAATTTAGTTGAATCATATTTCAAATCTGATATGTTAATGTTTTTTTGCTTTTATAAGTACTATAGAGTATTGTAACATTCGATCTCAGATCTGCTTTCCATTCAAAACAAAAAAAAACACAAAAAACAAAAAATGAAGTATTTTTGTAACAAAACAAATGTGCAAAGATTTAATTAATAATAATATCAAAATAATAATTTTTTATGGGACACATACATATTTTAGTAAAAATGTATTTTTGTACAAAATAAAAATGAAAATAAGCATAACTATATGTATGGTATGTAATATATACACACTAACAAACACACACATACATACATATACATATACATAATATGCAACAAAATTTATGTAATTTATTACATAAGCGATTGCAATTTAATTGTAAGTCTACGAATTAGGCATAATGAGTGTATGTACGGATATTTATAACTTTTCACTACAATGATTAAAAGAAATTTGTATATATGCAGTCAATTATCAAATTTAATTTTACAGACCTTTCATAATTCATCAAAAATTTTAAAAGGCGTATTGTACATACATAGTTATCAGTATATAGCGACCATAATATCGGATCCGCTGTACAAACTATGAAAATTAAATAATATGGCAAATAATGTATAAATCATTCACCATTTAATGTAAGGTAAGGTGATTTTGATTTTATTATTATTAATTATTATTTTTCAATTGTAAAAAAAAAACTAAGAAATTTTATTTCGTTAAGAACGTTTTTGCAGCTGCCATGGAAAGATTACCTAAGGGATCCCCCCTCCCTAATCATCATTCTAAAGCTAAGCCTTCATTGGAGAAGCATTAACTTTGTCGTTCCGGAACTTAATCGGACTCTCGGGTACGTACCAAAAATATACCAAAGTAAATTTATTTCTAAATGAGCCATTCAATTCAGAGCTTTGATTAATGTATTGATCTAGCTATTGATACTGATCGGGAATATATATTTACAATTGCAATCATAGTCTTAATGCATTTTCTTCTATAAATATGGATACATATATGTATGTATGTATATAGTGTGTGTTATCAATTTTTTCATTTATTTATTTTTTATCTTTTTCTTTGTTTGCCTTTGTTGCATAATTTAAATTTTAAAATTTGATTATTCACTTATGATTATTGGCATATAAACAAAACATTTTCTGTGCTCTTTTATTTTTTGAAGTCTCGCTCGTTCTCTCTCTTTCTATTTCAGTCTTTTTAAACTAATTTTTTATCTTCTTATTCAAATTGCAATAAGAGTATAATATTAAAGTTCTATTAAGCAGTTAAATATGGGAATTGATTGCCTTTTACAAAATATATATATTTTATTCCTGCTTTAATCCGCAGTCGAAATTGTTAATATTTGAGTTTTCGTTTTATATACGGCTCAGCAATTCGTTTCTCCTAATGATCCTCTGCGGATTCATTTTTGGACGTTTGTATGACCTCCTCCACCATTTCGTTCTCATTGTCACCTAAAAAGAAATTGAGAAAAGTCATTGGAAAAACATGTTTTACCGATGGTTGATTCGAACTTTATATACTTGCCATATTTAGCATAGGAAGCTTCAAGCAGTTTGAGGTAAAAACTGGAAACTGGGACATCACTAGGTTTCTGAGCGAAGTTGGAAGATTTGTTTGATTTACAAGGCTTTTCTTTTTTGATTCGGGGTTTTGGGATTTTCTTAGGAAGTGGCTCATTTTTGCACTTGGAATGGTAAAAACTGGAAACTGGGGCATCACTAGGTTTTTGAGCCGAGTTGGAAGATTTGTTTGATTTACAAGGCTTTTCTTTTTTGATTCGGGGTTTTGGGACTTTCTTAGGAAGTGGCTCATTTTTGCACTTGGAATCAATATCGAGTTTATCGTGGCTGTAAAAGGGGCCATTTGTAGATTGTAATTAATCTAGATACATTTGTGGTTTCATAATATACACACACATACCTTTCATTAGTCATTTTGGCATCGCACTTATTTTTACGCGGCTTCTTGCCCACCGGTTCATCTGATTGCTGAGATTTTCTTGGTCTTTTTCTCTTGCGAGATCCCTCAGGAGTTGTGACTGTCACCTTTTTCGGGCCACTGCAACCGGCTTTTGATTTTCTTACAGCTGTCAGTGAATCATTCGGTAATTCGGTTAGCGCCTTACCTAAAATAACAGTCTAAGATGTCTACGAATTGGCTAAATGACATAATTGGAATTAAACTCACGTGCAGTTTGTTTGCCCTTGACAGTGGCTTTGCAATCAGTGGCCTTAACTTTCTTCCCAGTCTTAGTTTGTTTGATCTTTTTGGTTTCTAAACCAGCCTGACTCAATCCCACACCAACTGTATCATTATGAGGATCCAAAATTGCATTGAAGTGACAGGCACGGTGATAGGAAATACGCAGTGGTGGATATTCAGAATTGGATTGTTCCAAGTTGATGATATTAATCGAATCTTTGAATTGAAAAGAGAAATATAATTGAAAAACAGTAAATCAGTAATACTAATACTTACCTGACTGATAGCTATAGATTTCAATGGTGCGTCTATAGGCCTCTGATATGGCCTGGATTTCAATGTGATTACCAAAGACTCCGCGGTTCCGCTTACGCTGTAAGTACAAATCAAGATCTTCGGTGATGAATTGTCCAAAATATTCACGTTTCTCATTCTGAAAAAAAAAAAGTTTCATTAGAGTCCAACAATCTAAATCAGTCATACAATATAGTCCATTGCACTCTGTCGTACGACATCGTGCATTTCCTCATCACCGAAGATCTGCAGCGCTATAGAACGGAACAAGCATGCTCCATCGTCCCCAACTATTCTCAATTCGTAGCCGCGGTCTTTGATAAGTTGACAGAATTTATCGTCCCGTCGATTCCATTCCGCTGTACTTATTTTGCTATTTTCTAATCGATGCTCATCGCTGCTATTGTAACCGGAAAGGCTCTCCTCCTTTTCACTAAGCGATTCAGTCATAGTTTCAACTGCACCATTCTCATCGTTGCTATTGTAACCGGAAAGGCTCTCCTCCTTTTCACTCATAGTTTCAACTTTCAAGCAGATCCTTTAATTGAATACGACGAAGAGAAGATTTTGAAACAAGCTTTCAAGCTATTATCTTATTGCAATAGCCTAGGTTCCGTGAGAATGGATTCAAAAATATTCCACAACAAAAACCTACAGGAATCGATTCAAATACTTTCCTTTGTATATATTCTATTACAAATTGTGATATATTAACAATATCGAATTGTATGTTTAGACAATATTATCAAAGCACCTTATCTGTTACAAAAACTTAGAGAGTATGTACATGATCCAGAAATATATCCATATATGATTCGAAATAAAATTCAAAAACTTCTCAGAGCTACTTAGATCGTTTTTCAATACACAATTTATAAGTCTGGCATAGAATATAGATATAGTTATTTGTGGTTATCTTTTACTTTATTTAAGAGTACTCATAAATTATGTACGTATATTATGCACCATTTGTGTATATATATGTATGTGTGTGTGTGTGTGTGTATAATGTTTCTTTGTTTGATTTTTGCATGTTTACACGGATTTTAAGCTTAATCTTAGATTATTACAAAGTAACTATTAGTTTTATATGAAGGAAGGAAGTTAGGCTATATGTACTTGTAGATAAATATAACATAGCAGAAGATCGGACTGGATTTTGGTTTGAAGCTTATCTCAACAAAGAGTTATTTAACTTTTTATCTCACTTTCATTATTCTTTTTTTATATTCGCAAGCGTACAATGGAAATTGTGAATCATTGTAGATTCCATTTGGAATCGAAGCGAGTTTACAATCTTGACCTTATTGTGTCTACATATATATATATACATATACATTAATACATATATATGTATATATGTGCATATTTATATACACATATAGATAAGTGTGTGTAATTTGAATATTATAGAAATTCATGTTAGATCATACATAATTTCTGCGTTTATGTTTGTATCTTTTTGTTTGTTTCTTTCTTTTTTTTCCCTTTTTTTTGGTAATATTTTTTTTCCCGTGTTTTCATTCCTTTTTACTACTTATTTGTTTTCATTATATGTATCGTCTTCGTTACGAAAAAAAATTATGAATCACTGTACAAAGATGAATAAGAAGCAACAGAAAAACACTTCTTTTCCTCTGGGTTCTTTTTCTCTTTCTTCTTCATTCTAATCATATCTCCGTCCCATGCTATTTGAGTTTCATTTATGGCCCAGAGAAATATTTTCGCTTCTGATCCTCCATGTAGTCATGTGTGGACATTTGTATCGCCCGTTGCAGCATTTCGCTTTCATTGCCGCCTAAAAATAAGTTAAAAATGTCATGTGAATGATTTTTAAACGATTATTAGTGAGAAATACTTATATGGACTTACCATCATTGGCATAGGAAGCTTCGAGCAGTTCCTGGTAGAAACTGGATGCTGGGGCATCGTTCCGTTTCTGGGGCGAATTGGATGATTGCTTCGATGTGCAGGGCTGTTGTTCGGCTTCTGGTGTATGGGCTCTGGCAGCAGGTGGCACATTTTCGCATTTGGGACTCTTACGTACTGGGCTATCGAGTACATCTTGGCTGTAACGGGAGAAGCGTTAAAATCCAGTCTAGAGACACATTTTTGATGACAGCACACACACACACCTTTGATTAGCCATTGCTGCATCGCGAGCATCATGTCGCCGCTTCTTACGGAGTGATCCATTCGAACGTCGGGATTTTCGTTGGCTAGTTGCTGCATTGGGCGACGCATTGCCGTTACCAAGTGAACTAGTGCTACTCATGTCTGTGGCATCGCTGTCATAGCCACCACTGCCGCTGCCGCTACCACTGCCAATGCCGCTACCACCACCTCCACCATTCAAATCGGTAGCCTCTGTTGGGGGCGCCAGTTTGTTGGCAAACTGACTCAGCGTCTTGGGTGAGAGAGTGAAAGTTGTAGCTGTCACTTCTGTTCCACTCGAGCCACTTGTTAATGTGGCAGTTGGCGAATTTATAATGCTGCCAGAGTATTTGGATGGTGAAGCATCCGATGAATCGGTTAAAGCTTCAGCTGAAGTAACTGTCGAAGAAGTGGCCGAACTAGTGGCTGGATTTGTGCTGCGGGAACGCTGCATATTTTCACGACACCATTGCAAGTAGGATTCACGGGCTATTTGCTCTTCGATGGCCTCATTGGTGGCTTCCCAATCGGTGGTCTTAAGCTTGTCCTCAAACATGGTTTGTTCGATCTCCAACTGCTCACTGAGATGGACTGCTTCCTTGGTTTGTAAGGCGGGCTTGTAACCAGCCAAGCCCAATCCCACACCAACTGTGGCATTATAAGGATCCAAAATTGCATTATAGTGCGAGCCACGTTGATAGGAAAGACGCAGCGGTGGATAGCCAGGCTGAGATTGCTCCGAATTAAAGATATTAATCGGATCTTTTAATTGAAAAGAGAAATGCAATGCAAAAACTATTTAGTTATATCAGTTATCAAATTAACACTCACTTGACTGATAGCAATAGACTTCAACAGTGCGGCTATATATCTCAGATATGGCTTGGATTTCAATGTGATTGCCATGGGCATCACGGGCGCGTTTTCGCTGAATGTAGTTGTTAATATCCTCGGTAACGAACTGTCCAAAATACTCTCGATTCTCATGCTTGAAATGAAAAATTCTCAATTGATCTAATCCATCTCATTCACAATTCACACTTACAATGTAGTCCATTGTATGCTGACGTATTACATCGTGCATTTCCTCATCGCCGAAGATCTGCAAAGATATGGAACGAAATAGGCAGGCTCCATCCTCCTCAACGGGCTTTAGTTCATAGCCGCGCTGTTCCATGAACTTAGCAAATTCACTGTCGCGTCGCTGCCATTCCTCTGCTGTTATTTTGCGATCCTTTGGCGGTAAATGCTCATCGCCGCTATTGTAACCGGAAAAGGTCTCCTCCACTGCATTAAGAAGATTAGCTGCTGCTGCTGTGGGTGTCAATTTGCAAGTTGGTTGTGGGGTTTTGGTGCTTGTTGTTGTAGCTCCGATTGTATGTTCAGGGGATGTGCGACCCACAACCGAAGTGGTACTATTATTACTAACCACTGTTGGGGCAGCAGCAGCAGCAGTAGTCGTATGAGGACTATTGCTTCCGACACCAACCACGGCAGCTGTGTGATTAAGCTTTTCACGTTCCAAGCGATCACGTTTGTGATGATGACCATGTCCAAGACGCTCTTCGTGATGATCACGGCGCTTTGACCGGGAGCTTAAAAAAAAAAAGAAAGAACAAGGAATTCACATGACTATTTCAATGTATGAATGGGAATCTAGAATGTACATATAATATGTATGTATATAGTAAAACCTTTATTGAAACTTAAAAATACTCTCAATTCTCATTAATTTCCGTTAAACAAAAATAAAATTATAAACCACTTGATTAACTCAAGGATACTCTCCTCTTGTCCTTATCAATTAGTGGAAAAAATAAATGTAATATATACATATATATTTAAATATACCATGTACTAATTTGTTGAGTAGAGAAAAAAAAAACTTTCCCTTCCTCAAACAACGTATGTATGTATATAGATTATGCAGATGAATATATGTACCTACATATGTATGTATAGTATATATATACATATATATATATATATATGTATATATTGTGCACAACTCACCTCTTGTGGGGACTGCAACGGTGTGTGCGTGCCAGCTCGTCATACACCTCTACATTACGACGCTGTGGACTCTGTGAAACAAAAATAGAGAAAATTTGTATAGAATTTTTAATACATAATTGGACAATGGATGATGATGATATATCCGACACTCACCTGGCTGTGGCTATCGATGACGACATTGCGATGTGTCTGATTCACAACTGATTGCTCCCCAACTACCACCACCTGAGGCTCTTTATTTTCAGTATCCCCAACATTGCCAGTCACACGTTTGGCACTTGGTGCACTAACTGGCTTAATGGTCATGGCGATGACTATAACTGAGATCCTTTACTCTGTCTTACAGAGTCCTATGGCTTTAGGCGTCTGCTTCTTCTTCGTGTCTTTTGCGTCTTGCCTCAGCCACTGCGTTGTTGTGTATGCGTTCTTTGTCCCTGCGTCGATGGGCGTCTCGATTGAAGCTCAACCTTACCCACCACACGCTTGCACTTTTTATGTTTTAATTATATTTCACTGTTCTGAAATTGAAATGAAAAGCAAAAAAACTAAGAAAAAACACTCATTTTTCAATATACAATTGGATGGAAAATTTCGAGACGAGAGACAAGATTTTCATTCGCTTTGCTTTGTCTCTGTCTATGTGTGGGTGTGTGCGGATTTGTGTGTATGCATGTATGTGTATGAGGACTGCTTACAATTCCCTTTGTATTTATATTGTTTTATTAGTATGCTTGTTGTTTGTGAACTTATAATATTTTGTTTAATCAATTGCATGTCATGTCATGTGTCTGTGTTTTTGTTTTTAACAATTTTATTTTGTTTTTCAAAAGGTTTGCTGTGCTCTGGTCGATTTTCTTGTTGTGTGCACGTCTTCTTTCACTTTAGTTTTTGGGATTATTTAGCCCATTTACTGAGTGGCTGACCATATGTTGGTCTCATGCTAGAGATGTGTGCGTGAGCCATGAAAAGAATTTCATAAAAAGTGAACAAAATTTTGTAGCATTGAATACGGAATACTATTATAAAATAAACATGCTCAAAGAATAAATTATCGATAAAAGCACGTTTGATTAGAAATAGTTTAAGAACATTTTAAAATTTTTGATTCACAATATGTGTTTTGTGAACCACCGTTATACATGCCTTAATGAATACTACGCATTTCGCTCTCTCTTTGTTATTTGTTTTTGTGCTTTTAAACAAAATAAAAAAAATAACGACATTTGAACAAATATTTGGCAAAGCGGTAAGCGAAATTTTTAGCAATAGACATTTATTCAAGTATAAAATGGCCCGAAATGGGACTATAAGAACTTAGTTTTGAATCAGAAAATTAACGAAAATGAAGTCACTACCTTTCTACGCTCTGCTTATTTCTATGTTGATTTGGGAAGTTTTAAGTGCTTCAACCACATCAACGGAACAAACATTGTGGTTAGGCTCCTCCACCAGTACTGAGCCACCAACTCAAATCCCTGAACCACCTAAGTGGTCATGGAAAGACATATTCCGTCTTGTACATGATAATAGAGGAAATAAATTATACTTTTTCTTTTAAAACTGTATATGTGTAGTCTTATTTGAATTTTGAAACCAAATAATCAATTTTGATTTATAAACTATTTTAAAATACATACATACATATGTATGTATATGAATTCAATTTCTATAAATTTTTTTATTCTCATTGTGTACATTTTCCACTGTCTAATAAATATTGAAACAAGTGTTTCAACTATTTTAATAAATCCATTAGAAAACAGCTGAGTTAATACCTATACCACAAATACCTCAACGTCCAGTTGAGTATATTCTAATAATAAGCGAACATTTTTTCCCATCAGAATAAAAACTCAATTTCGTATACTCATATGCATATATATATTTGACATTCGTTAAAAAGATAACTCTCCCTTAGGGTACTTATGTATGTTTAATAACGATTGCTCCAACCACTCATGTCACCCCATCCGCTTCCATATGGCCTCCAGCCGTATCTCCAGTTTGGTCTACCGCCTACCCAACGCCATCTGTATGGATAAGCACCTTGATAATTCTCTGATTGGCCAGTCTGTCCATCGTTCGAAGCTGAACCCTCTTCATTATTTCCCGAATTGTCTGTAGAACTGGTGGATGTGGACAACTGATTGGCATTAGCGTCAAAGTTATCTGCTTCAGGATTCTTTTTCGAGAAACCCGATCGCTGAGACCACGAGTGGAATCTAGGTGATCCTGTTTCAGCATTATTATCTGCTAATGATTTTGCTCCGGATAAATTTTTCGTCGTGGTGCTTGATTGTTTTGCCCAAGAACGCCAATTGCCATTGTATCCATTTTCATTTTCTGCGTCGTAAGAAGGTCCTGATGTCTGACTTGGACTACTACGCCTTGACCAGGTTCTGGAAGAATGAGAATTGGAAATGCCACCATTCTGTCCAGAAACTAAGGTAGCTTCAGCAGTGTTTCCTTTATTTTTAGCTGTTGTAATCGATGAGCTTGATCGCTTAGACCACGTCTTCTTTATAGGAGAATGTTTCGTTATTGTTGTTTTCGTTGTGGAAGATGTACGCTTACGTCCACCTGTTGAGTTGGACTGTGAACTTAAAACAACTCTTGGAACAGAAGACGAGCTGTAATTATTGTTTTCTACTGTAGAGGAACGCGTTATCGTAGAAGACGAAGGAATCGTTGCATTGGACGACGTCGTAATTTTTGTTGTTGTAGTGGATGAACTAGACTGGCCGGAATTTTCGCCTCCAACAACTAAGCTGGATTGGCTGTCGCTTAATTGCTGACCTCCATTCGAAGAATTAGATGTAGTTGTTTTTGTGCTCAAAGACCTTGACTGATCAGAGTTTCCTCCTTCAACTACGGTGCTAGATTCATTTACTACAGGAGTGGTAGAAGAGCTTGATTGATCATTGCTTTCTGAAGATGTTGTGGTGGTTGTAGAAGACGAGGGATCGTTTCCTTCTGAAGAAGTCGTCGTGGTAGTCGTTGTTGTGGTGGAAGAGCTCGACTGGTCAGAGTTTCCTCCTTCAACTACGGTGCTGACCACGGGAGTAGTAGAAGAGCTTGATTGATCATTTCCTTCTGAAGATGTCGTCGTTGTTGTTGTGGTGGAAAAGCTCGACTGGTCAGAGTTTCCTCCTTCAACAACTGTGCTCACCAAGGGAGTGGTAGAGGAGCTTGATTGATCATTTCCATCTGAAGATGTCGTCGTTGTTGTTGTGGTGGAAGAGCTCGACTGGTCAGAGTTTCCTCCTTCAACAACTGTGCTCACCAAGGGAGTGGTAGAGGAGCTTGATTGATCATTTCCATCTGAAGATGTCGTCGTTGTTGTTGTGGTGGAAGAGCTCGACTGGTCAGAGTTTCCTCCTTCAACAACTGTGCTCACCAAGGGAGTGGTAGAGGAGCTTGATTGATCATTTCCATCTGAAGATGTCGTCGTTGCTGTTGTGGTGGAAGAGCTCGACTTGTCAGAGTTTCCTCCTTCAACTACGGTGCTAGATTCATTTACTACAGGAGTGGTAGAAGAGCTTGATTGATCATTGCCTTCTGAAGATGTTGTGGTGGTTGTAGAAAACGAGGGATCGCGTCCTTCTGAAGATGTCGTCGTTGTAGTCGTTGTTGTGCTGGAAGAACTTGTCGGATCAGAGTTTCCTCCTTCAACTACGGTGCTAGATTCATTTACTACAGGACTGATAGAAGAGCTTGATTGATCATTGCCTTCTGAAGATGTTGTGGTGGTTGTAGAAGACGAGGGATCGCTTCCTTCTGAAGAAGTCGTCGTTGTAGTCGCTGTTGTGCTTGAAGAGCTTGTCTCATCAGAGTTTCCTCCTTCAACTACTGTGCTGACCACGGGAGTAGTAGAAGAGCTTGATTGATCATTTCCTTCTGAAGATGTCGTCGTTGTTATTGTGCTGGAAGAGCTTGTCTGATCAGAGTTTCCTCCTTCAACTACGGTGCTTGATTCATTAACTACAGGAGTGGTAGAAGAGCTTGATTGATCATTGCCTTCTGAAGATGTTGTGGTGGTTGTAGAAGACGAGGGATCGCTTCCTTCTGAAGAAGTCGTCGTTGTAGTCGTTGTTGTGCTGGAAGAACTGGATTGATCAGAGTTTCCTCCTTCAACTACGGTGCTAGATTCATTTACTACAGGAGTGGTAGAAGAGCTTGATTGATCATTGCCTTCTGAAGATGTTGTGGTGGTTGTGAAAGACGAGGGATCGCTTCCTTCTGAAGAAGTCGTCGTTGTAGTCGCTGTTGTGCTTGAAGAGCTTGTCTGATCAGAGTTGCCTCCTTCTATTACGGTGCTGACCACTGGAGTGGTAGAATAACTGGATTGATCATTTCCTTCTGAAGATGTCGTCGTTGTTGTTGTGGTGGAAGAGCTCGACTGGTCAGAGTTTCCTCCTTCAACTACGGTGCTTGACTCATTAACTACAGGAATGGTAGAAGAGCTTGATTGATCATTGCCTTCTGAAGATGTTGTGGTGGTTGTAGAAGACGAGGGATCGCTTCCTTCTGAAGGAGTCGTCGTTGTAGTCGTTGTTGTGCTGGAAGAACTGGATTGATCAGAGTTTCCTCCTTCAACTACGGTGCTGACCACAGGAGTAGTAGAAGTGCTTGATTGATCATTTCCTTCTGAAGATGTCGTCGTTGTTGTTGTGGTGGAAGAGCTGGATTGGTCAGAGTTTCCCCCATCAACTACGGTGCTAGATTCATTTACTACAGGAGTGGTAGAAGAGCTTGATTGATCATTGCCTTCTGAAGATGTTGTGGTGGTTGTAGAAGACGAGGGATCGCTTCCTTCTGAAGAAGTCGTCGTGGTAGTCGTTTTTATTCTTGAAGAGCTTGTCTGATCAGAGTTTCCTCCTTCAACTACGGTGCTTGATTCATTAACTACAGGAGTGGTAGAAGAGCTTGATTGATCATTGCCTTCTGAAGATGTTGTGGTGGTTGTAGAAGACGAGGGATCGCTTCCTTCTGAAGACGTCGTTGTAGTCGTTGTCGTGCTGGAAGAACTCGATAGATCTGAGTTGCCTCCTTCAATTACGGTGCTGACCACTGGAGTGGTAGAAGAACTGGATTGATCATTTCCTTCTGAAGATGTCGTCGTTGTTGTTGTGGTGGTGGAAGAGCTGGACTGGTCAGAGTTTCCTCCTTCAACTACGGTGCCTGATTCGTTAACTACAGGAATGGTAGAAGTGCTTGATTGATCATTGCCTTCTGAAGATGTTGTGGTGGTTGTAGAAGACGAGGGATCGCTTCCTTCTGAAGAAGTCGTCGTTGTAGTCGTTGTTGTGCTGGAAGAACTGGATTGATCAGAGTTTCCTCCTTCAACTACGGTGCTAGATTCATTAACTACAGGAATGGTAGAAAAGCTTGATTGATCATTGCCTTCTGAAGATGTTGTGGTGGTTGTAGAAGACGAGGGATCGCTTCCTTCTGAAGATGTCGTTGTAGTCGTTGTCGTGCTGGAAGAACTTGATAGATCAGAGTTGCCTCCTTCTCTTACGGTGCTGACCACTGGAGTAGTAGAAGAGCTTGATTGATCATTTCCTTCTGAAGATGTCATCGTTGTTGTTGTGGTGGAAGAGCTCGACTGGTCAGAGTTTCCTCCTTCAACTACGGTGCTAGACTCATTAACTACAGGAATGGTAGAAAAGCTTGATTGATCATTGCCTTCTGAAGATGTTGTAGTGGTTGTAGAAGACGAGGGATCGCTTCCTTCTGAAGATGTCGTTGTAGTCGTTGTCGTGCTGGAAGAACTTGATAGATCAGAGTTGCCTCCTTCTATTACGGTGCTGACCACTGGAGTAGTAGAAGAGCTTGATTGATCATTTCCTTCTAAAGATGTCGTCGTTGTTGTTGTGGTGGAAGAGCTGGATTGGTCAGAGTTTCCTCCTTCAACTACGGTGCTAGATTCATTTACTACAGGAGTGGTAGAAGAGCTTGATTCATCATTGCCTTCTGAAGATGTTGTGGTGGTTGTAGAAGACGAGGGATCGCTTCCTTCTGAAGAAGTCGTCGTGGTAGTCGTTGTTGTGCTTGAAGAGCTTGTCTGATCAGAGTTTCCTCCTTCAACTACGGTGCTTGATTCATTAACTACAGGAATGGTAGAAGAGCTTGATTGATCATTGCCTTCTGAAGATGTTGTGGTGGTTGTAGAAGACGAGGGATCGCTTCCTTCTGAAGACGTCGTTGTAGTCGTTGTCGTGCTGGAAGAACTTGATAGATCTGAGTTGCCTCCTGCAATTACGGTGCTGACCACTGGAGTGGTAGAAGAACTGGATTGATCATTTCCTTCTGAAGATGTCGTCGTTGTTGTTGTGGTGGTGGAAGAGCTGGACTGGTCAGAGTTTCCTCCTTCAACTACGGTGCCTGATTCGTTAACTACAGGAATGGTAGAAGTGCTTGATTGATCATTGCCTTCTGAAGATGTTGTGGTGGTTGTAGAAGACGAGGGATCGCTTCCTTCTGAAGAAGTCGTCGTTGTAGTCGTTGTTGTGCTGGAAGAACTGGATTGATCAGAGTTTCCTCCTTCAACTACGGTGCTGACCACAGGAGTAGTAGAAGTGCTTGATTGATCATTTCCTTCTGAAGATGTCGTCGTTGTTGTTGTGGTGGAAGAGCTGGATTGGTCAGAGTTTCCTCCCTCAACTACGGTGCTAGATTCATTTACTACAGGAGTGGTAGAAGAGCTTGATTGATCATTGCCTTCTGAAGATGTTGTGGTGGTTGTAGAAGACGAGGGATCGCTTCCTTCTGAAGAAGTCGTCGTTGTAGTCGTTGTTGTGCTGGAAGAACTGGATTGATCAGAGTTTCCTCCTTCAACTACGGTGCTGACCACAGGAGTAGTAGAAGAGCTTGATTGATCATTTCCTTCTGAAGATGTCGTCGTTGTTGTTGTGGTGGAAGAGCTCGACTGGTCAGAGTTTCCTCCTTCAACTACGGTGCTAGATTCATTAACTACAGGAATGGTAGAAAAGCTTGATTGATCATTGCCTTCTGAAGATGTTGTGGTGGTTGTAGAAGACGAGGGATCGCTTCCTTCTGAAGAAGTCGTCGTTGTAGTCGTTGTTGTGCTGGAAGAACTGGATTGATCAGAGTTTCCTCCTTCAACTACGGTGCTGACCACAGGAGTAGTAGAAGTGCTTGATTGATCATTTCCTTCTGAAGATGTCGTCGTTGTTGTTGTGGTGGAAGAGCTGGATTGGTCAGAGTTTCCTCCCTCAACTACGGTGCTAGATTCATTTACTACAGGAGTGGTAGAAGAGCTTGATTGATCATTGCCTTCTGAAGATGTTGTGGTGGTTGTAGAAGACGAGGGATCGCTTCCTTCTGAAGAAGTCGTCGTTGTAGTCGTTGTTGTGCTGGAAGAACTGGATTGATCAGAGTTTCCTCCTTCAACTACGGTGCTGACCACAGGAGTAGTAGAAGAGCTTGATTGATCATTTCCTTCTGAAGATGTCGTCGTTGTTGTTGTGGTGGAAGAGCTCGACTGGTCAGAGTTTCCTCCTTCAACTACGGTGCTAGATTCATTAACTACAGGAATGGTAGAAAAGCTTGATTGATCATTGCCTTCTGAAGACGTTGTGGTGGTTGTAGAAGACGAGGGATCGCTTCCTTCTGAAGAAGTCGTCGTTGTAGTCGTTGTTGTGCTGGAAGAACTGGATTGATCAGAGTTTCCTCCTTCAACTACGGTGCTGACCACAGGAGTAGTAGAAGTGATTGATTGATCATTTCCTTCTGAAGATGTCGTCGTTGTTGTTGTGGTGGAAGAGCTGGATTGGTCAGAGTTTCCTCCTTCAACTACGGTGCTAGATTCATTTACTACAGGAGTGGCGGAAGAGCTTGATTGATCATTGCCTTCTGAAGATGTTGTGGTGGTTGTAGAAGACGAGGGATCGCTTCCTTCTGAAGAAGTCGTCGTGGTAGTCGTTGTTGTGCTTGAAGAGCTTGTCTGATCAGAGTTTCCTCCTTCAGTTACGGTGTTGACCACGGGAGTAGTAGAAGAGCTTGATTGATCATTTCCTTCTGAAGATGTCGTCGTTGTTGTTGTGGTGGAAGAGCTCGACTGGTTAGAGTTTCCTCCTTCAACTACGGTGCTGACCACGGGAGTAGTGGAAGAGCTTGATTGATCATTTCCTTCTGAAGATGTCGTCGTTGTTGTTGTGGTGGAAGAGCTGGATTGGTCAGAGTTGCCTCCTTCAACTACGGTGCTTGATTCATTTACTACAGGAGTGGTAGAAGAGCTTGATTGATCATTGCCTTCTGAAGATGTTGTGGTGGTTGTAGAAGACGAGGGATCGTTTCCTTCTGAAGAAGTCGTAGTGGTAGTCGTTGTTGTGGTGGAAGAGCTCGACTGGTCAGAGTTTCCTCCTTCAACTACGGTGCTAACCACTGGAGTAGTAGAAGAGCTTGATTGATCATTGCCTTCTGAAGATGTCGTTGTTGTTGTTGTGGTGGAAGAGCTGGACTGGTCAGAGTTGCCTCCTTCAACTACGGTACTTGATTCATTTACTACAGGAGTGGAAGAAGAGCTTGATTTATCATTGCCTTCTGAAGATGTTGTGGTGGTTGTAGAAGACGAGGGATCGCTTCCTTCTGAAGAAGTCGTCGTTGTAGTCGTTGTTGTGCTGGAAGAACTGGATTGATCAGAGTTTCCTCCTTCAACTACGGTGCTGACCACAGGAGTAGTAGAAGAGCTTGATTGATCATTTCCTTCTGAAGATGTCGTCGTTGTTGTTGTGGTGGAAGAGCTCGACTGGTCAGAGTTTCCTCCTTCAACTACGGTGCTAGATTCATTAACTACAGGAATGGTAGAAAAGCTTGATTGATCATTGCCTTCTGAAGATGTTGTGGTGGTTGTAGAAGACGAGGGATCGCTTCCTTCTGAAGAAGTCGTCGTTGTAGTCGTTGTTGTGCTGGAAGAACTGGATTGATCAGAGTTTCCTCCTTCAACTACGGTGCTGACCATAGGAGTAGTAGAAGTGCTTGATTGATCATTTCCTTCTGAAGATGTCGTCGTTGTTGTTGTGGTGGAAGAGCTGGATTGGTCAGAGTTTCCTCCTTCAACTACGGTGCTAGATTCATTTACTACAGGAGTGGTAGAAGAGCTTGATTGATCATTGCCTTCTGAAGATGTTGTGGTGGTTGTAGAAGACGAGGGATCGCTTTCTTCTGAAGAAGTCGTCGTGGTAGTCGTTGTTGTGCTGGAAGAACTGGATTGATCAGAGTTTCCTCCTTCAACTACGGTGCTGACCACAGGAGTAGTAGAAGTGCTTGATTGATCATTTCCTTCTGAAGATGACGTCGTTGTTGTTGTGGTGGAAGAGCTGGATTGGTCAGAGTTTCCTCCTTCGACTACGGTGCTAGATTCATTTACTACAGGAGTGGTAGAAGAGCTTGATTGATCATTGCCTTCTGAAGATGTTGTGGTGGTTGTAGAAGACGAGGGATCGCTTCCTTCTGAAGAAGTCGTCGTTGTAGTCTTTGTTGTGCTGGAAGAACTGGATTGATCAGAGTTTCCTCCTTCAACTACGGTGCTGACCACAGGAGTAGTAGAAGAGCTTGATTGATCATTGCCTTCTGAAGATGTTGTGGTGGTTGTAGAAGACGAGGGATCGCTTTCTTCTGAAGAAGTTGTCGTTGTAGTCGTTGTTGTGCTGGAAGAGCTTGTCTGATCAGAGTTTCCTCCTTCAACTACGGTGCTGACCACGGGAGTAGTAGAAGAGCTTGTTTGATCATTGCCTTCTGAAGATGTTGTGGTGGTTGTAGAAGACGAGGGATCGCTTCCTTCTGAAGAAGTCGTCGTTGTAGTCGTTGTTGTGCTGGAAGAACTGGATTGATCAGAGTTTCCTCCTTCAACTACGGTACTGACCACGGGAGTAGTAGAAGAGCTTGATTGATCATTGCCTTCTGAAGATGTTGTGGTGGTTGTAGAAGACGAGGGATCGCGTCCTTCTGAAGAAGTCGTCGTTGTAGTCGTTGTTGTGCTGGAAGAACTGGATTGATCAGAGTTTCCTCCTTCAACTACGGTGCTGACCACGGGAGTAGTAGAAGAGCTTGATTGATCATTGCCTTCTGAAGATGTTGTGGTGGTTGTAGAAGACGAGGGATCGCGTCCTTCTGAAGAAGTCGTCGTTGTAGTCGTTGTTGTGCTGGAAGAACTGGATTGATCAGAGTTTCCTCCTTCAACTACGGTGCTGACCACAGGAGTAGTAGAAGAGCTTGATTGATCATTTCCTTCTGAAGATGTCGTCGTTGTTGTTGTGGTGGAAGAGCTCGACTGGTCAGAGTTTCCTCCTTCAACTACGGTGCTAGATTCACTAACTACAGGAATGGTAGAAAAGCTTGATTGATCATTGCGTTCTGAAGATGTTGTGGTGGTTGTAGAAGACGAGGGATCGCTTCCTTCTGAAGAAGTCGTCGTTGTAGTCGTTGTTGTGCTGGAAGAACTGGATTGATCAGAGTTTCCTCCTTCAACTACAGTGCTGACCACGGGAGTAGTAGAAGAGCTTGATTGATTATTTCTTGGCTGTTCATTTTGTAAAGGATCGCTGCCTTCGGAGGGAGTAGTTGTTGTGGATGTACTTGTCTGGTTTGTTTTTTTAGCATGACGAGTTTTGTTTGATTTAGATCCTCTACGCTTTGATCTTTTGCTGCTATTAGTTGAACGTCTAGATCTAGATTTTGAGCGACGCTTGTTTGATTTTCCACTTTTTGATTTCTTGTTGGATCTTTTAGATTTGGAATTGGATTTATTAAATCTTGAGCTGCGATTACTTTTCTGTGAAGAAGATGAAGAACTGGACTCAGCTGGGTCATTGATTTCATCGTAATTTTTTATCCCATCAATGATTGTTTCATCGCTTTCATCAGAAGCAATTAGTTTATTGTTGACATTTGCACAGTTTATTGAATTTCCAAGCAGTTCACCATCGTGGAGAAGAATTAATTTCCCGAATAGCCTATCAAGTAGCCACAATCGTATATCTTTTCGTATTTCAATAAGAGTTTGTCGAACACTTTCACAACATGGCTGCGTTTTGATTTCCTGAGTGGTTATTGCTGTCGTCACCTCCGTTGCATTTTCAGAACCTACCGCGATGGACAGGAATAAACCCAAAAACACGATATATATTAAGCGCATGATCTGTCTACAGTTCCAGATAGACTTGATCTGTTGGCCAAAATGAAACATTTGCTGGCTTTTATACCTTACTTTTTTTCGGGGTCCCTATTATTTTATATTTTGTTTTATTTACGTAGATGCTTTTGTGGGGCTTGCAAATTTCTTTATTGTTTCAAAATCCAAAAAAGGAAAACATTTGGTAACCATTGTCTGCCACAGACACTTCGACGTCAAAGTCAAGACCAAGAACAACTGTGCAAAATATTTGCTTCAAGCATAGATTAAACAATTGTTAGCGTTTCTTTGACTTTACGTAAGAATTCAATACTCGTGGCAAATGCCAAAAAAAAAAAAATTATAATTAAAAAACGTCAGACCTGCTGCAGCAAATATTTGCAAATGTTTTTCTACATACATATTTAGTGTGTATATTATTTGTGTTTTATTATAATTCATATTGTTTAGCATACATTTTAAATGTTTGTGTAAGAATTAAATTTAATTGTGTGGGAATACAAATGGATACATCTCTAATATTCATCATTCTCAAATGGATGATGGGGATGACCGTAGACACTGAAAAATAATAAAAACAAATTAAATTAGAGTCCATTAAAGTCAAATGAAAACAAAATGCAAAAATAGTAACTACAAAAGCATTCCAAGAAGCAAAAAATTCGGTGGGCCGAAGTTCATTTACCCCTGCATGTTTTTCAAAATAGAAAATCTTTTCAGATGTCTATTTTATTTGATACATAAAGTATTAATGCATAAGCCAATAGTCTTTTGGAGCATCAAGAATAGTATCAGTTGATGTATACGGACGTATTTTTTATTTTTGCATATTCATAATATCAAAAGACTTTTGACTATTATTTTGAACTGAAGCTTAAGTTAACAAAAACTGTTAGTGGGAAAACTCTACAGCATAAAAAGTTAAAATTCAAATAACTTAAGCACACAAAACTGGTTAACAGCTACAATTACAATCTTTGGGTAAGCAAAAAGGGGTAACACACTGAAATTGGGCTAACAATAAAATTTACCATACGTTGCTTTATTATTTTGTGGACTCGTTTCGTTAGTTTATTATAGTATTTGTTCATCAACCATATTAATTCTTTCTTTTTGTTTTCTTGTTGCTTTTTTTTGTCGTTTTAGTTATAGATTTTATTTGATTTAGAATTCATCGTGAAATGGATAATATTTATGAGCACCAGCCTCTCTAAATAAACAAAAAGGCAATAATAAAACACACAAAATATAAATTATAATTTGATTCTAAATAATTTGGTGTGCGCTATAATAATTCTAAAAATTTTCTGTCATTCGAAACCAATCCAAAATAAACTTGTTTACCAGCTTATGTAGTTCGGTTTCAAATTACCCTCTTCAATTGAAATTTTGAATTGAATTTTTCTAGAAATTTTTTGTTTATATATTACAATCATAATATTTTCCACTTACTTGAGCAGAGGCACCAGGCGTCCATTGCATTCAAAGCTCTCAATGATTTCTATCTCTTCGGGTGTCAATTCGAAATCAAAGACTTGGAAGTTCGATTCGATGCGATCTTTGGTCACAGATTTTGGTATAACAATGTTGGTGCGCTGGATCTGATAGCGAATGAGAATTTGTCCAGGTGTCTTCTTCTTTTTCTCGGCAATTTCCTTAATCTATCAAATAATCGATATATTACAGAAAAAGGCAATAATAGAACATATTGTTCATACATTCAATATACATTGTACATTCAAACATAGAACATATTGTTTGAACTAACCTTAGCCTCCTCCAAGATGACCGGATCACCCTTCTTTGCCCATGGTCGATTTGGTGAGCCCAAGGGGCTGTATGCCGTAATTGTAATATTCTTCGATTTGCAGAATTCAACTAGTTTCTTTTGTGTCAGATAGGGATGGCATTCAATTTGGTTGGTGGCTGGTGGAATTTTGGCCACTGCCAAAATGCGCTCCACTTGCTTCTTATTGAAATTGGAAACACCAATCGATTTTACCAGACCATCTTCGACCAGTTTCTCCATTTCCTTCCATGTATCTACATAATCGGTAGGCGAGAATAGAGTCTTTCCATCCTTATCGGTGGGGAAGAGTTCACATCCTTCCTTATATCCCATAGGCCAGTGAATTAAATACAAATCAAGATATTGCAATTTTAGAGATTGTAAAGTGTTCTCCAAGGCATTACGGACCAAATCCGGGCGATGGAAGGTATTCCACAGTTTACTGGTGATGAACAGGTCTTCACTGTAAACAAATAGTAAAAACGTTAACTTATTGCATCTTTTTGGATATGTGGTTATATAAGATGTAATTACCGCTTAACAACACCCTCCTTGATTTTAGCTTCGATACCATCGCCGACCTCATGTTCGTTTTGATAAACATGGGCGCAATCGATGTGCCTATAACCAGCATCAATGGCAATTTTGACAGCCTCCGTGACTTGACCTTTAGGGCTCTGGAAGATAAAAAAATAAACCAATTCGCATAAGTGTGAGAAATTTACACAAGGTTAAGATTGACACTTTTGTGCGAATGTTCCATTTTATTTCTGTTGATAAAAAATAAGGAAAATGTGTACGTCATTATAGCGTGAATTTCACAATCGGGGTAACATTGAAAAATTCTCAGTTAGGAGGAGCGTGATTTAGAAATCGAAACGTGCCTCACTTGACGTCACTTATCACTGGCATAGAGCAATATCAGGTCAGATTACTGATACACACACTTTAAAACATATACAAATTTATACATTTGTATGTATGTATGTATGTATGTGTCTCTTCCACACCTACGTTGAGGTATGTGCCCTTAAAAAAATGGACCAGCCCTCACTGATAAGAAACAAAACAAAACAAAAAAAATGTATAGTATTAAGGTGAGAATTACTGTCTGGTGAACAATGTTTTTGACAAAATTATATTTCAAGATTGGACTTTAGGTTTAAAGTTTCCTAATGATAGAGAAATCTCTACATCATAATAATACATTAATCAAAATTAATGGTATATAATTATTTAATTGTGTGACAATATTTGAACATATTTTTGTTCACAAATTGTTCTATATACACAGCCCATATTAAGTAAATATCAACCGAAGTATAATTATCAGTAGGTCCAAAAATATTAAAAATTCTTTATTTTGGACAATTTCAATCAATTAAATATACTAGGAAAGCTAATTTCATTCAAATATAGTTTCGTTTGTGCCAATTTATGACCAACAGGATGCTAAAATTTCAGTCCTCTTTAGAGGGCATTTGGTAAATGATTGAGATAAGATTGGAATTTGACAATGTGTGTTTCACGCTACAGTTTTTTAAGCAATTACTTTTAAAATACTTTAGATAAGCAACATTATCAATTTGATTTCGGACCACAAACTATATAGTCATATATAGTTCAAATTTTTAAAATTTTCCACTAACATTTCTAAAGGACAAAAGGGTCACCTTGGACAAACCCTGAGCTTAAGTGATTGCCATATTTAGAAATGATTTTCCAATCAGAATTCTAAATGATTTTATAATTAAGAATAAACCGGAATGCTAAATTAAAATCGTCGCCCTAGCATAAATAATGCTTATTTATCAACAAATAAAATTATCACTTGTATTATGCCTAACGCCTATACATACATATACTAGTTTTGACACGCCCACACCCACACAGTGACCGGCAAGAACCAAACAAGCGAAAAACTAACCACAGCCGGCGAAATATCATTTATAGAAAGCGTGGCAAGTCTTTTTTCTGTTTTGTTCGCGATGTCACATCGCAGAAATAAAAGAGAGAAAAAAGTGGAAAAAACCGGGAAGTTGTGGGCAATGGAAAACTACTTGATTAGAATGCACTAGTACATGTATGTACGTATGTATGTATGTATGTATTTATACACATACATACATATGTATATATATACTGTACAGTTATAGTGGCAAACACTTGTTAAACAAAATGAAAGAAATTAATGATCTTTACTTACACCCCAGGTACCCAGGCCAATGATGGGAATTTCGTGACCGCTGTTTAATTTAACAGTTGGTGTTTTGCTGGCCATTTTGCACTTTTGTTTTTTGTCTTTTTTGTGTGTGTTAAAAAGGATTTATAACAATTACAATCTGTTATTTTCGATTGCAATGACTCTTTTGCTAACAACTGAACGCCGACAGACAGCTGTTTGCGCCTTTTATACCCTAGCGCTTATCTGGATTTGGCTAGCTTTGAGGAGCTTGCAGAAAGCTTTCTTATTTGGTGCGAGGGCTACATTAAATTGCTCTGCCTGTATAACGGAAATTCTCTATTCAAATAGTTGCTTAATATTATTTAATACTTACTCTCCAAGTACCCAGTCCAACCAAAGGCATTTCATTGCCATCCGCTAAAATTGCCTTTGGTGGTTTGTTCAGTGTGGTTTGGCACCTATATATATAAATATGTATGTATGTATACAAAATATAATTGGATAAATTTCTCCGGCTTTTATAAACGTGATAATAAAGAAACACTTACCACATAAATTTTTCCGGTTCACTATATTTACGAATGGATGCTTGAACCATTGGTAAATATGAGTGCAAACTTTTTAATGGTCTCGACAGAAGAAACATTTTAATCAAAATTCCAATATTTATCTGAAAACCTTATGTAGATTGTAAATTCAAGATTTCCTTCTACGTATTAGAGAACAGATTGAAAAATCAAGGCTTACTGAAATAAATTTTGTTTGAATTTATCACACAAAAAATAATACGATCAAAATATAAATCAAGACAAAAAAAAAGAGCATTGTATATTTTGGTCGGATAGAAAAATAACTTTCTGAAGTTTTTTCCTTTTTGACCTATCATTTTTCGAACCTATAGTTTTATATGCTGATAGATGAAAATCTATTCAATATGAAACCAAAACGGGTTGAAATAACGAGTTTCGGAATCGTAATTCATATTATTAATTACTCTCAGGTTTGTTTTTATCTCCCCCCAAAGAACACAATTGAGTAAATTGGGTTTTACTTTTTCAAAAGCCAATAATTTAAAGACACCGTCACATTTATTTTTAGAATATATCAAAAAAAAAAAGAAATATACAGCTCCTTATAAAGAATATAATATCCTATTTATCTAAGCCTGCGTTTTATCACCTTTTACATCAAATGGATGATGGGGATGTCCATAGGCTCTGTTGGAGATTAAAATTATAAAGATAAATTGAAAATTAGTTTTCCATAATACGCACGCCTTCATGGTCATAAATCGACCATTGCAGTCCAAGTCATCGATAGCTTTTAGATCATCAATGGCTAGGCCAAAGTCCCAGATCCTTTTGAAATTATCATACATATGCTGTTTGCTAACCGATCGTGGTATGACAATAATGCCCATTTGGGTCTGATACCGTAATAAAACCTGCGCCGGTGTACGTTCATATTTTTCAGCAATGGCAAGGATAACCGGATTTTTAAGTATCGGATAAGAACCGGGCTTCTCATATGGCGTATGTCCAGATCCTAGAGAACTGTAGGCAGTAACAGCGATAGCATTGTCATAACACAAAGTGATTAGTGATTTTTGCTGCAAATACGGATGACATTCAATTTGGAGTACAACAGGTTTTAGCTTGGCCAGGCTTAGCAATC
Organism: Drosophila emarginata; assembly: GCA_037075365.1. Classification (NCBI taxonomy): domain Eukaryota; kingdom Metazoa; phylum Arthropoda; class Insecta; order Diptera; family Drosophilidae; genus Drosophila; species Drosophila emarginata. The sequence continues at coordinate 4,320,572 of JBAMCD010000296.1, forward strand.
GATTAATTTGTTGTTCATTAAAATTTGAAACGCCAATTGCGTGGCAGAGGCCACTATCAACCAACTCCTCCATGGCCTTCCAGGTGTCTACATAATCAATATCCTCGAAAACAGCTTTGCCAGTATCCGGGCAAGTGGGATATAGATTATCACCAGTTTTATAGGCCATGGGCCAGTGCATTAAGTAGAGATCCAGATAGTCGATGCCAAGATTACGCATGCTCGTCTCACAGGCGGATCGTACCATCTCTGGTTTGTGAAAGGTGTTCCACAGTTTGCTTGTGATAAACAGCTTGTCACTGCAAATGTAAAAATGGCATATGATTTTCAACTGGTCAAATTTAAGAGAGTAAAACCAACCGTGTAACAACTCCCTCTTCAATTTTTTCCCGTATGGCTGTGCCCACCTGAGCCTCATTGCCATAGATGTGGGCACAATCAAAATGACGATATCCTATGTCTATCGCATCCTTCACTGCCTGTGTGATAACCTCCGGTGGGCTCTAGAAAAAAGACAAATGATAAAAAGCTCTCCACAAAGACAAAAAGCTTTCGTATTTGACCATGACACTGGCCGTGATGTGGAAATGCAGTTACTTAATACTTACACGCCAGGTGCCCAGGCCCACCATTGGCATATTTTTGCCATTACTTAATAGAAAATTGGGAGTTGACATTGTCTAATACAGTTCTTTTGCACTGTTTTCTATTATTTGCGGAGATTTGGGTTTCTTTTTTTTTCGGTTTTCCTATTTGTTATAATTTCTACTTAATATAAACACAAAGACTTGTGTAAATTTGGCTACAAATGACAAACAAATTTTTGGTGACAGTGTTTCTCTTACATACTTATACATGGTTTAAATTTAGAAACTTGTGTGCTACGATGCCAACAGAGTTATAGTTTCAATATTATTGGGCTACATAGTTTTTTGGCAAAGCATTCTGTGATTGACAGGTTTTTTTTAGTACATAACTCTTCTGCCTACTGCGTATCCTATTAACAACTAATAGTTGAAGTGGATTACGCTAAATTAATTGGAATATCAATTATAAATCCATTTTACCTTGAAATTTAAGAAATCCCTGTGGACATATATAGCGACAATTGTTGAATTTGGAGTAATCTTAGTTATTGAATATATACAATATAAAAGACAGCTATTGAATTTATTAAGCATGCATACATTTATTAAGCATAGGTTTGGCAATTCTAGAAATTCTAAGTTAATTTTTGGTATAATTTGAAAATTGCCATAAATTATCGTTATTGAGCTCTTTATCGAATTTAAATTCAAAAAAGGCTAAAACTGTTTAAGACGGCTAAACTGTCAACATTGAAGGAATTGTAGTTTGGTCACACTTTTGCCGGCAAAACATAAAGTTATCTGTCCTAAAAATGTTTGGTAGCATAAATACATATTTGTCCGGCGTTTTACGTGCAGCTGAAGATGATGATGGTGAAAACTTGGCGACATTCCTCTCATTGCGCGATGTCCATGTACAGAACCACAATCTGTATATAGCACAGCCGGAAAACTTGGTTGAGCGAATGCTGAAGGTATATTTTTTATTTTAACGATTACGCTACATCATTTAACGGCAACTCCATTTTGCATAGAGAACATCAATGGAAGAGGCAGTCAGTGCCCATCTAAAGGTTCTATATAATCTAGCCCAAGAGCCACCCAACTACATGGATGCCTATAATTACCAAGCGGCGTGTTGTTCGGCGGTAGTGAAACTATTGCAACAGTTGAGGGACGAAAATTGGTGCCTGCCATTGATGTACCGGGTATGTCTGGATCTGCGATACCTGGCCCAAGCTTGCGAAAAGCATTGCCGCGGCTTTACACCTGGTCATATATTGGAAAAGGCTGCCGACTGCATGATGGCTTGTTTTCGCGTGTGCGCAGCAGATGGACGCGCCTCCGAAGAGGAAACAAAGCGCCAGGGCATGATGAATCTGGTGAATCAGTTGTTTAAAATTTACTTTCGGATCAACAAGTTACATTTGTGTAAACCCCTAATCCGGGCCATAGAAAATTGCTCATTGAAGGATTCTTTTCCATTGCCAGAGCAAATTACATACAAATACTTTGTTGGTCGACGAGCCATGTTTGATTCCAACTATCGCCAAGCTGTCGATGATTTGGCATATGCCTTTTCCCATTGCCCGGAACGTTTTACCAGCAATAAGCGTCTGATTCTCATCTATTTGGTGCCGGGTAAAATGCTCCTAGGCTATTTACCACGCAAATCTCTGCTTCAACGGTATGATCTGTTGCTTTTCCACGATCTTGCCCTGGCATTAAAGGCTGGCAATGTCAATAAATTCGATGAGATTGTTCGAACCCAGGAGCTTGTTCTAATACGCAGTGGCATTTATTTGCTTGTGGAAAAGCTTAAATTTATTGTCTATCGGAATTTGTTCAAGAAGGTGTTCGTAATTCGCCAGACACATCAGCTGGATATGGATGATTTCCTAACCGCCCTTAAATTTGTGGGTGTCACAGATGTATCATTGGATGAGACGCACTGCATCGTTGCCAATCTAATTTACGAAGGCAAAATCAAGGGCTACATTTCGCATGCTCACAATAAATTGGTTGTATCCAAGCAGAATCCATTTCCACCGTTAATTTCCACGTAGTTAAGAGTTCGAAAAGTTGATCCTGTAAAAAACCACATAAATGTATTTCTATTTTGATCAAATGAAAACACCTACACTATTTCTATTGGACCCAATCTCTTTAAGAAGCTCTCTGATTCATTGACGATTACGCATCGTAATACTGATCAAGAATTCATATTTTCTTTATGAAATCGGAAACGCTTTTCTAATATGTATATAAAAAATTTCATCTACCTTCATTATTTTATCACCAATATCAAATGTTCATGTCTTGTTTAACTCGTTAATCATGGAATTTTCGTATTCTATGTGCAGTTAAAAAACAAATTTTTAATTTAATTTAAATAAAAATTCACTAGGCTCCAATTTGGTCAATTTTTGATAGATTTGGAAACTATGTTTTTATTTGCGTCTTGGAATAGTATCTTTTAATTGGCCTTTTTTATACTTTCTAAGTTTTTATCTAGTTGTCCAAAAGAGCCTTTAGAAGATAGATCTTTTTAATGAGCACACAAATGTAAAAAAAAAACACTTTTTAACCTGATTTTTGCACTTTTTATCGATGGAATCAGAGTAAAAATTTACAAAAATCGCGTCAAAATTTTTTTTTGTCAAGAAATCCATATTTTATTATAGTAGTATAAATCAAATCTTAACGGATTATAAAAGAACTTTTTTTTGTTTAAATCGGTCGTTATTTGTTAAGAATATGACCTCCGAAAATTGTTGGGTATATTAAAAACGCAAAACTATGCGTTACAAAGTCCAAACTTGGTCTCTGTTTCCATCTAGTATTTAAGGATATTAAGATTATCGATAATTTAATTTATAATTTCCGTCAGTATTGGAAAAAAAAGATATCTTAACCGTAATCGATATGTATTCAGTATCTAAATAAATCTTAAGACATAAACCCAAATCAAAACGGAAAACCAAACATTTGGATAGCTGTTTGATATCTGAAACAATATTTTCGTTTATGTTGAGTGCTCAATAATTTAAAAAACAAATAAACATGAAGTGCCAATGGGTGAAAAACCCATTTGAAATCTGATGCGGAACTTCATTACTCCAACGCCGATAAAGGGTTTCGCTTCGTTACCTCTGGTTATGGTTATAATAAGATTATTTTCACCAAGTACCAAATGGGTTCTTAAATATAATTCTGAGGATTGTTCCTCTTTAAGATCATGTCTAAGACAGTTGGATTCCAATAAGTTAACCAATATATCTTGACTCGGCGTGTTTAGTGCCACTTAATTACCGCACCAAATTGTCAAAACAATTACAATACTAGAAATCTGAACAATCAGTAGATAAATGAGCTACCCAAAATAGGTTAGTCATATGGGTTGGGAAAATCCTTCTCAGACATTAAGTAGCTCGTATGCCTGATAAGATACTTACACATTAATGGGAACTATAACAATTGATAAGATTCAATTACGATCAAATTCACTGACCATCCTAACTGTGGGACTTTCAAAATGGTTTACCCATAAATCAAAGCGATATCAGTTTATCAGTCTTGTGGGTCGTGCTTTCAATCAAAGTTTTACCTATAAAAGTGTCGGCTAATGACTTTTTTGGCATCAGTTGTATCTGAACCATACGAATATGAAAATCATTGCTTTAGCTGTGTTTGCCACTTTGTTGGTTGCCGCCGTAGCCAGGCCGAAAGGTTCAAAGGAATTAGCTACCGAGCCACATCCTTTGATTCATATTGATATCTATTTGGATCCCAAAGAGTTGGGTGGACTATTAGAAAACTCGGAACATGCTGGTACCAATAATGAGGATCGTCCCCAATTGAACAACAATCATAACTCTGATGGAGCAAATGACAATAATTCCGAAGAAAATGAGCGCCCTGGAAACAATTCCAATGAGTCCGACAAACCTGGAAATGGCGAATCTGGTGAGCAAGGAAAGCCTGGAAACGGCCAATCTGGTGAGCAAGGAAAGCCTGGAAACGGTCAATCTGGTGAGCAAGAAAAGCCTGGAAACGGCCAATCTGAAGAGCAAGGAAAGCCTGGAAACGGCCAATCTGAAGAGCAAGGAAAGCCTGGCAACGGCCAATCTGAAGAGCAAGGAAAGCCTGGAAATGGCCAATCTGGTGAGCAAGGAAAGCCTGGAAACGGTCAATCTGGTGAGCAAGGAAAGCCTGGAAACGGTCAATCTGGTGAGCAAGGAAAGCCTGGAAACGGTCAATCTGGTGAGCAAGGAAAGCCTGGAAACGGTCAATCTGGTGAGCAAGGAAAGCCTGGAAACGGTCAATCTGGTGAGCAAGGAAAGCCTGGAAACGGTCAATCTGGTGAGCAAGGAAAGCCTGGAAACGGCCAATCTGAAGAGCAAGGAAAGCCTGGCAACGGCCAATCTGAAGACCAAGGAAAGCCTGGAAACGGTCAATCTGGTGAGCAAGGAAAGCCTGGAAACGGCCAATCTGAAGAGCAAGGAAAGCCTGGCAACGGCCAATCTGAAGAGCAAGGAAAGCCTGGAAATGGCCAATCTGGTGAGCAAGGAAAGCCTGGAAACGGCCAATCTGGTGAGCAAGGAAAGTCTGGAAACGGCCAATCTGGTGAGCAAGGAAAGCCTGGAAACGGCCAATCTGAAGAGCAAGGAAAGCCTGGCAACGGTCAATCTGGTGAGCAAGGAAAGCCTGGAAACGGTCAATCTGGTGAGCAAGGAAAGCCTGGAAACGGTCAATCTGGTGAGCAAGGAAAGCCTGGAAACGGTCAATCTGGTGAGCAAGGAAAGCCTGGAAACGGTCAATCTGGTGAGCAAGAAAAGCCTGGAAACGGTCAATCTGGTGAGCAAGGAAAGCCTGGAAACGGCCAATCTGGTGAGCAAGGAAAGCCTGGAAACGGCCAATCTGAAGAGCAAGGAAAGCCTGGAAACGGTCAGTCTGGTGAGCAAGGAAAGCCTGGAAACGGGCAATCTGGTGAGCAAGGAAAGCCTGAAAATGGCCAATCTGAAGAGCAAGGCAAGCCTGGAAATGGCCAATCTGAAGAGCAAGGAAAGCCTGGAAACGGTCAGTCTGGTGAGCAAGGAAAGCCTGGAAACGGCCAATCTGGTGAGCAAGGAAAGCCTGGAAACGGCCAATCTGAAGAGCAAGGAAAGCCTGGAAATGGCCAATCTGAAGAGCAAGGAAAGCCTGGAAACGGTCAATCTGAAGAGCAAGGAAAGCCTGGAAATGGCCAATCTGGTGAGCAAGGAAAGCCTGGAAACGGCCAATCTGGTGAGCAAGGAAAGCCTGGAAACTCAGATGAGCAAGAAAAGCCTGGAAACAGCAACTCTGAAGAAGTAGAGAACAATTCCGGTGAGAAGGATGAGTCTGGTCGCCCGCAAAACGAAAATCCCAGTGAACAGCGTCCAGGAAACGATAATGCCGATGAGGAGGGACGTCCTGGAAGTGATAGCTCTGACATTTCAAATGGAAAAGGCCAAAAGGCTAAGCTAATTGGATTCTTGAGTCAATTGTTGGAGCAATTGAAGGTGTAAATTATGAAAGCAACGACGTGGAACCGACACAATTGGACCACAGGAAAATGTTAACTATTTATTTTAAGAATACTTGGTTTTAAACATTATTTTTGAAAATGAAAAACATTTAATTGTTTGAACATTATAAATATTCCTTTGAATACTAATTTGACCGTTTTTAAATTTTTTAAATTTAAATATCTGTTAAATTTAACATCATCATTTGCGAGCAAACTAATAGCGGGATTTCTAGATAACAGAAAAATCGTTGGTAATGACAAAATATCGATAGATTGCGCAAAATCAATACTATCGATGGTTCCATCGATGGTATTCCCAGCTCTAGCGGTGTAGTCTTTAACAAAATTATTATAGTAAAACAAACTGCAATTATTTGGTAAATATGTAGTTTTGCAAAGTTTTTAAAATCATTGCACAATTGGAATTGTCCTCGGTGAATTCAATTAAAAAGTGTCGTAACACTTCGCCGGCCTGTTGGATTGTCATTAGAGAAGGGAACGGGAAAGGTGGCGACGTACCTCAGAATAATCAATATTACTAATTTTGCTTTACATTTTAAAATGACATAACAAACACACACACAAATGCCACGTAAGTGAGAATTAACAAGCATTTTTTTATTCTCCGTTCAACCAGAAAAAACAATTTGTACCTGTCACCTGGGATAGTTGGAAAGAGGCTAAAACTAAAAAAAATAAAAAAAAAGACGACATGTCAGCACCGGTCATTATCGAGGCCACGGCCAAGCAGACGGCAACGGTAAGATGAAAGGGAAGGGGGCACTGCTCCTGATAATTCTAAGTAAATTGCTAAAATTTACCTATTTCCTATCTTTTGCCATCAGTTGATTTTCATGCACGGCCTTGGCGATACTGGGTAGGCTAACGATTAAGATTAATTAGCAAATCTAGTAATTGTTTCTTTTATGGTTGCAGTCATGGTTGGAGCAGTGCATTGGCGGCCATAAGGCCACCATTCATGAAGGTCATTTGTCCAACGGCACCCACACAGCCCGTCTCTTTGAATGCTGGCTTCCGCATGCCGTCATGGTTCGATCTAAAGACTTTGGATATATCTGGGCCTGAGGATGAGCCGGGCATACAGGCAGCACGCGATAATATTCACGGCATGATACAGAAGGAGGTGAGCGCTGGTATACCAGCCAATCGTATTGTGATTGGTGGATTCTCCCAAGGTGGAGCATTGGCTTTATATTCGGCCCTTACGTACGATCAGCCGCTGGCCGGCGTGGTGGCCTTATCCTGTTGGCTGCCACTGCACAAGCAATTCCCTGGGGCCAAAATCAATAGTGATGATGTGCCGGTAAGCTATGATTTATCTGATTATTATAGACTTTATGTAAACGTTGCGTTGCTTTGTTAATGTTAATGGAAAAGATGAGAGTTTCTTAACAATGGGAAATATCATTTATCAATGTTGAAACGAAAAAATTAATTCTGAATTCTTTAATCTTCAGATTTTCCAAGCGCATGGCGACTACGATCCCGTAGTGCCTTATAAGTTCGGTCAGCTAAGTGCTAGTCTACTCAAATCGTTTATGAAGAATGTAACCTTTAAGACCTACAATGGACTTTCACATTCGTCGTCAGACGATGAAATGGACGACGTAAAGGTGAGGAAATGTAGTTGTGTGTGTGTGTGAATATTATATTTTTACATTGTAATTTTTAGAAATTTTCCAATGACCACTAATAGAATTTCCTTACCCTAACTTTGTTCTTATCACTTGCAGGACATAATCAGTAAATGGGTAAACTAACTTCCAAACAAATAAAAATTGCACTTTAGCACTTTTAGACCGAGAAATCCCCGCCCGCCCGCATTCCACTTTGTGCGCATCAGCATAAATAATATGATAATATGAAAATAATACTATAAAGTAGTGCAGTAAAACTAATGAAACATTTTATGATGAAAGCAAATACAGAACGCGAACAAACGCAGTAAGAAAATTCCAACATAGAAACAGAACAAAAGCAGCAAAAATACTATTACACGGTTATTATTATACACATGTTCTCAATTTTATTTTAGCCTAATCAATTTGAAAAGCAATCAATTATACAAAATTATATCTAAAAAGTAAAATCGAAAACAAAATACATACTTAGATGTAATTGAAACCACACACAAAAAGATGAATATTAATATATGTATATTGCATTGTGTTGTTGATAATGAGAGAGAGAGAGAGAGAGCAAGGAACAAATTACTGAAGTTTTCCAACTTCGGGTATATTTCTTTTCCGTTTAATTTAATTACATGCTAATAAAGTTATATTATCGAACAAAACTAGATTCAAAAAAAAAAAACCACAAAAAATCGTAAACGAATGGAAAAGATGAAATTATGTCTAATTGGTTGTGTCTGGAAAAACATGCCATTAAAAAAAAGGTTGTAATCAAAATTTGATCAGAATTTGATTTTAATGTAATTGCTCCTTTTCTAGTTTTTTCGTTACCCTTTGCATTACAATTTTTTTTTCAGATTTCTGTGTTACATAAAGCTTACGAACATCGCTTTAAGATTATAGTTTTTTTTTAAATTATTGTAATTCCCCTTGATTTTACCTCTTTTTTTTTTTTTGTTTCTTTTTTATTTCAAATACAGCAACAGTCGAATAATCATCTATAAGATCGGTGTCCACATTATTTTTGTAATTAATGGCAATCAAACAAATATACATACAGAGATATATATACACATGAAATTCTATTGTAGAATTTTAATTTTGTTTATTAATTATCTTAAAAGCCCCAATTTTCAGCCATCACTCAATCATGCCTCTCATCTATATATTTGCAGACACATTGGGATAACAGCCAGACAATGGCTAGAAGGGCGCAATGCTGTCAGATATCATAGTAGCAATTACTTCCTCATCCTCCTTCCCCCACTAGTCATGAGCAGATGTCGAAAAAAAAAAAAACAGAAATGCTGTGAAGCAAATTGTTGTATTTTAGTGATTATTATTTTGTACATGCATATGGTATATACACATACACATCTATATATATATATATTTATATATATATGTATATTTAATGGTAGATCTTAGGTATAATAAATTTCCTTAGCCTATGGTTGCTGATAATGAATGAATGAGATTGAAAATGAGATTCACATGGTGAAGCAACGAAATGTTGAATTTGGAAAAGAAATAAAGTTATTAATGAAAGCAAAATTCATAATAGATATTTGCCAAGGCTGCAATGCTTTTTATTAGTCTACGCGCGCCTGCTGTAATAGCTTTCCAGCACTAGAATTTTAAATGACAAGTTGAAACAGTTCTTTTCTAACACTAATGATAAGCGAAGAACTTTTCAGATTTTTTGTAAAACTCATCGAATCCCATAATTCTCAATCCAATTCTCTGATCGCTCACAATAAACTTTTCGTGGTATTGTTTTGGCTTCAGCTTCAAATTTGTTGTGCCGTACTTTTAGGTATAAAATTTGTAATGTATGTTTTTAGAGTGCATTCTGATTTAAGTTAGAGTTAAGCATGTGTCTTAAGGTATATTCGTTTTTGTGTATTTAGATTTAAAGTAGAGTTATATAGACAGAATATGGTTAAGATCCTCCAGGAGTAGGACTATCGATCTGCAAAAAAGGATTTCCAGGATCTTATGGTAGTCCTTATTGTTTGACGCCTACAGACATTACAAGATCCTGGAAAGTTCTTAAAATTTTCGAGTAAAAAATCTTTTACCCGTCGAGAAAATCTCGTATATCTCGCGAGTCCTTTAAAGGATCAGGACAAAAGTTATGTCAAATGAAACTTACTAACAAGGACTATCATCTGACCAAAGGACATTCTGATAGTCCTTCGGAGAGTTGAGATATGAACAATTTTCCTTCTCGTTTAGGTATCAATTAAAAAATTTGCGGATACCTCTGGGTTAAGAAATAAGTTTTTTGCGGCATACCTTTGGAAGGTTAAATATATACTTTTTTAGCATGCGAGGTTAAAAATTAAAATTTTGTAGCATACTTTTGTACGGCGAAAAAATTGGAATCTGTAGCATAATTTTAGGTGGTTTAGCTAGATTTTTGTAGCATACTTTTGGGCGCTTATAGCCTACTTTCGTGGGGCGAACATTGGATTTTGTTGCATACTTTTCGGTGGTATACCTGGATTTTTGTAGCATACTTTTGGGGGCAAAATCGGATTTTGTTGCATACTTTTCGGTGGTTTAACTGGATTTTGTAGCCTACTTTTAGGCGCTCATAGCCTACTTTCGTGGGCCGAACATTGGATTTTGTTGCATACTTTTGGGTGGTTTACCTGGATTTTTGTAGCATACTTTTGGGGGCAAAATTGGATTTTGTTGCATACTTTTCGGTGGTTTAACTGGATTTTGTAGCCTACTTTTAGGCGCTCATAGCCTACTTTCGTGGGGCGAACATTGGATTTTGTTGCATACTTTTGGGTGGTATATCTGGATTTTTGTAGCATACTTTTGGGGGCAAAATTGGATTTTGTTGCATACTTTTGGGTGGTTTAACTGGATTTTGTAGTCTACTTTTAGGCGCTCATAGCCTACTTTCGTGGGGCGAACATTAGATTTGATTGCATACTTTTGGGTGGTTTACCTGGATTTTTGTAGCATACTTTTTGGGGCAAAATTGGATTTTGTTGCATACTTTTGGGTGGTTTAACTGGATTTTGTAGCATACTTTTAGGCGCTTATAGCCTACTTTCGTGGGGCAAACATTGGATTTTGTTGCATACTTTTCGGTGGTATACCTGGATTTTTGTAGCATACTTTTGGGGGCAAAATTGGATTTTGTTGCATACTTTTGGGTGGTTTAACTGGATTTTGTAGTCTACTTTTAGGCGCTCATAGCCTACTTTCGTGGGGCGAACATTAGATTTGATTGCATACTTTTGGGTGGTTTACCTGGATTTTTGTAGCATACTTTTGGGGGCAAAATTGGATTTTGTTGCATACTTTTGGGTGGTTTAACTGGATTTTGTAGCATACTTTTAGGCGCTTATAGCCTACTTTCGTGGGGCAAACATTGGTAATTATTGGTGCCCGCAACTATATTTCTGTAAAATTTCTAAAATATCAGAAACATCCTCAAAGCTCCGGCATTTTAAGGACTATAAGGATGTCCTTTGGACACAAGATAGTCCTTGATGATTAATGTCAAATGACATTGAAGGATCCTGCAAGGTCCTTTAAATGGCGCAGAAATAAATACACTTATCTATAGAAAATATTATTTTTATCTTTAAATTTCTTTAAAGGATCAGGACGACAGTAATGTCAAGTAAAATTCACAAGCAAGGACAATCTGACCAAATGACATTCCACTACATCCAGATATAGAAGATTTTGCCATTTTTACCGTTTTTCTATCAATATTCAGCTCGCTGTGAATTTTATTTCTGGTATCCTTTGTGGGTGCACTAAAGTGCACTTCCGGTAAAAAACACAAGTCCTGGATTCGTAGATCGCCATTTTCTTCTAAGTCAGTCGATGTAACTCATCGAGGGCGTTTTTGCAAACAATGTCCTTTCGGCTGGCAGCAGGGTAGCTAAAAGGCTAAAGACAGAATAATCTGCTAAAGTCTGTAACTCCGCAAAACGAAGGTTAATTTCGACATCACGGTTTTAGATCCTCCAGGAGTAGGACTATTGATCTGCCAGAAAAGATTTCTAGGATATAATGGAAAATATCGATCCAATTTCTGTAAGGGGGTTATAGTAATTAAAAATAATGAAAAAAAAAAACATGTAACTCCGGAATTTTGAGGTGTATCGAAATGTCTTTTGGCCAAAAGATAGTCCCTGTTAATTAGCATCGATTGACTTAACGGAAAATCCTTCGAACAGCAGAGAAAAGGACTTTTCTGTTTACAGAAAATTGTTAATATTTCGGGAGCCCATCAATTGACCAAAGCACATTCTGAAAGTCCTTGAAATTCCATAGTTACAGGGTTTTTTTTCTTTTTTGTTAGACGAGATATTAAGGGTTTTGTGTTTTCCTTTTAGGAAAATTCCGTTAATCTTTTGTTCATGTCAGCCGAAACTTTAATTTAGAATTGAACTTCTTGGTGAGCAGCTATTAATATTAAATAATGTTTGGCCCTAGTGTTGCATTTGCTTCTCTAGAACCTAGAACGCGGCTTTTCCTCTTGTCCTTATCTCTGTCCGCATCGTTGTCTTTGTCCTTATCACTACTCCTGTCACTATCGTTGGAATTGTTATTGTTACCGGCGTTCTTATTCTTGTCTTTTGATTTATCCTTCGACTTGTCTTTCGACTTGTCCCTATCGCTGTCACTCCTTTCAAAATCATCCTTTGTTGAGTATTCCGTTACTAAGGATTCGCTTGAGTCGGTGAATTCGGTTTGGGCATTAAAGTCAACTTTTTCGCCGCCAGGACGATATTCATTTGGATTTACTGATTTTGGCTGATCATCACGTGGCGAAGGATAATTTTGAATCAATTCGGCAGCAAGTTCTCTAGCCAATTGTTCCGTGGCAGCTGCCAAGCAACGCCGTGACATAATATCCAATTCCCCGCCATCTGGATCAATGACAGTCCCACCAGCCTCGGTTACCAGAAGATTCCCCGCTGCCATATCCCAAATGTGCAAACCAAAATAGTAGAAACCATCAGCTACGCCAGAAGCTATCATAGCTAAACCCATGGCTGATGAACCAATGGAACGCATCCTGTCAAACAAAGAAATATAAAAAAAGGGTAAAAAACAATGCATTCCATTAAAGTGAGATTTAAAAAAATTATAAAAAATACTTACGCATGTGTCTTTTTCAACAGCTTCTTAGCGTTGTCCATTACAACCACATTACGCGCATCGTTCATGCCTGATGAATACTCCTGCAAGATCATAGCATGCTGCAACTTTAATTGTCCACTTGTTGTAATTGGATCACCATTGAGATGGGCTCCCATCCCGCGCCTAGCGGTGTAACAATCCTTCATTGGTGGATTATAAATAATACCAAATTCAGTCACTTTATCGACCAACAATGCCACCGAAATGCAATAGTAGGGAAAATGATGGACAAAATTCATGGTACCATCAATGGGATCGATTATCCAGGTGGGATCGTTTGTAAGCTCGACTTGACCCGTTTCTGTTTGGGACACTGCCTCTTCGCAAATAAATCTAAAAATGTAAAACAAGAAATATTTATATAATATAATTAATAAACATATATTCAGCAACAGTTTGACTCACTTGTGATCTGGATATCGTTTGATTATTGCCTCTATTATCATATTCTCTACATCATTATCGGTCCGTGTGAGCAAATCATGTTCATGCTGCTTCGTTGTATACTCCAATTTCTCTTTATTCGCTTCCAAAGTAAATGTGCCAGCTTCTTTAACTGCTTTAATAGCCACTTCGAAGCATTCATCTAGATCGATTAATGTTGTCTGAGTGGTTTGCACTTCTGTTGGCGGGATAACAGTCGAATCGCTTGCATCGCCAGTTTCCAGATCGGTGTAAAGTACACCAGTAGTATCTGGTGCTGTGTTAGTGGTTTTGCAAGCAAAGTCCTTGGACGGATCAAATGTAACATCAGTGTTTATCAGTTTACTACAACAGCGTTCCGCATCGTTCCCTTCATTTGTTTGTGTTGTCCCGGAAACTCTTACAGCTGAAGAAGGTGCTGCAGCTGCAGCAGGAGCAGACGCACCTGATGCATGTGGACTCGGATCTGCTGAAGATCGGGGTGTGTACATGGTCGGTGGTGGCATCGGCACATCCTGCTGTCTGTGTTGTGGCGGAGGTATTGTTAACTCCTCTTCCATGGCTTGTGTGGACTTGGGTGGTTGTGATGGTGGGGCAGTTTGAAGTGGCACTGCCGCCGATGCTCTCTCTGCCGCTGATGCTCTCTCTGCCGACGATGCTTTCGCTGACGCCGATGCTCTCTCTCCCGACGATGCTGTGTATGTTGCCGGGGCTCTTTCTGCCGCTGGGGCGGGTGATGGCCCCGGTTTAGTCACTGGTGCTGCTGGTGGTAGTGGTGGCGGTGGTGAGCGTTGTATTACTGCTTCACTATTCGCCCGTGACAATTTGTCTCTGTTCTTTTGTTGAGTACTTTTGATTTCCTCCACACGCGGATCCTGCTGATTGGCTTTATGATCCTCCAAACCATACTCAGTAGCTGCGTTTGCTGGTGATTGATCAGTAGCTCCCCTCTGCGAGGGTATGGTCACCGGTTGCTTCTTTATTTCCGAAGCTCGCCTTGAACTTTGGGATGCCCGACGTTCTGCCTGATTTTGTTCAGATATCCTTAGGGCATTGACTCGCGGATCCTGGGCATTTGCCACATGATCCTCCAGTCCATAGGCAGTAGCTGCATTAGAGGGATCTTGACTTGCAGCCTCTTCAACCGTATCTGTTTTTGCTTTCTTAGCCTTGTCCTTATCCTTCTCGTCGTTCTTTCTATTGTCCGCCATTATAAAACCCAACCAAACTGCCACCAATTAGTTGTCAAACGTAAAAAGAAACAAAAAATTTTGGTGTTCTAGGCTAATGAAATAGCTAGACCCAAATGTACCCCCTCCACCCGATAAACGAGAACAAATGCCAGGCCTACACGATATTCAATAAACATTATACATATTTGGAAAGTAGAATCTACTGTCAAATTTGAAAAGACTTGGATAGTACGATTGAAACACTGCCAATAATAAAAAAAAACAGCAGAAAAAAAGAGCAACCCATGGAAACAATAAACTTTATTTTTTCATACACATATATCTCGATAAATATATATATAATATCATCTAACCATTTTCCAAACTCTGTAAAACTAACAACTTTCTTTTTCATTTTTTACATTCTCCATTGTGGTAATTTATGACCCCTCCTCCCTCTCTCTCCCTGAAAACGAAGCCGTTATTCAATGTGATATCTCGTTAAAATTGTTTGCAAATCTTGGTTATTTTTTCTTATATATAATACCTTTTTAAAATAACCAAAATGGGCATAGGCGATAATCATATGAGATATTACTTATTGGGATCAAAATTCTCTGTAACTTGGCCTGGTCATTTCTTTTCATTAATAACAAGTATAATACGAGCTCTAACAATAATTCATATTCTGTGTGTGTATATATATAGTTGGGTCTAGCAAAATCAAACATTAAGCTATAAATTTTCGTCTTAGGCAAACTTACAACTTAATGGATAAATTCTGCATACTTAAGTTTTTTTCTTTTTCTCTATATATTATATATATGTATTTAGTTTTTGCAGCAGTAACTTCAATGATATGTTTTCGTTGCAGCAAGTCTTCTGACCTTATTACATACATACATATATATATACATATATGTATAAATAGGTGTATGTATATTGTATATATCGTATATAGGAATGATTTGGTATTTGGTTTTGTTAGTTTTGTTAGCAACATTGATATGTATCGTTTTGTTTTCTCATTTAATCTTACAGGCTAAAAACAATAATAATATTGAACCATATTGAACTTACGTAAAATTCTCTGTCTTTTCCGCTAGATATATTCATTCATATACATAAATACATACAATATATATCAACTGACCTGATCAGTACGATAAACCATAGATCAAAATCAGAATCAAAATCGATCGAATCTAAATTTCTATCATTCGGCTACAAAGAATCAAAAAATTTCAAATTGTTAACTAATAAAACAAATATACTGGTGCTTGTGTGTATAATAATTTGTGGCTATTTTGTTTACTGGAATCATGTGTATATATATATATATATATATATATATTTCATTTATATATATATATATCAAATTCTACTAAAAATACATACATAATCAACAATATAAGTATATAATTAAATTTGTTTTTATCACAACGAATTATAGCAAGAACTTAAACACTAAACAAAAAAACTACATACAAAAAAATAAAAGGAAATATAGCAAATTCTTGACTGGCGTGCTCAAAATTGTTAACTACTTACTATACAGTGGTTATAGATACATACATATACATATAGCCAATTCCACAAAAAAAAAATATATAGGAGAACTTAATTTATAGATAGATGAAATAAAAAGAACTACAGAGAGGTAAAAACAAAACAAAAAAAAAAAAACAAAAATGATCAACACAAAGAAATAAAGTTTCTTGTCATGGATTTACTTACGCACTTGGGTTTAAGGAGACTTAAGAACTAAATTGTAGTAAGTAGTAGTAAGGTATAAGGGGGGGAGATTTACATGTTTGTTGTTTTTAGCCAAAAATGCAAGGGATAATGGCAAAGTCCTATTTATGGCCGATCTACTTGGCCTCGACGGGACGATTGGCGAACAATTGTTCGACAATTTGCTCATCCGCCAGTGTCGAAGTGTCGCCAACATTACGATCATTTACAGCAATTTTACGCAACACACGACGCATTATTTTACCCGAACGTGTCTTGGGTAAACCGGGAGCATTTTGTATAACATCTGGCATGGCAAATGGTCCGATACGTTCTCGCACCATTTTCTTGAGGTCCGATATCAATTTCTGATCAAATTTCTCATTCTCATTGGGCGTAATGAAGCAATAAAGGCATTCACCTTTAACCGGATGTGGTCGGGATACTACAGCCGATTCGGCTACACGTGGATGTTCAGTTAGAACTGATTCCACTTCAGCTGTGGACATTAAATGTCCAGAAACATTTAACATATCATCGACACGTCCAGTGATCCAGAGATAACCATCCGTATCCCGACGAGCACCATCCCCAGTGCAATAGAAGCCAGGGAATTTGGAGAAATATGTGTCCTCGAAACGTTCATGATTGTTGTATAAAGTCCGCATCATGCCGGGCCATGGTTGTGAGAAGACCAAATATCCCTCACCTTCGCCTTTTATCTCAATGCCGCATTCATCAAGTAAAATGGGTTTGACACCAAAGAAGGGGAAAGACTGCAAAATTACCAAAATTCAAATTATTTATCCACATTGAATCGCAGTCGTTGTTCGATCACTTACAGCCGATCCTGGTTTCATTGGTGTGGCACCGGGCAGCGGTGTTATGACATGGCCACCAGTTTCTGTTTGCCAGAATGTATCCACAATGGAGCATTGCTCTTTTCCTATATACCGATAGTACCAGAGCCAAGCCTCTGGATTGATTGGCTCACCAACACTGCCCAGGACTCTATAATTGAATATTAAATAGATTCAATGAGATGTTTGAACTACTTCTTCACCATTCATCAGCTGAATACTTACTTGAGACCACTCAAATTATGCTTCAGGACGGGTCCCTCGCCAAATTTCATCAATGCCCGAATGGCCGTTGGAGCCGTATAGAATTGTGTGACCTTATACTTGTCAATAACGCTCCAATAACGATCATTTCCAGGGAAGAATGGAGTGCCCTCGAACTAGAAATTCCATGGAAAACAAACCACTTTAATGGGCAATTCATATTGACAATCTAATCAATTTCAGTACTCACAATAACCGAAGTGGCACCATTTGCCAATGGCCCATAGACCACATAGGTATGACCAGTAATCCAGCCCACATCGGCTGTACACCAATAGATATCGCCTGGCTTGTAATCAAAGACAATTTTAAATGTGGTAGCGGCATATAGTAGATAACCAGCTGTAGTATGAAGGACGCCCTTTGGTTTGCCAGTCGAGCCACTGGTGTAGAGCATAAATAATGGATCCTCGGCATCCATCCATTCAGGATAACAGGCTGGCTCCTTATCCTCCATTTCCTCATGCCACCAATAATCACGATCATCGGTCCATGGTATCTCCTCCTCTACATGATCCGCTTGACAGGGTGTAACCCGCTTCAAATGGGATACCACAATACATTTCTCCACCGAATGTCCCATCTCCTCGACCTTTTCCAATGCCGTATCGCACAGAGCCTTCAGATAGAGGGGCTTCTCACCACGCCAAGCCCCATCGGCCGTGATCAGTAGCTTGGCCTTGCAATCAACGATTCGCTCGGCCAGCGAATCGGGCGAGAAACCGGCAAAGACAATGGAATGAACAGCGCCAATGCGAGCACAGGCCAACATGGCAATTGGTAACTCCAATATCATGGGCATATAAATCGATACACGATCGCCCTTCTTAATGCCATGGTCTTTCAAGACATTGGCAAAACGGCAGACCTCTTCCAACAGTTTGCGGTAGGTGAGACCGCGGGAATAATCATCGGGGTGGTTGCCCTCCCTATTGAACGAACAACAAGAACAACATAAAGAATAAAATCCATGAGGAAGCACATATCAAGAGGCATGTATTATTGCCTACCGTGCACTCTTATTTTGCTGGCAATTCGCCCAATTTCTCAATCAAATACAGGGTGCACTAATTGCACCTCCAACTTAAGCTCCCAATTATATCATTTACAGCAATTTGAGGCTTCCTACTAATTGCAAATTTAATTCGATTGAACATAATTTTCAAGCCTTTCTCTTTTGCCTTACAATTAGCAACAGAAGTCTGTTGTCCAACCAATATATGTATATATATATATATATATGTTTATATACCTAGACAACAGCTGCACCTTTCATTCTATATACTAGCCCACAAAAGTTCGCCTACAAAGATGATTTTTCTTTTGTTTTATTTGGTAAATTTCCGTCAAGAGATAATGTATATTATCTGTAGAGACATGATAATATTCCATATACATAGGCAAATTTTAAATGTTTTTTGATAACCAAAAAGAATCTTGATCAATTTAGCAAAGGAAATAAAGATAATTCTAAAGTAGAACACACAGTATATACATATGTATATTATACGTATTTCAAGATAATATGGCCCAATCAAATATGATTTGAGAGAAAACATTATATGATAAGCTTTATTATAAAGTAATAACAAAAGAAAAAAAAAACCCCGAAATGATTAGAGAAAGTAAGAGTTATCTGTCATATATAGCATAAATTTTCATTGGATATAGCAGAGCAAGATAAAACCTCGTTCGTTTACTTGCTGGCCTCACTGTATGGACTCTTAGTTGCGATTTAGTTAAGCGAAAACCCAAATACATTCAATTTAACAATAAAAATGTAAAGCTAGACAAAGGTTTTAGCAAAAGTTTTCCAATAAAAACTAAAAGGAAAAAAAAAGAAAAACAAGATCAACAATCAAAAATCGTGACCGAACTGAAGTGGCAGTAGCGGATATCCATACATTTATATGTAAATTGGATCTAAAATTTGTGTTGAAGGTCAAAAATCGAAGAGAAAGCAATTGGATTAATCCAAAAATTCAATACAATTGCAAAAGGTAAACAAGGTTCTATGACAAATTAACACCAATAACCAACATCCCGCCCACTTGTCTAGTCTAGAAACACATACACACAAACACATGTATGTACATATATGTATGTGTATGTGTAAACGTATTCATGTGCACTTCAAATGAGTCAAAACAACAAAAATAAAACAAAACACATTGAAAGGAGTATAAATCATAGATCGCTAAATGACCAGGCAATATATGTATATTGAATATAAAAAATATAGTATGTATATTTTGTATATTTAGTACACATACTAGACCAGCAATAACCGATAAGAATTAGCCGCTCGTAAAACGTTTCGGTTTGCTTTCAGTGCATGGGCCGGGTGTTGGTGAAGAGGAAGGGTAGGGAAAGGGGCGAAAGAAAGCAGGAAGAGAAAACCAACAACTACACAATGTTGTGACGTATGCTTTGGGTTATTTTTGGTCAAACTGAACAAAGTTCAATTCACTTTTCAATGGATATTTTGTTAGCTTGCTTTCGATGACTGTTGGTTAAGACTTAATGAAATATGGTATCATTTGAGCGAAATACTTGTATGACAATTAGTAAGATGATA
The DNA here is from genome assembly GCA_037075365.1 of Drosophila emarginata. Taxonomy (NCBI): domain Eukaryota; kingdom Metazoa; phylum Arthropoda; class Insecta; order Diptera; family Drosophilidae; genus Drosophila; species Drosophila emarginata. The sequence goes on from JBAMCD010000296.1 coordinate 4,340,577, forward strand.
AAAATAAATAAAACACGCATCACACCTTGATGATATACATACGAGATAAACTTTCCCCGAAATTTTTGGGAATAATGTGTAATACTAACATTAGTGATTGTCAAACTATAAATCTCAAACTGTAAGATCGCTGTTAATCGTTTAACTTCAACAGTCTTATGGTTTTGCAGGTTTGTTTTGTTTTAGGTACAGTTTTAATGCCACCATTGGCTTATCAATAAAAATATTTATGTGCGTGACTAATTATGGTTTTTGGAGAGCACTTGCTGAATGGGGAAAAGTGGCGCGACATATTTATTCAATTCCATCCTCAAGTGTTTTAATTTCCAATTGGGAAGCACTTACTACTAGCCGGTCACTGTAATCTAGCCAACAAATCGGTAGACATGAAATTTTCCATGCAGCGGCAAGACGCGTGGCCGGCAGCCAGCGATCACAATAGAAGAAGAAGAACCTTATCAAAAATCACAAATTGTGTGTATGTATGTATATACGTATCTACATATGTATGTATGTATGTAGAAACATGGGCTGCTGCTGGCTGGCCTCTCATGCACGCGTTTGGTAACATTATCTAAACGGTAACAGCTGTTAAATTCGCGTGTTTAAATAAAATGGAATCGAATGTTTTTGTTTGTTACCGACGCCGGTGCTGACTAGCCCTACAGTTTGAGAGACATTATCGTACGATTAGCCAGCTGATGATGCTGCTTTGCTATAATGTTTTATTCATTTTTACTTACATAAGACGGTTAAGGCTTAAAGATAAGCCACAACACTTCCTCTAACTTTAGTTATGCTAATAGTGGAAATACCCTTTGTATGTATGTATGTTGTTTATGACTTTTAGTTATATGGAATTTATATGATATAGATTAACTTCTATCAAATATAATAATATTTGTATTAATGCTTATTATGCTGTACAAGAATTTATATTCGTTAGTTATACTGCAAACTGCTTGTCAAAATAATTATGCCCTTATTCGAAAGGGCATTAACATCAGAATTACAGGTGTAGAAATCTTCCGATCTATCTATCTTTATCTCTCTCACTAGCAGCAATACTCTTTTCCTCTAACAGTTGGAACTTGTTGGTGGTGTTGAGTGGGTGAATCAGACGATCAGCCGATCGCGTGATTTTTTTTTTGTTAGAGTGATTCTCAAACTGTATATGCCAAGTAAAACTGTTTGAAGTATTTTGGTAGGTTTATAGATTTCTTTACCTCTATTTCGTCCACCATTCTGTGGCACAGACTGACTGACATACTTTAAAATTAAATGAAAATCAAACAAAATATTTAACGCAAATTTTGTTTCTCTTTTTGCCTTTTCTCATTGTTGTATCTGTGTTGTATTGTGCGCGATCGATTTGAATAAACAATTTTGCGCGCCGCCGCCTTGTCAAATCGCTTACATAATAGAGGCATTTCCAAGCGTTTGTGTATACATATGTATAATTTGATTTAATTTCATTTTGGAAACGAAACGTCAATGGATTGCGTTCAAAACCAAAACCAAAAAATAAAGCGTTTTGCTTTAAAGGCACATTAATTATTACTCATTACGTGCAAATTGGGCTTACCACGACACACACAGACAGACGGACAGACGGACGGACAGACAGAACACGCTGGCTAAACACACTATTCTTGTTATCTTATCTATAAACATTTTAGAAAGCGAGGACAATGCGCAGATTGTGCACATTTTTTGATATCACTGTTCCTCTCCTCAGCTCCTCTCTTTTGCTCTCTCTCTCTCTCTCTCTCACGTTTATTCTATTTGTCTGTCTATATCTAATAACTCCAACGGAGGCCTAGGAGATTGAGGTTCTCATTCTAATGACCTTCCCATACACATTTTACCTGACTTTCATTTGCATTTTACTTGCTTATACTACGACACGCGCGGCTTACAAAAAAAAAACAACAGCGTTAAATGTCCGAGATAACCCCAGATAACCGCATTAATATGGTATTAACATTGTTTAACAGCCCTCGATGATGCTTGTATTCAATTCAAATGGTGATGATGATGCGATGGTAATGATTTTGAACTTTGGGTTTGAAAACAAACAAAAATATTGATTTTAATTACGTTGTGAAAGCCCTTGAAATAAATACATACATATACTCGAAAATCGACAATGTGCACTTTTCAACGAAAATTCTGATTAAACAAGTTCACTTAAGAACATATTACTTAATATTTGTTTTTGTTAGTTCCCAGTTAGTTATTTACATATTAAACATGGGCTGGGAATTGAAAGTATTTGCAAATCAACGACAACACAACAAAAAACTATAGAGGAAATTGATTTAATTTTTGACCAGGTCACAACCCAGTTGGGGCAAGTTGGGGACGCCCCTGAAGTATTTCAAGCTCTTTAAAGCGTGACCCTGACATTGACCCAGCACCATCAGACATATGACACACATATATGCATAAATAAATTTGTATATACACACATACATACGTACGTACAAACGTATAACTACACAAATACACAGACAGACAATGCTAGTCAAACTGTAAACAATGAAGTTAACTGTTAAATCAACTGGCATATCGAATAGCGCGTAAAGTATTAATTTATCTTTTCAATTAGTTTAAACAACAGTAATACTATATGGTTAAGCAAACATTTATCGTATTTTAATTTTTGATGTGCAGTAGTAAACTTGCAATTTACTTTGACCTTAGCATAAACCAACCCCCTCTTAAGGAATGAAGGGCCATTGAAAACATCTGTTTTTTTTTTTTTTGTTTTTTTGGTGGCTGCGCAGAAGAATTCCTAACAACCTACGGACCTACGTCACGCGAGTTTCATAACCAGCAAAAGGAAAGAAAAATCAATATTGTTATCCTTTTCAAGCAAGAACTTTTGTTTTCACACGACCTACGTTATTATTAACTACCTTATAGATAGATGGCATATCATACTTAAATATACATATTATTTTGTTTTCGTTGTACTCACCAATAGTAGGCAATTTGATCTCCCAATCCGTTGCGTACATTACGATCTAGTAGATTATAACAAATATTGGTAGAGGCTCCTTCCATCCATTTGATTGAAATGGGTCCCTTGGAAATGTTGAAATTATATTGCAAGAATTTCTCAGGATCGGCTGGAGTTTCCCAATGGAATTGTTTGGCCACTCTTGACCAGAATTCAGAAGGATTGTCCAATGATTCCTGATAGAATTTCTTATATTCATCAAAGCTGGATATATAAGCCTTTTGACTAATGGCTGGATTTGGTTCGTATATTGATTTTTCCGCTGGCATTTTGATGTTTGTGATTTAATGGTTCTATATCCTGTTCCTTTCTCCAAATGCAATTATCCCTTTGTGTTTTGTACTTGTGTGTATGTTTATTTTGATTAAGTGTGTTTTGTGTGTGTTTTGTTCTTCGAGCAGCAGCACACGCCGTGTTCTGTGTGTACCGCACGGAATGAGTTCAATTTGAGCACTGACTGTTTAAATTAAGCATAGGCAAGCTTTTCGCATTCGTTGCTATAAGCTTTCAGCGAATGAGATTTCGAAGCTTTCGATTGAGTACCGTGGTCGTTACCTGAAAAAAAACAAGTGAAAAGCAAATACGAATTCAAATTTATTATCAAATTAGTGCTTCAGCGGAATCTCAACAATTGTGATAAACGGTAATAGAACAAATAGAATATTTTTTACAATTTGAACTTTTCAATGTTAACCCAATGTATGTACATTGTACATACTGTGCCACACATCATCGAGTTGCTTTATCAGCATCATCGCATGGTTCGACAGACGTCCGCAAATCTATTTGTCCGACAAATTCGACTTCGATTTCATCCTTATCACAATCACGGCGTAAAATTTCCAGAGAGGTAGGTGTGCGCCCCGTCGTCTTTAGATTTTGTATACCACATTAATCAGGTGATGCCCGGGTCCGACTCATACTGATGAACATGGATTCGGCGTGTGCCATACCAACACATATAACATTTTCGTCTATTCCAATCGTCTCGACAACAAAAATTGATTGTGTATTAAGTATACTCAAGACAATGAGAAGGAATTTCAGGGTTTTTGGTCAGTTCCGTATCGTCTAGGTTTCGGTGCTTTTATTAATAAGCACGATTCGGTCAGATCGGAGATATTATAAAATTTTAATAATATTAAAACAGAAGGCCGGGTTTACTTCGGTAGCGTCGAAGCTAGCACACCCTTTTGGCTCTTAACTATCAGTCTGATGGGATTTATCTGAGAAAGTTGAGCTTTTTTTGAAGAATCTATCTGATATCCGTCCTGTTTATGAGACATAATGCATATTTTGTATATGCTCTGTTTTGGCTACCTTTTACTCTCTTGTAAAAATTTTATGTAAATTTCATCACAAGGTTTCTGTGGTAAAAAATTACATGAAAAAATTGGACCCGATCTATAAAAATTTTACAATGGTAACATCATTAAAAATTCGTAAAAATTAAATCAATTTTCAAATTGGGTAGCGATTCTGAAAAGCAAATAAAAATATAGTTTTCCGAAATTGGACAAAATATCGCTAAGTCGATCAAGAATAATTAAGGGATTCGGAAATGCTTTCTTCTGCCTGTTACATGTGTACATTAATATACCCTTGTACCCAATGTTTACAGGGTATAAAAAATGTACAGTGGTTAAAAATTGAAAAAATCGTGGCAAATATTAGTTTTCCAGATTTGTATGCCTATTAAAAGATCCCATTTCAAAAAGCAAATAAAGATGTTATTTTAAGTTTAAGTTTTAGCCTTATAAGTTAAGGTCCAACAAGGGTATAAAGTATTTATCCCAAACTCTATTCTATTTCCGATTCTTTGTAGAATATTTTTATATAGTATATTTTTTATATTATAGTATATTTTCTATTATATGGTATCATCCAATTTAACCGGTGTGTGCACCGTGGATCAATAAGAAGACGTCGTTGCTTTTAAACTAGCTTTCATTGGTCAGATCAGACGTATGTACATACGTCCAGCAATATGAACTCAAAAACAAGTTTTGACCAATATTGAAATATGTTTTAAGAAAAGAATTAAAATTTTAGACAAGGTGCGGATAATAAACGGGACCGGTAAGATTTCTCTTAAATCGAGCTATGTATGTATGCACATATATGTACATATATCCGATTTGATTGCATAAGATATAAGTTTTTGTTCAACATTAAGGAAAAGTAGAAATACTATCATGGTCTGTTTTAGTAGAAATATTATCATGGTCTGTTTAGAGGATAACCAATGCAAGTCTAAGTTAGTTATAGTTTTTAAACTACGCTATCTATATATATAAATATGTTAGCTACATTAAATCAGCTTAGTCGAACTTCTATATTACATACACCACTTATATAAACAATAGACCAATGAGATTACTTAGAACTTGTTTAATTTTAAATACTTTGTGTATATATTGTTGTCTTTTATATTAGAACACAAGACTACCATGAATTTTACTATATTTAATAGACTTTGATAAAGATAAATATGCCTGGAATTTCTGGTCCTATTGTGACACCCAATGCTCAACAAATTGGTGATTTGCTAAGGGATTCTATATGTTGCTTGCCATTAAAGCATAAAATTTCCATTAGAATTCTTATTTGAGTAATGAAAACATTTATTTTAATTATTACAACTGCATGGTTAAAACTCTCTAGAAGAATGAGAATTGGTTTTTTCTTATTTCAAGTCAAGTACATTGTCAATTGTAGATATTAATATATATATTTTGTTTTTTTTTATAGTTGGTCCATCAGTTTACGTCACATAATGGAAACAATTGACAGAGCGTTTCCTGCATCTCATGGAAATTGAGTGAAAAAGATGCTAGGAAACACACTCTTTCTTTCTCTGTCGTTTTCAAGTAATATTTTTTTTCAGCTTTCAAATATATTGATGAGCAAAAAATAAAGCAATAAATAAACAAAACTACAGAATAAATAACTTAAATTCATAATAATTCAGATATACCTTTTTTTCTATGCTTTGATTTAATGGTGAAACTTTACACAAATTAGAAAGTTGTTCTTTTGAAATCCTTTTCAGTTTTTGATTAATGAAGAAGGGAAAAATACTTTTCAGTTGTTACTTTCAAGTGCAAAATATAAATTCGACAGTCCTTCTAATTGTCCAACAAATAAAGTCAACATTAACTGACATATAAAGCAAAACAAAATATTTAACTCAAATTTCCGTATCGATTTAAATTTTTGACATTTCAACCAACGCACATCACAAATGTAGTTCGTATTTGTCCGTAAAACATAAAATTTGATTTATAAAGTTCCCCTCGAACTAGGTCGTGTGCTTTTAAGAGATTCGGGTAATTGGATTTTGGATCAATTGTTGGAACCGGACACTTCATTACTATTATTTTAAGGTTTTAAAGTAACAAAATATCAATTTCTGTATCAGTATTTTTAAATATACATTTTTAGCCCTAATTTTAATGAATATGGATTCCAAGCTCAAATTATATATTTCAAAAAAAGTCCTGAACCACATTTGATTCTGTGGGCTTGGATGAACTTCGGCCTGCCAAAGTTAGTTTTGTTTCTTCTTATATCTTAGCAATGATCTAAACTGCAAATACGAACCCGGATAGGAAGATTCAATTCCGTCCAAGTTGATCGTCGAGTGAGAGTCGAGTTAAACTCAATTCATTCAGCTATAATCTAAGAGCATGACTTTTACTCTTTAATTTCCATTGCTCTGGTTGTCTTTCTCTTGAATTCTTATCTCTTATCAGTAAGGCAGTTTCCATGGGGGAGCTGTCGCTAGACAGGCAACCCGCAGGTCATCATTCGTAGCAACGTAGATTCATATTTTTGGCTTTACAGTTTATTTTTGCTTCTTAAATGCAACAACAATGTGGATCGTGGTGTGGTGTGGTGTGTGAGTTCAATGATATTATTCTGGGATGAGTTTTGTTCTGTGCGTCATGAGATAACAAGTGTGTGGAACTCTGTTGATGGCAGTTTATATTTGCCATTTTAGTTTCCTTTTTGTGTTTTAATTTTTCTATTCTCGTCTAGTGATCGCCACTGGCGCTTAAGAAGGTCTTGTATTGTTCTTCAGTCATAAGTTTCTCGTACTCTTGAGGATCCTTCAGGGACACCTTAAAAAGCCAGCCTAAAGAAATAGAATAATTATGATTAGACAATCGATATCAATAGACGATAAACCAAGTCATACCCTTTTCATAGCAACTTGTGTTAACCAAAGCTGGCGTATCTTCCACTTCGCCATTTTTCTCTGTTACTTTGCCACTAACAGGTGAATAAACTTCACTGGCTGCTTTCACACTCTCTAGAGCTCCACACTCATCGTCTTGTTTAAGCTCTGTTCCGGGTTCGGGCAGTTGGGCAAAGACAACATCACCCAGCGCTTCTTGGGCATAACTGGAGATCCCCACAATAGCCTTGTTACCATCTAGAAGTTCCACCCATTCATGTTTGTCTGTGTAGCGACGCTCTGAAGAGATTGGAAGAGAATGTTAACAGTTTTATATTCATTTGACAATCATTACAAAACTGTATGTTGCATAAACCATCTATTTACCTTTATCCAGCATGGCGGTAATATGAAAACTACGCCATTGACTTATGGCTAGGGGCGTAACAGTAGCCCGTAATTGTCTCGCAGTAATCTGAGCACCAAAACGTGCAAATTTCGTAATAAAAACCATATTTTTTATGTAGTTAAAGTAGCCGCTGCCTCTGCTCCCTTGGACTTGTGGTTGAAAAGTGATGAAAATGTCGAGCGTTAACGTTTAACGCCCGGCTATTCAGTATTTTGAAACGTGAGGGGAGGCAGTGACGGACAGGCTTATCAATAATTTTGATATTTTTATATTGAACCTTTTCGTTTTGTTTGACCCCGGCAGAAAAACTAGAGATGAGCAATATATTGCGGTTGAGTGACAGGTTACACTGATAACAATTAATCGAAAATCAACTGTAGAGGAAAAAATTATAGTAGTAAAATCATCCCTAATTTGGCGCGCATTTGAAATTATTAGCTAACATTGCTCACATTTTAATCGCTTTTTCACACTTCTGATTATTTCTTTGCTTATTTCGCTTAAAACAACAACATTTACAATCTTTGCGGGAGGTCATTTTGTTTTCCGTTTCTATATTTGTTTCATTAGTTCTTATCAGCTTCAAAATGTTTTTTTTTCTAATAATAACTAAGCATTCCTCTATTCTATTTGTATTTACATTGCAAATTGCATTTTTATTTTGCTATTAACTGGTAAAAAAAAAAAATTTGTATAAAATATGTATGTATAATATTGTAAGATTTTAAAATTTGAACTACACACATGTTTTTCTTTGGAATACGGCTGATCAAAGGGGGCAGGTGGGTGATGGTATATACATTATTATTTGAGAATTATATTATGCAGAACAAAAAAAAAACAATACTTCTTTATTGATATTGATTATGGCGCAAATTGCCATTGGGACTCAGTTGTGGTGAGTAGTCGGGTAAGGGGTAGCCATTGGTGGCTACTAGGATAGTTTCCTGCTGCACTGGTGCCTGTGATGCTTGACGTGCAGGTGGTGGTTTATTATTCGGCGCCGGATACTGTTGGAAGGCATCAATATTGCGGAAACGGCGATCCAGTAGATTGGCATCTCGGGACAAATGTGCTGCCCGAACAATGGCCTCTTCATTCACTTCAATTGTTTCGGCAGTAGAGCGATTATCCGGCACAAATACATCATTATTATAGCCACGAATTTCCACTCTGTAAACGGAATAAATTGTTTAAAATGGTATCCAATTGTCATGTGATTTTTCTTATGGTACTTACCTCTCTTCTTCTTCATAAGCACGAATTGGTGGTCTCGTTGCCAGTATATCATTGGAATCCTTGCGTGGTTTGAACAAAGTATCCTGCAAACAAATTAGTTAATTCGTTTATTAGAATGATGTCAGCAAAGTTTTTGAACAGTCACAAAGGTAATTAAAAAAAACTACATATTTTTGATGAATTTATCTCTAATCTAATGACTTATGTATGTGTTATTCAATGAATGAACATTGATTAATATCAAGTAGAAGAAGAAACTATGATCTCAATAAGAATTTATCGTTTCGCAATTTATAAATCATTATCAGTTGAAATTTCAACGAAAATTCCAAATAAATGCTATATCAGGCAAGTGAGCAGGTCCTAAAGCCATGTACAAATGTCGTAGTAGCTCTGGCGTCGATGGCGGTCTTATCAGTATAGCAAAGCTAACTTTAGGCATGTCGCAGTCATTTTACCTATTTAGATTCATAATTTCACTTTTTTTTTGTTGGTGTCGAATTGTATGTAGTACACATATTTGGGTTCCGCCTCTTTTATATTGAACTTAGAGCTTAGTTGCTTGTTCCATTAATTATTTACAGCATTGTTAGTTAGACAACAGACAAAAATGAGAAAGATGATGTCATTTAGAATTCAGATTTCTTACTCACCGCCCTATCCTTATCGGTGGCAATGCGTACGGCTTGTATTATTAAATAAACCAGGAAGTAAAAATTAATTAACCATAAAATGAAACCTTTAAAGGAAATGATCATCATGGCAATGGCAGCAACTCCACCTGCCATTAAAGTGGCAGCCATTGGGTCAATAGGGCCTGCGTTTACGCTATTGGCATTATATTTCGAAGCAGCCGAATGGAAGCGCCCATAATCCACACCAAAGATAACGCCGGATGTAACGTCCATGGCGCAAATAACCAGAACGAAGAAGGCCCAAGTATACAAGACTCCCAGGCTTAACTTGATATTGTTTTGGCGTACATCTAAAGAGAGTTTGAATTTAACACAAAGTAATATAAATAAATATGTTTATAGTATATATGTATATGTATATATATCGATATCTAAATGTGTGGATGGCGAACCAAATGTATTTTTCTGAAAAGCAGAGGCCATAATCATTCAATTATTATTATACAACAGTCAACAAACACCCTACCATAAAGTAAAAAAAAAAAAATAAAATTCAAACAATATTAATCAAGAGAAGTACGTTTCTTTATGAAACGAAAAAAAGCAAGTGGAAACTAATTTAGGATAAGGTCCACAAAATAAGTTGAATTTTATAATAAAGCAATAAACCTTACTCTGTATAATTAAATTAAAATCAATTTGTACAAATAAATCTACTCAAAAACTATCCATTTCTAAAGTTGCACAACTTAAGGGACTTTTTTTTAATTTATCTTTGGACTAAGCTGGTTAATCAAAAAACAAATTAAAATTAATTATAGAAAATTATTTGTGGCTTGTGATATGCCAATAGATAAAATCACACTGCTAAAAATGAATCATAAGATAAGTTGTTATCTAAAATGCATTTTTCTAACCGTTTTCACATCCGTTTCGTAAATTTTTCTTAATGGTTTACTTACACAGCAATAACAGAATGGAAACTATCAGCCAGCAAACGGATACACCCAAATAAACGCAATCCCAAATCAGTAATTGAGTGGGATTGAAAACTGTATCGACAGTTACCAATATGGTTCTATTATATGCCTGATACCAATCCAAAGGCATTTTACAATAGTCCGTGTGGAAGTATACATCAAAAAAGACATATTTTATCATTGTGCCGAAATTAAGCTCCGGCGCGATATATAGAATACAACAATATGCTAAAATGGATGTTATTGTAAGTCCTATCCAGATGATGGATTGCACCTGTAAAAGATAGAGAGATAGGGCGGAGATAGCAGAATAAGATATTTAATTGTTTAGACGTATGTATGTAAATATATTATTTTTATTAATGATATTCTAGGAGGGTTTGCATATAATCTCTTAGCTACGAAAAAATTGGTACAATTAATTGAAATCTGATTTTAGTGTTCATCGGATGTTTTTGAACGAAAGTACGAGATATTAAAGCGATTAATTTTATTAATGCTGTACTGGAATCACGGTGCAGTTGTACTCACTTGCAATATTTATCCGTACAATGTATGACATATTTTAGTTTGAAAATTTAAAACTTCATTTGACCACAAATATGCGGAAATTGCAATATTAACCCATGTATATGTTCATAAAATAAACTATCTCTTCAGTGTGTCAATAGATGATACGGCTTTATGAGTTTTTCTTAATATTTTTTATTGTTTTATTATGACTAACTGATCTGATTAGCCTCTTTCTGAAGTGTACATTGGGGTACTCCCTGATTGCATGATATGATAGAGGGCAATTAAAAGAAGTGTTTCATGCTTCAAATGTTAAAACTTTTTCTTATCTAAAAGTGGCCAATGAGGTCGCGGTCACCGATTTGAGATATGAGATTTTGGATTCTGATATTGATTACATACCACACCAAGTATTCCGGCCCATATTGTGGCCGTTTTCAATGATTTAAAATGTTTAGTGCCCCTTCCACTGGCACCGTACATTATGGATCGTTGGTTTGCTTTTGTTTTGTCTAAAATGTGATATCGCGACGGAGGAAGAGGAGGTAAAAATATATGGAGGTTAGATCGATTCTCTCGCCCGTTTTCGGCTTGAATGCTCGTGGACGGACGACTGTTTGGCAACTAAAAATCAAACCGGACACCAAAAAGGGGAAAACGTAACATGCGCCAATTAATTTTGCGTTTAGTATTTGTTGGTTTATTTTTTTTTTCTGTTCGATAACTGGGCGATAATGGAATCTCTACTTTGAATACCAGCAACAAGAACAACAACACCAATTATCAAAAGGCAATTGTCCAATAGTAGTATGTATAAATAATTTTGTATTTTCCTATATTTTCGTTGATATGCGTTCGCTTTTCGTTTCGTTTGCTAACTGAAATCAACTTTGTCGTCTTCGTTGCTTTCCAAATTGTATATGTATCAATTTTAACTTTTTTTTGCTATACGGTAAATACGTATGTAGAAAAATATTATCGGTCCCAACTGATAAGAACTTACCTCTCACACCTTTACCACCGCACTCCATTGCCCGACAGTGGACAGGCATTTTCCTTGGTCGTTGTGCCAAATAAATCGAGCGCCTAAAAAAGAAATATTCAGCTTAATGGCATGTGAATCTTATCGAAAAAATGATGTATTTTTATTATTAGATTCACATTAGTTATGTATTTAATGTTTGCTTTTACCGCCGCTACGTTCGGTTTGTTTACGCTTTTTACCTCATGACTAAAAAGTTACTGTGATTTCATTTGCTCCAATATTTTTTTCCGTTAGGCTGACATTTGAAATACTTGAACGAGAAAGGTGGCGCCCTCTGCCCATCGTTATGTTGCTGCAGATGATCGTTTTGGTTATTTTGAGGTTTTATGTAAATAGTATATTTCTGTAAATAATTATGCCCATGATAGGCGTGACCTGTGAAGTTCAGGTTAAATTATAAAATTTTTCAACAACGAACAAAATATTTGGCGTTTATTTTGCTTGGCCTAAGTGGGAGCACTAAAATAAAACCAGATGGCGCCACAGGAAAAAGTCAGATGATTTGCATTAGTGTGAACAAATATTAAAAGAACATACATTTTTACCTGGCTTTCGTTGTCTGAAACTTTTCGGTAGTTTCCCCAAAATTTGAGCCATGAGTACCGATTCCAGCAATGATTCCAGTGTGAAAAGGGGGTTTGGCGAAGGCATTCAATATGTATTAAAAGGTATTTCATATCCACCTAAGGAACGTGAAATCATGACAGCGGATGCGCAGATGATACAAAATATCATAATGGCCATCTGTAAATATGACAAAAATTCCCGGAGTGCTTTTAAAAGCCTAAGCTTAGCTGGCAGCTTTCTAGACAATGTTAGAATTAATTTACCTGATGAATATGATCTAAATCTTTTATTGAGTCTGCCCATAATGATTGAACCAGTTCGCGTTGTTAATGCTTCGGGTTTTATTTTTCTACGTGTAATCGGTGGTGATTATAATAACCGCTGTGTTAGGAGATATGGCCAAGATTACTTCGTTAATCGACTTGACCTACAGCAATGGATAAGAAATAATTTAAACGCTGTTATGCCTCAACTCAAATATATTGAAGTCGGTAAAGGACGGTCCTACAGTTTGGAGTATATAAGCCGTGGAACCGGCGTGGCTCATACGTTTAGGGCCTACGAGAGATCTTCAATTGGACGCATAATAGACTTTGATTTTGTACCCTCATTTAAATTTGAAGCCCACGAGTGGCCGCCTGGAATAAATAAACCACCCAATCGGAATTTAAGCTGGTTTGCTGTGCCACGGAAATATAAAAAACCAAATTTTCCAAATGATAGTCGCTCGTTTATCATTGCTGCTCCACACTGGGACCGTTTGCCTCTGGAGAAGGAACAGAATCTCAAGAATTCATTGCGTTTGATTAAAGCCTTTCGTGATACTTATAAAATGGACCGCTTAGCAAGCTTTATCTTAAAAACTCTTTATCTGAACGTGTGTAATAAAACTAAAACGCTCTGTTGGTCACAGGAGCCGGGACGCCTACTGATACGAGTAAGTTTATGATCGCTTACATCAAAAGGTTTACATTATAATATTTCTTTTTTGTTAAGATGCTGGTTATTTTATTGCAATGTCTCAAAAGAAGGTATGTACCCTTCTATTTGGACCCACGACATAATTGCTTGGAGAGACTCAGTGAGTCCACTATCAATGAATATATACGTAAAACAATACGAGGTTTGAAGAAGCTTATATCTCATCGGGATGGTAAATTTTTCACAGATAATGATTTATATGAACTTTTTGGTGTTTGACAATATATGATACATATGAATAAAGATACTAAGTTTTTAGTATTTTGTATTTCTTTTGTATTATAGGTTTATAGGTTTATTTTGCATTATGTTTCATTTATGGTTACATTTTTAACGTTTTCAGTTAGAATTTGTTTTAGCAATAAACTCGGTCAACTTTGACAAATATGGCAGATTACAAAAATACTCTGATGTATCCATCTTTCATTCATCCATTATCCTTCACAATCACGATCATCATCAGGTGATCTTTCACTCTTATAACATACAAACTAGCAAGCAACTTGCAGCAGGTACGTTGAGAAGGGCCTTGTTAATAACCGCTTAAACATAGAAACTAGTCTTACAAATTAGATAAGATTTTAGATATACACAATTACAAAACGCATAAGCATATGTATGTTATTAAGTATACATATATATAAAAAAAAAAAAAAATGGTGTATATATATTACACATAACGATTAGGTTTTCTTATTCTCCATCAAAATGGATCGTTTTAGAATAATATCGAGCACAAAATTACAATTCTTTTCAATAGCGTTGGCTCTCGCGATCAGAATATTTGCCACTGAGCTTACTAACCGAATACCGATCCGAATAGTTATCATATTTATCTGCCTTATAATTGATCTCTTGTGGTGTATAACCGATATTCTTTTGCCAATGTCGCGTCCAATATAAATCCTCGTTGCGAACTTGCGATGGAGTTTTCGCATCCCGACAGACATACACACAATAGATCATGCAACCGATCAGTGTGAGAAAACCAAAGATCAGGAATATGATGCCCAATATCCATACATAAACGGGTTCATAGAACTGAACCACAACAACAAAACCCAATGTGACCAATATTAGGCCCAAATTGAGTAAAAGCATCAAACAGCAAACGCCCTTGACATTTGGACAGAATGGATTTGGGGCCGACATGGTTTCAATTTTGGCGCCACGTTTGGTTGTCGAACGGGCACTACGTCCCGTTTTGGCAGTGCTGGCCACTGAGTAGACACTTCTCGGTGCTCCTCGTGACACTGGCCGATGACTATACCGGCTTAAATTGGAGGTAATTGGTGGATTAATATATTGATTTCAGATTTTTAAGTTAGAGTAACTCTGTTTACCTTATCTCGGAGGGAGCCTTATAGGCAGCACTGGTCACATAGATATCACTCCCAGCATCTCCACCAGCCTGATCATAGCTCAAGGCGGAGGGCGCCCTAGGCGGTTGACGGGTTGGGGGCGGTCCACTCAATGACCGTGGTCCACCATTATCTGGCGAACTGGATAAGCCCATTTGACTGTGGCTATAACTATGCTGCAGGTATTGACCACCGTTTATACCATTCGTTGAACGTTTCTTGCGTGATGAATTATACTGCGATTGGGATTGGGGTGAAATTCGCTCATGGGTCAATGTATATTCAGAATAAGTGGATGGTGCACGATGCGAATGCGTTTCTTCGCCATCGGAATAGCCACGATTCGAATGCACATATGGTGGATCTGGAGTGAGTCGTCCATGGGTGGCCACATAATGACTGCCCTTCAATCTGAGCAAATGAATAAATTAGAATTATTGTCAACTATTAAATCAAAATAAACTCACTTTTTCACTTGTCGCTCATGCATTTTGTATCCTTTTTTATTTTCTTATTTTTCTTCTCCTTTTTTATTTTATTTTATTTGTTTTTTTTTTTTTTTTTGGGCTGGGATTTCGTTTAAGCGGAGTTCGTTTTGCGGAGTTCACGGCAAATGTTCTCGACTAGCAATTCCACACACTGCCTAAAAAAAAGAATAATTAAAATTAAAATTCAATATATTAATTACTTTACAAAATCTTTTGAAAACTAGAATAGATAAAAGCTTAATTTTTAAGTATACTTAATCGACAAGTGGTCGTATGTATGTAAGGTAAAATTATCAAGTGATTGTTTTTGTTAGGAGAATATTCAGTGTAATTGATTTTATTTAACTCTAATTGGGTAACCACTTGAGAGTTTTCAAGAGGAAAACATTTAGATTTCGAGTTCCATTTCAAGGTGTGGGCGTAAGCAAATAAACATGTCGATAAGCTCATACACAAAACTTTACCTTCTTATGCCTCTCCAGAATCTTTGCAACACTTTACGCCATGCCACGCCACTTCACTTTCAATTCATTTCACTCCACTTGATAATATTGAATATGCTAAAGCGATTGAGCGGGAAAAGATGCAAGGGAGGGGGGAAGGAGGGTATAACGCAAAAACCGTAAAATTCAGTTGTAATTTATTTTAATTTATGATTTGACTTTTGTTGCCACAGACACACCCAGAATCGTTTTCACCGAATGCAGTTCGTTGCACCTGGTAAAGGTGGTTGCCATTGCCATTGCCATTGGCACATTACCATTGGCAGTGCCTTGTGTGTCCTTGTCACCAATTTTTACCGCACGCCACGCGCTCTCGTAAAAGTTTTGAGAAATTTTCTTTCAAGTTCATGACACGGAAATGTGGAAAAAATGTGGGGAGGGTTAGGAAGGACACTGAAGTTGCTGCAATTTGTCACTTGGTCACGTAGATTTTTGGTCGCCCATCCACCATGTACCCCCCATTACCAAACTCTACCAACTGTTACCTTATGGCACCTTCTACTTACTCCATCTCCATCTTCACCAAAATGACAGGTGACACACTCAAGAGATAGACTATGCTAAGGCGCGATAAGAGCAAAAAGCACAACGCACTATTTAAACTGGTCCCAGGTACCAGTTGCCGCAAACTTAATTACAGGCTGCTAGTCTTGAGGATTTCTTTCGTTATTTACCCTTGGGATAAAGGGTATATTAATTTTAAATAGAACGACTAATGAATAATGCTTAATTTTTAGGAGGAAAAGAGAAACTCTTTTCACATTATATCCCAATTTTGGAAAAACGTACCCATTCATTTGATTATAGCCTATAGTTAATATATAATTATGATAATCGGTTTAATATTAATTTTAATAGCAACTTTTTGTTCATCATTTATCGAGGTTTTTTTTTTCTTTTTTTATTGCTACTTATAGGGTAACCAAGTGGTCGTCTATAACTAGCTTCTAGATAGCATCACACATTCATTCGACTGGGTTTTTTAGCTTGCCTTGTTATTTAAATGAATATTATTATCGCTTTGGCTTTGTTTTTGCAGTTTTGATGTTCTTGGTGCTGATAAAATTGAGTTATTGCTTCGATTAAGCCAATTAAAGGGTGTCGTTAGTTATCGGAAAGCTAGAGAAGGGGATGAGTAGAAGAGAGGCTTGTCAAATCCTCTTCCATATAACTCCACAGGCAATTTCTCATTCCTGCGATTTCTCTCCTCTCATGGAATCCCAGAAGCAGCTAAAATGTCGGCCCCTTTTTTGGTGTCTGTTATGGGTCTTGGAGGATCTCTAGGCTTAGCCCTTTTCTTATTATTATTTCAGCTGTAGACAATTTTTCTGAGGATGCACATTTTACATTTGTTTCGTTGCCTGGCGGTCAATCGCGATACAATTGTCTATTCCATTCCCTTTCCATTTTCCACCGACCGTCGCACTCTGTATTTCTCTCTCTGGAAACTTTCAAGTTCAATGCGGTGATTTTGGCGCCCTGGGGATCTAGTGTGTGTGTGTGTGTGTGTGTGCACTGGAGGGGGCGGGGCAGTTATAGTCAAATGAAAAATCGTAACAACCAAGCCCCTTTAGAACCTTTTTTGGGTTGTGTGTGGTCTATTATACTCCTTCGCCCCCTTCTTTCCATATCCTCATCATCATTTAACCCCTTTGCCGCAGACCAAAACTACAGTCTTCCTTTTTGGTTTGACCATTTTCTATCACTTGGCGGGCATCAAAGGCTGATTTGTTGTTGTTGTTGTTGCAAAATTCCCTAACGTACCTACAAGCCTTCATGTCCGACCCCCACCCCACCCTATAACCCGGCACATTGATTTGTTTATGCGGTTTTTGTGTGTTTCTGGTTTCTGTTTTTCTGTTTCTGTTTTCTTAGGGCTCTTTGCCTTAAAGCCTTTTTGGGGTTTTTCGAAATGCCATTAAAATGTATTTGCTTTCATATTTACCTTTGGCGCTAAAAAACGACTTTAGTCGTTGATGAGAGGGGGGTAAGAGCTAAACCATTTAACGCAACATAAACAGCATTAATAAGGCTAAAGAAGAACAAACGGGGGGAAGATTTTTAAGCAAGGGAGAGTTGGCTTTTACGATTCAATATACATACATATGTACATATGTATGTATTATATGGCTTATATGTATGTATATATGTACATACATATATGAATTTTGCATTTTAGTCTTTGATGATGGATTTCACAACTTTCGCTGCTTCCGTTCATCGTCGTTCAACTCGTCGACGACCGGAAGTCGTTTACAAGTGAAACAGAAAGAAAAACCAACTCAAACGTAACAAGAAGTTAATTTGTAGCAATTTTCT
This sequence comes from Drosophila emarginata, assembly GCA_037075365.1. NCBI lineage: Eukaryota > Metazoa > Arthropoda > Insecta > Diptera > Drosophilidae > Drosophila > Drosophila emarginata. The sequence goes on from JBAMCD010000296.1 coordinate 4,358,822, forward strand.
GTTAGACAAAAGTGAGAAAAAATGAAAAAGCTGAAAAACCTTTTAGCCACCACAAAAATGCATGTCGACAGTGAGCGGTTCCAGTTTTATGTTGGGTGCCAACTTGGTGGCTTCATCATTTGTGGTCAAGTGTCATAAAAGGTTGAACAGATATTTTAAGAACTTAACTTGGCCTGCAACGTCTGGTCAAAGCCATGGAAATTTCATGGCCAGACCAGTGCAGGTTGGAGTTTGCCACAGTTTGTCGTCTTTTTTTTTTTTTTTTTTTGTACAGTTTTCAGTTGAGTTTGGGCGCGGTTTAGAAAGTTTTTCCTCCGACTTTGGTTGTCAAAACTGGGGCAAGGCATTCACAAGAACCGCAGGCCAGCAGTTGCCTGGGACAAAAGTGTAACACACACACAAACACACACACACACAGAACGCCTTTCACAAGCTGCCTTGATAATGGCCAGCAGGAGAGAAGTCTAGTGGAAGTTCAGGCTAAAAAGTTGCTTGGCAAAACAAAAATTACAAATCTTAAAATATTTGTGCTTATAAATTTTTAGTAGACAAAAAAGGAGCAAGACCAAGACGGTAATATACAGAGAGAAAGAGGGAGGGAGATAGACAATTTATTGGTATATATTAAGATTAAAAAAAACCAACAATGCATTCACTTTGCAAAGATTTTAGCACATATAAAAAGTTACCCAAAAATTCGTATCTCACATTAGACGAAACTGTTTTTTAAAGCGTTTCTAAATCAACTTGATAAAATATCAGAATCGAAATGCATCCGAAATAATTGTTAATGTCCTCTAGTTGATTAGTTTGTAAGAAGAAGGTGAAAGAAACAATTTCAATAAGAAATTTTGGTTATAAAGGACTAATTATATAAGTTTCGAAACTAAATATTTAGATATAAAAGATTATATTTAAATATTAAGAAACATTATTTTTATAGTTTTATTATATTTATCATATAAATACATAAATACCTATGCCATTATTATTTATGTATATAATTATGATATTGTTAATAAAAACATTTAAACAAAGTAGTGATAAAGTTTTCTGCTTAATCAGCCAAATCCTATCGAAATAAATTTATAAAAATATATAGAAAACTGAAAATCGAATAGTAATAGTAATAAACATTTTGCTAAGCTGGAGAGGTATATAAATATATATAAAATCAAATGATAAGTGATAAATAATGCATCTATGTCTTCAATGATCAATCTAATCCGAAACGAATTTCAAAACTAATTCAAATCAAAAATTCGTTAAAAACTTTAAAATTTTCATTTTAACTAAATCCAAAATTGTCCAAAATGCATTTCACATCTCACAGGCAAAGAAGCAGCTGATGAAAATAATAAATTAAAGTTGTTAATCAAAAACTATGAATTATGTTGAATAGAAATCAATTTTTGAAGAGTGAAAATAATGTTGGGTGGTGGGAGGTGTGTTTTTTTTTTTTTGGTTGGGCTAAGATAAGTGGATTCATTTATGGCCCAGGTGATGGCTGGTTCAAGCCATTCTGTTGGCAAACAGTTACATTTCTTGTTCGGTTATGGCCTCCATTTATCAGTGGAAACAGTTAAACAATAGAATTTGTTAATTTTTACAGCTCTGCTTGTTGGCCCGTTTACTATTCGTCCCAAAGATTGTTAAATTGTTAAATTTGTTGGCCTTAAATATAGCTGTGAATGGTATTTAATCGCTTAGCTTGGTTGATTTTACGACTTCTTGCTGGATGGCTACATGCTTTTCTCAATAATCAGCATAAAATTTGATTGCATTGTTAAAAAAAAAAAAAAAAGGAGAAACACAAACACTTAATGCTTGATGCTGATTTGGCTGCCAACAATCCAACTGGCGGCCATTAAAACTGGTGATCTTAGAAAGACGTTAAGTAGCCATAGCCATGGCTAAAGCCGATGCCTGGTCAGCGCGTTAATCGCTTTTAATTGCTAAATTACGCTCTCTGCATGGGCAACATTGTCCATAGCCAAGTACCAGTCTCAGTTGTTCGTTCAGGTCGCAGACCTGCTCCAGACCAAGTTCATCCCAGGAGGCGGCTGTTAACACTCTTTCTTCTGAATCTGCTTCTCAGTCCAAAGAACTGGAACTGGGGATCTAGGCAATGCTGCTAATGCGTGTAATTAGCCGCAAAAACAAAACAAAAAAAAAAAAAATAAAAATAAAATAAAATAAAAAAAAAATGGCATAGAGAAGAAAATAAAGCGGCAAGACCACTTAACTGATTTATTAAAACGTTTTTCCATTAAATTTTTAACCCTGCTGGCTATTAAAAACACTAACACACTTACAACTTCATACACAAACTGGGCAAAAAAGAGGCCGCAGACCGGCAAAGAGCTACCAAAGAGCCACCAAAGACAAGGCAAGGGAATGGTAGGGAAGGGAAGGGAACAGTAACAACGCATACCGAAAGGGCAAAGAGTTGAAAAATGAGCAGCATTTAAAATTTTGTTCTTTACTTTACTTCTTTGTGCACAGTGGGGCAAAGCAAAGGAAACTAGCCAACTAACTTTCTGCACAAAATTAAACCCGATTGCAATCAATTAAACCATAACAAAAACAAAGTACTTAAGTCTTCATTTATTCTATTTCAAAGATAAAGTAAACCGATATGAAAGGAAACTATAGCCGAAATTTCCGATCAATGTTATTATTTTTATTAAACAAAAACTTATAATTTGTTGTTATTTTTTACTTATAAAATGTTTCTCATAAATAGTGTTTATTTTTGATTTTAAATTAATTAATTCAAGGTTTGAATCTGTTAACAATTTTATAAGAAATTATCCTGATATATTCTGATTCTGTTAAGTTCGTTCTATTGCCAGTTATCGATTCAGCTAATACCGATGCAATAATTGCATTTAACTGGAATCCTCTTAAACGAATAATTGAGCCCAGATAGGGAGACTATGCGAACTATTTAACTATGTCTGCGGAAATGCCATAGTTAGTTGAGGAACTTTTTATAAGATTCTTTCCACTGTTCGTTAAGTGGTGACGGTTACAAGCTGCCACTGTCCTATTATCCATGTCAAAACCCACCGCCCGACAAAAATTTAAATGGGCGGTCAGTTGGCAAAACATTTTGACAACCCAAAAAAAAAGAAAAAAATTAAAACAAAAATACGCAAAACGAAAACGTAATTCAAAAAACCCATCCAAAAACCATAAGTTACAAACACTTTCTAGCCATAAATGGGGGCGGCAAAGAGGGCTGGCTGACAGCTCATGTTGTCGTCTATGGGCCAAAGGAATGAAATTAATTAACGTGGCCAAGTGCGGGCCCACCAACTACACTCCACTCCACCCCACAACACCATCACTGGCTGATGAAAGTGCGATAAAACCGAGCCACATATTTCGTTTATTAATTTTTCTAAGCCATTAAAATCAATGGGCAAGTCGTCAGACAAAGGGAATCAAGCCAAAATAGGAATAATCGAGTGTGAGTGAAAAGCATAAAAGAATGAACCGAAGCAAAGTAAACCAAATATAGACAAAAACACTGAAGAAAGACCAAAAGAGACCGAGCAAAAAGAAGGTTACAATTGCCATTTTATTATTGTTCCGTTCTTCTTATTTTTTTTTTTTGTATACCTTTTTTTTTTTCTTTTTCTGTGGGTAAACATTATTAAATCTCAACACTCGTGAAGAGAAAGTTGACTTTATGGTAAAGCCACAGCGGTTGGTCGATGGGTCGCATAGCCCTTGCAAAAGCTTTCAATTTTGTTTCCCTTTATTTTTTTTATTTCGGTTTGATTTTTTTTTTTTTTGTTTTTTGCAAACTCACTTAAAACTACAACAGCAACAACAAATAAAAAGAAAAAATAAAAATAAATAAAAAACAATGAAATAAAAGACATTGTCTCAACCTCCCCCCGCGGATTCTAGTTGGTCACGGGTTACTCCAGCTGTTGTTCGGATGATGAAGTAAGGTGTTTGCTTGGATTGGGTGGCAACGGATTGGGATTGTGTCCCGTTTTCCACTGCGTCACGTTTGATACATTAATTTCAATCAAAATGACACGCCCCTTACCTCTCTACACCATCCTCTAGGCCACTCATACTAGCGATTTGCCCAATGCCAAGTGTATGACTAGGGCAAAAAAAAGAAAACAAAAAAAAAAAACAACAACAACAACGGGAACATCAAACGCAACAGTTGTCTAAAATGTAAGCCGCCTTATGGGTCTCTTTGTGGCCTAAAATTTGAAAATGTTAAGGCACCGACTATTTAAATACCCTTTAAAACATTATGCATAAAATTGCATTGACGAAAAAATAATCACTCTTTAGCAACACTTTGGCGCCGCCTATCGGCCAATGTTCTACTTTTTATTGATATACATTTTGCTTCAATTCGATATTTCAAAATTTATATGTATGTACTGTAATTTAACTGTTGATATATATATATATGTATGTATATATAGATATGTACATACTTATGTATCTTTCAATTGTAAGTGAAATACCCTTTTCTACAGGGTATATAAAGCCACCATGTAAGCCTTTGATAAACCTATGAAAAAGCATTTTGTGTGAAATCTTTTGGAAATTGAAGTAAAATGAAATGCCAATAGGCAAAAAATTGGCAAACAAAAAAATCTGAAAAATGTATTATAAAAATTACAATGAGAAAAAATTGTATATAAAGCCATATACTGTATATAGTATACAACTTGATATCCCGGCACAGGAATTGTATAGAAAAGAAGTATAAAAACGATAATTTAATTAATGGAAAAATTTGTTCAAGTGCAAATGAAATCCACTTAAGTTTCGATATGTTGACTTTGATTAGTACAAGTTGATGATGGATTACAAACACCGATGAGGGGGGGGGGAGATGTTTTAGGATGCTTCTTGGTGGTTTTTAATGAAATGCCTGTAAGAATGTTACTTCTCAGGGTATTTATTTCAAAATTTGAACTTTGGTAGATTTGTTCCTTTTTTTTTGGCTTCATTTAGTTGTAATTCTCAACTAGTTTTAGCATTGTAAAGTATTAGTATGACATTGGGAAATAATACTCATTTTCAAACATATATATTAACTATATCATAATAGGATTTTTAATACAATAATCCAATATTGTACATTATGCATATAACAAACTGAACAGGATCTGAGATAGACCATTATTTAAATGGTTTTTTTCTTTAGCGAAATGCTTAAAGCTAATGATTTGCCATAGATCATTTAAATTGGATTGAATATGCCTTCTAAAGTAAATGTGTTTCTACTCTCTCTCTCTCTCTCTCTCTCTCACTCTCTCTTTCTTATCATATGCATCTATATATATACATTGTCAGATATATATTCCAGTTAAATATGCACATTAAATTGCTTTTCATTACTATTGGGTGTCGTATATTGTGGGTAACAAATGTGATTCGCAGACATATTGTTGTTTGTGTATTTATGTATGTATGTATTTTTGTATGTATGTATGTAGAGGAAGGCACTTGGGCATTTGGTTTAGTGTAGAGCATTAAAATGCTCTCCAAAGCAGAACCGATAGAGCGATAGAGATCATTGTCAGGTGTTTGGCTTATTCTTATTTAACTGTAACTTGAAGTGTCGGCAAAGGTAAAGCCAAGGTACGCGGATATATGTACATACATACATACATACATATAACTATGCGGTTTTGGTGGTGGTTCTAAGTGCCGCTGAATGGTTGTGGATATGGATGTGGATACGTATCGTGAGGCGGTATCTGTGTATCTTAGCGCACGGTCTAAATGGCACCCAAAACAATGCGCATAATAAATATATGTTGACGGTTTGCTCGACTGGAGTACTGTGGAGTGAAGTGAAGTGAAGTATAGTGACGGTGTGTGTGTGGTGTGGTGTGGTGTTTGGTGTGGTGTGGTTTGGTTTGGTACACAGATGTTTTGGCGGGTGGTTGTTGGTTGGGAATAGACCAAAGTTATACTAAAACCTGTTCCTAGACAACAACATATATACATATGTATATATATATTTATGGGCAGTGTGGCATGATAAAAGTCTCTGTATAAGAGGAAATTTCGTAAAAACCGTTATGACTTTTGTTTTCTTCTCTCTTATGGTTAGTTGTATCTGTTTCATTAGTAGTTCAAATAACTGCACAAGTGTCTTATGCACGCACTCAAAAATACAAAACCGCAAAGATATACATACATACATATGTACATACATCTTATAGACACATTATCAGATATATGTACATATGTACATACGTATATACTATGATAGAGCGATGCTTCTTCAATTTGATTGCCCAACTAGTTGGCTAACTTAAAAACCAAAAACTTCATCACAAGACATGTCTTAACAACAACAACAACAACAACAAGAACAACAACAACAAAATTGTCTAGAAGTCTATGCAAAACTTTTAAGTTTATAGCCACTCCATGGGTCCATAGGTCTTAGATATCACCACTATCCACTCTCTATCCACATCCCCACATCCCCACATCCATTTGGCTGTTTTGGTCAGAGGAAACTGGCTTTTGCTTTGGTTCCCACGCTTTCAGCTTGCAGCTGCTGCTTTGTCGCCATTCGAGAATGCCCAGAGAATGGTCGCTGTCTGGATAGATACCAATTTTATTCGCATAAGACTGGTATTTGATTTGGCCAAAGATTAATTAATATTTTGTAAATATTTAAAGGTTTTTCATTGCCCATAAAATATAATCTATAATATACATATACATAAAATAGCATTGCTTTTACAATTAGAAGAACATAATCCATATTTTGGAAACCAAATGCATATTTTGGAATGTTTTACATTAAAATGACAAAAAAAATGTGGAGGCACTGCACCTGACCAAAGTTAGATCTTTGTTTTTGTAGTCATCTGACTAAATTATTTCTATGAAAATATGAAATTCCGCTTTTCGTAAACCTATAAAATTATAAAATAGAATTTTTTATCTTTTTCTCTAAAACAAATTGTTAAAAAAAACACTTAACATTAAAATTTTGTAGGTTCATGCAAAGGCCAATGAGTTGACTAAATATGTGCAAATCGGTTAAAAACTAAACACGTGTTCAGAGAAAAATGAAGCAAGCAAGTCGTCCCTGCCGACATTGAGTATACCCTGTACCAAGTAAAAGTACTCCATAAAGTCAAAAACGACCAAAATCGCCATCAATTTACCAAAAAAATTCTCTTAGCATCCACTGCTTGCCAAGCAGCAACAGCGAACGCATGCTATCTCGCTCACACTTAACAGCCCATTTTGCATGGGACGTTTTAGTACAAAACGGAAATACGTATATCTCCGATAATTATTGTCCGATTTTGACAAAATTTGGTCAAGTCGTGCATTTTGGCCATATAAATGTGAATGCCAAACAGGAATACGATATCTTTAATATTGCTCTAGTTATAGGTTTTTCCCGAATTGCGGGGGCGGAAGTGGGCGTGGCAAAAATTTAAAATAAACTTGAGTTGCTTATACAATAGACGGATGTTGACACCAAATTTGGTTGCTCTAGCTCTTATAGTCTCTGAGATCTCGGTGTTCATACGGACGGACGGACGGACGGACAGACGGACAGACGGACGGACGGACAGACGGACATGTCTCAATCGACTTCGCTATTGATACTGATCAAGAATATATATACTTTATAGGGTCGGAAAATTTTCCTTCTGCCTGTTACATACATTTTAGCGACTTTAATATACCCTTTTACCCTATGGGTACAGGGTATAATGATATGAAACTTTAATTTTTAATTGCTTATCTGAATATTCGCGCATCTTTGGCACTTGACAACTTTGAGAATATTTTTTTGGGATTATAAATTAATTGTTTAAACAATTTTTGTTGAGGTATTTCCTCGCTTAATAGAATGTTGACTTATTAAATGTCTTTGCGTGATTGATTTTCCAATTTTGTAACTTTCATTACCACCGAGAAGAACCATCTAATTGAAAAATATGCTAAAGATCTACAAAAATGTTTTAAAAGATCTTTTAAAAGATATTTCCTGAAGGCCCACGATTTTCTTAAATCTTTGATAGATGTATGTACATATATTCCCCCTCATTTTGCATTATAGTTGAAAGTTTATTTTATAAGACTTTTTTATAATTGATAAAACGTTTATATAAAATATAAATGGAGTATATTAAATATACCAATACAAGGTAGGTATTCACTTTCAAATACAGATTTTTAATTATATATACATGATAATTATTCATCGACAAATGATGTTTTAACTAAATGAAGACCTAAACATGATGACTTAAAATTAAGTTGCTGATTTTTATACTCAATGATCAAAAGTATTGTGGAGCCCGCAACGAATCCATTCACAGAAATTTATAATCAAGTTAAGATGTTTGTCTATGAAGATGATGCAAACTGAAACACAAACAGCGATTCGTAGCTAAGGTTAAATTCAACATTTGCCCGTTAAATGCCACAACAAAGATTGTCAAGGTCTTTCGGTCTTTCGGTCTTTAACGGCGGCTAAAATCACACAAAGATTTATGGAGAGGGGTGGAGTCATTTTTCTACCTTTTTTTTCTTCTTCTTGTTATATTTGTTTCTGTTATTTTACAGTTTTTGTGTGTAATTTTATTGTCAAATTTTGTTGTTATATTTTTGCCAACGTTGACTCTGATTGTTATATTTTTAGCTGGCAACTACAGAAACCATATTAACGTATATAATTTTAAAGCTCTTCGGTTGTTTTTTTTCTCTTTTGGCTGTGGGCGGAGATTGAAATTTGTTGAAAATACTTTAATGTCAAGTGTAGAGATGAGCAGCAACAAATTAAGCCTGATACTTGAAAATACCCTAATAACAGTTGAAAATATAGAAATAGAATTTCTTAAATAACTGAAATTCTTGATACAATGACACTTTAGCGGTAAGTCATATCTTGGCATTCGTAATCAGAAAGATATTTACATATAAAATAGCATTTCATCATACCTGTTTGATCTGTTGATTATAGGGTACAACAATTCAATTGTTCAATTGACGATTCGAATCGTACTCAAAAACATAAAACCAACACAAAAATCATTAACAAAAGATGTCGTAACTGAGCTCGGAGGACGTTGACGTTCCTCCGCCTACCGCACTTCGTATAAAAAACATCTCCCGCGTTGTTATTGAGGTGAATGGCAAAGAATTTCATTGTTTCATTGAGAGTTTTCTTTACTCTTGTATTAATTATGGGAAATCCTACAAATTCCGTGTGTTTAAAGCGTTAAAAATTTTATCTTAAATTGTACAATTTGTTGTTAATCGCAATTCGTTTATATATCAAATTCTTTAGTTTTTTTTTTGCAAAACAAGTTTTTCTATCATTTTAGTTAGTTGGCAAATTGACATTCAGTTGGAGTAGACCGATCAGTGTTTTTTCAATACTTTATTGCCGTTTAAATGGAATTTCAGTGAATTTTATTTTTTATAATGACACGGGACATTAATTACGATGCGATGACATCATTATATACACATCATCAGCCACATCGTTTCAAGATTTCAATTGCAGAAAAAAAAAAAAAAAAACTGCACAAACCAAATTGCGAGGGTTAGTCCATAAGATTTGTTTACTTTTTAACGTATTAAAATTTGTTTATATAACTATTTTTAGTAGAAAAAATAGACAACTTTAACCCTATTAAATAAAAGGTAAAAGGTGTAGATAGTAAAAACAAAAAAAAAATACTGCACTTTCAAAAACTTTTTACTTTTCTAAACATGCATACTCATATTTCAATACTTTGATGGCTACCCACATATTTGTGGTTAGAGTCATAGATAGAGTCTCCATCATCTCTGAAGTCAGTGCCATCGACAGCAGCTTTCAAATGTCATATGAAAGTTGCAGCACAAATACTTATTAGACCTACCATACGATGATAATTATATATATATATATATATATATATATATATGTATATACTAGATTTATCTATGGTTGTTGTTGGTTAGTTATCCGTCAGTTGGTCTGTCATTTTCACACGCAAACACAAAGTTAAACTGAGATTGCACAAGAGACTATGATTTAATTTTATATAACAGATTTGCCAAAGATGATTAGCGGGTTGATTGATTTCACTTGGCCGTGTAAAATTTGCATAGCATTTAAGCACTAAAAAACGGGGGCCAAAAAAAACTATCAGAAGAATGGGGGGAACTTTGGGAACTGTGCGGAAAAAAATATTGCATAACTATCAAGATGAAAATTTTTTCTATTTGACAATTCGACACTCCAATAAAATCCAAAAAAAAAAAGAGAAAAAGATTATAAAAGACAGCAGAAAAAATTATTGTTTTTATCAAAATGTTGTCATCATAAAAAAATTTAAGAAAATAAAAAGAAGCTGGCCTAACTTCAGCTATGTCGAATTTTGTATACTCTTTCTTCAATTCAGTTTTTCCAGCAAAAGCGTAGATCAATAATGTTATTTACAGTCGATTAAAGTAGATTAAAATTATATTATTATATAGATTAAAATTTGACTTAATTGAAACCCTCTGAATTTGGAGTTTCTTTATTGTCCTGTTTTAAACTCTTCTGGGCATCCTTTGACCCATTTTGAAAAAAATTTACGTAATTTAATACCTCGTTTTCGTAGTAAAAAACTATTAAACTAAAAGTTCCTTCAAAACTTTGATCAATTTTACAGTGGTTCATCATTATGGTTCATCCGATGTCCTGTTAGCTTGGGCTCTCAGTTAACCATCTTTTATATATGTATATATATATAGGAAAATGCTTTCTTTTATGCGTTGCCAACTACTGTCCAAAATAAATACACTTTTTCCAAGGCTACAAAAAAAAACGCATTTGGCCACTGGCTTTGGTTTTGAATTTCTATATATATATATGTATATATACATATATACACATATATAAATATGTAAATAGTTAGTTACTGGTATCCGTTTTACTTTTATGGGTTTGGTAAGCGGACTAAGCAAAGTTGCCTTTTAAAACTAAAACATGGCCAAAGGGAAGAAATTGTTAAAAGAAACTAAAAACAACGACTACGCAAATACCCTGTAATATAAGAAGAGTTTTAATGCAATAACAAATAACAAGAGAAATCGTTTTTTGTTTCTTAAATAGAAGAAAATCCATCACAACCTGGCATGAAGTAAATGTTTCCCTCTGGTGTCCTTTAATGTTCTGGAATTGCATTTTGTAAATCGGAAGGGCATAGTAAAGAGTCCAGTTTAAGATTTATCAATACGTCGTTAAAGTTACATTATGGACTTATATGGCCACTCAAGATATTGCAATATTTATACTGTATGGAATGCTAATGATTTATGGATATTTTTAACTTGTTTTATATGTAGATTTTCTAGATCCTTACATTCCCATTTACAGTACGATTGTCTAGGGTATAACAAAACAATATAAAAGAAAATAAAAACCAAAGCAAGTTCTGTTATGCTTAGTCGCATTGCATGAGAAATGCAAAAGAGAAGTCGTCAGAGTAGACAGAATGATGGGAAAGGGGAAGGGGGATTTAACTATGGGAGACGATTTAAACTTTAAGTATTTTTAAAATGCTATGCTCATTGTGTTTGCTCTATGAATTGACATCCATTATGATGATAATATCTTAGGTAAGGTTTTTTTTTTAAGGGATATCATTATAGAGATTACTTTTTTGTTTGTTTTTTCAGATTTTTCTTTTGCCTTGACATTTATTATTAAAGGGAATAACAATTTTATTTTTATATAATTCTTTTGATAATCTGCATACATTTAACGAATGAGAAGATATTTAGTTTTGCATATTATTAAAGGCTTTTCTTTAACAGGGAGAAAACATTTTCAATTTCCATTAAATTCTTAAATTAAATCCATTTTATTTTGTTGTTAAAACTACCAATACAAAAGTATTTTGTATAAAGGAAACGATTCTGGAACGATTTTGGAATATTTAAATAATTCAAATTATAATGTTAAATCGAGAAATATAAGTGGATTATGGAAAATCCAAACTCTAAAGAAGAAGTCAATTGATCATGGGGAAATTCATATTGTTTGTGATTATGTTAAAATTTATTTTCTGTTTAAGTCTTCTAGCCAACCGGATGGAAACCAGTTAAGTCGAGTTATTACCAAAAAGCAAAAAAAAAAAAAACAACAAACTTGACTGACCCCCGAGGAAAAAAAAGAGAAATCATTCAATCACTCGATAAGACATTCGAACATGCAATTTGTATTGAAAATAAGTTTGATTTTTTGGTATAGGTATTCGATACGGGAAATCAATATATATATATATATATATATATATATATATATATATATATATATATATATATACGGTATGTTCATATATGTATATGATAAGTATGTGATAGCTATTCCGGTGCAATTTGCTTTAACATTTTCGGATCGAACAAGAAGCCGAAAACTTGAATGAAACTTTTCCTGTAGTTATTATTTGGCTGATGTTGTTGTTGTTGCTTTTGTTTTGTTGTTATTTTTTGTTTTTTATTTTTTTTTTTTTGGGTGCTGTTTGCTGACAAATGACATAAGCAACGAGTAGCAAGACCAAAATGAGGCAATAACTTGAGTCAGAGAGTCAGTTCAGTGGCCATAATATGAAATGGAAATGGGAAGATAAAGATGAAGAAAAAAAAACAGAAGAAGAAAAAAGAGCAAATCATGACGTTGGACAGTGGCACATAAAAGGCAAATCTTTAAAGCTCTGCCTTTTATGTGTATGGTATTTTGTCACTATATATCGTGTATACATTTGTATATATGTATGTATGTATGTATATATATATATAGTTTTATTCATATTCAGGGTCAAACCCCACGCTAAATTCAAAAAGAGTCAACAATTTGCGGAAATGAGCAGATGCTTGATGCACTTGAGTTTCTTTTGTTCGATTGCCTTTTTGCTTTTAGCCAAAATCGGAAAAAAACTAGTTTAGAATATACAATATATGTATGTATGTATATATTGTGGGTCGGTGGTATCGATATACAAATATACAATATACATATGTATATATAAGCCCACATACAAATAAACCTTTTTTTGTATGCATGTACAACAACAAAAAAAAATTGATATGCCAATGCACGAACTAAATAAATAAGTGAACAACAACAACAAATATAAAAATAAAATTAAAAAAAAAACTGGCTTACCTTCTCTCCTCATTGTTATACAGTCTGAGTAAATTGTTGTTGGTGTTGTTGTTATTGCTGCTGCTGCTGCTGCTGCTGCTATTGTTTTGCTTATTTATTGTTAACGCTTTTTGCCAGGCCAACAACAGAAACGACAGGTTGTTAGTTTGTTCTCGCTAGACACATTTCATTACACATTACTCCCGAAGAAATCAACTCGTACATACTATAACAATATATGTATATATACATATGTATATATATAAAGTATAAGATATTGAAATGACATATGCGTCGCAAATTGGCGTAATTGCGTTGTGTAGGCCAAATCTCAAATGTGCTATTTACTAGTTCTAGCCAAAATGTCAGCCAACATATATTGTCTCAAGTATGATATAATCGTTAAAATTGTATGAATGAAAGGCGTTTTCAAGTTATTTTCACACTCACACACAAATATCTTAGATTCTTTTTATATATATATTTGTAATTCTTTACCCATTAATTATATGTCTAAAAGAGTATATACGCTTAGTAAAAGGAGGCACATATAACTAATTTGTATATATGTACATATTTGTGCTACATTTAGTCTGTATCATCCTCAGATGGTCATTTTAATAATCAAATATTGTTCAAGTTGTTAATTGCATTTATATACCATATAAGTATTATTAATTAATGTTGATAGACAGGTGTTATATCAATATATGGCAACCATATTTCATAGTCCACCTACATATGTACATATGTATATACATACATACATAAATGCATATATACATACGTTTGGTCTATCTGTACAATCAAGCAAGAAAGAAAAATGTGTAACAACCGCTTGATTTATAGCCACCGCTTGTGTGAGTTTACGTCATTTTCCCACGATCCCTTCATAACGTAGCCATGACGCAATATGTGAGGCATTTAATTTGCCATTATGGCTTCTTTATTAATTAAGATTATTGGGTGTATTAAGGCCGTTTGTTGGCCACAATCCCAGGAATGAGCATATTCAAATAGACCCTAGATGATGGATATATTGCAAGTTGTCTGTGTGTGTGTGTCGAGTTATACATTGTATTAACGTAAAGAGCCAACAATGGGCAAAACTTGTCTGGTTTTTCGTTGTCGTTGTTATTTTTGTATTTTGTTTTTTTTTTTTTTATTCAGCAAATTGCAGCCTTATAATCTCTTGGCTTAGGCTAATAATAGCAGCAGGTTTTCGGCCAACACACTCACACATACACCAACACACACTAACACATGTAGTCACACACACACATACATACACACACACACACACACACATGCATACACATAGCCAAAGGGCTTAGCAATTTTTGCTTGTTAGAAACATTTTTTTCTCTCCTTTTTCGGGTGAAAAAAAAAAATAACAAAAATATCAAACAGAAAAAAATAACCAGAACTCGAATTTAAATTCAAATGACACTCACGTAATCGGTCTCAAAATATATATAAAGTATATACATATGTATATATGAATTTTGTGTTATTGCGCTTTAACAAATTTGTATTTGTATTTGATAGTATGTATGTAGTTGTTGTTGTCGTTGTTAAGAGCCGCCGCATTAGACGAAGCGCAAACGTTGCGATCTCAACTCAAACTGATCTTCGTGAAAACAGTCAAACCATAATCGAGCCAAGAAACTGAAGCGGGAACAGAAAAAACTAGCTTTGCACATGTCTTTTTTCTTTTTGGAATTTTGTTAATGGTACTTGAAATTTTCCAGGATTTATTTGCTATGTTAATATAAATCTAATATGCTATAGTATACATAAACAGTTTGTTTCAAAAAACAGTTTAAAAATCGTTGACATTGTATGATATTACATTCAATATAATCCATTAGCTGTCTGTTAAGTTTAAAAAAGCATGTTAAAGCTACTGTTAAGCTTCTGTTATGTTAAAAGCGTCGAAACTGGCCGAAGAAGCAGAGACTAAAACTGGTTTTTAACTTAATCTGTCTGTTGCTCTCGATCTCGCTCCCACACCCACGCTCTTTCTCTCGCTCTCTCTCTCTCTCTCTCATCTTTGAAGCTAGTAAATATAGCTGTCTCTTTGCCGGTTGTTCTGCTATTTCTCTCTTCATTTCTCTCTTTGTTAATCACTGCACTTTGCACTTTTGCTGTTGTTGTTTGTTGTAATAACCGTTAACCGAAAGTTCTGCAACACGTGCAGAGACTAACAATGACAGAGAGTTGGCAAAGGTGGCAGCAGGTTGTGGGGAGGTGGCGGTGGTGGAGGAATGGTAGCGTATAGTAAAGCCTGTCAAGTTAGCACTTTGACCATCTGTCGCACGTGACTTTCAGCTTGTTGAAAGGGTCTAATTTGCATCAGGTCATTAGGCCATAATGAGGCCAAAATCTCACCCCCTCTATCTAAGCATCTATCTGTTTATCTTCCTTCCTCTCTCACTCTCTCCCTCTTTCTCTGCTGGGGTATTCAATTTGAAAAGATCTCAACTTTTTCTTACAATTTGTCCAATGCTTGAACAGTGGGCCTATATTTAATAGTCAAACTAATTTGGCTCAGCTCTGCAGCTCTACATAGTTGAATATTTAGCCGATAATAAAAAATTGTTCAAAACTCTAAAAACTTCTTAACATTTGCCCAAATTTTGTTCAAAATTAATATTAGATACGATATTACCAAAGGCAAATATGTTTAGGTCATGAATTTCTAGAAACATTGGCTCCACTGTGCTTTCTATGGCAAATATATGTACATATACAAAATATATATACATATATTTCTATATATGTATAAATATTTATACATATATACACACATACACTGCGCGTCATCAGGATAGCCACCCTTTTGTGTAAGGTGAAAAATTTTAAAATATAAATATTTAAATCTAACCTCGAAAATAGCCGTTTTAATTTAAGCGTCTAAAAAATACTTATTCTTATATATATATATATACATATATGTATATTCTACATCCAGGATACTCAGTTAAATTAAAAAACAGTTCGCGGTTCTGTTAAAATTAAATCACTGTTAAGTTAACTTTACCATTTAATTCAAATTTCACTGTTATGTTCAAGCCTCTGTTATTTCAGCACTGAAAATTCAAATTTGAAAATTTCGTTACGCGGGCAAATTATCTGAAGTTTAACATTGCTCGAATATGAGTTGGCTAACTTAACAGCCGCTTAGTTTACAGAGGCTTTAGATTTTACAGAGCCACGATAGTCGGCTACATAAAGAGCGCTATTTCTGTTGTCCCTGTGAAGTAATCAAGAAAGTGCTAAGTCATCAATAAAAATATTCGAAGTACTTTTTTTTTGGTGAAACACTGGTTGATGCAACTCAAACCAAATTTTATATGATATTTGACTGTTTTTAACTTCTCAGATCCGGTAAAATACAGTTTTAATAGATTTATATAAATAATGTAATTTAAAAGTTCTATTGAGAATTGATTTGAACAAATTTGAACAAAAGCTAAAAGAAATTAAAAAGCAAAATATGCCAGACAAATTGAAGATATTAATTTTTCTAAACCTCCATCGCTCCAAAAATAATTATTTTTAATAATAAACTGTTTAATTGTTCTTTTAATAAAAATTTAAGCTTTGTTTGTTTGACCAGTATCGAACCGAAATCACTTAAGAGAAAGGATGTGCTAATCTGATGACCCGCAGTGTGTATGTATGTATGTATATAAATATATATGTATATATGTGTGTATGTATGTATGTATATGTAAATCAGCATGTTGCTCGCGGGAACTAAACCACACACAAAGCCAACAACTGGACTAAAATAATATGGCGCATTTTGAATTTCCGGTTGACGGCCATTTCAACTCAACCAGAAGCTTGACTACAGAAATAAAACAAAAACGAGAATGAAAAATACCACTAAGTAAACGAATTTTCTTATTCTTTTTTTCTTTTTTTGTTTTGTTTTATGTGATGTGTGCACTTGCAATAAATGTTTATGCCGATTTTGCCGAGAACTTTGTTCCACAACGTTACCAAGAGGAAAAATGTCGGTTTAAATTACCGGAAAATAAGTTTTATGTCACTGGTTAGTCAACTATATTTTTAGATTATAACTGGCAAGTAAAGAATATACTATACTCTGTCAAATTTCTAAACCATCAATCGATTTCCATAGAAGATAATAATAAATTTATCTTTGTGATAATAAATATCCATAATCCACGAAGTCATTATTCTACAGATATTCTATAGTATTATGTAAAAAGATTTTAACAATTATAAATGGTACATATGTGTAAATAGAATTGCTAACTTTTTGTTAATATGTTTTGTGAGTTATGAGATGGATAGTGCATAACATATTGTCTTGATATTATATAAATTAACTTACCAGATTATGTTTCTGATGGACTTCTTTGCAAGGATGTGGGATTCTGCCTAAAATCTTAATCTTTCAATTCTTTTGGGACAATTTCCTTTAGTTATGCCTGTGAAATATATATATTTTTAGAGATTATAGCTTTTGTAAGAGTATGGATATAGTCGTTTCAGTATTTTTAGTTTGTTAGTAGCTTCAATGTCGTCGACGGATACACAAATGTTGCCGTGGGCCGGGAATGTGGGCAATTGTCGCAGCAGTTGATGCATTTGCCTCTCATTGTCGTTGGTTCCCAGTGGCGTCGTCAAGGCTTTTTTGTGGCTTTAAGGTTCTTAGCAGACTGTCACTCAAGTTGAAGATATTTTTGGGTATGTCGACCAACGCGTTGATGCTACATGTTGCCCTTTCTGTTTTGTCAGTTAGTTTTTCATTGCAATGCACATGGCATTTTTTTGTTGTCAGTCTCTCTCTCTCTCTCTCACTCACTATCTGCATTTCTATTTCCCTGTATGTATTTCGTTTTGCCTTTGTTATGTTGTTGCTTTTGCTTTTTTAGTTGTATGTTTGTTTATGTCTCTGATGCTTGTTCTTTGGGACACAGACACTGCAAGTCGAGTCGGAAAAGTCGTAAAAGTTGCCTCTGTGTCATAAAAGTTGCATAAAAAGTGCTGTCGCTGCTGCTTTTGCTGCTGCTGTTGCTGTGATTTTACAGATGCGTGTCATGAAAAAAGTTTTAGTGTCCCAATCCCATTCCATGCCTTTAATAAGTCAGAGGACTTTAATACGAATACATATCCCAAGAACCATAAAGTTTCATCCTTGCCACCTCAAAATGGCAAATCATTTGCACGTCATATGCAACTACATGAAAGAGCAAACAACTAAAAAAGAGAAAAAGGCAAAGGTGAAAAAAATAAAGAAAAGAATTGAACTTTGGCTTGGGTCTTCATGTATCTGGATTTAATTTAGATAAAAGCTTTGCCACACTTCACCAGCAACAGTGGCAGAAACGGGCCGAGGCTTTCTTTGATGCGTCCTCAGATAATGCACTGAAATCAATTCCATAAACACTTTGGCTCAGGCCACATAACCCGGACCAACCGCAGTCCAACCATCTGCTTCTTGTCGATTCTTTCACCTTCTTCTCTACTGTTTTAGCTCCTTCTCCTTATGTTTAAGTTCTGCTCTTCTTTTGACAGCGAAACGACAATTTATTTTCATCGCCAGCTTAACATATTGGATGGATATGCTTGGTGGCGGTTCATGTCAAGAATGACTCAAGCTTAACAGCCCCAAAAGGACCAGAAATGTTGCAGGATATTAGCTAAATGGTTTGTTCTTCAACATACAAATTGTGCTCTTTAAAAGGTATGGACAAAATTCCATCAGCTAGTGAATGTTAATCGGCTAAATCAACATTCTTTTTTTAATCAATTGCTATCTTTTTATACCGATTTGATTTTTAAGCATAGAAATTATACTTAAGTTGTCTGAAAATGAAAATCAAGTTTAATTGCATGAGAATATGTATGATATATATATATATATATATATGTATATATAATATATATAAGGTTTAGGACTTGAAAGGACCTTGCCTTTGCTTTTTTCTTTAAATGGGTAGATAATTGAAATCTTTATTCGCAGAGATCTTGTATAGTGTTAAGGTGAATTAAAAAACGTTGAAACTTAATCGATGTCGTGAATAGAAGGCATTCAAGCGATTTCTTTATCATTCAGAATATCAGATGACTTTGCACTTTCTTTTTTTTTTTTATATATATATTTTCAAGCAGTTAAACACAATAACAAAGAAATTGTAATTAATTATTCATTGACATTTATTGATTGAATTTGATAATGGTTTTTGTTTTCTGTTTGTTTGTTTGTTTTACTTGTTCTGCAGCATTGTTAAGTTTTTTTTTTGTGTTGTTTAACAAGAATGTTTAAGTTTTACATTTATAATATGTTGTTTTTTTTTTCTTTTTGGGTGTGTTTGTTGCATTTCCATCATTTACTTAAAAGAGACATTTATTTTAGTTAGTTTTTGTGGTTTTTGGCTAAGAGTTTTGCTAATTGGTTTCAAGATCAAAAAACATTATGATCATAGGAACCATGCAGAAGAGTTTCCTCTTTTAATCCCGATTACAGTTTTGTGGGGATTTTCATTTCATTTAAATTCTCTTGTTTTAGTTAATTATATTGTATTATTAATAAGTATTTCCAAAAAAATGGTTTTCGGCGGTAAAGAGTTTTTCTTTGGTTTAAGTTTATGTTTTTAGCCAACAGAAGGAAACAAAATACAATAAAAAAGAAAACCGAAAGTAACTTGTGGATTAAAACAAGTTAGTAAACGTGTGTGGTTATACATATGCATGTATGCATGTGTGTGTGTGCCTGTGTATATATCTGTATAAAGGATTGCCTTGGCTTGATAATACTAACAACAAATGTAACATATAATATTCATATATATATATATACATATATGTATATATATAATCAAAAATAGTTTTCTGTCTTCTTCTTGTTGCTGTTTGTTGCTGTTGTAGTCTTTGCTTGTATATTTGTATTTGTATATATATGCATGTAGGAGGGCTCTGTTAAGGGTACTCAAATATCGTCAGTATTTAAATACACATATGTATATAGTTATATAACTTTGTGTATTTATTAATTTTTGGCCTTGTTCAGTTGCTGTTTTTTATGTTTTTTTTTGGTTTTTTTTTTTGTTTTTTTTTTTTTTGCTGGAAATGCTTTTGGTCTTTTTCGCATTCAAGTTTCAATTGCAATTTCAGTTTCTGATTTTTCATTATTGATTTGCATTTTGTTGTTCTTTTTTTTCTGCTTTAATATGCATAAATTTGATTCGATTTGATTTATTGTTGTTGATATATATATATATTTTTGTTAGGAAATTATCATAGGTACACATATCCATTCAACACAGTTTTATTTATTTATGTAAACGCTTGGTTGTTTATGTGTGTGTGTGTGTGTTTCTTATTTGTCTATTAGGTATACATATACATACATATAGCTCTCTGTATATAGTATATAGTTTTATTCAACTATTTTCATTGTTTTTTTAGACTGGAAAAGCAGTGGCAGAAAGTTTCGGAAAATCTTGTTTAGATAAAGGAAAAATAAACGAACAAGAAAATAAACCAGCAAATGCAACCGAATCGATTCACGTAAATTATTTAATCATTTCACTTAAGGTAAAAAAAAAAAAACTGATTCACTTTTCCCCTCACCAAAACCGATAATAATATGTAAGTTTCGTTTGGATTAAGTTGATATTATATTCCCTACATCAATATTGTTTACTTCTATCTCTATATCAATATATTCTTGCCGACTTTAGTTCTCTACCGAAACCAATTAAACGAGTCTTTCACCTTTAAAATTGAATCACTCGTTCGCTTATCCGTTAAAACATTATGAATTATAACGGTTATTAATACACACAATTCACATTGCCAAAAATATCCAAACTACCGATACCAGCATTACGATTTTTAATAATATTAATTATTTCACTGATTCCGATTCAGACAAAATGCTTATCTACTGATAGTTCGGTTGCACTTGCTAAATTAAGAAAAAAGATAGTTTATACATAGAATAGAAAATATGATCAATTAGCTCTACTTCGATGTTTTTCACAATTTCGCAGATCTAATATAGCATATATATATATATTTATATATAGTCGATGTCTTGGCGATGATGAAATTAAACGAGTGGAAGAAAACTCAAAGCCAAAGATTTAGTTTCAGTTTCAGTATCAGTTTCAGTTTTAGCTTATTTGGAGGAGGGTTGGGGGTAGAATTTCACTTATTAACTAAATATTTGATATTATTATTTATATATATATACATATATATATATATGTATGTATGTACTTTTGTATATTTGTTTTTGTAGTTATATTTTATGTATTGTTTATTTAGTATGCCACATAATACTCATTCATAATTAACAATTAAAGAAAGTTTGTTATTTTTCTCGATCTTATTCTTGCATAATTTTTTTTTTGTGGGTTTGTGTAAATATTAAAAATATTTTTTTTTGTAATTTGACTTGGGCCTTATGTAGTTGTGTGATTTTTTCAATTTTTTTTTTGTTGTTTTCATCATTTTTCCTGGTTTTTCCATTTACCATTTTTTTTTCTTTTGGTTGTTGTGCATTTGTTTTTTGGTTTTGTTTTTGTTTTAAAATTTAGTTTTCTTTCAGCGAAAGGTATAAAAAGTTTTGTTACTTTTACAGTTTAAAGATTATCTATATAATGGCTTATAGTGTATATAGTACAAAATTTACAGTAGAAGCCAACTAACTTCCCAAAAAATACTTTCATAGTTAAATCAAAAGGGAAGAAGGCGCTAGAAGTTGTGGTGTACTATGGTGAATTGTGGTGTCTTTTGATATTTGTTTTATGTATATAAAATAGAAGATAGTCTATGGTGTGTAAAAGGATGATAGGGAGGGGGAAGGGGTAACCCAATGTAAAGAACTGGGAGCGGATTTCATTATATTATACATATATATATAAAAAGCAAAGAGCTAAAGGCTTTTATCTCGCTATAAGCATCTGTGTGTCCCTAATAAATTTATACAAAATCCGTGCTCAGAAAATAGTTTACAAATATTTGTAGTTTTTGTTTAAGTTTTAGTTACACTGTCCTTTGGGCGTGATATACATATATATGTATATATATATATGTAATATATATGTATGTATGTATGTAGTTTTGTGTGTGTGTAAATTGCATATTAAATCTGTCAGTGTGTGTGTTTGTTGGCTTTAGTTAAGTTCTTGTTGGAGAAGCTCGGAGTTACGCGACTTTTAAGTTTTGGTTTTAGTTTCTTTTGATTGTTTCTAGGCTGTGAGAAAATTGTGTGCTTTATTCTGTTAATATTCATATTCATAATCGTATATATACGTTTTAAATTGACCCAAAAAATGTTGTGTTGTATACAATTTGTAAGTAGTGTATATTTCTTCTCATCTACACATCCATACATACATACATACATATGTATGTGTAATGTATGTATGTATGTACATATGTATATATGCACCTGTGTCCTTAACCTTGAGAGCTTCTGTTTAAGCTGTGCGACACTCTTCAGCAATAGTTTGCTTTTAGTTAAATCTATATCTAATATTTCTGTCTGTGTGTGGGTGTGTGTCATTGGTGTGGTTATCAATAAGCATTCTAAAGTCTAGAAGAAAAGCCTTGAATAAGACAGGTAAATCGTTGTAAAGTAACCACATTGCCACTTTAGCTTTTTGACATGAGAATACCAGTATTGGCAGGAAAGGATTTGAAATATTTCATTTTTATTGCATAAATAAAAAAAAGAGATGGGAGTTTACGCTTTTGATTTTACGTACATTTTAAACTGGCAACCCTAAAAATCTACAAATTCATTACGGTATCCCTCGTTTCTGTTTATGTCTGGCAACATCGTTTTTAAGTAGCACATAATTTACCGTTTCTTTAGTAGGATAAATTGGTTATCTAACCCAATCAATCAACATCAATAGAAATGCCTATATATCTTCAAATAGTTTTTATTAATTTTTTTTTGTGAAGATTTAAAAGGTAAACACTTAAACATCAAAAATATTTATGTAATATGGAAAATGTTACCTTCAAATGGTAAAACTTCTTTTCAGCTAAAGACTTTATCTATTTAGTTATTGTAAATTTTGATATTTCGATCAGATCAATGTAGACCTATCAAAGCTTTAATGGTTTAAAGAATATAAATGCTTTGAGTTTTCCATCATTGAAATTCAATATTTAAGTTTAACAATTTTTGGAATGACCTTCTATCTGATTTAGTACTATTAGCAACCAGTATTGCCATATCGCCAAATTATTGTAGCAATATCTTTTCATACAATTTGCCTGTCTGTCTATGGCTTTTTACTTTTCATTTGCACCATTTGAATTTCTCATATTTTGTTTGTTTTTCTTGTTTCTCTTCTTACAAATACAAAAAAAAAAAAAAAAAACAATTTCAATTTCAAAGGAGGGGGAGGGTTTAGTAGTAGTAGTGTTATTTTTTTAGTTTTTTTTTTTTTTGAGTCTTTTGTTGAATAGCAACTACGTTTAAGTACAATTACATTTAGTACAATACATTTAGTTTCACTTTAGTTATACCATTAATGATTAAGTTAAACCCCTTATAGCGCAGCAATTACATTGCAAAATCAACTGAAATCAACTGTTTATACGTTTTACAAACGCTCACCTGTCCACCGACTACCCAAGAATCAATTGATGAAACGTGCCTTCTGTTTACGCACAAAGTCCTGTGCCTGTTTGTCATTGAGTCGGAGCTCAAGGATCTGCAAAATTGGATTGCCTGCAAATATATATATATATATATAGGGAAATTAAATGAACTAAGGTTATATCCGTTTATTCGCTTCTTCCCCTTTCTTTTGTTCTTTTTGGCATTTCAACTTACATTTATCCTTTTGCTGCATTAGCGGCAATTCAATTTGCTTTAAACCATGAAAATTATCCACACTGGTGCTATAATCCGCAACTCCTGGTATATTGCCGAGGGCCAAAAACGCTTCACCACCAAAATCATTTGCTGTAAGGACATCATGATCCATTACAGTAAAACAAATCATTGCTCCTTCGGTCAGGCATTGTTCTAAGGTGACCGAAAACTCGAAACATTCATCGAAAATGGGATTCAATGTCCGCTAAAATTTAAAAAGGAGACAGACAGACAGACAGACAGAGAGAGAGAGAGAGAGAGAAAGACAGAGAGAGGGGTAGTGGGGAATGATTAGCATTTTGTGTAAATCATTTTAGTAACGAAGGGACAAATATTCCAAAATAAATAGCTTACCTTATGCACATTTGTCTGCTGCTCCATACAGTGAAGGAATATGCGTCGAGGCAATAATTCAATCACTACAAATGGATCACTGAAACCATTTGGATCTAACGGTACAACATCTCGGGCATGCAAAACCTCCACACACAACGAATCATGATTAAAATATGCTCTTACAGCCAATGAACCATAGGGACCAGGACTAATGGCCACCAATTGTTCACGCAAACGATTCATATAGAACATATCGATAAGACGATCTGTATCCGTTTTATGGAATTGCAATCTTTGCTCAATGCGCCAAAAATCTTCCGTATGTAGGCATTCCAAAAGTAAACCCTGTCCCTCAGCATGAAAGAAGTCCACAAGGAGTTGCAGCGCCTCATAGAGTCTTTTATGAAAATGTGTCGGTTTATCCGTTTCATCGCCCGTTTCCATTTGACGTGACATTTCACCCAAAACTGTTTTCCATATGAAACGCAATGAACGATTAAAGTTCTTCGATAACAATGCACTATTCAATGCAGCTAGATGACAATCGAGATATTCCAACAATGGAACAATTGCCTGATTGGCTGGCAAGGAATCAGGTGACCAAGCCAAATGGAATACTGCTTTCTGAAGTGACATTTGCATTAGGGGGGCCAATTTTGATAAAATTCTTTCGCAACGATTTTCCATGTGCGTCAAACTGGACTCTAGTAAATTATCAGCCGACTCTTCTAGTGGCTGCTCATCAGAACGAAACTCGGCCAAAGTGCGGCGCACATATTCCACATTATTCACTGTGACACACATATCATCGGAGCAACGAAATGGCCCTTGCTGTTCATAATAGCCACCTTCCGCTAGTGCCGTATGTATTAGATCGCAATAATGCATTGCCGCCGAACAGACAACATCAATCAATTGTGATTCCAGCATAATGGCCGTATCCTCATCGGGCCAATTAATAACTTTCCAAAATTCTTTAATGTTTAACAATGTGCTAGCCGTATCCACTGAGGAGCTACTATAGCGGACAATACGTTCACCCTCGCAAATGGCATCCATACGTATGGCGGCGCGTATGCGTTGCAATGCCTTCGCCTTGCTCACCATCATCCAACGCTCAAAAGTTGGTATAAACCATTCATGGCTATTTGTCAATGCCAGTGGTTTCTCCGGTGGCTGAGGCTGAGCAGATAAATGCCGCTTCAATTGACAGAACTCCTGCAATGCCAAAAATAGTTCAAATGGCTTGGTATCGACAGGTTCCTGATCACCCTCCAGTACAGCATATTGGGAGAGATTCATGCGAACGCCCGGCACTTGACCAGCAGCCATACGACTATAGATCTCATCACCAACCATTGAATCGTATTGCTTGTAGATTATGCTAAAATACTGAATGCCATTGGTGCTGCAAAAGAAAAGGCAAACAAAAAAAAAAGAGAGAAAAAACAAAAACGATATAGAGAAGGGATTCACCCTAAATGAAGCAATTAGCTTTGATAACTTTCAACATTTCATCCATTCTTTTTGACATGGCTTGGTCCCAGGACAAGCCACAAGCTCTGCTCTTCACCTTGTCAGTTATTGCTGGGAAACCATAGACTTGTTTCTCTTCTGCATTCTATGTCTTTGTTGCCTACCTACTCCATACTCATGGGAGCCAACGTGAGAGCATTTTTATGACAGCACAATTAATTTGAGGCTTATGTGTGTGTAAGCCACTTGATGTCCCTCATTAAGGTCCCTTTTATGGCCTCACTAACTGGGGCAAATATGTGACTGATTAGTCCAAATGGGAGTCATTTTTGCACAAATACAAGGACAAAGCAACATTCAAAACCCAAGCAACTGTCTATTATGACTAAAAGGGCAAATTAACAATGGGCATTATATGCTTACGTTTCCCCCCGTCCCCCCAATATACTATATATGTATTACAAAATATACATAAATATCTACATATCGTATATATGGCGGGCCTTTTTAAAAATACATTTGTAATCAACATTTCAAATGAAAGATAATTGGATTATTTATCTGAAAGATGGGTCTAATCTATTTGCAGTTTTTATGCTACCTTGAGAGAAATTAATGTTCCATTTATTTTTAAATTCTTTTTCAAATATTATTCCTTTTAGTACTGCAATATATAGAAATCAATCGGGTTTCGGTTCGTTTCATTGAAAGAAGAGTAAGGATAATAATATTAATATACCCTTTTATTAAAATCCCCAAAGTATATATATTCTTGTTCAGCATTGACAATCGAGTCAATTAAGACATGTCCGTTACTCTGTCTGTCTCAAGGCTAAAATTTTGGAGATTATAAGGACTAGAGCTTCCAAAGTTGGTGTGAACATTCGACTAGTACCTACGCAACTAAAGTGTCTTTAAAATATTACCACGCCCACCTCAGCCCCCGTAAGTGACAAAAAAACGAAGAATTAGAGCTGCATGAGAAAGAGAGAGTAAGCGAGATAGCATGCTTTCGCTATTAAATTGATGTCAGTAGAATAAGCTTGATATAGGGTACACTCAAAGTCGGCAAGGATGACTTATAATATTTATATATGAAAAAAGCAGCTATATCTAAGGGAAGAAAATTTCCCATTCGCATTGGTCTCAGCTCTAAGCAGTTAATTTTGTTTCCTCTTTCAAGGACTTTCTTTAGTTGCGTTCAATATTTGTAGTAGTTTTTGTTAAGCCTGCACCTTAACTGAATAGTTTACATCCTTTTTGTTCAGTCAAGATAGATAAAATGCCATGACAACCAATTTGTAGCCCCTCATTAATGAGGTTTATGACTTTGACCAATTGACAAATGACCCTCCCACCTACCGAAAAAAAAAAATGATTACAGTCGACAACTGTAAAGTTGTTTACAGACTTTTTAGCCACTCATCTTGCTGACTGTCGATACCCTTGGGAAATGTCCAATAGATGGCAATGGATGCCTGTTACACTAAGTTGAAATGAAAATGACGCCATTTGCGTGGGTTGCCGTTCGATTCAATTGGGTCAAGTCAGCCAGTATTCGACAATGCAGTTCGCATGGCAACCTACTGGAACGATGGGACAACGTCTACTATAGAGTACTCTCTGACCATCTCGCTCTCACGCTTTCTTATTTTTATTTTTGTTGCTTTTGCCTTTTACAAAGTTTTCTAGTTCGTTTTGTTAAACTGCTTTTGTAAATTTTATTTGCCCAGTCAGACGACCCTTGAAGATGGGTGTGGGGGAGCGTGTTTTATGTGCGACACGTGTCCAACATATTTAATTCAATGCAGCACAAAGGTAAAAAAGTAAAAAAAAAAAAGAGAGAAGAGAGAAGAAAACAAAACCTTCCGACCCCCTATCCCCCCAACCACATGATACTCACTTGTCAAAGAGGGCATGATAGTAGGTCTGACCCAGCTGGATATCGGCCGTTAATGTTGTTACAAAATTCGATAATGGATTGGGCAAACACTGCGATTCACGTAAAACATTTTGGCCCCACATAATGGAACCCTTGCGCAAGGCATTGACCACTTCGCCACGAACACCCTTATTGAAGGGGCAAACGGCACGAAATGCTCTCATCGAACCCAATAAACCGAGACAACGCAGCAGGAATTCCAGACGTATCAACGATGGAGGGTTCAATGCTGGGAATATATCGCGATGTCGTCGAATTTGATTTAGTGAGCGTTCCACAAAACCATTCATTGCCTCTGCCAGCCATTGCTCAAGATCACGGGAGAGAGCCTCCTGATTGGGTTGATTCCATTGCTTCTCCACATCGCTTAACAAACGATGCAAAAATTTTGGATCCAAGGGTGTAGAGCGATTCAAATGGGCAGCGGCCACATATCTAAAAAAAAGAAAAAATAGAAAAACATGAAAAGACAAATAACAATTTGTAACACACACACACACACACAATCATACACACCTTCCCATTGCACAATGCAAATCAGAGAGGTCGGCTTGCACTGCCGTCTGATGTAAAATAGTCAATGCTGGACCAGGCAAATCTCCACACCAGGTCCAGGATGGCTCATGGGTTGTCACCTCATGCTGCATGAATACCGATTGCAATTGTTCAATTTTATGAACTTGTTGTTCATGATGGGGTTCTTCTGCGGCATTGCCACGATCCTCACGAGTAGATAGCCACATCTTTAGACGTATACGACCCTGCACGGTACTCCTATGACTGCGCGCTTCTAGTTTAAACCATGCATCCAATCCGGTTGATGGTATATCAGCGAGCGGTATATTCACCGATCCGAGAAAATCATCTTGGGAACCCTGTCGAGCCGATTGGCACACCTGCTTAAAGAAACGACCCAAACCGCGTACACCGCGAACTTCATTCAAACGGGAAACAGCGTCCATGACACAACTTTCATCGTCATGATCCCAAATATCCAAGTGAAACGTATCCGTATTGATATCATCAATGTCGCTAAGAACGAAAAAGAAAAACAAAAAAAAAAAAAACCATTCAAATTGTACAAAAATCAAATGTTAATATTTTCAAAAGAAACTTCGATCGTACCGAAATTTGTATACTCTTGAATATTTTCCATTAAATCATACAGAAAGCAGACAGACATGGATATGGTCAAGTCGACTCACCGTGCTGATCAAGAATATATAGTTTATGCTTCTTTTTATCTTTTGCAAACTTCTCACTAAAATTAATGTACTCTTTTGCAAAAAAAATAAAAATGGGATTGTATACAAAATGGAAATCGGTTCACGATTTGTTTCAGTAAATAAATTTGCATATAAATTGTTATTTGTCGTTTATTGTTGGGCTCTCACATTTTGTCCGCCTTTCGAGTCAATTTTTATTATTGTTATTTAATTTTTATTCAAAACCAAGAGTGATAGATATATAATCGCGATTATATAAAGTTTTTATGTGAGCTATTAAAAACTGTAACAGTTAACTAACGAATTATTATTTGATTTTTACCAAAGATGGAAATGCATAGATTTTGCTCACTTTAATTCATTCATTTGGAAAGAAAAATCTTTCACATTTACACAAAAGTATTCACATTGAGGCACTTGTAAATGTGTCATTTGCATGTGCTTGGATCCTTTATTAGTTATTTTTATACGATGCTAGTCAAAGAGTATTCTTTAGATCAATTCCATGGCAATTTTTATGTTTACTCAATCGTTTGTGTTTATTTACCTTACGATGGATATATACAAACAAACATACATATGTATATTCATGTATGTATGTTTTCCTTATTACACTGTGCTTTACACATTTTTCATTTTTATTAGAATTGCATCATAAATTTGATTGCATTTATATTTATTTTTATTTTCCTCTTTTTTGTTTTTTTCTTTCTTTCTTCGGGAAGGATGTGTTCTTGTGTTGGAATTTGATGATGCAATTAAGACGATTGGTTTCATTTCATTACGGTTTTATATATACATATATACATACATATATATTTTTTTGTCTCGGTGGGTTAAAAGTGTCATTTGCTTTAAATTTGCTCGTAAATTATGCATAACATTTGGGGATTGAGGAAATGGAAACGGAATCGTTTAAGCATGTGACATAGATCAAACAAAATCGGCAAAAGTTCACAGTTCGGCTGTGTTTAATAAATTGAAGTGGGAGAGGAGAGAAAGAGGGAGCAAAGCACATTTATCAGGCGATGAGGCGTAAATGAAGTATCCTAACATCCGGTCGCCCAACCAAATTTTCAATTGTAATTCCAAGAATTTTAGTTAAATTGTAAAAGCAGACAGCTGCCATTTGTATGGCCTGGTAATTGAATAATTCGTTCCCTTCATTTCTTTCTCATCCCTCTAACAAAAAAACCGATATTTCTGTGAACAATTGCTGCGTGATTGAATTTAAATGGGGCCTACCAAAAAGAAAATTCATTTGGATTCACTTACAATTTAAATTTCTCATTCCATTTGGGTGTTAGTGTGTGCGGCTTAATGCTGGTAGCCTTGATTAACTTGGCCGGCACTGGTCCGCCCAGCGAGTCGCGCTGCTCCCGTCGACCGGAGCCGCCATCGCGTCGCTTAAAGCTTAAACGAAAGCTATGCTTGCGATGCGGTGGCGAATCGGTGGCACTATTATCAAAGCCACCGCTCATGTCTGCCGATAAAGCGCGCGGTGTCGGCGGCAGCGGCAGCGGCGAAACGGGCGGACCTCCACCACCACCAGCATCACCGTCCGGTTGTATGCCCAGCATGCAATAGGGATCCGAGAAACCTAAAAGAAAAATGAGAGAGAGACAGAGAGAGACAAAGAGAGAGAGTGTGAGTAAGAGAGAGAAAGATATTGTGCATCATTAATGAAGAGAACTACGACTGATGACATTAAATGGCAATTAATGGAGTCGAAACCCCGTTGGCTATAAGAGCCAGCTGTCTGGGGTCACACATTGCGTATGATTAACATTTCATTTGCATAAAGTGCCGCCTCAATTATTAAGTATCTGTGATTTACAACACTGAAACACACAGACACAGACACACCTACCTAATGAATGGCAAATTAAAGAATAACGAAGAATAATAATAACAAGAAATTCGGTTCGTTTCTGATTAAACGAAATGCTTTTAATTACCAGAGAAAATTCTGAAAAAAATACTCAATTATTTTCTATATACAAAATGTTTAAATGGAAATTGTTTAAAATTCATATTTTCTTATTCATACTTAAACTGGATTAACTGGATTTTTAACATTTCCGCAGAAAATTTAGCTCGTAGGAGAAATGTATAAATGTTAGCATACATTTTGGGGCAGCCATTGAAATTGTAAAATAGCTTAACTCGCTGAATGAGCAAATACAAGCCAAACAGAGGGGCTTAGTCAGTTGGAAAAGCAGCAGAATTACAGGAATTACAGGATAAGGAACTTTCTCGCTAAAAGCCAATATCCAATGGGTACTCTTCGAATCGAATTTTCCGATTAAAAGCCATACCCATGCTAGGACTACACTATACAACACTTATACATATATATACACACACAGACGTATATAAATATATATATATATGTACACATATATAGGAGTATATACATTCACTCTCAATCGTACCTGTAACCTGATTCATTTGCCAATTCAGTTTATATGCTTTGCTACTTACTTACACTCACTTACATGACCTTTGAGAGCTAAGTACTCAATATAATGACCGGGGAAAATGATGATGGCTCTTATTGTTGTTGTTCTTATTGTTTGTGTTGTTGTTGTTGCCTTTCATGCTCGAATAGACTTACGTGGCCAAGGAACTTGGAACTTGGTTGCATCTGTTCGAACTAATGAAAACTGAACCCGTTGACGCGATAAGCGTCTGCTGCTGCTTACCTTCTTCCTTCCCACATTTCCTTTAACTGTTGGCAGCTTATTTGTGCCCATCGAGAGCAAACAAAAGCGGCTCATTCACTCACTTCACTTTCATTGGCATCAGCATCATCATCATTATCATTATCATCATCAGCAAAAGCAGGTGGAGTAAGAGACGTAGTAGCCATGGCCACGTTTCATTGGCAATACGCGCACACATACACAAACACACACACACACACGCATACATAACCATAGCCATAGATAACACAGTGCGTGCCATATTTATACTCGAGTGCAAATAATAATTATGAAATTATTACAAAAATATTACAAATTATTGAAGGCAAAAATTATGAAAATTTTGAAAATTTCCAAAGGGTTAATATTTAAGAATGATATTTGATATACTGTTGATACTTCATTATTTTTGGTATTTTGAATTTTGAGAAATGGGAATTCCAATTTTCTATTTAGTGAGAAAAAAATCGACATGATATTAAAAAAAGAAATCTTAAAAAAAAATTAAACCCTAAACCTAATTTACAACATAAAATCGAATCTCAAGTAAATTTTATAATTTTCATATTTTGAATTTGTTTTAACCAATGCAAGTATTGCCCTTTCGACTTTACATGTACATTTAATATATTTAGCAATAGAAACGTGGAATTTAAGCTTTTAGGCTAAATCTGACAGTAAATTTTAAAAATGAAGTAAAATTAAGTTTATTGAATTTGCCATCGCATGAGCAAATATATCTCGGTTCTAGTTAAGGTTAAGTAACATATAAGGTATTCCACGTCATTTCATTAAGCGATAAGTGGCTTATAGATATATATATATATATATATATATATATATATATATATATATATATATATGGTGCGGACTGTAGAAGGAGACTTACTCCATCTGCCACTACCCTCCACTTCAGAACATTTCCTCATTTTCCCAGACGGCAGTACATTTAACAGATGCCAAAAGTGGAAAGGGGGTTTGGAGGCGGCGGCAGGGGAGGGGAAGGGGGAGGGTGGAGCAACAAAAGTTGAAGGAGGCAACAACTAAACAGTAAACTAGCATGGGTGAAATGGAAACAGAGGCACAAGTTGATGTAGAAGTAGTTGTGGTAGTGGTAGTTGAAGAAGCAGAAAACAGAAGTAACTGTAAAGATGGAGCTAGAGAAGTTGGTGGAGCAGTTGGGACAGCACTCAACGTATTCCTTACACATCCTTGAGCACATTAAAATGCGAAATTGCGTTGCCTTCCTCTGTTGCTGCCACTGCCACTGCCATTGCTGTTGCCGTTGCTGTTGCTGCCTCTCGAGCATAATGAACGAAAATGGGTAGCATTAAATTGCAAATTTATTGAACGAACAGGGGACGGACGGGGTGGGCAGGACAAAACTGTTATAACAACAACAATAACAACAAATACTGTATATAAACCAAAAATGAATGAAAATATAAATATAGTCAAAGCACATGATGCTGTTGCCGATGCCGATGCTATCGGTGGCGCCACTTTATTGGCTTTTTGATTTGCCTCATAATGCAATTACCTAACCACAGAATCAAATTTTCTATAACTTGAAAAATATTTATCAATACACACACACATATAAATCTATAAATTGACACCCATTGACATATTGATAAATTGTTAGATTGTAACTTACCATTTGCATCTTTCGCCTCTAAGCCATCAGCCTCAATTACCACAGCCGAGAGGACAATTATTTTTGGTTTATCCTCAGCAGAGGCATGCAGCAGGCGATAATGACGATCCGGATTGACACCAAAGGCGCGCTGGGCATGCAGATACATTTCGTCCTTGTAATGAGCAAACTGTAAATGGAATAAGACATAAACAGAATGGATATCGAGTCCGTGAATGAGTAGGCGATAAATACGCAAACTGACACAAACACACACACACACACACACTCGCACACACACGCACAACTCAAGCGTATGTGTCAGTATAAATTTCGTTGGTAATTTAATTATTTTGTCATTTTCATTTGCAAACAATATTATAATATCATTAACGACAGACAACAACCAAAAAAAAAGAAAAACGAAAGAAGAACTGAAAAGGCAACAACAGAATTTGCATATTTTCACACCCCATATGGTA
The DNA here is from genome assembly GCA_037075365.1 of Drosophila emarginata. NCBI lineage: Eukaryota > Metazoa > Arthropoda > Insecta > Diptera > Drosophilidae > Drosophila > Drosophila emarginata. The sequence goes on from JBAMCD010000296.1 coordinate 4,392,675, forward strand.
ATATAGGGTATATCTTATAGGGTAGATCAGGCACAGTTTAAGTTTAATATGCATATCATTCAATCGTTAATTCATTTAATGGATTATTGAATCAATCCAACTTAATGGACATTAAATAAACATTTTACAAAGTCTTTAGTATGGCTTTGCTATGTTACGTATACAATTTGCTGTGCATTTTTTTAAATATCATCTAAATCTGGTGAAATATTTTATAAATTTTACACCTTTTTTCTAATAAACCAAAAGATAATTCACATATCTTTCCAAAGGTCATTTTTTTATGGCATTCTTGCAACTTTTTTTTTTACTATTTTTGTTTCATATTTAGACTGGCTGCCGTTTTTAGTACTGCCTGGCAAATAAAATTCTTTTTTTACTTCTTTATTTATATATGTATATATCTATATATGTGTATGTGTGTGTGGGTGGGTTCTTTTTTTTTTTTTTTGCCCTCTATTGATTTATCTTCTTCAAAATTTATTAGCTTACAGACTTTTGATTTTTCTATCACGCTTCATGTAATGCTTTCATCATCAAAATTCTCTCTACTTTATTTTAATTTGATTTGATTTGATTGCCTAGACAGCCCAAGCAGCGGCGTCCATTTAAATTATGAAATTTTCTTCATTATGATTGCCCTTGAGAGCAACAGAGAAAGAGCGACAGATAGAAAGAGATAGAGAGACCGAAAAAGAACATGAGAGAATGCTATGTTGCCAAAGCAATTTTGTATAAAAAAATCTTAATAATTGGATATTTATCTTAAGCTTTCAATCATCATTTTATATGAGAAAATTTCAATGTGATTGATTTTATCAGATTATATTTTATGAATTTTAAGCTACATTTACACCTTAAATGGAGTGCCTTAGGAATGAGTTAATTCTCAAATTGACTTTGCCAATTATATAATTGTGCTGCAATGTTTCTGTTTATTTTTCTTTGGAGAAAGGGTTAAATGTGTATTAAATTTAAAGAGATTTTTTTTTGATATGGCAAGAAAACGTTTTAGTTAGAGTAAAATGAACGTTTCTACAAACTAGAAGGTCGATTTTAATTAAACTAGCCAGAATTATTAAATAGTAATTATTGATATTGTAAACCGATTTTAATGAAACGTGACAGAATCATTGAGAAGTAAATAAATCTAATTAATCTTAAATTTAGTGTCAAAAAGTACCAAAACATTTTTTTAAGCGATTGTTCTTATGGCAGTTATATCATATAGTCAACCGATTCTTATCAAACTTGGTAACGTCATTGAGATATATACCAAACTATTAAATATAAAATATGGTGATAATATTATGAAAACCAACAAAGCTATTTATCTAAAACTCAATTCTCGACCGATCGTTCATATGTACGCTATATGATATAGTCGTCCGACCCGGCTATTTACGACATATATACAGTGTGTACTAAAAAAAAGAGTCTGTGCAAAATTTGATTACAATAGCTTAAAAACTGAGGGACTTGTCTGCATAAATCCGAACAGATGGCAGACGGACATGGCTATATGAAGACAGCTCGTCGTTTTGATTAAGAAATATATTTTGCATAGCTTGAGATGTTTTTATTTATGTTTTACAAATTTTTGATTATATTAATATACCTCTTTTGCAAAAATATAAATGCTAAATGAAGTGGCACAACTGAAATCTTTAGAACTAATTTCCCTCAATTCCTATTATTAAGTTTCGTAATGTTCTATATTGAGTATTTCCTGTTTTTGTTATAACTTTACACATTTTAATTGACTTAGGGTTGCCTAAGTTCAGCAAAAGTGGGCCCTTAATTAAAAGTTCAAGAACTTGCCAACTCTCAAAAAGCTATTTTAGCTAAGGAATTCCCCCTTTTGAGGTGAACTGAGCTACAGTTTGTGTAAGAAAAATAGTTGGCATAATTTACAGTGAATATATATTTTCTGTTAGATTTTTCTGGAGTTTTTTTTTGACTTGAATTTTTCATTAATTTCCATTACAATAGCCACAAAAACCGAACTGAGTAAATCGCATTTATTTGTTATTATTTACCATTAAATGCAAAAAAAAGAACTAAGACCAAAAAAGCACAAAAATAAAGTGGGGTAAAAGCCGGAGAGAAAAGACGAAAATAAAAATGGCCATTTCCAACTTGAATGCCAAAGACTCCCGCAGAGTCCAGGCCATGGCAAATAACTCAGCCTTTGTGCCCACCAGTTGCCCTTCGCCAATCTCTTTCTCCAGCTCTTCTACACTCTGTGTCTCTTTCTCTAGTTACTCGTCTCTCATTCTATCGGATTTACTTGGGAAGCTCCCGTGAGAATTGAAGGAGCAGCTGAGCAGCTTCACTCAGCTCAACTCAATCACAGCAGGACTAAAGTTATTTTCCGCTGCTAAATAAAACTTTTATTATGCTGGCATAACCTTGCCTCATCACCTTACCCCCTTCCCACTTTGGCATTACCTCGTTCTCTCCCGGCACAAGTCTTCACCTCTTGGTTTTCCCTGGAGCTGGCTCAAGTTTCATTAGTTGTTGCTGGCTATCCAACAATTTTTCTTACTAGTAAATTAAAAACGATAATTGAAAAATGAACTTCGAGTTAAGCTAGCAAGGAGCAAGAGGACCACCAGGGGAACGAACACAAATGAAAAGGGCGCCAAAGAAATATTGTGAAAATATTGGAAAATTTCTTTTCCTTTCATAAAGAAAAAAAGTAAAAAAAAAAATGGCAATCACAGAAAGCAATTGAAATAACTTAAACATATTTAATTGAATTTCTTTATATAAAAGACCTCAAAAAAAAAAAAAAGAAGAAAAATGAACAAAATCTGCGAGCAAGCTAACAGACATTAATCATTTAAATTACATAACATTTTGGCTTAAACCGAAATAGGCCAGATTAAGGTCATTCAATCATTTTATGGGGGTTTTGAGTATTCGGCCCCAAATCATGTAGCGGCTTAATTTACTTCATTTTGCAACAATTTGCATAAGTTCAACCCCAAAAACCAAACCACTGAGAAGTCAATTCATCAATTAGAGTATCATGATTTCATAACCATGTTTGGTAATCAACACCAAAAATGCATTAGCATATGTTTCTACATATGGACACACGTTACTATGGATATGTGTTTTATACATACATATGTACATATATACGATACCAAATCGAAATATGCATTTTGCGAAACATACATTCAAATGCTATAATTAAATTAGTTTTTTTTTCTACATATCCAATTGGGCAAATTAAATTTTCTCTCCTCTTTTCTATCCCAAAAAATTTAGTTTTGTTTAAATTTTTCTCTTAATTATATAAACTAATCTAATCTATTTGTTTTTTTTTTTTTTTTTGCTAAACTTAGTTAAACCATTTAATAATATTTGATTTTATCCTTAAAAAGGGCATACATGAGTCACTGTAGCTTCGAAAATGTTATCTTGTATATTTCACATTAACATAAACCATATTGATTTACTTTCTTGTAAGTTAAAGTTGCTTTGCTACCTTTTTGGCATTGTTAACGTACCTGTCCACCGGGCGCTGGAGCTCCAACCGTATTGGCTATGGTATGCAAGACTTCAATATATAATTTCTCTTTCTCATCCTGACGGTCAATGGACTCCTCAGGTGCTGGCGGATCACGTTCATTCTCGGGATTAGCCTCGGCACGTGCTTCCGCGGCACGCGTTGCCGACATGCGACGATTTTCACGTTTCCATCCAAGAGAAGTAAAATTCTCAAAATATGAGCCATCCGTTTCCTGTACACTAAAATGAGAGAAATAGACAAAGAAAATGGGGAAGCAAATAGGAGAATGAGAATGGAAGTTTCAAAGAGTGATAAAGAGTTGTCTGTCAGTGTGTGTGTGTGTGTGTGTGTGTACATGTGCGTGTATTCAAATTGACTAACTGAAACTGTCAGTGTCAGTGTCTAACTTTAATTGGCACTGTCAATATGCTGCCTTTTTCTTCCACTCGTTGCTCTACACATGATCCCTTATTTCTATTCTCCCACCCAATGCACACACATACATACATATACATATATATATATATAGGCACATATAAATGTATGCAGAATGTCATACCTATTTCAATTTTGATAAGGGTCGCCGATCCATTCTTGTCCACTTTGGCCCACTAGGCGTATGCTTGATATTTGCCTTTCGAGTTGTTCGCTAATTGTCTACAAATATTTAGCCGTTTGCATATTTGATGGAAATAAACTTTTTTGATTTTAATCAAATGTTAAAAAGAGAGAGAGAGGGAGAGGGTGAAGCAAAGTCACTATATAATAGAGATATATGGTGTGCTTATAGGACTAATCATTTGATTTGAAGGCACTCCAGTAGAAGTAGCAGCGGCAGCTGTGGCTAAAAAAGTTGCCACCAATTTTTTTTTTTTTTTTTTGCACACTCAGCACAGAGACTTGCTGTCTGGGAATGAAAAAAAAAAAAAGAAACAGAGATAATGGAGATGGAGAAAAATTTTTAAGCGGCTTAACTTTTTGTTGCCAGAGCAGATTTTATTTTCAGCTTTCAACTGAAAGGACTCTAAAAAAAAGTAGGCAACACTTTTTCACAGTCGATGCCACACTTTTTCACTTTTTATACCTTTTAGACAAGGGAAGGTATATTCAAATTTATCAAAGGCTTGTCATGCGTAAAATAAAGCATATCCAAGTTGCCAATCTATATAAGCTAAAATAATCGTTCTTAAATTAGTTGGATCTGACGACTATATAACTTATGTATATTATCATAGTAATAAGAGGACTTAAATTAAGATTCAATTCATTTAATTTTTTGTTGATCAATATAAAAATAAATTTTCATTTCGGTTTCCAAATTCAATTATGTAAAGCAGCGGCAAGGGTATACAAACTTCGCCCCGTTCGATATATTTATTGTTCTCTTCTTTTTTTTAGGGTTTGTTAGGTGTCGGGTGTGTGAAAGTGAAAATGGTCGGCACAGCAATTGCTGTAAATGATAGGCTAAGGATAGAAAAAAAAGAACCAAAACGAAAAACGACAAAAAAAAAAGGTTTGCTTGCCGGAATTCTCCGACTGCATTGTTTGTCAAGTTTGTCAAAACAAACGAACAAACAACACAAAAAAAAAAAAAATAAAAGACAAAATACGCACGAAAATGAAAATTAAATTTTCAACTTTCTAGGGCTGTTATTTGTCTTGCCTCTTTCTATACCCTGTAACCATTTGTATGCTGCCAAAAAAAAGGTATATTAAATTTCTAAAAAATTCTTTAACTAATAGATATAAAATAAACATTTCTTTATATATTTCTGATAAGCAGTTAACAAGTTGCCTAAGTTTTAATTGGTAGAAGTTAGAAAAATTTGAGTCATTCAATTTAACTTACAAGTTTTTACATCAATCTCTTTTTATTCCCAAAAAGATTTTCAAAACGAAGACATGAATAAAACATTGGCCTGTAGCAAAAAATGAAATGTCATGCAACATTGTTGATTGGTGGCAAATTTGCCATAATTTACTTAAATATCAAATTTCTGCTTGGTATAGAGTATATACAAAGTTGATCACTTTTATCATGCATTTGTGATTGTTTTGTGATTTGTGATTTTTGTCGCATGTTTTCTCTTCGTCGTCATCGTTGTTGCTGTTGTTCTTGCTGGCGTTGCAACACTCAATTTCGCAGAGAAAGTTTTGCCAGCTGACAACTTTTACTTTCCATTTATTTATACTTAAAAAAAATGCTTTGCTTTTTCCTCTATTTTGCTTATTCTGATTCTTCTTTTTTTTTTTATTTATTTTGGCATTTAACTTAAAGGTAAATATTGTTTTTTCCAAAGAATTTGCAAAAGAACTTTTTACTGATAAGAAGCAAAATCCGTGGGTACAATGCCACATTTTTCTGATAACTTAGGGAAAAAAAAATACAGCAACAAAGAAAAAAAAACTGTTGAAGAATGCGACGAAACTTATGCAATTTTGAGAAACTTTCGAAGAGCGAAGAGGACTCAAGAGGCCGAAACAAGTTTATATGAAATGTGACCGACACAGAAATATTATTTTTGAGCATTTTGCCTGTCGAGTAACCTAAGGAGACTCCTCTTCCGTTTTACCCATGCTACCTGCCAGTCCAAACTGTCAAACAAATATACAAGAAATCGAAAAAAAAAAAAAAACAAAAACCATTTGCATTAAAGTTTTACACTTTAATTGTAAGAGCTTAACATTGATGTATATAAAAGTTATTGAATTAACGTCAATTGCACGTCAATTTTATGAGTTTCAGTAATCGAGGTAAATCCATTTAGACCATTTTTTTTTTAAGCCATCATCAGTTGACTTTATCTAAGATAATAGCGTCAGCGAATGCCATTCATTTTGCTATTTTTCAACTAATTTGAGGATTAAATAATTCATTAAGAATGATGATTAATGGAAAGTAAATTGAAGCTTATTTATTAATCAGTAATGACAAAACTTATTTGTTGACTATTTTTATTTCTGTTGATTGATTTATGTGGTTGTTTTTCTCGGTTTTCACTTGTTATTATTTATTTTTTTTTTATAGCTAATGGCAACAGTTTTTTGACTGACTAATTATGCATAATTAACTTGCTGAATGCATCATATATATATAAAGTTAATATATATATATATATTTGTCCATGTACATTTAAGTGAAATGTCACTTGGATGATGCTGCTGCTGCGTTTTTCACGTAATAGAAAATTCTCGCGGTTTTTCCAAGTGAAAGCAAGCAAGCGACTAACCAAACTAAAAATCTCATTTCAAGCTTAATTAAATGTAAACCAAGATACCAGAAACTCACGCTCATTATGCGCACATTTTCAACAGATTATGCAAAACTGAAGGAGCCAGGTGAGCACTAAGGTGCATCAAGGTGAATCAGGTGAGCCATCTGACTCAGATGTTGTATAAAAGGTTAGACAGGTCGCCAGGATACGGATGTTGTTGCATCTTGTATCTTGCATTTTCTGCTTGGGCCGTTTGGTGACAACTTTTGTGTCGCAACTAACACAGATAATTCCATTTGCACCACTTCAATTCTAAAGAGTGGAGAAGCTTTAAAAATAAGACACTTTCAATGTGAAAATGTGCAAAACTTTTCTGTTTTGCCCAAAGAAAAGCTGCGTAGCATTCAGTCGGTCGCTCAATCCCGCATTTGCCACGCCTCATAGGCAACAAAAAAAAAAAAAAAATAATAATAAAAGCACCGACAACCAAAAATATAAAGAAAAAAAAGATCGAAAGTTTTGTTGTTTTGGAAACTTTTGTAATTACATAATTATGAAGGTCGCTCCCCTGATGAAAGTTTTATTTGTGCGGGATGTGGGGAGAGATAAAGGGAGAGGGAGAGCAAAAGGACTGTGAGATGGAAAATCTGTCCCCCCCCAGGAAATACTAAAAAAAAAAAAAAAACAAAAAAAAAAAAAGAAAAGTATATATATATAAGCTTGGCAAATCTTTAAAACAAAAATTAAAGTACATTAATTAATTGGTAAATAATTCATTTTACTTGTAAGTCCTTTTCGGTCCCCTTCGGCCCTAAAATTCCGAACTCTCTTCCAGAGGGGGGCTCTCATTAGTTGTTGCTGGCCTCATCCCCTCACTCACTCACTTTCTTTCTCTGTCTCTCTTCCCCATCTACCTATTACTATGGCTACCATCTCCTCCTTTTCCTCCTCCTCCTACCACTTGCATAATTTATGCATTTCACATGCGAATACCTTTCACATCATGTGCAAATGTCTGCCAGACTAAATATTAACATTTCTATCTCAATTCCCCCCTTGTCTCTGTCTATATCTCTTTCTCGCTCTCTCTCTCTCTCTCTGTGTTTTTTCGAGTGGTGTGTGTGGCCTTTGCCTTGGTTAATTATTAGAAGCAAACATGCTTCCAACTTTACCCTATTCCTATACTGACTATGCATGTATATTGAAGACAGCTCTTTAATTTCCAAATTCATTTGCTTTTTCCGCACATCATCAACTATGCATTAAGGGACGCCATGAGGTACGTCCGTTTTTTTTTTCCTTTTTTTTTTTTTTGTGACTTACCCGGAATTGGAGCGTGGATCCACCTCGGGCCAGCTTAGGCGCCGTTTGCAAAATGCCAATGGTGGTCGTGGCGGTGGATCGGGCTGATGCAGCGGTGAATTTCGTTGCCGAAACGAACCGGTACGCGGTGGTGCCAAACATTCCAAAGCACGTGATTGACGACGTGAACCATGGGGCGATGATGAGGGATATCCTGCAAAGATACGTGAGAGTACAAAAATAGAAAATAGAGGAAATTAGCTTTTAAATATTTCAATTTCAAGGTATATGGCAGGATATTGTTTAGCACCTATAGAAGAAATTTCATTTAAGTTAGATAGACTTAATATTAGTCTTATGCTTCGTTCTTACATCTTCTGTTTAATAGACTAAATATTGGACTGGCTTAGAATGTAAAATATATTAAGCAAAATCAAAGATAGCAAAAGGAACTAATGAAGTACAATACATAGCCATAAGTAACAACGTTCTAAAACATTCTGATATATAGGCGCATATCTGAAATTCATTGTTAACCAAAGTTCGGCCTATAAAATTAGTAAGACGTTTCTAACGTCTATCTGTCTGTTTTTTTGCAGATTTCAGACCTTTATTGTTAAGCTATATGGATGGAACTCGGTATATAAGCTTTTTAAGCATGTAGGTAACATAAGTCCCAGAATTGTTCCAATCGCACCATTATAAATCATACCTCCTATAGGAACAATTGAAAAAAAACCAAATAATTGGTCTGAAAATTTTTTTGTTTTTTTAAGTTTTTGCAATGAAACTCAATGATTATGTTTTAAATCATCTTATCACCAAATTTTTAAAACATGCCTAAACTATAAACAACTTTATTAAGCTTAACCACGTTTTGGTTATATTTCTAGAGTCGAAGAAATTTGCATTTTAGTGACCATGAAGTCCATTAGGTGGCAATCAGCAATTACCATTGAAGCGATGTGACATTTATGATTCAGTTGGGTTAAAGTTAAAACACAATTTTTATTGTGATTCGGTACAATATATGCAAGTGACATCATCATCGAGAATATTGATTAACTCTGTGCATATACATATGTATGTATATATTGTGAATTCTATGTCATTTAATGCATTTTAGTTGGGGTAACTTTTAAAGAGTATAGGCAAGCCCTAAAGTTTTATTACTCCAACGAGGTGCAATGTGCCCTGTTTTTTGCTTAATCGTTTCGTACAATACATTCCTGTGTTTAAGCTTTAAAACCAAATGTATTGGTTTATAGAAAGGACGAACAATGAAATGAAAAAGGGCAATATAGAGGGAAAGCAGCCACCAAATGCATGTTAATGGGCTAATGTGGCCAACACACGCGATGAATGCCACAAGCAGGGAACAAGAACTAAGGGGAACTAGCCGAAGACGAAGTGGGATAGGGGAAATAAGGGACGGAAGGAAGGATGATGAAAAGGAAGGAAGGAAGTTAAAAATTGAAAGCAGTCAGGAAGTTAAAATGAAGGTAAAAGAAGAGGAACTGGAAAAAGGAAGCCAGTCGTTCAAGTCAAAGTCAATGTGATGCGGTCAATGCGGCTAGCTGGAAGCGATGATGCTCACTCAAGGTAAAACTAAAAGGCAAAATGCAAGCCACAACCTTGATATTGCAACAAGGGCAACTGCTCCATCAGATGCTGCTACTGGCAGTGGCAAGGACAATAACTAAAAAGGAAATGAAGCCCCAGAGAGCCACAGCCATAGAGACATAGACAGAGACAGAGTCAGAGACCGAGACATAGACAGATGAAACGAGCAAGAGAGATAGAAAGACGTAGAGGAAACATTTTTTGGGCACATGTATGAAAATTTCCCCTTCAAATTTGTAGTCAACTCAGTTGAAAGTTTACCCACACGCACACACACACACACACACACACATTGAGGGACAAGAATAGATATAACCACAAATCACACACACACACACACACACACACACACACACACACACACACACACATCGAAAAAGAGAGCAAGAGAAACCGAGAGAGGAGAGAGAGAGGGAGAGTAAAATGCGCTTACACGTTGACTGTTTTCGGCTGTTTGCCACCTCTCAGATCCAATGCCATTCTATCAAACCATACACCCACCAAAAACCGCCAGTTTGTGGCTCGTGCAACAAGATAAGCCAATTTCAATTTTCATTCAAATGTTGCAGAGACGTCACTGAATCAAAATCTAAGCAAATGCCAAGTAAATGTTGTTGTTATTGTTGCTGCTGCTGCTTGAATAGTTTCATACACATACACACACAACGACAACGACAACAACACAGACACACACAGTTACATAGACATGCGGAAATCTGTACACCAAGAAGACATTGGTTTTTGTGGCCAGGACACGCTCTAACTCTGGCTTCGCCAGTGACATTGCCGCTGCCTCCAGCGTCTGTGCCTTATCCTGACATTTAAATGTGTTTGCATTTGCCAACTACAAACGACTTGTGCCTTCATAGGGAAATAGCAAATGGCAGGAAGAGCAAGAGATGACTGGGATGGGTTTGCGTTCGGGTTTGGGTTTGGGTGGGGCAAGGTTTTAAGATCTAGCCAAGAGGAGACACATATGCATGTTGATTGCTTTGGTTCCCGCATAGTTTTCCTGCGGATTTGTCTGCACATTTTGTTTATGCATATCTGCTTTGCTTCTACTTTGCGATTTTCCTTTTTGTATTTGCTTTTTATTTCCCTCGTTCTCTCTCTCTCTCTCTCTCTCCCACTATCGCTCCCTATCTCTTCTTGGAAGAAAAAAAACTTTCTGGCAGCATTTGGCTTGTAATGTGATTTTCATGATTTCCATGATTTTTACATATATTGAAATTCGATGACAACGTTGACGCCCATCGCAAAATTCAATAAACTTTGGCGTTTTGTTTGCACATTTTTGTGGCTACCGTTTACATATACATACATACACACATACATATGTATATATAATATATGTATCTATCTGTCTAGGCGAGGGTCATTCCATAAGTAACTAGGCATATTATATGTGTTATAATATTTATTCTTTCTTCTTTAAAAATCTTTTTAATATATTTTCAAGTATTTTTTTTTTTTTCGTTTTATCAGCTCTTAGCTGTACTTTTCGAATGACCCTCGTTTGAATAAATCTACATATGTATGTACTTTTGTTTTCGATTTAAGTTCTTTTGGTTTTTTGTTGACATTTATTTATGACCTTGCCAGCTGAGCTCTGAATATCTAAAGTAATACTTTAGACATTGACAATAGGGCGTATGTGGAATATTTTTTAAACAATAATAAAACAAAAAATAAACTAAACAAATTTATCAATTATTATTGTCAGAAAGAGCAACAACAATGCTTTAAATTTAATTTAAAGGAAACATTTCTAACAATTAACACAAATAATTTTGTTTTTCTTTGAAAAACTATTTGAAACATACCAAAAAATCATTTTGTAAAAAAACTCGTAAATCAAATTGCAGAAATATTTCCAAGAATCGAGCAAATAAACACAAATAGACAAAGTGAATTGCAAAAGGACTCAATGAATCAATATTGATATATTATTTATCCGGAAGAAGCAATCCAAAAGTGAATGCAACATGTAAGAGTCAAATATGTATGTTTTCGCAATAAATCAACTATTTGGCATTTAGTATCCTGGCACAAAAAAAAAAATGTTGCATAAAGTTTTAAAGCAAAAGGGAAAACTTTATACATTTATATGAATAATTTTTGTTTGTAAGTAATTGCAGTTAACTTGTGGATTTGAAGAGATTGATTGTGGTATACTTTCAGAATAAAATAAATGTCACATTAAGGCCATAGACTTGGCCTAAATTTTGTATAATCATTACACCTGTCGCCTTGAGCTGATTGATTTAGTTAACAATCCAGGACACATAGGAAAAAAAAAAAAACTAAATAAACAAAAGGGGAATGAGGAAAAATGAAGGCAAATTCCAAACATAAATATAAAATAAACTTACCAAGTAATGGATTTGTGGCATTCGGATTGCCGATTACAACGCCGCCGGCTGGGTAATTACTGCCTGATGATGTTGCCACCGACACGCCTGCTGTGGGCTGTGCTGGAGCACCATAGCCAATGCCACTTCCGCTGCTTAGCCCAAGGCCAATTCCACTACCAATGCTTGCCTGTTGTTGCAATGGGGCATGCGAATGTTGTTGTTGTAGTTGTTGTTGTTGCTGCTGGTGCTGTTGTTGTTGCTGCTGTGGCTGTTGCAAAAGAAGTTGCTGTTGCTGCTGCTGTGACTGCTGGTGCTGTAAAACGGAAATATTGCCAGGTGCTCCACCCAAACCACCAGCACCACCTCCAGGAACACCAACAGCACCGGCTTGCTGTTCGGTTGACTCTTGCCGTGAGAGGGAGAAACGGCGATTGCCCAGACCCAGACTGGATATTCCACTTGTTACATACTGTTGCATAGAACTAAGGAAACTCATGGCGGCATCTGTTGCTTCTGTCTTAGTGTTCCTGCTTCTAAAGCTTCTCTTTTTCTTCTCTTCCTTTAATTTTAACCTCTACGTCTTTCACTGGATTTCCTTCCTTTTTCTTATCACTGGCGTAATTGGCTTAGATTGTTGTGTTTGTTGTGATTGTTGTTGTTGTTGTTGCTGTTGTTGTTATTGTTATTGCTGCTGCTGCTACTGCTCCTGTTGTTGGCCCCTTTGTGAAGTTAATCACTTGGAAAGCCCTGGGATTTGCTTCCTTCTTATGTAATTATAAATTTTTGGCCTCAATTCTCAGCGTTCTGCAACAAAAAGGAGAACAAGACAAATATACGATGTGTCTACTTTAATTTAAGGGCTTAAATCGATATAAATACCGAAATAAATAAATATTTTCGTCAGCGGATTACAAATAATTAAAATAGATAAAGGCAAAAGGCATTTGCCGTTCAGTAAACAAAATCGGGGGAAAAAAAAATAACAATAAAACTAGAAAGCCGGGCCAAGGTGGCTAAAAAAAAAGGCAATGAGAAGAAGGAGAGGCTTACCAAACAAATTGGTTTTATTTTTTTTTATTATTAATGCCCATTAGTTAGAAATTTAATTTGCAAATGTTGTCGGAAACTGAATCAATAATTTTACCAATAGAACAAATAATTTTAAAATAATATAGAAATTGGATAAAGAAAATCTGAACATATCCCAATAGATTCTACTTTAGCCCGTCCGTTTCCATTGATAGCAAGTTTTTAATATTTTTTTGGGAAAGTCAATCATTTCCCTTATTGCTAACCGTAATAATAAAAACCTTTACCGATAAAATAAAGAAAACCTCATAGCCGCAACCGAAATTAAAAAGATAGATCTCATCCCTTGTGTATATATTATTCAGGGCAAACAAAGGAAGCACAGCATGCAGACATTCAATTTGCTTCTTTCCTTTTGCTTCTCGATATCCTGTATTGTTTATTTTAGAAGGATATGCCCGAAGTCACATGAGAGTCATGAAATGTCAATGATGAATTGATCCAAATATGAACAAAATGACAGTGATAAAGCGTGGTTAGATTAAATATATAAAATTTTATTTACAAATTACGTATTTGCTTTTCTTCTTCTTTTAAAAAGGATATGCCAAAGTCGAGGTTAGGGATTGATTTGTAATCTGCGTTTTGCGTTGAGATATTCAACTTATTTTGCACTTTGCCATTCATTCTCATAGTCAACCGTTCATCCCTTTACACTGTCGGCACTTTTGGTATTTGTCTTTGATTGGAAGTCCTTGAAGGGCTGCTGTTTGATTTGCCCAAAAACAAAACCAACGAAACCGTAGTGAACGAGATGAGAATGACGTTGAGAATGAGTATGAGAATATCAGAGAGAAGGGGGTGAAACGAAAGAAAAATGATTGGCTGGCTGTCTTTTCATTTTATCAATCGATTGAATTGTAAAGGTGAAGCATTTCTTGTTCATTTCAAGGCGCTGCTGGATGGCAGCTAATTAATTTTGCTTCAATTCAACTCCTTTTTGATTGACAACACACACACACAGAAATATAGTAAGGACTTGTCTCCTTGTTGTGTTGGATTCTAATTAACATTTAATCAGGTAAACTCAGTGAAGCATTTTGAGGCTACGGTTCGACTAAAGCGGCTAATCGATCTGCATGAATAATTGCCACCATATCTGATATGGTGGAACGATGTTGGCTATTACTTTCACTCGCTATCTCCTCCATGAATTAGCTGCCAGTATAATACTAATAATAATAATCATAATAATTATGAACGAAAAAACAAAAGAAAAAAAAAATAGTTGTTTAATTAATTACTTGGCTTGCGAATTTGTGGCTTATATCAAACAGGAAAATTTCTCTTTTCGAATCTCTATTCGCTGGAATCTCTTCTCTGGAAACGTGACTGGCTTTGCTTTGACTTGCCTTGGTTAATTTTATTAGTTATTTTTTTATTGTTGTTGTTTTTTTTATTATATTTTATACATACAATAGTAAAACTGCTCGCTCACAAAGAATGCAAAATAAAAAACGTAGCAAAAACTTATTAATTGTGATGACAATTTCAACACTAGACAACACAGAAACTAAAAATAAAAGTTAAAAGCAAATTAATTAAGTGAAATTTGTACAAAAGAGAAATCTTTTCAGATAATAGGAAAACACTGTCATAAAATAATAAAGATAACTTGACTGGGGTCAATTATAGAAGATTTAAACTCAGGATCCATTAGCAAGAACCATTATAAACCCGATTTATGCTTGATAAATTAGAAACTGCTGTTAAACAAGATACTAATGACAATTATTTGATAATCAAAATTCAGTATTCTTTATATTAACTATTGAAAATTGTATTTATTTTTTTACTTGACAATGACTTTAAGTACTTTGGCAACACTGTACTAAGTTTTTCTCTTCATGTTCATCCTTTCACACACAGTTCATGTGCACCCACACAGCATTAGTCAACATGGAACAAAGAATGTGCTTTAAATTAAGGGTATTAGTGATGGTTCCGAGAGAAACCTTTGCCCAGTGATTCTCTTCATTAACAATGTATGCTTTTTATTATTCTCTTTTTCTCCTTTTTTTTTTTTTTGAATTAAACTCTGTGTTTTCCGTATAATTAAACGCACTTGAACTCTTCTGGCATATCAGATACAATAGAAGGTATTAAAATGCTGTGTGTGTGCGTGTAAGTGCGTGTGTGTGCGTGTGATGGAGCTTGTTTTAAATCCCATGAAAGGAAAATGAGAAGCAGCAGCAATTGGCCTAGCCAGTAAATGGGAAACCAACAGAGACAAAGCAATGCAAAGAATTGAATGCTGACCATTTAGTAGTGGTTTACTGTGTGGGTCTCTCTGTGTGTGTGTGTGTGTGTGAGTTTGTGTAATCATAGGTATTGGTATTGGTGCTTGGTCAGCAAAAATCCTATTTACTGGCAGTATAATTAGCGTTGAGGTCGAAAAATAATTTGCAAAAACCATTTTGACTGTTATCTATCCATGGCTCAAATTGTTTTCTATGTTTTTCAATGCCTAAAAATAAATACGCCCACAAACAAACGGATATAGACACAAATATATATATGTACATATATAGAAAAGTTGATTTATATGTTGCACGTAAATTTGCCATTAAGAGGCAGACAAATGTGGAACAATTAAATGAAAATGGAAACAAACGAAATGAAGTCCAATTCGGGAAGAGCAACAGCTGCCACCCAGTCAAACTGATGTACAACCACACACAAACCAAAATAAACACACACACACACACATACACAGAGAAACACGTACACATATACAGATATATCTGTTACTACTGTACATATGTGTGGCTTGTTGTCCTTTATATATTTTCCCGCCTCTGATCTAAATTCGCAGCCAACTTTGACTTTAATTAAGATTAATTAGTCAGTTCGGCCAAGCCCCAAGAGTGTATGAAGGTTCATACCCTTCCCCCCCTCCCCCCTCCCCCCACCATCATCTCTTTCTCCAACCACACAAAAGAGATGTATATTGGTTGGGGGTAGTCTCTCTTTCTGTGTATGGATATGGGTGTGTGTATGTGTGTGCTAATGAATCCTCGGTATGGCAGCAATCTATTTAGTTTTTATTAATGATTACTCATACGACATGTGTGGCAAGTAACCCTCAACTAACTATCAACAAAACACAAAATAGAAAAACACAAAACAAAAATAAAATATATATAGTAAAATAATAATAATGGGGAACTAACTAAATAAAATGCTCGTTGCATTAATGTGGCCTCTCGCCTTGTCTTGAAACTATAATTAACTTTTTCGTTTGTTCGACAATGAAAATCAACTAAAAGTTGAAAACTTTTATTAATTTCACAAACTCTATTCCAAAAAAAAAAGAAAACATGTTCTTGAACATTAATGAGGGAACATTAGGGAACATAATGGTTAAATGCAAATGATCAAATGATAATAAAATATTTAAGCACTTTCATTATGGTTAAGTGTTTGTATATGTATATGTACATCTATAGCAAAGTATAAAATGAAAGCAGTAATTTATCGATTAATCGATTAATTATATAAAAGTGTCATTAAAATTGTAATTTAATAATTGTAACCAATTTATATTGTGAATACAAAAGGTAATTATTATTTTTTGAAGAAACAAAAGAGTCAAATATTGAAATTGATTTAAAATTTTTTGAAATTCTATCAAGGATTTTTGTTTTCGTATATTGTATATGTATGTATATATATTTCCGTTTAGACTAACCATTAACATTTTTTACTTGATGGACTTCAATGGCTAAAATGACTTTGCCAATTGCCATTGATAATTTATAATTTTATATGAACATATGTACACATACATACATATATGATTCTATAAGCCTTCTTTAATGCCATATTTTCATTTCATTTAAGTAGGTAAATTTAATTTGAAAAATTTCATTTTCTTTCCAATAACGAAAAAAAAAAATGTATATACATAAATATACAAAAAGAAGAAGGAAAACGAACTCCCAATGTTCTCTTCACTTATCCCTTTTAAGTCAACCAAAGCCGCAACTGGTGAAGAAGAAATATTTGTTTGCCATGTTTCGCAAAGTTAAAAATAAGCATATTCAAGCCCCCCCTCCTCCGCACCCCACTCTACCCCACCACACCCTTCTACCATTTCCTTTCACTTTTTCTGCTCCAATTTTATTTGGTTTTTTGGGGTGTTATGAGGGGGAAGAATACCAAGGCATCAGGGGTAGCAATTGTAAGGCAATTTCAAAGGCAAAATTATTATGTCGCTTTATGTCATTTTTTTCCAGTCAAGATTTTTTCAAGGCAAACTGCGCCGAGATGAATGTGTTCAGCATTTGTGAGAATTGAAAGGGAATATGGGTATAGAAGGGAAATAGGAGGGGATAGGGCTAGATCTAGGGAATGAGGGGGGGATGGCGGTGAAGCTACGTGAAAATGACAAAGCAGCTGCTGAACAACAAACGGCAACGCATGCTGTGGCATAAAATTTATTTTCACTTCTCTGTCCCCCATGGCCATGATATGTGGCCTTAAATCGAAAGCAAAAAAAAAATATATAAAAAATAAAAAAAGAGGAAAAACTTCACACAAATATACACACACACACAAATACAATGGAATATGGCGGAAGAGTGTGTACCGGTGTGTGTGTGTGTGTGTGTGGGGTGAAAAGGCGAAAACTCGTTTACATAGCCAAAGCAGACATTTTCAGATTCGACATTTCAAAAGGCAAATGGCCAAATGAGGAAAAACAAAAATAACAAACCGGGGAGAGGAAGAAAAATAAAACCCCAGACGAAGAGATGGGAGGGGGATGGAAAAAACGCACCGAGAACTGAGTTTAACAAATGTGCGGCATTCAAATGTCTTATTTGGCTTTAGCTACTGCCGTGTGCTCGGTACTTCTGTGTGTGTGTGTCTATGTATGTGTCTGTGTATGTGTGAGGGTGTGCAAATGGGCGTGGCAAAACATAAATTACTTTACGCACGAGCTGCAAGCGAAACGCGTTAACAATTGTGGCCCAAAATATATAACAAATATAATTTAGTTGAAGCAGTAAAAAGTCAGCCAACAGTTGAAGGTTAGCCAAATGGCCGTAAAAATAAACATTACCAGTTTAAATATACCAGTTAGTACAGGTATTCATATCATACAAATAGGCAAAGTCGATTCTGTATATAATTTAGTCTATATAGTTGCTTGCATTATATAGAAATACGAATTATAGTCAATACTAAAAATTTAATCGCTTTTGGATGAAATATTTAAGTATAAATCGTGTAAACTAGAATCCGGCAATAAGCACAAAGTTAAAGTTCTTAAATTAAGTTTAGATAAAATTACTTTGCCATGTCCCACCTTGTATATTTTTGCTTAATTTATAGCTTTGAAGGAATCAATAGTAAGCAAGCCAGGTCCTTCCAGGAAATGACTATTCAAAAGACTTTTGCTTTTGAAATGAAACTTTATACAATTCAGAGTTTTGTTAACGCAATATTTGGCGTGAAAACCTAATTCTAAGAATTAACAATAAATATTTTAAACAAGTTTAAGGTTCTAGTCCTTGAAAAGGACATTTGAAAAGGACTTAAGCAAGACTTTTAAAGGAATTAGAACAAGTTAAGAAATCTTTCCTCCTGTTATTTTGCTCTGATGCTGATCTGATGAGGTTGATTTGTAGATCTTGATCATGAATATAATTCAGTGGTTGTAATTTTCCCTTTTACCAAAAAGGTTTACCGAAAAATTTGAATTGCATTTTCCACCAGCAATCACCACATTATATAGAATATATTTCTTTGACAAACTTAAAATAGGACGCTTAGAAATTCAACTCATTTGTCGATTTCATTTCCTTTGCAACTGGAAAACATTTTGCAATTTCATAAAGTCTTTGCAAGTCTTCAATTAATTTTAATGCTTCAATTCAACTAACTAAATGGCAAATTTGCCTAATTGACAGCTATTTGGTTATTGCAAGCTTTTAGATATTTACACAAGGAATGGGTGTGGTAGTTTTCCTCTTCCTTCTCCTGCTCTATTATATTTTTTGTTGTCTGCCACAAAAGTCCTTTGACTGCTCTCTAAACACCATTAGAGTGAGAGAAAGGAGCATGGTCATAGCCATCGTCATCGTCATTATCATCATCATCATAAATCAGAAAAGTGCAGCACATGCATCACTTTTCGCACAGTTTTCCAACAGTTTTCCGTTCTTTTCTTCCCTTTTTTAGCCTTGCCATGCCATACCATTGGCTATTGTTTGCCATAGCCAGAATGTAGGAGAACCAATCCTTTGGACTCCACTGTCAAATGCAATAAACCATACCACCAACAATGCCCCTTAGATGGGGAACAAGAAGCTGGACAAACAACAACAATGATTCAGTTAAGGGGTGAGCTTTGAGTAATGTGGCAAGAACATGCAAAAGTTCATCACTCTACAACCCCCTTTTCTCACCAAATTGAAGGCGAAAATAGCAGTCAAGACCCAAACACACAGACTTTATTTCGGAAAAGGGAGGCTTGGGGGGGGAGGCGAGACCATCTTCATCTTTGATAAATGCGCTCAAGGGTTTTGGCCAGAACCAAAGCAGCTGTAGCTTAATTTGTTAAAGCACAAAACATGCAAGGCGTATGAGCAATTTGTGCAAATGCAACACAAATTCAATTAACTGGGCTGACAAGCAAGCATCTCGTCAACTAACTTTTCACCACCCGCTGGCTGGAACTCCCACATCCTTGCCAATGGATTTTCCATAAACTGCTGGCATTAATTACAAAAGAAAATGTCAAAAACATTGAAAATTGTCTGCACTTGATGGTTGCAGCACAGCACGAAAGATGCAGTAAATCTCCACCTACTTTTGATAAATCGCTAAATTTAGTTATCTCTACCCAACTCCTGCTGTTCCTGTCTGTCCGAGATCCTGTAAACATTTTGGTTTCTAATTAGCTACCATTGAAGTCAGGTAACAAAAACATAGATGTTAGTAAAGTTTTCTGAAGCAAAAATTTTGTGCAAAAGTTGAATGAAAAGTTTAGTCATACGTGTTAAAGTTAATTAAAATGCTGGCCTCGTTTAATTAAATCTTACGAGCATTGTAATCAAATTTCAAACCATCCTTTCATTCTTTGGCATATGCATACACACACACACACACACACACACACACACACACACACACAAAAAGGAATGTTCAATTAAAACTATTAAATTACGCATACGCCGCGTTGTGACACTGGCAATGGCAATGTCGTCTAATTATCATTTGTAACCCCTTAAAGGCAACACCAAAATTTTGGTTTCAAATTTCCCTCTCAAATAATTTGAAGAGGCCTAATCATTGACAGATGGATATAGCGAGAAATAAAGAGGAAGAGAGGGAGATAATAAGAGGAAAGGAGATAGAGACAATGGCTCTGGAAATATACACAGGAAATTGGAGGCGCGTCAAACAGAGATACTCACACACAGACGCACACACATGCATACATAATTAATGTAGTGGCAGTGGCAGTGGGGCTGGGTTTGGGGCTGTGTCTCTGTGTTGCCTAATTGTCAAGTAGCCTGAAACCGCATAGTGAAACAAATGGATAAAGAGAATAAGAATGAAAGTGAGAGAGAGAGGGAGAAAGCAATAGGCAAAGGTTTGTGTGGCAGCAACAGAGAAAACCAACATTTAATTGTTACCGTTGCCATTGCCATTGCCATTGCCTTTGATATTTTAGCATTTTAACCGCCCCATTCTGTAAGCCATTGTTTGTAGCATTTAGTTACCAATTCAATGACAAGCCCAAAAATCACAGAATTCCAATAGATATACAATTCTATATATTTAGTCAGTTGCAATTCCTTCGTTTTATTCATACAAATACAAAAAAAATACCTTTTCATCGTACTAGAATTACCAGTAAACTCTATCTAGGTGATAAATGGAAAACGTTTTGCATGTTCAATTGAATGCAATCAACTAACAATATCCACAATCAACGAGTCACTGTCACTTCTTTGCATTTCAGTTTGAATTTTTAGTTGAAGTTAAGCTAAATACATCAATCAAATGAACTTTGATTTAAAGCAATTAAACACTTGAAAGATTGTCTAACGTTTATTGTTAAATACTTGAAGTGAATTTTGCAACTGAATCAATTCAGTTAATTGAAGGTACAAGAATTGAATCAAGTTTTATTTGTTTTATTTCAATCAGGGAAACACAAACACACACACACACATGCAGAGAGAATTCTCTATTCTGCTGAACCCTCCATTTTGCTTTCTGTGCACTGAACTTGAATGTCACCTTTACCGTTGTCTGCTACTGCTGTTTGTTGTCTGCTGTCTGATGCGTTTTTTGACGCCAATCAGATTGCCATCCCACCCACACATTTTAACCCCATCATCTTAGCTTTCACTCATACCATACACACTTCTTTATCCTCATCCTTAGCCTTATCCCTATATGTGTGTGTGTGTGTGTGTCTACTAGCAAACGCTTTGTTTGGCTTTGACAAGTCAAATAACAAAAGCTGAGCTGAGCTCGAAGCAATGAGGGAACGAGCAAGATGAACAAAGATACTCTCCAGGCGATGCAGTGGCTCAAGCTCAAGCTTCACACACATTGTTGCAAATTACAAGAAAATCCAAAACGGCTCAATGCACAAAATGCTCCAATAAAAATGGCAGGGGGGGGAGAATGGGTGGGTAGGGTTTAAGTAAGTTTGTTATGGGTTTGCCAGACGTTCAACAT
This sequence comes from Drosophila emarginata, assembly GCA_037075365.1. NCBI lineage: Eukaryota > Metazoa > Arthropoda > Insecta > Diptera > Drosophilidae > Drosophila > Drosophila emarginata. The sequence goes on from JBAMCD010000296.1 coordinate 4,414,484, forward strand.
TTCCAACTGGCTGGTTGGTTGGTTGGCTTTAAGTTCATTTTTACTGAGTTAACACAAAAGGCCAACATAAAAATTGCTTTTCAGCCTTTTCTGTTCGTGCCACTTGTTGTCGCTGTCGCTGTTGTAGTTGTTGTTGCTGTTGCTGTTGTTATTATGGCTGCTGCGAATAGTCATTGCCATTGGCCTTTATGCCATTCTGAGTTTATTGTTTGCACTGGCCTTTACCTCTTTACCCTGCATCATGCACCATGCCCTTTGCTCCCTGCTCCCTGGATTTTCGCATGTCACCCGCTTCTCCAGTTGCCGTCATGTCTGCAATTAAAGGCGCCGCAGCTTATTTACGTCCCTGACAATGCGGCGTATGCGCAATGTACTCATTTCCCTTACACACACACACACACACACACTTATGCACATCTACTTCCTTCCTCTTCACCACTATCTTGACCACCAACAATTTATGCATACATTTTATTTTTTTTTTTACTTTCATCTCCCATTTTCGTTTTATTTTTTTTCTGTTTTTGTGCGGGGTCTTTGCAATTAAAATGTATTTTTATTGTACGCCTTTCCACACATTTTCACGTTTTTCCACTCTTTTTGTTTGCTCGAAATGCGCGGTAATTAAAAAACATTGAGTGGCAAAAAGGGCTGACATGGCCCCGAGGGGTCAGGGGAATGCGATCCAAATTTATTCAAATATGTAAGCTATGTACGAAACAACAACATTCCATTTTCTCCATTTTTCTCTTTACCCGTTTTGTACACTGAAATTTTTCCATAAATATATATGTACACATATATGTACATATATATATATAGTTAGGGACCCGGATCAGAAAACGAAAGGATGACCATCGGAGTCATGCGAGGATATACCCAATAGTTTTTTACATGTTATATGGCAACATATCAAACGTTGTGGCTTTTAATATCGCAAGATATATGGCAATATACGAAACGTTTTGGCATTTATAGCCACAGCAAATGCAACAAAGAAACAGAAAGAAATGAAAGCACACTGACAAATTGATGGCCGCTAGAGGGCGCTAGATAACCAACTAAGAGTGATTGATGACTTCTTTACAATTGTTTGTACATTAAAGTTTTTGTTATAACTTCAGGGTAATTTAATATTGACGCTTTTTCTTGAAGTGCCACTTCAATTGAAAGGATTATATTTGCATACTAAAACATTTGAAATATCAGTTTCGTTATGTAACTCTTCTCTCTAGATTCTCTTTTATTTAGAACTTAACGAATTGCCCATGCAAAAAAAAATGAATGAGAAAAATTTATAATAAACCATAAAATATAATCCCTGTTAAATGCTAAATGGAATGAAAGATTAATTCATTTGAAATTTCCAGTGTTACATTCTAATGGAATGTAATAAAAAATCTATGGAATAAATTTACAGTTACTAATCCTTTTTGTACGATGTAATGCGTGAATTGAGTGAATATATGATTAAACAGAATTACTTAAATAATCTATAAATGTGTTCAAATTGATAATTGATATATATGTATAAATAACATATTGATTTACATAATACAAGATACGATGGTGACAACAAAATGTTGAGAGATATTGCAGATAGATTAACAAGATAAGTTCTGTATATCTATATAATAAAAACCAATAGAGAACAGTTTAAAGGAATGAGTAGAAGACAGACCAGTTGATCCTTTAGATATATCAAAGACTTTACCTAATTTTAGTTAAGTGGCTTTTTGAGTACACAAAGTTGCCTACATAAAGTCTTCAAGCATTTCATAAACATATATTTATATACAATATATACATATATTTAAGCTTAAGAGCCACAAAAACAAAAACGCCAAAAATACTAAAAATACCAGAAAAAAAAGAGAAAAAGGACCACCCTCAAGGGGATTTGAAGCTGATGATAAATAACCCATGGACGAGAAGGAAAAGCCTGTCAGTCTTGTGTGTGTTCTTTCATTTTTATATCTTTAAAGTAAATACCTATATAAAGCATATATAGGTACTTTTTATATATTTATATGTACATACTTACATACATATATATATACCTATGTGCATATATATATATATATATATTTATATGACAGGCAGCCTACGTTTTATGCTGCTTGCTGTTCTTGTTTTTGTTGTTGTTGTTGTTGTTGATGCTGTTGCCGCAGAGCTGTCAACAAAACGTTAAGCAGGATTAGCGCCTTTTTGCATTGCGCTTTTTGTTTAGAACGTGTGCGAAAGAGAGCGAGAGAAATAAATTTTTAGAGTGAGATAGAGAGAAAGATGCCAATGCCAATGCCAATGCGGCTGCCAATGTCTCCCATCAACAAGGTGACATAAGAGCAACAATGACAACAGCAACACCAACACCAACAATTTTCACATATTTTGCATATGCCTTTAATGCCGCAGCTTAAGAGCATAAAAATAGCAAAAGTCGCTACGGGGCTAAGGACAAAGGACTAAAAAGATACAAAAGTATCTCTCCATGTCGACAGCTTTATAAATACGTACAATACACATATATATAGTATATATTCTTCACTTGTTTCTGTTGTCTATGTCTTGAGGCAGCCTCCAAAATGTTGAACCAACTTGAAGACATTCAGCAAAGACAGAAAACAGCGGGCCAAGGGGCTAGAGGCGGAGGGGTATTCGAAATGGGAGTAGAGTGAATGTGAGGCAACGTTGTCTGAAAGCAAGCAATTGGCATTGTCAGTTGAACAAAGTTTTTAATTAAAATAACCGAGCAATAAAACAGCGCAAAAATAATGTGACAGGAGAGAAGGGCAAAGAAAACAAACTCCTTAACACACACACACAAACACATACGCATACACCAAAAATGAGCGTTTAGGTGAGGAGGAAAAATTGGGAAATTTGTTAACGACAATATTCTTTTCTAGCAAATAAAAAAACTGCCTACACTGCGCAAAATAAAATAAAAGAAATTAAAGTTCTAAACCATTTTTTAATAAAAATTTAACAAAAGCATTTTTGTATATTTAATGTATTCTATTAGGAAAAACTAAGTAAATGAAGAAATTAAATTTCATATTGGAATTTTTTTTTTTTCAGTGCGTTTACCACTCAGCAGGGGCTAGTTGACTTTTGAGTGGAATGATGGAGTTCGCCCCAAAACGCAATTAAAATTTCATGGTATCCCCTAAAAGCTTCTATTCAGAAATTTACGCCACTTGAATATTTATTGCAGCAGTCGAATAGAAGAAAGGTCAATGCAATGTGGCCTTGAACTTGAACCCTTTTTTTGTTTTTCTTTTTTTTTTCTTTACTGCTGCCCTTTGTTCGATATTGTTGAAAAATTTTCTTGTATTTTTCAAAGGTTTTCATGCTCCACTAACTTGCTGCCCAGAGAATGTAAAATGGAAATGAAAGTGAGCATGACAATGAGCAGAGAGTAACAGAGACTTTTGGAATCTGGAGAAAGAGAGAGAGAGAGAGAGAAAAAGAATGTTGAAATGAACTCATTAAAAAATCATAAATCAAACCACCCAATGCAAGTTGAAAGCTGCATAATGAAAATTAAAAAGAGAATAAAAAACAGAAGGAAAACTTTCAATAAAACCGATGAAAGGAAAATGAAAGAGGAAAATTTCACAGTTATATACTATAATGATGGTGCGTGCGTTGGCGTGAGTCGCTGCCAAGATTGATTGATGACATGACGTCAATTTGCTTCACAGACGAATCAAAGAATAAGAAAAGAATAAGAAAAAAATAAAAAAAAAACAACACGAAAAATCAAAAAAGTATGCAAAAGACCAAATTGTGCATGATGTGACCAAAAGGAAGGAAAAATGGGTGTACACACGCACACACACAAACACACACAGACAGAGGTAGAGACACACACACACACACACACACACACACAGTAGGGCGTGATTCTTCTTTCTATCCTTGGGTTCACTACTGCCCCAATGGCGATAACGATGACGATGTGGTCCTCCGTCTGCCATGGAGCCTATGAAAAGACAATGAAAAAGGCATTAAAATTGTGGTCAGTCCCATTTCGGGGGATTCCACAATGGTTTGAGATATGATGAACCACTCGTGGGCGTTGTTGTGGTGCATGTTTGGCTTGTTTGTGGGCGTGGCAACCAAAGAACCCCAAAAGAAACAAAAAAAAAAATACAACACACCATACAAGACACAAACCAACTTTGGTGCTATTTTTATGGCTTTTGGGCGGAAACTTTCCTCTACCATGGGAGATGTAAGTTAAAGTGAAGGAGCGGACGGGGGGACAGTCAAAAGTCGGGGGAGGAGTACATGAACAATTTTTCAATAGCAAAAGAAAAGTATCTTTTCTTGGCACTTTTTTTTATTTTTTTTTATTTTTTATTTGTGGGCAAGTGATAAACATACGGCAATAAACAATGATAATAGAGCAAAGATACTTTTACACTTCAATGGAATAAATCTTCAACTTTATAGATAAAAAAAAAAAAAAGAAAATAAATTATGCAAATGTGGATAATTTAGAATTCCTTTGTTAAGTGAATTCTGTTTTAGTTTTATTGTTGACAATTTATAAACAAAAAATAAATAAGGTGTCTCTTTGGTGAAAATAAAATAAGGGAAAATATAGTCAGCTGAGTTTTATTATATAATTTCAACTAACTATTAGTTTAACAACTTTTTCCACTGTTGAACAGCTTTGCGTCTGCTAGTAACTAACTTTCGTTTAGCGAATTGCATTCTAAGAGGAACAATAAACCGAAATGGAAGCAAATGAAAAGCTTAATTAAAAATAATTTAAGCTGCTTTTGGTTTTATCGTTGTAACTTTTTTGCGATTTCAGAATTAAAATAGTTTATATTAGTATGGAAAAGATTACATGCGAAATGAAAGGGAAAGACAACATTGGTAAAAAAAAGGTCATAAGAATATAATTCTAAATTTCCAAAGAGAGAATCGAAAAAGGTACGAAAATATTTATCAGTCGAACGAATTTCATGGAAATCGTATAAAATAATATAAAGAGAATCTATGTAAAAATGTTAACTACTCATTGGGTCATGATAAAAATCACCTTCCATTGAATAAATGTTTGAATTACAACAGAAGACACAAATTGTATTAAATCTTCAAGTACACTGGGCACAGGGTAAATCCAAGTCGATACATTTTCAATTTGTAAAAAACATAATTTGCTTCTATTGACGCTTGGAATGCCAAAGTCTACTTAAATAAAATATTCTATATATAATGCTATTAAATTAGACATCACTTAAAAAAGCTGTATTTCTTTCATTTTCTTTCCTTTCTGTATTTTTTTTTTCTCTCTCTTGGCTAGGTGAAACAAAAAGTGAGAACTCAGCTGTTTATTATCCTGTAGAAAAAAAAAAAGAAAATTATTGCAGAAATAATTTGTTTACACACTCACAGGTATTTCGGCAGGTAGGCCGAAAATCAAGAAAAATCTATGAAAATTTCATGAAAATCAACAAATAAAAAGAAAAATATAAAAAATACTCACACACACAAAATATATAAGGGAAATCACATAAAATTGTTGTTTAAATACTTACCGCAAAAGGCAAACAATTTGATGGAAATGCGGCAACATTTTTGCAGGCAAACTGTCTTAAAATCCTTAGACTTGTCTTGCCTCTACTACATCATGCTGGGCACGTTCCTTTTGAATGTCCTTGCTGCTGTTCCCGCTCCTGCTGCTGTTGCTGCTGCTGCTGCAAAGAAAAGATAAAACCGAATCGGCTTCAGCAATTACTTCAACTGATGAGTTTCTAATTTAGAGCTTAATTTCTGTGTAAGCCGGTAAGAAAAACGGTTAAATATATATGGACATTTGATACCCTATATGAAATATGGTTAAGCAGGCACCTAAGAAAAGTTAATTCCTAGCTTGCTGAGACATGTGCTGGATAAGATTAAACTTGTGAAACTTTATGTTGATACAGGGTATCCCTCAGCCGAATTGGCTAAGGCACTTGTTTCCTTTTCTCTTACTTCTATTTATTTTTTTGTAGCTTTTTGTAGGAAAAGTCATAAAATGTCAGCAGCATACAGGTACTGGTAGAGGTACAGGCATTGGTATACCGACAGCATCAACAGTAATAGCAACAAGAACAACAATTTGCAACACTTTATGAGGCCGAAAGAAAAGCGAAACCTTTCACCTTTCTCCACACATTACGTATACGACCCATTCTAGCTGTGTCCCCTTTGCTCACACTGCCTATAAATTTAATGCTAGAAATTGCTCAAGTTATTCCCTTTGCTTTTGGGGTCCTTGTAACATTTCCTCTTTTAGTTGCTTTTTGGAGTATCCGTTTCCGTTTGTTGATTTTACGCACTCAAGTTGGTTGCCTCGTCTGTGTCCTGTGGCCTCAATCCACGTGTCCTCGAGGTAAGAAACACACAAAAAAAAAAAAAAGAAAAACGAAACGAAAAGTAAATTAGAGTGTCGCCTGTCGCAGGCTCAACTACAGTGTTTTCCTTTTCTTTTTTTTTTTTTAGACCATTAATTGCCTTTGGTTTTCTTTTCGGTTTCAGTTTCTGGCGCACCTTCCACCTCTTCCACCCTCTTGCGCTTGCTTCTTCTTCTCTATTTCTTTCTCCATATCTGCTGCTGCTGCTGCTGCTGGCACTCCCCTCCCTCTCTTTTTCTCTATCTCTCTCTCTTTATTTCCTTCTGGATCTCATGCTTGATTGCTCGGGCGTAAAGCATTAGAAGAAAACCAAGACAAAGCCAAAGATGCAGGGAGGAATGGTGGGTAACAGTGGGTTAGAGTGCGGGGTTTAGATTGAAATTTGCTGATTTGATGATTGGCTATTTGACTAAAGAAAATGGCACATTTCAAATGCTTTTCGGCTTACTTTTCTTTTTCGTTTTTTTTTTTTTTTTTTTTTATCGAAAAAAATCGAATTGCCATTCCATTTAATTCAAATAGTGAGACAATTTGAAACTCATTTATATTCCATAGCAATAAAAACAATAAAAAGCAAATGTTTAAAAGGATGGGGAAAAGAAGGTAAACGAATTGAAATGAAGATTCAAATGAATGGCATATAAAATATGAACAACCGATTAGGAAACTACTTTAAACTTTATCAGTCATTAATTTTGGTAAATAATAAAACTAAATATTAAATCCCTTTGTCCCTTTTCCAACTTAATTTTGTTTGTTTATATTAAGAATTAAGGATAATTTATCATCTAAAGAGTGCCCGGCACTGAGAATATCTGTAAATTAACCAACTCAAAGTCAAAATCAAAGCCACAAAGGGACGAGAGTTGGTGGATGGTGGCATAACAAACGCTTGTCAACATTGTTGATGTTGCCTATAGCGGGGGGACCAATTGCTGTTGCCACAGCCCCAGTTTCCAGTCCCCAGTCCCCCATATCACGGACTGAAAGGCAAATGCTGTCACTGACAGTTGTACAGTAGAGTGGAGTAAATTGGAGTGGAATGGAGTGGCGGGTGGAGACAATGCAAATGAAAATGTGCAACGACGCAATGGTCGAGCTAGGCAAACTGACAGAACTGTCAAAGTGTCTTCATTGTGTCCACTTCGTTTGGTCAATTCTTTTGCAATGTCCAGCCCTTCACTTTTAATTCCTTACCCTTCTCCGCGCTATTTCATTCACCCTCACATTGCTCTTCCACACTCCTCCTCTAAATGCCATTTTCAGTTTTAGATTTTCACTAAAAGCTTTTTCTTAATGGTGGCATCAATATTTTGTTCATCCGAAAGAAAAAAAGGGAAATGGGAAAAAGTGATGGGGGGAAAATGGTGATGAAGGAATGGATATAACATAGCCACAAACAAATTCACTTTGTGCATTTTGACGAATGAAATTGAATATAGAAAACCATGAAAAACAACAACAATAACGAAGGTAGCAGAGAGAAAGAAAAAACCACATAATTTCATTTAACTGTAGCTGATAGAAGAGACAGAGAGAGAAAGGAAAAACAGGGGAAGAGGCAAAGGTACCTAAAATGAAATGCTAACCCTTTTTCCAGGGCCACACACTTTTCGGTATTTTTTCGGCATTTCAATATACCCATTATCTATAAATCGAATGTGGGTAAGGGTATATTTGTGAACGTCAAACGGAAATCCAAAAAAAAATATAAAAATTATAATAAAATTTATATAATTTCGAAGGTTTTTAATTGATGGCTAATTGCAATATCTCTCGTTCACCCACTCTCTTTGAAAATGTTTATTTTTTGCATTGTAAGAATTTATTAATAGCAAGTGCAAAAAAGTTCATATTAAATCCACTTCTGATAAACTTGGCTAATTGCTATTAGCTTGAACATAATTTTGTATTACTAGATATTTCCAAGTCGACAAAACGTCGAAAATAACTTTTGGGTTTTTTTTTTTTTTTCGTTTTTGGCTGTTCAGCTGGCAAACAACTAACTCTGGGAAGGCATCTCTTTTCTCTATGTAGTGTTTTGACTGTTGCCTTTTTGCTTCGCTGTCTGCCAGCATTTGCACAATATAAAATACACACATACATATATATATATATATTTATATGTGTGTATAGATACATATGTGCGTGCGTGTGTGTAGAATTTTTTTTTTTTTTTTAGTATTTCGGGCACGTAAAACATCAACGCATAAATACAAAATACAGAAGCATGTGGAAGGAACATCGGTCGCATAGCGAATAGAAAGGATGGGAAAGAATGGGCCAAAAAAAAAAATAAAAAAGAACGGAAAAGTTAAAGCTGTTGTCCGTTAGATATAGACAAGCTCGTGATGGTGGGGCAATGGTAAATGGCATCTGCCGATCACTAGACAATGCAATACAGTTAAGTTAAAATGTGTTAAACACGTACAGATAGATTGTGCTACCATCTAACCAATTCGAATTAGAGACTAACTAATAGTTGCACTCAGTTTCTATCTCTGTACAGCATTTGTATAGCTTTTAGTTTCACATTTCATTAATTTGCTATTCATGAAAATTTGCAGTGAATGAGAGTTTCTCACAAATCCTTTTAATGAATGTGCACAGACACACACACACATACAACTACAAAATCATACACATATCCTTCAAATTGGTAAGTAAACTAATCCTGGCAGTTGTCTTCTTTGACATTTGAAATTTGATTTATTGTACAAGTAAATTGTAAGTCTTCTTCATACTTATCTTGCAAATAGAATAGAAAAGGTTTAATCAGAACTTGAAATATGACCTTAGCATTGTCTGTGTCCATGTGTGGATGTAAGTTCTATATATGTGTATGTGTGTGTTTGTGTTAGTCTGTCCATGTGAATGCATTTTTGAGTTAATCAAATCAATAATGAAAGCTGAGAATTTCATTAGCCTGACACATTAGTAAGGCCAATTAAATACCATTTGTGTAAGAACAATGGACCAATATATTGCAGAAAGCCATAGAAAATGTTCCAGTAATTTGCCAATTTGGCTCACCTTTCACATTTGCTTTGTTCAGTGGCATAAGAAAATGAATTGGCAGCACATAAGAACAGATGCCAAATTAAACTAATCTAATCGATTAGGTCATCGGTTGAATAGATAGAGAAGTTGTTAATAATTTCTACATTGTTATAGATGTGGATATTTTTTGCTTGACATTTAACTATTGCAACTGAATGGTTACAAATCATTTGAAATTGACAATTTCTTATGTTCCATATGCTGTGAAATTTTTCCATATGGTTACCTTACACATCATTCCCACTTATGGCTATATTTTGTGGCTTTCGTTTTCGCATGAATTGTAAAATACTTGTATATTTGTTACCTTTTTATACCCTTGCAGAGGGTATAATAAAATTGGTCAAATGTTTGTACAAAGAGAAATAAGATATCCTTAAGTCCATCTAGTCATGTCCCTCTATATTTTTCTTTGCATATTTTATACCTTAACTTTTACGCTATGTGGACAAAACTCCATAGATAAGCTTTTTAGACATCTACGTTAATGAAATAAGACAATTGATCGGATAGGACCACTATATGGTATGGCCAATGAACAAATGCTGTGGAGATTGAAAAGTAGAGCGTGATTGAACTCGTTTCTTCTTTTGAAATTCTACATTCAAACTGATGTGATAGAGAAAGTAATTGAATAGTCAATTACTGCAGAGTACACAAAATTCGGCACAGTCGAAGTTAGCTTCTTTGAAATTTCTTTTTCTGGATTTTTAGTGGGCAGCATCTGTCAATATTTAGAAAAGGCTTTGGCTCCCTTTTCCAACTCTCTTGTACAAGAACGGGGGGAGGTGAAGATGGAAATTCAATTTGTTATAATTTGAAAAAATTTCATTTTTTCGTTATGTAAATGTCGAACGATAAGCTACAGACGATTTAAACCAAACACACACAAACATACCTATGAAGGCAGATATAGAGAGAAATATACATATATATATATATATATATATATATATGTATATATGAGCATATGGATAGGAGTAAATGCTCTTGGCACCACCCTGATGAAGAAAAGCAATTTGTGGCAGCTTAAATGTCAATACGAATGGGGCGAGTGGCTAAACTTACGATTTGGCCAAAAACTTGAGGCTATAAATAGAAGGGGAAAGCGAAACACGTCTTGGTTATTTTTAGCCCGAGGCAAAAGGCGTGTCCCATAAAACTAAAGTTCTGTTTTCTCAGATGGACACAGCGTAAAAACAAATTGCAAACGATAAACAGAAGCCCAAAGGCAGCCTACACATGTCTACATATATACTTGTTTATATACACCTATATATGTATGTATGTTGATATATGTATATATGTATATGGCAACCATCATCGATTAAAAGAGACATGGACACAACTCAGTCCTGAGGCCTCAGTCCAGGTGGCAACAAACCTTTTGTTCTCTTACAGATGCCCATTGATTGTTTTTACCTTTTGAAAACATTTTTTGGTTGGGTGGATCTGGGTGTGTACGTGGGTGTGTGTGTGTGTATATGCGTGGGTGTAGGCTTATATCTGTTGTTATCCTTGAACAAGAGCATTTCAATTGTAAAAGTCCTGTTCTTGTCGCATTGTTTTCAGTCTGTCAAATAAGCATTATCCAGCCTTTCAAAAGTTACACTGTCCCACATCAAATATTGTTAAGTTCTGTAAATATCCGATTTTTATACACTTGCAAAGTGTATATTAATTTTGGTCAGAAGTTTGCAACGCATAGAAGGAAGCATCTCCGACTATATAAAGTATATATATTCTTGATCAGCATGATGAGCTGAGTTGATATAGCCATGTCCGTCTGTCCGTCCGTCCGTCTGTCCGTCTGTCCGTCTGTCTGGATCAACGCAATCTCCTCCGAGACCCTTGGAGCTACAGAGCTGAAATTTTGCACCTAGGCTTCTTTTTGCTGCAGGCATTGTATATCTCGGAATCATCCCGATCGGATGACTATATCATATAGCTCCCATAGGAACGATCGGTCAGGAATAAGGTTTAACATCAATAACTCTGTTGTTTTTCAATCGAATGTCACTAAATTTAGTGTTTGTGAGTTTTATATAATTCCCAAGACATATACCAAGTTTCATCAGAATCGGTCGACTATATCATATAGCTCCCATAGGAACCATCAGCCAAAAATATAGTTTTTGTTCAATAACTTAGGTGTTTTTTAAGCAATCGTCACGAAATTTGTTATTTGACAATTTTATATAAAAAGAAATATATCTTTTAAGTTTTATTAGAATCGGTCGACTATATGCTATAGCTGTCATAAGAACAATCGGGGAAAAAAAATTTGTTTTAATTTTTTTTTTATGCCACGGACATCAAATTTATATTTGATGGGTTTTATATACTTCCATATGATTCTGGCAAATTATATATAAATCAAAAGACAGTTTGCAAGGGTATACGAACTTCGGCACGGCCGAAGTTAGCCCATCCTTCTAGTTTGATGATAAAATCACTTTTGCAAAGCGAGGGAGCAAAATAGAGTAATAAACCATAATGCATTCAGTTATAAATATATTTTGTCTACTGACATTTTGAAATTCAAAGTCACATAATATGAAAGGGTTTGTTTTTTTTTTTTTTTTGTTTCGTTTTGTTTGTTGAGCAGTGTTTATATTATTAGCATAACTGTCAAAAAGTGTCCCTATTATTGGCTTATTGGATGCAACGTGGCGTATGATTAATATATATTATATTAACAATAAAGCCTTTCGTTCTTTATATGCTGCGACATTTATGTCTTTTTTATAGACTTGCTTTCATTTTGCCACAAAATGAATGAGTGAAATAGAGAAATGGAAAAAGCGCGACAACAGCGAGAGCGAGAAAGATATATGATTACGATTATTATTATTATCATGTGTACAATTGCTTACAATAAATGGAAAAGCTCTTCGTAAAATTTTAGCTCAATAACTCAATCAGATTTCGACACATAAAAAAAAAACAACAAAAACAGCAATAATAATATAAAAAAAAAAAAAAAGATATACACAAGCAGACAGAACATTTTGATGCATGGCCAAAAATACAACACAGAAAAGAAAGAGAGAGGGAGAGAGAGAGAGAGAGAGAGAGAGAGAGGCAGGAAGAAAAAGGAAGAGGGAACAAGAAGAAATATATATATATATTATTGAAGCCATAACATAACTGCGTTGGTAAGACCAACGAATTTTACATGCTCTTTCTTCTTTTTTTTAGCTTTCCACTAATATTTAAATTTACTACATATTGTTTTCTTGCTTAGTTTTTATTTGGATTGATATTAATTATACAAGCTACTTTTAAGCAAATTTCTATTCAAAACTTTTTAAATTAAAAAACATTTGCATACTGAAAAAGTAAGCTAGAATTTTTAAAAGCAGAAAATTCAGAGAATTTGTGTAAATTTTCCAACTTAAACAAATAGAAATGCAACAGATAATATTTTCAATCATATGTCGATTAATTTATGATATAGTGGCAATACCCAATTTAGTTGTAGAGCAACAACAAAATTTGTTATTTTCCTCAGTTTTTCTCATTTTTGGCTCCCTGACCACGTATATTTGTTACAAAATCGATGAATCAAAGTAAATTACCAGAAATAAATGAGATAAAATATGGGTAAGCGAGGCAAGTCGACCTCGCCCAACCATTTCCGCCGCAATATTAGCCAGGTGTATAGCTTACGCAACTGTACGGAGTGGGCAGTGGGACAAGAGGGTGAGAGGGAAACAAACATGGAGGAGATGAGAGGTGTGTCTTTGATTTAGCAGAGGATAAACTACAAGTTGACCTGAAAAGCAACTACGTGGGTTTGAAACTAGCTAGTTGTCGCCTCTATTGTGAAATCCTGCTTAGATGAATGGCAGCCACTAATGTTGGCTAGGGTAGGGGCAAGTGGATGAGTGTATGTGTATAACACCTTGTTCGTATCCACCCTCACACTCATGATATGTGTGTGTGTGTGTGTCGCTGCAGGAAATTGAAAAAGTTTGTATACGCCAGAGGGGAAACTTCCGTTTCAGCTGTTCCGTTTCGAGTGAGTTCGAGTTGAGTGAGCGGCGATGGCGGCGACTAATTTAATAAGGCAAACGCGAAAGACACATGGCCACTTTTTACTACACACTCGCACACACACACACACACACATTCGCCACATACATTTACCACACACAGACACATTCAGTCTGTGGACACAATGCTTTCTCTAGGCTGCCAAATTGCCAGTGTTCTTTTGCCTTCTTTTACTTTTTCTAAACTTTTCCGTTTTTTTTTTGCTTTTTTTTTTCAAAGTAATCATATAAATATTTGTTGGTAACTGTGTTAGTTTTCCACTCATATATGTGTGTGTGTGCGTGCCAAAAAAAGTTTTGCGTGTTGCGTGTTTATTAAAAAAAATAACAAAAAAAATAGGAGAAATACAAAGAAACTTGCCCCACTTTTTTCTTTTAGCCCCACAATGATGGCTCTTGTCTGACCCATAAAGTGAAATTCATGGTCAGCCAGTCTCTATGGAGAGTTCGGGGCGTGTTTTGCAATATATTACAACTAAATATCGAAAAAACAGAAACAAAACAAAAATCCGGGCTAATGAATATGAAAAAAGTTCTCAAAAACGAAACTGAAGAGAAATGCTATACCAAATATTGAAAGCTTTAAATAATCGATATAAGACTTTCTAAGTATCAATTTTCTACATTTTTTCAATATCATTCCATGAACTTTTTCATCTTAGCTCTTATTAAATTGATACACTACAATATAGGAAATTCTCAAGTTTATCCATATGTTAATCATTCCAATCTTGTACAATTGAGAAAATATTCATACATTAACTCAAATTGTTTAAATTATGAGACTCCTTTTCACGTTTGATACAAGTAACTTGGCCTAGAGTTTCAATCGTGTTATATTCGATGGACTTTGGGGACCCATAGAAATCTCCCTTACTGCTTGTAGACGACTCTCAAAAAACAATTCACTTATGCACACATCATTATTATTATTATGATTTCAACAGTTGGCCAAATGGCCAGACAAGAAGCGAGACCATGCTACATGTTACTTGCTGTTTAATTTATCGTCTAACTGGGGGAAAAAAGGAAAAAAAAAATAAAAAAAAAAATTATTGTTTGCCTTCGCCACTCCAACACCAACCAATGGCCATGTTCCCCTTTGCCTTCAACTACTTGGTTCCCTTTCTGACCATTCCCTCTATTATGGCCATAATAAACTCATTAAAATGCAACACGCTGGTCACTGTCAACGCCAGCCGAACCAATGTGGGGTTCCTCTACCATATGGTTGAGTGGTTCCTTTTCGACTTGACGGTCGGCCATGGTGGTTTAGCATACGCAAAGTTCCAAGTAGTAGGAAGGGCCCTATGCTATTGCGCTACTGCTTTTCCACCCTCGTTTCGCTGGCTAAAAGGTTTTTCGCTTTTCTTTTTTCTTTTTTTTTGTTTACATTTTACTGGGCGCGTACCGTGCTCTTGGTCCTATTCCTCCTGCTGTTACTTCGGCTGGTATTGTCGCTGTCGCTGCTGGCTAAGTGGGTCAATGTGCTTTGAACTGATTAGTGACGGGCCTTAACTATGACCATCATTATGACGATGGTCGTGTGGTCGTAGTCGTGGTGTTTCTACTGTGTGACCATGTTTAAATGTTCCATCACGTTCCTTAAAGCCATATGTCCACCACACATAAAATCTACAGATGCTATGCATAAATTTTATTGCGGAGGCCAAGTAAAATCGATAAGATATCGTTATGTATGTATGCCACGCCCCCTCTAGTCTATATATTCTCACTGTCTCTCCTCTTTTGCGTCTTTCTCTCACTCTCTTTATCCTTCTCCAACTCAGTCATAACGAAGCCAATAAATACAGGAAATTATTATCACATATTTTGAAAGGATACACTTCAAGAAAGAAAGAAAAGAAAATAAAAACCAATCAAGTCCCCATGGAATTCTGTCAGTAATGAAATTTCGTCGCTTGATAAAATCATTTATTGATTGTGAATGCCCTTTTTTTCAAAATATTCAAAATATAGTCGTAAAAGTATATACATACATATATACATACTTTCAATTTCTATCGTATCGAAGAAGAAACTTTATTTTAGCTGATTTTTATTTTTTTTAGATTCTAATTTTTGAATATTGACTCAAATCAAAAATAATATAAAATTAAATTCTAAATTTAACCTTCTAAATATTTTTCAAATTTTAGTCTTTGTTTTCGTAAAGTGTATTATGTTTGTTCTTCGGTTTCTTTGGTTCCGCTTTTCCTGATTTCTTTGTTTGTTTATGTTTTATGTATGACGAATAAAACAAAACAAAAAAAAAAGATGTTTCAATGCGTCAAAAATTTAAAATGAAAATGTTTATATTTATGTTTATATTCATGGCCAGTCAGTCGGTTGTTCAGTGGAAGGAGAAGGTTTTGACAGTCATTGCTATAGCCAATGGGCTATCATTAGTGAGGCAAACTTTTTCAAACAATTTGCAAATTTTATGTTTGTTTTCATTTGACATTTTGTTGGCTCGTATATTTTCTTTACCCGCCGATCGCCCACCACGTTGCCGTTTTTTTCTTTTCGTCCTGGCAAGTTGACTAACTTCATTTGGCGTTTATTGACAGCGACAACTGACAAACACAACGCAGCAACAAATACAGAAGGCAACACAATGTCGAGGCCCAAAAAAAAAAAATGAGAAAGAGAAAAAACCAGTAAAAACAGCTACAACAATAACGGGATGTTGTAACTTTTTATCAAGTTATTAACTTATCTAATTCGATTATGGCCCACGCGGCCGTTGCCCCTTCTGTCACTCTGGGTCTACCGTTACCTCTACCTCTAAAGAAGGCTCTGGCTGATGCCTGCTGCCAGTATAGTCAGTTCCTGTTTGTTTCCTACTCCTGCCAGACGCGCCTTGTCGATGTGGCAATGCCGTTTACATAGCAAAGCAATTCAATTACAAATGTGGCAGCACCAGCATAGAGCAACACCAACAACAGCCATTGTCAAAATGGCTGCCTAGACAAACAGAGAGACAGACAGACAGACAGGCAGACAGACAGAGAGGCAGGCAGAGGCACAGACACAGGAAGAGGCATAGGCAACTCGATAATAATAAAAACACAAAACGGGAACAACAACAGCACAACAAAAAAAATGCCCAACAACCGGCTGGTGCTTTGAAATCGCGCTTTGCCCCCCATTTAAGAAGTGTTTATGCGTGAATGAAATTCACGAAATATTCATACATATGTACGTATGTATGTGTGGAAATTGTAATAGAAATACCAGAATATGTATTTCAGTTTTCTTTTCTGTAAGTAGATATTGTTAAATGAGTGTAAATGTTTCTTAAGATTAACAAACAGTTTCAAAATTTGATTTGAATTAAATTAAGAACTTTGTTTCTCTTTCGTTGCTGCACCCAATCTTTATTTCTTCTCAGCGAAGTTGTTACTATCATTTTTATTACTCAGATCAGGCTAAGCAAGAGTTGCCAGGTGTTACTAATAGAAAGTTTTAATTGGGATAAATAATAATAATAAGAAATAATAAAATAATAAGAAGTTAGATTATGGTTTTTTATAAAAAACCATTTTATTTGCTATAAAAAATATTTGCGAAAATTAGTTATCGCATAAACTGAACTTAAAATTATCCAAATCTCTTACACCTATATCTATATCTTTCTCTGTCTCTGACACTATGTTTCTCTTTCGCACACTGTTGGGTGGCAGTGCCTTCAGTTTTTGGTTTGGCAACAGCAGCAGCATCAGGTCTCTTTGTCAGTTAAATTTTTACGATTTGTTGTCAAAGCCCGCATAGAACATTAAACTGTCTTCGTGTTTTGCCTACAGCCAGGCAGAACACCCACCTCAACCCCCCTGCACTACCACCACCTCCTAGCTGTTATTTTGATTTTTTTTTTTTTTGGCCCAGACTGTGTGATAGACGGAGTGAGAGGGATGGAGAGAAAAAGTTGGCCATTTGTCTGGCTGTCGCTTTTAGTCAGTTATAAAGTTTTTAACCTTTATGGAGTGCGGCCCATTGTTGCTGCTGTTGTTGTTGTACGTGACCAGCAATTGCTACATTGTTATCAAGCATACATACATACATAATATATATGTACATATATACACACACACAAATAGATTCGTATGTATGCACGTTTAGTAT
Source organism: Drosophila emarginata (assembly GCA_037075365.1). Taxonomy (NCBI): domain Eukaryota; kingdom Metazoa; phylum Arthropoda; class Insecta; order Diptera; family Drosophilidae; genus Drosophila; species Drosophila emarginata. Next base: position 4,432,146 of record JBAMCD010000296.1, read on the forward strand.
GTAAATATATGTATTGTACGTATGTATGTATATATCTAAGCTTTTGCAGTTTCTGTTCCGTTTTTGTCATTTTTAATAGCATTTTTTGTTTTCCCTCTCCCTTTACTTTCCATCTTTTTTTTTTTTTTTTGTATGTTGGTCCTTTTGTTTGGCAATTGATTTGCGCCAGAGAAAAGAGCAGTAACGACAACAACAATAATGAACAATGAACAAAAAGAAACATACAAAATATGATAATAAAAGTGGACAGACAATGGGAATATACCTCCATCTCCACCTTCGCCTCTAGCTTCAGCTCTATATTCGACCCCAAACACCCTGAAAAACTTGCTCCTCTTATTGAGCTTTTCCAATCAAACTTGTATTTTTGTTTTCTTTTTGTTGCTGCTGCTGTTGTTGTTGTTGTTGTTCCCTGACCAAAAATGTTATTGAAAGCAGCTTAATACGACAAGTAAGCTGTTCCATTATGCCACAACATGTACCGAAAAAAGAAAAAAAAAAAAAAAGACAGGAACCATACCGGGGGACAGGGCCAAAGCCCATCACAAGAGGCACAAGAGGCACAAAATATTTGAGCAAAAAAAAAAAAGTAGGCAAAGACAAAGTATTAGACAGGACCGCTCTTACACACACAAACACACACACAAAAGAATGAATGTAAGGACATTAACAGGACAGTGGCCCTAATATCAAATAAAATGCCTAAATTGACTACTTCTCTGACTAATAGATATGCTTCAGATAATGCGTTCAACAGAGTAATCAAATTTAGAGTCTTAGTGAAATCAAAGACTTTTTTTGTTTCCATACAGACAAATGTTTTTTTGAATTTTATAGAGTGTTAAAGACCGTTTTTTTTTAACCCAAAAACAATTTAACTGCATAGGAACTCCCAATGATATTTTATGATACATTAAAGATTATATTTGTAACGTAATTTAAGTTTTTACGTTCATTATTATTATGTTTAAATTATGTTCAAACTTAAATTTCCCTAAACGCGATCCGCTCCTGTGTCGGCCCCAACACTTGTCTCTTTTCCATGCACTATGCTTTTCCATTGTTGGTTCAAAACTGACGAAAATCAACTTTTTTTATTTTTGTGCACAGAAAAATGAGAAGAAAAATTTGCTTATTCCGGACCAGAAAAAAAGTCATATTTGGAGAGACAGAGCAAGATAGAGAGGGAAGAGAGAGAGAGAGGGAGAAAAGCGGAGGAGAAATATTCATGAACAGAATTTCGGTACAATAACAACAACAAATACTGGGTGAACAACAACACTTGGAAGCAAGAGAGTAGAAGGTAACATGTAACTGCATAAGTATGATTGATGTTTTTGCTAGACCAACTTCAATTACCAATTCATAGGGGAAAAACCGGAGATGGCTAACAATAACAACAACAACAACAACAACACAATCATCAAGCTTCAAGATAGACATTAACAACAACAACAACAGAAAATAAATGCCTACGAAACGTTGCCTGCTTTTTGCGCTTCAATTGTTAGTGAAGAAAAGCGGCTAAATGAATTGGGGCGAAATGCAAAGACGGGAGAAGGTAAAGAAACGAAAGCCTTGGCATTGTTGTTGAGAACAATTTCTTTTGTTAAGTGGGCCAAAATCCTTGTTGCTTTACCCTCCCCGTCCCATACTCTCCTGCTCGTTGTCGTCCCCCAATCTACAACATTTAATGTTTGCTTTTATAATTAAGCGATTTTTTAATTAATTTTGTTATTTTGTTTGTTTTAGGCACATTACGCATACGCCACATGAGCTGCCGCAATTTGAGACAACAAACAACAAAAAAAAAATTGAAAAAAAGAAACGATGTGAAGAAGAAAATGCTGCTTTAAAGTCCACCCATTTGCCAGTCTATTAAAGAAGTTGGCCAACAACTTACTGACTTATTGTTAAAGTAATGCCTTAGAGAGAGGAAGGGAGAAAGAAAAGATTCCGTCTAAGAATGAAAATGACATCCTTCTGCCTGCTGACAGCAAAGGACAACTAAGCAACGCCAAGAGTTAACTAAATGCTCGACAGTTGCATTTAGCTATGGCAAAAACTCGGGCTAAAAAGTTTCTCTTAACTGTCTCTGACAGGCTTGAGGCATTTTTGCTCTAACCATTCCCTTTCGATTGACTCTTTATATATATCCGGTGCCGCAAACACTTCCTGTTTACAATTTAAACTAATAAGCAAAAGGCAAAGGAGTCTCACAACACCAACACCCACAACAACAAGGATGACAAACATTCTGGCTATGCCTCTGCCTGTGCCTATGTCTTTGCCCCTCCATCTTTGTCATCATCATCAGCATCAACATCATCCTTGTTGACTGGCATCGTTTTGAATTTTCATTTTAACGCCATTTCTTGCCATCTTTTTGCTGTCATATTCAATAAATCGAAATTGACATTTGCCACATCAGGGGGCAATCCTTGGCTCGTCCGTATGCAGAAAAATATATATATGAGAAGAGACAACAGGGCGGATATCCCATAAGCAAGAATATTTTATTAGCTCTATGGCAAAGAAACAAAAAAAAAAAAAAAATATGTAAGAAAAAAATTCTTATTTAAATTGCCTTCCCTACGGTTATCTTATTAGCTTTTGGAGCCTAATAATTTCCCAGTTTAATACGAAATTTTTTAATGGCAAAATTTCTTTACAGCAATTCAGTGTATTGCGATCTCTGAGATCTGAAAGTGTTATATTACATAGAATATCCAAAAAAAATTAAAAAACATTTCCAAGTTGCCAAATGCAAATATTTCTACATTTTCTCAATGAAAATGCTTAAGATTCCTTTGCACTGGTGAAAATCTTAGACATTCCAAGGCTTTTTCATTTGTTTATTTGATTTACTCTTAATTAACATGGATTTTCAGCACTTTTCCTTTAGATAGAACTCTATTATTTTACTTTACTTTATTCACATTCCATTCAATTTTCACAATTTTTGTTTCACTCTTCTGCAAGGCCTCTATTCCAACAGCAACTTGTTAAAACTCAATTAACTTGTTTAAACGTTAGCTAAGGTAGGTAGAGAAGAGGTAGATGGCGTTTTGGCCTGTACATTTTTGCTCCTTTTAAAATGTTAAATATTTGCAAATACTTGGTCATAAGGGCACTTGAGACAAACAACACAAAAACAACAACAACAAAAGCGCAATCAAAATGTCAGTATTAAACAATAAACGTTAGATCAAATTTTACATGAACTTTTTCTTTTTGTTTTTAATAATTTTTATGATGAGCAGCAGCAGCAGCAGCAACAATCAAGATGAAGAGGAGGAGTGAGTAGGAAGTGAATAGGTGGAGGGAAAAGACAGCCAAAAACTGTCAGTCTGTCAACGTGTTGCTATGAGATGAGATGAGAGCCAGTTACCGTTACTTCTACTCACAATGGTAAAGTGGCAGCCAACGAAAAAAGCAAACGGGAAATATACATACATACACAGAATGGGAATGGGAGTGAGACAGTGGGTAAGGGATGGTTGTGGGGACGTTGGCGGTGGCGGTGGCTGTGGCAAAACAAGTGGGGCAGAGAAAGATGAAGGAGAGTGCGAGAGAGCATTACAATGTTTACGTTATCTCATTTAACACTTCAAAAACTTTTACAAACACACATGCACAACAGTTCTGTAATGTTGGCCTTTTTCTAGCTAACTTTTGTTTTCTCTTTCACTTGCTACAATAAAGGGGAAATCTTAAGATATATGTATATTAAGTATAGTATTGTAAAAATTATTAAAATTTGCTATTGTTGTTCTTATTATAAAAATAATTCTAATTAGATATTATCCAATAATATCATTGGAATACTTTCGAAATCCATATATCCGAAACTTCGCTTATCCAATTGATCCGGATAATTGGAACTCCGGTGTACTTATATTTATATTATATATTTCTATTTTTGTTATAAGGTTAGGTTTTTGATTTGATTTTCCAGTGCAAACTTTTGCCAAAAGATAAATGACTTCTTTTCATAACAATTGAGTGAAATAAAAATAAAGTTTTTATGTCATTTAAATTCTAATGTATATACGTATATATCGTTAATCAAATTTGGAAAACCATTTTTTTGTACTTTTGAACATTTTTGATTTGTTGAAAGGTTCTCAGTTCTGATGCATGTCTACTGTCTGCTTCTCCGTTCGTGTCTTTATGTGTGTGCGTGCCTATGCCTTTGTGTGTATGTGTGTGTTTGTGCTCTGTTTTAAGTAGGTGCCTCGTTCGCTGTCTGTTACTGCTATCTCATTCTAACTTACACCCATGTCGGCTTTCTCTTTAGTCTGGCAAAGGCATTTGCACATTAACAGTGTGAAAAATTATGATGGAGACATAAAACAGTCAGCTGAGGCCCAGCAAAGAGCAAAACAGCTTTACTTTTGGATACCCTCAGACTCCTTCTTGCCACATGTGTGGAGTAAAAGTTTCAATGGTATTAGTTGGTTGAATGGGTGGTTGAATGGATGGATTGGTGTTTTGCTGGTAATTTTTGTCTGTCTGCTTATTCTAATGCATAAATCAACAAAGCTCAACCAGGCGACTCCCAAGGGAGTCACAATTAAGAGGCATGCCCCCTGCACCTGTCCCATTTTATATACTGTTCCCCTTGTACACTGTCCCATGTGCCTCATATCGTGGACTCTGTCTCCAATATCAATAATAAATGAGAGCTCAGAAATATTAAGAGTTGAATTGACTTAGTCTGGCATATATAAATCAATCATGTGACAAGCTGATAAACATCCAAAAACAGCTATACAAATATGTATTTAAATGGTCATACATACACATACACATACAATGTGTGTATGTATGTGTTTGTGTGCTTGTGTGCTTGTGTGTGCGTGTATGCATTTGCTTAAGACAATAAAAGCCAAGTAATTTTAGGGTTTTGGTTACGCATTTATTGGATTTCCTCCAGCTCTTGGTGGCGCTTGGTGTTGGTATTTTTAGATCAGCTGCTGCGCAACAGTTTGAAGCTAATGTCTATTTATAGACAATAAAAAGCTTTTATTATCCCACAACAAACCGTCCCCCCAAAACCTTCACCACCCACGCAATTTTCAACTCTCTCAAAGATGCTGGAAAATCTGTTTTGTTATCTTTCCTTTGCATGCAACGCAGCAACAATTATTTTAAACCATAACATAAGTATACTACAGTTTCTTAAACAGGATATTAGAGAATATCAAAACGCATACGAAAAGCAACTTACAAGAAAAGAAGAGAAGCTGGCAAAAAGAGTTATCAACATTTTCAGTTAAGCAATATAAAACTATAAGAAGAGCTTTAGAAAAATATTTATATTTTCTTCCAATGTCTTTGAAAAAGAGTATGTACGATATTAGAATGACACAAAAGAAAGAATTGTGACTTGGAGAAAAAGAAGAAAAGTGCAAGAATATTTCTTCATTCAATAGAAATGGAGTGGAAAAGAAATACGCTTCTTTGCAATTATTTCGATACAGATTGAAATAGTGATGTGATTCAATTAGCATTTTTTTTTTTTATTTTCTCATGTTGATAATATTATTTATGTTATTTTGGATTTCTTGTTTGTTTTAGCTCTACGTCGGGAAATTCTTTAGTAATATTTTTCTAGTTGTTCGCTTATATGCACTTTGCGTCACAAAACTAAGTAGTATGAAAATGTGTATGTTTTCTTTTTTTCTGAGTTTTACTTTTGCATTACTTATGCTTTCATTCTTGCCCCCTTCTCTATTTTGCTTCAATTTGGCCGTAAAGTATGCAATGCTGTTTCTCCTTCTTTGCATTTCAAATGTGTCTAGTCTTTTTTCTTGCTTCTTTTTTTTTCTTTTCGCTTTCCAGTTTTTTTTCTTTTATTCTTTTTTTGTATGTTAAAGAAAAGCATTTGCTTTTCTCCCTTCTAAAGCCTTAACCCATTTCATCGTATTCTCCCTTTTTTGCGCACAATTACGCAACAACAACAAGGACAATAAAAGAACAAGGAGAGGGTAAAAAAAAGAATAAAAACGAGTCGGATAAAAAAAAAAAAAGAAAAAAAGAAAGAAAGAGAAACGTAACGAAAGCATGGCCCGTAATCAGAAAGACGTAAAAATTTTCTACAAGCAGGTAACAAAAATATTTGAAATTGCTTTTTGCTTTCTGCTGCTCATAACCTTTCTTTCTACCCATCCATTTGCTTCGCTTTGCCTTATTCCTTTAGGTAGCACTTTGCCTTGCTTTGGCCTTTGGTTTCGGCAGCATTCCATCTGGCTGCTTGTTAATGGCATACATTTTAGGCAACGTTCGTCTGTTTCTTGACATTTTTTCCTCGTCGCCTTTTTGCCCATCCATCTACTGCTCCCTGTTCATCTTTCAGTTCGTCGCTTGATAAGGTTAATTGCCTAATTTTTTTTTTTGTATTTCCTTCTTTTTTTTTTTTGCCCATTTGGTTTGGTGGCAAAATTCCCGTTACATTTTTTTGTCATTGAAACATATCGAATTGTGATTTGGCATAACCCAAATGGATGGCAGAAATAACTGAAATATTTTCCATACCCAACTCAGCTTACGCAATTGATGGTAAATAACAGCATACAGCGGGGGGTCTTAAAATCATCACATTATGCCTATATATGTATATATATGTATGTATATATGTACATAGAATTTCAAATCGCCCATGTCAGTTGATAGCCATGGCAACTACTGACATTATTATTACAATGGATCAATGTTAAAGTACAATTAGAATCAACAAATGTAAATAGCGGGCATATTAAATTTCACTTCATTAAATTATATAAAATGCTATGGCCAAAAGCGGGATAAGCTTAAATTACAGACAAATGTTATGTGGTAACAATATAATTGCGTAAATATGTTTGCTAATTGATGAAATAACAGAGACAAACCGAAAAACTTTACCAAAATAATTAAGTTTAACTAACTTTAACTTTATTAAAGTGTAGTATAATTCTTTACATTAACAGAAATGGCAACTATAGGCCAGCATAGCAAACAATTGGTAAGAGAAAATGGTTAAGATGTTTCTTAATTTTGTTTAGTATATGGAAAACTATAAAAACATTTTTGGCCGACACAATGCAAAATCTTTTACCAATCTAAAAAATTTCACACATTTCGGAAAAAAGAAGAAAATTTGCAAACTCTTGCACCAGAATGTCTGTGTGGGTGTATGTCCTTTTTTTTTTTTGACGCCCCATTTTCAGTTGACCACAAAAACCACAGGAGAAAAACGGAAAAACAAAATAAAAGTGTCGAGGCAGACAAAAGGCAGATGCCAAAACAATATGGCCAAAACGAAAGTGCCTTAACAACTACAATAAAATAAAAATAATTATGACTAACAAAAAGTTTGTACTTTCTTTCTCCCGTTTTATTTTTTTTTTTTGTTGTTTTACTATTTTATTTCACTTTAGGTGAAATTAAAAGACAACTTGTAACCTTTTAAAAAATATGCAAAACAACAGGGAAAAAAGAGGCGGTCAAAAGTCAGAGTACTTTTTTTAATAAAAAATGTCCTTTGAAGTTGCACCAATTGAAAAGGTTGGCAAAAAAAAACACACACAAGAGTGGGCGGTGCTGCGGTTAGAGTGAGCGAAGGCGTGTAATAAAAAGAAAATACTGCGGAAAAACGGAAGTAAAATGGAAATTATGATAGTCCTTATGAAAAATAAAGGAAGCGTAGTAAAAGAAGCAACTGCTAGAAATTATGTAATCAGCAAAAAGAAAACAACAGACGAAAAAAAAAAACAAAAAAGGAATAAATTTGAAGAGTTTGACTACCGAGCCTAATATTAAAAGGGGAAAAATGTATTGAGGCAGGGGCCGGGGGTTGGGGATTGGGGATTGGGTGGGCCGGTGTTACCAAAAATATGTCTCGATGTTAAGTGCTTCATTTAATTAACAAAAGTTGACATGAAAGCCATGGCCTTATGGTTACCTTCTGCTACAACTGCTCCTGCTTCTGCTTCTGCTGCTGCCTACTACAGCTACTCCGTTTGCTTCTCCTTGGGGAGCCCGCACCTTTAGGATGTTTGTGTCCTCCAGATATTTGCTCTACTTTTTCTTTGCTTTTAATTGTTTCTCGTTGCGCTTTAACCTGATAGAAGATACTTTCATTTTGTTAGAAGGTTGGCAATGCTTATACTATATATACATATATACATAGTCAGCGTTTTATGTGGATGAATTAGCATGATCGGATTACTAAAGACGATAAAATTAAGTAGCAGGAACGAGAGTGAAAAGATAGCATCACTTTATATAGAATGTTCCTAACACTAATTCAGATTAACGATTACCTTTCTCTTTAAATTAAATCCGATGGGAGAAGAGTATCTCAAATTCGATGAGCAACTGTTTTGTTATCTCTTCTGTTCCTTTTATGTTTGTGTTTTCACCATGACACGTGGCTAAACACACACATTTACACACTTGTACATAAACTCCTATCACACTCATACGTCAGGTGTGACATAGAAAGTGGGTAGAAAAATACTTTTAATTAATTTTGTGGTGCTGCCAAATTGGTAATATCACTAAAATTTGATACCCATTTACATATTTAACTATATATGTATGTATGCACATATGTATATACATATATAAATGCATATATGTATGTAATACATATAAGTTTTGTTGTTCAGATTTTTGCCAAAAATTTAATTATAAAACAACAGACAACTCTGACAGCAAATGGTAAATAAGTTTTGGATTTTAATTAATTGCCTCAACAGTGTTTTATGCCACTCTTACACCAACACCTTCTCCGCCTCTCCTCCCCCCTTTAATGTATACATGCATGTAGACACATGTTTATATATTGTATTGTATATATGTATGTATGTATGTTCCGTTATTTGTTATTACATTTTTATCTTCTTTATCGTCATTTTAGTATAAAAATCATCAACAGCTGCGCATTTCACAGACAACAACCCGTAAATCTGCGAATGACATATATGTATGAGGAAACAAATTGCACCACGGTAACGCCACATACAGGGTGATCCGACACCGAGATAAATAAATATACAAATTATAATTTATTATGATAAAATAAGCCAATAATATTAAGATACTTTTGGAGACTCTAATTATTCAAAAACTAAAACTAGGACTAGTCTCGAGAAGTAAATCGCAGATCACAATTAAACTGATCACCCTGTTAATAAATTAATATATATATATGTATGTATAAGTGAATTTATATATAATATACATATATGTATGTATGTATATATGGGCATAACACTTGTATACATATGTACGTAAGTATGTATGTTTATCCCCTGGATGATAAGACTGAAGTCATTAAAGTTGCCCCTGGCCCAGCATCAATAATGTGTGTGTGTGTTGATTCATTAAAAATCAAATATAAAAAACTGTTGAATAAATATAATCTTCAAACAAAATCAAATTGAAGCCGATTTTTTAGCAAATACATATTTGATTAAAAATTTTCCTTTGCCAATCAAATATTCACAAAAAAGCGAATATTCATTTATTCATTCATTAATTTGAAGCATGCTCTTTCTTTAGTAAAAAATCATTCATTAATATATTCATTTTAATTTATTAACGATTTTGAATAAATACGATTCAACTTCAATCGAGTAATAGATTCTTTAACTTGATTAACATTACACATAAGTGCGACCACAGATTGCAAAGTAATTGAAAGCTCAGTTTTAACAGGCTTTTTTCTTAGTCATTGATTTCCAATTGCATATTATTATTATATTTCAACTGCCTTGTCAACATTCTACCATCAATGAAATTCATCCATTTGAACCCTATTCTAGCAAATATTTTGCTTAATTTATTTCTCTTACTTTATGAAAGTGAAAAGTCAAGTTGAATCTTGAAACGAAATATTAACACTTAACTTTTGACCGCTTAATAAATGACTATACACCATTAACTTTGATATAGACATACACACTCATTTATAGTCATACCCATACATAGTCATATTCGTTTATATAGAAAACATGTTAATAAATAATGAATTGATATATTAATATCGCTGGCAGGCGTAAAGAGAAATAACCAGAAACCAACAGAACAAAACAAAAAAAAAAAAAAGAAAAAAACGAACACTTTAAATATTTCATAACAATTAAAAAACAATAAAAAATTCAACTCGATAGGCATAAATTGGTATTAAGCATAAATAATGAGACAGTTGAATGAAAATGACTGACAGGGCAAAACAATCAAGGACTCACCTTTATTCAAACAACTCTTTTTTGCCTCTTAAATACGCTGGTTGTGAAATTTTCAAAAAGTTTTTCCTTTTTTCCTTTATGGCTGCATAAATTGGCACTTGGAATAACTCAACTTGCCACGGCGCGGAAATTTTAATGCAAATTTAAAAGTGTTGGCCACGGTTTATATGAGGTTTTTCGATTTCTATTTCATTTCATATATTTTTTCTTTCTTTTTTGGAGCGAATTTCTCTCATCTTTTTTTTTTATGGGTTTTTTTGGTTTTTATGCAACTTTTTTGTTAAGCACTATCAAAAAAAGGAAATAGAAAAGTGAAGAGAAGAGCCAAGGTTGCAAAAAGATCGTAAAATATATGTTCTATGAGAGTATTTGTGTAAGTGTGTGTTTATGTGTGTGTACCGTGTGTGCAACAGTTGCCGTGACTGTTGCCTTTACCGTAACCGTAACCGAATCGTTATCCTTGCTAGTTGTCCAACCCAACAAATGGGTTTTTATTTTTATCGTTTAAGCAAGCAATAAAAAAAAAAAAAAAATACAGAGAACCGACCGTGCAACAGTTTGCAATTATTTGCGGTAGATGTACGAAGGCGGGTGGTGGTAGAAGGGGTTTGTTTGCTGTCGCAAGTGGGAGAGAGAAAAGAGATCTTGTTATAGCCCTGGCTGCAATTTGCAATTTGGCTTTTAATTGTCTTTCCGCTCTCAATTCATTTCAATTTCAGTTTCAATTTATGTTTCATTTACGTTTCATTTCAAATTCGCGACGCGCACTTTAAGCTTAGCTACAAAACAGCAACAACAACTTCGACTCCGTCTCTGACTCTGTCTAACTTTGGCTTAGTCTCCTTCTTCTACTACTGATTTTGCTTAAGCTTCTTCTTCTTCCTCTTGCTGCGCTTCGTTTTTAACTGCAATTTCAACTTCGACTTGAAACTTTGCTCCTGGTGATGTTGCCTTTGTTCGCTGCTTGTGTTGCTGCTGTTGCTTTTGCCGTTGCTGATGTTGCTGTTGCTGCTGCTGCTGTTGCTACCCTTCAGCGCTGCCTGCCATTTGCAAACTGACTTGCTCCAGTTTTATGTTTCACCTTATAAATGCGAATCGCTCCTGTTGTTATCCTTAAATGTGAGTCCTGCTTCCAGCTAGTCGGTTTGTCTCGTTTGATAAGAACGTTCTGTGTAGTAAAAGCGAAGTCCGTGTACGTTTCACAGTGTGTGTGTGTGTGTGTGTTTGTGTATGTGCGTCTCTGTGTGCGTGCGTGAGTGAGTTAGACCAAGAGAGCGCAAGCGAATTTGTAATTCGAGAGCTTTAAAGAGAGTCCTACCAGCTGCTATTGCTATTGGAAGGCCAACACAAATGATAGGGAGAGAGAAAGCGAGAGCAAATGATAGATTGAGAGAGCGTTTTTTCTCATCATGTCGAAGCTTTTTCTAGTTGCGGGCCATTTGAATAAAATAAGAGAGAGAGAGAAAGAGCTCAATTCAAGAACCAAATTGATAAATATGAACAGTTACTCACTCTGATCGGAAACATTCTAATGTTGATTCAACATTTTTACAGTAAGCTCTTTCTTTGCATTACTCTTTAGAGTGCGCAAATTAAGTCAACTTTCTGATACCGTTTGTTATAGTAGAACTTAGTTTTTTAAACATTGACGGTAAGTTTTTCCAAATCGGATAAAAGCTAGTCAACTTGAAGCGTAAAATATATCGGACAAGTCCTTCGAAGGAACTTTGACTTCAAAACGTTCCAATTTAGTCAACTTTTGGTCAATTTTAAAAAATTATAACAGTTAAAGAATATACAGTCTAAAAAATATTAAACAAGTCCTTCGAAGGAACGTCCACATCGAATTTAAGTTGTAGTTAGTTGTAGTCGATTTAAAAAAAAGAAACATTTTTATTTGCTTCTTAGAACCATATTTTTAACAATGTTTAAATTTTAGTTGGCGATTTTCAATAAACTTTCCTTTTAAGAATTCAGAAAATAGTCTTTAGTTCTTATTGTAAATTTTAATTACTTAAATATGTGAATTATATTTAAACAGGGAGTATTTTTATTTATATTGTACAATTTATTTGATTTTTTAAAGAATTTTCCTTAGTCCGTCAGAAGCGTAGCATACTTAATCGTTCACAGTTGGTTTCGTTTCTCTCTCTCTCTCTTGCTCTATTTCTCTCACAGATTGTCATTTTAAACGCTTTCTGTGAAGAGGTGTGGAAGCATCTGCGTTCATGAATGAACACCCTCCTGTTGCATTTGTTTTTATTGTAAAAGTACGTAAGGTGTGTAGACAGACTCTCTCAGACCCCATACATGAAAGATAGAACTGAGGCAGCTAGGCAGCGACCCTCACGCACACACCCAATATCCGCATATACACATTTGCTCACATCTACTACCACACCATAATCTCTGAGCTCCTACGTCTGGTCCCTGAAATTCAAGATGAAGGTTATGCATTCACACAAAAAAAACTCTAAAAGCTTTCAGAAAAAGCTTCCTCTCTCATTCTTTATTTGGGCGACATTCGCACTCTCTATCTCCCCCAATGCCGTTCGTGCTTTCAATTTAACATGTTGCTGAGCTTCGCGACGACTACAACGACAACGGCAACGATTTGTTTTGTTTTCTGCTTTGTCGCGCCCCAAAAATTATGCTACAGTTTTGTGAGTGCGATGAGCTCCATTAAGCGACTGACGGTTTCCTTTCCTTCCTGCGTTTTGAAGCGATTGTTTCAGCTATTTGGTTAAGTCTCGTCGCTAACCGTCCCCACTGTCTACCTCTAACGACCCAATTTCATGCCTTCACGTACACAAGACTCCCAGAGCTTGAATGTAAGCAGCATGACCAAAATTAAAGACATTTTGTGACTCTTCAGATTTTTGTAGTCATATCTTAAGCTAGATTGGCTTTAAATTGTTTTCCTTCTGTTGACACTTTTACGGTACGTTGGTAGAACTTTGATTGATTGCATTTGCATTCCTTCTGCAAATATTTATAAAGCCTTGAAGTGGGTATCACAAAATTGAGTAGACGTTTGTTTGTCTAGAGAACGAGGATCGCATAAAGTGTTTATATTATTTATCCCACAGAAAGTGGGATAATATTTACAAAGTGTAAGGTGTGCTAATAACCCTTGGAAAAGATTTCAAAACCGTTTACAGATTCAATTAAAAGTGAATGCAAATCTAGTTGCTCTTTGGGCAAACCACTCGATATTAATCAACCAGCTTAATAACAACTATATATAACTGCGGCCCAACATCATCAAAGTGCTCCAGAATCCCGTTGCGTCCCTCTGCTGAAGCTGATGCTGCTGCTGCTCTTTTGCACAGTGAAAATGATAAAAGTTTTCCTCCAACTCTTGGTACTATCTTTTTCTTAATTTGAGTTTGGACCGACGTCAGAGTCAAAGTTGTTTCGCTGTCAATGATGAGAACTTTTGAACTTTGATTGGCTCACTACAAGTACACACATAGCCACATACACACACACACCTTCAAAAGATTTTGGTCAATGTTAATCCCTCGATAAATTTGAATTTCAAAAAGATTCACTACAGCAGGCAATTTAGTTAGTGGAAATCAATTGTGTTCTAACTTTAAAGATTTTTGTAAGTCCAAAGGGATTCCTACTTTATTTTAAGCCTTTATTTTTGTAAATTTAAATTGGCCATCTTAATACACAAGTAATTTGCATTATAAGCGTACACCTAGCAAAAGGCAAACAAGATCCCATAAATACACCCAACTTTTAGTTAATACCCAGCCCATTTCAACAAGACTGACAAAAGCAATACGAACAACAATAACATCTTATGATAGCCTGCAGGCAGACAATTTTGCATCCGAATGCATTCCATCAACTTCATTACGGTCTCAGGCAGAGTGAAGGGAACAAAAGCTATTCAGGTAGATGGTTTGCCTTTGGAACTGCAGCAACAGCAGCTTAAGCTGAGATAAGCCTGCACGCTATGGCCTTCCCTCTAGCTTAATATATGGGATCCAGGTTGATGGCTGGGGGATGGGCTTGTAGGGGTTGAGAAATGCAAATGAAATGCCTCAAACAAAATGCCAAAGCACAGCAACAACTGACTGAAATGTCTGTCAACTCAACAGCGAAGTAAAATAAATTGCTAAACTGCCGCAATTTAACCTCGTTCCCCTTACCAACCCTCACAAGTGATACAAATCACTTTCACTAATTATGCTTTAGTTTTGTCAAAAAGAAAAAACAAAAGAGAAAAGAAGAAAAAAATAACAAAATCTAATCGCCCACAAAGGCACGCAAACGTTCTAAAAAACGGGAATGGCGAAGGAAGGTGACAAAAAAAAAAACGACACGCCAAAAGTCCAAATTGAAAATGTTGATGAGAGAGCAGTTGGTCACGATTTTGCCATTAATATTATTACTGCCGGACTTTAAACGGTTTTGATTATTCCTTATTGAGTTGCTTCATTTTGGTGAAAAATAGATATTACGAATAAACGTTTGAAAATTGCCGTAACCAAGAAAGTAAGCATCGAAAAGAATTTCAAGTGAACGAAATAAAAGTCTTGAAAAAGTAGTACACAAAAATTTTAATTAATAATATTCCAAACTTAACATAAAAAAAAAACTAATTGTTCTCGAACTAGTATAAACATTTAAAGTTTTAAGTATCGTTAGAATTATAAGAGCACTAGCTTAGGGAGAATTATAAGGACGCTAGGTTAGCAAAGAAAACCAAAAACTAATGGCATACTTTTCTGGGCACTTTGCTTTTTCGACACGTTGCGGCAATTTTACAGTTGCGGGCAACGGGCATTAAAGCGACGGCCAACGATGACTCTTGGCGCTCCCCGATCGGTGGGCATTACAAATATCTCCTATGCCACAAACTGACAGCTCTCTACGTTTTAGTGCTGTTTTTGTTGTTGTTCTTTATTTGTCTAGTTCTCTAGGTGGACATTTTCGATGGTGCTGTGCCGGTCTATCTGTCTGTCTGTCTGTCTACGAGTATATATGTACAAATGTATTTCACTGTATTGCCACATGGGTGTGACCGCATTTGCACCTGAGGTCACGAAAAACCTTCAACTTGTCGTCGTAGTTTAGTTTAATTAAAGTTTTCTTGAAATTTTCGTTGTGGATATTAAACGAATTGCTTTATTTGCTCTCCGTCATTTCATTCGAATTGAGTAATTTATTTGACTGTCATGACACGTGGCATAACAGATTTTTCCCTCTTCAACACAACCAAACCACTGGCCTGTACATATACATACATATGAACATATACATTTATGGGTATTTATTTTTCATTAATTTAAAAGAAGTATACAAAAAAGTTAAATTCTTTCGTTTACACTTTGACTACTGTCTACAAAGTTTTTGTCACGTAAATCAATTAGTATGAACGGTTTTGCTACCTCAAAGCGTCATTGGTTGGATAGTACCACCCACCCATAAAAAGGGACAAAGGTGCACAGAAGCAAAGAAAAACACCTGCTGTATAATTCCTCAAACTCTAGCTGAGGGTCATTAAAACAACAGAAAAAAAAAACCAACGTTAAAGAAGAGGGGAAAAGGACTATGCTATATATAGATATGAAACGACAAAAGAAAATTCAATGTATTTCTCTCCACTCAAAATACGATTTATATTGACTAAAGCACTTTCAATCTTTAACAAAGATGCTGTTACGATTAATTCTGGTGATACTTTAACCCTGCCATCTTTTTTTGGGTCAATTAAAGTGTTTCAAGGTCATCGGCGGAGCTTTCATCTACACCTCACGGCCGTTTCCTTTAGTTTCTGTTTAACTCGTCATAAATTTAACGCCAAGCCTCTTCTCAGTCTTTATCTGGAGTTAGACAGGCGGCCTCTGCTTCTTGGCCCACTCCCATTATTTTTCGTTCGTCTGTTTATCTGTTCGTTTCTGTCGTACCGTCTGCCTTTTTGGCATTTTAACAGCTGCTACTCTTTATTTCGTTTGCCATTACGAGGAGAGGCGCAGAAATAGATAAAATTAAGGAAGGAAGTGCGAAACGCTCTTCGTGAATTAGTGATCCACGCCAGGAACAATATTTAAAAAGCACATAAAATGTGGCATTGTAAGGTTTTTTTCCATTTCTTCGCTTGTAATTCGTTGTAATTCTCAAAAAGTAAGGCATGGCAATACTAAGAGTTAAAAGGGAAATAGCTATACTATTGATTATGATTGCTAGTCGGCAAGACTAACTAATAAACTTATAAATAAAATACAGAATACTTTATATAACATTAAAACAATTATTTTAGACAACTCTTCAGTTAACCCTTAGGGTTAAAGAACTTTCCGTTTGCCAATTTGTAGGAAACACAGTATTCTGTCTGCTATATAACTTGATTCAGAGTTGCGTGTTCGGTTTGGTTCGGTTTGCTGTCTTTCTGCTTGTTGCCACTACAAATGATGGTTTGGTTTCCCCAATGATGATCGATGCTCTGACGTTGGTCCTCCGTTACCAGAAATTATGACCACTGATATCAGGACACGCACAAAATTCTGTCGCTGTGTATGTCCTTGGTTCTGGGTTATTGTCCGAGTGGTTTCTGCACAGGAGATAGTGCTATCCTGTGTCCTGGTTTGCATGAAAATTGGTAATTTTCATTTAATTTATTGACTAATTGCATTTACACTAAACTAATGGAAAACTCTCTGAAAATGCCAAATAAAATGGCAAATTTATCAATTTTTATCACGCGGCGGCAGGTAACAAACGAATGGGGGATGAAAGGGTAGGTAAAAGAGTGCAGCCAAAAAATGATAAATATGCCAAATCAACGACCGCGTCACAAAATATTTGAAATGCTAATTTACAAAATGGTTGCCGGCACACAGACACACAATCGCACATACCAATACAATCGAAAGATGTGAAGGCGTGAAAAATGTCGACAGTTTATATACATACATACATATGTATGTTTGAAGGTATGTATGTATGTATGTGTAACTGAAAAATGCCTAGTAAGGCTTTAAAGTTTTCCCCTTTATATTGTTGGTGCGTCTCAACTGTCAAATGAATGTCAACAAGTTCTTCTCATGGTCCAGAAAATATTTGGTTGTTTACCAAAATCTGCAGGTGACAAGGTCGCATGTTGCAACTGAAGTTCTCAAGCTTCCAATTAGATGGCATCAAATAGTTTTCTTCTACACTCACACCCACCGTCTTCCAAGATTTAGATTAAGTTAAATATTTATATAGTTGGCATTGAAAAGCGAGTATCCAATATACTCGATTAACTTACTCTTAACTTATGTTTCGAATTCCAATTTAAACTAAGGAGAGATTCATTATAAAATAAAGTTGAACTTTTATCTCTTTATTCGCCTCACTCAATAAATGGAAACAATTTTTGAATTTAAAAAACATTGCCTAATCCAAAGGGTATTTGAATTTCGGCTTAACTAAAGTGAAAATTATGGCTGACACCAATTATTAGAGCTTATTCACAGTTAACCTTAAAAATTTATAGTTTTCCCTGCTTGATTCTTCATTGATTCAATTAAATCGGAATAGTTTTTAATTATCTTTAACTTTGCGCGCAGCAACAATAAGTCAATTTTTTTATCAAGTAGAAACAACTTTAGCTTAATTAGTGCAAAATTGAAAGCATTTATGTGGCGGAGACCAAAAAACAAAACTTTATCCGAGTAGTTTCAACAGAAGAGCGCTTTTGCCATTGCTGTTGCCGGAGCCAGGACAAAAACGAGGACCTCCTGAGCCAAAAGAGAGTGTAAGCACTTTCATTAAATTTTGAGCGGACTTTTTGAGTTGTTTGTTGTTTCTTGTTGGTCATTGTCTAAAGTTATGGCCAGCTAATTAGAAACTCATAGGGGAGGAGAAGGACGAGTCTGTAAAGGAGAGAGGAAGGAGTGATAAGAAAGAACCCATGGAGAAGAGACAATCAAAAGGGGGTTAAAATGAAAAGAAGCGAAAGCCCTTAACTGGGCAAAAAAGGATATCCTGTACATTTTGTTTGTTAACTAAACAATGTGTGAGGTGCAAACAGTTATATTGTATACATACATATATACATACATACATACATACATACATACATATGTAGGTATGTACATAAATAATCGCTAGAACAGGCAACAGACAACAAAAGGCAAACACGGAAACAACTTGTTGCAACTACAAACAAGAAGAACAAAAACCAATGGATATAGAATATGTACCCACATACAACAAAAAAAGTCTTGTGTGTAGCATGTGGAAACATTGTTCGATATAAATAATTTATATTGTTTACCGAAGCAG
This sequence comes from Drosophila emarginata, assembly GCA_037075365.1. Lineage (NCBI taxonomy): Eukaryota > Metazoa > Arthropoda > Insecta > Diptera > Drosophilidae > Drosophila > Drosophila emarginata. The sequence goes on from JBAMCD010000296.1 coordinate 4,450,676, forward strand.
GTGTAAAATCTTCACTCTTTTTATACCCTTGCAAAAAAGAAGGAAGACATATTCAATCATGGCCAAAAGTTTGCCACCAAACAAAGTGACGAATGCCGTTTTTTCACGAAAGTCAAGATTTCAAACTTATTGCCATATACATATGTGCATACATACATACATTATATATATAAAAATTCACAGTATCGAGCAACTTTATTCTGTTTATTAAGAAAGATGAGAAGTGTGTTGAAGAGAGACGAAGGATCCGTCAAAGGGTTTCGCAAATATTAATAAAATATTAAAAAAAAAATACTTCAAGAGTATAAGAAATTCAGTGCGTTGAAGTTAGCCAATTTGCTTTCAGAATCGCTCTTTTGATACGTATGCAAGAATTTATGTAAGTGAGGTGTGATGAAGCCAGGGAAATGAAGGAACATTTGTGTCCATTTAAAGTTAAATTTGTTGGGGGAAATTTAAAATTTCCAAATTTGATTTCATTCAGTTGAATGTGGTTTGCCCGCAGCAACCATTAAAACAATAACAAAGAAAAAAAAATAAAAATCAATTTTTACATATGTATTGTAAATAACATAAAAGGCAACAATTGATGCAAAACATACAGAAACACACATGTAACTGGCAATCTAAACAAAACAATTTAAAACAACACAATGGGGGGAAAACTGTAAAAAGGAAACAGGATTCGCTGTGATAATTGAAATGCTGTCGCGTGCAGCACCAATAAAAAGCAAAGAGAGAGAGAGGCAGGGACAAGGGGGGCGGTTCATGCTGAAAGTGGTGCTTGTTAGTGAATGGTGGGTGGTCTGTGTTTTGGGGTCTGGAAAATGGTCTCTGACATTTAAGCTAAGCACAGGCAATCAGGCATAGGCACGGCCCTTGATTGTCCCTTTAACCTTCTCATAAACTAGGCCAATATCAAAAACAACGACAATATTTGCAATAATGAAGTAAGAAAAACAAAAACAAGAAGAGTGGGCGTTCCATAACACACAGTCATCCATATTTACAATTTCAATTAAATTTACTAAGATGCAATAAAAAAATGTCTTATTTCATGTTACGGAAGAATTTTCAGCTGCAAGTCACTTACTGTTATCTAGCTCTTCATCTCGTTCAAGCACATAAAAAAAAACATCACTACACAAAAAAAAAAACAACCTCCACGATCTCTGCGCTCTTCTTTTGTATTCTCTCTTGCTTTTACTGCAAATGCCGCCATTTTCCCATCGTTTTAAAGAGAACACTTTTTAGCAACAATTAATATTATAAACACCGAACCGAACATAAATTTTATGTTTTGGCATCAACGGACAATTAAATAACTTTGTAACGATATACACATGAGCCTTACTTATGGGTGAGCGTTATTGTAACATATTTAGAGTATCAACAAAGCACAACTTTACACGACTTTACACTCCGGGCCAAACCGCGAAACTGACGCAAAGGCACTGGACACAAAAGCGGAGAGTGATCAAAATTGTCCGCTTGTTCGCTCTGGTTTTACAGTGAAATTTTAATTGATTATTAATATTAGAAAAAAATTATTTTAAATATTCCTTCAAGAAATTTTTTACAGGAATTATTATAATTTTACTATCGGATACCGTAACAATAGTAATTATTTTTAAAAATAGCATTTAAGCTCAAAGCCTTATATTGCGTATGGTTTTATTACACAATATCACATCTTTCAAAAATTAATATTTGAACTTTTACTTGAAAACGAGCCCACTGTAAAGAAAAGAATTTGAGTATATATAGTTGTCTCGCTCTTCCACACTTTATGATCTGAGCAATACTGAAATCCCACTTGTTATTAATCGTTTTGTTTTATTAATCTTGAAAATATGCAAAGGTTTCGGCAAATATTTGGAAAACAAAAATGCAAAGTGATTGGCATGATACATGTAGAAGCGCTGCCAGGTGAGGGGGCATATGATAGCCAGCATCAATAATGTAATCTGGAATGACAATTAGGAACACCAAATTATGCCGGCAATTGGAAACAGACGATAGGAAAGGCCATCTACGAGGCGGAATTGTACAAGAAACATCATCTGGTTGGTTACTAAGCAAAGAATAAAATTAATTAATAATTTATTTCATTCATTTTCATTCCAGGATGCTGTTCTAATAGAAAATATGCATGATATACCCTATGTACCAGAACGCCTCTTGGGACCCGAAATCGTTGCCTGCATGACACGCCTGGGGCAAGCAGTGCGCCAAGTTCTGCCGCAGAGCGTTCCTTGTGGTGTTCAGGTTCTGGCATGTGGCAACAAGCAAGCTCTGGCCATAGCAAAGGCCAGCCAATTGCAATTTATACGGGCCGAAGGCTTTGTATTTGGACACGTTGCCGATGAGGGCTACACAGATGCCTGTGCTGGAGATTTGCTACGCTATCGAAGGCTAATCGATGCTCAAGATGTACTTATCTTTACGGATATGAAGAAGAAGCACAGCTCACATGCAATCACTTCGGATCTGAGCCTTCTGGATACAGCCCATGCAGCTGAATTCTTTCTTAGCGATGGCATTGTGATAACAGGCACAGCCACCGGCCAACCGGCAAGTCCCAACGATTTGAAAGAGCTTTCCGGCAAAGTCAAAGTACCCATCATCATTGGTTCAGGTGTTACCAAGGATAATGTTGAATTATATTACGAAGAGGCTGAGGCCATGATTATTGGCTCGCATTTTAAACTCCATGGCGAATGGCAGGAAGAGATTAGCGAACAAGCTCTGGAGGATTTTATGAGAAAGATCTGTGAACTCAGGGAATCAAAATAAATGGATAGTAGGCAGAGATTTATTGATATTTTGTGCAAATAAACACTCAATATAATATAGAATTGGATACAACACACGATACAGAGACAGAAGACAGCGAAAAGCGACAATGTTACGTCTTTATAGTGTAAATGATTAATAAAATTGTTTGTATAAATGAACGCGTTGAATTATTTTTAAAGATAGTTCCATCTTGGAGATTATCAAGTCTATTCAATTCTCCTTAACTTAGAATAGCTTATTCCGAATGCCTTATAACTAAATCAAGTCTTTAGGATCAAGAAAAAAAGTTGCTAACGCAAGTCAAACAACTACAAAAGTCTCTACAATTACGTAAACTCTACGCAACGCCAAAAAGAAATATGAAACATACAAAACAATTTAAATACAAATAACAATTAATTTGAACAACGCTCAAATATAAAGAAAATGGATTTTATAGCTTAGTTTACAAAGTCTACATCTAAGCTTTAGAAATGATATTTGCCGTAACAAATAGCTTAGGTTGTTAATTGTTGTTGATATAAAGTTAACCAAGAATCCAGAAAAATTAGATAGAACGAGATATTGAAATTGGTTAAGGTCAGTATCAGATGAACTTAGATTTTCCATCCATCTATTACTACTATGATAGTTAGAATATAGTAATTGAATCTAATGGAGATACTAGTGTTCTATCTTCCGTTTCAGTATCGTGAACTTTGATATGCCATATAAAGTTTCTGGCCAAATTCCTAAAAGAGATTGGCAAAGAACTCATAAATGCGTTCACGTAAAGAACTTGGTTTGGCGGTACCCTCAACTTTGGGAAACGAAAAAGGTTTCTGCTCCTTAATATTCGTCGAGGTTGTATCGTGCAGTGTATCATCAAATTTCACCCGCTTCTTTTGTGGTGGTGAACAGATTTGCTGATCCTGGCCTGGAGTTGTCCATCCTCCATTTCCTCTCTTTTGACTACTGCCACTTGAACGTAATGGGAATAAAATATCTTGAAAATTACCATTACCTAAATCCGAATCAAAGAGATCTTCGCGCTTCAAAGCTGACGGTATGGTATTATCCACATTATGAGCACGAAAATAAGATTTTGAGTCGGAATATCGGCTTGCAAAACCATATGTGGGATCATTATCTGCATTATTAGCTGGTGTGACATTTGATCGCTTGAGTATTCCACGTACATTATTAGCCACTTTATCGCCAGTGGCAATCATTTTGTATAGTTTGGAAATGCGATTTTCTTTACAACCATTTGATGATCCTCCTTCTCTTAGATAAACAGAGGATGAAGCTGCGGCAGATGATGTTGGTGGCTGTGGAGCTGGACGCTTCTTTACCTTGTTGTCGGTTACATATGGAGTTGCCCTACGCTTGCCAGGAAAACAATAACTTTGGTGTTTGGCTTCCTCCTCCTCATCGGATTCAGCTGAGCGATTCTTGTTCCGAAATATGGTCTCGTACTCCTAAAAAGAAATTTGAAATCAGTATATCCGGTTTTCATTTTTCAGGCGCTGTACAAATGGCCAACTGTCTGTTTTTTGTATGACCAAATGCTATTTGTACATTTTCTTTGCATTTCCACTCACGCATTTCCGTTTATTGGGACTAAGTACATAATCTGTACCAAATTTCTTAATATCCTTTTTCCGTATGGGAGTCCTTTTGCTTGAGTCCTTGCGTAAAGTTTTGCGACATTGGACATGCAAATCAATGGCATCGCGTATGAAGCCCACCCATGTACGAGATAGTTGCAAATCTCCAGCGCCAAAAATGATACCATCACTTTGGCAGGTTAATTTAAAATTACCAGGCAACATTTCATATACTTTGCACTTCTTAAGAGGGAAAATGCAACAACATTCCAAGGAATTTTCAACAACAGTATTGGGCGGGCGCTCCTTAATCATTTTGCAGTACATAAAAATGTCAGACATGAGGACACAATAGCGCTTGATCTCAGTACCCTTATGTGTAATCTTTTGCAAGATGCCCTCCTTGATGACTCGACGAGAAGGCTTTACTATGTTTGGGGTACGGTTGACCAAGGAATTTTGCAAATGGATCAAATATTGGGTAATCTCCTGTTCTTCCACGCAAGCATTGATATGAGAGGCAGTGGCTTCGATTTCCTTAACAGAGTCTAAAAAAAGAACGGAATAGGGATGAAATATTTAATTTTTGATATTTATTCTTATCCTGTCTTACCCTTGAGAAATTTATAGTCCGCATCAGCGGGACTAGTGTAGAGTAAGACTTGCTCCAAAAGCAATTTGTATCGGGGTACTCGTTGTATGGGTACAATCATCAAAGAATTTAATTTGCGTTGAACTTCTGGACGACTTTCCGTTTGTTCAAGAAACTTGCGAAAAACTGGATTTTTACTTATTAAATCCTGCAATATGAACAAGGCTCCACGATAATCAAAGGCGTACACCGAATATAGCTTGAAGAAGGGAGCCATTTTAAGGAACGCCTGGGCCACATTCTCCATATTGGCCTCCAGTTCCTTTAGAAACTCTCCATTTAAGTTGTGAATCATCTCAATCTGTCCAAAGAGAGCTGTATGATTGGCTCCATCAATTATGGCCTGCTCTTTAAGTGGTCTCACAAAATAGTTCATCAAGAGCTCTAATTGATCCAGATAAGATTTCTCCGATGATATGATTTCCTCAACAGCCTGCATACGGAATCCCATGCGTTTTCCTGCCTCTGGATTGGGGGAACCAATGGGGCTACTCGAATTGCTGTCCAGCATGGAGCATACTAGAAAACAAAATACATACGCATAGTTCACATCTGGCCTTGACTTTCTTTGTCCCTTGTCCTTACCTTTTTTCCGTGATTTGGCTGTAAGTAAATTTCGCTCCTGCAACACTTGACGCAACTCACGGCTAAAGCTAAGAGGTGTACGCGGTGACGAGGCAAATCCATAACCACGACCTTTTTGCCTGGGTGTATACATTTCCGTGAAGCTTATCCTAATTTTCCACAAAGAAAAACCCAAATGAAACCAAAAAAAAAATTAAGAAGCGACGCCAACACCTGCTGCTGCCCGTTCAAACAAAACCCGCTACTATCGATAAATGTTGCTCGGAAGCGATAAAAATGGAAACATACAGCCCAAGAGATAGCCCTTAGAACTTGCTCAGGTAACTGGCCTGCTCGTTTCAATATACGCTGATTTACTCTGCATAATTTTAGAAAGTGTACTTTACTTTATTTAGCACGCAGATGTATTTGTTATTCCAGCATCCTTAACAGCTGTATATTCAAAAAATCCAACATGTGTATGTAGTGGAATCAGCTTTTATTTAGCGGAACTAGTTCATATAAGTTCTTTTGAGTTCGTAAGGGCTACAGAAAATATAACAACAATTTTCTAATTGTATTTACGTGTCCGTGGCCACTTATTAACCTTTGCATGTTTATTTATTTGAAATAGCTGTAAGAAAATGCCTGCCAAGTTGGATGACATGGAACTGCGTATTGTGCGGCGTTTAAATGAGGAGATTGGCAAAGATCTCAATCGACTAAACCGAGCTGCATTCCTTAGGGATCACTACAAGGATCAAATAACGAATCTTTACCAGACGGTAAGAGATGAAATTGAAGTTTAATGAACTGTAATTTTAATGACAGTCTTTCACAGCTTAACTATGGGGATCCTCAGAATGTGTCCTGCTACAAATCGGCCTTTCAATGCCAGCAACAAGTGTGCGAGAGTATTGACTTTGAGCTAGAAAAGCTCAGTCAGTTTGAAGGAAAATTGAAACAAAAATTGAAAGAATGGCAGCCTGCGCTAGAAGGTGTGGCAGAGGATCTACAGCAAGTGCGTCAACTGCAAAGACTGACGCAATATTTGCGTTTAGTCCAAGACATACAAGAAATTAGCTCTGCTTTGTCTAACAGTATCAATGGCAAGGATGAGGAGAAATTGGTGAACATTTATCTAACCCTTTACGAGAGTAACGACTGCGAACACAGTGTGGTTGGACGTCTTCATGCTGTACAGGCTCAGTACTTGAAATCCTTTGCCGAACGTACAGCAATCTATTGGCATAAATTGCTATTAAAGCGTTTGTCCAGCGAATTTGAAACGGTATTGAAGGCTATGCGCTGGGCCCATGCAGATCAGCAGCCTTTAAACTATACGCCTAGCCGCGATACGGCCAAAGCCCAATTATTGGCAGAGTATATGTTTCTTATCAAATCGCCAGCCGAAGAACATAGTTCTCTAAAGGCTATAACACCGAGTATACTTTGCCCGCCCATAAGTCAAGTCGTACAGCTTCTACTTGCCCCATATCGTCAGCGTTTTATGTACCATTTTACAGGAACTAGACAAACAAATCGTCTAGATAAGCCCGAATGGTTCTATACACAAATACTCAATTGGGGCAAGGAGACGCATCTGTTTGTCGGCCAAACATTCCAAATGTCAGCCACAAAAGCGGGAAAATTGGACTATAATTTAAGAGTAAGTAATACATAAAAATTATGGACAAAGGTTTCTAGCTAAGTAGTTATTCTCTTCCAGTTGGAATTTATGCGCGGCTTGGTTCAACTAACCATTGAGAAGCTAGCTTTGGATATGGAGCAAATTGCACAGGAGCAGCATCTTTTCACCCATTTTCTAGACGAAACTTTAGCTTTTGAAACAGAATTGCGTGAGACATTCGGTTATCCTTCAAGCTTTCCCAGCGCCATATCTGTCATCACCCAACCCATGTATCTACTCAAATGGATAGCTCTAGAAGAGCAATGTAAATATAAATTTCCATTATCTAAATGACAACAATAATTATTATTATCTTTTAAAATAGTTTGCGCCGAGAAAATGGATTATATACTGCAGTCAGAATGTCCATTTCAATTGATTGATCCGAATACTTATGAAGATGATCTAAAAATACCCAAATGCGCTGATCAGTTTATGCGTCTTTTAGAAGCTATAAAGGATCGTTACAGTGCTCTGATACAACCAGGACACCAGCTGCAATTCCTGCATCTGCAACTAGAGTTAATCGATAGCTTCCGCCGACGACTAGTCCAATTGCACAGCAGTGGATCTGTGGGTAGTATTCCAATCTTAAATGCCATTAATTACATCATAATGGTTTTACGGGAATGGGGAGAAAATATCCATTATTTGCATTTAAATGCTGCCCTGGCTGGTCCAAATGCTTCGGAAATTAATTCTGTATTTGAACATGCTGTGGGTGAATTAGACCATTGGTCCCGGCAGCTTATTAAGGCATTATCGTCGAAAGCAGTGAACGAAATGAAATCAAAGTCGATGGCATATCGTCATGATTCTTGGCCCGCAATGCCCGAACAGTCTGGCAAAGAACCCTTCATTCTTTCTCCTAGTGGTGGTGAAATGTTTCAGGTTCTGGTCACCCTTCTACACAATCTGGAGCGTGAGCTATCCTCCAATCTTTTTAATCAAGCGTTGCGGCTGATGGCTCAACAAATCGATGAGTTTATTCTGGAGAGCATGGTTATGAATACCAAATTTTCACCATCAGGTGCGGCGCAATTCAATTATGATATGACAAGAAATCTGTTTGCTCTGTTTGGCCAGTACACCAGGCGGCCTGAGTTACTTTTCAAGAGGTGGGAAGATTATGAATTTCTGTGGGTAATCCGACTAACCCAATGTAACTTTTTTATATTTTGTACAGAATTCACGATTCCACCAAATTACTGATCGCAACGCGGGGCACAGCATTGCTTTTGCTGGAAACATTGCGTAGTCATCAACCGGTAGAGGAGAAGGCGAAACCTTTGAGAGAGCTCCAAATTCTTAGCTTGGATAGCAAACAATGCATTGAAGTGCTCGAAAGGCGAATAGATATCAAAATGTTTTAAATTAGAAATAATATTAGGATAAATTTATAATGAAATGAAGCAAGCGAGTAGTCCCTGTCAACGTTGAGTATATCCTGTACCAAGTAGAGGTTCATCATAAAATCAAAAACTCTTAAAATCGCCATCAATTTACAACAAAATTGTCATAGCGTGCAGCAACAGCGAACGCATGCTATCTCGCTCACTCTTAACAGCCCATTTTGCACTGATCGTTTTAGTACAAAACGGAAATACGTACATCACCGATAATTATTATCCGATTTAGACCGATTTGGTCAGCTGGTGCATATCAGCCATATTATTGAGTGTGCCAAATGAAAATGCGATATCTTTAATATAGCTCTAGTTAGACGTTTTTCTAAAACGGGGGGGACAGAAGTGGGCGTGGCAAAAATTTGAAACAAACTTGACCTGCCTAGACAATATACGGATGCTGACGGACGGACAGACGGACATGTCTCAGCTATTGACACTGATCAAGAATATATATACTTTATGGGGTCGGAAAATTCTCCTTTTGCCTATTACATACATTTTAGCGACTTTAATATACGCTTTTACCCTACCCTATGGGTACAGGGTATAAAAACGTGTTTGTATGCTTTATCAAATAAAGATGTCAAAAGCTAACTTTGCTATATATTTTAATAAGCAATTGGAACTAAGGCTGTTCATTCACGATTCATCATAATATGCATATAAACAACGTATATAATTACCGATATGTAAACAAAATTGAAAAGTGTTTTCCACAACTACATAGTTATCTTTTTAAATTTTGACCATAAAATAACCAAAGTACTATCAAACAGATATCTATAGTTATAACTGTATAAAATACAGTGAAACCTCGATATAACGAATCTGAGGGGGATCGCAAAATTATTCGTTATATCTATTGATTCGCTATAGGTACTGAAATGTAAAACCTTAGTATAACGAAGGGACTTAACAAAAAATTCGTTATATTGGGTTTTTCGTTATAACGAAGTTCGTTATATCGAGGTTTCACTGTATATCTATATTCCATTTTTTGAATCAATAACAATAAACATAATCTATAGAGTTACTTATACTTTACCAAAATTATTTAACTCGGAATTTCATTGCAAAACAACAAAAAAACTATACTCATATATATTTTGATCTAATAGTTTCATCTTAATATTTATATTATATACAAACAAAAATGCAATCTTAAAAAATTAATATATTCGGCGCTCTACCCTCGAATCTATATTGATTTGGTACTATTTTGGAGAGCATTTGTACATACATGCAAGAGATGCAAACAGTTATCTGTCACTATTTAAATGTTCACATAATAGGTTTTTGAATAGAAATAGTATCACTCAATGACAAGATATTAGACAGACATTATAGAAGGCCCATATAGTATACATACAAGTAAATAATAGCAATAATTACATTTAGTATATGTGATTAATCAACTTAAATTTACTCGTTTATTCCGCCTTTTGGTCGGTTGCTTTCTTATGTGACGATCCGCTTGGGACTTGGTGCCAGGCAATTCATAGCGAAATATAATGCAACGTCGATCGAAAAACAATTTTAGATCCTTGGGATCATATCGTTGTCCCATTTGCTTAAAGTGTAAATAGATTTCCTGCAAATCGAGGGGTTCATACATAAGAAGACTCTCATGTAGTTTGGGATTGGCACAAAGAAGATTATGCCAGGCTATATGAAAAGGTATCAACGGCTGCGGCGTTTTTTTGGTTACGTTAGTCTGAAGGATATAGAACTCAAAATCATCGCATAAACTAGGCGCTTGCGTTTGGGAGAAACGTAGTAATTGTTTACCAAAGGCATCCTGGAATTTGGTATCAGTTTGGACAAATTTGGCACTTTCCTGGTGACTAAAAGTATGAATTGGTCTGGATAGAGAGCAATGAGGCCTATCTGGGATAATGGGGGCTGGTGTGGATTTAGAGCGTGGTAGCTTATTTCGATTTTCCAGCAACTCTTCCTTTATTATCGGATGCGTTTGATTGTAAATGAATTCCAGCATTTTGATGGCCTGTTTGCGTTTTAACGGCTTTATGCCATAATTGTATAACTTTTGAAGTAACACTGATTCAGATAGTTTGGTAAAATCCGGTTTCGGTGTACTACAAATACTGATATGATAGATTTTACCATTAACCTCCAGCTCTTCTTGATTATTGGATGTTGCATCTACTTTTCGAGGCGTATTAGATTTTGGCAAAGTTTCTACATTAATTTCACCCTTTAGCAGCTGATCCAGCCCACTGGGCATCACTTCATCTATGTTGGAATCTTTAGTACTTTGAAAAACCATTTGATCAAATTCATCAAGCTCATCTTCAATTGGTTGCACTCTATCGCTCAAAAACTCTTGAAATTTATGACTACTTTTGCGATTGAACATAGGTTTACTGGTGGGCTCCAGGAATGAGCCTTCTGACCAATCCATATCAATCTGAGAATTTTTAACGGAAGTCTGTGATAAGTTAAAAGGCTGAGAGAGTGCTTTATCTTCTAAAATGCCAAATTCAGCTCTTTCTTTACTTAAATTGTGTTTTGAATTTTTTAAATATGTATCCAAATCTTCCACAGTTTTGAAGTGCTCTATAGTTGACTTTTTAATCGAATGCGGTAACATTGATAAGGATTCTCCATCACTACCATCCGAGCTGTTTTGTGGTAGATCTCTGCCCATAGTTTTTTTTGCCTTCCAAATGGAATAATTAATTTCATCATCAGATAGCAAAATACCATCATCATTATCGCTTTGTTGAGTCAAATCTATGCTCACATTTGTATCAAATGATTGTAAATCTAATTTATACTTGGTTAAAGAATCTGAAGGTGAATTATGCGATTTATTCCAGTGACCAAAACTTAGGGGAGACGCTTTTAAATCCAATCCCAAAAATGATTGAGACTTGGACTTAGATATGCTAAAAGAATTGCTATTTGTATCGGGTATTAATTTATCCGAGTTATTCCAGTGACTAAAGCTGAGCGGGGAGCTTTCAAAGTCCACTTCTAACAATGAATTCGCAGACTTTTCGCTAATTTTTTGCGAAGATGTTTCCAAATCCAATTCCAAAGATGAATAAGAGTTACTTTTACCTGAATTGAGGTTACAAATGTCAGAAGAATTGTCTTTTTCATATTGTAATGCTTTAGCCGTGTTATTCCAGTGACTGAAGCTAGGCGAAGTTGTTTGTAAATCCAATGATATAGATTGAGAAGTACATTTTATGTTTAGTCGTTTGGCTATTGAGGAATTGGAATCTTGAGAGGCTTTAACCATAACCAAAGTACAACTTAGATTATCAACATCTGGATCAGATTCTATAGTGGGGCTTTTATTAACACATATTGCAGGGACTAAAGTAGACTTTTCCGATTTAGTATCACCCTGAGTTAGATCTATAAATACTTCTAGAAAAACAAATTTTTCAAGGGAGTAATATATGGAAATGTATTCGAATATAGAAAATTTTAACTCACCTTCATTAGAAATCTGCTGTGGTGTAGCATCTGAAACAGTCTTTACTAAATGTGAAAAATTAATTTTAAAAATATATTTGTAATTAAATAGAAATATCTCACCGACCTTCATCACTGGAACTGGTATAGATCTCATAAGTAGTTATTTGAGAAGATTCTTCTTGAACGCTGACATTCTTGTAAACTTTGAGGGAAAGATTTTTCACCTCGGAAGTTTCGCTATAAAGTTCTTCATCGGAATCAGCGAAAAGATCTGGCGAAGTACACCGGGTATTACTTTTAGGCAAACTAAGAGTCGATTTACTAGATGATTCAACATCAGGTTGAGGCAGGACATTTTCCTTTTCCGGCGACAGTCTGACCCGTTTGTCTGGTGGCTCCTTCAAAGGACTGCTGCTAGTAGAAGAAATGGGCTCTGTTTCGATTACTTGGGAGACTTCTTCAACCATATTCTCCACTACCAACTGCTCCAAATCATCCAATTCCATTTCAATTCTTCGTCCATTATCAAAATGTTCCTCCAACTCTTTGTAAACAACTTCAAATTGCTCTAAGCGCCTTAAGGCTTTCGTATTTAGACGCTTTGGTGACAAATCGCGTCCTTGTATAGCTGACCAGTCTTTAAGCAAATGTTCAGAAGGTGTATAGCTTATTTCTATCAAGTCTTTCACATAATATGAATTAAGTTCAAGAGGATCTTCGCTTGGTTCACAAATAATATATTGTTCTGAAGGGGCTTTTAGTTTCTGAAGATGAGAACTTATGATTTCATATGGAGGCATCATCAAGTCCGTTTGCTTGGTCCTTACATTACATTCTTTTAACAAAGCAGCTAGTTTGCATTCGAATTTCTTTTGCTGCACTTCTGGATTACGCAGAGTAAGCGGTGTAAATTTATTCGCCCATTTAGCACGTTTGCCACGTCTAAGAGCAGGCATAGTAGCCGCAAAGGCCAATGGATTATAATCTAAAAAAGATGAAGATTATTAATGTCTTGTTGGACTTGACATTATTTAATCAGTTACCCACCCTCCTTGGCGGCCGTACGAAATCCATATTTCTGTAGTTTACGACGAATAGTTTCCGAAGATCCTTCTGGTTTTTCCTCTCCTAATAGGTTGACCACTTCATCATCTACGTCATCCACCACACGCAAATTACCCTGCTTGTCTGCCTCTGATTTGGATAAAGCCAGCGCCATTTCAATATCATCGGGACTAAAATTATCAGCTAAACAATGTTGAGCTGTGACTTCCGAGAAGATTTGTTCATTCCTTAAAAAGTCACTCATAGTGGACTGTTTTCGGTTGCCCTGAGTGCGCGATTTTCCTTTACGGGAGCTGCCCCCCTTTGAACTTAGTTTGGGTGCCTTTTTAGGTTTGGGACCCGGCGGCTCAAAAATTGGGTTATCACTTGCCTTCTTCACTCCGGAAGGATTGACTGGATCTTCTTTAGCTTCCGCATTGTCAAAGTAAGCCGACAGAGAGAGCGCAGATGTGATCCTTGAAGATAAATACAAAGTTGTAATTTTGTTAAATTTTTTATTATTGATCAACAGGAACTACACGTAGAGAAATTAAAATTACCGCAGCTTAGCCTCGTTATTGTTTTTGGCGGACTCCTGGAGTTTCTTGAAGTTGGCCCTTCGCGTATTTCTGTCCATTTCTTAACGTTCGGTTCTCTGCTTCTCACTTTCATCCAGAGCCTCACGTATAAACTTTCCAGTTCTTGGGGCAGCAAAGTTGAACAATTCACGACGATCCACTTCCTCTTGTTGGGTAGTTAACAACGCCTTGCACAACTTTTCGTTCGCATTACGTTGAAGGGGTGTCAAACTAAAAATATTTAGAATTTTTGTTATGATATGTAAATATAAGCAGAGACTTTGACTTACCTAAAAATGCCAAATAAAACCGCTCCCGCTGCAAGCACAGCATAGGAAAATCGATTGCGAAAGGTAAAGGCAGGAGTACCTTGAGTGCGTCTGGGTTTTCTTTTGCTCGTATCAATTGGGGCCATTACTCTGACAAAATTCTTCGTCTTATATAATTAAATACATTTTATAATTTCACAAGTAAGATCAAAGTAAAACATGCAAAATAAGCGGCGTTAAATCAACAGGGTTGCCGAGGTGTTGATAAAAAGAGCAAACAATATAAAAGCAAATTTGACAAGTAGCTCGTGGTTCCTGATTATAATAATAAATACAATTATTTCTATTTTAAGTTTAAATACGTTCTTTATTTAGGTACCTCGTAATTTCACAGCGATTTAATGTACCAATAATGGAAGTAAGTTTTGTTAATTTAAAACCCTCGACATCCCTAACTGCTACTGGTAATGTGTACCAACACTGTATACCACATTGTACAACACTATATGTATATACGTTGTGATAAGCAATACCGTAATTTTTGTTTCACCGTGACTGGCATCAATATTAATTCAAAATTGTTATTTGAGTGTCAGCAGTGACAGCAAATATTTCCTATATATTTAACTATGTTTGATGTAATTCTGTAAATAGCGATTTTAAATTAATTCAATTTTACAATTCTGGTTAATCTGTAAGGGAAAATGAAAGTAATATTTTTTCCATATGTCTATTTGTTTTATGTGTTGTCTTTCGTCAGATTCACTAAAACATTTGTGATTTTTCATACAATTTCAGCTAAGTGAAAGTCGCATTGTGCAACACTGCTTATACTGTATATGCGTAATATGTTGTTAATTAGCAAAGACGAGAGAAAATTCAAATCAATTTAGTTTGATTTGTATAGCAATAAAGTGCGGGCGTAGACGTCAGAATAAAACCCAGTTTTAATTGTAAGTAGAGTGGAAAATATTGATAACCCCACAGCAACAACTACAACTACAAATCTAAATCTCACAAATCTTAGGAAGCAACAGCAAAACAAGCAAGAGTAGAGCATCAGCACTAGCTGGAAAATTAGAAAAGACAAAGGGTAACTACAAGTGCAACTGCTGTGAATACAGTAAACAAATGTTCGTATAGATAACGTAGACAAAGCAAAAAAAAAAACAAAAGAGGAAAGCAAAAAAGAGTTGACCACTCAAGCATACACACTCATACACAGAAAAACTCGATACAACTGCAAATTTGCAGAACAAGCAATAAATAAGTAAAGCTACAACGATAAAAAAATATTTTAAAACAACATCAACAAAAACGCCTACAACAAAGTGACGGATCAACGGCCATTGGCCATTGGGTTACAGCTGCAAAATCATGGCTCGGGAGGACGAGGAAAGCATTGTGGACAATGAGCAGGTGGTAGCGGGACGTCCGGAAGTTGACAATGAGGAGGAGCGAAGTATCAACAATTCACAGGACAATGAATTGGCGCTGCCATCGGGTGGATGTTGCATCCCAACAAGCACTTTTCATCGTTTTCTTGCCTTGATATTTATGTGTCTGCTTGGATTTGGCTCATATTTCTGTTACGATAATCCTGGTGCCCTACAGTCGGACTTTAAACGTGATTTGAATTTAAGCTCCACACAATTTACTCTAATTTATTCCATTTACTCGTGGCCAAACGTGGTTTTGTGCTTCCTTGGTGGCTTCCTGATTGATCGTCTTTTTGGCATACGATTGGGTACCATTATATATATGGTAATATTGCTTGCGGGCCAATTGCTTTTTGCCACTGGAGCCATTTGGAATGCTTTCTGGCTTATGATAATGGGACGCTTCATCTTTGGCATTGGAGCTGAATCGCTGGCCGTTGCCCAGAATAGTTATGCCGTCTTGTGGTTCAAGGGAAAGGAGTTAAATATGGTGTTTGGCCTACAGCTGTCGGTGGCAAGATTTGGTAGCACTGTAAATTTTTGGGTTATGCAACCCATATATAATTATGTCAGTGAGTTATATCACACCAAAAGTCATACAGTTTTGGGTATGGTTCTACTTCTGGCCACTGTAACCTGTGTGATGTCCCTACTGTGTGCCCTCATATTGGGCTGGATGGACCGGAGGGCCGAGAGAATTCTGCAAAGAAATAACAATCCTTCAGGTCAAATACCCAAACTAACCGATATATTTACCTTTCAACCACCATTTTGGATGGTATCTATCATTTGCGTTGCGTATTATGTGGCCATTTTCCCATTCATTGCCTTGGGTCAGAAATTTTTCATGGATCGTTTCGGTTACACAGAGTCCGAGGCGAATACAGTTGACTCTTTGGTCTATCTTATAGCGGCAGTGTCATCGCCTATATTCGGTTACATTATTGATAAAATGGGACGAAATGTCACATGGATTTTTAGTGCGACATTATCAACGATTTTGGCCCATGCCTTGCTTACATTCACCCAATTAAATCCCTATATTGGTATGGTAGTAATGGGTCTATCTTATTCAATGCTGGCTGCCAGCTTGTGGCCTTTGGTCGCCCTCATTATACCCGAATATCAACTGGGCACTGCCTATGGCTTTTGTCAGTCTGTGCAGAATCTCGGTCTTGCCGTTATCACTATATTGGCCGGCATCATTGTTGATCACAGCAATGGCGATCACATGTGGGTACAGTTGTTCTTTATGGGCTGGCTAACCGTTGCCCTGATATCCACTGGCATAATCTGGGCATATAACAACAAAAAACGTGGCAATTTGAATATGACACCCGCGCAACGAGCAGAATTTGTCAATGTTCAGAACTATCAGCATTTCGAATAGGAGGATAAAAGAAAGTTGGTGAATGGATTGATTGAGAATGATTCACAGAGCACCCGCATTGAATTGGTTTTTTATCATTCTGTGTATTGTTTAATTATATAAATATGTAAGCATAAAAAGTTGTTCTCGATATGATATGATCTAAACTGATCTTTATCCGTGATGATGTGTATAATTATAATGTATTGTGATGGTATTTACGAATTGCAATTGTTTTTTTGAGAGAAAAAAAATTATATTCATTTTATGATTATTAAATTTTACAAAACAAAAAAAATATAAACCAATTGAAATATTTTTACTTTTACGCATATGTATTTTTAGACCAATTTATACATTTTAATATTTAAATAATAATAATATCTAACTACAGTTATTGTTTTGTTTAATGTACAAGTTCCACAAAACGACATAACTGATAAATGATTAATAAATTTCAAAAAGAAAAAGAACATATTTTGATGCTATTTAAGTCCACTTTTGGTTTTCACAAATATCAATTATATTACAATAGAAACAATTCATGGAACTGTGACGTAGTTTCAAAAGCTATTGCGTTGTAAATAATGGTAAATATTTATTTTTGATACTCCAATTTCAAAAGAAAACAAAAAGTTTTCATTACAAATATGCATACACTACACTATGCTCCACTTCCTTTATTGCCACACAAATTGATCCACAATTTGTAACACGTTCATACTGCATGTACATATCGTAATATGAAAATATTTCATGAAATTAAAATTGATCAATAAGCTGAGTTATCATATTGTTTTTCATGCCCGGTTGATCGCTAAAAATTTAATTGTGTTTCAAAATAGTTTTTTTTTATTTAGACAAAATTGTGTATATAGAAAAAGTACTGCATATATAATATATATATCTATTTATAAGGCAAAATACAAATGTATGGAGTTTGTATAATTAATTCTTTAAAATTTTCGACAATTGGATCATATTTTTTATGTATAAATTACGTTAAATGCGATCGTGTAACTTACTAAACTAAAACAAGACATATCGGATTGGACGGCATTGAGTTACATTTAAAGGCACATTTTGGATTAAATGGAATTTTTTGTACTGCCATATAAAGTGCAATATTGAAATGTTAGTTAAGGTTAAGCATTTTAATTGTTACAGCTAGTGTGAAGGGGAAGGCGTTGGTGGGTGGGGTTAGTTTCTGTTGTATTGTATGTATGGTAAAGAATGAGAATAATGGTTATGAATAGCTTATTTCATGCTCATAGGTCTTCTCCCTCAAATCATGATTATCGGGCAAAGCATGATGACGCAGGCCGCACAAACGTGGACCATAACGCAGCATAATAATAATGACACCGACAATGAATAGGGCCAGAGCAGCCACAGCGGGATAAAGGAAATATAGGGCCATTATTATATGTCGCTTTCACGTTTTTGCAATTCGACGTATTCCTCACGCTGACGCTGTTGATGCAGAGTGCGACCCTCGGGGCGGGGCGGACGTTGATGATGATGCGAAGAAGGATTTACTGACTCTAAGTCGTCAATTCCTATGACAAGTTCGTCGTTGGGGTTCGTGGGGAACACTTGCTGATGTGTTGTTGGCTAAAAAAAAAAAAAAAACAATTACACATTTTTCATTGAATAATTAACAACAACTCACATGAAACTGTTGAAAATACGAGGCGTCTTTTAGTTCTGTAAAATCCAGTGGCGGTTGCTTATGCGGTGTGGCTGACCAAATGGATACAAGCCAACGATTGCCCGTATGTCTGTCCTGCCAATATTTGCGATGCTTGGAACAGCAACCCAAGATGATATTCAATATAATAATAATGCCCAGGACAACTGTGCAAATGGCAATTGTCACATAAAACGGCGAGAAATTGCCGTAAATGTGACCAGTGAAATATGGATTCTTCTCGTATGCCTTACGTTCTTCTTCGATGGTGGACATAATCCTCCGGAATCAGTGTTCTTTTTAGATTGAAAATTATGCCAGTTGCTCAGGGATTAGCCACTAGCTGAAATATAAATAATAATAATAATAATTAGAAACGCTGACGCAGCAAACCCAAAAACGAAACTTTTGTTCCAATTTGTCAACTTAGGGCGTGGCATAAGACAAACAAAAATTTATTAGCTTCTACTAATTGTTTTGTAACTTACCATTTACCTGCAATTTATTGTTTGTTTTATTCGTATTAGTTTCATTCAGATTTCTTGGTTATTCATCTAAATTTGTTAAAACCAAAATTTAATGTTTAATTCACCTGCAAATGAAACGAAAACAACGCCCAAAGCCTGGCTCCGAAGTACTCGATACTTTATGGTGATGGTATACGTAAATGTATCGAAGCGCAGAAAACACCGCCATATTCTTAATGCTATCGGTCTTAAGTATTTGAAATCGATTTATCTTACGGCTAATGTTATCCGACTTTAATCCAGTTTTAAGTCAATATACATGTCGGTTCTGATTGGACAAACTAAAATAAAAACAAGAAAATTAGATCACAAATCGACATTTAGAATGATTATGATAAATATTTAGTAAAATAAATTGTTTTTTTTTTTTAAATCAAATATATATTTCCAATGTACAATTTGTAACTTCATATGTATGTATATGTAATTGAACACAATTTGATATAATTAATATTAATTCATCATAATAATAACTAATGCAGGTTTCGAAGCAACATCAATATTTATTTCTTTCAACCAACTATTCAATAGTCGGATCAACTATATTATGTACCCTTGCTATCCAATTATCTATATTTCTTTCTCTCTTCCTTTGCGTGTCACGTTTATCGGTATCACTGATCGTAGGTCAAAAAATTATCATTCTGGGTTATATGACGGGCCAACAACCTTCCGTCATCAGTTGGTGTACTAAACGCAATACGATCCACTGGAATCTCCTGAGCCAATATGGTATGACACTGTACAGCTCGGATCAGTTTACGAGCAATACCTTGTCGTCGCTGTAATGGAGAAACCCAAATCCGAGAAATGCCGCAACTGTAAATTTAGAGACAGTAAAATATATATATATAGATCAGATACAATAACTAACTCTCACCTAGCTTCAAAAGTTTCCTCGCTAAAATAGTCCGTGCCATCAATTTGTATAAATCGATGTGCCTGGCTAAGGGGCTGCACCAGGCATAGGCCCACAATTTGTTGTTTTCGTACAGCAAAAAATGCCACAAATATCTTAGGCACTATATATGAGGAATAACCTAGTTCTTTATCCACTACTTTAATTAGATCATGAAGCCTTTGCAATCGAGCAACTGGAGCACGTTCATTTAGCCGTATAATACGACCATCGGTAGACCATTCCGGGCATGCAGCAATAATATCCTCATCGATCCATCCTTTAAAGCGTAAGACATGCACGGAATTATGATATTCTCGATGTAATTGTTCTTCCTCGGGCTCATGGACGGTATAGACCAAGCCACATTGTTGGCATTGACGAGCCCCAAATTCTTTTTGGCCAGCATCAATTTGATATTGATTACAACCAGTAGCTGCAGATGATAGCCAACGCTGTCTATTAGGAGCTTTATGCCGTTGAGATCTTTTGACCAATGGCTGTAATCGTTGGGTAAAAATGGGAAAAAGCTTTGGTGGAGCAACGGAATTTACATCTACATGGGATTCAGGTTCAGGTTGGGGCACATATTGATGAGATACTACTTCCGGAACGGATTTGTCAACAGTTTGAGCTTTATCTTTAGCTGGTTCTTCGGCATTAATTATCTCATATAGCTCATCAACTATATTATTAGCCTCCGTTTTATGACTATCGGGTTCGGCAATGAATATTTTAAAATTAGCCTCCGTACAAATGTTATTGCTTATAAGAAACTCCAATAGTATTTCCTGTTGTTCAATTATCTCCGGATCTTGAGTATTATATGGCAAACGTTGACGGTATGAGGCAACTGAATCAACAGTTGTTGTTGTTTCTAAAACTTGAAGATCGCCATTAAGATTTAAATTAAGATCTTTCTCGCCTTCATCGTTCAAAGTTTCCGGCAATGGAACTGATGCTGATCTTTTGGGTTCGGATGATTCGACAATATCGTCGATTACTGTCTCATCTAAATTCTTTAAAATTGCATCGACAGTGGCCTGTTCCGCAGAGAATATGGTGGATGACTTAACACGCAATCTCCGTGCTGTCTTTGGCGGTTTTCGGATCAATTCAATTTTGCCATGATTTACACTGGCTCTGATGTGATCCGTTATACGGACTTCCATATGAGTTTGACTCTTACGTCCGGATTTAAAAAATTTACGTTTGGCCAGATCAATTGAAGTTTCATTTATTGTCGGAGATGTAGCAGTTATTGCCTGATGCTTTATTATCGGTATAACGGGTTCCAAATCCATTGCCAAGTTTATATCATGCTGCTGCACCTGATAATCTCGTTCCTCTTCATCGTCACTTAGATCGGAAAAATCAGTGCTGTTTATATTGTCGGATGTAGTCGTATTATTGTTAGCATCATCTTTCATCACACTCAAAGGTTTAGCCATTTTAATAGGATCCTTGGCAGTTCGTAATATCTGATAAACCTCCTCAACTTTTGCTCGTTCCTCACGTTTTTGATTAATAATTTCCTTCAGTTTTTCATTGCGTAACGAATTTAAAATGTAATCCAGTTGGATGGGCGGAAGATGACGAGGTTGGACATGATTTGGCTTTCGTATATTGTGACTAACCCCTCTATTAATGCCCAACTGGCGACGCGATGAGGTAGGTGAGGTCTTGCTTTTGAACCCTCGTTTCCTTAGGCTTCCTCCGCCACCTGATCGTATGATAATATTTTGCCTTTGACTGGGTTCTTTAACTTTCGAATAAAAAGCCATTGTCGGTATGCTTTGTTCCAGTTTTTTCTTACTTAGTGTACTATGTGGTGATCCATCCGAAGAAACTGGTGATTTATAAGAGGGCAAGGAAGCAACACTTTTTACACTCTCTTCTGGTTGAATTTTAAGTAGTTTTCTGCTAGGCGAAGCCCTAGAAGACATCGTAAATTCCAAAGAGCCCTTTGGTGAAGATTTGTGTACTCTTTTAATAGCTGTGCGGGGTGATGGACTTGCATAACCTGTGGACGATCCTGGCGAGGATAAAGAAGAATCACATGGTGCCATTTCTATATCATTGCCATCATCTCGATTTTGCCGTTTTTTTGGGGTACGTGGACTGTTACTGGTGCTTTGGCTATTGAGTCGCATTGTTTTGGTAAACAAATGTGGCAGCTGTTCTGCTTCTCTTCCATCCGCATCCCCTTCGATTCGACGACCTATTACATTTCCATGTGTTTTCTTTTTATTCTCCTTGTTGGTTTCTGGGGAACTACTGGAACCACTGCGTAATCTTCTACCTTCGAAAACCGGCTCTTTACCTATGAAAAGATTTTTATTTACCTTCCTCATATCTTTGCAGTGTGGCTTTAGTGGCGATAAGCCCAACAAGGAATCTTCAACTTCGTCATCATCTTCGATTTCATTTAGTCTGCTGCTGCGACTACGGAACAGTTGTCGCTTCCGTTCTGACAGATGAGGCGTCGCCATACGTGTGGACATGCGTGTGGTTCGCCCACTCCCCTTGGGGGTGTCCATAATGGTTAATAAACTTTCGAAAAATGTTTTTAAGTCGCAATTAAACAATAAAAAAAAATTTAAGAGAGCCCGCTTTTTTTAGTGCCAAATCAAGCGATCATTAGTAACTGTTATCGAATACCATTACTAAAAATGTGATCACTTGAACGTTAGCTTACATCGAGACTGTGACAAGCAATTCGATAAATGTTTAAATTTAACAACATAACTTTTGCTTTAACAAAAAATGTACAAACTTGAATTTTAAGCTAATTTTTATATACATGCAAGTTATTCAAGAATGTGAATCGTAAAAAATATAAATATCGATTGTCCGTTGCTTACAACAGTGACACGATCACTTTCTATTTAGCTATTTTCCCGAAGATTCTGGAGTTAGCAGAAAGAGAGCCTTAACAGGCGGCTGTTATTAACATAATTACATACATATATGTAAATTAACATTTGGGCACACTGTTCGAAATGTTAGTTTACATTTTCACTAATGTTGAAATCAGAAACAAATGTGGAAAAATCAATTTTTTGGCAATTGATTAAGTTAAAGCGTGATTAAACTGAAAAAAATAAAAAGAGGGGGAAAAGCAGGTAAGTTATTTATGAAATGCATTAAAAAATAATGTCGAACTCGATACCGCAGACGAAGTTAAACTGCAATGTGAGAAAGAGAAAAAGAATATGCGGAAAACGCCATTTTTTTTTTGTGTATGTGTTGGAAAAAAAATAGAGGAAAATTGGTAACAATCCTGGCAAACGCGTCTGATAGCTAATTTTTTTTTTTGGAAAACAAAATAGTACCAATTTGCTTTTTCTTTCTTCATCTTTGAGGTCGCGCTTTTATCGCGCTCTTACAATCCTTTTGCCGTCGCCGCGAGAAACTGACGTTGTCGCCGCCGCGTAAGCCGCCCCCCTCATCTCCCCACCAATTGTCAAGTAACTAAAGAACCGTGGAAGACAACACTGCTGAAAACGTTGACGCCGCCGCCGCTAACGCTGCCGCCGCAACAACAACAACAGCAACAACTCCATCAAGCACGACAGCATCAACGATGCCCGGAGCCGGCACATTTAAATTGTTCATCGGTAATCTCGATGAGAAAACTCAGGCAACTGAGCTGCGTTCGCTTTTTGACAAATACGGTACAGTTGTCGAATGCGATGTGGTAAAGAATTATGGCTTCGTTCATATGGAGACGGAGCAGCAGGGTCGCGATGCCATACAAAATCTGAACGGTTACGTGTTGAACGATAATGCCATTAAAGTGGAAGCAGCCAAAAGCCGACGCGCCCCAAATACGCCGACAACGAAAATCTTCGTGGGAAATTTAACCGATAAAACGCGTGCGCCCGAGGTGCGTGAATTGTTCCAGAAATACGGAACGGTAGTGGAATGCGATATAGTGCGAAACTATGGTTTCGTTCATTTGGATTGCGTCGGTGATGTGCAGGATGCCATTAAGGAATTGAACGGTCGCGTGGTTGATGGCCAACCATTGAAGGTGCAAGTGTCGACTAGTCGAGTGCGACCCAAACCGGGTATGGGTGATCCGGAGCAATGTTATCGTTGCGGACGTTCCGGTCATTGGTCGAAAGAGTGTCCGCGCTTATATGGTGGCAGTGCTGGAGGCGGAGGAGGTGGACGTGGTGGTGGTGAACCGCCATCACCTCTCGGTCCAGGGGGCTACAGAGATCGTATGTACGGTCGGGATCCGTTTCCGCCGCCACCACCGCCGCCGCCGTTTTTGCGTGATCGCATTATGGATGGCTTTAGGGTAAATGCCGATAATCCTTTAATTCCTCTTCCCATCTTTTGTTCCTTGCTATATTGCCTTGGCTATCTAATTTGCTTATATGTATGTATTTCCTCTATAGGACTATGACTACTATGATTCACGGCGCTTTGAGGATTCACGCGATCTCTATGAGCGCCGGTATCATCCGAGCGCACGTATGCGCGAATTTCCGCCACCGCCCATTTCTTCACGACGCGAACCTATGCCTTTGCCCCCGCCCTTGAGCGGCAGTCTGCGCACGTGCAGCGTGTCTCGTGGTTATGACACCATGTTTAGTCGCCGCTCTCCACCGCCACCGCGTAGCAATGGCATGAGTCGCTATGGGTATGTTTTGTAAACCGTTTGATATTCATTTTAAAATAGTCACATCTTATCCATCTTAATAGGTCTCCCACACCACACGGCTATGAGGATTTCAGTCGGGATTCCTTTGATGATCGCATGATCTCATCACGTGGGATGCGAGGTCCTTCGCCACCTGGGCGTCGCTATGCGCCCTACTGAGATGAGTTTTACTATTATGGCAGCAGATGAGCAACAACAGACGAAACAATATTTCCCTTTTCACATAGCCATAACAGCAGGAACAACCACTTTTACAATTATCAAACCTTCGTCGGCGACGGAAGAGAATCATCTACCTGTTATTGGTTGCTTTGCTGGTCGCCAGCATCAGCAGCAGCAACAGAATCCGCATCGGCACTTTATTATAATTTAAATCAGCAAATGGGCCTGCTGCCTTGTACAACATTTTCACATTTCTGGCTCCCTGCTTGGTAGTATCGTCTAGCCGCATCGTATTTACACACAAACACACATACTTACAAATACAAACTGACACACAGAGATTTGAACAATGTTTTGACTGAAGCGCGTAATCGGATTTATGGGCTGAGACTTTAACCATTGGGAGGGGGGAGGGGAACACTACAATATTTGTGGGTACCAATAAAATTTGATAATTCGTAAACAGAAACAGAATATCCATTGCAATGTTATCTTTTCAAACATGTTCAGGCAACACCCCATTTATGAAAGTAAAAAAAGAGAAGAAAAAATAGTTTTCTTTAAAAAATACGTTTCATATATATAGTATTTGTATATTAAAGCTGAACATGAGTCAATATTTTGATTCAGCAGATAATCGTTTGAGTAATCCAAGTATCCAATCACGCACAGCTCTAATAATATTAAGTCTCTACAACTTAAAGGCAGTATTCCACGATCATCTTATAAGTACATAAAGAAAAACGAACACATTCTAATGCTACGTTTGATAGTTTTTCAACTTTGATCACCGGAAGTGGGTACAATGCGTATACTTTTCTGCGTCGATGATATAAGCAACTCTGCTCCTTCATTTTTGAGCGGGGTATTCTTTGTTTCATCTGTGCCATTCGGACTATGTAGTTCCTGTAGCTCAACGGGATTTACTTTATCAAATGTTGGAGGAATTAGCACGCGACTATAAAGGAAATAATTTAATAGTTAATAAAAAAAAAAACTGAGGATTTTGCAATCACTTCACTTACTTGCTGCAAAGCAACCATATCATTGAGACAAACATCATCATTGACGTCACACCGAAAGTCCAATATGTACCCAGTCTGACGTAAATGAATCCCATAAATACAGGGCCCATAAAACGGGAGAGGCAACCCGATCCGGTCATCCAGCCCATCCATACACCTTGTGGTCTGGGACCCAATACTTTGGAGAAAATCGTTTGGATTAGAGTCACACCAATGGGATATCCAATTGATGTTAGAGCAAAGCCAATTATAAACTGAGTTAAAGTTAAAGCTGGCAATTGGCTACACCATTCTTGCTCGGGCGGGCAACCCAAAAATATGGGATCATTCGCTGTTAAATTGGTTGCACTTGAATTATATGTAATGGCTAATTTTGGTGGATCGGGGCCCCAAGGTATAAAGAGGACACGTCCCAAAACCATCAATGAGAATCCGCCCCAGATAAGGACATATCGTTCGGCAAATAGTTTGCACATCGGTTCAATTAATACAAATGTTATAAGGGAAACAATTGCTGCGGTGCCCATCATTAGGCCCATATACCGTAGTGCCTCTTCGTTGGACCAGGCAAACATATCCATTGTCAAAGCAGTCCCCAATCTGAAAAAGAAGGAGCAAATTTAATAATATTTTTTCAAGTCGAAATAATCAACTTACGTTTCTAGCAGCACAAAATTGAATACCAAAACGAAAAAGGCTACAATTAAAGTCCAGGCTGAAACATAATTGGGTTTAATTCCCTTCCAGGTTTCCTTTTCAGAAGTGCCACCCTGCATGACCATGACCTCTCTGGCAGCAATTTTGTGCTCCTTTATGAAAAAATTTTTTAGAAATTCAATTGATAGAAATTTGACTCCAACTCACCTCAAATATGCCTGGCAGAAACATTATAAAATTGCACAAGCTCATAATCACATTAATCCAACCTCCGGCAGTATACATATTAAAATGCAATGTACCCCCTAACCAAATATGTCCATCTTGGCCCAATGGTGTGACAGCTGCTTGAAGGCCTGGTCCTATAATGAAACCCAATACTTGGGCTAATGAAACCATTGACACAGCATGAGTTCTTTCACTTAATCGTGTGGCAGCTGATAGATAGGATCGGCATAGAGCAATGTTCGCAGAGCTAACACCAATTAGAAAACGGGAAGCCAACATCCAATATGCGACATTCGAAGGACGTAGCTCTAAGCATGAATATATACCACTGGCCAGGGTGAACAGTGCCAATGATATAAGCAATGGTAGACGTATTGTGCCCAATTTATTACCCCACCATCCAAATATTGGACTGAATATCATTTGACCCAGTGGATTTGCAGCCACTATTAGACCCAAGAACTCTTTGTCCGCACTAGGATCGAGCTGAAAGAGAAAAACAGCACAAAAAAAAAAGCGTTGAGCATCACTGTAAGTTCTTCTTACGTAATCACGAAAATCTCAAAGGCACCACCAATGGATTTTATATGTACATTATGGTTGCATTTTGCAGCTACTCACTTTATTAAGGTATGGCCATACTCCAGTAAGTATAATGCTAAATCCCAGGGCCATTAAAAACATGGTAAAATATATAATTCGTACTGAGCGCCATCTTAGCCGGTATTCCTCCAGTGTTTCTAATCCATCGTCAACATCTTCGGGCAGTCTCTTGGTTTCCAAACGGCTGCGCAATTTCTGTATCAATTGCGCCATGTCTGTACATTTATCTTTGTCTTTACTTGTGTGTACCTACATATATTAGGATATGTGGGTGCGTATGTGTGTGTTTGTGCGTGTCTGTATGTTCAATGTTTATACAGGTCGGTGTCAATGTCTTCTTAGTGTGTTTGGGCACCTCCTCAAGCATCACCCACGTCGCGGCATGCTGGAAGTGAAGATGACACTGCTTCATACATACGTATGCATTTTTGTATATGAGTGTGTGTGTTTGTTTTTACATGTATGTATGAAATATATTTGGCTGAAAATGTTTAGTAACACTTTTCAATTTATCATCAGGCTTACTTAAACTACAAACACATACAATTGACCCCAACTTGGGATTGGGCAGAAGTCGTGGCCTAGTTATATAAGTGCATCTTTACAGCGGCAGCAGAACTTTTAAAACATATGCAAGTGCAAGCTTTTTATCTATGTACATATGCGTTATTTACATTTATTTTTATAAAAGTTATTCCAATTTTGTATCTTAGTATACATAAATTGAGTACTAAGTTTCGACTATATTGTCGTTGCTTAAAAATAAAAAATAAACAGTTGGTGTTTGAAGTTTGGGATTTGAAAACTTAAAGTAACTTTAAACGGATGCTGGATGTGCATGCTTTGTTTCTCGAGTTATATGTATTTTAGATGCCACAAATTAATATGAATCGATTTGAAGCACAATCTTTAATATATTTATTTACGTTATTGATGAAATAAGAAGTTAAACTGCAATCCTTAGCTTGCACTATATTTTTTTTTTGAAAATTACTTACGCTTATCTAACGATGACCATTTGGAGGAAAAAATAATATGCTGCCACTATCAACATTTTAATGGACAGGTGAAGACAATCTTTTTCATGGTCGACGATTATAGGTAAATCGCCCAGCTGTTTTCTTATTGAGCACTTTCCACGCTTATCGCTTCGTTAAGACGTTAACCACTTAGATAATTTTTAATAAAGTCATACATATGTACATACATACTAGTATATATATGTATGTATGTATGTATGTACTTATCTAGGAATTAGGCGGGTGTATATATTAGGAGACGAACCTCAATCTAGTCTAGCTAAAAATTACGTTAGCAACTATTAATTAAATGAATTTGGAATGGACAGAAGGTTTCCGTATGTATGTATATATTATGTACATAATGTGTGTATTGTATATATTTTTTAATCTTGTCTTTCTCAAAAAACAATGTATTTGTATAATATTATTGGAAACACGATGAAAATTTAATTTCTACCTTAGACTGCCGAAACCAATTTATTACAAAACAGTTATTCTATGACTTTATTGCCTCTTCTCGTATGAATGTATGTATGTGTATATAAATATTCTAGTCAAAGTGTCTGTACTAGTGTTTTTTGTTGTCGCATATAAGGCGATGATAACAGTGCGCCGAATGTGCGTTGGGGAAAGGGTTATGTGAATAGAGAGAGAGAGAGCGTGGGCAATATAACCGATCAGATCACAATACTTTATTGTTGTTTTTTTTTTTTGTTGTTGGTTGCGTTTAATCAGTATTTTATGGAACAATTGTTTATCGAGTGTTGTAAAGATAGTATTTAAGCACACATATGTACTTTGTTTTTTTATTTTACATTTATGCGTGTTCACTAATAATAGTCCAGTTTGTGGCATCTCAACCATGACTGTTTCAGTAGGGGGTAGAGAACTCGGTTTTTCAATACAAGTCTTTCACAGTTTTCTGGTCCAAATATTCGATAAGATGCACACACGCACACATAAATACACACAAAGACACACAACACAATGTAGCAGCAACAAGTTGACCGTTGACCAAGGCTATGTCTTCTCTCTCTTTTGTTTTATTTTAATTAACTTTTCCTATTTGCTTTGATTTTGCATATCATATATGCATGTATATATACTTATGTATGTATAGTATTCATACATAAAGTGCTTGACACCAATATACAAACATTCACATTTGTCGATCTTTACTCGAAAAAAAATAAAACAAAGCACAAACAAATCTTATTTTTATTTGCGACTGTATGTACACATATGTATTTACATGAATATAAAATTGTTAAAACTGAAGTTCTTCATTTTCCTTCTCTTGTCCGGGTATCTTTTTTTGTTTTTGTGTTCTTGGCAGTGAAATTTAAATTTCTTTTTCCAACTTATTGTGAAACTACCTGTTGTAATGAGAGAGTGAGGTTGCCTGTTGGCTCAAGAAATTTCAACAACAACGACAGAACCGCGAATTTAACAGACCCTGTTATTTGGGCACAACAAAGTGTTCAATTATAACACACGCTGTAAATGAGGATGTATGTACTAATAAACAGCACTCAAATTTATTAAAATTTTATTGTACTTTCTTGGATAGTACTAGCTACCTGTTGTACATAGTTTTGATAAGTAAAATTACATAATTAAAGCAAAAAATTGTCTTTTGTAAACACCTATCCTAAATTAAAATGCTCTCTTTGTAATGGGTATAAAAACATGTTATTTTGCGATCAGATGCTGTTAAGTTGTCACTGCTCGCAAATGATGCTGTTAAAGAAAATAACTGATTTTTATATTTAATTTGAAATTTTATGCATTCATAATTGAAACGGTTTGCATTAAAAAAAACGGGTATAAAACTGCATTTTATAGCTAGAACAAATGTAATTTCCCAAATTAAAGCTTAAAAATATACAACAAATTGAAATTTAAAAAATACTGCCATCTTCTAGTTCTGTTGGCGTTGCCGTAAACGTTGAAGGCGACGCTGACGCAGCCAAGGCAAGGTCAAAAAACCTTTTTGGGTTAGTGGCATAGGTGGTTCTGGAGCTGGAGTCTGGACTGCTGGAGCCTTGGTGGGGACATTATATGAAACGTCAAACCTGTTTGGGCGTCGGGACTTTTGCCGCTCATTTCTTGCCATTGCTTTGGGATAAACATCGTTCATAATATTTAAACTAAATACATCGCCGGCATTGTTGTCAGCAGCCAAATGGCTAACTGTGTCCTGTAGAACGCGGGGAATACGCTCAACTACTTCCAAAGCATCGCGAAAAGGACGAATCTCACGATCGGAAGTCTTTTGAGGAGGAGAATCTTCTTCAATGGAACTCACTTTGGTAATTTTTCGAGAAGTCTTCTTTGACTTGCGAGATTTGGTTTTTAAAGGTGCGGGGCGTGTTAGAGTTGGTGGATTTTTTTCCAAGAACCAGGGTTCACGACGCGTCAAGGGTAAAATCGGTTCCACGGCAACGGGTGTGGCCTCCAATTGCCTTTGCGCACGTGTTCCCAGGGGAGAAGGACGCACCAACGTGTTGGCAAAGTCGCTAAACCATTCCAAATGATCCACTGAACGTTTATGTCGAACTGCATCCGATTTTTTGGCTGAAGGAATATCCAAAGCATTAGCTGTTAAGGCTGAGCCTTTTACTGGTTTATATATAGTAATGGTAGAGCGGCGATTTCTTGGCGTCTTATATCGAGCTTCCAGGGTTTCCTTTTGATCAAATTGCTGGGCATTGCGTACAAAGCGATTGCTGCTTGGTCCTTGTATAAGTATTTCAAAGGGAGTGTTTAATGTGCGTGCATTTGTTTGCATTGTCTTGATACACTCCGTATCCGAATTTTCATTATTGCACTCACACAGACACTCTTCTCCACAATAGAAACCCAAACATCCGCAATGCTCGCACAATGCCTTGCAATTCCTCTCATGCTTATGCTCTATCAGGGGGTTTGCGGTGCTTGACAGTGCTTCAGCGGACGATGTTGTCGAAATTCCATTCACCACTTCAACTTGATTTAAAGTTAGCCATACTAAAGTAAAAGCTATAAAATAGGCGTATATGTTCTGATCCTTCGATTTAGCCGGCATCTTGCTGGCTTATGCAACTACTGTGCAGCTTCACACCTGCTTTCTGACTAAGCATTGGCCAAGTTGTAGTGTTTTATACTGCTGACTTGATTGAAATTATAGAATCTGAACAAAAAGAAAATACTTTATTTGTTCGTGACGAACTGAATTTCCGTTTACTGCTTTTAGAGAAATTTTATGCTGACTTTGCTGTGATCTTGAAACAATTTCCAAAAAACTAGGTTTCCCCTAACACTTCTATACATAATGATGAACTAATTCGTTAAGCTTTTGCATGCCAAGGGCAAATTCTTAAACTTGAACTTGAAACAATATTCGGTATTATTTTTCATTTATTTTATATTATTTTTGTTTTAATGTTCCCCAGCCGATATACGCTTTTTCTTTTAAAGAAGCATGCGAAATTATTTTGTATCGCTTACGTTCAGTAATTTGATGAAATCGTGCTTTTTGATACATTTTTACTGTCGAAAACAGCATTACACCATACATCAAACATAAGCTGTCATTGACAAAACTATTTCTAAATGTGTAATAGTATATATATATATATATATATGTATATTTCAAGAACGGGCAATAAGAGGTTCTGGTAATACACCTGCTTCAAAATATATATACATATATATATACATAAATCAGAGAGCCCTGTCCCATTATTTTAGGAGACACAATCAGTAAAAGTGTATGATGATTAATGTTAAGAAACGATTGCTGAATAAAAAATATTTGGTAATGTATAATGTTTCCCTCTCATTATTTATTACAAAAAAACAGAAAAAGGCTAAACCAAAAAAAAAAACAAATTACCTAACGCCGTTTGCCTTTGCCTTTCTTGCTGCCTCCACCTCCTCCGCCACCGCTGGCGCCTGCTGGATTACCACTAGATTGTTGTTGCGCTTGTTGATGATGAGGGGCAGTACCTTCTCCGCCTGGCTTGTTTTGGCGCGTCTTAAGCTGTGGTATTTTACTGGCCACATGAAGCATAATGGATTCACGTGTGGGAAACTCATTGCTGTACAAGGTGCCATCGGCGTTGCGCAGCTGGACACGGACCCGGCCACGGAACTGCAGTTCCCTGCTCTTCTCCCTACAATATTGTTTATTCTCAACCACAAAATGCAAATTGGATACCGAGAGAACATCACGCATCTCCATGTAGGTTGGATTCTCTACACAATTCTCTTTAGGCAGACGGCGTCCCTCCTGGCGGGTCTTCTTGCTATTGATATAGGCTGGATACAGGCAAATCCATCTACGAAAATGTAAACGAGGTACATATATGGAAAATTTGTTTGTTTTGTTGTTGGTAAAGTTACCGTTCCTCTTCGTTATGTGTCTTATTGGGATGCCAATTGGTACGCACTGGTGGTGAAGCCGCCATATTTAAGTTAAAGTTCTAATTAATTCTTGTAGAATTATGATTTTAACAAAAATTATTACAACAAAATTGAAAGTCTAGTCCACGCAGGCATGGATTAGAGGTGGGCAAAAGTATATGACGAATGTTATCGAAATTCAAAACAGCTGATACAGTGTTGTTCAATTAGCGCAATATCTCTGATCAGAAGAAATTAAGGCAACAAAACACAAGCACATTTGTTATTATTGCTTTCGGATCGCACAGATTTTCTATATACATATTACATTTATTTTTGCTAACCTGTTTTTGTTTAATTTATTTGATGCAAAGTTTTTTGTTGTTATGACTTAGCTTAGCTCAGTGGTAGTGAACTAGTGTTGAGAAACACTGCAAATAGCAGAAGGCCCAATCAACTACAGAAACTGCATGCGGCTATAAAATAAAACTCCCAATAAAACAGTCTGTTTTTGGTCTTTAACTGAAGCGCGGCGTTTTAGCACGAATTATACTTGAAGTGCCGCGAGTCTCAAATCAAACGAAACAGAATTCTAGTCACGCGTGTTTTCGAGGGCTAACACAAGCAATACCCCTCCCCCAGTGTACCCGTCCCAACCACCGTAAACTACCACCACCCCCCCGTAGCTTATATACACAACAGAGGCCAGGGCCCGTCACAACAATGGACGAACTGAATACCATATTGCAGAAAACCAAAGATAAATCAACGCAAAAGGAGCAGGATGAGGTGAGTGTGTGGGTGTGTGTACGTTGTATGTGTGTCTGTATGTGTGGGAGCTAAATGAACTTTGACATTTCTCAACTCCAAATCTCTAACCACTTCATTATTCTGCTGCCTTATTTACATGTCACCTTCAATCTGTTACCCCATTCCTCCCCATATGCCACACTTTCCGCAACACCACTACCACCATGCCATGCCATGCAGATACTTTTGCAGCCCTTTTCGTACATCCAAGAAATTCCTGGCAAACAATTTCGTTCGGAATTGGCCTTGGCCTTCAATCACTGGTTGCTTATACCGGCCGAAATGTTGACGCAAATTGGCGACATTGTCCAAATGCTGCATAATTCCAGTTTACTGTAAGTATTTAACAACATTGGTTATACACAAATATATATTTATATAGACATTATACATATTGTTAGTTATACACATTTAGTATAAAAACCTGTCTATAATCAAACTTTGTCATTAATCACGCTTGTGTATATGTATCTATCTTCTACGTGTTGTATGTGCTTTTCGAATTTTGAAATAAATCTCATCATTTCGTTTTTCAAAAATGTTGACCTTTGCATTTTTAGTTGCCTTTGTTGTTTACATTTGCTTGCCTCTCTCATCTGTTTAATCTCACCTCACACTTCCATATATACATACATATGTACATAAAGATACATTGTATGTATATATGTATGCCTGTATATACCGTATGCATATATCTCTTTAACGATTTTCGTTTCCTTTTTGTTTATGTAGATTTTAGTTCGAAATGTAAATTTTTCCCTTCCTTTTCTTTTTTTTCTGATGTTAGAGGGAGGGAGAAGCTTATATCTAATCATTACGCTAGCAAATTTGGTTATCATAACTCATATCAGTTACCAAAAAGCCAATTTAACTTTTGTCCATATTGGTGACAATTATTCCTATGGGAGGAACAAACAAAAGAAATTGTTAAATATTCAATCCCACAATAGAATTGATCGAATTTTTATAATATAAATAACTGACACGGCTTTTCCCCTGATACAATGGACATCTTATTATCACCAAAATTAAATTTGGAGTGAATTGCGAGAAGTAAATTCTATTCCATGGATGACTCACCTTTTTATCTGCCTTTTTCGACCTTGTTGGCCCATACTCAACTGTGTTGTACATACTCAAATCAAACCGAAAAAAAGAAATTTCATCATCATGAGCCCGCAGTCTTTTGTTTTTTTTTTTATTTATAATAAATTTCAATTGAATTTCTTTGCAAACAAATATTGTAAAACTTCTCACTGATGTCTGTTGACTTGGTACGACTTTTATATACCTATTAACAAAAAAAAGAAGAATATGTAACAAAGCAAAAAATTATTTTGCTATTCAAGTAATTAACGTTAAATTAAATTGTGTCCAATAGAAAACAGTTGCTAATTAAAATGATCAACTGTAGGAAACTTTTATAATTTATAAGTCCAAAGTTAACCCTCAATAGAGGGTACTTATGAATATTTATATTCTATTTCTAGGAACTGATTTTTCTTACATTCTATATGTATGTATGTATGTGTATATAGTATGTAGACTCTTTCACTAAGCATTATTGATGGGTATTGGTAAATGGAATTGCATAAATTATTTGAGATTTCTGATTCATTAATAAATTCAACATTTGACTTGAGACCAATTGAAGCGAATCTAAAGCTTTTCAATTAAAGTCGCCAGTCAAGCTAATCAAAACTATTCAGTTTCAGCGGCCCCACTTATTTACCACCCCACCAACCCCTACTGAGCCACCTGTCGCCTTGATTTTTCTTATGCAAATGCAAAAAGTGTCCTTCTTATGGCTAAAGCCTTTTCTTTGTTCCTTTTGGCAGCTCTCCCATTACTATGTTGATGACAATGATGATGATAATGATGATGTTTTTTTCTAATGCATTTTCATATCGTCAGAAAAACTTAGTTTTACAACTATACTTCTTCCTGCCTCCATCCATCGTCCTGCCGCCTTGTCCTTTTTCCATGCACTTATGCCCATTGTCATTTAGTCAGTCTCAGGCTTGTCACAACTCTTGCCACTATTTTTAGCATCATCAACACCATGAGCCCAAGCAGCAGCAGCTCCCTTTGTGCGTTCGTTTTTCTTGCATCAACGCCCACACACTCACTCGTAGTCACTGTGCCTCATGGCCCTGTTTCCACAGCTCAATTCCCTTTCAATGCGACAGAGGATGGTGGTGGTATGGCAGATTGGGAGGGAGCTAGGAGGTTGGGCTGGGCTTTAGCGGAGCGCAAACATTTTTTAATTACGCAAATGTCGGGCCAGTTTGCCTTGCCAATGGGCATATTCCAGTTATTGAAGCGATGAAAAGGCACTAAATAGACAGAGATGATGGAACGTTGGGGGAGGAGTGGCAGGAGGTGTATCAGAGAACAAGCGAAGAGAAGGAGACAAGAGGAAAGGCTTTAATTTATATTTATAAAGCATATGTTCATAAATACACACACATACATATATGTACATACATATGTATGTATGTAGATACATACATATAAAGACAGAGACGCTCAGAGCGGTTGACATAAGATTGCCTATAGTAATCATAGAAGTGGTATTTCCACTCGATATTTTCCTAGTAATTTAATCCATAAATTCTACAGTTTGATAGAAATAATCTTAATTGAAAATTATACTTTCAACAGAATTTAAATTTTATTGTATCAATTTGTTTGCTTGGATTTTTTGGGCTTGCTTTTAACCACTTATGCATAATATAATAAAGGAAGACATATTCCAAGTATTTAAAATATGGTTAAAACTTAACGTCATACGTATATACACATATATATACATAGATTGTGTTTCTTCTAACACCTAACTTTCCAGCATTGATGATATTGAAGACAATTCGATACTTCGCAGAGGTGTACCTGTGGCCCACTCGATTTATGGTGTTGCCAGTACGATAAATGCAGCAAATTATGCCTTGTTCTTGGCCCTGGAGAAAGTTCAACAATTGGGACATCCAGAGGTAAAGATAATACTTTTTTTTATATATATACATACATATGTACATACATATACATATATTCAATATTGATGCATCGAATAGGCTACCCGTGTTTATACTGAACAATTACTGGAACTGCATCGTGGACAAGGCATGGAGATATATTGGCGTGATAGTTTCACATGTCCCTCCGAATCGGATTACAAATTGATGACTGTCCGTAAGACTGGCGGATTATTTATGCTGGCCATACGTCTTATGCAACTATTTAGCAGCAATAAAGAGGATTATTCAAAATTGACTGCAATATTGGGTTTATATTTTCAAATTCGGGATGATTATTGTAATTTAAGTTTAAAGGAGGTGAGTCAAAAAGCAACATAATAGTTTTCAATATATTACATTTTATCTCCTTATTTTTTTCTAATGTGCAGTACACGGAGAACAAGAGTTTTGCCGAGGATTTGACGGAGGGGAAATTTGGTTTTCCAGTTATACATGCAGTGCGTTTACAGAAACAGGACAAGCAGGTTTTACGTAAGTTCTTAACCTCCTAAGAGGCAATTAATACTAGCTTTATATGTACATATATATATCATATGCTTCTTGTAGATATATTAAGGCAACGCACGCACGACATTGAGGTCAAGAAGTACTGCATTAGTTTGCTGGAAAAACTAGGCAGTTTTCAGTATACACGCAAGGTGCTCGAGTCCCTAGACGCCGAGGCCAGGGCAGAGGTAAGTTTCTTGTTCTGTTTTAACCATAATATTGAATTGGGTTCTTTTTGCTCGTTATACTATTGCCATTTATTGCCTTTTTGGGTTTATAGGTCGCACGTCTGGGCGGCAATCCCTATATGGATAGACTGTTGAATAAGTTGTTGTCGTGGAAAACTAGTGATACAGTTAGCATCACTGAATCGAATCAAATCAATCATAATAATATGACAACAGCAACAAATCGTATTGTCAGCCCCAATCAGAATACATTAAATTGCAATTAACAGCCAAAGAGGCAAAAGAGGGAGGAATTTTGAATTGCCGCTGCTGCTGTTGCCACCTCTTTTGCTGTAAATTCTCGACCTCAGGCTTCTGCAGCAACAACAACAATAATATCATCATCAACAACAACAACACGAAATACAAAAGCGCGAACACCTTATGCTGCCTGCCTGAGTGCCCCTTTGTGGCATTTTCTGAAAAAAATTAAAATCTTTTAAGAATTCTTTTTATGTTCCAATTACCAATTAACTACCTAATACTACTACTATAACAACAACAAAGCGAGGAAGCCAATGTCCTTCTTCAGTCATATAAACCTAACCAACAGCAGCCTTACAACCAGAAAAAGAAAGAATATGTAAAAACCGCATTGTTAAGCCAAAAGTTAATCCATATAAGCAAAGCTTATATCTATATATATATATATATGGTTGATAATGATGAGCTAACTAGCTAAGCTTTTACCAGAATTTCTTTAAATACTTTTAGTTTGTATTTTAGTTAACAAATCTCAATATATTAGCTCTTATTATTCTAAATGTGTATTTCGTATAATTTAAGTAAAAAGTCATGCAACACTTAAAGCACGCTAAGAACATCAAATTCGGTGAAAACTTTATCTTGAGCCACAAGTCCGTCACCTCAACGATACTCAATAAGAACTTTAGAAGTTCGTTTTAATTTCAAATAAAGGAATAAATCAATCTAGTACTTTTTTTTTAAATATTGTTTAAGACAACAAATCGAACAGAAATGGTAAATTTTAATTTTTTTGAATTTAACTCAACTGATCATTATTAACATATAAAGGACAAGAATCCTTTTATTTGTTGTACTTATTTGTCGACATTCGGCCTTATTATCGCAATATATGTATATCCCTGTACCTTATTCTGTATTTGTAGTACAAAATTGTACTATGCCACTTAGCTTGATAATACAAATAGATGTTTATATATAACAATCAAAGAACCTTTATGTACATGTTTATTATTGATGTATCCGTCGCAGTTGTGGCTCAAATCAAAGTACGAGTATTACACAAAAAAAAAAAAAGGAGTTTTTTTCAAATTTCTAAATGTAACTTTTCTTCGCTCTTAAGAAACTATCTTCTCAACTTCCTTTTTGATCAAGCTAAACGTTGTTCCATTTTTATTGTTAAATTACATAAAAGAAAAAACAAAAAAACAATTGAAATGCAAATCATAAATATATACATACATATATATACACAATATATATTAATATATATATATATTTAAATTGTTAAAACTATATTGAAATATTGATAAAATGATGCACTGCACAGCAGGATTTTTTGCACATTGCACCACCTAAACTATATACATATATATATATATATGTATATATACATATATATGTATATATATATCTATATATATAAATAATATATATTTTTATTGTAGTTATACACACGGCAGACAAAAAGAAATGCTGAAAATTGTAACGGGGGTTTGGGGAAATACAAGAAAATTGAGAAAACTATGCGAGAGAAACCAAACATTTTAAGGTAGCAAACAAAATAAAAAATACGGTTAACTATAAGATGAATGAAGGGAGATGAAAAAAAAATAGCCAAGAATTTAAAATGCAGCCAAAAAATTAATGAGCAACAATTGCTAAGCACCTAACATTTAGCCTAAATATATATATACTTATATATGTACACATACTATATACCATCATTATATTGTCTTACAAAAACAAACGGAAAACCTTGTAATATGTATTTAAATAAATATTGTATTTATGCCAAATGACTTGTGGGCGAAATTAAATTCGAGATAGAGTGAGACAGATTGAAAATAATTTAAAAATGAAAGTGAAGCAGTGAGGCCAGAATAAGAGCATCAACGTTGATTCCAACTACTCTAACTCGTTTAAAATTGCTCCACGAGAAGTGACAAGTGATCTAAATGCTTTTCAAAAATTATCAAACAATGCTAAAAAGTGTCGCGATTTAGAACTTCAGCAAACCCGTAAGTTATTTATTTACATATAATCGTTCCTTTTTATGGTCATATATTAATAATTTAGTTTTTTTATTTCAAAAAGTACAACTTTTTATTTGGAATTTGACGAATAACAAATGATACCTATAGATAAAGGACATATACATTATATAAGTATATACCCATTTATGATAAACTAAGTACTTACACATAGAATAATTATGTAAGATATTGATTCTTATTAGTGGTTTACTTCTTAAGCATCTTGCTCAATCATGTCCATAAGATGAAAGAGTTCCGCATCCTCATAGACACGATTATCTGCATTGTCTTCATCGCCCTCCTCGTTGTCCTCCTGTAAAAAAGATTGAAAAAAACCATAAAAATATTAGTTATTAATTTCGTTTTTTCTATGTGCTTACCTCAAAACCAAAGCAATTGTCTTCATTAACCATAATAGTTTTAGGCTCCCGTTTGACCAACACCTCTTCATCATTTTTGACAAGTTCAACTACGACCAATTGGCCATTCTCATCTTGAACTTTAACGGTAAACTCTTGCGTCTCAGTTCGTTCTTCTTTGATTTGAAAACCTTTGCTATCCGACTTGCTTTTTAGGCTACGATTTATAATAATTGGTTGCTTATTGATTACAGGTGATGGCTTATCCATCACCTCAACCTCCTCTTCGATATACTCTAAATTTTCCACCTCATTAGAATATTCTATATTTTCTTCCTGCAAATTCCTTTCGATGTTTACAAGAGATCCATCCGGTTTTATTCTTAAATTGCGACCCATTTTAAGTTTAAGTTTTTCCTCTTGAGCATTTACAGAATCATCATGGATTTCCATATGACGCATTAGATTGCCCTTGTGTGTAAAAATTCTGGGGCAACTGGGACAGGAATGAAGCTTTTGACGTGGCGGCCGCGGCTGATAATCATCATCATGCACCAGATTTATGTGACGCTTCAAGAGTTGCTGCTGACGAAATGTTTGAGGGCATTGCTCACATTTAAAGGGTTTCACATTCAAATGCAGACGCATGTGGGACTCTAAATGTCGCGGGGAGACCGAAGCATAACTGCAGAATGTGCATCGGAAACATTTCTCCCCCTCATGGGACTTAATATGCAATTTATATTGATAACGATCGGGTAAATGCTGCCCACAACGTTTACACTCAAATGGTTTCTCTTGCTCCGTATGCATATTGGCCACATGTGTACGTAAATCGGCCCTACGTCCGCAGGTTGTGGGGCATAGCTCGCATTGGAAAACAGGCTTATCCACCACACTATGGATCAATTTGTGAGCCTTCAATGAATTTGATTGAGTAAAACGCGCCTGACATATATCACACACATAGTTCTTCTCTCCTGTATGTATAACACTATGTCTTTTCAATTTAAACATATCCTGTGAGGCATACGTACAGTGGGGACACTGATATGGACGTTCGCCTGTATGACAGGTCATATGCCGTCTTAGTTTGGTCAACTCCACGCTTGCATAACTGCATTCCGTACATTTGTGTGGCTTCTCTTTGGTATGCTTATATCGAGTATGCCGAATCAATTCTCCACTTGTGGTAAATGCACGCTCACAATATTTGCATTTGTGAGGCTTTTTACCCATATGGGTATTCATATGATTAACCAGGCCCGCATTCGCTTTGAATCCCCTTTCGCATATTGAGCACTTGAATCCATATTCATCATCATGGACCAGGCAGTGTCGTGTTATAAGATATTTACGGTTTGTCGTATAGTCACATTGCGAGCACGAAAACTTATGGCCAATTTTTGTGGCCATTTCCTTCTTTTTTGCAGTTGACAAAACTGCCTTTCCCACCGGATAAGGTTCAGACGGCTTCAATGTGTATTGTTTGCCCGAGTCCATAAAATCAAGTTCTTGTGTATTTGATTGATCATCAACATTTTGATCGTCCTCGAATTGATATACCTCGTCTACGGGATTAATCTCAATTTTTGTGGGTTTCTCGGTAAAATCTTCTATATATTCCTCAATCAGTTCTTCAACAACATTATCATCATCATCGGCTAAGACCTCTTCAACGATTTCTGGCAGTGGCGGGGTTGGTGTTGGCGACATTGGTTTTGCAGTTGGTTGTACCCGCTTGACTGACGAATTTGATTTTGTTCCTGCTGGACGTACACTAACGGCAGTTATATTCTTAATGGGTAGAGTCCGTTTCGGTGAAGTTTGAGCTGGACGCAACTTTATAGCTAAAATAAAAAAGATTTGTTGAATATTATAAATTTCTGGAAAAGTTCGCCCCATGGAATTTAAGTAGTCTTGTCTCAGCTAGCTTAGATCTGTGTGATTGGCTGTCAGTTTTGTTTCTTACCCTTGTTCGACGTTGCTCCCGATCCTGCTTTGTTGGCCACAGCTGCTCCCGATCCTGCTTTGGAGCGCGTCAAGCGGCTGGGCTGTTGTTGTGCTTGCTTGGCTTTCTTTTCTAGCTTCTTCTTCAGTTCCAATTGCTTTTTCGGCGTAGTTTTGATATAACAATTTCCCTCATCATCTATGAAATATTTATCCTCATCATCGTCATCATCCAAATAGTCCGACTCGTTAATTTGATCCCCCTGCTCCTCTTCACTGGCAGCTTGGGCAGCATCCAAATCGACTTCATAGTCTTCGTAATCTTCACACTCCTTGGTTTTGACTGGTTTAAGAACTTTATGCTTCACCCTTTGTCCTTGACTGTCGCCTTCGTCAATTTCTTTATGAAAGTTATTTAGAAAGGATTGCAGATCCTCACTTCGCTCGGCACGCCTGTTTTTGGACATCTAAACAAGAGATATTGGTGGATCAGAACAACATTAAGTGGCGACCCACAGCGGCCAATTTACTACGTGATGCGACCTCAGGCGGGTGCAGGTTATGGGCGTCTATTGATTTCTCGCCCGTTCTATCTGCAGTCGAGATTCTGTTTTCTTACCGTTATTATTGCCTTACAAGTAATGTATCATCAATTAATTTGGTTTTGATTTTCAAAACTCGATGCAATGGATTTTCTTGTTTATTAAATGCTTTTTTTATAAAAATTTTAGTGCAAACATATTCCGTCAGAGGCCATTTTGCGTAATTTTAATTAAAAGATGGCGACATATGGCTTGTACCATCTCTAACTGAAAAGAACTGTTGTCGCATATCGATAAACATACGCGGCAAGAAAATACTAAATCAACCGGATCACTTTTGGCAGAAGTTTAAATATTTCTTCGTCTCTATGCAGACACCGTTGCATATTAAGCACAGCTGGTTATATTACATTATTTTAATATTTAGCAATTTTTTTATTCAATTTTTTTTACCATTAATATTTAGCTGTCATTATCTGCAAATCACTTAATGTGTATTATACATCACTATTTCTACGCCAAACGGTTAGATTTACCTATATAACGATTTATTTGAATAAAAATTTTAATGTTATCTACTGTGCAAAAACTAAACAATAAATTTCTCTCATCGTCCCTAAGACTGATTTGGGACCGAGTAGTCAAGTACATATGTATATTCCATAACGGCCACAGTAACAGATTGTAAGGGTGACTTTTATTTGTCACAGTTATCGGTGCATCAGTGGCGCGGCAACCCTTGCAGCACTGGTTGCAAATAAACAAAACCAAACAAGTCAACAAACTTTTGCTTAAAATGTCGTTTCATTTGAGCACCAAAGAACGGTTACTTCTCCTTATTGATGACATCGAAATGATTGCCAAAGAGCTTATTGAGCAGGCACATCAAAAAATATCTAGCACTGAGCTGGTGGATTTACTGGACCTGATGGTATCCAAGGATGAGGAATTTCGCAAAATGCTGAAACTGGGTGAGGAGCAGGCCAAAGTGGAAGATTCCATGGATAAGCTAAGAGCCAAAGTAGAGGTGCATGTAAGTGTTAGAACGAAAACCTACTTCTAAAATGCTGACTTCTTTTTTCAATAAACAGGACAAAGAGATACAAAAACTACAGAAATCGCTGAAAGATGCCGAACTTATTTTGTCCACGGCTATATTCCAGGCACGGCAAAAACTGGCGAGCATCAATCAGGCCAATAAGCGTCCTGTCTCATCAGAAGAGCTTATTAAATATGCCCATCGCATTAGTTCTGCGAATGCGGTGAGTGCTCCCTTGACCTGGTGTATCGGTGATTTACGACGGCCCTATCCCACAGACATTGAGATGCGGAATGGTCTATTAGGTAAATCCGAGCAGAATCTGAATGGTAGTGGACCCTTGGCTCACATGAATAGCGGCCTAACTACTGATAGTCAGCGAAGTTTGGGAAGTGGTAGCGGTAGCGGCAGTGGCAGTGGTGGTGGTAGTGGAGGAGGCAGCGGTACCAGCGACGTGCCAAATTCCT
Organism: Drosophila emarginata; assembly: GCA_037075365.1. Taxonomy (NCBI): domain Eukaryota; kingdom Metazoa; phylum Arthropoda; class Insecta; order Diptera; family Drosophilidae; genus Drosophila; species Drosophila emarginata. The sequence goes on from JBAMCD010000296.1 coordinate 4,494,559, forward strand.
ATCAAAATCAGTTTAACTGGAATCTAGGTGAACTCCATATGACCATGGGCGCATCAGGAGGTTCAGTTTCATTGGAGACTCGAGCTCAAGATGATGTCGAAGTAATGTCAACAGATAGTTCAAGCTCAAGCTCAAGTGACTCTCAATAAATCTGATAACGTATATTTAAGTTTAGTTAAGTATAATAAAAGAATATTTAATAGTCTTAAAACCTTGCCTCTAACATGTACAAGCAGCTTTTGCGAAAATAATCAAATATGTACATACATATGTATGTATGTATGTATATTGAAAAGTTATTCCTCATAAGAGGAAATTGTAGAATCATATAAGCCTATTTAAGTAGGCGACAACTATCCAGCATTTTCTGTGCCTGTACATATGAGCATAAAATATAACTTGCAGATTGCATTAAAAAATGAATTTGAATCAAATGAGCAAGTCCGCTTCTGATAAAATAAAAATTTTGAAATTCATTTGACATCTCTAAATTACTTATCGATAACAATTGCCGGTTTAAATGTTAGATGAAGCATTTAGAACTATTAAAAAGAAACTAGCATCAATTAGATACAATCGAAATTAATAATAGTATTTAAAATGTGAGTAAATCATTAATCAAATGTTAAATTAATTGACGGCTTGACAGTTTTGCAGCCCTATGGTTATATCGCCTATATCGATATATGTATGTGTGTGCTGTGCCCATCACTATACAAAAAATTAACATTAAGGCGAAAACATAGTTTTTTAATTTTTTTTTTCCTTTTTAAATAAAAATGCAACTTCTTTTAGTTAAGAGCAATGTGTCAATGTGTAGTTGATTACTGCGTGCAACAACACAGAGGAACATAAGTCGTGCAAATAATTGTGAAAAGGAAAAAGTGTTACGACAAATTTGTAAAGTGAGCAGAGGAGACGACGCGGAGTCCCGCAGTGCGTGCGTGTGTGTGTTGATGGTGGTGGTGTACGAGTAGAAGACAAAAAAAAGAGAAAAAGCAGACGCCGAGGCGACTTTAAAAGCATTTGCAATATTAGAAAACATATTTGAAGAAGCGACGAAAAGGAAAAGCAGGAGGGAGGAGACAGGGACAGGCACCCAAACCCGCACCCCGCATTGCATACGCATAGAGTCCCACCTCGTCGATTACAACCACACGGCACTTTTTTTATTTGTTGACTGGAAGAAATGCATGATCAAAAGTTAGCATTGCATGTTTAAGTTATAATTGTTATTAAAACAAGTAAAGCAAAAGACATCAAGCGGAGGTTTGGCCGAAGGAAGGACTTATAACTAGGTCGACAATTTATACCCCTGGCCCCCACCCCTTGCCTCACAAAATCGGACTTTGAAAAGGCAACAAAAATGATGGTACAAGAACCTGTGCAGGTAAATCGATAATATATTTAAAGGAAAACAATTTGCAACTCTCTCTCTATCTCTTTTTACCCTTTTCCAATTTCTTTCCCTTCACTTTCACTCACCAATAGGCGGCCATATGGCATTGTCTGAACCATTACAACCACAAGAATGCTATTTTTCTGGCCGAACTTTTGTGCTCGGAAGGTAAGTACTTCAATCATAAATCAGAAATTGAAATGAAAGGTTTCGGTCTTTTGATTATCAAATGTTTTTATTAAGAGTCACATGTTGAGAAAAACTATAAAGCAACACTTCTTTTGTGGTCTAACAACGTGGTTTGAGATCCGGATACATAGAGCTCTTTATAAAAGGTTTTCATTGTTTTTAGTCATTTCTTTAATACTCCTCCACAACATATTTGCCGTGTACTTCATTTTAATATCTTCGGAATAGGAATAAGGCCCAAGAGCCCCTCAGAATCGTCAAATAGTTAAAGTCGTTCTCTTGAAGTTAAATAACTACTATGTTTTCGAAGTGAAAATTGTATAACGATCTCTTAATATTTCTATGTATAAAAAGTGCACTTCTATAGAAATAAACTTCTGATTGCTACGATAAAATTGACTCAGTAAAATATGTTTCCATTTTTTTTTACAAACTCTGGAACAAGCCGATCTACTTAATTTGAAGAGTCATTTAGAGGTTTCCATTTGTATAATACATGACGGAAAAGTTTCAAATTTCCGTTTACTAAAGTCTATTAAAGGTCTTATTTAAACTAACTGTGAAATGTATTGAGTATTTTTATGTCCCATATCCATCGAATTAAACAATTTGTCTTATCCCGTGGTTGTTTTAGTATCATTGCTTGCAAGGACATTTCCTTAATTAATGAATTATGCGAATATATGATAAGAGACCTTTCATTTCATATGTATAATGTATTTACTTATTATATTTTTAAACTTTACTAATCATAATTTTCTTATATTCCAGTTGAAAGTGATGAGACGATCTTTTTGTTGGCCACTAGCTACTTTCGCTCCAATCTCATCCATCAGGCCTATTGGCTGCTCAAAGAAAAGTCACGCCGTTCACCGCAATGCCGTTTCCTTCAGGCAAAATGTGCCTTTGAGCTAAAGAAATATGCTGACGCGGAAAGTATTTTAATAACCACTGGATTTGTGGATACAAAACATTTTGATGATTTGCAAAAGGAGTTTGGTGAACTGGCCTGTTTTGTTTATCAACTGTTGGCGCAAATTTGCATGCAAACTGAACGCCACAAATTAGCAGTTCAGGCATTACGTCGAACATTGAAATTGAATCCATTCATGTGGCAGGCATTTGCCGATCTGTGCCTGCTGGGACAGGATGCAGATGCAGGATCCATATTTCAAATACAAAGTACAGATGTGTTCAATACGTGTCAGGGTAGCTCAGCGAATGCTAATGCAATGGTCATATTTGGAAGCAATGGAGTCAGCGGAGGTGGCATTGGAGGAGCAGGTGGTGAAAAAGAGCAGTTAACCAACTATTTAATGAATACACCCATAGATCAGCAGACGCAAATTCAGACACCGCAAAATCATATAAATAATAATAACAATATTAATCTCAATAGCTCCATTGGCATGCTAAGAGGTGGTGGTACTGGTGGCGGAGGAGGAACTGGCCTTTTGGAAGATACCCCAATGTCTGGGTATAATCAAGAATATGATGCTGCTAATGTCACTCCCTTTCGCAAGCAATTCAAATATCTATCCACCATTTCACCAAGTTTTGGCATCATGCCTCTAACCAGTCCATGTGCTGGCGGGGACAACTCCTTTATTGTTGCCCCATTAAATTATTCTTCATACCATGGCTCACCCATGCCACAAATTTTCTCCGAGGTCAATCAAGATGCAAAAATGATGGGCAAAAAACTCAAGACTCATGGTGTAGTAGGAGGAGGAGTTGGCGGCGGCGGAATTATCAATCGCAAGGATGTTAAGCCTAATGTTTTTACCCAAGCTGGTAATATCACTCCACGTACACCCATAAGTAACAATAGCATAAACAATAATGTTAGCCAGGCCAATGGTAATCCCATCACCGGCAATCCCAACAACGCCGTCAGACGGAGTTCTCGTTTATTCAGTAATTCCACCTATTCCTCAGTAAAGGAGAACAATAAATCCCCCAATTTGACTAATAATAAATTTGTCCAACCGCGCTCACCGCCAAGGAAAACCAAAAATCGTATACCCAAAATTTGCCTAAATAATGAACTAAAAGAGAAAGTGGAGACTATAACCACATCCTCCATAACAGCATCCAATAATAATAACAACAACAACAATAACAACAATAATGCAAGGAACTCAACAGACGAGGTAAAAGTTCTGCTTAACAATAGCCTTAATAACGCCCAAACGATGGCTCATCAATTGTTGAATATGAAAAAGCAATCCGCCGATGGACTAATGTCTCTATTAAGAGACTTGGCTGAGGGCTACAAACTCCTCTCCAATTATAAATGTAAGGCGTGTATTAAGCATTTGGAAACAACAATACCAAAGCATCATTTAGCCTCCAGTTGGGTGCAATCGTTGATTGGTCTGGCATTCTATGAACAAAGGGATTATGAGTCGGCTGTATCAATATTTCGACTTATCCACGAGATGGATCCATATCGTTTGGATTATATGGAAATCTATTCGACCTCCCTGTGGCATTTACAGCGCGAGGTCGAACTCTCTGCATTGGCCCAAGATTTAATTAATCAGGATAAACGTAATCCCATAACCTGGTGCGTTTCCGGCAATTGTTTCTCTTTGCACAAGGAGCACGAAACAGCCATTAAATTCTTGAAACGAGCTGTCCAAATCGATCCCGATTTTGTCTATAGCTATACACTGCTCGGTCATGAATTGGTCCTAACGGAAGAATTTGATAAGGCCATGGACTACTTCCGTTCGGCTGTTGTTCGAGATCCAAGACATTATAATGCCTGGTGCGGCATTGGCACCATCTATTCCAAGCAGGAAAAATATGAACTGGCCGAATTGCATTACATCAAAGCATTGAAAATCAATCCACAGAATTCGGTTATCCTCGTACACATCGGAGCCATGCAATTCTTTATGCAGAAAAAGGATTTGGCTTTACAAACTCTCAATACGGCAGCCACTTTGGATCCAAAGAATCCATTGGCTAGATTCCATCGTGGCTCAATATACTTCTCATTGGGCAAATATCAAGAAGCTTTGCGTGAACTTGAAGAATTGAAGGAGATCGTGCCAAAAGAGTCTGTCGTTTTTTATCTTATTGGTAAAATACATAAGACTCTTGGCAATATGGATTTGGCCCTAATGCATTTCAGTTGGGCCACCGATCTGGATCCAAAGGGTGCCAATAACCAAATCAAAGATGCCTTCGACTCAATGGCACATCCCAGTTGTTGTCCAGCCACATCATCCGCCAATGATACAAACACTTTGGATGTAGACTTTGAGCCCACTTCAGAGCGTTCCGATGATTCAACGCAGGCTCAACAGGATGTTAGCTATGATAGTGACTATTAAGGATCACACACACGTATAGAATGAGAGAGAGAGACAAGTCCTGTGGTTGTATATACAGAAAAGAAAAACATAAAAGAAAAAAACACACACACACACACACTCAAACGACAGAAAGGAAAAGAGAAATCAAGATTTCTGTGGAGAAGTTTAAACCCATTAAAATGAATGAAGTATAATTAATAATTAAAAAATCGTCTAGATAACTTTTAGCATTAGTAATTTAAAATACAACAACAGCAACAAAACAAAAAGAAAGAAAAACTCTAAGCATCAGCAACAACAACAATTATAAATTACCTTTAAAAACTATACACGAAACAATGATGGCCGAACTTTTAAATCTTAAGTTGAGGATAAAGAATCACACTAAGAAGAAAAGCAGCAAGAAAAGAAACCGCAAATTGGGAAAGAAGTTTACTCAGCTAAAAATTGATGATGATCTGGGCCATGGGCCACACCAACAACAACAACAAAAACAACAACAAATATACAAGATTAATCAAATTTAAACAAACAAAAACTAAAAAAAAATCATTTTTCTTTAATTTCTTAAAACGAAACATAAAACAAAATGTCTCTAGAACAATGTTTGATTCAGGATGACTCGTTCGTTTACTAAAAACAGCTCATATTCCAGATATATTTATATTGAATATCAGTTTGAACGTTTTGATTTAGATAAAATGTCTCTAAAGAATATTGTCTAACTCCCACAATATTCATTGAGAATTGACGAAATTTATTGTAAATTAGGTGAGTTCTCATTGGGTAATTGTTGATGGTTGTTAGTCTGTGGCCATAGTACAAGTTGCTCATGGGTCAATTGTTGGGTAAAGTTAATCACTGAACGTAGACGATCCACTTCCACACCAAGCATCATTGCCATGGCCGGCAAATGGTCATCCAATAAATAATATTTACGTGGGCATTCCATGTGTAGAATTAAGTTTACATCCTTGGTCCCAAATATTTTTGCAATTGAATCACTAACGGATGAGGAACTGCGGGAGCTTAGCGAATCCAAGTTGGGTGATAGCACAATATCATTCTCAATAGTGTCTTCGTATGTATCCAAAGATTTAGGCTCTTGATCCTCTTGAGGTGGTAATTGGTGTACGAAGTGTGCTGGATACTGTGTAGGTAGCTTTGATGGGGATGAAGGTAGGAAGGACGATTTTTTATATTGTAATCTTTCCTTACGCTCTTGATGATAGGATGAGTGGACTAAGGATCCGTGTGTCTGAATTTCTTTGGGTTTAGGCGAGATTCTCTTTGTTTGAGACTGTGATGATTGTGTGTAATAAGTTGAAAATTCCTGAGCTTGAATATGCTTCGATGGACGAAGACGCTTTGGATTTGGCTGGGATCCCTGTGACTGCTTTAGCTTTGTTTGTTTTCGGGGCTGTTTGCACCGAGTCCTGGGATTAGCGTTTCGTTGCTTAGCGGGAAGTTGGGTGAGACATCCTGCTATTCGCTTGACTGGAGGCATTTGCTTCTCATCAGGGTCCAATGATCGCTTAACTGTCTTTCCTTGACGCAGTCGAACAATTTTCGTTGCTTCATTCTTGATTTTGACATCAGACGGACCTTGACTAATGCGTACAATCTTTGTTCCAACTGTCGCCTTTGTGGTATTGATCATTTGACCACAAATTATCTGACTGCATTCAGATTCTGTCTCCTCAAACAACTGAGGAGATCGCATTTTTCTATTCATTTCCATTATTATCAATCGCTCCGATCTGCGTGGATGCAACTTCTGGCTGGACTCCTCCAAGTTGGCAGCAAACTCAGCCTCAGAGCAATAAGTGCTCAGCTCGCTACCAGTGTACGTCCCTTGAGACATATTTCAAAAATAATTATATTTAAATATATGCATTTCTTCAACAGCAGTTACGTTACTTTGAAATATTGAAGATAGTGCTGCCACCTTGTTAAAATATGAAAAAGACTGACGAGCACTGGCCCAAAGTAACCATTTTGATGTAACGACTAGCTTGGTGGATTTTACTTTGCTTTGGTCAGACTGGTGTAAATATTTGACAATTTATTTTGATTTTTTCCAGTACCAATAGTAAATCGGACGTAAAGGACAGGTTTATCTGTAATTTGGTATTCCATCGGCTTTTTCTTTTCAATGGAGACTGCTGTGACACCAGGTTACAATATAGCCAAGGATCCCTTACTCGTAAAGAATCGCATTTTCTTGGGCAATTTGCCCATATGTACACGGAAGGATTTGGAAAGCATTTGTCACCCCTATGGTAACGTGTTAGGCTCGGTAGTACAAAAGAATTTCGGATTTGTTCAATTTGAATCAGAGGAGATAGCAACAAAGGCGGCAACTGCATTGAACCGCTCCACATTTAAGTCCAAAGTTTTGACGGTGCGTAATGCTAGCATTAAGCCAAAGTCAGTGGTAAAGAAGAATCCAATGTCGATGACTATGCCCAACCAAATGCAGATGCAGCCAGTGGCCGTTCAGGGTGGCTTAGTAATGTCAGCAGCAGAGGCGGCGGCTGTAGCTGAGGGGGCATCAGGCATTAATGATTGTGAGATTGTCGTGGTGAACAGGGAGAACACGTAAGTAAATTAAAAACACACCCACTTTTATCGGAATTGATTTTTAAAAGACCTTTTATTTTTTAGGAAATATGCGGAATACATAGAGGAGCGTTTGAGGAAGGTTGATATGCGAGTGGATGTCCTATTTCCTAATGAGGATGTGATGCTGGGCAAAGTGTTAGCTAATATCTCATCACGTGGCTGTTTGTATGCAGTACTGGTGACTCCTCAACATGAGTCCTTAAATAGTATTACAGTTAATATTCTTTATGGAGTACCAGCGGAGCATCGAAATATGCCTCTAGAAGATGCAATTTCTTTAATAGCCACAGATTTTCGATTAAAGAAGCAACGCGATGCTGTGCCCATCAAAACGCACCACCACAGCCAACAGCCATCACAGCATATGCCACACCTTCACCACCCCCAACAGCAGCAGCAACAAATCATCAACCGTCATCCTGACCAAATCCAACAACTGCTTGAAATGTTGACTCACAATCATCCGTTGACTGCTTTGCAATATGAATGCATTATTAAGTATTTGGAAACTGAACATCAAGAGCAACTCAAAAGAGAATTAGGTGAATCAAATGCTTTGGCAAAATTAAAGGCTCCGGATCCTGAGGTTGAATTGCAAAAGAAAATGCTTAGCATTATGAACAAGCCCGCTGTAACCGACATCAATTATGATCTCATGTATCCCACACTTGATGCCGCAAAGGAAGATCAGCACCTACTGGACTTGTTGAGTGATTCAAGGGTTTGGTCGGCGTTGGAAAGCATTTGGACACGTGATCTTATAGAGGCCGTTGCAGAGTTTGTATAAATTGTATTTGAATTATTCAAAGAGCTAACGAAATTTCTGGCAATTCACATCAATTATACAAGGAAGTTCAAAGTCAATTCTCGCACTTTTTTTAAATTTATTTGCTTTCCAATAAATGATTTTTGCCATAATAATACACTTAAGGCCAAGAAAGTTTAGCCTCATGTCCATCATATTTTTTGCGGTATTTCAAACCAGTAACTAGTGTCGAACTTTTTGGAAACGCAGTTTTGCCATTGAATTTCGTATCGGTTTCGGGGTGGAAACGTAAATATTCATACTGTATATGCAGATTTTCAGGCAAATCGGCACGCTTTAAAGCATCCAACGGGACTGTCGTGTCTACAGGTCTCTGGTAAAATTCTATAACATCAGAGATAGTCACCATCTCATGAACTTGGGAATTGGGCACTGAATGATTGAATTCCTGTTGGCAGGTGGACAGAAAATTGAATTTATCCTTGAGGTCTCTAAATTTGTATTGGTCTCCGCTTTGGCTAAGCTTTAAAGTAGCGGCCACCGAGCGTACAACTTCCTCTGCATTGGATGGTGGTGTGTAGGGCTTGTGTGGACGCAGAAAACTAAAACAATATAAAAGAGAAATGAGTTGGTTAGGAATGCATTAGCCCAAGAGGGTTATTGTCAAGTTTACCCTTTTGCTGCAATTGATTCACCAACGGCTGCTATGGTTACATTTTTCCCCTTGGGTGTAGGTTTACTGGCAAAGCATCGCACTAAGCTGGGCAAACATTTTAATTGACTTTGCTTTAACATTTTCGAAATTACTTTTATGTTTTTGGTATTATACCGAATGCAGGTGCCGTAATAGTATTGCGACTAGAGTTGCCCCTGCACAAGACAGCTGGTACCTCAGCAACCCTGGCCGGTCGCTATTTTAAAATCGATAATAATAATTTTGCGTGCGGTTGTTTTCTAAAAAAATTATACCGGTTAATTGCTAATATTCAACACCCACTTATTATTATATATCAACAATACTTTAAAGTCTTTCAACTACTTAACAATTCAAAAATTCTGAAATATGAATCAGATCTATTGAAACCAGTGTCGCAAGTTCGTGCATAATCGATAGTAACTCCGATGGAAATTTATCGAACAAGATTTTTCGACTTAAATCGGACGGTCACACTGCTTCATCTCTTTCTTTTTCCGGTCGCGAAATGGTAAGGAGTGCAATACAAAACTAAAACTGGAAAATTAATTTGTAAACATCGCAAATATGTGGGCAATTATTTTCTTCTAAATTGGAAGGGTTCATTGTAACAATGTGTGTCATTCGCTAATAATAGTATTTTGTTAACAGGGTATTGATATCAACCACAAGTACGATCGCAAGGTTCGTAGAACCGAACCCAAATCTCAGGATGTTTATCTGCGTCTGCTGGTTAAGGTGAGTAGAATCAATGAAAAGTTATTTAAATAATCAAAACCGTGAAAAACTGATAATCATGTATATTTTCTTTTCTTTCCAATTATTGTAGCTGTATCGCTTCCTACAGCGTCGCACCAACAAGAAGTTCAACCGCATCATCCTGAAGCGTTTGTTTATGAGCAAAATCAATCGGCCCCCACTATCGCTTCAGCGCGTCGCTCGTTTCTTCAAGGCTGCTAAACAGCCAGAGTCTACTGTGGTTGTTGTGGGAACTGTCACCGATGATGCCCGTTTGTTGGTGGTCCCTAAACTGACGGTGTGCGCTCTGCACGTCACTCAAACGGCTCGCGAACGCATTTTGAAGGCTGGCGGTGAGGTGCTGACCTTCGATCAGTTGGCTCTACGCTCACCAACCGGCAAGAATACATTGCTGTTGCAGGGTCGTCGCACTGCTCGTACTGCCTTCAAGCACTTCGGCAAGGCTCCCGGTGTACCCCATTCGCACACTCGTCCTTATGTCCGCTCAAAGGGACGCAAATTTGAACGTGCTCGTGGTCGTCGCTCCAGCTGCGGCTATAAGAAGTAAGCAGCAGCAACCGGAACAACATTGGAATGATTGGGGGAGCAGCGTTTACGTCGTCACTTATTGGTTATAAAAGATATTGATTTGTCAGAGATCGAAGGATATAAATTCGCCATGGCGCCGTACCTCGTCCTTGGCAATAAAGAATTTTTGTTCCAAAAGTTAAATGTTTTTTTTTCCCCAATGTGATATGTGATTTCCACGTGGTAAGGTTAAGCATCGGTCACAAAAACCGTGGCAAATCTTTCGAGTGTTTTTGGATAATTTGAATTTAGTGATTTAGTGATGATTTTTGTTTATTTTTTTTATGTTTAAGTTGGGAGCACAAAAAAATGTTTAAGTGCCATCTAAAAAGATTATCACCATGTTATGCTTATGATTGGCTGAGACTGGACCATCAAAAGATAATTGGCAGCTAAGTTTTACCATACGGAAGCCTGTCCCACATCCCATAATTGCGTATTACAGGAGGGTGTTGCTTCGATCGAATATCTATGTATGCCACAGTTCGGTAAGGAAATCTTCAAGTATTAGAAACATTGGAAGCACGCGTTTTCCCTAAGTTAATTTCTTGATGGTAAAGTGTTTGTAAGAGCTACAGTTTCAGATGCAAAAGATTTTTTTAAATAAAAAATCAATAGCCAATATTCATGTAAGTCATGGTACTCCAATTTTATTTGAAAAAATAGATCTATTTTATATTATTCGAACATTAAATATGGACTTAAAATGTATATATATAATGAAGAACTATAGGTCAATACAAATGTTTACTCCAATAATTTATCAATGGCTGATCCTGCAGTTGTACGCCCCAGACCTTTTTCAATTTGATTTGCACGTTTGAGGATTTGGCATGATTTAGGCAAATGACTTTGCTGAAAGAGAAAGAGATAGAGCAACCATTAAGAAGATTGAATGAGAAATGATTTGAAACGGACTTACTTTTTCCACTCTTCAATTAAAACTTTAGTCTGTTTATTAAGCACTAGCTCAGTGAAGTTTTTTTCTTCTACCGCTTTTACCAGTTTAACCATGAGATCAGGCACTAAAAAGATGTATGTATATATTTACAAAAATATTTGGTTTTTTGGTTACACTATTAAACGGGTTACTTACATTTTCCGGGCAATTCACCCGGCCATTTAACTGAAACTTCATGGCCGTTGACATGCCGATCAAGAAAATCAATGCGGAATACTCCAGTGCTGGCTATAGGCACTGCTATATCATTCGATACGGATATAATTTTATATTCAGAGCTTATCGAATGCTGATGCTGGGCATCAATGCGTATGAGCTTGTGCATGGGTTCGGGAAAAAGTTTCTTCAGACAAACCATAAACCGAAATGTGCGTTCCGGCGAACCTCTTACAATAATTTTAATACCTGTCAAAGCACAGTAGCAAACCATTGCGAATTCCTCTTTGCGTAAAACCTTCTTCAAGTGACGCAGAGAGAAGAACTCCTCTTGTTCGGGATCATCTATGGACTCTTCATATTTCTGTATCATAGGCAATGTGGAACTATTGTAGGTCAATCTCTGGACTGGAGGCCGGCCACTGCTTTGGGGTGGCAGCCAGGGTAAATTGCCAAATGTTACATGTTCGGTAAGAAAGCGTGAGCCAGCCAATAGAAGCCAAGCAAAATGTGAATGCAATTGGGGAAAGATATTTTCTTCTCCCGTAAGTTCTGGTAATGAACGATAAGAGTGAGTCAGAAATTGTTGACCCGAAAGTCGCTTCTGTCGAGTCGTTGAATAGTTGATTTCCTCAGCATCTTTGGTTCTCAAGGCACCCGCTTGTAATTCTGAGGACACTTTCTTTAAGTGCTCGGCCAGAAATGGTTTAGTATTTAATAAGAAATATTTATCCTTCATTAAAACTATAATAGAAAACAGTTGAAAAGATCCTCGGGCCTTCAGATCGCTCACACGAAACTTGTGGCTGAGTATATGGCCACGAGTAGAGTCGCCAAAAAATACAAATTCACCATCCTTGTCCTTGGTTATTGTCTGGAATTGTTCAAATTATTTCTATTATATTCGCCCTGAGTAGCAACTGTTTTAAGTCCATACCTGGTTCGCATTTATTCTTTGATTATGCTGTTGCTGCTGGGGGAGAATTTTGTTGGTATCTATTTCGTTGCTAAGACTCAGAACCGCCGCCTGACTGACCAAAGTAGCCACTTCAGTTAGTACTGGGACTCGTGAGCTCATAAATGTGGCTCCGCTTTCCGTGTCATGGCTGTATATGGCATTGAAATTGTGTCTGCCCATGGAATTGCAGGTGGAACATGTTAGTTTTGTGTGTTGCTGCTGTTGCTGTTCGAGCTGCAAATCCTCGACTTTCGTATCCCGTAGCGTTTGCGTACAGAACAGGGCGCAGGGTCCATGAGCTTCGCAGAAATGACAAAGTGCTATAACGGCATTCATCAGGATTGGATCGAATCTCAGAAGATTATTTGATAGGATTTTAACTATTTAGAAAACGACACAGATACGCAAGATTGCTTTATTGGACTTCAATTATTAAAAGAAACTACGTTTGTTTTGACAACTAGCAGTCATATGATTTGCAAAGTTGCAAAACTATTTATCGATACTTTTACTAGTACTCAGATACGATACCAAAGTTAGTGCGCGCCCTTTTTAAAGTTAAATATCCGAAAAGAAAATTTTATTATGCTGCTTGAACCGGTTTTTTTCGCTGTTAAAACTTTTGCTAAATTTAGCGACCGACAAAGATTTCCAGGTGGCAATGGAAATCTAATATGTTTGCGGTCTAGTTGAGAAAAACCAGTTTTCCTTTCAACACAAAATTATAAGACTCAAATATTTTTAACTATGTCGATCAGTGACTTTTGGATAGTCTAATCAGTAACATCATGAGAAAGAGTAAAGAATCAGTTCGAATAGTGATTATAGGAGCAGGTGCTTCAGGAATAGCTGCAGCCACACGTTTATTAGATCGAGGATTTAAAAACGTTTTAATTCTAGAAGCAGAGAATCGTCTAGGAGGACGTATTCATACCGTGCCATTTGCTGATAATGTGGTTGATCTGGGAGCTCAATGGTGTCATGGTGAAAAAAATAATGCAGTGTACTCTCTAGTAAGGAATGCAAATCTAACCGATGAAACTGGCAACTATTTTAAAGACGTCCGGAATATACGTTCCAACAAGGAAGTTGTGGATGATGAAAAGGCTGCATCTATTAAAAGATTTTTAGTAAATTGTTTGCCAAAAGAAACCAAAGAATACAAAGGTTCAGTAGGGCAATGTTTGTTGGAAAATTTTTGGAAGGAAGCAGATAATCTTGGGGATTCCAAACTAGTCCAAGAGATTTTGGAATGTTTCAAAAGATCCCAAAGTTCTTTAGACGGTTCGGATACATTGGATGAAGTTTCTGGCCGCACACATTTGGAATATAAGCCATGTGATGGCGATCAATTGATCCATTGGCGTGATAGGGGCTTTTACAGATTTCTCGAATTTCTTATAAAGTCCAGCGCCGAGCAAGATCTGGGAGTTATCAGCGGGCATCTCTTGCTAAATAAAAAGATCATCAAAATCAATTGGGAGCCTTCGTTAGATGAGATAAATCTTCAAACTGCTGATAAAGAGACTTTCATGGCTGACCATGTCATTTGCACCGTATCCTTGGGTGTCCTTAAGTATTGTCATAAGGAACTCTTTCATCCACCTTTGCCTAATTCTAAATTGCAAGCCATACAAGGCCTAAAATTGGGCACTGTTAATAAAATCTATTTGGAATTTCCTTCATTACCCACCTCATTTATAGGTTTTTATTCACTTTGGTTGGAGGAAGATCTACAAGAACTTCGTTTATCTGAAAGATTTTGGTTAGAAAGCATCAGTGGTTGTCATCGAGTACTCCATCAGCCACGTATTCTTCAAATTTGGATTGGCGGTGAACATGGCCGTCATATGGAAACTCTTGAGGAAGCAGAAGTACTTCAAGCTCTTCAGTGGCTTTTCCAGAAATTCCTAACCTTTGAATTACCAAAGCCTCAACGCATTTTCCGCACACAATGGCACTCTAATGCAAATTTTCGTGGAAGTTACAGTTTTCGCACAACTCTGGCTGATCAATTGGCAACAGGTCCTTGGGAATTAGAAGAACCTCTTATGGGGGTCAATGGAGACCTCAAATTACAGTTTGCTGGTGAAGCTTCCAGTCGCAAACATTATTCCACTGTTCATGGAGCTATTGACGCCGGTTGGCGTGAAGCAGATCGCCTAAACGAATCATATTTAGTTTGACGTTTATGCAAATAAAGCTTTGATTATACAGACCTTTTGGATTCAGAAAACTATTCTGTAGTTTGAAAAAAGTTATGCCAATAATAAATGTTTTAAACTTCAAAAGACCTTTGCCGTTTCCGACAATTTTGATGGCAAACCCCCTTGTAGAAATTGAGTTTCCATTAAAAATATTTGTGTTAATTAGTCGAAAGATGAAGATAAGTGGATTTTAATGAATTGTAATTTCATTAGCATTGGTTTTTCTTAACGACAATGAAATCTAGTTTTACTGGGATTACATTTTTCATTGTTAAATTTTCAGTAGAATATCTTTTTCCAATGCTATTTAGGAAACAACGAACTCTTTCCCTCACGTGCGCAAATAGAAATGTTAAACTGGTAATTTGGTTCATTTTATTTCATGCCCCATGCCCAACATTTCATTCTTGTTCTTGCTAATTAGCTGTTCAAATGTTTGTGTCCCTCAAAATTTCCACTTGTCATCGCATCAATGATGATGATGATGGCTCACTTAGATTACACCTACACTAAAGAATATCAGTCTTTAAATATCTACGCTACTAAGATGTCTCGCATGGGTCTTGGTCTGGTTTTAAGTTTAGCGTTTATCATTAATATGCTGACTGTACCATTATTTGGGCAAAATCTTACTGAATTCCTGTTACATCGCCAGCGGCGTTGGCTAATCTTCCAGAACAGCGGTACAATCAAGTTCAGTATTGGCCCATCAATGCCAATACCATTGGGCGATCATGTGACATTTCGTTCTTGTGTGCTATCGTATACCCTTCAAGGTGGTACCTATTCAATGCCTACTACTCCGATTTGGCCCTGGGATAAATGGGAATCAACTTTTGCCCGGTCTCTTAGTCAGATGAGACAAAATATTGAAATTCAAACAGCCAGTGGTAAAATAAAATATGCCGATGATGCTAGACTTTTGGTCTATATCGCCTTAGAAGAGTATATAGGTCGAAGGAATGGCGATTTGTCTATGGGTAGGCCGTGTCTTTTACGTTCCATATGTGAAAATGCACAAATTGATCAACATGTGGGTATATTTTCGGAAATTTTAAACATTATTTTGAGGTAAGCCATAAACGAAATTTTAAATTGAGAAATTATTTTTTAGTTACGAATTTTATTGCAGTCCAGGTAAGGCAGATCTGGATATATCATATCATGATGCGTATGCAGCCGGCCGTGGAGGAATCAATTGTTTGAGTCAATATAATGCCTGCCCACGTGGCATGAACTTTTTGGATGAGCTCTTAGTTGTCGAAAATTACTGAATTGGTGAAAGAGATTGCATAACAACAAATCCTTTAAGAAGTTTTTTGAAATCAAAATAAAAACACATGCAAAGAATTAATATTAAATATTGCGAATGTATTATAAAAATTTAACTACAAAATGACCCCTCTAATTTTGGGGCCTTTATTAATCGTCGTGTTTATCTACAATGAAACTATCCAAAATGCTTGCTCCTCTGGGACACTTTTTGTATTGCATGAAACAATCAACGCCAGACAAACCAGCCACATAAGCTTCTGTATAATCCTTATCTAATGATGCTTTTCCAGGTCTAGAAAACACAAAATGCATTAAATTTGATATTTTTTTCAGATTTCAGATTCAGAACTTACGTCAACAAAACATTAACCAATTCGGCCATAATGCCTACATGTTGGTGGATCTGTGCATTTTCACAGATATTACGCATCAGACATTGATGGCCACAACCGAGTGTACCATTACCGGTCTGATCCATATACTTCTCTATAGCAGCATACGCAAATACTCTTGTATCATCTTCCGGCATTGAGTCCAATTTCTTTATCTTCTTTTGTAAAGAGCGAGCATAAATCGTTTCCCATTTGTCCCATGGATACAAAGGAGCTGATGGCAGAGTATAGCCCCCAAAATGTAGCGTATAATAATAAACCAGACCACGCCAAGTCACACCGGGATCCTCCAGTTGTGTGGCCATAACTGGACCAACTACTAACCGTATGGTGCCTCCATTTTCATATATCAACTGATGGCGCTTCTGGCGTGCCAGAACATAGTCTGTAAGATTGGATTCCTTGGGAACTATGACATCGTATGCGGCTTCAATTAAAGAGCAGAAAGAAATCACTTGGAAAAACCAAAGATGTAGCGACTTCATAATCGGAAAGTCGTCTGCGAGGTTCGAGGTACTTTTTTAAAGTGCGTCCAACACGAAATTCAGACTCAGTAACCGTCAGCCTCAATATTTGATTAAAGAATTATCACCCAAATTGGGTTATAAAAAATCAATTGTAAAGGTAGAAGGAAATGAGAGAAAAAAATACTGAAATATAAGTACATAACAAACAATGGAAGATATCTAATTATTATAATTATATCGATTTTTTTTTTAGAAATATAAAATTTGCATAAAACTAAAAAAACGCACTTAACTACTGTAATCTCCTTTATCTACTAAAACTATTTGGATAGCACAATAATTTAAATATTCTCAAACAATATTAGTTTTAAAACACAAAATCCCTGAAATCTTAGCTTTCCGAAGAACTATCGACATGTCCTTTGGTCAGATGATGGTCCTTGTTTGTAAAATTCTTCCTACAGGATTTTCGTCTTGATTCTCTAAAGGACTCCCGA
Source organism: Drosophila emarginata (assembly GCA_037075365.1). Taxonomy (NCBI): domain Eukaryota; kingdom Metazoa; phylum Arthropoda; class Insecta; order Diptera; family Drosophilidae; genus Drosophila; species Drosophila emarginata. Next base: position 4,511,797 of record JBAMCD010000296.1, read on the forward strand.
GATATTAACTATTTTCTGCACACAGAAAAGTCTCTTTTTCTCTGGTGTTTGAAGGATATTTCAGGATCTGATTATGTCAATCGATGCTAATTAACAAGGACTATATTTTGGCTAAAGGATATCCTGATAGTACATAAAATGCCGGAGCTATAAGGATAAGAATTGTTGCTGTAGTTGCTACAGGCACCAGCAATTGTTGGTGCAGGGAGAAAACCTTGCTACAGTCTTAACTGCACGAAAGTATGATATTCCCTAAAAGTATGCTACAAAATCCAATGTTTATCACCCCAAAAGTAGGCAACAAAATCCAATTTTGCCCCCAAAAGTATGCTACAAAAATCCAGGTAAACCACCCAAAAGTATGCAACAAAAACCAATGTTCGTCCCACGAAAGTAGGCTATAAGCGCCTAAAAGTATGCTACAAAAACCAGTTAAACCACCTAAAAGTATGCAACAAAATCCATTTTTCCCCCAAAAGTATGCTACAAAAATCCAGGTATACCACCCAAAAGTATGCAACAAAATCCAATGTTCGGCCCACTAAAGTAGGCTATAAGCGCCTAAAAGTATGCTACAAAAACCCAGTTAAACCACCAAAAAGTATGCAACAAAATCCAGTTTTGCGCCCAAAAGTATGCTACAAAAATCCAGGTAAACCCCCAAAAGTATGCTACGGTTTCAATTTGCACAAAATTCAAGGTCAACCGCCTAAAAGTATGCAACAAAATCCAATTTTGCCCCCCAAAAGTATGCTACAAAAATCCAGGTATACCACCCAAAAGTATGCAACAAAAACCAATGTTCGTCCCACGAAAGTAGGCTATAAGCGCCTAAAAGTATGCTACAAAAACCAGTTAAACCACCTAAAAGTATGCAACAAAATCCAATTTTGCCCCCAAAAGTATGCTACAAAAATCCAGGTAAACCACCCAAAAGTATGCAACAAAAACCAATGTTCGTCCCACGAAAGTAGGCTATAAGCGCCTAAAAGTATGCTACAAAAACCAGTTAAACCACCTAAAAGTATGCAACAAAATCCAATTTTGCCCCCAAAAGTATGCTACAAAAATCCAGGTATACCACCCAAAAGTATGCAACAAAAACCAATGTTCGTCCCACGAAAGTAGGCTATAAGCGCCTAAAAGTATGCTACAAAAACCAGTTAAACCACCTAAAAGTATGCAACAAAATCCAATTTTGCCCCCAAAAGTATGCTACAAAAATCCAGGTAAACCACCCAAAAGTATGCAACAAAAACCAATGTTCGTCCCACGAAAGTAGGCTATAAGCGCCTAAAAGTATGCTACAAAAACCAGTTAAACCACCTAAAAGTATGCAACAAAATCCAATTTTGCCCCCAAAAGTATGCTACAAAAATCCAGGTATACCACCCAAAAGTATGCAACAAAAACCAATGTTCGTCCCACGAAAGTAGGCTATAAGCGCCTAAAAGTATGCTACAAAAACCCAGGTAAACCACCTAAAAGTATGCAACAAAATCCAATTTATCTTTCAAAAGTATGCTTCAAAAATCCAGCTTATCCACCTAAAAGTATGCTACAAAGCCCAATATTTCCCAATAATGTGCTTCAAAATTCAAAGTTATAACCCCAAAAGTGCGAAATCTTGCATCCCAAAAATAGTCGGAAAATACAAAATCATTGATATCTCAGCTCTCCGAAGGACTATCGGAATGTCCTTTGGTCAGATGACGGTCCTTGTTTGTAAAATTATTCCTACAAAATTTTCGTCCTGATTCTCTAAAGGACTCCAGAGATATTAACTATTTTCTGCACACAGAGAAGTCCTTTTTTCTCTGGTGTTTGAAGGATATTCCAGGATCTGATTATGTCAATCAATGCTAATTAACAAGGACTATATTTTGGTCAAAGGACATTCCGATAGTCCTTGAAATGCCAGAGTTATAAGTATTTTTTTCTTTTTTTTCAATTTTAATGACTATCCCCCTTACAGAAATCGGAGGAATATTCTTTATAAGATCCTGGAAATTCTTGTTTGCAGATCGATAGTCCTATCATTGGAGGATCTAAAAAACCACAACTTTCCTTTGTCCTGCGGAGTTATATCCTTGATAAGTTGATCCTTCTTAATTTGTTTGCTAAAACTTTTGGATATCCTGCTGCACGACGAAAGAATGTCCTTAATGATTACTATTAATTCAAAATTTATATTCAAATATCATTTATAATCTTAAATTACATTGAATATAAACCATTTATAAATTTGAATTTAGAATAACTAAAATAAATGCAATTACAATTACAAATTTGATAAATATTAAATATTATAGAAAATATATTTCATTAAAATTACAGACTTATTATAATTTGTTTCATTTAAGCATGAAATAAGGAAAAATAGGCATAATATTCTGTTTTGACTGTTTTGAATTTTTCAATGGGAAATGTTCGGCTCATCTGGCTTCGGTTTATGTTTCGTTTCGTCCCAAAGAAAGTCCTAGGACTGGCATATCCGATTAGTTATTGTTGATCCTGAATGGAAAAATATTAAAAAAGTATGTACAGCATTTAAGTATATAACAATCCTCGATTTTGAAAATCTAGATCTTTATTTGTTTCTTCGAATCGCATCTCTAATTGTCATAAAAGTCTTGACCAATCATTTTCTATTCGACTAAAGGAGGGCTGTTAAATCCTTCGAAGGAACTTCAACTTCATTTAAATTGTTTTTTACCTTTTGAAGGTTTTAATATAGTTTTTTATTACGTAAATGGGCGATGATATTAATGTAAAACTTTTGGAAAGCGGGTGAAATATGACCAACCAACATTGCATAGCAGAATAATTCAAATGCTGTCGAAATACGTTCGATCGAAATTTTTTCGATACCTAATCGATTTTAAACACTATTCGGTTTAACAATCGATAGGGTTCCATCGACTTCATGCTCAGCTCTAATATTAGTTAACAGACTCGGGTAAGGGCAAACAACTAAAAAAAACGGACGGAACATCGAAACATAGAAAAAGAAAATCAGCCGAATTGTTTTTTTTTTATGTTATTGCTTAAATCACTGGAACGCTTTGCTTAACTGTCAATGCGTATGTTATTGTGTTGTAGTCAAGTGTTGGATAGTTTTTTGTGCATTCTTATTTCATTCATTCTGGTTGCGGTAAGTCGCGTCATTACAATCCGCGTATGCCTGAAATCATTTGTACATATGTGTGTAGTTTTTGTAAGTGAACATGTTTCTGCTTTTTTATAGATATACGTTTATATATGTATGTAGTACCAGTCGGTGTTTGGGAAGAAATTACGATGATTTCTTCCGGGCTATGGTGCAATTGTTTCAGGTAGGTTCTTTCTGTGCACTTGCCTGATGCTAAAATATAATTTAAATTTTTCATTAAACTTTTAGGTGCTAGTCAAATGTACTAACCGTTTGTTTATCCGCCAATACAATCAGCAATTTGTAAAGATTGAAAGGTTGCTAGTTTCAGTAAAACTTTGCTTTCAAAAAATAAAAAGGTGGCAACCAGTAAGGCTGGCGTAGGGGGAAAGGACAGGTGCAGTACGCAGAAACATATATATACACACACGCACGCGTACACAAGCACATTCTCATATACGCCACCACAACAGTAGCAGCACCACTAACAAAAACAATGGCTGGGACTACGACCACCACTGCAACGCCAATGGAAATTGATGAATTCATAAATGGAGCACTTGTATCTTGGGTGAGTAAATTTATGCTTTATGCATAAACAATTTCAAGTGTTCAATAAACAACGGCAAAAACAACTCAGCCTCTGTCTCGGCAGCAGCCAAGGTCATTGTAACTCGGCTTAAAGTACCGTAAACTGTGTGCCAGCCAGCCTAACTTTTGTGTTGTGCTTTTATCACGGCCGGTTTATGACAACCGAGGGCGAGCAAACCAAACTTTGTAGTATATATGTAACTTCAAACGGATTGAATGTATTAAATTATGTATTGCGAATTATCTATGATTTGTCATAAAAAAAATTTCATTTTCGCACAATTCCCTCTGAAGAGCGAGATTTATTAACACCTTAAATTGCTTGATCCGTCCCTGCCCTAATGTTATTAACCGTGGATTTGTCACTCGGCGATTCTTATTCTTTTCTTTTTACCCACACATATTCATACGCACACAGCTGGAGTCGTGTTTGCCTCGAGCTGAGCTGCTAGCCGGTTACACCTCTCTACTAGATGGTCTGATCATTCATAGCGTTTGGTTACAAATCGATCCGGAGCCTCAAAATAATCCAACCGAGCTAAACGATCTAACTGGTCAGGCATTGAGCAAGGCGAGAGCAAAGAATTTCGAATGCATTGTAAGAAATTTAAAATCACTTTTCGAAGAGGAACTCGGACAGACCATACTCGTGCTGCCCGATGCTTATACTCTTGGTTCGTACCCAGAGAGCAAGCAGGGATTAGAGCAAATGAAAACGTTGTTGACTTTGCTTCTTGGAGCAGCTGTCCAATGCCCCAACAAAGAACTCTTCATAGCTCGCATCAAGGAGTTGGATGTAGAGACACAACATGCCATAGTGGCCCTTATTAAACAGGTGACCGATAGCCATAGTCTGGTCCTTACTGAAGACTCTCTGGAGCGCCTTACACCACAGCATATGTATGGTCATATATTGCGTTTAACTAAGGAGCGGGATCATATGTATTTGAAGTGGATTGAAATGGTTTGCGTGGAACCGGAACTAAATTCCAGTGAAGCAGGTGGAGTAGGTGAATGTGGTCAGGTTGTGGGGAGAGTGGGAGTTAGTTCACCATCTAGCAGTGGTACTGCCACTTCTACTCCATCTTCCTCGTCCAACTCAGAGAGTAACCATCTGGCTGTTGAGTGTGCTGACTTGAGGTCGAAAAATCGCAAGCTGCGGCAGGAGCTGTAAGTTGATCCCATTAAAATATCTATTGAATTTTACACTGAATTTGTTTTTGTTTAAGTGAGGAAAAATCGGAAAATCTCTTGGAGTTACGAGAGGAACTAGATGACAAGAAAGTGCGTTTCGATAAGCTACGCCTGGAAAGCCAAGAATGGTTTGCCGAGGCTAAGCGAGCAGCTGCCTATCGTGATGAGGTGGATATTTTGCGAGAACGTGGCGAACGTGCAGATCGCTTAGAGATTGAAGTCCAAAAGTACCGTGAAAAGCTGGGCGATTCCGATTTCTACAAGTCACGGGTGGAGGAATTGCGTGAGGACAATCGTGTTCTCTTGGAATCCAAGTAAATTGCCATGCTCATAACCAATTCTAATAAAATTCCTAGTCACCTTTCTGCCGGTGAACTTATTATCATTTTCATTTAAATTTGCTTAATTATTGTTTTTTTTTTCTTCACAGAGAAATGCTTGAGGAGCAGCTGCAGCGTTATCGCAAGCGTTCCGAGCATGCCATTACCTTAGAATCGGAAATTATCAAATATAAACAGAAACTTAATGATATGGCTTTGGAGCGGGATGTAGATCGATCCAAGTTAGAAGAGCTTCTTGAGGAGAATGCCCAATTGCAATTGGTTGCCAAGAATCTCAATTCCTCATCGATGTCTCAGGATGTGGATAAATCGTTCTCTGACAATGAAGAAGATGAATGCAATTCAGGTGATAATAGCCTATCAGAGCAGCTAACGAACAATGCCCAAACTCGTGTCCTAAAATTAGAGCTAGAGAATCGTCGTCTAATGGGCGCCTTAGAGCAACTGAAAGAGAGTAGTTTCCATGAATCAACTAGCAAAATGTTGGAACTGGAGAAGGACAAAAAGAAGCTATCTTTGAAGCTAGAACAAATGCAGGAGAACATACAGAGATTAACTCAACAGAATGTGGAACTGGAAGGCGTGTTCAAAAATGCCCTCGAGGAGAATAAAAAATTGCAAGATGCCGTGGATAGTCGCCAAAAAAGCTATGATCGTCAGAGTCTCGAACGTGAATTGGATCGCCAAAAGTTATCAGATTCCGATCAACAAGTTGAGACCTTAACCAAGGAGAAGTTGCGTTTCCAAACTCTAAATGAAAGTATCCAAAGAAGAGCTGAAGATTTGGAGAGATTAGTTGAAATGAAGTCTAAGGAACTAGATTTACAAAAGGAAAAATCTCATCAATATGAGGAATGCAAGCAAAAGCTCTACGAGATTGAGCTTCAAGTAGCAACCCAAGAACGTGAGAACTTAAGTTTAATTAAGGAGGTGGGCAAGCTAAAAGAAAGCACCGAACAAAAATCTGTGGAGTTAGATGAGACTCTCAATTGCTTAGAAGTGAAATCGAATGAATTATGTAGATTAAACAAACTCGTGGAAGATTCAGAGCAAGTTCATCAAAAGCTAACGGAAATGGAAAAAATTAATCAAGAATTGTCCAGTCAGAGAGTAATTGATCAGGAAATGATAACCACTCTAAGAAATGATCTAGTTACTGGAACCTTGGTTAGCAAGAAAGTCAAACACAATTTAGAGCAATTAGGGCTTAGCCAAGATGAGGGGCAAGACGAGGAATTGGATGTCGAGCAAGTAGTGGAAAAGTTAGTTCGAAATCCCGAGACCTTCAAAACTGTCAGAGAGATTATGCTTACTGTCAATCGGGAAAGAGAACAAGAAGAGGGGGGCCTTAAATCCGATATGTGTGTTTTATGCCATCGTCAGGAGATCTTTACTGTGGAGAAGAACATTGAATTGGCCATTGCCCAATCGCAATCGCAGGAGTTAAGCTTTGAACACAAGCCCAATAGGGACTCATCAGAAATGCTGCGGCTCAAGGATTCTTATGGGGAACTGCAGACGGAAAACGCTCGTCTAAGTGTTGATATAGCAACACTAGGATCACAGATCACTTCCTTAAATACTCAACATGTAGCTCTACAGTTGGCCAATTCACAATTAGCTGCCGAAAAGGATTCACTCCTAAAGGATATTGATTCATTACAACAAGAGCACAAACATGCTCTCCAGGATCAGGTCACCTTGCAGTGCCTTCACGATCAGCTCTCAGCGGAATATGAATCATTAAACAAAGATAAGGAACAGCTCAAGGCCGCTGTCAGGGATCTGCGACAAGAACTAAGGGACACACGCGAAAATTTAGCCTCTTTGGAACAGCGCATCGAAGAGTTAAGCTCTCAAAATAACAACTTGAAAACATGTAGTGAAGATTTATCTATTTTACGAACTGAACATTCCAAGCTAACCGACGATTTTCGCAATCTCTTTGCTACCAGTGATCGGTTTAAAAACGAATATAAAAATATACAAGAGCAGTATAAAATGGTACGCATGGAGCACAGTAGTCTCAAATTGCAGAATACCGAACTAACTGGCGAACTTAATTCGAAAACCGATCAAGTGAGGCTCTTACAGATCGAGTACACTAAGGTCCAACAAAAATGTGACGTAAGTTTTTAACGATTTTTATTTCCATTTTAATTTTTGAAGTTAATTTTAAACTAAAAACCCCAATTTAGATGCTTATCCAAAACAATGCTGAATTGGATTCGGAAAGGAAGGCTCTAATGGACAATACCTCACAATTGCTATCACAATATCAAGAATTATTGGCCATGTCTTTGGAGGATAAAAAACACTTCCACGAAGAGGAAAAGAACTATGCGGAACGTGTCCATAGCCTAAAACGACAAAAAGAGAAACTCGAGGAGAAGATTATGGAACATTATAAAAAATCAGAGACCACTGTGCAAAAAAAGTAATATGCAAATAATAAGGGAAATTTGTCACAGTGTATTTAATATTGCTTTTCGTTTATTGCAGAAAACCATTTGCTAGCAGCCTAGTGAGACGTGTGAAAAAGGCGAGCTCCGATTTAATGAATAAAGTACCAAGTCGTGTATGTTGAGATACAGAATATACCAATATAAATTCAATATATATTTTTATGTGGCTAATCTAGAATCGGCGTTCGTGGGTTGATGATGCTCGTGCCAACTCTCAATTTGTCATTGGCTCTGAATCTGGTGGCAATGAATCGGACAATAGCAATGAAGAGCCCCTATCTATAAATTCGGACACTCATCTATTGCAAAGGAATATTCCTTTGAGACAAAGCTTGCAGCGGTAAGCAAATTATTATAATCCAACTCGATTTTCCCATTTGGGTTCTATTAACTGCAACTTCATAAAAATTATAAATAATTGCAATCATTGGTTAAGAATTACATTATTATTGGTTTCGGTTCAACATTAGATTCTAAAAATCTAATTTTGATAAACCGAATACGTAAAAATAGAAGAACTACAATTTTTATTTGGAGTTGGAGCATTAATTTTGTTATCTTTTAGTTTTAATCTGTGTGTAGAAAATAAATTCGGGTAATGGTAAATCTTGTTTTTGTTCTATTTTCATGTACCCGCACATACCACACCAAATACACAACTACAAACACATACGCACAACACGAACCAACCACCAACCGACACTACAACACTGTTCATGTATTACATGATAGGGATTTGCTGGATAATCCCATGCAACGAGGTGGCCAAGTGCGCAGTAGCCTGCAGGCACAGAAACGTACGGATTTATCTAGCTCACGTAGAAATAGTGTGCACGGGTATGAGCTGTTGTAAAATGTTTAACAAATACTTTTCCTCCTATAACAAATATTAAATATGATCAAAACCTTACCTTAAAATTATCTGTTGTGACAAGTGGTATGCGGAAGTAACACTATAAGATTCCAAAAACGATCATTAATACACGAGTTATCAATCGTTCACTGTTTTCTGGAACTGCTGTTGGGTTACTTCAATTAAGTTTAATTGAATCCGAAATTTGATTTGTATTTCTTACTTTGCAGCAGTCTTGAACCGCCCGATGTGACGGGAAGCAGTTTGACCCTAGGCACTGCAGGATCACGTCGCACAGTCTATTTGATTGATGAGCAAGCTACAGCAGGACAGTCAGCAACGGCGGCACCCTCTGGCAGTGGCGGTAGTGGAACGACAACGCCAACACCCAGTAATAGTAATAATAACACAGCTGAACCACAAACACCACAGAAATCCAGCCAAATTGAGGGTAATAATACTAGCGGCACGGCCAGCAGTCCCGGACCATCGACGTTCCTTATGTACAATCGGATTAACACCAGCATCGGTGCAGAATCTACAGTTAATGAACATAGTCCTTTGATACAGCCCAGCGGAGGTGGCAGCGGCGGTAGCGGGCAAGATGACAAATCTTTACGCAAACGTAATGAAGATAAGAATAATAGCATCTGGTATGAATATGGTTGCGTCTAAAAATAATATGATAATTATGATACAGTATACGTCCAAACACAAACAATTTCGAATTTTGTAATGCATTTGCTGACAAAGTATTTTTTGTTTTAGAAAGTAACGAATTTATCTGTCGATGCCTTAGTGTAAAGTGCTTCTTAACTAGCTATGATTTTTGTCTTAAGATGAAATATTTTACATTTAAGATATAGTTTATATTACCATAAATTTAGAAAAGTAAGAGAAAACTCCAAAAAGGTATCGAAGAGACTAAGCAAAAGCGAATCCATTAACTTATATAGTAGGTATACAACTAAAAACATTAAATATCATAGAATTGTTGATATTCCAAAAAGGGAACACATATAATGATCAGTGGCGGACCTATATACAGCTAAATATATATTAGACTATGTTAGTGAGTACCATATTTATATCAATTAACCATCCCATTTATAAACTTCACCATTACACTTTTACATATTTCGCTATCAACAGTATTTCCAAATCCAAATGTACATAGTATACCCACTTATGAAATCTCTGACGAATACTAAATACTACATCCCTGTCGAATTTTATACTTATCTAGCTAATCGTTATATATGCGCTTTTGTATTCAAGAAATAGTACTGACAATATTTAAATTATAAATAAGTTATATATCAATGTCTCTGAGATACCGGAAAACATATTGTTTTGCAAAATATTTAATAGATATGTCTGTTATATATACTGAATTGATCGTAATGGAAAAATATATCATTTCCATTTGGTTACCACACCTTTCAGGTAACAATTCAAAATCCGCCACTGATTATGGTTTGTTTTTTGATTGATAAAGAAAGCAAAGTCAAATGTACGTAAATAGTGTAGCCTAAAGTTGAATTTTGTAAACATCAATTTTAACAATCCTGTTTTCATAAATGTGTAAATGATGCTGCCTTATTACTTCGATGCTTATATCGCTGCCTAAATACTTTGAAGAATAGTTCAAAAACTTATGTATCAACTCATATATACCTATTTACTATACATATGTATTCCTATGTTGCGCCTTCAAATGTATTGTGTATAACTCATAGATATTTTATATATACATTGTATGTACGTACACTACGAATACGTAAAATTATTTATTGAACGCAATAAAAACAGACAAATTGTCTGGAAGTATATAAAAAGACAACTATTACCCCAAATTCCCTCTTAACAAGGCGTTACCTAAAAAAAAGACACTAGATAAACATTTAGTATGATAATTTTTTGAGATAATATCGTTTGTCTGACTCTTACTATATATAGGGTGAAACTTTCACATTATACTCAGCATTTTAGATTGACACGCAATGTGGCTGCTCAATTTGTTTATAACATTGGTGATTACCCTAAGGATTCAAGTGCCATTCATTTAATGGAACCTTATCTATCATTTCATTATTTCTCAAGATATTGGCCGATCAATTGACCGCGATCTGTGATGTATGCCAAAGTGAAACTAATGTGGCTTGCCACAATGAGACTAGCTTTTCCATATGCATGGGTGGTAAGTGAACAAAAGGTTATCGCAATAGGTCAATAATGGCATATATATAATAATAATTAATGATGGGGATCATCGAGTATCGTAGAAAACCAAGATCCTTCGTCCAGTGGCAGGATATGCGTAAGTTAGAGCCAAAACCAAAATAATTGCACGAGGCTTTTAGTCTGCAGTACGACACGGTTATTTAGATCCTCCAGATTTTCAGCTATCTGCATTTGAGGATTTTTGTAAGTGGGTAAGCGAATTTAAAAATTTTTATAAAAGTCGTAGAAATTTGGTCATTTTAAGGACAATGGAAATCCTTGATAAGTCCTTTAGATGGACCGAGATTTAAGGACTATGTCTTTCGCTGAAAAAGGGTCTTATCTTGCGAGGGTTTTGAAGGACTGCATTTTCTATGTGCTGCGAGCAGCTGAGTTATTGACGACCACCTTTTTTTTACCTAATGCAATAGGTCTGGAGCAGAACTCTCGGTATGCATTCAAGGATTTTTAAAATTCTTTGTAGAAGGGTCACAATACGGCTGAGGTAAAAATACATTCTGCTAAAACAACCACTCATAATTCGTAAATCCTTCATAGGATATGGTGTGGTAAACTTCCCATTCAATCGATAGATTCAAATCAAATAAATATAGCAATGATTTCGCCATGTTTCAGGGCAGAAGACATTTTTTAACCAAGGTAATTGAATAGTTATGATAAAAAATATATTTTTAATTCTATTTAGGCATACCAACATATAATTTAATACACTGCCCCAAGGATTCATACTGCACTGATGGCATCTACACTTGTTACACAAACACGCAACCCTATTGTAAGCCAGGGCAAGACACTGATGGAGCAATAACAGAAACCACGTCAACTGAACAGCCAGGAACAACGGAGGCCAGCTACACCACTGAAGAATCCACTTCCATTACTGAGGATTCAACGTCACCGAGTGAAACATCTACCACAACCACTACAGCAACCACCACCACAACAACAACAACAACAGAAACTACTACTACTACTGAATCTACAACAACCACAGAGGCGGCTTGGAGCGCGCAAGCCACATGTACAGCTGGCAATAAGACTGAGAATTACAAAAACGAAGATGATCCTACATGCAAAACGTAAATACATATATATATACATACATAGTTAGCTTCGACAACAACTTAAAAATTCGCCGCAATCTAGTCAGAAGATTATAATTATAAAACAATTAACTAATTAATTTATCGCGCAGTTCTTCAATACAAAAATCATGTTCCTTTAAGTTTACTCGATTATATAATATTGAAGATCAAGTAAGGTGGAGGAATTATTTGATTCAACCAAATCGATATCAGTTTTCTATCTTAATTTATTTTTAGGTACATTTACTGTTTTCTGTGGAATGGTTCTTATTACGCACAGGTCACCAAATGTTCATCGAGCAAACCATACTTTAATTTGGCTATTAGAAAATGCGATGAAATTCTGACAGATGATTGCACTGGATAATCGGGAAGATACATGTGGTGCTACCCACTGCTAGATAATTGCACTGGATAATAAAATTAAATTACACATCTACGTAATAAACCGCAATCTAATCTACAACATTTATAGATTTCCAAAGAAAATGGCCAAAAATAAAACATGAAATTAATTGTCCTTAGACCATTTTCTAATTGTACAAAGTTCAATTTCGTTGTCTAATACCAATTATAGGTTTTAAAATTTTGGTGATATGTATATGTTTTTGTATATCTATATCCACATTTTGTTTAAATTCAGTGAAATGTTTATGTCATGTTATAGTTGCTATGTCATAATAGGTATATTGAAAAGTCAAAGATTAACAGTATAAAGACATTATGGAATAACTTGTTTGAGATAATATATATCGATAAAAACATTTCAATTATATAACCATAACTATTTTGGGGAAATTCTACGAATTAGCTTGACTAACAAAACAGCCAGCAGGATGAAGCAGTACGCGATATCTTTAACATTGAGGAGCGGCTTTATGATTGGGCAATAATTTTAATTTCTTTACGACATCCAAAAAAAAATTATCAAGCTGAATAAATAAAATTCATGGTTTTATTTTTTTTATCTCCACAGCTATAAAAGAAAGAATACCACTATTCTCCTCGAATGATTTAGTTTTCAGTTTCTTAATATATCTGATATTAAACAGACGTTTTGTCCTTTTTCATTAAAAATGATTAAAGTGAGTTTTTTTTAAATTTGAAATCTCTTCCCGATAATTAAGTCGAAGTAACAAATTTTTCGTTGTTATCTTTATCTGTATATATAATAATATATATTTGATATAAATGAATCCAATTCAAATTAATCCCGAGTGACAATTACGTATGCTTTATGGGCAGATTTCTCGACCCAAAGGAACAAAATTTTCTAATTGATCATTATATGGACATTCGTAGTTATTATAAGTAATGATAAATATTCTTTTGATTTTGTTATTTTTGATTTCTAGGCATTGGTATGTTTCACTTTAATACAACCAATTAAAATATTTGCCCAAAATCAGTGCAACATATGCCAGAACGAAAGTAACGTTGCTTGTTATAATGAAACCTCATTTTCCATATGTATGGCTGATAAAGCAACTGGTGATTTTATAGTATGCCCCAAAGAATACCAATGCACCGATGGGATGTATGTGTGCTATCCTAAGGCAAACAGTATAGCCGCTTGTGTGTCTAGCGATGAATCATCTACTACAACTACAGCAGCTCCGCGAGATGCCATTACCATGTGCCAGGACTTGCAGGTTAATGGAAGATTTGCAAATGAAATGGATTTAACTTGTGAAACGTAAGTAAATCAACACTTAAGAGTACTTAACAATTTTAACTATTACATCTTTTAAGCTATGTCTATTGCCGTAAAGATAGTAACAATTTATGGACGGGTCAGGTTTTCAATTGTGGTAGCAACATGTGGTTTTATGGAACTACGTGCACTTCTACTAAACCCGACACTTGCCTATAATGGAATATCTTATTTGTTTGCAATATGGGTATTAATACAGATGTCATATCTCAGCAATCGGCAGGTCTTTCGGATTGGCACAGTGTTGTCTCGGAATTGTAGTACGTATTCAAATTGCAATGATAAAGCCATCCTAGATAGTCTTGAGACAACTTATAACAGTAGACGTAACTGGAATTAATGTAATAAAATAAAAAACCTTAATATTTTTCTTCTATGGTTGGGAAGCAAGACTCTTACTCTTTGCAGGTTGTATCACTCTCAACGCGAAAATATCCTTTCTTTCTTAATCCGGCGCAATAAGTAGAAGGATCGAATATTGGCTCTGTTATAGTTGAACTTGATAAATCTGAAGTCGTCGATGTAGAGGAATCATTCGAATTTGTCGTCGTTGTCGTTGATTCTGTAGATTCTTGAGTGGACGAATCCTCTGATGAGTTTGAGGTGGAAGATACCTCAGTAGAGCTGGAAGAAACAGATGACAAATCTGTAGAACTGGTAGACTCGCTTGAGAAACCATTTGTTGTAGATTCCGAGGTGGAAGAATCGTTTGATGAATCTGTAGAGCTGGAAGAATCCGGCGTTGTTGTACCCAAGGTGGAAGAATCATTTGAAGAATCTGTCGTTACAGATGACAAATCAGTAGAGCTGGAAGATTCAGTTGAAAAATCATTCGATGTGGATTCCGAGGTGGAAGAATCGATTGATGAATCTGTAGAGCTGGAAGAATCCGACGTTGTTGAACCCAAGGTGGAAGAATCATTTGAAGAATCTGTCGATACAGATGACAAATCTGTAGAGGTGGAAGATTCAGTTGAGAAATCATTCGATGTGGATTCCGAGGTGGAAGAATCGTTTGATGAATCTGTAGAGCTGGAAGAATCCGGCGTTGTTGAAACCAAGGTGGAAGAATCATTTGAAGAATCTGTCGTTACAGATGACAAATCTGTAAAGCTGGAAGATTCAGTTGAGACACCATTCGTTGTGGATTCCGAGGTGGAAGAATCGTTTGATAAATCTGTAGAACTGGAAGAATCCGGCGTTGTTGTACCCAAGGTGGAAGAATCATTTGAAGCATCTGTCGTTACAGATGATAAATCTGTAGAGCTGGAAGTTTCAGTTGAGACATCATTCGTTGTAGATTCCGAGGTAGAAGAATCGTTTGATGATTCTGTAGAGCTGGAAGAATCCGTCGTTGTAGATTCCGATGTGGAAGAATCGTTTGATGAATCTGTTGTCGATTCAGTAGATTGTTGTGGTGAAGTATTTGTTTCACTGGTGGTAGATGACGAATATGTATCTTCTGTTGTTGTCGTCGAAGAATCACAAGAAGGCTGTAGTGCAAAATTTTCTATCAGCAAGTCCTTAACATTTTGGAAAACTTGAAAAATATAATACATACAGTCGATGAGTCCATGGACGAACAATAAGCAAGGTTCTCAATTGTGCAATAGTTTCCCTCGGGACACGAACGAATGCTACCCTCATCAATGGTAATTTTGTTATAACAAAAACCATATTCGAATTCATTTAAACAAGCATATCGGTTATCGGTCAAGGAGCAATCCGAGCAGCTATTTCCATTACAGGCAGCACTTACAGTCTCACTGGGTGTCGCACATATCGCCTCCGTGTCGGTGCAGACGCTATCATCTGGACAGGTTTGTGTGATGGTGGAGTCCTCACAATCGATATAGGACTGTCTATCTATACAGGCTATGCCCGTACTAAAGCAGACATTGCATCTCGACTGACTCAAGGTTGTACCCAGAAATGCGAGCAGCATTGTAATGAACTAGATAAACGGGTGTACATATACACATATGTATATGATATATTTTGTTTTGCTCTTTGCCATACATACATAGATTCATATACGAATTTATGTTTATTTACTTACTGATATTAGTCTCCACATGGTCAGAGTTCTGCACAGTTAAAATGCCTAGAATAGTTGTGAATTGCCAATCTGCCGTTTATATAGGAGGCACCGGAGTCTTTCCTTGCCTTGGGTGTGGCTTTAGGCACCCGTAAAGATAAACGAAATCAAGGTTCCCGTGTAGTGAATCACATGGCGCCGTAAACCTACTTTTTTATTTATTAAATTTTTCATTTTTTTTTGGCGTTTAAAAGGCCAAGTTGAATGAATTTGCCAACCATTCATAGAGCAGTTGTCATAGTGTCATGATGTTCAATTATATATATGTGGTAAATATTTATATGCTAATATATATTATATATCTAATACCTATATCATTGACATTTCGGATCATCCATTTATTTAAAGTCCCATCGAATGTCCTTTTCGACGACTAATCATGATTATGGAGTGCTTGATTATTCAGTGCCAGTTTCGTTATTTTGGTACTGTTTATTGGCGCACTGCTTTTTCTTTATCACTCTATAGGCAATTAATATAAAGATAAAATTATACTTTAGTTTTAAAGTCTAACTTTTTATCGAAAATAACATGTTGCATTCTTCTTTTCAAGGTCTTTCTCGTTTTCCTGGGGAATCTGATAAATCAAACATGGAGCGATTGCAATGTCTGTCAATCGAATGGAGCTGCTTGCATCAATCAAACGTCTTATCATCTGTGCTTTGGGTCCGATCAACCGTATACAAACCAGACATTCACCTGTACTGAGGGCCTGGTGTGTACAGATCAGCCGATAATTTGCTTTCAGCGCAGTGAGACACCATCTAGTTGCGGGGATACGGATAGCTGTGGCCAGTGTTCTCCAAATTATGTGTTTGCCTGTACTTCGCGGTCAACATTTGCATTTTGTTTTGGCGCCACAACGCCTACAAATGTCACCGGCAGTTGTCCGGATAATTATTTCTGCGATGCGTCTACCCAAGAGATTTGCGTTAACCAAACCACAGATGATTCCATCATATGTCATTTAAATTAAATGTATTGTCTAGTTATATTATTAAATTCGAAACTAAATTACTGCTACAACATTTCATCTTCACTTTGATGATTTAGCCAAGAGCGAACCAAACGAAGAGATGGCAAACGGAAACGCCATTCGTCGGAGCAGTAAGTATAGACCTCCTCGCCTAGTTGTAGTAATTCCATGGCAAATTGCCGTTCATCATCTTGCCAGTCCCTTTCGTCGGATGCAAACATTTCCATACGTACTAAGGCGGCCATCGTTGGTCCCAGGTATTTTTTAAGGCCTTGATATAATTGAGTTTTGGTTAAAGGTTTAAAGCCGGAGAAGGAGGTAGCGACTGTATTTTGTGACTGCATCTCCGATGCTTTAGACTTTTTTAATAGTTCATGATCAGCTAAAAGTTTGTCATATTTCACTTTAAGCTCATCATGGGCAGTCATTTGTATGGATGTTCCAATAGATTCGACATCAGGATTGATCTCGTCTTCTACATTTTCTAGACTATGACCATCATTTTCCATAGGAAAGTCAATAACTTTAAACCGTTTAATAGCAACGTTTTGGGGCTCATTCAATGACTTCTTCTCTTTTCTTTTCGTTGCCTTTAAGTCAACATTTTGAACGTCTATTGCCTCTGGCTCGGAAGAAGGTAGAGTCATTGCATTTTCTTCATCAATATCATCAACATCATCATCAACGCCATCGTCGACATCCATGCCAAGTGGACATTCAAATCCTGGCGGTGGTATTAAATGCTTGGCTGTTGGTTTCTCCAACTTTACCATCTTTGGATCTCCGTTCTCATCAAGATTCTCAATATCCCAAGCCAAATATTTGTTGATCCTGATTAGAGTTGGTGTTGGCATTTGGCTGGCTATCAATCTGTCCATTTTGTAATTCATAAAGCATTCCAAACGAAAGTGTCGTGCACATACCGCTCGATTTGCCAATTTCTTTAGATCGGCCAGTTCAGTAATTTCCTCATTTGAGCAATTCTTTAGCCATGCTTCAAGACGCTGCGGATGACGTACCGGCAACTTAAAAAAATGCATTTTGGGATTTCGTTGTGACGATACTTTGCAATTGCGAAAAACACATCGAGTGCCGCCCATTGAAAAACGAAATTGAATTGTACCTTATATTTAAACAATTTGATTTGATTTCAAGTCGTCAGTGTGACCAAATCAACCGAAGGTTTCAACTTTTCAACATGTAGCAGCTGAGGATATCATGGCCCAACTACACTAACTACATATTGTTAAAGTGACCAAAAATTATTTCCGGCATTAAAAGACAAAAAAATATTTAATTCGCTAATGCTGTGTATTATGAATGAAAATAAACAATGCTAAAATCTATTTATAATTATAGTTGCCAAGCGAATTAAAAGTAGCAACAGAAAAATTTAATTATTTTTATTATTAATAAAATATAATCTATTTTCCTTTAGTTGCAGTTGCTTAAAACCGTTTGTTTTAACTTATTGTTGAAAATAAGTAATACGCAACATTTGATTTCGACTTTCCGTCTCGTAACGCGTTTTCATCAATTTATCGCAGTGTAACACGGTCTTAAAATACCCCTCGCGATTGATGACAACTCTGACCGTTAGTCGTCGTTGACATTTTCAAACAATCAAACAAAAAGTTCTCTCGCGATCAACGAAACGACGAAACTCCATTAAAAAAAAACGGGAAAGATAATGCCAAGCTAAACGACAAACGGGATTATTCAATGCTCCACGATGACTACCAGCACCACGAATAAAACATATTTAATAGAAATTCTAAAATACGACAAAATTATTGGAAAACGACTGAGTTAAACTGTGAATCCGTCTCTTTCTATATATAGAAATTTCTATATATGACGAAATTCAAGCAAAAAAAAAACTAAATAGGTTAAATAGAACAATCCTCTAAGGCAACAAGAAACACCAAAGGGAAGATACAAGAAGATAATCTTAGAAAATGGGAAACCAGCCGGGAAAATTGCAGAATCAAACACAATCAGGACGACCCAAGAAAAATGTGCATTGGAAATCTGCAGGCAAGTTTGGTAGAAATTGTGTTTAACAAATCATAATATCATAAAAACGAAAAAAAAAAAATGGAAAAACTTATGGGCTATATAGGCAGTTGGGAGAGCTACGGAGGAGGAGAGGACCGCCAGAATTTTTTTGGTTATTTTTAGCAATTCGTTCAAGTGGTTGCCGTTTGGCCTAAAAATTTCTTGTCTAAAGTAACGGAAGAGAGCGAAAGAGAGGCAAAGAGAAAGCGAGAGAAACGACCTGTGTGTGGGAGAGAGATCGATCACTTAGTTTAATTGTTGTTCTTGTTGTTGTTATTCTTACAGAGCGTCCTTCTCCACCGGGTCGTCCAATATTGACGCCACTTTCCCTGACGGAGCAACAGCCTGATGTAGTCAATCTTCGTTGGGAGCGCCCATTAATGGATGGTGGTTCCCCCATTACTGGCTATACAGTTGAGCATCGTCGAATGGGCTCGCCGCATTGGGTTAGGGCCACTCCCACACCAATTTCCCGATGTGAGGTGTGCATAAGCGGATTAGAGCCCGGCTGGCGTTATCAGTTTCGGTGTTTTGCCGAGAATATTGTGGGACGTTCTGATGCTAGTGAATTATCCGACCCATTGACAGTAACTTTGCAACGAAATGCGATAACGGTACCCCGTTTTATTGACGAATTGATTGATACCAATGCTGTGGAGGATGAGCGCATAGAATTTCGTGTGAAAATTTTGGGTGAACCACCGCCAGAGATCAACTGGTTTAAAGATGGCTACGAGATATTTAGCAGCCGTCGAACGAAAATTGTGAATGAAAATGATTCAAGTGTCCTAATCATACACCAGGTGGCTCTTACAGATGAGGGTGAGATCAAATGTACGGCCACTAACCGTGCCGGTCATGTGGTAACAAAAGCGCGTTTACTGGTACAAGCTCCACCAAAAATACGTTTGCCGCGCACATATGAAGATGGCTTAATTGTGGAGGCGGAAGAGGTACTCCGCTTAAAGGTGGGCATAGCGGGTCAGCCTTTACCCGCCATAACCTGGCTACATGAGGGTGAAATTATTGCGCCCGGAGGACGTTTTGAAATCGCTAATACGGATAAGAATTCCATGCTTAAGATAGATAATGTCCTACGTGAAGATCGCGGCGAGTACATGGTAAGAGCCTGGAACAAACTGGGAGAAGATGTCACCTCTTTTCTGGTCACAGTGACCGCCCGGCCCAAACCACCAGGCGCTCCAAAGCTGAACATGTCGTTTGGCAAATCGGCCACATTGTCCTGGACAGCACCACTTGATGATGGCGGTTGCAAGATTGGCAATTATATAGTAGAATACTTTCGCTTAGGTTGGAATGTTTGGCTTAAGGCAGCTACCACAAGATCTTTGACAGCGACTCTCCACGATTTAATCGAAGGTTCAGAGTATAAATTTCGCGTAAAGGCTGAAAATCCTTATGGCTTAAGTGAACCATCTGAGGAATCTGAATTGCTATTCATACCTGATCCAAAGAGAGGTATAATCAAACCAAAATCGGCCACGAAAATAGCCGGGGAGGATATATCGAAAGCAGATAAGGATACATCGAAGGTCCAAGTACCTCCTAGACGTAAAACTCTTTCGCCTCCCCGCCCCCAAGCAGATGCTGCAACGGGCATGTCGCCCAGTTCGAAAAGAAAGCCAAAACCTCAGTTAATTGACAACGAGCAGCTGCATCATGAAATGTCTTATGGTACTTCAGTCGAAGCATTGAAATCCGATGCACGCAAGAGTCCTGCACCCACGACAACATCTTCAAATACCAAGTTAAATCTCACTCTGATTACCACTACAGCTTTGCCCATAGAAAAGCATCAAAAGTCTCCCCAAAGATCACCACAATCAACGCCAGTTCCCTCGTCACCATTATCACCCCTAAACCTGTTTAAACCAAAGATTAAAAATGAAACGAGCAAACCTCCAGCTCTACCCACGCCCTCATCACCGCCGCTTTTACAACGAAAACGCAGCCTGAGTCCGCCTGTTAAGAAGCAATCACTACCACCACCTCTACGGAAAAGTCCAACGCCTCCGGAACCAATTAAAACGACGCCTGCCCTACAACGTAGCGCTGAACCCGTCCAGTTGGGTGTTAATCAAAATGTGCGAAGATTTTCAGGAAATGCTCTGAGTCCGGCAAAGAATGTGCCCTCATTGGCTTTGGCTGTAGCCGCTAATGCTAGTGCTGTGGTAGGTGAAAAGTTACCAACTATTGAGATAAGTTCGCCTCCAACGCCAACAGTACCGGAATCGCCATTGCCATCGCTATCAGCATTGCCATCAACTCCACCAAGTCATCATGCGCCCAGGTCTTCAGTTGGAGAGAAACATGATGAAGTTCATACCAGTAACGAATTTATGCTGGTGGTCTTTGATAAGAATAGCAAAGTCAAGGATAAAGACAGTGGGTATACTCCATATATTTAGACTATGAATTGGTTTATATTATTTTCCATTACATATTCCTATAATTTTGAATAACCCAACTAATACTTGATGTATACGTTTCTGTTTATTTTCATAGAACAAGATTCCTTTGAGCTCGATCTGGAGGATGCCATACAACCGCCTCCAATATCGATTTCTGCTCCAGACTTAGCTTTCCTGGAATTTACCAATTTGCATACAACGTTTCCATTACGTCGCTCAGTTAGTTCCACTGAGTTGCTCTATGAACGGGCCATGGCCCGGTTCTATGAAGCTGTGGAACTAGAACAGGCCTCGAAATCGGCACCAAAGCCCGAAATACAGGAAAAAATAGTCCCACCGGCGAATCTCCGAAAACGTCTTGGTTCAATATCTGAGGCGGAACGTGCCTCATTTGAGCGACGAAGTGAGCTGAGACGTCAGTCTACAGATATGGTATCGGCATCACTGGGACGCAAATGGGACTCTAGGGAAAATGTGAACGATATTATAACGACGCAAATGTCAAATCTAAGAAATACTGAAAGACGAGAACAAGAAAGGGATGAAAGACATAAGGAAATCCACGAAGACGGAGAAGCGGAAGCTGAAGACGACCACTTAACTGAGAGCACAGACGATGAAAGTGAGGGAATCGATGATGATGATAATTATGAGAACGAAGATGATACTGGAGGGGGTAAGCCCCTTAAATCTAGCTATGATTTGGGTTCAGATTATACCGAAAGTACTGCTTCATCCGAACAAGATTCAATAGAAAAATTTAAAATGGAATTAATGGCACGTACTCGATCACCCAGTCCCCGAGATTTGGAAACATATCATCCTCGAATTATGGCCGGAGGAACATTTACACCATATCGTGCTCCCACACCCGAAGGGGCGGCTGTAGTTCTAACACGTCCTGTGCCCTTACCTAGCCCTGATTTTGTGCCAAAACCAATATTAAAAAGATCGTCAAATGAGCATGTGGAGCAGGCATTAGGAATAGCTGCTGAAGGTACAATTCAACCTCTAACACCTGTTCCATCACCTGGTCTCACTGTCTCCCCAACAACAACAATTACTACTACTACGTCAGCTAGCAGTAATCTCAAACTAGACTTGGCCAAGGGCTTGAAATCATTTTTCAGTCGCGACAAACGGACAACTACCGAAAAGAATACCGAAGCCAATGAAGAACTATCGAATCCGTTAGAGAAAGTCAATGCTGCTGCAATAGCAGCTGATGTTGAATCAAAACGCAAGGCCAAAGAGTTGGAAGATCAACGTCGTCAAGAGGCTGAACGTTTGATGCTAGAGGAGGCTCATGCCGCTGTCGATCATTACAGCGATCTGGTGCGAGAGGTTGGCTCTAGCCATAGATACCATAAGCCGCTATATCTTGATCGAGATGAATTGAAAAGAGCAGCAGCCAGGGCCAGCGATGAGGAGCAGGACGAGACGCTAGAAATCAAGCAGCGTCTGGTGAACGATGATGACTTGCTCTTAGCACCGCCGCCAGTTAGTCGTGAACGTCGTCTTTCCATTTCGGAACGGGAACAGTTAGTTCATGTACGTGATGCATCAAGTAATTTAGCCCTTAATAAGGTAGCTTCTCGTCAAAGCAGCGAAGAGGAGCAGCTGCCATTTCCCGCTTCTGTACCAAAAGCTTCAGTTGAAGAAGAACAAGAGTATCCTATGGTTTTAGTGGTACCACCACCAAAGACGATATACAAATCAGAACCGGAAAGTGAAAGCTATATGGGCGACGCTGTAGAGGCTCGTCCAGATGCCCGTGGAAGAACTCGTTTGGTCAAGGTGAAACGTGTGATTAAGCGTCGCATACCCTCCCGCTCGAGGGATACATCTTTGACTAGGCCACCTCCCATACAGAGCACTTCTCCCTCGTCGCCATCGACATCTGCTTTAATTTTATCGTCTGCCGATCGTGAGCTATTGGAGAAGGCCTCGGCTCTTGCTTTAATTCACTCCGAGGAACAAGCCCACGAGAAAGTTCGTTCAGCGTTAAGCTACTCCACAGACTTGATACTCTTTCTGGTCGCCTGCTATGTATATTTATTTAAGGATGCTCGACTGGTTCTGCCCATATTGGCTCTGATGATCTATCGTCAAGTGGGCGAGGCTGTCAGAGCCTGGTGGCAACGACGCAAAGGTGGTAACTAACCGTCGTTTCTCAGCCTCCATTCGTTTTCGCTTTTATTGTTTAAGTAAGTTCCCTTTTTTTTTTGTTTGATTAATTACTATTATTTGGTTTAAATGCCAGGTTTATTGATAATTATTATGAGCTGCTTATCAGCCAAGTAAGTAATTCAATCAGGCAGTTTTCTCAAAACTAAATGGCAAGTTAAAAAAGTTTTCACAATTTAATTGAATTAATTAATTTTGCGCAGTGTTTAAACAGAACTTTGTTTAAGTTAGCTTAAGGTTTTTTCTATAAGTTCGCAGTGAGGGTGAAGAGGGCTACTACGGACTGAGAAGAAGGAGTTGGAGGAAGAAAAGGAATCAACATTTCTGTATACGTAAAAATCAAACCCTTGAAAGTAAATTTGTTTAATTATTATACTTAAATTAATGTGTATCCGTTTCAGAGAGTGCAACCGTTATGTAACCGAAACTGTTAACCGTTTGCGACAATATGCCATGTATTATTCAAAAGTTTAATCGTATTTTGAATGATGGTATTATTAGGTGGAAGAGCCCAATATAACCCTCAATTCTAATGATGTAATAAACCGATTTAAATTTCCCATAAACCATTTAACCGTTTCGTAAAAGAGCCATTAAGCTCCAAATCAGTCACCATAGTTGCATTCCCTGATGTGTTGTATGAATGTATATGAATGTAATGCCAGTTATTTCGTGTTCAAATCCCCCAAAGGAAACCCAAACGATCCGCTAATGTTATTCAAATATGTTAGTTTTGTGGTTTCATAATTGTCTCCAAAATGCATTGTTGATATTTGGAAATAAAGTTCACACAAAACAAAATAAATGTTCTCTATATATAAATTTCAGTGTGCAGACTGTTGAAAAACATTCTCGTCGAGACTCCTTAAACAATAGTCATGGCCAAAATTGTTTTGTGTTTTTTTTTATTATGGATCTTAATTTACTCATCTGTTTGCGAATTCATTTAGATAAAGTTATTTTGATTGTTATCAAATTTTACGCCCTTCCCGGATGGGAATTTCCGGGCAAGAGAAAGAAAAACTATAAACAGATCGAAGAAAAGATAACATCAGCATTAGCATCAGAGGTAGTGTCAACACAAAATTTGCTGCGGCAAATTCTTGGAGAATAATCTGAACTGATAAGTTGGCTATATAAAAAGGGAGAATTGTAATTTGGTTTCCAGTTTGCAATCTAGTCATGGCCATTTCATTGACTGGGCTATGCTTTTTGGCCCTCTGCTCGTTGGCCTACAGTCAATGGCCACCACAAGCATTGGTAATTAATGGAGGTGGACCTTTAACTTCCCTGGGATCAGGACTTGGAGTAATAGCCCCAGCACCAACACTTTCACAGGATTTAGAGGAAATTATACATCTGATACAATTTAAGCCAATAAAACAACTTGTTTTGCGTTACCTTTTAAATGATGCGGAGTTCCAGGCATTTGTGAGAATAATTAACAGCCAGGCCGGATTCACTGCACGCTGGCGTCTACTATCCCAACCGGAATTGATTCAATTTTTGCAATGGGTAGACCAACAGCTTGTGGCCTCTGGTGGTGGTTCATTCGAATTTGAGGAACAAGAACTGGCTGTTAGCCTATTGAATCGTTATCCATTTTGGTCAGGCTCCGTACTCGGATGGCGTGGATTTTTAAGTGAACTGCAAATCTATTTTCCTCAGTATGCTATTCGGGGTCTCATTGAGGCCAAGGTGCTGCAACGTGGAATCTTTTCCCAATTTTGGTCTCGAGTGCAGTCTCTACAAGGGGTCTACGAACGTTGGTTGACTTGGCCGGATACTATTGCTGTATTGGATCAGTTGCAGGCTGCTGGCATTGACAAAGCTCAGTTAGATGGCATCATTAGGGAACTGTTTGGCTGGACTATAAGCGGAGCAACAAATGCAACTACAACAGTTGCACCTCCTACAACCAGCCAAGCTGCTGTTTTGCCTCCAGCTAAACCTCCATTAATTGTTTAGATGCCTCATATCTCGTAATACATATATATCTATTATATATTTGTTTAAACCATTGAAACTAACTACAACTATGCAATTCGGGTTTTTGGTTTAAAATTTTAGCTTGCTTAGGTTATCCGACACCTTCTGAGTATTCGCCGCTGGCTTCTTCTTGTTTTTAATGGGGGCCACCGATGGCTTTGGTTTTTTAATAACCAAATCCTTATGCAACGTCTTCAGGCTAGCATCCACCTTCTCCTGTTTGGCCTTGACCGTTTCTTTGATCTGCAAATAAAAGTGTTAACAATTATTTTAAGAAAAATCCCAAAAATTTATAATACAAAATTCTTTCAGTATTACAACCAAAATAATTTAATAATACGAGTATAATCCAATACTGAGTAGTTTCTGTGTATGTGGGTTATTCGACTTTAAGTGCGCCACTCGTGTTTTTCTTTTACCTTCTTAAGCTTTCCTTGAACTTCTTTGGGCTTTTTGCCCTTACCCTTGATATTATCGGCTACTTTGAACAGATTTTTAGCTTTCTTGGATTTATTGAGGGGGGTCTTTGGCTTGGCACTGGTGGAAGTGCCAGCTGCAGCGGCCTTCTTATTATTAGCCTTATTGCGACCCATCTGAAAAGAAGACAAACTCTGATTTATATTGGGTTTAATTAAGGAAAAGTATTTACTTTATTTGCTTAACATTTAAATACATTTCACTTTTGTAAGAGCCACGTCGTCTTCAATGTTCTCCAGCTCGTCAGCTTTACGTTTTTTTACAAGAATCTCCTTGGGTGTGGTCAACAGATAATATGTGAGCTTAAATGTGACTCTGTACATGTCCTTATTAGGAGCCACATTACGAACAAAACTAATGTTATGATCCTTGATATCCAATTGGAAACCCAAATTTTGTTCGACCAACTCTTTAACCAATTCCTTGGTGTTGTCACCCTTGGCGAATGCATAAACATGAACTATGGGATAATTAATTTGATCTTTAGAAAGATCTTTTAAGTCTTCTTCTTTATACAAAGCACGAAATGCCTCCAAGAACTCAACAGCCATGGCTGGCAGATTCATGGTTATATGTATGGAATAACTTAAATCAACTTTTTGCCAACGCCGAAGCAGATCATCTTTCAGATCTGTTAAAATGAATTCTCGTCCATCTTTATTAAACATTTGGATATTGTTAAGGCATTTGTTCCGCTTGGCATTGTGCTGTAGCCAATGAAAACTATTTGGATTCAGATCATTAGCCATAACTTGGCAACGTTTCTTTGCAGCTGGGACACTAAATGGGCCAACGCCGGCGAAGACATCGTAGAGCACATCCTCGGATTGCAGTAATTTGACAATCCGTTCATGTTCAGTCGATAAACGGGGATTCCAATAGACCTGTGAAAAATCAAATTCAAATGGAATGCCATTCTCTTTTGTTTCTACTTGGTAATCATCTTGACCGCATATCAATTCCATTTGAAAATTGCGATAGGTATTGTCTATTGTCGACGCTTTGTTGACTACCGTACGACAATTGGGTAACTTGTCCAGCAGAACCTGACCAATGATACTTTTGAAGGGTATCAAATGATCACGCAAATTTAAATGAACTATATGACCAATGCGGGAATAGGATGTCATGCCCTCTTCTTCCAAAGGTAGGATGCTTTTCAATATCTCATTTGCTGACCAATTGTCATAGCTTAGTTCCAGTTCACCAAATGAAAAGTTCTGCTCAGTAATATCTCTTTGCTTTAGCTCATCAATGGGTAGTGATTCCCAGTTTGTGATTGGCAATGGATGGAGTAATATCTCCTTTTGTTGCGCCTTATCCTCATTATTATCTACTAGCCTAACTGGCTTAAGTTTCTCCATTTTGAGCATAAACTTTTTCACTATTGGCATCACACGATCCACTTGGGACTCTCTTATCCTAAGCCTGGGAATTTTCACGTTTTTGTTGAATTCTCCACGTTGTAATTGTCGCATGTCGCGGACTTTTGCTGGCGGCAATAGCTCTGGGCATTCCATATTTTTGTAGTAATGGCGTTCACGAAGGATTTGTTTTTGCACTACTTTTTGTCGTGTTATGAGTCTCATCAACTGCATTAATTATGTTTGGGAAAAATCTAATTAAAATTTACCTTTAACGAATTAGCACTTGTTTCGTTACTTCTAAACGGTTACGTTACATTAAGGGAATTCGTTAAATAGTCACAGTTAAAGAACAGTCTGTAAACTTAACATAATTCAATCCGTTTACCAACACTAAAATACCCGATTTGCCAGCACTAACTCCAAATGAGCGGCACACAAACGACAAAGGTAGTGGAAATTCATCCAAAAACAGCATATTTAAGGTAATATATGAAAAGTAACGGTATATATAATTAACAAAATAGTTCAAATTAAAATTTCAGTCCAACTGAGTTGATAAAGCATCGGCATGCCGAGATTGAGTCACCAAGAAGTGGACTGAAACGAACTCACAATGAGGGAAGTCCAAACGAACTGGCGGAACTTGAAATCGCTTATGGTAAGCCTATAAACGAATAGAAAAGGCAACATAAAAAATGAAAATTTATAATCTATATTATGTGCTTCAATAGCAAACCTGAGATCTCAGTTATCTGTGCCTCGCATAGAGCGTCTAGCTGGACGAGCTTTGGCCACTTATCATCCACATCAGCAGGTTGTGGAAGTGCTCAGAAAAGATGGAAAATTTGAGAATTTTGGATATAGCCACAAGGGAAAGTTCTACTTGGAATACTATGAGGCCTTGTTTCTGGTAGAAGTGGTAAGGATATTTAACTTGACGAATGTGCCATAAGTAAAGAGATTTTTTTTTTATTTCAGAATCGCCTCCAACTGGAATATGAAGGAATGATTCTATCCATAGAGCAGACATATAATTTGCTACTAGGACCGGACGCAAGTGATAAATATAACCATTATTTAGTTTACTCAGGCTTAAGTCGTCTGGGCTATATAGTCGTTCGACATCAGAGATCTGAAGTCAGTCGTGACGACTGCATTTGGGCCATATTGGAAGAGAAAATTACCCACAAGCCCATAAAAGAAAATATTAGAAATTCTACTATATTTCAAGATTTGCAAAACCAAATGGAGGCTTCCACTCGGAGAATAATAAGTCAAGACATTGGATCAAACTATGATACAATTGATTTCAAGTACATTTTAAGCAAACGTAAGCTATGCGAACAAGATTCTCCAGTTTGTTCAACAGGTAACAAAAGAGTCTGCTTAACATCGAATCAAAGTCTGTTGGATATTTTCAAAAATGATCCAAACTTCATCAAATTTCAAGAAATTTTTAAAAAATTTGATATAGTAAGACTGGATAAATCACCACCGATTACAACCAACTGTGATGATCAGACTCAATTGAATATAACATTTGATTTGCATTTGCCAAACGAAGGTTTTCGAAAAAGTTGTTTAAACTCAATTCCCAGTTTCAATGTGGTAATACTGCCGATGAATTCATCATTTCCCATTCATAACGATATAGCCAGACTACAGTCTAATGTGCCATTACTGATCATATCGGTAAGCGAATCAAAACAGATACAAGCATTTCTTTATTATATAAGTTAATATTCATCAACGTGTTTCCTCAATAAACACAACGTGCCAATCTCAAAATTTAAAAATTTTAATTATCTTGCCAAATTTGACATTTGTTCGTGACAGTAAAGTAAAAATTGAAACAGAATATATATCGGTGTGTTTGTTTTAAAAATACATACTAATAATAGGGCTCGGCTCGATTTGAAAGCCTTTGAAATTAAAATCAGAATTTTATTATTACCAAAATTTTTGTTGTGAAACCAAATTGAAGTTAAATTTTTGGATTGGTTTAAATTAAAACTTTAGTATTAAAATGGTAAGTTAATGGCCAAATATTATATAAATTGAATAGCGGCAAACTTGTTCTGCCTATAGACTCCACCAATTGTTTGGGTGATTGGTGGCCCATCCAGCGGCAAGGGAACACAATGTGAGAAAATTGTGGCCAAATATGGTTTCATCCACATTGATCCCGATGACATAATGAATAAGGAGGTACGGATCTAAAAGGATAATTTTAAAATCTTATATTTATGTATGTATATTAATCTGTAATGCTTAGATTGAGGCGAAAAGTGCAAGTGGCAAGAAATTTGAAAGCTTACGTTCAGAGGGGCAAGAAGTGCCTTTAGCTGAAGTTTTACCGTTTATTGAAAAACTAATTATGGGACAACGTGGTGCAGTAAAAGGTTACCTTTTTGATGGGTATATATGAAGTTCTTTTTTGAATACAAAATATCTATTCTTAATAAAATATTGATATGTCTTCAGCTACCCTCGCAATTTAACAGAAGCGAATATGCTGGACGAAAGTCTGGGACCACCAGATATGATAATTGTTTTGGATGTTCCGCCGGAGTCGGCTAGTACTCGAGCACAAACCTCAGGTGGAACGATACGACACTCTCAGAATGTCTATAAAAGGAATTCCAAGGCAATAATCGATCAATATTCTGAGAAAACTATTCGAGTCAATGGTGAACGTGATGCCGATCTGGTGTTTAAGGATATCGTAGTCAATTTTGATGAACTTATTAAGAGACGTGGTGGGAATCGTTTGACAATTGAACGTTAAACAAGAAAACTAACATCAACATGGCGTATGAAATTTCTATCAAACTCATAAATGAAAATTAAAAATTAAAACTTATAAAAATTGGCACATATTTGAAGAATAAAGCATAGAGGAAAGCTCAACTAGTACGCCAACAAGCTTAAAAGCTTTAACTCTGTTGGATAGTGAGTGTGTGGGCGAAAGCTTTCAGTAGAGGCGTACCGAAACCGTTAGCCCAAAAGCCTTTAGTCGCTCACGACCTATGCTGCATTGAGGGTGGATATCGAAAGGCAAATTCGAAAACGAAACCGAAAAACAGAAACTAGCAACAACAATCAACAAAAGGAAGGAATTTCATTTACCTAAATTTTATTCGCAATTTGTTCACTGAGAGGTCAGAAGCAGCAGCAGCACCGACGTTTCTATATCTCATCTGTATAAGTATGGTGAGTGTTTGTGCGTCTGTACCAAGTGTGTGAGGATGTGTGTGTGTGTATATACATTTATTACTTTTCTTTTTGCTTTGATTTAAATTACCCTTTCCACCTACCCTCCCTTTTTTGTCTTACCCTTGATCTACTTGCATTCCACTTGACCTTGCCTGTTCCCGTTATTATTACTTATACGCTCTGTAAGCTTTGCTCTCAGCTGAATCTAAGCAGTTAGTCAATCAGCTGTTCTTGCGGTTTTACTACCTATAAATAAAGTCTGATGATGATGATGTGAAACTCCCTCCCAAAAAAACAAAATACAACAACAAAACCACAAAAAATTAGCAACTCAAATTTTACCCAAAAACAGAAACAAACAACAACAGCACAAAAAAAAGTCGAAATTTCACATTCCAAACAACAATAATAATAATAACAACAGTCGATCTCCAATCGATTTTGACGTCAAAAGATTTGCATTAATTTGGACTTTAGGAATTTCTTTTATGGTGGCGACGGCGGGACGGCAACGAGCTTGAATCATTAGCAAGTTGATATTCGCTTCTCAGTACACGCTGCTCGTCTCTGTCGCCAGTTAAGAACTTGTGTGGATCGAAGCCGGTTCGGTTTTAATGGTCAATAGAATGAAATAAATCGAAATTACGAATCGACGCATCAAACAAAGTTTTAAATATTGAATAATAGTGAGAAATTGTACAACTGTCATAGGTCAGTTTCCTCTATATGTACATACACAAATAGCACATCATACATATTATTAAGACCTTGACAAAGTATGGAAATATGAACAAACATACATATATCCTTGTAAATGACATTTGGAAGTCACTGAACTGAACTGTACACACACTTACGTAAAACGAACCATGAGAAATCATAAAGTTTTTCTTTTGCGTAGAGCAAAAGAAAAATGTGCCAAAAGAAAAACAGAAAATGCCAAACAATTTATGCTCTAAACAACCTGCTCATTATCAAAGAATCATACATACATACATTTGTTTTTTTTTTCTTTCTTTATTGTTTTCTGTGTTGTGTGAGATGATTTTTCGTTATATTTTTGATTTTCTTTTTTTTTTGCTAAGAACGACAATGCGGAACCTATTGGTGGGGAAAAACAACCACAAACACATATGTATATGTACACTTATACATAAACTGTATAGCCACAGACCTAAAGAAATTAGAGAAAAATGCTCTTCAATTGTTTATGGTAATTGAAAATTAAAAATGATTCAATTAACGGACCATAAACTTCCTTTTAATATAGATGAGGTTGTCAGTGATCTATATACATTTCAGTTGAATACAAATCTAAAATCACCTAGTCAAGATCAATGTCATCTATATACATATGTATGTATATACATATACGTATTCACACGCAATTGGAAAGTTTATAGTTTTTAGGTTATTGGCAGAATGCCCAAATGTTTTAATAACTACATAGAAAAGCGAGAGCAGCAACAAACAAATGTATATACATACATATGTACATACATACAAACATATATACAATATATACAACACATATAGAAATGAATCTTTACATATATAACTGTATATACTATATCGAGTTTACTAAATCTTAAAGCGACAAGCGACACGAAAAGTTGTTCTTACCAAACCATATACAAACATCGTACTTCCACACAGATATATGTATATGTATATACATACATACATACATATATGAAAAGTAATAAGATAATGAAATAGAAATTCCATACTTTTGCCATACTTTTTTTAATCACTAGCAATTTCCTGCAGGTTCTAAATCCTAGAAATACTTTCCCTACGGTGTCTATCGATATAATATTAAAGGTACTCGCTTTACTTTTACCCACACTACCTTGTTGGGTACAAAAAATTAATCATCTTAGTAAAACTACTGCACATGAACATTTAGCCAGAATTTAAATTGCGAATCAGATTAATCGGAATTCCCTCATATTATATTCTCATATTTTCGAATTATGAAAGAATACGTTACAGTTGAGTACAAATGATTGGTAAAACAAAGCCATTAATTTATGTATTGGGATTTCATAAAAACACATTCTTTGAGCATATTAAAGAATTAATTAATTTCCTACTTTTCTTTCTGTTACAAAAATGGTGAAAAATATAGTACGGATTTGGTCGGTCATTGTTACCTTTTAAAGCTACAATTTATAAAAATTTGTTTTTTTTTACATTAAAAATATTAGAATTAACAACACGAACCAAAAATAATCTCAGGAATTTTTGCTTATAAAGGGTCAATATATGTATGTATATATATATAAGTACAATAGTACTTATATATTTGTATATCTAGCCTAAAAACATGAATTAACCCAATAAGTAAAAAGAACTAATTTGTTAACATTCGCCCCCCACATCTCCAATTGACGTGAAACAATTTTGAGATGAAAACTTTTACTTGTTTTGCATCTGTTATGCACTTCCCTTCACTTTTTGTGTTTTTTGTGTAGTTATTTATGTGTCACCAATTGGCCAGGAAGAAGGAGGCCCAAGACAAGCTCGAAGCGGAGGAATTACGTCGGGCTCAAGCCGGTGTAAGTAGGTTTTCCCAGTATATGAAGATACGTACTGGTTATTGTTGTGTGTGGCGGCATGTACAGCTATATATATATACAAACACTGATCTCTATAATATTATCTCGAAATAATTAAAAAACTGCTCTTAACCCGCTTTGAGTCAACGTGAATGAACTAATTTTATAAACAGAAAAGAGGAAACTATTTTATAAATATTGTAGATGGCTCATTCTATAGTTATAATTATACTTATAAAATAATTTACTCTTTTAGTCAGATATACCGATCATTTGGATTTTGGGCGGTCCTGGTTGCGGCAAGGGCACACAATGTGCCAAAATTGTGGAGAAATATGGATTCACACATTTGAGCAGTGGAGATTTGTTACGTGATGAGGTAAGTAAACAATGAAGCGAACTGATCTTCAAAATTTCAATAATCAATAATCATCAGTAATAGATCTACTATAAAGATTGACAGAAAAAGTATATTGAAAGGGTAAAATTTACAATGTAGCATGCAATTTTTTTGTTTTATTTTATGTACTTTTATAACAGGTGGCCTCTGATTCGGACAAGGGACGCCAATTGCAGGCTATTATGACGAGTGGCGCCTTGGTGCCTAATGAGGAAGTTCTTTTGCTACTCAATGGCGCTATTAGCCGTGCCAGGGGCAGTTCTAAGGGTTTCCTTATTGATGGCTATCCTCGTGAAAAGAATCAGGGTATTGCGTTTGAAGAGCAAATTGCTCCAGCCGATTTGGTTTTGTATTTCGAGTGCGCGGAGGAAACCATGAAGGATCGTATCCTGGCTCGTGCCAATGCAGCGGCCGTTAAACGGGCAGATGACAATGAGGCCACCATATTGGCACGTTTGAAGACCTTCAAGGATAACACCAACGCCATTTTGCAGCAATATGTCGATAAGACTTTGACGGTAAGAGTATTCCAAAGAAAAAGTTTTTTGAATTTCATTTAATTAATTTGTATAATTTACTTATTTTTCTTTTTAGATAAATGCCAATCGGCCCGTTGATGAAATCTTCTTGGATGTCGTTCAAGCCATTGATTGCGTGTTAAAAAAGAAACAGCGAGCATAGGCCCAGTCATTATTAGTGTAATCACAAAAACAGCAACAACAACAAAATATTACAACACCAAATCTACACCAAAATGAGAAATCTGAATACCAAAAAAAAAAAAATCAAAAGAAAAATCCAATTTTAATAGCAATATATTGTTAAAAGAACATGATTATCTAATGTTCTTAATATGCAAACTAAGCAATGTTTTCGGTAAAATGCTTTAAATAAATCTAAAATATACAACAAAATATAATTAATGAAAGTGGGAAAATATAACTCTGGGATAGTCCGTTGGCAAGTGATTGGACATTTTAAATTCAATTAAACATGTTAAATGAATCGTTAAGTACTGCCAATTAATTTGTAAAATGCAAATCCAAGTTTAGACACGATATTTTTTTTAATTATTTAACAACTGGAAGTCAAAGTCCAATTAGCCATAAGGTATTTTTAATTGAAAAACAAAAAAGCCGCAAGGGCACGTGGTTTGGTTTGGTATGTTTTTCGAATGGAAAAACATTCGAAAACGAATATTCAGTAAATGTACATACACATCGCATATAGCCACGTGCTGGAAATGCAGGAAATTGAACAACAGAGAGACAGAAACACACTATAAACAAACAAATATGTTTAGTGAACCAGTTTTGTTGTAGGCGTCGAAGAACTACTGGCATCCATTTCTGATCGACAATCGTATACTCTATGCAAAAAGTAAGGTTAGGCATCTCGACACAAACATTTGAAATTTGAAAGCATCGAATCGACTTTACTTGATGAATTGTTTATTTATTTATTTATTAGATATTAGAAAAATTTGAATATCTGAAAGCCAAGAAAGTAATGGACCAGCAGTAGCTCAAGTTATATATACAATAGGTTAGTTTTTATTCCATTCGTATATACTACACTTTTTCATATGCATCAGACTGATATATAGTATGCAATACGTCAAAAATATTAGTTTAAATATATTGAAAATTTAATTTTAGTTTAATATGAAAGGGAAAAAGACAAAGAAGCGTTGCACTAATGTGAAAGAGAGGCAAAAGTGATAATCAAAATAAAAAAAGTCTTGTTGCCTTGTTGGAATATAATCATAAATTTACAATGAATTTGTCTGTCGATATCATTCGCTGATTTATATATCATTCTTCTAATTACTCTATATATATTAAGTGTTTTGCATTTATTTTGATAACAGATTTGTGATTAGATTCAGTTTAGTGGATAATTTAGTGATATCATTCGTTTTTTAAAAATTATGTCATTATTGCTCCCGATTAGCTAATTTGCTAAATATAACTAACACTTTAAGTTGTTGTCGTAACATAAATTTTAATTTCGAGCGAATTTATCATATGTTCGTTTGTCCCTCCTCTTTCTCCTCCACCTATTGAATTTCAATTCAAGATTTTATCAACCGATGATCAATTGAAAAGAACATAAAAGTTAATTTCTCACAAAGACAGAGAGAGAGGATTATAAGAAATTTTTCAATTTTAAGGATTATAATATAAGGAATTCCCTTCCCCATGCATATAAAACTTATTTCTCCTTATCTGTATACATAAATAGTTTAATTTATCTTTGCTTGACAATTTATAGACAAACAGTAAGATGTCCTTTTAATTCTTATGAGATTTATTGAGTTCTTTTTGATTGCGATGACTTCAAATGCCTAGAAAGTGTGCGTCATGACTATCCGTTTTCAAAAAAAAAAAAAAAGAAACACAAAATAGATTTGGCTTAATTTATGGCAAAACAATAACCTAAACAAACAAGAAAGAAAAATCATATCAACAATCGCTATGAATTAAAAAAAAAAAAAAACAAAAAACAAAAACCTCTCTGATTTTGGTTGAAAAACTGGTAGAAATAGAATCAGAATCAGATTGAGAATCATCTGGCTGGCTTCTTAATATTTTTTTTATCACGGAACTAAATACCTAAACGAAAACCGAAGATTGAACGTCATCGGCAGCAACATCACCACTCAAACTGGAGTGGAGTGGAGTTTCGAGTTCTCATTGAGAGCATCATCCACTTCTCGAGCGAGTGTTTAAGACAATATGTAGAAATTTTTATGTAAAATAAGTTGTTATGTAAAAAAAAATATGTATAAAAAAAAAAAAAAAAAATAAAAACAACGAAAACTAGGAGAAAATTATCACTGATGATTATCTACTCTGTGGCTAAACTCGATGGGAATTCCAATTCCTCAGCCAACAAAAAATAAAATCAGCATGACTGAAGCAGGTTTATGTATTTGTTATTTGTATTTATAATTTCTTTATTTCTTTTGACTTTTATCTTTTGTTTTTTGAATTTCAAAAATTTTTTTGCTTTCTTTTTGTTGTGTCTTATAATTAGAATAAATATTAATAATAATGATAATAATAATAAAAATAATAATAGTAATAGTTTAACTGGGGGGAAATATCACAAAATTTTTTAGAGAATTTTCGTTGCTGTTTGTTGTAAAGCTATAAAGATTTTGTTCAGTCCAAGAGTTTCTCAAATTGGATTTCTCAGATTAAATTATCATCGCGATACTGATGATGATGGAGTGGAGCATTCGAATTGTGTTGATGATTGCCACCAATTTTCCTATCAATCCAATCCAAATAGTGTGTAACTCGTGTAAATCCTCCTGGAATATTTGTCTCACAACCGTCGGCGGGACCAAAACTAGTGATCCCAACAACCATTTGGCTACCTTTTAGGACCAATGGGCCACCGGAATCACCCGTGCATACGGTCTCATCTTTCAGACCCTTGGCACACATCACGCCGGCAGTAACGACATCGTATTCCTCTGAACATTCCGTATTGGATATAACTTTCAATTCAGTGTATTGCATATTATCCGAATTGGACATTTCCACCATGGCACCCCAACCACTAGCCACCACACTCATTCCGGTAAATTGATCGTGTCTCTGCTTTGGCAAAATGGCGGGTTGAATGCGGGAGGTGAAGACAATGTCCATGGGCAATTTGACCAATGCTATATCATTTGCCGCCGTCTCTGGATTAAAATGCTCGTGGACAATAAATTTATTGGAACGTACAACCAGTCCACCCAATTCTTCGGTATCCTGAACACTCTTGGTACCCAAATAAACATCGTAGTGCGTTACCCCCATGGTACAATGGGCTGCCGTTAATATCCAGCGTTTATCGAGCAGAGTTCCTCCGCATAGAATACGTTTGCGCCACAATTGTTTGCCAATTAACATCACTTGATATGGAAATTTTTCGATTTTTCCGTATTTCGACTGTCCAATGGCATAACCCGATGTGGTTTTGGGCATCATCAGGCACAGGAATAGTGGAAATAATGTTAGGATGCTAAGTGCTCGCATTCTGTTGCTGTGCATGTTGTATGTTTGTTTTTGGCTATCGCTTTAAGATTCTTATCACTTTTCACTTTAGTTTTTCAAATGTTCTGCTGCTTCTTTTCTGATTATTATACACCAAACAAAAAAAATTTTCAAAATCTTCTTCGTTGTTTATTTTTGATGTTTTAATTTTGTATAAATATTTTTTTTATTTTGTTATTTTTGCAAGTTCTGCGCGGTTCAAATGTTAGCTTGAATCTAAATACATTCTGACAGAGTCGCGATATTTTTATACCTCGCCGATATTTGCCGGCTGTTGGTAGCCAGCCTCTTTTTCTCTCCCTCTCTTTGTTGCGCACTCTCTTTCTTTCTCGCTCTACAATTAAAAAGCTTTAAGCTGCTCTTATTTGCGTTACAGTGGTACACAAAGTTCAAAAAAGTAGTCAATCCCCCCATTATTATGTATGTATGTATATACAATAGAATTATCCATTTAAATTGAGATCAGACTTAATCAGAAAATTAGAATATTTCCAAAATAAAACAGCCTTAAAAAATGTATTAGCTAAGATAAATTTATTTGAAAAGAATCCGCATTATCTCAGACATCCGGATAATTAGAAATTTGTAAGTGGAATATCTAAATATATTGCATTGATCATTTTAGAATAGTATTTTTCTCGGTTCCTAATGAAAACTTTTGGTATCATTCTGCCTCACTGTGGTGGCTAAAGTCAAGCTTTAGAGGGAGTAAGAGACCAAGACCGAGTCGGAATCTTCTGTTGTGCGGTAGCTGGCTATTATGACAGCAAACAAGCCATTAAAATCTTGTTTGTGTTTGCGGGACTTTATTTTGTCTAATCAATTGGGTTTTCTAGAGCCAAAGAGAATAAGGGGCAGAGACAGAGAGATAGAGGGAAATATCAGATCAGAGTTCAATACCTTTAAAAATTCAGCCATATCGGATCCTGCAAGTCAGCATCATTCGGCGGAAGAGGAGATAAGAGTGACTAACGGATGTGGAATTGGGTTGCCTTTGATTGCGTCTTCGACCAAAAATAACTTTTACACAAAATTTTATAGACTTTCAATGATTCCACGAAATATATTTTGTGCTTCGATTATGACTATGAAATTATTAGAGTTTATCTTTAAGAGAGATATAAAGACAGAGAGAGAGAGGGAAGAACAGGTATGACTGGAGGTGGTCTGGTGCCAACCAGCCGGAGAATTTGAGTGACAAATACTTGCCAATCGGCTAGTAGCGACTAGTTTTAAAACTGTTTCATTCAGTATATGGAATTTTTATTTGACTGTAGT
Organism: Drosophila emarginata; assembly: GCA_037075365.1. Taxonomy (NCBI): domain Eukaryota; kingdom Metazoa; phylum Arthropoda; class Insecta; order Diptera; family Drosophilidae; genus Drosophila; species Drosophila emarginata. The sequence continues at coordinate 4,550,526 of JBAMCD010000296.1, forward strand.
GTGCGTTTTTGTTTTTTTGAAAGTTTGTTTTTGCGCATATTTTTTTCTAACTTAAGTATTTTATACCCATTAACAAAGGGCAATTTCAAATCGTTGTAATGTATGTAACAGGACACGTTATTGATAATCATCAATAAAAATATCCATTTAAATAATTGCCTTGGCCTATTTGATTTTTCTAATTGCTGAACTGTTGCCCAATCGTATTAAGCTTAAATAAGCGGTAGTGCGATTCTTCATACAAAGGACACACATAAGTGTGTAAGTGTTAAGTTAGGCTTAATCAAAAATTTATGCCCTAAGGACTGTCAACTAAAAACGAAAAATTTAACTAGAGACCGACTTAAAAAGGATATCCAGTGATATGTAATAGAAGTGTTCGTTATGATACATTTTACTGATATCTAAAGAAACATATGTAATAAACTGCCACTAATAAGCACGAATATCTATTCTGTAAATGATTTACATATAATATATGGCCTGAGAACTGGCACTAAAGGGTATGTTAAAGTCGGCGCTATGATTTGAAATCAATTTTGGTTTGTTTTTAGTTTCTTAATTGCACATTTTGACTTTTTATTTTTTGTTTTCTTTTTTTGCATGTAAACAAAGATTTTTGTTGTTTCATGCGAATTTAAGTCGAACTTTTGCTGATGAATCAAAAATTTATTGTTTGCTGTTGTTGCTGCTGTTGTCGTATTTGTTTATAAACAAATAATTAATATGTAGATTCTTTCCACTCTGATTCAGTTCAAGTTAACAGAAATATTGTTGTTAGCTGTTATTCTGGGGATTTTTCATGAATGCTAAAAAGTTTTCCAGTTTTTCTAGCTGCGTATTTCGGCTTTCGGTTTACGGTTTTCGGTTATCAAATTAAACCAGAGTGGAAGAATGTTTTAAAGTTAATTCATCTGGCGCCAGTTTGGTATTTTGTTAATTGGAATGAAAACAATCATCGATCGATCGCCGTCGATCGCATTTTATTTAATTTACTTAATTAGCAACCGAAATTGTAAAAAAACATGTCGAAATGGTTTTGTTTGTTATTTTTTTTTTTTGACAGAAATCAGAACCAATGGAACCTTAACGATGAAGCTATGGCGAGAAGCAGAGGGTGTGCCAAGGCTGTTCCATTTGAATGGCGGGAACGTGTTAGACGTTACGTGCAACACTGAACGATCCAAGTGAATAAAGTGAATTAGAGTAAGTAATACTGCAATTACTTGTAATCTTAAGTAGTTATAAAATGAAGTCTAACTTACCTATTGCTCTATCGTTTAAATTTACAGTTTAGTTTAAGTAAATATAGTTTTCAACTGAAGTTTGCTTATAAGCTATCTTTAAAAGATTTTTAATTAAGTAACCATTTCTCTCAATTGCACCAAAAAAGCTTACCTATTTATGAACCTTAAATAAGATGTACGAATTCTTAAAACTTATCCCTAAATTTACGTAAAAGTCGACAGAGCGGTGGAAGCTTTAATGTACATACATACATATTTTCAGCATATGTAGGAACAATAGTGAATTTTTCTCATTTGTTTAGGATATTTGTAAGGGTATTCCAAATTCTTGCTTTGGATCTAACAATAAAATGTGTGCTTTCTTTATACACCGAGGTGCAAATGAGAAAATATCTTAAAAGCCGAAATTAATTGGTCGTGAAATGGTGTGAAAATATATGTTATACACAGCAAGCAAGAAGAATTCCTTTATATGGACTGTGGAATTTCAAATGAAACCTTTACTTTTGTTTTTTAAGAATTAATAGCTTCCCGTTTAGGGCGTTGTCGCGATGGTTTAGAAGATTGTCAGTTGTTGGCTTAACTAATCTAATCAATCAATTAGCTTTTTCGGCACATCGTCAAATCAAATCCAATAAACAGTTTATAGAACTGGTTCAATCTCATTTATTATCTCTAGAAGGTGCAATAAAAAATCACCATATTGAACTAATTTCAATTTCCATTTTGGAAACCTGCAAAGATTTATTTGTTCTGGAATGACTATAATTACATGTAAATGCTATGCAAATTATTTTGTTTTGGGGGGACTTTGGAAACACCCGAGAAATAATAAAAAAAAAATAACAAATAACACAACAAAGATCTTAACTCAATCCAAAAATCATACCATAAAGTTCAGCGGCTTGCGCTAATCTGGCGCCAGACATCATGTTGTTTACCTTGTGCGAGAAAGTAGTTGACCTTGGTTGGTATTTTTTTTAATTTATTTTTTTTTTTTTGGCATTTTTGCTAGAAAGTGGATCGATCATTAACTTAAGCTACGCAGTAGATATATCTAATCGTGTGTCAGCGAGTAAGCGACTATCCATATACATACATACATGAGTGCATTAACCGCTAAATTTGTTTACTCGTTACCTTCTCAATATCGAATCGTTAATTGACGTCACCGAAAACGCCGACGCAGCTTTTACAAATTAATTAAAATATTGAAAAATTTGGAACGATTTGGAGAATGATCAAGCGTTTAATATGCAATGGCGTAGAACCAGTAGTCACTCGCTCTCCAGAAAGCAGTTAAAATAACGACAGCAACAAAACCAACAACAACAATCGTTTAAATCGCTTTTTCAATGTTTAATGGGTGGGAGGTTAGCAAAAAGGGGAGCCAGGGGGGCTGGAATAGATATAAAGATGCGACCAAACTAGATCCGGTTGGGTTTTTAGTTCTTCTACCTAAAGCCCCCAAAGCTGAATTCTAATTTCAAAGAAAGAAGAAAGAGCCAACAAACAAGTTGCTGAGAAAGAAATTTATGGCGTTTTGGAATTCCCCAAAACAACACACAAAAAATACTGGGCCAAAAGACAATAACAAACTCCCATATGGATGTTGTTGTTTCCTTTTTTTTTATCTCTGTGTGTGTAGCAAACAAAATTGTTCGAGTCTAGCGATTATCATTAGCCAGCTACTAAAAGAGAGGGAGAGATTAGATGATAGTCGAACGCCGTTACTGGCGCCAATTCTCCAGACGTTCAAATTTAGGTGGGTAGGTTTAAAAGTATTTTGACAAGGGCACATGTTACTGTTACCGTTACCATAACTGTTGATTATTAATTAATTAAGACTTCCACAGTACTAACGATAATAAACAATTCTCAAAAAAAAAATAGCGGAAAACTACCTCTTAAATTTCCAACTTTTTAAATTCCATTTAACCTGATTTATATATGGCATAGAAATTAATTAGAGTCGATAATAATTTTTGGAATTAACAAGATATGGGAAATGGGTAAGGATTACGGCAATAACCATGGATTATCGAGTATTTTTTATTCTACCCTCGTGATATTCAAGATTGAACTGCAGTTTTAGGTAGCGGCAACTGATTGGTAAAAACCCATGTGAAATGTTTAGCGGCGCGAAAGAAAGTCATCAAAAATCTCAATCGTCATCGAAATTAAAACAAATCGTTCATATTAATATTATAATTGACAAGTTAAATTCCTCATCGAAGATTCAACGACTCGATTTTGGCATATAATCCGTCAAGTTGTCAAATTAAATTTGCATAATCATTAAATATAAGTAACTTATGTGGAATAGAGCTTAGCGAAATAAAGCGCCGGTTGCCAGACAAACTTGATATCTTTGCGGCAGTAAAGATAAAGGGTACTACATATTGATGAAGTTGGAAAACCGCATTTAACCACATCAAATATAATATTTTCGGAACGTGTGTGTGTTGTGCTCGTAAAGAAGCAAAAAAGGTTCTATACAAAATTTATGGGAATTGTGGAATTTTTAGTGTAAGCTTTGTGTCTGGTTTTTTTTTTTGGGTCGTTTATAATTTGATTTTGATTTTGAGTTTGATTTTTTCGCGGCAATTTGGCGCCGCGCGAAATAATTAATTATCAATTTGCTGCGGACTGGCGACAGACTCAGAGTAAGAAGACATTAATATTCCATTTTCATTTCGAACTCAACATTTGCATATAAATTAGAACATTCTAATGCCAATGCAAAATCGTAAATTAATACAAAATCAAAACAAAAAAAAAAAAGACGACGAAATAATAACAAAACTAACTAACTAACAACAACAGAAAACCTGATTTAATATAAAGTTAAATCTGAAAAACAAATCATAATTGGTCAATCATCATCGAGTGGAAACGAGCTCTCTGACGTCACAGCCCTTCCGACGAATCGCTGACAGACGACAGACAAGATATTTTGCATGATTCAGACAACATTTAATGTCAAATTTAATTATTATCTCATTTAATCATAGACACAGAACAAAAACGTCACGTAGTCAACAAAAAAAATTTTTTTGTTTACTAAAACAAATATTTGCCGAGACTTCCCCTGAGGCAAATTAGTCGTGCACGGTATTGTTATATTTGAAAGTTTTGCAAACACACAAAGTACGAATGATGGATTTGCCTAAATAGGACTGTATGATTACATCTGTGTTGATGGGAGACGAGGAATTGACGGAACAAAAGGTTGATAGGAGAGCACAGAATGTCGCATGTGATAAATTTTATTATATAAATGTTCAATTACACACGTATGTGATTAAATCAGAAAATGCAACGAGTTGAATTACAATTAACGTCTTTAAAAAATAATAAAGCTTATATCCCAACTTTATATTAACATATTTCAGAATTTTATATTGTCTGGCAGCTTGTGTTGCAATTATTGCGGAATTTTAACATGGAATTTGGAATAATATAATTTAAATTAAATCGCACATCGAACAGTCAGTGAACTCGAAACAAGCAGAACGTATTGCCTGACAATTTGGAAATTTCAAACGACAAGAAATTGGCAATTGAAATTTATGGCCATAACCAAAAAAAAAATTGACATTTTTACGGTAAGTAAAATACTTTATGCCTTGATTTAGCTGCAATTTAATTAAATTCACTCGTAAATGTATAGCTCATGCTTGTCCTGGCAATCTTGTGTTCACAATTAAGATTGTAATTTATTAATTTATTGACATGATACGCATACATACATACATTAAAAATTTAAACCTGTTACGTGACTTTTTCAAAATGTAACGGTTTGCATAGTCAGAGGTGCAATCAAGTGTCGATAGCCGGTAGCTCTTCATTTATCGATAGTTTCAAATAGCCGATAGTAGTCAATAGTCTTCACTCCCCCACACTCAGAATTCACCACGAAACGCATTTAAAAAAAATATGTCCACTCTAAAGAAGACAACAGCAAGCCGGTTCGCATTTCAGACTATAATAAATAATTTGTTGACAAATAATGAAAGATAGGGATTTAAAACGAGCTTATAACAATGTGTTGGCCCAAGCCATTTCCACATCACGTCAGCATTTATTTGCTGGAAATCTATTTGGCGATATATTTGTGCTGAGGTGAGGCAATAACTGTAGCATCTCGCATTTAAACGCTACTTATAATTGAAATTTTATTTGCATAGCCTCAAGGAGTTGTACAATGAAGAACCGCCCGGACAACTTAAATTATTTCCGCAGGGCAGCAATGTGGATATCAATTGTTTGGCCTTTCACAGAGATTTTCTCATTGTGGGTTCGGTCGGTCTCGTCTACGGCTTGAAATGGCACGAGGAAACGGAAACATTAGACTCAAGGCGTGCCTGGGAGGTCAAGATACCAATAAAAGTTGATGCTGTTGAAGTGCCTGATGTAAATTCTATGTGGCTATGCTCAGAAAATGATACCCTATATGCGGGATGTGGGGATTGCATGGTATATCATATTAGCCTTGAAGATGGAAGAATTTTAAGAGATTTTTCTGGACATACGGATTACATACACTGCGTGGTAGGAAATTCTTTCAATGGCTGCATTTACACAGGATCTGAGGATGGTTCGGTGCGCATTTGGAGCCACAAACAAAAAGAACAAGTCAGCCAAATAGAACCACATAGGAACGCTCAGTTGCTTCGGCCAGATTGGGGTAAATGGATTGGAGCTGTAGCCGTTAATGATGAATGGCTGGTGTGCGGCGGCGGTCCGTTTCCATCTATTTGGCATTTGCGTTCATTAGAATGTCCACGTGACTTTAAATTCCCTGGTCGGGTGCATGTGTGTGATTTCGTTGACGATTCCGTCTTGATTGCTGGCGAACATGATCATATCCACTCATACACATTAAATGGCATCCTTCAGGCGAATATTCCTGTGGAACATACCGCTTGCTATTCCGCAATTTGGCAAACAGAACCATTAAAACTGATGTCTGTTGCTGGATTTAGTAACAAATTGCATATACTTAAAGATTTCCGATTTTTGGATAGCAAAGTTGCACTTTATGGCAATGTAGAAAATGAACAGGAGGAGGATGAGGACGATGAATATTATAATTAAGATACCTCTACAATAGGTTATTATCATAGGTACTTTTGTTAACATCAATCCAATCATAATAAACAATGCTATTTTAGTAAGGTAATAAATACCGCTGAGCTGTTAAGGATCGAGTAGAAATACTGGATCTAGCGGTCTATGCATTAAGGGTATTTCGGTGAGGAATTGGTAATGGAAATTATCAAAGATTGACCATAAAATACATGCAAAAATATCTACATAACTCTATAAAACACCGGAGGGCAGATGGCGACCATCCTTGGAATGTGGAAATTTTCAATAGTTACTCACCGCTTATGCTTTTAATACATTGTGCTATTGTATTACACCAAAACAAAAATAAACTAAAAAAAACATAACTTAGCACAAAAACAAAAATGATACATTTAGCGGCAGATTCTTGTCTAGCTACGCACTGCACTGCTTCTTTTTCTACTTGTAGCTGCTTCTTTTTCATGCAGCTGCGATGCTTTTTTATTTGTCACATGCCCACGGGAGCCCGCCATTTCCAATTTTTTTTTTCACATCATAAAAAGTTTTAATATAATGCCGAAATAACTTTACCACCACCGAGACGATATTAATTTCGCATAAACCGGACGATAGCCGTATTAATTAACATTATAATTGCAATAAATTTAATGCACAAAATCAAAATATCAATGCCGATTACATTTACAAACAATTTGGCACGCGATCGTCACAGCCGACGGAATGGAACTAAAAGAGAACGAAAGAGAGTGAGAGGGAGTGCTCTCAATTAAAAGATTAATACCGAAAAGGACAACGAATTTACGATTTGCGTTAAAGCGTAAATGCTTACTATGTAATACATTAACATATCAAGGTATATAAGTATGTATGTGTGTGGGTTTAAACACATACATACATACATACATATGTATGTTTAAGCGATCGTTTTATTTTTTTGTCGGTTAAATCGGTTTTGATGAATTGCAGCAGCAATAAATCCGGAAGCTTACTTTATATAACGATGTATGTATGTATGTATGTATGTATGTAGTTGCTTTACTTAAATAATATTGCCAATTAATTCGAGGCAAATTTAGCTTACACTATGTTACTGTTTCGTGCAAAAGCAAAAATTAAGCCTCTAAGATTGGCACTTTTTCATATTAACCTGTTGTAGGGGAGTTGAACAGGGTATGAGACAGTGAATTTTTTCTGATATGTGATTTTGAAATGTCTATTTGACGTATGCCAGTTTTTTGAGAGAACACCAAAGTGTAAAGATGCATTGCTTACATACATATGTATGTGCATATGTTAGTGCGTAACAGACCTTGTGTTCAAAAACGACTGGAAAACCACGACCATTTTAAATGCATTAATTCCATTCGATTCCATTCTGCAATCTTATTTTGTGTTTTGAAAAAAAGACTTTTTGAGGTGTCTTATACCCGGACAAAAAACTTTTTCGGCACCAAAATCGGACACTGATGGATACATACATATATGGTGAAAAAATTATTTTGGTTTTATCAAGTCCACATATTTTCTTTCGAGAAAAGTTGCGTGTTAACATATGTATACTTTACATCGATGTATAAAAGTGCCAAATCGGGGCAAGCTAGACAACATTCCGCAGTCAATAACAAAACCAAGACCAACTTTACTACATTTTTTCCACAATTGCCACCCTAATCTGTAGCGGATCCAAGTCCATTTCTGGAATCCCGTCTTGAAAGTGGAGCCTAATGATGATGACCCCGACCTGTCAGATTTGGCCAATGAATTATGGCAAGCATGTGCACAAATCTATCAGAAGTCATCATGAATATATGTATATACGATTTCGAAGAGTTTTTATTTGTTTCGCTTTCGTCTAGCGAAAGTCGAGTCAAGCACACGACGAATATGATTTATTGATAATTTGGTACAGTGGAACCAGGCTATAAAACATCCTCCACCACATTAACTCCATAAGTTTAACGACTGCAATTAAGAGTGGTTATCATTAGGCAGTTTTCACTTAGATCAACTTTCTGATTGATCATGCTTGTTTTTTAAAATCTGAGGTGGCCTGTCCTTTTGGTCTTTGGGTCTATATATAGATCGGAGTACATGCACGCTCCTACATATATACATTTGTACATATATGGCTTATTTATGGTTATTTAATTAATGTCGCGACTAATAATGGGATTAAGTAAAATGTCATCATCTTGCCAATGTTGACAAGGCAAACTCTGAACATAAATACCGAAGGAAATTATCATTATCCTTTTCGTTATCCTTTCCGCTTTCCATTTTCCATTAAAATCGATATGCACGTGCTTTGTCTTAATAAAAATTGTAGTTAATCAGGTTTACAAATATTATGAAATTTTCCACGAACATCGGATCACCTCTAAAGGCAATTGATAAGACTTATTGACACAATGCTGATGACGAGCTACGCCTCCGAGTAAAACTAGAGCCGAAGCCAGAACCAGCCCCTCTAAAGGGCAAAAGTTCCAATCGAAATTCCAAGTTTTACGCGTTTTCTGATCAGTCCGATCAGTCGTGGACATTAGTGTGAAATTTCACACAAGTGGCGTGAATGGAGAACGGAATTCAAAGCAAATCCGAATCGAATTTGGAATCGGGGACCCGCGTCATCTTGTTATTAGACACAACTGGACTGATAACTTTTCTCTAGGCAATCCCCCCCTTGATGGCACATTATTTTTACGTTCGATGACGGTGTACCGAATGGAGTCCCGATTAGGCAGCTGCCGCTTTCCGGAGGTGCTGGCTTTGGATTCTATTTTGGCTACCTAATAAGTGCCCAAGGTTAATGCCAATACACTGTCAAAAAAAAACAAACCTCAAAATATCAAATATATATACATATAGTACATAGTAGAAACGGAATTCGCATCTGCTGAACCGTACGTCTAAATGATCCCTCGAGATTCAGAGCGGAATAATATGTCTGTAAATTTGTAATGAAAACGTTGACAAGAGTCAAATATGTAGGTCTCTAGAGCCTGCACTTGCTCTACATATTATTTTTATCGGTCAAGTTTAGAGCTATAAATTTTATGGCATGCAATAAAGCAGATAAGGGGCAATCAGAAGTGCAGTCTGTAAAGGAAGGAACGCCACTCTTAAGAGGGAGGCTCTGAGCCGATCTTGTGCAGTTCCATTACATTGAAAATATATTCATTCTAAGCAATTTTCTAGAATTGATAGCAATATGAAAGAAGGAGAGCGGAAAGAGGGTAGGGGGGGAAGGGGCTCGTGTTTTGAAAAGAAGCAACAAAAATGTCATAAATCATTTGAACATACACATTCTATATGTATACATATTTATATATATGGCAAGTGATTCTGATTGTGAGATCTCCTATTCGTTCGCTCGTGGTATAAAAGTCTGGAATATCGGAGCAAAATAATTCAATAGCATTTCAGCGAGTTGTGTGTGTGGTACTACCTGATATTTTGACTACTAAAATGAGAATCCTGGCAGAGGTAAAAATCAATGGGCAAATTTACATTCAACTGGCGATCTTCCATTTCAATGAGGTTTATTTTTTTCCTGGCATAGAACCAAATCCATTTGCTCGATCCGTCGGAGCTGATGCGACCGGAACCAACATTTGCCGATAAAAATCCGTCAACGTTTCGCGACTATAGTGTGGATACCAGCAATCCTTTGAAGGAGCGTGTGCGCCAAACATATCGCCAAATGCATTTGAATCAAACTGTGGACTTTGTGAAGGGTAAGACCCAGAAGACTTCATACGAGTTGATGTCCATTGACATCCTTTCATTTTTCAAGGACGTCGTGATTTCTGGCTAAAATTCAATACCATAAAAATGACTGTGCGTGAGGCTTTAGAGAAGTTAAATGATCTGGTGGATGAATCCGATCCCGACTTGGACTTGCCCAATATTATCCACGCCTTTCAGGCAGCTGAACGGGCCCGTGCCGAATTTCCCGAACACGATTGGCTCCACTTGACTGCCTTGATCCACGACCTGGGCAAGATTATGGCCTTCTACGATGAGCCACAGTGGGCGGTGGTGGGTGACACTTTTGCCGTGGGCTGCCGATGGGGCGACAGCATTGTGTATCGGGATGAGAGTTTCGAGGGCAATCCGGATGGCGATGATCCCAGATACAACACGGAGTATGGCATCTATCAGCCCAACTGTGGTTTGGATAACATTCTAATGTCCTGGGGCCACGACGAATACATGTACAATGTCCTAAAGCACAACAAGACCAAGCTACCCGATGTAGCCTGCAACATTATACGATTCCATTCCTTCTATCCCTGGCATAACGGTGGCGACTACAAACACCTGCAGGCTCCCAAAGATGAGGAGACCAAGAAATGGGTGCTCATTTTCAAGTATGTGCAATTGATGATTATTCCGTTTTACTTGTGATTAATTCTAAATTATGTATATATCTATATTTCTATAGTCGGTACGATCTGTATACCAAGAGCGAAGTAGTGCCCGACATTGATGCCCTGTGGCCATATTATCAGACACTGATTGACAAATATTTGCCTGGTGTTTTGGAGTTCTAAATCCTGGACATAGTTGCCCACATAGATACATATATAAATATTTTATTCATGTACCATAATAAATACTGTTTCATTAATCTCTTTCATATAAACATTGACTTATGTATTTGTATTAAAAATATATTCAATTAATACAACAAATGAAAATAATTTTATATTATTCTGCCACCGATTATTTATTACTATTTATATTAATTAATATAGACAGATCGTTCGCCTTATAGTAAGTGTTCATAATAGTTTTTATTTACTGATGTAAACGAAAACAAGAGTGGGGTTTTAATTGGCAGTGCCGAATACTTTATACCCTAATTTAAGTGTATTAGATGTCTAATTACGATTTCTACAACTAATGTTAATAGTAGTAAAAGATGGTTATCATGACTGAATTGACTTTGTTTTTGAAATAAAAAAATATCTGGCAGGATCGATCAGTTGTTAAATTTGACTAAGTTAAAGTTACGTAAAGTTAAGGTTACTCGAAAAACCTTAACACATATTAAACGTTTCAGAATAGTAACAATTGTAATTATTTTATTAATGTATATTATATATGCTGATTGTAGTTAAGCCTATCTTTAAATTAAATCAGTTTCCACTTAACTTTTCTCATTCAAACTCATTCATTTTACGTTGAGGGAGGGAAGTTTAATTTTCCCTTTTCCATTGTTTCTTTGCGTGATGAGAATTATATTTGACACTTTCCACAATAACTGGTAATTTTCTATGCAAATGATCTAAATAGGAAATAACAAATATATTTATATATTGTATATGTATGTACATATACATATATGTATGCATTATATATACATAGATCTTACACGAAGTTTAAGTTGATGGGAGGAGGCGACAAAGGTTGTTTAGGCGGTTGCGGGTTCAGGTGCACTAAGTAAACTAATGATAAGGCTGAGACATAAAACCTGCTATAAATGGCACAGATCAGCTCAGTCGGTTAGTGGGATTAGAGTGAGAAACATGTACAGCTGCTTGAGATTGCTGATAGTCTTATTTGTATGCCTCTGGCAACAGGCAACCAGTTCTGTCATTGTGGATTTGCCTGGACATGGCAAGTTACAGGGACGGGACAATGGTTTTTATTATAGTTATGAGTCGATACCGTATGCCGAGGCACCCATAGGTAATCTACGTTTTGAACCACCGCAACCATATAAGGGACAATGGAATGACCAGGAGAAGCCATTTGATGCCACTCAGCCGCCTGTTCTCTGTATGCAATGGAATCAGTTTATTGCCGAAGATGACAAACTAGCTGGCGAAGAGGATTGCCTTAAGGTCAGTGTCTATAAACCAAAGAATGCCACTAGTAGCCCTTTTCCTGTTGTGGCCCATATACATGGTGGTGCCCTTATGTTCGGCGGAGCCCAACAAAATGGTCATGAATTACTTATGAAGAATGGCCAAGTGATATTGGTTAAGATAAGCTATCGCCTTGGACCATTAGGTTTTATCAGTGCGGAGGATAAGGACTTGTTGGGCAATTTTGGACTTAAAGATCAACGTTTGGCTCTCGAATGGATTAAAAAGAACATTGTCTATTTTGGTGGTGATGAGAATAACATATTACTTTTGGGCCACTCTGCAGGTGGAGCCTCTGCTCATCTACAAATGTTAAAGGAAGATTTCAAGGAATTGGCAAAGGCAGCCATGTCTTTTAGTGGCAATGCACTCGACCCGTGGCTAATATTAAAAGGCAGCCGTGGAAGGGCCTTTGAACTCGGTCGCCATTTAGGTTGTGGCAATCTATCGAACTCTGTGGACTTAAAGGAATGCCTAAGAACGAAAGATGCCCAACAGATTGTGAGGGCAGTAAGGCATTTTCTTGTAGTCAGCTATGTACCATTTGCTCCATTTGGTGCTGTCATAGAACCAGATTTAGATGGAGCTTTTATGACTAAATCACCTAAGGAAGTCATTGAAAGTGGAAAATATTCTCAAGTACCCTGGATGGTATCCTATGTAACAGAAGATGGTGGCTATAATGCTGCCTTGCTCGTCGAGAAGAGGCCACCATTTGGACAAATATTGTTGGACGAGCTCAATGATCGCTGGTTCGATTGGGCACCCTATCTATTCTTTTATCGCGACTCCATGGAGAGTGTTAAGAGCATGGATCATTATTCCTGGCAGTTAAGACAAAACTATTTTGGCGATCAGAAATTTAGTTTGGATAACTATTTAACGGTTCAGAAAATGTTTACCGATATTTTATTTAAGAATCAAACTCAAGTGGCTATAGATCTTCATCGAAAACATGGTCAGAGTCCTGTTTATGCCTACTTTTATGATAATCCAGCCGAACAGGGCGTTGGTCAGCTTCTGTCCAAGCGAAATGATATCAATTTTGGTAGGTTACTTTAGTCAAATTAAAAACGTAACAATTTTATAAACTTTCAACTTACTTTTTTAGGCACTGTTCATGGCGATGACTATTTTCTGATCTTTGATATTGGTCTGCGTGGACCCCAGATGAGTTCAGATGAACAAATTATATCCGATAATTTCATCAATATGGTTGTTAATTTTGTAAAAAGCTCAAATGGTTCTCTATCTTATGGTGATTGCGATTTCCGGAATAATGTTGGCAGTGATCAGTATCAGCTGTTATCAATTACCCGGAATGGTTGCACTAACCAAGAATACGTAGATCTTCCTTAAAGCAATAAATTTTTTTTTATTATTATCTGTATGTATATATAAAACATATAAACATATATTTAAATGCAAATGCAAAACAATATTTCACATTAATTTGCCATTGGATTGACCTTGCAAGGGTCATAAGTAACACAAACACATCCATCAATATTTTTCAACCAATCTAAAAAAGTCTAAGGAATGTGTAAAAACAACACAAAAATAGAAGGATAGGTTAACTTCGACCATACCGAAGTTTATATACTCTAAGTTTAAGTTTGTGTGTTGCGCCATACAAAATACTCAATTTTATCGGATGTTTGTATGGTAGCTATGTATATAATATAGTCAACCGATTCTGATCAAATTTGGTAATGCAATTAAGGTATGAAATATTGTGAAAACCAACAAAGTTGTTGATCTAAAACTTCATTCCTGAGCGATCGTTCCCTAGGCGAATTCAGCTGATCCGGCTTTTTCCCACATATACACAGAGAGCTGCCAAAAAAAAGACTGTGTGGATAATTTGATCATGATAGCTTTAAAACTGAGGGATAAGTTTGCATTGATCCAGACAGACGGGCATGGCTATATCAATTCGTTTGATATGGGTTGCAAATTTCTGACCAAAATGAATATACACCTTTTGCAAGGGTATAACCAGGAAATAACTGTTGCATAATCTCCCCCTAAGTTAAGTTGATTTATTTTACCTGCCAAGTTGATATTAAAGTCAACATTTTAATCTGATCCCCTACTTGCGTGATTTTAGCATTTAGATGACCTGTCAGTCATCAACCATAAGCCTGTAGATGTAAACCAGTTCCTGAAAATGCTGTTAATTGGTAGCACGTGAAACGGATTCGTGCTTGGTGCTGTCCACCCCAAATACTAGTATGACCAGTACCGTTATATAAGTGAGTCAAACTGCAATGAACTTTGGTTTAATTACAGTAATCATTTTAATAAAAAAAAATGGCTATGGATTTAATAGGTCAGCAGCATTTAGATCAGTAGTACCAAAAATTGAATTTGGTTGTTCGATTCTTCCATATTTTATTCTAAACTCTAGACATCCATAATTTTAGAAGATCCGAAAGTATACCAAAAGAGGAAATACTATAGAAGATAGCAAACAGATATGACCATACACAATATAAGAAAGAGTTTGCCGATGTTTTCATTTTGTCGAATCTCTCTCTGTATATATTAAAGTAATTATTTATTAAATAATTAAAAGTGAATACATCAGAAAGAGAAAACGTCACTCATTTATTACACAGCTAGTGAAAAATGTAACTTTTCCAAGTATATTTAATCAGCAATCTTTCAAGTCAAATATTATTATCATTTAATACGAATAATATTGGAGCAGCTGTTAGAGTATAAATATTGTCTTTTATTTGTTGTTGAATATTGATTGAATATATTTTTAATATGAGTATATGAGTAAAAAAAAACAGTATTTATTATGGTACATGAATAAAATATTTATATATCTATGTGGGCAACTATGTCAAGGATTTAGAACTCCAAAACACCAGGCAAATATTTGTCAATCAGTGTCTGATAATATGGCCACAGGGCATCAATGTCGGGCACTACTTCGCTCTTGGTATACAGATCGTACCGACTATAGAAATATAGATATATATATAATTTAGAATTAATCACAAGTAAAACGGAATAATCATCAATTGCACATACTTGAAAATGAGCACCCATTTCTTGGTCTCCTCATCTTTGGGAGCCTGCAGGTGTTTGTAGTCGCCACCGTTATGCCAGGGATAGAAGGAATGGAATCGTATAATGTTGCAGGCTACATCGGGTAGCTTGGTCTTGTTGTGCTTTAGGACATTGTACATGTATTCGTCGTGGCCCCAGGACATTAGAATGTTATCCAAACCACAGTTGGGCTGATAGATGCCATACTCCGTGTTGTATCTGGGATCATCGCCATCCGGATTGCCCTCGAAACTCTCATCCCGATACACAATGCTGTCGCCCCATCGGCAGCCCACGGCAAAAGTGTCACCCACCACCGCCCACTGTGGCTCATCGTAGAAGGCCATAATCTTGCCCAGGTCGTGGATCAAGGCAGTCAAGTGGAGCCAATCGTGTTCGGGAAATTCGGCACGGGCCCGTTCAGCTGCCTGAAAGGCGTGGATAATATTGGGCAAGTCCAAGTCGGGATCGGATTCATCCACCAGATCATTTAACTTCTCCAAAGCCTCACGCACAGTCATTTTTATGGTATTGAATTTTAGCCAGAAATCACGACGTCCTTGAAAAATGAAAGGATGTCAATGGACATCAACTCGTATGAAGTCTTCTGGGTCTTACCCTTCACAAAGTCCACGGTTTGATTCAAATGCATTTGGCGATATGTTTGGCGCACACGCTCCTTCAAAGGATTGCTGGTATCCACACTATAGTCGCGAAACGTTGACGGATTTTTATCGGCAAATGTTGGTTCCGGTCGCATCAGCTCCGACGGATCGAGCAAATGGATTTGGTTCTATGCCAGGAAAAAAATAAACCTCATTGAAATGGAAGACCGCCAGTTGAATGTAAATTTGCCCATTGATTTTTACCTCTGCCAGGATTCTCATTTTAGTAGTCAAAATATCAGGTAGTACCACACACACAACTCGCTGAAATGCTATTGAATTATTTTGCTCCGATATTCCAGACTTTTATACCACGAGCGAACGAATAGGAGATCTCACAATCAGAATCACTTGCCATATATATATATATTGTATACATATAGAATGTGTATGTTCAAATGATTTATGACATTTTTGTTGCTTCTTTTCAAAACACTAGCCCCTTCCCCCCCTACCCTCTTTCCGCTCTCCTTCTTTCATATTGCTATCAATTCTAGAAAATTGCTTAGAATGAATATATTTTCAATGTAATGGAACTGCACAAGATCGGCTCAGAGCCTCCCTCTTAAGAGTGGCGTTCCTTCCTTTACAGACTGCACTTCTGATTGCCCCTTATCTGCTTTATTGCATGCCATAAAATTTATAGCTCTAAACTTGACCGATAAAAATAATATGTAGAGCAAGTGCAGGCTCTAGAGACCTACATATTTGACTCTTGTCAACGTTTTCATTACAAATTTACAGACATATTATTCCGCTCTGAATCTCGAGGGATCATTTAGACGTACGGTTCAGCAGATGCGAATTCCGTTTCTACAATGTACTATATGTATATTTGATATTTTGAGGTTTGTTTTTTTTGACAGTGTATTGGCATTAACCTTGGGCACTTATTAGGTAGCCAAAATAGAATCCAAAGCCAGCACCTCCGGAAAGCGGCAGCTGCCTAATCGGGACTCCATTCGGTACACCGTCATCGAACGTAAAAATAATGTGCCATTAAGGGGGGGATTGCCTAGAGCGGAAAGCGGAAAGGATAACGAAAAGGATAATGATAATTTCCTTCGGTATTTATGTTCAGAGTTTGCCTTGTCAACATTGGCAAGATGATGACATTTTACTTAATCCGATTATTAGTCGCGACATTAATTAAATAACCATAAATAAGCCATATATGTACAAATGTATATATGTAGGAGCGTGCATGTACTCCGATCTATATATAGACCCAAAGACCAAAAGGACAGGCCACCTCAGATTTTGAAAAACAAGCATGATCAATCAGAAAGTTGATCTAAGTGAAAACTGCCTAATGGTAACTGCTCTTAATTGCAGTCATTAAACTTATGGAGTTAATGTCGTGGAGGATGTTTTATAGCCTGGTTCCACTGTACCAAATTATCAATAAATCATATTTGTCGTGTGCTTGACTCGACTTTCGCTAGACGAAAACGAAACAAATAAAAACTCTTCGAAATCGTACATATATATATTCATGATGACTTCTGATAGATTTGTGCACATGCTTGCCATAATTCATTGGCCAAATCTGACAGGTCGGGGTCATCATCATTAGGCTCCACTTTCAAGACGGGATTCCAGAAATGGACTTGGATCCGCTACAGATTAGGGTGGCAATTGTGGAAAAATTGTAGTATCAGGTTATGTAGAACCAATACATTTTTTGATTACTATAAAGCATTTAAGGGATAATGAACTAAAATATCATGCTTAATTAGAACATTTTATTATCTGATGTAGTTAATAAACTATATAAACTTAAAACTTTTAATTTGTTTGCACGCGCCTAAAAGTATGTCACATAATACTGTATAAATGCATTGGATAAACTTTAAAAAACAATTTATTTCTTTAGTATTAATTTTGTATACTGAAAATTTAACCTGGAAACACAACTGTTTGGCTTACAATAAAAATATCCTTTCGTTATTCTGTTTTACTTGAATATATTTTGCGTGATTTTAAAACATTTTGATGGTTAAATTGCTGATTATTTATATATATAATTGATGCCATTAACTGCCGCCATTAGATACGATTAGATCATTCTTATAGATTTAATGAAAATTGTAGACAAAGATTATAAAGTATGTATTTATATTTTTAATTACATTCCCATAATAAATTACAGGCAGGAAAAAAAATATAAGTCCCTTCTCCTGTCATGTGTTTGAAGTGAATTTAGAATTGAAGATTATTTAATCCAATAAGAAATGAGTACATGGCATATTCAGGCTAGGCGAAATACATATATACTATATATTGTATAAACATATTGAGAAAAAAAAAACCAGCTTGAGGGGCGTGATAATGCGTAGTCAACAATAAATAAAAAAAAAATATATATGTATGTATATACATACATATGTATGTATGTATTAGTATATTAGCATATATCCCATGGATTATCACTTGCAAGTTTTGCGGCTCTAAATTTTGAAATGAAATAATTGTCATGTAGTATGTAAAAGCAATAAATCTTTAAGCCCATTGTTAAAGGGTATAATTACAAAAATGTGAAAATATATATTGATAATAATAGAATATTTTGCTCAGTGCATTTAATACATCGGCTTAGCCTAAAGTTAGAACAACTGACAGCAATTATGTGGTCCGCTTGACACATCTGGAGGTCATTTCTATACGTCTTTCTTCACATACAGACAATGGAAATAAGTTAACAACTTTGTGAACAAAAAAATAAAATAAAAAAACCCACCAAATTTTTCCATTGCTATTTTGGGAATCTTCAACAAGATGAATCAATAAGTGAGTGTTCCTTTTTGTTGCTGCCCCATAGAACTAATATGTCGACTTATTGTGATTAAATTGCATTTTGATTAGGCAGAGAGCCTCGGGGGAAATACCCAAAGTAAGCAGTTGCCTACGCAGAGGCCCTTTAGTGAATAATGACAAAAATGCATTTGCATATATGTAGATAATGAAAACTACATATTCAATTATTTTTCTCCCCCTCTACATATGATGGAAAACTGATCATGATAAATAATAATCTCATTGCTTTCATCGCACTCGTGCTAAAAAAAAAAAATAAAAAATAAATAGTAAAGTTTCGAATTTAGTTTACATCAAGCGGAGATCTTTCTACACTCTCTACCTGGTTTAAGTGTTTTTTTTTTTTTTTTTTGTTTTCATCGTCATCATCATCGTAGTCATTGTCATAGCTCCACTCAACGCACTTACACTCACACACACACACACTAAAACTCACACTCATACACACAAATTAGTCATTCAAGAAAAAGAAAAAATTCCGCAGAATACGTCATCGGACTGGCTAAGAAATACTCTATATCAATTGAAAGTATAACTAACACGTTATAAATTATAAATTTATACGCCATCTAGCGGATAATTGTCTCGACATAAACGCCAATGAATATTAAGTATATTGTATATTAAACAATTACTTTTACGATTTTAGCAATATGAATCTCTGGCAATCAGAAGAATTTTAAAATTAATTCCAATGTTACATGCATATTGATAACATGAGTATACCCTTTCGCTCCTAAAAAATACAGGGTATCGAAATCAACTTCTGCTTGGGCTTTGGGGGTCTGTGGGTCTTGGTTAACCATTTCAAAATTTGCTTCAATTTGACTCACTTCGCTGTTGTCGCTGTCGATTGGCGGTTGATGGTTTCGTTGGCTGTCGGTTTGTCGTTTTGTTGACTCTCTCCACTTGATTTAAGTTTCCATTTAATGGTAAGGGAGATGTGTCGTAGGGGCGGGAGAGGCTATTGGGATAGGAAAAATTGATATAAGTTTCGACGTGCCACTGGCCCTAACCGCAGTTGTCTGACCGCATTTGGCGGATGAGGAAGTCGGCTTAGAATAAGAAAGTGCTTTAAAACAAACAAATAAAAAACTATTTGGAAAATGTGGAAATTTGGTATTGTTGCTGTTTTTGTGCTTTGCTACAGTGGTAAGAATCAGTTCAATATTTAAACCAAATAGAAAAAAACCAAACAAAACATTTAAAAGATTATTCGTGTGTGTAAACAAACTTAAATAAATAATTCAACAAATGCAACTGATTGTGTGACAATAGATACTGAAAAGTAGACCAAGTTGATTAAAATTTAGTATTATATCTCAATCTAAGAAATCACAACTAGCTGGAGTGAAATGTTTATGACCGTCTACATATCGTCTGTTGTTGGTTATATCATGGTCTATATACTGTCTTTATATATATACATATATAAATTTATAGAGACACTTACAAACAGGTCACCTGATAGCCTGACTGAATGGCAGTCTACCTGTTCGACAATCAGATATTCTTGATTGTTCCTCGTCACCACCATCATCATCGTAATCATCATCATCATCATCATCGTTAGACAATCATCAAAGTCATGTCCAACGCGCATGATACTTAGATCAGAACAAAACAGACTCATTTCCATTTTGTAAAGGAATAACAATACAAAAAAAAAAAAAAACAAAAGCCTCCTATTCATTATAAATCAATTTATCAATTTACAATCATTAAATCCAAATGTTCTTAATCAAATATGGTGATAATTTTTTTAAATATGCATAAATTGAACCTAAATAATGTGCTAATATAATTATAAACTTTTAAAAGTGGATTAAATTGTTATATATTTCTTTTTGGGTATACTTATATATATAATCTATTTCAAAGTTCATACATATAAACGAAAGGAAATTACTATATATTCTATATATAGTATCAAAGTTTTGGAAATACTTGTATGTATATATAGGAGAACCAATCAAAGTTAACTAACTAACTAGTTAGATTAGTTATATATAAGGATTACTTGGGGTAACGAAACCCATAACATTTTAAAGAAACTGTTATATAAAATATCTGTCATATATCGATTTTAAAACTAGTTATATAATTGGGAAAAAGAATATATTCTAATGGATGGATTTTTTTAAAATGTTCTCGAATAGAATAAACGATCACATATATTTTTTTTATTATACGAATAATCAGTTTAATTCCGTTTAAAATCAAAATAATATTAAAGTTAAAATAAAACTAACTAACTAAATTTCTTTCAGTGTTTGCTTTACATAGACACAATTCATTTTCAGGGTATTATATGATCGAGCAGAGTGTTTGTTAAACCAGGCTTGAAATATACACATATTTGTTCAATTTTCCATAATTTGGGCCAACAAAATACTTTAAAAATTAGTTGATAATTTACTTAAATGTATGTGTAATTTGAATATGCTGTTGGATAACATGCTAATCATCAATAATTTCAATTTAAGTTTTTTACTTTTATCTTCATAAATGGTTTGGGTAGCCCATAAATTAATGAAAAAATTCAATTTTCGTTGACACTTAACTTAGATTTGTACGGGGCTATGGGAAATGGCTGTTAATAAAAACTACATGTTATACAAATGGAAATTTTAATATTCGACAGATAGTTAAACTAATTATTTGTTATAAAAGAGACAAACTATTTAGAAACAGTTATCGATTGCAATGTCGAATCGGCAATACCCTTCATCATTACAAATGGAAATTTTAATATTCGACAGATAGTTAAACTAATTATTTGTTATAAAAGAGACAAACTATTTAGAAACAGTTATCGATTGTAATGTCGAATCGGCAATACCCTTCATCATTTATTTTAAACTTATTTAGGTAGCTTAACGTTCTACTTAATCGGTTGCCAATAGCCCTCTGACTGTTAACCGGAACAAGGAACTATGTCTAGAAATGTCGTCACTTGACATTTTTGTTTTGTTGTTGTAGAGTATTTCATAGCAAACAAGTGTCAAAGGTTAATAGTATTAAAGTTATTCAGTTATTTGCTTGTTTCGTGTGAACCTTCAAGGAATGGAAACACAGAGAAGAAATATCCAATGGATTTGGCGAAAATATACAGCAGCATCTACACTGATTGTGAACTTTACACAGATAATTGTTTAACTAATAAATGCTAATTAAACGAGTAATCGCGTCTGGTTGTGTGGCTGGTGATAGATGGCTGGTGGAGACATGTTTCACCTGATTCGATTGATTGAAATGTAAACAGGGTAAATTTAAATATCAAACAATAATTTTGGATATTAATAGCGAACAACAGAAATAGATACAAATTGTGAGGAAAGTGAAATGGGGGAAGTATTGTGGGATGGTAGGGCGAGTTATATAGCCCATCCCCATTAACGTCACAAAGTGTCACCGACAGACATATCCACTAACATGCGATAGCCTAATCAATTAACACTTCTCCACGTATCTAACTTCTAATCCGCTCTCTTCATCTCCCTTGTTTGCTTCTAACAGTTTCGCTAACGGTAGCTCAAGATTTCGGCTATGGCGGAAAACATGGACCCGAACATTGGAGTGAAGACTTTAAACGCTGCAATGGGAAACACCAAAGTCCCATAAATATCGATTTGGTAAATGTCGTGGAGAAAGAGTTCTCTCCGTTGACATTTATTAATTTCGATTCGAAACCTAAAGGCATACAGTTGACCAACAATGGTCATACAGTTCTAGTGAAAATGACATTCGAAGAGGGTGACGAGCCACGTGTCTTTGGTGGCCCCCTTGCAGACCAGTCTCGGGCTGGCTATCAATTTGAACAATTTCATTTTCATTGGGGTGAAAATGATACAATCGGCAGCGAGGATCGTATTAATAATCGTGCCTATCCCGCTGAATTGCATGTGGTTGTCAGGAACTTGGAGTATAAAGACTTTGCTAGCGCTTTGGGCCAAGATCATGGTGTTTCCGTAATGGCATTCTTTTTTCAGGTATGCGAAATTCAACATTCAACAGCTTGAGAACAGCTTTGAGAAAATCAACATTTTAATGTTCAACCTTTTCTATTATTCCAGATTCAAGGCAAAGATAATGTAAAGTATAATGAGTTTATTAACCTATTGTCTAAAATAGAACGTAAAGATATGTCAACGAACTACACAAATCCAGTGGCCCTAAAGGATTTCCTTTCGTTGGATTTAAACAACTATTATAGCTATATTGGGTCATTGACCACACCGCCATGTAGTGAGGAAGTGACTTGGATTGATTTTGATACCCCCATTGATATATCTGAAAGTCAGGTAAGTTAAAAGTCAATCGATTTTAAATTTAAAAATAATACGTTTCCTTTTTTCTGCATTTTAATTTGTTAGCTAAATGGTTTCCGTCAATTAACCGCCAATGATGAACACTTGAAGAACAATTTCCGTCCAATTCAGCCGTTAAATGATCGAACTATATATAAGCAAAAACTCTTACCCTCAACATTAGTGAATTCAATTCCCTTTGTGAATGCAAAAAATTTAGCTGGCAGGATAACTACCAGTACCTCCTTCTACCTCTTTTTGCCTAGCTGCCTTGTGCTTGCCTCTGCTGTTTTTTCAATTTTTTCCACTATGAGCGGTTTTTAATTAGAGCGGGTTAAATGTATGTCGTTTGACTTTTTTTTTTTTTTTTTTTTTGGTTTTAATTATATATTGTGTCCGTGTCCCATGTCAGGGTAACTGGTTAACCTATGGCTTGGGCTAAATGCAAACAAATGAACACGTCAGTGTGCCTATCGAAACGAAATGAGCAAGTATTCGTACATACATATATAGAAATTCATTCATAATTTATATCTGGCACATGTCGCAACGAGCTACAGCTCTCCAATATAGACATACGATATATATATATATATATCTTATGCAATATACATTTTGTACCTACCTCTGCAATAGATATTAATATAGATACATATTTTCAACCTTCGCTGTTCAAAAAATGCTATTGCACAATGTGATTTTAATAAAATAGAAATAATAACTGCTCTCTCTCTTTCTTTCTTGATTAGCAAAGCTTTATATTTAATTTAATATTTAGTATAATTGTTAAATATCTAATAAATTTAAAACACAAAACACAATTACAATGTCTTTATTCAATTATCAACTAACCATTCTGACCACAATCACTGAATCGTTCGAAGAGGCCCAAAAAGTGACTCTGCCCTGAAAAGCTGTTAACTGATTTCCATTGTAGTTAACCGAGGCGTATATCAAAATGACCTCCAAAGATGTGTCAAACGGACCACATAATTGTTTCCAGTTTTTCTAATGGCCACAACCACAACCACAACGAATGGCCGACAAATATTTTGGCTACGACGCACATGAAATGCCCTAATAGAGTAAGTTAGCATTAAAACTAACTGAATATATAAGTATATATATATATATATATATATATACGTATATATAGTAACGATAAGGAAAAGTCTAATGATTCATTTTCGACTTCCAAAACGATTTTTTTATATAATCTTTTAGAAAGTGTATTCATGTAGAGTATATAATATACTATAATACACTAAAAACACATTAGTTTATATTTGTTGATAAAAATCAATTTAACCCATGATGTTGTCATCTAAAAAAGTTCTTCAGTCAATCAATTAATTAAACAGTTGAATTGGTCATCTCATATGTATATATATGTATACATATACATAGATCTATATTCATGTTAGTATACATACATATATGTATCAGCCAATATTTATAAGTATATATACAATATTGAAACGACAAAATGATGGAAAAGAAATTGGAATTCATTTTTCAAAAACAAAAACTAAGCAATTTTTTTTCTTTTTTTTTTGGATAAACAATTAGTGTATGTACTTAATTTTGGAAAGTGTATTGTAAAAATCTGAAAATAGAAAAATTAAGCTGGAAAACACTTAGGTACACCTGCTTTAAGTATGGTAGGGGCAGACTTTTCAGTACAAGTCACTAATTACTTTCTATGAAGGGGTAGGGGGCAGGCGATGGTGGGGTAACAACGTCGAGTAAGTGCTTTTTTCGTGCTTTGAATGCGTGAATGTTGTTCGTATATGTATGAAATATCTGTTGTCAAAAGACTTTTAATTTTTAACCCAGACAGCAAATGCGGCTGAACTTTTTATTTATTTTTCGGTTTTTTTTTTCCACCTCTCCTCCTCCCCCCGCCGTCTCTGTTGCTTCCGCTCTCACGCTATCTTCTCTCTTCTCATTTACAGTGGTAAAATAAATATAAGTAAAACTCAGAAATAAACCAAGTATCAAGTGAAAATGAAAATTTAAAACAAATAATACATAAGGCATCGACATTGTAATACTCTTTAACAACTGGAAATAATTTGTCTCTCCTATTAAATATGCAAAAAGAGAAGAGGAAAAATGGGAGGTGGTCAGACAGTAAATTATTTACTTTATTCCCTCATAGTCAATAAGATATATTATATAATACTTGAGTAAACTACAAGATCAATTGACTAATGTTAATTATAGTAAATTTATGACTGCATTTAATAGCCCCCCATTAAAGGGTATAAAAAGTACAACCATCACATTAACGCATATATATATTTATATATATATCTACTTTGTATGTGTATATATTTGTCTATATGGATGTCTGATTATTTAGAGAGTTACCGTTTCCTAGATTAAGAGCAATCGCCATCAAAAGTTCAACCCATTTTATGATAGCTAGCCAACTTTTTCAGTTTCCCCCCAACGTTTTTCCCTCGCCATTTATATCTGCCCCTTTAGCATCAATAATCAGTGGAATTAGATGACTTGTTGGCATTATTGCTCTATATCTATATATGGACTATAGTGACATTAAACAGAGGAAGAGAGAGAGAGAGAGAAGAAAAGAGGGATAGATAGAAATTTGTTTTTAATTAAAGTGCAACTGCGGCAAGCTTTAGTCAATTTATGGTTACTCGATAATATAGAGGTGGAGCGGTATGAGGTGTATATATATATGGGTTTCCATGTTTGTCGTTTGAATTGAAATTGGACATTCAAACTAGTTGATCAAATCGTATCAGATTTGTGGTGCAGCAAAAATAAATCACATACATGTGTATATAACAAATCAATTCAAAACAAATCAAATTCCTTTTATGTGAATATCGACTTGATTGTCTTGTTAAATCTGTTCGTGGCATCAATAGAGTCTTGAGTGAATTCAAATATGAACTGAAGCAGTAAAGTCTTTAAGGATTTTCTCGTGTGGTTTCGCAAGTTGCTTAAACGACAAATATTATGTTGTCCTTTTAACGCTTACATAAACATTAGTATGTATAAGAAGAAAATATGATGCCATAGGAACGAAATTAACGGGAAATAAGTAATTAACAAACCGCAACCTATGCAAAAACACAGTTGATGCTTATGGACAGTTTTTCCATTATTTTTTTTTTCCTATGCTTACATACTGATATGCTTTATATCGCGTTCGATGCTAACAAAACCGACAAATCATTTACAGTTACAATAGCAACGACGACAAAGTTGCGGCTCGTCGCGGCACGTGCAGGTTACCACCGATGCGGATCACGTACCAACATAGTTAGAGTCCATTATAGAAGCCCATGGTAAATGCTAGTTGAGTAACAACCTAGTAAACAGTTTAACTTTAATTAAACAACGACAACAACAATCGTTAGAAGAAAGTTCAGAGAGAAAGAGAGGGCTAATGATTTGAGTTTTCCATATCCTTTGGCTTTCAGCACTTTGATTTACCAAACCACAACGGGAGCAACTACAATAACAAACAAAGCCGCCAAGTTCAAGTGCACACCCTTGCCTCAAGCATCAGATCGTGGCTACGACTCTTTGATACCCTGTAAACCGATGCGGAAAGAAATATTAATACAGATTATATTTCACGGACTCTTGATTGAACACTGATAAATATATCAGCCACATCTATGTAATCATTCATTTTGTATGGACGTGGAACGTTAAGAATTAGATTTTGATTAATATATATAAAAGACAATATTATTATAAGTTCACAAGCGTATGGCGACAGTAACAATCTTTGAAGACCAGGCATTAAACAAATGACCGCTCATTTATTATATAAACATACTTTACACTCTGTATTATATCCATTAATTAAAGCAATTACCCTAACTGATGGAGGGTACAAAAAGTATGCTAAGAAAAAGTGACTTTTAATGAAATATGAAATGCACGCACACATATACCAGCAAACAAATATGTGCACATAGATACGGCCAAAGACACACACACCGACAACATTGTCATTTTATGAGCAGCAAAGAGAGACGCCTGCTCTCTCGCAAGCTCTCAGTCTTTGCAGCTAGCATAACAGTGAATGATGCATTCACATGAACCGAACGGTAAAATGTGTATGAGAAAGGGAGAACGCAAAATGGGATGGCTACGGCCTCCGCCTATGCTAGTCTCATCCAAAGCCACCGCCATTTTCCTTCTCCTTCCATCAGTATGGACGAGACGGGCAAGAACTTTTCATTCATTGATAAAACTGCCAGCTGCTGCTGTAATGTGGCTCAGTCGTGCGCCAACTCTTCCACCAGTCAGACCCGGTCTCAGTTGATGGCTCAGGCTTTCAGTTAGAAATTCAAAGTGCAAATCAGGAGACAATATTTTTTTTTAATTTAAGAATTCAATTTTTAATAAATAAAAATATATATATATATATTTTTGATCCATAAAAGACAAGTGAAATATATTTTTAATTTATCACTATTTTTCTGAAAAACCTTAAAAGACAAACAATTTAGAAATTGTGGATAAACTTTCGACTTTATTGCCTCATTGGCGCCATTTTACGAAACTTTTTTGATGACAGATTGAAAAGCAAACTTTTGGTAACTTTGAAACTCTAAAAAAAAAAAAAAAAAAAAACAAAATAAGAAAACTGTGGAAAACATTAAGTCTTAATCCAAAGTTACCAATTTGCTTCAAGACAAAACAAATGATATAAACAACAATTTATCATGACTTAAACAAGAAAGAAAGCAAAACAAAATAACATATAAATAAATTTTAAAAAAAAAGATATATTTACAACTTACAGGTAAGAGAACTAACAACAATTTTCGATACACATTTCGTATAAATTAATATAAATGAGTTAGTTTATTAGTTTTCATGTCCCAATTTGTTCAAGTTATTTTCTTACTATCAGGAATTTATTCATTTGGAAGTTTGTTGTCCCTTTGTTGAATTTAATTTTCTTTGACGGAAACATTTTTGGTAAACATACATACATACATATGTATGTCGATTTTATTAAGGTTGACTGGGTCCACGAGCAACTCAACTTTATTGACATTCATGTAATAATTTGACCAAAAGTCCAAAAGGGTAACCGAAATACAGTACAAAGGATTTCTAATTCAAGAAAGTGTATTGATTCTTCGTATCAGTAGTCAGATCGATTGATTGGGAATAACTATTGCTAAAGCAATCCAATTTTGTGTATACATATATGTATGTATGTAATAATGAAGCAAGCAATTCGGGTTTACCCTGTAATTTTATAAATTTATTTTTGTAATTTAAAATGAAATTCGTCTTCTATATATCAACACAGTGGAGCGCCACAAGGCAAATGTTTCGTGAAATACAAAACGAGTGAATGCTATCTTTCTAGCCAAGGTTGAACTTTGCCTTTTTGGTCCACTATTTATAATCCAAGTTTAACGAAATAATGTCAACTGACGCATTTTGACTATAAGAATAAGTGTGCCAAAAAAAGATACTTTTATAACTTTTCTAGCCAATTGTTTTTTTTTTTCAAATAACGGGACTGAAGGGGGGAGGAAAAAAAATGTTAAATAAACTTTATCTGCATAGTTTTTGTTATCTCCAAGATTTTTGTGTTTATACTAATGGACTCTCTATGGGATCGCAAATGTTTTCTACTGCCTGTTGCATTATTTTTGGCAACTATCTATAGATATAGGGTAAAGAAATTTCTTATAATTAAATATTTATACATTTTGTACAAAACTCGTGATGCGTTAATATATTCTTCAAAATTTGAGAGAAAGGTACACAAAGAACTTTGATTCAGTGAAAATTCTTACTTACTGTAGGGTATCGCAAAGTTGCCCTCCAAACATTATGTTCGTACCAAAGATAACAGAAAAACATTGATTTTGATTGATGAATAAAAATCAGTTTAGTTGGCATGAACATCTAAGTAAATGTATTTAATGAGAAGAATGAAGAATTTAATGAGACAGAGAATTCTATTATATTACAAATGAATCGAAGCCTCGTTTTTCTATATTACTGTCACATGTACAATACAAAATACACTTCAAAACAGGCAAAAAGATTAAATTATTCAAATCTGAAAGAATTTTTCTTAACAACAATCGAACTTGAGTAGGCCATGATCAGTAATCAGATACTTCATAGCCGTAAAAGACTTGAAATAAATTATAAATGTTGCTTAAGGATTTGTACCAGTTTTTGCTGTATCCTTTGCAAGTAAATAACAAAAGTGATTTTTTCATTCAAATTGTATTTGTTTACGCTTGTAATTATATAAAATTTACTTTACAAGCCCAATTACTAAGCGGCTTAGATTGTAAACCTTAATGTGTTTTAATAACGTAAACGAAAAAAGTTTCAATCAGAAAATGGGGTGATAAATAAATGAAGAGAAGGGCGCAGAGTGAAAACTTTTTCCCGTCTCTTAAGCTGTTCTTGCCCCTACGCTGAGACACGTTCTGCCTTTTGTTTGCTTGAGACAGGTGAGTGGCTGCTGCCTGGTGTGCCTGAGCTTTGTTGCATTTATCAAGTAAACAAGTTTGGATATTTTTTAATTTTTTTTTGCCACATTTTTTCCGTTGTACTGGAGGTATGTACTTCCAAGGATTTGGTCGAGACTTGTATGTTAGATGCAAAGTGGACAGGTTGCATGATGAGGCTACTGGTGCCTGCTTGGCCTCGAGTGGGTAGAGGATGCAGGTTGTTCTGATGACAAGTGCCACTTGAAAAAGGACACAGAGAAGGCAATATGAAAAAATGTAGTCTATCTTAAAGTTACGTCTTAAATCCATTACACAAATTTCTACAACTACTTGACATGGCCCAATGCGGTTCAGTTTTCATTTTCAATAGCTGCATAGAGCCCCTCAATTCTGGCCACATCCTTTACCACCTCTCCATCGTCATTATCATCATCAGTTCTCAATTCCAGCATTTAGTGCATTTAAGTGCCTGTTGATGATGATAATGATGATGATGATTATGCTAAGGACGAGGGCTGGCCCAGCCTTGAGCCTAACTGTAAAACATTGCATTTGGACAAACTTAGCGAACAGATAACAGGCTAGGACAACAGGGGAAATAAGTGGCAGTCCTGTTGGTAATGGAAAAGCAGAGGGATGTCGGGAAAAGAGGTTTAGTTGCAGTTGAAATGAAAACGTTAGCGCGCGATAGCATAAATCAATATACCACTAGGAGGCGCCAGCTGAGGGTGGCCTAGCTGGATTAAATATCCATACGAAAAAAAATCTCTATATATAACTAACTATACATATATCTATCTATATATATGTATATATATTTTTCATACAAGCCAGATTACAAGCGTTGACAAAATAAATATGGCAAAGGCGGAAACTGTTTTGCTTGTGTTTTTATTAGGAAAATTCGATTTATGAAAAAAGAAAACCTATGCAAATGCGATGTTCACTTTAAATTTGTTGCTTGTGCACACATGGGGAGAAGAAAAAGTTCACCTAAATTTATATATATATATATATATGTTCATATACAATTGATCTTTTGAAACGACATCTGACAAATAAAACTATATAATGTATGTTAGATATCAAAACACACTTTCTACTACTAACACTTGCTAAACTGTTTCACATTTTGATTCAATTTTTATTGTAGCTTTATGTAAATGAACTTTAAATGCCCACCTCGTACATTTGTTGTTGGTCTTGTAAATGCCTTCAACTGGAACACGATGGCAAACAAAACGCCTGTCATTAATCATTCCAGATAGATATTGCTCATTCGTCAACATGTTGTCTTAGCCATTTACTTTCATAATTGGCATAGAAACTAAGTCTCTATGCTGAAACAATGAAAAACCCTAAAGGACAGTTAAATAAAATTAAGCGAATCTGGGACTTACAGACTGTAAACAATCTGTTTCTAATGGTACATGGCAAATGGCCAGAAGAGAAGCTTTTAGTAAAACAATTTTTGGTTTTTTCGGGCAATTTCATATGCCCGGTTTAACTTACGGTGGGTGGAGGGAGTGAAGAGCCAACTTTATTTATTAAAACTGTTGGCTTATCCAACATTATTTGAAATGCAGCAAGTGTAAAGTTCAAAAAGCAACCGTTGCAATGGTTGGAAAATTGAAAAATCTTATTTGAATAAATTATTGTTGCATGCTTTTAGGCACCATTTCCTTTACCAACACCAACGAAAACGTTTCGTTTCATTTCATTTAATTGTATGCCATCACTGGGAAAAATCAAGGATTTTGTAATTAAACCAAACCATTTCCCCCTTTTCATATTTGTAATTAAAAATTTTCTACGGATTCCAACTAGAAAGACATTTCCATTTGCATTTCCTTAACAATTATTCTTCTTAAGAGTCACAGCGAAAAACAGTGAAAAACTGTGCAAAGATAAAAAATTAAAAGGTTTTTATAAAAAGAAAAAAAAACAAATTTAAGTAAAAATTGCAGTATATTAAATGCTTTCACTTTAACAGGCAACTAATGCATCATCATCTAAATTGGATGCCCCTTTTGGCAACGCTTCAATTGCCTTTAAATCGAATTAAAGAAAATCGAATAAATGTCACAATGGCCCTTAACTTGACCATTCCATAAAAACAAGAAGTGGAAAAATTGCCAATGGTCTTTAAACATCAATTTTTTATTTTTCCAAAGAAACGTTTAACTTCAATTTTGAAGGATTTAGTCATATGAAAAATTATTTTCCAACCAATTAAGAAAAAACAAAACAAAACAACAAAGATTTCGAAAGTCCCGAAGTTCCAATTTATCACTATACTTTTGATAACTAATTTGGCAAATATTGAAAATAAAACTGAAAATAATTTCATCGTGGCTATGTAGTTTAGTTATCAGATCTCCCCAATTTATCATATGACTATCTAAAGAATGCGTAGAAAAAAAACATTGACTTGATTGACTATATATATATATTTGTTTACTTTTCCGCAATAAAAACAATTTTTATTTGTACCATTTGCAAGGGTAAAAAAATGCAACCAATATACTTTGTAGTTTATAAAAAGGAGGGACTTAATAAATCAAGACACTAACAAACATCATGTTGGCCATATGTGATGCAGTCAGATGCAACTCATTTAAACGGAAATGCTGACTAAGTGTGTAAGCCGCTTTTTGTCACATATGCACCTTTCAAACGATACACCTTTTGATGTTGCGTTCATATTATTTCTGATCGCATGCTATATATTCATATGTATGTATACTCATCATACATATTCATATTTATAAATATCTTTACATATGTCAGTGATTAAATGGCATTCAAATTGCCATTGGCATTGCCATTGACAACGCATTTAAAAGTTTCACCAAAATTTGTGTTACTTTTCAAGATTCAACAAAAAAAGGAAAGCTTGCAAAGTTTTTCTTTCTGTGTGATGTTGTGGATTGTGCATGCTGTGTCTATGTGTGTGCGAGTGTGAAACCGATGACATTTTCAATTGGCCAATTAAGGCAAATTAAGTGCTGGTAAAAGAGCAAAACAACAAAAGGAAGAACAAAAACTTCTCAAATGTTGTGCCTCTCAAAATTGTAGGCAGAAAAAAAAACATACCAGAAAAAATAAAATAAGAAGTTGTTTTGGACATCTTTCAAAAGTAAGTAGTTTATAGGCATAAGGACAGTTATATATGTATGTATGTATATGGTGAGGGTTAAATGCGGGCGCAAAAGTTTTTAGTTTTCAGTTCTGCTTTCCACAGTTGTCAAGAGTGCTTGAATAAGTGAAAGAGGAAGGGCACTTTAGCGGGCCAAAGATCTGTCATCCGCCCAAACTTTTCTCACGTGGCAAGTCAACTCTGTTGCCCTGATGGTCCAGTTTGCCAGTTGGCCAGTTGGCATCTCTCTGCTTATTTAATAAGCAATTAAATGGCTTTAATTAAATGTAGAAAGATTTACATAATTATCTCTTGCATTTGTGCATGAATCGATAACCATTTGCACTCTACTCTTACAAGATTTTGGTTTACTTGGCAACGTTAATTGAGTTTCCGGATTACAATCTAATGATAAATTAAACAATCAAATAAATAATTTACTAAAATCAGAATTTAGTTGCTATCGAAAGAGAGACAAACAACAAATATTGGTCAAGATTTGGATTTACACCTCATTTCAAATCAAACAAATTATTCTGTGAATTCAATTAACACATTGCAATTTCAACTAGCTGTTATATTTATATAATAGGTGAAAAGTGGCTATAAGATGGTCCTTTTATATTAAACCCATCAAATTGAAATTAAATTTCCAGTCTAAACAAAGAAAAATAACTCTTCAATAGTATTCTTTGACTATACAAACACATATTGCTTATTATTGAAAAATTATTATTTATTCAATTTATTTTGCCAAACATGGCCTAAAATAAAAGACAGATTAAAATGACTATTAGTAAATTTGTAGCCTTGTGCAAAAAGTGCAAAAACTTTTTAAATTATTATATAAATTTATGAAAACAAAATATGTACAAATTTACGTTTAGTAAATTATTAGATACTGTTGTTTAACTTTGTAGTACATATTTTATTATTATGAATTTATGTTTTACCTTGTTTGAAATTTGTATTTTAATTAATGAAATGGATACTGACAAAAGTCCCACATGAACAATTCAATAATCAAATGAATTTATTTACAATAAGTTTTGATATTAAAAATAAACAACAAATTTATTCACTTTGTGTAACTTAGATTCACTGTCCTGGCAATTCGTTTCAAAGTTGCAAAGTTTACTCTTGCATTTACATTTTTGTTTTTCGATACTTTGCCAAGGTTATTAATTTCACGCAGAGTTTTTGTAATAAAAATAAGTTTTTTAATTCATATACCACTTGCAGATAATGAGATTGAGTTGAAGTTGAACTGCTATTTGTTTGGGTTTAATCAAATCAAAGTAAACTGAAATTAAATTTAATCGTTCGATTTCTTGTTCGAGTTGCAGCTAACTAATTAAAATAAAACGAACAGAAAATCAAACAAAGGCTGACCGACTATGGGGGCCATTGCCGTTTTCTACTGTTTGTTAAACGGTTCTGTATTGGATATTTGAGAGTCACGGGTAAAGGTAAATAAACGGAACGTCAAGTCACGGTCAGGTCAAACGGCATCAAGTAAAAGCAACGTGGCACGTTCCACGCAAAAGAAGAAAGTCGTAAACGTAAAAATCGCAAAAAGTCAAACATCATAATGGATTTGGATATGACGTTGGACATGAATGATACAGTCACCGCCTCGAGCTTGTGGATAACCAGTGGTGCTCTTTCCCTTTCCGAAATACTGGTGAATACCACACGCCACGTTGTCCATACGTCACCAACATCAGCAACAACAGTGGAAACCACTGGAGCTTCAGCAACGGGAAAAGTTGTCCACGATGATGATAAGCATCATCATCATCCGCACCATACCCATCCGGATGAGGTAAATGACAACAATGTCACAGCTGTGTTAAGGTAAGTGGAATTATGTTAATCAGCGAATTCAGTTATGCAAACGCAGCCAGAACAGAACAATTCACAATTGATTCTTATAATGGATGAAAAAGTGTGAAACAAACACTTAAATATAAAGGATACAATAACAAAAGTCGAACAATAGATTTCCATTATTGATGATCCTTCGGCTGCGGTGGCACTCCAAACTGCAGTAAATTTTAAAGACAATCAATAAGTGAAGAGGCAAGACAAGAAAAGGAATATTTCTATATATTACCTTTCTTGGAGCTGGATTACCCTACCCACTTGTTGATGCAATGAAGAAACATCTAAGAGTACAGAGATAGAAAGCTCAACTAAATGATTGATATATATACCTTCTTATTCTGATTCAGATTAAGAAAATTAATTGGACTTGAGCTAAAGTTGTTAATTGGTTGCTCTAAAAGCTTATTATACATTTACTCTTAAACTAACTTATTTAATCATTGCAGCTTATATCCTGGCTATATACACTATCGCGATAAATATGATCTGAGCTATATTGCTAAGGTGAATCCATTTTGGCTGCAATTTGAACCCCCTGATTCAAGTACATTCTATATTATGGCCGGTCTCTATTGTCTCATATCGGTTGTGGGCTGCATTGGAAACGCATTTGTCATCTTTATGTTTTCGAATCGGAAATCGTTGCGTACCCCTGCCAATATATTGGTCATGAATCTAGCTATATGTGACTTTTTAATGCTGATCAAATGTCCTATTGCCATTTATAATAATATTAATGAGGGTCCTGCTTTGGGAGATATTGGTAAGTGGTAGTGTAAGAAACATTTATACATTTTATCTACTTAAAAAAAGTTTGTATATTTTGGCAAAAATCGCAGCTTCTCTTAAATGGAAATGTTGATCTCATTCTCATTCACAGCTTGTCGAATCTATGGGTTTGTGGGAGGATTAAGTGGCACTTGTGCCATAGGCACTTTGACCGCCATTGCATTGGATCGATATAATGTTGTAGTTCATCCGTTACAGCCATTACGCCGATGTTCGAGACTACGCTCCTATATAATAGTCCTATTGATCTGGTGCTATAGTTTTTTCTTTGCTGTAATGCCAGCTCTCGATATTGGACTATCGGTTTATGTGCCCGAAGGATTTCTGACCACCTGCAGCTTTGATTATCTAAACAAGGAGACTCCAGCCCGCATATTTATGGCCTTGTTCTTTGTGGCGGCCTATTGTGCACCCCTTTCCTGTATCATGTACTCATATTTCTATATACTTAAGGTTGTATTCAAGGCAAATCGTATACAATCGAACAAGGATAAAGCTAAAACGGAACAGAAACTAACATTAATAGTAGCAGCAATAATTGGTTTATGGTTTTTGGCCTGGTCCCCCTATGCTGTGGTGGCCATGATGGGTGTCTCTGGACTTGAGCATCATATTACTCCATTGGGTTCTATGATTCCCGCATTATTCTGTAAAACGGCCGCCTGTGTGGATCCCTATTTATATGCAGCCACCCATCCCAGATTTCGTATGGAAGTCAGAATGTTGATCTATGGACGTGGGGTTTTACGTCGAGTGTCCACAACACGCTCTTCGTATATCACACGATCAAGATCATCGTTTACCCGACGCTACCGTACGGGTAACGAATTTGAGAATCGTGGAGAACCCTATATAATGAACAATAATTTAATGATGGTCCCAGAGGAAACCGAAGAGAATGAAGAAATAATTGTTGTCGCTGAGATAAATAATCCTCCTAGCCAAACGGATATGGAGATTACGAGTAAGTTTTAAATGTCCAAACGAACTCTGGGTAAAAGGTGAAAGGTTAGTCAAGTACTATGGTGAAATGAGGTGAAAATAATAGATTTTATCCTTGTTCTATTTACATTCCCATTTATGCATTTCAAACTGAATGCTTTCCTATATGTTCCTTTGAAATTTCGCATATCTATCTATATAAGATTTTTTTTTCTCAAATTTTCCAATGGCAGAAAAAAAAAATAAATGTTATAAATATATCCATATATTTTAGCTTAAATGTTAAAACCATACGGAATAGATAATAACGCAATAGAAATAAGAAATATATATATTTAAAAACGAGCTAATTTTTTATCATCTATATGTTTTTGAAAAGACTCAACCCCAAAACAAGAGAAGGTCTAATTATGAGAAAGCAAATAGAAAACAATAGGAAAAAAAAGCTAGCCTATTGTATTTAGTCAATTGTCATGGAAATCCATCTGCAGCTGCAATCTCTTCTTTATAATTCCATGACAACGACATCTTATGTATGTATATATATGACAACATATATACTTTATATATGTATATATACATAATACTTATATATGAACGACAACAAGACCATAAAGTGATAGGAAACATATTTAATGAGCTTACAAAATAATACAATAGTTGTGCGAGGGCTGTGTGAAGAATAATCAATCTGATAGGATTGCAAGTGATGGCTTTTGTGGTCACAATGAATAATGGCATGATAAAAAAAGCAAAAAAATATTTCTTGATATTGATATTAATAAAGTTGGTCAAATTTAGCTAGCTTCTCAACTTGACGAGCTGAAACATAAGTTTAGCACCTTTTCCCATACGAAATATAATATTTATCATACAGCCCTCTAACCGTTTAATCATATACAATATACATATTTATACACATACATAAGTCTAAGCTATGTATAAGTTCAGCGACGCAGAGTAGTATTGAAGGGTAAAGGCAGAGGTAAAGCCAATTATGTGGTTAAATTAGATTCAACAATTGATACAGTATATAAATTATATAAGTAGTTATTGTATGGATTGATATATATGTTACAAAGGTACACAAATATAACACTAACATCGGGTAACATCTCAAAACAACTACGCAAAAGACCCAGTCTCTCACATTTTTACATAAAGGATTTCAGATAATTGCTATTGAGATTAATTTTCGTGTGTTAAGCCACAGACAAAGCCAAAGAAAATTTCAGTATTCTAAAGATGCAAAACCAATTTCAATTTGGTTACCAAGAAGCTTAAAATAATGTAATATTTTAATTGATTGAGCTTCAGCCTCCAGGTAAAGATAATTCGAACTGGCACTCAATCTCTAAAAAATCTTGTAGAGGCATTAATACATAGAAATTTCGTCGCTACGATTCATGTTCATTTATATAATGAGAAATTTAAATAACATATATAGCAAAGAAAATTGAAAAGCCATATATGTATACTTAAATACATTTCAAAGTCGTTTTTATGACTTAAGTGAATTGAAGTGTGTAGTGTGTTTCGATATATTAATACTTTGTACTTTTGCTCAAATTTTGAAACGCCATTATATAGAACTTTAATGAGATATATATATATATGTATATAGATTAAACCAGGACGATTTTACACAATGTATCGGAAAGATATTTTTCAATATCTTTTAGATATCATAAAAGCCAATGAAAATTGTCAAAAATGAAATATATTCATCAGTTCTTTTTTTTCGAAAAAAGACATACTAAATTTTGATAGAACATCTATATAGTAAGTTATACAAATAAGTAATACTTCGTAAGTTTATATATACATACATGTGAACTTTACATTTATATGCAAATATATATGTATTTATCTAAAATTATTTATTGAGCTATCCAAATTCGGCATTAATATTGTCGAAAGCGAGTACTTGTACCTACTTATACATATATTGTATTTTAATCTATCAAACGAATTTATATATTCTCTAGATGATCCCTTGATATATATGTAGATATGCATATGTATACATGCATATACATATATATACATATACATATATATTTATATTTATGTACTCCCTGAACCAAAACAATGCTAAAAAAAGGACATTTTAATTACTACCTAACAATTCTTTGTGTGTGTCAATCTCTTTGTGTATATGAATGTATGTATGTGTGTGTGTCCGATTGTCTGTATGTGTATGTGTTAGAACAATGAGCCATTCTGCTTCTACTTAGTTGTTGTAATTGTTCTACGAAAACAAAAAGCTCTAGTAGAAAAATACCAACCTAAACTAATTAAAATATATGCAAAAAAAATCCACTTGGACAGGCATTGTTTGAAAAAGAGCAAGCAAGAGAGTAAAACAAAAAATATCAGTGAGAGAAAACGAAATAGAGAAATTGTCTTATCCATATAAGTTTTTTTGTAACTAATAAATGTATTGAAATAAATGTCTAAAACAATAAAAAACAGTAAATTTCCCACTAATAGCCAGAAGAAATGTTTACTTAATTGCAAGAATCATATTGGGCCAGAAACCAGTTAAGTAGCAAATACAAAGAAATTCTGTGAAGAATCAAGTGTGGAACCCTTAAAGAAGTACATAAAGTAATAAAGTTGATAATTAATGTTAAGAAATAACAACGATTGTAATTTTTTAATTGATTGCGAATGATTTAATGGTTAAATTAAATATCGAAGACATTAGAAAAGAAATGAAGTTTTTACAAGATACGACCTCTAAGATAATTTATGAAAATTAAAACTAAAGAGTTTCAAATAAATGTTGAAAATTGTTTAGGCCTAAAAATGGTGGGATAAGATATATAAAACTTTCAATATATATTAATTGTATGCTTGCCCACATATGTACATCTCAAGGAATAGAAAGCTTACTTAATGATAATAAGTGGGCCATTTTTGATTTTACAAAGGTAAGCTAAAGATAATTTCAACAGGTGCGAAAGGAACTTGAAATTGAAGCCAAAATAATACCTTCCGGCCGACCACAAGTCGTATACTTAATTTTCCTCTATACAATCAAATGCCGCCTGCATTATTTCCCCCTATTGAAACAGCTGTGAGCTTTCATCCCAGTATTTTGTTATTACACAAAAACGGCCATACATCCAAACATAGAGAGTGAAAGAGAGGCAGTAACACACACATAGAAGGAAGAAAAGAAATTCATAACACAAAAAAATTTTAGTAGTCGGCTTTTACAGCAACATTACGGCCAGCTGCAGCAACAAAAAAAAAACACTTGAAAAGAAGCCAATTGTTTAAACAAAATTAAGACAGAAAAAATCTAGAAAAGTGAAGTGAAGTTTGTTTAAATAAAAGTGTTGAAAGACATAGATAAGTAGAAGCAGCAACAACAACAGAATGTAAGTATGCAGCATCACCAGAAGCATCCTGATAATTGATAACATTTATTGAAATGTTGGATTTTTTTTTTATTTTAGCATTAAGTATTAGCATAAAATTCTGTTGGTTTTTGTAAGGCAAAAGATTAACCGGCTTTTAATGCTTCTTCTTCTTGCCTTTCGTCTATTGCAAGCAATTTACAGCAATTTACACAGACATGACTTTGGGCCGATTGACTGCATGAGTGTGTGTGTTTATGAGGGCGAGTCTCACTGTTGTACAGTGGGCCACGGTCAGATAATCTAAACATTGCTTCAAATCTCTTGTCAACATTTATTGAGTTTAGTTCAATTTATCAAGTATTAAATATTTGGCAGTAAATATTGCATTAATTAAGAATCTTAAATAAACTATTTCACTTTTAACTTGAGCTGATAAAACAGTTCTTGTCTTGACTTTAAAGTCATTATAGTCATTTATATACATAAATGATAAACAGAGTGTCGTGCTTTTTAGCGATATTTGTTAGGAGATTGATGTTTAGTCAACTTGAGCCAAGTAAAGTAGTTTTACAATAATTTTTTAACGACAGGTCCACTAAAACCATTTCATAAAGGATGAATCATCTTACATTTCTCAGAATGATTTACAATGATTTAATGATTTCTCGTAAATTAAATTGTAGTTTATTTTTAAATATCCTTCGAATCCCCAAATACTTTAAGAAATGAAGCTTGTTAATTTATGGTAAAACTAGCTATACAAATATGTGAATGTAGGACACAAAAAGTGGCTATTTTACCCACAGTACAGTATTTTTGGTTGTAAATGTATGTGTGAGTGGGAGCGTGCGATTCTATGTATGTATGTATGTGTGTCTGTGATTGCTGCCGGCCAATATAAATATTGACTAAACAAACTTCATATAGGCAAATGTTATTGCCTCCGATTTATCATCTTTAAATGCAAACTGATATATACATAAAAACATTTTTATATTGCATACAGATACATATACATATGCATGCATGCATGCATGTAAATGTATTTTAGCCAGTTTCTATCCACTGAGAGAAAAAATTTCTTTAGTTCGAGTATACTTAATTAGATATTAGTTTCTGCAAACCGATGTCTTTTTTATTGTATCCTTGATTTAATTGATTAAGAACCTTAATTAGAAATTCCCTTTAACTTTTAATATTTATTTTAAATAATATATATTATTGTAATATTTTATATTGAATTTAAATGATTTATAGTTTTTCTTTTCTCTCAGTGTATAAACGTTCATATATTGCGTGCCTGTCATGCTCTTATCACTTTGCTAATATGCAGTTTGTCTTAGCTTGCGAGCGGGTGGTGGAAGGGTATACTTGAAAATGTTTTCCGTGATAAACACTTTTATGGCTTACAGCAACAACAGCAATAAACCCTCTCGTCGACAAAGTGTCTGCCACACTCCAGGCAACGGCAACAACAATTGACAGCGACACAAATGAGCAAGCAAACGCAACTCTCACTTGTACTTGCATGTTTGGTGGCCATTTCTATCCCTCTCTTGCACACAACACACTACACGACACTCACTCTCACAATCCTTGCTTTCCTGCTCTCACACTACTCTGGCTCGCTCACCCAAATAACTCATATGACACTTTGCCTAGGCGACAATGCAACTCAAGTGATGACGGGTCTTACTGTCACCCCATATTCATCCTTCCCATACCACCACCCCACTCACAATTCATAAGTCCTGGCTTCTGTCATTGTGCTTTGTCTTTTATAGCTCAGGGTGGTTTTTTTTTTCGTGTTGCTGCGAATCTCTGCAAGTAAATTCATGAATGAACTCAAACTGTGAGTCGACGTGTGGTCGTGCGTTTGTTTGTGCGCCATTTTTTAGAATAAAATAGCTGTCACTTGTTTGTTTTTAAACGCTCAAATCAACTAAAAGTCAATGAGAACAGTCGGGTAAGGACAATAAATGCAAAACACAATATCCATAAAACATACATACATACATACATACATACGTACATATGTACATATGTACATATGTGCAAAAACGAAATCCAAATAAAAAACAAACAAAAATACATAGTTGTCATAATAAAAATATTTTTTCATAATGTGAAACGGGAATTTCATTTCAATTAAAACCTTTGACCATTTTGTGGCGCGCTTATAAAAACTTTCATGTAAATGAATTTTTAAATTCAGTGGTAGTAC
Organism: Drosophila emarginata; assembly: GCA_037075365.1. NCBI lineage: Eukaryota > Metazoa > Arthropoda > Insecta > Diptera > Drosophilidae > Drosophila > Drosophila emarginata. The sequence goes on from JBAMCD010000296.1 coordinate 4,592,435, forward strand.
ACTCAATTCTAAAATAAATTTTCCGCCTTTGTCTTTTAGCCAACAAAGCCAACAACGCCAAATGCAATTATTCTGGCAATTTTGGAACCAAATCGTTAGACAATAGAACGACTGTACAATGGAAAGGAAGGAGGCGAAATCCTCTATCCTTATTAGCTTGCTGTAATGGTTCTCATGTCTTTAGAGCATTCTTTAGTAACAAAAATTTCACAATTTTCATCATTATCATCTATCTGTCTTTTGTCCCTCTTTTTGTATCTGTGATTATATCATGGATTATTGGGCAGGCAAAATTTTGCATGGTATTTGCTGTGGGTCCCTAAGCTTTCTTTTGACATATTTGCAGGTTGCTGGTAAATCATTGCAACTTTGCTAGTTTGGAATGTAATGAAATATCTAAGGCATCGCTTTCACCAGCAGCAACGGCGTCATACGCATCATCTGTGATATGTAGATACATACATACATACATATGTAGACACATTGCAAGCGGTTGGCACATTCATTTTGGCCACACGCCTGTATAGCAAAGATAATATTTGCAACTATTTATACTTCAAGTTTGGTCAGCAACAGTTAGATTTAAATTCCCTTTGACAATTACAAGTCCAATTTCATTTGATTAGCAAGAGGTCATTTCTATTCCATTGTTAAAAGCGAAGTAGGTAAATATTTAAACTGTAAGCCGGCATTTTGATTCAGTCTTTATCACCCCTTTTCGGTTTGTAAGTATACAAAGTGACGTTACATGTTAACGGAAATTTCGAAATGAAGCTTCTATACATATATGTATGTATGTATGTATGGAAATTATTTTTAGTGAAATTTTTGATGCCGCCGGTATTCGCATTATTATGAACAAAAATTAAGTATACGTAACGATGAGTTTTCATTATCATTCATCGATTGCCGAAATACCATCAGTTGCCTGCAATAATTTAAATTTCAAACTTTTCAGCTACACATACATATATACATATGTATATGTATGTATGTACATATACATGGACATATCTTGCCCAGCTTCCCAACTTCTCTCTTTCCACAATGACGTCAATTCTAATATAGTATAATGTTGAATGTTGAGTACTTTTTTTGTATTGTTTGTGTTTTCATTACGCGCTGTGGCGCAACAGCAGCACCAACAACAACACCAATAACCAGGAAAAACAAATCGAAATAGTTTTTCTTCTTCATTCGGCAGCAGCTGCACATTTTAAAGCGGCGGCAGCATTAATTAAATCAAGACAGAGGCACATTCACGGTACAACCACAGACCCAGCAGCACTCGAAGTTCGATTTTTATATATAGTACCATATTTTTTGCTCTCATTGTTGCCCCATTTCCAATTTAGTACCTCCTAAGTACATGGGTGTAGAAAGTGATTACGATCAAGAAGAGTTTCTCAATGAATGAATCTTGAATGATATTTTAACTGAAAATTAGCTAATTTCATAAATCGAATCGAATTAATCTCATTTTAAATATGTAATCATTTTAATTAATAGGAATCAATGGTGTATTTCGGAACCTTTCTTTTACAATATTCCCTGCAACTATTGCCCCTAGTTAAGCTATGCCCATGACAGAATATACATACATACATACATACATACATACACACTGCTAATGACCATTGGCGTGGTACATTTTGGTATCTTTCTTTCCCCCTCTAGTCAACTTTTTTTTTCTTTTTTTTTTTTGGCAGTTGAAGGAAGAAGATTTCATGGGAATGCATGTCGCGATTCTGTTCTGTTCGGTTTTCTGCTCTGTTCTCATCAGGCCGGTGCATGAATTTATAATTGCATCATTCTTGGACACACACTCATACCCACTCATTCACACCCCATCACTTACACACACACAACCAAGGGAAGTTCCCATATATCCACATTTCGGACTTTCATTCATTTGCATTGCAATCGGCATCCAAAAAGGTATCTCTGACCTAAATGCTTTTTTTTTTATTTTTGTCATATTTCTTATTTTTAATTTTTCTCTCATGATTTTTCATTTTTTACTTATAAATAAACACTGGCAATTTTTTTGCGTATTTATTTTTATAACTTTTGCGAAAACTCAAAGAAGGAAAGAAGGAAAGGCGAAGCAATTAAAATACCAGAAAGAGAACCGTATTTTTCCAATATTTCACCGAAATTTGTGGCAACAGAATATGTTTACAAAAACAAACAAATAAATATGGAATATAGTAGTAGAACAACAATTTTAAGAATTCCAATACTTATAAGCTCGAAAATTCACATCATAAACGTTGAAATAATGCCACTATATGGCAATCATATTTTCAATTTTTTATTTTCATCATTTTTTAAAAATACATAAAACTAGAAATCAGAAATGAAAACCCAACCAGCTAGTGTTTTGTTTAATCAAAATCTGTTTATCCCAAATGATTTTGCTTAACTTCTTAATGCTGATATTAATAATTAAAAAAAAAATAAGTAGAGAATCGAAAAATGTATCTTAAGAAAATACCTTTTTTTATGGAAAGGTAGAAATTAGCACAAAATCGAGGAGATGTTTGATAACCTTGACTACAAGTGATTTAATATTATAATTTCAAATATATTTGAATTGTTGATAACAATAATCGTTTCGTACATATAAAGGCATAAACGTAATCTAATTTGCTGGTATGATAAAGGTAATATTTATGTAAAAGTAAAATAAGAAATAATAAAAAAATAAACTATAAATGAAGTATATATGCATGTATGTATATGTTAACCAGAACAATTGAAAAATCTTTATATGTACATATGTTGAAATATATTACACAAATATTTCACAAAAAAAAACTATGGTTTTTAATTGAAATATGATTGGTTTGTGATGCCAACAATTTTGTAAAAATTCAAAATAAAATGCAAAACACTTTAACTGTGACCTTTGTGCTAGTAGAACGTTCAGCTAACACAATGTTAGAGCCATCATTCTGACCAACTGCAACTGACAAAACTTAATTAAAAATTTTTGGCTTTTATATATTTAAAGTGAATTCCTTTACGAAATATTACGTTTATCATGACGATAATAAAGGGACAGTAAGAACAAACGAAAGTGCCGTGCCATAGCCATAAATCAGCAGCAGAAGCATAATTTTCATCATCAAATCAATATAATTGCTATTTTAATTAACATCGGAATGCTGTTGGACATAACTTGGCTACCGACTGCCTGTGGTTCCTTGGCACCTGCTTTGATACCGCCAGCCCACATAGTCATCCTTTGGTATTTCTGGGAAAACTATGCTCGATACGTGGATAGACGATTTTGCACATGCTCCTGCTGGGATACTGTATTCAAGGGTCCCTACGAATCGGGAGTGGCCTCGTATAAGCATATGTACTTTAATGCCACTCCAAATAGTTTCAAAATGTGGATGCTAACAGTGTTTGCAGTGATTGCACTATATGAGTGCATCAAAAGATTGATGGCTTTAATACTCCAGCAGCGAGTGAGATACTCCATGTTATTGCTCTTCCTGTTGTCCATATTCTCCCACTACTATGCCTGGTGGGCGTACATCAACTACTACAATGATGACTACTACACTCAGTGGAATCATCAGCTCTTCTTTACGGTAAGTTAACCAACTAATACATCAAAAAACGAAAAATAAAAGAACATCATGTGAGTATAGCTATTCATAATTTATTGGCAAAGTTGAAAAGGGCCAGCACTTAAAACTTAAACAATAAATCGCTGCACTCCAAGATGGAACTTTATTTTCAACCACTTTAACCCACACACAACTCAAGCTAGTCATAGTACTTAACCATAAGAAGAGGGATAGAAATATAGCTATATATTTTCAACAGAAAAATTTAATCGAAACATTAAGCAAAAAATTCTATAAGCAGCAAAAAAATGCAAAAACTTGAAACTACATTAATGAGCCAACTTATTTCCAATGCCAATGGTGGGTCAAATTACTGCTCGATGATGACGGAAATCAGTTTGAGATTGAATTAAATGAAGCAAGCAAGTCGTCCCTGCCGACATTGAGTATACCCTGTACCAAGAAAAAGAACTCCATAAAGTCAAAAACGATCAAAATCGACATCAATTTACAAAAAAAATTCTCTTAGCTTGCACTGCTTGCCATGCAGCAACAGCGAACGCATGCTATCTCGCTCACACTTAACAGCCCATTTTGCATGGGGCGTTTCAGTACAAAACGGAAATACGTATATCTCCGATAATCATTGTCCGATTTCGTTCAAATTTCAGCTGGTGCATATTGGCTATATTATTAAGTGTGCCAAATAAGAATGCGATATCTTTATTATAGCTCAAGTTATAGTTTTTTCTAAATTACGGGGGCGGAAGTGGGCGTGGCAAAAATTTAAAACAAACTTGACCCGCTTATACAATAGACGGATGTTGACACCAAATTTGGTTGCTCTAGCTCTTATAGTCTCTGAGATCTCGGTGTTCATACGGACGGACGGACGGACGGACGGACAGACGGACATGTCTCAATCGACTTCGCTATTGATACTGATCAAGAATATATATACTTTATATGGTCGGAAAATTTTCCTTCTGCCTGTTACATACATTTTAGCGACTTTAATATACCCTTTTACCCTATGGGTACAGGGTATAAAAAGCCAATATTAATCGCCAATAAACTTAGAAAAAAAAAAAACAATTTAATGACTTTCTTCTGTTCAATATATCTGTATTAAGAATTACTTTAAGATACTTATGTCTTTGCTTCTCATTACAGATAACCGAATTGATCTCAACGGTGTTAGTGATGCATCTAGCATCTACAACAAATGTGGTTACCCCCAAGAAAGTCTTCTGCATAGTCGGCATCGCCTTGCTGCATATACTTGCCAGCAGTTTTGATCAATTCTTTATGAATGTAGTAAGAGGCGAGGGTTATGCGCATCAAATAGTCCGTGATATTGGATTCATGGTGCCTGATTTGTTACAATTGTTTGTGCCAGTATGGCTGTTGCGTCAAACACGGCGCGAAAGCTACTCGACACGACCATTCCACCGAGATCGGAAACTGCATCGGGATATTGTGGCCATGTTGTGCCTAGTGTCGTTGCTCTTTGTTCTCTGTACAGTTTTGTGAGAGCGACTTATGCTGGATGCCTATGAAGAGGCAAATGGGAAGAAACTAGAACCCGTTCAGGATGCGGCAGTGAGATTACTCAATCGATATCGTATGCTGGCCGCCAGTGGTAATGTGCACAACTAGAGCAATACACACGGGGAAGGGAATGTGTGAGAAGTTATCGACATGGACAATATCCTAGTGAGTGTTTTTTGAGGGGGCGCAATTGAGACGTCCATTCCTGTAGTATTTTTGAGTATTTTCCTTTAACCATTTAATATTTGTGATAGTAAATTATCGTCTTTTTTTTTTTTGAACATGTTTAGTTTTTGTTTGTTTCATTTAGAAGAAAAAGCATATCCAATAAGAATTATAACACATATAGAACATATATATATTATATGTATATCAAAACTAATCAAACAATCGAGAAGAAGGAGGAGATGAAAAAACACTGTTAGCTTCCATTTAAAAACGTTGAACAATAGGTATTATATAGTGAGACATATCCCCCACATATACATACATACATACATACAAATACATACATATATAGTTGAATACGTAGGAATTATTAGAACGGCAAAAAGATGCTCAGAAATCCTTAGGATTCACTTTAGATACAACGAAATATGGAAAATACGTAAAACTTATTTGTTTTGTTGGAATACCCACCCCCTAAGTGTTATAGGATTTAGACTGTTAATGGATAATAAAGAATATTCCAATAAATTGTAGTTAAAGTGAACAAAAACGACAAACCAACAGTCAACAAACAAACAGACAGACAACAATACCCTGTAGTAATCAAAATTAGTGTTAAATAATATTGTTATACATATGGAATCACTTTATACACAAAATACATTAAATACATTAACATATACATACATACATACATATATATATAGTTTATATGGAATAGCCTATAACTTATACACCTATATCTATATTTTATGTGGTATTAAATAAACCTTAAGAGACTGAATTTCTTTAAAAGTTTCTTTTTCAACTAGACAACTTAAAAATAGTCAAAGTAAGTAATCAAATTCCATTTGTATACCCTGTGTCCTATACCCTTAGGGTATAAGGGGTATCTTAATATCGGTAATATGTATGTACATATGTGGCACAATGGGGAAGCAATTGCGATAACATAAAGCAATGATAAAATACTAATTCAACGCGTTTATTGAATTTGGAATAGCTACAAATACTAACAGTCCGTCGAATCGATCCTATTAACTAGTCTGGAAAAGTTAGATCAAAACAGTTTTAACAGTATGCGACTAGGTAAGAATATATCTCACCAATAGACTCGAAAATGTTATTATTAAAATACTCTGCAACAAAATTTATTTAAATTTACAATTTTCATTGATAATTCCACAATTTATTTTTACAATTCAATAGCAATCACATGCTATCGTAATTAAACTTAAATTTTACTCTGTATATTACAGTGAAAACTCCCATAGCGGACACCTCCATTAAGGAAACACCTCTCTTAAGCGGAGAATTTATCGGCTTACTTCAGTTATTTTTCGGAACAATTCTTAAAAAATATGCTTTAAATACGCAAATGCTTCCATTTAGCTGGCACTTACAATGAAACACTGTCCGCTAAATATACCCGACGTGCTGGTCTGTGATAATGATTAAAACAGCGCATGCTTATTTTTTTTTATAGTTTTAAATTTATTGAAATTGAAAAATTGTCTCGTTTTTTTTCTATATCTATATATATGTATAAATATATATATAGCGCTAACTCTATATACATTTACAATTTCAAATTTTTAAATTGCATTTTCCAAAAATACAATTTTCTTGGATTTTTTATATTCTCTTTATGCTTAGTAAAAATGTTGATTGGTTTTCATTTTCTTTAAATTAGAAGACATAAAAGCATATTTTAAATATAATGGAATGTTTTGTGAGTGTGAGTGTGTGTGTGTGTGTATGTTTGGGTTTTGGTGTTTAAATGTTGTAAAAATATTACAAAATAAATTTTTTTTGCTTAATTTGTTAAAAAAAAAATAACGTAAAATCAACTAAAAAACTAAAGCAAAATGGACGGGTTGTTTCTTTTATATAAGGTCAAAGTGCCGTCAACATACATTAAACGAAACCAAAGAAAACAAAATATTGAAACGAAATCATGCCTAAAAAAAATTGGCAGTGGAAAATGGAAAAATCGCGATTTTCCAATAATCGTTATTTTGTGTTGTTTTTTTTTCATTCATACACATATATATATATATATTTTTTTGTTTCTAGTTAGAGTCTGAGTCGTTGTCTAAGGCTGATCATATGTGTATGTGTGTGTGTGTGGTGTTGTGTGTCTTCTATGCGTTGTATTTAGATTTCAAATTAAATGAAAATCTCTGTCCGCTTTCTGACCTGATGGCCAGTGGTGGAATGGAGTACAGCATCATCGGGATCATCAGCGCCATCGGCACCATGATCTTCATGCGTTAAATAGTCACCTTTGTGCCTGTGCAAGTAGCGGCCAATTAGGAAGAACATCAGAATAAGCAAAAGGAATAGTATAACCAAAAGACCTACACATGGAAAATTAGAAAATTTTTAAAACTATATCGAGAAAATACTGACACACAAAATTATTTTTATGCACTTACAAGCCAGTAAAACAGAATCCACTTCGTTATAGGCCTTGCGCAATTTATCTTCATCTACCAAAGGCGGTGGCCTGGTTTCAATTTCAATGGGTGGATGGGTTACTGGCTCAACACCACAAAAGTCTTCAGTTAGAATGGCTAAATTGTTGACAATAGTAATATGAATAACGTAGTTTTATAATCAATATAGGATGTGTCTACTTACTTCCCAAAGATTTCACATTATTCGGTGGATTCTGTTGGAACATCAGTTTAAGTGGATATATATCATCGAATTGCACTCTTGACACACAACCGATAAAACCATCGGTCATTGATTGATTTTTGCCAATATACATATATTGAATATTATTAAATTGAGCATCTGCCGAGGCTTTAATATCGAAATTATATTCAACTGGCTCGTAGTTATCTACTTGTAAAACCACAGTTGAGCCGCTATTTTTACGCATGAAATGCACATCATGATATTGACCTAGACCAAAATGCTTTTTCGGGAATATTATCTCCTGACGTTCGAAACCAAAGTCGAAAACGCAACGCAAATGACCTAAAAATGGGCAAAAATACACGAAAATATCAGACGAAAGGAGTTTAATCAATCGGAAATTAGAAATCGCTCAAAACAATAAAGAAAATTGCTAATAAAAGAAAACAAATACAATTAAACTTGAAATAATGGTACCAATGAAAGATTAATGAATAGTGAGTGATTTGAACGGTGTTATATAAATATTGATATAATATAAAAATAAATTAAGCTATTTGCATTCAGGCATTTACATTTTTTGAAATGCTTTTTAAAATACTCATACAAATAAATAAAAATTTTAAGTTTTTTTAGTCGAATACAGATCCGTTTAAGATATGCATATATGTTAATAGTTTCAGTTATAATTAAGTTATACCAATATAAATTTAAAAACTGTTAACTAATCCAACGTCGTTTGATTTCAAAAAGATTCACTTTTATTATTCATGCCACAACCCAAATCCCACCGAATTACGAAATATTACAATATCCGAAAGTTATATACGTCTATACATTATGTTCACTTTGCATTCCAACTTAATGCAAGGCAATATTGTCTTATATTAAGTTACAAACAATAACCAACTCCTTTAAGCAGATATAATTTAGAGAAACAATACAATACGATAGCAGTTCCATACAGATGATATAGATGTTATTTAAAATATTTAAAACCACCTATCAATGAAGTTTTGTAAACTGATCTTAAATTAATTAAACTATAGAGCGAAACAAAAGCAAGTGCAAAACCAAAGAACAAACATAAAAGGTTAAAGTGATGCTTAAATAATAAATGATAAAAGGGTATGTTGTGATCAATATGCAACGTAAATATGGGTAAAGAGCGATTTTATTCATCATAATTGAATATAGAAAACGGTTTTTAAAACTTACCAGAATTAGAAATTTGTATAGTTAAATATTCGCCAGTTAGATTCGATGAGAAACCTAATAGGAAACCCTTTGGAATGGTTGTGGTAAAGCCAACGCGTATATTTTCAGCAATTGTGGAACGGAAAGAGCCTTCAAATTCATAACGTATAATGGAACTGGAGCGCAAATTAACGCCAATTTCTAAAAAGGGGTATTTAAATAACGTAAATTTAAATATAATACAAAATCAACTGTACTAACCATCTGCACAAATCGGTCCCTTGAAGGCGCTCCAACGGCAATCGCAACCATAGCCATCATATCTTTCAATGCAGGTGCCATTATTGAGGCAGGGATTTGATTCACAACGACCCACACAGCCTGTACTAATGCCATAAAGTCCCCGCATGGAATACTGCTTGAGATCGACCATTTTGCCATTTAATAATAAGGCGCGAATGCATCCAACATAACCATCACGATACTCTGTGGTAGCTCCTATTACCAAATCAGAGGTCAAGTGGAGAGCTCGTACTGGACCTGGTGGCTCACGGACTTCGGCTTTAATTGAACCATCAACCACTAGGCGCGCCTCTTTGCGATTTCTCTCTACACTCACAGTGTGCCAGTTATTATCATTCAAATGATAGCTGGTACCCACATTAACTCCCAGTGGTCCGCTGCCGGCTTGATATTGGAATTGCAATTTGTTGCCATTAATGAGACTTAATTTGATATAGTCCGATGGTCCAGTCGCATGGAAAATCACTGAATTCTCTTGGGTAGTTCGGAATTCCAGATAAATATCGCCCGAATGGCCCATATCGAAGGGCGGCAAATTAATTGAGGCATCAGCAATACGGAACGTCACCACATTGCTAAACAGATCGTCTCCCTCACATCGTAATGGACCGAGTGTGTATCTACCCTGTTTCTCATCCAATGGAGTACCAGTGTCACCGAATTTCACAGCTCGAACAGGCAAATATTCCTTCTCTCTAATATCACCACCATCTTCAGTCCATTCCAAGGAATTGGAATCACAATTACACCATTTCGTTGGATCATGACATTTGCCCAGAATACCACATTCACATTTCCTTGATCCAGGCAAAGCGCCTGCCCAATAATCCATTGGCTGATTATTCCGTGATATCCACCACGAGAACGGACGGAAATTGCCAGCCTCAGCTAAAATATTAGGTTCACATATTAAAAACCATTTAATACATTTTTCTTGAGTCCATTAACTTACATGGTGAATTGAATAGCCTTGAGGAACGGCAGGAGTAGCTCAAACGCTGCCAGCAGGTGTGAGATCGATTGAGTAAGGCCTCAATTTGAAGTTGATTGGCATCATACATAATTGATTGTTCAAATGAACCCGGCTCCTGGAAGCCATCGACAGTGGTGGTATGCTCTTGGCTGTGGCTCAAAGTGGTTATCACACGTCCATCCGCTACAAGAAGAAAAAGAAAGATAAGAGCAATTTGTTATATTCCATTTCAATTGAATGATCAATCTCATCTGTTATCTCTTACAATAAAATTCGCAAGTTACGGGGAATGGTTCTAATGGACCACTGCCATCCACATCAATGTCAAGATTAACACGCTGCTGAACATGCTGGACATTCTTGAGAGCTTGGCAGGACAAAGGATTGTTAGCTAGACAGATGGAACAAAAGAAAAGAAGGGAAATGAATTAAATAAAATAGATTGGGAAAACTTTTGGAAAACTTTTACTTACAAGTGTGACAAACAGCTCCCGCATAGCCCGTGTGGGCGCAATCGCAAAAGAATTCCATTGAGTTCTGATGGCATACACCCTTATGTTGACAAGGATTTGGATTGCAGCGATCTATCATTTGACAGGCATCAACGACAACTTCATCACCGCAACACACCTCCTCGCCTTGGACCCAATCCTGAGGTAGCTTATAGTTGCCATCAACGGATATGAGACGCATGCAACCGACAAAACCATTCTTGTCTTTGCCACCGGCAATATAATATAATAGTCCAGTGGCTATTTGCAGATTCTTAGTGGTAGTCATGGGACGCTGATCAATATTCAGGATCAGACGATTCTTTTCAATCGATATGACAAAGGAATGCCATTTACCATCATTGAATTGCTCATCGTAGTTATCCAATATAATTCTAGGTTTATCTTTTGACTTTAAATCAATCTTCACTTTACCAAACTCGAGAAACACCTTGATGTATCCACCGGAATAGAAATCATGATGCAAAATAACACCACTCTCTTCATAGGTACGGAAATAGAACGAAACATTTAATCGTTGAGAGTTCTCATAACCCTTCAAACGCACAAAGGAGCTGCGTGTGGTAAAAGTCACTGGATAAATCGGTGGTGAAGGACAGGCATGGATGGTGTTAACCTTCTGATACAAATATGCCTCGCCCAATTCGACACTCTCCTTCATGTTTCGTATAAAGTTGGTGGAATTCAAATATAGATTTTCCATGCAACCGGAGAAATTTTGTTGGACTATCAGACCTTCCTGAACATTGGGTACGCCACCCAAAAACAATTCACGATTCAAATTCAAACGGCTAAATTCACCCTTTATCCGTCCACGAACTATCACACGATCCACAGAAAAGATTATGTCACGACGATTGCGGGATATGACCACATCATGCCACACATTATCATCTAGGAGACTACCCACAGACAGTGAAGTCATTATGTTAGAACCCAAATCCAAATTCAATATCATTTTGTTGTCTTTAAGTTGAAGAGCATAATAATCGCCCTGAGTTCCACGGGAATACATTAGGACACCGTTGGCAAATGCCGTTTTAAAACGAAAACGTATGGATTCACGTGTCGAGGCGATCACATCACGGCGTAGATCATAACGCACCAATCCAGTGCCATTAAAGTACAAATTTTCCGAAACTTTATAAATACAATTAAATATGGATTAGTGAAAGATTAATGGAATTCTAAAATATAATACTTACTATAGTCACAACCAAAGAGCTCTACACGCATGGAAATACGATCATGCCAGCGTGTGGGATTTATACGAACCCATTGAGCTATAATAGGCACTTCGAAAACATTGTAATGTATGGAATTGCCATCCGAATTTCCCTTAAACATCTAGGTGAAAGAAAATCATAATTTGAATAGGGATTGATTTTGAATGAATGGAAAAGTGCATTTTGCTAATGAATTTAGTAATTTTGGTCAATTTTTTTTTTAAGAAATATTTGCCATTTAAGTTAATTAATATTGCGTTTTCTTCTTTGACTCGATAGATTGCATTTTGATATTAATTTAATAACCGTTATCCATGGTAGTGTTCCGATGCACCGTTGCTGTTTACCTCAAACCATGCCAGAGTTACCGTTAGCTTAACATATATAATTTTAGTCACCATAGTGCATTAGATTATGTAAATACCTGCGGTTCGCTAGTGGGATTAACGTATGAACGCCAAAATTCACCATCATCGGAATATTGTACAATATATTCTGTTACAAATTCATCTGTATGCATGCGTCCCATTGTAGCGATCTTACGAACCATACGCGCCGCACCCAAATCAAGTGTTAGAAAATGATTATAGGTATTCTCAACTGGTGTCCAAGCAGCGTTCCCTGTATCATCACCATCAGCATTAACATTAGCATTACAGTGTGTGTTTATTAGGTAAATGTTAGATTGGTTTAGTAAGCAAATTAATACATTTAGGTGCAGATGTATGTAGTTAGTTGCGCAGACGAAACAAAAGAATTAAAGGATCAACATTAAATAAAATAAATAATAATAAAAAAATCTTTTTTTTGTTCTCGAAATACCACACCAACCACCACATTGAGAAATACACACACACACATATATATATATATATATATTGTATATATATACATACACATATATATATATAGAAGAAGCACATAGAGTGAGTGTTGGATGAATTCCTCCTTACCTTGACATTACCACCCGGTTCTTTATAGTCGGCAAACTCTAAATCGGTTATGCCATAGCTTATGGTATATTCGGTGACATATTCATTGCTATGGGGACGTCCTTGTAGGGCTATATGCGTGACATTTCTCACCAGACCCAAATCAATGATCAAACGTTGATCAAAATCCGAATTTTTCGCTGACCATGAAGTACCAGCTTCAATGGCAGGAGAGGGCAATAAAATGGGTAATAAAATAAAATGATAAAATTATACGAAAAGCAAAAACAAAACAAATAAAAATCCACTTAAATTAAATTGATCAGAGAAATTCGTTATGCCTTGTGCTCTAGTTTTCCACCTTTTGAATTCGATGTATTTCGGTTTATCCGGTTGTACGGGGTGTTCCTCAATTAATAAACCATAATTTAGGGGCGATTTCGATTGACAGCTGCAAGTGGTCGATCCCAATAAGGGGTAGCAACCCCGCCGAGAGTGCAAATGGAGAACAAAGCAAAAAGGATTTGGGGTAGGGATTTGTATATGGTGTTAACACTAAATGAACTAGGCAGAAAGTCGGGAGGGGTGACGGGTAACCGGTGAGAGGTCATGGACAGGGTCAGCAATAGGGAGAATGCTGCACAATAATTGCAGCATGCTTTTGTTTTAGTTAAGTATGGTAAAAGAAGAAGCAGAAGGAGACGTCGTTTCGAAACTTCTACTTTGGTTTGCATTTCAATGCCGCATTCAACTCCAAAAAACTTTATTTCGGCAATATAAACAACCGATCCAAAAAAAAAAAAAAAAAAAAAAACAAAGAACAATTTCCATCGATAAAACTTTTTGTGGCAAAGCAAAATGAGGCTATTACCTACCCCTAGTTACCTTTAAACAAGTCATTCTGGCTGGCGTCGTCCTGCGGTTATTTGCTTATCAACTTAGTCAACTAACTAGGGGAAAACTTGCCTTGGGTAGCGAATAGAATTCTATATACCCTTAACAAATAGAACAGAAATTCTTAGGTTTTTTTTATCCAAAAATCTTACTGATTATGAATATTATATGGCTGTCATTGGTGAATATATCTTTTACAGTATCTATACGAAAGGATCAACCAATTTGCATTCATTGGAATTAAGTAGAGAGTATATAGTATATTCATTTTTAGCAGAGACATGCAAATTAACAACGACAAATAAAGTTTGTCTGAGCCAGAGTCTAATTTCCATTTTGCTTCTACTCCTGTTTCGTTGTCGTTTCACAAATATAGATTTATAGCCTTTTAAGCATATTTCCGGCATTTGCCGTTTCATTATTATACCCCCTACAACAAATCAACACACACACACAAATTCTACTGACAAGTTGGCTGGGGCTAAAGCGAACATAATGTTTTGCCCTTATTTGGGAAAAAAGGAGGATTACATACATAGCTTATTCGACTATGAGCATATGTCTATTTACATATATACATAAAAAACAATGTTTTATTTAAATGAAGATATTAATAAAAAATCGTATTAATTCGATTAAAATGCCTTCACTTTGGATGACTAAGTTAAAAATTTCATGTTTAAAACCATTGCTTATCTGAGAACAACATTTTAAATGAATCACTCCAAGATTCAAGATACATTGTAAAAAATGCGTACATTTATTTAATAGAAAATTGTGTATATTATGATTTTTTGTAAGGTTTAAGTAACGCTTGTTTGCAATATTCTAAGACATCCTCATCCACTGATAATTCTAATCTTTTGTCCTGTATTAGATCACCAAAATGAAGCCAGGTGAACTTCTGATGTGTTTCGGGTAGACAATTCCGAAATGCAATGGCAGCACAATAGTTCTCATCGAGCAAATGTTCTTCGAAATGCCAATTGGACATGAGCTTATCATTCCAATGTAGAATAGTGCCTATTAAAGGCGATGAAGAGTCGTCCAAAGTATGGGAAGAATCAACAGTGAAACTAATTTTCTCCAAATCAATGGTAATGCCAACGCCTATTTCCTTGACATAGGCCTCCTTAAGGCACCAATGACGCATGAAGGCCTTAAGTTGCGGCCTATCCTGGGACTGTGATCCTATATAAGACCATTCCTGAGTCGAAAATTTACTTTTCATAAGGCGGAAAAAATCATTAAGGGGTTTGCCACCATCATAGGAGATTTTCATTACATCAACGCCGATGCCAAAGTCACGATCATCATCCCCTTCTTCAACTGCTCCTCTGGCCATGCCAGCAAACACCACCAATTTGCCCTGATGTGAAACATTAAAACTCAGCATTGACTCCTTCCCCTTCCCCAGAGGCACACCCTCGCTGCTCTTTGGCAACCAGTAGGGTTTCCCCCTGGCGTCACGCCTAAATTGCACTTGCTGATAGTCCTCATGGCTGCAGCCGCTCACATATTTCCGCATTAATAGACGGCCAATTAGCGAGGACAGAAAATCATCAATGAAATGAAATTTCATTAGGCGTTGTCTCTCTTCGACTTGTATGGCGGCCACCGCCTGTGACAATTGAGGCAATGTGGGTGTCCATTTACTTAAATCAAAGGCCCAGCGTGTGCAAATATGTTTGTTCATTTGTTCGGCAAATATTACAGAAAATATATATTTAAAGATCAAAAGAAAACATTGCTTCCTTTTCCCTATTGCAAAGTCTTCTTCCCCTACTAATTGATCTTCTTCTTGCAACTTAATGTTTAGTGTGACCGAGAACTGACAACGACAAAATATTCAAACTAAGCCAACGATAGATACCACAATAAAATACCAAGCCTACGCGCGAACTTTGAAACCACATTTAAATTTAAAGTTTTCAATTTTTATCATTCTATACATACAAGGGAGCCCCTTAAAGGGATATGTCAATATTTTATAAAAATAAAAGTAAATCAAAACAAAATTCGACTAAAGCACAAAAATGAATATGGAAACTCAATTATCTAGAGACCTACTTATAAAAATACATACTAAGAAAGAATGAAAACTTACCATTTAAACGGGCCTTCTCGGGTCCACGATCATTTAGCGATGAGGTAGCTGTTAAAACGGCTCGTTCCATCAACTGCTGGTTGCATTCATAGTCGGAGAAGTAGTCACTGAAGGCATCTGCAAGGGTAAAAATAATAATAGATGAAAAACTGACGCTAACTTGACCCATATACGATTCCATATTCTCATATATGTATAAACTGTCAATAAATTGTAAACAAGTGTGCTGAGAGTCGACTTTGATATACCATGTTCTTATTATAAAACCAATGTAGTTGTAAAAAAAACAAATTTTCTCATTAGATTATATAGGTTTTTAAGATTTCATAGATTTACTTTTTTTATAAGAGCCAATCAATGCCGTTAATATACCCCGATTTACCCTACAAATAGAGCGTTGGCTAGGAGCCAACATTTTAAGTACATTTCAATTACAATATAATTTTTCTGTATTTTGTTTTTTTTTTTTTCATTTCTGTTGTCTAAGTGGGTCCTCGGTTTTTTTTATGGCTGGGTCGTAAATTTCTACCAAAACCACTAAGTAAATAAATAAAAATCTGCAAAAGAAAATAAGAAAGAAAAACTGCTGTTCCATATCTTCTCTGTTTGTATATAAATATTTCGGTTGCCATTGAGACAGTGCCAACACCGTCACTCAAGTCAAAAGGATGCATGATATTCTCCGTTTTCCCCCTACCGGCACTTAGTCTGTGAAGAAAGCCATGATAAAACGGAGCCGGAAATCCTAGCATAGACAATTGCAATCAACCCCCAAGAATGTGATGGGTGCAGCACTTCTTTTGGGGTAAACAACCCTTAGGATGTTTGCTCAACAAACTTTTGAGTTCATGTGCACATTTTAACTTTTACGTTGACGTTGATTTTGACTTTCACGTTGAGCTTTGGCCCCAAATAGATTAGCCAAAATGAATCGTGATATAGGCCCCCTTTCTCTATATATAAAAACCTATCTACAACACGCACGCAAAAATAAAAACAAAACAAGAAAAAAAATCAATACAAAAAATACTTTGAACTACTTTTTTCCTATTTTTTTTCTTTTTTACTTTGTTAATGATGGTGGCCTTACACGCTAAAAGCATTTTTAAAATGATGTACACCTTTTTGTAGGGCTCTTCAAGCAGTTTTCCTTAAGATTTTGGACACTTAAATTTGCCGCATTCATTGGTGTCGAAATATGTTCTTAATCTGCTAATTATATCACTTGGAGTTAAACAATGATCCAATGGGCCAACTCTGACTTCTTTTTTGAGATGCTTTTTTGAAATGTTTTAATTGGAAATGTCAAAGGCACATATGTATGTATGTAGATACATATATATAGCACTAAATAAACCCAATTGGTCGGAGAAAAGTTTAAGTGAAAAAAATCATCTTGGTTATAGAGATTACAAGATGTTAAAGAGGCTATAATTAGGAAATTTGTCGCTACATTTTTATAGCAACAAAAAGTCAATTTGTTTTTAATGTTTATACATAAACGCCCCATTTCAATTCTTTTCTTTAGAAAATTACCCAAAGGAAAATACCCTTATTTATATTGAACTACTTTTTCCCATTGGAAAATCGTAATCTTATTATATATCTATATACATTTGTATGTAGAATATGTAATAAATAAATCTGGCTAATGTTCTCAATGAAATAAATATGACGTGACCGATTTTTGAAAAGCAATTTCCGCCGTTTCGGATCATTCGAAAAATGTGAAGTGCGAATGATGTGAAATAAATTAGCAAAAGAAATGAAAGGGGCAGAAAAGTGTAGTAACGTCTGAATGAGGAATTGGTGTGTGTGGCATTAAGAGGATGAGTGAGGTTCGAATAAGGGGAGAAGGTGCTGCAGTGGCGGGGGTTCTCTGTCTAAGTGAGGAATTGAAAATTGTTTATTTTTAGTCATAAAAATGTTTGCACATGAACTTTGTATAATGTTTATACACACACACACACGCACACAAATGGAATACTGACAAATTGTCTAACAAATAAATGAACATAACTTTACGGTGTAAGGGGAAGGCAGAGAAGTCGAACTGGCAAGGATTACCGCAAACGGGAACGAGAATGAGGGGTAACATATGGTAAGCAAGAAAAGCACGTGTATAACACGAGATGAACATAATAAAAATATGCAGACGATGCGCAGACGTCAAAAAGATAACGGCAAAAAATGCCGGGTCCAATTGGAAAAATATCTTTAACTGCAAAAGAAATTGTACATGAAGAAAGTCAAAATATAAGCACCAGATCGTAGATGAAGTCAAAGAAGAAGCTGAACAAGGCGTTGTTAATCGGTTTTTGTTTTGCCCAAGCTGTTCGTAAGCAACGTTATGATAGCTCTCTTGGACTACCGCTCTTTCTCTCTCTCTAAAACACTTTGTCACTCTCTGGTGATCACCAATGGTCAGAGCGAAGAGCGAGTTAGAAAGAAAGAGTAAAAAAGAGTGACGAGTTTTCAGCTTTGGGGAACACGCCCAAAAAGAAGAAATGAACAAAATAATGTGAACATGGCTTACGTTAATTAACAGTATTTGTTTTGCCACTTCATAATGCAATTTTCATATAAAACTTGACTGATAACTTTGGTAAAAATCTCTTGTACCTGCTTGCACATTTCCCACGCTGTTGCTGCTCAGCAGAAAGATGAGGTAAATTGTCGTTGTTGTTGCGGCTGCTGAGGCTACCTTTGTATTACTTTTCAGCCTCATTTTGTTAATGGCTTCGTTTAATATCATTCACCACCGAAGCTAAGTTAGAAACACATTTATTACTGCGGTCACTTTCTGTATTTCACAAACGTATTGACAAAAACAAAAAATTAAGTTCCGCTTATCAATTTAAAAAAAAAAACAAAAAACATTTACAATTAATGCTGCTGGGGCGGATGACGATGACACACTTATCTTAGAGGTGCAAGACCTTCGATGGGACTAATCGACAGCATTATTCCGAAACGCATCGATGATTTTTCAGAGCTATCGATAATGTGTTGTGAGTATCGATTGTCGAACAACCATCTGTAAGCAATCGATAACAAGTAGTTTTTCGCCGCTCTTTCCATTCGCATGTTAACGTTTCCTTTCTTTTCGCCCTCAAAAAACTTAGTTGGCGTGCTGTCAGTTTACTAGAAATTATTATATATTTTTAGATTTTCTGTGTAAACTAATTGCAAGTTCAATTGTGTATTCAAAATGTACGGTGGTGACGAATTTTCGAACAATGGGGTAAGTTTAGATACACTTACAACCTACGGACGTTAAATTGCCGACGAATACAGAAAAAACATAACCAAACTTTTCTTGAATGTTGTTTTTTACTCTGTTTTTTCTAAAACTTTTTACAGGACTTCTATGATGACTACGCCCATACTGGTGATCCGCAGCTGGACATGGAGTACGAGCGTAATTATTTCACTAGCCGGATGCCGGATAATGTCAAGTATTTCCTCATGAATTTTTGTCAGGCAATTAAAGACGGGAATCTGTATGATATACAGAATATGTATGAGAATACATTTCCCCAAATAAGTGATCATCATTTTGATAAGACCGCCTGGCCAGAGGAGCAAGAAGTTGCCACCGTTGTCGACAATGAGAAGGTTTTCTTAATCTTATACAAGGAGCTATATTTCCGTCATATACACGCACGTATTCCTGGTGGACCCAAGCTCGATCAGCGTATTAATTCATTCTTCAATTACTGCGATTTCTTCAATTTGATCATCTCGGCTCAGAATCCCGTGATGTTGGAGCTACCCGACATTTGGCTGTGGGAACTTGTTGATGAATTTGTCTATCAATTTCAAAATTTTGCCCAATATCGGTAAGAACCTATTCCTACCACACACCAAATATTTACACACATGTGTGTAATTAATCATATGAATAATTTTACTTAAAAATTGTTCTTAACAACGTTATATTTCGTTGATTGTTTCGTTTCGTTGATTTCAGTGCGCGCTTAACCGACAAATCGCAGGATGAGATCCAACAATTATGCGTAAATCATAGCAATGTATGGAGTATATTGTGTATTCTTAATGTCCTGCACTCCTTGGTGGATATATCCAATATTAAGAAACAATTGGAGGTCATTTCTCAAGGTGTAGATCCTCAAACGGTTGCCGGTGAATTTGGTAAATTATCTTTCTACAAAATGTTGGGATATTTCTCTCTGGTGGGCCTTCTGCGCGTTCATTCTCTGCTGGGTGACTATTATCAGGCCATTAAAGTTCTGGAACCCATTGAGATTCATAAAAAGTCGGCCTATTCCCATATACCCGCTTGTCAGATATCGACCTCCTATTATGTGGGCTTTGCCTATATGATGATGCGTCGTTACGCAGATGCTATACGAACATTTTCGGATATTTTACTTTATGTACAGAGGACAAAGCAACTTTATAGCACTCGTTCGTATCAGAATGATCAGATAAATAAGCAGGCGGAGCAAATGTATCATCTGTTGGCCATTTGTTTGGTGTTGCATCCGCAATGCATTGATGAATCCATTCAACAGGTTCTAAGAGAGAAGAACTACCATGATGCCATGTTTAAAATGCAATGCGGCGATCTGGATGTATTCAAATCTTTCTTTATTTTTGCGTGTCCACGATTCGTCAGTCCCTGCCCACCGGCGGCCGATGCTCCAATGGAGGATTATGTTAAGGATCCCATGGAGCATCAATTGCTAGTGTTTATGGATGAAGTGAGGCAACAAAAGGATTTACCCACAACAAGATCATATCTGAAGTTGTATACCACTTTGCCCTTGGCCAAATTGGCATCGTTCATTGATCCCAATGCCAGTGAAGATGATGTGTCTAAGCTATTGATTCGTCTGCTTTGTTTCAAGCACAAAATGCGCAATCTTGTGTGGAGCAAGGGTCCCAGCGGATTGGAAGGATCTTTCAAATCCGGCTCAGAGGTGAGTCGCTGACTTTGTAACCTTTAAATAACTCGACTATAACTTATATTCTATTTTTCTTATGTTTTTAGCTTGATTTCTATATTGACGACGATATGATTCATATAGCCGATACCAAGGTATCTCACCGTTATGGCGACTTCTTTGTACGAAAGATTTTAAAATTCAATGACCTCAATCGGAAATTAAAGGGCGTCAACATTTAAATCTGATTCAATGTAAACAGTAATGTTAGACTATAGAGTTTATAATTTTCCAAACTGGACCGATTTTTGAAGAATAAAGAACAAAATTCAGCAAAAAGCAGGAAAAGGTCCTACAAAAATCAAAAATGTGTTTTTACTTAAATCATTTCTAACCACTTAATCAAGAAATCTATATTATGACTACGGTTATATAGTTTATAATACTTCAGTAACCGTAATCAAAATATCTATTGTTCTACTTGTTTCTAAACTATAGAACGTACATCGGCGGGTTCCACAGATAAGCTTTAAATTTCAATAAAAAATAATACAAAAACATCACCGATACAGAAGCAATTGCGATATACAATAGGAAATGTTTTGAACTCACATCGTTTATAGATTAAATATAATTTTTATTGTTGGTTGTTTTTTTATGCGCTTTGAATGATGAATACAAAAAAAAATTTTATTAAATTTTTGCATTGCAAATTTTAAAAATGTGAAAATCTTGGAACCATTGCAAAGCACACACAGATGATTAGGGGAGGGGAGTATGATGAGATACTACAGATATAGATTATAATTATAGACGAAGTAATGCTGATGTGCTGAACCATTTCCGGTGAGTTGTCATTTATTTAACACAATTTTCCCAATGGGAATCCCAAGCGCGTAGCTGCGAAACAGAAAAGAATAGCATTATATTTGTGCTCTTTCTATACGGCTCTTCACCGTTCATCACCAAAATTAAGTTACCTGACAATCACGACTGCAGTACCATTGATTCTGACAGCTGGCGCACATAAAGGTGGCCTCAAAACGTTCACAGTGCTGACAGCGACGACCAGCTTCGTTGGCGGCGACGCCTCCTCCTCCACCACCACCTCCATTCATTGAAGGACGATTTTCCCGGTGTTTATTTTCAGATTTCATCTCCCCGCGTTCGCGCTCTAGGTCGCGGTCCCGCTCACGTTTTTGCTCATCGGTTAAATAATTGGAATGTTGTATTGCCCCACCTCGTTTAAAGGAGGATTGTCCTTCTCGGCCATGGACCATCGGACTGCTATTGTAAAGTGGTTTGAGTGAGCTGGCAGTTTCCTGATCGTAATGGTTTTCAAAGGAATTTCGCATACTACGATGATGATGGTGTTGGGATGGAAAGGAACTAGCTCTAGCTTCGGCTGCTACGAGATTTGGAGTTGAATTGCCTCCCAATAGGTGTTGATATCTAAAAGAAATGATGGAAATACGAAGATCAATAAATTAATTGTATTATCATTGGACTTTCCCCATATTTCTTTTGATCGTACCTGCTCTGCTGTGTTTGCAGCATTTGTTTAGATCTCTTACTCAATAATGGAGGGGGCATTTCTTCGACGTGATCCTCCGTCATAGTAGATTCCTGGATCTCACGTCGTCCCACCGGCATAGAGTTGCGCCTACGAAAAGTGTCCTCGTATTGTGCTACTCCTGACGAAGGTTCCTTTAGATTAAGTGCTCTGTATAAAAGAAAGAAGACTAATTAATAGGTTGCTTATATGTATTAAAGAAATTGAAAAGGACTCTCTGGCTCTTTAGTAGAGTGAAATAAGGATGTTGGTTGGTTTGGTTGCCTTGGGTTACACGTTACACTCACCCTCTTAGCAATCTTAAATTATTTTGACTGCTTTCCAACTGATTAATACAACGCTCCAATGCCGATGGCCCACTATGTTTTGGAGTAATTGGTGCATTCTGTTCCTCAAGTAGCATTGAATGCATCTCGTATAGTTCCGGAGTGCTGCAATTTTTATTCACTAACATTGGCAATATGTCTTTAATGATTAGAAGGCGCTCCTTGCGCTCCAAGCGTGAGCGCAATTCCTCCTTGACACAACGCAAATGAATGAGACGATTGGTTTCCTCCTCCTTTTGTCCAATTAACTTGTCCAGCGTCTTTATATCGGCGTCAATGCGTTTCCGTTCATCCATAAACGATTGCAATTCCGGTGTAAGGGAATTCAATTTGTCGTTGATTATTGTGTCCAGTTCGGTATAAAGTTCCTTGATGCGATAATGAAAATTGGCATCGCTATTTGTGAGATCCGGATAGAATTTCTGTTGTCGAGGTGGAGTTGCTGATTGCGATAAGGGATTCGCTGGTGGAACAGAAGTGCTGGTCGCTGGTGTTGGAGATGTGGGTAAGGATTGGGGGGCGGTCATATATGTTGAAGGAGCAGTATAATTTGCTGCCTGATTGGAGGTTTGAGTAAAGACGGTTTCCGAACGACGAGGCTTCTGTGGTGGCTGTGGGGCAGTAAATGTGGAAAACGAAGCCAGAGCATTGATTGTATTAGTTGGTGTCGGTGGTGTCGCTAGACTATCACCGACCGTGGATTCCACCTTATTGAAAGCAACTTTTTGTTTTACAATGGTGGGATAGCTAATCTCCATGGGCTCCACCAGACCAGGCGGTGGAGGAGTCGGTGTGTTAAGACTATAGGACATACTGGCCAGATCTACTGGTTGCTGCTGCACAGGCTGCGGTTCCTGCGGAGCCAATGTGAACGCAGGACCCAATTTTAAAAATGGTTCCACTGGGTTGATCATAGGGATAGACTGTGATTGCAACTGTAAATGCTGTGGATGCTGCTGTCGTTGAAGTTGTGGCTGTTGTTGCGGCTGCTGTTGTGGCTGCTGTTGTGGCTGCTGTTGTGGCTGCTGTTGTGGCTGCTGTTGTGGCTGTTGTTGTGGCTGCTGTTGTGGCTGCTGTTGTGGCTGTTGTTGCGTCTGCTGTTGTAGCTGCTCCTGTGGAAGTTCTGTCGATTCTTGCTTTGTAGTAGGCTTTGCCATTATAAATTCAAGCGTATCATCATCGGAGTCAACAACTGGCATAGACTTGATACGCTTCTCACTAAGCGAAGTTGGTGTACCTGAGCGACGACGCTTGAAATTTGTTTCTACTACTGGAACCTCGTGCACATCTTGTTTGACCATAGTGTTGGTGTCGGTTCCCCTTTGGGCAAGTTCCTGGGTCAATTGCATTGCAACTGATAAATCAAAGGGAGTCAGATTGACAGTAGAGATATTATGTTGCTGTGGAACAGATTTAGCAGCATTTAATAAAGCTGGAAGAGCCCCACCACTTGCTTTTAGTGTCAAGAATTCATCCAATATGGAACCGTTTTCCTTTACAACTTGGGTCACTGGATCAGGAGCTGCGTCTTCTTCATCTAGCTTAAATTTAGGAACAGGAGGAGCTTGAACTATGCCCATTTCGCATTTCATAGGAGTCACAGGTGCACCCCGTTTGTAGGCCTCCAGCTTCTCGGGTGACTCTTCATTCTCTGTATCATCCAGACATATTAACTCTGGTGATTGACTGATACTACGACTAGCTGGACTACGACTACGGCTACGGCTAGGCGAGCTGACATGACGGTCCACAGTATGTTCCACCATTGGAGGACGTCTAGGATTTGAACGATATATATATCGTTGATATCGTGTTACAGTATATTTTAAAGATCGCAAGTAACCATCGGGATAGCGTCGCAAGCGGCGAAGCCTAAGAGCGACGGTATTAAATTTAATGTACACTTAAGCGCTTTACAGAATTGGCCAGTTTGGCCACTTACCACAATAAACTTCGACGCTTGAAATAGAAACTTGACCTGCTGCTTCTTTTTAATTGCTTAATCTGAAGTTGAGTTTGCATAGGATTTGAAGGCGGCTTCAGTGGACCAGGCTCAATTTTGGCCTTTACCAGCTGCTTCTCATCCTCTTTATGCTGCTGCTGGTTCTGCTCCAAAGTCAAATTCTTGAGAGAACCAGTGGAGCTGGTTCTTTTTGGGGTACCCTCTTGTCTTGGTTTGTTGCTCACAGCGGCATCCATCAGATCATCCTCCTCGGGGCTGTATTCATCGCTGCTTAGATTTGAATCAGACGAATCATAGATCTCTACATTGGCCATAACTAAAGTAAATAAACAACAATTAATTACCAGTTAACTTGTCTGAATTTTTTGACGTTAGCAAAAAAAAAGCGTCTCGTCTAATTTTTGTCTGCCGGCTCAGTCAAAAACGCCAAATCCTAAATAAACTCAGTTTATTACCAGCAAATAGAACATCGAATCCCGAGCTTAGTTTGCAAGATGCGGATTTCTAATTATTGTCAATTGACAAAATGCTTACTTTACCTAATCTAAGAATTCCAATTCCCAGAAAATTTGCGTTTTTTTTTTGTTCGCAAAAAGGAGGCAAAAGAGACTGTGATTGTGTGCCCAGATGGTGCAATACAAATTTGCCAAATTGTAGTTGTGCAATTTAAATACCTAAAATAAATACCAAAACTAATAACGAGTTGGCAGCCCCACTTTATTTAAATACCAATTAAAATACCGAAATAATCACGCAGCAAATAAACAACAAATTAAACAAATAATATAAAATCGCACAAAAACAATTGCCACAAAGAAACGGTAAACAATATAACACTCATGAGCAAACATAATAAGTGAAGGGCAGCGTTTTTTAAGATCAAGAAGTAAAGCATTAATTTAGCTTCAATCTCAAGAATGTTACGACAGCTCCCACCAGCCGATGCTGCATTAACAAATAATAGAATTATCAACTTAAAACTCAAATGCAAACAGTCGCGGGAGCATTAAACTATCGCATTTGATAACGATGAGAGTTCTATTTTTCATTTCATTCAGTTATTGTTTTGCAGTCCATCCAGTTAGTGTCTCGCAACTCATCCAAAACTCGTCTGTGTGCGCAAACCAGTTTGAGGTGTTATTTGCCCACTCGCAACATGCACAATTTGCTCCTGCAGTGCTTTTAAGCACTCGAGCGATACATTAGAACTTATAATCATAATCTAATCCAATCCACGTCGACTCATACCAATACATATGGTCCGAGATGAGCGCGTGACCGTGATTGACCATCGGGCTACGAAAATAAACATATTAAAAAAAAACGTTAACTCAAAAATATTTTCCAAATATAAGCTCGAATTCATTTCGTATAGTAACCGGATCCAATGTCAAACCTCGTTAACAAATTAAAAAAAAATATCCAAATGAGTTCATTATTCTGGCGATCAAACTTAAAAATCAAAACTCACACTTTAACCTATTTAAAGCCAATTTTGTTACTATTCAAATTTGGGTTGAAAAAGCTATGTATCGAAAATAAAAAGAGATATTTTATAGATATAACAGAATAACGCATGGAACCGTTAAGTCTTAATATTTAAAAAAATAACAATGTGCCCACGCTGATTTGCATCTCTAGCGCCAAGCATACATTATCGCGCGACTATATCTACATATATATATATATATGTATATATATATATATATACGCATGGCTGTATATGCCGTATTTATAATGACTCGCTATTGTACGGACTTTGTCCACTTTTGGAGTGGCAGTGCAATTATTTTTAGTTCTATTTCTATGGGAAAGTCGGCAAATCGACAAATCATACCCATCTGAATTGATAAGGATAGTCAGCGTGATTAGATTCCGTTAGTTTTTATAGGTTTAAATATATCTCTTTGTTGAAATTATATCTCATCGGGGGTTCTGTTCGATTCAGTTCAGTTGACCAAATCAAATTGGTTAGGGCAGGTGTCGGCAATTGCGGAACAAAACAAAGGTTGGCCGTTGAGTGATCCAAATGGTTTAATGACGGAGAAGGAGCTCATAAACCAACTAGTTTTATGGCCTTTACAAAAATTGCGCTATTTTTTTTTTTTTTGTTTAAAGTTTCACACTCAATGCTTTTAAATTACGTAAATTGATTCTTAAATGAGAAGGTCGTGATCTCTTTTTTTATTGACTGACTAACTTTTGGTTTTTTTTTTCAGATCAAAAATGGTGTCGTTGGAGGAGCTAAAACAATTGAGACTGATCCATTTATGCATTGCCATAACATTCTTCACATCGGGAGTATGCATTAATTTGGCCCAATTATTATTGCACATTTTGGTAAAGCCCATAAGTGAACGATTCTTCCGTAAATTGATGTACTATTTGTGTTACTCCCTCTACAGTCGTAAGTATAAAGATCAGCAGTAGTATATCGGTTATGATGGTCATTCACTATCGTATCGATTATGCAATGGTTATAGTATTTACATATATATACTTTTTCATATCGGTATAACAAAGTAATACGATAACTAGCAATTACCATTTTCAATCAATTTAATGGTTTCGGTTGTGCAATTCTAAAATTGCTATTCTGTCTATTCACTCAATTTTATGATATTGTACTTTGGCTTCTACATATAACTAGTGAAATCGACATTTGTAACAATTTGATATTTGTTTGCAGAAATTGTTTTTGTTGCCGATTGGTGGGCAGGATGTCGCATGCGTGTTTATATGGATGAGGAGGATCGGCGCACTTATGCTGGAAACGAGCATGTTTTATTGCTTATGAATCACAAATATGAAATTGATTGGTTAACAGGCTGGATGATTTGCGATAAATTGGGTGTCCTGGGTAATTGTAAAGCCTATGCCAAAAAGGCTATTCGTTATGTGCCAATCATTGGCTGGGGCTGGTGGCTAGCCGAATTTGTCTTCCTTAATCGCAACTTTGACAAGGATAAAGAGATTATAGCCAAACAATTGAAAGTGGTCTATTCCTATCCCGATCCCACATGGTTGCTATTGAATGCCGAAGGCACCCGTTTCACTCGCTCAAAACACGAGGCTTCTGTGAAATTTGCAGAGGAACGCGGAATGACAGTGCTCAAACATCATTTGATACCAAGAACAAAGGGTTTTACAGCCAGTTTGGCCACGCTAAGAGGAATTTGTCCTGTAATCTATGATATTAATCTTGCTTTTAAGCCAACAGAAAAGGTTCGATATATATTTTTTCATTTTTTGTGACTTTGTAAAACATTATAATCGTTTCTTATGCAGACTCCGTCCACCATGTTGTCCCTTTTGAACGGCAAGAGTGTGGAACCTTACATGCTTATGCGACGCATTCCTTTGGAACAAGTTCCGGAGGATGAGACCGAAGCAGCCGCCTGGTTACAGCGACTATTCGTTGAAAAGGATCGCATAATCGATAGCTTCCTGGAAACGGGCAGTTTCTTTGAGAAATCGGGTGTAAAGGAAACACCTTATGAAAATTTAAAGCCACGTCTTAGTTCGTTAATCAATTTTGCTGGCTGGGTATTCGTCTCGTTATCTAGCATTTTCTATTATCTGATTACTTCATTGTTGGCAGCCAATTGGACGGCCTTCATCACTGCCCTCTCAGTGCTTGGACTCTGTAAGCCTTTAATATCAGCTTTAACTCCTCGATTGCATTACTCAACTTTATTCTTGTTTTCCTTTATTTCAGTTTATTGGCTGATGGGACAAGCCATCAACAAGACGCAGATCAGCAAGGGTTCCAGTTATGGAGCTACTTCAAAGTCATTCGCATCAACCTCCACCTCAACCACCTCATCAGCAAGCACAAAATAATTTTGGAAACAGCTCTTCAGTTAATAATTTTCTCACAACTTTAGTCAATATGGAGCCTAAGCTAAAGCCACTCAATTATATAAACTAAAACACACACACAAACGCTTGACAAAGCGCCAAATAATAAGCTTTGAAAAAAGCGCTCTCAAAAATTAAATTAACAAATTCAATTATAATTGCTCCTTGACTATATGGAATGGTTATAGCGTTTGACGATAACCCAAATTTGTTCAGTTTGTACGTTAAAACGAGACATTTTTGAGTAGGAGCCAACAGATTTATTGTATGTATGTATGTAGTTTTGGTAGTAAAATCCTACACATATAAGTAAATGTGTTTAATGATTGTATTTGGCAGAAACGAAGACAATTTGCAAATTAAATTAGAAGGAAAAAACCAAACGTTGGTATTATATATTTATTGTTTTAATGTGACCATGATTTTCTTTCGTTGCTAATGCCATGCTTTTTAAAATAACAGCAAATAAATTTTGATGGAAAGCGAATAATGAAAATAACTACATATATGAACTCCCCCTAAAGCAACAGTTTGTATGTACCTTTTTGCAAAAGAATGAATAATTCCTTGACCAACTTCAATTCTATGTAGTTCTATGTGTTAGGATAACAAAAAATTCTTATTTTGAGATTGCAAGAAAAGCATTATATCGCCGTAATTTAACGATTTCTTTTCCTTTTTCCCTTTCCTACAAATTAAAAAGGAATTGTTAAGTCTGCTAAATATACCGCAGGAGCCATTTTAGTTTACAGGAGAGCAAAAAAAAAAACCGACAATTAAAATGCACTTAACGGAGAAAAACTAAGACAAAATTGCTTTGAAAGACAACTTTGGGCACATAAGCCAATAGTATGATGACGTCTGGTATAACATACGAACAAAGAGTTGATAAGATAACCAGGGTGATTTGGTCGAACCGAAATTTCTATACTCTTATATCAAATTGCAAGCAAATTATTTCAATACTTTTAGGAAATCTTAAAATGGTACTAATATTAGTTTTTAATCACAATTGGATGATTCATTATCAAAAAAAAGCAATAAACAAACGTCAGATAGATGATGTACTCGTTTAATCCGTCCGATTTAGAGTCACTTATTTTTAAACAAAATAAACAAACCCATTTGCAAGAGTATAATTAAAAAGATAATTGTAGATAACATAAAATACAAAAAGGAAATGTAGTCAGCATTTTCAATTGAACTTTGCCCCACCTAACAACCCTATTGCAAAACTTCATTTTTGTCATTCTCTCTCATTCATACTCTTCTTACTATTCTATATTCTGTCATAAGTCCGTTAGTTGAAGCTGTTTATTTATTTCATTCTACGATTTTTCTGGTTTCCGAATCAAACGTCTACTCGAGATGGGATTGATTAAGTATTCAAATTATTTGCTGAATTTAATAAGCGTGCCTGAAACGCTGATAAGACAGGTGACGCTCTGAAGAAAATTTTGTTTCTCATCGGGTAGGCGTATGATAATTGCTTGGAACTATTTGAACAGTTTTTACCATTTGAACCTGAAACACGATAAGCGAGAAGTTTTCCTACTTGTCCAAAGTTCCGCCCACTGTGGTAGTAAAGTATTTTCCTACTCATTGACTAATAGATAAGGGGTGATTAATTTTGTTAATTTATAAGTTTCAATGTCTTTAATCATTAGCGATTCTTATCAGACAAAAAAAAAAAAACAGAAAAAACAAAAAAAATTTCAATGTCCCCATGTTTTTCAATTCGTTTCAGTTTTATTTCATTCAGTTGACCAGAGCCGCTTTTACAAGCAAGTTGAACGATTTCCTCTATAGTCTTTTTTTGTTTTGCGCTGCTTGAGGAGCAAACGGAGAGCAGCGGAGAACGGCGATAGAGATCATAAACAAGAATCAAGTATGTATGTACATTTGTATATGCACATGTACTCGCGCCGTCATAAAGTTTTCATATCACTTTCGGTTAAAGCCATAATTTTGTTAATTGCTAAATCTAAAGGTTTCCGTTTGCGGTTACGTAAAATTGTTTCGATCTCAACCAACTACTACATTCGGCATACTTTAATTTATTTTTAGATCGAAATGGTAAAACTTTTGGGATTGAGGCGTCTATTGATCGCCATCACCTTTTTCACATGCGGCTTCTTTGTGAATATAGCCCAACTATTGTTGACTATCTTTGTGAAGCCGATAGATAAGAAGCTCTTCCGTCATCTGATGTACTATCCCTGCTACTCCTTCTATTGCTGTGAGTTTTCTTCAAAAAAGTATTATTCATAACATTCTCCTTAACAATTAATTATGCACATATTGTAGTGCTCGTTTTTGTGGCGGAATGGTATGCCGGTTCCAAAATGCGCGTCTTCATCGATTCCGAAGACGAAAAGAATTACTTTGGCAAGGAGCATGGTTTGCTGATCATGAATCATACATACGAAATTGATTGGCTTACCGCTTGGATGATCACCGATAAACTGGGTGTGTTGGGTAACAGCAAAGCCTATGCCAAAAAGGCTATTCGATATGTTCCCATCTTAGGTTGGGCCTGGTGGCTAGCTGAATTTGTCTTCCTTAATCGCGACTTTGAAAAGGATAAGGAGATTATTGCCGAGCAACTGAAAGTGTTGTGTTCATATCCCGATCCTGTGTGGATCCTACTAAATGCCGAGGGCACCCGTTTCACCGAAGCCAAGCATGAGTTATCGGTGAAATTTGCCAAGGAACGTGGAATGACAGTATTGAAGCATCATTTGATACCCCGTACTAAAGGATTTACGACTAGTTTGCCCACCTTAAGAGGGATTTGTCCTGTTATTTATGACCTCAATTTGGTCTTTAAGCGTGATGCCAAAACTCCGAGCAGCATGTTGTCCCTGTTGAATGGAGATGGTGTAGAACCCTATATGTATCTGAGGCGTATACCCTTGGACCAAGTACCAGAAGATGAGAAAGAAGCTGCTGCCTGGTTGCAGCAACTGTTTGTAGAAAAGGATCGTCTGATTGACAGTTTCCATGAAACTGGCAGCTTCTTTAAGCAATCCGGAATTAAGGAGGTGCCCAGCAAAATCTATAAGCCACGTTTGAGTACAGCCATCAATTTTCTCAGTTGGGCTAGTTTCTCGGTTCTTTATATTTTGTATTACTTGATTACCTCACTACTGGCGGGTAACTTGATAGGGTTCACCGTGGCCTTTTCCACTTTGGGACTCTTCTATTGGCTTATGGAACAAGCAGTGAATGCATCCCGGATCAGCAAAGGATCCACCTATGGTGCCGGTAGCTCTAGTAAAACGTCTGCCAAGTGAAATTCGAACGACATTAGTCAATGTACATAACCACTACACACTAAACAAAAATAATTGATAAAACTACCAATTGTATAGATAAAATTGTAAAAATAAAATGGATTACTAAGAAACGCCATTTTTGAAATGACACTTAAAGTGATAATAATTTTTTTACAGCCACTGTACTTTGTTCATGGGCTAACAGCTGATTGCAACTTTTCGCTGGCGATCTGTGCTGCCGTTTTTTTCCGGTTATCTCTAGCATTTTTAAAGTCTAATTGGGCTTAATACTAAAGATTAATGAAAAAAAAAGAAAAAAAATGCAGTAAGTACTACCTCTTGTGCGTATCGGTTATTCATTATTAAGTTTTTGTACAATTAACAAGATCAAATTATTTTTCATGGAAAATATTACGATACCAAACTTAATTTAGGCTTTATTGCTAGATTTAGTAGAGTACAATTATGACAGCTAACTAAATATAGTTTTCTTATCCAGAATTTTTCGCTCATTACAAAACGCCAGCACTGCTGTCTATATATTTTTGATTTTGCTAGTGTTTTCGAGTGTTGGGTAATGTCCAATTGCAGCAGCTGATTATTAGTGCTTTGTAACGTAAAAAACTCCAATTAATCGTCGTGCCACAAGTAGTTCGCCCCCGTATTTTCCCTAGTATTGTTTAGTGCTGGAGAATATCAAAATACTGCAGCTGAGCTGTATGTGGTGAGTACTTCCATCAGTATGGAGAGTAATTGCTCAGTGTGTGGAGTGTTTATTCAGCGTGGGGAGTACTAATTTAGTGTGGCGAGTTTTTGTTCAATTTTGTTTTTGTTTTTGAGCTAACGGAAAATTAAGTATACGTATACAGGACCTTCGATGACAAATGCTACACATACACACCAGTAACTTAACCCACTCACTCGGATCTTACAGAAACCAAAAACTCCTAGTAACTAAAAAAAATTATGCACATACATACATGCATAAAATATGTAAAGTACATGAATTGAAGAATACACAACGACAAAAAAAGAAGAGAAAACTACAAAATCAAAGAGCAATAATATGTGCATTTTGAAGGTGAGTGCGGGGAAAAATTGCGAAGCCGCAGGCATTACCACAGGAAACACAAAATCTTGGACAAACCCAACAAAAAAAAGTGACGTGCAGTGAAAAGTGAAACGTAACAAGAAAAAAAAACTATTTTGTATGACACCCCCTCGCTACTCCTCTCTTTCGCTCTTTATCATTCTGTCCCTCTCTCTTTATCTCTCTCACTCTTCGCGGTCCCCTTGTCGTAGGCTCAAGGACTGACTGTTTGTATGTATGTAGATGTGTTTAAGTGGGAGTAGTAGAGTACACCAGGGCGACAGGGGGTCTCGCCAATACCTAAATGCAACAAAAACGAACGAAAAAAAAGAAGAGAAAAATATTTTGTCTTTGTTCGCTGGGGCAAAAGAAAGCGAAGCCAGCGGAGGCAGAGGCAGAGACGCCGAGAAGCTGATGACGTTGAAATCGAGTTACGTTACTCGCAAGAGTTGGCCTATAAGGCTATACATATGTATGTATGTATGTGTGTGCATGTTTATGTGCATGTACGTGTCTATGTATCCGTGCGACAGCTGACGTTGGGGTAAAATGTAAGTAAAGATGCAGGGGACAGAGGAGCGGAAGAGAAGGTTAACTGCAAGCTTGGAAAAGCTATAAACCATTTTAATCAGATCATATCAAAAGAGGAAAATACGACAAATCTTTAACCAATATATGTACATTAATTTTTATATGCAATACATTAATTTACTTATGTAGTTTAGATCAAGAACGATCGTTGTATATACGAGAATGTGGTGGGGGGCTCTCCGTTTTGGCAACTTGATTACACTTTGCCATTTCAGAGCAATATGCTGACTGATCTTGTTAACTATTTTTTTGTAGCATGCCGATTCAGGCTCCCTCATGGACAGATTTTTTAAACTGTCCCATTTGCTGTAAGGAGTTTGCGGTCAGTCAGCGTTCCCCAATTAGTTTGGGATGCGGACACACCGTGTGCAAGCTATGCCTGACCTCGCTCTACAATCGGCAATGTCCCTTCGATCAGGTAAGATTATCCGAAGTCACAATGTTTAAATTCGAGTCCTATCATTTATTTATTTGATTTAATTTCAGACCTATATTGTCACCGACATCGACAATTTGCCAATCAACAATGCTCTGCTCCAACTGGTGGCCAAGGGTGGACTGGCTGCCAAGGAATCCTACTTGGAGTTGGATCAATCGCCACCACCGCCTCCAAGTGTACAGAAATTGGATGCAGAACAATTGAAATGCTATAAATTAGGAAAGAAATGCATTGAGGATTTGGCATTGCATCTAAAATCGTTCCTTAATCTAAATGTGAATAATCTATTGACCAGGCCTATGCAAAGAAAATTGGTCACTCTGGTCAATTGCCAGCTAATGGAGGATGAGGGACGAGTCAGAGCACTGAGGGCAGCTCGTTCTCTGGGTGAGCGGACTGTAACGGAGCTGATACTGCAGCATCAGAATCCCCAGCAATTGAGTTCAAATCTCTGGGCAGCGGTGAGAACGCGTGGATGTCAGTTCCTAGGTCCGGCCATGCAGGAAGAGGTCTTAAAACTGGTCCTTCTGGCTTTAGAAGAGGGCTCCGCTTTGTCCCGCAAAGTTCTGGTCATGTTTGTGGTGCAACGGCTTGAGCCGCATTTTCCACAGGCCTCGAAAACTAGCATTGGCCATGTGGTGCAGTTGCTCTATCGCGCCAGCTGTTTCAAAGTATCGAAACGAGAAGCGGATTCTTCGTTAATGCAATTAAAGGAGGAATTTCGTTCATACGATGCTCTACGGCGGGAGCACGATGCGCAGATTGTTCAAATAGCCACCGAGGCGGG
Organism: Drosophila emarginata; assembly: GCA_037075365.1. Classification (NCBI taxonomy): domain Eukaryota; kingdom Metazoa; phylum Arthropoda; class Insecta; order Diptera; family Drosophilidae; genus Drosophila; species Drosophila emarginata. The sequence goes on from JBAMCD010000296.1 coordinate 4,627,346, forward strand.
TCTAAGGATTGCTCCAGAGCAATGGTCTTCCCTTTTATATGGTGATATTAATCATAAAAGTCACATGCAGAGCATCATTGACAAACTGCAAACGCCCTCATCCTTTTCACAATCAGTACAGGAGCTGGTTATTGCCCTGCAGCGAACAAGCGATCCAGCCAAGCTGGCCAATCTTCATCAGCATTTGCAAAATTTGGCGAACATTGATCCCTTAGTTGAAGTGGCCGGATGGGAGGAGGTGGCTCTTGCCTTAGATGCAGTACGTCAAGCTGTAATGGGTTTGGTCAACTTTCTCCAACATCATGGCATAAGAAAGCCTCAGGAAGGATCGAATGGTGGAGGAGGAGCAGCTAATATAAGTAATCCCAAATATAAAATCAGTTTATGCCGAGATTTGAATGTGCGAAGGGTGTGTCCACGTGGAGCTAGCTGTACTTTTGCCCATTCCCAGGAGGAAGTGGAACGCTATAGGGCTAGGCATAGAGGAAAACCGTTAAAGGCCTTGCCAGGTCCTCCGCTTCCCATAGCTATGAATAAAAAGCCACCCTTGGGGCTTGAGGCTGAGGGTCCGAATTCTTCTGGGCTTAGCATGAACTTGTCGCCAATGCATTATATGACACCATCCAGAGGTTATTCACCATTGGATGCACCATTGGCATCACCAGCAGCCCCACCACCGATGATGCCCCTTCCACATCCATTAGGGCGTCAAATAAATGGTGGCTTAATGGTGCCCAGAGGCAATTACGAACCACGCTTTCCTCCGGCCTACGGCCTACACAATAGAAATCCACTACCCTTGAGGGAATATCCGAATCCCTCGCAGAATCGAACTAACCCACCGAGCTACAATTTGGCTCCGCCTCCTCCACCGCTACCAACAGATCTATATCATTCAACAGCTGCTAATTACTACAATAGTAACAATAACAACAACAACAATCATAAGGAGCTAGGATTGCATCCTTGGAATCATGAAGCCTATCAGCAGCAGCCGTCCACAAAGACTTCATCGAATCCTAGCCGAACATTGTCCATTGATACCTCATTTTATGAAAAGAAACCACCGCCACATTTAGATGAAACTGGGGCCGATATCGGCGATGTCTTGCCTCTTCCACACCAAAATCTATATGCCAATCAGAGGCAACACAACAACAACAACAACAATAGCAGCAGCAATAATAGCAATAACAATAACAACAATACATCATCTCTTTTATTCTGGCACAATCCGAATAAAGAATCCTCCAATTTTGTACGCTCCGATTCCATTTTGGATGATGATGCCAGCACATTTGAGGTGCCCACCGGTTCCTCTTCCGTACATAGCCGCTATGGTCCCATATGTCCCAAAAGCTCAACAACCAACAACAGCACCACAAATACCAGCTGGAATAATTGGTTACTACTAGATCAGCAGGATCAGCACCAGCACCAGCAACAAATTAAAAGCAACCTCAAAACTAACGATCTAGGCTATAACTTCCAAGTAGATGGCAATGAGAATATCAATGCAATTAAGGTAAGCAAATCGATCTGACAAATCAACTATAGCAATATATACGTAATTGGATATTGGCTTCCGTTATGGTCTGATATAAATTCTGAAATTATAAAGATTTATCATACCTTCAGTTCCTCAGCCTCATTACATTAAGTTAATTTTGATCTATTTAAGTAACCGTAGCTTTTGGATAAAGTATCAACATAATTTTGCTGAAATCTGACATTTCTACGATATTTATGACATATATTTATATATTATATTCCAGGATATAATATATATTTTAAATTTCAATATTTAAACTAATATATGATATCTAATTTTAATTGTATATAGAACTCAGGGCCTGGTGATAATATGTTTATGTGGGACAACGATGTGAATGTAAATGCCAGCAATTCATCATCTTCCTCAGCAACAATAGTCTGGAGCAATTGCGATACCATGTCCAACCACAACGAAAGACTGAAGCATCAGCAGCATCAGCAGCAATTATTGGTTCGTAAACCTCAGCTGCTGTCCGAGGATAGCTTCGAGGGAGGCATCGATAGCTGTATGATGCGGCAGCTGGAAAAGAATCTGGTTGATATTGTCGATCCAGATGATAGCGGCATCAAGGTGGACTAGAATGCGACATAGTTTCTCATCCATCGAACTCAGCCAGAGGATGTTCATGCCCTCATGCATACATACATTAACATATATATATATATATATATATAAATATATATATGGTATATATATATATATATTCTATATATACATAACGAGAAAGAGAGAGAGAGAGAGAAAGAGAAAGAATATGTCAAACGCAATCAGTTCAATCTTTGTAGAATTTGAACCAAACAAACAAATAGAAAGAAAGCAAAAGGAAAACAAAAGAAGAAGAATGTAGTTAATGCTGTTCCGTTATTGGATCAGTGCCAAAAAAAAACAACAAATAATAATAATAAAAAAGCAAAAAAAAAATGTAACAAAAATTGGGTTGGGAACTATATAGAATCTATATTATATAATTGTCTATTAGTTGATTGTTCAAATTTAACACTAAGTCTTCGGCCGCGCCGATTGAAGTCTGTTTAAAACTTGTTATAAGCAAAGATCCAAGTAGAAACTAGAGTTATGTGTGTGTGCATAGAATATATATACTTGATGTCAAACAAAATCAATAATCAGAATCCGAAGCAAAAGTCGGATCGGTACTCAAATTTAAATTCTAATTGTATATATACATGTGTATTAGCTAATTTTCAAGCCAACAAAAAAAAAAAAAAAACTAAAAGAAATAAGAAAGCACGAAGAGGAGTTACCGGAACCGAATCGAATCGAACCGAACTGAACCGAAATGAATTAAATTGAACCGAACCCAAAAAAAAAAGTAAGAGCAAGACTAAAGATTGAAATATCGGACAGGCAAAAGTTATTCATTTTTGTGAAAAAGAAAAACACAAGACTTGCTAGTAAATTTTGTTTCGATGGATGATGGATATATAGAAGACAGAGCGTTTAGAGCTAAGCTATATTGAAATGAGACAAACTAATAAATCGAATCGATCGATTGTTTTATCTCTTTCAAGCAATTTTTTGGTTTCTTTCTTTCTAAATATCAATTTATAATTTAATGTTTTTCTAGTTGTTTTTTTTTAACTAATTCAAAAACAAATGCTATTTTTTTATCTATATATATATGTATATGAAATACAAACACACACAAACACACCACACATACACACACACATGATCGATCATTTATATTGTATGTGGATAAATGTTTATATTTCTTAAAGAAATTTTAATAACGCTATTGTGCGATGTTGTTGTTAACTATTGTACTACAGTATATATATATATACATGTGTATGTATATATATATATATGCATATGTGGATATATATATATCTATTATTAAATTTATTAAAAATAAATTAAAACAAATCAAGTCCCTTTCCCTATGAGTAAATATCTACGAAGGAAAGTTTTAGAATTGTCAAATTTGTGTCAGGGCTTTGAGAAATTTACACATACCTACAAAACAACATGGAAAACTAACTAAACTATACAATTATACATATTTCTAAATATATATATATGTATACAAATATATACATATATATATATATATATATATATATATTTAGTATGCGCGCTCTATTATTATTAATATTATATATTAATGTCACATTTGAGCTGATTTTAATTTTGCTTCAGGAAAAACTATATCTATATATATATATTTATATATGTATGTATACATATATATACAAATGATAATACTAAGCTTCATAATATGGTTTATATATACATATATGTATATATATAGTATATCTATATATTCTTTAGAAGAAACAAAAGAAACTATAGCTAAAAATGTAGTAAAAGATTATGAAGTCGATGAAGAAGCGTAAATGTGAAAAACTAATGAGATTTGTAAAATGTATTTGTAATATCTGTGAACCTTGATCTGAACCTACTCCACCTAACCCACTCCTCCCCTGCCCCAACATATTGCGAAATAGCGAGAGTGAGAGAGAGACAGATGCATACACAAATAGAGAGTGAGAAAGAGAGCTATGCATGTCTTTCGAGCCTCGTATACTTAAGTCTCAAATCTGGTTTAGGCCTTTACTGAGTGGTTTACTCTCAACTTTCTGCAATTTTTTAATTATTTTTTTTTGTTTATTTGTTTTATGATATGTTAAACCCAATGGGTTCATAATTTAGCTAAAAATGAAATGTTCTTCTAAAACTTACAAGTTTTATGTACTATATATATATGTATATATGGATATCTATATGTATATATGTATATGTATATACTTATTTAAAATAGGGGAATGTAATTGTAACAGATTTTGTTGCACAACAAGATTGTAGCCCTGTTCCAGTTGGATTTTCCTAATATGAATTATATATATATATATTATTATTAATTAGTTTCAAGTTCTGTTTGCAAATTTTTTTATTTATTTTATTTTTATCAATAAATTTTCAACAAACGAAAACAAGTGAAAAGTGTTAAATTGTTAATTTTTTTATTCGGGCACTCTCTGAACATATCAAAGCCAAGAACCACCAGTTAAACAACCAAAACTAACTAACATCACCACCAAATAAAAGCTAACCTATAGTTAACTAAACTAACTAAAACTAGTTATGGACAATCCACATATACATATATGAAAATTGTATCTAAAATGATGAACCGATAACTATAAACAAAACTTAAACATATATTTGATAGGAAAAAGCTTCTGTTCCTCAAAATAAAAAGAAAACTAGGGTTAGTGATACAAGTTTTTGAATTAAATGTCTAACAATTAGATAAAAGAAAATGTATTAACAAACAATTTGCTGTAGCTAAAAAACCAAAACAAAAAAACAAATAATATTATGTCGAAGACCTGCCAGCGCTTTGTGAACCACCACCCCAAAATACTACATATGTATGTATGTATGTAATAATACCATAATACAGATCTTCTATATATGTACATATGTATGAATCTATGTATGTATACATATGTAAACACTTAAAGATCGATCTTATAAACAGCAGTCTACCAAATTAACAACTAAAGATAGAAAAAAGAACTCTTCCAACGCATCAAATGCGTTCAGGCGAGGACAATACTGAGAATCCAAAAACCAAGCAAACGAAATATAACCAAATTTACATATTACTTCAATTCTCCCATTAACATTTTCGCGGCGCTCAAAATATTCCACATAATGTTATTCTGCAACTTGTGTGTGTATTTATAAGTTTGACGATTCTTAAATTGTGATGATGTGAAATTTACAGTTAACATAAAAGAAAAAAAAAACGAAAAAACAAAAAAAAAAAACAACTATTTCCAGTTTAATGGGAAACGAAACAAATGTCTTTACATATATTTAAACAAAGAAAATGCAAAAACAAAAATTGAGAAGAAAACTAATTCTGAAAACTATATACGAGTATGAGATACAAACAAAGAAATTGGAAGAGTAACCTATGTATTTTGACTCCCCCCACTTTCCCATACACCCGCTCTCCCAACGATCGATGCAATGCAGAATCTGTTCTATCAAATTCTGAATCGCTCAAATTTTAGGGGTTTTTCCAACCTTAAAAGTTTGTAAATGTGTAAAATGTGTTAGAAACTAACTAAAAAAAAAAACACAAAAAAAAAACTAAAAAAAAAATCAGTGAAAGTTCAATTCTTTGTGTGTGTGTATGAGAATAAATCCAATAAAACGATATTTAATCGAACATCTATCTCTTGTTTTATTAGTTTTATCGTTTAATAGGGTAAATATTATAATAACCTGAATGAATTTTTTAAAAACTTCCCAAATGCGAAGTATAAATAAATTTATACGTACATATGTATATGAATAGTATTTCTATTTGCCTTTTTTGTATATATACATATGTACATCCATATATGTATATATGTGCATATGTAGAATCATTGCAATTTAGATAACACCTTATCAATGATGTGAAATAGGAATATCACCCATGCAATGAAAGTAATAAAAAACCGTAATTAGACTTGCATTTAAAAATGAATTTGAGATATAGCACGCTTTCAGTTGATGCTATGAAAATGATATCTTTATAATGAATATAACGATTTTATATATACATACATATATATTTAAATAATTGATACATTAGAATGAAATACAATTCCCGGTTTGATATCTGATATGAATAAAATTAAGTTCGTGTGGTTTTTGAGGTCATATTATAAAAGACGACGCATCTGACACATCTGTCCACATCACGATCCTCAAAAAATTAATATAATTAACAAGTTCAACTTGAAATTCAACAATTTAGTAGCCACATCATTGGTCCAATTGTGGCTTCCACATTTCGGGTATATCCACTTTAGTAATTTCACCCAATTCTAAGAGAAAGACATCACCATTGTGACCCTCTTCAATGGATTTGATTAGATTCCGGGCACAATCAGTGGCATTTTGCCGTTTAACTTTGGGGAAAATATCATGCATGGGTGTGTGATATTTAAACGTGGTTTTATTGCTTATATCATCCAAAAGTGGTGTATTAGTAAAGCCAGGACAGATGGTAATGAAAGCCACGCCAGAGTGGGAAAAATAGAAGGGATTCTGTAGATAACGGAGAGAAGTTAAAAATAAACTATAAAATTATCGGTAAAATATATATAATATTAATGTACTTACAGCCATGGAGCGAGTAAATGTGGTGAGTCCAGTTTTAGCTGACGAATAGATGGCCATAAGAGGAGTAGGTTGAAGACCAGCCACCGATGAAATGTTGACTATCATTCCACCCTTTCCGCCCTGTGCCTTGGACATATATTCCAAGGCTGTCAGAGTGCTATAGATCACACCCAACTGAATTGAAAAGCAGAGTATACAATGAAATTAAATGGAATTCATATTTAAATGTACATTAATCTTACCAGATTAATCTCTATGGTTAGTTCTATATGACGATCGTTCATCAAACCCATGCCATTGATCACCACATCAAAGTGACCATTCAAACGTTCGGCCGTTGCTTTGTATGCTGTTTCTATATCTGATTTTTTGGTTATATCCACCTTGTGATACAATATATCAATATTTGGATAATTCTTTTGCCAATTGGACAGAATTTCGTTGTTTTCCATCAAATCAAATATGGCCAAAGTCTAAAAAATAACGAATTAGATCCTAAATTGTACTAAAACAAAAATGCAGACTTACCTTAATTTGTCTCTTTAACAGCTCTTGGATACATTGTTGACCAATGCCGCCAAAACCACCAAGGTAAACCACATTTTTGTTTGCCAAATCCATAATCGACTCTAGCACTACCAATTTAATGCACTGCACTCAGCCACTTTCGATTCTTGACTGAGCCAAAGATCGCAGCATTGAACGATAACCCCGTTTGTTTTTGTGTTTGTTTTTTTCTTTTTGGTATCTAAGCTTTTGTTGAATTAACGGCTAGTGCGCACGAGAATGGGAGATAAATAAAAGAGAGAGAGAGAGAGAGAGAGTATGGCAAAAGCTTCTGCAAAGATATAGATCGCGCCCCTATATAAAATTCTGCAATATTTGAATGTGTATTATTCACCTATTTTGTTATTCTCCCTTCTTTGTTTGGTGCCACTTTAACGTGTAAAATTATACTAAATATTGTTAATAATATGGTTATTAAATTCGTTCCTTTAAAGTTAAATGTGTGCTATGTATATAGGTAAAATTGGACTCAACAACAACAAAAATGAAACAAAATGGAATAGGCCATTTTCTCAGTGTTTGTTTTATTAAACATTTTCGCTATGCCAACGGAACTAGGTTGGCTTTGTCACATCCGAAGCCGCTGTAACTCCATCCCCATATGAACAATAACTTGATCGATTGCAATTGTGGGTTACTCTTGTGCAATTGTAATCTCTGCCAGTTTGCGTATCCGTATCCGTATCAATATTAAGTTCACTCTTACGACATCGCCATCGAACGGTGGAGGTCATTGTGCAGACTTTTGGCTTCTTTGGTTACCCATCATATTGTAGGTGGATAGATGGATGAATTAATGGAATTGGTATAAATAGCTTTGAATAGTGCAAATGCAGCATCAGTTTTTGATTACATTTTCCAGTAATCGGTGTTAACAAAAGTGTATTTTTTTTTTTTAATGATGATGCACTGTTTCATTTGGACATTTGCCCTAATCATAGTGACGGCTACGGCAGCTAATCTGAGACCAAGTACAAACCTTAAGTCGGATGGTCGACGTTATCAGGAACAGGATACAGCTAGAGCATTCTATTCGTATGGTTATAGTGATGCCAATGCCGCTAGGGCGGAATACACAGTACTGGATGGCTCGTCCAGAGGCTTCTATTCTTATGTGGATGCGAATGGAAAGTTGCAAACGGTTCAATACGAAGCTGGCGGCAGTCAGGGGTTCAAAGCGGACGCCAGTAATTTACCCAAGGCTCCAGTGGATGATGGCAAACCTCCTCAACCAGTGTCTGAGACGGAAGAAGTGCAGCAGGCGCGTCTTAGTCATCTCAAGGCTTTAAGAGAAGCGGCTCAGCGGGAGGTCGAAGAGGCAGCATTGGCCGCCAGTTTGAAGGAGGAGAAGGCAAAGCAGGAAAAAGAGCAAAGGATAAATATTGAAGAACAGGACAGAGTAGAAAAGCAAGAGGGTCTCAGCGAGGAAGATGCAGCCATTTTGGAAAGAGTTCGAGTTGAACTCACCGCCATGTTGGCTGATCGTCAGAATTTACGCAAAGAAGAACAGAAACTTAATTCCGACGAAAAGAAAGAAATAGAAGACCGTAGAAATGGCGAAAATCGCTCAGAAGGTGATCTGATTGAGGGACAAGCTCCCCAACTTAATAATGCTCAGCAGGATACTTCACCAGATGAAGATCCCCGTCTGCGCACTGTTTACACATTGTCGGATCTCAGTTCTAGCAGCTACTTAAAACTAGGCGACCTCGAAGATCGTCTTAACCGTCTCGATCGTTTGGATAGCAATGATCTACGAGTCCCCATCAGTTCCTATTATACTCTCGTCTCCCCCACCACTAGATATAGTGTTACCACTCCCACCGAGCTAAGAACCCTGCGCCCCGTGGCTCTTAGTCGCAGTTTGCTGCTCAGCAAAAGGAACTGAGATCACTTGAGAATAAGAAGGATGAGATTAATACCAGGACCTATTGATTACCTTAAAAAAAAATTGTTAAACATTTGCTTAATAATAAATGCAAGCTAGTGCACCGTAGTGCCAAAAAGAAGACCAAATATTATTTTCATAAAGCAATGCACCATTTTTTCCTCCCAAAGTGTATTGCAATAATTTCTCCACTCCGAAATAGATGTCCTTAGAGATAAATTCCTTACTAACAAGAAAAAAAGGCATTGTTAAAATATATTTGTAACATTTATTTGAGCAACAAATTAAGCAAATTACAAAAAAAAAAAAAAGAAATGTCCTCTGAAATGTTCGATATATGTATGTATAGATTTAGTCCCACTAGATCTCTGATTTCTGGTTATAGGCATAACCACGACTGGGTTGATATACATAGATCGGCTGAGAGTACACAATATGACTGGGTAGCTTTGTTTGTTTTTCACTTATCAAGAGATTGCGCAGCTTCTCGGCCTCGTAGCGTCGGAAGAAGGCCACCTTTGCTGCAGCCACTTCGGGTGTGTCTTGAACAGGCTGTGGACCTGCCTCACTGTGGCCAGCCAAACGTAACTTTGCCTCTTCATGGGCAGCTAAATGTTGTGCCCTGAGGGCAGCGACTTCTGGAGTTTCTTCATTCGCCTTTTGCTGTTGCAATTTGGATGAGATTATGTGGAAACCCTTTGAGTCCGCAATGTATTCAACAGCTTGGATTTTACCATGGGCATCCCGATAGCTATAGCTACCCCTTATGGTGCCATCCACAGTGCGGGATTCTTGCTTACTGGACAATGGACCGGCATAACCGTAAGCATATTGGCCAAGATCATCCTGGGATTGATATTGATAGGGTTCTGGCAAAGGTGCTCCATATTCCAGCCAGGGTGTCGGAGATGCTCCGGCACTGATTATGGCCACAATCAATGAATACCAGATGATGGCTAACAACTGCATCTTTGATGAATTTAATTTTTTGTGGTTTTTTGTAAATTTTTACTTTTTGGTAGGGGAACGCTGCTAGTCTTTCAATTGTGTGGACTAGTACTCGCTCGCTTTAGAGAACTCTGTGCTGGCTTTAAATGAAGATTCTCCCTTTTATATATCGAACATCATCCTCTGTTGCTGCTGAATCAAAAATATGTGCCATTTCGTGCATTCCCAGGAAGGTCGCCGGGTTTTTGGGGTTTACTTTCATATTCCTTCGGCTTGATTCAAGCTTCCTCTGTAACTACATAAACATTATGCCGATTTCAACAAGTTCAGCATAAATTTGTGCACAAAAGCCGCAATTTGTTTTCATCTGTCTCTGGCAGGAGTCTTGCATGAATCTTGGGCCAACAATCGTACAAAAAGGGCAGCGGGTCGACAACGTCAACCGATGCTGCTGCTGCCAACAACGACAACAAAGCCAGAGACCAAAGAACTTAATCAGACTTCCAGTGTCGAACCAACCAACTGACGTTTTCTCTCTATCTCCCTCTCTCTCTCTCTCTCTTCCACTGTCTCGTTTATTTTGTAGAGGTCAAGGAACCGGGCCAATGCACATTGGGGCGGATGGAAAATGCATACCAAGAAAATTGCTTTAAACAGACGTTGGCCAATTGGAAAAAAAGCGTTTGTTTTTATTTTTTTAGTTGTTCCATTCACACAAAGGCTTTTTTATAATTTTTAAATAATAAAATTTGTTGAACGTTCAATTATGTGCATAATTTAAGAGTGTTAAAAAATAACTCACTTAACAGCAGCTTAAAAGATCAAAAGTTAAGTCAAAAGAAAAGCCTTTAAAAATTCCAAACTACTGTTCAAATATAAGTTTAAGGATTTTTGATGAAAGATTTGACTGTTGCCAATGAAATAAGTCATAATTTAATTGATTTACATCTTTAGCAATATTATATTTTTTAAGGGTTAACAATATTCAAAAATATTCTGGACACAAGTAAATACTTTTTCGTTTTAATAAACTTTTATTACATAACTCAAGAACTAGTGAATTATATGGATATGATGAAATGAAAAAGACAATCTAAGGATATAGTTATAGTTAGTTCACTCCACTTGGTTTTTTCAAAATCAGAACATCATATAGATTTGGCCACATATTAATCAAGATTAATTTGGGCATCCGCCCAGTGTGCAAGGTATGGTTAGGAGATTGGGCTACCTTTTCCAGTTATTGTCGTTGTCGTTGTTGTTTATGCTGCTATTAAATTTAATTGAAATCAAAAAAATATTCGAATTATGAAAAGTTGAGGTTAAGCTCAAGGCAAATTTGTGGTTACGCATAGTTCAGGATGTGAAGAGAGCAATCTTCAATAGGCCACATTTTGTAATAATAATAGTTAACATAATTTCAGAATCTTTTTTTTCTCAAAATCTTTTACAGTCCGATTTTGATATCTTTATTAATCCCTTTTTTGATCAGAAAATTACATTGCTCAATAGTAGAATCGGGGAATATAATAACGGGGAATGGTATAATGAAGAGCTGCTGGAACAGCAATCACACTGGACCTGCGTGCCAATATATCATTGCGCTGCTTCTCCGCCTCCAAACGTTTCAAGTGAATCGATTTGGCGGTAGCCACTTCGGCCGTATCGGCAACGGGTTGAGGCAATTCCTTCTCATCATCCTGAATGTGGGAGACAAGGCCACGGGAACTAGTAGCTATGGGTAAATTAGTGGCAGCCACATGGAAACCATCGGAATCGGCAGTGTAGTCAACAGTCTGGAGTTTACCAGTGGCATCACGATAGCTATAACTACCACGAGTGGTTCCATCTAATGAACGGGTCTCCTGCTTACTGGACAATGGTTCAGCATAGCCATAGGCATACTGTCCTAACTCATCTTGGGCCAAATATTGCTGCTGTGTTGGAGTCACCAGTGAGGAACCTTGAGCCGCATACCCATACGGATAGGATGTAAATATTGCCAGTCCCTGGACCAAAGAAGCAACACTCAAAGTGCTTAGTATCAAGAGATGAGAGAGCATAGTTAATGCTGTTCCTTGCTAGTTCACTTAACGTTCTGTGGATCAAATGATGCAGGCAAGATCCTTTTATACCCAGCAGTCGACTAGGCTAGAATCTAGATTCTGGTCTGTGCTTCAAGTGCTTGTCCACTTGTGTCGTTAACGGACATCACCTTCCTCGCCACCTTCTTCCAGCACCAGTTTGTCTTTCTTCATCTTGTTCTGCATCTTGTTGTGCTGTGCATTTCCTTCTCTTCGGTTCGTTGTCAATTTGGTTTAATTGTGCACATGGCTGAGTGGGCTGCGATGATATCTGTATTGCATCTGGCTTAGGCCTCAAGGCCAGAAACCAAATTCCCTTTTCGGTTTCTTCATGGTAATTGATATTCAGCAGCCACTCCAACTTCAACTGCAACTCGGACTCCTTTTCTGGCTCACAACGGGCAACCCAACGGCATTTCAAGGTGAGTGAAGGCCAAGGGCCACATTTGGCCTGAGACGAAGTGGCCTCGCGTTCCTGATCCCACCTCCTCCTCCACCTACTTTGGCCCACCCCTCAATTCTCCTCCTTCTCCACCTCCTTCGCTGGCTTCTTCTTTCGCATGTATTGGCTTGGTTTATTTTTAGTTTCTGTTTCTTATTTTTTGCATCGCTTCGGCTGATTAGGAAGCGGGTTTTGGGGCGGGCCAAACAAGGGGGGAGACATCATCAGGAATTGGCCTTGTTGGATAAAAGCATTTTAATGTTAGCTCAAGGTACTTAACTTCAATCAAAGCTTAATTCCATTTGACTTCTATAAATACTCCTTTAACGATCTTTTTACTTTTTACTAAAAAAGAAAAAAAAAACATACAAGAAACTTCCTTATTATAGCGGCAATGAATCCTGAACTGGATGCATAAGTACAAATAACAGTAGAATTGGGAGGGGAGTGGGAGAAAAAAAATAATTTTGCTTCACAAACTTCATTCCAACAACTGAAGGCTAATTAACAAACCCATTCTCCAGTCCCATTCCCAGTCCCATTTTTAGCCCAACCCAAACACAGGTTAAATATTCGAATCCGGTTTACTATGACTTCATCATGCCTCGTTGGCCACAAACTAACCAAATAATTTCGTCACTCACTACCAATAAATCATTGTCAAGTTTTTGGACAAAAGTCTATGTATTGTAGATTCTAATCGTATGAGTTCCCTTAAGTTTCTAACTTAAGTTTGTAACTTTGTACTTGTCTTTGACCACCCGGCGGTATAATCCTTATTACCGTTTCTTGAACTCATTAACCACAAACAAATCCTTACAGCACGAACACTAAGAAAAATAATTTCTTTTCCTTTTAATATTGTTATTTTTTTTGCCAGCAAAAAACAAAGTTTTCAACAATTAAAATAAATAGAAATTAGAATAGAACAAGTTAAAATTTGCTTCTTTTAGAAACTTGATTTCAGGTCACTTAAAAAAATAATAGTACTTGATTTAAGAATTATGAAAAATATTAGCTGATTTTTATACTAGTGTATAATTTACCAATGACCCCCCCACTGTGAGCTCATTTGTTTTAAGTCACCTTCCTTGTTCCCCCGTCGTCTTCTGCCCCTTTTTTGACGGCATTAAGTTGCTCACTTGTTGTGCGTGTTTTGTTCTCTTGTCAAATTTCACGCATCATTTTCTATTTTATGGCCGAATCACACACACTTTCACACACACGCCCAAAAGCTCCACCAGACACACTAAGAAAAGCTTTCACTCAGTTCACATAGCATTTAAAGTACCGAAACATTTTGAGTGAACTTCCATGGGACTGACTGATAAGAAAAGTTTTTGCTGTTAGTTGGGTCAAGAGAGGGCGGGGTGTGGGGCAAACATATCACATTTTTTTTTTGTTTTTGCCTTTTGATAAATGGTTTTTGTTTTGCTGTTTAGTTTCGTTTTGTTGGTTTATACTGGTGATGAAGTCATCATGGCCAAAGAAAATACAGAAATATCTCTTAGAGAAATACGTATATTTTGAATTTAATATAATCAAAATACAAAAAAAAAAACGATTGACAAGAAGACTGGAAAGGGGTTTGAGGAGGGTTAAGGCAGAGAGAGAGAGGAGGGCACGATAAGGCAGGGGTCATCTTTGTTATTGTTTGGCAAGAATTTTTGGCGCTTTAATTCTCATTCATATCTTTGGCTCTCATGGGTGTAGACTGGAATCCATCCAAGGGATTTGAAATGCCTTCAAATATTGCAAGTCACACTCGAACTATTTCAGAATAAAAGGACCAAGTTCTTGAAGATCATTTTCATAAAAAAAAAAACATTACATCGGTCACATAAATACTACAACAAAAGAATCCCATATTATCAAAGTTTATTTTTTTCGGATGGATGGATTTACTTGCGAATGTTTATTAAAAGAAAATAAGAGATGAAATATTACTATTAAAATGTAATTTTTTGATAATATTTCTTAGTATTTGTTTTTTTTTTTCATTTAAAGAAGGTTAATGGACTAACATCTACGCCCATGGAATCTCACGGGTTTCACTCAAGTAGAAAGCTTTTGTAGGAATAGGAAAACATCACTCATACGCCGCTTGGACTCTAGTTTGTTGGCTGCGCATTTGCCCAACAGTTAGTTGAGTATCAACAGCGACAGCAAAACGTTCGAAAACAAAATTAAGCAAATAATTAACTAATTTTTTTTTTATTAAAAACATATTTGAAAAAGACAAACACCAGTTAATTCTGTAAGTTACCCAAAAATATAAAAAAAAAAAATAAAGAAACAGTGAAGTGTTGAAATGTTTGATTAGTTCATCCAGGAAATAAAAGAACAAATCATCAGTTTCTATATACAGAATTTTGATCCAATGACCACTAGATACATCTTCTCTCTCTCTCACTATGCATCATCAGCATTTGCATCATTTGGCATCGTATTATTGAATGCCATTCGAAAGTGAACTAATGTTGCATGAAACGGAATTTCCAGTGACCCAATTGTTTGTACTAGAAATGGGGGAAGGTTGCTTCAGTATTTGTTTGAGACAACAAAGGATTAGCATCATTTTAGATTCAGGCTCGATTCCCACTTCCGTCTGTATGTATCCCTATCCTTTCTATGGCGCTTGCGCCTTAAATTTTTGGAGGGAGAATGGGTGCTGATGTCATCTGCTTGCCTCAAAAGATGCATATTACTTATGTATGTATGTATGTATGTATGTATGTATGTATGTATGTATGTATGTATGTATGTATGTATGTACATACATGTGTATCCATATATATATGTATATGTGTATATGGTAGGTATGACAGCATAGTCGACCCCTCATTTTGTTGCGTGTTTAAATATATATTTCATTTCCTGCCTTCTTAATTTATGCATTAAGTTCGAGGCGACAAACTAATTTGGATTATGTTAGGGAATCATTTTTTTTCCCCTTCACCCCATCCCTTTACATATTTCCCCCAATTTCATACATGACCCAAATTTTAAATCACTTGAGGTAGGTTTTGATGTGTACATAGCCAAGAAATTTTGTGGCTTTTAAGCACGATTGCTCCCATTTCACATGGAAAGTATAACAGAATATGATATTTGAATTGAAATTTACTTGAAATACAATTCAGAAATTAAAGACATCGATTTGTATATATGTACATATACCCCATTTCCAAGGGTATCAGAATAATCTTGTCAAGCGTTTCCACTCCAATCCCATTACCCTTCCTTAAACTTATTATTTTGTTCTCCCTTATATGCCTATCTCCCATACAGATTCATTATTTTCTTAATTCAGAAATCCAATTTAGTCTCTCCCGATTTGGTTTAAAAAAAAAAAAAAAAACTAATTAAAATGTTGGCCACGCGTTTCGTCTGTACTGTGTATATAAACATATGTATATACACACATACATCGTATATATATATATATAGTTATAGAGAGGAAACTTGTTCGTCAGATATAAAGTAATGGCAAAACTGACCAAATTATTTATGGTCTGACAGTCAAAGAGGATTATTTCATGTTTTTGCGATTCAGATTTCTTCCTCTTCATCTTCTTTATCATGTTTTATGGCTTCCAATTACAAGTTGGAGCGACGAAGAGCTAAAGAAGTCAAGAGTTGTGTCAGGTAATTAGTTAGTTAGTCGGGAATCAGGTAACATACGAAAAGACAAAAAAAGGGTGTTCGAGACAGAGAGATGATGCGGAATGGATATATTAGCCGGGGTCAATAATCTCTATGGTTGATGATTGATGATGCCAATTCGAGGCGTATAAATATCAACCCAAATGATTAGATATAATTTTGTTGGTTTTTTCTTTTTTTTTTTTTCTGCCTCACCCCAGTCATTAATTGTACGAATGACATAAGCAGAGCGGAGATTAAAATGACAAAATGGAACAGTAACCCACCCACCCACTTGGCCAGACCCATAACCATTTGATATGCTCTATGGCCAGGCAATTGCAAGTTGAAGGTCAGATTGCCTCCCGCACCCATCATTCCCAATTGACCTTCAAACTTTTAATCTCAGTTTATTATACTCTGGAAAACAATGCATTTATGATTATATTAAGTATCTTTTTAATTTCACTGATAAAAATCGTCTTAAAATTTTGACATTTGATGCACTACGATAATGAAAGTTGCTTAGACTATAAAAAAAAATGAGTTAAAAATTAACTAAACATTAAATTAAAGATAATTAGTTAATATTTGATTAGAAAATGCACTTTTTTTTAGGATTTTACATATAGAAAAACCGATGTTATGTATATAGTTTGAAGTTTAGCACACAAATACATTATTCTTTCCCATTTGAGATATTTACAGGATCATTTTGAATTAAATTTTGTTAGAGTATAGAAATTTCAATATATTCTCGTAATGGGTCTGTCCCTTTGGGCTTAATGTGCATTTTGTAAACAACTGTCAAACATGACCTACACAATCATATCTCACGATACCGATACCGAATACTTGAAAACTGGTTATATCTTATCGCATCTCTTAAATTATGCTCCAAGCGGCTTCCACAGTTTCGCTTCCTCGGCTCCCGTGAAGAAGGAGCCCAAAAAAAAAAAAAGAGAAGATTTAACTGGATGGTTATTAATGGATCTCGATGCATTAAAGTTTACATTTTATTTACTGTTTATGGTATAACATGGATTTTCAGTTCGCTAAAACGGTTTGTTTTCAGTCATCGTTTAAAAGTCTACCGTTAAATGAACTAAACTAACTTAGCCAGCAGCTATTTTTTGTTTTTTTTTTTTATTTATTTAAAATTTGCATATATGTATGTATATAGAGGTGTTAATCTATAGTATAAAGAGAGATAGAGAACCAGGAAAGAGCATTGTGATGGCGTCATTTCAATTCAAATTCCCATTAGCGTTAGTTTCAGCAACAGCTGAAAATTTTGTTATTTTATTCCCCGACCTGTGATATCATCGCCACAAATGAGAGAAACGAAAGGGCGATAAGCCTATCGCAGTTATGGAAACATAACGAAGTTTCTATACACTTTACAACAGCTCACAACTCGTCCCACTACACTGTGAATCATAAGAGGTTCCTAATTTTAATTAATGTATAAGTTCCGGAAGGGGTACCAACTCAATTTGATTGAAATATGGTATATATATATAAATATATATAGAATATTTGCGGTTAGGGTCTTCTTAAATCTTATATGAAGACAATTACTTCTTGCGTGTTAGGTCAAATAATAAAAGTCAATAAATTACAATAGATATATTTGACAATAGAATTTTATTTCAATTATTTAGATTCAATATGTCGACGGAGGCCGCAGCACCAGCACCAGCTACAGAGGCACCCACCGCCGAACTGGGACAATTGGCCTTAGATGATGGACCAAAAGTCAGTTTCTCGGATCAATTTAAGGCCTTCTCAAAATTTGGTGATATCAAATCGGATGGCAAATTGATAACACTCTCGCAGAGTGATAAGTGGATGAAGCAGGCCAAAGTGATTGATAAGAAGATAACCACCACGGATACGGGTATCCATTTCAAAAAGTTCAAAGCCATGAAAATCGGTATATTGGATTATAATAAATTTCTTGAGGATTTGGCTAAAACGAAAAAGGTTGAATTGTCGGAGATAAAGCAAAAGTTGGCCAATTGTGGAGCACCTGGTGTACAGTCAGTTTCGGTGAGTGGATAAATCTTTTAAATTGTATTTCCTTTCTAATGTGCGTGTTTCCTTACTAGGCTGGCAAAGCAGCTGCTGCTGTGGATAGGCTGACGGATACCAGCAAGTATACGGGTTCTCATAAGGAACGTTTTGATGCCACCGGCAAGGGCAAGGGCATTGCCGGACGACGAAATCTGGTTGATGAGTCTGGTTATGTTAGTGGCTATCAACATAAAGATACCTATGATGGTGCCCATTAAATTCACCGATCCACCTTTATCCCCATTTTCCCCCTAATCAATCCCCTTTAATTATTTTATATAGTTTATTTTCTTCTTCGTTCTTTTTTTTTTGTGTCTTGTGTTTTTTAACCTGAATTTAATTTAAAGCATTCTCTAAACTAAGTTGTGATTATTTTAAGTGCTTAAAAAAAATAAAACTTTTGGTGTTTATTTTAAAACATTTACCATATGTTTTTTTTATACATATATATTTATTATTTATATATCTACCCGAAAGTGCAAAAATACACAAAAAGTCCACAAACATCAAATTAATATCGTAAAACATCATATTATGAGAACCAAAAACAAAAGAAAAAGAGAAAACTTTTTTGCTAGTCTTAAGATCTTGAAAACTTTTTAATATTTCACAAACATATAAATACATATATATCTACATATATGAGCTAACTATATGTGTTACGTTTCATCATATTTAAGATTTTCGTTTTGAATAAAGATATAAATTTGAAATACCACTTTATTCTAGTATATAGTTTCAATACGATTTTACGAATATTGTCTGATAAATATTTGGATAATTTCACCTTGTTGCTGATCCTTGAATTCTGTATATTGCCAATAAACAATAACGCGAAAAGTAAAAAAGTTAAAAATTGATAAAGGAAAATTTTTCTTATATTCAAATTAATCTATCTCTCTCTAAAGATTTCATCGGATTTTTTGTATTAATTAAAGCGTCTTATTTATGTTCGAGAATTAAAAACTGACTTTCTCTATTTCTGTAATATTTTAGGTACTCTCTGAAGATTTTCTTTTTCTAACTATATTTCAAGTTTATTTTTAAAAACTTGTACTTTTTCTTTTAAATAAGAATTTATGAATTGTAAACTGCAAATTCGTTTCATTATGTCTTAATTATAAGTCTACGAGTATATAGGATTTTTAAATAGCATGATGAACTGAGCGGATGCTATATCTAATAATGTCTGACCTATTAAAAAAAAAAATTTAAATAATGGGGTAGATGTAATAATTCTTTAGCTATGATTTACCTCAAATTTCTTTGTATTTAATATTGAAGATATTCGTTGAAAATTAGTAGATTAGAAAGAATAATATTTCCATTTAACAGCCAGGATTTTCAATTCAAAATTTCATCTAATATATAATTTATAGTTATACCATTTAAGACCATAGATTTGTACATTATATAGAGAGATAAGCCATTTATTATCATTATTGTTAGTATATTTATTTTTACAATTGGTATTATGTCAATCATCATTGGACCAAAAACCAGAGCAGTGTGAAGCAGATTAAACGCTACAGCGATCAGAGATGGAAATTGATCCACCTGTTTGGCTTGCACTTGCATAATGCTTAGACCCAGGCCTACATTTGAGATCGATTGCATTGAATCGGATTTATATATCACATAGCAGCGGCAATTTTCATATAAAAGAAGCTACAGTTGGCCTCCAAGTAAGCAGTTTGAAAGCAGATCTTGATCAATCTAATCATGGCCTATCGTGGAAAAAACGCTGTAGTTACTGGCGGAGCAGGAGGCATAGGCCTGCAGGTGGCCAGGCAATTGCTAACGAACGGAGCAGCGGTAATATATAACCAGAAGGATCAATTTTGGATTACACTTGCAATTTGAATTTTTCAATTTATATCTATTTTTCTGTTGCATTTAGAAGGTGGCCATAATTGATTTGCAGGATAATTTGGAAGAATTTGTCAAACTACGGGCGGCTCATCCCACCCAGAGTGTTATGATTATTAAAATGGATGTGGCCAATCGTAAGGGAATCGAGGCCACCTACGAGGAGATTGTTAAAACGTTTGGTAGCATTGATATTGTTGTCAATGTGGCTGGCATCTTCAATGATAAGGATGTGCAGCGTACATTGCTGGTCAATTTGGGTGGCATCATGAATTCCACACTAAGTGCCTTGCAGTATATGAACAAGGAGAATGGTGGCAACGGTGGACTCATTGTCAACATGAGCTCAGTGGTGGGCTTGGATCCAATGTTCATAATACCAGTCTATGGAGCTACTAAAGCGGGCATTATTAATTTTACCCGTTGCCTGGGAGTAAGTATTGTTTTTTTATGTAACGATATTTCAATTAAACGATTTTACAATTCCTCTTCCCTCAATCCCTGATCACCGATTAATATATAATCCGTACAGAATGATCATTTCTATCAACGTTCAGGCATTAAGTTTGTCACAGTTTGTCCTGGAGCCACCATGACCGATATGTTTACCAATTTCACTGAGAAGATCATTTTTCCGGAGACCAGCGATGAGACCTACAAAATATTGGATAGACTCAATAAACAAAGTGCCACCGATGTGGCCAGGTGTATCCTCAGTGTGTTGGATAAGGAGAAGAATGGAGCTGTCTATGTTATTGAGGGAAAGCGTGTCTTTCCGCTTGAAATGAAGCAGCAATGGACAGGTAAGGAGCAGGCCTAAGACTACGATGGAATAATTGGAGCAGGAGCTGTTGCATCACATTTAACAAATACATACATATATATTTGAAATTAGCATTTAATAAAAACATTTACTGGGTAGCTAATCCTGGCGCCACTTAACTAGAACCTCATCTGTGCGATATCTTTGGGTGACAAATGATTCCTCTAATGGCATTGTTAACCCCGATTTGAACATCTCAGCTCCGGCGTGAGCAATCATTAAGCCATTATCTATGCAATAACGTTCATCAGTAGCAAAAAGTTTACCGCCACGTTCCTGGCACATAATTCCCATCATTTCCTGTAAACGTTCATTACATCCAACGCCACCTACTATCAGCACCTGAATGGAAAAAGTAAATTAGAGTTAAAAAACCGCTCGATTTCTTTCCTTCGATGCAATAAATCCTAGGTATTAATTCACCTACCTCTTGGGAATCACAGTGGGCCATGGCTCGTTCGGTAATCTCTACTAACATGGCAAAGATGGTCTCTTGCAGGGAATAGCAAAGATCTTCTTTGCTAAAAGAGACTTCTCCCTCATCTCCAGCTTCATCCGCTGCCTTCTTTCTTTTGTTCTTTCGCTTATTGGGCTCAGCCAGTTCTTCTATATGGGACAATATGCCCGAGAAGCTTACATCCATGCCCTTTACTACATAGGGCAGTTTTATATACTTTGTGCCCAACTTTGCCAACTGTTCAATGTTGTATCCTGGACTAGGATCATTTGATAGTTTGATGATCCTTGCAAATCGATCCAAGCAGTTACCCACAGCAATGTCAATGGTCTCGCCAAATATGCGATATCTTTGATTGGAGTAGGCTATGACCTGAGTATTCCCGCCACTCACATATAAGACAATTGGATTCTGGGCATTGGTAATCAGCCGACCCATCTCGATGTGGCCAATACAGTGATTGACTCCCAAAAGTGGTTTCTGCCATAGCAGTGAGAGCGTGCGAGCCACTATAGCCCCTACCAGCAGAGGTGGTGCCATTCCAGGACCCTTCGTATAGCATATAACATCTAAATCTTTAGGTTCTAGTTGCGCCTCTTTCAGACTCTCCTTGATCAAACCTAATATAGCCTCGCGATGATGCTTGGCCGTTTCTTTAGGTAGGAAACCTTCGCCCGGTGGTGTGATGTAAGTCCGGCGTACATTTGCCAAAACCTCTCCATTGCGAATAATACCTATGCCTATTTTATTGGCGCTGCCTTCAATACCCAATGAACAAACCATTACAAGAATCTAAAAAACTTTACAAAAATAATTGTAAACAATGTACGCCGGTTAAACAGCTGATTTGGTTTGTCCATGTGGCAAGGCGAATGACAATACGTTTTTAATATTTGTTTATGTTCTTGGTAACTCTGCCGTGGTATTCGGCACGCGTGTTGACAACTCTGTTGTTCTGTTATTTTATACGGCCACACTCTCGGTATCGATGGTACCAGGAAACCCAAATCCTGAGCTTCTTGAGACGGATTTATTTCGTTTATAACAATCCAGACAGCATGGCTTCCACGCCGGCTGCGGAGATTTTAGATTTAGCAAAGAATAGCGACGAGCAACATAAAGATGCCGCGACTGCTGCTTCCCCAGTTGACGTGGAAGTGGAACTGGACCAATCTCAGCAGCTGGTTAATCAGGAGTCACCAACGAGGGCGATTGAAAGTGAAGTAAACGCTGTTTCTGTCAAAGGTGAACAGCCATTGCAAGATCCTGTGGGAAAATCCTTGCCAGACAGCTTAAGTTATGCACAACTCCAAGCCCAGGACCAGGTCCTCCAGGTTTCAGAGGAAGATAAATTCCAGCTTGTTCATCCCTCAAATGACATACTCTCGCATGTTCACTGTCTGGCCCAGTTAGAGGAACAGCGACGTCGTTATGAGCAACAGTTGGAACAACTCCGCACTGCCAATACCCAAAAGGATAACATGCTTCAACTCCATCAACGCGAGAATGCCATTCTCGAAAAAGAAAAATTGGCTTTTCGTAAGGAAATGGATACGGCCACTAAAGAAAAGGAAGCCACTGTCATTAAGTTTGCCATGAAAGAGAAAATGCTTATTGATGCCAAAAAAGAGAAGGACGCAGTGGAAAAGCAGCTGGCCGATTCTAAGAAAGAGGTAAAGAATGTTGCTACACGCTTCCAGGCAGTGAACGAGGAAAAGTCCAGGATAACCTATATTATTGATGAGAAGGTAATTAAGGAATTTACATATCTTTATTGTCTTGATTCACATTATTGCCATTTTTCTAGTGCAACGAAGTTCGGAAATATCAAAGAGAATGCGAGAAACTCAAGACAGAAATGGGTCACTTGGAATCCAAACTGAAATATCACATGAACAAACTCAACATGGAAATAGAGGCCAAGGCTGTGAGTTAAAAGATTCATCTCTAGTTATTCCAGATGTGAAATAATATAATATTTTTTATTAGGTTCTGGAGCGTAAACTAGAAGAGGAAAGAAATGCACCCAATAAACTGGAAGAAAAGGCCAATGGTGGGTATCATAACCTTAAGAATTACCGCCTATTCTACTTAACGATCATAAATGTTACAGAAAAATTGAAAATAGAATTTGAAGCCAACTCAATACTGTTGAAACATGAGATTACCAGCAAGACTGAAGCTCTGGAAAAACTAACCAGGGAGCAGCAAAGGCAAAGTGAGGCCCAGAGGGAGCTTAAAGAGAAACTGCAAGAGATTACAACAGTGGTAAGTTTAAACTAAACCTCATGCAGATTTAACAACCAAACTAAAAAAAAACATTGTGAATTTCAGCATGAACAACTCCTAGGAGAAATGAAGCAATTAAAGGAACAACACAATGCCGTTGAGTTGGCCTACAGTGATGAGCTATTAAATTCAGCCAAATTGAGAGGACAACTAGAAGAGCTGCAATTGCTACGCACCCAGAATACTATGTGAGTTTAAACTGTTTCTTTTTAAATAAATTCTTTAATCATGATAGACTTGTATCTTTTCCAGCAATGAGGCCAAACTGTGTTCCGAAAAAGAGCGCATAAAACAGCTAGAATCTTTAGTCGAGGATCATGAAACGGACTTGAAGCAATTGCAACTGAAAAAACAGGAACTTTTGTCCATTAACAAGGAAATGAGTGAATTAATTGTCCAACTACAAAATGATATTTGTCTAGCCGAAGCAAAGGTACGATTTTTGTATCAATGAATTTTTCCATTTTAACAGTTTAATCGTTTCACCTTAGTCGCAAGGCCTGGAAGCAGAGAATAAACTCCTAAAGCAGGAGAAGCTTCAGTATGAACATAAATATGGAGAATTGGAGCAACAATTGAATGCAGAGTTTGCCATAAAAAATGAGGAGCGTCTTATTTTAGCAAAACATTTATCAGAGAAGACCAAGTTGTATGAATTGACTAAGGAAAAATTGGAAAATCTTCAAGGGGACTTCGAAGCCAATCAGCTAAAGCACTCGACGGTAGTCAAAGAAATGCAGCGAGATCTGCAGAAGTACAAAAAAGGTGTGGTGGAACCATCAAAGGGGATAAGCTATTGCAGCAATTGCCAACAAGCCATGAATGGTAATTATTCACTACCAAATCAAAGTCAAACCCAAGCCCAATCTCAGGTGGAAACCATTAGATCAAATAGTCGTGGCAGCAGTCGTCGTGCCAGTGAATCTTCTGAATCTGAAACTGTGACTAGCAGTGTAACAGCCACTCAAACAGTGGTCGATCTTAATGCAGTGCCCTCGAAAAAAGTTCTTGTGGAGCGTATTTTGCGACTTCAGCAGGCAACAGCTAGACAAACGGAGCGTATAGAATTTCTAGAGAATCATACAGCCGCCCTGGTGGCTGAAGTTCAAAAGAAATCCAAAGTCGTTCAGCACTATATGCTCAGAGATCAGACAGCTGGTGCCCTAACCTCCTCCAAAAGTGATCAAAATAAAAGCGAGCTGGTAAAATATGGCAATGGCATCATGGCAGCCATTTATGGTGGAGTCAAGGGCGGCGATCAAGCCAACAACAAAGCTATGTCCTTAGATTTGTCGCTGGAGATTAATAAAAAGCTACAGACTGTTCTGGAAGATACGCTTCTAAAGAATATTACGCTCAAAGAGAATTTAGATGTTCTGGGTCTGGAGGTGGACAATTTGACACGGCAACTGCGTGCCATAGAGACTCAAAAGGTATCACCCAAGTGATCCACATCAAAATCCAAAGTATTCCAATATCCATTCCATATGCAACCATTATGTACAGTTTCAGTCAGGCTTAAGTTATGTTTGTATATATTAAAAACAAATGAACAAGAAACAATTCTTTGGCTTCCACTTATACGACACCTTCATAAAGCTTGGAAGCAACTTTAGCGGGCTGACCCAAATTCATGGAAACGTCTTTGGATGGTTTCTCCCCTGGCTGGGCCACACGCGCCTGCTTGTTATGGGTCTTTTTAAAATGCACCTTCATCATTGGATTAGCCACCCCAGTTTCCTCTATTACATATTCCCTTAGCAGAGGAGGCAAGTCGATATGCGTGGGCAATATAACTGGAGCCAATTTTTTAGCATTATTTAAGAATTTGGATTCTTGTTCAATGGGCACCAATTCATAGTCGGCTTTGTAGCTAGTGCTAAAGATCTCTACGGGCTTTGGTTGGGTAATGCCACGCCAGGTCTTCTCTACAGTTACGCGGACCTTACGAATCTCGTTGGACTGCAAGAGAAAGTAGTTTTAATATAGAATTTATTTCAATGTACCTTTGTGCCTATTAACCTGTGCATCCTCTGCCTGCACTTTCAAAATCCGCATATAACACGGTTCTGGGTAGCGTTGGAACATGTTACGTATGACCATGCGCCCCACTCCCCAATTAGGTAGCGTCGATACCAGTTCCCATAAAGTGTTGCCGCGGAAGTCCGTGGTTCTTCCTATGTATTTGATGACTTTTTGACTCATGTTTCAATTATATTTTTCCAGAAATTCAACATAAATATATAGCCTTTTTCTTCGGCGGCATTTACTAAGTTCTTCCTAAGTGGTGGGAGCACTGCTTATGAGAAATATTAGCTTTCTGGCAACGCTCATTGTTCTCAAACATGTGAATAACAAAAGAACGTTATCGATAAATTTTTTACTACAACATCATTTTACTTTATAAATGGTGCAAATATTAAGCTATAAATCACCTTGACGCACACGAGTTTCTACTCCCGGCATATTACTCCATCATTTAATACCCTATTAATTGTTTTCTGCACAAGTTGATTAAAATAAGCTTCACTTTTATATTTTCGTCTCGCTCTTTCTTTTCGCACCAACACTATTAAACGAAACGTGCTCCGACTCGCTCTTATTTTTGTTAATAATATTTGTGATAAATGTACAAAAAACGACCAATAGAACAAGCAGAAAAAGGCAGGATAAGGGAAAACGAAAGAGGCACCCAACATGGACGATGTAAGCGAACGAAATTAAGATTGCTTAGATTCTAAGATGTTTTTGTTGTTACAGCTTGATGACTTGGATGGGGATCGTTTAAATGAGTTTGAATCTATTTTATACGCTTCAATACACTATAATGATGATACAGCTGAGCAGCAAGAAGCCTCAACAACACCAATAGATCCAACAGAGAGTCAAGAGCAGCAGTTGAGAATTGTAAGCAATAAGAGGGTGATTAATCAACAGCCGGGTGCAGGCAAACACGGAGTTTCCTTTGCCAGATTTCGATATTGGGAAAAAAGCAACAAAGAGATCAATGTAACTTCCTCTACCGCTCCACCGGTACCTATTGAAAGTAAGTATGCTCGGCACATACATTATTCTAGAGTTTTACTACGTAATACAGTTTATTAAACAAAACTTAGTAGCATTTCCTTTACAAATCATTGATGTAGTGAGTTTCAAATAATTTATAACGCTACCATTCTTGTTTCAGATGTTACATCAAAATCAACTGACATTGACATTGATTTGAAGTCAAGGGATAAACGAATGCCACCGCCGGCTTCTAAGCCGCAAAAACAGAAACAATTACCGAAAAAATCGCAGCAGCAACAGCAGAGAAAGGAGAAGCCGAAACCTATGCCCCAAAAGCAAACTTCAAAGTCCGTTCTTAAAGCTAGTAGCAAAGTCGGTAAACAGGAGCTAGTGGATGAAGATGATTCCGAACGCTTTGACCAAAGACTTTTGATAGCTATACCTAATAATTATCAACCACCTTCAAAGAAAGATAAGGCTTCCACAGGAATGGGAATGGGTGGACCCTTCGGCAAATCTTATCGTAAATTAGAGCAAATGCAGCGTCTAGCACTCAAGCAGCAAAAATCGAAGCAAATTTTGGCCAAGAAGAAGCAGGACGAGCAAAACCAAAAGCCATCAGCCCCGATAGCATTCATAGAATTGGAATCTTCTGAGGAAGAAGATGACGACGATGTGGTGCATGTTCCCCTACCGCCAGTGCCAGTGATTGAATTGGATACAAGTGATGGTGAAGCTGAGAACATTCAACCATCATATCATGAGGAGAATGCTATGGATGCAGCTGATGTTGAAATGGGAGCTATCACATCAACAGAGACAGAAGAGCCAATTACAACACCTACACTGCACTCACCCTGCAGTTCTGTGATGTCTAGCGATGATTTTATAGTCCAAAAGGACACATCCCGCTTAATGGGTGAACGTGCGCGAGCCACAGATGAAGACTTGTTAGTTCTAACTGAAAACGCTATTAAAAATATCACGACGGAAGATGAACCACAATTATCACAAGAAGCATTGGACACATCATCCGAATATGAATTTGTTCCGCCATCGCGTCTAGAAGAGATCAAACAAAATTATCGCGTGGATGAACAACAATTTCGTGCCTTGGATGTCTATGAGAGTGAATCGGATCTAACTGAATCGGGTATATATGGCAAAGTGAAACCCAAAAATCACCAACCTACCATAATACGAAACATCGATTCAAACTCCGATAGTTCTAATGTAGAGGAGGTAGTAGACTCTTATGTTAATAAGACGAAACGTTTGCGTAAACGTCGTTCCTCTAGCACAAATCACAGTCAATCCGAGGCCAATAATGATGATGATGATGACGATGAGGATGAGGATGGTGTACATACAACTGGTGTTCCGGGAATAGCTCGTGGCATGGCTGTGGAACGTTGCAAGCGTAAAATACGTCGTCTAAGTCAAAACCGACGACACTCCGAGGATCTGCAAAAGCAGAAACAAAAACCAAAGTCCAAGGTTTCGAATCAAGAAAAGAAACCTCAAGCACTCAGCTCGGAATCTGCTTCGGATGAAGACTTGCCCAGTGCCCGTGAAATTGCTGAACGTCTTTTGCAACCACCGAATGTTGAACAGATTCGTACAACATCATTCACAACAAATGATGTAGATGAAATTCTTTCAGTGGGCACAGATGCCGATACCGAGGATGAGGCTCAACATCAAGATGCCATAACGGACCGTATTACAGCTATTTTTGAGCGCATCGATGCATATGCCAAACGAAACCGGGCAATGTCCACTATGTCAGAAGAAGTTCCATATTTGAGCAGTGAGCCGGGGGAAACTAATGATATCCAGCAGGATGAAAAGGCTGCCAATAACCAAGCCCAAGCAGAAGAACTAGAAGAATCACTGGAAAATATAAGTACGGAAAATGATATACAAGAAAACTTCGAGCTGGAAATAAACAAACCGCTGGTTGAGACGATCGAACAGCAAGATGACCAGGACAAAGATTCCTCAATTCAAGTGGATCACAATCTCAAAGCTTTGTCTGATGAGAATAACCAGTTCCACAGTCGTAATTTAGTTGGATGGAATGAGGAAATGTGCTGCTTTTATAATGACAGCTGGCATGGTGAACAGTTCTCAGTGCACAAAATTCAAAAATCAATGAACCGTATGTAGACAATCCATAAATATTATATATTCATTCAAATATATATATTCTTTACATTTAAACACAGCTAACCGACATGAATGGCGGATAAATAATGCCGATCGTTATCCAGTTGTTCGCCCCCGCTCGAATCTGAAATGCACCAATTGTTTTGAAATGGGCCATGTGCGCTCCAAATGTCCGCGACCCCGAAAACCCAGTGTGTGCAGCACATGCGGAACAACTGGTCACACGGAGCCACGTTGTCCCTTTGCCATCTGTTTGGGGGTCTGTTAATTGATAAATCTTAAAATCTAATCTACCAGAGAAATCCAATAATTTTGTCCTTTACTTCCAGTGTGGTACCAAGAAGGGTATCTATGTGCAGCAGTGCAACAAGTGTTCATTCCATGCTCGTCTGATTTGTCAGCTATGCAAAATGCGTGGTCATGGCACGGAAAATTGCCCTGATAAGTGGAGGCGGTATCATTCAACGGTAATGATTTCTGCTGAAAGGTTTCCAACTTTTTTTTATGAATTTTGATGTTTAATTTTTTTCTATGTCATTTCACAGACCCGATCTAATGTTTCACTAATGGACAGTGTCCAGTATAGTGCTAAACAGTGCAGTTTTTGTGCCGGTCGTGGCCATCTCTTTGAGAATTGTCGCCAACGTATTGGCGAATTTCGATTGGTAAATTATACCTCACAAATAATGTCGCATCAAAAGGTCTACAAAGATCGTAGTGGCCCACTTAGCTATTTGGATGATTTAAGCTCGTTTTGTAATCCACAAGTGACCTTTCATTTTAACTGGAGTCAGCCGACTATAGCCAAATCAAGTTACTATGCCAAGTTTCTGAAGGCTGTCGGTTTGGCTAAGCGTGGAATGATTATACAGGATCGACCAGATAAGAAACTGAACGATACTAAGTCTACAAACAAAAGCATTCAAACGAAAGATATTAGTACTAATATGCAACAAACTACCTCCAAATCAGCAGTGCCTAACCATGACTTGGACTCGGACTCCAATTATAGTTTTTCCGAACATTTTGAATTGCCAAGTTCAACGACAAACGAGGAGATTCAAAATGAGAACGTGACCGAGATTTCTATGCCGGATGTTATACCGTTAAGTCAGACACCAGACGATGATGATAGCTTCGATATAATTAACAACCAAGGCATATCCATGTGCATCAGCAATCAAGCTAGTAGTAGTACCAATAGGGTCACCGAAGAGACGCCCCTACCAGAAGCTCCCAGCGAGGGTAAAATCCTTATGGCACGTGATCAAATCGAATATCTCTTCAGTCCCGAAGGCCGAAAATTTCTAGCCGGTGCCGCTACTCAATGTCAAGTAAGCGTCCGCATGGATTTTAAAGATTATGGCTATGTCCTGGTCATCTTTGGTCTTAAGCAGCATCAAGAAGATCTTCAACTTATGCTGATGCGTCGCCATAACGATGTCAAGCGCAAAAGTATTGACTTTCAGAGTCAAAAGCCGCCGAAACGCATTGATGTACTTATTCGTTTTATGCGTGATGGCATTAATAGTTTATCCACCAATCTGGGCAATGCCAAGAATCATTACTGTCGCATCAAGGAGCTAGAGGAGATGAACACCAAAAATGGTTTCAAATTGGCCGAAAAGAAACGCCGGCAACTAAATATGATTCTGTTGGGACAAGCTGGTTTGATGAATGGTGATATGCATCTCGATCAGTTGTTAATGATACTGAGACAACTTATCCAGAGCCATTCACCAGATGGAAATGCCAGTTTGTCACTAAGAAATGATATTGAGAAGCATTGGCGCATGATCTTCACTGCGTATCCACATACGGACTATGAATCGTTACTCTTTAATTATGGCAAATTGGAAATTAAAAATCGTTTGCCTTCCCTTAATATAGATCCAATGATATTGGGTCTTAGTGGCTCGTTACTTCATGCGCCACCGCCGCCTAGTTGGCCACAAAATAATATGGCACCACCACCGCCTCCTTTAATCAATGGAAGAAAAAATCGGTCACCACATAAGCAGCAAAGAGGAGCTAGTCCTCCACCACCACCACCTCAATTACCTTCAAGACGCTCTCAATTATCTCAGATGCCTTTCAATAACCCACAGCAGCGTGCCCGTTTCCAAGATTTGCAACTGCAACGCAATAATATCAATCCCGAATGTGTTCGCCTATTAGCCGAAATGGATCATTCCGATTCACATAGCAGCATTAATACGGATGCCAAAAAGCCATCCATGTTCTGGTCAAGAGAGTCCTTTAAATATCTTGATGATCTATTTAAAATGACCTCAAACACAGAGACACTGGAGCGCTTAGATCGTGTATTGGCTCGCTCTCGTCGTGGACTTCTGTCTTATAATGATTATCGAGCTGTGATTCGACTGCATTCATTGCTATCCAATTGAATAAATGGGACGGACTGGATTTATAACCGTATTGTTAAACAAAGACAGACATACAAATTTGTGTTTATCTCACAGAGATATCACTTAGGACGGACGATTACAATGAAATACAAATAGATATACAATTGAATTAAAAATATTCTTCAATTTTTTTGAATCGGGATCGATGTAAGAAATTATTTTTAAATTAAATTGCCAGCTCAAAGAGGTCATACCTTTTCAGATCAATTTTAGATTCCCATATATTTCACCAATAGTTAATTTGCCATAACATTTTGCTATATTTGAAAAATCAAAGTGTGTTTGCTCTACAAACTATAAAGATAATGCATATTTGGTTAATAATTCATTTGGTTTATACAGCTTCTTAGTCATTTTATTACAATTCCTTTAAGTCAGTTCGTTGGTTGGTGGTTAGTCATCTTAGGCCGCCGTTGTCTGTTGCTGCTCTTGGGTCGTTGTAGATTGAGCGGAGGAGGCTTCTCCACTCTTTTCATTGATCGCCAACCAAGGGCAACGTTTTTGCAATTCCATGCGGTACCTTGGATGGCTTATGGCATACACAAATGGATCTATGCAGGCCACTAATTTGCAAGTGCAGGCTGGTATCATGGTGGCACCTGGGGTTAATAGACTCTTATCCCCAAAGGCTCCAATCAGCGACATGACACCATATGGAGTCCAGGATACAAAGAAGAGGAAACAAATTGTGATTGCTGCCTTGGCTATGCGTATTTCGGCCGTCTCCTTGCTCTTATCCACATTGGAGCGCAGCGATTCCACATTCATTTTTTTGGCCTGATCGCGTAAAGCCTTTTCATGACTAAAGACATGTCCCACTATTTGACTATAATAATACAAAATCATTAGTGTGGGGCAAACAAAGCTGAAGAAAAAGATGGTAGCCACAAATAGACGTGTATCAAAGTTGTCCGAAAGGTAGTCAAATGAACAGGAGGTGAGATAGCCCTCTGGAAAATAAAACAAAATAAACTTTAATTTTGCAGTATTCGAATTGAACCGATTTTGTTTTGTCATTGGCCGAGGCCTGATCGAATTTGTCGGTTATATTTTATCTTATTAAGTACTGGTTACTTTACCAAAAAAACTTTAGTTGGTTCATAATGTGACATATACAGTGCTAAAGACATGACCAAAGTTTAAACTAAATTATATCATTGATTCAAATTTGGCGCTCTGTTATCGTATGTTAATAAATACGGAAAATGTTAACGCTCTTTTGTGGTATTCGACATTTTTCATAAGTCATACATACGGTCACACTGACACTCGATCTACACATTTTGCATTATTTTTTGTTTGTAATTAGGAAAAACGTAGTTAAATTAACTATACAATTTTTTTTTAAGTGCACTGAAGACTGAAAACTTATTAAAACAATTCAAGCAAAAGCAAGTGCAAGTGCAATAAAATATAAAAGAAAAGTCAGCAAATTCTTCACCAAAAAAAGAAAAAAAGGCAACGCCGTTGCCCCTTTGCCTTTCCGTTGTGTGTAACACAGCGTCAGAAAGAGAAAAAAATAGAGTAAGAGTGTGAGTGCGAAAGAGAAAGGTAAAAAGTGGCTAGTGAGTGACTGCGTGAGTGAGTGAGTAAGGTAGAAGAGAAGAATATGTAATGTTAAATGTAAAATGGACGAAACCAAAACAGATGATATTTTAGGCCACAAACAACAACAACACCAACAACTACAACAATGTATGTATTCAATGAATGTTAAGTGCAAGAGGCGAATAAAAGAAAATTAGATAAAACACGAAAGAAAAAACAAAGTCAAATAAAATTAGCTCACGCCTGAATTTCGAGTTTCGAGCGCAAGCAATAAAAATCAAAAAACGCAAAAAGGAAAAAAAAACAATTTTCATTTTGTGTCTGTGTACGTGCTGCAGTTTTCCTGCAGAAAAACCACCTGCATTGATTTATAGTCCAAGACGACAGCGACACGGCGGGTCAGTTGCAGGAGAGGATATACACACACACACACACGCAAGCATACACTGACTGATAAAAACTATCCCACACACACAGATACCCGGTCTGTGAGTTCAACACGACCATTCGGCTACATATTGTAAGTTTTCTTTATTAAATGATTATGTCTAAAATATTATATATATTTATACACATAAGTATGTGCAAGTTACGTTTTTTATTTGACTCGCCAGATAATTATATTCATGGCTATATGACTTTTGCAGCACTAAAGTAATTATCATTGAAATCCCAGACCGAAGCCAGAGCCCGTTCCCCTCCTCATAGTCGGCTAATAAAGTTTTCATACATTTATAGAGCTTTATTATTTCTTTACTGCATGCTGCATAAGTATTTAAAAGGCATATGTATGTATGTTAAATGAAAAAAGCTAGCAGAATTTTTATAAAATTTACAATCGTTTTCAAATTAAAGATGTTTGTTCACTGTTTTGTCCAATCAACCAGTATATATATATACTTGTGGAATACTAACGATTTTCTCAATTAAACTAAGGCAGCGCTTGGTATCGAAGTATTTTTACGGTTTTGCATGCAATTTTGTATATTCTTCAAAATGAATTGCATTGGTGTGCACAGAGATTTTTGCTTGACTGTATATACATACATGGAAGTTTTATACGGTACGCAGCGTAAACGAACTGTTAATTACATATGTATGTATACTCGCACATACACACTATGTATCTGACTCTGTATCGCTTCCCTCTCCTGTCCTCAACAATAACAATAATAGCACCACCACCAACAATTGTCACCCTCTCTCCTCCCTGGTGCATTGGTTGTTACGTTACGCGCTTTTCCTTGCGTGCCCAAGGGGCATAATAACCGAGTTTATACGATGACGTCTCTAACGAATATGCAGATTACACTCATGGCAAATCGAAAACGAAACCGAAATTAAAATTTAAACGGAAGTTTTTAATTTATGTATATTTTTTAATAAAATATTTAGATTTATTTATTTTTTCGTAATACCTAACAACGAAAAAAAAAACAATATCAATCCATCCAATGAAAAACCGTTAACAGGATTGTTTATAATTATAATTAACTGCTTATGTAAGCGATTTCTCCTAAATTGAGTTCACATTCTATTCCCGCTTGAGTCATCGTATAAACATTTTGTCATAGTGCTACTTATAGATGTTGAAGACGCACCTACAAGTCGTCCACATATGAATCGACGCACTACCTTTAGGTCATTGTCCCTAATGGGCCAACATTTGTCAGCTTTGCTGATAAGACTTAATATACATTTTTCGTTATTTGCCTATTTTCACACGTGTCCCAAAAAGCAAAGTTTCCATGTGTTATGTGAGGGATTCGATATATATATACCCTTTTACCAATTAAAAGTTTGACCGACGTTTTATTTCTGTTACCTTATACATATGTATTTATGTAAGTATATTTGCAATTTTTAATCCGATGACAAAAAAATATTGAAATCCAATCATTGCTTGATTTGTTTATTTTGTCTTAAGTAAATTGATCGAACATAGCCAGACAAAGATGTACATATGTATGTATGTATGTATCTGTACGCTGTGCTTAAATCGTTCCTCCTCAATTTGGGTATCAAATATACCTTTTCCCATTTAAGTACTGGGTATGAAAACAATACGTGACAGAATGGGCAATGGCATACGCTGTGATAGAGGTGACCAATGAGTTAATATCCAGTGCAATTGTATGTGATTCTTGGCAAGGTGAAGGTCAGGGAGCACGTTAGCAGCAGTTGATGACTAATTGATATAATTATATACTCTGAATAGGCTAGGGAATTACTGAATACTTACTAACTTTTCGATATGTGAATGACACAAGAACTAATTTCTTATTTCGTTTCTCTTCTTTCTCGTTTTTCTCTTTGTCAATTACGACAGATAACAGAGGGAGAAGGGAAAGAAACACATTTGAATTCTCAGAGGATTGATCGGTTGTGCAATTGGAACTGGAGGTGGAAAAAGGACGAAACGACTTTGGAGACACCTGCAAGACATTAAAGTTGTCCAATGTCAAATAAAATCAATCCCAAACGCCGTGAACCGACAGCAGCAGCAGCAGCAGTAGCAGCAGGAGTCGGCGGAGGTGTCGGCGGTGGAGCTTCGGGAGTAGCCACCGCAAATACAAATACAACTGGAAGCAGTTCAACAGGCGGCTCAAGTAGTGCCGGCACCACGTCATCGGCAAATACATCTTCATCGTCCAGTTCGTCGCTATCATCCGCCGGAGGCGGTGATGCTGGCATGTCTGCTGATCTGACATCCCTATTTGAGTGCCCCGTGTGCTTCGATTATGTCTTGCCACCGATTCTGCAATGTTCTAGCGGGCATTTGGTCTGTGTGTCTTGCCGTTCCAAGCTCACCTGCTGTCCCACATGTCGCGGCCCCTTGGCCAATATACGGAATTTGGCTATGGAAAAGGTGGCATCAAATGTGAAATTTCCATGTAAGCATTCTGGCTATGGATGCACTGCCTCTCTAGTATATACAGAAAAAACTGAGCATGAGGAGACCTGCGAGTGTCGTCCATATTTGTGCCCCTGCCCGGGGGCCTCATGTAAGTGGCAAGGACCGCTGGATCTAGTCATGCAGCATCTGATGATGTCGCACAAGAGCATCACAACACTGCAAGGCGAGGATATTGTATTTCTGGCCACCGATATTAATTTACCCGGTGCTGTCGATTGGGTAATGATGCAATCCTGCTTCGGTCATCATTTTATGCTCGTACTGGAGAAGCAGGAGAAATATGATGGCCACCAGCAGTTCTTCGCCATAGTTCAACTAATCGGTTCACGCAAAGAGGCCGAGAATTTCGTCTATCGCTTGGAACTGAATGGCAATCGGCGTCGTTTAACCTGGGAGGCAATGCCACGATCCATACACGAGGGCGTTGCCTCGGCCATACATAATTCGGATTGCCTGGTGTTCGATACATCGATAGCACAGCTGTTTGCCGATAATGGTAACCTGGGCATCAATGTGACCATCTCATTGGTCTGAATCCATCATCATTCACATCATCCATTTATGAATTTTATGTTTTTTGTTTTTTTTTTTATTGAAAAGAAAATTGAATTTTTTTAAACCTCCTCCCGAAGAATCGGAATATATACTATACATATATAAGTTCTTGAAAGTTTATGAGAATTGTAAGCAGAATCGTTTCTAAAACGTTTCCAACAAATAAATATATGGCGAAGTGCCTTGTACTCAATTCCGATTCGTAATTGTCCGAGAAAAACTTCGACACATTCTTATTTGCAATCCTAAAGAAGATATATAGATATGCAAAATATTAGAACGAAAATGTATTCTAGGCTTAATTGAAGAGTTTCTAGAGAAAGAAAACGAAGGCAAGAGAGAGAGAGAGATGAGATTTGTAACGATTACGAATAAGAACGTTTCGACAACTATTTTTCGAAATTACGAATCGGGTTTGGGCCACAAGACAGATAGATAAAGCGCATATAGCATATACATATGTTTGCAAAATCGGGCGAGCGAAACCTGATTTAGTCTTAAAAAATTAATAACATGTCCTACATATATCTTGATATATGTATGTGCGATTTTCAATTTCTTAACTCTATGTCAATGTTTCATTTTTAATTCCCTTTTTATTTTGTGGTTTAGTTTAATTTAGTTTATAAGAAAGCAACAACTATAAAACATACATACACACATACATACATACACAATGGTCTAGTTTAGTTAATGTAAATTATTTTATACAATACAAAAAAAAACGAAAATAAGCAAATGAAAACAAAACATTTAAACTGTAATAGCTCGAGAGTTGTAAGATATAACAAACAAAAACGAAAGGAACAAGTTAAGCAAACTTTTGTTCATCATCCAATATGATATACATATGTATTTCTTTTCCTTCGAATTTTTACAAAAAGACAATCCCTCACTAAACTCTCTAAACAGGGTTAATCGATTCTATTCCGTCATCGGAAAAATGGTTATATATTCAACAATAAAAACCCTTAACACTGTTTTCTCAAAAAATTAGCTCAAGTTCTTGAACTCTTCAAAGAATTGTACATATTATATATAGTTAACAGATCTTTTATCTCAATTATTATGAATCATTTTATCGTAAAGTTCAAGCATAATTCAAAATAACTCTGTAATATTATCGAATAATTTGGTACTTTACATGTTTTAAGTTCATTTACTTACATACAAATGTCGTAAATGAATGGGGATCACGAATCGTTGCGATATACTGGTAAATTCGGATTTGAATTTAATAACGATATTTCACTTTATCCAATAGTAGCACATTTAACATAATTAAACATTGCAAAAATCTCGTAAAATTTTTGAACTTATATATATCTTTGATGTTTAAATAATTCAAGAACTTGAGCTAACGTTGAAATATCTGTTTTGGCTCTTTATTAGTGAATATAGCAACCGTCCGGTGGCGTTTCTTCCATTCGGAAAAGAGAAATCTGTTGCACAGTGTTAATTGGCCCAAGAAATGTTAACTTTTATAATATTTTTGTCTCCCTAGTCCCATCCCCTCGATTTTCCTCATTTACTATACGTACATATTTAGTTTATTTTGCATAATTTCCAAAACACAAAAGTTTTTCGTTTTTATTATATCCTGTACCTATAGAATAAAAGGGTAGATTGAGATCTTCAGAAAACCGCATATAAATTCTATATGTATATATATATATTTTTTTTGTTGATCAGTATTAATACCCAAATTAATATGGTCATGTCTGTCTGGGCGTCCGTCTGAAAGAACGTACCTCAAAATTTCTGTACGCAATCTCGTCTACTTAGTAGAAATAAATTTTTCTTAAATCTTTTGACACGGCTCCTGCATCTCATCAAAAATTTTAGAAACATTTCCACAGTATTTGGGCATTAACCGTTAATGGTTGCCACATATACAAAGATGTGGATGGAAGAGTGAATAAAACGGTGTAAATTTATTATTGCGACAGGGAGAGGGGAAAAGGAATTTGGTGGCAAATTCGAGTGAGTTTAATTTTAAGTAACACCCCTACTTGGTACGAGGTATCCTGCAGTCGGCTTCCGACTAACGGAAAAGTTTTTTTATTGGACTAAGCTCACTCGTATTTAGTTCTTAAAATGTGCCGCGCGCCACTACAATACAAGAATCACACAAAACTACAAGAAGCAAAAAATAAACGTGATTAGTAAAAATAAAAATAAATTTCAAGTTTTATTACAATTATTATTCGACTATTCATTATTGGAAAGGGACAAAATGGAATCATTCGCTATTCTTTTAGATGAATTTAAAATCTGTGAAAACTTATTTATCGTATATGTATGTACATATGTCTTTACATATGTAAGTATGTATGTATGTACATATATACCTATATACATATACATATGTACATATACATGTACATACATATGCATGCACAATGGCTTGTACAGCTTTTTTGACCCACCCCAGGAAAAAACCATGAATCAGGAATAACTTAATTCTTCAACTTAATTAACAACAAAATTCAATCGAAGAATTTTTAGTTAACATATACATATGTACATACATGCATAGTTATACTTTTATGAAAATAAGGCTTAATCAATTTATTTAATTATTGTTCCTTGTTACATACCCCTAGTATATAGTTTGCATGGGTAGAACAGTTTGTAAAACTTTTAAAAGTTATAAAACTTCGTCAGAAAAATATTCGTAGGCCTTACAATGTACAGCAAAGTAAGGTGTCCGGATAATTGAAAATTTGATCAAAGAGTCATTAAATTTGTCCGTTGGGTTTCCATGAAGAAAGCCTTCAACTCTAAATGTGTGTTGGGTTTCATTCTATGGCTGCCTTTTTGAAAATGCAGTGGGCTTGTTCTTGAAGGTTATAATCAATTTGGAAACGAGATATTTTGATTTGAATTTGTTACAATTACAATTGTATGTAAAATTATTAAAAATCGTATAAAAATTGTTGACCCGTTTGAGACAACAAGTACCTTTTTTTTTGCCTTTGCTTCTTACCGTTACCTCCAATTAGGGATGACACTAGTTTTGCCTTCTTTCCCAATGCATTTATTGGAGATGACACTTGATAACTTCATGATTGCCGTGATAAATTTAATTCAATTTTCGATTTTTGTGAAAACATATTTCTTTTAAAAAACATTAACAATACAGCATCATTACATTATATTTTAACTTCATATTAAGTAATTTTTAAACATTTGTTATCTTTATATTCGAATGAATTTAGAAATTATGAGAAGAACTCTTTCGGAGTACAATCGTTTGGTAAGAAAGTTTTGTTTAAAATTTGTACATATTATTACAAAGATTAAATATGTCTGTTTTTATATCTTTATATATATGTCTTCAATTTATCCACCAACCATGAATAATGGAAATGAAAACGCTTCTGAAGTTTTTCGTGGTCCGGAAAAAAAAATAATCATAACATTACTTTTGATTTAACATTTTATGTAAAATTTTTTTTTTTGATTTCGTTTTTGCGCTGTTACTGGTTCGCAGTTGTGGAATTCCTCTTCACTCGTGAACATTGAAATTGGTTCCGGTTTCTGTTTCCAATTCGCGGTTGTTGAAATATATTTAAATGTCATAAGGACACTAATAAGTGTAATTTCCACAAAATTAATTCAATCCGTGGTAACAAAGTGAAAATTTTTTTTTGAAAATTGTCGTGCTAAGCAGGAACAAAGTAAAAATGATTTTGAATTGTTGTGTTAAGCGGGAACAAAGTAAAAATAAATTTGAAGATTGTCGAGTTAAATATCTTCAGTATTCTGTGTCTTTCCCAAATGTAAACTAAATAAGTGTAATTCTTACGAAATCTATTTTCATTCTGTGGTAACAACATAAAAATCCGTTCGGAGGCTATCGAGTTAAAATTTTCGCAAACTTTTGGTTTCTTTTTTTTTTATGAGAAGCATTTAAGAAAATGGCGCCGCATAAGCAATATAATCGGCAGCGCAGTCGCAGCTGCACACATGTGTGTTTGTATGTATGTATGTATGTATGTATGTACATACATATTGCCGTTTTGTCTTCTGTTTTAGTGTTACTTTTTATAAAAAAGGATTCATTCTTTCTTTTTTGATGTGATTTTGTTTAACGGTATTTTTACACCGAAAATTGTTGGTGTATGCTTTTGTTTTTTAAAATTTATTTTGAGTGTTATTTTTCAGTGATCAAGTGAAAGTTTTTAGATATGTACATATGTATGTATGTATGTATGTATGTATGTATGTAAGTGCCCAATTGGATAGTGGTTAAATTGGTAAGTAATACAAGTTTTCCTTTTGTTTTATTTCGAAGTTCAAACAAAGAATTTATTTAATCAAATGAAATTATCGCTGTTGAAAACGACCATTGCACCGTGAATAGGACTTGGCTCTGCTGCAGCGCGCACACGTACACCGTAAAGTGTCGTGTCTTCGGCAAGCTCTGTTTTTCTAGTGCAAAGCAAAAAACAACAAATGCTGTGACAATATGCTTTCCGACCAGTGTTCTACATATGTATGTATATGTATGTATGTACATATATGCATATGTATGTAGTATAAAAAATATATTGACTAGTTATCAAATATTAGTAAAAGAAGAATTTTTTAAGTCTTAGTGTTAACATTTTGTGGTATAGCCAAGTAAAGCATGTATTAAGCTTTTAAAGAAGTTAAAATATGCTTTGAATTTGTCGGAGATTTTGGACTATTTTAAGGAAACGTGCAGCTGTAAACGATTTGAATTAACATTGATCGATTTACCTTAGAACCGCACCTATTTGAATAATAAACAATCCTTTTCAAAAGAGCAAAAGTGAGCTATTATTCGTTAGGATGGTTTTAAATTTCACGAATCCGAATATTTATATTATTCCGGCAATTTAACATATGTTTAGATCATATATTCCTTGATTTTTCAGTAATCAGAGAGAAGTGGTACACAGAACTGAAAAGTCAAGAGCCTAAAATCAGTCTAAAAAACAACAGCTTTTAATCCAGATCCAAATTTAAAGTGCTAAAAGAAAAAGGAAAAAGAAGAAACGGAAACAAATTTTCGAGTAGTTATTTTTCGTTGGAGAATCCTTTCAAATCATTTCTAAATCCCTGCCAAATTCTTCAAGTGTAAATTGTGTATTCCTTTAGCTGTTTTTCGACAGATTTGATTGTAATGCTGCCACGTCGTCAATCAGCGCCAGCATTGGCACCACCTTGTTGTGTGGTGGCCACATCGTCATCCAAGGAAGCCGCGACAATGCAAGAAAACTCACATAATCACGGAGAGTCGGCAACGACAACAGATGGAGCAGGGGAGCAGCCGCTGGAGCGGCTTACACTTGTCTGTGGAAAGCCACAGGAGGCATCTATAAGCGATTTTCTTGTTTCTTTGCTTGAATGCCCTGTATGTTTTGGTTATATGATGCCTCCGATTATGCAATGTTCCAGGGGACATCTAATTTGTTCCACCTGTCGCCAGAAGTTAACAGTATGTCCCGTTTGCCGGGTAACCATGACGAACATCCGTAATTTGGCCATGGAAAAGGTGGCCTCAAAATTAATTTTCCCCTGCAAGCATACTCATTTTGGCTGCCGAATGCGTCTCTCTTATGCGGATAAAAAAGCCCACGAGGATGACTGTGAATTTCGTCCATATTTCTGTCCTTATCCGGATGAGAAATGTGTCTGGCAGGGACCCCTGAAAGATGTCTACAAGCATTTGATCACCAGTCACGAGAATGTCATCACTATGGAGGGTAGTGACATCATCTTCTTGGCCACCAATGTCAATCTTGAGGGGGCTTTAGATTGGACCATGATTCAGTCTTGTCATGGCCGCCATTTTCTCTTATCTCTTGAAAAGATTCATTTGGGAGAGGGTTGTCAGCAGTATTTTGCTGCCTGTCGTATGATTGGAAGTATGCGAGATGCCTCCGAATTTGTGTATGGCATTTCCCTAGAGGCCAATAATCGAACGCTTAAATGGCAGTCAAAGCCGCGCTCCATAAGGGAGAGCTTTGTAGCTTTCACCAATGCAGATTTCTTGGTATTGAACAAATCTACAGTGGAGCTCTTTTCAGAGGATGGGAATTTGGCGTTGAATGTTATTATTAACA
This sequence comes from Drosophila emarginata, assembly GCA_037075365.1. Classification (NCBI taxonomy): domain Eukaryota; kingdom Metazoa; phylum Arthropoda; class Insecta; order Diptera; family Drosophilidae; genus Drosophila; species Drosophila emarginata. The sequence continues at coordinate 4,669,862 of JBAMCD010000296.1, forward strand.
GGGCTGAGGATTTGAGTGAATCGTAATAATTCCGACCCCCACTTCTGTGGTACTCCCATATGGTGTTATATGTATACTCAATTTATGTATTTTGCATCAAACTGTCGAACGTTTTCGGATTTTAGTAAAAATTCTAGTTTAAATAAAATCAAAATTATCGCGGCCCCTTCGGAACTACATATGTATTGCAGTTTTTTCTTTTTTTTTTTTGTTAACATCGGCTTTTTAACGTTGTAATATCCTTTGTTCATATGAATGACTCACCTGGTACGAAGCGATCCCAGAACTGCGTCAGTGGCAACACAACCCATGGAGTGCAGTACAACCAAATGATAATGTTCATAATTACGGCCTTCGTAAATGTCATATTGCGATTCATTGGCTTTGTTATGACATTGAATCGATCATATCCAATAGCCGCATTGGTCATTCCAGCCCCAATTCCCGAGTAGGAACCAATGGCTGCAAATATTTGACACCACGTGTTACCTAGGGCGAAGCCCCGATGGAAGCTATTATAGATGAATATTGGAGCTTTAAGACACATAATCAGATCGAAGACAGCCAAATTAAGGACGAACATATTCGAGGGTGTGCGCAACGATTTTGATGTACTAAATATCCAGATGACCATTCCATTGCCAACCGTGGATGCACAGAAAAGGAAAATGTAAAAAACTCCCAGCATATAGTGCATCGAAGCGGGTGGTTCCAGTTGAGTTAGCCAATGCTCCGGTATATATTGGATTTGATCTGGTGGTACATTCCAGCCAAGGAACTGCAAATCCCCGCCAGAGGACGATGAGACGCGTGCCTCAGGCCTCAACGGTGGCTCAGTGGCATTGCAGAGCAGCGGTTCCATGGCGTCGTCGTCGCGTTAAACAAATGACGCTGTTATTTTATGAGTCGCCAAACGTTTTTATACCTTTTTTTATCGGCCAGAAACGGTGCTGGCTAATTGAATTTGCCCCTTTTTCCAGATTGCGTGACAATAAATCTTTTGATTTTTTGCCAACAAAGCAAGAAATATTTGAAATCAGTTGAAGAGCATAGAGATTTTGTGAAAAAGAGAATGACCTGACCGCATAAGGTGATGGAAGTGTAAATCAAAATCAATATGATAAGCTAATATTGATTTGGCATTTAGTTTTTATTTGAGTAATTGTATATTTTATATTAGTGTTACTCTATACATGAATCCCCAGATATCTTTAAATAATTGATCCTTGAATATTTGATAAAATGTCTATTTGAAGTTGATAAAAAAAAAAAAAATGGAGACATCTGTACAATGTTTTTTTTATTTGAGTAATTGTATATTTTATATTAGTGTTACTCTATACATGAATCCCCAGATATCTTTAAATAATTCATCCTTGAATATTTGATAAAATGTCTATTTGAAGCTGATAAAAAAAACACGGAGACATCTGTACAATGTATTAATGTCATACCTACAACTATTTAACAACCAACTCGTTAAAAAACGAAGTTATAATGTTTCTAAAATGCTTTAACAAGCAAGTAAATGTCTTGTGAGGGATTCCTAATACAAATAATACTTAATTTCAGTTAACTTTAATGAACAAATAATAAATTATTCGAAAATTATTATGTTGGGAAAACGCGATTTTGGAAAAAGTTGACTTTTCAATTTAACGGTTTTTGGCTTTTACGAGCTTCATGTGACTTTTCGTGTGTAGGTGTCGCCACAGTGTTAAAAAAGATGGCGCCACATTGTACTATGTTATTGCCATCTGGCAACGTTGACCATTATTTTTTTAGTTTTTGTTTAGACCTAAAGTTAAAATTATTTTCGTATTATCATGGACGAAGTGGACAAAATTATAATGCATCAGTTGAATCAAGTGGATTCCAGCATTGAGCCGACAGAGGAGCTGGCAAATTTTACACCAGCTCTTGTGGTGCGAGCTGTTTCCTGCTGTTTGCATGAGATATCGTAAGTCTAGTCGTGTGTAAAACTGTATATGTTTGATTACATTTAAATTTCTCTACACACTTTATGTGACTCTTCCTACAGAGGTCAATCACTCAAAGATCTTCCCCGAAGCCTTCCCATGGCCATGGCCCAAAGATTCAGTGTTGCCAGCACATTGGCCGAGAGATGCCAGGAAAGTGGCTATCGCGGTGACATTGGTTATCAAACATTCCTCTATCCAAATCCCATGGAGCTGCGGCGTCTTCTAATGTTTCTCATTGAGCAATTGCCACGTGAACGTCAGTCGGAGGAAGATACAAAATCACATCCACTGAGCAGCAGAGAGCAGCTGGAGCGTCAGATACGACAGAAACTTAAGGCGCAACTGAAAGCTCCATGGGTTCCGCAATTCTGTCGAGTAGTAGCCAATAGAAAATCCTTAGGCTGCAGTAGTCAATGCATAAACTTTGAACCGCAACTAAATCTCAACATACCGTCGGCCAATCCCGAGGAGAGAACAAAAGAAGTTCAACAATATTTTGATCAGCAGGCACCTAATGTCTTCCAACAGACATCAGCCAGTTGCTACGATCTGATAGCATCAGTTATGCATAAAAATGATATGGAACGTTGGGGGCATTTACTAACAGATTCAGTCACTTTGACTTTAGATCCTGAAGATTCTTTAAGCAAAACTACAAATCCCGTTGTTACCACAACTTCGTTAACCACTGAAAAGACAGATAAATCCGTGGAGACGACACCATTAGAATTGTTGGGTCAAGAAGTTGAAGAATTGCGTAGTCAAGCTGAAATAATGCTTAATCAGCGTAAAATGCTTACATCGAAATTAAATGAACTAAAGATTAGGGAAGCGGCGGCTGTAAGGGAAAAGGAAGTTATTGAATCTAAACTTAAGTCACAAGAAAAAATATCCTTGGTATTAGCAGAACCAGCCGAAAATGTGGGTAAACTTGAAGCTCTCGTTAAAACCACAGAAAACAAGCGTGAAACTTTGAACCAACAATGGCAGGATTATCGTCGCCCATTAGTTGAAACATTGTCCACACTGCGTAATGCCCAGGAGGCACAACAGGTCCAAATTATACGCTCCTCCATAGAGCAACTCGAACAGGAAATTGTTGTCAAAAGTCAACAACATAATGAATTGAATGCTTCCTTAAAAAATACAACCCAATCTGTGGCAAACCGTCAGGAATACACGCGACGTATTCATGAGTTCATTAGAAATATTCGCAAGCAGCGAGATGACATCGTCAAAGTGCTCGATGACACCCGTCAATTACAGAAGCAACTAAATGTAGTCAATGCCCAATTGCAGCGGCAATTCAATTATACCGATGATCTTCTTTTTCAAAGCGCCAAACATGATCTTCATGCGAAAAAGGCCTACAAGTTGTTAGCCCAATTGCATAACAATTGCAATGAGCTAGTTGAATGTGTTGGTCTTACTGGCAATGTTACCAAGGAAATACGCGATTTGGAGGTCCAAATTGACGGAGAGAAGCTAAAGAACGTACTGTCCAGTTTACAACAGATTACAGGAGATATACAAAAGTTCGAACAACATATCCAAGAGCTTCAAACTCAAATACGACAAGTGGAAAACGCAATAACCACATGCTAACTATTCTAAAGTGCATCTGTGGAACATTTGCAAAAGATATTTACTTATGTATTAGTGCCAACTTGTAATAAATTATTAACTATTTTACGCATAGCGTTGATTTTGTTAGCTAAATACTGTTGGAGAAATTATTTAATTTATGAACTTAAAAAACTTAATAGGTTCTTAGCATTATCAAATTTTACCACGGCTCGAATGATATGGTAAAACAATGGTGAACCGATTTTTATCGATACGTTTTTGTAGGCTCTCAAAACTTTTCTGTTAACCATTTCTGCTGTTAAAAGAGAAAAGAGCTCTGCTTCTCCCACTCACTCGCATTGCAAAATTATTCTCTCTGAGCTTATACGATAAGATTCGTACACTTTCATAACTAGACAAGAAATATTTTGAGTTTGCAATTTCTATAATATGCGTTTAATAGTTTAAAAGTTTTTTAAAACTAATTTATCTAAAAAATTCATACCTAATTCTTGTAACTCATTGAAGTTTAATTCTAAAGTGGTACTTCAATACTCTATATTTAAAGAATTTTGTTTTTATATAAATAGTCTATATATGTATAATACAATGTAGTTTAAAATGTAGTAACTGAAAACTATCGACTTTTAATCATTAGGTATTGGTTTAAATATATTTTTTATTTTGAAAACGACTTAGAAATAAATTTAATAAAGTTGAATTATTTTTCTCAATGATCTCAAATATTAAATACTATATAGAAATACTTTAAAGTTGGAATTTTATTGATTCAGCATTAAAAAACAATCCCATTGAATGAGTAAACAAAATTTAGGGTATACACAAGTCGTTGGGCAGATGGCCTACCTTGCTACTCTGTATTCTAAGCTTTGAAGACTGTATTCGGATAGTTAAAGTGTATGTAACAGACAAATGGAAGAACTGATTGTAATATTATAATGGATAAAGTTATGTCTGTCTAATTGGCTCACATCCCTGGATTAACTAGTTATAAAAATTGTGATACATCTATTTATCCAAAAAGACGAATTAGAAAAGAAATTTTTAAGCTAAAACGCTTTGAATTCACATACAATTTTTGGAACCGTTATCTAATACCAAAATATTATTAAATTATAAAAGAGGCTACAAATTAAGAAATTTAGATATATAACCACACTCAGTACAGGGTATATTGTGGTCGACCTAACGTAAAAATTGTTTTACTCTCTCTTTCTTTCACAGTCTTTTGGTTCCTCGCTGTCTCGCTCGCTCACTTGCTGTTTGAATGTTGAAGTGGCAGTTATAACTTGCCCCGGTGGTCGGTCGGTTGGTTGGTTGGTTGAACCGGCTGTTTTAGTTGTTGCTCGTCGTTTGAAGTGTTTTGAACAGCGCGCGCGTTCCTTCATTTTGGGCGTTGTTGTGTTTCCCTACGTGTTTTTGTTCCATTTTTGTTGATTTACTTTCGTTTGTTTTTAATTTAAAGTAAATTTCTAAGTAGCAAAACAGCAGAACAGCAGCACTCAGGGCTTGGGCTTTGAGTGTTGTGTGTGTCTGCTATGTGTGTGTGTGTGTGGAGTGTGTTTAGTGTGTCTAAGAATAACGTCATTCATACAAACATAGACATACATACATATGTACATACGTACGAGTGTATCAAAATAAAGCACTTCAGTTTTAGTTGGTGGTGCTGCTGATGGTGGTGTTGGTGGTGTTGCTGGTGGATGGTGATGGTCTTCGGTCTCTAAGCCCCTGTGCCGCTCCAGAACTTGTTTGTGACCGAACCGGCAACGGCCTAGAGAGTTTTTTAAGGTTCTTGCAGGCGCGATAACAAGTTTAACCGGTGTGTGTGCCAGCGACAGTGTGTGTGCGTGTGTGTGTGTGTGTGAGTAAGTCTCCTTCAACAAACTGTTGCTGCTACACACTGATGACGTCGACGAGCCCTAAAGGCCATAATTATATATGGTATATATGTACATAGATATATACAAAAGCAAAAAAATAAAAAGAACGTCTCCGCTGACCAATTGAATTTCAATTAGAATTTTATAAAATTTCTGAAGGTCGTGTTGGGACCGCAAAAAAAAGTTTTTGTTTTTGTTGGTTTTTTTTTAATTGAAAGAATTTTTGCCGGCCGGCTTCACAATTTGGCGCCAGGCATTCACCTTTTCGTGCCGTCAATTCTTTAAATAATTATGATTCCATTAACACTTATTTAGCTCTGTATGGAATCAGTCATTTGTTCATTGCCGTTACCCTCATTTAAAAAAAAAATGTTTGAAATAAAAGAAAGTTACATTTTTAGCAATATCACAGTAGGATATTATAATGACATTTGGAATTCGTCATAAAACCGGATGTCCGATTCGAAATTGGGCCATGATAACTTTATGAGTAATTACATACATAAATACATATGTGTGTATAAATGCAAAAATTTGTCATTTAACTAAATAAAATAATAATAAAATACATATATTGTTATTATCAAAGAATCCAGAAAAATTTAATCGATTAACTTCAAATACTAATTGACCATGAAACTTATCTAAAAGATTGCGTGCCTTTCTTGCATGAATGTCATTAAAAAAAAAATAGGGAACCTCCGAACCACCCAAAACCCACCTGCACCCATTCAAGCTTCATCAAACAGTTAGTGAAATAAATGGGAAAGAAAAAGTACGCAAAACGTTTCCCCATTAGCGACATATTTCAACGACTACGCCATAATTTGTTTATAGAAAGAAAAAAAAAACAAAAAAAAGAATCAAATTTGCCAAAACTGATAAACTGTTATTATAAATTAAATTGGATTTTTTTTTCACTCTTTTTTTTTTGTTTTTGTTTTTGCAGTATCGAATTGAAAAGCAAAAGTCAATAAGTGTAACTAAAAGCAATACAAGACGAAAGTTAGTAACATATTGAAATCAAAATACTTAATACAAAATTAGAAATAAAATATCAAAAGTACTATGACACCATCGCCCACAAAAGAGGTCATGAGCAGTGCCCCAACAATTTCCCGGCGTCCGCGTGAAGAATTTGCAGAAAAGGTGAGCAATACCATTTACAATATGAAATGAAGATAAATTCAATACGAGGGTCAACTAAAATGTTTCAAAATGGGCAATTGATACACAGTGTTTATTTTCAGTGTTCGAACTGAAAAAGTAGACCTCGTTATTTGTCCATTTTCCCCCCTTTATGTTGGTCTGGTCTGATTTGGTTTGGTCTGTTGCTATTAACTTCCTGTGTTTCTATTAATCGACCCGTAAAAACAAATGTGCTGAGTTTTATTCTTGGCATACCCCAAAAACAAGAACAACAATAGCACAAAAATTATAAACAATTCACTTTAAACATTTGTTTGATTTTATTTTATATTTATTTTGTTTGTTTCGGTATTGTACAATAAATATACATATAAACGTCTATACGTAATGGAATACGTATGGAAAAACCTTTGTAAGTATGCAAGAACCAAATAAATATTCCAAACCCCACCTCCCAACACCCACCCTACCATATCACCTGTCACTGACCAGGTGCTACACATGGAGATGGAAATGCGGATGGCAGATGGGGTTGTAGATGATATTGAGGTTGAAGCAAAAGTATAAAGCGATTTCCGTTAGATTTCCGCTAAATTTTATGTTCTTATTGCTCGTCTCGTTTTTTCCTCGTTTACCGAACCTCCCTTTTCCACTCACTCGCTCATTCAATTTCTCTGAATCGTCCCGTCATCTGTGACTGACTAATCGCAGTGAATTCTGTTGGCCATGTAGGCGTTACGGAGTCTACGTAACAAAGGCTAAAATACATATGATTGATAAGATATCAGGTCTTAAAATACAATTGATAATCATATACTATTTTTGCGATTCAATGTGTTGTCAACAAACACAATTATTCTGTTAAATAGCATATGTTAGTTTAAAAATCAGGTAAACAGAAATACCTGAACGAATTCGGAATAAACGTACTGCAATTGTCAACATCAGTTTTTTTTTTAATTTTAAAAACTAAAAACTTTAAAAAAGACATTTATTTAAATGCAATCACTTAAGTATATAATATTTAAATAAAGACGACAATAAAGTAATTTGACGACACTTTAAAACAACTCTCAATCAATAATGTCGCATATCTGAAAAGTTTTCGTTAATTAAATTCTTAACTATCCTTTTTTTTTTATCTAATGGACAATTAGTCACAAGTACAAATGTTATTTTTAATATTTTTAAACTATATTTTTATATTTACATACATAATTCTTTTAAGATAAAGTAAATGTTTGCGCTTTGTTTTCAGTGGCATTTTTTAAGATGACATCATGTACAATACGTAGCTCCAGTTCTCGTTTTCGTTCCCGTTTCAGTTCCACTTGAAATGCAAAAACAACAAAAACAAAAAAAAAACAACAAAAAAATGACATAAAATAACAACAAAAACAAACGAAACGCTTGCAATAATAATAATAAAAACAACAACAACATATTTTAAATTCCCTGCTTAAGTTTTAATGAGAAATAAAGCGGGGGGTATGGAGAGAGTCAGTCGACGAGAGGTCAATGGGTTCGTTCTCATTACATAGAGAGAAAAAATTCGAAAAAAAATAAATAAATAAACTGATTAGCATTTCCATTCATACAAAAAGAACTAACAGTTTAAATTCAAATCAAATTCATATGCAAATCTTTAATATTTATGAGAAACAGTGAAAAATGGGGGAAAAGAAACACACCCAAAAACCAAAGAATTGACATCTTCTTCGATCAAAATTGACAAAATCAATAAAAGGCATAAGTTCGAGGCTATAGACATTCGAAGATCCTATACCCTTGGCCGATCAATTGAGTATTATTCTACGAATTTGTTACTGTAAATGTATTTGTTATCAATATTGAGTTTAAAATGTGCTAAACTTTTGAAAATTAGAATATTGTGTAACAAGTTGTTCCTGCAAAAACCTTTTTTTAACGTCGATGGAAGATTCTTCGACTTGAGCACACGGATAAATACAACGGCAAGCTTTCGACTCAGTCTAATGAACTCTTCTGATATCCAAAGGTACTAAAAGAATTGAAAAAGATGTCAACTGAAATTGACAAAATCAATGTAAATTAAGAGGCAGGCAGGCACAATACAATGCCTTACAATTGCTTAGATGGAGAACGGAAAGCGGGAGGAAACGATCCTTCACTTTATTAAATTTTGAATTTTCGGCAATGGTTCGGCTTGTTTGCAGATCAATCAATTTTGCTAAAAAAAAACAAAATCATTTCATCTACCTGAGCCAATGCAACGAGCGAACAAGCAAACAATATAAATTTATGTATTTGTGTGATATCGTCACCTTGTCTGTCGCATGCCAACAGCTAATTTGATATTATTCCGATTCAGAATTCCAATTCTGCATTAAAACACACAAAAAAAAAGGAAAGAAAAACAAAAACTCAGCCAAAAAGAACGAAATCTGATGCAATCGATGAGATCATCATTGGCGCAAAAAGAACCTACAACAACGATGTTGGTGATGATGATGATAAAGAAGAAGACGAATATGAAACAAGCATACCAAAACCCCATACATAGGAAGTCAAACATAATTATAATAAAACCTCATGCCCAACCCCATCACCCGGCTTCAGCTATCGGTCGAGCCCACATCACCGCCCTGGAACCAGTCCCCTCATTTTGAACATAATCATTCAATTTGCAAAAGTTAAATGTTTTTTTTGTTTTCAATGTGCAATTTTAGAATTTCCAAGTTAGTGCGAAGAACTTGAGTCACTTTTTATTTGCTTGTCTTTGGGATTTTATGTCTGCTGGCGGGTGCATCATCCTCATCATCAGAAGCAGCAACAGCAGCATCTTTCTGATGTCTTCCTTTGCTTCCTTGTTGTTGTTTTTTCTTTATTTATATTTTTTTTTTGGTGCAATGGTGCAACAGCATCTTCTTCCCCCAACTTTGAAAATTTGCCGCTTGATACACTTGGAAAAATTAATTATGTTAAAAAACCTAATGAAAGAGTTCCTTAATGGTCGAGGAATGCATCGCTCCACTCTATATTCAAAATTGGAATCCGTGAAGGTTTTAATCATGATGCATCAAAAGCATTTATAAGGAATCCTCAAGAGTTATTTTTAAATATATCATGAGTTTTTAGATGATTACATTGGACGCTTAAGAAATTGACGATTTTATATCTAGATTAATTGATTTCTCGCTGAGCATAATCAGTTAGTATATAAGGTAGTTTGGAAAGGATGTCGTTTTGGTTGGAAATCTTTTTCAAAAATTGGGGTCAACGAACTCTTATTAAATTAAATTAAATTTTATACAAAATCGTTTAAATATTTTGTTTTAATTTTTTTTCTGTGTATTTCCACTGATGTGGTGTTTCGTTTTTGTTCTTATTGTTGGACTTTTTTTTTTTAACTGAGTCATCATTGAACAATCCATCCAGCATCATATGTTGTTGTAGCTGCTGGTGCTTCTCTTCAGTTTTTTATTATTTGTGAGTCTGAAAACCCTTCAGCAGATCAGCTCTAGCTTTAACATACATATCTAGATATATTGTCTGATTGCCGTCTATTTGTCTGTTACTGGTAGCGTTTTATGGCTTTCCAAATGCCTGGTTAAATAATACACACAATACAAGTACATACATACATACATTAATATACATATATAACCAACTATTTATATATTTATAAATATGTATGTACAAATAGTCGTTGCTTATTTGCGTTTTAAAAACCTTGCACTTGTTGAGTTACGGCTAAACGGCTCGTCGTTCCATCTGACAACTTTGTCAACTTTTTAATTACATTATTAGTTTTCATAGCTTGGCAATTTGTGTGCAAATGATAAACCAGCCAAGGCCTTTAGCCTCAAATTTTTTTGACTTTACTTGTTTTATCCCATTGCCAAATGGGGTATATTGATTTTGTTTGCTAGTTTGCAACGCATCAAACGAAGCATTGTAATCTTATATGAAGGCCAAATGAAAGCTTTATTGTTTAATTTAAACAAGAGTAATGTATGTACATATATATCCATACAAAGTCCACAACTATTTCATCAAAGATGGAGTTTTAATATAATAATAATAAAAGAAAATATTGTCACAAACTACATAGGGTAACACCAAAACTGCGGCCGGAAGTTGAAGTTAGTCAGTTATTCGGTAATAAGGTATAAAAATTTAACACCCCAAAGCGATTTCTAGGATCTAAGTTTTGGGTTTGGGTTCCAGAGTGGAACTCTGTTAAATTGTTGCGTGCCATTGTGATATTTCCCAGGGGCGTGTTAGTTATACCTAGATATAAGATACGCACCGACGGGAAGGCAATGTGATGGGGTCTGTGTATCATCTTTTCATGATGGACACACCTCGCACACCCTTCTCTATATCTCCCGCTCCCCCTCCTGTTGAAGACAACAACACCTGGTCGGCCTCTGCTCATATCAAATAGCCATGTTTGCGCAATGGAATGGTCTGCCCAGGTACCCGGTGGGTGGTTTTTGGTACCACCTTTCATATACATTTAACATACCAACCACCCCATTTACCTTCTTTTGCCCCCTCACCTTTTTATCCCCCCACCCACTGTTTGTGTTTATCATCATATTTCGGGTGTGCTAGGCGTGGCATTTTTGACATGCCCAAAGCCCATTTTAGCCTCTTATCGTCATCATCATCTTGCCCCCTTCTTCGTCGCCATCTTCGTCTTTGTCATATTTTGTTATTTTATTTTGATATTATTAATTTAATTGATTTTGTCTTTAATTCGTTTATTTTTTTTTTCCAACAGCTGGCAAAATATTAACAAAAGTTTTACTGCTTCTTGTTATTTTTAGACATTTTCAAATGCTCGACCGGGCCACCTGTTCCCCCCTTTCCTCTATCATTAGAGCAAATGAGTATTTATTTAAGAAAATATGCCTAAAATTTACAACATCATAAATTGATCATCGTGTAACACCAAATTGTTAACTTTTTACTATACCTTTACCACCCTCCAAACTATACGCACGTTTATATATGTATATACATATATGTATATGTATATATAGTTAAATGTACATGTGTAGCATATTTTTTGTGGTTTGTTTAGCATTAATTGTTGCTAATCATTTACGCTAGTCCATATAATTTTTTTGGGGAACGAATTCAAACAAATGTAAAACTGTCTACACTGACAAAAAAAGAAAGAATTTTAGCATAATTCACATTTAATATTCAAAGGCTAAAGTCTTACCATTCCCATTAATAATTATTCCAACTTCCTTTTTTTCTTAAGCTGCGAATAGCTTATTTATATAAATACATTCCTACAGTATAAACTATTTTTTGAAGTTTTTAATTTACGATGTAAAAGTTCAAGGGGTTATTTATATAATAATAACTACAATAAAATCCATTATCTTTGAAAATCCCTGTAAGATTAAAGCAAAGCATAGAAGAATTTAAAAAGTATTCAATTATTGTTATTACAATCCAAAAATGCCAAAAACAATATAAATTCTATTATCGCCAAGTGTATTTCGGCGGTTTCGTTGGTCTAAAAGATCTAAGCTTTGATTAACCACAATGGGAATATTGAGTGAAAAAACGAGCGTGTCAATAAGTAAATTAAACAAACCTTTTTTTATTATTTTTATTTTTGGTGATGATTTGTTTAAAAATAAAACTCTACGTCATTCTGTCAGGGAAGTTTAAGTTATAGCTACTGCTTGTTTTCCTTCTGTGTTTTTTTTTTTTTTTGATTTAGCCAAAATGCCATATGGCCTATGCCTTTCTCCCCTTACCTTACACCTTCTCCGCTTCTTTTTCACCCGAAAAAAATTCAAATAAAACAGTCATGGGACACGAGAGAGTTGCACAAAAAGATATCGCGTCATGCGTGCCGTCACTTGGCACCTCTCACGCTATGGAGTGGCTAGAAGTGGAGGTGGAGGTAGACCATGTAAAGCTAGTTGGTCGTGTTGATGGTCCATTTTCATTTTCTATATACATATGGCTGTTGGCAACTGGTCACGTTTAGAGGTAACTCTGGGGAGTCAGAGGCAACCACTTCACTTCTCGTTATTAGGTAAAGTTGCTCGAGCCCCCCTTCATCATTGTTAAACCTAGATCGGTACAGTGGGCAATGCAAAGCTCCGCTTACATTTTTAAACAATAAAAACCGGTAAGATTTAAACATATTTTTTTGGATTTACCTAAACAATCGTTAATGGAATGTAATCAAACTACTTGAATATAGATAAATGGATGCATATTGAAAAATATTAATATTTAATTAAGATTGTTTCAGATTTGAAAGTTTATAGAGTTTTATTTGTTAAGTGTTTAATATTTGTATATATGTATATGTTTGATCAGCATAATAATTTGACTTTATATATGTCAGTGTTTTCTGGTTTTTGTTTTTGAATCACTAGGAACATTGATTTTATATAGTTTTATATAAAAACGACTAAAATATAAATTTAGTTTCATGATGCAAATCGAATGAATATATAAAACTATGAACGATGTTCATAGTTTGGCATGGTTAAACTTAACCTATTCTTAAAAATCTGGCCCATTGTGAGTTGGCCAGCTGTGCGGCCGGCTGGTGGTCATAACTGTAAAAACATGCTGTTCGCCCACTTCCTTGGACAGTTTTGTTGGATTTTAGTTTCATTTATTGCTTCATTTTGCTGCTAATGCAGCTGTGTGAGTGCGGTGGTATGTATGCGTGTGTGTGTGTTTGTTTGTATGTGTTAATTTTTAATTGTGCTAAATGTGCACCATAAATATCAAAACGCACCAAATTCAACAATACATTTCAGCAATAACATTCACAATTCTCCCCCTCGCCCTTGCCCCAAACAATTTTCAATTTCAGCACCCACCCATAATTTGGCTCATTTTGTGGCTATTTTCAAGAGAGGGAGAGAGAAAGATAGATAGAGAAAGAGGGGAAGAAAAATTGTAGAGGAGTGGTGGGGTGTGGTGTATGGGGGCATGTCATGTTGTTGATATTATTGTGGGATAATAGCTGGCATTGGAACCTCCGCCAGCTGTCATTGTATGAGCATGTGTATGAGTATGTATGTGTGTGTGTAAGGTAGGTCATATACAACGAGTATTTCATATTTATTTATTTTTTTTTAAACACAATGCATCTACAGTTTGACACTTAACCCCCACCGTGCACACTCCCCACCACATTCTCGCATCCCTCCGGCATGGGATGAAATGACAGTCATTGAGTGTTTATTGGCAGATTGGCCATTACAATTTTGTTGCAGTTGTGCAGAAAAATATAAAAAAATGTCAATTTAATTGAATTCATGATTACAAATTCTGTAATCGAATATTACATCGAATAGACATTAATGGTTAGACATTTCATTTTGAATTATAATCGCATAAGTTTTTTTTCACCATTTTTCATTTTCTGGTTAATTCAATTTGCAGCTGGCAAAAAATATCTATAACATTAAATAATTTATTCATATTTATTGTTTAATAATTTTGTAAACCATTACTTGTCTGAAATGCTCTACATTTGAATTTAAATTTAAAATTTATTATTTAAATTTTAAGTAAAATTATAAATGGTTTGCGATTTAAAATTGAAATTGGCACAGGTGGAGTTAGTGCTAAAGTAGTTTAGCTTGACAAATCATCCAAAAAGCTAAAAGTTTTTTAAAACTTTTTAAATCCATTTTTAAATCCATTTGATGAAACCACAAATAATGGTTATCTTATACAGGTTGCATTGGTATACAAGAATATTTAATTGGATTTCCCAATACTCCTCTTCTCAGCTCTTTTGTTTTTTTTTTGATTCCTCCGGTTTAAGAAACATTTTGTGGTTTTTGTTTATTTTAGTTCTGCCTTTTTTTCTTTCTTATTAACTATTTATACCGACATATTTTATTAATCTTTTCACAATAAACATTTTGCCGCAGTAAATATTTAAGAAGGAAGAAGAAAAGAAAAAAAAAAAATAAAAGAAGAATGGTCGTGGTTTTGGAGGTGGTGTGGGTTTCATTTTGACCCACTGCTGGCAGCCTGCCTGCGTGTGGCATGTCTATGGCAATGCCAACAAACTCTTTTTTCATGTTGCTACACATTCATCTGTAGGTACAAACATACATACATATATACATATGTATGTACCATGTACTATATATTCATCTGCAGATGCGATTGTATGGTCAAGTGTTTATGTTCAGCATAGTCGTATGAGTGCGAATGGCATGGAATAATCCCGCTGTGATTTTAGATTGGCCAAGGTCCAATCAAAGCAACAAACTTAGCTATTGCTAGGGAAGTGTTTGTATTAGAATCACCGATTGCTAATGCCGCTGCGAGTGTGCCTCAATCCAAAAGTCATTCCGATGCGAATTTTTGTTTAACTGTTATAAAATTGATTGCCAAATAAAAACCATTAAAAAAGATTTTAAATTATATTAAGCAATATTTTAGAATCACCCACAAAATTTGGATAAATATTATGCATATTCTCAAAGTTTCTTTCCATATCTTATATTGCGTTCCTCGCCAAAAGAAAAGGGTTACATTTTTTAAAAATATAATCCCACTTCATGCAGAGAACTGATTTAGACTAAAAAGATACGCCAGGATAATTGGTGCCTTTGGTCACAAATGTCTTTTGCCTATATCTCCGATGTTTTGTATCGATTTTGCATATTAAAGGCATTGTCGCGAAATGATTTATTATAAAGTTCATGAATATTATTATAGCGAATGTTTAAGCAACCAGCAAATTGAACACTATAAATCATAAAAATTTTAGCCCGAATTGAAGCTTTTCAATAGATTATAATTGCATATTTTTAGGCAGCAGCTTTTGAAGTGAATTTTCCAAATTTCATAAATAGAGAATTGGGGGAAAGGAGATAATTTATCAGTGCTGTATGTACATGAAGCTGGGGATTAGTTGGATTTGAAATATGAGAGATTTTAAATGCTCCCTATGGATGGCAGAGCGAACGAAGCCTAAAAGTAGGCTAAATATTTTGGCCAACAGAAAACTGAAATTGCAATTCCATTTTATTTAGCATTTTACCCCCAAACAAGCATTGATTTATGGGGGAAAACCAAGGAACAACAAAAAAAAAAAACAAAAACAACACACACACATGTGTATATACAGTCAAATCGTACCGATTAAGCACTTGAATATGTATCGTATATAAGCTCGTATATATGTAGATGGCAGCTGCGGCACTCAAATTTCACAGATAAAAATCTATAATGACTGACTGAATGGCTCTTGGCGGAATCGGAAGCGAGACAAATCAAATCAAAATTGCCACAAAAATGGAAAATAGAATTAAAACCGCAAAACGCACGAAACTCAATATATCTCTTCCTATCACCACCTCCTCCTCCTCCACTGTCAAGCATAGCCATTCAATCACTCACTCATTAGGCTGAACAAAGAAGGTGTCTAACAGTCATCGCACTGTTTGATCAGCATATTGTCAAATCTCTCATTTACTATAAAGAATGCATCAAAATGGGTTGAGGGAGGGGGAACAATTTAGGGTATGCGGAATTGCTGACACTTCAAACAAAGCCAAAGCAACATTCATTCACAACAAAGGCAACTAATAAAACAACAACAATAGCAACAAACAGCAACAGAAACTACAAATTTAAAAGGTGTTTTGGCTGAGCATTCAATTCTGTGCTTTGTTCTTATCCAAACGCCATTTATACATGTGTACATATGCAAGATAATTGTGGGTATATCAGCTAATTGCAATAAAAAAGAATACTTTTAGACTATCTTAAATATACAATCTAAATATTGAAAGATTTTTCCTTCTTGGTTCAAGAATTCTATTTTTACAGCTGGAAAATAAAAATGTTACTCAAGATTTAAGAAATTTTCATAAATATTATGTTATATATAGAATATCTTAACTGAATTAGTAACTATTGAAAAAATATTTAAATTTAAATAGAATTATAGTTAATAATAAAATGACTTGGCATTGCCATAATATAATAATTTATTTTATAGGGTATCATCGTATAGAATCTCTTTTTCTGTAGAACTTTCGTTGTTACTTTGCTAATGAGTTCAAATGAGCTGTTGATCCCCTCACCTGATAACTAATTAGAGCGCTTTCTGATGCATAAATTACACACAAAAAGACAAAAAGCAAAACAATTTTCAAAAACACAGCTTTGAGTCTTTGAATTAAACCCTTTTTTTTTACATAACACAGACAAAAGAGACCTAGGTACGAGCCCACGCATTGAGCTAGTGATTTATATATACATATATACACATATGTATATATATATACATATGTATATGGCTAAAAGCGTCAACTTGATGATGAAGTTGTACGCTAAATTGGTCAAAACAAATGTACAAGATGAACGCGACCGACCGACCAAGCAATCGAGCGAGCAAAGTCGAAGCCGAGAAGCGAAATTAAAGCGTGTAAAAGAGATGGCAATAAAAAGATATTCTAGTGATCCGCGTAATAAGTGAAGTTGGCTTTTTTTTGCTCAGTTGCTTTCTGGCAGTTGACAGCGTCGGACGCGAAGCTCTACCAAACGCTAGCTTTCGTAATACAGCTAACGCTCTCTTTCGCTCTTTTTTTTCTGCAAGGTTGGTTGAGCTTGGAGAGCTTTGAAGCTTGGCGCCGCCGGCAAAAGCCAAGGTTAAATTGCTCCAACCATTAGCAGCGATGTCGTTTTTTCGCAACATACGTTCATCTTTATCATCATCAAGGGCCAAGAGCTCTTCCCGTGACACAACACCAGTTCGTAGCACCAGCTCCCGACCAGCTAGTGTAATAAGTACGTCAACACGTCGTGATTCTACAACTAGTTCGACTCTTCAACGCGGCGATACATTTATATTGAATCCCTCCGATGAAGATCGTCCGCCATCAAATTGTTCGACTTTAGAAAAGAAATCGAAAAAATCGAAAGTTTTTAGTAAATTTAGCACATTTACAAAGCGTAAAAAGACACCATCGCCCTCAGAAGAGGCCAGCTATGAACATCATCCTAGTGATACGGCCACAAATACTTATTATAAATGGCGCAACGATGGAGCAGATTCCCGATTAGTTGACTATGATGCCCAGGCGGATCCTTTCAATTTCCTCTACGAACAGCAATCGAGTTTAAAGGCATTACATGGCGATTCGAATATAAATCGTCAGTCAAGCATTGGATCAAATTCCAATTCTAGTGGTAGTTTTGATTCTTCTACCTATCGCAAAAGTAAGCCACCAAAGCAATTGCGAGAACAAATGGAGCAATTGAAAACCCATACTAATGTCGATCTAGTGGAAGATCAACAATTAGAGGACGATGAGAGGGAGAAGTACAAAACAATTACATTGAGTAGTTTTCGTAAATCGTTTCGTGATCGTTTAATACAGCAGCAAAAGGATGATCCCCATAATCCCGCCTGGTTTGTTGAAGTGCCACAACAAACAACCACATCCAATCAGCAAAACCAACAACATCGTTTATCAAAAGAAAATCGTCCAGATTTTTTGGTATTCGAGAATGATAATTATCGGCCTCAATCGCGTTCTCCGCTGCGAGATCGACCTTCACGATCTGCCACTCGGTCGCCTGTCAAAAGAAACGAGACTTTCCGAGTGACTCAGCCCATCATCCAAATGAGGAAATCTTCACCTTCTCCTGCACCTCCAACTCCCTCTATAAGGATTGAAATTAAGAACTCCATTTCACCCCATTCGCCGGGACGTTTTGTACCCGTGGGCGTTGCCAAACCAATGCCAACTTCGGATTATTATGCCAAACCTCATTCACCAACAAGGCAGTTGCCTTCCAAAATTAGCGGACGCTATCAGACTTTGGTTCACATAGGCAGTGAACCTAATGGTAAATCATGCATGCCACCCCCCAGCCGAGGAAGGGCTCCCACACGAATCCAGCTGTATGGGAATAAACCATCAATAAGTAGCCTTAATTCACGCCAAGCTTCAATCCAGCCACATCAGCAGACCTACTTTGGCGGTCATTACAATGCTCCAAAAACTGCAAAATCTACATCAACATCCAACTGGCAGACGTCCAGTTCACGTGTTCTAAACACACACTCGGGCACAAAATATGGGGGTGGAGGAGAGCCCACTATATATCTGGGGCGTCGCGATCAGCCACAGGCAGCACCAATGACACGTCCCGCCCCCGCTTTAACGCGACGCAATCGATCGCCTATCAAAATTCCCTGGCGGTAGGCGTAGTATCCAATCAACAAACGACCGATCGAACAACATTTAGCGAGTTCTTTTCTCTTGCGTCATTCGAGAGCTTAGTGAATAATTTTTACACCCTTCTACCATCACCACCCCTCTTCCTGTTGTTTTTTTTTTTTTTTATTATTTATTTGCAGTTTAATGATTTATGTATACATGTCATTCGCCCCCCTCCGCCCCCTTCCCCACTTTGGGTTGTGAAGTTTTTTTTTTTCTGTTAAGCAAATAAAATTGAAATCAGTTAAGGCATATAACACAAAAAAAAAAAAAAAACAAGAAGAAACGTTGTTTTCTCCGTAAAGGAGAGACCTGGGGGATTTTTTTGTATATTTTTTTTATCCAAGGTTTGTATGATAAACATTAACAGCAAAGATATGATCATAAATGTTCAGTATTTTATTGATTCGCCGAACAGAAATTGTGAATAATCAAATTAAAATGCAGTGTCGAATTTTTGATACCCTGACAATGAGACTCTCATAAGAAAATGTCTTAAAAATAATATATATTGTAGCTTCCATCTGTTTATTGGATTACTTAACTTATCAGAGTATGGATAATTTAACGATATGGTTTCCATATTCAAATCAATCGATTCTATGACAGCTTTTCTATTTAATGACTATCAACTATCTGTTATGAAGGACCATAAAAAAAAATCATGTTTGACTAGAAAATTTTAATTAACAAAAAGTTGTAGTCATTAAAAATAAATTTTAATGCCCCCCATGGCAGCTATATATTTAATAATTATATTTTATAATTTACTTTAATAGCTGTGAAATTATTATTAATACAGAAACACATATGTTTAAAAGATCAGTGTGACATAAGGACTAGAAAAAATATATATATTGAAGTGGAAATTCCTGAAATAATTACACATTAATTAGTGCATAGAATGAGTAGGATATTGATATATTGTATATAGTTTTAAAAGAATTAAAGTTATTCTTTGGCTGATTCTTTTTAAAATGTATGCCTGGTATACCCTTCTTTTATAAGGGTGTAATTAAGGCAGAAGGTGTTAATTATCAACTCACTCTCTATATCTTTCTCTTTCTCGCGTCTCTCCATTCTTTGTTGGCTGATACAATTTTTAGTTGGTGAAAAACTGAGGCAAAGAAAACAAATAAAATATAAACTGAAATACTGAAAATATGAGTTCGTCTGTCTGTCTAGATGACTATATGACTAACTGTGCATGAAAATGAGCAAATGTTACGTGACAAGCATTAAAATATGGCTAGCTCTAAGTATATATATATATAGATATATAGATGAGAGAAGAGGGGATTGGTGTGAGGAGTGGGGTTAGTTAGAAAGCAGCGCCAAATGAAATGAAATGATGATGAGGTTAAAGCCATATTTGGATAACAGAAAAATACATACGATACGAAACGAAGTAATGGAATAAATTGTCCAGAAACGCAAATGCTGATGTCAGCAGAAAAAGTGAAAAAGAGAGAGAAAGATAGATTTAGATATATATCTCTTCTATGCCATCCATCGACGGTTTTATCGAGACTAATTAGTAAGATCATTGCCCTAGTAAAGCAGAATCGAAACGTTTTTTTTTCACTTTCTCATTTGGTCAAACAGCTTTGGCGACTCGACAAGTTTGGCTTAGAGTTACGCATGATCTTGATCTACATCCATAGCAGATTAGCCTCAAGTTGCCATTTTTTTTGTATTTGTATTTGAGTATATATATACATATATATTTTCTTTACAAAATCTTAACTAGACTGTGAAAAATTATGGCTATAATGTAAGTTTTACATGGTATTAAAACTTAACCTTGCCTTTTTTTTTTGTTGGTTTTGTTTATCGAGAGAAGAAGTTATCTGAGATCTTTGTGTGGGCTTACAAACAGGTTAAAATCATCAAAATTATCATTATCGAAACCATCATTAACTTTTGATGATGATCAACAGCAAAACAAAAAAAAACCGTGTTAATTAATGCGAAAGAAACTTCACTTGTTTGTAGGTACTTCAATTGTCTTCGTTTTGATACAGGGTAATGGGTATAAAGTTAACGGGTATATTCAGATTTTCAACAGGCAGATATATAAATTTCATAATTAACATAAACAGTCAGGAAAACATAGCCAACCAGTCAGACAGTTCTTCTCTTGTTTAATATAATAGAATAAGTTGTACTTTTTTGGATTATGGATATATTTTTTATAATCTCATAAAGGAAAGATTCGGAATGAATATACATACATAGCTAGAGCGAAGAAGAGCTATTCCAAAGATGAAGCAAGAAGAACTACAAAAGGACTAAGTCCTTTTGCGCTTTTAAAAATTGTTTTTCTCATTTGATTGAGTCCCATGACTATGTCTTTCCTATTAATTCTTTTATTATTTCTAAATTTAAGGGTATAATGCAGTCGGTAGTCTAAACGAAAGTATGAAATTTTTCTTGTGTTTTATTTTTTTGTTTTCTTATTTTTCAGTTATTTTTTACTTTACCTTTTTTCTCCCCTTTTTTTTTGTTGTATTTTTCTTGTTGTTGTTTAAGTATTTTGCAATAAACAAACACTTACTGTTCGTTCTGTTTCTTTCTTTTTTTTGTTGTTGTTGTTGTTTGGGGTTGGGCATACATAGAAATTTATATTTCCAAGTAAACTGAAAGCCGGTTTTAACTATATTCAGTGTTCAGTTTTGTTGTTGCCGACCTACGATTTTTTTGTGTCGTATATATGTATATGTACATATGTACGCACATACATACATATATACGTTTTTATTCACCGCAGACAAACAGTCAAGTCAACAGTCAACTGCTGCGTCATGCTTTGAAAATCTGGAACCAGCTTAGATATAGACTTTTCGTATTTTTTTTTTTTATTTTGAGTTCGATTTTGGCTAGAACTTTTTTGCATCTAAATTGTCAGAGTGTGGGTGTCCCTGTATGTGTGTGGGCTAAATCTTGGACTGGTATTAGCCATGATTTGTATAAAAAAAAAAACCCAACATCAACACCCAAAAATGGCAATTGCAACATATTTCTGTTTCTTTTTGGCTGTCATTTGCTGAGGTTTATGCTTGAATATTTGATATTAAAGAAAATCCAAAATGAAATTAGATTACTATGACATCATTTGCGATTTACTAAGAATTTCAGTAAGATGAAGAAAATCACTGATGGCGAAATTGAAATAAAAACTAAGTCGGTATGCAATCTGTTCGTGAAAGTTCAAAAATCGAGAAACAGTTGAGAAATTGAGTGCTAAATGCATATTTTATAACAAAATAATTAAATACAGTAATAATCAAGTCGGGATAATAATTTAAAAATTTATTATAACAATCAATTTGACTAATTGATTTTTTTTATCCATGGGTTTATAGAATGATCTTTTGATATAGAAGATGATTAAACAAGTGTTGAATAAATATTTTACT
Organism: Drosophila emarginata; assembly: GCA_037075365.1. Taxonomy (NCBI): domain Eukaryota; kingdom Metazoa; phylum Arthropoda; class Insecta; order Diptera; family Drosophilidae; genus Drosophila; species Drosophila emarginata. The sequence goes on from JBAMCD010000296.1 coordinate 4,692,118, forward strand.
CTAACAGCAATCAATTTTTGCAATTACCTTTTGAAAACTTTATTCCCAACTTTTTTTTTGCCAAGTCATCCTGACTTCGATCTGATTGAACCGGGCAAATTCTAAACAAAAAGAAAAAGTTATTTTTAAACAATGATCAGACCCTTACCCAGGTTATATGTACATACATACATACATATATGTAAATTATACGAATATTTATTTATTAAACAAAATGAAAAACATATTTTAATTAATTACTAAGAAATTTGCTAAGCTTTGTAAGTAAATACAAAAAAAAAGAAGGAAAATAAATAACATTTCGTATGCAAGCAAAGAGATTCCAAGAGTAGAACATTCCGTAAATACAATATACATATGTATGTATGTATTATTATTTATTTTCACATATACAAGATAAAAAACTTTTAGATAAATCGACAAAGTCTTTAACTTTAAAAGAAGTTTGGATCACAATATATAAGCGATTTTAATTTGTTAGGCTATAGGTGCTGTATTATCGTAATATATACTCTATATTTTAATCGACCAGCTGCTACTGAAACAAAATAGAAATAGATATTCAAATTTCTAATCTCAGATGTTAAATGACAACTTTCGCCAATATTCCATTTTGGGCATATATCGAAGATGGCTTATAAATTTATTGACATGGCCATTTGTTTAATTAGAGCCGCATTAATCTCATTCTGTCGAAAGTCCAATGACAAAGGCAAATGGCCCCAAATTGAAGCTTAAGTGGAAGTCAAACATTTTACCCACACCCAACAACGACAACAACTGCAACTTAATGCCACAGTCATTGTCAAACAAATGTTTGTCACCACATTTTTACACTTTATCCTCAATCGTTGAGCACATCCAGCGTCCTCTGCCCCTCAGTGAGGGGGTAACCTCAGTGACATCCTTGTCGGCCTACCATTTGGAACTGGGTCATCATCGATTTTCGCGCCATGTGTCACAATTATTGGCAAGTAGCAACTGCCAAAAGGGCAACTGGAATTGCACTCAAACAGAAATCTAAAAAAGGACATCAAATGGAGGCACATCCTGCATATTAATTCCCATATAAAATATATTTTGCTGCAGTCAAACAGACTCCATAAAATATATCACGACTGTTTGCTCAATTCGCATCCCAAAAACCCTTCTTTAAGATATACTAAAAAGTGACAATAAATATGCATATACCACATCGATCTAAACAATGATAATAGTTTATTAAAAATTGCTTAACCACGAATCAAAAGATGTAATACGAATCCTGATAAATACTTTGCATTTTTAGAATTCCGTGATTGTAGTTAATTTTAAATATTTCCATCAATCGTTTCTAAATTTTAGTTCTATGCAAATTGATACGAGATAGTTCTGCTGAAAGCTAATGTACCTTTTTAGCAAGAGTATAACAACAGGAACAAAGAGAAAGAAAACCTGAAAGATATAAAAATGGAAGCATGCCAAGTGCAAATTTTGTTGTTTTAACTTTTGTTGGTTTTGCTGGTTTTCTTTGCCATCTCTCCTCGCTTCCCATTCCCCTCTCCCTTTTTTCGCCCCTGCCATGTAAGTATTTTTGGAACAAGTGCAATTTGCTCTTTGGCCAACTAGCAGTAGCAGCAGCAGCAGCCGCATGAGAGGAGTAGACCATTTCCAATGGTTTTTTTCCGGATATTTCGGTTATGCTTGACTCTTTGGTATGACTTTTGGCATTGCCAATTGGTAGAAAATGGGGCGGGGTGAAGAAAGTGCGGGAAAATGTATTACTGGCCAATGCAATTACATTTCACATCTCCATACCCAACTCCATATATGGTTTTCCCCGATGCAATGGCCCGTAAATGAGCTGGGCACAAATTAAGTTGTATAATCGGTAGGAATCCCATTCGCTGTTCTTATTTGTTTCTCTTTTGTTTCTCGGTTTTTTGTTTTTTGTTTGTGTGTTGTTTTAACGTAAATTAATTGTGAAATTTACATAAAATGTGCAATGGAAATGTAGGGCAGCACAAGGGATTTATTTTTGGAACTGAATTAAAATTTAAGTGAAATTTTAATTGACATTAATTCAATAAAATCATGTAACTGTTTATATAAAAATGGATATTCAATAAAATCATGTAACTGTTTATATTAAAATGGATATACATATGTATGTATGTATTTTGTTTTCTTAATTTTATATTTCAGTTTAATTTCTCACTTTATATTATCTGTATATACATTTATTATATGTATGCTTGATCAGCTGAGATTATATGTATGTATATAGCCTTGGCCGTGTATTTTGGCCTTGCATTGCAGCCAAGTAGTCATTCATTCTTAAAGTTATAGTGGAACAATTAAGACACTGTTGAAGTTACCGCGGTCCACTGGTTATACCCTATAAGCATAAAATAAAAGGCTATGATCAACAACAACACAAAAATATATGCAGATTTCTCTTACGTCTGTTTGAGTTTCATAAAATGGAAATAATAGTTATAGTTTTAGTACATGGCTCATATTAGCTTGTTAAAAAGTATTACAAAGTCAGCTTAAAAACAATTTACAATCAATTTTTCACCTAAATTAAACAGTTTTAGGAGCCAATGTTATATTTATCACATATTATTCGACTAATCAAATATTTTCTTACTTACAGGGTGTTATCATACGTGAGGTGGAAGAAGGAGTCCGCTGCGAGCAATGCAAATCAGATTGTCCTGGCTTTGCGGCCCACGATTGGAGGTAAGTTTTTAAATTTCAATTCGATTAACTTTATATTCTCTTTCAAATTGAAAAAGTTGTATACTTTTTATAACTGTCAGTTTCATACATCGTTAAACAGGTCGTATGTGTAATAACTTTTTGTAGCAATCACTCATACGCCCTGTTTCTCCTTCGTAAATAATTTTCATATCAATCGAATTATAGAATTAATTATACAAATAAAATGAGTGGAACCGTTTATCTGATTTAATTCCATTTTCCTGTGTTGTTGAATTGACTTTGTATAAATGTTTAAACAAATTAGTTTTTCTTTGCAAGAAAAATACCCTTTATTTCGGTCAGTCACTGTATAAAGCTTTTTTATAAAACGAAAGCTCTAACTGACAGTTCTCAGTTGTTGCTTGAAATTGCCGTCAGATGGCGTGTTATTTTCATATTATATGAAAGCATCAAAATGGGCTGAAAATAAAAAGATTATATTTTTGAATTTACGTTAAACTAAAGGTTAAAAATAAACCGAAATAAGTCTGAATGATAATATTGATTTTGATATTATATTTTAATAAAAGAATCAGTAAATTATACAAATATATAAAAGTAGTTTTAAATAAAATTTGTAGGTCCAGACTTATAAATTATGGCAGTCTGCATTTTCCATACATTAAATTTTTAACCAAGTTTTCTTGAAACCAAAAAGTCTTAAGGTAAGACAAAACAGTATGTTGGATATTAAAAATCAATAATTTATTTAAAACATTTGAAACGAAAGAAAAAAACAACATAAGTCAAATTGGATAAATAAATCAATGCGTCAGTGGCGATGCCAACAAATCTCAAAAACAAGAATTTCTGCTCATAAAACTTGAAAGAAAATATAAGAAAAATCGTGAAAATTCATTGAATTAAACGGTAAAACCGCAAGCCAAAAACAAGAAAAAAGCATAGAAAGTGAAGAAATAGCTGGGAATTTGATGATGATGATGCCATTGATGACAACCCATCCTCTGCCTCCTCATTATGATGATGATGACGATGATAATTATTGCCCACGCATTGTATACAAAATAAATATTTGCATGATTTTTTATTAATTATTTATCATGCGAATGCTTTGCCTCTCTTTTATCACTCTTCCTCTTTGGGTCTTTTTGTCTGAATTGCATATTAGTTGCCAGAATTTTGGCCTGCAATTAGGCCTAAACACTTAACGTTCCGGGCCACAGGCACAATAGAAAACAAATACAAAATCTAATAATTATAGCCATGGCGAAGTTTCTATACCCTTGAAATTTGTATTATTGTATTAGCTTCACTATATTGTTAGTCGATTGCCAAATTTATTTGCAAAATAAAAAGCTGTTCTCTTCTTTTTAGTTTGATGCTAACTTGGATTGATCCTGACAGGCAGTCTGCTAATAAAGTTTATATATATTTTTGTCGAATTTTTTACGCTGTAGCAAACTTATAAACGAAACGAATGGTAACGAGACTGTTTTTTAAGGGTATTTAAAATCGTTCAAATTACGCCATTAATTTTTGAAACGAAACGATTGTTTAAATGTCTGTCCGATTGTCAGGCAGTCTGTCTGTTTGTCTGTCGTCTCCTTTGTCTAACTGCGGTTTTGTTTGTTTTCAATTTTGACTCTGGCTGTCCGCCAATAACTGAAATTTTGCAAAATGATTCCAATAATATATCTCTGAATGTACGAGTCTATGGGATAGCGGGGCGTATGCGCGCCGGTTTCAATTTTCCCTGTGTGTGTCTATGTGTTGCCCAATTTTCATTTGTAAACTTTTCTTTTTTGGCAACAATTTCATTTAGTTTTGTGATTTTTTTGTTTTATCGCTTCAGATTCTTTATGGCAACTTTAATAGTCGAAATAAATTTAAAAACGCAAATTTATGAAATTAGCAAAAATAACCAACGATCCATTTAACCGACGTTCCCTCAATTTATACATATGCAGCATGTAGTCAGTTTTACGAGCCCTAGTAAAATTTAATTAAGTTGACGAAAACATAATTCATATAAGATATACAAATAACATCTATATGAAAATGCTTACAGTAGAGTAATCAAAATTCAGTTGGTTAATTAAAAATAAGAATTTATCCAATATTGTCTTGGTTATCAAATGTCCATTTGTTTTACATATAAATCTTATGTAAATCGATCATAAAGATTTCCGAAACATTAAATTGGATGCTATAGAGATCGCGCCGTTGTCTCAATGGAATGAGCAATCAGATTGTATTCCCGATAATTAGGCATGCATAACTATGGTTTCCATTAAGCTTTAATGTATTGTATGGTAAATTTTTCAATTGTTGACTGTTGTTAAATGCATCGTAATTTTATATGTAATTAACATTTTTATATGTTTGCCTCCCATGGAAACTCTGCCCCGTATTGCAGTCTTCGTCTGTGGCCTTCACTTGGGAGGGCTGTTGGATTTCACTGCTGTTGCAGCGGCAATTAAAAAACGAATAAAGAAAACCTTGGCTGCTTTTGTTGTAATAGTAATTGAAATAAAAAAAAACTCTGTCCCCTCTATATCCATACTCCGAATACTTCTCCTACTTCCTCATCTATTGATTCTACTCTCTCTCTCTCTCACTTTTTTTTTAAATTGATTGAGAGACGATTGCAACATCATCAATTGCTGGGGTTCAGCTTCAAGTTCAGGCAAAACGCGTGCAATTTTTAGGGCTTGAGAGAGCCAACCAGCGGCGCAGCGCAGCAGCAGTGGCTTGAGCAATGAAACGTTGACGAGACTGACATTGACTGACTGCCAGATTGCCAGACTGACTGACTGACTGACTTCACACACAGCTGACTCTGACTCGTGTTTATTCATATGCTCACATGTTTGATTTATTATTCAGTTGTCGTTGCCGCTTGCTCAATATCAACTCAGCTTGCCAATTTTACTTAGTATTAGTATTTTATACCCTACGCATATAGATCCAAAAAGTGTATTACGATCTGCTAAATTATGAATAATGTTCACACAACTAGTCAACTATATTTTGGGTATTTTAGGATGCAAGTTATTCAATTCAAAATTGAATTGATAAATTAAATTGAATTTACTGGATAACGATTAGCAATCGTTATTAATTATATGATTAATTTTTCATCTACATTAGATACACGGTATTTGGAAAGTCGTTGTTCCGTGTTAACAAACTGAATTTTATTTTGAGTCGAGCTCAAAAATTGCAATGCATTTAATTGTTAAAACAGTTGTTCGCCAGTTGCTCTAACGATCAGGCCTAGTGGCAGGGCCTGAAATTTGATAAATATTGAAATATGTATATAAAGTGCATGTCAAACTGTTGACTGTATTTTACGCTATCTAGGCACTTTCTCGCTCTCTCTCTCTCTTCTATCAGTCCTAATCTTGTGTTTGTCTTAATGTCAATTTTTTTTGTTCATGTGTGTGTGCTCTTATCAGTTTGAAAATCGTGTCGCACGCATTTTACGTACTTAGATAGCTGTCAAAATTGTTGGACGACTCAGAGTCAGGTTGTCCCTTCATTGTTTGCCCTATTCTTGCCAAAGCATGCAACCGTTACGTAATCGAAACCGTTAACTATCACAATGTACGCAACACAAAATGTTTATTCTAAACCGTGACGTAATCAAATAAACCTTTATTTATAAGAGTCAAAAACAAGCGCTTTAACCGTTTACCTATCAATCATTATACCGCAAATTCATTATGCATCCGAACGATATTAAATTCTCAGCAATGCAAATTTACCTGTCAATCTCTGTTTTGTATTCAGCAAGCGTATACAAAGTGTTATTTTAAAAGGGGCAGTGAAAAGCAATTTAAAAATTAAAATTTACTTTTATATGTACAAAGTACATTTTTTTTTATTAATCTGAAAAGCTTTTAAATAATCTTCGACATACAAATCTCCCACTAATAAAATCATAAAGCCTGACAGATAAGCGGAATCGAGCGGACATCATTCGCGTTTGTTGTCATTTGGAATATAAGTGAAATTTAAGTGTATACAAATTTCCTCAATCGTAGGTGATTTTTTTTCTTCGTTCATCTATTAAAAAATGTGTAACCGTTAAATGATAGTTACCTTTCGGTACTTGCATTATCTGTTACCAATTATAAATTTTTCCACATACAAAATGAAGAAGGATTCAATGCAAGTGCAACCGATTTTGGTTAAGAAACAACCAAAATTTCCCACACGCGAACGGCACATGGCCATACGTCGTAAAAAAACCACAACCAGAGTGGATCAGGATGAAATGGTAGATGCCGAGATGGACCAGCGGTAAGAGACCCATACATATACAATGAATATTTTTAATAATAATCATCATCATCATCAATTGGCTTGGGCCACAATTTATGAATTATTGAGGTGGTAATTATAGTAAAAAATTTGTTGGTTCTCTTTTTTCTTTCGGTTTTAGTTTTTGGTTTCGGTTTTTGGTAGCCACACAAAGTATTTATAATTGGGCATCAATCCATCGACACATGCAACAAAACAAAAAAAAAAAAAAATACCAAAAATAACAACAACGCAACAGCAAACAACAAAAAACTTGAACTTGAACGCGTCGAATGAAACATAGAAGCAAAATAAAAAAAAAAGAATAGTAAAATAAATTCACTTTGATTTTTGGCTGCTGTTTTACATAATTTCGCACATATTGCCGGAATTGTTGGGTTCAAATTTTCATGTTTATCGATTGATACTCATGTCTAGAAGCATTATTCAATCGGCTTTTGCGTCTTTTAAAATGATTAAACAAATAAATCAATGTCTAAAATATAACATTTACCATATAAATATACATACATATATAGTATATGTATTTCGAAACTTACAATCGTAATTGAAATTCCTTTAAATTTGGCAATATCATTAGGAATTTCATCTCTACAGCTGTTACACTCATCGACTCATGTATTTTTAGGGCCATAAAAATGTTATCTTAATGTCATCGTTAATGGTCAGCAGTTAGACTACGTCAAAATGATGCATCATCCAACCACCGCTATATTTACCTTTTGGGCATATTTCTCAATATAATTAAAATAAGATTTGAGAGAGATATAGTATAAGCATGGGCGTAGTAAAGAGGGTGCTATGTACAACAAATTGAAAGACCATAATTACTAGATTATTAATAATGGTCATAGCGAAGTGTTGGTTAAACCAAAATCCAATGTTCCCCCTTAAACTCATGTTAACTACCCCCATGAACAAGACGTCTTGACTTTTTACAATTTTTCTTTAAGGGTATATCACTTTGAAATATAAGGTTTGCAACTCGAAAAAATATTTACTTTATTCAAACATATCTCTACCTATCTTTCTTTAAACATATACTTTTCCGAACTGCATAATGATCGCGATCACGTCGCTCATCTTACTATTGAACTACATATATGACAAACTAGGACTGATATCATATATCTCTTCTATATTTTCCAAGGGCATTAAAAACACGGTATTGGCCTTCGTTAAACCGTTCTACTGTTTTTTTTTTTTTTTTGAAAATACATTTGAACGGGCCGACAAAAGTGCTAATGGGAAATTTTTGACTTTTGGCCGTTGATGAAGTTCATGTTGTCGAAATAGAAAGAGAGAAAAGAGAGAGAGAGAGATAGCTAGAGAGGAAAATGATGTCTGTCTGTGTTTATTTTAATGTGACGTTAATGTTGAATTTTCCACCGAATCAAAGCAAAAGTCAAAGCGAAAAATATAATACAAATAAATACAAAAACCGAAGAACACACAAAAAACATTTGTAGCTACCTTTTAAAGGTACATCACATGCCTTGTAGCTATATCTGTTTCTCAAAGTAAGTACATACATATGTACATACATTATCCCAATGTGGAAAAGTAGAATAATGGCATGGCCTTAATGGCAACAACTCAACAGAGAGTCAACCTAGAGTCAACTCTAAGCGTCGCCAAATGTATCCACAAGAAACAAGCATCATATTCTATCTCCCTTATTCTTTATAGCTGCCTTCTTCTTGCCATTGGAATGGGAATTATAGGCAGGTGTAATTAAAAATCACCAAAATGACAGCCGCCACATGTATCATATGCATATATATATATATATATACCTATATATATATATATAAATATAAATATATATTCCTATGTATACAGTCATAGATATAAACAGGTAGCTTCAGGTGAATAAACAAATAAATAAACACACACATACACACACCGAAATGGATAGATCGATAAATTTTGTTGTAAAACTTCCACAATGATTTGTATACTTTTATTTTTTCAACCCAATATTTACAAACTTGTAGAAACAGAGTGAAAAACTATTGATAGACAGGATTTTCTAGTATATTTGTTTGCATGCACTTTAAATTCGAAACAAATTTAGGTAATAATAACGATATTGAATGGTAAAACTGCCAAAACAAAAACTGACAATAAAGTAATGAAAATTCCAAAAGAAAAAAAGGTAAGACCTTTCACATAAATTAAATTTAGCTAACTATTGGCAATTATTGACAAGAAGAAAACCATACGAGAACTTCTTCACTAACTAATTGTTCCATAAATTGTAATGTAACGATATAAAGTAACTTTGTCGATTGCTACTTGAGTAATATATGTACATATATGTATAAACCATGCTCTTTACTTGAACTAAATAAATTATTTGTGAATCAATTTAAAATTTTACATTTTCATAGGTACTTAAGGGAATAAGTTCTATACTCTGATAAAGTCCTTTCTACTCAATTTAATAGATGATTTATAATATATTGATACACGATATATGGCTAGAATATATACTTATATTCTTCAGTAGTATATTTCACTTTATAATATCAACATTTTTTGATTCCGGCACTCAGCTTGAACATTAATCAACTGTTTCAGTCAAAGTCACGTTTTGCATTTCGCAATCAATATGGTTAAGGGGGCACAAGAGGAGAATATATGTATATAAAGGGTATATATGATATTTTGTGAGCCATTTAATGCGGCTGCTTATCAAATTGATAGACAGCTTGACGACGTGGACAATCTACATAAATGCGGAACAAGCTATAATAGGAACCTGACTCTGGCTACCTGGGAGAACCTGTCAGGTGTCAGTGGCCAGTGCTTCCTTTTTGTTAATAATGCATGCAATTTGTAAGGCTTGGCCGAAACCGAAAAGGTTTCTAATTAAGTAGTAACTCAAAAAAAAAAAAAAAACCTGTGGACAGCCAATCTTGACAGCACACAGTGGCGGATTAAGAATTTTACGGGTTGGGCCGCAGACTTCGACTGCCAGTGAGGCGCATTGTGTTTGAATTGGAGAAGCTGTTGTCAAATTAACAGTGGTTTTTTACTTGTGAACGCATTATCTCTTCGATTGGAATAATATGGAAAGATTATTCTGGGCCCGATATTGTTTGACACCCGCCCCTGTTTGAAGGCTTTTTTTTCTAGGAGTATGCCAACCATTAATCATTTATGTTTACAATTAAAATAAATCCTCAGAAGTCCTCATAAATAATGTCATACCATCAAATGAATCTTTAGCCAAGTAGGAAATGTTTTGACCAAAAGAAAATTCGGAAAACATAGCCAAATGTCTGGACTTAAGTCAAAAGACTTGAAGTGCCAAAGTGTCTGTTGACTTGCTCATGAATGAAAACACTTGGCCAAACCAATCAGCCAACGAAGCCCCCGCCCTCAACCCTCTCATCAAGCACTCATCCACTCAATTCTCCTCGTTACCAACCCTCTGCCACAACCACTACCTTATGCAAATATACAAAATTTACCCAAGTGCCGGCAACAGGCAACAGGCAAACGAGCAGGCGGCATCATAATATTTTTACGGGCCATTTGACGTTGTCTTTATGGTTTTTGTCCGACTTACGCCCAGATATATGTATATATGCAGATATGTATATATTATATACATACATCTCAATTGGCCTTTTAGTTAGTTGCCTTTTCCATGTAGTTGGACTTATTATTACATCTTAACATTTGATAAATGACTCGAACAGTTGCTGGCTGGCCTACAATGACCTTGACCGTTTTATTTCAAATTTCAAATTCATAAACGAAACGCAACGGAAGCAGCGGGTACTGCATTTTCCAATTGGCCATTAATCTACTTAAAAATATATATATATATATATAAACATTAGCCAAGCGCATTACCTGGAAATGGGTAATCGAACGGACAGACAGAATCATTAGTTTATGGAAAATTCGCCCTCTGTCACGCTGAGGGAAAACTGTAATTATGTTTTAAAAAAAAATAAACATTACCCAAAAACAAGAGCAATGCATGTAGAAATGTCAATACAAAAATTTATAATTGTCAATTACATATTTGATTAGATTAGATAATCCAGATATAAACTTTTAAAACGATTTGAATTTAATTACCCTGATAATCAGGAAATATATTACATATATCTGATTTGATTCTCTGTAAGGTCCAGAATATATCAAATATATTTAAATTAATTACAAGATTTTGTATCTGATTTATGTATGTACTTAAAAATCGTATTGTTAGAAGTCACGGATTCTATTAGAATGTTACGCACTGTCATTCTGCTGAGAACGATAGACACTTGATATAGTACACAGTGATCCTAATTTAAACCGCACTGAACTAGAATTTTTTGTAGTGCTTTTTTTTCCCCCAAAATGCACGGAAAAGAGTCACATGTGTGTGTAGCCACCGTCGCTTGCGCTAATGAAGAGCGTCATAAAAAAAGAAAGAAGAAAAACCAAGCAACGCATTGGCAATGCATAGCTAATAAGCGGTTCTTGTGGCTCCCGGTTCCCCTCATGGATGACGTTTTGCCGGTAACCACAGCAGCAGCAGCACTAGAGCAATGATAATGACACAGCACTTGTTGTTGCTGTCACTGTTACTACTACTACTACTACTACTACTACTGTTGGTGCTCGTGCTAGTGCTGCTGCTGCTGGTAGTGGTGGTAGTGCTTCTCCACCCACCCGCTAGACTTTCTTTCTGATGGCTTTCGTTTATGCGCTATGCTTCGGCAGCTGCTGCCTTCACTTCGGCTCAGCCAACGACGATAACACAACTAGCGACGGTCGCATCGTTTGGGAGTTCAGTTAGAATTGAATTGTGTAACGGTGCGGGTTGCCTTCGTCGCTCTCGCTCCGCTGCTCGTCGGTCGCCCCATCTAAATGTCTTGGCGTCTTTCGCGCGCCTTTTTTTCACCCGCTTGTCTTGTGCTGTGTAAAATGAAATTATAAATATATAAATTTAATTAAAATTATAATGCAGATAATTCTTAATTTGTCCATTGACCCTATGTGGGATGGCGATGTGCCGTGGTTTTTGCGTCAAAATTTTCAATTTGCCTTTCCACTGTCTCCGGATATTGTTTGTTTAAATAAAAGCTGTCTCGATTCTCATATTTATTTATTTGGTTTCTTGACTTTGATGTGCAACAATCTGTGGCATATATAAAAACAAACTAATGACTCAATCCGTTTTAATTAGCCAATGACTTGGGCCACTATATCCCCCATTCGTTTTATATTTCTACTCATCTCATTTTGTCATTTTATGGCTCATTGCCTTTTTTTCATATATTTTTTAATTTTGTAACACATTGTGCACAGATTTCGCAAGAACTGCACTATACATATCTATATATACATACATCTGTACATATTTATGTATATACATATGTATTTACTGCACTGTATATAATTAGGTTTACATAAGTTCACCCCTGACTGACTGGAACAGTGAATGTTTTGAAATGCAGTGACAAGTGCATCAATAAGATCAAAAATTGTATATTTTCGCGACATCGTAAATAGAATTACCGATACATTTCAAAATAATCCAAAATGAAATTAGCAAATATTATTTAGTGGAATAAACATTGTATTTGTATTTTCAAAAGCAAAAGAAGACTATAAATCAGAAGTCTTACATCAAAAATGAGGATGGTTAAAAACTTTAAAAATAAATCATTTAATTGGTTTTTAACCAATTAGGTAGCTAATTTTAAAATATATTACCAAATCTGACTGTTAGTTGGAAATTTATATACATACTACATGTCTTGAGTTCAAAGACAATATCAAAGACAATTGCAAGTTGATAGATTGGTTAAATCACCTTAAAGGTGATAATGACTAAATGACTAAAAATCTGCTAGGTTTAACTAGAAATAATAAACTTTAGATTATATTATCTACACTGTGTGACTTTAGTTTCTATCATGATATTCTATGTTATTTTGTTTGACTATAACACTTATTTTGCTCTCATTTGTTTTGGTGATAAGTCACAGATACTTACAGATAATAAAATTCATTTCTATTTCGTTGTCCCTCTATTTGTATTGAATGGCCCTAACAATGTTGCAATAATTCACATTGCAATTTTCTATCTGGTTTTTCTATCTGGAATATGCCAACAAGAACATTAAGCTTAACCCCGGTCATAAATATCAGCTAAGCTTACTCCACTTTCAGGTTAGCATGAGCATGATTGAGAGGGAGGATATAATAATGCATGGTTCTTTATATATATATATATAGATATATATATATTTAGATATATGTATGTATATACATTTATCTATGTATATATCTGTTTGTTAATTAGTCACCTAGTCTGTGATATCAGAAAGAGGAACACCGGTTCTCGTCTTCCATTTGATTCAATTAGCGGTTGCCATGCATACAAACATACTTACATACATATATAAGTACAATATACCTACATACATATGTATATATACATATATATATTTATATACCGCTATAGTAGGGCAATTGCATTGTTCTGCTACTGCACTTTTAGCCTTCCCCCCCCCCCCCATTGTTTTTGTTGTTGTTGCTGTTATTGCCGTAATCGCATTAAAAGTCATTTAATCGAAAGCAAACTGCGTGGGTGCACTATCTATCAGGGGCGTAGTGTAATATATGGGAGGCGTGGCTTGGTGCACATAAATATGTGAGAATTTGTGAAACTTTTTTCCCCCATTATTTTCAATTAAAGCAACACTTAACTAGAGCACAATATCAGTCCATTTACACAAAGTTCTTCCCCTTACTTTGATTTTATTCCATTAGTTTTAATGTTTTGTCTTTTCTTTGGGTAAATGCAATTTTTAAAAGATTATCCATTAAAAATTCTTTGTTATTGAGTAACTATAATAATGAGATATTTCATAGCAACTTTACTTATTTAGGTTCAACGTTATTCATTTAAAGTCTCTGTCTAGTTAGTTAGACTGAAAGCTGGCGCCTCTGCTTGTATCTCATTAATTTGCCTGATCTCCGATGATTTGCCTCTTGACGGATGGAATTTCCTGGTCACGCGACGTATTCTGGCATCTGGAAATGTGCCATGACACATCAATGTGTGATTTTCCGGAATGTCATTATTTTGCACTTGTTGAATGAGCAAATTATAAAATTAATTCAATTAACTATATTAGAACTATTTTCGATTTTCCAGTTAACACTATTTAAAACTTTTATAACAATACCTTGATTTGGCAATAAACTCGGCTTAGACACTAAAAATTTAATTTGTAAATTCTTGATTTTGAAAGATTTTTAGAATAGTCCCAAATAAGACGTCCATCGACGCCTATGTAGTTTCCCTCTCAGTACCTCTCACTTTTTCTCTCCTTGTTCACCACTCTTTCTCTCAGTGTGTGTGTGCGTGTATGTGTTTAGTATCATACACACCTTTTGCCCAGTTGTGAGATGACCCATGGCTCATAATTGAGATTTGTTGCACTCTCCCCGTCTTCCTTGCCATAGCAACGTTGACTTTTTATGCGAAGCTGAGCTTTTTATTGTTTATTGTTTGTAGTAGTGCAATTATAGTGGAAAATTGGTTTTTTTTTCCCCTATGGCCAGTGGCAGGAGAGAAGGTCAGCGACAGCACCAGCATTAATATCGTTCTCTCAAAGGAAAAGATTCAACTTTATCCACTGTGCTTTTTTGTCGCCTATAAATGAAAGTGACTTTCCTGCTGCTTATCAATTGTAATTGCTGTTGAGCGGTTTCTTCTTTCCTCTCTCTCTCTCCCTCTCTCTCTTTCTCTGTACACTTACGCATCTGGCAATCTCTAGGGGCAACCACAGAAAGTGGCAAAAGTTGTGCCTAAAACTTTGCTTTTTTGGCTTTTAATTACATTTATCTGGCTAGAAAAGTTTTGCCTCAATTTCGCATTTGTCGTCGGTGCTGCTGGTATCAGTTATTATTTCCAATTAAATAAAAGATATAATTGTATCTACCACACTCTCCCACTCTCCCTCTCTCTTCTCTTTCTCTCTGTTTTATTCTCGTTTTAACATATGTATGTGCTTTTGCCCGAATCTGAAAGCTGTACACAATTTAATGGCATTTTAATTGTTTATTTTGCGATAAGGTTGCGCATCTGCCTTTGAGTAGTAGGGAGAGGCAAAAAAAATCAGAAATAAGAGTCTAGATTATAATTAATAACACATATGGTTGGTCGCCGCATTGGTGCATTTTGTCATTTGTCAGTTATCTGTAGTGACGGAGATAGTATAAATAATTGCTATATATGTAGTCCAAGGTCTCTCAGATAATAGTGTTTAATTTTTCAAGAATACTCAATATTATGCAATACTGATATCAGCATTAAATACATAGTACATAGTACCAAGTGACACGATCCATTGTTTCTAAAAAAAAACATACATACATATGTACCTGGAAATCTGACGACTTCTCAGTTATCAGTTATCAATTTTATGTAGAACGAAAAAATATAATTTCTTCCCTTATCTGTACAAGTTTTACTATACATAGTCAGTAGATGCTTCATGGTGGATTACTGGATGAATCGAAACTCAGTTCATCATATAAATCTTTCCACTAGAAAGTTCGAAAATTTGATAAATACATATATATCCAACTATGTATATAGTCTGGATGACACAAACGTAAAGAATTTTATTTGGCAAATATAAACTAAAATTCCTGCAATGTCTGTTTCACCTCGCATTTCGTTGGTTCTTCCTCAAGTCAGAAATGATTCGAAATATAAACAAACATAACTCGATCTTAATAATAATATGTGTTCATACATACGTACATATACATACATACTCAAACGAGTACCTATCTACAAAAGTATGAATCACTTTTAACTATGTATTACATACCCATTTATACCCCACACACCAGCACCAGCGCAGCCACCCCCTTCATCTGTTTCTAACATATAAACCTGTTGCATTTTCCGCATTAGAAGTTACAATAAAATGAATAAAAAAAATTTATATCGTGCTCAATTAGCAAACAGTCCTCAAACAGCAGTTCCTCAATCGTCACTCAGTATGAAGACCATAAAAGGCCAAATGAAATGGTAAGGCCATTTTAGTCCATTTGCGATGAGAGTTTACCCACTATTCACCCTGTCGTTTTGATAACGACTTCAGTAAGAGTAAACTCTTGTGAAGGCTTATCTTATGTAGTTTTTTCTTTTTTTGGCTACCTACTATTCACCCTGTCGTTTTGATAACGACTTCAGTAAGAGTAAACTCTTGTGAAGGCTTATCTTATGTAGTTTTTTCTTTTTTTGGCTACCTACTTGGGTTCAATTTTTGTTGTTGTTTTTTTTAAGGTTGAGGAAATGGAATTTCAGACGGTGATGACATCACTCCAATCCAAAGCCAATCCTACGTCTTTCTCTTTCTCCCTCCCCCTCTCTATCTATTTTTGTGTTTATGTGTGTTATTAATCTTATCAAAAAGTTGCCCAGAAATGTGGATGATGATGCGTTTACCTTTTATTTTATATCATTTCATTTCATTTTTCGCTAACCTTTTTAAAGTGACATTTGTCTGTCGATGGGGGGTGGAGATAAACCACTGGAACTGGATAGAACACTCGCCTTGCTTCTATGACACAACCATGCGACCCATTTCTAGGAATCCCACAACTAAATACAATTTCAACATTTAATTTCGTGTTGTGTAGATGTGTTCGTGTTGTGCAGGGAACCGAAAATAATTGAATTTAAATTTTACAAATGGAACTAGTTCCACACAGATTTGTTTCTTTTTTCCAAAACTTTTATATATACATATATATATATATATAAATGGTTCCAGCCCTAATTACGTAAATACATATTTCAATTACTGACTATCCCTGCGGAAATGTTATGAATGGATCGTTCAATTGGTCAATTCGCTTCAGATAAACCAAGTTGCGCTACAGATGAATCTCTAAAGGAACTGTATTGATTACACCGGAAGTGATGCTGGAGCTTGTCGTGGATCTGAAACTGAATTTAAAAAGATTCGTTTTCTGTCTTTTCCCGTAATTGGCTCTGGCATTGTGGTGTTTGACTGGTGTGGGCGTATTTATGACGCTGATTATTTGTATCTAATTGAAAAATAAGTAAACAGGCAATTACTAAACTGAAAATTCTCGTATCTACAAACCCAAACCAAAACCAAAAACCGAAATCCTCAAGAATTTTCGTTGCGTATGTAAATAAATGTTGATAGTAAACAAATACGGGGCAAAACGAAACAAAAAACTAGAGGGCGTGTCGAATTTTTTATTCCCTATAAGATTAATCAGTTTTTAGAAAGCTTTTATATCTATAAATATAGGTATAGATAGAGTTTGATTCTTAACCAATCCAACATCAAAAATATTAATCTGCTAACACTGATAGCTTCAAAATTGAGAGGGAACATGATAATGTCAAACAATCGTTCAGAGTCTTAAAGAAGTTAGTATAAAGGTCAACTGAATGCTGCTCCTTCTGATATTCACAATTGATATACCCTTATGGTGAAAGGGTATTTTCAAAACTTAAGGCAGTTCGTAAATTTTTTTGTGGCGGCATAAAGGTCAAAATTAACACCTTAATCAAAATGTCAATGAGCAAATAACGCAAAACCCACAGAATTTCGGACGTGCCAAATGAAAATAAAGAAAGAATACAGCCCAAGTAGAAGTAGAAGAAGAAGTACTAGATAAAGAAGACAAGAAGAATAATAAGAAGAAGAAGGTGTTGAACTCAGTCAAGTTCATTATTTTCTATTCGTATCCAAAAACTAGAGGCGCCCCCCAGCTGTTGCCGCTTAAAGGCCAAGGCGGGCAAAAGGCATAGAATATAGCGAAAATTTGATGAGTCAAACTATAAAAAGAAATACAAAAGAAACCAAGAAACGCAAGAAATAAAACAAAAACTGAAATAAAAACCCAAGACCAACAACCAAATTCAAAATAATAATAAGCAATCAACAGAAAAAAAAACTACAAAAAAAAAAGAGAAACAAAAAGTGTTTAACTGTGCAAAAAGAAGGCCCAATTAAAGTTGAATTTATTACAAAATAAAATGGTGAAAATGCTCGATCTGGATCGTCATGCCGAGTGTCCCCTATGGATAGCGTTGGGCTCATCCGATGTTCCCTGGACGGGCATGAATTATGCGTGCTTGAATGTTTTGAGTATTTATTGCAAAGTATTTGATAAAAAAGAAATTTACGATCTCATTGTAAGGTAAGCGGAAATGGTATAAGGTATTTAAAGCTTTCGACAGATGGCACTAGTGAGCATTGAAAGAAAAAGAGACAACGAAAGCTGTAAAATCATTCACCGTGGTACTCACTAGCTGTACATTAGATATGTATAAATTTTCTCTTTCAATCCGCTAAATTCATTAAAATGTACAATCAAGTCAATTTTTAACTATTTAAAAAAACTCCAATCTTGGTAACCAGTTGTGTTAAAGTCTTTTTCTTAGTAAATTGACCAAGTATACTTATTCCAAAAGCCAAGAGAATAAAAAAAAATTATTTAAATTTTGTAATTTCTTTTAATGTAATAAAGCAATTATCTTTTATCGTTTATATTAATTTTTTATGTTTTCCCAAATCTCTCGTTTTCTTGCAGAAAAACCTGCCAATCGTGCAAATGTCCACGAGAAGCGCATGCCATTTATCAACAACAAACGACCAATGTGCACGAGCGTCTCGGCTTCAAACCGCTGACACCCAGTCATGCCGATTCCAGTGTGGAGGCACGAGATCTAGGCTATACATGGGTGCCGCCAGGTGTGCAGGTATCATCCCGCATCAATCGCTACTTTGAGCTATTGCCCGAAGAGTTGGTGCCGCGAGTGAATAGCGAAGGAGCATGCAATCGAGAGCGACAGATAGCCTATCAATTGCCCAAACAAGATCTATCGCTGGAGCATTGTAAGCATCTGGAAGTGCAGCATGTGGCATCATTTGAGGACTTTGTGACGGCGCGAAATGAAATTGTATTGGATATAGGTAAGTGTAAGGAAGTAAATTTATATTTTTGTAATTACTAATTTTACCTCTTGATTCTTTCGTTTTTTGTAGCCTACATCAAGGATGCTCCCTTTGATGAGCATTGCGCTCACTGTGATAACGAAATATCGGCGGGTGAATTAGTTGTGGCTGCACCCAAATTTGTGGAGAGCATCATGTGGCACCCAAAGTGCTTCACTTGCTCCACCTGCAATTCACTACTGGTGGATCTCACCTACTGCGTGCATGATGACAAAATTTACTGTGAGCGACATTATGCAGAAATGCTAAAGCCCCGCTGTGCTGGCTGTGATGAGGTGAGTCCTTTATATCAATTTTTTTTTTCTTTTTTTCTTTTGTCGCTCGTCTTTCATCACCGAATTGTCATTTAATTGGCAAACGTGTAGCATACTTTGAGGCGCCCCTTTATCCACCGCTTAATTTAAGTTCTGTGTTGTTATGTGTATTTGTCATTTAGTTAGTTTTGGTTTTTATCGCCTGCCGCACGCAGTTCCCTTAAATGGACTTAAGGTGTGGCTAGGGCTGACTTTTCTTTCTATTCTCCCACCGTACTCCACCTGTGCTTTGTCTCTCCCTTGCCCTTACTATTGCTACTTATTAAAGGTTATGGCATTTTCATTGAACTTCACTTGCTGCAGTAGAACAAAATACACATAGCAGCCATCCTAACATCAGTTCATTCATTGGCAGCATTCGATGTTGACGTTGGATGTGTGTGACGGAAAAATATTGTGAGTTGTGAGTGAAGAAAAAGTATCGACAGATAATGAAATTTCAAATGGAAATCGATTGTTTTTTTTTAGCTTATGCCTTGAGCTTCAGTTTTTAATGGGATTTTCTATGCAGTTCTTATTTTAAATTCGATAAATTAAACATAGTTTGCTGACTTCATCCTTTTAAAAATATAGAGAAGCATACACATGTGTGGATAAAGCCTTATTCTATCAAAAAACACTTTCATTTTCAATAACCACTTAAAACAAACAAAAAATACATATGTTATGTATAAATAAAGACACGAATGACCCATTTATCTGTGGTATAAATTAATTATAATTATTATTCTTATTTGCTGCTGTTGCCACTATTTCAAATGCTGTGCTAATTAAAACAAAACATAAAACCAAACACCGATCCAATCTATTTTGCCGCCGATCGTTTTATACCCTTGCTAAATTTTCAGAACTAAAAGCTTCTTTTTTTCGACTCCCCGCAATCAATTTTTAGTTTTAAATTTGAAAAATACGATTCCAATTGTTCGGTATATTATTTGGATTGTTTCAATGTATTGCTATTAGGAATAAAATTGAATAAAAAATGTTCAATAATTTGCCATACGTATGTATCCAAAATAAATATACTCTTTGGACAAGAGTATACATATTACGCATACACCGCGTGTTCGCAATGTTATTGTCAGTGTCATGAGTGAAAATTTTTGCCCGAATTTATGGCATACAACAACTGCACCACAGATGCCGCTGCTGCTTCTGGTGCTGCCGCTGGGACCGATGCCGCCGTTTGGCATTGGCCATGCAAAAAGAATGGGGAAAGTAAGAAGAAGAAAACATACATATTAAAAAACATAAATAGCAAAATGCGAAACACGAAAACGAAGAGTGCGAAGAGATAGTCAATTGATTTCAACTAAAGTTATTCGACAAGATATATACTCATCGATCTGTATTTCTACGCAAATATAGTAATTATTAAAAACAAATGAATTCGATAGACTATACAGCTTTGAACGCATTTTTTTTTCGTCTATAAAATATATTTATTTATTTGCTTTTTCAATGATTTTTGAAAATTTTTTAAATTGTTAATTACTAATTACGTATAGTATAACATACATGAACTGGATATACCCATCTTTTCCTTATGGCTAATAGATATCTATATAACAGCTGCTGTGTCGTGCCTCCTGCTTAAATAAAAAGTTAAGAATCCATTCGACACAACAAGAGAGAGGCAAAACTGATTAGAAAAAGACGACCAAAGCCTATTGGTAATGCTCTCTTTTGACAAATCTCCTCCCCATGCTCTACCCCCCCTTCACATACCGGTTTAGTTAGCCAATTCTCTAATATTGCTTAGGCACTTGACACACAGCGCCACAACTAAGTGCAACAGTGGCGACAGTCGCCAAAATACCTTGTTGTTGTGCCGTAGATGTTTTTCCGTTCGCGCTCCTTGGCCATCAATTAGCGCCTTTTCGTATTTTCTTTTAAATTTTTTTTTGCTTTATATCTTTGTTGTTGTACTTTGCTTTGGCTCTCTGCCGTGTGATTCACTCGGAGGCCCTTAGCTATAGTTCTAGTAGTAGATGACATTAATCAGTTGCAAGACGATCGATTAACTGGCAACAACTGCAGCTAGCAGCCAGCAGCAGCAACAACTAAAGATGTCCGGGGCTGTCTCTCTTTTTCATCAAATCTAAAGTGAAAGAAAAACAAGAAGAAAATATTGAAAAAGATAGATATATAATATATATATATATACGTATATATATATATAGACGAAAATCAAATGTTTATATGCCGCGCATCAAACCAATCGGCAAAAATTTTTTGTTTTTAAAAACGTACGAAAATTTTGTATCATCAATTACCTAATCATTTTGCCAACGAATATTGTCAGTGTGTTGGTTAGGTGAGAGTGAGTTGAGTTGAATTGAGTGCGTGGTATATTTTTATACCGAAATAATATTGATTGGATGAGGGGAGAGGCCCACTAGCCCACAAAAAATCGCCATTCCCAGTGCATTCTCGACGCATTACGCAAGCTGAACGACAACGACAACGGCAGATATGTCCAATGCCAATGAAGAGGCCGCTTTAGCCGGCATTGGCGAACTTATATTCTCCTTAATAATTGGTTATCTAGGAGCTCTGGAATTCGCCTTTGTTGCTAGACAACTTTATCACTGGTCTGGACAGCATCCCAATGCGGATTCGGTACCAAATAGTGAAGAAGAATTGACACGTTTTCGACAACGTTTGGACAAAGAAATAATTGAAGCGAGCGAAAAAGAAGTACTAGCTGGTACCAATGTTATGCAGGATGGTGTTTGCTATAGCAAAGGTTTTCGTATTGATCCGAAAGGAGATTTGGCTGTTGAATTAGAGCGGCAGCAAAAAATAGAAGAAGAAACTCGCCGTCAATTAGCCGAAGCAGAAGACAAATTAAAGAAAGAGCAACAACTTAGAAAAACAGAGGAAGAGGAGGAAAAGTCAAGAAAAATAAAAGAAAAGGAGGCTGAAAAACAACGCGAGGTCGATGAGAACCAACGCAAACTGATTGAGGCTGAAAAACAACGTGAAGAAAGGGAAAGAATAGAACTAGAACGTGAGGAAAACGAGCGTAAACTTATAGAGGCTGAAAAGCAACGTGAAGAGAGGGAGCGAATACAA
Source organism: Drosophila emarginata (assembly GCA_037075365.1). NCBI lineage: Eukaryota > Metazoa > Arthropoda > Insecta > Diptera > Drosophilidae > Drosophila > Drosophila emarginata. The sequence continues at coordinate 4,714,583 of JBAMCD010000296.1, forward strand.
ATAGAGGCCGAAGAAAATGAACGCAAACTGATAGCAGCGGAAAAACAACGGCAAGAAAATGAAATTTTACTGCAACAACAACGTGAGGATGAGGAAAATGAACGAAAATTACTAGCCGCTGAACAGGAACGTCAAAGGATCCTAGCAGAGGATGAAATTCATCGACAACTTTTTGAAAAACATCATGAAGAGGAAGATGAACAAGCTCAACGTGATGCCGAAATAGTGGAACGTCTATTGGCCGCTGAACGGGAACGTAAACTTAGTGCTACAGAAAGTGAATTGGAAGAGGAGGCAATTTTGGAAGAACAATCCCGTCGATTGATATCCAGTAAATCCGATTTGCAAACGAAGCAGAAAATGATTGAAGAAAATGCTCGTCGTTTTCTCGAAGCCGAAGAAGAAATGGTGGTACTACAACAACGAATGCTACAAGCAGCCCAAAAGCAAGATGACGAAGAGCAATATCTGGGTCTTCAACCCGTTGAAGAAGAACTATGCGTTAAAAAGATTTTGCCACCAAGATTTCAAGAGCCTGTTGATGAAGAACCTGCCGTAGTAGTCCAAAAAGTGAAAACGCAATATGGACAAACCAGCGGAGGAGGCATTGAAGAGGAACCTTATCTAATGAAAAGCAAAACATTAACGTTTCCCGGTGTATCGGACGAGGGCTCTTCTATAGAGCCCAATTCTAGTCAACAATCATCGTTTAGCACACAACCCTCGGAAGCCGAACGCCCTGAGCCAGAAGGCGAGGACTATATACCCGATGTCCAGTATACTGATGATTATCTACGCTCTCTGGATGGCATTAAGTCACGTCCTCTGGTACGTGAAGATGGTTCTGGCAGGCGTAGAGCCTTTAAAAAACGTCGTTCCAGCGGCAGTTCGAATTCATCACGTGACTCTCGGACTTCTCGGGAGGAAGAGCTTAAGATGTTCACATCTTTGGAAGAGGAGGAGTTAAGACATGGTGATAGAGAGGATTACAATCCTATTAAGTACACCAGCGAGCCAACATTAAGAGTGAAGCAACAGCATCATAGGCGCCACAAACGTAGCCCGGCCAAGGATATGAAACCAGCTTCCTCTGGGGATGCCGGCGGAACACTGGAAATGCTAGGCGAAGAAAATACGAGTCCTTGGGGTGAGGTAGTACCTGAGCACTATAAGGATACGGAGTTCTGGAAACGGGAAAAGGCCTTGTCAATAGATGAAGAAGAATTAGAATTGGAAAAGCATGCATCTGGTGAAGAGGTTTTCGAACAAATCGAGGCGAAAAATGAACCAAAAGCTTCGTCGTTTGAAGAGGCCAGTAAAGAACAGAATCTGGAGGCGGCCTCGGTGCTAAAACAACAACTTAGCAAGGTAAGTATTAAGTGCGGTTTATTTTAAAAAAGGAAAAGTCACAAGGAATTTCTTTTGCCAGGAAAAAGACCAATCACAAGCAACGGATAGCACCTCTACTCCCAGCGACAACAAGTCGAATGTAAGTTTCCAGCGGAGCTTTGCACTTTCCCTCACCAAACACACTATACGCTATAACCTAATCAAGCTTTAAATGCCTAACCCATTGTGCTTTTTCTTATGCTTATGCTCCCATTGCTTTCGCCAAAAAGCTGCAGACCTCCACTACGACAGAGGAGCAGTCCCGCACATCACCAGGTCTAAGACGCAGTCCCCGCATTGACGAAATGGTGCAATATGAAGAACGTTGGTCGGCCAGCCAAACACCAGAACCACCTACTATTGCAGTACATCAACCGGACACAGCTCCATGGCGAGATCAATATGGCTTGCTAATGGAGGGCATCAGTGATTTTTATGACTTCACCGCTTCCGTAAATCCTTCAAGATCCCGTCCAAATTCACGTAATCCATCACCACAACCCAAAAATGTGGCCAATGAAATGGATGTGGATAACGAGCATACTTTAGAGATCTATGATGACTCTCAAGATGGTTTACCAGCTGGAGAAGTAAATTGTGAAGCAATTTTGCAGCTCTTGGAGTCTACCATGAACAATGATATGGAGCAGCTTCATCACATGAATGAATTTGCATTGCATAATGTAGCGGATGATGCTAATAATGGTCATGAAAAGATAGTGCCCATGGTATATGAATCGTTGGGATGTGAGATAGAACAACAACCGAGAAATTCTTCCACTTCTAGATCCCGTTCACGTTCGCCCCTGCCCACCTCTGAAAATCTGGAAAAAAGCATTAGCCACCGGAGACAGAAATTAATTAAGCAAAATGACGAAATAATGGAAAGGTTGTCGAACACCACTGATAGTGGTCGCAATAGTCCCATGGAAGTAGTGGAAAGTAACAACCATGATAAGTCCAATGTTGTCCTACCCGAACCGATTATAGAAATAAATTCTTTAGCTGATGATGAACCCATGGAGGATACGGAAAAAACTTCCATAAAGGAGATGCGCCTTTTTGTGGAAGCTTTGAGAGTGGAACGTAATTCTAGGTCCAGATCTAGATCAAGATCACGTTCCCCTTTGCCCACGTCTGATAATATAAGCAAAAGCTTAGAAACACGTCGCCAAAAGCGAATACAACAAAATGATGAACTTTTTGAGAAACTCCATTTAGAAATAGAAGAACAATCAATGTCGTCGGCTATACCTGTTATAGAAATAGTTGAAGCTCCGTCTGAACAAAAAGATGAAAAGGAAGAGGAGCCTGTTGATACTCCTGAAAGTATGGCTAAACTCTTTGAACAGCTACGTTTAAATCGTGCACGCTCTACACACTCACGTTCTCGTTCAAGATCACCACTACCGAGCGCTGCGAATCTCGAGCAAAGCTTACAAAAACGTCGCGAGAGGATGATAGCTCAGAATGATATGCTTTTCGAGCAATTGCAAGAAAGAGCACGTACTCCCGAGCCTGAGAGAAGACTTACCGTAGAATATGTTTATGAAATTGTTGAAGAAACAGAAGACCATAGAGATGCGAGATCATTATCGCCCTCAAGAACACGATCCAACTCACCATTAGATGGACCATCAAAATCACCATCCGAAAAGGACTTTCACCTAATGCTAAATCTTGAGGGTTCTGATCAGCGTACATTGCTGAAACATAATGAAGAATGGGAAAGTGTTTTAGCTAGCAAAGTCAAGCAGAGAGAATTGGATTTAGAAGCTCTACAAAAACTAAACAATGCCAATGAAGAAATTGAACTAAGAGTTTTAAGTCCCACTACATCGGAATGTGAACAATTTATTCCTGACTATGATCGAACAATGTCCGAAGTAGCCAGAGATTTACAAGAAGAACTGAGGGCAAATGACTTCCAACGGTCAACGTATGTGGGTGAGTCTCTTGACTTAAGTAGCCAAGAATATCGACGTTCTCGTAGTCCTTCTCCCATGATTGGCTTTGAGCTAGCTAGAGAGCAGGCGGCCGCTCAGCGTGAATTACAGGCAGCTATTTTGGATTCTTTAGCCGAAAATCGTCATGGTGCGAAGCCAAAAACAAGTGAATATGAACGTACATTTTCCGAAGAAGTAAAAGATACACAACGTATGAAGGAAGAATCGCTTAACAGTGGTTTTAAACGCTCCACCTATGTGGGTGAATCGTTGGACATGTCACAATTAGATGATTTACGCCATCGTACCGCCGAATTTCAACGTTCTCGCAGCCAAAGTCGTTCACCACTAAGAGACGATGAAGATATTGCAACTCTGAAAGAAATTGAGTTAGAGGTATCCAGAAGGGACATGCAGGATCAGTTGCTTGATAAACTAGCCGCTTCTAGTGTAAACTTTGAAAGTTTTTCTCGTCATTTAAATGCTGATTTTTTAGATAGTGAACGAAGGGCATCAGATTCGGCATTAGATTCATATGGTGGAGACTTAGAGCCTGAGGAGTATCATCATTTTCGTAGATATTCACTGGCCCAAGAGCAACCAGTAGAAGAATATCCAAGCGATGATTATGTCTACATATCACAAATTGAGGTACGCACTTTAACAGGAACTAGAACATGGTTAAAAGAGGATTTCTATACGCTTGAACCAGACAAATATACTGAAGTTGATCTACAGGCACACAGAGACGAATACGATGATGAAGTGAAAGATGAAAGAACCTGGGCTCAAGCTGTTTTGGCTGCTGAGGCAGAGGCAGCTGAGTTTGATGCCACCAATGCTATATATAATTTTGATATTATTGGAGGACTAGGCGGAGGAGGTGGGGCAGACGGAGATGAAGCAAGTTCGAATGATAGTGAAGATGAACGTCAAACAGTTGTGGAAATCGATGATGAGGAATATGAATTTGAGTTTGATGAAGGCATCTCGGATTATAATGAACGTACACAGCCCACGGATGAGTCACATCATGATACTTCTGAATGTGAAGAAGCCGAACGTAATACTGATAGGTACGCTAATCGAAGAGCACAAGATTGGGAAGAAATCGAGGATGTGGAGGATTTTTTGGGTGATGGTGCAGTAGGAGGTGCCACACCCTATTCCGATCCAGACTCGTTTATAGAACAAATCTACAATGATGCTATCAAAAATCGCAAACAATCGGGCATTTTGAGGGATTATGAGACAATGGTCCAAGAACAATTACCCGATAACGATCATAGTGAATCCGACAAGGAGAAATCTAGTTCGGATAGCGAACGCCGATATGCCTTATGGGCTAAAACTAGGGAACTTAATAGATCACCAAGACATAATGAAGTGGACATCGCTTTGGGTATCACAATGGAAAGAGATAATACAGAAATGCGTTATTTGGGTGATGCACATGTAGCCGCAAGGCAATCAGCACGGTTACGTACACGTTATGGCTATAATCCTCAGTTACAGGTAAATGCATTAGAAGATGATTTAGAAGTGGATATGAACTACAAGCCGAAAAAAGAATACAATTGGCGAAAGAATTTCAAACTCGACGATAATGACGAACATAAAGAAAACGATGATAATAACGAAGTGGCTAAATCAGAAGAAGCAAATGAAGTTGATGTGATGTATAACAATGATGAAGAGAATGGTGTTGGGGATGCAGAATATGAAGTTGATAACGGTGAACTTTTTGACCAGCGCCGTTATAGTTTTGGCGGTGAAAGCATTACGCTTTTTAGTCGTAGTCCTGTACGTGAAATTTTACCAGATGTTCAAGAAGAAACTCCAACCGAATTGGATCACACTTTGAATCAAGAAGCCGATTTGGTAATGGAAGAACCCCTACCCGTTGAAAAACCCAAAAAGAAAAAGAGCAAAAAAAAGTTACGAAAATCACATGAGGAAGACAACGACAATGATTCGGATAACCAAATGTATAAGCAACCAAAAGAGGACACAACAGAGAAACCCTTGGATTCAACCAAAAGAAAATCACGTTCACGGCGTAGTTCAAAAAGTAGCCTCACAAATGCCGACGAAATTAATGGTACAGGGCCATTTTCACCACGTGGTAGCTTGGCTTTGGTGGGTGAAGCTTTGGAAAATATATCTGAATTGGCAGGAGGATTGGAGGAGCCAGCGTCACTTAAAAAGAAGACCAAGAAACGCAAAAAGATAGCTAAAGAATCTAGTACCGAAGTTATTGAACCATCCTCACTACTGGATGAGGCATTGAATGCGGCTCTAGCAGAAATTGCTCCCATATCCGTATCAACAAATCTAACACCAGAATCAACACAACAGAATTTGCTTTCAACAATTAGTACGGGACAAAGTCGTTGCCTTACACCAGCTTCATCGATAGAGGAAACCAATTCAAACGATAATTCAATGACACCAGCTCGCTCTGTGGTGGACACTTTCGACATATTAAAAGATGCCAATTTCTATCCGCTTTTCTAGGCAGCTTAATGCAAGTTTTGTTTGCTATTAAAAAAAAATTATATATTATGATATGAAATGATTTTTCTTCTTTATTACATTTCTCTTTTAGGCATGTTCATAAAGATCCCCTCCCAAAAAAAAAAAACTACAAAAAAAGAAAAAATCAAATCCAATACATATTTGCACTTAGTTCCAGCTTCCAGCCGCCACCTACTCTGACTGCATAGGATGATCATGAATAAACTATATATATATATATATCCTCACTTGTTTTGTATTATACTAACTTAACGAAAGCAAATCGAACGAACAACATTTGATTGTACGATATTTTGATTTTTAAGTTTTTAGTTTATTAATTTATGCCATTTTTTTTTTCTTAATAAATGAATGGAGAATAAATACAAAATGTGTATACGAAAACCAAACATTTCGTCGTCATCAATTTCATTCAAAAATCATGGGCGTCCTTGCCCCGGCTGTCTATATATAGCATACCCTACCAATATTTGGCAAAATGCAAAATCTGCATACAATATATATATAAAATACATACATATGTATAGTATATACATATATCCACTCGAAGCAATTGAGATCATGCCCACAAGTGCACTGACATTCAACAAGACAGCAACAAATCGTCCCACAATTGGCCATATACCTTATAAATATATACATATGTATATATATATGTATGTATATATAAGTATAAGTATGTATATACTTATATATAGAATTATACATATGTTTGTTTATGGCCCAATTTGCATTTTGGATTGATGATGTCATTGTTGTTGGCATTTTTCCTTTTGGGTTGACATATGTACATATACAAGTTAAGTCTTAATGCAAATTTCTCTCTGATCCCATAAGTTTATTTCGTCTTTTAATGCCACTGTGAGGCATATTTATACGTATTATATTGAAGTGAGCCAGCCACTTAAATTGTCATGTATGAGGAGGGGGCAAATATATTATATACATATATTTAGTCTATAATAACTTGATGTTTCTATAATAATAATGGAGGCTTATAACTAATTGTTTCTATAAACGCGAACTCATATGGATACTATGAAATTTATATGCTCTATTGGATTGTTCAAGAAAGCTTTCAGATTTTTAATTAGAAATAGTAATTTGTACTAGTGCAGAAGAGGTTATCCTATTAAATTTTACTTAAACCTAAATCATATCTTATTTAAAATTCTTTTTCAAATCAATGATCGAAACTTGAGCACAATATTAGGGTTTTAAAAGATTTAAAATTTATATAATATATACATATATAAAAATTTAAAAATCAACACACTGATCTAAAGCAACCTGAGACTGTTAAAAGCAAGAACAATAGTTTTATATAATATTTAAGTATATACTATACTTACTTTGACTTTTAAATGACGTCTATATCCTTATGAAGGTCTAGCATTACGTTTGCTATACGTCTCGACATTCCAAATAACAACAATACGAGAGTATGTGCAAATGTTTATTTTATTTTTTATGTGGTCTTTGCTTTAATGCTTTTGTGTCATGCCTCTTTTCGAAATAAACGCACTTAAAATGTCATGTTTGTGATGGAATTGAAATTATATGCACAAATGTCTACGTATGTAGTTTCGTCATTAAAAAGATGTTTTATTTCGTCAAAGAAAAGGGCAAAAGCGGATTACAATTTACAATCAATGTCACAGAAAATAAGTATTTAACAATGTTATCATAAAAGATTTCTAATGATTTTGTTGTTTATATATTTTTGTTCACATATACATATATCAGAATCGAAATATAATTTAATGACTGATTCCTCCTCGGCTAATCGCCTTAACCTAACAACCAATTATTTTAATTAGTCAATGGCTTACTTAAGAAAATTAAACACATATAATATTTTTTATCACTTTGCACTTTTCGCATAAAATCGAATAACTGAAAATTGTGCCCACTCTAAAAAGTATGCAACACTTTTGTTGCCCAAAAGCAGGCAATGCAAATGCATCCATTTCATGTGGATGGATGTCTCTTTAGATCAAAACTTTGACATCATACTCTTTTCACATAATTTATAGAATATCTTGACACTTGTCTTTACTTTTTTGTCTTTTTTTTTTTCTTTTTTTCCGCTGAAATGCTGCTGTCAAATTTTCTATGTCCTGGCCTTTGTCAAATCAACTAGAAAAATAAGAGAAGAAAAACGAAAATGAAAAGTCAATAAGTAGAATGTTGAACACAAAGCAAATCTAACATATCTCATTCACACAATGGGGTGCAGATAACAAATTATTTTCATTTGGCTGTCAAAGGCGAGAATATTTCTCACATTTCGCTAAATAAATTGTTGAAAATATTTATGACAACCAAACAGGAAAGTGTGTCACTCGAGTGATTTGTTTATGCGGCTCACTTAAAGGCCACTTTACTTAATATAAGTTTTGTTCCTTTTTCATTTTCTTTTTGTTTTGCGGACTTATTTCTGTAAAATTGATTACGTAAAGACATCTGCTTGGAAGAAACTAAAATAATGTATATACTCTTGCATATATCGTATATCTCATAGCATATATCTCCTGCAATAACGTTGCCAAAAATTCTTCTTCAATAGTTGAAAATACCCTTGCTAATAAGTATATTTATTGGCTTGAACTGTTTGCGATTATTATATACTTGTATAAAAAACAATTTGTCACTAACTTTCTGGTTAGTTTACAACCTGCTTAATCTAATAAATATATTGAATATATTAAAATCGGCACGGGAAATAGCTCCAATTGAAAAAAATGATATTATATTCCTTTTCTTTCCTTTTAACAAAACTAAGTAGTCATTAATTGTCTGTACTTTTAAATTATTTTGCAAAATCGGCAAACTATATCATGTGACTGCCATAAATCAAAAAAAGGATAAATTCCCAAGGGTATCAACGTATCGGTATGACCCTCGTTTTTTTTGTTTGACTTCTATTCATTTTTCATTTTTCCGCCTTTTTTCGTTGCTTTTATTATTGTTTCACTTAAAATTTTGCGGTACATTTTTGTTTTAATATTTTCGCCTTTCACTTGAAATTATGCGTTATGGCAAGCAAATGAATTTTTCATCTTTTGCTTATGTTCTTGATGTGTTTTTTTTTTCTTTTGTATTTTCGTTTGTTTTTCGTGTCACTAAAATGAAACACCTTTTGCTTTTCATGTGCATTTTCCTTGCGAAAAGTTTCGTTTGAAAAGAAATGTTGATCATAATTCATAAAATTCTTGTTAAATGTCAAAAATATTCATTTCGTATTATTCCATTTTATTCGATTAAAAAAATGCCAAATTCTAATCAATTTTCAAATATTTAAAAAACAAACAAATGAAAAAAAAAAATTAACAAAAGACCAAAAAATGAAAAGTGGAAGAAAAAAACAAACTTAAACTTGACCGACTGACGCAGTTTCCACACAATTTTCGTCCCCCTTACTGACTCTTTCATTCCCATTGCCATTCCCATTTCTGATTACACTGATCAGAAATGTATTTTTAAAATTCCAAAACCAAATGGATATATATATATATATATATATATGTACATAATCTATAAACAAAAAACACTCTCACACACCTTCTTTATACCCTGTAAAGATGAGCGAAAGAGTTTGTTAGGTTTATGGAAGAAACTATTTTTTTTTCTATCGTAAAGTTTTTAAAAGTAAATAAGGTTAGACTTTTCCTGGATTTCTTTCATAGATGAATAAAGTGTTCTCTAGTTGCCAGAAAATATATATTTATGTTTTGTAAAAAGAAGAAAAACTATAGTTAATATATGTATATGGTTCAAAATCTTAAGATCTGCAATTTCAAATAATGCAATACTACTGAGTATTATTAAGTCTAAGCTTAACGTAATTTGAGGGATAAAAAAAAATTATCCGGAAAATATGGTACATAAATTTATGACCCAATTACCGTGTGTTTTTGAAAAAGATTGTTAAATAACATAAGACGTAACCGACAGTTTGCACTTATAATACATATAGAGGAGGCGAAAAAAAAAAAATAAGAAAAACTTTTTATCAGAAATCTTGGCCAATTTTCGACAAAAATATATGTAGATATTTATAGCAAGAAAAATTTTAATATTGCATTACATTAAGCTCCATTGGCCATCTTGTTGCCATTTGCATTTTGCTATTTGCCGTTTTCTGCTGTCTGTAGCAAAAATAGGAATAATCACAACTGAAATATACGTACTTAGTTCTTTTCTATATATTTTAGATGCAATGCAATGCATTTTCTCTATTTATATATACATACATAAACCACCCATAAATTCGCATGAAGACTTTTTCGCGGTTGTTTTTTTTTTTTTTTGTTTTGCTCATTATTTGTAAAACTTTTCAACATGTTTCGACCTAGAACACTGGGAGGATAACCTAGCCAAGCTGAGCCCTATGTTTCTTTACTCTTGAACTGTCCATCATTTTAGAAATGCTAATTTATATTTGTTGGAAAACTCATGTTCGAAAATTCGCATATATTTGTATATGTATATGCACCTAACTATTTACATAAATTGAATAAATTTCAAATTTTATTTACCTTGAACTAGTTTGACCTTTTTGTATGTTATTTTAATTTGTCGAAATTTCTAAGATAATTTTTCATTCCGCAGCAAGTGATTCGTCAATGTTAAATAAAGCAAATATATTGAAATAAAATCATTCCAGATTCACAATGAAATGCAAATAAACATTAAATTAAAAAAAATACGAGGAAAAACATTTTTTTAATCCATTTGATTGGAACCATGAGATACTTAAATAAGATATGGAAATATATGTACATACATACTCTGCGTTTACTGAGAAAACTCTATGAAAAAGGAAAATAATTTAACTTTGCTACGATGTAAAAGAAAACATTTGAAAACTATTTTGTTTTAACTTTGGTAAATTTTAAACTTTTTCAAATGTTTTCCATTGAAATTCTCGAGGCACCTGTTTGTTAGATTTATTCGATCATGATGTTTGCCATAATGATGTCTGCCAAATGCTGTAATATTCAATTTGCGGGGGTTTTGGGGGGGGGGGGGGGGGGGATGGTATAAAAGGGGAGGCAGCAACCAAACCCCCAATATTAATTATACTTATACAATCGACGTATGTATGTATGTTTGTACATATAGATTTTGGCCCACGCAAATGCTTTAAAAGATCAATTAAAAAATCTATATAGTCAGCAGTCCCCCACGCTCTCATATTCTCGATCTTTCTCTCCCTTTCTCTCTCTGTTTGTGGCTATCCCTCTCTTTGTTGGATACGGCCAAAATACTGCGGGTGCGACAAGTACATGCCAGGCAAAGAAACAGAATTTTTTTGAATTTATGCTCCATCGATAATGATCATGATCATTATGATGAGATCGTGAGCAAAAGTTAAATTGTATATGAGAATGTATTTGTGTGTGTGTGTGTGTGACTGAGTGTGCCTGTGTACATGTGTGCAACTTGTGTCGTGTCGTGTGCACAAGCGCCAGCCGCCTCAACAGCAACACCAACACCAACAACCAAAGAAAAAGTGATTTAATTTTTCCAATTTTTGTATGTAAAGAGAATGAATGCCTCACCCCTCACTATGGCAGGTATTAGTCCGCCCACATAACAGCGAACACACACACACATATATGCATGCATACATATGTATGTATGTATATCTTACTTTCTTTTTTGGCACCTGAGAAACAAAATTTATGATATATGTACATATATACATATATATAGAAAATATTCGGTGGTGTAAAAAAAATTGCAAACCAAATTGGCCAATAATTCGCGCGTTGCATTTAATATTCTATTCAATAATGTTGCTAATGATTAGGCGATCTTTTCAGGGGCAACAACAAAAACCAACAACGATCAGAGCAATGAGAGCGTGTTACACACAGGCGTCGTATTGGGAAAAATGATCTATTGAAAAAATAATCGATAATACGATTGTATTACATATGTGTATGATTGTAAAACAAGAATAAATAAGGATCTTTCTCTCTCACTGTCAAAAGGGCTTAGCTTCAATATTCAAGATTTAGAGTATAAAATAATTCAAAAAAATCTTTTCATGGCCCAATCGTTGTAGTAAATTTCCCATTACCTAATTGCAACATTTAGCCCTCTTTGCTACGTCTATGCAGGTTTGTACCAATTTCCACGCTCTCTTAGTTGCTTGATCTTGTTCTCCCTCTTTGTTGCTCTGTCGCTCTCTGTCTCTCTTCCATTGTGGGTAGGCCGGCTGCTGTCTGGGGCATACTCTCGAGATTTTATTTTTACACTTGTCTCTGCGGGCGAAACTAGATACACGCACAACGCTCAAAAACGTGTGTGCGCGGTAGCTGCACTACAGAAATTTTCTTCCTTGTATGAAAATTTCATTTCAAAAACATTTCGAAAACTGTCAGTTGAGATCGCGACGCGGTTAAGTCTAAAACATATTTCAATCGTAGCGGTTTAGCTCAAAAACTCGAAACAACAAAAATAAAAAAAAATCGAAAGAAAACACTATTCTTAGAAAGTTCAGTCGGTCATTGGAGTGCAGCAATAATGGCGGATGTGGAAATTATGCAAACGGTGACGGAAGTCAAGAAAACGAAAAAAGTCAAAAAGTCGTCGAAACGTCGCGAATCGGAAGTGCAAATCAGCGAAGTGGAGGTGGATCCCTCCATTGAGGAAAGGGGGTAGGTGACGGTGACGTGTTTTGTGGCAGTTCGTAAAAAGCAAAAAGAAAAGAAATATTATGAAAAGAAAAGAATAAGAGCAAAAAAAAAAGGGCATAATACAAAATTTTGGCCCAATTTTTGTTTGTTTTTTTTTTTCAATCGTCTCTGTTCATAAGCATTTTTCATCAAGTTCCTTTCTGTATATATATATATTTTTTTTGTTTGGTATTTTGGATTTCGAAAATATGTAACTCTATTTTTTATATGTATATAAATGTAACCATATTCGCAACACTTCCAACTTTCTCTATAAATCTTTCTCATTGAACAAATCAAAATTAAAAGCAAAAACTATAACTTGATTCCGATACTCTCAAAATCAAAACTCTATCCAAAGTACTCGCATATCGAACTTTTACAAAACGACACGTTACAACTACTTTCTTTCCTCCGTCAAAAAAAAAAAAAAAAAAAACGTTTACTAAACTTAAAAGGTACCCAACATTGTATAAAAACCGTCTCTCTCTCTCTCTCTGTCTTTCTCTTTCTCTCTCTGTTTGTCTGTCTCTCTCACTTTAATTGTTTATATTCGTTTTATATACTACAACAATACAAGAAAAAACAACACTTCCCCAAAGAACTACACACAAGTGTTACATATACAATACATCCATACATACATACATGCATACACATACATACATATAAATACATACATACAATGTATACTGCACAATACAAAAATTGAAATTTAAACAGTGTTCCTATTTTTTTTTTTTTTTTTTTTTTGTTATGTTGTTCCACTGTGCTTCCAATTGAAATGTAATTTTCGACTACGTGTTTTTTTTTTTTTGTTTTGTTTGCAGTTAATTTTCAGTGGCGAGTATACAAAAGCCATGGACAAGGATTGGCATTCGGGACACTTTTGCTGCTGGCAATGCGATGAGAGTTTGACAGGTCAACGTTATGTCATACGGGATGATCATCCATATTGCATCAAGTGCTATGAGAATGTGTTTGCAAACACTTGCGAAGAGTGCAACAAGATCATTGGCATCGATTCGAAGGTGAGTCTCTCCAGTATAAATGCATTCGAGTATTACCATTAAAAGAGCAGCAAACTGCCAGCAAGTTTACTTAATGTATCATAAAAAAGAAGAAGAATTTCATAATTATATTTATGTATACATATATAGACTTATAGGTCTAGAATACCATTTAACTTAATCGCTTTCCACAGAATATACTGTTTAAAATGGGTTCTCTTCATTTCTATCCAATTGAATTCTTGCATATATGTACATACATAACTAAATATTGTTATAATATTTCAAGTTTAAAGGTCAATGAATAATGTTCTATTAAACGATTTAAGCCACGTTATAATAATATTTTATAAACTTTATTTGTTTTTTGGTTTTTCTCCATTTCCTTTTAGGATCTTTCCTATAAAGACAAGCACTGGCATGAGGCATGTTTCCTATGCTTCAAGTGTCATTTATCTCTGGTGGATAAGCAATTTGGGGCCAAGGCAGATAAGATCTATTGTGGCAATTGTTATGATGCTCAATTTGCATCACGTTGCGATGGCTGTGGCGAAGTATTTCGTGCAGGTAAGACATATACCCTTATTTTACTACAGCATACTTTTGGGCAGCAATAGTAAAAGAATCTTAGTTTTTGAAATTTTCTAAAAGGGAACTTGTTCAACTTATTTCGAATAGAAAACTTGAACATTTCTTCTCGAATAACTGGTTTGTTTAATTCCTCATGACTTGGTTAAATTAATTGACCGCGCAAGAGAATTTGTTGGCCCATAAACTTCAATGGGAATCACATATTTTACAACTAATGATCGGTGCCACATGCAACAGTGTCGTTGCAATGTTGCAACAAGTTTTGTCTTATTTGCTTTCCCATCCACAATATCTTTGTTTGTCCAATTTAGTAAGAGAAGCTTACGTCATGAATACCTAAATGCAAGTTCATTGTCTCCAATGAGACATCTCATCTCATCCCTCTGACGCACACTGGGGCTGATTTCAATGTTTTTAGGACAATCAATAGGATGCCTTTAAAGAAATCTTAGAAGACAATTTTCAAAACTAACCTTAATATCACAAACAACTTTATTATAAAATCTTTAGATTTGAATGCTACAGTGTTGATCAAGAAGAATTTAATGTGTCTAGCTTAATCATTGAAATCACCATTTTATTTAATTTAATTAATTAATAAATGTTTAATACATTTGTCCCACTGTACTTTACTTGGCCCACGCCAAAGCGGCTTTCTTCCTCTTTACCACTTTGCTGCTCTCGCAACAGCTTTCTGCTCCGCTTTCAATTGTAGAGCAAATAAATATTTAAACAAATACAATAAGTTAAATGTTGTTGCCGCTGCTGTTTTAAGTGATAAAATTTATTTGACATGCAATAACCCCCGCCTGTCCGATCAATGGAAGTGTTAAAGCAACACTCTCAATATGGCCATAAACTGCAGGAAAAAGGCCATGACACTGTGCCCAAGGTTGACAAATACGAAAAAAAAATCCAAGCCGTTCAAAAAAATACAAAAATATATATACATACATACATATATGCATATATAGATAATATTTAAGATTTATGATTGCGATTACAAGTGATTTCAATGTCAATATATACAGCCCACACATGGATTCTGTATTTCTGTTTGTCAAAGGTGGGTTGACATCAGAATGCCAAAGAAAGAGAAAGATAGAGAGAGAGAGAGAGACATTTAAACAGAGATATTGACAGATCGACTAACCCATCTTGCCAATTCTGGGATCAACTAATTGTCTAATCAAATACAAATAATTGTTAATATTCGCTAATTTTTTTATAGACAATTAAATTGTTCAGTTAACCAAATTGCCTCATTCCACCACGCACAAGTATTATAGAAGCAAACCAACATTAATTATACATTAATATATGCTATATAAATATATAGAAAATTTGTAGCATATATGCGAAATTTCGCTGTGAAATCATCTTAGATACAGAGCTATGCTAATACAAAGCCAGAAAGTTAAATTTCACCAAATCATAATGAATTTTGAATACTCTTTCGCTTTCTAATAATACTAATACATACTTATCCTATTCAATCGAGTTTTTAGTAAATGCTTCACAAAATTGGGTAATACTGTTTTATTTTTTTAAGAATATCAATTATTCGTAGTTCGGTTTCGATCTTCTGCAAAATGATCAATATACTCTTTGCTGTAGGGTATCCAAAGTTCCACATTAACCACCTATAATTCGCAGACATGACTCACAAAATAGAGAGAAAAAAAAAATACCAAAATTATATATAAATATTGTTTGCCATTAACTTTTTGCTTCGCCAGCAGACACGCGTCGTTGATATAAAATGTTGATTCTGAAAATGAAAATGATTTGTGGCTTTTAAATTGCATAGTTCATAGTCATTAGAATGAACAATTTCGGAGATTTTTCCTTTGTGGATCGGTGGCAAGAATTAAATGAATGTAGAAGGGGGATCAACGAGGAGGGTTAAATGCGGCTATTGTTCTTTGGTATGGGGAAGATCGCATTTTCATATATAGATTTTAGCTGTTTAGACTATGAGATCATTTGTTTTATTGCTCATAAATAGAAATGCGAGATTTGTTTAACTAAATATTGAAAAATTTTCAAGATGTTTTTCAAGTTTTTTCAGGCCTTCTTCCCCATCCATCTCCTCAATGCCGCCTTCAAACCTTTTGTTTTCAAACTAGTTGGTGTTTTTTTCAAAACGTATTTATTTATTTTGTTGATTCGGCATTTTAAATTTTGATATAATATTTAATATTTTGCTCTGTTGTATATTTGCATTACTCAATTGAAGTTGGGCAACATTTTATTATATTATTGCCTGTTTTCATTACATTTCCTTAGCTAAATTTGAATATTTTACTACCATTTTATTTATTAGTTTTCTCAATTACAAGCTTGCCAATGTTTCATTGCAAAGATGAAGTTTGCCAACTCCTCTTCATATTTCTATCAACAATTATAAGAATGCATTCTGAACTCGATAAACTTTGTGCCAGTTTAGTTAATTGTTTCAATTGATTTTTAACTGCAATTCAATTGATTTATGGCTAAGGTAGCAAGACAAAAGATCTACAAAGACAAAATATCATAAACCCACAAATGAATTGATAAAATCAACCAACGCCTTGTCTAACCATTTCCGTGAAGTATTAATCAACTTGAAATTGCAAACAAAAATGCCTCTAGGGCAAACCAAATATGGTGTAGAATTCATTAATAGACTTGCGACAATTTCCTATAAAGACCAAACTAATTTTGCCACTGGGCGTTACTAAAATATTTCTCTAGGTCTAGTTGACATTTTACTTCCATTGAATAATGCAATGGTTACCCCACACACATACATACACACACACACACACACATATGTAAACACATACTCTGTACTACTTGGCACTTGACTGGCTTCCTTGAAGTGGTTCACCTTTACGCCCCTGTACCATAATATCATAGTCGTCACAAGCATCACCACCACCACGAATCTCATCGTCATCTTCGTCATCATCATAATCATGTTGCACTTGTCTCGGTTATCTACATATGCTCGTCAATTCTCCGATTCCATCAACCTGTTTCAACAGCAGTCAAAATAGTTCATAATTGCATATAAAGGTGGCAGGCGGAGATTGGAAGTCGCTTTAAATGGCACCTAGAGGCTACCTCCTCCCACCTTGTTGACGACGTTAACAACAACAAAAACAAAAAAAAAACAACAATAACAAGCCGCCACAACAACGATCTCGAAACGTCAGCTAGCGAGTACCACTCAAAAAGCTTTTCCACTCTAGCCGCCGGCAACACTTCCACTCAACAACAAATAACAACACAATTTTGAGTGCTTTTTGCCATTTCAACTCCATTGGCATGCGGCTAAGACTCAGTCTCAAAACGGCTTTCAAAGCGTTTGGATTGCTGTAACGGAATCTTAAATCGTAATTCGAAAATTCGGCATATTGTTCGGCAAACGAAATTCGAAATACGGAATTTGTTATTTAGCGGCAACGTGTTGCATGTCTATAAGAATATCATATTGATTGCTGCATTAATTTTTATGTTCTCCATCAAGTGTATAAAGAATTGAAATGTATTTCCGCACTTAATTTCTAGATAATTGAACAAGCGTTAGCTTATAGAATCCAGCGCATTTTTTTCCACTTTTCCAAATCGAAGAACTTTTATAAACAATTTTTTAGTTGTAAACAACTATAGAAAATGCCGATGATAAACTGCAGTAGAGGGGCTTTACTTTTCATTTAATAGCAATTGCCGATTACAAGATTAATAATCACCCAGTCTGTAGAGACTCTGGTCATACGCAATATCCTTTACATTTTTAACCAGTTAGCCAACCCACACACCATCTGCCTTATTATACAATCTAAAAGGGGACAACGATTACTATTATGACGACTTGAACTATACCCATTGTTTCGCATAATAGTGTTACGAATAGATTGTAGTCTTACAGTTACTGAGCGTGTTATACATACATATAACACTTGTGAAATTTGTAGTGTATTACAATTTAACATTTCTAATTTCACAAATAAACAATTTTTTATCCAACAGTTTTATACAACACTCCAATGACACAATTTTCCGTGTAACAAGAGATCATAGTTACAGTTATTTTGTAAACAACAGTTGCATATAACACTTGTTTAACAGTTGCATTAAAAGATAACCTAAACAAATTTGGTAAAGTAATTTCCAAAAGTATTTTAGAATGTTTATAGAATTTAGGAACAGTTTTGTATTCAAATATTTATGTAACTGTTCTCAAGAGTAGAGTTTCTGCTACCCTGTAGTGAAATGTCGCTTAGCACTTGTTCCCTGCCTCTGATCGAGAAAACGAAAAACCAATCTGATAAGATCAACAAAAAAAAAACCGAACGAACAGACCAGATCAAAAGCAATGAAAATTTCATATACATACATAAACCGGAAATCATTTTTCCAAAACGTTTTTGGTTGCATTTAAAATAACAAAAACAAAAACCAACAGCAAGAAATGCGACTAGTACATGCTATTAATGTCAAGCGATAGCCAATCGACGTGTTCCACATTTTAAATAAAGCGAAATTGGAAAAAATAAAAACAGAAAACAAAAAAAAAAAAAAAACAACAACGACATGAATATGCACGCAATTGAGTTGCAGATTGGCCAAATGATGGGCAGCACTCGAATTGAATTTCTTTTTTCTTTACTCGCAGCAATTGAATATCAATAACAATATCAATATCAATTGAAAAATGGAAATCAAAATGAAAATGGAATGGTTGAAAATGGCGGTGGAAATGGAATCGTTTATACATAAATAAAACGAATAGATCTCAGCTTAACCCATTTAAGGCCAATAAAATTGTCTTTTGTCTTATCAAAAATCCGCCCGAGACGAACACAAAAAAAAGCACTACAACCAATTTTAATTTCTCTTTTGAATACCTTAGCATATAGGGTATATTGATTATAGTTAAAGGCATTCACAATTAAAGAAAAAAATTGTAAATTGTAAATGAGTACATAAATAAATTAATATATTTATTATCAGTAATATTTGTTAAAATCACACAAATTTATATCTATATTCGTCTCTCTTTCTGTATTATGAGTGATAATTATATTTTCATTGGATTTAATTCAAATCAGTTGATTATGGATTGCTTGATATGGAGGATACATATTGAATAAAAGGGTATAGAAAAATTGTCATTAAAGCCAGTTAGTTTGGCCCTCTGGTTTCTAACTAATAAATCTTCAGTCAGCATCTTTTATTTTTTCTTTCTTTTTCACTGTTTGTGGTCTGTGGTTAAAGGCCCCTTTAGGCCAATGACATTTACCCATTTGGGTAGGCAGGTTAAACTCTGAAACGATCTGACTGCTCATAGTGAAAATCTATAGACTTATGCGCCGATAAACTTACTTAGACCAGTCAGCGAAAACCGATATTAACGCTGCCATTGCCGCAGACAATTTTAAAATGCAGACCATGCACTTGCTGACTTTTCGTTTGACTTTTGCATATTGTGTTTATGTTTTGATTTCTACACTTTCATTTTCCTTAGTTCCGTAACTTTTTTATTTTTATTTATATATATTTCTTTTTTTGGCTTTGAATTCAATGCAAAAGCAATCAATCCTATACCTGTCAATATATCATTAATTCAATGACTCTGTCTCAGTCTCTCTTTCTCTGTGCCTGTGTCTCCATACACTTGACCTCAGGCGGCTGATTTTGTTTGTTGTAGGCGTCAACTGAATTTTTACTCATGCACTCATTGTGGGCGAAGATGATGTCTTTGAATCTTCTCGGTCTGTTTCAATTAGTTTTAATTATACAAATATGTACGTACATACATACATACATACGTATGGTTATAAATAAGCTATAACCACACAACAGTCACAAAGGCATCTTAACAATAAGCCCTATTAGTGCCACTGTGGTTAACAATATGAGTACAATAGAAATCGAAGTCATTGATCCATAAATCATAAGTCAATAAACAAATATTTTAATTGGTTTCACACTGACAAACTCTTTCATATCATATTAAATGATAGATAGATTATATGACATTACTTTCGCATCAATATAATTCATACTATGTATGAATTCATAAGATAGAAAATAAGAACTAATCATTATACATACATACATACATATGTATGTATATAATAAGTACTTCAAATTGGTAACAAGTTGAGCTCGTTTTGTTTTTTGAAAATTAATCCATGAGTCCAAAGCATTTTATATAAAAATTTTTCAAATTTAATCAAAATTAGTTTATAAAATTTAAAAAGATGTTTTTAAACTTTTAACAATAACTTTGTTATTGTTGCCGGGAATTAAATACAAATCAAATCCAAAAAATTCTTTAAAAAAACTTTAATTATATATACAAGTATATAGACAATTTAAATTTCCTGTGGAGACAACTTCCTGAGTTGATTTAAGCACGCGCTTTAACCAAAAACGAATAATAAAAAAAAATAAAAAATTTGCTTAACGTTTTTTTTTTATCTTATTACAAAAAGTTAATTATTTAATGATTTATGATGGCTTATTGCTGTTGTTTTTGCTGGTGTTGCCGCTGTTGTTATTTGGCGATTTTGTGAATTTTTATTTATAAACATTCGCCAAGTTAAATGAAACTTGTTATTTGGTAAATTAAGTGAAACAGAGCCCCAACATGATGTCATATCTAACAGAGAGGCAACGCCTTGAAGATGGAGAGAGACTTGGCGACGCCAAATTTGTCTCGGGTTTATCGAGATCAGACCCCAAAAATAAAAAGAAAAATTGCCTAAGCAGCAGAAACTTGAATTTTTCTCTAGTTAGCCACATAAATCGTGACTTATT
Organism: Drosophila emarginata; assembly: GCA_037075365.1. Classification (NCBI taxonomy): domain Eukaryota; kingdom Metazoa; phylum Arthropoda; class Insecta; order Diptera; family Drosophilidae; genus Drosophila; species Drosophila emarginata. The sequence goes on from JBAMCD010000296.1 coordinate 4,735,559, forward strand.
AAGAAAGTTTATTAACTAGCCGAAAGTTGGCCTCTACTGCAGTTTTTTGATCAACATCATCATCATTATAAATACCCTGTAAAAGAAGTGTATGAAATTGTGTTTATAATCTAGGTCAAAGTGATCCCATTAATATTTTCTGATCGTTCGTTCTCTTAGATTTGAAATATTATTAAATACTTTTGACCATATTGTACACACACAATTTTCTGTGTATAGGAAGTCGATACATTCATACATGATATAATATATTTATATTTTCATATAGTTAATTACTAATTTTAAAATCATGACTGATGTCGATATGTTGAGTTCGCGCATGAAATCGCGTTTACATTTACAATCAAAAACTATCGGTGCCGAACGCATCAAAAAGGCCAAGGATAATAATGAGGATATTGCCGTATTGAGCATGTTCCTTCCAAATGCCTCTGCTGTGGAAGAGAATCGCAATTTCTATTGCCAATTGGGTGACTATTGTCGCCAAGGTGATCCAAGAGCTACCAAAGCAGGTAATAAATTTTAACATATGTACATACATACATACATATGTATATCGAAATCATTGAAATTAATACCGATTTTTCAACCATCAAAATTATACATCATAATTTATCAATATTATGGTCAATAAATATGTAAATTAAAAAGAAAACCGCCCACAAAGTTTGATTATATCCATTCATAACGTCATCGGACGACTTTTTTTTTTTTTTTTTGTTTTGGTAAGACAATGAGTAATCGGAGTTAAAGATGATGATGAGCCACATGCGGGCTAGACGCGGAACAGAAATTTTTGACCAAAAACTCTTGAGATTGTCTACTTAGATAACTTTCAAGTTGTGGGTGTTAAATCCAAGACAAATTTCTGTGACACATGGTCGTAGAAATTGAGGGGGAGTGAAGTGGAAGTTGTCCAAATGATATGTGAGCCCATTAAAATAAGAACAAAAAATATTGAATATACAATAACTTTGATATTTAATTAAAAATTTTATAAACTTTGGAGTGTGCGATTTATATAAAATGTTTGGAAATTGAAATTATGATTCAAATTCGCCCCATTAGAATATCAGCTAGTTGGAGTTATCTACATATTAATATATACATATGTATGTATACTTATGTCTATCATTATCAGGTCGCCTCCTGCGAACAATTCAAAGTTCTAGGATGTTCCAGTTCCTCTTGTTTTTCGATAAAGTTTTGCTTGTCTGCTTTATTTTTGGCAACACGCAATAAATAAAATAAGTCAAGTATTTAATGGGGTGAAGTGGAGAGAAACCCTTTCAAGAACCTAAAAGATTATCCTATATCGTGCAGTAAATTGTTTTTTGTCTAGAAAATTTGCGTAATTTTTGCATTAATTGTTATGAAAATGTTTGGTTTTTAAGAGTAGCTAGCCAAAGGTAAAAAAGGGTTCTGCAGTCAGCATTGGATGGAAACGTTAGACGACAGTTGCATGTCAGTTCTACATAAAGTTTTATTTAGTTTTTTGCTTTTAGTTTTTGGTTCTTCATTTCTTTTTATTGAAAATTCATAGTTGACTTCTTGATTGAGTCGATGGGTTTGGCCTGAATATGTCGTTGAATTGAGTTCTGCGTTTTTGATTGATCACAAAGCTGGGTTACTAGGTTGTGGTAGAAACAACGAAAGTTCAAGGTTGTCATAAGGCGGAAATTGATTTGCATACATACATATGTTTTAAATAATATTGTTTTGTTTATTTTTTTGTTTTTGTAAAGGAACCAAGAAAATGGAGTACAAAACCCGGCAATGGCATGAGAATTGCTTCTGTTGCTGCGTTTGCAAAATGGCCATTGGCACCAAATCGTTTATACCGCGGGAACAAGAGATTTATTGTGCTGGCTGCTATGAGGAGAAGTTTGCCACGCGATGCATCAAGTGTAACAAGGTGGGTACAGACATAATGATTTGGAAAATTTTTAAATTTTACTATCTCTCTCTCTCTCTCTCTTTCTTTGTCGTTTCTGTGCTCTGCAGGTCATCACCTCGGGTGGTGTTACTTATAAGAACGAGCCGTGGCATCGTGAGTGCTTCACTTGCACCAATTGCAACACCACGCTGGCCGGTCAACGTTTTACCAGCCGCGATGAGAAGCCATATTGTGCCGAATGTTTTGGTGAACTGTTTGCCAAACGTTGTACGGCTTGTGTGAAGCCCATTACAGGTAAATAGTACTTCAATTAGTTTAACCATTAGTTTAATAGAAACATATTGGAATTTACTGCTTCATTATGTCATTCGACATTCAGCATAATCTTCTAATACATTTCTCCGTTGATAATTCTAATTGATTGCTCTCATTCACAGGAATTGGCGGCACACGCTTCATTTCATTTGAGGATCGTCACTGGCATCATGATTGCTTTGTCTGTGCCAGTTGCAAGGCTAGTCTGGTTGGTCGTGGCTTTATCACCGATGGTCCCGATATTCTCTGCCCCGATTGTGCCAAGCAGAAGTTGATGTAAAAAGCTAAATAAAAAAAAAAGTCAAAAGGCAACAACTCCACTGGGGGGAATTGGATCGTCGTCACACTAAATGAAGCCGAAAACAATTAGCCATTTAACTTTAAACTTTCAATGAAAATTCAATGGATCAAATCAAAAGAAATATAAATTCTAGATGTATTGTAAAACGATATATACAACAACAGCAAAAAAAAAAAAAAAACCTAACTACTAAAAGCAAAATATGTAAAAGAAAGAAAATGCCTTACCTACACCTTGTATTAGAGTTGATATTGAGCAATTAGCTAAAAGAAACACAAATCCTATTACAACAAATCAAAAATAACTAATTTTTTTTTTTTTTTTTAAATTTCAATACAAAAACTTCTAATATATAGAAAGGGAGATATTTACTATATACATACATATATATATAGCTAATGCTGGCACTTTGATATTTGAGCTTGTATAAATATTTATTATTCGTAATTGCATTTGGAAAAGGCAGACAGAAACCACTAAAAAAAATATATACAAACAAAAAAACAAAACTTTACTAAACTAAAAATGAAAAATAACGAACCAATTGTAACTATATATTGTTGCCACACATTTGAAAAACAAACGAATCAAATGTATATGTTCTATTTATTTATATTTTAAGTCTTCTCTTTTTTTTTTTTTTTGTTTGTAACCCCTCCTAACCGCGGGTTTCAGATTTTCTTATGTTGTATTAAACAAAAACAAAGTCAACTCAAACATTTGTAACAAGAACCACACACGTCCTAGCAATTTAATTGTTTAGTCTTATGTTTTCACCGATTCTTGTTTTTTAAAAAAAATTTTTTTGAAGACCACTAAATAATTATAATATACACACACATATATCAATGTCCTTAACTATTTAATGAAATTAAAGCTAAATAAATTAATAATTATCAAATTGATTTTTATTTTTCTAATTTTTAGTCAATTAGAATTCATCAAATGAAATAGAATTTTTCAAGTTTTGGGAATTAGCTTTTTCGTTATCCCAAAACTTTTGTTGCGTTTTTAAAAGACTAGTGGAAACCTCAAAAATATGAGTCTAAATTACTGACAATGCCCACTTAATAACTTGTTTTAGTTTTAAATAACCTAAACGCTATATAGTGCACATGTGGGTTCATCTTCAGCCCGTTCTTTTAAATGTAACGTTCACAAGTCAAAGAAGGCGCCGTGCAATCGATACTTTTCAATAAGATTTTACCCTTCTCTAGCGAACTGGTCAGAGACGCATAAAATATTCATCATTTGCTAACACAAACTAGTATCGATGGTATCGACTCTCAGCTGACATCGGTATCGGTTACTTTTAGACCAAAACTAATAATAAATAATAGTTAGTAAATTAAATTATATACTTAAAAACAGTAGCAGTTGTACGCAATTTAAAAGCGTATCTATCGATTTATCAACTGAGTAAGCAGCGACAATAATGGTAGTGTCGGAAACTGAGAAGGTAAGCATATTTTGTAGGTGGCATAGTGATGTGTGTGGAGGAGTGGAAATTAAGTTGGAGCCGCCGCGTGGTTTTGTCGTAGGTTTATATAAGTTGCTTTAGAATTCAGTTTTTCTATTTATATATTTAAACACAAAATTAGTCTTCTTATTAAAACACATTATAATATACATTATTGTTGATACAGTTGTGAATATTTCCGTATTGCTGTCCCAGAATGTATCGTATTGCTGGTCGCCCTCAAGTGTCTTACATTGCTGCGTGTAGCATGTTTAGCTAAGATATATATTTTTGTGGTTTAAATTTAATATAATAAACCGTTCGAAAATTGCTACATTAGCGATTAATAAAAAGAAGCTATTCTTTGGCTGTACAGCCTCGAATGTTCTGCAAAGATCAAATATAGAGAGTGTGATAAAACTAAAAAAAAAGCAGCTAAAGAGAGGGGGAGACTTACACGTCCCAACTGCGCTCCCAATAGGCAAGCAAGCTATCAGTCAACATCATTTAACATTGCATCATGTAGATAACTATTAACGTGTAGAAAGCCGCTTTCGAGTGAGATGTTCGTCTAATTTTTTTTTGTTTTGATTCTTAATTTCTTTTCTGTTTTGGCCCCCCAATTTCCTTTCTGAAACACGGAGGAAAAGTTTTTGATTATCGGACACAAAATGTCTGGCTTATCGAAAGAAAATGTCTGACTTATCGTAAACAAAATTGAATCGATGTTTATCGATGTTTTACTTAAAAACATCGAAAATATCGATAGTAGCATCGCTGTTATTCCACCTTATTATTCAAGCCTTAGAATTTGATATTTTACACGGAGACAGTGTTGGCGTGGCTTCATTTTCTCCAATCAGTAAAATTTTGTAAAAAATACACAAACACCAACCTTATATCGATGTCATAAATTGTACTCACCCTCGCTCTCAGAAATATTCTCTCTCGCATTTAAATATTTCATTAAAGTAGCTGGAATATTTGCCAATCGTTCGTGTATGTGTGCTTGTGGCTGTTTACGTGTATGTGTTCGTGCGTGCGTGTGTATATGGCATGCGGTATGAGAGAGAGGGAGAAAAAAGAGTAAATTACTGCAATAAGCCGACTGAATAACAGTTAATTTTCTTTTTATTTGTGCCATGGCAACTGCCGCCTCAAACTTTCATTGCACTGCATAAGTTTAAAGAAGAGCAACGGCCTCGTCAAAGCTTTGTCTCTAAACCGTTGCTTTTCTTTTATTTTTTTCATCCACACACACGCACAAAGAATCTGGCATACAGCGAAAAGAGAGAAAAAGTATAATTCACATTTTGATTTGTCATTTTTTCTCTGTCCATCCAAGTTCATAAGGAACAGTTATTAATTTGCTCATAGCCACAAGTGAACAAAAGTGCAAGAAAACAAAAAATTCACGAAATAAGTTCTCGAAGTAGTCGCCATAAAACATAAATAAATATAATATTAAAAAAAAGAAACGAAAAAGCTCACCTCACTCACTTACACACACATACACTCACAGTGAATCAGCATCAGTGTCAGCGTCTCTGATACGTCGACGATACGTCGTCCAGCCGCAGCCGCAGTAAACTTTACAAAAAGCATCCAAGAAGAAGTCGCCCCCGCCCTGTCCCCACTCATCATCATTCAACATGCAGAGCGATTTTCACAGAATGAAGAACTTTGCCAATCCTAAGTCCATGTTCAAAGTAAAAACTTCGCCCAACTTAAACTACTCTCTGATCAATCAAAGCAAACTCTGATTTTCTAATTGTTGCTCTCTTTGTCTATACAGACTAGTGCTGTTGCTTCTAACAGCGAACAGGTGGCTCCAGGACGTCCAGAACCTGCCCCAAATGCTCCCACTACCGTTACACCAGTGCCTAAAGAGGAATCAAAAGCATCTTCTGGCGAATCAACCGCTCCTCAAACCCCTGGCACTAATACAGATGAGAGTGTGCGAACGGAACATCTCTTCAAGCATCCGCTACAAAACACATGGACTCTGTGGTATTTGGAAAATGATCGGAGTAAATCCTGGGAGGATATGCAAAACGAAATTACCAGCTTCGATGCTGTCGAAGATTTCTGGAGTCTATATAACCATATTAAACCGCCATCTGAGATCAAACTGGGCAGCGATTATTCGCTCTTCAAGAAGGGTATACGGTAAGCGAAAATATTGAAAGTATCAATGTCTGAACGATTTATTGCAGTCCTTAATCGGTATATTAAGGATACAAATCATAATCTGTTCCGACACAAATTTGATATGCAAAGACTATATACATATGTATATGTAATGAAATAATCAAAATTTGCTTCTTTTTTTTCTGCAGACCTATGTGGGAAGATGCTGCCAACAAACAAGGTGGTCGGTGGGTAATTACACTCACTAAGAACTCTAAAAACGATTTGGACAACCTATGGCTTGATGTGGTTAGTAAACAAAATAACAAAGCTATATCTAAATCCATAAGTAGGGGATTATTTTTTTAACCCGATCAAAAGACATACTTTTTATGAGTTCTTTAACTGTGTCCTCGCACTTTGAGAATTACAAAAAATTGACTACGACTGAAAAGTAGTTCTTATTATTTTTAAAATATAATAAATTTCCAGTTAAATCATTCTTTAATCGTCATTTTTTGCACTTACAGTTACTTTGTTTGATTGGTGAGGCATTCGAGCACTCGGATCAAATTTGTGGCGCTGTAGTCAATATACGCGGTAAAAGTAACAAAATTTGTAAGTTATCTTCTTTCTTTCTACTGCTGCATTTCACTTTGTTAGTAGTCACTTAAATAATTTCTCTGACAATTATAATTTTTAGCTATTTGGACGGCCAACGGTAACAATGAGGAGGCTGCTCTCGAGATCGGGCATAAGCTACGCGATGCTCTGCGTCTGGGACGACAGAATTCATTGCAATATCAACTGCACAAGGACACCATGGTCAAGCAGGGCTCGAACGTTAAATCGATTTATACTTTGTAAATTCTTTTCTTTTTTCACTGTAAAATGTTTTTTTTTATATTGCTTGGTTTAAAACTAGCATCTATCAAACAATCAACCGACACAGGAAAACAAGATTTAACAAAAATAATACCTATCCTATCATCCTTCTCCTTTTTATCTTTATTATCAAAAATCGGCATAATAATATGAAATCAATCCATTAATCGATCAACCGATCGTCCGCTTTTTGTAGTCATTGTCATTAATGAATTATACAACACAAAATAATTATAACAATACAGCTTTTATTTTATTGTATAAGGGAAGCAAAGTGTGATTATTAATATCATCAGTCATAATGTAAAGTTAGCACCAAGACATATATCTCTCTCTCAGATGGCATTATTTTAAATAGTCACCAAAAGGGAATCATCTTTATAATTTGGACACGAAATGTAAAATTCTTAACGATCGCGTAACTATTTAATGTGACATGGTTTCTTCCACTCGGTTGCGCAAATCATTGCGTCCGGCTTCTGCGAGACCCCGACATAGTCGTTTAAGGAATTGTCTAGGATCGTGGCATTCATCTTCTTCAGCCAACTTCAGTAAATGCAATATGCGAGATTTGAGATCGCGGGGATAGCGATCTTCAATTTCATCCATGGCTCCCTCGCTTATGCTAAGTTTGCGGCCTAAATCACGCCAAGAACGCCCTAGTTGCTCGGAAATTTTTCTAAACACGGCTTCCCGTTTATGCGCTGTAAAAACAGCTGGCGTCACATAATTTTGTTGAGTGGGAGCAGGAGCCACCATGGGCGAGGCTTGCTGGGTCGTCGTTCTGATATGAAGGTGCTGTTGCAACTCTTCAGCCAAACGTTCTTCTTGATACAAGTTCACACCCACGGGAACCTTAACTCCTCTTGATTGATATGCATCCAAGGCCCGCAGGACTTCTTGGTTTTGTGTCATTTTCATTATCGGCTTCACGTCTTCCTCATTTATTATATCCTTGCGTTCAAGGCAGTCTATTAAATCCGATTTACTGTGAATCTGATCAAGCAGACGAACGGATCCAATTTCAGGGGAATATAGATCCTTTAAAGAGTTTATGTCCTCGTGGCCTTCGCTGGCCATTTTCACTAATAAATCATAACCCCAGTAGGTCTCCATGATTTAATTCAATTGCGGAAAATATACTGAATCACTGTTTTTGATATTAAAACAAGCGACAACTTATTTTATCTCTTAGTTAGCCCGTCGATTTCGATAATTATGCCATCGACAAAACTAATATCGATTATCTACTATTTCAATCCGCTTTATCTACACAACTAATTTATTTATTTTAAATATTTTTATTACTTTTTAAAAAGTTTGACTTTTAAAAATCATATAAGTATGTAATTCAAAAATCATCCGCAATAATCGTTGAGATTGGCAGTGCATTTGGTTTGTCAATTTAGAAGAGCCTAAGCGGAATAACAAGCATATAAACACAATTTTATTGTAAAAAACTAAACAGTAATCAGCATTAACTAATTTTCACCTGTGTCATATTGTATATACATACATACATATATAAGTAAATACTCTCCTGTAAGCAATCACGAATGTATGTATGTACATTTCTAACAAAAACAACAATGCCAAACTATCGATAACAGCGCCCGCCCCTAGTTAGTATAAAAGCAGTGAGTTAAATCGAACTTGGTCAAAACGCGCTTGTATTAGCTTGAATTTGGTTTTGGCACTTGACCAACCTTCTTTTTGGCTGCCTTTGCCCTAAATCTCTATCATAACGATGCTGGATACCCTTATTGAATTTGCCAATTATTGGTGGTTCCGCTACTTAATGGTAAGGGTTTTGCTTCTTTTGCTGAAATAAAAAAATCGCTCTTAATTGGCGATACATCTCAAAATTGATGAACCTTTCAATTGATCATTTATAGGTAACGGAACTATATATGGTGGAGAAGTGGGAACGTGTTACCATACGTGAGTGTTAATACATACTTGTGCTATTCCCGATTAAAGCTGTGCAATTCGTCATCGCCATTGACTTCAGCTCTTCAAGCGAATTTTCATGCTTATCTCGTTATTATTGTTATTATTATTACCCTCTCTATCTCTCTCGCACTCATTATTTATCTCACTTTCTGTTTTTCTCCTCCCCACATCCCACACAGACGTCATCTTTATGGTCTTATTCTGCGTTTTTGGATATTTCAACTATTCGGTCTTGCTATCTTTTGCCGGTCTTTTTGGGCCCCAAACACCAATTGTGGACATTTTACCAACAGCAGCAGCAGCGGCTGCACAGGCAGGACAAGGCGTCAAGGTCATTTAGTAGTCTTTTGGCACCCTAAGCATACATATATGTATCAATTTAATTTGTTTCAATATTTAAATTACCTAATATGCATACATATGTGTAACTTGTGCCTCTCCAACACAACACTCGCACTCGATTGGTGTGGTGGGCCCAGAGCTTTATCTAATCCACAAGCGCTTTACATCAATCAATCACATTTAAGCACCTTGTCAGTTGTGGTACCTACATATACAAATATAGATATAGATATGTTAATCGCCAGCTGATCCGAAACTGAAGTGGCTCTAACGAAGAGACCAAAGTGCATCGCCACAACAGTCTGCGGAAGTGTCAATCAGACGGACAGTATTTAAACTAAAAAATTATTATCTAGACTTAGTTATTCTTTTTTTTGTGTTCTATTATGTGTAGTTGCAGGCGCTCGAGTTTTGTTTTAATGATGATAAACAATAACCAAATAAATTTAAAGAGTTTACTTCCATGAAAACCAGTACAAATTAAAAAACTTCAAATGTTAATCGGAAATACGAATTATTCATATATTAATAGCTGATAACTACATCCGACAATTGAGTAGTGTGACAAACAAGCAATCTCGTCTCTCAGTCTGAAATCTATTAAAAACCTACATAGAAATGCACTATCTACTAGATCCACGTAAAATTATGGAAATCCTTTGATTTTAATGTTTTAGTATGATAAAATCGTATTATCCGAGCCAATAATAGCTGTTTTATGTTCTCGGTTTAAACCTTAATAGCTTTATTTTTGGTATTTTATCGCCGAGCTCTTTCGATCGTTGTGCACAAATGTGCGAGAGAAACGAATTTAGAAGCTAATAATCAAATCTTAAAAGATTTCAAAAGTATTTACCGGTCTCAAATAAATGAGCCCACATGTTTTTATATAAACTAGCACATAATGACAGGAGAATGTACGATCCCCTAGATTGAAATGAAAGCCTTTTGTTGTTTCATTACATACGCCAATTCACAAATGGTCAATGTAATATATATATATATATATGTGTGTACTTTACTTTCGCACTTCAATGCTTGCTAAAAGATACAATTCATTACAAAAATATATATATATAGATGTATAGCCTATGGTTTATATAAATGATTTGTTTTGTATTGGTTTTTTTTTTGTTAGTGTTCTATTGGTTAATTAAATACGGTAAGAGAAAATGTACGCATGCAGGCAGATGGAGGAAGAGGCAGAAGGATTTTACTATTCGAATGACTGGCTGATAGATGGCTGCAAACGAAGCAACCAACTTACCAACCAATCGGCCAACTAACCTGCCACCGCCATCCACCCGTACACAGAATACAATAATCAGCAGAGGAAATGGGTTGTGAGGTGTAGAGAAAAGAGGGGATAAGGAGTAAGTTAGACAGGTTGCCTTATCATCATATACAAAAAAAATCTACAATCTAAAAACTGTTTTCGACAAATCACACTTCCCCCGTCTGTGCCACTTGAATAACTTGAGTCGTGCCACAAATAGCGTCAGAAGAAGGAGTAGGATTTGATGGGAGTTTATTGGTAGTGACACCAAGTGCCGACCATAAACTCCATCTTACAACTATCTGTACAATTCATTCATGGATGCTTCTTTCTAATGACCACTACTCTTAGTGGTGGTGGTGTTGGTGGTGATGATGTCGCCTCTGCTTGTTAGGATGTGCTATCCAGTAGCACCGCAGACGATGATGATGACGATGATGATTGCATTTCCCCATTTGGCTCTACATAGACCAGACGCGGATCCTCGCCAAACTCCAGGCGACCGTAACGTGCTACTAGCGGAGTCTTGTTGTTGTTGTTGTTGTTATTATTATTATTATTATTAACCTGCGGCGCCCGAGGCCATTTCCTTTTGGGTTTCGTATGCGTGAGCATATGGGATTTCAGATTGGTGGACTGGGCAAAGCACTTAGAGCAGCCATCAATGGGACAATGATAAGGACGATCCCCAGTATGAATGCGGACATGAGTACGCAAGTTAAAATCCAAAGAGAAACGTTTACCGCAACCCTCAAATGTACACTCGAAAGGCTTCTCTCCCGTGTGGACTAACTGATGACGCTTGAGCTTGGAACTTTCCACAAAACTTTTGCCACAGACTGAACAGACATGGCCGCGCGGACCATGAGTATGCATATGTTTACGCATTGCCGATTGATTGCGGAACTCCTTAAAGCAGCCACGATGGGTGCAACGATATTTTGACGAATCCTCATCATCGTCGCCAGCAGCAGCCGATGAGCTTAGACGATTAACTCCAACACTTAAAGTAGAAGGATGCAAATTGGCGACGGCGGATGAGCTGACAGAAGAGGCGGCGGCTGCTAGCAACTGTTGCTGCCTCTTGGATGCCTTAAACGTTGTGCTAACACCAGTTCCAGCAGCAGCTGTTCCCGTTCCTGCTGGCATTGTTGTTGTTGTCATCATCGATGTAGAGTTGCTTTTCAGACGCACATTTGTGCTGCTGTTTTGTAGTACCAATTTGGTTGTTGTAATTGCTGCTCCAGCCACTGCTGCTGCTACTGATGGTGGTGGTGGTGTCGGAATTAGTTCCACATTTTGTGGCATATTCTCTATGAGTTCTATATGGCCATAGGCCTCATCCAAATGGTTATCTGCATAAATAAATTGCTCGCTTAGTGGTTGACTGTCTTCCTCACCCTTGACCTCATGGCCTCCCATAAATGCATTGACCACTTCCTCAACATCAGTCACAGCCGAGGCGCTAAAGGGATCGGGCAGGATGACATACTCATTACCAATGCCATCGTTTAAAATATCATGAGGCATATCATCTATTATCAGCTTGGGAACACCACCGGTTGGCTGGGTTTCTTTTATTTCTCTGGTCTCATCAGCTTCATCCTCCTCCTCTTCATCGTCTTCATCCTCTGAGTTGAGTGATGACCAAAGCGTGACATTGAATTCATCTTGGGTTATGCGTATGGGCACTTTGGTCTGTTTCCAACGACGGGTTGATGCCATTACCCTCTTTTGAGTGCAACCAACGGCACCACCAAAGGGCTTAAAATCTTGAGCCGTCGAGCTATTTGAATCCTCACCATTTGTTTGGCTGTTCGATGCCTCTTTCATGTAGTAATCGTTAGTGGCCTCCAGCTGCTCTTCTTTGATATTTGTCGCCTCGATGGTGGTCAGCATTTCGGAGGCTATCTCAAATGCATTTGTTGTTCCCCTTCCAGCTTCTTCCTCGGCCTCATCCTCCTGCGAATCCCCCCGCTGCATCTCATCTTCGGCAATGAAATCGTCCAATTCATCATCGCTAGCCTGTTGCTGTTGCATTATTATAGGTGGAGGCAAAGCATCTGCTGTGGCTATTCTATCCAAACGATCAACTGGATAAAATTCATAGACATCTCCCGATATGAAGAACTCTCCTGTATCGATCACTATATTAGTCTCATCATCGTAATCATCGATTATTTCCTCAATTAAAAAACTTTCATTCTCAGCTGCATCCAAATCACTGGTATATGGATGTTGCTCCACAATCGTCGGGGTAAAATATGAAGCAGACGACGAAGACGATGAGGGTGCCACAGACACAGAGGCGGAGTTGGATGAGGAGGAGGAAGAGGACATGGGCAGGGGTACGGCTGCAGCAGCAAGTGATAAATTTTTCACTATTGCAGCTTTGGGCTGATGCTGGTGCGGATGATGGTGATGATGATGTTGATGGTGATGATGGTAGTTTCCACCGCCGTGATGATGACTTGTCATCGTTTTGTGTGCCTCGTTCCCGTTCCCTGCTTGATTCTCGATTCTCTCTATACGCGCGCTCGCTGGCTTCTGTCTAGCTGTCTATGTATGCGTGTGCGTGTGTATTCGTGTGGCTCTCTCTGTGTGTGTATATATATGTGAGTGCGCGCGGTCCTTGTATGTATTAGTTAGTAGCGACTGCAAAAAAATGTATTAAGAAACAAATTAAAACACTAGTAATGCATTGATTAAATGTACACAGCAAAGGTTTACTAACCAAATTTTGGTTGCCTCTTATTTCGTTTTGTCGGTATTTGTTCTGCTTCTGCTTCCCTTTCCTCTGAAACTTGCCAGACCAGACAAAACGGAGACGACGACAGCAACGTTCTCTTTTGCTCGCCCTCTCTCTTCTTTTGGCCGTTGCCCAACAATTGTTTGTTTAAACAATTGTTTAACCTTGTCTTAATGTTTATGTAAATATTTTGAATTTTGCCGGTAAATTTAATATGGCGGAATATGAATTTTTCCAAGCACTTTCTCTTGCCTTTGCTTTTTGTTGTTGGTGTGCGTGGGCCGTTCTTGTATGTGTAAATTCTTATCGAATGCAGCCCTGTCAATCGAGCGGCGCGAAATTGCCAATTGTTTTAGCAAAAATTAAATGCTTTTAGCTCTGATTCGCTTTGCATCAGACGAACTTATGAATGAAATAAAATGAATACCGAATAATCATTTATTTTATGAAGTTTTAATTGCAAAGCCACCTTTCAACAAATATCGAGTATCGATAACAGTTTGGCTTTTTAGGGTTGCCATCCAGCTGGGTTCAATTTGAAATGTTTAATAATTGGCAAAATTGTAAAAATTGACCACAAAACTAATTATACATTAATTCTCTTCAGTAACAAAATTTCTGGCAAATATATTTTCGCCAATTTTGTTTCCACAAATGGCTCTTTGCTCGCTTTTAACGTGTCTGCTGAGATATTAAAATCAGTCTTATTAAAAGATACAGTCTTCCGATCGCCCGATATAGGCAGATTATAATGCCTACAATACTTGCTTAGCCTATCCGGCGATTCAATAAGCAACAAACGCAACAAGTACGTTACCGGCACGGACAGTTGTTTGTTGTGATAGGCATGCGTAAATATTTGTAACAAACGCCTTTGGGAGAAAAATAAAAAAGAAAAAATCAATATTAGTCATCATGTTAAATGTTAATCTATTACCTTCTTATGAACTCCAACTTGGTGGCCGCCAAGGCGCAAATAATGTGCGGTAGTCGAGGCATACCCATTAACACTCTATACAAATTACCCTGGTGATACGACATGCTTATTCCAAAGCAAAGCTTAAAACCTAAATCCTGGCGTATGTATTCAGGTAAGGTAAGCCCTCGAGCCAAAGGTTCCAAGGAACCTAAATGATATATTTGATGGAGTGATTCTATAAGGCATCTACGTTCTAATTGGCGCATTGTTGATGATTCTTTTGTCTGCTTTTCGTCCAAGTCGTCGTAGCAACAGAGGACACCATTTAAACATTCCTGCAAATGCTGGTCGCATATCTTTGGATCGAATTTCTCTATGGGCTCTTCGCTTAAACGATAGCGACTATAGACAAGAAACATAATAATTGGCTCTAGAATAAGTATTGTCTTAGCCGAATCATACATCTGTATGACAATTTCGCGGCGAACGGCACGCAAACGATCAAATATGAAATCATAGGCTACATGATACGGCTTTCGTTTATCCATTAGTATACTAAAAAGGTTTAAAAGGTGAAGGTTTAGTTATTAGTTATAATAATATAAAATTCTGATACTTGCTCTTTAAGCAGATATTCGACAGTCTTCATTAGGCTCGTCTCAGTGCGCAAATCCTTAGCTTTGGGTGTCTTAACATCAGCAGCTGAACGTGTAAATTCCTTGACCAATATTCCAGGTTGATTTTTATCACCATTTTTGAATTCATAAAAGTGCAAGAGTTTCTCACGTATGCGCCTACAGGTTCATAGTGGAAGGACGGTTGGCTGATGGAATAAAATATGAATATGCATTTCGATAAAACTCACAACTTGGCTTCGTCGGTGGGACAAAAGTGGTCACAAGAACCAATTATTTGGGCCATCTAACCAAAGGTATATACACCATAAAATCCAAAACACAGCTGGAGATGATAACTGAGCTATCGCTAGCGCTGACTGAGTTGTCAGATTAACAATTGAAATGCTAAGTAGAAAAGAGTATTTGCTTATCTTTATTTTAGTCACTTCCCCTTTTTTCCAAAATTCCATAATTTTAAGAATTCACTATGTTTGCGCGATTTAAACAATGTTTTAAGCAACATGGTGACATATGGAAAATTCTCAGTTATGCCACAAGATTTTGGAATAACAAGCGCAGGTATGCCGGCTCATTAAATCGAAGACGCTTGGCAACCCTAGCCTTTATTAAAGTAGCCGCCTGCACGGCTGTAAATAATAGCGGAAATATATCCAAAAGGAAACGGGAGGTTAGCAAGGAAAAGTACCTGATGAGTCTGGAGGGCAAGTCACAGCATTATTTGAATGCCCTGAAGGTCAGATGGGAGCAACTGCACGAGATTCCAGGACTGTTTGCCTATCAGTTGCCCAAGTCCCGGCCGAATCGTGTTTTGCCCGGACAATATAATTTTTATACAGAGGTAGGTGCATGTTCATTTTTGATGAAGAAATTTTAATCCACGTCAAATACCACTTTGTACCCCAATAGCTGAATACCGATCGCACCTTAAAGCGGCGCCTACCACAGACTATTGAGACTTTAACTCCAAAATTCAAGCCGAAGCAATTCAATTTCAATAAAGTCGACGATCTGGAGGTATTAATGACCATAGACAACGAGCAGGATAATGGCAATGTACAAATGATTATTAATAAGAGTCCCTTAACTAAATACCACACCTTAATATGCCCCGATGTCAAGAGTAATCTGATCCAACGTATCACACCACAAGTCTTGAATTTCTGCATCACTTTCTTGAGAAACATTAATGATGATGCCATGCGAATGGGTTATAACAGTCCAGGAGCATTGGCTTCGGTTAATCATTTGCATTTCCATTTAGTTCACTTGCCCCAAAAATTGTATATCGATAATGTTCGACTGAAGAACCTAGCCGGTGACTATCTATATCGCACTACTCCAGATATGCCCATACAGGCTTTGTGTGTTCTTATTGGCAACAATGATACTGAAGAAGCTTTGCGAGAGAAGGTCAATAATGTCTACAAACTCACCGAATGGATGTGCCAAAAAAACATACCTCACAATTTATTTATCACGCAGGATCGCACGCCTGACAAACAGGGCAACCTACACATCTTTATCTTTGCCAGGTCGACATATTGTGTCAATAAGGACGTAACCGCTTTTAATGTTGGTTTCTGTGAGTTGGCTGGATTCATTCCTATCGGTGATCAGGAAAGAATGCGTAATCTTAGTGAAAAAATGGTAGTGACAAGGGTGCAGGATATCACAGGAAATGCCATGGATAATGTCTATGAGCAGGCCAAGAACATAGTGAATGGCACACATAACACTTGGCACTTCCCATTTACGTAATTATCTACACCTGCAGTTACATTGTGAAAGCGATCTGGAGGCTAATTATTATTATTTACATTTTAATCGGGACAAAATAATAGTTTACAAGATAGTATAATATATAAATCTTATCTAATACACTGTCGTTTGGTTCTGCAATTAAAATCTTTTGAATTAGTTTAAAAAATGCAGGCAGTACATATATTTCCTACCATCCATTAACAAAACTTCATATGTACAATTCTAGCTTACTGTTATTAACTATATATGTACGTGAATTTCAATGGTTTATTTGTCAAACAGCTGCAGGAGCCACAAATCCTTTGCCTATGGCTGCTTTGCTTATAACCTTGACGTTCTTCTCAATACTGTAATCTACTTTGGTGTCACCATTTTGATTGCACACCAAATCTATCAGTTTGGGCAGTCTGTCCTGGACTATGCTGGAATGAATTGTGGCAAAGAATCCCAAGAAATGATGTAAATTGTGTCTGTAAAGAAATTTCAAAATGAAATTGGTTGGTATGGTTATGAAATTGGTCACTCACATCATTAACAGAATGGGACCCAGCAGTTCGTTTGTCTTGTACAAATGGTGTAGATAGGAACGAGTGTGTTTTCGGCAGGTCAGGCAGTTGCAGTTTCTTAATATAGGGATAAATTCCTCCTTGATAGAATCATCGGTAATATCCAGAAATGGAGTTACATTTGGTTTTACGTTCTCCTCAACATAGCTAAATGTTAGCGCCTTAAAATTGACAGCCGCACAATAAGCGTAAGACGAATCAAATATATCTATCCCCAAGCTTATAAGCTCAAGCATCATCAGTGGACTATATGCACCTGGCATCATTCTAGGCTTATCCTCCTCCAATTGTTTGACACAATGCTCTACTATAGGTAGAAGTTTGGTATCATCCAAAGCCGTGGCCGTCAACCCATTATTATGAAATCCTTCTAGAATATAACCACTATATCTTCCTTCAGGTTGCTGGCGGGCATGCTTGATAGATTGAGTGCGGGCAAAGGTATTAAAGCCGCCTACTATGGGTGCCAGTAAACTAGAGGATGTTGATTGTACTTTATCGTTTCTCTCATATATATAGTCCATAAAACGTTCAGTGCGATCTACTGACTTTTGAACACGCTTCTTGGAACTCTCCTGGTTAGTGTCGGCATCACAAAGACCTTGATAGAGATCTGGCTTAAAACTGGCCACCATTTCCATGTAACGCTGGGGCGTCAGTGACTCCTTGCCTTGACGCGTGAATATTGGAACCACATCCCGATCATTACCACCACTAGGTGTGCTCTCGCAAGGATCTCTTAGAAGCAGGACATTCCCTTGCCCAGGATATCCTATATAGTTACTTAAACTACTTGGCCACATCGCCAAAGACTCTGCCATTTGTTGCATGGTCGATAATGTAAGTTGGAGTAGCACCGGCACCAGCTCCTCGTTATTTTTGTTTTGGACATAGTTCTCAAACAAATCGGCACTGAGGTATGGAATACTGCCACCTTTTGTTGTCTGCATAAGCAAGGGTGTCTTCAGCCGAATTTCGTTGTTTCCTGGTTTCAAATCCAGTAGGCCTAGACGACCCGAATTTTTACTCAAGTTTTCAACAAGAAATTTCATTTCAGCACGTTGTTAACAGGGCTGCATCAGTATTCCGCCAAAAACTACTCGATAGTTTTTTCATCCAATGGAAAAGTAGGCATCAAATAATGGGTTGCTGAAATAGTGGTCGGGAAGTAGGGACAGATTGTATGTTAAAATACTGGGAAGTTAGAACATTTCGTTGTTGCGATAATGAATAATTTTAAAAAGACGGATCCCATTTTTCCCCTCAATGTTGTTTTTGATTCCGAGTTGGGTGGTTGTGCGTTGGACGGAGCGCAAAAGTTTAAAAATTTCCTAAATACTTGAAATTAAGAGGAGGTCTTTGGTATAAATGATGACCACAAAGAGAAGGTTCATGCTTGTGGCTGTTGTTGCTGTAATGGCAGCGATAAGTTCGGCTTGGGCATCCAGCATTCCGGCCGATTTGCCTTTAAATCCCTTGGAACATGATTCTCTACATAACAAGCATTTTGACGAAGGCGAGCATAATGCCCAGTTCGATCATGAAGCCTTTCTGGGGGCGGATGAAGCCAAGAAATTCGACGAACTAACGCCAGAGGAAAGCAAACGTCGCTTGGGCTTGATAGTCGATCGTATAGATGAGGATAAGGATGGGCTGGTGACACAGGCGGAGCTAAAGAATTGGATTCGATACACACAGAAGCGATATATTGACGAGGATGTGGGTCGCCTGTGGCGGCAGCATAATCCCGAAAACAATAAAACTATTCCTTGGGAGCTATATCGCAAGCTTATCTATGGATTTATGGACGATCTCAGCAAGGAGGAGCGGGAGGCAGAGGAGCATGGTAAAGAGAAGTTCAGTTGCGGTGGCCACGGCAGCAAAATAACCCGACTCTTTTACAGGGATTAGCTACAAGAAGATGTTGGCTCGTGATCGCCAACGCTGGGCAGTGGCCGACCAGGATTTGGATGACAGCCTCACTCGGGAGGAATTTACCGCATTTTTGCATCCTGAGGATCATCCTACCATGAAGGATGTGGTTTTAAAGGAGACCATTGATGATCTGGACAAGGATAAGGATGGCAAAATATCGGTAGATGAGTACATTGGTGACATGTATCGCCCCGCCGAGGCGGGTGAACCAGAACCCGAGTGGGTTTTAAGCGAGCGCGAGGCCTTCGCCAAACATCGCGACCTGGACAATGATGGTTATCTCAACGAAGCGGAAGTGCGACAATGGATTGTGCCACAAGATTTCGATCACGCAGAAAGCGAGGCCAAGCATTTAATATTCGAGGCCGATATGGATCATGATGAGCAATTGACCAAGGCAGAGATACTCGATAAATACGATGTTTTTGTTGGGTCCCAGGCCACTGATTTCGGTGAGGCTTTGGCCCGACATGATGAGTTCTAAACAGATCTCCCGATAACTAAACGAAGAACCTAACTGAGATTATTCTCTTCCATTCTTAACAAATAAGAATCTCCCACTCGAATGCCAAATATTTTAATTTTTGTACACTCTTCCCCCTTCTAGATCTAAGATCCAACTCAAAGTGCATTATTTGAAAAAGAACAAACTAAATTAAACTTTAACTAAATACTAAATTTCTCAATTGATTTGATTGGCTTATGTTCGTTTGCCTAAATGAAAAGCATCCCCACACAACCACGTCAGCTTTTGGTCCATCAATAATCTCGGCGTATCAGTGTCTCTGCTCCGCCTCCTCTGCCTTTCCTTCCTATGGACACGTCATATTCACCATATGAATATGAACTCGACCTCATACACACACACACACACACAGATTTTTCTGATTTTTCGTCTTTGTAACATAAACATTAATGCTGTTGTTGCGTGCCCCCCTTTTAAATTCCAGCTGCGAGAACATTCCACTTATGTATGTGTGTGGATACTTATATATGTATACATAAGTACGCGCATATGTATGTCTGATTGTGAGGCGGCGGCATGACCCGGGGCAGGAGTAGAGGAGAGATAGAATTGTATTAAATCCCACATCTTGGTTGAACATTGTTTCAAGCTGATTTCAAGTTAGGTTTTTTGTAGTTTGCTTTGTTGCTTAGATAAGCAGTTTTTTTTTCGTTCTTTCGGTTTTTTAGCTGATACCTACAACATTCATACATACATATGTATGTACATATGTATTCCGTTTTGGAAATAAAAGATGGACAAGACAACTAAATACATATGTGTGTGAATATGAATACAGTGATGATTCCTTAAATTAGATTTCTTTGAAATTTTAATTGGAGTCCAAACAATGTCGAGCAAACGGAAATAACACAAAATACGTATACCACATGTAGGACATGAGAAATATTTCACAGAAGATCTTTGGAAGTCAGACATGGATAGGGAAATGTCATGTTATCAAGTGGTCATTTGGTGCACTTTGATATATGTATATTATAGATTTACCAAAATAGGGCAAAAATCATTTGGAAAAGGCTTGCCCGTCAACAAATCTCTTCTTATAAAAATGATTATTTAGCGAATAAAATAATTGCTTTTCAGATTTTATGATACAGAAAAAATCAAGAGCTGAGAAAAATATGTCCGGTTACAACAACGATAGAAGCTTGCGCAAATATTCAGCAGGAGCAATACTAAGATATACTTTAAACTATGAGACTAGATTGGTAACATCGATGTTTTCAATGCTTTGTTGTTGATGATAGTTGTAAATTTTATACTAAAGATTATAGCTAAAGTAATTCCGAACCTTTGCGAGTTGCGACATGGTCTGTAAGTATAAAGCAAAGTTTCACTTAGTTTGACAATTTGAAAAGAAAATTTACTTGTAGAGTTTTTGTTGTTTTCTATATGCTTTATTGATTTTCATTGAAATAGACACATTTATATAATTATCTTGGTTTTTTTTTGTTTTGAATAATTTCTTTTGTTTTAAAATACAAAGTATTTAAAGTTTTTCTCAGTGTTGTATGCATTTGTTTTGTTGTTTCGGTTTTGTTATTTTCAGTACAGTAGTATACGAAGGACTTTGATCTTATTTGGTAAGTTCCTTGATTTTAGCAAAATGTTTTTTTTTTCAACATTTTTATCAATGATGCCCTATTTGTCAGTGTTTATCATTTGATTTTCTTCCATTTGTGATCCAACAACATCTAAATACAAATGTATGCATGTGTAGTAATGTTAATTGTAATTGCAATGGAACGTTTTTACTTTACTTTACGTTTACTTGACTCTATCTCTATCTCATCTCTTTCATTCAATATCCAGTATCCTACTACATCAACAAAATGACATTAATTATATGTTTTATGTTGTTTTGCTTTTTCTTCGCGGCTTTTTCTTCTCCTGCTATCCTTTTTGGTTTTACCTTTACAACATTAATTTAATTACAAAAAGTTATTAAATAATACAAAATACAGTTTACAGTTACAGATTTTCGTTAATTGTTTTCCTTTTTTTTTAACTTTTAGTTGAAAATTAATGCACATCGAGAGAATATGGGGAAACAAGAACGAAACTAAAGCAGAATAGAAAGAGAGGAAAATTCCCAATTTCTTTAAAGATTAGTTTTAAAACAAAAAAAAAAAAGGGCATAGCGAATGCTTAAATGTAACATAAAATAATTAATAATATTACATAGAACTGACAAATAATGCTTCGTGGGTGTTTCCTTCGCCTCCGCTTCCAACTCCGCCTCCATTTCCATTTCTTCTTCGTCGTCGTTATCATTCGCTTGTTCTTATAGCAAAGTGCATTTACGTTTGGATTTGGGCTGGAGCACAGGGCAGAGCACTGACCGTATAGCCTCATCGAATACCGTCTTCAAACCCTTCTGCGTAAGAGCCGAACATTCTAAATACTTGACCGCCCCAATCTCTTTAGCCATTGCCAAACCCTGCGGATACGTAATGGGTGCCAGTTTCTTGTCCCTCAGCTTCTCAATTGTATTCTTATCGTCACGCAAATCTAATTTAGTGCCCACCAGTATGATGGGCGTGCTTGGGCAATGATGACGCACCTCGGGATACCATTTGGCTCGCACGTTCTCAAATGAGGCCGGATTCACCAGCGAGAAGCAAATCAGGAAGACATCTGTCTGTGGATACGACAGTGGACGTAAGCGATCATAATCCTCTTGACCGGCTGTATCCCAAAGACCCAAATTAATGGGCTTGGCGTCCACCATCACATTTGCCGAATAATTATCAAACACGGTGGGTATATACTCGCCTGGAAAGGCATTTGTCGTATAGCTGATCAAAAGGCAGGTCTTACCGACGGCGCCATCGCCAACTACAACACACTTAATCGCCTGCATTTTGTTGTTGTTATTGACTGTGCAAGTGCGAGTAGACTACTTTGTGTGTGTATGATTGTGCGCAGTGAGGGGGGTACGGGTGCTGGTGGTGGTCGGTCGTTCTTTTTTGGGCGAGGGCTGCTGTCTGCGACTGTTGCTTTTTGCTTGCGGCTACTGAAATTTTCCTAGGCGGCCGCTTCGTTTATTTCCCGTTTAGTCCTTGAGACTCTTATGAGTCGCCTCGTCGCCGCGGACGACTTAAATTTTGAGTTTTGTGCGTTTAATTTAATTTAAAAAATTAACAAAAAATTTAGAAAATTCAACAGAGTAGCGTCCAATATGGTTATCGGTTATCGCCCAAAATACTAGGAAAAAATACTTGTAAGTACAGTGTTGTAAAGTTGTTAAAGCCAACGTTTGTTATCGACCAGTTTGCAGTGATAATTGCCTATCGATCTATCGATTTTACAACCAATTGAAAACATTTCGAATAAATTTTAGTTTCTTTTTGTACATTGGTTTAGATACTACACTAGGCTTCATTACATCGACATTTAGCTATGACTGACGTGTTTATTGTATCTGCAGCCCGAACGCCCATCGGTAAACAA
Organism: Drosophila emarginata; assembly: GCA_037075365.1. Classification (NCBI taxonomy): domain Eukaryota; kingdom Metazoa; phylum Arthropoda; class Insecta; order Diptera; family Drosophilidae; genus Drosophila; species Drosophila emarginata. The sequence continues at coordinate 4,758,664 of JBAMCD010000296.1, forward strand.
ATAAACAATAGTTTCAGATGAATTAATCAAATTCCAATTGGCAACTTTCTCTCGTTTGTAAACGCAATCAACAGGTAGTTTTAATGGAACACTTTCTAAACTGAAAGCTTCTGATCTTGGGAGTGTGGTCATAAAGGAGGTACTCAAGCGGTCCAATGTGAAGCCTAATGAAGTGAACGAAGTCATCATGGGTCAGGTGAGGAGATAGATTTCGAGTTCAGTAGGGCGTCGGCTTAAAAAATTTGCATAATTTTTTTTTTTATTTGTTATGTAAATATTGGACAGGCGCTGACCGCAGGCCAGGGACAGAATCCATCACGTCAGGCATCGCTCAAGGCAGGCCTGCCCATTGAAGTACCCGCGTTTAATATTAACATGCTCTGCGGTTCTGGCTTGAAGTAAACCCTAGCATAGTCGTTTAACATGATAAATTAACTATATTTTTGACTTGACAGGACAGTGACTTTGGGCTACCAGGCCATACGTTCAGGGGATGCTAGCATAGTCATTGCTGGCGGTCAGGAAAATATGTCATTAGCTCCTCACACCATCCACTTGCGTCAGGGAGTGAAAATTGGTTCTGGAACTATGCTTGACTCCATGCTCAATGATGGCTTGACAGATGCCATGGAGCACATACATATGGGGATTACAGCAGAAAATCTTGCAGACAAATATCAAATAAGTCGTGAAGCTCAAGATGCTTATGCCGTGGAGTCGCAGAAGCGAGCGGGAAACGCTCAGGCTAAGGGGTATTTTGATAAGGAAATTGTTCCCGTTGAGGTTAAGGATAGGAAGGGCACCCAAATTTTTAGCAAAGATGAGTACATTAAATCCGATACCAGTATTGAGGGTCTGAAAGGATTAAAACCCACTTTTAAGGCGGGAGGATCCATCACTCCAGGGAATGCCTCTGGAGTCAATGACTCAGCTGCAGCTGTGCTTTTAATGTCAAGCGAACAACTGGCCAAGTCAGGCCAAAAGCCGCTGGCTAAGATTGTAGGCTGGTCTCAAAGTGGCATCGAGCCGGATGTCATGGGTTTGGGCCCGGTTACTGCTGTAGAATCTTTGGTAAGCAAAACGAAATTAATTCATTCTCCTCTCTAACTTGGTTACTTCTTTAAGCTCTCTAAAATTGGCTGGACAAAAGATCAAGTCGATCTATATGAGTTAAACGAGGCATTTGCTGCCCAATCATTGGCCGTATTGCAGTGCCTAAAACTAGATGCTTCAAAGGTCAATGTGAATGGTGGAGCCATTGCATTGGGTCATCCTATTGGTGCCTCAGGTGCACGTGTTCTGGTGACTTTGCTTTACGCCCTTGAACGTACTGGTGGTCGTCGCGGCATTGCCTCCCTTTGCATTGGCGGTGGGATGGGCATTGCTTTAGCTGTAGAGCGTATCTAAATTATTGTCATTATTGTATTTGTATCAATTGTATATGGTTATTGTGGTTTCGGCATCTTATATTTGTTGTATTAATTCGTAGGTCCAAATTCTCTATTTTGTATTTTTGCAATTAAAGTACTTTCATCCACGTACTGACATACTGCAAGTGATTCTATGATCTTACAATCTGGTGTCTTGTATCAAAACCATATCGATAGCAATGTTTTAGAAATGTCTGTATATGGATTATGCATGTATGTAAATGCTTTAGAACCTATATTGCACGTGGCTTGGTCACGTTGCAGTGGCCTTGCCATCCCTTGGAATCGCGCCGCCAAGAGGATTGCGCAAGTTCCATCTAAGTTCTATCATCATTGTCATTGAAATTGGATTGTATGTACATATATATATAGTGATTTGTTTATCATATATTTATTGTAGTAATAAGTTGGTCTCTTTACACTTATGTATGTATGTATTTAACTACTGGAAATATTTTTCCACTTTTCTATTTTTGCAAGTACCATCCTCCACTTAGATAAGATACCACAAGTGTGATGCGCTCGATGATCTTATCATCTGGTGTTTTGACTACACCAACCAATTTAAAAGAGGCCCCTTAGAGATTTCTTCGGTAACTGTTGGGTATCTCAAAGTCGGTTTTGGTTTTTGCGGAAGAAATCTTATATACATATGTATGTAGCTTCTCTAGCAATTTATTGTAGATGCTTCTAAATGGAATATGTAAATGCCTTAAGAGATATAGTGCACGTGGCTTAGTCACGTTGCAGTGGTCTTGCCTTCCTTGGGAATCGCGCCGGCAAGTGCATTGCACAAGCTGTGAAGCGCTTTTTCTGAATTATATAATATACTAGCATGCAAATTGAACAAATGAGATCTGCTTAAGTTTCTAATTTTTTTTTATAGTATACAAGTTTATGTACTTAAATGATACTGGTATGATTATTAGCCCTTCTGCGGCTATGTCTACCGTATCAAAATCTCCTTGCTTAGCCGGCATAAAGCTATCCTAAGCGATAGTGTGTCCCAAATATACATAAGGCTCTACCTTAGTTAGAAGGATTTTGAAGTTGATGGGCTAATAGTTCATTTAATTAATGCCGATGTCCTTTACAGTAGTAGATAGTTCTAGACAGCCATCCAGATCTAGAACGACGTCCTTTTAAAGTAGAAAGAGGCGGGAATCATTTTTATCAGCTGATTGCATTTAAGTTCCGCCTTCAATTTTGTATTACAAATGTGTTTTTTATTGTTTTAGTGTGTCCTTTGCATTTCCCTCAAAATAAATGACCCAATATTCTGCATATCTATTATTGCTTCTAAAATCCTATATGTTCAAGGATAGTGGTATATTTTTGCTTTCAAAACGAATGGCTAGTTTCCACAATCTAGCCGTTTTTTGTCGAGTTGGCAGGTCTGCATAGCTTGCTTTGTAAATTTATCGTTCGGCTTCCAATCACTAGCGTGCTGAAAACAAAACGGATTGAAAATTTTGTAAATTTTGTAAATTTTTCACAATTAAAGTGAAGCAAGTTAACAAATTGCTGGAAAATTAGGCTTTACAGCCAACTGAACTGCCAAGATGTCGAACTGCATTGAGATTCCGTTGCAGGACACCGATGAGGTAGATTTTTTGCGGTAATTTTCGGCGCCGAATTTTTAATTGAATTTCATTTTTTGGCAGGTCATCGAGGTGGACCCGGATCAACTACCAGATTGCCCTGAGGTGTTGAGTATTTTAAAGCAAGAGCGTGCTCCTTTGCATGTGTGGGTCAATGTGGCGGTGAGTATGATAAAGGCACTATCCATGAAGCTAGTAATCACATGCTGTTTTTTTCTATTTTCTTAGCTGGCCTATTATAAGCAAAAGAAGACTGAAGACTTCGTTACTTTATTGGAGGAGTCACGTGGACAATGTGCCACGAAAGACTATCGCGATTCAGATAAGGATTCTATGCGTGCTCTGGACATGTTGGCTGCTCATTATGTTCAGGAGGCGTATCGGGAGAAGTCCAAAGATAAGAAACGGGAGCTGTTCATGAAGGCTACCAATCTGTACACGAGCGCGGACAAAATTATAATGTACGATCAAAGTCATTTGCTGGGCAGGGCATACTTTTGTCTGCTGGAAGGGGACAAAATGGATCAAGCCGATGCCCAATTCAATTTTGTTTTGAATCAATCGCCCTCGAATATACCTTCATTGTTGGGTAAGGCTTGCATTGCGTTCAATCGCAAGGATTATAGAGGGGCGATGGCTTTCTACAAGAAAGCATTACGGACTAATCCCAATTGTCCAGCCAATGTGAGAATAGGCATGGCCCATTGTTTCCTTAAAATGGGTAATCCGGCAAAAGCGAAATTGGCCTTTGAGCGAGCCCTGCAACTGGATCAGCAATGCGTCGGTGCTCTAATTGGCCTGGCCGTACTTAAACTAAACCAACTGGAACCTGAGTCAAATAAGCTCGGCGTGCAAATGTTATCCAAGGCCTACACAATTGATAATGCCAATCCGATGGTATTGAATCATTTAGCGAACCATTTTTTCTTTAAAAAGGATTATCAAAAGGTGCACCATCTAGCACTACATGCCTTTCACAATACGGAGAATGAAGCTATGCGAGCAGAGAGCTGTTATCAATTAGCACGAAGTTTTCATGCCCAAAGTGACTATGATCAGGCGTTTCAGTACTATTATCAATCGACGCAAATCGCACCGGCTAACTTTGTATTGCCACATTATGGACTAGGTCAAATGTACATTTATCGCGGCGATACGGAAAATGTGAGTATCAACTTTCATTTATCATGACAGTTTAAATGAAATCGTATTTTGGTTTCTTTCCAGGCTGCCCAGTGCTTTGAGAAGGTCTTGAAGATCCAACCGGGTAATTATGAGACCATGAAGATTCTTGGCTCCCTGTATGCCCATTCCAATTCGCAAACTAAACGGGATATGGCCAAAACTCACCTCAAGAAGGTCACTGAACAATTTCCCGAAGATATTGAGGCCTGGATTGAGTTGGCACAAATATTGGAGCAAAATGACTTGCAGGCTTCGCTAAATGCCTATGGAACAGCATCGAGCATTCTACGGGACAAGGCCAAATATGAGATTCCTGCCGAGATTCAGAATAACGTGGCGTCGTTGCATTATCGTTTGGGCAATCTAAAAAAGGCAAAAGATACACTTGAGTCAGCTTTGCAGCACGCTACTTCGGAAATGGACAAGGATGTCAAATATTATGAGTCTATTCAGGTTACTATGAAGTATAATTTAGCCCGTCTCAATGAGGCTATGAGTAGCTATGATGTGGCCGACAAGTTTTACAAGGAAATTCTCAAGGAGCATCCCAATTACATTGATTGTTACTTGCGCCTAGGCTGTATGGCTAGGGATAAGGGGTTGATTTTTGTGGCTTCGGATTTCTTTAAGGATGCCCTAAACATCAATAACGATAACCCCGATGCCAGATCCTTACTTGGCAACTTACATTTGGCCAAAATGCAATTCGCCTTAGGTCAAAAGAATTTTGAAACCATACTCAAAAATCCGTCTACCTCGACTGATGCCTACTCCCTAATAGCCTTGGGCAACTTCTCGCTACAGACCTTACATCAACCGAGCAGGGATAAGGAAAAAGAGCGCAAGCATCAAGAGAAGGCCTTAGCTATTTTTAAGCAGGTAATTCAAACGATTCGATTTGGTAAATAGTTGATTATTAAGAATCAAGGGATTGTATAATTTTTAAGCTGTATTTTAAACTTGCGCATTCCTTTTATTCAGGTCCTCCGCAACGATTCTCGGAACATCTGGGCTGCTAATGGAATTGGAGCTGTGTTAGCCCACAAAGGTTGTGTGATAGAGGCACGCGATATTTTCGCTCAGGTCCGCGAGGCGACTGCCGAATTCTGCGATGTTTGGTTGAACATTGCTCATGTCTATGTGGAGCAGAAGCAGTATATTAGTGCCATACAAATGTATGAAAATTGCATGAAGAAGTTCTACAAGCACAACAACGTCGAGGTTATGCAATATTTGGCTCGGGCCTATCTTAGGGCTAACAAACTGGTAGAGGCCAAGTCAGTGCTGCTCAAGGCTCGACGTGTGGCACCCCAGGATACGGTTTTGTTGTTCAATATAGCCGTAGTGCTCTCACGGTTGGCCATGGCCATTTTAAAGGATGAGAAATCCACACTGGAAATAGTGCTGCAGGCGGTAAATGAATTAGAACTGGCGCACAAGTGAGTTTACAAAGTTAAATAAAATGTATTAATAATAATTCCCTATCAAAATTCTTCAGATATTTCCAGTACTTGTCTGTGCATGGTGATAAGACTCGTTTCAATATCGAGGTGGCTGGCATTGAGGCCAATACCTGTCAAGATCTACTCTCGCAGGCCCAATACCATGTGGGTCGAGCCAGGCGCATTGATGAGGAGGAACGATCGTTGCGCCGCAAACAGGAAGAAGAACGTGAAGCCTTCAAGCTGAAGGTGGCCGAGCAGCGCAAGCGACGTGAAGAGGAGGCCAAAAATTCGCGCGATCAATTGCTGGCCAAGCGTCAAGAATATGTGGAAAAGACAAAGAATCTGTTGATTATAGCTGAAAAAGATCGCAAAAAGAGTAGTGGTCGTCCCCGAAAGGATGATTACATTTCAGATAGTGGCACTGATGATGCTGCTCCCCGTGCTGAGGGTGAACGACCCCCGAAGAAGAGCAAGAGCAAGTCAGATCGCAAAAAAGGAAGCAAAACTAAACGCAAAACGGAGAAATACGAAAGCGATAGCGAAGAGCCCGGCGGCAGTAACAAGTCTGGAAAAAGGAAGAAAAAGCAGCCGAAAGCTGTCAAAGAGTCCAAGGAGAAATTGTCAGCGAAACAGCGTTCTAAGATTGTCTCTAAGGAGACCATATCGACGAGCGAGTCGGAGAGTGATAGCAAGCGAAGTCGCAGCCGAAGCAGGAACAGAAGTGGCAGTCGAGTTAGCCGTTCTCGGTCACCAAGCGGCAGCCGCAGTCGAAGTAGGAGTAGAAGTGCAGCCAGTGGTAGCAGGAGTCCTGCCAGTGGCAGTGATCATGGTGGACGCAAACGTAGCCGCAGTCGTAGCGGCTCTGGCTCTGGCAGCGATTCTGATAACGGTGTTACGCAACGTAAACGGGCTAAAAATCGCATTGATTCTGGAGCTGAGTCGGATGGATCTAAGTCAAGATCAAAATCTAGATCGAAATCAAGGTCAAAATCAAGGTCAAAGTCAAGGTCAAAATCAGTATCAAGATCGAGATCAAGATCACGATCCAAATCTGGTTCTCACTCAAGGTCAGCATCAAAATCACCATCAAGGTCGAGATCAAGATCCAAATCCCGCTCCAAATCCGGATCACGCTCACCTCGATCACGCTCCGGTACCCGTTCCAGGTCTTCATCAAAGTCCCCATCACGCAGTCGCTCCGGTTCACCAGAGAATTGACAAGTTAAAGTTGCACATGCAAAGCCAATTCATTTAATTATTTTGAATTTATTTCGTTTCGTCGTGAAATGCAAAAGAATTGAATAAAATTAGAAAACAATTTCTGCCACAGGCAGTGATAATTGCTTTAGAGGGTATGCTTATCTGATTGTTAGGATTTAGCGATGGCACCAGATATATCTTTAACAAATTCTCGAATTTTAAAAAAATGCAATCGCCATAAACCTTCTATGAGCAAAATTTGAAATTCTACACAATGCCTTAAATCGGTTTGAAATAATGTCTAAAATTATCTATGTATTAGATTTTCTAGTTCGGATAGGTATTTTATAGAAGATATTTTCTAAGCATGTACAGAACAATTTGAGTCTTACATTAGCAGTATAAATATTTGACCTTAATCACTAGAATTGTAGTTCATTAAAATCCTTATAGGTATCCAGATCTAGCCTAAAGAAATGATACAAAATATTTAAAGCATTTTCAGTGAGCTGCGATCATTAGGCAACAATTGGCTATAGCTTTACATTCGAGCATCTCTCATTTTTCCCGATTTTCCTCAATCATGTCCCTAACAACCAATGCCATGGGTTTCGAGTGTCTTAGGACAAAGGCATGGTCGATTTTTTTCTTGTCCAATTGGGCATCCACCTGAGGATAATGTTGCTTTAATTGCTCGTAGTACGAAATCGGAACCCATCCATCTGTGGTTCCATAATAGAATTTTAACAAATCCAAATTCTTTTCTACAATGTCATGCTGAAGGCCAATAACTCTAGCCATTTCATCATCGGCCAGAAAGACAACTTTCTCTGCCACCGAAGCCTTGGAGTATTTTAAAGCTGTGCCAGCAAAAACATTAGGTATCGAAAATAATAAAAAGTATATCTGTATCAAGATTAGGCGCAGCCAAACGGGTAAGAGATTGAAAAAATTGAAGAAGATATAACCAAATACGGAATACAGGGGCATGGCAATTTTGGTGAATACCCAGCCATTGGGTGACTCCATCATACGTTCAACGGTGGGGAAAAGTAAGTAACATTTTTTAATGCGCTTCCTTACGCTTTGGTCTTGCAGGATCTGTAAAATCATCCAGGCGCCAATCGAATGACCAATCAAGTGAATTTTTACATCACTAGGAACATATTTCGTAATAAATTCGATTTTATGTTTTATCTGACCATCCAAATTGAAAAGCTCCTCATTACCACTTAGTTGGGGCACCTCCCGAATGCTAGCTTCGGGTGGATCATCGTGTCCCGCGTGACCTAGACAGGCAAGTTATTGATAATGTTATCATGAAATTTATTCATTTTTATTTTTGGCGCTTACTCACCTATTACCCATACGGGCAGATTACCCAACTCTTGCTGTAGGGCCGCTCCAAACTCTGTGTAAAAACCAGGGAGTCCTGGATTGCCTGTGATGCATATGACCAATTCCTTCTCCGTTATCGTCTCCTCAATCCACTTCCCATATGTTATTATATGGGTGGGTATGTTATTAATGTTCACATATGCCTCTTGCATGATTTTCCCGGTGTTGGCGTGGCAAAGTCAATGGAAAGCTAATTTCTCTGATTGTTCTTTCGATGAGTTGTCCAATTTACCAGGTCGTAGACAAGCAACCGGTTTTCTCTGTCTTTTTGACAGCCGTTGGGAATTTGAATTGCTCTTGATGTAGCCAGTGCTAATTGCCTTCTACTCCTTGATTTTTTTTCGTAGTCAGTTGTATATTTTAATATTTTTGTTATTATTTAAATGTGAATAAAGGTCACAAGTTCAGCCAGAGCAAAAAGTTCGGACGGTGTAACAACAAAAACGGGCATTAACACAAACGGCGCTGCCAATTTACGTTAAATATAACGGTGCCAGTTACCGGCGACTTAATCAGGTACCGAATTACTTAAACACGGAACATCACAAAGAAAAACGTAGTTTTCTTACCTCAATAAAATAGATAATAAGTTTCGAATTAAAAATTTGGGAGTCTTTTTCTATTAAAATTAAAAACATTGCACTTATTTGTGGTATTACTAATCAAAATTAAGAAGAATTGCTATAATTCTTTGTGTCAATATGACTACAATTTCATAGTTTATTAATTCTTCATAAAATATATTTATATTATTAGTTCAATAAAAAAATGTGATGTTTCAAAGGCAATCTACATATGTAATAAAGGTAAGTTTTTATGAAAAGCTTAGCCAGTGTAAATGGGTTTGATGATATTCATTTTTTTACGCGGTTGGCAGCCTCCTAACAATTTGTCATTGTGTTGTGTATAGCTACGAGAACGGAACCGATAAGAACAACAGCAACAATAATAAAAAGTAAAACTTGGACAAGGAATGTAGCTTCTCGAATGTTCCCAAAACAAATAGAGTACAGTAATAACAACAATTGGAGCGAGGAAACTCAAGGGAGAAACTGAGAAAGCGGGAGTAAAGAAAGGTGGAGGTATTGTCATGGATTTATTTTGTTGGGGAAACACGTCGCATGGCCAGCTAGGCATGGGTGGCATTGAGGATGAGCAGGTAAACACCATTATTTCCAGTTGCAGTAGCTATGTAAGACATGTGAAAATAAACATTGTCTCTCATTTCTTGCAGATACTTGTACCCAGCCAAATACCCTGGAAGCCGGATGCACCGTTGCGACAGGTTGCCTGTGGACACCGGCACACTTTATTTCTAACTGCCAACGGCAAAGTATATGCATGTGGCAGCAACGATCAGTCGCAGTTGGGTCACAATTTGCCCACTAAAAGGCCACGTATGTCGCAATTTCGTATGTAACTTCCATATATCGTCTTGTCTACTGTTCCCTTTTCTTTCCGTCTCGTTGTACTTGCTTTTCTCATTATCCACCTCCTCCGCCGGCATTCAGCAAATACTTGGTGCGAGTTGACACTCTGGTCTCACATTTCTTAATCCTTTCCAGTCCTAATACCCGAGCTCGAGGACTACGTAGTTGTTGGTATAGCTTGTGGCAGCCGGCACTCAATGGCTCTGACAGAATGGGGCCAGGTGCTGAGCTGGGGCGATAATGATTGCGGACAACTGGGGCATCATACGGATCAAAGTATTATTGAGTTGCCTAAAATAGTGCGCTGCCTTGTGACCAAGACCGTTGTACAGATTGCCTGTGGCAATAATCATAGTTTGGCTCTCACAAGCTGTAAGTAGGGAGAAAGGTACAAAAGATGAGAGATATATTCAAAATCCTGATTTTCCAGGTGGTGAACTATATTCGTGGGGTTCCAATATATATGGACAACTGGGTGTGAAATCACCACAAGAGTTGCCCAATTCTAATTTTCCGATTAAGTTAACAACCCTCCTGGGCATTCCCTTGGCAGCCATTGCATGTGGCGGCAACCATTCATTTTTGATCTCCAAATCCAGTGCAGTATTTGGCTGGGGCCGCAACAATTGTGGCCAACTGGGACTTAATGATGAGTCAAATCGTGCATACCCCACCCAATTAAAGACGCTTCGTACACTCGGCGTCCGATTTGTGGCCTGCGGCGATGAATTTTCCGTTTTCCTGACCAATGAAGGTGGCGTCTTTACCTGTGGCGCTGGTACTTATGGGCAGTTAGGGCACGGATCTAGCTCGAATGAGATGTTGCCGCGTATGGTTATTGAGTTAATGGGTAGCACAATTACCCAAGTGGCTTGTGGCAACCGTCACACATTGGCTCTAGTTCCATCGCGCGGACGAGTCTATGGCTTTGGACTTGGCAGTTCGGGGCAATTGGGTACTAGGAGTACCAATAGTCTCACATTACCCCAGGTTGTTATTGGTCCCTGGGTGTCGCCTAGCGGTTCAGCTCTTTTGCAATCTAATGATGCAAAGGTTTCAGTTGTTATACACCAAATTTTTTCCGGAGGAGATCAATCAATAGTGACCACAACGTTGTATGTAGACAAAGTTCCACCTACAGATCTACGCTACTATATGTAAGTCATACGATCTAGCATCCAAGTTGAAAGGTCGTATTTGAATAAATCTCTTTTCTAATTACAGAATCAAATCCCAGATTCTCACATTGACGGCAGAGGCTACCGATCAATGTACTCGTTTCAAGGAGGGCGATCAGAGTGATTTGGACTTGCTAAATTCTATGGAGTTAATATTCAAGAGTCAAGCATGCCTGAATGCTTCGTTCCTTTTGCCGAATGATAAACATTTTGGTTGCTCCATTCGAAACAATGGTTTAGATTTAAAGGAAGCGCAACTGGCTTTTGATAATCTCCGAAATGTGGAGAATGAGAGCATCAAACAGGTGGTGAGTGCTTTGATTCTAGCTTTTCCAAATGGACGAGGTTTATTAATTATCTTTTCAGATCTGGGATAATGTGACCAAAGAGCTGATAGGTTCCCTTGTGGCCTCGCCAGCAGATGTAGAAAGCATGCGTGTGTATTTACTCCTGCCGCTGTATCATGAATTTGTCAATTCCAAGCATTATAAGAGCCTCCATGTACCCTTCGCCAAAGCCATCTTCAAGTTGACTGAAAATCCTCGGAAGGTTTTGAAGAAATGGTGGAGTCAAACTCCCTTAGATTACTATGAACACATGGTTAATAATTTTTTACATGTGGTCATTCATATAATAAGTTTCAAAATGGGTTTGGATGTCTTTAATCATCAAGCATCAGAGAGGCAGCAAAGGGTAATACAGCTAATCTCATATGACTGAGTTCCATTTTACCCCTGCTCTTACTTTTTTCTCAGTTGTTGCCGTACAATTTGGAATTGGAGGTGATCTTAAAACTGCTGCAATATCTTTCCGTTATTAACAACGAACGAGAGGATCGATTGAACTATCAACTCTTTCATTGGATAGAACTGTCAGATTATGTGGACGTCCAGCAGGAATATGTACGGTGGATAATGTCAGAGAATCAACCTAATGCTACAATGTGCAATTTTAATATATGCAATTTCCCATTCCTATTGGATGCCTCTGCGAAGACGGCTATGCTTCAAGCGGATCAGGCTTGGCAGATGCACTCTGCCATGACTAGTGCGACTTCCAATGTAAGTTTGAGAATTCATAATAGATACACTTAAATAGTATTCATATATTTTTATGCTTATCCACAGGTATTTTATAATCTGATGGGCTATGGACTGCCGATGATTTCCCATTATATTGTATTAAGTGTCAGTCGTGAGAACATTGTACAGGATTCTCTTCGGGAGTTGCAACGTTATAGTCCTGGTGATCTTAAAAAACCGCTAAAGATCAAATTCCACGGTGAAGAGGCTGAAGATGCGGGTGGTGTAAGGAAAGAGTTCTTTATGCTACTTTTAAAGGATCTAATCGATCCTAAATATGGCATGTTTAAGGTATTCGAAGAGTCTCGTTTGCTGTGGTTTGCTGATATTACTTTTGAGACAGAGACCATGTACTACCTGATCGGTGTCCTTTGTGGTCTAGCCATTTATAATTTTACCATCATTAATCTGCCTTTTCCGTTGGCATTGTACAAGAAGCTTTTAAGCAAGAGTGTGGATTTAAGTGATCTACGCGAACTGTCACCGACTGAAGCTAACTCCTTGCAAGCTTTGCTGGACTACAATGAAGACGACTTCCAAGAAACTTTTGATTTGACTTTTGAAATATCAAGAGATGTCTTTGGAGTGCCACAGACAAAGTGCCTTAAGCCAAATGGCAATGAGATTGCAGTCACAATGGATAATAGGTGAGAGCTTGTCCCCACTGATGCGGCGAAACTTTTTTTCTAAAAATGATTATTAATTTTTAGACAAGAGTTTGTGAATCTTTATGTGGATTTTGTGTTTAACAAAACAGTGGAATTGCAATACAATGCATTCCACCAGGGTTTTATGAAGGTGTGTTCGGGCCGTATCATACAAATCTTCCAACCCGAGGAGCTAATGGCTGTGGTAGTGGGAAATGAGGAATACGATTGGCAAGTATTGCAGGATAATTGCGAGTACAAAGAAGGATATACAACTGCCGATGAAACAGTGAGTGTATTCAGTAGTAGATTATCTAGTCGTATATTTTAAATTTGTGTTTTTTTTGCTTCCTTTATTTTATTTTATTTTAGATCAAATGGTTTTGGATGGTATTTCATGAACTTTCCGAAGCAGAAAAAAAGAGCTTTCTACTCTATTTGACAGGGAGTGATCGTATACCCATTCAAGGCATGAAAGCCATTAAAGTAAGTAAAAAAAATTCCTCTTAAACCAATGAATAGATTTTTGAAATTAATTCCTAATTAATTTCTGATTTATAGATTACCATTCAGCCCACACTCGATGAGCGCTTCCTGCCCGTGGCTCATACTTGTTTCAATCTCTTGGATCTTCCGCGTTATAAGACTAAAGAGCGTCTTAAGTACAAATTACAACAGGCCATACAACAAACTCAGGGTTTTAGCCTGGTCTGATCTATTCGATGTCGCGATCATTACGTTTTTTTATGCACATATTTTCTTAGTAAAAAGACTCCCGAGTACAGGTATTTTCATTTTTGAACATCTTTTTTTTTTTTTTAATTATTTTTTCTTAAGAATTACTAAATATTAAAGAAAAACTGATTACACACATTTATCAGCGATCAAATCAACTGGAATCATGTTGTGTTATAGCTTTAAACACAAAAAACCTTAGCATAATACTTCATTGTTGTAAAAAAGAAAATATAATATATACAAAATGAATTGGTGAAAATGAACAAGTCTCTGGTCTAGATTCTTAAATCCACTTGCCCACAACTTCAATAAATAGTGGATGCTAACAAAATCGATTAAATTTATTATACATCTTTTTACCATAATTTGGACCTGCACAATGCTAAAATTTATCACGAAACAGTGAACAAATTTTGATAACACCAATTTAAATGGTGGGCAACAAATTAATACTATGTCGTTCAGTATATGTATATTACTATCTCTGATATAGGCCTATACTTTACAAATTATAGAAAGCATTATTCTAATTGAAACTCACAAATACCAATGAGATTTTGTTAATACAAATCAGTTAAAACTTTCCTAAGCTTTTCCTTTATAGATTATTTATGTAATGGTTTTATGATCTATACTATATCCTTTTGAAACTTTGTTCAACTTTTGTAAAATTTTTCGCGGATTTTGCTTGGTCGAAACAATTTAGTCGGGCCATATAAAGCTTCAAACTCGATAACGATAAGCAGAGTTCAAAATATTCGATTAGAGTCAGTTAAAAGCTCTCGCATATAATATCACAGCTGTGTGTGCAAATAGAGGCGGCATTATAAAGTCGTGGTATCAGTTGAGCTTTAACTTTGGCAAGGTACGCTTGCGGCGCGCCGCGTTAAGTCCCCACCCACGAGATTTGAAATTTTTTGTAAATTATTAAGAACAGGCACTTGGTCTTGTTTTTGTTTTTTGTGTATTGTTTTTTTTTTGTTTATTGTAATTGCTTATTTTGTTTTGGGCGGCCCTCATACTGAATGCGTATAGCGTGCCGGTGGTGTGCCAAAACGACAAAAGCAATAACCATACCTAAATACGTTACAAGTTTTTTTGTTGCCTTTTACCTCGTTGAGTGCGACGCCGCGCCGGGTCAAGTCTACCGTTAGACTCATCGAACACACACAGACACACGCAAAAAAGAAATTCAAACAGGTAGATCGCCCAACAACAACTAAAAACCAGCATTTACACTTTGGGGACACATTAATGAGTAAAAAATAATGTGGACTTAGTTGGGCTTAGACATGTTAACCTGTCATCCATCAAATGGACTAACTAAAAGAATGTCGGCTTTCTAGGCGTAAATATGAGAATGTATAAAATGCGTGGACAGAAATGAGCAATTCATTTGATTTAAATGCAATTTTCGCATATGCCAATATCACAGATCCTGTCAAGTAACAAATCCCTCATACACACATACGCACACACACTCTTAAATTGAAGAAGACACAAAAAAGTTATAAAAGAGGAAAGAAGGAAAGAAATAACAACAACAACAACAAAACAACACAAAAAAAGCGGTTCTGCCGGTTTGCCCCTGGTCGTGATCTTCCGTTGGCGTTTGCTTTCTTCTTTCCTTAGCACGATTTGAACTTGGACACCAACAAATCTGGTTTATGTTTATGCGAACGTTTAATTGTGAGACACCACCACCAAATGTATGGGTATGGGGATGAACATTGAGATAACCATGGTAATGGCTTTGACTATGGGTGATGAGCACCTCAATTTCACTACTTTTATTTTGATTACGACATGTTCGTTCGCTTCCTCAAGAGGATATTAAATGTGGCATTTCCGAGCCGGAGTCGGAGTCGGCGTCGGGGTGTGCAACCGACCGACCTCCAACCTGAACTCACCTGCCTGTCTGTTACCTTCCCACTTCCCTCTTTGCTTTTGCTCCTTGTGCTGGTTTATTTTTTAATTTTGTTTGCTTAGGTTTTGTAGCAGGAACAAACATAAACAACACAGCTCACAATATAACAAAGCTGGGTCAAGCTATGAGTAATCGCTCTATACCCATATATGTATGTATGTATATTTTATATACATACATGGTTGTATAAATACATGTACATATGTATATATATATGTGTGTACATACATACATATGTATCCATGCATGCATGTAAATGTCATTAAAAGATTGTCGTCTGAGCGTTATCAAGGTCTGAAAACAATATTGAAATTGTATCAAATTTCAATTTTCAACAATTAATTTGACCTATTTTGAGCTGCATAAGCTGCTTAAAAATCGAAACTTACGAACGACAGCAACTTTGACTTCATTTAAAACATGATTTGCCAAATCAAACAGCTGTTTAAATATTAAGGGGGCTCCCTTTTGTACTCTATGCTGCTTCATACTCTACATCAGATCAAACTGCTGGCTACCTAACCACCTTCAATATCATTGTTCAAATTAAGCCAGTTGGAAATAAGAAAAAATCAAAAAAGAAACCCATAAAGACGAAACAAAAGGGTCTAAAGATGATGTAATTTTTGCCAACTACAAAGTACAAGAAGAACAATGAGTTGTATGGACTTTAGTTTGGTTAATGGGAGGATTCGTTATCGTTAAACCTATCTATCAGAGAGAGGGAGAGGAGGTACGGGTTATGGGTATATTCTATAACATATCCTATATTCTGCAAATTGCTCCAACATTCTTAATTTATGACCAAATTTTAAGGCCCCATTGTGTATGTGTTATCTTTATATGTATATGGATTTTAACTGAACATTTTCTGTGATATGATGAGAATTGATGGTGTCAGACAATATATACAGGGTGATCTAATCGAAATTGCATTATTGATAAGATAATAAACGGGGAAAGACTTCATTATGGGCGTATGGTGTGTAGCTAACTGTCTGGGGTATGGCATATACCATACTTATACATACATAAATAGTTAATAATTCAAGCATAAAACTTTGCCAACTGGCTGTGAAAGATTGGCAGAAGACGTGATCGAGGTCAGCTTGACAAATGGGTATCGGTATCCCGTCGACACGATACGGAACGTGTTCATGAAAAATTATGGTGAATGAAATGAATTGAAAGTATTTTCTTTTCATACTTGCGAAAACGTGATCTTTACCAATTCGTTCAAAAAAAGTGAATTAATTAGAAGATTTATATAGTAATAAAAAAGGAAGATTCATAAATACATATGTACATATATGCACATACATATGTATATAATGATAAACATTTATTCATACATACAATCGCATATGTTTTCCATTCGTTTTTTCCCGTATCTAACCTACTTCAGATATTTGGGATCAGTACAAATAAAACCATCTATTTTAAAATTATCATTAGATCTGAGTAATCAATTTTAGCTTTTAATGACAACGATTGCTTAAAATGGCAACAAAATAAAATGCTTCTTATCCTTATTCATTACACGTATCTCACTAACTAATCCATCATCAATGGGAATACATAAAACTAAGGCGATAAAAATCTACATGATATCATACAAATAAAAACCAACATCACATGTCATGCATTACTGGGTAGGGCAAACAGCTCTCTAACCAAAAAACAAAAAAAAAAAACAAAAAAACATTCAACTTATTGTCTCGGTGACTTCTTGAAATATTGTTAAAGTGGCCATAGAGCTGAAGGTAAAGTCAGAGCCAGACTGGGATTATAATTACAACGGCAAGTGCTGAAACATAAAGTGTCAACTAAGGGGTTTTTCGTGGAAGTAGAACAACAAAAACAATAGCAAAAACACCTTAAACAAGTTAAAGCTAAGAGTCGATTTCAAAATACTGTTTAGGACAAACACATTAAACTATGCAGTAAGACACTTTGTGACATGGCTAGATCGCCCCATTAAATCAAATAATGAATAAATGTACTGTACTTCACATTGAACAAGAATATATATGTAAATATATATACTTTCAGCTTAGCAAATATAACATTGTGCCGGATTCACACTCAGTAATAAAGATGTTTATATACCCGTTTATCGTGTGGCTATAGGGTAGAAAGCAAAATCAACAAAAAGCCTGATTAAACGTCTGTTTTTTTGGTGCTATAAAAACTTCACAAGTACAGCAAACGTTCTTCTTCTTCATTGTTTCGACTTTTTTTCTTCATTTTTATTTTTATTTTTATTTTGGCAACGTTTTCAACAGCTTTTCTGTTTGCAATTTTATATTTAAGTTACCCTCCAATAAAAGCTACTAACTAAATTACAACTGGTAACCAGCTAAGAAAACAAACACAACAAGTATTCAAATAATGATCTTCCTCTTGGTGATGGCGATGATGATTGTTTAATGGTCGGTTGTACGAACAACTGGAGATCAAGACTTGCTATGCGTCAGATCGCGCTGTATGGATATGAAGAATGCGTCATCAGAAACTGGCGGAGTTCCAAGTTAAATTATAAATTCAAGCGATGATGAAGCGTTCATTGACATTTGTTTTTAAGATTTGGAGTGCTTCAAATGTGCAAGTATTGGTACTTTGTATTGGTACTTTTGTATACAATTAAATTTGAATATGTGTCATGATCTATTCCAAGTTATTGGTATCATTCAGTTTGCATCGATTCAAGACAATATTTAATTTGTGTTAATTCGAAAGTATTCAGTTTATTTATCGTAGAAAAAAAAAAGATGAAAAAAAAAATTAATTTATGGCCTAGAGATGTTTAAAAGATGGTAGAGTGGTAGAACATTTTGATTTAGTTTGCCATCGATAATGTTGTTTGGAGCACTCAGAAATCTTGCCTGGAAACCAGCAGTTGGTGGTGGTACAATCTCGCCTGGTACTGATCCGCCTTCCCCTGATTGAGCATTGCTGGATGCGCGATAGTAGGGATAGTATGGGTAGCCTGAATATCCAGGAAAGCCAGGATAATAGTTTTCATAGTATCCACCATAGTTGCCATACTGACCACCATACCATTGATAATATGGTGGTGGCGGCGGTGGTGGTGGTACCCAGGGTCTCTGTGGTGGCTGTACTGGTGGCGGCGGTGGTGGAGGGGGTTGTGGGTAGACAGGCCAGGGTTGATAATTGGGAGTAGGTGGATGATTATACCCGTAGCCATAGCCATATTGACGTCCGTGCTGCTGATCCTCTGCGGGATAATAGTAATGGTGTTGATGCTGTACTGGCGGTTTCGGTGTAGTTGTTGTCGAGCCGGAGGCCACCACCAACTTAATTCCACCCTTACCAATAGTCTTCAAAATGCTCTCATCAATGCCGCGACCTGAACCGATTGGATCCTCGAGCACTTGTTGCTTGTCGGTGCGTGACTGCCCGGGTATCAAACTGTGCTGGGCTGGAGCCTTCTCCTGGAAACCAAGGCCGCTGCACGCCAAACATAGTAGAACTAAAAATAAGGAAGTTCATTCAGCTTAGTTTATCAGGAACTCTTTTCGTAAAGCCTTTCCTTACCTATGCCAATGACTGATGCTCTTTGATCCATCTTTGCAGTGGGAATACATCTGAAGTGCAACTGCTATGGCTATTTATACTCTAGAAGCTCAACTCCCAAAATGCAGTAACTGCAGAATGCATCTTTCTCTAATCTCCTATCTGAAATGGTTTTCTCATTAGAATATTTAATGCATCCCATTGGATTTGATACTATTCAATTCGTTTCCATTTGAGACCCAAATTTGTAGTCATCATTATCATCGTCTCGTTGTTGTTGTCGTTCTTGTTGCCTTCGCTTTCTTCTTGATACCCACCAAAGAACCGTTGCTTTTGTTTCTAAAATATCTAATTTGCATACGAATCTTTTGGGTCTCGGTAATATTGGCTTGGCTGGGGCAAATTGGTTTTGTCGCTCAGCGGAAACTTCCAATGCATTCGGATTGAGTTCATTATACCTTTCTGATATATGACGTCATTTATATGCTTATCAGGCCAAAAGGTAGAACATCTCCTTGATTGACAAAAGCCAGATTTAAGTCTATTAACAGTCGCCTTACTTTTATAGTTACCATTCCTTTATTACATCATCAGTGGAAGGGGTAACCTGTTCTCCACACAATTAGCTTAAAGAGAGCAGACGAAAATTCATTCTTGATAAAGAAAGAATGTATAATAATAAAGGCAGGTAGGGTAGAAGAGGGAGCCGGGCCCATGCCCCTAAGGGACGGGGAATATAACAAGACCACCGAGCCGAATGTCAATGACTTTTTCTGTTCGAAACTGAAGTAAGAGAACTTATCTGCAATATGTAGCATACTTGCAGGCGCACTTTAATTTATAATTTAATTTTATTTGTTGTAAAGAGTTAATTACAAAGTTATAGATAGAACAATTGGATTTGTCGAAAAGTCACATAGAACTTAAGAATCCAAAATTGAATCTTTTATTAAACAACTTAAACAGCATTGACAAAAAAAAGCGTTCCCATAAGCCAAAAAATAAATCGACTAATTCTTCCCATATAAAATCAAATATAGTTGAAGTATTTCTACAAAATGTAAAATAAGTAGAAAACGAACGGCCTCCCACTGTACTTCATCAAAACAGAAAGTGGGGAAAATAAAAAATCATGTTTCATGAGTAATCACCCTAAGAACAGAAATTTTCTGATTGGTACTTACGCTTCTAAGGGCGGGGGACCATTTGATAACTAATTGTAAAAAAAACAATGTTTGTATTGTGCAAATTAAAATTGAATGTATACTATAAAATGTATTTAGCAATGACTTATTTAGCACACTGATAACAATAATGCTATATGGGATCGCGATCGCGAACTTTTGTTGCAGCAAAGTAAGAGGCACCAAAATCTGACTCAGAACGACGCTGCCATAACGCAATGTACATTTCGACTATCAACATCTTTGAAATAACGCAATAGCTTAGGAATGTATAAATAGAGGATAACAACGAGTTTTTCAAGTACTTTCGGTTAATAATACATTGATGTGGGGACCGTCACATTCGCACACATTTTAAAGTTTTATAATTGATCTTGAATTATTTGTGTTTTAAGCCGTTTAAAAGTGTGTAAAGAGTCATCAGGATTTGTGGCCTTCTTACAATCAATTTGATGTTCTCATACTGAGCTCGTAAAATTTTTTGGTTCAACATCTACTTAACAAGAGATCAATCTTAAAATCCACAATATTTGTACAAGTTCGTCACTCTGTGAGTGCGCAAGGCTCATTCGCGAATAGAAAAAAGCGCACGCACTATCTAATCTGGGAACTGATTGGCCCATTGCTCTCCTCCTCCGTCTAGCTGGCGTTGTATATTATCTTTGATAACTGTGCCGACAACTGACGCTGACGAGGCCAATTGATACATATGTGCAAGTATATTGATGGTTAAAACGTTTCAACCGCCCTCAGATCGAGTTAGTTTGTCAACGCTGTTCTTAACGTGCGGAATATGTGCGAAAATTGACCAACATCCCATTCAACTAGCCAGCATTTAAGAAGTGTTAAAAACTATCAGAAAGGATACATGATGGCCAGCAGCAGGTACACACACATACACGACATAGTGCCATGGTCACTATCGAGGCTTATCTCGTTAAGAATTTGAAGGCGTTGATTCTTTTTTTCTATTTTTTTTGTGTTTCTTATTGATTGATTGATGGAATATGAGTGTGAGCGGAGTACCAACTACTTGTACTTGTTAAGTACCCTTTCTCTATCCTAACCAGTTTAAATTTAAAGTGAAGTGTTTACATCATGATGAACGTCGTTATAACCACACCCAAGTGAATAATCTCTGAGCAATTTAAAGGTCCTACATAATCCATTTTAAACTGTTACGTAATCGGTGCATATAGTATACATATGTACATATATGGAATTAACAGGCAGTCTCATATCAGCAAGAAAAAGAAATAATACAATACAATAATAAAAACCTCCCAATAAACGCAGCAATAACCCATTCCCATTCCAATCGCCCCCTTATTCCACCATGAAATATGACATTGATAAGAGAGCCCAGTGCTATGAATATGAATTGCACCTACCCATCTAAAATCAAATCTATTAATAACCAAGAATGTGGGACTTTATTTTATCGAAATCAATTACAGACCTATATATTGGGTTTATCTGGAATAAGAGTTATATTGGATGAATTATTGATTGGACTATGGTTAGGCTAAAGTTAAAGCTTTCATTTCCGCATTAGGTAATTGCCATAAATTTTAACCTGACATTATTTTGAACAGAGCGGCGGCTCTAGCATAGGTTGTTAAACTTAAACGAAAATCTTATCAATAGGAATTGGGTTTACTTGGGTTTCCAACTTAAGAGGCTCTTTCCTAATCACACCAGGGGTACGCATGCACATGACAACTAATTTTTAGACAAATGTAGATAACCAGCCAATAAAATGGAATTTTTTTCTTTTTTTTTTTGCAGAAATTTTATTTCTTATTAAATCACGCCAGTATATACTGACAAATATGTATTCAAAAAGAAACACTTACGACAAATACTAATTATGAACTTATCTTACATGCTATATTTTAAAAAGAAACATTACGTATATATATTTCAATTCTTAAAACGTTAGAAATATCATTTCATAAAATAAGTCACGGGATGAGAATATATGCACTATCTTTTTCCAACACCCTCCAACTTTTTGTTTCCCTGTTTCTTGGAAGTCAATCTCAAGTGTTTGATCGATTTTTATCAATCCTTGCTTGTAAAATTTAATCCAGTCTTTTATTTTCAATGTGTTTTCTATTATTTGTATTAACAAAAAATGTATAGATATTTATACAGTCATCATGATTTTGACATTCTTTAGGTGGATCATTTGAACTTCAATTTGATTGACAATGAAGTAACAATAACAGTTATCAGCAATCTTAGCTAACAACAATGAATTTGTCCATTGTTATCATGTATTTTTATGTTCTTTAATTAATTCGTATTATTTGTTTTAGCTCCTCAACTTTACCCAATATGGAGACGAGTTTGCACGACCGCGATCGTGCCGGCTTCCAGGACTTTGTTCTTCTTGAGAACTATCAAAGTGAAGATGCCTTCATTGAGAATCTTAAGAAACGCTTCCAGGAGAACCTCATCTATGTGAGTACTTGTACCATTCTCCTTCTTTTTTTTTTCTCTCTCTGGTATCTGTATTTAAGCGCTTCTTTACCTCTTTGACAAAATCTAAAATCTATTCTTTATCTATCTATCTGTCTCTGTCTCTGTCTCTGTCTTTGTATTTGTCTTTATCTCTATTCTGTCTCTTAGACAGGCTGCTGGAGCTGTGTAAGACTCTCCAATTGATTTATGTTATTAAACTAATATGACTCTCAATTGAATTCGATTTCAGACTTATATAGGCCAAGTTTTAATCTCGGTGAACCCCTACAAGGAGCTAAACATTTACACCGATTTGCATATTAAGGGCTACAGAAATAAGCATTTCTATGAGATGCCTCCGCATATGTGAGTATTTCTCTATATTACCACATACCTCCACCAAATTTGAATTTGTTTTGTGAATTTCAATGAATCTGGAATATTTCAAATCTTGTCTAGCTTTGCTGTAACGGACAATGCCTTCCGTTCGCTGATCGAAGAGAATCGCGGTCAATGTGTCCTCATCTCTGGTGAGAGTGGTTCAGGCAAAACGGAAGCATCAAAGAAAGTGTTGCAGTATATTGCCGCCTGTTCGGGTCATCAGACCACTGTTGAAGGTGTCAAGGACAAATTGCTGAAGAGCAACCCTGTGCTGGAGGCTTTTGGCAATGCGAAAACCAATCGCAATGACAATTCCTCACGTTTTGGCAAATACATGGACATTCAGTTCGACTATAAAGGTGTCCCGATTGGTGGTAACATTTTGAACTATCTGCTGGAGAAGTCTCGTGTGGTGGCTCAGATGGCTGGTGAGAGAAGTTTCCATATATTCTATCAACTTTTGGCTGGAGCTGATGCCACATTACTGCAAGAGCTGCGTCTGGAGCGGGCTCTGGACAGTTATAGCTATCTAAGTGATGGGGTAAGTAATAAAAAGAAAGATTTTTGGATATGATTAACTAATTGGTTGCGTTTATCTAGCTGAAGGGTACAGTATCCTCCATTAATGATGCAGAAAATTTTAAATTGGTGCAACAAGCTCTTACTGTAATTGATTTCACTAACGAGGAGCAGCAGCAGATCTTTAGCATTATAGCCAGTATTTTGCATTTGGGCAACATCAATTTTAATGAGGTGGAGGGCAATGCCGAGGTGAGCAGCCGAGATCTGGTTGTCACTGTATCTCGTCTGTTGGGGGTGAATGCCAGCGAATTAGGTGCTGCTCTCACGCACCGGACAATCGATGCTCGGGGAGATGTTGTTACCTCACCACTGAACCACGAGTTGGCCATCTATGCTCGCGATGCTTTAGCCAAGGCTGTCTATGATCGTTTGTTCTCCTGGTTGGTTCAACGTCTCAATATCTCTCTTCAGGCTAAAGAAACCCGTGAAGCCCGGAATAATGTAATGGGCATTCTTGATATCTATGGGTTTGAGATTTTCAATAAGAACAATTTCGAGCAGTTCTGCATTAATTTCTGTAATGAGAAATTACAGCAACTATTTATTGAGTTAACTTTGAAGTCAGAGCAGGATGAATACAGGAGAGAGGGCATCGAATGGATACCGGTTGAGTATTTCGATAATAAAGTCATTTGCAACCTGATCGAAGAAAAGCACAAAGGGATTATATCCATTTTGGATGAGGAGTGCTTGCGACCTGGTGAGCCCACCGATTTGACTTTCCTTGAGAAGCTTACGCAGAAACTAGCCGAGCATCATCATTATGTGTGCCATGAAAAGGCTCCCACCCACATACAAAAGATAATGCTAAGGGATGAGTTCCGTTTGGTGCATTATGCCGGCGACGTAACGTACAGCGTGCATGGTTTCCTAGATAAGAATAATGATCTGTTATTCAGAGATTTGAAGGAGACATTGAGCAAGGCTGGCAACTCAATTGTCCGTTCCTGTTTCCCCGAGCAGGAATTGCGCAGCAAGAAGCGCCCCGAGACAGCCATCACCCAATTTAAAACTTCACTGAACAATTTGATGGACATTTTGATGTGCAAGGAACCCAGCTATATACGCTGCATTAAGCCCAATGCTTTGCAGTCTCCCGGAGTCTTTAACGATGAGTTGGTCCTGCATCAGGTTAAGTACTTGGGATTGATGGAGAATTTGCGAGTACGTCGTGCAGGATTTGCGTACCGTCGTAGCTATGAGCTGTTCTTGGAGCGCTATAAGTCCCTAAGTAAGGCCACTTGGCCGAACTATAAGGGTCCTGGCGGTGCCAAGGCTGGTGTTCAGTTGTTGGTCAAGGATCTAGGCTATGACAGCGAGCAGTTTAAGTTGGGTGAGACGAAACTTTTTATTCGTTGGCCACGTACTCTCTTCGATACAGAGGATGCCTTCCAAGCCAGAAAGCATGATATAGCAGCTATTATTCAATCTCATTGGAAGGGTTTGATCCAGCGCCGCAAGTATCTAAAGTTACGGGCTCAAGTCATTATTTTGCAGAGCTATTGTCGTCGTCGTTTGGCACAGCAGGCGGCCAAACAGAGAAAAGAGGCTGCCGATAAGATTCGTGCCTTCATTAAGGGCTTTATCACCCGTAATGATCCACCAAATGGTTTCAATGAGGATTTTATAGCCAATGCCAAACGCATGTGGTTGCTGCGCTTGGCCAAAGATCTGCCCAAAAAGGTTTTGGACAAGAGCTGGCCGTCTTGCCCTGCCCATTGCCAAGATGCATCCACTTACCTCCATCGTCTGCATCGCCTACATTTGGCTCGCATTTACCGCCTAGCCTTGTCTCCTCAACGTAAACGACAATTCGAATTAAAAACTCTAGCGGAGAAGGTCTTCAAAGGCAAGAAGAACAACTATGCAGCCAGTGTACCGGCTCCATTCATAGATGACCGCATACCCAAAGATCATATTCAAAAAGTAAACGACTTCGTAGCACGCACATTTGGCAGCGAACAGCTGAAGTATCAATCATTTTGTACCAAATTCGATCGGCACGGTTACAAGTCGCGCGAACGCTTTATTTTGCTTAGCAATACTGCTATCTACGTCTTAGATGGCAAGACATATAAACAGAAACATCGCCTGCCGCTAGATAAGATCGATTTTACCCTAACGAATAACAACGACGATTTAATGGTTATACGTATTCCTTTGGACCTTAAGAAGGATAAGGGCGATTTGATTCTAATAATACCGTACATTATTGAGTTTGGCACCTATATCATTGATACTGTTGGAACGGCCGAAATTGTGTCCATTGTGGATAGGCATTCGTAAGTCTGAAGAACTTAGAAGTGTTTCTCATCTGATAAAGTCATTTTTATTTTGTGTTATTAAATCTTTCAGACTGGAGCACAATGTGGTCAAGGGCAAGGGCGGTGTAATTGACATTCAAACTGGCGCCGAGCCGGGAGTTATGCGTGATAAGAGCGGCCATCTTGTTGTTGTAAGTTGTGACTGTACTTTCATAATGTCAGTATAACCAAGAGTTTCTTTCTCTTTAAAATTTCTTTTAGACCACTGTCCAATAAGGAATTTAATAAAACTTTACGACTATATGGCTTTAAATCAAACGACAACTGTTGTGTATTTATATATATTAATTGTGTACTTATGTTATTTTTTCATTCCAAGTATATATATGTAGATTGTTTTTACAAATTAATGCGAAATGAATTGTTTTAATTATTATGAGAATTTTCTAACCAAATTAACTCTTGCGTACTCTTTCTTTTGGGTGATATCATATCACTGATATGTTTAAATCAAATGGCGGGAAATTAAACAGCTCTACTCGAACCACATGGCAGCACCATTTACTGGAATGTTGCCATATTTCGAACGCATGTACAATCGATTACATGGTGTCAAATTAATGTGTTTCGCAACACTGACCGATCAAATACAGTGATAACAAATTCACCAAGGGCCGTTTTGGCGTTTGACAACCCTGCTTACTTGTCCAGAACTTTTACATAATCTTGAAAATTCGGCGTAAATATCGTTTTAATTAAAGTGAACTACATTTTAATTTAAATCTAAGAAGCCAAGCAATTGAACCGTGTATCTTTTTGATTGCAGGAAAATCCTAGCAAGATGTCGTTCACACAAATCGCGCGTCATTGCAGCCGATTTGCAGCGGCCCTGAGCACAGCGAGATTTGCACTGGCCAGCAGCTCCATCATAGGCCAGACACAGACTAGGATGATGCACAAGGTTGTCTTGCCAGCCATGATTAGCAGCCAAGTAAGTCATTGGAGTCGAAGAGTTAGGTATTTTTTCATAAAAGACAGGAAATATGATTGACTTTACATTAGCTTTCTAACCTCATTGTGAAGGCTCCTACAGGGGGAAATGATGATTAGATTTAGTACCAGGGAGGTCTTGGTGAACTTCAAACAATAATTGTGATTGCATCATATTGTTTTGCACGAAAGATAATCAACTGTGTGTGTAAGACACAGCCAAAGAAGCCGGTGAATGTATGTATGTGAGCGAGAGGCACAAAAATCATTTCTCCGGTCTTTTGTCATATTGCAGAATTTCCATGTGCGTCAATATTCAGCCAAGAGTACTATTGAAGACATCAAATTCCGTGTTTTGAAAGTTGTCTCTGCTTATGACAAAGTTACAGCCGATAAGGTAATCCCCAATCTCAACTAGAATCCACTAACCAGGGCTTTCTGTCCTGTTTTGTTCTTTACTCTCTTTTAGCAGAGCAGATGTGACTGGCAAATGCGTAAATATTCGGCTAAACCTCCTTTGTCGCTGAAGCTCATCAATGAGCGCGTCTTGCTTGTCTTGAAGCTGTATGATAAAATCGATCCCAGCAAGGTAAACAGCCATACGATTGCCAGTTGCTCTCTCTCTCTCTATCTCAAAAGTAAAGAAGAGAACAAGTCGTAGCCTATTAAATAGAAATTTTTACTAATAATTGTTGTCCTATGAATAGCTCAATGTGGAGTCACACTTCATCAATGATCTGGGTTTGGACTCGCTGGATCATGTGGAGGTTATTATGGCCATGGAGGATGAATTTGGCTTTGAAATACCCGATTCAGATGCCGAAAAGCTGCTGAAACCTGCCGACATTATTAAATACGTGGCTGACAAGGAGGATGTCTATGAATAAAAGAAATGTAATTGTAATGCATAAAGCAAAGAAACATGAAAAACAAGATTACACTTTAATTTTAAAATAGTGAAAAAATCAAATAAAATTTGAATCGTTAAATGTAAACGATGGCCAGAAGAAATAGGAAATTTTCGAATTCGATATACCAAACTCGATTACATATACAGAACTATATTTCAATCTCTACGCATTAGCTTTTTAAAGCTACAACCAACTCTGGCTAGTTTTGTATTGTGTTAAGTTGGCAGCACTTAACTTCAGATGTCTGAATTAATAGACGAAATATTGGCGGGACTTGGTAAATAACAAAGGAAAATATATTTCACCAGCTTCAGTTACTGATTGAAACGTTCTTTTACCCGGACTAGACACTTCCCGCCGGTCGATGCAGGGACAGATGACCACAATTGACGAAATAATAGATAAGTCTAACAAAACACTGCTTTTCGTCGAGGCCAACAATAAAGGTTTATCATTACCTCCTAACTCTATCTATCCTGGTCAAAAGACTGTTAATTACAAACCAGAGTATGAGCTGGCGCTAGCAAAAATAATGGTAAACTTTCAGCAGCTGGTAGAACAGCAAAAGGCGTCAGATACCGAGGGCCAGGCTTCAGTTTTGGATGACTGTTTGGCATACCAACAGCGGGTAGAAAACCTGGGCAGCAGTGTGCGCAAGCTGAAGGCTCTTTGCGACACTGTCCAGCAAATCAGAAGCCAGGTGAAGGAGCAACTACAATATGACGCGGAAGGACAGGATTCCGATAAGGAGAATGAAGATACTAGCTTATCTGTGCCATGAAAAGAATCTCAATTTATTTATAGAAATCAGCACCATTATAAACTAAACATTAATGAAACAACTTATTTGCATTAAAGTATTAGATAGGATTTCGACAAGTGCTTCCAGGTCTCTGTTAGATGTGTCATGAAGCAGACGAACGTTCTCTTGAGATCGTAAATAATTTAATTGTTCCAAATTATCGGCTATGATTTTGAGCTTCGCCGCTTCGCTGGTTGTAAAGGCATCTGAACAATCCCTCTCTTCCTTGGGCATAAGTTTATCCAGCTGTTGAGCAAAGCATTGAACTTGTCTGATCTTTTCTTCATATACCTTATAGTTCTCGTTCTTAGCAGAAGCTTGATTAGAGATTTTGGAGAGTTTGTCCTGGAATTTTTGGTACTCCCTATATATCTGCTTGGCACTGAGTTGGTTGTCTAGTCGTGTGGTGTCTATTGACCCGGATTGTTGCTGATTTGATTCGAAGGTTAATTCAGTGACAACCCCCTTGAAAATGGTGGTATTGGTCCGCTGAAGTTCGATACGCTTCTTCGGCGGTATCTTGCGCAGATTACTGGGATATTCCTCAAAGGATTTGAAGAGCTCTGCAAAGTCGGCTAGCGTCCCCAGCTCTGAATCCTGGGAGAAAGGGGATTCTGGTGACGTTGCATCCTGCTGCATGTGCTTCTGTAGACTCTCAAAAAATTCCGCAGGTTTAATTACCGACTTGATCACACAAAGATCCTTGAGAGTCCTTGAAGGTATCCCACTCTTTTCACACACTTTAGCAGAGAATTGGCTGAAGTTAATCTCGTCAGTGTCCATTTTAAATTGAAATGAAATTCTCAGGGTTGCTTTTTATCGATGGCAAACAAAGAGTTCATCGATAACACGAAAGCGTCTGTTAATTTGACTTAACTTGGTTAATTTAATCTTTAAGGTCTAAAACACTAAAATTTGTGGCGGAGATCAGCCATATTCCGACTGGACGGTAAGCGAGAACTCGCCCTTTGGAATGGTATTGGCATGATACCAAATACGAGTATCCACCAGAACTGCATCTCCGGGCTCCACATAGAAGGAAAACGACTGACACTGATGGTCGCATTCGGGCGCCGGGGCAAGGAACCAACTTTTGTTCCCCAATAGCTGTGCCTGCCACATCAGGCGTGGTATATATTCAAGATGCATTACTGCACCTTGTTCGTAGCCCATTAGAATGAAGTCCGTGTGTGGCATTTCAGCATCAACGGGCAAGAAATGGGGGCGCGGAAACAACTTCCGTAGCTCGGCCAACACAGCAGGCTGACATACACTCCAGCCAACAAACCATGATGCACCTTCAGTCTGTTTCACTCTAGATAAGGGCATTTCAAGCACATCTCGTAGCGATTTTAAATCGGAATTGAAATGAAGAAATTGACAATCAGTTTCCAAAGATCCAGGAGTATTCTGATACAAATACTTAATAAATTCATAGTTGAGACGTTGATGTGCTGGCCAATGAGCCACTGCCTGCTTCACAATAATTGGCAGCGACGAATAGGCATAAGGAGTGAATTCTTCTCGCGTTAAATTCGACAGGATTAAAGGTCCCTTTACACCTTTGCAAAACTCGCAATCACTGATGGGCCGGGTGGCCTCCCAAACCAAAGAATTGTTGGGCAGAAAGCATCGAACGCCTAGCAGGAACGATATAATCTCGTAAAATATGGGTGTAGCCACCATAATGAAGAATATTATGCCCAAAAGCCAGAGGAAATTTAGACGATTTGGATTGCGATCCATATGCGTTTTACGGAAAGCTTCCTGCAGATCTTTGATGGATACGAGACCAGTGCGCATCGCACCCATATGGAGTGCATCCAACTTGGCCACGAAATCATTGCCGAGTCGTTCGCGTACAGCCCGTAAGCGATTGCCCTGGGATTGATGGCGACTAATAAACTATCGGAAGAAATTTTTCTCATTATTATATTGTTATTCTCCATCATTATTTACATTATTTAAACTTACCAAAAACATTTTATGCCAATCTCATTGTCCTAGTATTAATGCTGGAAAATCATCGATGTTTTGGTAATTAAGGAACCATCGATGATTTTTGAAAGCCACAAAAGTAATGTTAGCTAACAGTCTCAAATTTCTAAAACGGTCACACTACATTTTGCTTGATTTTTTGTTATAGTGCTTTGATTCTGCTCGGACGTAGTATCGGCCAGCGGGTACGGAAAAAACTCGAATTGCTAATTATATTTAAAGTTGTAGTACAAAAGTCGTCGTGACAATAAATCGTAAAATGTGTCTTCAATAAATTGTGCATTTATTTAATTCATCAATTCGAAGTTAATTACTTAAGGCTCTCAGGTGCTGTCTCGGTCGCGCTCTCTAACTGTGTACCTCTTTAACTACTATCAACGTGACCCCAAAAAGCTGTCTCCATCCTACGCGCACTTTCACTTGCAACAACAAAATCTTTAACGAACGTAGATTACCAGCCAAAATTATTTAGAATTGTGCAATATATTTATTACCTGAAAATTGAAAGAATGTCTACTCAGGAGAAGGTTATAAGAGTCGGTTCTCGCAAAAGCGAGGTAAGTTTATATATCAATTCACTTGGGTTTGCTTTCATTTGAAATTCAAATCAAATACATTCCCCTACACCTGCCCCTGACCCAACCCGACATGTTTCCGTCACACACACCTCCCCTTTGTCCTCTTCACCTATATGGCACTCTTGTCACGCTGCCCGCATTTATGCAAGACTTGTTGCTCGCCCAGCAACAACAACTAAAACTACTATGCTTCTTTTGATTTTGATTTTTTTTCTGTTACAATTTTGGTTAGCGTTATACGTTATACAACAACGGCAGCAGCAACGGCGCAGCAGCAGCGAAAGATCCGCATCACGCACTCTGAGACAACAACAAAATATTCAACTTGCGCTTGTTTACTTATTTATTTATTTATGACATTTGAGTTTTGGATTTTTTGACTTTTGTTTTTTATTTTATTTGTTAATTGTAAAGTGAATGGGTACAGATTAAACCTTGGATGCCCGTCTCAAAAAAATTGTTTCAAATTTTTAACTGATCTGCAACTTGTGGAAGCATAAGTAAAGCTGTAGCTGAAGAGAGCATTTACTTTCATTGAAAACTAATTAATAATATTAATTGACCATGTATGAAACGGTCGTTAGTCTAAATTGTCATTTCCTGTGTAAAGTGTTGGTGAAATTAGTTTGAAGTTGCAATTGCAGCCATGTGGTGCTATAGTATGGCTGCCCCCTATGGGTTATATTTCTATATTTTTATAGGACAAAACTGAGTGAACTCCGAGTTTAATCCTTAGCGACAAGTTGACAATTGGGACTTAAATCCAGTTTACAAATAAAATAAATTGTTCCATAGTTGTATAGTTTATCTATCAAGTGTTTTGCTGAATTATCGTGATAAGTTTGATAACCTTCACGATAGCCATGGGAGAAATTAAACAAACTATATATTTTAAGTATTTAAAATTGCAATATAATACGAGTCATTGGTAGTGGCATATGTTGGCTTAACCTAACCTAATCTTTTGGTATACATGTGTCATATACATACATACATACATACTATATGATACTTATATTAATTGATAAATTAAATCAGTCAGTTATATGTCAATCCAGAATATTATAATTTTTTTTAGAATTTTCCATCCGCCTAAAAATTTGGCCCATACAGGGTTAATACATCTGCCAACGTCAACAAGCCACCAAAAAAATTGAGTTTTACAGACATATCAAAACCAGCCAGTGTGCTTGGCATACAAATTTGAAATTACTTTTAATAATGTTAATTGCTATTATTATTATTTTTTTTTAATTACCAGCCTTAGCACAATTTTGACCCACTACTTCACCCCCAGCCACCACTTTACTTACTTAGTCACTGATTCAGCCATTCTCTCCACTTTAAAGTTCATTTATATTTAGCATTTGAATTATTCAATTATTTTGAAAAAATATTTATCTCTCGTTTCTTCTCTTCACTTGCAGTTGGCTCTCATACAAACCAAACATGTTATTGGAAGGCTACAGAAACTATATCCCAAGCAAAAATTTGAGATTCGTAAGTGAAAGGTTTAGATACAAACATACTATGATACATGATCAATTGTTACTATTTATGATCTACGTAAGAAAATATAAACTATATATATGTACATACATACGTACATACATATGTTGTTTGTATACAAATCAATTGCAAAGTCATAAACACTACCGCAAAAATGTTAACTGAAAGTAGAATCAAATATCGCTTAGTCATGCTTAAATCTAAATTTTCTTATTGGAACATTCAACATGACTGAGCGAAAAAAGGGGACAAAGTTATTGTCTTATCTTAAGAAATAATGTAAAATGTGTTAAAAAATATGAAATTGCATAAGTTGATGCCGCTGGGATTCGGCATGGGGGCAGATATTATAATTAATGCCATTGCAAATATATTTTTAAGTATTTCTCTTTTTTTTGTTTTACGATCTCTTTTTCACGTGCCATTTTACCATTTGGCAAACTTTGCTCAATGTCAATGTCTGTGTTTCTTTTTTTATACCATTTCGTAGATTTGATTGTTGATTAACTATAGAGCACATACAGCATATTGCTAGTATACATACATATTCGAAAACTTTTTTGGTTTAGCCTTCTACATTTTGGTCATGTTCTGCTATTGTTAATATATAATCTTTTTCCATTATTTAAAGAAATTACATACATACATATATACGAAACTTTTCAAGGCCGACTTAATATCCTTCATTTGTCTGGATCAACGCAACTGAGAATGCTGTCTTTTTTTGTATACATATTGTTATATAATTCTCATATCAGATAATTTTAACATAGAAGGAAATTAAACAAATCTTGATAAAAGTGTTTTTTTTTTACATTTGGCTTTTAAACTCGGTAAGTCATTAAATGACTAATGAATATAGCTCCAATATAATCGAAACTTTGGTATAGGTAGCCAGTCCATTTGTTTACTCTGATAGATAGAGATAGAGTTTTGCGATTAGATAGATA
The DNA here is from genome assembly GCA_037075365.1 of Drosophila emarginata. Lineage (NCBI taxonomy): Eukaryota > Metazoa > Arthropoda > Insecta > Diptera > Drosophilidae > Drosophila > Drosophila emarginata. Next base: position 4,792,077 of record JBAMCD010000296.1, read on the forward strand.
TTCAATTTGTATTGACATGACATAATCTATTGAAATTCAAAAGTTTGGCCTTATCAATTTAGCAAAATATTTCAACCATCTTTTTGGTAGTAGCATGAAACAAACAATTTGATAAGATAACCAATGGCTTTTCATAGATTCGTTTAAAAACGAACTCTACGAAATTGATATAAAAGTTGCATCATACACATTTATATTGATAAACGATTAAAGCGAAACATTTAGAATCGTTTTATTTATTCAACGACTTTTGGGGATGACCACAACCAAAGTCCAATTCAACACGCAACATCCTCTTTAAATGAGCCAACTATATTTTTTATATAGTATTTAAATTATTTCAACAAATTTCGATAAGAAAAACACAAAAATAGTTGGAACTTCATTAGCATGGCGTGATAACGACGCTTCGATATCAACATGAAAGAAAGCTTGAAGTGCTTCGACAAGTGAGGAGGGGAGAAACCAACACAAAGTATGTGGATAGCATGTCTCACTTGATTGCTTTTGTACTGTTTGAAAGAAAAACAAACCGGAACTACTGTATACATTTGTTATTTTATAAATGATATAAGAGCGCAATCAATCGAAAGATATATATACATATACACATATAGTTCAGTATGCAAATTGTTAAGAACCATGTTTTATGTAATTTTGCTGTTGTATTAAGACTTCCACCATTTGACTTTTAGATTAACCAAATTACGACTGTTTCAGATACCATGTCCACTTTTGGTGATCGTGTGCTAAATATTTCATTACCCAAGATTGGCGAGAAAAGTCTGTTCACACGGGATTTGGAGGATGCATTGCGTAATGGGGGCGTTGACTTTGTGGTACATTCGCTTAAGGATTTGCCAACTGCTTTGCCTACCGGAATGGCCATTGGAGCCGTATTGGAACGTGAGGATGCTCGAGACGCTTTGGTGCTGCGTGAAAATTACAAAGGTCATACAATAGCCACATTACCAAAGGGCAGTGTGATTGGTAAGCAAGCGCCTAAACGAATCTATTTCTAGATACCCATTATATGTACTTATATTTCTCAACTGACATCTAGGTACATCATCCTTACGCCGCACAGCGCAGATACGGCGTCAGTATCCTCATCTCATAGTGTGCGATATCCGAGGAAATCTAAATACTCGTTTAGCTAAATTGGACGCAGCGGATTCAAAATTTGCTGGCATCATTCTGGCACAAGCTGGTCTGGTGCGTATGGGCTGGATTAGCCGAATTAGCCAAGTGCTAGAGCCCACAGATTTGCTCTATGCCGTTGGTCAGGGTGCCTTAGCAGTGGAATGTCGTGCGAATGACGCCCCAGTTCTCGGTATGCTGCAGAAATTAATGTGCCTGAATACCACATGCCGAATTTTGGCTGAGCGGAGTTTTCTGAAGACTCTGGGTGGCGGTTGCTCGGCGCCAGTGGCTGTTTGGAGTAAACTCAAGGGTGAACCACTGAATGACAATAATCAGGATGTGGACTTATCGCTGACGGGTGCTGTCTGGAGTCTAGACGGGGCTATCGAGATAAGAGAACATTTGGTTTGTGCCTTGAGCGAAAAGGATGCAAACTTAGAGCAGCAGCAACAGCAGAGAAAACGAGGGCAGATAGAGGAAGAGGATGGGGCTAATAGCAATAGTCTAGATTCGCCGCCTGCGACAAAGCGGGCTAAAAATGGCAACCTAACGCCTCCAGGCTCGAACTCGAGCTCCAATGAAAGCAGCCCACGACAAAGGGGAAGTCCTCCGGTTATATGTGAAGATGGTATTACACCTGAAACTGTCTCTGGCTTTAGCATGGAACAGTTGTTGGAGCGTCATATCGATCTAGCTCGTCAGTGCCCCGTTGTGGGGCTGTCCGACAACAACAATCATGTTGGTGCTGGTGGTGATGGCGGCGGTGATGCAGACACTACCAATGCGAATGCAACACCTGCCCATTGTCCACTTCAGATGACTGTCGGTCAGGATTTTATGGGCGAGTGTCCATTTGTTAACAACGAGACCAAAATTTCGTTTGCCAAAGTTGGCAAATGCCCAGTGACTCATACAGGAGCAGGTGCTGCATCCGAGCTTCCAACTCCGCCAAGTAGTCGTGCCAGTATTGGGAGCAGCATTGGCGATGAACCAGATAATGTGCCCACTTCATCGAAGTGCCCTTTTGCTGCAATGCATAAAGGAAGTGGGCTAGAGTTGCAACCCAAGAATAATTCCGCTACTGCTGCTGCTGCCGGTGGTCACGCCAAGTGTCCTTTCCTCCAAAAGACAGTCCAAATGTTCGACTATGCCGATGAAGAGCAACCCAAGCCACAGCAATTGCCCGTGTTAATCGAAGATGTGGACAATCTCTTCTGTGGCCTCTTTCAGCACGCCTGCCACAGTCGAGAGATCTACGCAAAGGCCAATAAATTGGGTCAATCGTTGGCTGACGAACTGATCAAGAAAGGAGCTCTAGACGTAATGAAGGTGGCGCAGGCTGAGATCCATGACAAGACGGTATCCTGAGAGTTAATCATTACATTATCCTCATTAATTATGATTATCAATATACCATTAAGAAGAAAAGTTAACCTGTAACTCAATCTTGTTATCTGTTTTTGTTGAAATAGGTGGCTTCCCTCCCAAATAGATAGCTTAATGTCTATGTGTTTTCCCCCTATTTGTGTTCAAGGATTCACAAATTGTTGATGGTTTTTTTTTTTTTTTTTTAACTATTATTAGTTTTTGCTTTTGAAAGGTTGAAATATAAGAAATGTGTATAGTAAACTTAACAGTCTTTTCAATTGAAAATCGTTTGTAGAACTCTAAAAAGACAAAAACTTCGACATGTGAAGGAGTCCAAGAGATCTCTCAGCTATCACAGGCCATAACCTAAACTAAAACTATGGCAAATTTTGTAAACATTGTGACGGGAATCAAATTGGACTATAGTGTTCTTTGTATGTATTATAGTGTCTTAGCAGTTGGCGGATCTTGGGCCTTGCCACAGAAAGGAACAAAATTTGAATGGGGGTGACGCGGTAAAAAAAAGTAGCATCTAAGCTTTTGAATAATAGAAGATTCACATCGAAGTTGGCGGTGATCTAAATAAAATGCTTAATAACGTCAGTCCCTTTTTATGGATTATATCCACATTAAATTATTTTGCATTTTTAATTGTTTTGTGTTGTTTGTTTTGTTTTCTCAGCAGAATTGTGTCTTCCATCAGAATATTACTCAATTCTCACTGGAGGTAGTTGGCTCACTAGAGGAGTCCGACCCGTCAGATTCGAAAAAGTTATCGTAATCATTGTTCATGCTTTCTAAATCTGCATTGCTGAATACCAAAAATGGATTTAGCGTTTCTCGAAAGTTGGAGCTCTGATCCGGTTGTTGTTTTTTGCTACATGATGGAGAGCAATCTAGTTGATCATTTTGGATTATAGTTTTTTCAGGACTTTCACCATGAGTTGGCAGCTGCTGGGACTTACATTCCAAAGGAAACAATTTCTCGTCAACATGTTCCCACCGTTCGGCACACGTCCACAGCCAGTTCGCGTTAACCACTTTGATGTGGTCTTCCTTTTTCGCTGCATTCACTTTATGAGTGCCATCATTGACGGCGACCAAATGTGTGATGTCCTTGCTAATGTCTGGATGGACTTCGGCTCCTAGGCTTTTTGCAATGAAAAAGGCACGCGATTGTTCCAAGTTTGTTTGCGTCGGCACTAATCCAGAAAAGACCAAGTGCTGGCCGCGCAGCACTTCAGATCGTATTTTGGGCACAATAACTTTGAGATCGGGTATCTCATTTGTCTCGTCATAAATTGTATAGAAGCGCTTGTAGATATTACGCAAAATGACTTCCAGGTAAATTAAATAATCATCGGGATCTTCGATATCGATTTGTGCGGACTTCTCCCCATCGTTGCGGATGATGACTTCAATCAAATTGTTAGCACTTTTTTCCTCCTCATCTTCCCTTTTTGTGACAGGTCTTGGAATCTTAAAAACGAAGTCTTTTCCCCCAGCGTTTTTTGTATCTATGAGCTGGGCACTGGATCTATCACGTAATTCCTTAGTTAGGCTATCACATATATCCTTTAAACTTCGATGCTTTTTCTCTTCACTCTTAGATTTGGCATCCCTTTCTTTACGCTGCTTTTCCTTCCTTTTGAGTTCAATTGCCTCATCGAATCCTGCGTCGTAATTAAGGTTATATGGATTACTAGACAAATGCGCCAACTTATTTAGCAATTTCCTTACCTTTGAAGCCGAGATCACCATCATCATCTTCATCAACATCTTGAGATAAGTCCGGAGGGGCATTAATGTCACCCGTGTGCTGAAAAAAGTGATACGGTTTCACTTGTATTAAATTCGTGGCCATATTCCACACATCTTCCCGATCATCAATGATGCAGACCATAGAATCACCATTTGGGAATAGGGCCCTGCAATCAATAAATTCAGTTGGGTATTGCTACGTTGCCAATAAACTTACTTTAAGTTATCCATTTTACTAGTGGCGTTGAAACATTCATCACGAGACAAAATCCGGTGGGAGAATAATTTACCCTTCGGATCAAGAAGTTTTGCGATCATATGGGCATATTTACGAGCACCAAATGTACAAATATGCAGCTCATATAGCTGGGACATTCGTTCAAGGAACACTGCGGTCCCTGGCCGAAGACATGTGTGATACCATGGCGATTGAGGACCATACAGCTGAAAATGGTAGATGCCTTTCAAGTTGCCCGGTACCGGGTCATTGGTGGTGTGTATGATCGTTTGATCGAGGTCTACGAGAAGGACCAATTTGCGATCAGAAAGCAGCCGGCAAGTATCATCATGACCAAGCTTTTGGGCCAGTTTTTGCGTGACCTTTAGATCGGGCATGGTATGAACCATGGGTACAGATGCCTCTGATGACTTGCTCTATATTAAAAAAGAAATCTGATAGTTTTTTTTGGGATATGAGTGAATCCATTAAACACATACTTTCCCATTCTGTTGCAGGTCGGCTCCGCAATCCGCGCACATGTCCCTCATAACAGTAGTGTGCAGACACTCGGACAACTCTAGCAATGGATCCCTAAAACATGACCACATTTATATGACATATGTTATTGTATTTTTGTTAAACTCACCCGTTCAATACAAGATCACACTCCTTGCGTAGCCGCTTACGGACCACACCGGCGTGAGTCGACTTATATTTCTGTATGTCTCCGGTGTTGTTCTCGATTTTGTCGCTGCTATCGTCATCATTATCTTTGCTTTCATCGCCAACTTCTTGGTAAAGAAATAAAATTTGAGCGGGTGCAACATTTTGTCCCTCACTGACGCGCCATTTGTTGATTCTTATACGACGGGTACGAGTCTCAGTCTCTAGTGAAACAACTATTCCAGCACCGTCCGCACTAGCTCCAACTGGACGGTGTGGTGCTGGAGGTAACTCCTCCTCGCTGGATTCCTGCATTTTCTTTGATATATTTAACAAAGTTGAGGTAAGCCTCAATTCCAAATTAGTGACTTTAAGCGCAGTGATATTAACTTCTACGCTTGCTGTGCTTATGCATACTATTTGCGGGCTACAGAAATGTCTAGCGATTATAAATTGAGTATGTATAATGCCCCTTACTCACAACAGAATTTCTAAAATAGCTTGTGTTATCGATAGAAATATTGGATTTAGAGAACAGCTGCTCGGGTTGTTTACATCGTTAACGTTAGGGTATTCCCCGCAACTGGTCCATAAAATTTACGATTTAAGACCAATTTAACAGTTAGTGGAACACCTGATTAATTTTAAAATAATTTTTAATGATTCTTTATTTATAAGTAAAGAAAATTATTTGCTTCGAAACATATATTTTTATTGCTTGAAAATTTAAATATGGGGAAAAATCCGGACATTACTGGAGTGCTATTAAAGGAGAATTTAGTTAAAACTGGAGTATTTTTAATCTTAGTATTCAAATGTTTTTTAAATTTTTAAACTGTCATTATTATCATTTTCTATCTATTTTTAATTTTATAGCATTATTTCTAGCGGTAAAAGGAGATTCAGCTATAAATCGATATTTTTTTCGACTAAAAAGTCATATTTATTTTGTTAAATTATCGATATGTAAAAATCTCAATCTGGCAACCCAAGGGACAACGTGTTTGGATTTCTATTAACATAGCTAGCTCGTTAAAGCATTTTTATTAAAATTTGATAAAAACATATTAATCAGCATGGCCAGCGCTGTGAGAAACTACGTTATTTGTGATTATTGCCAAATGGAAAAGGAACCGAATCTAATTTATACGGCAAAAAAAGTGTTTGCCGGTCGCAAAGTAATCGACTTGCTTCAAATTGTAACACAGCGCACCGTAAGTAGTATTTTTATAAGGAAGGGGAGGAGGCGAGAAAGTGGGCTGAAAATGGCGGTAAAATTTATGGAAACTAAAATATTAAACCCATTGTTTTCAGTTGTCGGTCAGCATTGGAATTAAAATATGCAATGTCTGTGCATCCAGCTTAATGTCCACATCGGCCTTTATAGAAAAAACGCAGCAGTTAATTGAAAAAAATTTGGGTAGTCGGAAGTTAAAGACAACGGAGCAAAATAATTTGCCTATAGAAGTGATCGATTTAAACGTGAATACAGCCATCAAAAAAGATCAATTAGAAAAGAAGAATCCCCAGTCAAAAAAACAAGCCAAGGAAGATGTCCCAGTATCAAGAAGCAGTCCAAGAAAAGCTTCTAAGCTTGTGAACCAGGCTAGTCCAACAAAGCAGTCTGCTGATTCTAATATTCCAGATGCAGGGACAACCAAAATATTAGCACCAGCAACTCAAAAACTGGATACTCCGAAAAAGGTATTGCCTACAGATGATACTGAAGAAGATCTTGTCGGTTCAGTAAAGCTTACACCATCTAATGCTACCGCAAAGAAAAAGAATTCCATAGTCCAACTGTTTGGGGCTAGTGAGGCCATCGATGTTAATGTCTCGGAAAGCGAGAATGATGATCCTACTAATGGAGTTGAAGAACCCGAAGAAGGTTCAAAAGAACCAGTGCCATTTAACATTTCAATGAATAATTTCAAGTGCAAGCTGTGTGACTTTGTATCCAAGTCTCCAAAGCCACTAAAAGACCATCTTAAGTCCGTGCACAATCAGCAACGCCCAAGAATCTATTTCTGCAATGTCTGTTCCAAGACATTCGGTTTGTTAAAAACTCTTACACAACATTTGGGTACACATGGGATAACAACACAAAAAGCAGCACCGAAACCTCAGGCAAAGAAGAAAAAGAATGACACGAAGTCAACAGAAGCTCAGACTACACAAGAGCAGCCCCTACTGGCTGTATTAACTGCACTAAATGAACCTGTGGACCTGCACAAGCCGGCTGAGACGAACACCAACCCTGAGTATACCTTTCAAATTAATGGAGAAAGTGCTTCGACACCGAAACCTATTGACAGTAGGCGCAAGTCTATGAATTTTCAATGCGATGTATGCGATTCGGAAGTACAAACCGTAAAACTAATGCAAGAACATATGAAGGAAGCTCATCATATTCAGAGGCCAAAAATATTTAAGTGCTTCACATGCGATAAACAATTCAGCACCAAGCAAAATTTGGATTTTCATTCAGAGAAGCATATCCCCGAATCGGATACTTTTAAAAATCCAAGTAACTTGAAAATAACACAAACGAAGAATAAGCAGTCTAAAAATTCAAGTATTAATGACAAATTGAAGAAGTCTTCAGAACATAATGAAGATGGGGAAATCCTAAAACCATCAAAACAGCCAAAAAAGAAATTGGAAAGCTCTCCAAAAAAGAAATCAGAAGAGATTGAAAAGTCGCCCTTAAAAAAATCCACGACCAAGTCAGAAAATGTTATTGATTTGAACAACACAGAAATTTCACTTTTGTCAAATGACGAGGAATCTTTGAATATTACTATCAAAAAATCGCCTTTAAAGAAACCTAATTCTAAACCAGAAAAAATTATTGATGTCGACCACTTACCAGAAATCACTCTTCCGTCAAATGGAGAGGAATCTCCCAACAAGTCTATCAAGCGTAAACTCGATACTACTACTTTAAAATCAAAAAAACCAAAGAACAATTCAATCACAGACGCTACCATCAAGAATGTTGACGAAAATCTGGATGAAGTCAACCACCAGGTGAAGCCACACAAAAAAATTAAACAAGAGTCCATCGTCTACTCTGAAACTGATGATGGCGAAATTAGTTGCAATCAGTGTGGCAAAAGAGTAAGTTCCCGCAAACGGCTTGATTCACATATTAAAAAAAGGCATGGCAAAACCCTTGTGTGTCCCACATGCTCTTTAGCATATAGTTCCCATTTAAAGTATGTGAAACATTTTGGCAATTGCGACACAAGCGTCGGCTTGCCTTGTGGCGTACGAAAGTGTGACAAAATCTTCGAAGATGACGAGTTTTTGATTTCCCACCTCGAAAAGAAGCACGATTATTCCTAGAATGTAAAGACCATTACATTTAGTTGACCATTTACGTTAGTTTGACAAAAAATTTCAATGTTTGACTTTTGGTTAATTTTATTTTTAGTTTTATTATAATAATTATGTTTCAATATACAGCATTGTATAACAGAATACATTTTTATGCACAACACAAATGTTAATAAAAAAGACTTGTAATGAAATATGTTATTGACATATGTTATCAAACCTTGAAAATAATTTTTTCAACTGATCTAAAAGCATTTGTGGCTTTTTAAGTTAGAAACCTTCCCGTGGAAGTTGCACCTATAAACTCAAGAAGTCAGGTTTCTGCATTTCATTGATTTTTCAGGAGATCGTAGCAAATTTTTCGTTTTGCGGCAAGTCTCATTTTGGTGCAATTTTCAAATTCAAAAATTGCCGCGGTACTTCAGTTGTAACAAAATTTTCATATTTGAATTAACAATGCGCGGTTCTAATAACTTACCAGAGGCTTAACGTTAACAGTGCTCGTTTATGTTAATTTAACAGAAGCTCAAACATAACATAATTTTGAATTAACAGTACGCGACTGTGTTAACTTAACATAATTTAACTTAACCCTGGCTCCAAAATGAATCTGGTAACTCTGGCGGCTTTCGCGGCGCAAGACTAAAGAGCGTTGTTTAGTTTTCTGTTTTGGCGTCAAAGTGAAGTGATCTTAAAAGTGCTATGTCATTAATAAAAAAGGTTCCAAGTGTTTTTTGGGCGCAAAATTCTAAATGCTTTTTTGAGTGAAAAATTTTAAGTGTTTTTCTTTTGGGTGAAAAGTTTTAAGTGATTTTTGAAGTCTGTTTTTTAAATTAACTTTAAATATCGGGTGCAACAAAATTCTAAGTTTTTGTTTTTGTGACTTATGTATATTAAGTAATATATTTAACTAATTACAGTTTTTCTTCTATTTCGCAGTTCTGATGGACATTACCCCTATTCTTCCTGGACGCAAAGTGCATAATCAGTGGATTTTTATCTAGTATCGAATTTATTTAAAAAAGTAAATATCTAAAACTAAAATAAACTAGTTCTAATCTCTATTAACCAATATTCTATTATAACATACATTATTTATGCTGCGATGGACGGTGACTTGGAAAGAAAAAGGTATTGAAATATTAACTAAAAATATTTTTCATTAATATAATAGTATTATGACTTTTTTCCACAGGTCTGTTGCAACATACAAACTATGAATATACTCTGGTGGATATTCGATTTAAAATTTTTCAGTTCAGGAAATGAAACGTCATTAAAGAATTGAAATTTACAATATCAGTTTTTAAGCATGAATATATTCTAAAGTTGAAAAACATTTAATGCTGATGTATAAAATTACCAATTATGCTACAATCGGATACAAAATGGTACGAATATTGAAGAATTAATCAAAAATAGTTTTCCTCCAATATAATGCTATGTTTATTCCATTTCACAGTTCTGAAGATACGTCCACACTCTAGGCTTAATTTAAACTATGGATTTCATCTGACACTGACTTAATTCAATACAGGTAAACTATGTCAACAGAATGTAAGCCAATATATAATATCCAATTCTTTCTGCCAAGTAAATTTTTAACAAATAGATAAACATCAAAAGATATTAACTATAAAATGTGTCCTCCAATTCGTAATTTCCCTGATTTTGTAAAATTATATTTAAAAACTATTTAACATTATAAGCTTGAAATACAAAACTGAAATACTTCACTTAAGCGAAAGGGCGAGCCAACTTGATTATTCAATATTTTGATTTTTAGCTCTGTTTCATTCGCTTTCATTTTTATAGCGCCACCTGGCGGCCTTACCTCAAAACTTACTTATGTCAATTAAATAAAAAACTCGCATGGATTTCTTTAACATTTCCACGAAATTAAATATTGATAAGTACAGGTTATTTTACAAGGTGGTGTAGTCCAAAAATATTTTTCGGTGGGATTCTTTGAACATAGATGAACATATATTTGTTTGTTTGGTACATACAGACACTTGTGTTCCTAATTACTTAAGTGTATTGAAATTATTTTAATATCGTCATAAGGTTTATCTGTTTTTGGATTCGCCTTGGCATTACAAATATTGAGAACCACTTCCATTCCTCGATAAACACGACCAAAAACGGTATGCTTATTGTCTAGCCAGGGCTATAAAGAAAATGATGTTAATATTTTTGTAACGATCTATATTATTGTGGCTCGGACTTACTGTTGGAAGAACCGTAATAAAAAACTGACTACCATTGGTGTTCGGTCCAGCATTGGCCATACTAACAGTATATGGACGATCATGCTTTAGACTAGCCACAAATTCATCTTTGAAATCATGCCCCCAAATGGATTTGCCACCTGTGCCGGTTCCCGTCGGATCACCAGTTTGAACCATAAAACCCTTAATGACGCGATGGAATATGTGACCATTATAGTAACTGAAATTATAGAAGTTATTTATATGCTTGTGTTTGCGTTTTTTCCCTTCTCAATCAAAAAGCCTTACCCATTTTTCGCATGAACACAAAAGTTCTCGACTGTCTTTGGGACCTCCTTAAAGAATAACTTCATGTGTACGTCACCTTTTGTGGTATGGAGCACTACATTCTCGTAGATACGTTGAATGACTAAAAACGCATTGATCAATTTTGATTATATATTAATATATGTGTATGTATAGAAAAAAAAAACTGAGTAAAAATAACCTTCGTCTTGAATGTGTGTTAGCATAGAAGAAATAAGCATTAAAAATGGGTTAGTGAAAATTATAAATAGAAATGTACAAAGTTTTTAATGGACTCCAACGTACCTGTAGCTTCTGGCACGGCAATAGTATCTTCTTTCGATGGCTTCTCATTAAAAACATCACGATCAACATCTTGGAGATCCGAAGGCAGCCTTCTGCTGTACAAATAGAAACGATTTTTTCTGAAAAAGCAGAAAATAAATACGATAAGAAATTTCTCAGTTTTACAGATGTATATACATTAATTTAAACCCAACTTACTTGTACGCTGTACAAAAGGCAGTGGGATCATTGAGCAGATTCTGTAGCGCTGGATTTTCACTTGCTTCATGCTCTAGCGTAATGGCAGCTTTCTGCCGCTTAATTCTTCCCTGGAACAGGGCCACTTGTAAAGGACGTATGTTGTCGGTCTTGCCCAGAATTGTTACACAGCGATTAGTAGTCACATTAATAACCTTAATGCCCAGCATGGTGGGATAAAGCAGGAAATGTCCCGTACTGTCAAACAGAATGTTAAATGCAGTATTCTGGGACGTCTTCTCCAGGTCTCTCTCGGCAGCCATTCTATTGAGGTAAATAAAATTTGGGAAATATTGAGAACACAGTGGAATTTGATAAGAGCGCAAATATGTTGTACCTTCTACCAAATTCCATGTTAGGTAATGCATGCGGTGTCTGCTGCATTTGCGTGTATGTAGTCAGGGCTTCATCAAAGACTCTAAGCATTTTGCCGGTATGGAACTGAAATACCCGAACTTTGCGATCGGTTGATATGGCTGCAAATCGCTTACCATCCGGTGTTACCGAGAGTCCGGTCACTTGTGTCTTTTGCTTGGCAAACTCATAGAGGTCTACGAATATTACAAAACATTGTAAGTTCTTTATAGTCTTTCTATTCCTTGACTACTTACTTGTATCTAGTTTTGTGTCAAAACTGACTAAACGTTGTGGGAACTTGTAGTCGTGCTTAGAATTTTGCCAATACTCCAATATGCCATTGCGATCTACAGATATAACAGTCTCCATTGCCACATTAAAGCACATAGCCACCACCGGAGCTGAATGTAATTTATCCAAGACATGCAGAACACTAGTGGCATCAGCTTGTCCATCATATATACGGATACAGTTGCTCTCTGAGTCAGTGCTGTGTATGAATAATATAATTGTAAATACAAGGTAAAAAGAAACGAATGAAAAACTAACATGGCCAATCCCTGCACAGCATCTCCTGCAGCATTTATCCATTCAGCGCACTGCGGCGTATAGCCTAGTCGTATTATGTTAATCATATCAAAGTTAACCACATCAAAAATCTTGGCCGTTTGGTCGGTGGCAGCCGAGCATAAAAGCGTTCCACTGCTGTTAGTGATCAGGGATTTGATAGACACCAAATGGCTACGGAAGTGCTTAACAAACTCTATTCCCAGATCCATTTTTTTCCAGAACTTAATATGACCATCTATGCTGGCAGTAATAAGAAATTCCGTCTTGGTGCACACCAAATGAGTGATGACATCCCGATGCATGTAACTTCGTTCGTAGCTCTCCGCATTTGGCAAGTTTTCGAGGTATATATGTTCATAGGGGAGCACTGCAGAATATTCATCAAATACAATACTTATAAATGTATAATATTATTAAAAACATACCCTTTTTTTTCTTTGCCGGCACTGCCGCACTTTGTTCCGATGGCATGGGGCCAATCCAGCCATCATCTTCTCCATCCCCATCTGCATTTCCAGTTGCATTGGCATCCGGTTCGGCTCCTGGAGCTTGGCGCTTTAAATTCTCCTTGACACTTTCTTCACTCATTTTCAGCAAATATGGAAGTTAAACAACAATCCATCAAAACATATGCTGTCTTTGTTAGATATGTGAATATTCCCGAAAAAAAAAACCGCCGATAGTATCGATGAATTTATGAATTTTCTAACACTGAAATAATTAAAAATCTAGTCGATATTTTTCACCGCTTTATTTAAAATTTTTTTGTTTTGTCAAGTAATATGAGACTTGTAATTTTGTCCAGTTTCAATTACTTAGTCCAATTTGAATTTATTTTATTTAGAATACAAATTGACAATAAGGAAATTTTGGTATAAATCATCAAGATCTTGTCCACGAAAACAAGCTAGTTAGGAATTTAAATTACTATTTTTTTTGGATTAGTAAAGTTCTTTTTTTTATTAATTTTAATTCAAATTCAATCAATTTACCAAATTCCTCAAATTTACCAAATTCCTCTTGGCCCTGATCTTTGCGTTGGCTTCAATTAAATAAATCAGGTTTTATAGATATTTTCCAACATGTTCATACATACATATATCCAATGCCCCTCTGGGCTCAGTCTTCGATCCAAATAAAGCTTAAAAACGTGGCAATTAAAACCTGGAGCTGATCTCAGCCCTAATTGTGGTGGCCACAACAACGACCGAATGTTTATTTGGAACAAGTCGTTAAACTTTCGAGGCAATTTTTTTGTCGCGAATTCAGTTATGCCAGTCCAGGCGACAGTCGACGGACAGTAATTGCGTCTACAATACCAATGTTTCTTAAAGTTCGCACACATTTTGATTTTAATGAAGGTCAAATTGAATAATACCTTTTTTGTTTTGCTGATTGATTTCTAACAAATGAACAAAATATATTTAAATAAAAGAGAAATCAATAAAAACAAGTTATATACATATGTATCTAACAGTAGCGAAATGAATTCAATTTGCCTCAACCTACAAATCAAAAGTTAGATTAACAATTCCTTCAGATTATTTCTTTTTATGTCAGAGAGAGAGAGAGCATTGGAAATTTGTTGTGTTGATTTGAGTCTAAGGAACTTTTAAATCTTTTGGGCAAATTGCCTTCAACAAATTTGCTGCTGTTTGCACTTGAACTCACTTCACCGAAAAGTTCAAATTAGAAATTAATGCATATAAATCACTTTGGGTACACTCTTTGGTGGTGCTGCTACTGTTGGTGGTTACTCACATCAACGAGGGGAAAAATTAAAATTTTTTTTTTTAATTAGCTAAAACGATTTTTATCACAATTGGCTGACTGGCTGGCTACTGTGTCTGTGTAATTGAGGCGCAGAATAATGCCCCCTGACCAAGCCAGAAACAGAGACTTTTGTAAACTTGATTTGTTCAGTGTTTGACCTCCGGCCAGCTGTGGTTGGGTTTGTGCTGCTTCTTCTTCATCATCATTACCATCATTATCAACAACTGTTGTGGTTGGCATTGTGTAAAGCAGAATATACATACACAACTATTTTTATATACATATACAATGTAGAAACAAAGTTTCACTTTTCCTAGGCTGTGAAATCTTCTAGACATGTTGCGTCGTCCCAAGGCCAAGCAAATTACAAGCTTGAAGAAAAACCTACAAACACACACAAAAACAGAAAAAAAAGATCTAAGACTTTGTGTAAACTTTAATCGAGTTCATTATCATAATAACCCATTGACCAACTTGTCAAAACATTGGGCTAAGTTCGAAGTGGGCGGTTAGGCAGGAAATTACTGACTTAAAGTAAAAAAGAATCATTTGCTATCGTCACAAAGAAACTATTTTTATATTGAAAATAACCAAAATTTACAGATAAATTATTGATATTTGTCTTATGACATTGACTATATACATAGTTCTGATATTTTCCCACATCGGTTATTAATAATTAAGTGACATTATTAATATTTCTCCTGCTTCATCCCGAAATCGGGAGAGATTTATTAAATGATTTGCTTATATGATATGTTGGTTAGCTTAAGAGTTTTCTTGAGAAGACAACTAAACTTTACTGAATTCTAGGATTTTGAATTTAAGTAATTTGATTTGATGGATATACTTATAAGCATGTAGGTTTAAACGTTTTGATTTCAGAAGTAACCAATTTTTTTTACAATTGCAAAATTCGCAAATATTATTTTGTGCATTATTTGACTCTCCCACACAATTTCACTTATTTCTCATACACCGCAAACAGAAGTCATTGATTTTGTCACCTAAAAATCGATACACAATTAATCATTCCGATTCGACTCGCCTGCAGTCCGCTGCCAATGACATTAAATTGTTGCATTTAAGCGATAAATTAAATTAATACAATGAAATATTTTGAAAACAATTAATGAAGTGTCATTAGGCATAAACAAAACGTGAGCGCACTTGACCCAAAGTTCTCAGTTATGCGGTAAGTTCTGAGTAAAAATATGAAGATACATATGTATGTACACATATACACACAATTTATAAGTGTGTAATTTTTGTATTAACGATAATGAACAAAAGTTTATGTACTTTAATGGCTATAAACATTACTTTTTTGTTTGTTGGCTTGTTGCTTACGAATGAAGCGGAAGTTGGCCGGCTAATTGGGCGAGCCATTATATGTACTAATATATACTCATATTCAGATAGATGTGTATGTGTATGAGCAAAGATAGTCAGTTTATATTTAGAATCTTTAGTGTTAGCCATTTAAAGTTACGCTTCTTAAATATCTAAAAATAACAATAATTGATTGAGAAATCAAGATGTTAGTGATGTTCATTCAGTTGCCACAAAAAATCCCCAACAAATTCGTTGAATTTCATTGAAAACGCCCTAGTGACCTTTATTATTGTTTCAAATATAATAGATATATGGATACGGAAATTGTAAGATAACAAAATTTACTGTGGTAATGTTATTTAATTAATTTATTATCTAATAAAGACAATAAAACATAAACAAAATCAAAACCAAACAAAAGATCATGCCAACAATGCTTTTTGCGCACACTTAACAAATTCTCACCTCAATAGGCTAAGTGGCAGAGGAGGGAGAGGCTAAGTCACCACGAATCAATAAATAAATACATACAGCTGATGCTGACAATATCATTAACAACAAAGGAGTACAGCGAAATATTTTTTATCTTTCTCTCGTTGCTTCTTTTCACTTCGCCTTTATGACTATGTACCGAACTATAAAAGTGTTTGCTTTTGATTTACTCTGTAAGAGATTGGGGTACTATAAATTGTTTAAAACATTTGGTCATAATTTTTACCAACAACTATCTTTAAAACTCTATTTGTTTAAGAAAAAAATGTTTCTTTGTTCCTCTCCCTCGTTGATAATTCATAAATAAGATAAAAATTGACAACTCTACCTAGTAATTAGTATTCATATTGATATTTAAGATTTGTACTTAATCGGTTACGGCTTGGTTTCAGGGTGTTCACGGGTTGAGCAGGGAATTGACAAGGGAAAAAAGGGTGTTTCATGTTGCAGATTTTTATTTACACGTTTAGATGAATTGATTTCTAAAGAGACAAATTCCACTCAGGTTCTGCTATATACATATGCATGTATGTATGTATATCATTAGCTTCTCTTTTCACACATTTAAAACTATTAAAAATCAGAAGCTTGAAACAACAATAATAATAACAACATATAAACCAACAACAACAAAAAAACCATTTAAGGTTTTGTTAATGGTTATATGTACTATGATGCAGGGAACGCACTTCCGGGTCATTTAAAGCGACCCATTTCGGTTGGCTTAGTGTTCAGTCGCGAGTTTTATAAGTATTTTAGTCGCGAGTTTTATTTATTTTAGCTTTGCAACTCACTAATAAAATTTAAAGAACAACACAGGAACCTCAATTTCACAAGATTGCAATTCAGTTTAATTTAGGCCGTTTTTAAAAACCTATATTTTTTTGAAAGGGAGTCAATTTTATTACTTCAGCGTAAAAGCAAAAAGTATCTTAACATACGCTTAACAATACTGTTTGACACCAAACCTTATGATTTTCGCACCAGGGATTCCAAGTTGCTCCTCCGCTGTGTGGAGATTCAGGTCCTGATAAAGGGAGCCACGTACATACCAGGCAGTTGGTTATTTGACGCATGACGTGGTTCTGTAGGACCTGTATTCGCTTATAGCTCAACTTTGCCAGAGTGTAGCAGGGATATCTGAGGGTTAATCTTTAAACTCCACCTCACCAACAAGTGTCTTTTTGCCAAAATATTGACCCTGTTAATTACCATCGACTCACCTAATCAGATCCTGGAGTATCCTTTAAAAACAAATATCACTGAAATCCTTTGAAGAATCAGGAATCAAAAAATGTATTTCTCAGCGAGCAGATAAATGGTCGGGAAAGACAAAATACTTGATATCTCGGGTCTCCGTAGGACTATCGAAATGTTCTTTGGTCAGATGATGGTCCTTGTTTGTAAAACACTGATTCCTCAAAGGACTCCCGAGATATTTGTTTTTTTCTGTACACAGAAAAGTTCTTTGTCCTCTGTTGTTTAAAATATATTCCAGGATCAGGATGTCAATCGATGCTAATTAATTAATATTTTGGCTGAAGCACGTTTTGATAGTCCTTAAAATGTCGGAGGTATAAGGATTTTTCTTGATTTTTGAAAAATTTTTGTTGCTGTAGTTGCTGCGGGCACCAGCTATTGTTGGTGCGGAGACCAGGAATCGGAGCGTAGACAAAAGTGTGCTGTACAATTCGATCTAACCGATCAGAAGTCTGCTACAAAAATCCGGCTAACCGTAAAAAGAATACAACAAAATCAAATTTTACCCCCAAAAGTATGTTAAAAATCCAATTTGCCCCCAAAAGTATGCTACAAAAATCCAGGTAAACCACCCAAAAGTATGCAACAAAGTCCGATGTTCGCCCCACGAAAGTATGCTATGAGCGCCTAAAAATAGGCTTCAAAATCCAGTTAAACCACCGAAAAGTATGCTACAAAATCCAATTTCGCCCCCAAAAGTATGCTACAAAAATCCAGGTATACCACCCAAAAGTATGCAACAAAATCCAATGTTCGCCCCACGAAAGTAGGCTATAAGCGCCTAAAAGTATGCTACAAAATCCAGTTAAACCACCGAAAAGTATGCAACAAAAACCGATTTTGCCCCCAAAAGTATGCTACAAAAATCCAGGTATACCACCCAAAAGTATGCAACAAAATCCAATGTTCGCCCCACGAAAGTAGGCTATTAGCGCCTAAAAGTATGCAACAAAATCCAGTTAAACCACCGAAAAGTATGCAACAAAAACCGATTTTGCCCCCAAAAGTATGCTACAAAAATCCAGGTATACCAACAAAATCCAATGTTCGCCCCACGAAAGTAGGCTATTAGCGCCTAAAAGTATGCTACAAAATCCAGTTAAACCACCCAAAAGTATGCAACAAAATCCAATTTTGCCCTCAAAAGTATGCTACAAAATCCACGTAAACCACCCAAAAGTATGCAACAAATTTCAATGTTCGCCCCACGAAAGTAGGCTATAAGCGCCTAAAAGTATGCTACAAAAATCCAGGTATACCACCCAAAAGTATGCAACAAAATCCTATTTTGCCCCCAAAAGTATGCTACAAGAATCCGGCTTTTGGTGGGCAGCAAATTCCAATTTCCCCACAAAAGTATGAATCCAGTATTTGTAATTTTTTGCGGAACCTTATACACCCTAAATTAATTTCTCAACGAGCAGAAAAATGCTCAGAAACGCAAAATCCTTAATATCTCGTCTCTCACCAGGACTATCGAAATGTCCTTTGGTCAGATGATGGTCCTCATTTGTGAAATTCTTCCGACAGGAGTTTTATCCTGATTCCTCAAAGGACTTCCGCGATATTTGCTTGTTTCTGCATACAGAAGAGTCATTTTTTCTCTGTTATTTGAAGGATATTCGAGGATCTGAGTACGTGCATCCATGGTAATTAACAGGGACTATCCTTTGGCCAAGGGACATTCTGATAGTCCTTGAAATTCCGGAATTACAAGGAATTTTTCTTTTTTCGACAGTTTTAATGGCTAACCCCCTTACAGAAATTGGAGGGATATTTTCCATAGGATCCTGTAATTCCTTGCTTGCAGATCGATAGTCCTACCCCTAGAGAATCTAAAAAACCACATCCTGCCGATATCGTCGACATTCGTCCTTCGGATTTATAGGCTCTATAAGCTGATCAGTTTTAGTTTTTTGCAAGTACATAAACCACAAAAAATGTATTTCTCAGCGAGCAGAAAAAACACAAAATCCCTGATATCTCAGCTCTCCGCAGGACTATCGAAATATCCTTTGGTCAGATGATGGTCCTTGCTCTTCAAAGGACTCCCGAGATATTTGTTTTTTCCTGTACACAGAAAAGTCCTTTGTCCTCTGCTGTTTGAATATTCCAGTTGTAGTTGCTGCGGGCAACAGCAAAATCGGGGACCACCAGTTCTACATCACCGTCATCACTTATTTTCAAAGCAAAAAAATACGTTATAACTTTCAAAACATGAAATAAAATCGAAAATTTGTTTTTAGATTCTTACCCCAATTAAAATCGCATTTTTTATCTTTTTGGCATCATTAAAAATTGCATACAAAATTAGTTTTACATATTTTAATACTAAGTTAGGCAAATGTTTCCTATTATGGTTTTTATTATGTTACTAAGTCTGTATTGCTTTAATTCAGATAGAAGGATTTTATATAGTACTAATGATCGAAACGAATATTTTTGCGCGGATAAAAGTGAGACAAAAAACAAATTAATTAGCAAATTGCTTTGTTTGTGACAAATAATTCTTTTGATGAGTACCAAAACAGAAACAAAAAATGTGATTAATGATTCGATTTCGTCGTCAACGCCAACAGCTTCAAAAGATTGAGAAGCCAAAGATCAAATGAGAACTTCAGAATTAGCCATAATTGTTGGCGGCATCTTTTTTCGGGCTGTGTGCCGGGCACTGGCACGGGGCGTTTATTATAGCTCCAGGGCGTTGGATTTATTTAAGACAGAAACAGAGATTGCGAGGCATACAGAGAGAGGAGCGGTGGGGAGTTGTGTGCGAGAACCGTAATCTTTGGTTCCGCATAGCTGTCAATCAATAAATCATCAATCGATCGGTGGCGCATGGCAAAGAGACTTGTTGGCTCACAAGGCAAGGCATGATGGCACTATAAAAATACAAAAAAATATATTAAAATTAATTTTCGAATTAAAAGGATACTATGTTAAAACGATTAACCGTACTAAACTAATGAACTACTTTAAGTAATTATTAATTTGTCTTAATATTATTAATGTAATTATGTTATAGTTAAGCACCAATAAAAATATACATATTATATTTCTAATCCGTGTCTAAATTGTCTTATTTAATACAGCTAGTTGTTGTTTTGTATCTCAAAAGCGTTAAATATAGGAATGCGGAAGTTCAATTGATGATTAAGTTAAATAAGTATAATTTGCAAATCTTAAGCTACCAAAAAGAAATGATGAAGGGTATTTTAAAGTCGTAATTGGTTTGACTATTTTCTTTATATAAAACCGATTCACATATATTAATAGTTAGGCTTCTCGTCAACAATTGAAATTTGTACACAATATTGTTTAGTACTTATTAGTAGTATTTTGTACTCATCTAAAGTCCAAGTTGATATGTTTAGCATAACGATAACCTTACCGAAATTCAAAAATTTCATAATTTGTCGAGATGGACGTTGCATTTGATAAACTTAGTGCCAGCTTATGATTTTTTTTTTTTTATTAAAAAAATTAATTAAAAATCATTTTGTAATGTTCTAGACATTTTTAGACCCTAATTTATTCTCCCATTACTGAAAATCGCCTTCAAATAGAGCACAAATCATAATAAAAATGACAATGCCGATGATTTTGTGGCGTCTCAGAATATGAAATGAGCTGTGAAAAAAACCTTGAAGTGTAATATGCTTGTTATTTCTAGAACTCAGGCAAATGATCTACAACAAAACCAACAACAATTTTGAACAATAATTTTCACAAACGACAACAACTGCAGACACAATTACCTAGATTTGTTGTTTTTTTTTTTTTTTTTTTTTTTGTATTTGCCATAGTTATGTTTTGTTGTTATTGCTACGTGCTTAAGGGGAAGTTCAATGTCATTTTTGGGTTTCACTTAGTTAACAGGAAGCGTTTGTTGCTTTTTTTTTTTTAAACGTCACTACAAACAGCTCTGTCGTAGTCGCTTTACACTAGCAAGTAAGAGTGTTTGTCAATCATTCTTTTGATAATGCATAGAATTGTATAAGTTCCAAGCTTCCGAGAAGTGCAGCGAAAGAAAGGATACAACATGGTTTTATAAATTATGAACAATTATATATCTCACACATACACATTTACAAGAAACGCTTCCTCATTTGTGTAATTGAAAAATGTATATACCCTTTGGCAAGGGTATGCTGAATAGAGTTAAAGGCAACCCTGGCCGAGTTATCATAGACGTGGACGTACCTGGCCTGCTTATCAATTTGCTTTTGCTTTGAGAATGGCATTCTTTTAACACTGCTTCTGTTTGCTATTATATTTTGCATAAATGCTCAATTAATTTTATATACGAACAAAAACAATAACAATTTCAAATGAAATGTATTTCGATTTCGTTTCGGTTTTGATTTTCTTGCGGATTTTTGCACAGATCATTAAATTGAAATTTATGAATGATCATTGGCAGTTTCTAGTTTCAAATCGTTTGTTGAGTGGGTTTCTTCTTTTTTTTTTTTTTTTTTTATTTGTATTTGGTTATGAATGTCGTGCACGTAATCACATAGGCCATAGTCAGACCCAGACTTGGGCCCAGATTCATAGTCAGAGCTACTTTATATAACATAAATATTTTGTTAACTGACTATTTTGCATTGTAATCGCTTTGTCTTGGTTTAATGAATTGGTTTTTAAGATATTTTCAACCATTTATGGAAAGTTGGGGCATTAATAATATTTTTATTATTATTTTTAAGCTGCTTTTAGATTTCTCGTTCAAGTGGCAAATTAGAACAGATGTTGAGTCAGAATGATCGATCAGGATGTTGTATAATCTAAGAAATGAGTAATTATAATGAACATGAAACTGGCTTGAGTCAGCAGATCGATGCCAGGTCAGAATTTGATAAATGAAATTGAACTGCAAGAAGATCGATGAAAATTGCATTGCAAGTGATTTCCCTATTCTGTAAGCTGTAATAGGTTACATATAAAATAATTGTATAATCATAAAATTGAATATAAATTTTGAATGATGATTAAATTATTATTTATTGGGAAACCTTAAGGTTTTAGGTTTTTTTTGTGCTAACTCTTTGAGTCTTTCTTTTCACTAAGATCGATCATGAGTCAACAGAACGGCAAATTAAAAATTCATAGAACTGCCTTAAAACGCTGAGAGTGAAAATGGGCACAGAATGATGGAATCTGAATTTATTTTGAACACTTTTGCATTTTGAACTGATTGTAAAAGCAGAAAAAGATCTAAATAATAACTTTGCATATTCAAATAAATCCAATATGATTTCCCACACAGTCAGTCCGATGCGTCATTTTACACACATACATACACTTCCGCTATGCAACAGACGACATCGCGGCGTCGTCACACGTCATGGTAACTGATTAAAAAACAAAAGATTTAGGCAACGAACTTGTCGCTCAATATTCTTTATCAACTCCAGTCTGACCTTTTTTTCTCTTAATATTAAAACAAACAAACTACTTACCATGCAAGCAATTGTATGAGCTTTAATTACATATGTATGTATGTACATACGCCTACATACATATATACATAGATATGTATGTGTGTATATGTTTTAGACATTCACGTCTAGTAGAGGTAGTCCAAAGGCCATTGATAACTTTGGCACGTAGATCGAAATAAGCTTAAATAAAGAAAGAAAAAAAAAAATGAATTGATTTTCGGTTAGCTGAGAATTTTGTGTGAACGATAAATGTTGATCGTTTTTTTAAACACGTCATCCTCAATGGAATGCAAGGCAACAAGAATTCGATGCGCTTTGCAAAGACTCGGGGTAAAAAAGTAAGAAGGAAAGAAACAAAAAAATGCCGCCCACTAAACACATTGTAACTGAGTGGCTCAGTGCACGTAGCTAAATTTAAATTAAATGAAAAATTGATGAACTGCCGACATTTTGTCGAAGCCTCGACGCGTTTATTTGGCCATTAAATGTTGTTTTGCTGTCGTCGCTGGATATTTCGCTCCAAGTTGACAGTTGTCAGTTGTCGTTGTCCGGCACCGGGACGCTCATTACAGAAAAGCGCAAAGTTTGAAAAAATAAAAACCGATCCGAAGAATAACAAACTCCTTTCATGTAAATGCAAAAATTTAAACAATATTCTTTTATCAAGTGTTACAAAAACGAAAAATCAAAGTAAAGCTGACTTAAAAATCAACAATTAAACAAGGCAAGTAAAAAAAAATACAAATTTAGATCTAAACCTGAAAAAGAATTTGTGCAGAGACTCATAACATTAAAAACAAAACTATACTTAATTAAATTATGGAAATGAATACAACTAAAAATAGTAAACTCTGATTATTTCATCAACAAAAAAAAAAGCGTTCATTGACCAAATCGAAATAAACATCAACACAAAGAGCAACAATAGCAAAAACAAAAGTTAACAAACGGTTCACAACATTAAATGCGTCATGGTTTAATCTAAAAACCGAAACAGAAAAAAAAACCACAATAATATCAACAGATAATACAAAAATTTGGCAATAAAAATTTTAATAAATCAACAAAATGAAAATTTAAGACAACAAAAACCAGAAAAACTGAATTTCAAATTATAATAAAAACGAACGATAAATATACTCTTCCAGTTAAGCGATATTAACTATTTAATCTCTTTTATCAAAGAGAAAAGTGAGAACGTTATAAATATTTGACTTTAAAATTGCAGTCATTTAAAACATTTATATCTTAGATCGATAGATCCTTTTAATAGCAAGCTCTAGCAATAAGATGAGATATTAAAATTTCTCTACTCGAAAGGATAATCAAAGCTTCAAAAAACAATTTTTAACGAATTCAACCGCTTTGCATGAAAGCTTCTATCACTACTTTACGTTAAAACGACTTTAAACTATGGTCTAGGGCTTTTGTTATACAAGTGGGGTAGGTTCTGGCTTAGCACTAATGATAATTTATAATGCCTTTTAGTATGAAATTTACACAACGATTGATTGATTGACATGGCCACATAAAAGACAACTTTTAAAAATCGAAATCGTTACTTGAAATCGCAAACAATTAAACAATAGAAATTTAAAAAATATTCACAATATTAATGACTACTTTACAAATTAACAGAGCTTAATGGAAAATTTTAAAGGCACTTTAAATCCTTGGTAATATAATTTTTGAAATGAGAATATAAATTTTACATGCATAACTCAACCATTAAAAGGGCATATCAATAAATTTTTCCAATATATTGTCTTCTAAATTAAAGTCTTACTGAGTTTAATAGTAAAAATTAGTGAGAATTTCAATCAGCTTTTCTTTTTACTGCTACTACACCATTAAAAGGATTGTTTTTCTATTGCCTTTTTGATTGTATTCCTGATTGAAAGAAAAAATTTGCCAACTTAATTTAAAAGTTAATAAACTTGTTTTATTTAAACAGTAGCTTGTTTTTGGTGCTTTGTTGTTGTTGTTCTGGTTGCTGTGCGTTTTTCAATTTGAATTTATTTTTGCGGTTTTTACGCTTGAGATTTCCTAAGAATGTGCAAAAGAATTCCGCAAAAAACAAAAATAAAAAAAAGCAAACATTAAATAACAATAAAAATTCATTTGCATTTTTTTTTTTTTTTGTATTGATTGGTTGGCGCCAGTTTGATGCTGAATCATTGCAAAATTGTATGGATGTGAAATCGTATCGAACAAAATACTTAAAGTTGGCAAAATTGTCAATATAATGCCACGTCAGGGCCAAAGATAAAAGGTTAACCAAATGATTGATATGTGCATACGTTGGATATGCATATAATTTTTGCATTAACCAGAGTTCTAATTCCGTTTTATTGTTAGATAAACGTTGCCAGCTGTTAATTTAAGATGGTTTTCATTGGGTCACAGCTCTCACTCACTTAACTATTGGCTATAAATCGCATTTGAAATGTGCACAGCTGTGTGCCCTAGAGAAGGCCATAAGAAACACTAGTTGCCAGCCAGCGATCTCTTGCTCTCTTATCCCCACCCTACCGCCAGCTCGATTCTCCTCCACTGGGGAATTATTTAACACCAATTAGCTCGCAAAAAAGTGAAGAAAAAATAAAAACTGAGGTAAGGGTAAGCATTCTTCCCTTTGTTTAATTAAACTTTGCAAAAGCTAAAAAAAAAAAATTGCCTTGTCATTGCATTTGTTCCGATAAATATATATATATATATACATATATGTATCTATAATACATAAATTTATTTATCTGGCATATATATATTCTATATAATAGTCGTCATTCAGTCGGAGTGTTGTTACCTTGTTGCATATATCTTTAAATCGTGTTTGGCTGCAAATCGTGTCTAATTTGTAGTTTTGTCTTTTTTTATTTTTATTTTTTGTGTTTTGTTTTTTTTATTTTCATTTAGTATTTTTTTTTTTACGGATTCAGACACATCTGTGAAGCTGATGCACTACATCGATAGATATATAGATACAACTGTTGCATTTGCATTCATAACTCAACAGATGTAAAAAAAAGTGGAAAAAAAATGACACATATTTGAATTTAGTAGTATTAACACGATCCTACAAGAACATAATAAATTAAACAGATATTTAATTATTAATATTTACAACAAGAACGAGAACTCAATCATTTATGTAGTTTGTTCTATTAATTAAAGTCTGATTATAATTGATGACTTTAAGTTATTTTTCTTATTGATCCAATTTCTGATGCGACTTGTATGGATTCTATTGAATCATATGAAACTATATTTGTGTAGCTTAGAGTAGAATTATCTCAACTAGCCACAGCTGCATTTTACCCTGCCACCTGTTGAAATTGTTAGCCCCTCACCTGTTTGTTAAACTCATCAGAGCCTCTACCCCCGTTTTACCGCCTCAATCAACAATTAATATACGTAGCATTTGCCAAGTCAACTAATTTTCTAGCCTTTTTGATTACGCGATCAAGACAACGACAACGACGACGACAATGATGGCGATGGTGACGGTGTCTAACGATGGGTACGACCACGACCACATCGATTGCAAGTGGCCCGTTCATAATTGCCATGATTTTGCGATTTTGCCATCACACTTAACCCTTTTTGCATTGCGTGCCCCGCTACTGCCGCTTGCTTGCCATTTTCCCCTGTCACCTCCCACTCGAGTTTAATTACCCAAGATGCTGATTGACTGGATGACTGGATGAATGGCTTATTGGGGGAATGGCTGGATGACTGGCTGGGTTGGGGGAGGTATGGCGGAATGGCTAACTGCTGCTCAACAGATGTTCATAAACTGGCTCGCGCCTTAAACAATTATAAACTTGAACTTGTCTAATGTTTATTTATAAATGTTTCAAAATGATTTGGCATGTCAAGTACCTTTCATTCCATAACCCGGAGATTGTTTAGTAAGAAAAATGAAACGAATCGAAACGAAACGAAAATGAATATGCTAAAGATCTGGCAAGTTGGCGTGGGAACTGGACATGAAAATTCAATGAATTTAGATGATAATGATGACCCTGTCTGTATGTTTCTCTGTATCTAATGGCTAATGGCAATCGCTTCACTGCACAATTCAAGTCTAACTCAAACTAATTGAATTGAGGAAATAAATAACAAGATACATATATATCTAAAAAGTTGATTTCTAGTCTTTTTACATTAGACGTAATTAGTTTTTGCAGATTTTCTGTAATAAATCAAAACAAAGAGCCCAAAGACTTTTTACTTACTTCCGAGTCTTCCGACTAACCCCAGTTTCAGTTCCAGTTCCGTGGTGCGTGTCCACTCGCCCCCACCAACACTTATGAAGGTCGCCAAGCGAAAAAAAAAAAATAAACAGAAATTATTAAGTATTTTATATGAGTAATGCCCATTAACTGAATTATAAGTGAAGTTTGGAGCTCTTTTAATGGCTTATAAAAATTGAAATTGACCATTAGACCGGACCCCAAACAAAGAGCAGGAAGAGCTTGCTTGTTGGCATCAACCTGCAAAACAAATGCAAAATTAATCACAACAAAAGATTCTAAAATAAAAGAGTTTATGGTAATAAATGTTAATGCTCATTAAAAGCAGCAACATTTTAAACTGTAACAAGCATTGGAACAAATGCTATTGATTAATAGCTAACTAATACGTGTTAACTTATTATTAAAAGGCTTTGAAGTTGGCGCAAAAATACCAAGAAAGTTATATAATATTACAATGCCCGTTTCTCAGCTGGGGTTACAATTCTCCAGAATTATTCATTGCTTTCATAAATGTAATTTAAATTTAAAGTTAATTTTTTTTGGAAAATTGTATAATGAAAATAAATTCATTACCTTGCAGTTACTTGAAATGTGGTAACTTTTATTATTAATTCAAAATATCGAAAAAATCATAACTGTTATACATTTGAGCATATATTTAACTTAGATTTTTTATACAATGGAATCATTTCTACTTGGTATGTATATAAATAATTCTCGCTTTGACAAATATTATACACTGATTAAAAACTGTCAATGGAGCCTTGAAGATACATTCTTATAAATTTTTTATACCACTCGCAACTATAAGTTTTGTAGTACAATTATAAACTTGTACAAGTTTTGTAGTACACAAATTATAATTATACATAGATTTAATGTCGTACACTCAACTTGTTCCCCTTCTCTTGAATCTATATACTTTATATATGTATAAATACGATTTTTGCTTCACGCCAACTGTTATACAGCTACGTACCAATAATAGTATCTTCTTAATACTAATTATGCATAAATGTTAATTGAGTTAGCGCCTGGGGGTCGGTTATTACCTATCAATGTCGCATTGGTTATCGGTTATTGAACGTATCTGAACTCTGTTATTTTTTTTTATTTGCATTGTTGTTGTTATTATTTCTTAAAATTCGCAAATCAATTGGCTACACTCAAAATGAATAACTTAATAAATAATAAATAATATATTAAATAAAATAAACTGTCAGTAGAAAAAATTCATCTGACATGCAGCTGTCAAAATGTTTGAGGGAAGTCTCTAGCTCGTGCCTTGTTTCATTTTTCGGTAGCTCAATCAAATTATGAGCGCAAAACAATCATAAATAAGTGTATAAATATATAAAGTATTTTGGCCGATGTATCGACTGCCATATACCCAATATAAAAATCAAGTTCAACATGCTTGAAACACAAAAAAAAAAAAAAAACAAATCCTACATATTAGCTTTCACTTATCATAGAGTGTACTTCATAGATGATGAATGGAATCGATTTATTATTATCGTCACATATTCGTTATAACGATACTTATATACCCACCATATGGTTTTTTGTTACACGGTATACAAATACTAAGCTGGCAAAAATGATATGCATATTTAATAATGAAAATTTTGTACGCTGAGGGAAACCTTCAACTGTGGTTAGCATGTATTTACATTTGGGTTTCAATAGAGATTTCTCATTCGGTTGGCCATCTAATGTCCTTCACTCGAGTAAAGTAAGGGAAGACCTTGCGGTATGCCAATTCTGTCCTTTTTTATTTTTTGCTGGTTTGTGCCCTTTGACAAACAAAAAAAAAAACGAAAGACTTAGGCAACGAACTTGACTTCTTGCACTTGGTAAAACGGTTTTGGGGCTGACGTCTATTTGCAAAATGTCAGTCACCGTTAATGTTAGCTTGTCTAACTGTAATTAAAGACATGGCTGACTTTAACTGCCCAGCCAATTGCTGCGACGGTTGGTGGTGGTGTTGCTGCAGCAATAAGTCGCTGCCAAGGCAAGGCTATTTTGGCATTTGCCTCTAATCCCCCCTACACATACACACACATACACACACGTACACACAATCATGTCCAGCTATCTATGAGCTGACATTAATTCTTCGTTTGTAAGGAAAATATTATTTCTTTTAATTTACATTTTCGCACAAACAGACACACACACACACACATACACACATACACACACACACACACACACACAAATCTCTATACAGTCGCTGTATTTGTCAAGGTTCTTGAGTTTTGGATTTGGATTGGAGTTTGGGTCGCCGTCCTGTTGGCTTTTAAATGACATTGGTAAATTTCTGCTGCTCCACTTTGTGATGCAAATGTTTGTGTAAGAAATTAACAATAATTTGCAAATGTGTGCTAAACGAGCCGTTTAAAGTGTTTAATATATATTATAAATATATATCCATCTATCTATATAAAAATAGACATAGAAAAGCAGAGAGAAAGAGGCAGCCAGAGGGAGAGAGGGAGCACGGAATCAGCTGCCCTGGAAAATGTGCCTTGTCATTGGCAAACAAAACATAACTGACCATCAGCAATAAAAAAAAAAAAAAACAACAACAGCAGCAACAATAACAAAAACAAGCAAAAAGCTGATTTTAAATGCGATGATCAACAAAATTGTCAACCTGACAAAATGTGGGGGCACGCAACGAAAGGAAGGTGGTGGGGGGAGGTACGCGTCGAAAGGGGCAGGAGTCGGTATTAAGCGTGGGGAACTTCCAAAAATAGCATTATCAGATTTTTTAAGTACTCGCAAATGTGACAGAGCGAGATTGAGATGATGAAATGTGAGTTATGAGTTCATGAAAGTAATCACCGAGGTTAGCTGAAGTGTGATATATATTCATAAGTGATATCGTGACAAAAAGAGTCATAATGACCAGCTGTTTTTCAAAGAATATATTACTTAGAATAAGAGCAATACTATGCTATACATCTTATTTGATTTAAAGAAAAAGGATTTATTTTTGAATGTGCTAACATTAAAATGAAATAAGAATCAGGAAAGTTAAAAGTTAGAAAGTATATAGATATAGAAAATATAATATATTTAATAGGCAAAACATTTAAGTTAAAATTACAATTGAACTTTTGTAAAGTTGAGAAATTTGTTTAAGTTTAAGATAATACATAATTAACTGGATCAAGACTTTATATGTTATATCAATTATCTGTTATAAGTAGAACTTTCCTTATTATTTTTTTCCACCCTCTGTCACTCTTTCTTTCCGCTTTTCTGGCTTTCATTTCCTATCTGCCTACAAATAAATGTTTGTATTACTCACACATTCCATTAATTGTAATATCAATATCACGTTTTTTTTATTCATCCGAGCAACTGGTCGTTGACTTCATTCAACCAACAATATTATATGTGTCAAGGTCACAGTGAGCTCATTGTGTCTTTCCACTTGCTCTCTTGGTAACTCCACTGATCCGTGGTACGTGCCAGCCAACAACTCAGCTGATATACATTTCACAATGTAAGACAAAACATGGATCATCATTCAGCATCACTACTTTTCGTCTTCTGACAATTAAAACTGCATTACGAAACTGTCGGTGCATAAGTCAAACAAAACAAAACAAACAAAAAATAACAAAAAGAACCGCAAACCAAACACACAGCAAAAAAAAAAAAAAAACCATGTAAAAACCGAAACGGAAGCCAAAAAGTTAGTTAGACCACTCTTCTAGTTCGACCTTGCCTTTTGTTCTTGCCGATTGCAGCTGTTTGGGCCAAAATCCACCCACAAGTGCTACAACAACTTCAACTTTAATTCAAACTTTAGCAACAGCTCCCAGCGAATCAAACACACTCCCCCATGGAACTCAAGTGGAAAACAAAAACAAACTTTGAAAATTTGTATTTTGGCATTAACACAAAAGTTCAGATCTCAAAAAAAAAAAAAAAAACTAAGTAAATATATATATATATATGTATATCTCTCTCTATCTCTATAACTATTAATGTATGTGTGTGTGGGTTGCTCTCTTTGCTCTAGGGGGTCTTTTGGGGGTCTACTCTGTGCAGCTCCCTCAACAATGTTTTAATGTTTTTTAATACTTCAGCCGACTGGCGGCCGTAGACGCAGTTAGTCTTTGCACAGCCGCAACGGAGTGTGCACGCGTTTAGCAGAAACACCAACACCAACAACAGCAGCAGCAGAAAATAGTTTTGAAATCGAAATTTCCAACAGATTTTCAACCCCCCCTCCCACCAATATTGTAGATTTTCCAAAATAAAAATACATTTGACAATTTGGACAAATTTTTACATTGTGGTTAAAATTTAAAACTATTATAAACTGTTCGAGTTCTGTAAAAAAAAAAAACACAACCAAAACGAATATTACGAAAATTTTTTTAAATGTTTTAACCAAAAAATAAAATAAAGAAGAGAAAAGAAAAAAAAATAAACAAATAAGTGACATAATTGGAAAAAAAAACAGCAAACATTTTATTGAAGCTAACCTTCAAAAAAACCGACGACAAAAAAGAGAGAAAAAAAAAACAAAAGTGTTCAATAAGTGACTTCCACTTCTTCTCCTCCCTTTTACTCTCACTGTCTCGACATCTTTATCATGGATGCGCCCAAGCAGGTAAATAATAAACTTTTAACCAAATTGTTGTGGCCAAGTTAATGTTATTGTTACTTTTTGTTGTTGCTGTTGTTTATTGGCAATTTTAACAAGTTAACTAGGCTAAGATACAACAACAACAGCAACAATGCAACAAAATAGCAGACAAACATCAACATCAAAATGTGCGTGACAAGTTGTCTGTCGGCCTGTCTTTTGCCACCAAAAAAAAAAAAAAATAAGAGGAAAAAACAAAAAAGCAAACAACAACAACCAGACAAATGTAAAGAAACTGCCACGCCTCTTGGCCCATTAACGGCATTTACAAAAACGTGTTTACAATATTGGTGATTTTTTTTTTTTGATGCTCTCTTCCCCCTTCTGCAAAGTGTGTGGGTATGCGATTATCTTGTTGTGTCTGTGTGTATAGATTGTCTTAGTTTTGAGTGATTGCAATAATTTCTTAACATCATCAGCATTTGTCATTAGTTTTCTGATCCCTCAAATCGAGATAATTCACAAATTTTGCAACTAAGGGAAATGCATAAATTGCACATTATAATGCAATTTGATCAACAAATGCTAATGTTGTTGCTTTACCCGTTTTAAAAAGCTGAAACACTTTTCAATTTGCAAAGAGAATTAGAAATTAAAAAATAAAAAAGAAACCACAAAAAATTAACAATAATTCAATAATAGCTGGCAAGCATTTGCACAAATGAATCTTTGGGTTTAAAAAAATATTAATCTGAAACTAGGCAACACCCAAATAAGTTTCGAAGCACTAAATCTATCAACTATTTCCTAATGTAAACAGAAATTATACACAATTATTTACAAAAAATTTAACAAAAAACTTTCTTAAATCTGTTATGGGTGTGAAATTACTTGGTAAACTCAATAGATTCTAGTAAAATGGAAAGATGATTGTATTCCCTCAACTCAACACAATAATATACATACATATGTACAATGAATTTAGATAGCCACTTACAGACAGAGCTGGAGATATACGAAAATATTTAAAAAAAAAAAAGCATAAAAAGTTAAATTTAATTTTAAGTTGCAACTTTTAATTAGTATAAATCACAAGCACTTTATTTTACTTGTTTATTTCTTTTTACAATAAGTGGAACTTGTTATTAATGTATTCAAAATTGTTAGCTTTGCTTATTCTGTGAGTTTTTACATTTACCCAATTAAAAGATTGTCACATAAATTTTTTAAATACAGCTCAACAGTATCTACGTCGATTCTCAATTAGTTTTAATAATCTGTTATAACAGATTGTTTCCATATCCTTTCGATAAATCTGTTAGGATGCTTCTTTTTTTATCTCAAACAATGATTGTTTATGATATTTTTTTTTTCTTTAACAACATGATTTTATGATGTAAATTAGCCATTTATTATATTTGATAGTTTTAAAGTTCTGGGTCTCTTCAATAGGTCATTGAAATACATATATAAAATCATGGCTGAAAAAAAAACACACCACTGTGAATCGAATTAAATTTTACAACTTTAGTTTCAATCGTATAACTTCTGTTGCGGACCAAAACTAAAAGCCATTAATCAAAGTTAATGAAACGTTAGCCTACTTCAGTTTTCCTTGATTTTTCATAATAGCAAATGAAACAAAGTCATCGTAATTAAATTTCATTCTTTCTCATTACAAGTGCCATATATAGATTTCACTTCCTATTTGGTTATAAAGAAGGTACATATATATGTATGTATATATATATATCGTGCTATCATCAGTAAACGGCAACACAAAAAGACATACATAAGACAGCCTGCAATAAGAATTTTTAATTGGATTTCGAAAGTGAATTTGGGTTCAGATTTCCGATTTTGAACGGTAGAGCGAAGACATCAAGCTGCACAAAAAAGGAGAAGATACTCTTCAACAAAGATATTTATTTATTTATGTATCTGTATCTCTTACAAAGATTTTAATTGGATTCTGTTGAGATGCTTCCCCATTCTTGTTACCAAAACAGCGAATCAGTAGGCGGTTTATATATTTTTTTATGAACGGATATATATGTATATATGTATGTACATACATATATTCATTTGTCATATCTTGAGTGGCAACACGGCTGCTTTTGATTGTCAAATTGACAAAGTGAAGGGAGCAGAGCACAGAATTGAACTCAACTGAAATGTCTGGGAATGCGATCAACTTAAAGACGGAGACGGCGACACGTGCAAATAAATTGTTATTTCATTATTAGTTTTTTGTTTTTTTTTTTTCGAATGACAATGTGGAAATAAAATTTAGGATTTTGGCTAACGGTAAACGCCTATTGTTATTAAACAAAATAATCGCATGCTCAAGCAACAAACAAAAATTGCCCAACACTTAACATTTACTTTGGCTTTTTTGAGAATTGTGCACAAGGTTAAACAAAATAAAAATTGAATGCAATTAAAGTTTGCATTGAACCACCAAAAAAAAAAAAAGACCAACACTAACAACAAATTTTCGTTATTATTTTTATGTCTTAAAAAAAATTTAATAAACCAATGTAATTACAATGTAGTCTGCAGGCGGCTAAAACAAAGTTTAAGGAACATTTTAAATTTGGAGTTGGAATTTAGGCTTCTCGAGGGCTGGCTAAGAAGTAAATAGAATATAATTGAAGAAACTAAATGAAGCAATTTCTTTTGCACATTTCTTAAAAAAAATACAGCGAAAGAAAAGTTAATTTAATGGATTTATCGAAGATTGTTTCCTGATCTCTGCTAAGTTGCAATTATATTTACATAATTATTGTCTATATATTTTGGGATATTAACTTAAGATCCCATCCTGTACGAAAAAGAAGCACATATTAGTTTCATTGAAGATTATTTTTAGGATTTCCGAATTATGATTAGAAAATTCAGCATTTGGATAATTTTTATGGCTTTCTCTTATAATTTTAACGTAGACAAATTTTGGTTTCATCTCTAAGAGATATAGAAACAATAGAGTTTGATGAAATGTTTTTATTATCAGTTCCTCGTTTATGCCACCCAAGAATTAAAAATTCTTTCATTCCTTCTCTCTCTCTCTCTCTCTCCGACTAATACTATGTAAATTCGATTTAATTATATATCCATTCTTAAATTGAAGGTGTCTTCTTGAGAAATGTATTTACTAACCAAGAACTCATTCTAATTTATGGCCATTATTCATTTGAATATATTAACATTAAGAGATCTCATCCGATTTTTATTATTATTGCATGGCATTTTGTTTATGCATATTTATGAGAAAAACGTTTCCACGTGCCAGCGTTAAGTCGTCGCATGCCTCTCGAACTCTGCCGCACTCACTCATTAATGCGCGAAATGTGTTAAAAAATTAATAACAATAATAGAAAAAAAAACATACAGAAAAATTAAAATTGGCAAATTCATTAAGAGTTCCATTGTGAGTTCGGCCAGCCAATTTGGCACTGGATTTGGGATTTCTTTTTTCTGATTTTGGATTTGGGTATTTGACAAATCTAAAAGATGACTCAAGTCGGCATAAGCAACTTTGATCAGTTTGCTATTGAATTAAGTCAAATTGTTTCTCAGATGATTTCAAAATGTTGTAGCTTGTCCAGCTTTATTAAAAATTCCAATGAAGTTACACTTTTTTCTTTTTTCAAAATGTTGCATGCGATTCTCAAATTTCAGATGAGTTTCGGCTTCTTAGCAAACTAAATCTAACACATGTACCTTTACCTCTATATATATGTACATATACATACATATGTATATGTATGTATATATATTTTTCGTAAGCCTTTGAGAGCCGGCAATTGCAGCAGCAGCAACGACGTGTGACCAAGACACTACACTGAGCGAATATTTTAATGGCAATAATCCAATTGAATGTCCTTCATTAAAACAACAAGAAATGAGAAATTTTTACTGTAACATTAAATTGATTAACATCTACCCAAAAATAATTTAAATACAGAAATACAAAAATTATATGGGAATTCTTTAGATTCAAAAATAAAATGGTTCTATTTATTTTGTTTAAATAGCGTGTATTAAATTAGAAATCTCTGTGATATAAAATATTTAATCATAATATGGATTGTTCCGATTTAAGATATGTAACATGACCTAAGCTAATGAAAACATTTGAAAATATTTGTAAAATCAATCTGCAATAATTTCGAGATATTCTGTATCCTCAAGTTTTGATTTGAGCTCGATTCATTTAACAGATTTTGACTAGAATTAGTAAAGGAGTTGAAAGCATATATAAGAAATCTTTTTTAAACAAATTTTTCAATATATAGGGCAACAAATGCTAGACTCTATTGAGAAGCCAAGTTCTGAATTTTGGTAACAAATTGATTACTATGCTTTAAACACTTTGGCAAATAAATTGACATTTGACCTTTAGTTGGCACTTTGTTAATTAGTGTGTGCAAAAGGATTTGGGGTATATTAAGCAGATATAATTTATTTCAGTGTATGCTTGAGAAAAAACCGCAAAAAAAAAAGTAGCGACGTTTTTCTTTGTTTTTTTTTTTTTGTTTAGTTGGCCCGCACTTGAGTCTGAGCCTGAGTTATTACACGAGTTTGGTGTCTCTCCCTCTTCCCCTCCCCCACACTTCACCCTGTTGCCTTGTTGTTTTTTTCATTATGTGTGTCGCTGTCATCGTCACACATACACACATATGCCACCACCCTCATACCGCCCCCGCCGCTGCCTCATTTGTTTGCTTTTCTGTTATGAAACAAAATTGTGTCAAGGTCAAATTTGCATGAACACGCTAAGCGGCAATTGGAGGGCGGATCGGTTAAGAGGGGAAGAGTTATGGAGATATAACTGCCCCCCAATCTCAGTCTCGTTCGTTGTCTCTGCCACTGCCACTGCCTCTGCTTCTGCCGCTGCCACGCTACTCAGCTGTTGTTCTCCGAGAGAGCTTTGCAAATAAGTTGGCCCCGCTTTTTTTTTTATTTCTATTTTTTGTTTAAATATTTGCCATGCAAATGGCAAATAGACAATCAGAAAAACTGTCAAAGTAAATATACAAATAGAAAATAGTAGACAAAATAGTCGTAATAGCATAAAAAATAAACACTTGCCACACCCTATGGAATCTGTGGCATCTACTCAAATTGTACTCACTTGCCCCCAAACTCGGACTCTGGAACCATAATTTGGGAGGGCACTCACAGTTGGTAGGCGCGGGGCATTTCCCATGTCAAGCAAATTCAATAAATTGTTGTTTTAGGTGTGAATAATTATGCAAGTTGCAATTTTACATATATAGTACAAATTGATCCTAATGATATGAACAAGCAAGGGAGGGAGGTAATGAAGGGGGATACCGTTGTATGCAATGTGTAAATTGAAACTCATATAGAAACTAATTGAGGATACTTTGGAACTTACATGCTAATTAAATGGCATGAATAATGGGAAAGTACAATAGAGAGATGAAACAAGTGGATTAAGTGCGAGGGTAGATTAAAACAGTATTCAATAAAACACTTGTATTGGCAATTGACTCAAATTTTTATAAATCTATGTATTATTATCATATTTATTAGTAGAATATATTTCCAAAAAATGGTTTGGCATTTCCGACACAAAAGTGGAGGTCAATTACCTTTTTTGCTACAACAAAACTCTTTCTAACGATCTTTTATAGAACCTCTCCATATCAATTAAACTAATGATCAAAGTGAATCCAAGATAATAAATAGAAATGCTATAATAAGCTCAGTAGATCGGTCAATAATTTGTTAATAAAGGGGATAAACCCATTAAATACACTTAATTTCAGTGAGAAAAAAGTACAAAAATACAAAAAAAAAAAAAAAGATATGAAAACATAGAGCAAAAAATCATCAAATTATAAACTAATTTTTCCATTATGAGAAATCAATTTAGATATAAGTAATTACATTTCATTTGCATTTAAAATGCTTAATCTTAAGATCCAGTCTTTATAATTACACAGAATAATGATCTTGCCAAACTGGATACCTTATGCAATATTCCAATTAAAGTGCTCTGAACAAGAAAACTTATGCAATTTAATTCTTAAAAGAACTTCCTCTATTATCAATCTGTTTTATTTGAAGAATATTTGCCATATAAATCATTCGTTTCCATTCATTTACATTCATGGCATATCTATGCTATGATGAGATGATCACAATCATGATCATGACTATCATGATGATGATGACAGCAAAGCGAGCCCCTTCTTCAATTAGCATTCAGATTGAGATGCATCATCATCGTCGTCATTTAGCACAATTTATTTCTACCTTTCACATAACATTCCCCCATAATGTGATGGGAGGGGGAAAATAAAACGTTAAACAAATGATATTATTGTTTTATTAATAACTGTGATTTGTGTTGGCTATTAACTACAGATCAATATTCTGCCACCCACAGTTTTGTCTTGGTCTGGCCAAATCTCTCTTTTAATGGCAAACATATAAACAAACCGCCCGCACTCTAAATACCATTAAATTAGTCATAATTTAGAAGAAAAAAGGAAATAATAATAAGAGCAAAAAAAAAACACCAGTAAAATGAAATAAAATAATTTTAACAAAAATGGTCAAATAAATTGATCAATATCAAATGTGCCAAATCGTTAGGCAGCTGCTGGAAAAGACTTTGGAAAGGCAAATTGGGAGCTCAAAACTTGCAGGTGGCAACAGCATATCGTTGGATAATAATACTAGAGGTGGCAAATAGTAATATAACAAAAATATAACAATTTTAAGACTGTCCCATTTGAGAATATATCTGGGTTAAATATCGTATAATACAATATATTGATAGACGCCAAGAATTGCAAGAATTTAAATAATTTATAATCCATTTGCTTAATAATTGTTAAAATACATAAAAATCTTTTGTATAACAATTGTAAAATATTTATAGTCAATCTGTTAAAGTTGAAAGGTCATAGAATATAACAATTGACAAATATTGCTTTATTATCTTTTGCATAATAAGTCAAATAAATTAATCATTTGTCGATTTTTATTACTTCGTATAACAGTTGGCATAGAGTTATACTAACCCATTTTTTTATGCCAACTCCATTCACCACTCACTTATCACAATGTGTAACATGCTAATATTGTTGTTTTATGCAAAATGTAAGTGCAATTTGTTTGCTAATTGGAAATTCCTGCAGGCAATTTATCGCACAATCCCAAAAATACAAATATAAAAAGAAAAACTGAAATGAATAAAAGTGAACGCAACGTGGGCGACAAGTCACTAACATAGGTCCGGGAATGAAGCCGGATATTAGCATGCAACGGAGCGGACAACTTAGAATAGAACCCTGACAATTGGCTGATGAAATGCCAATGCCAAACGGCATAAGAATAAACCATAAGCCACAGCCGTACGCAGATGACATTAATCTCTGTTTCTTGGCATGAGGCGATCGCATTGCACATCTTTGGCCAGGCAAAGGCATTTGCATGCCAGACTCAAAACCAGACACAGACATACAAGTATACACACACACACACACAACACACAGAAGTACCGACAACGTTGCCGACACCGACACCGACAGCGACACTCAACAGTTCATTGGCAGGCAGAGAGTTGACAAGCCCACCAATTCAAAAAGAAGTAGCCAGAAGCTGACAGCAGGCTAAGAAAAAACCAAAAAAAGACACTGGAAACTAGAGATGCGTTTGATTTTAGTTAACTTGTCACAGAAAAACTCACGGGAATGGAGAAAATCTATACATACATATATGTATCTATATGTGGCAATAATAGATTCTCAGATTAAAAATATACATTTAATTTCAGTTCTTGCAGCATTCTAGATGCAATGATTTTTTTGATCGTTTTGGGATCGTTAAATACGTTTTCGCTGTTTTGGCCTATTAAAATGCTATAAAACTGCATATGGCCTGTTACATTTCGATAATAAAATGATACCATTTCAACTGCTTTTTTGATTAGCGTTATTAAAATGCACCCCACACATTTTTTATTTTAAATTACTGCTAGCAGCTCCCAATTGCATTTACTGCGTCACACTCTATGAAATCTATTTATATATTATGATAAAACAGAATTTACGAATGCGTTAGGCAGAAAAAATAGTTACTTATATTTATACATACATATTAGTAATAATTACTTAATTTAACTGATGGTGTACACAAGTAAATCCCGAAAAACACACATGTTTTATGCATACATTTTTAAAATTTATTTAAATATACACACATAAAACAAAGCTTTTTTCTGTGTACTGTTGTTATAATGGGATTAGTTTGAAAACGGTATAAAAACCATTTAGATTCTGCCTTACAACATGCTGTAACATAGGCTCGGAATTTCTAATTAGCTTTAAAATGTTAATGTAATGGCTTACGCTTCACGCTTCCATCTCTAAGTCAAAGCCTCCAACACGCCTTGACGACTTTATTTACCCCCCCGTGTTTCTTGCCATCCATCCATCTCTTTTCATTTTAAAGTGATTCAGATATTTACTGTTATAGCCGCTGCATTTGGTCACTGCGATGTAGTCTCTGGGGAGGGGCGCGGGGAACCACCTGGTTTATGTTGAATTTCAGTAAACTTCTTTTCTTTGCGGTGGCTTAATTTTCTATGCCTGGCTAACTGCTTGACCTTCTATTATGTCTGCTGGCTGGACATAATTTTCCATAGCAATAGTAAAGTTCGTTGCCTAAGTCTTTTGTTTTGGGGGCTCAGACGAATTTATGGGCCAAGACAATCGACAATCGAGAGCGGAGTGGGGGCGTGACGCTGGCAGCTCTGGCTTAAAAATATAGTTAACAACAATAGCAATAACAACAGAAATCGAAAGATGTCTAAAAATAACCCAAAATGGCAGAACTTTGCTGAAATAACCCACGCGACCCATCCAAAGGAATCATCTTTATCTTATTTTTTTTCTTTTTGATTTGTTTTTTGTTTGTTTGAAATGTGGGAAACACTCGAAATTACCAAAAACAACAATCAAAGTAATAATAAAAATAATAAGCTGAGTGAGTCTGGCACCCGGATTCAGACAGACAATCAGACAAGAGAGAAAGAGAGATAGAGAAATGGAGAACAAGCAATAAATATGATATATGTATATTTATGTATATGTATATTTGCTTTTTATATTATTCTTATTCTTATTTCTTGGATTTTTCTTTATTGATTTTTCAGACAATTCATCACGTGCGTCATTTAACAGTTCAATTTATTTGATTTGAATAATTTGGCTACCTTGACGAATGGGCATATTCATTTCATTTTTCAGTTGGCAACGCACAGAATATAACAGTTATAGATTATTAAATTCTCAGACATGTCTGAGCCATGCAATGTTCAAATTTTTTATTTTTTCTATTTTAAATGGAGAATTTCAAATGATATTGCAAAGTTAAATCTAGATTAGTCAATATACATATATACATATATTATTGAAGAGATTAACGAATTTAATCTGCCAGGGTATGAAAACTTCGGCATTATCGTTATCGGGCCCAGCCCTCTGGTTTATTTTCTTTTGGGTATTAATAGAACGTGACTTCTCGTCTGAGATGTACCCGTTCGGAGAAACAAATAATGATATAACGGTATATTAACCATCACAAGATCAAATCAGACAATTATATTTATATAATACATTTTAGGTGCCCATATACATAAGTAGTTAAGTTCAGGTTATTTAGCATATTTCTTGATCATATGACGCGCTTTCTTTCTCCCCATCTTTCTCTTTCAATCGATTTATTTGAACCGGTTCAACTTTTAAGCAAAGCGGATATATTTATAATCTAAAACAACAACGAAACAAAAAAGAAACACATTTCTGTACTTTCCAATTTTATGGTCAAACAAACAAATGTGGCAAATAAAATAAGCAAGAAACGGCAGCGGTAACAAGAATCCGGTTCTACTTTTGTTTAATAAATTGTTACAATTTGTTTTTCATTTCGTTTATTGTTTATGGGACAGCACCCTCACAATTCGCAATTTGCACACAATTTGTCTGACGATAATTAATTATATTAATTAGTAATTAATTAAAGCATATGCTAGTCGACTGACACGCTCCCACGCCACAGATGATGTCCATCATTATGTTCCCCAAAGACACAGTAAAATATCCATACATAAAACGACACAAAAAGAAAAAAAGAACAACTAAAATTTACTGCGATGAGGAAACAAACTATTAATTAATTAGGGTTTTTTTTGCGGTTTGTTAAACACAGTTTTAAATACAATTTACTTAATTAATGATCAAATAGCTATGACTATTTTGTGGGGCGTAACAAATGTTGTGAGTGTGTGTGTGTGTGTGTGCATAACTCAAATAGTGATGGACCTGGCTAAATTGTATAAAAAAAGGGGTGACAAACCGCAATCGAACAGCCAATCGAATCAAATTAATAGACATTTTGTATAGCATCTTTCATTATCTGATGACACA
The DNA here is from genome assembly GCA_037075365.1 of Drosophila emarginata. NCBI lineage: Eukaryota > Metazoa > Arthropoda > Insecta > Diptera > Drosophilidae > Drosophila > Drosophila emarginata. The sequence goes on from JBAMCD010000296.1 coordinate 4,834,201, forward strand.
CTTTTGAAAGCAATCTATAAATAATCCAAATCCGTTTCTTAACTTATTTATACTTACTTTAGCTCATATAGAATCTTTTGTTTAGACTGCATATCATAGAAAATAATAGATCGAACATAAATCTGTATTTATTTGAATTATATGATCGTTTTCTGCATATACAAATATATATGTACATGTGGGATTTGTGATACACCACAGTAATAGTTTTATTTATTTTAATTGATTATAAAAATATATAAATATGTGTACTTGGGTTAACAAACAATTTATCAATTTTTAAGTCACATTTTTTATAAAATTTAGCACGCTCCACGCCACTCTACATCCTGTCCGTATTTGCCACTATCTATTTCATTTTCTTTCTTTTACTGTCAAACTGAGATCAGGCTAATCAAGGATCAGTTTCATAGTTCTATTGCATTTCTCAAGTTCTTCAGTTAAATACACTTCTTATTGGAACAATTGGGTATATTAGGGAATCCACCGTGTTCCTCACGTGTCCATCTCTCATGGGAAAACGTTAACAGAAAGTTGGCGCGTGGCAAATTAATGGTATATTTGTTGTTCTTCAAAATTCGATTGATGTAGTCTTTTTTTTTTAATGGCCACAACGAAATTTATATGCCAAATTGCTTAAAGCCACCTATACACTAAAATTGTTTAGCACTTTACAAAAATTATGCAAAATTTTTAAATAAAAAACCACCAACAACTACAACGAAATAAAACCTAAGCTCGGCAAATTTATGACCCAACTCCGAAACGAGTTCAACAAAAAAAAAAAAAAAACGAACAAACAAAGGAGAAAAATAAAAGAGTAAAAAAAAAGCAGCAGAAAACAGGCAGAGCAATGACCCAGAGAACTACTGAAAATGCCAAACTGGATGATGCTAATAAAACCGCTCCAACATAAAGGGCAAACCTAAATCATTCAGTGGCTTGGCTTGGCTTGGCGATGGGCGGCAACCATTTTTTTTATTCTCTCTCCCTTTGCCTCAATCTTGATCGTAAGCTGAGAATTGATTTTAATCTAAGAAATTCGATTCGAAATGAATTTTATTTGTCATTTGGCAGCCAAACATGGGAACAAATTAGCACAAAATTAATTACATTTTAAGCAACAATAAAAATGAAAAATTGCTTTTATCGGCAAGTTAAGATCGGCAGCTGTTTGGACTCACAAATGGCTAATCCCAAATAACAAGAAGATAAAGAGGAAGACAACAAAAATTAAATGAGTAGACAAAACGGCATTTGTATTAACAAGTTGGCCAGCTGCCGTCGTTTCCTTTTATTTTGTTAAACTTCTTTTCCATTTCATTCGCTTTCACTAAAAACGAAACACAAAAAAAAAAACATTAATAATATTCACATTAAATCATTTTATTTGTTTACTGAAAAAAAAAAAAAAAAAACGAAAAACAAAGGAAAAGCCGATGCACATTTCATATGTGCCAGAAATATACTGTATTATAATAGAAAGAAATTAAAATTAGGCAGGTGCGAATGCGATTGCGAATGCCAGAAGTGGGTGAAAGTATTTGGAAATATAACTAATTGAATTTGCAATTGGAGAAGTCCATTTCGGGATGCTGTTGCTTGAATCTGTAAATATAACCAAGAGAAGAGAAGAGAAGAGAAGGGAAGAGAATAGAAGAGGAAGCCAAATGAATTATGAATTGACGGTTGAACAATCAAAATTGCATACTTTTCAAGTATATCCTGTTTCTTGCGATCCTCGCTGGTGGGCAAACCCATTTCCTTTTGACGCTGATCAAACATCATCTTCTCAACCATGCTGCGAGTCTCGCCATCCAGGTCAGATAGTTTCGATGGTTCCGGATTGATTTTACGTGTCGATATTTCGGGATCAGTGGTTACCAGGCGACTCCACCAGGACATCTTATTGATTTTCTCCAATGTGATTAAAACGGTTTTGCTATCTTGCAAGACCCAAACCGATTCCTCTTGTTTAACTTCAGCATACAGCTCACCATCGATGATGGGCTCTTGACCTTTAAGGCCCACTTTCAAAGTTTTCTTGCCAATGGTGACCACAAGATCGCGCGACCGCAAAGCGTATGTCACGTTGAAGGGAATCTTGAGCTGAATATGGAATATAGAAACAAAACACAACCAATGCAACAACAATCGATTTCAGAGTTAATGATGATAATAATAACGATAATAACGATGCCAGATGTAATGTTTCTGTGATTAATGAATCAAGACAATTCTATGTATATGCGACCGTTGAGAAGTCAAAGTCAAGTAAACAATCTTTTACTACTTCTACCCTCAATATTTGCCTTTTGGTCAATGCAACCTTGAAGTCAGACACACAGAGAGCTAATAATGATCTATAAATAACTGGCAAGACAACCAGCAGCAGCAGCAGCAGCATCGGCATAAAGAAGAGGAGGCACGTCTTCACCTAAACTTAAGCCGCAGCTGCAATCTCTCACATCACAGTAAAACGCGTGCGCGCCCTTCACCAACCAGACCAAGGATTTTAACTAGAACGGGAATTTAAGTTAATTGTCTCTCTCTCTCTCCCTATCTCTCCTACTCCAATGACGAGTTCAAGGACGTACAGCGGTTGTTTTTAAGGTCCGGTTTACAGGAGAAGAATAATATCAGAATAATATATGACCGCCCCACAGCAGCCACTCCTCCCTCCATCCACTCTCTACTCCCATCACCGACTTCCCAAACTGGAATGCCGCTCAACAGGTTGTTGTTGCACAGACTATATCAAGTGTGAAGTAAAGATGGCAAAGAGATGATTCCTTATATAAAGCCTCCTCCTAATCGTTTCTCCTAGATTGCATACAGTAATTACACTGGCGTCTAGAATTATTCGTACATAAAACACTTGGGCCATTAATTATAATGGCAAATCTTAGCAACATGCATACGATTATACATATATTAACACATTTCCCATTAAAAATTAATAATAATTAATGTATTTGCCTTTGTGTGTAGTATTAGCGTGTGTGTGTGTGAGTGTGTGAAAAAGCCAAGCAGCATAATTAAATCTTAAGTTATTAGACAACAAAACTATAGTCTATGCAATCAATTAGCAAGCACACAAACACACATACAACTTGCATGATGGAAAATATGTACAACAATGTTATTTCGGGGGCGTGGGGTAGACCTTTAATTAAAATCTCACGAAGCATTCAAACCAAGGACATGACTATGAATATGATGATGATGGAGTTGAGTATGGTGTGTGTATGTGTGTGTGTGTCAAAGTGTGTGGGCTAGCTAGCACGCGGCTCATGTCAACAGTAGCATATAAAAATTATGTGGGTTGTGCATCATCACCAACTCCTCGAGATCAATTTTTATGTGGCAGTTGGAAAATGTGTCAAAAACTGAAACTGAAGCGGATGTCATTTTTTGTTTTAAGTACGCGGATGTATGTATATATGTACATAGGTATATACATATATATATATGTATAAAGTAACTGAACAAATGTATATCTTCTGATGACTGATGACTGCCTGCGACTGACTGGCTGACTGACAGCTGCTGTGTCAAACTGTGGAGGCGGTTGGCCATAGCAACAATTTGCTTGGCAATTAGATTAACCACCATTTGTCATGGTTGGCAATTGGAATTGAAATGCGTATTCTTGCCCAACGATTATGAAAGAGTTGAACGTGATTAAAGCCGATTCTTTCTGACAATTGTAAATTGCAATTTATACTAAAAACTAGTCAAGGAAACTAGAAAAAAAAACAAGCAATGGGATTAACAAGTAATGGCATTGGATGTTGTAATACAGCTCAGAAGGTTCATCAAGGATAAATTGTGGAATCAAACTTTACATAATTATAATAATAAATTAGATGAGATCAAGTATAAAATCTATTACTAGAAAGTAACAGAAGCGAAAAGATTACCCATTGAAACAGATAATAAATTAATCAGTATTTTCTAACTATTTTCAACATTTTGAACTTAAAACGATGTAATAGAAAAATGAAAGCCAAGCTTTACATTTACTGGAGTTTTCCCTATGATAACAAGCATATCTTGAATATATTTATATAAATATATAGATTTGTACATCTGTTAGTATGTATTCTTTAGTAAAACAAAACTGCTTTTCATTTAGAGAAAAATGCTTCAATTGCAGGGTTTTTTTTTATTTTATTTTTTTGGCATTTGACTGCTGCAATTTATTATTTATTCGATGGTGATGTTGCAGCTTTCCCACCCTCATTGAGAGATCATGAAGGTTATGCAAATATTGAATGATTCTATGCTTAAAAGTAGGAAATTAACACAAATCCAAGTTAGTGAGTGAGTGAGTGAGTGAGTGGACTGACATACTGCCATTAAATCAGCAATGAAACAAAAACCAAATCTCATGCAAATGGGCGTGCACTAACTAACTGAAAAATAAAAGACAAACATCATGATACAGCAGCTCGAATCAAAGTCGATGTTAAAAGTTAAAGTCAGAGGTTCGAGTTCAGAAAGCAAATCGAAAATGTATATTAAAAAGGTGTCGTGAATGAATTAATGAAGAATAAACACAAAAAAATAAATAAAAAATAAAAAAACAATATTATTGATGATGAGAGATGGTTGAAGAAGACGACCACGACATGGCACACTTATGCCAAAAGATAAAGGGAGGGGGAGACCATCATACAAACATATAAATATATACACATATATATAAATAGATAGATAGACAAACAGACAGATGGACTGATGAAGAGATAGCCACCATGCCGACAAAATGTCTGACAGTGTCTGCCATTTTATGCAAATGTCTTTAATCGATCATCAAACTTTAGCAAGCGAGAAAGAGAGAGACGGAGAGATGAAACGGACGAGGGGAGAGAAGAAGCTCTAGGTATGGGTTACTTTGCACTAATTCTCGCTCAACACACAAACATTTGGGTGAAAGAAGAAACTCTTTTATTTTTTTTTTTTTCCTCTTCTGGGTCCTCTGATCGGTTTCAAATTTTGTGACTGCTGCCGTTTTTAACTGTTTTCTATTAATTCTATGAATTTTGAAAACTCATTTTAGTTTCTTAAAGATATCTGACGATGTCTGTATATAATTTATGCTTAAAGTTGCGAGGCGAGGTGGTGCCAGGCACCAAATGTGGCGTAGAGACAATCGAAAAAAGCGAAATAAACAAAAATCATTTGAAAACTAGTCAAAAAATACAACAAAATAGCAGCAACAGCAACAGCAACAACAACAATATATGTATATAAATAAAAGAAGCTGAAATGAACAACGCTTATTGGTAAAGTAGAGGTAAAGAGAGGGTAAGGGGTAACTTTAAGAGGAGCAACAGCTGAAACGATTGTAGATTGTGAATTGGCTACGATAATGTTATCAGACATTTAGCGGCAAGTTTCCTATTAAAAGCGGCTTAAACTGTCTACCAAAAAACTTGACTTATGGCTTAAAAGCCAAACGGAAACCAACCAGAACTGAAAAAGCAAAGACAGACGAAGTTTGCTTGGATAGTTGGATGATTGGATGGATGGATGGATGATTGTTGGGGTACCACTTGAGTGGGAATTGTTTATGCGTTTAAATCTGATTAGAATGTTCAGCAACAATTCAAAAAAAAAAAGATACAAAACTAGTTCTTATTGGGCTAACCAATCCCACAACCTCACGCTATTCCCCTTCTCACACCTTTTAAGCCACACTAGCCCTCCCCTCCTCCTCCCTCCCATTTATGCATACATAGATGCTGAAGTGTATTTGCCATAGAATTTATATTGATATTTGCATGGGAATCCAAAACTGAGTATAGCAGCAATGTAATTCAGAAAAATGAATAAAAATAAAAGCAAAAAAAATCTGGTAGCTATTCGATCAATTCTATAGAACATTAAGAGTTCTATAAGCGGATTTACTAGTAGTTTCCAAGGCAAGGAGGGCTTGAGGTTGGGAGGGGGTTGGGTGGTAAGGGTATTAGATGTCATCCGGTTTCTTGGCCCACATACATACTGAACAAAAAAAAAAAAGAAAAAAACCCATAAATAATGTCAACTGATCGAACTCCAACTTGATATCTAAAATCGATTAACTTTTTGATGATGTCGAGAATAACCTATTCAAATTATATTCATTTCGAAAAGATCTACAAAAATGATAAAAAATATATATGTAAATATAATATTATTATGGGTTTTTTTTTTATAAATTTTGATTTAGGATAAACTGTGTCAATTTTAAATTGACCTTAAAACTGTGATCCCTTTTTTACCCAAGGTCAATTTCATTTTACCGGTTATAGGCCCTTTGTATCGGTTAACATTGAATTGCTGCTTAGTTCTTGGAAAACAAAACTGATTAGTTTTGTGCTATAATTATATGATTATCTATAATCTTTATGTGACAAATATGATAAATATTACATAGAAATGATTGCCTCGCCCATTGACTACATTTACATATGTATATATATATATATATGTAAATCCATAATACTCTATGCAAAACTTTAGCTTTGCATAAATATTGCTGGAGGGGGACTTCCCCACAATTTTTTTTTTTTTACAGATTTGATCTTATATGAAATTTCCATTTCATTGAATATATTTTAAGTTATTCCTTTATTTGTAATTTTAATACAAATTTATAAAGACTTCCACGAATTTGAAGCTAATTATGCTTGTTTATTGTCACATAAAGAGTGTTATCTCTTTATCGGTATATGTTCTATATATGTTTGTATACATATGTACATATGTACATATATTCCAGAAACGAAAACAATTTTAGTTATCTAATTAAATCGTTAGGCCTATTCCCAGAACAATATATGTATGTATATTTGTGTCACTTCCTTGTACCAGGAATTTAACCATAAACCAACCAGCAAAGAAAGAAAAAAAAAGATCATTTACCAACTTAAACGGATCTCCTAAAATAGGTTCATTTACCCAGTCATTGTGAGAGCGTTTCTTGTCCGGTTTCAATTGCCGTCTTTTATTTGGTCAAATAAAGTCGAGACCATTAAGCAGGATTTATAATCTAAGCAGGTGTGAAAATATTCGTATTCAGTTTCATTTTATATATATGTATGTATATATAATATATATAATATCCCAATTAAGAAAAACCCACAAAAAAAAAAAAAACAATAACAACAACAAAAATGCCAAAGCACGTCATCAAGAATTTTACGCCAACAATTTCCGCCTCGAATGAATGAGAGTTGACTCACTCACTCATTCGCTCATTCACTCACTCATTCATTTAGTCAGTTACTAACTAACTGCGCATAGTTTTCTGCATCATTGGAAAACGTAAAAAACAAAAAAAGGCCCGAAGCCACAAAATACGTACTTTTTTTTTTTGGCTGTTTTTGCATAACTTAAAAGCGCCGCTAATAAAAAAAAAAAAAACAAATAAATCTTTAAGCTAAAAAAAAAAAGAAAACGAAATTAGCCAAATGACAAAATGTTTTCTAAACAAAAATTATCTTTTAATAGACGCAATCAGGGGAATTGATTTGGTTTTAGCCGATGGGCCAAAAGAGCGAAACAAATAAGCGTGGCATACGTCAACCGTAAAGGCAGCTAGGCAGTCATCCCCAGGGGGTTTCCCCCTTAGATCAGACCAGGCACTAGAAGAGACAACATCAAATCAAAATTTGATTTAAATTATGAAGTATTGTCACAAAAAAAAAAAAAAAAAACATTTATATATATATATATATATATGTATATATATATACAAATATAAAAACTAAAATTAATTCAAGTTTTTGTGAACGTCACTAGAATTACCAAAAAACTGTTTTGCATTTTAAATAATATGCTAAGAAAACAAAAAAACAAATGTTCAGAGCGAGTTGTTTGTTTTTGTTACCATTCTTTTCGTTTTATGAGATTTATAAAGAATGTTGTTCAGATTTAACTTTTCATACCCTGCATTCCATTTGGATGAATAAGAGATAAATTATAAATTTTACAACGAATTAAAGTCTAAGACGGTAACTATCCTTTGATATTCATTTCTTTCCATAAGCAAAAGAATCTCTGTGTGAATTCCTTGTAGAAAATCAATATGCAATGTAAATCTTTGCAGGATATTCGATAAGTCGATCATATCGAGGCGATTTTTTCAATCTTGTAGCAAGTGTTGCCGATTTCTGACTGCTTTTGAGTGCTTTACCTTGTTAAATTCTCTCTGCTGCTCTTTTGATGCCTCTCGCTTTTATTTCTATTCTCCATTTCTGTGGCGATTCTCATCGTCCATTGCTCTGCTGTTTCTTGGTAACTGGCGGTGTCAGGTAATCTTTGTCAACTCAGCTGATTAAAACCAAAACTCTCGACACACTTCATCACCCAAAAAACAGAACAGCAACAACATCAACAAAAGCAGCCACATTTTCGAATGGCCAGCCACCACTCACTTGTCTCACTTAAAAGGTGATAACAAGATGCTTGACAAAGAAGAAGAAAAAAAAACGAATCGACAAAAAAAAAATTGTTTAACTTTTGCTGTTTATTATGTTCAGGCAGGCGGCGGCTACCACCTGAGAAGTTTAAATGTAGCCAAATGACAGATGGGACGACCAACCGCCGACTCCAAAAAGTTAAATAAACAAAATTGTAACAAATTATTTACAAAAGTTTTCGACTAGAATTTGTCTTGCCAATTGGCAGGCACAGTGGTTTAATAAAATAAAAAAACAAATGTGTATAAATGAGATAGTTAGAAAGCCTCAAGAAGTCCTTTAAGAGCCACATTTCCTCCTTTGGATTTAACTGATTAAAACAATTCATACCAACTAATAAATACAATTTTTATCAACATTTAAACTATATTAATTCAGGTGCAATCTTCGTATAGAATAAAATCTTTCAATTATTTGAGATCATTTCTTTTTTTAAAGATGTTGCAATGAAATGTGATAGAGATATCATAGTTAATACACATTGAAAAGATCATAAAGAAACAAAACCGTTTACAATAATTCAGAAAAGATGATAGCAAATAAAATTCTAAAAATATCTCATAGATTTTTACCTTAATTATACCAATTATTAATTAATTCTTTGAATTCTACTCAATTTGTTTACCTCTGATCACAGTGAATATTTCTTCTTTTTGATTCTTTTTTTTGGCTTTTATTGTATTCCTGATTTTGGTTATTTGATATAAGGTTTTTGTATTGGTCTTTGACGTTAAATGCTTTCATTAGAATGCCAAATTTTTAAACGAAAAAGAATCAATAATCGATATGAAATATGAATATCAATAATTATTTTGTGTATGAATGAAGGAACCGTATGGGAAACAGTAAAAGGGCGGGGCATTGTGATGATTATTACTGTTCAAGAAGAGACCCTTAACCTTAATGAAGCCAACATTAAAATATAATTTGGGTTTTGCCCCCGCCAATACCACATCAAAATGATGTTAACCCGCTTGAAAAGCGGATCTTTACAAAAAAAAAAAAAAGCCGCCAAAGACCAAAATAATAGAAGAAAAAAAAGGTTATTAAGAACGCCCACAATTGAAGGGCTCTTAAGATAACATTTTGATTTGTTCTCATTAATGCGCAACGGCCAGAGAAAAGGGCAAACGAAAGTTTCATTTTAATTTATATTTTGATGAAGGAGCAGTGGGAAAACTTCAAAGCCGGCAACTGAGACAGAAATGGTTAAAGCCAATCGATCAAGAAATAACATTGTGGTTGTATAAATATAGCACACAAAGTAACAAATGTTATGCCATGCAAAATCCGGCAAGAAAGTCAAGCAACAAACAACAAAAAGTTTGCTCATCGAAGCAAACAACCTGTTGACGACGCCGACAGCGACGTTGACAGTGGCAGAGAGTCAATCTCCCAGTGCGACGATGCTCCGATCTTGATCTGCTACCACAATGGACTTTAGTTTGATTCTTGAAGCCGTTTAGATCGGTTCTGTTCAGAGCGGTCAAACATAAGCTAAATTAATAACTTGATTAAATAAATTGAATATCAAAATATATATGTATATAAAACAATTTCAAGCATAATATAAAATTAAAGAAATTATAATAAATTTATTAATTAATTGAAAGCAATTTAAACGGTTCTTAAACAGCAGCTGCCCTCGAGGTGATCAGCTGAGTGTTTCACGAGCCGCAATAAAAGAATTAACGAACAACAAAAACAACCAACCAACCATAATAATCAAAAGACTGAAATAACACAAATCAGATCAGTAATAACAAAAAAAACAATCCAAATTGTGATACTAATTAGTTCAAATTACCTGTGTGTGATAAATTTATTGTAATAAAAGAAAAATCAAAAAAAAAAAAGTCTAAATAAAACAAAACATAAAGTAAGTACGACAAACGGCCAAAAACTGGCCAATCAACTTAAATATTTATAACAAAAAAATACAGAAAAAAAAAGACTGATAAGACTTCCGCATGCTTAAATAATATTTACACAATATCAAATACAATAAATAACATTCGAAAAAAATGAATAAAAGCCAAAAAAAAAAAAACGAAAAAGACTGATGAACAAGAAGAAGAACAATAGCGAGTGTAAGACTCGACTTGCCACTTTGTGCCCGCCCCCCGCAACCATGACCCTGTATTTGCATCTGTCATTTAGAATTTAGAATTAATTGCAACAATTAAAGTCAAACCCACAAATTTGCATCAGATTGGCAGCCACCCAAAAAAAAATTTAAAAACCATTAAAAGAGAAAGGCCAAAATCGTCATCTAATAACAAATAGCAGGCAGCAGCAACACCAACAACAACTAGAAGAATTAATTCACTTAATAATACACAAAAAGCAACAAACATCATCGGAGGCTCTTAGATCGGGCCATAAATATCAAACAAGTTGGCTAAAATACACACACACACGAAAAATTAAAAAAAAAAAAAACCAAAAACGAAGGCAAATTTAAGCGACTCGAAAGTTCAGTTTATATATTTTTTTCTCCCCTTGTTGCCGCATTTGAAAGTCAAAAAGTCTGGCGATGGAAAATTTACTAAACCTTTTGGCAGGGGGGGAGGTAAACAAAAAGAGATATATATCTTTATAGAATAATTAAACTTGACGAAAGTTCCTTTTTTTAATCTGATATATATATATATATAGAATTGTAAATCAATTTTTGCATTAAATAAACAGTATATACATATATATATTATATTGATATATATATTATTTAAGCAAATATTGATCCTTGTCAATTTGGGTAGAAATAGGTATTTCAAGTCAGTTTAAACAAGAACTCAAATATTTCCTCTAAATAAAAGGAATCCGCAGATGAGAAAAAATGAATTAGTTGCTTCTATAATCAAGAATATATAGTTCAGATGTATATACATTATAGGCATAAATATTTGGAATTATAGAATTATATGCAGAATATTACACACGAATAAATAAATAATTCTGAATCTATATTTTTCGATAGACCTAACCTAAATTTTGTTGTCTTTCAATTGTATCCTTTTAGATGCAGGACTATTGGCATATACCACGCGCCTCGCTGGCCTCCTCAAACAGCTCAGCCATCAGTTCGGCTAGCTCATCAAAATCATCAAACAAATCCAATTCAAATCCCCCAACATTGGCTCAACGTAGTGGCGGTGCAATGTCCACATCGACGCATACAAATGCCACAAGTGCAGCTGTGACAGCAGCAGCAGCCGCTGCTGTACTTGCAGCAGCCAAACGTGGTTCACGCTCCTCCCAGGGCTCCAGTGATAGCAATAATAGCACACGGGTGAGTTATATTACACACACACACACACACACACACACACACACAGAACACTACATTCCTTATCAAAGAATAGTTATAGTACATTGATTTATCCACTGACTTATGTTCCATTCTCCAATTTAATATTTATAGAGCGCCGCTTCGGGATCGCTGTTATTGACGGCAGCGAATCTTGAACGTTTCGCTGAGATTCATAAGAAGCAGGAGAGGCAGCATAAAATGATCATGAATAATGATAATGAACAGCAGCAGCGATCCTCGGGTGGCTCATCGTCGTCGGCCAATTATAATGCCAATTTGACATTGGCCGGCACAAAGGATGCAGTAATACCAATTGAAGGACACCAACACGATGATCCTAATTTGCATTATGTTAAAACCAAAGACCTTGATACTGTGTCCATAGCCAGCTCCATGCACTTCACTATGGTCAATGGCGAGAATGGCGGAGCCACTAAGAAGCAAAAGCGTGGCCTCTGCGATCGTGGCAGGCAGGTGACAGTGTTGATTGTTAGCATGAGCACAATATTCTTGTTACTCATCATGGGAATGGTGTATGCACTAGAGAGTAAGTACATCATTTCTAATCTCATGAAAGATAACCGAATCTAATTCATAAATATCTATATTTTTCTTCCTCTAATTGCAGTGCGCGCCCGTGACATGCCGAAAAGTTAACGGGTGAATTTTGGCGCGGGCTGTTTTGCCAAATTGATTTTAGCCAACTTTTAGTTTATTATTTATTAAACAATTTCTATTTTTTTTTCTTTTTTTTTTTGCTTGCTATGTTTTGTCCAATTATTATTATCATTATTTGTATTAATTGTTATTATGTCATCTTTGTCAAATGTCGTGCTAGTTATTTAAGCTATTTATGAAAACAAATTTTTTTTTCGGTTTTTTTTTTCATAGTAGAGAAAAAGAGTTAGGGAGAAAATTGTTTAGTGGGCGTGTCAGTATGTTCCACATAAACTAGTATTAAGAGCAAATATTTAATGTGTAATTAGTTACTTAATTTAAATAATTTTAAAAATTATTAAGAGGCGGCAGCGCTTTTGGCTCTGAGAAGAAAATTGTAACAGAGAAATATGCATGGAACAATTCGTATATATATAATTATATATAAGTTTCTAATAGTTGGATAATAACATGTTATCAAATCTGTATTTTCTGGTTAAACAATGAAGAAGCAACTAAGTTATTTTATCCCTGTGATATGTTTAATACAAAAAAAAAACGGAATTTAAATTGAATGAAATAAAAATATGTGTGAACATTGAATATACTAAGAGATATTTATTTTTCATGAAAATAAGATGAGTCATGGGCGTAAAACAGTGACTAATATGATAATAAAATAAATAAAAGAACTTCTCTCTCATTATAATAAAGACGAAACTTTATGAGTACTCAAATCAATGACTGCAATAGTTGTGGTTTTGCATGAGATTTGTGATTGAGATTGGAGACTTTGTAGATATACTAAGGACACAAAGAATTGCTCACCATTAAATAAAGAAAAGCATAGGACAATCGAGTGCTTTGTTGACAATGCATTATCCCACACACGACATTATATTGTTGCTAAATGATGACTCCCGCAAGCTCTTGACATATGCAACTCTAACCCTGTAGCTTAGTTCTGGCTATAAACAACAATCTTCGAACATCAATCTTTTATGTTTCTTTTTTTTTAAAGATTGTTAAAACTAAAGTTCAAGTCGTTTATTTCGTTCCTAAACTCTTTAATTTCATGTAAAAACCCGAAGGTGGCTATAGAAGCATTGATAGTATGCACTCTATTCAATCGGATAAATAAATATGCTTGAAACCCCATTACTAACAACAGCAGCAGCTTGTAAACGTAAGGTCAATAGCACCTGGCTGCTTAACAACCAACATCCTGGCATCCTTGACAACCTTTGTAGGTCAAGCACAAACAAAACAAAAGTAGCCACTTACCTCCACCTCCTGTAGAGTTTGTGTCCACATATATTTGTCTAGAGTGCAACCATTTCCAGCATTTGGTTGCAATTTGCCCAATTCACTCTTTTCCGTTTCATCTGTCACATTTTCAATGGGCTTGGAAATGTCCTCACGACTGGAGGAGTCTCCGCCAGCGGAGGTAGTATCCATTTGTTGTGGACGTTTTCTATTAAAAAAGGTAACAGAAATTTAATATAAAGTTAAATTTAGAATGCATACTTACTTGTCAGCTTCCTCTTTAATAATGGCAGCGGCCTCCTCATCGGTAATATCACAAATTTTACTTTCGTTCATTTCCTTTTGACGTGCCTCAAATTCGGCACGCTCTTTTTCCTCCTTTTCACGTTGTGTAGCTTTTTGAGCGGCCAGTGCTAGTTTCGATTCCTTGCGAAAAACATCGAGCAGAAGCTTTTCCCATTCAGCCGGATTAGCGCCAGTGAAAAAATCCGTTTTGCGTCGCAAAAAACTGGCCAATGTGTGAAGGAACTGGAAGAAATGTAAAAATATTCACGAATTAATCTCGATATTAACAGCTCCAACAAGAACAACAACGTGGGTTGGCCGCCATCCCGCGCAACGTGCAAATTTTACTTACATCAGGCACGCCTTCACGATGCTTTGTGGCCAAAGCCAGCAGTATATGGTCGAACTGTTCTTCTTCGGCAGACATTTTACCTATACCTTTTAAATATATTTCTTTCTTTTATTTATTGCCAAAACGGAGAAACTTCTAGTGCTTTCCTCTTTGTGAGATTTCTGAAAGTTTTTTGTTGTGCCGGCTGACAGTGTGGCCAGAGGTAGCTTATGGAGAATTTCCCATCAGTGTAAACGGAGGGAAAACTAATTTCCTTCACTAAAGCGGAGCGAACTCCAATTTTGTTCAGCAAAAGAGGAGAGTATGATTCGTTCACTAGAGCGGAGCGAAATCAAATTTCATTAAAAAAGCGGAGCGAAATCAAGTTTCCTTTACAACCGCGGAGCGAATTCGAATATCACTCATATAAGTGAAGCGAATTCAAGTTTCACACCCTTAGGATACGGCGGTTGTCAAACAGCGTTTAATTTTATTAATTACAATTTTTTTAATCTAATATCGATGGTTAGTAGCATCTCTGCAAATAATTACGAATTTAAAAATCAGATCAACCGCGAATTACAACGGTATTGGGTTTTAGTAGCATACTTTTAGAGAACGTAACCAGTGTTGCCATATTCACTTTTTCCGTTAGTAATTTCTTTTTTTTAAGTGCGACAGCAAAAAAGTCAAGTCAATAAAATTAAAAAAAATTCTAAAAATTAAATTTTGATTTTTCCTCTTCAACTATATATCACCAGTTGTGGTGAATCAAAATTGATTGACATTGATTTTATATCAAAAAATTCAGTGTGGCGCAATAATTAGATTTGAATTTTTTTATTATTACATGCACATGTAATTTATAAAATATAGTTTTAGATAGCATTAGCTTATGTGTGTGACTAACACTTTACATGATATGTGATCGACTCATAGAACTGATTGTCAGATTGATATATTTTTGCAGGGTATACGAACTTCGGCTCCACCGAAGCTGCGCCTTCTCTCTGAGTTTTCGATTCTTCGTCCTTGTCATTCTCATTCGGTCTTTTGAAGGAGTCAGACGTATACTGAGTGCCGCGGACAGTTCAAGCAAAACAAAACCAAATCAAAGAAGTTGAAAAGTGCTAAATAAAATTGTGCAAAATTCAATGTTCTTTTGTTTTATGGTGAATTTCAGAAAAGTGTAAAAAAAAAAACTCCAAAAAAACCAACTATCAAGCGTGAAAAAATGTAAATCAAAATATAAAAGAGAAATACATATATTTTTTTTTTTTGTTGTTTTTTCAGTGATATGCAAATTACTCGCACACACATACAGGCATAGGAAACAAATCACAAAATAGCTGCAAAAGCGAAGAGAGGAGAGATTGCACAAAAGAGGAGAAAAGTCATTAGTTATGGAGAAGCTCTCCCGGCTCCAGCTCCCGTAGGAGTTTGTCTGCAAAAATCGATAAAGTTCTTACATAGGCACACAAACACACATATGAATAAGTAAATAGATGTGTGTGTGTGTATTTAGGTACAGTAGTAGGAGTGCGCAGGAGGAAGTAGGAGAGTAGAAGAGGAGCATGCTCACACAATCAGAACAGTCTTCAGTTAACAATGTTGCTCACGTAATTAGAAACAGTTGCGAATTCCAGATAAAAATATAAACAACTTAAACGATTTTGCCAAAAGATATTAATAGCCTATTAGAATTATTAGGTTAAACTCCACGTGGAAACGTCACCCCATCCCGAAATTTAATGTGCCAAAAACGTGGTTTCATTTAAATGGCCCGCACTATGTCAGTAAAGCTTTGTGCGCGCCCTGCCGCAACCCTCTCACCCTTGTCGTTGGTGATGTGAAGTAACGTTCTCTTGCTGCCATGTATTTCTGACGAGCCTCTGCTCCTCCTCTTCCCAATCCCCTTCCTCAGCTCATGGACTATTTTATTGCTTCTGCTTCATTCGGAATCTTGTTTCGCTATTTCATTTTTCCCTCCCCTTTATGTGCGTTCCAGAGACCGATACCAAGACCAGCTGCTGTTGCTGCTCCACATGGGCGTAGGGAAAAACCGGGATGCGGTTTAAATATACTTCTTCAAATTGGTGACTAAATCTAGATTTCTTTCATTTACAAAGTGATGCATACAATTACGTAGTTAGTTTATTATAATGAGAAGTCCTTTTGTCTTTCATTAGAGTCCACACAAGGATTATATAACTCCATAACCAAAAAATGAATCTCTATTATCTCTATCTCTCTATTCGTTTCCATTCCACATAACCTACTCATACTTTTAATTATAATATTGATGAAAGAATTATTAGATAAGAATGGGATTCTGGCTACGCCCATGGACATTTTATTTGCTCCGCTTCAAGGTCACTGTAAGGTTAGTTTTTGCCGATGGTATGTTATCAGCAGCAGAAAAGGGCCATGGCAGTGATTTTAATTTGTTCTGCCTCAATGGAAACACTGTGGATCGAAATTCATCCATAAATGGCTGGTTAGAATAAATCCACCACGGATAAATGTGAAAAAGCAGAATTCCATGACATTATTTTATGATATTAATATTAGATAGGTTATCAAAATATTAATCAAATATTTCCGACAAATATTGTAAATATAATTTTACTTTTGTCTGGTTATGAATATCTTTTTTAATACTTTTGGAATCTGTCAGTTCAAAGGATAATTTTGAATTACTTAGTTTGTTATTAATTATTCAGTTTAATCATATACTGACTCATCCCACTGTGCGCCACTTAAGCGCTCCGGTGGTCCTTTGTATTTGCTGCTGCTTCTGTTTGTCGTCCCTAATTTTGTGGCAAGCGAGGCGGTGCAGCTTCCCTAATGGCCAAACCAAATTTTTTTATGTTTGTGTTTGTTTGTTTGCAAGTGTTTGTGTATCCTTTTTGTCAAGATTTCGTCTTTTTATATGTATATATATATATATATATATATATATGTATATATATACATATAGTATTTTTCGGTAGACACGTACAGCCTCCTGCGGTTTTTTGGATGCCTTGGCATTCCCTTGGCTCAGCATGTGTGGGTGTGAAAGTTTCATCTGTCGACGTCATTGGAAGCTCTGACGTTGCCCTTTGACATTTATTATACACTCTCTCCCACTCTCGCATTCTCTCTCTTTGGTACTGTGTCCGTGTATGTGTGTCTGTGCGTATACTCAACCACCTTCTCTCTCTCTCTCTCTCTGTCTATCTCTTGCTGGGTCATTTTCTTTTTCCCGGATGTTCTCTCTGTCTCTGTCTGTATCTTTACATAACAGTTATGCAATCCAACAGAACATTTCCCTATTTTCTACACTTTTAAACGAGACTTTTCCTTTTCTTACTGAATTGCACTTGAATTTAAAAGGATAACAAGTTGTTGGCATTGTTTCGTAGTCCTTTTCAATGTCTAAGTGTAAGTAGTGCGTCATAAGAGCATCATTTTTATAGCTCACTGGAGCAGCTTAAAGCCAATTGAATAACAATGGAACTAGTGAATTCATAGAATAAAAAAGGATTTTAGCAATAGATTGAAGTGGATTTTACCAAAAGTGTGAACTAAGTTGCACTTAAGTATAAGAATTAACTAAGATTAGCCATAATGTTTATTCTAGGGTAGGGACAATCGACTGTTTCACAGGAACTTTTAACGAAAGAATCTTTTTAAAGTGTTCCTTTGTTAACAGTATATGTATGTATGTATGTATGTATTTACTTAAGTACACAGAGATTTGTGTGCGTTTGTGTTATTCCTTGAATAAGGCATTTGATACTCTTCTTTTCACATAAAAGCAATCTTGAGTATTGTAATTGGATACTTTTTTGTGGCATTGAAATACAAGGGGAACGGCGCCAAATTCACCGCAAATTTGTTGGATTTTTATGGCAGTGAATTTTCCCAAACAGTTGAACGCTTACTATTGCGACTTAGTTACGGATATAATTGAAGTTTAATATATTTATTGTTTTTATTATTATTTATTTAAAATTTGATTTATTTACCCAAATCAGTCCATTAATGGCGCCACCAACGTACATATTGTATTACGTAATACATTGAACAATGGACGATTGACCAAAAGACTCGGCCAGCTGATTGATTTTATATCACTAGGATTACCCACACCCATCATAATGATAAGGCGTCAAGTCCCGAGGTTTCTGTAATATAAATAAACATCAATATCATGTTATTACATGGGAAGGTATGGAAAGACCTTCAGATAAATTATTTACTGTTTATATAACTGGAATTAAAATTGCATCCAGTTAGGGGCTAGGCAAGGGCTATGTAACCTACCCCAAAGCTCCAGACATCGAGAACTAATGCAAATTGCGAGAAAACGAAACAATGCATCGTTTTGCTTATTGACTGCCAACTGCAGTTGGCCGCCTAATTATCGGGGGAGTGGTATTGGTTTAAGGGAAGGGGTGTTTATCGTCCGCACCTCCACCAGGGCAGAATGCCATAAATAGCAACAGACCCGCAACATTTTATCGTTTAACCTATATGTAGATACAGATTGGGTGGGGTGACGGTACGGGAGGGCGCTGTGCGGCATTCGGTACGAAAAATAAACGAAATGCTGAATGCAATGCAATTTATAAACTGAAAGAAATTTCTACAGGCAGAAAGGAAAGAAAATAAAAAACAACATTTTTATAACATTGAAATTTTTTTTATATAATTAAAATAGTACTAGTTTTATTGATGATTCCATTAGTTATCTAAAACTTGAGAATACCGTAGAGCCTATGTTAATTGATTGCTCAATTAGCACTTTAAAGCTATTCGATTTTAGCACTTGCCCTCGAACGTCCTCATCTCGGATATATGTACAAAGTCCAACACAAGTCCGGTTTTCTTTCAGTGTAGCATTCAGCAAATAGTTCAAGATAAAAACAAAACCACATAATTGTAATTCTTTCAACGTAATTCCGAAACGCAATAAAAATCTCTAGTCCAGGAGGATCGAGGGGCGACTGCTAATTAAAAATCTAAATTAAAATCCATAAGCTAACTCAGTTGATCGATCTTTAGATACCCTGTGTCAAGTAGCGGTGTAACTAACTGTACTTATAGTACTTAGGCTATTCAAATTTCTTCTCAATTTCACTCTTATTCTTTTAGAAGAATAAGGCGAGGCTACTTGCTGCACGCATTTTAAGTTGTTAAATTGGAAAAGGAACGTTATGTTGTAAGATGTATAGGAGATGGATTTTTGTGCGCAAATGCTCTCCTCTGACTGTTTCATTTTAGAGGTATGAACATACCTTTGGGTAGGGGGTATAAATAGGCAAACCCTAGGCCTTTCTATATACTTAGGCTATCTTGATAATGAAAATAAATTGTTACTATTTTTAAACAGTGTGGATTTTTATTTTTTATTCTAGTTTTACCTAATTGGGGTTGATCGTTTGAACAGCTGACTCAAGTGTACTGGCTGTTGGAAGCAATAATATAATGGGGCCCAATAAAGTTAGCCGACTACTTGAAATACACGTCTGATAAGAGAAAAACTCGGGACCAAACAGCCCCAGGTCAGATAATAAATGCGCCATTTATGATTAGGTATTTTTTATAGTAAATCATTGTGAATTCGAAAGTTTATAGAGGGCTACTGGAATTCGATTGGGGATTCGGGGTAAAGATTTCCGGTAAGGTAAGTGGGGGTGGTGGTTGAGTGTGACAGGTAAATTGAAGGTAATGTAAGGATATTAATAATCAAGGCACTAATGGCTCTATGACATGAACGCCCTTTTTTTGGTATTGTTTGCCTTAATTGATGTTATTATTCTCTTCCTTTTTTTTTTTTTGATTGTATTTCTATTTTATTTTTTTTTTTTGTTTATCGCAAATGACATTATTTTTTTTTTGTTCTTTTGGGGTTATTGAAACTTGTTGCCTGTTTTTAGCTTAATCGCGATGGTTGTTTACATTAGGAATACGAGTATATCATAGGCCACGTAAATATACATACAGTGGCTCACAGCTTATTTGACCCACCTCACATTTCAAACTTCAGAGCAACATAACTTTTTTTCCAATGGTGATATTAACAAAAATTAAATGCAGTTAAGTTGGTTAATATTTAAACTTAAGAACACAATCTTCATTTATTATATTTCATTTTAATTTTAAGAAATGGTTAACAAAAACTAAAAAAAAGAACAATTCTATGTCACAGCTTATTCGACCCAACTAATGTAAAAGGTCATTATTCTAGTTTTAGGTGTTATTTTAAATATTTCAATATTTGGTGTGGCCCCCCTTTTGTTCTAAAACTGCTTTTAGCCGGTTTGGGACTGATGCTACCAGTTTTTTAGTGGTTTCCGAGCCAATTTTGTCCCATTCCTCAATAAGGGCCGTTTTTAGTTCATTTTTGTTTTTTATTTGCCGCTTTCGGATATTATTGTCCAAAATTGCCCACAAATTTTCGATTACGTTGAGATCTGGTGACTGCGCCGGTGGTTTGATGACGTGAGGGCAATTCCAAATTAGCCAGGTTTGCACAATGCCAGAAGTGTGCTTCGGGTCGTTATCCTGGTAGTATCGGAAAATCTCTTTTATTCCGAGACTCTCTGCACTTTGAAGCAAATTTTTTTTAAGTATATCTAGGTAAATATCCTTTGTCATGGTTTCTTCAATAAATTCGAGTCTGCCGACACCCGCTGAGGACATGCAGGCCCAATCGCTAGGAAGAAGCCCTTTAATAGCAAGATCAACCGAGAGTGTCGCTTTCAATTTGCAAGGGAGCATATAAATAAGGACAACAGCTTCTGGGAGCAAGTTATTTTCGCTGATGAGTCCAAATTTAACATTTTTGGCTCTGATGGACGACCCTACGTCTGGCGTAAAGCAAATACTGAGCTCCATAATAAAAATTTGAAAGCAACCGTAAAACATGGCGGTGGCAGCGTCATGGTTTGGGCCTGCATGTCCTCAGCGGGTGTCGGCAGACTCGAATTTATTGAAGAAACCATGACAAAGGATATTTACCTAGATATACTTAAAAAAAATTTGCTTCAAAGTGCAGAGAGTCTCGGAATAAAAGAGATTTTCCGATACTACCAGGATAACGACCCGAAGCACACTTCTGGCATTGTGCAAACCTGGCTAATTTGGAATTGCCCTCACGTCATCAAACCACCGGCGCAGTCACCAGATCTCAACGTAATCGAAAATTTGTGGGCAATTTTGGACAATAATATCCGAAAGCGGCAAATAAAAAACAAAAATGAACTAAAAACGGCCCTTATTGAGGAATGGGACAAAATTGGCTCGGAAACCACTAAAAAACTGGTAGCATCAGTCCCAAACCGGCTAAAAGCAGTTTTAGAACAAAAGGGGGGCCACACCAAATATTGAAATATTTAAAATAACACCTAAAACTAGAATAATGACCTTTTACATTAGTTGGGTCGAATAAGCTGTGACATAGAATTGTTCTTTTTTTTAGTTTTTGTTAACCATTTCTTAAAATTAAAATGAAATATAATAAATGAAGATTGTGTTCTTAAGTTTAAATATTAACCAACTTAACTGCATTTAATTTTTGTTAATATCACCATTGGAAAAAAAGTTATGTTGCTCTGAAGTTTGAAATGTGAGGTGGGTCAAATAAGCTGTGAGCCACTGTATCTATATATCTATGTCCATATATCTATGTGTATATCTAGATGTAGGCCACACGCGGCCAGCATGGTTCGGACTTTGAACACACTGGAAATGTTCGGCTCCCTCGGTTCTGTCCGGTCTATGTTCTCATTCTGTAGTCTGCAGACTTGTTTGCCATATTGGATATCTTTTTCTTTCTCTTCTGCTGTTTCTTTATAAATATTTATTTTTTTAGCAGAGACCGAGATTTTGTTTTCATATCTGTTCCTGGAACAGGGTGTCTCTGATTAGTTTCACAGTATAAGTGGATCTTATGGTGGATAAATGTCAAAGCAATCTCTACAAAACCTTGAAATTCTCATGGACACGTGAATGGAATTTGCTCTCTAAACATCATAGTTCAACCATATAGATCATATTATGTATGTATGTACATATGTATGAACAACACATTCTATACATAAGTACATATATAGAATACAAAATTTATTTTGTTGCTTGTTTTTTTTTAGTCTGAAAATAGAATTATGTGAGTGTGACGCTTTAGAGAAAGTTATGCAAGGAATGAGCGACAGTGAACAACAAATTTTTAAATATACAATATACAAAATAGAATCATATGATTTCCGATTTGAAGCTTTCAGGATGTTACAAATCGTAGATATCTAATTTTCATATATCGATAGTATGTATCTTAATTATGCTAGGTTTATTATCATGACCTTTTAAAGGACAGGAACTCATCTAATCTTATCATTCTGTTTCCTTCAACTTGAATTTAGATTATGAACATAAATTTATTTTATATGCTTTGTTTTTCTTTAGTTAAACTATCCTCAGATTAAATATATGTACATATACCCACCTACATTACCATTTTTTTTTCAAGTCACGATTGTATATATTTATTTGTTTATTGGGGATCATTTAACTATTTAATGCCTTGCTGTTCCTTCTGCAGATTTGAGTTTGTGTTGTTATCTTTTCCATAAATCTCCTGACACAATTGCAGGCACTTGAAAATTTCATTAATAAAATAGAATAAAAAAAAAAACTTTCCATTGCGCCTTGGTCTTTAGTACCATGATCCGACCTACGTCACATTCCACAATTCCATGCCCCAGAGCCAGAGTCTTATCAGGACTCAATATTACGCATTCACTTAGAAATTCTAGTACACCAGTAAATGCCCTGACCTCCCTTTTAGCACCCCCCCTCGTGCACAATCACGCATGCAAATCGTGAAAAAAATATTAATAAACGGCAACATTATCATCGATACCAATCAATGATCCCCAACGAAAACCAGGAACACTTGCCTCTTTTGACGGCTCCATTAACAATGTATGTTTGTACATATGTACATACTTGCATTTTGTAGGTACACTAGAAGAGTTCACTGTGCCAAACAGTGCCCTTGCCCGTGAGCTCGTGTCCAAGCGAAATCTTATCTTGACCGCTGCGGGGGGACGAAAGGTGTGACATAGATTATTAATTCAATAATAAAACCAAAAGCAAAGCAAGCCAAAATCAAAAACGAAAAAAAAAAACAGAAAGAAAATCATACACAGAGAGTATATTCACCTTCCTCTTGCCCTGTTCTTCAGCAGCAGACACTCGTTCGGCACATGTTAGATGCCTGATAGCGATTCACAAAAAGCATAAGATGGCAATTTAAAGTGCTTCATTTGATAATGAACGACTGGGCAATACCTCTTAAAAGGAATTGAACTACTTGCATTGTGTCGTAAATACTTTTCCCCCCATTCCCCCATGCGATCCTTTATCGTCAAGAATGTTCATGATGTATTGTAATAATATTATGCATTGCAAAATATTGATTAGGTCGATAAATATGTGACCTTTGAGTGTCATTGGTTATTAAATCGATATATTTTGACGGTAAAATAACTGAACAATAAGCATTCTTGAATGTGGCATGCCTCATACACGGTATATAAATTACGTACCCCAATGTTTGCCAGGTAGCTTTGAAATAACAACAACATATTATTATCGCTTGAGAAATTTTCGACACTTATCTGCTAGAAGGAGCCGAAAAAACCGGTCTGGGTACGGCTACCCCTACACCACGCCCCCACACCGCTACACCATTACGATGCCATCTAAGTCTAGTGGGCAAATTTCATTAGTGTGCGAATGTGTCACACCGGCGCGCATCGTCTCCGAAACATTGCTACGGTGTGACGTAGACGCAGCACCACTCTGACTTTACACACTGTTGGGCCAGATAAGTTCAATTCGAACGATCGCTCTTTAGCCGGCCGGCTGGGGCTTGGGGACTTTGAACAATTTTATATACTTACTAAATATACGCGCATAATTCATAGAATGCCTCTGATAACTGATATCTGTAAACAACACGGGAAGTGATTTCTGGCAGGGGACGCGTGTTTTGAGGGTGGGATTTGGTTAGTGGACTCCATGAACTTGGCCGCTTATCCTTATCAATGCGCTTAGTTTTCATTGTGGGGCCTTCCTTTGATTGATTAATTTATATCATTCTAATTAATAAGATACCCAGCAGGGATTGGCTGCTGTCACGAGTTCTTCCATTTTTTAAAATTTTTTTTTTTGCCAATTTATTCATCAAGAGATCTTCAAATGCTAAAGCTTATGGAAAATTTTTGCATTTCTAACGGCAACAAAGTCAGAATACGTTTATCTTAGAATTGGAGATTCTTTAAATAGAAAAAGTCATAAATTCGAATGTCTTGAAAGAAGAATAACAAATTCCAAAAATATCAACCATATAGAACATTTTCAAATGCATTTTCTCAGAAAAAAAAAACAATTCTCCTATTTTTATGAATACAAAAGGTTGAGACACCGAAATACTAACTTAAAATATAATTAATGATATTTGTATATCCTTGATAAATTGTATTTTTAATCTAAATAAATGCAATTTTAGAAAAAACAAAACCTAGCGAAACAACTGTCGATCTTTGAAAAATATGATTTATTTTTAATTTTAATTTTTTTGAAGAAAGTCAAACAATTTAATTCAATTGTTATGTCTATAAATTTTTATCGATCCATACATATTTAGATATGTATATCCCAATTGAGTTTTGTGACTTGTTATTTAGAATCTGTTTTATTTTTCATATTTTAAATTGCTTTGTTTGGTTTTTATAAATATTCCTCGCGGTTGTTTTTGCAAAATATTTTGAATTTAATTTACATACGTTTTAGGTAATAAAATGCATTTGTTTATGCCTTTTTTTTTTGCTGTCGTAAATATATTGATACATTTTCCAATGAACGCTCCCAACCATCGGTTGCATGTTGATAATAATTCTTCTTCTTCATTCCCCCCTATCGTTCCTAGTTTGATAAAATGAAAACACTTCACTAAAAGTTACGTGATCGCATTTTTCAAGGTTTTCATGCACAGAAGTGCTAGTAGTTTGGAGGGTCTTATACAGCGATCGATGAATCGATTGTCGAATGATGCGAAATATTTATTAAATTAAAGTGGCTTGCAATATGAGGACAACAAATGTCAAATAATTAATTGGGACACTTAAAAGAAATGTTGGAACTGTTGTTCTTAACAATTGGAAGTATCGAATTTTTAAAAATACTTGGATAAAAATAAATAGAAAAATTTATTATTCTTGATAACAATTTTGTTACACATATGTACATATATATATATATGAAAATGAGTCAGTCTGGAAATCGTGTTTCGAACTATAATTTTATATTATTGTAATCTTGTCATAGAGAAAGAGGGGTAAACGTCACATTGAGAAAGAGAGGGATAGAGAGTAAGAGAACGAGTGCGAGAACGATCAGTTGGGGGGGCCTTTAACGGAGCTCGCTGGCCGTTGTCTTGCTCATTCGCTTTTAAGCAGCCGTCAGTGTCGCGTGTGCCCCAAAAAGCGGAAAACTAAGAGAAAATATATTACAAAATAGTATTGCAAGTGGTGCGTCTCTCTAACTCTCTCTATCAATCTCTTTTACTTTGTATTTGTGTGTCTGTGTGTGTGTGTGGGAAATAGTTTGTGAATTCTCCGAATAAAATATAAAATAATGTTGATTCCTTTTTTTTTTGGTTTTTTTAATTTATTTACAGCTTATAAAGTGTATTAACAAAAGAAAAATAAATCAAAACTGAAAACTAAAAACTCGAGAATCGAAAATAACCGAAAAAATTTTATTTGAAATAGTCCAAGTGAGATACTAGACGAAACATTTTCAGCAAGTGCAACCGGGTATACAACGTATAATGGCACCAATAACCACTGACAATTGCGAATTTGAATGTGCAACTGTTGATACAAGCGTCAGCAATAATTTTGAGAACTTTACTAGGGAGAATAATAACGCGTTGTTGTCGCAAAACAACGAACAATCGAATGAAGTGCATTTGAGTGACGATTTGCAGCAGCAGCATCACCAGGATGATGAAGATGAGGATGAGCAGCAGCAGAAGCAGATGCCCTGGCAGGCACCTGGCAAACAAGGACTCTATGATCCTCAGAATGAGCATGAGGCCTGTGGTGTCGGTTTCATCGTGGCCATCGATGGCAAACGCTCTCACAAGGTGAAAAACAAAAAAAAACTGGGGAAAAGGAAACCCATAAAATATCAAACATATTGACTAAAGTGATCTTCGTCTTCTTGTACATCTTATATATATACATACATATATATGTATATATAAAAAATAGATTCTACGTGATGCCCAGACCCTGTCAGAACGGATGAATCATCGTGGCGCCTGCGCCTGCGATAATGACACTGGCGATGGTGCTGGTGTTTTGGCTTCCATTCCGCACGGACTCTATGCCAAGGCTCTGTAAGTTCATAATATCATACAAACTATATACCCCCACATATATATACATATATATCTATACTTATACATACATATGCACGTATGTTAGTATGTATGTACCTTTATTTCTTATGCCGGTTCTCCTGTGGCGCCAATGTGGCCATTGATAAATAGTTTACACGGGTCTAGACATCGACTATATCGTTGCGATCTCGTGCGAGAAATTTAAAAATAGCACAAAACCTGCCATGTCGTTCGTTTGCTGCTGTCTATCAGTTGAAATACTCTTTAAATTCATCAGTGCATTATGATAACTAGATTGTTAGTTTTATGAAAATTCAATAGAAGCAATAAACAAAAATTGGATCAAATAATGTGATATGTATATACAGGCATATAAAAACTAGAAAAACTAGTTTCATGACTATTATAGATTGCCACATAAATTGAGTTTGCAAAACAGTCGGTTATTACGCGATAAAATCTTAAATGACAGATGTGAAAATAAATATCCTGTGTAATATAGTTAACTATATAGATATTTAGAATATTAGAAATTTATTGCAACACCATCTTGTTAGTCAGTTTAAAAATTTGATTGTGGTTTTTGCGGTTATTTAAAGACTTTGTTATAGGGTATTCAAGTTGATACATTTCAATTGCGTTTAACTGCTTCACTTGTTTGCTAGCCCGAACTCGAATACTATTCGTATGTATGTATATATGTACATATATACATACATAATACATACATACATATATACATATATACAGCAACATCATTCGAGCTCGTCAAAAATAGGTTTTTTTTTTTTGCAAAAATGAAGCACATGCATACTATACATCCTGTACATATGTATGTATGTATGTATTTATGTATGTATATGGACCAATGGCCACATTATATATATATGTATGACTATATAAACAAATGTATATAATATATATAATATATGTACATACATATGTATAATATTTACCCTAACATCTGCTCTCTAGATTTTTGTGTTTTTTTCCCCTCTCCCTGTTTCTGTTTATTTTGTTAACATTTTTGGCAAAACTCTCATTTTCGTCACGGTTTGTCAGGCCATACAAAAATTGGCCAAAAAGAAGGTTGGGGGTTGGGGGTTAGGTGTAGTGTAGGGGCTGATGGGGGTAATGGAAAGTATTTGGAAAAGGGGCAATTACTTTGAGCAAATTATTCCATTAGATTGTATTAACCTTAACTAGATAAAATGGATAAAAACACGATAAATGGGAATTTGCTTTAAAAATAAAAAAAATGTAAGTAAAAGGGGGAAATATTTAATAGCCTGTTGCTCACCCAATTTGCACTTTTATATCGCATCTACTTGTTGTATATATGTATGTACATATGTATGTATGTATGTTAAACACACAACAGCTGTTTATATATACATTCATACAAATAATAGGTATAGACGATATACATATAGACTCTATTGATAGACTTTAGATGTGGTCACTTATAAACGACTAATAACGCACGACAAAACTCAATCCTACAACACTGTAAATCTTGTTTAATTAGTGTCTAAAGCGGCCTTTTAATTAATATGTCCGAATGATTTTGTTTTTAGAGGCTCGCGCGCGCCTCTCATGAAATTGTGAAATAGTTTGCATATTCGTGCTAGACACGCACGTGCCCCGTGTCCGTTCATTAAAGTCATAATATTATAGTGGATGGAGAGTCCAATTATTATGACAAGAAGGGGAACATTGGGGAAGGAGGATGGGGGTCGATTTGCTGTTTGGCCAGCGCAACAAGTTATTTGAAAAAAAAATATATATGTACATATATATAAAAAAATGAATGCCAAGTTCAAGGAACGCATTAAGAATCCAACACTTGTTGCTGCGATATTGATATTATTATTTATTATTGTTGCTGTTGCGGTTATAATAATTATAATTATTATTATGAAACCCCCCACGGACTTGAACGCTGCGACGTAATAAGAACAAGATCGAGATTTGACATAGCTTATATTATACCAGTATGTACATACATGCATACATACATATGTATATGTACAGGTACATACATATGTATGTTTACAATTGCATATGTATATTATCGTTGGAATGACAAACAGTTGAAGCCGACGAACAGACGGACAAATGGCTGGACTTGACAGCTGTTGACGGGACGTGCGGGCCACTGATTGTGAGATGTTGATAAGGCGACTTGTTTCGTCATTTAACGCAATCGCAATGAGATTGCATGGGCAATGGAATCGTGCTTGAATGGGGCGATGAATGAATCTAATGCCTAGAGACAAATACCCAGAGCAAAAGCTAGGGTTCTAATTCAATTAGAAATGTGAAACCTGCCTGGATTTATGGCGCATTATTTTTAAATCATCTCTAAATATGTATGATATAACCATGACCGACTGACTATCCAATGATCCACACACACACACACACAATCGAGGGTGTGTGGGTGATTGTTTTATTTTTTATAGAATAGATCGTGAAACTTAATCAATGGTAAATTTCACAAATTAACTATTTTTTTGGGTGAAATTGTTTAAATTTTTTTAACGAATTAAATTTATTTTGGGGTGGAAATGTTTAAATTTTTTCCATCAATTTTTGCAAATATTTAAATTGCTGTTTAATATGCATGCTTTCCCCTCAACCCTTCTTAGTGCTTCTCAAGGTGTAACCTTGCCGGAGTTAGGCGACTATGCCACGGGCATTTTCTATTTGGATGAGGCGCAACACTCAGCCGCCGAATCCGAATTCAATAATCTGGCCAAGAGCTTGGGCCTGGATGTGATTGCCTGGCGTACTGTCCCAGCCAGTCAGGAAGCCATTGGTGTGGTGGCTCGTAAATCGGAGCCCCTTTCGCGTCAGGTGTTTGTTCGCCGTCCCGAGGGCAGCGATGAGAAGACATTCGAGCGTCAGGTCTTTGTATTGAGGAAGCGTGCCAGCCATGAGTTGGCCAAGCAAGGTAGACGTTTCTACATCTGTTCGCTGTCGGATCGTACTGTTGTGTACAAGGGTCTGTTCACCTCGGATCAACTCTGGGAGTATTATACGGACCTAAAAAATCCAGAGTTCGAGACATATTTGGCTCTGGTGCATACTCGCTTCTCAACGAACACTTTTCCCAGTTGGGAGCGTGCGCATCCTTTGCGTGTGCTGGCCCATAATGGTGAGATCAATACCTTACGAGGAAATGTGAATCTGATGAAGGCCCGCGAGGGTGTAATGCAGTCCGAATTATTTGGTGATCAGCTGAAGAAACTGTATCCAGTGGTGGAACCCAATCTCTCCGACTCTGGCTCCTTTGATTGTGTCTTGGAGTTTATTACCATGGCTAGTGAGCGTTCATTGCCAGAATCGGTGATGACAATGGTTCCCGAGGCCTGGCAGAATGACAAGACAATGCCTCAGGAGAAACGCGACTTCTACCAGTGGGCCGCCTGTGTGATGGAACCCTGGGATGGTCCTGCATTGATAAGCTTTACCGATGGACGTTACATTGGCGCCGTGTTAGACAGAAATGGATTGCGCCCATCGCGCTTCTATGTTACCAAAGACAATGTATTGGTTATGGCCTCGGAAGTCGGTGTCTACGATGTGGATCCATCCCAGGTGGCTCTTAAAAGTCGCCTCAAGCCAGGACGCATGTTGTTGGTGGATACCAAAGAGCAGAAATTGATTCAGGATATTGAATTAAAGTCCAAAATCGCAAAGTCGCGACCCCACTCTGAATGGTTGCAGCAGAAGGTGAGTTATATAGCACAGTCACTCAAAAACACAAGTCTCAGAAGGTACAGCCACAACAAAATATATCCATTGAGAAAACACTTCACATTTTGACACAAAATTTCCAACTTTGTAATTGTAATTGGTTTAAAAATTTGTACATTTCTCTCTCACGCATTCAATTTTGAAACCTGGACCATTGCAGATGGTGAGTTAGTCGTTTAGAAAAGTATTCAGGAGAAATCGTAGTCTTTGAGCTTGAGTTTTGTTGTTTAAGTTTGCGTTGAGTTTCCATGCATGATACGTCCCCAATGCAGTTACATTATGGCTAAGAAATGTTGTCTGTTTTATCCTTAGATAACCTTGGATGAGATACGCAACGCAAATGTTTTAAATACTCCGGTAGAGGAGCAGCCAAAGCTGCCTGCCTCACAGCGTGGCATTTTTGATCCCCGTCTCCCGCTTTTCGGTTACACCACGGAGACAGTAAACATGCTGCTCATTCCAATGTTTAAGAACAAGTAAGCAAAGATTAAAGTGTGTGTTTGAATGAGAAAATTTAATTTGTATTTTCACCTGCAAATTTCCCTCTACCTTACGCACGTAGGAAGGAAGCTTTAGGATCTATGGGCAATGATGCTCCATTGGCTTGCTTGTCAGCCTTTCAACCTATTCCCTATGAGTACTTTAAGCAGCTGTTCGCCCAGGTTACCAATCCACCAATTGATCCATTCCGCGAAAAGGTGGTCATGTCCATGCAGTGTCCAATTGGTCCGGAGGCCAATTTGCTACAGCCTTCGGCACAGCAGGTACATCGGATTTGGCTGCCGAATCCTATACTGAGCATTCCAGATACCCAGCTGCTCAAGCGGAATACGCATCGCGGCTGGAAAACCAAGGTCCTGGACATAACATTCCAGTTTAGTGACGGTGTTCAGGGCTATCTTGACTGCATCGATCGTGTTTGTCGGGAAGGTGTCAATGCCGCTCAAGCGGGCTATCAAATCTTGGTCGTTTCCGATCGGGACGCTGGCTCTAAGGGACGTGTTGCTGTGTCGGCTCTCCTTGCCTTGGGTGCACTGCATCATCATTTAATTGAAACGCTACAGCGTATGAAGGTCGGGATTGTGGTGGAGACAGCCGAAGCACGGGAAGTACATCACATTTGTGTCCTGTTGGGCTATGGAGCTGATGCTATTTGCCCTTACCTTGCCTTTGAATTGGCCCAAGCTTTGCGCGATGATGGTGTAATCGGTTCAGAGGTCACTAACAAGCAAATTTACGCTGCTTATGCCCAAGCTATTGATACCGGTATTGCTAAGGTCATGGCCAAGATGGGTATCAGCACTTTGCAGTCCTACAAGAGTGCCCAGATCTTCGAGGCTGTGGGATTGGGTAACGATTTGGTAAACAAATGCTTCCGCGGCACTCAAAGCCGCATTGGTGGTGTTACACTGGAGATCATGGCCAAGGAAGGCTTGGAACGGTATCAATTAACCTATTGCAAGGTTTCCCCAGACACACGCATTCTGCGTAATCCAGGAAACTATCATTGGCGTCATGGCGGCGAAGCTCACATCAATGAGCCATCTTCCATTGGCAGTTTGCAGGAAGCGGCAGTCAATAAGAATCTTACCGCTTTCGAAGCATTCAAGAAAACCACACTGGACAGTGTGAAGAAGTGTGCACTCCGTGGTCAGTTAGAATTTGTGACCGATCGTCAGAAGATCGACTTGGCCGAAGTAGAGCCGGCCAGCGAGATTGTAAAACGGTAAAAATAAAAAATTTTGTCACTGCTGTTTCTGAAAACTAATCAATTTCGTTAATAGATTTGCTACCGGAGCCATGAGTTTTGGAAGCATCTCCTTGGAGGCTCATCAGACTCTGTCCATAACCATGAATCGTATTGGCGGTAAGAGCAACACTGGTGAAGGTGGAGAGGATTCGGATCGTTATTTGAGTAAGTTCAAAGATAAAATCTCTCTATTGAGTTATTTGTTTATTTCTTTAATTCCAATATTTGTAGATCAAGATCCCGATCATAGCCGTCGGTCAGCTATCAAACAGGTAGCTTCGGGACGCTTTGGTGTTACCGCCTCTTATTTGGCCAACGCTGATGACTTACAAATCAAGATGGCTCAAGGTGCAAAGCCTGGCGAGGGTGGCGAGCTTCCTGGTTATAAGGTAACCAAGGAAATAGCCAAAACCCGTAAATCGGTACCGGGTGTGGGTTTGATCTCACCACCACCTCATCATGATATCTATTCGATTGAGGATTTAGCCGAATTGATTTACGATTTAAAATGCTCTAATCCCAATGCTCGCATCAGTGTTAAGCTGGTATCGGAAGTGGGTGTGGGTGTCGTAGCTTCAGGAGTAGCTAAGGTTAGTTTCAGAGAGCATATGAAGCAAAGTATCTTTTCTTTAATCATTTCTTTTATATTGTAGGGTAAGGCTGAACATATTGTTATCTCTGGCCATGATGGAGGCACTGGTGCCAGCTCTTGGACAGGCATCAAGAGCGCCGGTCTACCCTGGGAATTGGGTGTTGCCGAAACACATCAAGTGTTGGTTTTGAATAATCTACGTTCAAGGTA
The DNA here is from genome assembly GCA_037075365.1 of Drosophila emarginata. Taxonomy (NCBI): domain Eukaryota; kingdom Metazoa; phylum Arthropoda; class Insecta; order Diptera; family Drosophilidae; genus Drosophila; species Drosophila emarginata. The sequence continues at coordinate 4,867,301 of JBAMCD010000296.1, forward strand.
AGTGACCGACCAGCAGAGTCCCTTGCTCGATCCACTCGATTCTCTTGTTACTAATCATGAACGAAACATTACCGAAAGTGCCTGGTGGTTATGTTATCCAGATGATGACAGCGTTGGAAAACGTTGATCAAGATTGATTGATGATTGATTTGTGGGCAAATATTTGGGCAGAGTACAGTCTCTCGACTCAGACTCACTTTCGCCTCCACCCTGATCGCCTGATCCACCCACACATATCGATAACGATCGGTCCTGTCGCTCACTTGCTCACTCGCACGAACGTCGCGCCGCGCTGTGCTCCATTCGTAATTTCTCCTCATTACTTTAATTGAGTTTAGGAATATTGTTTTTTGCTAACATTGCCCTCCTTTTTATGTCTCCCGCTTCCCAACTGGTTCTCATTCTGATTCTGCTGTGCTGCTAATTCCTGCTGCGTCCACACAGAGTGGTTGTTCAAGCCGATGGTCAGTTGCGCACTGGCTTTGATGTGGTTGTGGCTGCTTTATTGGGTGCTGATGAGTTTGGGTTCAGTACAGCCCCCTTAATTGTTATGGGTAAGTGAAGGATTTAACTAACTGATGGGGACAAAACAAACAATTGTAATATATTATTTTTCTTTTAGGTTGCACAATGATGCGTAAGTGTCATCTGAACACATGTCCTGTAGGCATTGCCACCCAAGATCCGGTGCTGCGTAAAAAATTCACTGGTAAACCTGAGCATGTGATTAACTTCTTCTTCATGCTGGCAGAAGATGTAAGATCTTTTACTCTAAATAACATCTCGATTCGAATTTACTTACTTGTGGCATCTACTCCTACAGATTCGTCAAATCATGGCCAACTTGGGCATACGCAAGTTCCAGGATCTTATTGGTCGCACTGATTTCTTGCGCGTGGCCAGTCAACGAGATGCGAAGGCTAGCAATTTGGATCTTAAACTATTGCTTAAGCCAGCTTTGGAGCTACGTCCGAATACAAATATTATCGGTGGCTCTGTTAAGCAAGACTTCCAATTGGAGAAGCGTGCTGACAATGAGCTAATTGCCAAGGCCCAGCAGATCTTTAATGGAGCCGAGGATAATGTTACCGTTAAAATGCGCATACACAATGAGGAGAGAGCATTTGGTTCTACGCTGAGCTATCATATTGCTTGGTAGGTACAACGATCTCCTGGAAGTTTATGATTCTCACTTACACTTATCCATTCTCCTACAGCAAATATGGTGAAGCTGGTTTACCCATTGACAAGAGCATCGATATCTTCTTGGAGGGTTCGGCCGGGCAGAGTTTCTGTGCCTTCTTGGCTCGCGGTGTTAATGTCACTCTCAAGGGTGATGCCAATGATTATGTTGGCAAGGGTCTGTGTGGCGGCAATGTCGTAATCACTCCTCCCGATACCGCCACCTTTGAGTCACATCTCAATGTTATTGTGGGTAATGTTTGCCTGTATGGTGCCACAGAAGGAACGGCATTTTTCCGTGGTATTGCCGCCGAACGCTTCTGTGTGCGTAACTCGGGTGTGACCGCTGTGGTTGAGGGTGTCGGTGATCACGGTTGCGAATATATGACTGGAGGTTTGGTGGTCATTTTGGGTCTGACTGGACGTAATTTCGCAGCTGGCATGTCTGGTGGCATAGCCTATGTGTATGACATTGATGGCACATTCAAGCCTAAAGTGAATCCAGAGAGTGTGGAGCTGCTGCCGTTGGAGTTGTCTGAGGATGTGTCATTGGTTAAGAAATTGCTGGTCGACTTCATTCAGAAGACTGGTTCTAAGGTAGCCAAGGAATTGCTTGATAACTGGGCTGATGCTCAATCGAAGTTTGTCAAAGTCTTCCCATATGAATATCAGAAGGCTCTGAAGGATATGGCTGAGCAAGAGGCTGTAGAACAGCCTCTTAAGACGTCTGCCTTGGAGAATGGCAATGGCAAGCATGAGCCGCACATTAAGGACATTGAGGAGGCCATTCAGGATGTGGCTTTGGAGCAAAAACGTGCCGATCGAGTATTGGACAAGACTCGTGGCTTTGTAAAGTACAAGCGGGAGACGGCCCCATATCGTGATGCGGCCGAAAGACAGCAGGACTGGAACGAAGTTTATAACTTCCCGCATGTACGCAAGAACCTCAAAGTCCAGGCTGCCCGTTGCATGGAATGTGGTGTTCCCTTCTGTCAGTCCAACTCAACGGGCTGCCCCCTGGGTAACATTATACCCAAGTGGAATGACTTGATTTTCCATGGTGAATGGCAGGAGGCATTGCGTCAACTATTGCAAACAAATAACTTCCCAGAGTTTACGGGCCGCGTTTGCCCTGCTCCTTGTGAAGGCTCCTGTGTGCTGGGCATCTCCGAACCAGCGGTGACTATAAAGAACATCGAGTGCGCCATTATTGATCATGCTTTCGAGCAGGGATGGATCAAGCCCGAAATTCCAGAAGTGCGCACTGGCAAACGAGTGGCCATTGTGGGATCTGGTCCATCAGGATTGGCTGCCTCTCAGCAGCTAAATCGTGCTGGACACTTTGTGACTGTTTTCGAGCGCAACGATCGTGTGGGTGGCTTGCTCCAGTATGGCATTCCCACCATGAAGTTGTCAAAGGAGGTAATTCAAAAGCATGTTTTCCCAATTGTTGGCCAAATATCAAGTATTTTTAATATTCCAGGTGGTTAAGCGTCGTGTGGATATTATGGCTGATGAGGGTATCGAGTTCCGTACCAATATTCATGTGGGCAAGGATTTAAAGGCCGAACAGCTGCTACAGGAGTAAGTACCAGAGCCCATAGACAAATTGGATATCATCTTACCCTCCAAGTTTTCCTCTCATTTAGGTACGACGCAGTCTTGCTAACAACTGGCTCAACCTGGCCTCGTGATCTGCCTCTAGCAAATCGCGACCTTAAAGGTATTCACTTTGCCATGGAGTTCCTGGAAGCCCAGCAGAAGAAACAACTGGGCGGTAAACAGGACATCATATCCGCAGCTGGCAAGAATGTGATCATTATTGGCGGTGGTGATACGGGATGCGATTGTATTGCTACCTCCCTGCGTCAGGGTGCCAAGACCATCACCAGTTTCGAAATTCTTCCTGAACCCCCACTGAAGCGCGCCGAGGACAACCCCTGGCCACAATGGCCTAAGGTCTTCCGTGTGGATTATGGCCACGAGGAGGTAAAACTGAAGTGGGGCAAGGATCCGCGCCAGTATTGCACAACAACCAAAGAGTTTGTTGGTGAGAATGGTCACATCAAGGGCGTAAACACTGTCGAGGTCGAGTGGACAAAGACAGAGACAGGGCAGTGGCGCATGCAGGAAATTGCTGGATCAGAGAAATACTTTGCCGCCGACCTAATCTTGCTGGCCATGGGTTTCCTCGGCCCCGAGAAGACAGTACCCGGTGAACTAGGCTTGGAACTAGATCCACGTGGTAACATCAAGGCATGCAATGGACAATATGGCACCTCCAATTCCAAGGTCTTTGCCGCGGGAGGTGAGTACTGAATGAGCTTCTATTTAGGTCTCCTTCGACCTAATGGCTTTTTCTTTCTTTAGATTGCCGTCGTGGTCAGTCTTTGGTGGTGTGGGCTATCACCGAGGGTCGTCAGGCAGCTCGTCAAGTGGATTCCTATTTAACTGGCCGTTCTAGTGGCTTGCCAGGACCCGGAGGCGTGATCAAGACCTAAGATGGAGCTTTGCGTCTGTGTGCATCGTCCTTAGTCTAGACAGAAATTCGTTTTCAATTTGTGATTTTTATTTTCGCGATTTTAGTTTAGTTTACACTTAAAACAAAAAAAGACTTGAGTTTTTTTACACACACAAACAAAGAAACAAGGAAAAGCTTTTTCATTTAGTTTTATTTCTAGCTGGGGAAGAGCTAAGTGAGATGCCCTCCATTGAAAAGAAAAAACTGAAGGAGTCAATTAAGAGTGCAAAAATGAAACTAACTAAACAAAACACAAAAATATCCCTAAAATCCAAGGACAATAACTAGAAATTTATCGTTATCGTTATGAAATTAAAAACAAAAACAACTATAATCTATACATACATATTTAGAAATGCATTTTTTTCCATGTTATGTAAAATTTTTGTTGCAAAACGAACAAATTGGTATGCTGATCTCCTTCTAATCTATATATTACCTAACTATATACATATATAAAACAGAAAACACTCTCAGCCGATATCGAAAATGCATTTTTTTAGATGTTGTTTAAACTTATTTGAAACTACAATCGACAGTTAATTGCAAATGTATGTACCTAAGTGGCTATTGTTACATTAAATGCCCTTTGGCAGTCAAATGAGATAGCGAAAACCACTATTTATATAAATATTTAATCCATCTATATACCCAAACCCATATACAAAACAAAAAAAACATATATTAGTATATGTATATTTATGTGCAAAACATTTGGTGAAATAAATATTCAATCTATTTAAAGTGTTGCAAAAATCCATAATGAGTCTCTTTATTCTACAAATATATTGGCTGGCTTATAGATAATTCTCAAAATGAAATAGAATTTATGATTAAAAAACAAACGATAGAAATTATATATAGTTGATCAGATCAACATGACAAATTTTTTGAAAATTTTGATAATAAACCGTTACCTACCAATCGGTTATCCAAATGTAGTTTATGCAACAACATCAAAACCAGCATTAACAGTTCCTAAACAATACATGAATTGCATTATTTGCAACGGGTAACAATTTTCAAATTCTGAAAAAAATACTGAAAATATTTCAGTATATTATTTGTTTGCTATTTATCAGATTTCTATTTTATGGGAAAATACTGTCATTGTGAATCTATCGTCACTAATTGAAAATATATCGATGCTAGAAATATCGACACATTCTTTTCATCTCTGGCCACACTGCGCGCGGTTTCCACGCGTATTTTTCTTGTAGTTGATTAATAAATTTTTTGTGAAAATAGTGGAGAAACAGCTACAAATATGGCGCAATTCGATCTAACACGCATTAACTGTCAATATCTGGACAGACATTTGACTTTCCCTCTGCTGGAATTTTTGTGCGGCAAGGAGGTTAGAAAATATTGTCTGCCGTGTCACCACCACCAACTAAAGCTTACACCCCGCTTCCTTTCCGTATTCCCCCTTTCATGTAGATTTATAACCAGCAAGAATTACTGGAATACATTCTGGAGACGGTGAACAAGACGAATATGATTGATTACACTATGGACACACGCAAGCGATTAAATCTTAGCCAGGAAATGCCCGAGGAGCTGGTGCAGCGCAAAGCGGAGGTGCTTGCCACCCTCAAACAGCTGCAGAATGAAGTGGCGCCTATCATGAAGGCCACCGATATTTTGAAAAACGGCGAAAGCATGAAGGACTCGAAGACATTTGTGAATGCGTTGCAGAAGGATTACAATTTCAAAATGGAGCATTTGTATAGTGCCTACAAGCTGGCCAAGTATTTGTATGAGTGCGGAAACTATCAGGAGTCCACCTCATATTTGTACTTCTGTTTGATTGTGATGGCACCGAATGATAAGGTAATTTTTTTACACTTGGTTTTGAATCGGAAACAGTGAATTTAATTTTTTATTTTTTTTGGCAGAACTATCTGAACGTACTGTGGGGCAAATTGGCGGCCGAGATTTTGACTCTTAATTGGAACACGGCATTGGAGGATTTGACACGTCTGCGTGATTACATTGATAGCGCCAATTTTTCAACCATTCAGGCTTTGCAGCAACGCACTTGGCTTATACATTGGTCAGTTTTGGTCTTCTTCAATCATCCGAAGGGCCGGGATCTAATCATCGAGATGTTCCTGTATAAACCATTGTATTTGAATGCCATTCAGACTATGTGCCCGCATATTATGCGTTATTTGGCCACCGCTGTTGTCATTAATCGCACACGTCGTAATGCCCTGAAGGATTTGATCAAGGTTATCCAACAGGAATCGTATACATATCGCGATCCCATTACTGAATTCCTCGAGTGCCTCTATGTCAATTTTGATTTTGAGGGTGCTCGCCTCAAGTTGCACGAATGTCAGACCGTCATCCTAAACGATTTCTTCATTGTGGCCTGCCTTAATGAATTTGTCGAGGATGCACGTTTAATGATTTTCGAAACCTTCTGTCGCATTCACCAGTGCATCACGATTAGCATGCTGGCCGATAAGCTTAACATGAAGCCAAACGAAGCCGAATGCTGGATCGTGAACTTGATACGAAATGCCCGTCTTAATGCAAAAATCGATTCCAAACTGGGCCATGTGGTGATGGGAACTCAGCCGTTGAGTCCCTACCAACAACTGGTGGAAAAGATTGACTCTTTATCTATGCGTTCCGAGCATTTGGCCGGTCTAATTGAGCGTAAAAGCAAACAAAAGAATCAAGAATCAATTGACTCCTGGAAATACTATTAGAAATGTGGCCTAAGCATAAGTTCAAAGATAATTTTTGTATTTGTAGACCGAGATTCTCGCATACCGGGCGAATAAAACAACATCACTATTCGCATATTTCAATTTTGTTTGTCTAAAATGTGTTAGGGCTTTCTATTTATACATATATCCTTTCAACACCTCTTCCTGAAGTCATTAAAAGTTTGAGTAAGTCATTTTAAAACTTTTAAATTTATAAAATACAAGATTGTTTACAGAGAATGTAACAGAAACTCAAGATGAATACCATTATCATTAAAAAGGATTTCCAATTTATATGCTTGTTTAGTGATTATATATTTCACAATCTATAGAGTCGAAGCACTCGTATACCTCAGAAGAAAATGTAGTTAAACCGCTCTAGCTTCAGTTCGAAAAAGACAGAGAAGATTGATCGAGAGAAATAGAGGGAGATGGCATCATTAATTTGAGTTGTTTAATTTTCTTTAATCATCGTTTATATTGACCAATATCGATAACATTATAAATTTGAATCCGTTAATGGTATTTTATTTTAGCATTTACCATAAGCTTTCTCATGTGCCTTTTGGGCGCGACCAGACGGATCTTCAGGACAGCCCCAGTCCATTCGCGGTGTCCATTTCTCAACAGTTCGTGCAGCTGATTCACCTGGAAACTGTTCCTCAAATATGCAGCGATAATAGTAAGCTTCTTTAGTTTTAGGTGGATTAACTGGAAATCGGTGGATAGCATCCGCCATTTGATCATCACTCACATGACGTTCAGCGAACTTGGGTAGAGCATCAATTAGGTCGTAGCCGACACCATCGGAAAATTGTTCCTTTTGTCTCCATAGCACTGCTTCTGGTAAATAATTTTGATCGAAAGCCTTACGCAAAATGAACTTCTCTATGCGTTTCTCTTTCGAGCCGCCAAATTCATTGAGTGGTCCTGGGATCTTGTCCTGGGGACGTATACTCATCACATAATTGACAAAGGCTGTGTCAAGGAAAGGTACTCGTAACTCCAGACCCTTGGACATGGTTACCTTGTTGGCGCGAAGAATGTCAGAGACATGAAGTTGTTCACAGCGTTTGACCATTTCCTGATGAAACTCTTCATAATTGGGTGCTTGGTGGAAGTATAGATAGCCACCAAAAATTTCATCGGCCCCCTCGCCGGAGAGTATCATTTTGATACCGGTGCTCTTTACATATCTAGACAGATAGAACATGGGAAGACTACACCTTACGGTGGATATATCATAGGATTCCAAATGATAAATCAAATCACGAACACCATCCAGGCAATCGTCGACCGTGAAAGCAACCTCAGTGTGGTGGCTATTTATATGACGGGCCACCATGCGAGCATGCTCGAAATCTGGGGATCCCACCATGCCCACTGAGAAAGTATGCAAACGATATGTTGGGTCCTGTTCTCGCATTATATTTGTGGCTATCGAAGCTATTAAACTGGAATCTAAGCCACCCGACAGCAAAGCTCCAAACTGAACATCGCATTGTAAATGGGATCGAACTGCTTGCACCATTTGCACTCTCAATTCATTTAAGTCAACTGACTTAGTTGGGCACTCATGCCTCCATATGGGATTGTAGTAGCGTTTAATGTCAAGGTCAAGTTTCACATGACCCTGGATAAAGTGTCCTGGAGGGAAATTCTTCAATTGCGAACAAACTCCAATCAAGCATTTCATTTCGGAAGCAAACATCAGATTGCCAATATCGTCGTGGCCCATATAGAGGGGTATTATGCCAAAGGGATCACGTGCCACCAGTACTTCCTGTTTCCTCTTATCATACAATATAAAACTGAACATGCCAGTGATATGATTAAGCAAATCTTTGCCATATTTTTCATACAGCTCAATTATGACATTGCTGTCACTCTTCGGCTGATAGCTGGGACGTTGTTTGGCTATATCTCTGGCTAATTCGATATAATTGTAGATCTCGCCATTGGCTATCAACATTATGGAACCATCTTCCGAGTAAAGTGGTTGATGTCCTGTCTCCACGCCAATCACTGAAAGACGTTCGTGCACCAAAGCCACACCCTGATTCTCAACTACAGCCACTCCAGTGTCATCGGGACCGCGGTGACGTTGCTTACCACTCTGACGATAGGCCAATTCACGTAAATTGTGCTCACAGCCTAGGATACATCGAGGTTGAATCGATTTACCATCGGACGAGAAAATGGCCAGGATACCGCACATTATAAATCAAAATCCAACTTAAATATCCTATTATTCCACCCTTAAGCGATTACCTAAAAGTTTGAACTGCCGAACTTTCACTAACTCCGCTACCTTTTATAGGTAAAATTTATTCAATCATTTATTTTTAATATTATATATTTTGGTCTTTGTTTGTTTTGTTTTTTCCCACACATTTTTAGCATATTTCATTAATTAGAACTGGATTTATAGCACAGAAAGTGAATTAATAAGTAGCTAGAAATAAGTCACGTTTTTATGGACTATTTGTTGCTGTTGCTCATGCAACATTGTTTTAAATTTATAACCAAAATTCATCCCAAAATGTATATTCCCATAGATAGTTAATAATATAGAGCAACAACATGAATGCTACCCGCGTTTCGTTACAAATCAGCGAAGGGTATTAAAAAGAACGCCTCAATCGTTTCAAATCCTTTAATAGATACATATATAGATGAGACTAAATGAGTACTTTGGAAGTTAAACTGCTATATATATATACATATATATACAATATTATTACTATGTATATACATATATAAATGTATATCGTATTACAATGAACATTTTTTATATGTATATATGTAATAAGACATAATTTTGGATTAACAATCCATCACTTGGTTATAACCAGTTCCCAGATAGTTTAGTGGATAAATTTTTACAAACTAAAACTTTATTTGAAATTTCACGACAAATCGCTGTGAGTTTGTGATTTAGATCAAATTGAACATTATATAGATTAATAATTATGTGAAAAGGCTATTTGAAAAGTTTTCTCACAGTAACTGGTTTTTTCTTCAAAAAAAAAATTAATATTTAATGACAAAACCTTGAGAAAATATTTGAACAATCAAAAAAAAAATTAGCCTGATCCACTGAGAAAATTCAACAGTTTGAAGAATTGGAACATTTGTTGCGATTTTTATTGGCCAATATCCATTGGGGATATCTATTTTACCTTGTCCTAAATGAATCAATGGCAACTGTCATTTTATGCGAAATAAATGTTATTTTAATTGATTTATTATTTGGATATATATTTTTATATTTACTGCTTGGCGAATGTTAATAACAATAGAGAAAAAAACAGCAACAAAAAGCTGCTATCGAACAGTACATAGGGCGTATGAGTAACGCGGCCCAAAAATTCGGTTAGCGAAAGCTTTGGTCGGTTAACCAAAATCAAACCGTTCAAACTGTTAGCTAACAGTGCGCAGCTGTAAAGCTAACAGGTGGTTGCCATAGGTCCACGTTTAACTTGGCTCGGTCGGTTGAGATGGTAATAAAAACGACAAAAGATAAATGTTTGAATCTCTGGACGATTGTTTAATTATGCAGACATTTTAATTATACGTCTAACACTAAGATGATGTCATGGCCATGGTTTTAAATAAATAATTAAATAATTATGGCGCGATAAGATTTATGAATGGCGCCAAGTTTAAACACAAATCCGCTCCTGGGCGCTTGTTGCTTCTTTCAAGTCTCGTTGCCGCATGTTTCTGTTCTGTGGCCACTGCCTCTGCTTCTATTACTGTATTTCTGTTGTTCTGTTTTCGTTTTCGTTCGTTCAGTAGCCGATAGAACGCGACGCTGTACGGAAGGAAATTGCGTATACGACGCATTGTCATCTCCGTGAATCTCATTTTAGGCGCGCGCCTCTTAGGGACAGAGTGGTGCTTTTCTTTCGTTTTTTTGAAGTTTCAAATGTAAAGGTGCTAAGTTTTAATTGAATTAATTTAATTGAAAATAAAAAATTAAAATTAAATAACATTTCATGTGGTCGCTTTGAGCCAACAAAAAGAAGCAGAAAGCAAGAGGAAAATTTTTGGTAATTCGATAAGGAAAATTGAATTTGAAATTGTTGGATGTAAATTTGGTTTTCGGCTAAGGTGAAAGTTCTCAAAGCGCATTTCCAAGTTGATTGGCTATATGCCAGTTTTCCTAAACAAAAGACAAGCTATACTTAATATTTACTTAAAAATTTTCATGAAAGTTTATGTTGTGTAAAAGATTCGCGCGAATTGTTGAGATTATTCGTTTTTTTAAAGTTAGGACAAACTGATCGATGAATTTTCACAAGACTTGTTAAATATAAATCTCACTCAACAACTTTCAACAAACACATTAACAATTTGGTAAAAAGGAACAAACAAACGGAAAAATAAAACAAAGGTAAAATTTATGTGAAAATAAAAATTGGAAATAAAATATCAAATCAAAATCAAATAAAGCAAAGTTTGTTTTCTCTTCGAATCGAATGGAGCATGACCTATTACTGTCACGTCCGAATCTGGGGAAGAGAGCAAACAACTTTTGGGTCACGTTTGACATTTGGGCCGAAAACGAAATGACGCGAGACCAAGGCAAGATCCACTAATAACAACAACAGTAATAACCAAATCCACATCCTCATCTATTCCATTCAACCCAAAAGCAACCACATCCGTTGTTGGTTGCCATGCCTGCAACAACAGCAACACCAACGCCAACTGCAAACCGGCAAACTGAGCCAATTAATTAAAAAGTTTTCACGCGACCAAATCAAATCAAGAATTTGCTCAAGTATTTAGGCGGAAATATTCTACCAGGCCAAGTTGGAATTTTACAGTTCTTCCCATCATTGATGAAGCTGATAGAAAGATGGATAGATAAATAAATGAATAGATAGGTAGATGCCGCGTCGTTGGGTGGTAGCAAACCTAGGCAAAGGAAGTAAACGGACCAGTTTATTGGCGGCTCAAATGAAAATCAATTCGCATTACTGCAGCCTCGCTGAATCCGCCACCAAAAAAAAAAAAAAAAGGAAAATAAGCGGTACAACAACAAACAAAACTTCGTTAAGCGCTCCACAGGCAAACTCGTTTTGCATACCCTGTTAAGGGATTCAAGTCCTTCAAACGTGTATCACCGTGGGAAGAAAGCTCACTTTAACCCCCTTCCCTTTGCCACTAAAACAGTATCTACTATATCCCTGATCAAAACGAACTATTTTATTTTAGGCTTTTAAAATATTGTTGAAATGGAAAACAGAGAAAGAAAATATCCAACATTTTCGGAAAGATGTGGCAATTTTTCTGCACTAAAAATTACATTACAAATATTACTTGATTTTCAAATACAATGGGAATTGTTATATTTCCTAATTATAAAATTATATAAACAAATAGAATATTATGCCTTTCGCGCATTACAACTCGAAAGAGTTAAATCTATATCCTTATCAATGCAGGGTACCTTGAAGCCGCCTCTCTCTTTTATTTATAAGTCTTTTTTTTTTTTTTTGGTTTAGTAACATAAATAAATTTCAGGTTTTAAAATATGCCAAAAGGGCTCGTTCTGGCCAGGTGACGATGTGCTTGACCCCGGATTGACTTAAAAATAAGTTTAGGTGGCTATTTTCCCGCTCACTCTTACAAAGTGAACAACAGCCTCCTGTTTTGTGTCCACTGCCCCCTTCCATTAACATTACACATTTAGTGTCGTTTATTTTTAATCTAAGCTAAAGAAATGCTGCGTCAAATTTCATTGACTGGCTCAGTCTTTATCAAGTTCTTAATTAGTTTCTTGGGAATGTGAATGTGACGTGACACAAATTGTTCTTCTTACCGTTTTTGTTGCTGTTTAATTTTCGGTCAAACTATTTGCCACAAAAAGAAGTAAAAACAAAAAAAAGAAAACCTTTCTGTTAGTCTGCTTTTCAGCGCCGCAGGACACGCCTTTGACTAATTGGTATGTGCAGAATGTGACTATATATGCGACGGTGTATATATATATGTATGTATGTGTCTATGTGTGTGTGTGTGTGTGTGTGTCATAATTAAATGAATGCCTGGTCAGAGCTCAGCACACGCAAGCAAAAGCCCACTATAATCGGAGCAAAAGACAGAACAACAACAGCAATAACGAGAAGAAAAAGCCAAATGGACGACTACTGCAGTTTCTTAATTAGCTATTTTGACGCATTATGCTGGATGGTGAAGCAAAGCCTCGAGTTCAGAGCATTGACTCTACCACCTGCCAGGATTGAAGGATAAACGAGAATTTGAGCCAACAATAATGAGCTAAAAGAATAGTTGATAATGCTATTAAAGTGTGGCGCTCGTCTCAGACACATTCCCTGGGGAAACCCAAAAATAATCAAAATAGTTAATTATAATTTTTCGAACCACCGAAAAAAAAAATTATTAATTTAAATTTGAAAGATTTCTTTGAGTTCTAAATACCGTCTCTTTATAATTAATATGTGTTTTTAAATTTTGATAATTAACAATTTTTAAGGTTTCGCATTCCACAAAATATATTTACAGCAAAAGAAAAATTTAATTAAAAATGATTCTAAGGTTTCCATGTGAGATTTTTAAATACATATCCATTTTACTTTACTTTACTTTTAATTGAAATAGCAATAAGCAAATAAAAGTAACAGTGTCCTTCTTTCCTTTAAATGTTTATTGAAAACTAAAACTCAAATTGAAACACCCAAATAGGAGAGCTGCCATATTTCATAGCTGTCAAATAAATGTTGCCGTATCATATTAAGCTTACCAACAGCTGTTGCATCTTCAAATTTCAACACTTTGAAGAACTCATTTCAAGTCTTCGTGTCAGGACTCATTTACTTTTATTTAAATTATGCAAAGAAAACAAATTAAAATTCAGTAAGTTTAAGGGAAAATGCTCGAATAACTTAGAATTCAAAAATATTAGTCAACCAGAACATCCTACAAGGTTTTATTGTCAACTAAACACTTGAATTTGATTAAAGCTTTAAGTCTATATCTAAATTTAGTTGCTATATATGTATATACCTTTGTATATATCTTTCTCTTCTTTATGTGATGCTTATCTATGACTTCTCCTTGCACTCAAACATCAACGACAATTGCACATTATCCACTACAAGCTCAATAATCATCGAGAACAACAACTCATGGCAGGGCCAACGTTCGTATCACCCAACACCCGTTTTCCCCTTCTTCTCAGACCCCTTTCAATAGCCATGACATTGAGAGCAGCGGCCAAAGGGAGGCCATTGTTGCCTCAGCCATATATGTACGTTTGTTTGTATAGGAGATGAGAAGGAAACAAGCTGCAGTTATTTTTACTTATGATTGAAATTGAATCAATAAGACGCATTGGCAAGGTCAAGTTCCGTTCAGATGATTGCCCAGGCAACTGAACCTGTTGAAACCAAACGAAATCAAAACACGGCACTGCTTGGCACAAATATTTCGTTTGCCTATAGCAAATATCAAATTGCATTTTTCAAATGCCTTTCAATGTACAATATTTCTATTAGCTGGAGGAACAATATGTCATGGGATAGAATTTAATCAATTTATTTATGCTTCAATCAAAACACACAAAATTTAATTCAATTCCAAGAGGAGACTTCTCCGTAACCACCTCGCCCCATCTACGGCACCTATGCCCCTTCCATTGCCATAAAGAAAACATAAGCAATTCGAGGCCTAGGCCTTGAAAGCAACATTAAACTTTTGTCAATTGAAGAACAAAGCCGAGAGAAGAGCCACAAATAGGAGTGGAGACGTGAAGTGAGATGTGATGTGATGGGAAGGGTAGCAAAGGGAAGGAATGAATGACAGAGGCAGAGGGAAATTTAATATGCCCTTCAACAAGTAAATAAATGTAAAGCATTTGCTTGGGTGCCGTATCGGCGGCGTATACTTAATATCATACTTATACACTAAGGCAAACATTAGGCAGGTTGTTTTGCCCCATCGCATCTAAGCAGCTCGAAAAAGCGAAAAACTTTCTTATTTCGGGTAAAGTTTGTTCTAAGCATATAGGCGTACATACATACATACATACATATATGTGTAGAAGACGACAAATGATAAAATAATTGTCTTTACTGTCTACATTTAATTTAGTGGCTAGACTCTTGTAAATTTCTTTACCCGCAACAGCAGTAACAGCGGCAACATCAACACAAATAACAAAAGTAACAATAACAACAACAACAATTACAACTAGAAGAAAGTAAAGTCAAGTACTTTGCACTCCCTAGGCATTAATAAATGCGACAGAAATCGGTTTTGTTGCCCCTGGAAACTTATGGTTGAGCAGTTTTTTTTTTTCTTTTTTGGCTCTGAACTAATTGTTCTTGTTATAGCCTAGTTTCAGGCGCGCTCACAACTTGTGGCATAAATTTCCCTTACCACACAGTTGGTACCTCAAATGCTCTTTAAACTCAATAAAAGTATTAGAGAAATATTAATGAGGTTACCTTGAATAAGTTAGAAAACTTAAAATATCCAAAAGCCAGAAATTAGTTACTCATATAATATCATTTGATTTTCAAAATTTATCTAATATAAAGACAGAAATTTAAATGTTATAACATCTTTTAATATAATAGGTAAAACCTATTCAAGATATCTCAATGCATACAGAAATATCGAAATATTTTAAATTCTGTTTTTTTTTTTTAACACACATTGAAAAGAATTGCAAATTTGTTCAGGGCATTTAAGTCAAGAATAATGAAACATTTTTGATTTCATTTCATTAATTAATAAAATAGCAACTGTCAGATAAATAATCTTGGTTGTTAGTTGCATTTAAATGAGCGTGATTGAAATCGATGCTTTTCATATGGATATATACATTTTTTTGTATTAAATTTTATTCTGTTATTTTTCATCGCAAGGATAGGGCATGCAGTTTTCCACAATTTTTCCGTTGTTCTGATTTTTCTTTTGTTTATGTCTGTCAAATTGCTGTCAAGGCTGTTCAGTTCAGTTCAGTTTGGTTCAGTTCTGTTCTGTTCTGTTTTGTTTTGTTCTGTTCACTGCAATCGAAATACAAAACGAAACAAGAAGACAAAAAACCAAAAACTGCAACAACATGAAAACTATGTATTGTCGGCTGGCCAAAAAAGAAACTTTCTCCTGGCATTGCGCGGTTTTTGGCAAGTTTGAAAAGTTTTTCCCTCTGCAGTTTCCACCATCAGTTGCAGTCGCATAGACAACTAAATCAAGTTGGCTTTAATGAAAATGGCTCGCTAGAAATCACTTAAGCCGCAAAAGCTTAACAAAACTAGAGCAGATAAAGAAACAAGCCCAAAAATATGTTGATACAGCTATCTACAAATGTCTAACTCATCATTTGCTTAAATACGCCAGATTTATACTAGTTATGTATATATATATGCACATATGTTCATTCAATTCACTAAATAAATCATACAAATGTTAACTTTAAAATTTTCAGTGATTGGAGAAATTTGCTCACCTTATATGAATACTCTCTCTTTCTCAAAAGTAAAAAATCTTAGCCTCATTGATATTAATTTCTTGTTTGTTGGCTCAAGAGGATTCTGATAGCCGACAATCTAATTATGTTTGCATTTATCGTAGTTATAGTTCACCTGATTCTAACGCAGTTTACGTCTGCGTACATTATTTAAAATAATTTTTATTTTTAGCGTTAAAGATGAGAATCTCGAGAGTTGACGTGGTTTTGTAGCAATGACAATTTATTTACCCTCACGTCACTCAGCTTGAGAAAGACCACGTAAGAAATAATCTCTCTGTCTTTGTTGCTCTTGAAATCACTTTGCTTGTCAAGGTCTGTTCCCACTTTGTCTGTTTAAGATGGCAACTCCAGGACCGATCACAGCATTAACCGAACATCAGCTGACGAAGCTTTCAGCTTACTTACGCTCAACTGACTCAGCTTTCTCTTTGTCTCTCAGCTTCATTTCCGGGGCTTCAGCTTGCGTACACCCTTTGTCCTTTTTCTCAAATTAATTGGCATCGTTGAAAAAATTGAATTGTTATGTTTTTCATAAATTAGAAAATATATAGTATATCCCAAACTGAATAGTTATTATACATTGACTTTGATTATCATGGATCTATATAACAAAATACCTACATATGTATCTCTACAGATAAGGGGTATACAAAATATTGCTGATTCTTTTTGAACATAAACAATAGGACATAGATAGATAGATAAATGTATCTTTACATATATTATACATACATATGTATATATACATATGTACTTTCCTATTTCTTTGGCTTTGTTTATTTTCTCCCTCTACGGCAACTGTTTTAATGACCAAGCGACGTCGCAATAGACAACAACAAATCCATTCATATGCACGGGGCATTAAAATTTTCAATTTTTCAAAACTGACTAATACAGCGAAACAAACCAGGAGAATGAGATAGATAGAGAGGAGGAGCACAAAGAGACGCACTAAGACAGAGTGAGAGGGAAAACTCCCAAAAAAAAAAATAAAAAAAATAAAGAAAAAAACTTAGTTGTAGTAAACGTTCGGGGGCGTTTGCCAAGAATTTGTTTTGTCTATTTGCTTCTGTAGCTGATAAAAATTCACTTTATACAACTTTTTCGCTGTTTATTTACTTGAGCGCAAAGTGGCGACAAACCGTTGAGAGGATTGTATGTAACGGGAGGGTAGGGGTGCCAGTTACAAAAGCAGTGCAGACAATGGCGTCATATAAAAGAAGTGACAGACTAATATAGTATGTATGTATGTATATATATGCAGCTGTAACTGCATTTGCAAGTAGCTATAAATTGGTAAGGTTTGAGTTTACCAAGTTAATTGGATAGTCCGAGTGGTTTATTTTCTTTCTTCTATTTATCCTATTCGGTTGATACCCTCTAACTATTAGTGCTATCGGATATATTAGCATCTCTGAGATGTAGGCAACAAACGGACGAAAGTTTATTTCAATCACCTTTAAAACAGAAAGGCGTTTAGAAAAGGAAGATAAACTAATCAAATTAATTTAAACTTGCTTATTTAATAATAACACACTTGATAGTAAGTATTTAAAAGTTAGGCCAGTTAATTGATGTCATCAGTAGTTCTTATCTTAGCATGATATTAAAACAAAATAAAATATGAATACGTAAATATTGACTCTAGATTCAGCAGTCTTAAAACAAGATTATTTTTAATGTTGATTTATGAACTGTGAAAAGAAAACTTTTTGCAAGTATTTAGAAACTACAATACAGTCACATTTCTTTTGAAACTATTTCATTTGATGTTGACTGAACTTTCGTTAATCATTGGTATTATTCGAAAATTGAAAAATATACACACTATACGCAGATGTGCACACTTGTAAACTCTTTACCCATACAAGAGGGACGATCAATTGAAAGTTGGTCCATGTGTTGCCATGTCAGTTTTGAATTGCACATAGAAATCGTTAGTTATGCTAAGTTTATCTTTCAAGTTTACGATCGAAGAAGTGAAAACAGAAAAATTGTCAATTTTTTGCCTTTTAAGTTATTGCCCCATTTTCCTTGCTAGTGTTTGTTTGTTTATTAAGTTTTCTTCGTCTTCGGTGACCTGTCAACACACACACACACACATGGGCGCTTACACACACCTCAAACATAATTTGTTTGTATGTAGAATATATATACAGGGTGCTTCACAGGGTTAACTATTATTCGATATATTCGATGTTCATTTTTGAATACCAATCAAACGATTAGATTATTTAATCCACTGGCTCATATGATTCAAATCAGATTAATTTTCTTTGTTGTTCAAATTGTAGAATGGCAATAATACACAGACAAACGTAAAATTGCAAGATTACGTCATTCGTATTGTACAGTGAGTAGTGTGTAAATTGGCAACGGTAAATGAGGGCACCCTGTTTATCCATACATATGTACACATTAAAAATGCCATAAAAAAATGGCCACGAGAGACCGCAAATTGTTGCCTTACCTTTTTGGCAGCCAATGCAAACACAAACACATAATAATTGAAAAATTAAATATACACGCTGGCAAGCAGCCCTAATTCATTAAAGAGCTGAAAATAAATGGTAAGATAACAAATTATCATAGCCAAAAGACAACAGTAAAACACACACACACACACAAATACTTACATAAACACATATGGAAGTAGTTTGTCAGTGTCCAACGGAGCAACAACAGCAACAACAACAATGAACAATAAGAGAAAAACATAATTTGGAAGCTTGCTCAGTTTCCATTAATTTTCCATATCAAGGCTAAACGCAAACCATTTAATTCCCATGTTTTAATCATAATTTAAAGCATGCTCCAAACGTCAGTCAAACTAAAACTCAAAGTCATTTAATGTTATACATCGCAATTGTTTTCCATAATTCAAGCACTCCCTGTACCCTAACCCATGACCCCGAAGCCACCTTCATTTAATTTATGCAACATTTTGCCAGTTTGTCGTTTTAGCCTACTTGATGCCGCTATTCTAAAAACATTTAAGAGGGTTGATTCGATATTTTGCACTTGGAAATTTAGATTTTAAATTATAGATTAGATTCTTAGAAACTATTTAAGAGCGACCAAGTGTAGTTAAACTGCATACACAAAGCTAAGTTACAATCATCTGATTTCAAAACGATCTGAAGAATATTTTAATGTTAAATTAACAGCCATAAAGCGAACGATTTTTTTAATTATGTATTTGATATTTTTCTAAACAGTTATATTTATCAAAATTTTCTATTATGTATAAAAGTATTATCAATTAAAACAATAATTAAGTAACTTCAGTAAACGTTTCAAACAGCCATCGCATCTTTATACAATTATAACAAATTATGCAAATGCTTAATGAAAAATTACACATGCTGAAAATTATGTTTTACAAAATCTTGAGAGGAAAAATAAATGCTTTAAAGCAATAATTTCAATTCGATAAGATCCTTTTTACTTCTTCAACTGTTATTTTCAAGGTATTATAACTTATAAATGCTTTTTGTATACTTCATTTTCAGAAAGGAAAATAAGTAAAGGTTCCAGATTATTTTTGTTTTAAAAAAGAAAAAGGAAACTTGTTCTTTTGTTGCCGAGATGTAATTCGCGTACTTAAAGGCAAGGCACTTATTATAAAGTCTATGCCCCTGGATCCTCTATAGGTTTGTACAAATTACTTAATAGTTTGAAGTTTGGGTCGAAATCCTTTGTTTTGTAATTTAAATAGAGTGCACTTGAAAAAAAAATTTGAAACATTTTTAGCGATTCTAAATGCAATAATAATTGGAAAGTATTTCAGATTTAAAAGTTATTACATCAGTGCATTGTGATGAACATCATAAATATATTGTGAAATATAATTTCATGCTTTATGTCGTCGAGGATGCTTTCTCCAGTGGGTTCAAAAGCTTTTTGTCTTGCAGTGAATATACCCCTTTTAATAGCGGTGTAAAAATAAAACAAAAACAACAAAAAAAAAAATAATATGCAGAAAAATAAAAAGTATTTCATTTAAAAATTGCTCACATTGCAGGGGTAAGAAAAGCCAGAGTAGTGCAAAGAGTGAGTGGGTTATGGGTGTGGGTTGGGTCTGGGTCTGGGTGTAGGTGTGTGGGTGTTTGGAATATGTATGAGACACCAATGTGAACTGGTCTGGATTAGTGCCTTGCGTTTGATGTGGCCTGCCTTTGTTTTTCCTGTTTGCTGTTTTGTTTTACTTTTATGACTTTGTTGATAATATTGCCTGTATTAAAGTTTTAGTGGCTCATAAAGCTCATCTTTTTGCTTTTGTTCCTGCTGCTGCTTCTCTTGTTGTGTATATGTGTGTGTGTGTGTGTGTGAGTGCGTTTTTAAATATATTTGAAATTTCATTTGAATGCCGTCGGGTATAAATTTTATTTGCCTTTCGTTTATAGAGCCATTTAACTCAATTTTACGCTATGGGGCAAGAGAATTGTACATTGAAATAATCTTTGTTCCGTTCAAAATACTCGCATTTAATTATTCATCATCCTATCTTTTTACTTCGCTAAGCATTACATATTGACGTTTTTTGTTTCGGTTATGTGGAAAATGGCATTGAATTCACATTTTTAAAGCATTTCATTGAGCAAGTCATGCAATATGCAGGAGTTAGAACTAATGCAGCTGCAACAAAATAAAATCTGCAACCACACCACAAATAAACTGCATGTAAACGGAGAGATGCCATGATTAGTAGCCATTTTATGTGCGAAATTAAAATAAATTACCAAATGGTTACATTTTATACATTCACACACACATATACATATAGCTTTCGAAAGGTTACAACCTGCGGGACTGTAATAGTTTAAAATGATTCATATTCTGTTCGTGAATATTTTTCAATTCAATTAGTTGAAAGTCTTTCGCACGTTTTGACGTTTGCGAAAATTTGCTAAAATGTAAAATGCATTAAATTATAATTAATATATGTATAGTGCGTGCAAACCATCAAAATTTATTAATACTGCTTGCTAAAAGTAATTAAAATTGTCCATTATGACATAAATCAAAATATTCTATGTGGACGCCTAAGTGTAGGCAACAAAATTATATCATTTTCACATCGCGTATACGCAGCATGGGCTCATTTGATAATTATGTTGATAGGTTAAAATTGCTGAAATTACATGAAATACCAAAAGGTAATTGAAACATATGAATTCTAAGTTTAACGCTTAACGCTTGCATAGTTCCCAAAAGGTTAATTTCATAATTAGAATTTTTGTGGTATGGAAAAACTAAATTTTAATTATAATTAACTTTACCATCAATTAAGATTAAATCTAAAGTTGTTTTTTAGAATTAAGGTGTAACTGGTATGAATTAAAAGAATAAATTGTAAAAATCGAACTAATTGTTTTTTCCTGCTGCCACTTACAGGTAATTGAAATGCAATTAGAAACTACTTAAGCAAGCAGCGCCCTTGCCATCACTCAAACCGTGTGAAATTCATTATTATCCTTTGTCGGCAATTTCTTACTTTCTCTTCTTCTTTATACTCATACATAAAAAGGTATGCCTTTTATTTTCAAACATGACGAATAATAAGTTTATGCGTATTTTCTCTGCATTTTTCAAAAAAAAAAAATGATCAAGATTGAAGGACCGTCTATCAATAATCGATTATTTTTATCCATTTAAAGTTGTACTTTTTATGATGAACATTTTTGTATATTTTTTAAGGTTAATTTTTATTTTGAATTCAATTCAAACTATTACATGCTCCCAAAAAAGGGTATACAGACTTTGATAAAGTTAGCTAGTTCGACTCTTAAGCATTTTTTTCTGCTTAAATATGCCAACTCATGATGTTTAATTAATTAAAAGGCCAACTGCAGGAGCCTTCATCCAGCTAAGTAACAACATACCTGCTGATTTCCCTTACTATCCACTAGTTTGGTTATCCGCTTCTGGCCATTTTTACACTTTGGTTTGGTCATTAATTTATTTTCAAGAAGCGCATAATTACCCTTGCAACAACAACAACGGCAATAGTAGTGAAAAGGGCAACATCAACGGCAACTGCAACTGCAACAAAGTCCAGCTCCAATTGCTGGGCCATATTACACAATAGATATGTTTGTATAGGATGCCAGTTTGTTTGTGTGTGTGTGAATGTTGCTGGTTATGTGGGAGGATTCGTCCAGCCTTGCAGAAGGTAAAGGTACAGTTAAAGGATAAGCCTAGCCAAGGCAAACTCCGATTGCACGCTTCGTTTGCTTTTAATGGGCAAAGCCGTGTCTGTGGCTTGTTTGTTTGCTCCTTTCATGCAACATAAATCGCTGGCTTAATGTGAAAATATGGCCAGCAACAGCAGCAGCAACAACAACAACAACAATAACAACAAAAGTAACAGCATTAAAAGCAGCGGCAGCAGCAAAAGCGAGACTACAGGACTGCAAGCTGCAATCCTTTGTGCATGTCCTTGCTGGCATGACGGCTTGCATGGCGGCTGCCAGGAGTAGTTAGCGCTCCTTTGTCTGTCGTCGACATGAATCAAAAAACTTAATTATTTTCAGCCGCGCGATGGTGCAAAATATTTTGCTCAAACAAACGGGATAACAACTGGCTATACAACAACAACAACACCACTACCAGCAACAACAAAAGCAACAACAAAGTGTGTCCTGCATTGCTGACATTTTGACGCAGCTCACAAAATTTTACAACGCCACAAAAAAGAACAACAAAAACAACAGCAATCGTAAGCATATTTACAGTCAATTTGTTGTCTCTGCCCTCTAACCTCCATCAACATCTCCTTCATTCCCCCAGTTTAGCCTTAGCCCTAAAGGCTTATATATGTATGTATATGTACGTATATACATACATACATACGTATATACATACATACATATATGTATGCGGGTATATATGTACATATGTGTATAGTAAAGGGGGGGACCAACCAAAAGCTACGTGATCCAAGTGTCATAAATTCCCATATGTATATGTACATACATACATACATACATTCATACATATGTATATATGTGTTTGTGTCTCTTTATGTGTGTGTGTGTGTGTGCAGAATAGAATATGCGGATATACAAAGGACACAAAAACGCAACACGCATTGAAAAAATGTTGTTATTGGTTTCATTTTGTTTTTGGATTTTAGGCAATGACGCAAACAATGTCACCCTATATACATACATACATACACAAATACACATCCATATTTATACATACATACATACACAGTAGTAGTATATCATATAATAGCCAAAGCATCTGTTTGTGACAGAGAAATTAGCTTGATATAAGGAACACTTGCAATCTGGGGAAATAAACTTTCAATCGCAAAAGGTAAACGAAATAAATAACCCAAAGGAAAAAAATTAAAAAATTGTAAAACAAAATTGCCATTGGTTATGAAAATGTAAAAGAGACTATTAATATATACAATATATATCTGTATATACAAACATTCTTATTTTGTTTTTTTTTTAATATCGTATCAAACAAATCTTTTCTCAAGTAATCGCTAATAGCAGATCTTTGAAAAGAAATAGCTGCTCCTCTCTCTTCCTCTCTCTCTCTCTCTCTGTTTGTACCATTTTAAAGAACAGAGGTAAAGTTAGTCAACACTAGTTAAAGCTTGACCAGTGTTACCTAGGCAGCAATTCAGCATTAAACTCTTATAAGAATATTTTTTGAATTAAGATTTTACTTACAGCTTTAAGATAAAGAAATATCCAAAGCCTAGCAACTAGCTAGAACTACTCATTTTCTAGAAATTAGTTATCTTAAATCATTTAGATGATTCTTAGAAAAATGAATGTTTCTTTCTTTAATGTTGATCTTAATTATACTCTACACTAATATGCCGTATTGTATGTGGCACAGGGCATACACTTGCTTGGTTTTAGTCCTTCAGCCATAACTTTTCAACTCAACAGGATAAATGCGTTGATATGGCAAACAACAACAACAAAAATCCGGATATACAGGACACACACACACATACACAACAAAAAAATACAGTTAAACCGGCACTTGGCAAGCGGCGTCATAAACTTGTTACATTGTTAAGCTTTAAAAGGCCATATACAGGAAATGCTGAATTGGAGTCCGCAGTCCACATCCGGCTCCATCACCTGCCCGATTTCACCATACATTGCTGGGACTGCGTCAGAAAGCAACAGGATGCATATAAATCAGTGAGAAAGTATATGCTCCTTGCATATAAAATCAGCAACTCAATTTGTGTTTGAAAAATTGCTTTAAAAAAAAAAAAAAGGATGACCTTTACACGTTCCCGTCGATTTGCCACATCGACAATCCCTGTATTGCGATTACTGTAAAGTGCATCCTGTTAAATGACATTAAATTGAGTTTTATGACTTAATAATGCCACCGAGAGATGTCCGCCAACGCCGACGCCAACATTGCAATTCCAATTACATATCAGCCGGCCGGGTGGGTCCAACCACACGGCAAAGCAGCAAATAACCATAAGAGGGAACCACAAACAGCATCGCCAAGTGGCCGCCAAGTTGTACGCACTGATTGAATTTGACTTGATGTTTCCGTGTTCTATGCCCCAATGCTCCATTGCTCCAATGCTCCATACTCCTTACCATGCTGTTAGTCCTGTTTATGTTACTGCTGTTGTTGGGAATGGAAATTGAAATAGTCCTTGGGGATGAGGTGGCACATAAAAAACTGACTAGGCAAGCACGACAAATGTTTCTGACTGCTGCTGTCAACGTAGTTGCTGCTGCTGCTGCTGTTCCTACAACATGTTGAGGCAAAACATTTGACATTTCTAGTGTTTGTTATGTGTGTGTGTGTGTGTGTGTGAGTGAGTGTGTGTGTGTTTGCAAAGGAGGAGGAAGAAACTCCAACAAACAACAGACACACACACTGAGAGCCGCCAATGCCGCCAGTTTGCCACCAGTTTGCATTAAATGGCAAAAGTACAAGCACCCATATATAGATTTTGCCCTCATATCCAGTTCATTTTCATTCCACTACAATTGTGGGAATATGAGGTCTTTAAGATCAACTTTGAAAACAATGGACTATGTAGATATATTAGTTTCACATTTCTTTGTATGGCTTTGTATTAGATTAGAATCCTAGCAAATCAAAGGGCTTGGCAATAATAATGGTTGACTATCTTTCATCTTATCAAGTAATTTCTATGGTATATTCAATGTTTCTGTTTATCTAATAAAAATTTCGCTTACTTAAATTAATTAACCAAATGAAAATTTAGCTCAACAAAGAAAACATACATACCTGTTTTCCCTACCTTTTGAAAGCCAATTCTAAGAAATATAGATGACATAATACTAAACCGTTTAGTTATATTAACCGATTTAGAGCTAATATCTCAAATTATCAGTTCTAGAATCAGTTCAATAGAATCAAATTTATTTGTTGTTAAGTTAAGTATTTAAGTTTGTATTTTATGCCCTGTTAATTGAATTACTGTTATTAATCCCGGAAAAAAAAACATCAAGGAAATGTGTTCTTGGAAACGTTCTCGGTAAAGAGATTTTCGTTTAAATGTCTTTTGAGGAAAAGAGAAAATTTGCTGACTCTCTAACATTCGTTTCACTTTACTTTTTAGTCCAACAACCCAAGGATATGTATGTATATTAGGAATACTGTTTGGTAATTTAATTTACAAGCAAGAAATTTAATCTTCGATTGGTAATTGGTTTTGGTGGTTCATGCCAATTAACTTTCTGTTTCACTACATCTGATAGATCATTAAAAAGTCGAATTGACAATGGGTTTTGATCTTGAGTTTTATTCCTTTTTGTGTTTGTGTTGATGGTTCTTTTAGTTTGTTTTTTATGCCACTTCTTTTGCACACTTTTGCACTTGTCGTTATACACACATGTATATGTACACATACATACATATACATATATATAGATTTATATATATATATCTATGTATGTATTACTTTATAGTGCCATTGCCAGCATTTGTTGGTGTTGTTGCTATTGTTATTGTCCCTCCTCACTACAGCCATTTCCACTTGAAATCTGTCAACTGCAACTATTTATTAAATTATATATACTGCCATTGTTAAATGTGAATGACTGGCTGAGTGTGCGAGTGTGTGAAAGACTTGGCTGGCATGTAGTAGGTGTGTGAGTGTAAAATTTAAGATTTTTCCCAGACTTGGTTTTTCTCACTACAGATTGACAGCTTTATTAAGTATGCTACATACATATATGTCTACATATACATAAATATATAAATAATTTTCTTGCTTATCTGCTTACAGATTTCAAGGAATCTCAATGGTTAGTCACATCAGGATTTTCACAATTTGGAAAACATGCCGATTACTTTTGCTGCTGCTGCTTCTGCCGTTGTATCAGCTCCTCGAATTAGGCAAATTGACAACAGCTTAAAACGCTTTGGGGCGACTTAATAAAGCCCAACTCCAAACCAGTTCAATAAGCAAAAGAACACTGTCAACCTCAAGTATTCTCTGCACTTGGCAGTAAAAACTCTTACTTGACGACCAAAAAAAAGAAAAACCAAAAATAGAAAGGTAAACCAAACCAAACCAAAGCAAAAAAAAGAAAAAAAGAAAAATAAAACAGAAGCAAATTCAAAGTGAAATAAAATAGCACAACACGATGAATATGGAACTGGAAGACGAGGAACGGATTTGCCTCAGGTGAGTGTCGACAGTTTTCGATATGTTTGTGTGTGTGTGTTGTGTGTTTGTGTGTGTTGGGTGTTGGGAGTGATATTGCCCATGTTCTTTTTCTTGTTGTTGTTGCTGGCTGGCAATGATTTAACAATTGCATTAGGTTGACTTTTTTTTTGTTGCTTGGCCTTAATTTGATTTGAGTTTCGGTAAATGCCACTAAGCAAAAAAAATGAGAATTTTTGGGGCTTTTGGAGACTTTTTGCTGGGTTTTGGGCGCTACTTTTTTTTAGTATTTTTTTAAAGCTCAAGAGTGGAGTAAAATTTGCTTTTGCCTTTCCAAATAGTGACTCAGCATCGTTGAAATTATTGAACTTGAAAGGAAACGAATAACAAATATAATATCCCTTCGATGCCTACACTAAATTTTAGTTATAATTGAGATTTCAATAGTTATAGTTATTAAACATAGTATGTCATCTGTTATCTATAATATTTATTGGTTATTGCTGTAATTATGATTTTTTGGATAGATTGTTGACCTATGCCTGAATTTTTTTTACTGCTTCTTAACGACTGCTAAAATACAATTTTGAATCAATTATTAAAATTGTTTTTTATGTACGCTTTGTTAATTAAATGGCAAATAATTGCTTAACTTCGTTCCGGTCAGAAGTAAGTAAAATGGTAACAAATACAAACAATAGTTGCCCTTGCAGCTCCTCATTTTGTAATACATATAATTGAAGAATGCGAAACAAAAGAACTTGGGGAAATGCCACAGAAAAGCTACAGCTTTTGCTGATAAATAATTGTTCATTTTATGCCACATCAGCGACAAAAGAGACGCTGAACTAAAGTATAACAAGAAATTAAATATCCCATATAAACGACTCAGATCAACCGAGAAATTGTTGATAAAGAGAAGAATTGTAAGGGGAGATTGAGAGTTGGTGTCGACGCCATTTTCTTTTGTTTACAATAATAATCAATTAAATGCCGACGACGCCAATGCAACAACAAATAAAAATGATGTCTAGCAATGTCAAAATGAAAAGCCAAGACAACAAAGGCTACAACAATGGCAACACCAACAGCAACAGCAGCATCAACAGCAACAATAAGAAAAGTGTGGCGGCTATTCAATGTCAATCTCATATTTCAATTATGTTTAATATAAAAATGGCAACAGACGCCATCCTGTAAGCTCATTGGACACTCACTTAAAGCAATCCAATTTCGAAATTGAAATAAAATAAAATGTGTGCGGATTCCCACAATTATTATAAGTTTGAAGTTTTAAATTAGTTCATTCTATAATTGCATGTCCTTTGACAAGTTAGAACTAACTAACTTAAATTGTCTATAATTTGCTACCCGATTCGCAGTAATAGTTCACAACTAAAAGTATATCACTCACATGTTATATTTCCTGCATAAGAAATTACTTATACGCATAGTGAACATAATTGAAGCGGTAATACAGTCACCCAAGAATTACAAAAAAAAAAGGTTACAGGAGTTTAATATCTAGTTTCTCAATTTAATGCTAAAAGAAGTTTTTCTTTATTTTTGCTAAAAAAATCCCATCTTTAGAATACAATTGTTTGAACTGACATTTAAAAAATAATAAAACGTAATATTCATTTATTTAAAAATTGCAACAAATGCAAAATAATGTTATTTGCCAAATTTTAATTCGTTTTGAAAAAAATGTTGCCTAAAGCCAAATGAAAATGTGGTTATTAAAAATTATTTATAATTTTATTAAATTAGAATCTTGTGAAGTGACTTAACACATTTAGCATTTGATTGAAAAGATTTTCGAAAATTTAGTTAGAACAATTGTACTTAATTTAATAAAACTTAATTTGATAAATGGACTGCATAAACAGGATGTTTAATTCAATTTCCACTACTTTGTTGTCTAGCCATAAACATACTGGGCTCCTTTGAATAATAATATTAAGAATATTTTTAATATTTAAGCCAAATATATATTTAGTAATAAATTTTAAAAAAAATGTTTTATATCCAACTGAAGAAAGCGTTGGAAATCTGAACAATGGAACAAAAAACTGTTTTAAATTTCGATTTTCCATAGTGTAGAATTTCTATCTGTCTATTGTTTTTATGATTTAAAAATAAGCCATGAGCCACTTTAATATATAGTATATTATGGTCAGTTGTCAATGGAACATTGGGTGGACAGTGACAGTTGTGTGGGAGGAAGGTTGAGTGACAGCATAAAGGATTGCAGGCTCGTGTTTTAATCGAGTTATGCAATATTAATTACACAATAACCCCGCTGTACTTTTAATTTTATCCTTTTGTTATCATTGTTGTTATTGTTATTTACTGCCTGGCGATAGTATGGGTTGAAGAATTATGTATTGTGGCAAAGGTTTTTGTTAGGGGAAAGCTTTCAAGATAAATTACGTATGGCTTAAGTTAATTTTTGCAATTCCAATTGTTTATGCAGCTTCAGAATAAATCTGAAGCAAGAGAAGGTGGAGAAACAGCTGTGAACACTTTAAACATTTCGAAAATTTCTGTGTGTGCTTAATGTTATGCAAATTTCTTTTTCTATGCAAATTTTGATGAAGTAAACAACGAAACGAAACAGTCAAGAAAAGGCGACAGCAAGGACTAGACAAAAAGGACCACACACACACATACAGCTAGTTGAATGTCAAAGAAGAAGGGAAACAGCTTTTTACCTCACTCTCGCTCTATCTCTCTCTTTCTCACTCTAGCGTTCTTTTATAAATACATACATATATAACTCTCTCTCTTTCTCTCTGCCTCTCTCTTTCTCTCCCTTTCTGCTCCATAAAAAGTGAATTTTAATGGTAAACAGACGAGACAGACGAAGGCAGCAACGAACTGACATTTCGCCACATTTAATGTGGCAGCGAAACTTTCAAACTGCATCCCCTCTCCCTTGGCGAACTCCCAAAAGTATGCAACAGTAAAGGTAATTAGCTGGACCCCATAAACATAAATAGCCATGTTAAGGCAGATTTTATGACCTCCAATCTGATTCGTTCTTCTTCTCTTCTACTTTGACATGTTTCCCGTCGTTTCTCCCTTGTAAATGTCAAAATTATCTCAAGTTTGACTTTACCTACTTATAATAGTAAGTTTTCTTCTTCATTTTTTTTTCCTTTCGTTTGTGGCTCCTGGTTCCTCATTTCTTGTGGGCTATCAGAGATTTGTGTCTGTTGAGAACATTTGTCAATTTTAATGGCTTTTGAATGCCATGGCAAATACTTGTAACTTGATTGCGGCTTTAAAAAGTGGCCACTTATACGGCTTATTGCCTTTTTTATACATTCATTCTTACCGTCTTTCTTTCGTTCGTCTGCCGTTCGTTCTTTCGTTCTATTCATTTCAGTCACTTGTGTGACTGGCACTCTCAGTCGACCAACCAACCAAACGACCGACTCCCCACCGTCTCGCACTCTTAGACGAGAGATGTGTTTACCCAAATCAGAAGCAGCCGTCAAATAAATCGCTTTGATTTGAGCAAAAAGAAAAAAAAACAAATTTTTATAAATAAGAAAAAAAAAAAACGAAAAAAGGACATCAAAGCAATTCGCCTAGCGCGCGGGTGTAGATTCAATGGCTAAGTTCCAGACCTAAGCGCATTTTATGCATAATAATGCGTAACAAGCACAAAAAAGCTGACCAAAAAACAGGAACAAAAAAAAAGGGAGAGGAAAATTCAGAATACCGAAAAGGAGGCATTGACATTTTTTTAACCGCACTAGTACTTTGTGGTCAAATTCTTGTTTGCCTTTATTAGATCGAGTTCTTAAAAACATTTTCACTTACCAAAACTCCTTGGTGAATGGATAATGGCGGCAACTTTTCGCACAAATTTTCTGTTCAAATAAAAAGAATGAAAAAGAATTGATGTTATAACTGGGAAAAGTATTATGAGGTCTATTATATTTAACATTGTCCCCGTCTTTATTTTGGTGTATTCTTTATCTACTTCCTTTCTTTTGCTTGCCTTCTTTTTATTGTATCGCTGAGTAATTTTTCTATTTTCTGCTTTGTTGCGTCCTTTCAACTGCACACGGCACAGCACACCCATGTTGACCAATGCCCAACATTAACCCAAATCCAAAAGAGAAAATACACCTACACACACAGATACACGAATACATATACATATATATATATACATATACAGACTGACTCACAGGGTTAAGGATAACCTTGTACTTGGAGACAAGTTAACATTAAAAGTTTGGTGAGGTTCATTGCTTGCCGTCTCTTAAGCCATTCCAATTTGAGGTCGCATCAACTTTTAGCCAAATGAAAAAAAAAGCCCAAATTAATCTACGTTAACCACTTGCTGCTCCTATTTTTTGCATTTGCGTCAAGTAACTAAAATGAGTAATCAATAGTTATGATTATTGCCTTTGATACAATTATTATGAGAGTGGATTGCTTTTGTGAAAATGAATATCTACAAAATATTACCAAGATATGCTCTATAAATTATGATGATCAATATTTCTACTTTTGTTTCTTTTCTTAATTGATGCAAAATACAATTCTATATAATAAGTTGGATGAGATGAAATTAAAGGGTTGTCTCTTCTTTGGCTACGATTTTAACAATACTTTAATCCGATTTTAATTTATCATTTTGGTTTGTAGATATATTGAAGGAGAGTGAAAAACATATTTGTCATGGACTTAAATATTTTTATATATAGAATATTTTAATCCAGTTGATTATCAATTTTGATCAAGTACATACATAGATATACCTAATGTTTGTTTCTGTATGTCTTTTTTTGTATGCAAGGGGTTAAATAGAATTTGTCCTTAAATATATAAAAGCTTATCTAAGTCCCTTTAATTTCTTTTCCTTTATACCATTTTGAAAAGATTCGCTAACTAATTTCTCTAAATTTTTCCATCTTATACTGCAGATCAACAGGTTTCCTTTTATATAGTTGATTAATATCAAATTTATATTCATATATTGAAAAGATTTAATTAAATGATTATATATCAACCTTTGGCTGGAGATAAAACCAAGCTAGTTTAAATGGCCTAATGATAATAGCTGGAGATAAAACCAAGCTAGTTTAAATGGCCTAATGATAATTATATTATAAACACAAGTAAATTGGCCAGACTTCAAACTAAATTGCGCAATCGAAATTCGAGCATAATAATTGAGTGTTAATATGTGACTTATTGATGACACATGATTTAAGTCATCTTTAAGTAATTATCTTTAAATATTTGCTTAACCATATAAACCACATTTAGGCCAATCTGACACCCCGCTTTTACACCCCTTATCCACAAATTTTATTTTGGTTGACAACCACGCCTACTGAAACGGCTTAAACGCTTAATAAATAAAATAAGCAGCTTGTTAGACATGGTTGTTATTGTTGTTGCTGTTGCTATTGTTGTTCTTGTTGTGGTTATTCCCTGTTGTTGTTGTTGTTGTTGTTGCTACCGTATTGATGGGCATGGCCTTGGTAAGGCAAGGCAAACCAAGTTGTTGCAAAGGGCTTGACAATAATGCATTGGAACGCCCCGTTGTGGCCCCAGGGCTAAGCATAAATATGTCAAGTGTTAATTGCTGCCACTTAACGCAGAGCACAAATTCAAACACAACCACAACAGCATTAGACACACACACACACACACAAATCCATAGACACACACGGGTGTGCACACACCAAGCACACACACACAGATGAGAGAGGCGTGTAAATATGACTTTAATCTACTTAGCTAAGCAGCTGCCTCATGCTCTTGCTCCTCATTCTCAGAGTCTCATGACTCGAAAGCCACAGCACAAAAAGCAAACAAACTCACATACACACACATACAGTTACTGCGAATAGACCCCCAACACACATACACACACACACACACACTTGTTACACACCCAATAATATGCTTTAACAAGTTTCTTATGGCCATAAATTCAACAAGAAGCCAACAAAAGCTCATAAAAAGGGCTGACTGCCTGAAGGTGGAATGTGGCATGTGGGCTGTATAAGGGAATAACAGGATGGCGGGATGACTGGATGACGGGATGGTGCCTACTGCCGCATTGGTTACTCTTGGAAAAACTAACCCCAGAGGCTGCCTCCCATATACATATATATATATATATATATATATATACATACATACATACATATATATAAATAAAAGCTAACATTGCCAGACATGCCTTTGACATTTCATATCATATCAAGAGCAAAAAGAACACAAAGAAACCGAAAGAGGGAGAAGAGCGATACCCATGGCAGGAAATTTCGTAAAACAAGAAATAGAATAGAAATAAATACAAAAATTCTACACCTTTATCTCAGGTGACGACCGCAAGTTACCGTATACCTTAAAAAACGAAGATCTACAATGAAATCACATCTCGATTTTACTTAAAATCCCATATCAATGAGTCCAGAATTTTAAATAATCTTAAAGATAAATCTAAGTTTGTTAGTTAAATTGTTGCTTTCCTATATATCTGTTAATTTTGTTCTAGTATTATATAATTTGAACATTTCCTATTGGTGTCCAGTGATTACAGGGTAGAAAGGCGAACTCTGCTCATGCCCCAAGGAGACACATTTGACAGGCAATAGAATAGAAGGATATTGTACCAACTCTTATCAGAGTTGTTTATCACATGGAACAACTTATTACTAGTTACTTACTATACAGACATACACACGCTATATATATGCATCTATATATATATATATATATATGTATGTCTATGAGGCAATATTATGCCGCATCCTGTGATGTCTTAGTTAGTTGAAGGACATGTGTTTGATGATTGTCGCCGGGTTTCCTGCCCTTTGGGTCTGGCCACTTGTCAGTTGTGACAAGTGGTTTGTGCTTTTTAATAAGTTTATGTTTATTTATAGATATAAATAGCAAACAGGAAAAAAAAGGGAGCAAATTATGAATGTTTTCAAATTTTTCATTTAACTACGAACCGCTCCTGTTAAAGCCCTAATCATCATTATTAGTTAATCATTATCATATTCAAAGACAGAGAGTTAACCAGCTGGCCAACTAGTCAGTTAGTGAATTACCATATCAGCAACAATGTTTGCCCAAGCAGACAAAATGATTTTACTTATTGCCGGAGTTCGAACCGGAGCTGGGAGAGAACCTCATAATAATGTCCGCTCAGAGTCACTTTTTTTCTTCATCTTTTTTTTCACATATTAAATTCAGTCCATCGAATATTTTTGCGCTCAGTTGTCAAATGCCAGTTCAATGTGAGAGACGCGAAAAAAGAAAACATCCGAACATCCGAAATAAATATGCCAAGCAGGCCGCGGGCGGCAGTGCAAAAGCTAGATTCAAATATATACATATATATATATATATGTATATAAATGTATTATATATATAACTTAGATCTTATCGCATCATCATAATATATAATATTCAAATACGATGTCTTCCCCCAAGAGTTGAAGTTTGGGGGTCGAATTCTTCGTTCTACCAAACTTTCATGAGTCAACGTTTTTTTTTTTTTCTTTTTTTCTTTTTATTTTTGTTGGCGGTGCAAAAATTGAAATTCGAATTGACCAACATGGATGAATGGAGACTATTGAAAATCCAATCCATACCCACAATGAGTGTATTATCGATTTTTTATTTTGAATATATTGTTGCGCCATTATCAACACATTTATATAAGCGATAATTATATTAGGCGTTTATCTCGGTGCCTCAAACAACTTCGTGTTGCGATAAACTGCATTGTCGTGTTATTTATTTATCTTTCGGTTTACTCACTCGCACTCGCACCGAACCAAACCGAACCCGATCATATCCAAAACAAAAGCACTAATACCACCAAACAAACCAAAAAAAAAAAAAAAGAGCCCAAACCAACAAGAAGCAAGCAACCAATCCAACTCCATTTTTAGTCAAAGCAACCAGTTTAGTTCCAGATTTGTGTTGAATTTCATTATACAATGTGCTAATCAGAGACAAAAACGGAACGTGAATGTGGCCTGGCATGTGATATACTTTTATTTAATTGGATTAAACCTTACAGGTGTGTAAATAAAGCAAATTTCGTATATATATAATCGTATATTTTATATATATATATATATATATATATATATTTATATATGTGTTTATATGTATGTATATGTGTTTATGGCCAAAGTGCGTAATTCTCATGATGATGCTGAAAATGTCAAAGATATGGTCGAGTGAAATCATATAGCTATAGATCTAGAGAGACTTTTTGAAAAGGTGTTAAAAGCCTCATTTTTACAACTGGCAATTTTCAGTAAACTGTCAATTGAGAGAAAATCTATCATACATCAAAACCATTGATATAACAGTGTTTAACTTAATTTTAACTGGTTAAAATGTTATTTATTTTACGATTTGAATAAATCATTTCGAATACATTTAGGAAATTTCGTTGTTGTAGTAAGACATTAAAATATCCTTAGCAACAATTATCAACTGTTAGTACAGATATGTATTTTTCTCTTGGTGGCTCTTCTTTATCTCTCTCTCTCTCTCTCCCTGTCTCTTTCTCTCGTTTGCGTTCTCTGTCCCTTTATTGGGTTTTTCCATCTCAAAACCTAATCAAAACCAAAATGCTGGTTGTTCATATCTCCAAATGATAACTGATAACAACTATTTAATGTGTTTAAATGCCATCCAGTGATTAGGCCCAGGAAATGCAGTAAAACAATAGACCCAACACACACAGACAAAAGTGTGGAAGGGAGTGAGAGTGAATAATACTTCTCCCTCTACCAAATATGTGTGCTATAAAAAAAGAAATTTCAACTCCACAGGCCAAAAATAGTCATGAAAACGACAAAGTTTGTAGAGGAAAACAATTTGCCAAAAGCTATTCAGACAATAAATAAATTTCAATCAAATCTTTTGATATATAAATAAAATATATTAATATCATGTTAAATGATCCATTTAAAAAAAACCAAAACGAATATTTCTTTCCCACTGCGAACATCAAACGTTTTTACAAAAATTTCATTTTTATTGAATTAAAAATAATATATGCAAATTTATGTATAAGTATATATATTTTCATTTGTTATGGAACGTTTCATACAAAATTTGCCATATTGACTGCAATTTATTGGGATTTTTTGTTTTTGTCTTTTCGATGGTATTATCATGCCATTTTATTTATTTGCTAGATTTAAATTTTTGCCTTCTGCGTGGTGCGCTTAAAAGTATGCTATATACAAGCATTATATCCTGCATATGAATGAGTAGAACCATGTATGTGTGTGTGCGTGTCATCGTATGACATGGTGAGCGTATTCGTGTGTGTCTAACTGCTAATTTGAATAATGACAACGACATCAACGCGCCATTTTCTAGTTGTTGACTGTTGTCGTCGTCGTAGATGTCGCCATTTTGCGTTTCCGTTGCGGCAATGGGAATTTGACTTGAAATAAGCTCATAAGAAACATATACATATGTATGTCTATATGTATGTATACTGCCTCTGTTTATTTGTCTGTCCCTCTGTCTATGTATCTGTCTGTCTGATGAAGGTATCTGGCATGGTAGGGCGCGTGCCAACAATAATAACACCAACAACAAGAACAACAAAATAAACAACAAATTATTCAACAGCTTAGATTCTGCAGCATTTAAAATTGGAATGAAAATCTAAATGCTCTTCATTTTACTTTAGGAAGTGATAAATGGCATCTTAGAAACCTTTTTTCTAAAATTTCCTTTAAGAAGTGTTTCAATTAATAAACAAAGCAATTACAGATTTTTTATATTCCTATAATCCATACTTTAAAACCCATAAAAAGCATACCAAAAAGGAAAACCTCTTTATCGATTTGGTTAGGAATTACTTTTACCTTCTAAAGACATCTTACAAAATTCCATAAAAATTGTTTTGTAAGCTCCCTAATATTTACATTGAACTTCTATATAGTTCTATATAATTTTAAGAAGCGTTTTCTATCCATTATTTGTTGTAAT
The DNA here is from genome assembly GCA_037075365.1 of Drosophila emarginata. Classification (NCBI taxonomy): domain Eukaryota; kingdom Metazoa; phylum Arthropoda; class Insecta; order Diptera; family Drosophilidae; genus Drosophila; species Drosophila emarginata. Next base: position 4,903,897 of record JBAMCD010000296.1, read on the forward strand.
TAAAATAAAGACACAATTTATAGCCAAAAATTTACCAAGCAACTTCGCTTCTCTAAACTATACATATGTATCTCGATCAAATTAAATTATATATATAATCATCAAATAGAAGCATTTTATCTTTGGTTGGAATTAAGTGATTTACTTATTTCTTACTAATTTCAATGTAGCAAAGCTCATATTAAATTAAAGATACTTTTTATATTTTGTGTAGTGTAAAGAGCTCAAAGCTGCCAAATTGATTCACGCTCCGGCCAAAAATGTTGACGCTTAGAAACCATTTTCATTTTGGTCTTAGACCTAAAGATGATTGTAAGTTGTTGAAGCTATTTTGTGTGTGTGTCTGTGTACGTGTGTGTATGGATGTGTGTGTGTGTGTGTGTGGGGTGAATGGTTTGTGGGCCAGAGCAATCAGCCAGCGGACCATACTCGATGACAACTTCAAAGCGAATATTGAAATTTTCCCTTTTCCCTAGGAATCTTCGTAAAGACAAATGATTTAAAATTAAACTGAAATTTCAACATATAAATGTTTATTTTTTGTTTGTTTTATTTTTTAAGAACTGAGGAGGACGAAACGCGCAACATGGATGATGACAAGTTGGTATCGGATGAGGTGCATTTGCGGCAACTAAGTCCAACGCCTTCATATACATTGCAACAGCGCAGACAGAGCAATAGTGTGACACATTCCGCACCACCGGAGCTCACAAAGCGCTCCAGTGTCGAGACAATGCAGACAAAACAGGATGGCAAAATGGAGGAGGAGAGGGATGTTAAGAGCAAGGAGTGTGAGCAAGAAGAGGGTGTTATATTGCGAAGAGCCGTCGACAAGGGTGCCATTGCCTTGGCACAAATCGAAGACCTAAGACTGGATGGCGATGACGATGATGATGATGTTGATGGCCTGGGGATAAGTAATCCCGCTGCGCAGACCACAAATGATGAAGAGATTATGGTGACAGCAACTACTACAGAATCAGTAACAGGACCAGGAACAACACCAGAATTAACTGTGTCGGCAATAGACGCAACAACGAAAACCGAGGTAAGTCAGATGGTTTTCCGGCCCAGCCGGCACTTAGAACTAATTAAAAGCTAAACTAAAACACAAACAGCAGGATGCAACCACAAAGACGCCAATGATGACGATAACAACAACATCAACAACAACAACAACAACGATGCATGCCGCCACTCCATCTCTATCGCTGGCAACAGACATGTCCAAAATCCCACGACTACCCGGCGATGGGGCCCAGATGGATGACAATGGTGATCTGCCACCCTCGCTGCGTGCCTCCACCACATCAATTTTATCCAATTTGCGCAAAAAGCAGCATGCCATGCTAGCCGGTGCCGGAGTAGGTGGAGGCGTATCCAAACAGACGCCACTACGCGTCCAATCCGTACGCATTGTTGAGGCAAAGCGTGCCTATGGACCAAAGCGACGCACCGAAAGCTGCAGCATTTTTGGCAATAGCAATTTTGGTAAGTTACCCGGAGATTGAAACAAGCAGAGAAAGACGATGAAAGCAATTAATCCTCCAACCCCAAACCCAAACCCAAAACCCATAACCATATTCTTTACTGTTCCATCCCTCCCCCTCTCAACTTGTGAACACACAGATCACGATATGGAATCGGGTCAATCCATTTCAATCATCACTGGCAGCCAACCTCAGCGTCCGCTCAATAACGAAACCTATTCGGCCTTCAAGAGTGGCAACGTAGTGAAGGGTATACTCTGTCCATCGCTTACCAATTCCTTTAAACAGAGTTCCCTGGAGCGAAGCTATCTAACCTATACCCATAGACAACGTCAAAAATCTTTGATTATTGTCAATGTGGTCGATTTTGTATTGAAAATTGTCTTGGCTCTGGTCTGGATTTTGCGTCGAGCTGAAACCGGTCCCTGCAGCACATGCGATGATACTGAAGTAACCGGAATGGCCACGGCCATTACTTGGTCCGTTTGTTGCGGTATTGCCAATATGGCGATATGTTTTCTTGGCTACTGGCGATGCTTTGCCAACAATTATTTACATTGGGCCGCTGTCTGCACTTGGGTCCTATTTAATATACAAGGTAAGGATCATTATCTAGTTGAACAGAGATATAAAGACGGGATATCAATGAAGAGTTAAACAATAAATTTGTTCTTGTTCCTAAAAGTATACTATGCTAATTACAAGCTTATTAATTGGCAAATATTTTTCTTAAATTTCTTAAGCAAATAGAAGCATATTTCTTTCAAGTTCAACTCGACTTAAAAAAACTGTTACATTTCATTTTAATACTTTTTTTTCTTGTTTTATTATAATTATTTATTTTTTAAATGCTTAATTTTTCTTTAAATTTGTTTTAATTAAGGCCAATGCAAACGACAAATTCAATCATATATCAAGTTAATTAGCTTTTATCTAATCTGTTTGACTTTTGAACAAAGAACCGTTGGTTTAAGCCAAGGTTATTCCTGCTGCAAGTTCGTGGTCATTAAACGTTATCCGTTTGTATAGAAATTTGTTTCTTGACCAGACTAACAACCGTCCTGGGATACACGCATACATATATAGACACACACTCGCATATATATACATAAATCATGTGCGTCACATGTTACAGCCATGAAATTTGAAAATTCTGGCTAATCCTTTTCTGTTGTGGGCCGTGTCATAAATGTTTTATTGCCTCTTTCATGTACCCTGACTGTACAGGATTCGTTGGCCAGGGCGTTGGCTTCGCCGATCGCGAATACCTGGTATGGTATATTTTGTTTGTGATTTTCGTTCCATATGCCATGTTGCCATTGCCATTGAAATGGTGCGTAGTGGGTGGCACCATCACGGCCAGCTGTCACCTGGCCGTAATTACCATCATCAAATTGCAAAATGGAGAGGTAGGCCATCACACACAATTCCACGCATTTAGATTGCCAAATTGTTTTCACATTTTACTTTTTACTCATCGTTTTTTTATTTCGTTATTGTTGCAGGCCAGTCTTAATGCAGATTGCGTTTTATTTCAAATCTTTGCCAACTTTATACTATATACGGCCATCAATGTGGCTGGCATGTATACAAAATATCTAACAGATCGTGGACAAAGATTAGCCTTCATTGAAACCCACAAGGCAATGGAACACAAAAAGGAATCGGAAAAGGAATTGCAGCGTACACAAAAGTTATTGGATTCAAGTAAGTTTTAATCTTAAAATTTTTTTATTTTAAAATTATTGCAAGTTACTAATCAAAAACAATAAGCAGACCATCATATAGGAAAAATAGCAATAATAACTAAAGTAAATCCTTAAAGTCAACCTCAAAGTCAACCGTTTCAGTTTTAAATTAATATTAACTGATGTGCAATTTGAATTCTCTTGAGCCAAAGTTTGTCATTTTCTTTCAAAATTGTTACACAAACCTGGTATCGCTTTCAGTTTAGTTACTCTGCTTCATAAACACACTTTAAACCATTGTATTTTCATCTTTCAATTTGGTATTTGTATTTTCTGTGCACCATTTTAGCATCCAAGTAGGTACCATCGTGAGGCAGGTAGAAGTGGCTCTCTTTGCTCATTTCACCTCTTAGTAATTTTATGTTGCTTAACAACTGCAGACCTGCAGTGCTTCGAGTGTTCTCTGGCATCTTGAATTTCTTGTACAAATATATATATATATATTATATATACATATATACATATATATGCCTTTCACCCACTTTTTACTTACAGTTTTACCCAACATTGTGAACAATCAAATACGCAGCGAAATGTACAAGGGCACGGATCCCACTGTGGAGACACAGTTTAACAAATTGTACGTTTATCCCATGGATAATGTGAGCATACTTTTTGCAGATATTAAGGTAAGGACAAACGCTTGAATATAAATTGTATTTATATATTACATTTTTTCGGTTTTCATTTTCTAATATTACACCACAATGGCCATAGGGCTTTACCGAGTTGGCAAGCAAAACGTCTGCCCAGCAATTGGTTAAAATATTAAATGACCTGTTTGCTCGATTCGATCGCATTGCAGAGGTAAATATTCCTACTTACTTCCTACTAACTAACTATCTAAATGCTACTGCTTATTAACTGAGATATTAAATTTAAATATTAAATTCTCGTTTTCACTATCTACCTTTTCCTTTCCTGTGTTTCTTTCTTTCTGATGCCTAAGGACAATCACTGTCTGCGTGTAAAGCTGCTGGGCGATTGCTATTATTGTGTATCTCAGTTTGAAAGCGACAACTGGAAGACGCGACCGGATCACGCTGTTTGCAGTGTGGAAACTGGACTGCACATGATAAAGGCCATTAAGGATGTGCGCTTGCACACGCATGTGAGTACAAAATGTACACTCTGCCAAGGGGAAGGGGTGTGGCGAACATGAAACGCAAAAGTAAAAACCCTATTGGCGATTGTTGAATCCATTTAAAGTCTCAACTGCAGGCAGTTAAGGAGGAATACAATAACTTAACTTAACTCGGGGGAAAATCAATGGGTTCTCAACTTACAAAAAAAAACCTGAAAACAATCTTTAGTCACAGTTTAGATACTCTTTCAATTTGTTTTCAATAATCCCATTAAACGGTGTTTATACTCACAAAGAAATATTGTATTTATTATAGTTCGATCAAATTGACAAAATCTTGACAAAATGTTGTGTTCTAATATTAATAACTTAAACTTATTGAGGCTGAGTTTAGTTTTGAAAAACAGGACATAGCTGGATCGACTTGGTTTTTATTTATTTAAAAGTGGAACCTTATAGTTTTCACACATTAACTAGGTCTTTAAAATTCGAAAACTAAATCTTTACAATGTAGATTTATTTCAAATTTTAAGACAATTTTCTTATTTATTATCAATGAAAATCGTAACTTTCCAATTAATATACCTCTTTTGCTTCTTTGGAATATCCTTAACTCGATTGCTCTTTATTTTTGAAAATTTAATACCAGCAAACATTTTTCAGCTGTCATCTGTTTTGCATCAGTTTTATTTTTATTGCACAAGATTGTTTGTTGTTCGAGGTGTGTGGGTGGTTGGGTAGTGGAGACGAAGTGACCTGTGTCTGACCCAGTGCTGGTGGTGCTGTTGGTCACTGCTGTTGGACGTGTTGACAATTCATTTGTATGCAAATCTCAGTAGAGAAAGCAAAAGGCAATGACAATGAGGACGAAAAGGAGGCAACAACGTGGAATGGTTAAATTTTTATGCGACAAAAAAAAATAAATTGATTTTGTTTATTTTTTTTTTGTTTGTTATTTTTTTGTTTTTTTTTTTTTTATTTTTGCATTAAGGTTCATCATAATTTTTGCGAGTGTTAATTGCTGCGGCATTGTCAATGCGTGCGGAATCCAATGACAATACCTAACTGACCAACTGACTGAGTGAATGACTGACGAACTGGCTGACTGACTGAAGGCAATGCAGTTGGTTTAACTGTTGTGTGCTTTGCATATTTTTAGACTTTTTTTCCGTTCTCGTTTCATGAATTTTCCAGGTGGATCTGAATATGCGCATCGGTATACACAGCGGTTCGGTTATGTGCGGTGTTCTGGGCAATAAGAAATGGCATTTTGACGTTTGGTCCAACGATGTTATCATTGCAAATCACATGGAATCTGGCGGAATACCCGGGTAAGCGATTACCAGTCACGTCTTCTTTACCCCAATGACAACTGTGCCGTAGATAGATACATATATGTGTGTATAAGTGTGTGTGTGTGTGTGGGCAGGCAATGCAAATTGGTATCCAAATTATGCACAAAGCATTGTGGTGGAGGATTTCAACTACAAACTTGACATGTCCATGGACAATGCGAAATACAAATCATGTCACAAGCACATACCTTTAACCGAAATTAACCGATTTAATCAAAGACAAACTTAAAAGTGGCATTTTGATATTAAATTAAAGGTATTTAAATGCTCCATTTATATTATTTTCTTTTTTTAAATTGGTTTTAAGTTAATAAATAGCAACTAACAAAAATATTCCATGAAATCGAATTAAATTACAAGATTCTCTCCTGCGATACTTCAACTAGTCCTTAAAGGAAAATCCGAGATTTTTTGCGTAAAAGAAAAAAATGCTTCAACTTAAGCATTTGGTTTCGATATTGATTTGCTGACAGACAAATTACTTCTGCTGTGTTAATTTTTAAGAGCTCTGGACTGGTCTCGTTTTTAATCCTGTATTCAGCTTATTCGCATCTTTAACTTTATCGATTTGAGCATTCGTAATTGTGGCATTTCATCTTTTAGCCCAATTGTTTTGCCCACAAACCAGAGAGAATGAAACTATTCTCTAAGCAAATTTGAGGGAAAACTTTTTTGCCAAAAATCTTAGACCAGCTAGGGATTTTAATTGGCCAATTTAGTTCATGCCCAAACAACAATAATAACAAGAGCAACAACAATTGCTTAGTAATTTTGCCAGCTTGGCTTGTTTTTTTTTTGAACACAAGAAGAAAATTCAAACATAATAGAAACCAAAAACCAAAGCATAGCACAAGACGTGCAATAGAGGTGGTTGGGGGGGGAAGGGATTGGTGGTTGATTCAAGCAACCAGCAAAATGTGAAAACCTTAGAGGGAAAATGGAAAAGCTCAATTTAATGTAAAATGCTTTGATGTAATTGTGGCCTAGGCAAAACAGAAACTCTGCTAACTGCAGACCAAATCGAAATCGGAGTCAAAGTAGCTGTCGGTTTATGCCCAAACCCAATTATGAAAGGCATACAGACCATGCCACGCCCACATACCTATAGGCAGAGAGAGAGAGAGAGAGAAAGAGAAAAGTGATAAAGGCATAGGCGGCACAATCGTAGCAAACGTATGCAAATATTTGAATTTAATTTTCACCAACTACGTTTTACATCCCATTACCACCCATCACCCTTCAACAGTCGCGTTCACATCTCGGAGGCGACTCTTAAGTGTCTGAACGATGCCTATGAGGTGGAGCCGGGCAATGGGGGCAGTCGGGACAATCATCTCAAAATGCTGAACGTCAAAACTTACCTCATCAAGCGGACCGAACCATTGAGGTAAGATTAGAGTGCCAAAAATGGAAAGAAATGTGAAGGGGAGGATGGTGGGTAAATGACATTTTACAATTGTATCCCTTAACCTATTTCTCGCCAGGCCAAAACGTCGTTTCGGCACTCGGAGCAGTGCCCATTTGGCTGGAAGTGGAACTGGCTCGGCATCTGCCACACCAGCATTGCCCAAATCAATCTCAGCCAGCGGTAGTGGCAGCATTGGGGGTGCCACCACAGTGGGCAGTGGGGCTGGTGGGGATGGCGTCAGCATTGATGGTCGCAGTCTGGAATATGCCGCCAGCATAGCTGTGCCCCCGCAACAACCGGCCCAGCTATTACAACAGCAGCAGAAAAAGAATATCTCATTGAACTCTCTGCCCAATGTGGTTGAAGGGGTGGCCATGGATTCCAATCGTCGGTTAAAGAATGGTACAGCCGGCAATGCCGTAAGCAATGTAGCTGCAGTTGCGGGTGCTGGTGCAGGAGCCAATGGTAATGGTGGTGGAGCACCAACAGCTGGCCTATCCACTGTTTCCTCACCCACAGCCATGATGTCGGCTCCGCTGGAGCAACAATTGAAGCCAAGGAACGGTGCAAGTGTACAGAATTTAACGGAAGCCATTGACGCTAAGGGATTAATCATAGAGGATGAGTCTACTACAGATTGGATACCGGAAATACCATTTAAAAATGTAAGTTACTACCGCGTTGCCACTTAATTTAAATATTATCCATTTATCTACAATTATTTTCTATTTTTTTGGTTTAATTAAATCTTAAACAATAGTTAAATAGTCCTGAAGAGGGTTTAAATCGTACAGACTCTATACTAGTCGATCCCAAACAGGATCATCGGGTTTCGGTTACCGTTTTAGATGAGGAGGTAAGTCTTAAACTAAAACCCCAAATGAACTTATGTATTAAAATTCGATATTTTTTTCTTATTATTAGATCGATGAATTCATCGAACAGAATATTCAAATTAATTCAAATAAAGAAATTCGTCGCGAATATTTAAATCCTTGGACATTGAAATTCAAGGACAAAGGACAAGAGCAGAAATTCTGTCAGCTGCGTGAGGATATGTTCCGGTATGTACTCTGTGTGGGATGTATACATACATATATGGGATGCGATGCAAATGCTAATGGAAAGCAAACAAAACAGCCCAAGGAAGTATTTTTGCTGCTTGTGGTCTGTGTATATGCCTCGGCTCGTGGCTCGGAGCTCGGAGAGCTTGGGGCTCCGGGTTTTTGGTTCGAGCTTGTCCTCTGGCTGGTCTGTTAATTAATGAACTGTTGCTAATTGATTTTTGCCTTCTCCAACATAGCTCAAACATGCTGTGTGTGTTTGTCATTTGGATATTTATGGTGCTCTGCCAGGTCATCATCATACCGCGGTGTACGCGTCTCATCATTTGCCTGGCATCTGGCACAGTTGTTCTCACATTTTGCTGTGTTTTGGTTATGGCCGAGGAGTTTCCAGGTGATTAACATCATTTCCCTTTTTCTCTCTATTTTGCATATATAAAGAAAACTCTGGATTATTTATTTTTTTCTCTTTTCGTAGGTCTGCCACGATGTTTGAAAATTAATTCCGCCAAATTGGTCCACCAACGACAACGTCGTACGCTCTTCATTTGTGGCGTCATCATTTCCATGTGCATGCTAAGTGCCATCGGTTTGGTGTTATGTCCCTCCTCCACCTACAGTGGCACTATTGACGAGCAGGCCCGTTTGTATGGTAGAATCCTTAGTACCAATGGGTCTGGTTCAACGGCGGATAAGGAATATAAACTAAATGTCTATTTATCGGCAACGATTCATCATAATATCACCATTAGTACACCAACAAGCGGTGGTGCTACATCGGCTGCATCATTTGTGGATGCTTTGCTCAATGAGAATATTACGAGTGCACCCACCGATGAGCTAGTTCGTTCAACTCTGGCAAATGCGTTTAATTTCAATTTGACTACACCATTGGAACACTTTGAGCAATCGCATCGACCCTATACATTGACCAACAATGGACATATCGTGTCCCTAAATAACACCACAATCAGTATAGACGATCGTTTTGGTATGAGACAGGCACAAGATGTGTGTGCCCATCCCGAATACATAGTGTTCACTTGGGTCCTCTGTCTCGTCTCCCTGGCAACGGCACTGAAATTGTATTATCTAGTCAAGGCTGTGATGGCCCTGGGAATGGTGGCATTCTATACCACATTAATACTGCTCAAATTCAATACAGAAGAGAGTTTCAGTCTTGTGAATTTGGGACGATTGGGAATGCCGTTGGGTGTCCAAATGTTGATATTGCTCATATCATTTCTAGTTATGGTCTGTTACCATGCCAGATTAGTGGAGGTAAATTGCCGGATTCTTATCCCACAAAACCAAAGAAAATATATATAAATAAATAAATTTGTCATCTGTTTAGGTTACCTCACGTCTCGACTTTATATGGAAAGAGCAAGCAGAGCGTGAACTAACCAACATGAAATCCAATCGTGCGCTTAATGACACATTAATTAAGGTATACATTCCTTCATACTCTCAGATTGTCCTTCTTCCCTCTCTCTCCTTTCTTCATTCTCTACTCTGTATTATTGTGCTTTTTCTGCGTTTGGCTCATTAATTAAATGTTCGATTTCAGAATATCCTGCCTGACCATGTAGCTGCCTATTACCTATCCGACGAGCACACCGATGAACTTTACTCCAAGATGCACAATCTCTGCGGTGTTATGTTTGCCTCCATACCCAATTTCCAGGACTTTTATTCAGAGGACATAGACAACGGCAAGGCCTGCATACGTATCTTAAATGAAATTATTTGTAAGTTGATTGATTAAATGCTTCCAATTGCCTGACCAATTCTAATGATGCTGCCTTAGGTGACTTTGATGAATTGCTAGAAGAGCCGCGTTTTGCTTCAGTGGAGAAAATCAAAACTGTTGGTGCGACTTATATGGCTGCAGCTGGCTTGAATCACGAACATTTGCGGGCACGTGGTGAAACATCTGAGGACTCTGTATGCGATCTGGTGGAATTTGCATTTGCAATGAAACAAAAGCTAGAGGAGATCAATGGCGATGCATTCAATAATTTCCAATTGCGTGTGGGCATATGTAGTGGACCGTTGGTTAGTGGAGTAATTGGAGCTAGAAAGCCAGTCTACGATATATGGGGGAATACAGTTAATGTTGCCTCCCGCATGGATTCAACTGGAGAGAATTGGCGTGTTCAAGTGCCGGCAAATACAGCGGAACTTCTCTGCTCACGGGGATACACCTGCGTGGTAAGTTATCGTTACAAAACAAATGATGACAGATGTTGTGCTGTTTTATCAAAAGTTTTCTTATTCGTGATGTAGAAACGCGGTGAGATCAATGTTAAGGGTAAGGGTATGATGACTACGTTCTATGTACATCCCAAGGGCATTACGGAGAGCCAATTGATATCACCTGTACGCTTGCCAGCTGGCATTCCACTGGCTCAAACACCGAATCTTCAACGTCAGACTTCACATCATGGTTCCTTTAGTGCTGTAGTATTTGGCATGCTGCAGGCTAGCAAACGCAGCACTGCTATAGCGGGAACACGTAAGGACACTACACTATAGGAAATACTATAGTGAAATCGTTCAAATTTAATTGTTTTTGTTTTTTTTTTTTTTTAGCTACGGGTACTCCTTCACCACAAATACGCCGTGGCCATCGAGGTAGCACTTTCAGTTCTGTGCGTCTCTCACAGAAATCGACAACAGTTAATCCCGTGCGGCGAAATACAACCCGGGTGCGTGGTCGTTCGTATCGCCAAAAGAAGGTAAGTGACATAACTAAAAGTCATTGTTGGAGTAAGCCCTTTAGTCATATTATGTTCTAAACAGGTTGTACATTTTGGTTACGTTTTTCTACATAATAATTTATATATAATTTTGAATCTAACTATACAAATTAAACATATATATCCATTTTTATAACAGAGTTCCTCCAACAATTCGATAGTGACCCAGGCGAGCTCCACTTATATGCCATCGTTTCGACGCATCGATCAAATCGAGACAACCATATCAAAGAGTCACAACGATGCTTTATAGCCTACAACGCAACGTAGTCATTGGGTCTAAGTGATGGACATCTCACCTAGAGAATTTATTTTTAGAACGATTTTATGCAAAATGATAATAGATGGGAAAATAGATAACAGTTGCACTGGCATCTCCTCTATGATCTATAAAACTATATAATTATAGAATTACGTAGACTTTTTTCTGTGGAAATCGGCACTAAAGCTACTTAGTAGATTTTGAACTTATAATTAGTAGAATCCATTAGATTTAATTATTCTTATTATACCCATCTCAGCACAATTCTAGTCGTTACTTTTAGATGGATTAGTTAATAAGCATATATGTATGTACGTGTGTTGAATGTTAAATGTTATAAGAGACCCAAACTATACAGTTTATTGCCAAACAATGACCACATAAAATTACAAAAAAAAAAAAAAAAAGCAGAAAATAACAACAACAAAAAACGACAACAGCAAAAATACAACCAAAATATTCAATTAAATTTAAATTTGAGACCTAATAGACAATTTAGAAAACAATATATAAATAACCATTCCCCTCCGCTTCCCAATAAAATTGGTGTACAAATCTTTTCACAGTTTCGTATTCTTCTATATTTTTTTTTGTTTTTTTTTTTTAGAGAAACATTTTGAAAAGGAAAAACCCACATGTAAAATAATTTATTCGTCTTGATGTGTAAAACCCTAAAGATAAGTTCAACCAAAAATTGAATATAAAAAGAGTAAAATTATTACCCGTGTGGGTATATGAGTATCACCGATATAACCGAACAAATATATGCACCCATATTGTAATTAAATAAAAGTTAATATTAAATAAATGTGATAAATTCAAAAATGAGTCAAAAGGGGAAATTGTGTTTTCCATTCAAAAGAGCAGCAAAATAACGGAAGCCAAATAAATGACGAAAAAACACAAACCCCATGTATGTATGTATGTATATCATACGAAAAAGTTCCATTTCTTAAACCGTATACAATGACAATTGGATACCCTGTTCTATAGTAAAATTGTCAGGCAACATTACATTTCCATTGCACCGTAAGTTATCGTTTTTAGCTATTATCTTTTATATTTTATAGCTTTCATATTGAAAATCACAAATATTATTTTTTAATCATTACAGCACATGAAATCGAACCCCTGCAAATATGAAGATAGAGATTCCTAATGTTGACATCACCAGAATCGAAATGCTCTCATCGATGCAGGGTACAAGAAGGAAAGAGATATGCAAAGAGAAAGACACACACAAAAAAAGACAACAACTAGCCGAAAGTCATCTAAATAAATGCAACCGCCACAAAACACTATTTTTATCACTGGCAAGAGGGGGATGGACCGTACCGGAGGTAGTGGTATGGGATATGGGACTAAGTGGACAGCGACAGCAGCTGGAGCCGTCTAGTCGACTGCAACTTCCCACGTTGGTTACGTTTCGTTGAGCGAAATGATGATGAACTCATATTCAAATTGTCATTTGAATGCACGCACAGCCCAAACAAGACAGAGATAGCATTAGAGGAAGCAATAATAACAACAACAACTAGCCCTACAAATGTTGACCCAACCACTTGTACACTTCCACTTATTGGCGGCATTTGGCCGATAAGATGTTGTTGTGATGTGTGTGTGGTTTTAAAAGAAGCGCACACTGGTTTACAAGTATGTTAAAAAATATTTACCAATTAACTGTTGAAAATTTAACAATTTTAAAGAAAAATTTCAATTTTAACCAAGCTGTGGGTGTAGTAAATAAACAAATAGCCCGTTTTAGAAGTTTTGAGGGTACTGATTATTATGGTTCTAAAAGGGCAAATCGGTCCACATTTACTATATGTACATGTACATGTATGTATATCAGTTTAATTTAATAGTTTAATTCAGTTCAGTAGTTTATTACTTATTTACATACCCGAGTTCCACTGTAAACTGCCTTCTGCCGTGTCAAGTGAATGAAATGCGAGTAAATTTCACATTTCACTGCCTGGTTTTCGTGTATTTTTAATGTATGTAGTTTTGCCGCTTCCTCTTTTCTATGAGACTAAAAACGCCCACGTAAAATGCCCTACATCGTATAGTGTAGGGCGTTTAATTTGTTGCGGGTGACGGAGCCCATGTTAGCACAAAAAAATTTTAGTCACTTTATATTTGGTTACAGTGCAATAGTTTTCTGTAATTATTAAACAAAAAGCGGGATTCGGATGAAGAAAAACGGGAGAATATGAGACTTTACCGCCTGTACCGCATTTACAATAGTCTTAAATAGCCGAAACTTTCCTTCTCCTGCTTCCGCTGCCGGCGCCGAAACAGGGCGCAACATGTGTTTGTCTGCCACAAATGAGTGTTGTGTCTGTGTTGGTTTGTGTATTTCATTCATAAATTTTTGTGGAAAAGTGCAGCAGACGTTGCCGGCGTCAACGTTATTGGCTGGCAATCATGAATACGGCTACGCATTCAGATTCATTTCGTCGGGAACATTTGTCGAGGGGCAACGGTAACGCGGATATTGTGTGAACTAAATTAATTTTGGTTTCCATGTGAAGAGTGCATATTACATAACGTTGCAAATCATGAATTGACGATGCCATAAGCAAACCAAATACGACAAGTTTGTTTAAAACTAAACTTTAACAAATTTAAATAAAAACTAAAAAAAAAAAATTAAAAAAAACGCGCCGACCGAACAGTGCTGTCAAATTTAAAAACTACCGTTCTTCACGTTGTGCAACACTACTCACGAAAGCTTGCAGCACTGCTTAAGAAATTTTGCTGCACTACTCACCAATATTTTACAACACTGTTACGCAACACTACTTCCAAATTTTTACAGCACTGCTCACTAAATTTTTTGTCAGTGTTGTTTTTGTTTTCATGGTGAAAGGACGTCGACGCGCGCGCTTGTCGGCAAAAAAGCAACAATATAATTCATATTAAAACAACAATTCGTTGTGTTGTTGTTAATAAACAAACAGTAAAATATGGTTTTCATAAATATAGATTACATTTTGTTTTAAGTTTCACGACGAGAACTAAAAAGCGCGCGTTTTTTTTGGTGAATTCGCACCATAAATAAATAAATTAGTATTCTCACATACAAAAGATAAAAACGAAATCAGTTAACCAATTATATCAAGCATCCTCGTTTTTTATAAACAAATGTTGTGGCTTATTACTTTTGCGTTGCAACGTCGTCGAAGTATTTTTTGTTTTTTTTTAATAAAAAGAAACGCTCAAGTGTTTATTGCAACCTTAGCAGCTCTACAAGTGATGTGTCAAGCATTTAAAAACACGAATCGAATAAATTAAAAAAGCGAAGTTAAATTAAATATAAATAAACATCAAAATCGACTACTTCTCGAAATTCTAATCTAAATGCAACGCTGTGCGACAACGACAACGAAATGCTGCTGAAAAAGAAACGCTATATGTTCGAAGAGCAGGACGACACGATTGAGGTCGTGGTTGTTGAGGCAAGCAACAACAACAGCAACAATAGCAGCAGCAGTAGTTATGGATCCAACATGGCCGATACACGCGAAGTACGCATTGAGGAGCAATTAAAAGTGAAAATTGGTATGTAGAATTGTGCGAAATGTAGATGAGAATGTTACAAAACTGTCAATGAATGAGTTAACTTCGTTTGACAAGTGAAATTAGATGAAAATATGGACATTTTCACAGTGAAAAGTGTAAAGGAATGTGTGTGTGCGTGTATGTGGAGAAATGAAAGCACTAAAAAATAAATTTGTTGTAAGGCATAATCAAAGACTGCATATATTCGATGGAAATGCAGTCAGTTAAATAAGAAACAAAGTGAAATGCAGTAAAATATAAAATAAGTTGCCTTTGCTATATTATTTTTTTTTATTTAGTTTGAAAATGCATTGCATTTTGAAGGCAACAAACGTGTTGTGCTGTTTTGGCATATACAATTCTAGCCTGGTGCTATCTCGCTCGTCCTCGCGTGTATTTTCTCTCTCTCTCCCTCTCTGTGTATATATGTAAGCATGTGTGCGTGAGTGTTTCCACTTTTTTTTTGTGCAGCAAGTAACAAACCAACATTATATTTGTTGTTGCTGCTGCTGCGCCAACACAAATCTAGTTCCGCTGGCTTGGCTGGGCTTGCCACCCGACATCTAAATGTTACGGCATCCACAGCCACTCTGCCCCCGCCCTTGTAGCCACTGTTTGCATGCAGTGCCCCTTTTTGTGAATGAATTTGATTTGTGTGCGTGTATGTGTGTGTCTGTGTGCGACGCTTCAGCGGCGCATGTGCCAGCTAACACACACAAACACATATAGAGAGAGAGCGAGAGACCCCAGCAACAATGTGTGGGTATTTTCATGAATGGAATTTTGAATTCAGTGTACTTTTCTCTTACCACCAACACATTGGCAAAAACGAAACAACAAAAAAACGTTAGCTTTCTGTTTTATGAATGATTATCATGGCGAGGACAAAGCTTTTTGATATTACCAAATTCGATAAAAGGTCAAACTCTCTTTCTCTCCCTCTTTTTTCCTCTTAGTCGAGCAATTTCACGCTCTTTCTACCAAACTTGCGGTAATTTTTGCGTACTTGACTGGCTTTGCATTTCCTGTAGAAGTCAAAAGTGTACCAACAAAATGATGACAAAAACCACAAAAAAAAAAATTAACTAAAAAAGTTGTCCTTCCTTTCCTTCTTCCCTGTCACCTTTCCATCCGCTCCAATTTTTGTTTCACACCTGCAGGGCGTTCTATATATAATATTTTAATATATGTACATATGTATATGAGAAGAGCTTAACCAGAATTTTGCGGCACCCTGAGTAGTATCTTCTTTCTGTTTTAAGCCCATGGAGACTAAATAATACTCAGCCTTTCAACAGTATGAACCTTTGAACATCTGATTCAAAAGAGATAACCAAATAAGAGGAATGTGTTTGTATTTGATTAAGGAGCACCCGTTATAGTATTGCATATTTTTAACAAAAATACTCAGAAGTAGTTGTTATTAGCTAGAAATTTGATTTAAATCAAATAAATATGAGATAAATGCTTTGGGAATAAGTGGCACAAAGGAAAAGATAACAACTAGACCTACAATCTTATGATTATAAATATGGCAATGATGGATGTTAAATGAAACGATTGTGAAATAAATATGAAAGTGTATAAAAACTTCGTTAAAATGGACCCGGCTCCTAAAATATGTAATTGTATCTTATTCTCATCAACACATTCATATACATACATACAGATAGATACATGCACACACACATAAACTCATATACGCAGTTGTTGTTGCTTCTTAAAATTTCAATCTTTTTCCATAAGCAGCTTTTGCTACGCTTCTTCAGTTTCTGCTTTGGCCATAAATTATATGCAATCTGCAAGAGCAATAGCACCGCACCAGAAGCAACAACAACAATAAACATTGTAGCTGCTTTTGATTTCCGTTTCCCATCACATGAGTTTCCTTTCCTTTCCTCTTCTTTTTTTTTTTTGTTCTTTTTGCTTTTCTTTCATGCCGTTGCTCTGCGGTTTTTGGGCCCATAAAACTTTTGCTTTTTGCCTCTCGTCACCCCCCTTCCTCCTTAGAGACAGACAGGCAAAAATTGTTGTTTGTTTATTGCACGCCTCAATTGTTTTTCATATTTTTTTTTCGTATTCTTTTTTGCATAAGCTAACTGGCTGGCTGTTGCCTCTCTCAACTGGTCTTTACCTTTTTGTAGAATCTTAAGTTTAGAGGTTACCCTTATAAGTGATGGATCCAGGTCCAGGCGAGGCAAGGCACGGATGAGTTTGTGCGGGTCTTTTGCCAGAAATTGATACATTTAAATTTAATTTTCGATGTTGAAAAAACTTCTATTTTTGTCATTTAGTTTACTTTTAAATAATATTTGCTTAGTTTTTTAAGTTTTTTCTAATTATATTTCCAATTTCTATTAACGGTTTTGCTTACATAGCGGTTAACCGTTAACGATTAATCATTTGACATGTGCATGTGTGTATATATATGTACGCCTCTTGAACTTGTCCCAGGTCACTTTTAACAAATGAAAGTTTCCTCCCCTCCCCCACCATCCATCCGCACACTTTTTGATGCCTAGCCGGCCGCCTCTATATTTCCTATAATTATAATTTATCATCACATCATTAGGGCGCATTAGCTTCGTCACCCTGTCTCATCCGATGACTACTTTTTTTTTTTTTTTGTTTTTGTGTATTCACAACACTTTAGTTTCATTTTTTTTGCTCTCTGAGCCAAGCAACAACATATTTTTCTCAAGTTTCATATTTCCACTTCATTATGCTTTGCATGCTTAATAATAATACTTCCACATCGTGCTCAGTTTCAATTACACACACACACACACATTCCATATATACACACACACATGCATATATAAATACAAAGTTTCGCTTTTGTTGTTGTTGTTGGATAGATGGATGGGAAGCTTTCCATTTTGTTGGCCATTGCGATTTCTACATCGTCGTCGTCGACCGAAATTGGCGTAATACTTTTCCACTTAATTAAAATGTTTCGAGCATAACCTAAATTTCATTTTCTATGAGAAAGAGAGATGGATATAGATAGATTGATGGTCGGCGAGGGAGGAAGGGGTATATGTGTGTAGGTTGAGGTAGAGGTACTAGTGGTAGCCATGAATGACTCAGTCTTTGGTTTTTGCCTCTTGCGCTATTACTCATAACGAGAGAGAGAGAGAGAGATAGACCGAGGGAGTTGGACAGATGGATACATGCATGCATATACATACATACATATATGTGTATAGATACTTGTATAGTTAAGATCCATGCATACAAATGCAATTTATGCTGAAATATTTTTACAAACGACATTTACATGACAAATAACCAAGAACTAAAGTTGACAACTTAGTTTAGTTGTCAAGCAGGAGAGGGGAGCGAGGAGCGATATGAAGGGAGAACCCAAAAAACTTGATGATGATGAGGAGAGAAGGGAGGGAGAGAATTGGGGCGATCCTCCTTTACCTTT
The DNA here is from genome assembly GCA_037075365.1 of Drosophila emarginata. Taxonomy (NCBI): domain Eukaryota; kingdom Metazoa; phylum Arthropoda; class Insecta; order Diptera; family Drosophilidae; genus Drosophila; species Drosophila emarginata. Next base: position 4,922,067 of record JBAMCD010000296.1, read on the forward strand.
ATTCCGTTGAACTTGAAAACATAGAAACGTAGCAACGAACCAACATAAAAATATATGTTTTTCTAGCGCAATGACAACTACAATAAATAGTTTGGCTAAAAAAGGTAATTAATTAAAAGCCGGTCTCCTCGACAAACGAACCTCGATTGTATATATGTGTGTGTGTGTGTGTTGTGTCTTGGGTCTTGTTCGTTCTAAAACTGGTTGCAATTGCCTGACTAGTTCTAGTTGCTTCTCGTTTGTTGTATCTCTTCTTTCTTTGGGTTTGTTCACAATTAGAGTTGTTGTTAGTTTTTGCTTTTAATTATTTACAAGATCAACAATTTTATACATATATACCCCACACATAATGGAAAAATTAAATTTATTTATTTATTTATTATCTAACGGATATATATTCCAAATCTAGATAGTTTTTAGCTATTTGATGGAGGATATATTGTTTTTGTTTTATGAGAGGGGGGAGAAGCTAAATATTTTTTTGGTTGGCTAAAAACTTTCCATAATACCATAATTTGAGTCCACTGTGCGCATATTTTGCCCACTTCCAAAGAACCAAGGAGCAATTTGATGTAATTAGCGCATTGCAAAAATACTTTTTTATTCAGGTCGCCTCTAAAGTCATTGCCAAAGCTAAAGGCAAAGCCAAAGCCTTGGACACAAGGAATGACAATGATGATGGTGAAGTAGTTGATGATGTCTTCCGTCTTTGTCTCTGTGCTGGATGATGAGGCAGCCAGCCATCCATTCATCCTCTCCCCGCATCTATACTCTTAATGCTGCAATTCAACTCTTTTTTTATGACTTAACGCTTGACCTCTTCATTCGCATTATGCTTTTGATGTATGTATGTATGTGTGGGGGTCAACCTCATAAAAAAGTAAGCCCCTTGATCTCTCTGTCTTTCTCCTTGTCTTGCCTTCCCCCGCTGTCAAGGCTTTGAACTTCACGCTTTATTGTGGCGCTCATGTAATTTGTAATTAAATAGAATTCTTGCTGTCATTTTTTTCGTTTTGAGAAGAGAATGGAAGGAAGGTTTATTATCAATTTTGATGCCATTATTTCAGCTTGGTTTGTTTCAAGTGCCGTTTTTTTCTTGTACCTTATTATATTCGTAAAGAAACCCAACAGCGGAAATGTCTTCTAAAGAGGTTTTAATGTTGGAGACAAGTTTTTAATGGGGTTTCTTGGTCTTATTTTGTTTTTTGGTAATTCGAAGTAGGGAGAGAAGTCCAAAATTTAATTTGTATATTGTGCAAAACTTAAAAATTATCCATAAATAAGAATATAAGTATGTATATGTTGATGGCGAAGAATTAAAATCTATGAGCCAATAATAATTAGAGAATATAAAGTTACCCTTATTTAAAAATCTTTGTCAAAAAGTAAAGTGTGTTTGCATTTTAAAATGAGTTGGCTGACTAATGTTATGCAGAGGTGTTACTATATGTTTTGCATTATCTTCTCACATTTGTTGTCAATAACTTTATGTGTCTTGCCATTTATTTTACACATTCCCTTGATTACACTTCCAAGGTACCTACAAACATACGTGTTGCTATTCTCCCAACCTGATCATCTCGTAAACTTGTTAAATTCTTTACTTCACTTTGCTACCTACTCACTGCCACACACCACACACACAGACACCACCAAATACAACACACACATTATAGCAATTGAAGCCAGCCGCACACCAACCAAATTCCGTGGGCGTTTTACAAAAAGTTTATACATATATGATTATTTTATATATAAGAAATATATATAGATATATGTATATAAAGTCAAGCAAATCAGTTGATGAACGGAAGGACAGATAAATGGAGAGGGGGGAGGGACGGTTGTCGGACGTGAATGTACGATAGTTGTCTAATGATCAAACGAACGTAAGTTGTTATTGAGCTTAATTTGGTTATATCAAAATGGAAGTCGTGCATCGATGTCGTCAAAGTGCTGACAGGTCGGTTTTTATATTCTCTACTCCCTCACTCTATCCTTTTCTCTTTCTCTCACTTAACTGAAACTGGAAAATTGAAGGTTAATAGTGCCAAAAATGATTAGCAATTGTTAGGGGACAGGCAATTGGGTGGGCGTCGACTTTATATGGATGAAAGCCAAAAAGATAAAGTGAGAAGAAACTTTCAATTGGAATTGTAAAACAAAGAATTGATTACTCATCATCAAGTTTGAGGGACAATAGACCTATATACATATATACATCCATATACATATATAGTGTATATATATACCTTGTATATGTAAAATTGTTAATAAACAATGCAACAGAGCCCTGAATGACGTTAATAAAGAAAAGAAAAACGCAAAGCTCTCATATGCAGAGAAGCCAGACAACGTGCGGTCAAAATCTGAAAAGAAAAAGGAGCAACAAAAGTATAGAGAAGAGTGGAGGAGAAAAGCAGGCAAAAGATCAGATGATGAGGGGAACGTAATCAGACCGGAAATCGATCAGCACGTACACACACACACACACACACACACACAAGAAGAGAACGAGAGAAAGGGAAGATGTGAGGTAGAAATAAATATACACAGATAGATAGAGAAGAGACAAACACAGAGAGAGAGAGAGTCAGACTAGTTTAGTTTCTTCTTTCATACATTTGGTAAATGAATAAAATGAGACGCATTGATTAAATGTCCATGTGATGTTGGTGGATAACCTGTTTTTTGTTGCATTCTGCTAATTTGAAGAAGAGATATTGCCCTTTTAGGAAGTTCTAGATGTATGCATGTACATATATGTATATCTTAAGCGGAAAAAGGAAATCACTAAAAGGGTTCTTAAAGGGGAAAGTAACAAAGAGGAAGTGCTGCAATAAGAATCCATCCAACCATTCCGGCCAGGTGGAGTGGAGAGTGGGGGTCATATTTTGCTGCTGCTTTTACACCTTTTTGTGTGTGAAATCTCCATGAAGTAGTCAAGTCAAAGAATAAGAACAAGAAGTGCAAACACACAATCGCATTTCGAAGCTTTACACACAGGAAGCTGACGTTTAGACAAAACGGCCAGAGACCCAGACCACACCAGACCGACCAGACATGTGCGCTGTTGCTGTTGCTATTGCTCCTCCGTCTCCTTCTCCATCCCTCTATCTTCATCTGTCTGCTGTGTAAATCTCTCATCCGCTGAAAATACAAAAAAAAAAAAATAAAAGGAAAAAAAAACATACAAGAATTTATCTCTATTTCCGTTTCTTTTGCATAAATGTTGCCTTGTGCTCTGGCCTGGGTTCAGTTGGTTTGTTTTGTGTTTCATTTGCTTTTTTAGAATTTATTACACTGCCAACCCGGTCCCTGTCCCGATCTCCCTGCTTGTATATCCGCCTCCACATACCACCACACTCCTTCCTTCTTTACTTCTCTCCATCTTCCATTTCTTTTTCCTCTTTGGCGCTCTTGAAGTAATCGCCTCATTAATTCGCGCGCGTTCATCAATTTGCATATTGTGCAAAAAAAAAAAAAAAAAAAATGTAAAACGAGCAAACAACGACAAAAAAAAAGAGAACCAATGGGAAAACAAAAAAACGAAGGAAAAGCAAATGAAATCCACTTACAAAGTCTTTAAATTTAATTTTTCTGTAAAAGAAATCATGAAAATTGAAAGCATTTAATGATCCTCTGCTGCTGCTGTGTCTTGAGGCTTTTTTCTTCACCCTAAACATGACATTGAAATTAAGGCAAATGTCATTTGTTGTGGGTGAGCAGCAGGGAGGGAGAAACGAAGAGGAAGACTGGATAGGAGCGAACTGAAACACACATTTTGTTCGGTTTGTTGGTCGGCGCTGATGGCGGCACGGGTCTTAGAAGTTTCCTTCACCACATGGTTAGTTGGTTAATGTAGACAGAAGGAAGTGGTGGGCGGCGAAAGTGATCGTTTCTATTTTGGTAGCACAAGATACATAAATCTATGTACATACATACATATGTGTGTCCCCTGCTTTACCTAATCATTATGTTGTTTATCTAAAGCAAAAATATTGATCGCCCTTATTGGTTAATCAGTTGAAGGCATGAGGTATTTAAGGGAGTATTGCTTTACATTAATTGAAACTTTAAGTATCAGTTGAAGGCATGAGGTATTTAAGGGAGTATTGCTTTACATTAATTGAAACTTTAAGTACTATTAAGAAGTGATTCTTTTGAAGAAACAAGTACGTTCCATTTTTAAATCTCATCTAAATCAATAATTTTCCATTTTGTTAATTGATACCCAAGACTTCATGTACATATGTAGTATTAAAGGTTCTTACAAATGTATCAGTATATAATAGCAAACAAAAATAAAGATATAGATATGTATGTATATATCTTTATAGATAGATAGATATATATCGATTTGCATTCATGAATACGAATCGACTATGGATATTCCCAAAGTCGATGAGTTTGCCATTTCCTGTCCTCATATGCATAACATTCATTTCCAATAAAATTTCGCAATAGCTCTCGTGTATTGTGGTCTTGGTTGGTCTTTTTCTGTGCTATATGCAATGAGTTAACTTCCGCTTGACAATACAAAAAAAAAAAACCAGAAACAAACACCCCGATCTTTTGCTTGCTCTCTCTCCCGATCTTCTTTTCTTATCAATTTATTCGTCCATCGAACAGTCATCATGATTTGGCCCGGTTCAGTAAGCTTTATGCCTGGACTATTAATAATTATTTCGTCGTGCTTCGAATTGGAATATGTAAAATGATATCAAAATATATACATACATATGTATGTATGTACATATCAGCACATTTTGAAGGTCGTTTGTAGTCATAATGTATAAATTTTATGACTGTAAAAACTTTTGTTTTAGTTTGTATCGAATCATTTGATAATTTTGTAGTTTTTGCGTGTGTAACTAAACGGGATTTTCCGTTCACCCATTCATTCGTCAAGTTTCTGAGGGGCTCGTCAGTGGAAATTCTAATCACAACAGGCATTCCCATTCATATTTATACATAGGTGACTAAAACTCAAATTACTACAAAAACGGAATCCCATTAAATTTAGGAAACTTGAAAATCATGTGAGACCCGAGACCAATGACAGAACGCGAAACTATAAAAAAAACACACACACACACACACCAGCAGACAGATAAATAAATTATAAAAACGTCACCGAAATGTATAAAAAGATTTCGTATATCAGGTCAGATCGCCGACTTTAAAATACCCAGTAGCAACCAAGTAGATGCACATTTTAAAGATCACAAAACTTTAGATCACCCGAATTTTGTCAACGCAACTAAAACCTTATTTAATATATTTTATATAAATTTATTATATACACGTACATATGTATATTTAAATTATCATAATAAACTATATTAAATTATATACCCTTTTAAGCTGTCTACCCACAGTACAGGGTATTTAACAGAGTTGTCCCCTGGAATTCCCCTTGGCAAAAAAATACACCGCAGCAGCAGCAGCCAATTTCATGAATGAAATTTACTGTTACGCAGAGTCAAAGACAAGGAGAAACAGCAAGAGAGAGAGATAGAGAAAGAGCTTGTCAGTGAGAGCTATTTTCAAAAGAAAGAAAGATGAAATCATAGTGAGAGAAAGAGAGATACGCACACACAATTTTTGGATTTTCGTTGCGGAGGTCAAAAGCAAGAACACTTTTGATTATTTTTTTTTTGTCATTTGATGTTTATTTCCTTTTCTTTGCATATAAAAAATGTGCTGTTTTTTTCACTTCAGTCCACTCCACCACCACCCTTTCCCTTTACCCTTGTTTTCTTTATACATACATATGTACATACATACATACATATGTATGTATATATGTATATATTTTGCCATTTGCTTTTTACGTTTTCATTCATTCACGTCTTTTTGTTATCAAGTAATAGTTTGTTTTTCTTATGACAACAATGTGAGAGCACACAGACGCTCACACACACACGTGCAAAAGGGAGGCAGCAAATATAACCCCATTGATAGGCAAGACTTGCTTATAGATACATTTATTTGTGTGTATATAAATATATGTGTACATATATATGCACAACTGATAAGGCACACAGTCTACCTAGCCCAGCTGTGTCAATAGATGATGAAGAAGAAGGGTAGGCGGGAAGGTAGAGGCCAATCAGCCATCGAATCTCATTGAAAAAAATGCCATAAAGCGGACAAAAACAAAAAATTTTTGCGCATTGCTGCTGCTGCGCCTACATGACGCCAAGCACGCGGTATACTCTCACATACACGCACGCACACTTATATTACAAATGTACGTATGTATGTATGTACATGCATACTTACACTTACATACATACATACATACGTACATACGTACTTAATATATTTCCGCTTGACTGCTGCTAATTTCTTTTATTGAGCAAAAGCTATTGTCCCTCTTTCTTTTACCCTTCCCCTTTCTTCTTATGCTTGTTCATTCTGTTGTTGCTGTTATTAATAAATTTCACAACTCTGCATTGATCGTCATCGTCATTGTCGCCGTATTCGTTTGGAAGTCTAGCCAAGCGCCAGCCATGGTCCATCCAGGTGGTAAAAACCTCATTGATATTGCAATTTAGCGCACACGCACTTGCTCTTGCACACCGGAAGTCACGTACTGTCCGTTGCCCTTTTTAGTGGAATCAAAAGAAGCCGAAGATTTACATAATTTATAATTTACACAAAAATATAATAAGCAAAAAGCAAAAGAAAAGCGTAAACAGGTGTCAAGGTCAATAAGTGTGAAGCTCTCCAGGTCCAACTTTATAGAGAGATAAACGTATAAATTGTGTGACGTAAAAATGAATTTTGTATAAGCATATTTAATGATTCATATCATCGGTATATCAGCACCGATTCTACTAACAAATAAGTAGTATCAGTTTGCTTTTTGTAAGTTTCAATGTCTGAGATAAGTCGACTATACTATATAAACATATGTATGTATATACATATATATATATATAAAATAGATATCAAAGAAATGGAAGATTAAATTCAATCAATTCAACTATTCTTGGACATGATTACACGCTGTAAAGACGTGTTATATTAACTTACAAAAGATGGAATAACCGAAATAGTACTTTTTATAGAGATTGAATGAGTAATACAACATAGGAAGGAAGGGCGGTTGGGTGGTTAATGGCGATTGGGTATCCCTTTATGTTTATGGGCTAATTAATGGTAGACTACAATTAATTTTTATTAGCTGATTGTTTTACATATATATGTATATATCAATCACAATTACTTGTTTCCGCTTGGCCCAATTCTTAAGATTAGATTATTTTTTTTTATATACATACATATATATGTACATTGTATATATTAATTTTTTATTGGCAATTTGTTTTGTTGATAACTAAAAGTAATTCACTTTTTATATTCATTCTATTTGCAGGCGAAGCAAAGAACCTCAGTAGTCGCAATGCGGCCAACACAAGTTGCAGTACACAGGGCACACGGGATGTCTATTGCACAATTGCCTTGGATCAGGAGGAGATTTGCCGAACGCCCACCATAGAACGTACTCTTTCGCCCTTCTTTGGCGAGGAATATCAATTTAAAATACCGCGTCGCTTCCGCTACCTGTCAGTGTATGTATGGGATCGTGATATGAAACAGGATAAACCAATTGGCAAGATTGCCATCAAGAGGGAGGAGTTGCACAATTATAATACACGTGACCATTGGTTCTCACTGCGACCCGTCGATGCCGATTCAGAAGTCCAGGGTATGGCCCACATAGAAGTTGCCTTCGAGGAGGTGCCACAGCCATTAACAGAAAGTATTGAGCTGGCCGCTCAGCATGGCCAGATTCAGCATCATCATCAGCAACAACATCTATTGCATCACCATCACCAGCAGAGGGCCCATCAAAATGATTACAAGGAGAACAGCGAATTGAGCAATATACAGAGAGCAGCTGCCGCAGCCGCTGCAGCAGCAGCCGCAGCATCAGTCGGAAGTGGTCCAGGTGGACCGCCAGGCATTGGTAGCGGTGGCGGTGGGAGTAACTCTGCAGCCATGACATTAAAGACTCGGACCGCAGGTTTATTTGGTCATGTGCATCATCATCATCAGCACCAGCAGCAGCTACACGGACAGCACCAGCAGGCGCCATCGAGCACTAACTCTTCCACAGATCAGTTAGCCAATTGGAAAAATGCGCATGGGCGAAATGTTCGAGTTGCCATTCATGTGTCCGCCTGCGTCGATCTGGCCAAGAAACAGGGCACCTGTGATCCGTTTGTCATCTGCACCGCCTATTACAGCAACAAGCAGCAGATAACCAAACGCACTAAGCAGCGCAAAAAGACTGTAGATCCAGAATTCGATGAGGTTATCTATTTTGATCTCTGTATTGATGCGGAAGCTGGCAGCTCAGCCACAACCGGCAGCAACAAATCCTCTGGCTCACTTGAGTCTTCGGCCAATAAAGCTTACTCCATTTATCCCCTAGGCGGGTCTGATCTCTGCGAAGTTGCGGTAACGTTGTGGCATGATGCCCCCGGGGCTATGGCTGACAAAGTGTTCCTGGGCGAAGTGCGTCTGCCCATGTTCAATAAACAACAACAACAGGCTGTTCAACCGGCTGCCTGGTATTATCTGCAACCCCGCTCTGCATCCAATAGTGGCCGTTCTATAAATTCCACACCCCGTTCGTGCGCCACACCGCCTGGGACGAGACTAAGTGGTGACTCGACCATTGGATCATTGCGTCTGAATCTTAATTATACCGCCGATCATGTATTCCCGCTGCCCACCTACGATGATTTACTGAATTTGCTTTTGGAATCGGTAGATCAGCGTCCAATTACCGTATCCGCTGTATCCATACTTGGCGAATTGGTCTCTGGGAAAACAGAAGTGGCCCAGCCGCTGGTACGCCTATTCACTCATACGGAACGCATTGCTCCCATCATTAAGGCTCTAGCCGATCATGAAATATCGAATCTAACCGATCCCACCACCATCTTTCGTGGCAACACTCTCGTCTCAAAAATGATGGACGAGGCCATGAGGCTATCGGGTCTACATTATCTGCATCAGACACTGCGGCCAGTGCTCTCCCAGATTGTGGCCGAGAAGAAGCCCTGTGAAATTGATCCCACCAAGGTTAAGGATCGCTCGGCTGTCGACACGAATCTGCACAATCTGAAAGACTATGTGGAGAGAGTGTTTGAAGCGATTACAAAGAGTGCCGAGCGATGTCCCAAGGTTCTCTGTCAGATCTTTCACGATTTGCGCGAATGTGCTGGCAAGCATTTTCCACGAAATCGTGAGGTACGCTACTCGGTGGTCTCCGGCTTTATATTCTTGCGTTTCTTTGCGCCGGCCATACTGGGACCCAAACTGTTCGATCTGACCACAGAGCGACTGGTAAGATAAAGAAATTAATTCAAATTTTGTATACCATAGACATGATCGTTGTTTTGTCTTATCTTTCTTAGGATGCCCAGACGAATCGAACGCTAACACTGATCTCCAAGACGATACAATCTCTGGGTAATTTGGTTAGCTCCCGATCATCCCAGCAGCCCTGCAAGGAGGAATACACTGGCGAGCTGTACAAAAAGTTCTGCACTGAACAGCATGTTGAGGCGGTTAAGCATTTTCTAGAGGTTATCTCCACACCAAATGGTGGTTGTGGTGGTGCGGCCACGATGATTAGCGGTGGTAGTAGTAGTAATTGTAGTACAAATCCGTTGCCTGCAGCAATGACGACGACACCGCCATTAGAACCAGTATTACTAAAAGAGGGGTAAGTTCACATCGATCCTTTTTATACACTAACACAACACTAACATATTGTAATTAGGGTGTACTTAGGGTGTTGTTCTCAATTCCGATTCGTACTTTAAAAACAAAATTTCAATTATTCCAAAACTTCTTCAAAAACATTACAAATTTGATTTATTATTAATGGAATTGAGAAGAAACCCAAACATTTGCTAGAAAGGGGCTGGTTTTTAATATGGATAATTATGGATGATAATAATTCCTACCTTGATAAATACAACACCCTTTCTATATACCCTATAAATATTCTTTGGCATATATCCCAAAAAAAAAAATTACTAAACTAAACAACTAAAAATTTGGTTAATTACGCTTTGTTTTATTCTAATACCGAAACTTTCTTTATCTTTCTCTTCTTTTACGCGCGCTGCTTTTATATAAAAAAAAAAACCAAAACCAAAAATCCATCACCAACATCACCACCAACAAAATTCCCATCATAAATATATACACAACAAACAAACATACATACACACAAACACACATAAATATATACAAAATTATACTAACGTCTAGCGAGGGGTAAGAGAAATTAATGTGCTTTTAATTTAAAATTTTTTGTGTAATATACGTACCTAAAATTAAGCTTGATTTTTTCGTTTTTCTTTTCGGTTCACATCAACAATATTTTTGTATATTTATATACATGTATGTATATATAGATATAGTTTTATAAAGTGTGTATATTATTGTATGTGATGATAGAAAATTGATCGTGTGACAATAATTTAACTACGATTTTTTTCTCCTTTCAATATTATATTCTTCATTGTGCAGCATGATGACCAAATATCCAACCAGCCGCAAACGCTTTGGACCACAATTTAAGCAACGTTACTTTCGCCTGACAACGCACTCGCTGAGCTATGCCAAGTCGAAGGGCAAACAACCCATCTGTGATATACCGCTCCAGGAAATCGGAAGCGTTGAGCAATTGAAAGGCAAAAGTTTCAAAATGCAAAATTGTTTTAAGGTAAGTAAACTAAAACAAATGATGTGGAATTGAGTGAGAGACAATAGAAGAAAAAGGGGAGTAAAAGAAGGGCTTTTACTAAATTAACATAATCCCAAAAAATAAATCCTATCTGTGCTCTTTCCCAGAAGAGATTTCCAATGCAAAAGGCATTTGGATTAGATATTTTCTTTATCTCTAAAAGTCCTTCTCAGTTAACCCAATTTTCAATATTAAAGTTCAGCTAGAATTTATTCAAGATGTATGTATATTAAGGGTATTAATTATTGGACTAGTTATCTATGTATATTATTGATATTTATGATATTTCTACCTACGGATTCTATAATTAATTCAAACCTACAAGTTGAGTTCTTTTTTTAATAATGTGACCCTGTCTGGGTACAGGGTGGGTACACACAAAAAATGCATATTTTCATACCGGAAACTCATGATCTCAGTCGGCGGCGGCAAGCCAGCCAACACGCCACACACACACACAGTTACACTAGCAACAGACATTTACATAGATTTATAAATAGGCAGCCCACACACATACAGATGCGCGCGCGCGTACACCTCGATAAGCTTATTGCATCGCCGATGCAGTGCAGCATGCAAAAGACGCGAAGAGCGTGACAAGCATGTGTATGAGAGAATCAGATTGATTGAATGACTGACTAACTGGCTGACTGTATGTGAGTGGGCGGGCGGGCAATACCAACTGCGAGTGATGATGAAGCTCTAGTAGAAGTTAAAACCTAGCCCAAGACATAGGCAATTATTTATGCTACTTGGCTGAAAGTGAAACACGAAAAAGGGCAAACTTTCACCTGGACAGCAAAATAAAAAAAAATAAAGTCAGTAGAAGAGGAAGAGGAGAGTTGAGGGGAGCACAGAAATGAATGCCTTGACAAATGACAAGTTGCTGCAATTAAAAATAATTAGCATTATTATGCAGATGAGTTGTTGGCCCACAAACGCCAAATAAGCTAAAAGATTATCTTTTTTTTTTTTATTTCTTATTGTGTTGTACCATAAAAAAACAAAAAGTGAAATTTTCAAATTGTAGAAATCTGCACAAAGAATCATCGTTACAATGAAGTTACTTCTCGAAATGGATGTGGGTATAGATCTCTGGCTATGGGTTTAAGTGTGGGAGTGTGGCACGTCCCAGGGCATTGTGTGAATCACTTTATTTACCTTTCTCTGTAGAATTCGTCTCTGGACTTTGTTATATTTTGTATTTACTTTCTATTTTGTTCTCTCTGTTTTAGATTGTGCACAAAGATCGCTCGCTTATCGTACAGACCACCAACTGTGTGGAACAGCGCGAATGGTTTGACCTGCTACACAAGATCTGCCTAATGAATTCCATCCGCATGCAGTACTTCCATCCGTCGGCTTTTATTAGTGGCCATTATAGTTGTTGCGGACGATCTGATGAGAATTCGCCCGGTTGCAAAAATGTATCCGATAAGGAAATGGATTACTTTCAAATGGATTTGGTTACGGCACTCGATCCACCGCTGGATTTGCAACGCATACACACTCTGATTATGTCCAATATGAATCTGCTGGAGTCTTTGTTGGATCCTCTGGCCTATCATCAGCATATGCCACAGTTGCAGCAGCAAAACAATCCGCTGGCTCCACTCGCCACATCCCTGCAGCAGCAATCTCCGCAAGCGTTTACCGAATTCAAGCGAACAATTGAAAAACTCCGCGAAAAAGCCTATGCCATTGATAAAGATCATCGGGATTATAAGCAGGGAATTACCCGCCAGTTAAAATATGGCAGCAGACAGGCACCAATTGGTGATGATAATTATTGGCATATGATGCGAGCAGCCGGACAACTTAATCTGCAACACCATCAACAGCAGCAGCAACAACAACTACAACAGCAGCAGCAACAGCAACAACAACATCTCCAGCCTGTACTCCCACAAATGCAGCATGTACGGGCCAATCCTTATCAGCCATCATCAGCCACGACTAATAGTAATATGAATGCCTATTTTATGCATAATCTGCAGCATCAGCAGCAACGACACCAACAGCAACAACAACAACAGCAACAGCAACAACAACAGCAGCACCAGTTGCAACATCAACAACAGCAACTTCAGCATCATCAGCAACAGTTCCAGCAGCTACGTAGCCATCAGCTGCAGCGTCACAACAACAACCTGAACAACAATATTAGCAGCAATAATAATAATAACAACAATTGCGGCAATGCTTCATCATCTAGCCCATCATCGACTGCTTCGAGCGTAGTGGCCGCGCCCAGTAGTGCATCGTCAGCCCCAAAGCCAGCTCCGCCGATTTATTAGCGTTCAAGACAATGCGTATTCACCATGCCCAGAGCGGTCATTATGTCGCGATAAGCAGGCAACGGGAATGCGCATCAATCCCATTAAGCAAGGACACACTTCCAGAGGCATCAATTAAGGTGGTTTCTCAACCGAAACAGAACCACAATGGGAACTGAACTGAACAATTCAGAGAATAGTTAGGGTTATGTGTGCTGTAAAAAGGGTGAAGGAGAGAAAAACAACAAAACAGTTTTATGTGCTACTTATAAATGTTTTTTTTTTTATATAAAACTTTAGCCTAAGCTAAGTTTTTTTTTTTTTTTTAAATTAACCAATTTTTATATACAGATTTTTACAAACAACAGAGATAGAAGAGAAACAAGAAGCGAAATCTAGAAATGTATAAGCCTATTTATTTTTTGTATGTGCTAACATTATTTATACACTCACACACACACACACACACACTTATACAACACACACTCACACACGGATAAGCATTTCTATAGCGAGAGCAAAAAACTAATAATTATTTAAGCCGAATAACTCCGAAATTTCTAAGGTTTTTGTAATGCTCCAGCCTAAGATGAGGAGTAAAAGATGATGGAAGATGAGCCGAAGAATATAGAAACAAAGAAAGGAAGAAAGAGACAGATACAGACAGAGTAAAAAAAGTTTAGAAAAAAGAAGAGAGATGTAGCGAAATGAAATGTTGTAAATAGCAAAACACACTATATATAAGACCCTTAATTCGACTTATTTGGAAAAAAAGAAGAAACATTAAAATAAGTGGAAAACTAAACTACATTATTATACCAGTTAATTTAGAGGGGTAGTGAAATTTATAACAAAACGAATTGAAATACGTTAATACAACTAACTAAAAAAACAAAAAACTACAATGTATAGGCTCACACAAATGAAAAAGAAAAAGAAACGAGAATAGAAACAAAATAGAAAGAGAGAGAAACAAAGAGCAAGAAAGAGGTAGAGAAAGAGAGAGAGAGAGAAGGAGAAGAAAAAGCAAATAATTCTAACAAAATGTGAATGCTATATACAATGCTATATACAAATGCAACCTATGTATATACATACATACGCGTAAGTGCATACATCTTACATATGTATATTTACATACCTATATAAATAAATATATATATATATATATATATATATACTATAACTGTCATACAGCTAATGTTATACACACCCAACATACACAATCACACACACAAAATATGTATTAAAAGAAAAGAAAGAAAAGCATTGTTAAGAACAAATTTACTACTTCCATTTTACATACACACACACCCACATACACATATACACACACACACATTTATATATTTATTAAATGCATTTAATTTCATATTAAATTTAAAGTAAATTGTTAACGCAAAATTAGTTTTTTGGTTAGCTTCGACTTACTTCCACCGATTTGTTTCCAAAGCTCTTCCAATATGAATTACACATACAAACATACAATACATACATATATATACATATGTATGTATATAATATTATAATGTTTAATAATCTTATACACTTATCTAACTATTTTTTTTTGTTTTTGTTTTGCCATATATTTTTCGTTTTTGAAAATGTCTTCCTCTTCTCTGCCGCATAAAATTCTATTGCGTTCTGTTTATGCATTCCAATTACTTACATTTATATACAATATATATATATATATGTATATCTTTATATATATGTTGTGCATTTCTTCAATTATATTTTTGTGTCTTTTTTTCTAATCTTTCCAATTTTTTAATGTATATATTAAATGAAAAAAGTAACGGAGAATCAGAGAAACATATTCAATTTGTGTTTAATAACTAATTTTAATTTGATTTTTAAGCGAGCGTAAGAATAATTTTTAGTATACCTATTTTTTTTTTATCATTTGTAGTTTTTAAGTTGTTGGTACAAAGAATCGAAAACATTATTTTTTAGTGAGAGAAAAAAAAGCAAACAAAATAAAGCGTATCGCCAATGAATTTTGTTTTTGTTTCATTTTTATTTTGTTTATGTATATACCTATCAGAAGACTTTATCATTATCACCATTATCATCTACAATTATAGATAATCCTCTATCCATTTGTCGCTATCGGCTTCCTTTTCAAATTTAGTACCTCCAATTCTTGTGCTTTAGGAACATCTGGCATACTGTTGTGATATCTTATGATATGATTATAAATTAGATACATCTTTTAAATGTGTGTGTTAGTTGATTAATTGATTGATTAATTAAGGCGTATTTACAATACATTTATTAGATGATACGTTAAAGCTGTTAAGTATTTTTATTCGTATTGTGACAATTAACAAAGAAGCAATTTTTTTCAACAAATACAAATTACAAATTATTTAGTAAATGAAATAATATGGATATTCGACGATTGCGATACCACCCACCTCTTTCCTTCATAATATGTTTTCGAGAATTATTCTTCCTCCAATCCAAAAGATTGATCACTTACTTTTAATTCCTTAACCTGATTGATATGATGAATACGAGTGTTGTGGTTGGTTTCAAAACGACCGTGGAACATATATAAATAGAGAACCCTATTTTTTGTAAACGACAAAAAGAAAACCTTTTGAAATCAATTTTTATGTATAAAATAAATATATATTATATAGTTGCGTATTTTAATATATTTTGCATTTTTATTAAAAAAAAAAACTAATGGGTTTCGAAAAAGTCAATGATAAACAGATAGATTTAGATTATATATGCGTAGATGTATGTATATCTATGCACATAATTCTTAAACAGCATCTATAGGTCTACAAAATCTAGTTACATTTTAAAATTCTGAATATTTAACAGTTTTCATTCGATTTGCTTTTCGATAACATAACGACTAGTGTGCATGCTTATCTCGAATACTGGTTTCCTTGTTATCGATAACGCCCGTTATGCAAAGGCGCACAATTCAAAGAGAATTGTAATTTAACTATTAATAAGATTTACCACCTTTTAACACATGTCATTTCATGAATACTTACCCGTTGATTCGATTAGCCAAGACAAAACAGAAAATGAAAACAGTTCGAGTTTGTAAAGAATAGAGAATACATAAGCATATACCTAAGTATATACGTCCGGTCTATTTAATTTGCACAATAAGTGATTGGATTAAGTATAATGATTTTACCAATTGCTGGGTTAAACACGTTTATGGAACAAGAACAATTTTTAATTTCTCACTTATAGATATTTCATAATTATGTCCTGCAATATAAAGTAGAACATATACTTATTGGAAAATCAATTTAATCATTATACAATAACACACACACAATTCTATTACAAGGGTACAAAAATTATACATTCATATATGAAATTGGAAAATGCCATTAGTATTGATCGTCAACATTATTTGGCTGCTATATATTCTTTTGATTTTTAAGTGATTTTCGTTTGTTTTCTTTTTATAATTCCAACAGATTGCTTTTATCTTATTGCTGATAAACTTTATGGGCAAATAAACAACAGTGTTAATTTGCTTAACAAGTTGAAGGCTTTATATTAACCTTCTAAATATACATTCATAAATACATAAATATTCTTCTAAAACATTCACTTATAATAGAAAGTCTACACCAGTGCATATGTATATATATATGTATATGTATGCATGAGTATGTACAAACACAGTTTAAAACAGAAATTTCATTGTTTTTCGTCAAGTGTCTGATGCACTTTTAAGTCCTCTTTAATATTCATTTAAGAATGATTTTTTTTTTTTCACTAAGCTCTATATTGGTGGAGGTTCCTCAACATCTATTGAATTTTCCCGTTCGGTTATATCTGGCATTTTTAATGAGAAACTGCTCAATTTTCGTTCCGCCGATCCCAAGGAACTTTGCGAATCTGCCTTCAGAAGTGTTGACCGCCTTTCGTTTATAACACGCAGTGAATCATACATTTGATCATCACCGTCGCTGCCACCTCTTGCTGAAACCAATCCGCGTTCCATGGAACGTATGTAAAATATTGAGTCATCCCGCTCATTGGCTATTCCAGGTTTTGGCCGATAAAATTGTCTAGAACTATTGCTGCGATACAATGGCGGAGCTATCGTTTTCTGTTCCTGGGATTGCTCTTGTGGACTCGTATTATTACTATTATTGGCCAACGGTAGGGAATCCGGACGAGCCTTTTTCAGAGGTAAACTATTATTAATTGGGCTTACGTGTACATTTGCCGATTCTGTCTTTAAATTTCGCATTTCGCAATTATCTTTAGATTGTACATTCTCCTCAATGACATCAACGTCTGTAATTTCCTCTGGTACACATGGTTCTATGCTTGATTGTCCGGATAATTGGCGTACAGGTTGCGGAGGCTCCGAACAAACTGACAATTGGCTACTATGTTAAATAAAATTTGAAAAAAAAAAAATTTATAATTTTTAACTGATAATAGCGATAATTGTCACCTACCGAAATTCCTTCTCAACTGACGGTGTAGCTGATGGTCCGGAACTATAACGTTTTGGGGAACGTAATATTGATTTTGGTATTACTTCTGGACTATGCAAATCGACTTGTACACGACGGGAATCAATGCTAGAAGTGCGACTGGCTATAGAAGCACAGCGAGCTGTCCATCGACCACTATATGATGAATCCGACAACGTTGAGTTCCTTTACAAAAGGAAAAATTAAAGATTTTTTTTTTTTTTTTTGTTTTTGTCAAAAAGTCACTTGTCAAAGTCAATGCCTAAGCTTACCGTCTATTTCCAAGTGGACTACACCGTTCACGTCCCCCACCGCCGGCTTCTTCATGTTCAATAGGCCTCTGACGGGAGAGGACATGACGTTTTGACGTATCAGAACGTTTATTTCGTTCACTACGCTTTTCGTGTCCAGGAGCCCCCATTCCCATGCCGCCATCAAAGGAGGACGCTTGCCAATAGACACGATTGGCCGATGCTGATGCCGATGGAGGCGGCTGCAGTAATGCACATTCCCGTGTCGCTCTTTGAATTAAACTTGATGAATTACTGATGAGGCGTGTCGTTGCACCAGATGCACCTGCACCTGCAGCAGCAGCAGTACCTGAGATGCCTGTGCGGGTTTGCCGGACGCGACGAACGCTACTGTAACGCGGTTTCGTTTGTAATTGCACGGTTTTATTGTGGGAATGACGATGTCGTCGGTGGTGGTGTCGTTTTTTACCATATTGGTGAAGTTGATGAAGTTCCAGATGATTTAGTGAGAGCAAATTTGAATGATTAGTGGTGCAATTAGCAGTTGCATGTATGGTGGAGAGATTGGGCACGGAACCGGTGAAGGTGAGGCGACGCAATTGTGGCGAAAAGCGTGTGGATCTGATGCACGTTTAAATTTTCAATTTTGCAAATGGAAATCGATGAACAGAGCGAGAGCGAGAGAGAGAGGGAGAGAGAGAGAGAGAGAGGTGGGAAATGGCCAATTGAAAGTATGTACATAATTTACAATAGAATGGAATGGTACATCTAATGATAAGCAATAATCAAGCAATGTTATCGTGCTATGACTCAGATTCTAAGGCCATTTTATAATTAATTATTATATAAATATTTGTTTATAATTTTAATATTTAATCAATTGATTTTACCTTAATGATTTTGAGAATTTAATTAGTTCTGCTGTCAGTGCCTCACGGTCAAAAGGCTGTTGCTGATATTGTGCGGAATTTGTATAAGGATCTTGAGATTGCTGATGTGTATCGCCGGGCGAAGAGCGAAATACTCCAAAATGTTGATCCCAACGCGTTGATTGATACTGGGCACCTGTAACATCGCATTTAAACCAATATACTTATGAATATATATACACAAAAAAGTATTGCCCTTCAATTATAGTTTATTCTATTATTTAAAAGGAATTAAAATTGATTTGGATTCACACTTACCCATACCGCGTCTCTGTGATGCGGAACTACTCTGATTGCTACGAGTTGGATTTTTGCTACTACCGCCACCAGCACGGAGACGTGCCGGTACCACTTTGGCTGCCGAATCTCTTGCCTCAAATGTCATAACGCATGATGCCACAACAATGAAGCCACCAAATCCCATTACAATCGGTCCAACGTAGGCAAAATTGTTTAAATGAAAGCCCTTCAAGTCATTTTTTACTCTCACTGTAACATTGCCACGTATCTCAGAGCCCATTGACAAATGATCCGCATAGTAGCCAAGAGTAGCCATACCAGCTCCCAAAAGCATAAGCGTAACACCCAATATAAGGGCACGACAGGCATGCCACAAACATTTTGAGGACATTTTGCCCCGAACCACCTGAACGTTCCATGTTGCCCCAGAGGAGGGATGAGCTCGTCTTAAATTGCCCAAAGAATGTTTACGCTTAACGGTGCCACCGCTGCCACCACCAGAGCGACGGGAAGGCATTACATTGACGTATATATATATGTATATATTGTGTATAAATATATTAATAGGGAGAGTTCATCAACGATATTGCTGTAAAAACAAATTCCATATTCAAATTATGCACAAATAAAAGAAAATTTACAAAAAAAAAAATTTAAACCATTCCCCCCTGCTCTAACCATTCGTTTATCCACCTGTTGTTTCAATAGGACCTATCACTGTCAACTGTGGTTTAAGGTCATTTACGTTATTATTTTTATTTCCATTATGCTTCTGCTGTGTGTGTGTGTATAAGTACACTTGTACTTGAGCTGCTGTCATATTCTAATGCCAACGGCGTTTAGCTCAAAACCGGGCTCAGACTAAGGCCCAGGCCATGCACGAGTATGTGTCAGGAATAGCTGAAGGACTTCCAAAAAGTATACTATCCTTTACACAGTGTCCACAGTGTGTTGCAATTAAGCTAAAATAAAGACCACAAGTCGCACCAAACAAGACAAACAACTCAAGTATCTGATAACAAGCC
Organism: Drosophila emarginata; assembly: GCA_037075365.1. Taxonomy (NCBI): domain Eukaryota; kingdom Metazoa; phylum Arthropoda; class Insecta; order Diptera; family Drosophilidae; genus Drosophila; species Drosophila emarginata. Next base: position 4,942,046 of record JBAMCD010000296.1, read on the forward strand.
ATCACAATGCCACCTCAAGTGGATGACATTTTCAAGTCTGTAGAATCTTTTATATATATATAGAAAAACCATATATGTATATACATCACTACTATCAACTAACAGGTAAAACGAGTTTAACATTTCCAATTGGCCATCGTTAAATTTTGACAAGTAACACTTTTCCCCAAAGATGATAAATCACGTGAATTCAACAGTTTTCCCGATACATACAATGGAATATATGTACATATGTATATGTATGTATGTGTATATATGTACATATGTATACATATATGTATATTTGTATTTGTATTGTATTTGTATTCCACACACAATTGACTAGTTAATTTGTTAACTACATTCTTTTGGTCAAAATTTATGTTGATCGTTAACCATTTGCTTGTTTTTTTTTTTTCTCTTAATTATTTAAACTGAATTTTATTGCAATTGTTTTTTTTTTTTGGTTTCTGGTTTTGTGTTTTATTAATTAGTTTACTGGAAATCTGTGCTTGGCCGTCGAAGCAATTGTTTTTTATGTATGTATACTTTTACCTTTACCTTTACCGTTACCGTTTTTCATCGTTAACAATGTCCTTTGGGCCATCATTGTATATTTTGATTATGTTGACTATGACCTTTGCGTTGGCATTGTTTCTCTTTAAGCATTCGCTTTTATATTAAACGCAAAGGAGTTCAAGTTATTTGCAACTAAATTTTGCACTTTTAGGTTTTTGGTTCTTGGTCAAAACGGGGGACCAAAAAACAACAAAAAAAAAAACAAAAACTTTTCAATACACCAAAAACATCCGCAGCGTCCGACCAGCATCAGCACCAACGCGCGTCTGATAAGATTACAGAAAAATTTCTCTCATATTTGCTCGCTCGCCCACACTTTCTCACTTCCAGATGAAAGAGATGAAATGAAATTTCTCTTTGACCCAGGTACAATTGTCACTGTTGTTACTTTCAATGTCATGAACAGTTATTTGAATATTCCCTTATGCTTAAAAGTATATATATATACACAGACTTATACATACATAAGCATATACATACGTATATACATATATGTATAAATTTATTTTTGCTTCGTTATTCATATAATTTGTTAAAGAATATATAGTGTAAAAATAATAAAAAAATTAACGGTTCATTGATAAAAATTATTATTAATTGCCTCCAGATGATCTGATAAGATAACGGTGACATCCAAACAGCTGACATTCTATTCATGTTCTCTTAGCTAAATTTAAACTCTCTTTTAATTTTACGAAGGACTCGCAAGGAACATAGAATCTGGTATAAGTGGCGCACTCTATAGTCAATTTTTCGGGTTCTTGCCTCTGCTACAAGTCTTATACACAAGGGTACAACAAAATAGAACAGAAATATAATTGGTCGAAAGCAATGTATAACGGATATGACCAATACGATAATAGCGCCACCTTACATAATACACCAACACTAAGCATGATAAAGGACTAAATTCTAATTTAAGCATGATAAAGGACTAAATTCTAATCTAAGCAGGGCTGCATTAACACTTCCTTTTGGATAAGGTTCTAAACATTGCTTGGTCTTATATTTTTTGCTTGCAACGAATTTCAGCAAATTTGAAATATAAAATTAGTTCCAACGGTTTTTTAAACCTTAATGAAGCAGCGATTGAGCTAGCATTTTAATATTTAACGAATGAAAAGAAGAAATTTATAGTAAATATGATTTTTGAAGTACTAAAACACAGAATTTACAACGATTTCATATTCCAATCTAATATTTTCTTATTTTTCGTTTCATTTACGTTCCCATCAAAAATATAAATTTAAAGTTTTGGATTATATAGAAATTGAAAGAATATAAAGTTAAAATTATAATGATCGAAATTGGTTTAAGTATGGATCGTTGGTTGGTAAATGTTGTCCAGGTTTTGACATAGCCTGCGTTTGTTTTTACCTCAAAAAAGGGGAATTCAATTTCGGAATTATTCGTCAAGTCTGAGTCAGTTGAATTTTAAGATATTTCATTTTTTTAATTTTAATTTCCTTATTTCTAATCAAGAAGCAAACAAAGATTTAGTTTTCCAGAATTGGCAAATTTTAAAATTTATTTGCTGACTCAATACTTTTTGGAATGAACGAAATGAAAAAGTAGAAAACTTTCTTGACTTTTCACTGTTTTAATAGAAATTTGCCAAAAAAAAAAAAGAAAATACAGAAATAATTTGAAAATATATCAATTCCTAACTGAATAAATACCTAAATTTAAATTATTAAAAATAATATTAAAAAGAAATAATTAGGAAATTAAAAAATAATTAATACTTGATTGGATAACTACGATCCATTAATTTAAAAAGAAATATATACATATATTTTATAAAATTTATGTTCCTTGGTTTTTACTTTATAGGCTTTGGATGATTGGCACTGCTTCTCCTAAATTTTAGTCCGAATAACCCCTTTGAAATTCCCCATTTGATTTGAAATTCACCAAAAGCTCTATGGGAATGCTGGAGAAATAAACTTAACGAAAGTAAAAAAAGGACATGCGCACGACACATCCGAGGATATGGCTAAGGGGCATTAAAAACGATGGTTGGGCAAGTCGACAACAGTTTAGAAAGGTTTTCAGTTTGGCAGTCATAAGTGAAGTGTAACGGCGTATAGACGTTTCTTGATCCATACCGGTAGATATAGAGTTTATAACTCTCGACATCGACATTGACATCAACATCTCGACTACGACTACGAAACAAATGCTGTGTATGTCCAATGAACGATTCCCATTGATGTGTTCTCTGATGACTTTATAATTGTCACAGTTATTGTTAGTTAATATTTTTTTTTTTTGTTAGTTCTAGTGCCAAATGGAAATTGGTTTCTTTAATTTTAACCTTCCTTTTTTTTTTGAGGTGTCATATCCTGTAATCTAGTCTAATAGACAAAAATATATCAAAGGATTGCATAGAATTCTAGTTCAATATATTAATGGTGAAGAGTTATTATCAATGCTTTAATTAATAAATATTTTTATGTGTGTATTTTTGTTGTTGTTGTTTTTTTTTTACTCCTACGCAGCTGGATTGGATTGGATTGCAATAATTTTTGAAATAATTGTTTTAATTAAAAATCAACAATTAACATATTAAAAGAAAACCAAAGATGAAGAACAACTCGAAAATATTATGCGATAATCGGTAAAAGTGAAATAATTAAGTGTTTAATTAAAAGAGAATAAAGATAGAAAAAAAAAGAAGAAAAACGAAGAATTATCATAGAGAGAAAAGAAATCTCAATGCAGTTTATTAAATGTGTGTTAGCTAAATTAAATTCCATAAAGGAATTCAAAGTTACAAAATGCGTTTAAATGCCTCAACAAAAACGACACGTTTGAAATCGAGAGCGACAATAGAAACGTTTAAACGTAGATCAATAACAACAACAATAACAACAACACTGACACCAATTGGCCAAATTGATTGCTCCATACGCATATTAATTAAATTAATTCTATTAACTACCACGATTATGGGCAGTGGCAATGGCAGTGGCAGTGGCTGTGCAAGTGGTTTTGCCCAGGCCAAAGCAATGTATGTTGCAGTAAATAAAATTAAGGACCTGGAACTAACTGCGGCTGCGGCAGCTGACAGTGTTAGCGCCGGCGTCAGCGAAATAACCACAAAGCCAACAACCGAAGGATTTCAATTGTCAACGACCACACCCACAATCTTTCATATAAAGATGACTTCATTAAGGGATAGCGATGGTAAGAGTCACTCCAAATTGATTTCATTTACTTTATAACAAATTTTCAACTTGGTTTTTGTTTTATGTTCGTGGTGACCTATTCCACCTTCCATTCATCTCCTTCTCTGATGTAGTTTTTCAATTGATTAGATTTTCAGTTGATGTGGTAAAAAACTAGCCAACTTTTCTCATTGGCAAACCAAAAACTAGAACAAGAGAAAAGCGTAAAAATCTGTGTTCCATTTTTTTTTCTTTCTTGTTTTCAATTTTTCAACATATTTTTTGCGAATTGTTAAATTAAACAAGCAATGTTTAACAAACTAAAGGAAAAATAGAATCCCATATTATGGTCTTGACCTTCATACAAAAAGTTTTCCCACTAGGGGAGTTCTAAGCTCTTTGGCCCAAAAGATATAAGCCAACTGCAGCAAACTCATTTAAGTATTTGTTTGTGTTTCTTCTTACAAAAAAAAAATGCTTCAAAATAATAAAAAATGGTTCAATATTATTAAATATTCTTTTCGTTTCTCATTAAAATAACATGAATGGACTATGAAAGGACTAAAACATAATTTGTAATCAAATAGATTGATTAAAGTAATTGTCTTAATAAATTAATTTGAAGTTTCCACTACGAAACAGAGCGTTAAAAAGGAAGTTGTATTGAAATAAGATCCTTAAAAAGTTGTCCTGCATTTATATTTTATTACTTTTTATTTTAAAAATGTTTGCTTAAATTGCTTATATGAACTAGGACAACATTTGAAACAAATGAAAAATAAAAGAAAAAACTGAATTCTTCAATTTCAAAATTTTAACTAAATTAGTCCTTTATAAATATTATATTATATATTAAAGAGGAAAAATTTTAATATAATATAATTATAATATTAACTTTTGTGAAAGAGTTCTCAAAATATTAAAATAAAGAAAAATTGTTTGTTTATATTAACAACAAATATTAAATATTTCAAAGTTAAGTTTCATTAACAGATATTAAAGTCTATAATTTCAACTGTTAAAATCTATAAACAAATAAATCGAAAAACTATTAATAAATACTTATAATTAATATAGTTAATTAAACTCTGACAGGCCACTTTTATCTGGCAAGACAGATGATTAATTTAGTTTAGCTTTGAAATAGTTATTAAACTGTTGTGAAATTGATCAATAAACAAAGAAAGTTTATGATAAAATCTATAGATAAAGAAATTGCAAGTTATAATTAGATATGTATAAATCATTCGTTTATACATATTGTATAATAAATTGTTCTTTTTTTTTGTTGTTGCAGAGTTCAATGAAATCGAGAATATAGCCAACGAGCCATCTATCGCTGATATTGCCACAGATGATACAGATGAGACCAGTATTAATATGAGGCATAGTGATACGGATAATACAATGACCGATTATGATATGAATCTAGGCAAATCACCAACATTGCCCATAGTTAATGAGACAAATGATAATTATTCTGAAATAGCAATAAAAAAATCGAAAGATTTATCATCATTATCATTATCATTAAATTCGCATCAAATGCCCGAATTAAAGGAAAAGAAATTTACCATTATCAAGGATGCTATTTCGCCTGGAGTATATCAACAAATTGGTAGCCAAAAGATAAATGCCGAAGGTCCAATATCGGCAACATCGGCAACATCACTAAATGTGGCATCAACATTGAGTACAAGTGCGAGTACAGCATCAACGCCAATTCGAACGATTGGTAATAATAATAATAAAACGCACGTTCGTAGTTCCACAATGAAGGGCGATAGTAAACATATATTGCCAAAGGTACAGAAAACTGATGCACCGATGTTAAATTATATATTTGATACCTTCTCGTCGGCAAATAAACATCATCATCATGATCAAAGGTGGGTAATAAATCATATATATAGATATATATAAATACTGATATTATTGGCAACAGATATGGTCCACATTTTGAGGATATACAACGTGGTGGGCAAATTACAAATTTGACTGTACAAGCCGGCAGCAGTATGTTTTTAAATTGCAGAATATCCCTGCTACAGGATAAGACTGTAAGTAATTAAATAATAATTATTTTAGTTTATTTATATATATATATACACATAGGTCTCTTGGGTTCGTCGTAATACCCAAAGTGAGGAGAATGGTTTAGATTTGCTTACAGTGGGCCTACACACTTATACGGGTGATAAACGTTATAAAATGGAATTTCAATATCCAAACAATTGGCGACTGAAAATAACGAATGTTAAAAAAGATGATGAGGCCACCTATGAATGTCAGATATCGACTCACCCACCTCGTGTTATACAAATTAATTTACATGTGAATGGTATGTACGATCGTGTATATATATATATATTATTTCTATTAACCAATTTCATAGCTCCCAAAGTGATGATTGTGGATGAGATTGGAGATCCATTACAGGAGAAATACTATGAAATCGATTCAACTCTACAATTATCCTGTGTGGTACGAAATGTTGCCATGACTAGTTCAGTTGTATATTGGAAACATAGTGATAATGTCCTCAATTATGATGTAACACGCGGCGGAGTGAGGTAATATGAATAAAACAATTATATTATTTTATTTAGTTATGCATTTCTATGACTAAATTATGGCATGTTATTCGTGACTTGATTTGATTTTTTTTTATCTCACATTAAGACAATTTTCAAATAAATTTTTCAACTAACCAACATAATTTGGCCAAGTTAAACGTCATTTCCCCAGGCTGTCTTAGTCCGAATTTAACGATGCTTCCCCTGGCTAAGAGCCAAAGTGCCATATAAATGTGCCAAAATTTAATTTTGAAATGCTTTTAATTGTATATTGAAGAAAATAAATAGATCTATATATAGTTGAGTCTTTTCATCAATAATTAACATAAATTTTAAAAAATTTTACAAAGTTAAAATATATAAAATAAGGTTATTTATTTATTTATATTATGGTTGGAATTACATACAAATACAAATTGCATTCAATCTTTATTTCTAAGTCACAAATTTATAATTTTTATTAAAGCATTTTCTTTGAAATAACTATGCTGAATAAATTATTATATAATCCACTTTTAATTTAAATTTAATTTGATATATTAATTTGGTTTTCTTCTGGTCTTCTTTTTTTTTTCTATAACTCAGCGTTAAAACTGAACTTATGGATGATGGCGCCAATTCAACATTATCCATTGCCAGAATAAGCAAAGCCGATTCAGGCAATTATACGTGTTCGATAAGCGATTTTCAAAACTTTACAATTGTGGTGCATATTTTGAATGGTGAGATCTGATATATATACATATATATATATGTACATATACATATATATGTATATAAATTTTTAATTCTTTATTTTGCAGGTGAAAGTTTTGCTGAGCTACACCATGGAGGAGCAGGATCAATACTGCAATGGAAATGGCTTCAATTCCTTATGTTGATTATTTTAATTATTGATAATACAAATGTATTTTTTTTGTTTACATGTAGGTAAAGCTGGTTAGGAAGGGAAACGATATCTCCAAGGTACTAAATAAACTAAAAAAAAAAAATAAATGTTTTTTTTTTTTTCAAGTAGCCTTCTTACGTACATTTTTTTTTTGTTTTCGTTTTTGTTGATTAATTGTAAAGATTTTGGATTTGATAGAAAAATAGAAAAGTTATTAGAAATAACTAAAAACAAAAAGAGAAAAAAAAGAAAAACAGAAAAACAAACACAAAAAAAAAAACAAAAAATGAACTAAGTTAAATGCATCAATTTGTACATGAAAAAGCACTCCTAAAATTTAGGGTACAAGTATAAGGCAAAGGATGCCAACGAATTTCCATATAATGAAAAATAGTTAAATATACTTTACTATACTATAAATATATATATATATAAATATAATACAGGCATAACACTCAGAAAAAAAATGAAAACTAAAAAAGAACAAGGTTAATGTAACTAAAATATATCCTTGAACTGAGTAATTTATAATTTAATTTCTAAAATTTGAGTATGAGGTGGATGTGGGATATGTGGATATAGTTTAACGATTTTAAACTATTCATAATTTATTTGTTTTTTCTTTTTCTGAGTGTATGTGCAAGTTATTACACTTATAATTATCTGAGCTGGCTTACATATGAAAACAAAAAAAAAAAAAAACAAAAAACCAAAAAACTGAAACAAAATAACATACTATACATACATACATACATCCATATAAGGCATAACTTCAGTGTTATAGATAAACATACTTACATACTACATAGACAGAAAAGGAGAAAAAGAAAAAAAAAATCAACACACTCACACACACATACACACATATAGAAAGTAAGAATAAAGAATGAGAAATAAAAATATTTAAATGGTTTAATTAACTTTCTTTGTGGCGGTTAAAATAAGATGCTGCCGCTTCTTAACAAACTGTACGTTAATGAGTTTGTAACCTCAACAAATGATGGTCTAAATACAAGTACCCCCCCCTGTCTTTCCATCCCCCTTTTCATGCTACCGCTTTCAAATGTTGGGTAAGTTTCATGGGTAACCGAAATTCTTTACCAAATTGCTTTTCCACCATTTCTATGGAATGTGTAGTATATATGTATATGTACAAATGAGTATCTTACAAATTATATACATAGATACAAATACTTATATATATAGTATGCAGATACGTATTCAGGTAACACACACTTTAAACATTAACAAAACAAAACTTAATGCATTATTTGGTTAATTGGCAAAAGAATTTGGTACAAGTTTACAATTTTTATATAATTCATAATTATCTATTCATTGTATTTTTCGAAATCAAACTAGAGTTCCCCAATTTTGTATATCGAGCAAAGTTGATTCAAATTCATGACCCAATGATTCCAATACTCCAAGTTTCTCTTTTAATTGCTCATTGGCTGTAAATAATTGATTCTCGATTCTATGTATATTTGTGGCCTGATTTGCCAATTCTGTATCGAGACGATCAATTTGTATCAGAACATCGCTTTTTGTTTGAAATGCATATTTCAATTGATGTCGTCTCACTTTGGCATGTAATCGAAGAATTTGTTCCTCTTTTCGATGAATTTGTTTATTAATGGCATGTATCCTTTGTAGCCAATGTAATCGCAATTCATCATATCCTTCAATATGAATATCATCAGTTGGTTCTTTGACTGTTTTTGTCAATTCCATTGAACTTAAATACGTTTTAAGCAAATACTTTTTATCCCATTCATTTATATCCTGCTGTTCCTCTTCAATTTCCACAAATTGTTGATCCTTTTCACTATAATAAATAGAATATATACAGTTATTTAATACATAAATAGTTTTAAAGTTTTTCAATAATTCACTTACTGAAGTGTTGTTAGACGAGAACTATCCACTTCCACGGGACTACCCATTCCACTATCTTTATCAGTTGAACGATTTGATGATATTATTGGTACAAGGGTCAGGGACTGAGAATTTGTTCTTCTTGCACAGGATTTTCGTTTTGAACGTAAACGTTGTATCATCACATATTCATAATCATGTTTTGCAATATAATTCTTTACATCGTCTTTATGAATTGATGATTTGAGATGGCTAAAACCATTTGGTATTTGTTCCTCTTTTTGTTGGTCATTCATTTTGCTAATTGATCTGTTGCTAGATTAAGTCAATAGCAATAATTGAAAGATATTTTGTTTTTGTTTTTGTGTCTGCCACCATTAACTAGCCTTGGCAATCTGTAAAGAAATATATATATATGTATATTGTCAAATTAGTAACTAATCAGTATGCATATATGTATACAAAAATATTTGTATTAATTATAATATCATACTTTCTAAAATTGAAATTATATCATAAAAAATTGTTTAAATTTAAAATCAAATTAAAAATCCTTGAGAAGCCAAATAAGTATTTTGATTGGTATTAATTTAGTTTTTGTTTGTTGGTGTTGAAACAAGTAAAAGTCGATTACGATTTTATGTTACAATTTAACACACCTTTAAACTTTCCCGTTCACAACACCTGTCGCTGGTCGACGAAAAGCGCTAAAGTTGTTTGCGTCATAGCTATAACACAACTGAAGCACAAAACTCTCAATTCAAGCTTTAAAAGATACTCCACACTCCACTCCACTCCACTCCACTCCACTCCACTCCACTCCACTCACTTTATTCCATACCAAATTCAACGAGTAGTAGTCAAGTCAAGTCAAGTTAAAGCCAAAGCCAAGACAAACCAAAGAGCCAAAGAGCCAAATGCTTGTGTGGCATGACACAACCACAATAAAACACAATAAACTGTGAGGCAAATGCCTGCCTGTATTCCCCTATACTCCCTCTCACCGACTGCCTGCTCCCTACCAATCGAATCCACGTTGTTTTAACTGTTTGTTTTTGCGCTTACGGTAATGTGGGTAAGTCTCAGATTTGTCTCGGTCATCCCCCTTTTTGCTTTACAAAATCCAAACACACACACAAACACACACAAATGAGTATATGGATAAAAAAAGAAAAAAAAAACATTTATATTATTAATTCTAAAGACAAATTATAATTTTTTTATACAAATGCAGATATCTTTTGAATGGCAAGTATGTTCACCTCCAACAGCTGAAAACAAACTATGCTTAAGACTCCTAATCCAACTATGTGCATACCTATATACATATATATATATATGTATTTATAGCCAGGTCCGGATTAATATATGTATACAGTGTAAATATATATAAAAGACTATATTAATAAAGCCATTGGCCCATTTTCAGCTGTTTCGCATTAAAGTTAAAGAGTTCTTAAGAATAAATTGCTTCTTCCAATCTATATTAATTCAGATTTTAATATATATAATTAATATTCAGTTTTTCCTGAAAATTTTACTTGGTACTAAGGTTACTATAAGGCACAACCTTAAATATATAAAATTCTTACATTATCATATTTTTGTAAAAAAAAATAAATTAATGAAGTAATGGCGAATCGATCTTAATGATAATTTATGACAATTAAAAAATTTCCCATCCTTTCTTTTAATTATATTGTATGTACATATATATGTATGTATATACATTTATATTGTTCTATATCTATTAATTTATTCTATTTGTTTTATATTCTATTAAATTTCTATAAATATATTTATTAAATCCGTCCCTGTTTATAGTTAATTTGTATCACAAACTGAGCCAAACAAAACGAGTAGAAAAACCAAGATTTAAAAGCTTACTGCTGCACTTGCCTCAAGCCCATTTGTCGAATACAATTTCAGTTATTATTTTTTTGTACTTCTTTTTTTTTTTTTTGTTAACAGCCATTTGCCTTATGGCCTTTCATTTTCATGAGTAACATTTGCATTTATTGCAATAGTGGAGGGAGTTTTGTGTTTTTAGGTGTGTTGACAGGAGTCCCAACATGGATTCGCTAAACCGGTAATGCAGCAGACATGCCTGAATAGATTTCTATAAAATATATATAGTCTTCGTGCCGTTTTGTCATTTGTATTGAAAAAGAATAAGAAAAACAAATAAAGAATGTGGGTGTGTGACAAGAATCTACTAGCCAAACGATTTCAAATTGAAAGCTTTCTCATACGTTGATAATTAGTTTTTCTTTGCCATCATTTGAACAAGTTTCAGTTAGTTTTCACCCAAAAAAAAAAAATAAATAAATAAAAATAAAAAAAATGGGGAAGAGCTTTCCATCTTTGAAGCTTTCTCACAATTGAAAACTTTTCATATGGAATCATCTCCCAAAAGCTCAAAGTTCAGCTTACCATGACGGTACATTCCCCCATAATGGGGGGCTTTATTGGGAGCCTAGCTCATGCTCAGTCGCGCTCACAGAATCTCAACGCCGCTCAAAACTTGTCTTTAAGTTTGGCTTTTTCGGTTTCAGCCGCAAAAGTATTTGTTTTAGCTATGCATAGCAACCTTAGTTGTTAAATAAACGTCATCGCGTTCGGTTTAGACGCATTCCGAACAGTTTTGGCCCGAATCTGGCCTTGTGAACAGATAAAATAAATTTTTTTTTTATATATATATATATATGTATATACATACTCGTTTGTATATATAAACAATGTACAATACATAAGTACGTTCGTAATTATATATCTCATAGTACTAATTTAACGCGCTACTGGACAAAGACAAAAATAAACCTACAAACAAAAAAAAACAGCAGTTTTACTTACCAACCATTGAACTGATCACATTTTTTTGTGTATATTTTTTTTTTTTAATTTTTTTTTTGGTATTCGAACCGACATCCCTAGCGATGCACCATTATGGTTGAGTTGTAGTTGTGTTGGAGTCAACCACCACTTTTGGCTAAGACGTTTCATACGAAAATCTATACAAATACTCATGCATACATACACTATACGAAACTGGTTTTATTTCCTCTGCTGGATGTCTGCCCACATAAATAACAAAATACAAAAAAAAAAATAATAAATGTATTTATGTACATAGAGAGACTGCACATAATGCTTTACATAACTGTGTGTACATATGTACATATAGTTTTTTATAATAAAGACTCTGTCAAGACTTATGTCAAGCGCAGGCGTAGACTCATCCCAAATAAAGCAATATCATTGCATTCTTAATTTAAAATATACATTTTTTATGTTAATTAAATTCACAGAAAATGGGTCGTAAACTGCTTAAATTCCTGATCATCTTTGATAACACATCTCTATTGTATTTTCCTGGACAATTTCTATCTGGACGTGTACTGATCGAGCTGCAGGATGAGACGCCAGCTCTTGGCTTACATTTTCATGTTGTCGGCGAGGGTGTAGTACGAGGCGGTAGTAGCCGAAGGCAAGAACGCACCTACGACAAGGAGAATTACATTGACTTTCGTATGCGTTTGCTTGGGGATGTGGATCAGGGTGGACCAGCCATACTCTCGCCAGGAATACACAGTTTTCCGTTTAAATTGGGCTTACCATTGGGTCTGCCATCAACGTTTCTAGGTCGCTATGGCTGGATACAATTCTATTGTAAGGCAGCACTACGAGAAACAAACGGTCTAATACATAAAAATCATCAAGTATTCATTGTCATGAATCCCATTGATTTGAATTTGGAAAAACCAATTTTAGCGGTATGTCAAATTAATATTATATTCCAATAACCAACTTCCTACAATGTCCTTTAATTTATATAGCAACCGTTTACTTGCGAGGTGGAACACAAACTTGGTGTGGCATGCGTTGGAGGTGGACAAATTAAGTGTCGAGTGTCCTTAGATCGTGGCGGCTATGTACCCGGTGAGAATATTTTGGTAACAGCGTTCATATCAAATTATAGCAATGTGTCTATTAAGCGCACAAAAACCAAACTTATGGAGGTAAGATTTAATAAATGTTTTAAGAACTTAAGTAGGTTTAATTATACCATTTCAAAGGATATAATCTTAATACTTAGGGCAAATATTTTTATAAAGATATAGGATTCAAAAATTATATTAAATATCCACAAATGGGAAAACTAATCAGATTAGAAATCTAATTAAGAAATACTATTATTAGGTAAGGACAAGTTTTATACGCAAAGTTCGACGTTCATTACAGATTGGAGAGTCTGTTATATAATAGAAAAGATCATACAAAGTGATAATAGGAAAAACTTGTTTTATATTTAAAGATATTTCAACTTAATTTGATTCCAAAAAGGTTTAATTTTCTAAAACGTTTGTTTATATCGGATTATATAATTTTAAAAAAAATTGATTATATATGTAGATAGAAAATTGCAAAAGCCATTAGGGGTTACCTCTACCAATTAAATAATCATAGAACTGAAATGGTATATAAACTTACATACATATATTTAGATTTCATAATCTTTATTTATTGGTTTTGTTTTACAGACGATTGACTATTTGGCACGGGGCAAGGTCGTTCAAACTGAGAAACGAGCTTTAGCTGTATTGGTGCGTGGGAAGATACGTCCAGGCGGCAAAGATGAATGGCAAAATGAACTGTATGTGCCACCATTGCCGCCAACAAATTTGCATGGCTGTCATTTGATTAAAATATCGTACGATGTCTTTTTCGTTATTGAACCAAAGTCAATGGAAAAGGAAATCAAATTACAGCTGCCCATTGTATTGGCCACATATCCCTTTCGGAATAATTCAAACGATATATCCAATGCGAATACATGGCCGGAATCGGTGCTGAAACCGGATACACATTATCCATCAACGTTGCCAATTTTCCGTCCATGGCTACATGAAAAACCTAGTGATGCATAATAATTGATATTCATATAGGTTTTGTTAACAAACAGAATTTGCGCCATAAACTAATTTATGTACCATATTTAATGTTTTCCTTTGTATAAACATGACTAAACTGTTTTCTAATAATATTATACTATCTAAATATCGTCATTTATTTAAACCATACTTGGGTATCAAAATCATCATTAGGTCGAAGGAATCGGAATATATATGGTTATTATATATATATTACTATGAATATTACTAGTTTCAAAATGCCAAAAATGCACTAAAATTGGCTTACCATTAAAGTTTTCATAATTTGACTTTACGGAACTTAACCAATGTTCCTAAATTTCAAACTCTCAGAAGTCAGCGGGTTAACCAGTTACGTTTTTCAGCACTGATTTCATATTAAGCAATACTATTCCAAGTAGTTTATTTTTATTTGCAATCGAGATCGTGATCGGGTCTTCTCTACTTTTCGGATAACTTATGATTCATTCTTACAAACGGGTACTCTCAGCTCGAGTAGCCTAAGTAAAGTAATTATCATATCGTGAATTTTGAATACTGGCGCGCTTACAAACGTTATTTTCCAGCACTGATGCTTGTGGCAACTAAATAACCTCAAAAATACCACATACGTCATTTATGCCACCCTCAGCCAACGGAAATTCAAATTCGCTTCGTTTGGGTTCGGCTGCTTCTTGATTTGCCGTCAGTAGTTTTCGTATTGTCGTCCAGGGTGGACGCGCGCATAACTGTACAAATATTGCAAGAAAGACTTAACAAATTATTACAAGAAATGCGCAAAATTCAATGAATGCAATTAAAGTGAGTGAAGTGAATTGAAACAAATGTGAATTCAAATCTGCTAAAATATTGAAGAACTCTAAAACAAATTCAAGGAGTCTGATTAAAGATTTGTTTTTTTTTCTTCTCCTTGTTATTTTTGTTTGCTGCCTTGTTTTGTTTTGTTTGCTGCTTTCCATGTGGATGCCACACAAAGATAAACTTCAACACAATTGAAGGGTGTTGCAACAAAGTTTCCCTTTGCCATAATACAAAGAAGGAAATAGAATTTGAATGGGTAATTGCTCATTATTAGGATAATCAGCAACTTATATTGGTTCACATTATAAAATAAATACTAATATTTATATAAAATACTTACTTTAGACTTTTTTGCAAAAGATATGAATTGCAATTTGGAAACACATTAATTATGTCCTTGACAATATAGTGCTGTTTAGTTTTATTTTCTTTTCAAAATATTTTGATATAGAATGTTTAATATTAGGATTTAATTATCAGGATTAAATATAATGCACTCGATTTTGAAAGTGAAATTTTTAGTTTTAAGTTATTAATATTGAATTTAAAATAAAAGATGATATTTTGTTGTTTAAGTACAACAATGCTTTACTTTTCAAATTGTTAAAAATAAAGTTAAGGACATGCAGCCAAAGAAGTTTTGAACTCTTTTTTAGATTGTTTCAAGCACTTAAAATGCGTTGGAACTATTATAATTTAACGAGAATTTTTGCATTCCTTAGCCATTAATGTTTAAATTTAAATGCAAAGTTAGGTCAGCAACACGGATTTAGTTAGTTCATTAACACTTTTAAATTTAAGCCACAATAAAACTGCACAGTAAATGTTAAAATAGCTTTTTTTGTTTTCCTTTTTTTATTGATACACATGCATGTGGACATTATCTTTAAAAGTAGATTTCATTAAACAAAATTTACTACTAAGACAATAATTACTGATTATACAGGCATATGCATGTGTAAAATTAATTTACAAACGGAAACAAATTAAAAAATAATCTTGCGAATTACTCATTTTATAGTATTTCTTTATTTAGATAAGTGAAAGAAATTTCAATTCTAAGAGATACACAAAGAAAATTCGTTTATTGATTTTCCTCGATACTGACCTAAGACGAAGCTGAACAGCCCCGGGTAATTGTTATTATGCCCCTAGAGCAGAGCAGTGGGACAGATTTTGTACGTGATTATAATCACAATTAGTGATTGGGTTATTGTCGGAAATATGGCAGGTGAGGGAGCGCGTGGAGGGGAATACAATGACATTAAAATTTTGTATTGCATTGTTAAATATAATTAAAGATGCGGCTATATTTACCTTTGTGTATTTTATTCATAAATGGATTTATTCATTGTGTCAGCTACTAATCATCTAATCAATTCGCTAAATAGGTACCAAGGTAGGATTACTACTAAGGAAAGCACTTAAATAAAAAAAAAAACTTATTGATACTTAAAGAGATCTGTTTAATTTTCAATATACCAGACTTTCTACACTCTTTCGAATCCTTCGAATTCTATCTAACTGATTAATTGGCAAACTAATAGAAAAATATATACATATAACTCAAAGTAAAATATTTTATATATTTTAAATAACAATCGTTTCCATGTAAAGTTTACCTTAAGGATTCTACTGAAATCATTATAATCTATTGATATTAATAATCTGCTTCAATCTTAGTATTAAAGCATTGATACTACTTTGCATTGATTTATTAATCCAGATCATGCTGATCAAGAATATATATTTTTTATATATAGTCCATTGTTAAGTGCCTGTTGAATGTAAATATACCCTTTCGATAGAGCGTTACAAATAGGAAAATATAAATATTCAATTGATCACTTGGTTCATATTACGTGTGGAATGTATAAATTATTGCCCTTAATCATTACATTAAAAAAAAACGGAATAATAATTATGAATATCCCAAATACTTAATTTATAATTCATCTGAAAGGAATAAATAATTATTTTCAATATTTCTCACTGGTTGTAATTAGCTTAACTGCGCCGCACAACACTTTGTGGCCGAGCTTGATTATGTTAAATAAATTGTTTTTTCTTTTTTTTGTTCGCTTTTGCTATTGTTGCTACTATTATTGTTTTTGTTGTTCTTGCTTTTGCCTGGGGTCAAGAGTCTCTCGCGTGATACGTTTCCATAACTGACGTCACAAATAGCAAACAAGCCTGTTGATGTGACTAAAGTACATAATTAGCATATATCGTAGATAAGAGGTATAAATCGGCAAGCAGCTCATCCGTCTATCAAACATAATTTGCATATTGAAATTTTCAATTATCTAAAGAACTCAAATTGAAGACTTCCTTGTCTACTCTGACAGTTGCAATTTGATTAATCACTAAAACAAAAATCTAACTATAAAACAAACAACAAATGTAATGGGCAAAGAACTTCTTTAGTAAACCACCGCTGGGTCAAAGAAATCGGTAAATATTTTTAAATCTCGTTTTGCGATCTCAAGACCGCTTTTCTGCTGGCGCCATATACATTAAATAAGCAAATAATATTAA
The DNA here is from genome assembly GCA_037075365.1 of Drosophila emarginata. Taxonomy (NCBI): domain Eukaryota; kingdom Metazoa; phylum Arthropoda; class Insecta; order Diptera; family Drosophilidae; genus Drosophila; species Drosophila emarginata. The sequence goes on from JBAMCD010000296.1 coordinate 4,959,387, forward strand.
AAAAAAAAAAAATTCTCAAAAAAAAAAAAATACAAAACAAATGTATGAATTTGCATTAATTAGGTAAATTTCCAGAAGTTTGTTTTACGAACTTCACAACAAATATTGTGCTTAGAAAAACCACCAGGGAACTACTTTATATATGTACATACATACATATATACATATACATATACATATATATGCATTTGATATTTAGATCAGTTTTTGGTTATATGAAGTTAAAGAAATTGTATCTATCGCATTCTTCGGCAGAAAAAGGCTAAAGTTTCCATTGTTTCTAGTTCAAGAAAAAAAAATTAAATTGATATTTGAGTATCATAGAATTTGTCAAGATTGCATGTGACAGAATAAACCAAAGTATTATTATTTTATGTTCAGCAAAATTTCAAGAATTTATATATAACTTTATATTAGAACAGTAAAATCTGCAAATCTATTAAAAAGAGTATCTGCAAACGGTTTAAATAGCAATCAATAAAATTCCATTTAATTTAGATTAGTCTATAAAGTTTCATAATCAAAAACTTATTGATTTTGAAAAGCTTTTTATGATTGATTGCATTTTATGGGTTTAGAAAAGCTTTTTATGATTGCATTTTATTGCTTTCTTTTGTGTCTTTTATCGTATTTCACAATTTGCGTTCAATCTAATGAGGACATCAAGAGAGAAAGAGAGAGAAAGAGAGAGAGAGAGATGGAAAGGAAGTTAGTGAAAAAAGGAGATCGTAAACAGCTCTTAGAGATCCCATCAGCTGGCATAAAGGATAATAACCGGTTTTAAATGTATTTGAATAACTGAGAACAAGAATGCAGGTGCTAATTCAAGCCACACCAAAAATAAAATTGAAAGAAATAAAACCAAAAACCTGTTAAAATAATTACATATATATCTACATATATCTATGTATGTATATGTGTGTATGTATATTTGTGCAGATTCTATATTTATAAAGATAACTGCAAAGTGCAAATTCGCAAAAACGAGCCAAAGAATGAAAGGCTTTAATGGAAACCTGAAAACTGTCGCCGGCTAGCACATCAGCAGATCCAATGAGTTCATTTTCGTTTGGATCAGATCTCTGTCAGTGGTTCCTTAGTCGTCAGCTTTATTAGCAAGTGCAGTCGTTAAATGAAGACAATACGACTTTAGTGTTTTAGTTTGTCTTATTCAAATTGGCTGCCTCTGTCAGTTAGTCGCCCAGTCATGTTGGCGTGCACAGGCATTTAGACATGTGTCCAATCTGGCTACATGGATCACGTTTGTTCCGCTTTTAGCACTAGCTCTTTATCGCAGATGTATCACGTCTTGAGTTGAAAGCTTGAAATTAAAATGAATATAATAATAAGATGTGAATGTTTACAGTCGCTACTTATACTAGTCAACAACTACGCAAATCTGTTTTCATGCTTTAATTGTATTAACTTATCGACTTTATTTCCCACATTTCATTTTTTGACTTTGACATTAAGTCTGCTGTGTTGAAAACTATATTTGTATACACATATGAATAGTCAATAAATCCAGTTTGTTATCCACTTGATTGTGACTAAGCATAGTCGTTACACAGTTAATGCGAAATATTGATAAGAATACGATACGAGGACTAACCGAGAACCAATATAGATAATTAAATTGAACAAAGATATGAATCAGATGAACCCAATAAAGAACATAATTTAATATTTTGTTTAAAATATGATAATGATGTTCTTTTGAAACTCTAGGTTTAACCCTCGTTTGCATACTTAACCATAAATATATGTTAATATATGTTAATGACTTTGCATTTAATAACCATATCAAATTTAAAAAAACTTATATATGTATAATATATGTTTATTTAATTGATTTCGTACACTCGCTTCAATATCTGCCAAAATTGGATTATTATCGTCTGGTTTCTTTATCCATGCATATAATACATATACATACATATATAACTACATATGTATGTATTTCCATTGCTGTCTCGAGTTCATTGGCATCGATTTAAATTTAAAGACAGAGGTAACAGGTGTCACACACACCGTTTCTATTGCCTCGTTCTTCAAATTACGTATGAATGTATATTCTATGGTTTATAGTAGGACACGGAGGAGATTCGATGAAAAATTGGAATCGGCATGATGCGAGGGCACGGCCAGCAGCAACTGATAAGAGAAATAAATACAGGCCAAGCATTGTTATCAATTTTATTGTAGTGGCACATATTCAAGGTCGCAAACAAAAGAGAAACAAAAACAAAAACAAGAAAATAAAAAAAAAGGAGCAATAACAGCTAAAAACCAATTCAAAAAGCAGATAATCATAATTATTGTTCTTTTTTTTTTTCTCTCTACTATAATGATTCATTTTTTATTTTCAGCGCGTAGCAAAAGCCAATCAATTCCATTTCGCATAGATAGCTAAAAAACAAAAAACAATGTTTACTACGACAACAACAACAACAACAATACCAATCGTAACAACGAAGACAACAATAAACAGTAGATGGATAAATAACTAAATGAAAGGGAGCAAAATAAGCAAAATCAGTATATGCAAAGAAAGAGAATCAAAAATCAATTCAAATCAAATCGAAGCTAACAAAAACAAATCAAAAACATATTATAATATAATAATAGTTAGGTAAATGCAGTAATAAGAAGCCAAAACGCGTTCGAGTTCCTACATTCCTTCCCTCCATTACCACTGTTTCAATATTGAGTGTGTGGTAGGTAATGAAACATTTGGCAAACATAGCACGTAGAAAGCGCAACAGATGAAAAGTTAACTACTTATATACAATATATATATGTATGTATACATATGTACATACATACATATCTACTATATATATATAAAATCTAAAGCTGATGAGACACACTCACAATATATTGACATTAACATCAAGCATAACAAAAAAAAATTGAATTAAATTACAATAAAACAACAATATAAATTAAAAATAAATCTTCAACTTGTCAACGCCATGGAACAACAACAACAACAATCAATAAACTTACTTACCAAATATCCACAATCGAAAGATGTGGAATTTCAGGATGTCTTCTATACGGTTAAGGAACGTAAAAATTTCTGTAAGTACCATTAAATATTAATAATTATACTTAAAAAAAAATTTGAAAAACCAATTTTGAAATAATTGAAAATAGCCATTATGCAAATTGTTTTTAAAATGTTTACAACTTTGTATGTATTCCCATTTGAAAACTAACAACTAGTTTTGACATTGTATTACTTATCATACAAATAATTAATTTCAATTCAATATTGTTTTCCTTTTTGTTTACAAAAGAAATTATTTCTAATATATGTACATATATCAGGTGTAAATTGTCAGATAAATAAATGAAATTTAAGCAAATCAAAAATCAGCATTTAGAAAATATATTATTATAATTGAATAGAAATAAATAGTATATAAATACTTTATGTATATAAATATATTTTTGTCTTAAATGTTTTTGTTTTAAACTTATTATAGATGATGCTGTCATTTAAGTAAAAACATTTACCAGTTTTATATAAATTAGTAAGTGTTAATTAAAAGCGTTTAGATTTAGTCAAAACAGGCTGGATTTTCACTAGTGAAATGAAATAGTAAACTTATTTGCTTAGTTTCTTAACGCACAATGACAAATTGTTAATACCTTTAACCGAATTGTTAGATTACCTCATCAATTTTCTTCCAACATAATTAAGTTATAACTTCATTTTATGTAAGTACAAGTTGGCCAATGCAAATGAAATTTTTCAAGTACTATTGTATGCAGGCACTTATGATGATGTTGTCTATGGATGGGTAAACAATAAAACAAAAACTTGGTGCAGTCCTTCAGTTTTTCACAGTTTTTAACACAATCATAAAAGGCCGTAACCGGCATGAAAACGAAATGTCTTGTTCAAATAGCGAACATTTTTCCAAAGGGGTTAAATGAGTGTGTTTGTTGTTCAATGTTGAAGAAGCTGTTTTGCATGCAAAAGTTTCTATTATTTTTTATACATTTTCTTTTAGCTATTTTTTTTCCTTTTGTGTGTGTGTGTGTATGTGTGTTACTCTTTTTGCCTTTTGTGTAATATTTTTCTTCTTCAGTGCGCAAATTTCAAAAGCCAAGCCAAAAGCAGTTAGTTATCTAGCTAACAACCAACCCACTTACCTACCTATCAAGTTTGTATGTTGTCTCGTTTTTGTTGCCTTTCGCAATAAGTTGGCTCTAACCATAATTAGTTATTATATGGACAAGCAATTTGCGCTTCTTTTTTTTTATTTTTACTTTGCTTTGTTTAACTAATCTAATTGCAATTACAAAATAATGCATTTAAACATTAGTATTATTCGGTGACATGTTTCACACATTCTTAACAAAAAGCGAAACTTGTTTTCCACTTGAATAGTTTGTCTCTATAACCTTGTAAGGTTTTATGTCTGTAAGCTTTTGAATTTTCTTTATACATTACACCAATTACGCCATTGACACACAAATTTTGTTGAAAACCAAATTGAAATTGAATTCTGAGTGGATAAAGCTCAACGTGCACTTTATTTCATTTGATTTGATTTCATTTCATTTGATTTGTAAGACAGAAATGCCACTTTGAACTTTTCAAAATACATACATACATTCTTACATATATATATATATATATACATACATACAATCCCAAATCGATTTCAGTTCTCACACCTCTTCTAAACGCAACCTTCAAAATTATATCCGCAAAAAAATAAAATAAAATAAAATAATAGTATGTAATGATAAAAAAAAAAGGAGTGTGAAAAATTTATGAAAATACAATTGAATAAATATATGTGCATATAAAACATGAATCAATTGATGAAAGGCGGACGCAACAATCTAGTCACGACATTAAAAATCTGAATCAAATTACAAAATAAAATAATAAATAAAACAATTTCCAATCAAATGTATCAATAAGATAATATCAGTCATTTTGTTTTTAAACATCGTAACTAAATTTGATGCAAACTTCTCATTTTTATTGAGAATTATTTTTTATAATATCTGTTATTAGGTTTCGTAAAAGAAATTTTTTTTATTTATTAAGTTATTAATTTTCTATCTTGAGTCAAAATTATAGAATTAATATTATTTATTTGATATTGGTATCTTAAAGATATATAAATAAAAGAAATTTTATAAATTTTTAATATTTTAAATGAAGAATATAACTTGTAATAGTTCTTATAATGTGCAGAGATCAAAATCGGACCAAATGTCAATAGTTTACTAATCCATTAATTCTTTCTTCCTTTTTTTTTTTTGGAATAATCCACTTTTCTAAGTACTTGTTGGACTAATCGTCCCTGACATTGTTCCATTATAAATTATAAAAGATTTTACCCTTGTACCCAAATATTACATTCGACTGCGTATTACAAATACATACATAAGATGATACATATATATACATATATATAGTATTCTATGAAGTGCTATGATTGCACATGTATGTATGTAAGTGCACAACTTTGACAATATTATCATATATATATATATATGTACTATATAGTTTATCTGCCTTTTCTATTGGGAAATTGCCCCAGTGAACTCGATATAACTGGAGAGTAAATGTGGTGGTGGCTGGGCATTTGATTAAATCACGCCAATATAATTTATCCACATGATTCGGCGGAAAAGCCAAGCCCAAGTTTTACAAGCAATTTCTATGAAAGTAGAAACCCCATCGTTACCATAGTCATAGGCATTCCTCTAGCCTCCGCCTGCCACCCCTTTAGAAATTTGGATAGCAGTCGTTAAGAGAAGAGAGAGAGAGAGAGGGGGGGTTAAATTATTCAATCAATGTTGGGCAATTTTCATTTTTCATTGCGCGCCAACATAATCTGGTTGCTGTTGTTGTTGCTGTTGCTGTTCCTGTTGTTGCAATTGTTGCTGATGGCGCTGATGGCGCTGATGTTGCTTGTGTCGTTGTCGCTGTGGCGACTAATCGAGGAAGTGGCAATGTAACTAACAGTGCACAAATGTTGGGATAATTGCACATAGAAATAAAAATATTTCATGCTTTCGTGTGTATACTTATCGCCTACAACTATTTCTATTATTGTTGTTAGTTTTATTATTATTATTATACATAAATATGTATGTATGTATGTATATACATATTATATATCAAAAATGTTAGCAACATTGCACATTGCAGCAGATGATTCATTTGGCATATCTCTTAAATGAGGAAGCTGTCAAATCAAATTGCAAGTTATTGCATAGCTACAATATATTTTCATTTAGATATTTTACAAAACTTTCGGCTCTTTTGAAATTTATTACTATTGATTTTTTTTCCTTTTCTAATATAAAATCAACAACAACAACTTAAATACATTTTTAAGAGTTACCAGAAACTACAACCAAATTTGGCCCGACACTAGATTCCTTTATTAAACAAGTTTCTGTTTTCAAATTTTCTATGCAATCAATATATTCAATTTTATGGCAATTAAAAAAAAAATAAAGTCTTAAATAACAAACATTATAATTATTACTACTAAAAGAAATAAAATTTTTTAAATATTCAACTTTCAGAATAAAATGATAAAATCTTTGTTAACGCAACAATCCAAAATTCATAGTGAATGTTAATCGTGTTTACCAAAAACATTAAACGATTAACTTTAAAATTATTTTTACATTTATAATAAGAAGAAAAATAAAATCAGTTGCATGATTTTGAATTTATTGTGAATACAATTTTTGCTTGACATTTTTTCTTGTTGTTATTTATTCGATTCGATTGCCAAATGTATTCGTGCTTAATAGTTGGGTTATGTGCACAGCTCTCGATGGAAATGAAATAAACGTTGGGCGGAATGGCACGAATGTATTTACCTACTTGTGACCACGCCTCCACAATGCATCTTGCATTTAAGTATGAACAGAATACAGAATCAAAAAAAAAAAAAATAAGAGACAAAAGTCGGTTAAAAAATATACTATATAGGCATACTAATTAAGATATATAAATTACATATGTTTACTCTGACGTGTGATGAGGAGGAGTCACGCAAATTGTTCACCCAACCGCAAAGTAAAAATTTACATAGAACAATACTATATTTGGTACTCTCATGATTCATAATGTGAATAGATTATGAATGGATATTGAACGGAGTCTATCTTAAACATGTTAATTATAGTTCATTAGTTACTTTGTCTTGTCCATGTCACAATTATTTTTAGTTGTGTCGTATTAGTTAACCAATTTGCAATGTTATAGAATATTAGATATAATTAAGTATTATATATATAGAACACTTACGAGTTAATTTATTAACAATCCAAACGTCAAAAGAGGTAATTTCTTGTTTTATTTGTTGCAAATTGTTTGCCAGATCAATCGGTATTACCTGTTATATAAAAGATATTAATAAAATGAAATAAATTAAATATTAATTGTTTGATAATTTTAATTAATTTCAGTTTGCAACAAAGTCTTTAAATAGTTTCATAACTGGCTTTACTTTTCATCATCTTACTATTAAACTATTCCTAAAAGATTTATTTTTTGATTATTGTTTGTTAATTAAAAACAAAAATGTTTACATAAATTTTAAGAATATTTACGATCGTTTACGAAAATTTTAATAAAAAAATATTTTTTTAGATTTGTATCCCAATAAAAATATGCAATTTTCATAAGTAATAAGAGATATGAATTATTTTATACATTATCCGAAATTTAACTGATTTAGGGCCACCTTAAAAACTTTAGTATAACAATTATATTCAATTTTTTCTTTTTTGCTTAGAAACGGTTAATTATTTTTGCTAGTGTAAAACAATGGGTTCTAATTCATCAACGTGTGAGGTAGCAACTCTCCCACTCACAATTTAATTGGGTAAATTTGTCACGTCTCACCAGGTGAGTCAACGTACAATGTATAGTAAAGTAGGTGAAATCCGTTGTTCGGTAAACAAAATTTAACTCAAAGTTCACTAAACGCCAATCAAATTTTATTGGCTTGTCTTCTAAATTCTCAACGGTCGTAAACAGTAAACAGCAAACAGGAAATAAATGCAAATATTACAATATTTATTAGATCAGCTATATCCAAACAATTTCGATTCATTTTTCATTTTGCTTTATAGTATTCTTTCTTAGTTTTAACAATCTTTTAAGTAGAGTATCTTAGAGTCGTATTTCACATATGGGGAAATCTTAGTTGTTTTTTTTTTTTTTGGGCAAAAGGTAAACAACAGCATGGCCAGCTAATTGATATGTCAACTTGGCCACTGAACAACAACTAACTGATTTATGCCGGGGTTATATATGTACATAAGTAGTTATATCTTGTTTCTGACCTTCTTTGATTTATAGTTAGTATTCGTATTTGTACAGTTTGTTTGCCCAAGGAATGTTAATTGTTAGTTGGCTAGTTAACTAGGTCGACATTTGGGTCTTATTTGGCCAATAAGAATTCAGTTAACAGAATCAAATGACGATTAAGTCATATTCAATAAATATATATAAATACTTATACAGAGTTTAGTCACATTGAACCGTTGGACTTGAACATCCAGCCAGACAATTATCACATTAATCTCTAATCATGTTGATCCGTGACTGAATCAGACATTGACAATGAAAGAAAATTGCTTAATAAGGACTTTTTATTTTTTAAATTAATGAGTACATATACTCATGAGAAAGTCTCAATCACAACTTAAATGACTACACATAACTTGTAAACATTGGTCTATCTAATGCAAATTTACAACTGGCCTATACAATACATATATACATATACATATATGGAACAATTATAATTATTTCTGGACGCGCCTACAGATATACTACCTACCTGACTAGAAGTTACATCAATTATAATCGATGGCTTATAATAAAACAATGTAATTATATTTACCAAAAGGTCAAATCAATGAACAATTAACAATTTTTTTGCCAGGGGTCCAAATAACAATTTTAATATATTATATATATGTACCTTCTGTTCTGTTGATAGCAATTCTCAAATCAATATAATATGGTGCAAGGCCCACCAGTTGACAGATAAGAATATGTTAAAACATTGCGACATTGACATCGTTTATACACGATGTGCACGTGCATTTCAAAAGATGAGAAAAAACATTTAAATATACTTCTTGTAAGAAATCAATTTGACAGTTTTCCTCAAAATTCGATTGCTTGACGTCAAATGGAAAATTTTTTCAAATAGAAACGTGCTCTGAAAATCTTCTACTTTCAATTATAACTTTAAGCCGAATTTATAATGACTTGCCAAAAAAAAAAAAGTTTAAAAGTGTCTCCTGTAGCCAGTTTGCCTTGCCTTTTATCGCAAGTCATGGCTGACAAGAGACAATTTTATTTTTTTTACACTTTACCAAAAAAAAATTCTATTTTTATTTTATTAAAAAGTTTGCCACAAGCTTGGCAAAATGACTTGCCATTATACCATTTACAAAACAGGTTCATTCAGTTTAAATTCTATAGAATTAGGATCTATTGTTCAATAGATTTAAGTGAGAGGAATACACTATATAATAACTATATATTATGCTAAATCAACAACTAGCCTAAAACCCTGAAAGTTATAGCTAGTAAGTTAATTATAGGTAATTTATAATTATCTCATAGTCATTTTTATTAAGAAAAATAAAATTAATAGGGATTTTAAAGGGTTTTTTTTTGTATTTCAAATTATTGGAAAAATGAAATTTTGTAATGTTTTCTATTGTCCATAGTCCAGTAAACTCTTTCGTATCTAAAAGTCAATTTAATTCAGTTATATGTCTACCAAAAAGCTTCATTCAACGAGAGTTTTACATAATAACTTTGACCCTTGAACCTAACCCTTCGTTTATGTATATATATTTTCTTTTTGGTTGGCCTAACATGATTTAGTCATCATTACACGCGATCTTTATCGTTTTTTTTTTTTTTTTTTTTTTGATTTTAAAACAGCTTCGTTTTTTCTTTTATGCTGTTTTTTAATGAGCATATGTAAATTTAATGGCCGGCAAGTGAGACACATTAAAGCGAAGGGCTAGTGATAAAATCAAACAAATGACTATTTAATAGTTTTACATGCGTGCAAATTTAAATATTTAAGTGTTTATGGTAGTGGGTGAACTATTTAGTTATGTTGTTTTTTTTTTGTTTTTGTCTAACCGTGATAAAAAGATATGTGCAAAGTCTTAAAACTGGTCAAAACAAACGCAAAAGACAAAATGAAAAAATATATAAATAAAAGAAATTCAAGCGTCAGAGTATCTATATCTTTAACAAATGTTAAATGTGGCGTCAGAGCGGTCGAGTTGAATGATTCACTTGAAAAAGTGATTCGGCAATTCTTCCAGACAGAATTTTTGTTTTCTTTTTTGTTCTTTTTTGCATATTTTGGCCATTTGTCTTCAGACGGCTAGACACCGCAAATAATAAAAATGGAAAGAGATGTGTTAATCAGATTTTACTACTATATATACATATATATATATATATATATATATATACATAGACGTAAATATGTATATATATTTAATGTAATTGTTTTTTACTACTTTTTCACCCCACTTTCAGTTCGCGTAACTGGTGAACGGCAAATTTTGAACGGTGTAAGCGGCAGTTTCCGAAATGGCCAACTGTCAGCTATAATGGGCCCTTCTGGAGCTGGAAAAAGCAGTTTATTGAATGCTATTTCGGGTTTCAGGTAAGCAAGCAAAAATGAAATTTGTAGAATAAAGAAAACGAAACCTCATCCTAAACAAAATTCTGTGTAATAAAAAGACTATGAATAATTTCAGTAGATTGATATTTGAACCGGTTAGATAATTAAACAGCTAAAAATACTGGATTTTGTGGCGTGATATGTGATTTAATTTGCCTGCCGAAAATACGCAAATGTGCACATGAGTTCCCAATTCTGTAAGCCCAAAAGGGTATATGCAAAATACACAAAAAAAAAAAAAATTAAATTAAATGAAATAAAATTATCATCATGAAATAACGTTACGTTAAACTTCCTGAATTTGTATTATGGAATTTTACAAAATTTTGTTTCAAGTTTAAAGCATAATTATGAATAGATTTGTTGATTTATTAACACACAAAAATGAAATCGAAAAAACAAAATAAATTGTGCATAGTCATGATATTATCATCATTTATTCTAAACTTTGAGCGAAACCCGCATTGATCAAGTCCATCAATTCGCTCTCAAGGTCGAGCCAATTTTGACAGTAAAAAAAAAAAAACATAAAAAAAGCAAAACCTGAAAATATTTAGAAACTTTCACTTGCTTAATTCTTGATTTTATTTCTTTTTTTTTTTTTTTGATTCTTTCGATTGCAGAAGGAACGGAGTAAAGGGCAGCATTAAAATTAAAGGAGATAATGCCTGCTATATAACTCAAGATGATCATCATCAGACTTTGTTGACGGTTGAAGAACTTTTGAATCTCTCCTGTGACCTGAAACTGAAACAGCGACGCCACAAAAAGGCCGAGTTAGTTACAGAAATTCTTGAAAATTTGAATCTTAATCATCGCCGGAATGTAACGGCCGATAAATTGAGCGGTGGAGAACGTAAACGTTTATCTATTGCCCTAGAGCTTGTGGATAATCCAAATATATTCTTTCTGGATGAGCCAACAAGTGGCTTAGATGAGGTAACAGCCGCCCAATGTATACGCCTACTCAGTGCCATGGCCAAAGAGGGACGAACTATTGTTTGTACCATACATCAGCCATCGGCAACAATTTACAATTATTTTGATAAAATTTATGTACTGGCTAAGGGTCACTGTGTATATCAGGGCAGCCCCAGTGCAACCATACCCTTTCTTCAAATGGCTCAATTGGATTGTCCACGACACTACAGTCCATCAGATTATAGTAAGTAAATATTTGTTACTATGACAAGGCAAATTTCCAATCAATCATTGGGAAAACTATAAACAAATTATTGAAAGAAATTTCACTTCGATATCAATAACAAATAAGTTTTTGGAAACAATTGTTTAATATTTTTATTGATTAATTGTTTTTTATGTTTGTTTTCAATTCCAATAATAGTTATTGAACTTATTGATGCCGAAGATGGTCATCTGGTGCCAGTGCTTAGCGAATTTACCGACAATGGCAAATTAACTTATGTGGCCAAAGAAACATTAGAAATGGAATTGGAAACCCAACAGGCCATTACCACAATGTTCTTGGAGCAGTCACAGCAGCAGAATCATTCAAAACGTCCATTTTTGCCCACATTCTTTGCCAATAGTGCATCATCAGCAGATGGCACTCTAATGAGCGGAGCCAGTGCACTGCTTGAGCATATGAAGGCCTTTTCCCGTCGATTGCATAGTGAACGTCGTGATATATCCGGATTGCAGCAATTTGTAGTCCTTATGAGGGTTATGTTATTACGCATAATGCGTGCTCGTCTCGCTCTGACCATACAATTGTTCCATCATTTGCTTTGTGGTTTATTCTTTGGCCTAATCTTCTTCCAATTGGGCAATCAAGGTGCACGAATGTTTGACCATTTGAAATTCTGTATTGGAGCCGTTCTGATGATTGTCTATACGCAAGTTATGGTCCCAATATTGAGTTGTAAGTAATAGAATCGAAAAAAAAAAAACAAAATATACTTTAGATTACCCATCTATATACATATATATTTATTGTTAGATCCCGCAGAGGTTAAAGTGGTGAAAAAGGAGACATTCAATCGTTGGTATACACTAACGCCATATTATATGGCATTGACCGTTTCACGTTTGCCATTGCAAATCCTTTTGAATGTCACCTTTATGATGGTAACCTACTGGATGTCTGGATTACCCGATCAAGTCTGGCGTTTTGGTATTTTTGTGGGCGTCGGACTAATGATCTCTCTTGTGGCCGAAGGCATGGGCCTGGCCATTGGTGCCACTTTTAGTATAACAGTAAGTAAATTTTTCATTTATTTTGTAATATGTAGTTTACATACAAACCAATTTTTATTTTTTATTTGCAGAACGGCAGCGTTGTGGGTCCCATGATTATTGCTCCACTTATGGGTCTAGCTGTCTATGGATTTGATTTTGCCCCACAAATCACTGGAGGAATGAATCTATTGATGAAATTCAGCTATGTACGTGTCGGTGTTGTTGCCATGGTTCTTGCCGTATTTGGTTTCCAGCGTGAAGATCTGGATTGCGATGATATTTACTGTCATTTTAGTGATCCGCGTGTCCTACTCAAATTTTTAGATGTTGAGAAAGTATCGATATTACATCAATTTGGTATTCTGGCCATGTTGATGTTCTTTTTCCGCATCCTGATGTACATCAGTCTACGCAAACGTTGTTATACATAAACATCTGATGATGTAGCTGATAATGATTGATATAATGATATTGATCATGATAATGAATCTTTTTTTTATTGATAGTTGTTGCAAAAGTCAATGCTGTGATTGTTCGATTTTATACAGACACAAATATACATATACATATATATACAAGTATATATATATACACATATATGTGTATATATTTAGTTACTCTTAGTACGTATTTAGTTTTAGTTTGTTATGAGCACAAATTCACATGGAGCGAGTATTTTTTTTTTTTTGTCTTCTATTGACCATTTTGCTGGTCACCGCCCTTAATTGTAAATAGAATTAAGCAAAAAATGAGAATACGCAACAGGCACATTATATTACATACATATTTTTTGTTTTGTTTTGATATAAGAGCTTTTCTTTGTTGGTGGTAAAAAGTGTTAATATTAGTTTTTATACAATTAATAAAAAAAAAGAAATATTTTTGCAACTTGTTGTAGTGTATATACATATATATTAAATGGAATTGAACACATTACATTATATTCAATTGTCTACATTGCATCTTCAGACACTATTAGGAGTTTTCTGATAGCCTTTAAGAAATCAAAATAACGATACCGATGCCAATCCACCTTAGCGTAAGCTTCTTGAAGAAGATTTTTAACTGTTAAACTGGAGATACGTGGAAAATGTATCTCTATTAGGTCCATTATTTCATCCAAATCGTCTTTGTTAGATATAGCCTTCACAATTGGACGCAATATATGTATGATGGCATCATTATCGTACCTGTACACACACATATATGAATATATATACATACATATATGTATATATATGATCTATTCAATATTTATGTATTTACTTACATTGTCTTAATTTCATCAATATGGTTTATCAAATACTTTTTAACCAGACCAAAAGCCACAACATTTCTTGATAATCCTGTTAAAAGATCAACGGTGAGCAGCTTAGAAACTTTACCCTTATCAAAACTCCACTTCAGTAGCTTCTGCAGTGCCCAATGATCAACACTGCATGCCAAACTCTTGAGGAGAATACGACGATCATTCAAAGTTTTAGTCGCTCGGTATTTATTCCTTACTAAGAGCCAGTCAATTTCCATGCCATAACGTATGGCCATACAGTAGACAGTTTCACGGATCCCTTCTGGTATTTCTTTTCTCGTCTCTGATACGGATGCTCGAAAGCGATCCGATGCATCCTTTAGGCATTCGGGTATCTCAAAAAGACATGCCAACCGATAGATAATTGAATTAACCGTATGTAACTTAAAATTGTGTTGTGACAATTTTATTATGGGCTTTACAACTTTAATATTTTTGGTTCTATTATTGATGGTATTATTGGTGCTTGTCTCAGACATTTTATTTATTCCATTTAAAGCCGATTTAAGGTGACCCTGAACGATGCTTCGCATATAGGTCTAAAAAACATAACCAATATTGGGTTTCTCCGTTTCCGACAATTTAGTTATACTCTTACCTTAAAGATCCGATATCCAGTTTTTGGGTACAGAATTATTTGCAGTTTTTCTAAATTTCTTATGGCCACCTGCCAAACTAAAATATTTGTCTCTTTCGGTAGATAACCCACAATGCCGAGAGCCATTGAATATGGCAACATACCCATCCAGGCTAAATTCAAAGCATCATCAACAAGATGTGCACGATTTATGGGAGGGATTTCCTCAAAATCTGTTCTCAAACTCTTATTCAGTTTGGACCAATTTTCCATATCGTAGAGAGTTCTATGTAAAATGGAGCCATTCACATTTATTAGTAGCCAATCATCGCTCTGAATAACATTCTTAAGTGTAATGGAGGCTAATTGAGGATCATCTTCATAGCAACTTAGCCACTCCTGTTGCGGTATACGCTGACTTTTAGACATATAATTGATGGGCACCCACCAGCAACTCTTGTTAGGCAATGTTGCTGTGGAATATTGTTGTTGTGTAATAATCACCGTATTATTCTCATAATTACGTTGCACTACGATAAGGGGATATCCAGGCTGTTTTAGCCAAGAATCCATTACTTGGGCTAAATCAATGCCCTTGGGTAGAGCATAGAAGCGCCTGGAAGTTATCTGCAATGCAGTCCACAGATTAGTTTCATTGACCGTCTTATTGGCATATTTCTGCCAGAAATCTCGTAAACCCATCTCCATAACATCCAATCCAATAATCGAGTGCAACATATTGAATATCACGCACACTTTTCTTACTTGTAACATTTTGTGCTGACGACTTTCAATTGTAGGATTACCAATGTCTTTTGTGGGCACTTCCACTAAGTCTTCTTGCATAACCCGTAGGGTAATATCCAGCAAACGTGTCTGATTATAATTCAAGACGGGTTCCATTCGATTTACCAATTGTATGGACAAGTAAGTAGTTAGGCCTTTAAATATCCATTCATCATCCCAGGTTGATACACTCACTAGTATACCATTCCATTGATGTACAAAATATTTAGCCAACATTTGATAAAGTAAATGCTCCTGACCGGTTCCTGTTCTTAATATATTCTCGCTGTAGACTATTAGACCACGCTTATGGATCGTTTTTGGATGTTGCGGTAAGACAACATGGTCCATTTTCCGTTCTGTTGTGTTACCCAATGGTAGAGCGATACCAAATAATTGTTGACTTTTCTTTAATAGCAATTTGGTAGCTTTAAGTGCTTCCTTCACCATGGGAGAATCAGTTGGTAATTGAGGACGAGCCCAAATGTTCACTTTAGTGCCATCGTCGCCCTCAGTTTGTGCCACTAATATTAATTGATGGAGCATCCAGGTAAACATATGCGTTGCCAATGGAGGCGATTCCTCAAACTTTGTCCACTTATAACCATCTATTGTGGGACTAAAAGAGTAAGTTTTAAAACCCGGTACATACTTAACAATATTATTGATGGGAACCTACTGTTTCCAAGATGAGGATGCTGGCATATTACTTAAGGGCACATAATCCGAACGATGTGACATATATAGAGTATAGTTTGATCTAAATTTTGGTTCATCAAAGCAGGGAAAGGCAGTGCGTGCATATTCTCGTTCGAATCGTGCCACTGAATATAATCTCTGACCAATAGTACTATTTTTATCCTTATAAAAACTGGCATAATAGCCACGCCTATTTGGCTTAGCCATATTTCCAGAAAATACCAAATACAGGGTATATTCCTCACCCACCCAGAGACGATTTTTGACATTAATGACATATTCATTCGTTTCTTTTAATGACTTCATATCCTCAATTCCAATACGAAGGCCACTTAATTTACGTATTAGCATAGTTTGAACCGACATTATCACTATATCCCGATAGTTTAAGATCACTTGACGCGTCTCCTGGCGGACTATTAGTCGAATTGACACTAAGCCAACATAACGATTTTGATTGGGACCACCATTTAAATGAGTTGAAATTGTTAAATTATAGCTAATTGGTTCCAAATCAGAGGGCAATGAATTAACTTGATCAATTGCTCCTCGCAATAAAACCAACTGTACCACCAGCTGCCACATCTCAATAGTGTATGGAGCCAAAAGCAAAATGAGACTTAAATCGGCAATTTAACGCATTATGGCATAAAATGTTCCATGCAAAATGTGTAACAATTATTGAGTTAAAATATCAAATAATACAATAATCCCTTGGATTATTAAACAAAACCTTTCTTCGAGAGTTCATTTATACTCTGCAGTATCTTTTATGTGTTCTATTAGTAGATTTTTGATTTTGAAAATAGATTTTTAGTTAAAAATAAACTTTAACTTTATCAATGTAAAAATCGATTGATATTTCCTATTCATATCAACATTTCATTCTCATCTGATGAAATTAAGAATTCGTTGTTTTAGACTAACTTAACTAACTATTCAAATATCAATTTACAAAAGTGTAATAACGAATTAACCTTAAGGGGATATAGTTATGGTCATTCCTCACAAGCACCTTCGCCATCGTCATCATTGTCGTAGTCAGTAGTGTCGTCATCTTTCTTACCTTCTAGGTCGTCCTCCTTATTCTGCTGGTCCCACCAGGAGAGTACACCCAAACCAGACTCATTTATAGCTCCCTGAAATATTAGGCCGGTTATTAAGGGTACATTTAAAGATCATTTAAATTGACTTACAATAATTTTATAGGGTGTCTTAATTTCTTGGGCCCCAGCAGCTGCAGCTGCTGATGTACTAGCGTTTTGTGACGATTGATTTTCTGCCTTGGGCGGACCAATTGGTGATGTCTCCTCAAATATTTCACGTGTCACACGAAACTTGATGGGTTCACCCACATCCATAAAGAGATCATGTTTAGCCCCATCCTCTAGCGGGTATTCCCATACCCAAGCCTGTTCAGCTTCGTCGAAGCGTGAGGGATGTTGCAGTGCTGCTTGTGGTATGAGTATATCATCGAAAAATCCCAATGTAACATGGACACCCTCGCGACTGCAATTGCGAATTTTGCCGGTCATCACAGTGCCAAGTCTAGGCCGGAATACTACATAGCGGAAAAGCACCTCGGTGTGTGACGCTCCATCTCCAGGCAATATAGTAGAGTCCTTTAGTGACACAATCTCTTTGAGGGCTATGCAAAGGCCAACATTAAGCAGCACCTGTCGGGATGATGCAAGCGAAAAGTGAATTGATAATAACTTTGAAACTGCATTCAAACTCACCTTGTTTGCTAACCTCCTGTCGATTTCATCACGTACGGCATCAATGAGCTTTAAATTGAAATGATCTGGAGCTATTCTTACATTATCTTTTAGCTCGGCGAGAACAAACATTCTGCATGCGGCAAATAAACATTCCAATGGAACTGCCAGTTCAAAAACTAGTTCCGCTTTTCAAACGGTGAACTATCAGAGTAGTCGATATACATAAGTTATTATTTACTTTGACACCTCGCGCTCAATGCAATCTAAAGATTATTGAAGGGGGTATCAAACAAAGAAAAATTCACAGAACAATACCTAGGGTGTGCCTTGACGATTTATTATTTAGTTTTTAAAAAATTAAGAAAATGAAAATTTTTAATCGAAAAAATATCGACTTAATTCAAATAAGTGAACAAATAAAATATATCGGAGGCCGAAATAGACGCGCTACAAAAGGCAATAAGATTAGTAAACTTTAATTTAAAAAATAAATCAAATTTGTGTTCATAAAAAGCCTCTAACTTTCTATCAACGCTATATTTACGTCTGTCTCCCTAAAATCTACGTTTATCAACACTGAAGTTTAAATCTAACTTTTTTACACCCTTTTGAATTTTCCAGCACTATAAATCCAAGGAGCCAAAGTAAAAATCGCCAAGAAGGCTTACAATTCAATCCCACTTGACGAATAATATTATTATAAAATACGCTTCATTCGAAAATGGATCTCTTAGCATTACCGGAAACTGTGTTACTGGATATATTCGAATGGCTACCATATGACGAAGTGGCCAAAAAGCGAGAGGTAAATTTACGCATTATAATTGTCCTAGAAATTTCTGCATGATTCTTCTCTTTTGTTTTCAAGGTTTGCACTCGATTCAATTATATAGGACAGCAGGTACTTAATACAGGATTCAACAAAATAATACAAAAACATGCAAAAAATTTTAAACGTATTAAGTCTATGCTGCCCCGACGCGAGTCCGAGCGCAGGTTAGTTCATGGTCCTAAAAGAAATTGTAGATTTATAATCCTTAACGTCTTTCTACAATCAGGAATCATGTATTGGCTCGTCATTCTGACATACTCCTCTCGATTGAGACGCGCATTTCTATGCTGACAATGACATATTCAAAATTCATAGACTCGAATATATGCTGTTTTATTCCTGGTCGTGTACTCGATGAAATTGAGAGCATTTTGCGACTGTTGTCCAGCACCACAAAGCCATTACGTCCCCACGAGGTTTTGCAAGAACTCCGTGACATTTCCTCCATGGCAATTGAGCATTTTGATGAGAAAATTGCAGTTAATTTTAAGTTAGAGCTTCGCGAACAGTTAGCTGAATCTACAGCAGCGGCAGCTGCAGCCAATGGCGCTAGATTAGTGGTCTGCGGCACCTTGGGCGACATTAGTGTCACTGTCAAACGTTCGTCTGTAACTCAGGCCTTACGCCGCCAGGGCATCGTCGAATTGAATTCACTACCATCAAGTATCTCGAACTCCAATCAAGAGACATCGGAGGAATCGTCTCCTAACACTGCCAGAAATCAACCTACCCAGTGTAACCAACGCACACGTTCAGCCAAAGACTATCAGAAGCAACTTTTGGTACATAAAACAATATTGCAAAAGGTGATTAGTCTGGAAGCGGGACGGAAACTTCAGGATCGTCGTTTGCAAGAGGCTTTAGGTCACATCACTGAGCTGACCACACAAGTATCCGAAATGAAGCGTCAACTAGAAGATGTGGTGGCCAATATCCCAGGAACAAATCCACTTAAACGTCAGACCCCCAGTAATGATGACACTATTAATCCCAAGAAACCTAAAATGGGGTAACGGCAATAATTCTTCGTAATAACTCCGCTTAGTACTACTATATGGCTGAATTTGGGCACTTATTTTCTGCCACAAACTCTACTGTAATTATTAAAGAAAATATCACAATTTTAAACCAAAACTTCCGCCCATTCATTCCGTTCGAAATTATGACAATTGGAATTAATACGACACAATTTCAATAAAAGCAATAATTTCGTTCGGAAAATGGCAGAGTTACACAGACGAAACTATTTTGCTATGTCGCCATAAATTTAGTGTACATAGAATAATACAACTGTACGATATATTTACAATAATATATATATATATATATATAAATGTTTGTATATATAAAACTATAAACAAAAAAAACGAATCTGGAAAAAGGTCGAGTGCATCAGAATTGTTGAATATTTCGAGTTATGATTTATTGTTGCACTTGTTACTTAAATATATAAATGGTATTACAACTATATAAATACATTGAAACAGCTAATGTGAAGTTTTTTTTCATACTATTTTTTTTATCGTTTTTCATGATGTGAAGGGCGGAGGTGAAGCTTGGGGGGGTGGGGAAGGGAATTGAGTTGTATTTTAGACATTCATGCTAGTAGTCATCGATAGTAACTTTTTGCTTTTCCATTAATAATATTGTTTAGTTATTGTTTTCTCTACATATATATATATTTATCTGTGGTATTTTATATTCTATTTTCTTATTGCATATAAATGTTGTTACGGTTGTGATTAGAACACGATAATTGTTGTTGAATGCTGCGATGGGATGGGATGGGGACGAGGTCTCTGACTTAATCCAAATAGCTAACTACACATACATACATATACACCTAGACTCATTTTCTATATACAAATAACACAAAAGTTAGTTTCGGTTAGGAATTGCATCATTAGAATATAGTAACAAAAAAAAAAAAAAACACACACACGATTAACAAAAAATCATTGCATCCTAGTTATCGTTATTTTATAATGAAAAATAAAAGCATTGCCACATTGAAATCTTAATCCGAGATTATCATTAAGGGCGTGCCTCCTACTTACTAAAGTGTTGTGGATTATAGTATATGTACCATAAATGAAGACTAATCATTTGCAATGAATTATAATTAAAAATCTAGTAAGTTTAAGCAACTGTCTGTTTGATATTAAACATACATTATAAATTTGTGCAAAACAATGGATATTTTCTATGTCTTTTTGTATCTTTGGTTTCAATAATTCTCGGTTAAAACATGTGAAAGGAAACATTGCCTCAATCGATTTAAATTGAATGATATTCAATATCAAAACCGAAAGAAATATACAACATTTCACATTGCATTTCTATAGTATAGAACTTGAATAGGATAGCGGGTTCCGAGCCGAAAAAAAATAAAAACCAAAATATCACTTTTTGAATGAAATCCCCCTCTACTACTCTACTAGGCTAAGCAAGATATTACAGGGATCTCAAACAGTTTTAGATAGTATTTTGGTAAACTATATTGATCCACAAATAACTATAGAAGGGAGAACGCCTTAATATGTATATAGTAGGTATAATATACACATATATGTATATCGCACTTTCCTTATTGTACAATGTGTATTCAAGTGTCTAGAAGATAAATTTCCGATATCTATGCAGATGTCAAAACATATATACATCCTTCTATCTATCTACGTATATCGTCATATATATATATATGTAATTTTTCTATATACAAATTGTAGTATTAGTGCATTTATCGCCGTTTTTAGAAACGACGCCGACGCTGCTACTTTTTCTTAACCACCGCCTTATGGTGAATCTTCTCTTGCAATTGTCGTATCAATTGTTGTATATCATCCAAGTTATAGGCGTAAATCAATTTACATTGTTTGGCCTGTATGTTGCCATTATTGAGATTTTTCAGAGCATGCTGCAGACAATAGACATTCCCCTCCTCTGTGCGCACCATAGATATATAGAGATTGGCCCGACATAAATCGCATTCGCTTTCAATTGATTTATGTGGTGGCTGTTGTTTTTTGCTTGCCTTTTGACCCTTTTCGGCTTGCACTTTTTCGGTGGATGTCACTCCAGCAGCCTGGAATTATAAATGGAGATCAAATTAGATAAATATGTATATATCATGGTGGCATATATTGTTTCACATACCCTTAACTGTTCACGTGCAGCAGATTCCTTTTCGCAGACTTCATTCAGCATAGGCAACATTTGTTGCAACGTATCCGAGTTAACACGCTGATCATAGCCCAAGGCGAAAAGCAATTGTTCTAGGGAGAACATGGCCGGTTCACAACTCTCATGGATGTCCTGGCATGACATAGAAGAAAAATATGAACCAAATTATTTTTATACATCTATGTAAAAACATATAAACCGCGTCCACACTTACCCTAAAATCATCTTTGGCCAAATCGAGCCAAGACATAGTGGCAAAATATACACTCTCAGATACCACATAGCCAGTGGCCACACTTGAGGTGTACGCCCTCGGAAAGACCACAATAAATTCACCCGGTTTCTGTTCAATGCGGCACAGTGATACACCACGATCGGTAAGCATATGGGGTGGCACCATCACTGTATCACAGGGCAACCAAATGGTCTTATTTTGACAGTGTGTGGGTATCAGTGAGGTTAATGCTGCCCTAAAATTGGCACTCTGGTCATCGGGTATGCCATACCAAAGTTTTGAGGCTCCCGTATGCAAATATTCAATCCATGATAGTCCATGGGGATCACGATACCAACAGCAGGCGGAGAATAGCATGCCCACATGTAGTGTGGGTACAGTGACACCCATTACTGGTCCCAAAGACCGCAACACAGAGCCAGCATTATTGGTTAGTACCTTCAAGTTCCATGGATGACGTGCATAATTGGAGCCCTTGCCTTTTGGTCCAGGACTGGGAAAACCATAACCCCAGCCGGAGCTATCAATGGAACCAGAATGGACGCATACATGACTATCCCGAACTGCGACATGGCGCCAGAATTCGGCCTCAACTTCATTGACAGTGGGATCGGTGCTCTTGAACCACAAAGCCATTGTATTTCTGGCTATTCTAAAGAACTGACTCAAGGGCATGCTGCGACCCTTGACAATGCATTCCATGGATACGCCATCAATTTCCTCTTCAGATTCCTCATCTTCATCGCTGGTGACATCATCCTCTTCATTGGACACACTCTCCGTATTGACAAAGCGATCGGCATTTCGTCGAGCCCGAGCTTCCCGTTTGGCCCAATCTGCTTCCACCTCATCGAAGAGTTTCTGCCTTTCAGCTGGAGATAGAGTGTCATAGGGCAACAGGTACTTGCAATAGATGTCATCCAATTTGGTTACTCGATCCTGTGCCAATTTCGGTATACACATCTCTTCGGCCACTCGTGACCATTTCTTTTTCTCGATGACTTCCTTGAGACCGCCCAATTCCTGGACTGTATGATAGAGTCTAGGTAAATCCACTTCCATGCCACCAATCCATGGTGGATGATTCATTACAATACTTTGTGTGGTCAAATATTTCTTAATGGCGCTTAGCTCCTTGGCACTGGGACCCCAACGATGAAGCATTTTATGAACATACTGATTGTAGGCCGTGAATCGCATCTCATCCGATATGCGACATTCCGGCTTGAAGCTTGCCGGTGGTATAATCTTACAGATTCCAAATCTTGCCGCCATTGGTGTTATTCTTTCAATAAACTCAATGGGATCGGCAAATTCTTTTTCACTGGGTCGAAATATGGGAGCCTCCACCATCTGTGTGGGATCATCGTGTCGTGGAAATGCAGTATTATTGGCCATTTTAATGGGCGTATCATCTTTGTACTTCTTGGCTATGGCCGCAGCTGTTGAGCTGGTCTGGGCGGCAGTTCGTGATTTAACAGATCCCGAAAATAGCGACGAATTGGAATTAACACGAACGAGACTTGTACTGGTAGTTCCTGTGCCAGTGCCTGTGCCTGCTGTTGCTGTAGCTGTACCGGTGGCAGCTGATGCTGCTGCAGCAGCAGCAGCAGCGGCAGCAGCAGCCGCCGAAGTGCTTGCCTTAGGCAAACTTTTCATGCTGGCTGCCGAGGATGCAGCATCATTATTACTGCTTGCCGCATGCAACAAAGTCTTAACCAATTCATTGGTATTTAGGGATTCGGGCAAAGGTTTAGAATTGGTATCCATTTGAGCTTTGGTTACCAGAGTCGCTTGCATTACCACCTTTTGATTGGGTCCATCCGGTCCCTCGCGTCCCAATTTAACGGCTACACCTTGTATACCAGCCGGATCACCAGTACCACCGACACCAGCTCCCTGTAGGGGTATATAAAAGGTAGCTCCTTCATTATCAGAGTCTCCGCCACTTGTGGCAACCTGTTGCTGTTGTTCATGTTGCTGTTGTTGCATCTGTTGTTGCTGTTGCTGCTGCTGTTGCTGCTTCTTGGCTCCTCTTCCAGTAGCTGCCTTAGTTTTACCAACTCCTTCAATCTTACAATTCTCTGTAGGACTAAGTGTCAATTGAACAGCTGTGGCAGCTGCTGCTGCAGCTGCTCGCTTCTTGGTGGGCGATCTCTCACTCAAAGCATTGGGCACTACAGAAGTGTTGTTGGAGGAGGTGGTGGTGGTTGGTGGAACAGGAACTGGTGGTGGCGGTGTGGGTGTTGATGATGAGGCTTCTAAACGACGACGATTTGTCGGTTTGCTAGTAGAAGATTCTTCTTCCTTGCCAAAGGCATAAATGGATGAATCGCTGCCACGCTTCGGATTGGTGGTCGTTGCCGGCTTAATTTCCACTTGCTGTTGCTGTTGATTTGCCTTACTACCCTTTTGATTGTAGACAGGAGTACGCTTAGTTGGGGTGGTGGCTGTTGTTGTGGGTGACGATGATGTTGCTGTTGCCGTTGGCGCTTTTTTTCCCTTCTCTGGTTTTGGTTTGGTTGCTGTGGACGCTGCTGGAGCTGGTAGTGAAGGGGGAGGTGTTGGTGCAGGCGTCGGTGTGGGACTTTCCTGGGTGGGATTTCCTGCTGCTGCTTTGGATTTAGCCATCTCCTTGGTTTTCTTTTCATTGGGTTTGGTAGTCTTTTCTGCTTCTGCTGATTTTTGAGTGAGATTTACCGGCGTTGAGTCGGCATTTTCGGGTTCTTTGCCCTCTTCCACTGGCCCCTGCTGCGGCTGTTGCTGCTGCTGATCCTTTCGAGTTGGTGGAATGACCATGACTGGTGTGGCCTTTAGCGATGGCCCCTTGGCCGACCAGGCACTATCGCATTTGGCCGGATCTGGTCGAGTATTCTTTGATGTGGAAGTTACACTTACAGTGGTTACATCCTTTTCATCTCTGGGAGTGGTAGCCGGCGGTGTGGTGGATTGTTGTGGCCTTAGGCTTTCGTCAAAATCATCATCAAGATCATCCTGAATTTCATCCGGATTCGAAGAGCATTCGATTAACCATTTTTGGATCTGATCATGGGTCATATTCACTTTGGCCTTGCGGCGCTCTTTGCTTGACAATTGGTCACCAAAATATCCCTCAGTGGGCACCACAGGACCAAGAACTGGCTTATGAATGGAACCACATTTACCCAATGTACATTTAGTATTATCTGGACCAGAACTCTGGGCCAGACTGACACTGGCGATGCCAAAAATTTTGCCCGATTCCTCTTTGCTTGGCATAAGATTAGCCTGGGCCAATATGCTGCCTATCTCATCTTTAAGGGGATCTACTGTACCAGGTACCCCTGTTCCTGCTGCTCCGACAGCTGATGTGGCAGCTACAGCCCCTGGCAATGTTGTTGCCCCTGTTCCTGGTGCGCCTGCTGCTGCTGCTGTTACTGTTGCAGCAATCCCTGCTGTTGTTATCGTTGCCGTTGGGGGAATGGGATTAGGATTAGTATTGGTATTACTATGAGCCGGCGGTGGTGCGGGGGTTGACATTGTGGCAGCAATTGCAGCAGCTGCTGATGTGGAGGGAATTGCCGTAGAAATGGGCATTGGAGCCGATGTCATAACAGGTGGAGCCGAAGCCATGCTTAAATTGAGACTCATTGATTGAGTTTGAACCATTGGCTGTACCACCGGTGGCGATGCTGGCTGCACACTCTTATTTATATTGGTGGTGGTAGTCGCAGTCGTATTATTAGTTGTTCCTTGTGTGCTTGTTCCCACTGTGGTGGCCACTGCCGGTGTGGGTATAAATTTCACCGGTGACGGTGGAGGAAAATTACCAGTTGCTGATGGTGGTCTTGGCATGGGACCCCTTTCATATTTGGGTGTAAGGAAATTGGGATTTATTTTGGGACACTGAAAAGCCTCAATGGGTGGTGGATAGTTGGCTGGCGGCGCTTGGTATTTATGTGGTGATGTTGTTGGAGGAGCCTGGGAGGGTGCCTTGCTTCCAGGTGCAACAACTGCCCCGACACCAAATTGATGCGTTGGCGTTGGTGGTGGACGCACATATGCGGTTGGTAAATAATGTGGCGATGCCTGAGGCAAATACGATGATTTTTGTCCAGGTATAGCATATGTGGCGGGCACATTGAGAATCTTTGATGTGGGCACCGGTGACTTTTTCTCCATAGGTTTTGGACCTGGTGTTGGATAATTTGTCGGTGTAATGGCACTGCCAGTGGGATTCGGTATGGTTCCCGTATTGGTTGATGATGTTACGGATTTGGTGGCCAATAGTACCGCGGGTAGTTGACCGGTAGCGCTGTTGGTGCTACTAACGGTAGTGGGTACCATGGAAACAGTTGTTCCTGTTGCTACTGCTGTTCCTCCTGCTGCTACGGCTGCACCTGCTGTTCCTGTTGGTATTGGTTTAACTGGTGAAGGACTCTTCAATTTATTTGTCTCAGTTGGCGGTCCAGTTGCTGCTGCTGCTGGTGCTGTTGTGGATGATGATGATGGTTGATTTGCTGGAGTATCTTTGTTACCCCCCTTTGCCATGCTATTGCTACAAGCTGGCACTTTTATGGCTAATGGTTCATCATCCGAGTCACTGAAACTCTTTTCCAGCTTACGCTTCGTTTCATTCAGTTCCTCATTAATAAGAAAATCTTCCTCCTCATCGGAATCAACTTTCTTTGACTGTTCGGACTTTGCTTTAGTCTGGGCCCTGCCTGTTGCCTGATCGCTGCTACTGCTTCCAACTTTGGTCAATGAACCCTTCTTTACCAACATTCCCTCAATTTGTGAAGGAGCAGCCGATGCTGCTGCAGCTGCTGCCGCCGCAGCTGCTGCTGCTGTTGCTGCTTTGCTCTGCTTGGGTGGTCTTCCTCTACGAGCTGGAGCAGAAGCTGTAGTTGCAGCTGCTCCTGTTGATGCCGCTTGTTTCTCCTCCAATGTTTCGTCTGCCACTGATATTGAATCTGCTTTAGCTGGTGTCGCTATGACAACTTCACCGCTTTTGGCAGCAACAGCCGGAGTCGGTGGTGGAGGAGCAGGCGATGCTTTTCCCGCTGCATTTTTCTTTATTTCATTCTCCATTTTTTCCATTTCCTTGACATTGGGTATATCGGGAAAACTACTCAGCGAGAGATCGTCTTCTTCATCATCAGCCAATTGAAGTTTATGACCAATGATGCCCATATAAATGGCCGCCGCCTCTTTAGTCTTACGTGATGGACGTGGAGTTCGCTGTGGCGGCGGTGGTGGCTGCTCGTCTTCTTCAATTTCTTGCACAGATTTAGTGCCTTTAAGGTTTTTGTTGCGTTGCTGGCGTGGCTGAGGTTTATCAACTTGAGTTGTTGATTTCTTTGTGGAATGCGGAACGCTGACAGAGTCGTCTTCTGCTTTGTATTTTCCCTGCTTTGACTTTGGCTCCTCTTCCTTTGTCTTTTCGGCTTTTTCCTGTTCTTGCTGCTGTTGCCTTTTGGCTGCTGCTCCAGCTGTTTTACGACCACGAACTGGTGCTGCCCCTGGTGATTTTTTAGGGCTAGCCTTACCACCTTTTTTTAGTTTAATGGTTTTAGCCAGCGGCTGCTCATCATCCGAGCTAAAATCGAAAACGTTTAAACTTTTTTGACCTTTGCCGGATGAGGTGCCGGTGCCGCCACCGTCACCACCACTTGGAGCCGCTGGACTAGTGGCATCACCACCTGCCCGATTACCACCACCACCACCATTCTCCAGGCGCTGCTTATGGGCATCTTTGGCATAAATACTGGAATTTGTTTTCTCCTTCATTTCCGATTTGATCGGTTCGAGATCTCTCACTTTTTTCTCCGCCTTCTCTTTTTTCTCGTTTTTCTTCTCTGACTCATTTTCCTTGGCTTTCTCATTATCCTTGTCATTATTTTCTTGAACTGGAATTACTTTGACTGGTTCAAAAAAAGCTCGCTGTCGGGTCATACGCCCAGAAGCTTCCGGTGAAGGAATAAATATAGGCGATTCCTTTTGACGTAAACGCTTTACAGGAGCTGGCGGCTTATCGTTGGTCGCCGTTTCTGTGGCAACTTTTTTGACTACTGATGGACGTCCACGTTTGGCTGGTGGCTCTGATTTGACATCTACTTGATCTGGGACTGCATCATTGCCATTACGGGACGAGGCATCATGGGCCGAAAAAAATTCATCTTCATCATCGTCATCGTCATCTTTATCATCTTGATCCTCTTCATCGGTTTGACTGCCATCAATGAGAGGTTTACTCTCTCTGACTAGAGAGCGATTCGAGCGACGCTTGGCATCTGTATTGCACTTGGTGTCGGTAGCTCTGCGTGCTAGTGCTCCTCCAGCACCTCTACCACGAGCTGCACCCCGCCGATTGCCTTCTGCGATGACTTCTGCCCGCTTTCGTACAGCACCTGGCAGCATAGCTGCAGCTGGTGGCTTTGACAATGGCGCAACCACTGAAGGAGGAGCATTTGGAGTTGATGCTACTGATTTGGTTTTATCACTTGCAGTGCCCAATGTTGATTTCAAATCTTGCGCTTTTCCTGCTGCTGCTGTTGCTCCAACTCCTTTGGCTGGTCTGCCCCTTTTCTTTTTAGCATTTCCGCCACCCCTAGCTCCGGCACCTCCGCCACGATTCCCCTTTTTATTGTTATTATTATTATTGTTGCTACTAGTGGCTTCGGATTCTTTGGATTTGTTCTGATTAAGATAGTTCAAATGGGCCGGCAATGCCGAAGTGTTGCGGAAACATATAAATGTTAGGAAATCCTGCGGTTTGGGACACTTGTTGGGTAAAATCTCAATGGGCGGCTGTTGATTTTGATCTGCGCCGCCTCCCACTCCACCAGAACCACCACCACCACTAGATGATGTGCTTGGACCACCAGCAGTAGCCAAAACAGCTGCAGCGGCACTTGATGAACTGCTGCTTGGTGCACTTTGTCCTTGGGCGAATTTCCTTTGGGCCTGCACCTTAGTTCTATTAAAGTAGAATTAAACAGAAATAAACCAAAAGATAAAATGAGTGAATGTGTTTTGATTAGGAGATAAATGTAATTTGATATCAATTAGATGGGCAAATATTAATTTCAAATGAGAATCAAAAGCAACAATGCATTGAATTACACACATTAACGCATACATACACGAATATGCCAAAGTACAGTAAGACCCCTCTTGGCAGTAACTTAACTTTAATGACATAACATAAACGAATAATTATAAAGTTACAGTTATTTAAATTTAACCATAAGAAAATTTGTGTGGTAAAATTATACAGAAAAAATGAAAAGTATATGTACATATAAATAGGAGATTTTGATCCTACTACTAAAGGAAATAAAACTATGACTTTTATCTAGAGGGAAATAATATACATATCTATATATAATTTTAGTTAAACAGAGATTTCACAGTCTTGAATTGTAAATAACAATAAATCGTTATTTCATTAAATCTGTATGAGTATTTTTTTTTTCTACTGTAACAGGTTTCAATTATAGCCAGTGTCCACTATAAACTGCAGGGCTCCCTCTAAAACGGTAAAATGCGAAACACCCCTTCAGCAAATCATTACAACAGCAACAGCAACAACAACAACATCGGCACGACACGACGATGTTGCTTATACAATTGAGCCAACCACCTCCCTCCCGAGCGCCCTACCGACTGCCCGCACTCGGCACTCTACCGTTTTTCTCCCACCCACAACTGCCTACTACTGCCCTGTATCCACACTCGGCACCTCTTACTCCTGGGGCAGCAACCCCCACCCCCACCCTACTGGGCAGCACACATCGACAACGCAACGTCATCTCTATTGAATTACACACATATGTATTGTGCATATACATATGTATCTGCCTTTGAACGAATGTATGTATGTACATACATTTGTATGTACATATCAATGTATGTATGGATAGATGGATGGATGGAATGTCTGTATGTATTTACATATAGGGAACTTTATTTTGCAATTGATAGATTGTAGAATATGTAGATAGGCTCACCTCTTGGGCATTTCGGGTGATGACTCCACAGCCGTTGCCGCCGCTGCAGCTGATGCTGTTGTTGTTGTTGGAGGCGGTGGAGTCTCCGTTTCCTTGCGGCGACGCTTGTTGTCTTTTGAGACAACCATTTTTATTTTTCTTCCTTTTCCCTTCGTTTTGACTTCTTTTTCGTTTCGATTGGATATTTTTTTTTCTCGTTTTTTTTTTCTATTTTACTTTTTTGTTGTGGCGAATTTTTGGCGCCTCTTTCTCACACTTTTGGGCGCGCGCGCCTCACAAGGGGCAAAGGGAGAGGGAAGTGGGGCGGAGAGAAGTGACTTGGAGTCAAACTCTAATTTATGCAAAAAAAAAATTTACTCTGGCAATTTGTGGAATAGATGACGACGACGTTCTTTGCAGTTTACATAAACGCAATTGCCAATTTTTTTACATATATATATACATACGTATATATATGTATGTACATATATCTACAACAAACACTGATTTCTGTGCCTCAGCACGCAATTTAGATTGTATTTTCGTTTCATATTTCTTTTGTCTTATCGTTTTTCTGCTCTTATTCTTAACACTTGACGATGAAGAATATTGTCTCGGTGATGTAATGCATTAAGTTAATTTAACATTTCACAAAATTGCAATTGATGGGCAGCAAGTAAAATTCATTTTTTTTCTTTATTGAAATTTTTTGCTTGCACATATTTTTTCCTTCTTTCGCTCTTCTTCAACCGCTTTGCTTTGTGGTGTCATGGCGGATCTAGCATTTTTCTTATTGCTATCCTCTGGTCACACTAAATTACACCAACAAGCTAAATCTAGCTTTTCAACTTTGTTCAGCTATATTTATCAACAGTCTGGTGGCTTTTGATTTTACTTCTGGCAACGCTGCCTGTGAGTTGACAAAAATTTATTTTATTTAATTTTGAATCTTTTTTATAAAAGAACCGTAAATCAAATTAGCATGGGCGAAGCAGCTGGCAATTGGTGTCTCATAGAGAGCGATCCAGGTGTTTTTACCGAATTAATACGTGAATTTGGTGAGTGTTGCAATGTTTTGGAGCCGCGCGCTTTCAGTGACGCCGGCAGTGAGAATGCCAGGGCTTTGGTTTCGAATAAAACTCTAAAAAAAACTTTTTTAGGCTGCGATGGTGCCCAAGTAGAAGAAATCTGGAGCCTGGGCAGTGAATCGTTTAAGAATTTGGAGCCCATCCATGGCTTGATATTTCTCTTCAAATGGGTTCAAGAAGATGAACCGGCTGGCAAGGTAGTCCTGGATAAGGACAACATCTTTTTTGCCAAGCAGGTGATCAGTAATGCTTGCGCCACCCAGGCCATATTAAGTCTGCTGATGAATCTGGAGCATGAGGATATTAAACTGGGCAAAACACTTACCAATTTCAAGGACTTCTGTCAATGCTTTGATCCCTACAACAAGGGCCTAACACTGAGCAATGCCTCCCAAATACGCACAGTGCACAATTCGTTTGCTAGGCAAACACTCTTTGAATTGGACATGAAAAATCCCTATAAGGACGAAGATGTTTATCATTTTGTCGGCTACATGCCTATTGCCGGGCGCCTCTATGAGCTAGATGGTCTACGCGAGGGTCCCATCGATTTAGGCGAGATCAAGCCAGATCAGAATTGGATTGATGTAGTTCGCCCCATAATTGAAAAGCGCATGCAACGTTATAGCAATGGTGAAATCCATTTCAATCTGATGGCCCTTATATCGGATCGTCAGCGTATTTATGAGCAGCAAATTGAAAAACTGCTGAATCCCGGCGAAAATGCCATGGATACCGAAGAAGACCGTCAGACTGAAATCAATAGCTTGCGTTCCTATATCCAATATGAAATTGAGAAAAAGAAACGATACAAATTGGAGAATGTACGACGCAAACACAACTATTTGCCGTTTATAGTCGAATTGTTGAAAATGTTGGGCGAGACTGGACAACTTATGCCCATTTTTGAGAAGGCCAAGCAAAGGGCGCTGGAACGTGAACAGAAACAATGCAAAAAGGATAGCAATTAAAATTTGTTTTAAACAAAACATAAATGAAAAGTACACACATATATCATGGCTATATAGTTAGGAGAAAACTGCCTTGTATTAAAACTTTTTACTTTTTTCTACTCTTAAACAACTCTCTTTCGCCGTGTTAATCTACATAAATAGAAAAACTATACAAAAGAAAACAAAAAAATACAACCTAATAAAGTTTTCCCCCTTACAAAATATGTATATCACATATGCATTTACTTATTTTTAATCTTTCTTATAACCCAACCAAAAAAAAAAATATTAAGAAATGGCATGAAACATTTCAACAGAATATGAAAATATATGGGAAGTTATAAAGCGAAAATCCTATTAAACCTTTCTACAAGATTTGTAATTAGATTTGAAGTTAGGCCTGGATAGAAATATTTTGAAAAATTCAGATTTAATTTATACATGCCGTCCCACTCTCTTTCACATCAAAAAAAACTGGCGCCATCTATTGTCGAATGGCCAAACAATAACTTCCTACTCGCAACTTTTCAATTCCTTAATTTTCCAAGATAGTACGAAATACTGGAACAAATTCAATAAAAACAGAGAAAAAAAAATCTAACGACGTTATTTTAAAATGGCACAGGAAACAAAAAATTTGTAAAACAAAATATATATGGACATTTAGATAGTAATATTTCTCTAGTTTCATTCAGCATGAAAAGTCAAATTAAATTTTTGCAAGATAATGCTGACTAAGCATTATATTAATAATTTAAACATTATTGATCATGTTCGTATATAATAATATATTTTCCGTTATTTATATATGTCTGTATATGTATGTGTATATATATATATATATTTATATATATCATTTACAATTGCTAGGTTTTTCGATTTGATTTTTCCGGTTCTGCGTTTTTTTTTATTCTTTTTGAATTTTTATGCCTGCGTATATATATAATTGTATATAGGAATATTTAGTTTTTGTTAATCATCATGATCGTAATCTCATTCTGTAGGCGATCTGCTGATTTATCTGATTTGACTTATCAACTAGTTGTCTACAATTTAATACGCTTATGATTCTTCATATCGGGAACTTTCATTTGGGAGGTCTTTGATTTAGTGTTTTTCATTATTACTTCATGTTCATCATCTTGATTCTTTGTCTTTCTTTTCATTTTTGTTTTTGGTGTTTGACTCTTACAAGACTAAATCTTAATTACTAAAGAACTGGAAAAAGGAATAGGAGGTATTCCAGGGGGAGGGATTTCGTTAGGTTTCGGATGTATGGGTAGTGGCAATTTTTGGAAACCGAAGTAGAAGCGCTACAGAAAATATATGTATGTATATATATGTATATATATATATATATTTATGTTAATATATGTTTAATTTATGTTTGACTTAATCTCAACTTTCATTTTGCTTGGCTAAATTGTTTTATTTATGATTTCAGTTATGCATTTTTTCTGATTTTGTTAACATTTTTAGGCTAAATTTTAGGTTTCTTGTTTCTTTTTACTAATTTTTACTGGGCATGTTTTTGTATGAAGGTTTAGCACTTAGTTTTCCATAATGTTTTTGCATTAAATTTTGTTTAACAATTTTTTTTTTTTTTTTGGTTTTGTTTTGTTTTTTTTGTTCTTGAAGACACAACAGTTACTGGTCCAGTTCCAGGAAGAATATATGTATATGTATGTGTTGTTGTTGTTATAGTTGTTGCTGCCGATGTTTTAGTTGTTTTTTGTCTATAGTTATTAGTTGCTTTTACCGTTGCTGTGGTGCATAACTGTACTGTGCTGCCAAATCGTTGCATACTTCGCTGCGCTGCTGTTGTGTACCAGCATTTAGGGCGGCAAAAGCATGCAGTGGGCGTGTATGGGGATGCTGCTGTGTTGTTTCATAGGCGGTTATATCAATGCTAGGTGCTAAAAAGAAATCCCGATATATGGAAATTAGTTTTTAGTCTTTTTTTTTTTTAGAATCTTTCATTATAGATACTTATATATTTTCGAGTACTACTATCAATCTAGAGATAATTACAAGTTTTACATACCTGCCGCATGCAAACGATTATAAAGATTCTTGCGTTTCTTTTTTAATAGAGCATCTAGATTATAGTTATCCAGCCCAGATCTGTTAAATGTACATTAATTAATATATCTTGTATATTTTTAGTTTATTTTAATACATACTTTTCTGTACGACCATGACCCATTAGATCTTTGAATGCTACATAGATTTTGTTTAATGTCAAATTGGATAGCCCCTGGCCCAGATATCGTACAAATTTAAGTTGCTCACATTTGGATAAAGCGCTCTCGTGGAAGTCCAAAAAGGGTCGATGATCGGATATCTGATATTCCTATATACACACACGCATATATATATATACGTATGTATATGTTGTATATATATATATATATATATATGTATGAATAATTATGTATAAAAAGGGAAAAAATATATAAAAAGAAATATATTAGTAAAGTCCCATCTGGAAATCATGGCAAGAGTTTTGTTCTATGTTTTCTAAATAAATGATGAGATGGTATTTTTTTTTTGTTCGATTTTTTTTTCTTCGATCTGCCAATTCTGCCAATTCTTCATTAGACAAGAACAAATCTCCGCTGTTGACTTTAGTTTTCTTGTTTTTCTGGGTATTCTTGTTTTTATATATTTGTGGTTTCTTTTTTTTTTTTTTTGTTTTTTTTTTTTAGTATGGCGGAGCAGTGGTGGAGCTCATCCTCCTCCTACTCCACATATGTAAATGCATTCGCATTGATTGATTATGTCGATTTGTTTTTTGCTCACATTGCAAAACTTGATGAAATTCTCGATGAGTATGTACTTTTCATAATTGCTCAGACATTGCTGGCTACTCTGTATACCGAACTGTTTTAATAATTCCTGCTTTTTGGGCGGAAGGCGGCTAATATGAGTGCAAACCCCATCCTCAATCCGATGCGTCTCATGTACATCGAAATTCTCATAGATAATCATATGTTCGAGTGATCGTGGTGGCGGACCCAATGACGAAAGCGGTAGAGCTAACCCTGTATGGGGGGGTAATGGTGGTGGCGGTGGCAACAGTGTG
Organism: Drosophila emarginata; assembly: GCA_037075365.1. NCBI lineage: Eukaryota > Metazoa > Arthropoda > Insecta > Diptera > Drosophilidae > Drosophila > Drosophila emarginata. Next base: position 4,994,757 of record JBAMCD010000296.1, read on the forward strand.
CTTGGCCCCCTATCCATTGTTGTACTACAGCCATACCGTGGATCCATTGACGATTGCTGTTGGGCCGATGCAGCTGCTGCTGCTGCGGCGGCTGCTGCTGCTGCTGCTGTAACATAGCTGTTCATATTATTATGGCTATGACTGTTGTGATGACTGTTGTTGTTGCTATTATTGTTGTTTATATTGATGTTGTTGTTGTTATTGTTGTTGCTACTGTTGCTGCTGTTACTGTTGTTGTTGTTGCTATTATTATTACTGCTGCTGGTATTAGTGGTGCTATTAACAATGAGACTACTGTTACTATTACTGCTGCTGGCATTGCTATTACTGCTGCTTGTGTTGCTGTTGTTGCCGCTGCTGCTGCTACTAACAAATTCCAGTGAGCCATCATTGGCAGCCGCCATATTTTTGAGGTCTATAAAATAGAATTTTAAGACAAACAGAGAAAAAAGAGAGAGAGAGAAATAGAAAACAAAAATCGAACCTCCCCGCCCCAAAAGAGATTTTATGTTAGTTGATTGAGGAGAGAAATTTCTATGCTATCAATAGCTTCATCTAAATATATGTATATTAACAGTAGCATCCCGATCTTGCCATCTTAAATTTATATTTTTTTTTCACAACTCAATTTATAATTTCGTACATTAATTATTGTAGCGTTGAAATTTTTATTTAATCAAATTTCATCGATCTGGGGAAAGCTTTTCAAGCACATTCTCATTCAAATATCACGGAAAGCTTTAATATATTATGAAAAATATTGAAATACGGAATTTTCGGTTGCCCTTGTCTACAGAATGTTAAATTACAATAGTGTACGAATCCTAGATCAAAAATTCAAATTAGGTTAAATCTTATAACAGCTTTTGGGTTAACCGATTCAGTTTTTAATTTGGAAAAATAACGAAAGAAATTCGAATTGAAATCTGAAATGAATGATAAAGCATGCATAGCAAAAAATTTTCATCTCCTCGTTAACATAACCAGAATGACCGAGCACAAATGCAGAGGCGGCGCAAAACAGGCAATTCATTTGAATAATAAACAAAATTTAAACAATTTTTTTGCTTAATTGTTTTCTGCTTTATATATGCATTTATACATATATGTATATATATATAAATATTGATATATTTATATATAATATATATCTTTGTTGTTGTGGTGTATTGGCAAACAAATTCAATATGTATGTATGTAGTTTACATATATATATATATATATATGTATATATATAAAGAGATGTATTTACTTGTATAATTAGGATTGGTTTACACATATCTTTTCTTGTTCTTGGCTTACTAAAATATATCTATATATACATATCATACATATATATAAGTATATATATATATGTATATATATGTATATTTCAATTATGTTTAGAGTGTGGTGTTGTTTTTCTTTTCTTTATGTTAATTGTAATAATCTCTTTTAAAGGAATAACATTGCATAGTATTCAGGGGCTTGTTGTTTGTGTGTGTGTGTGTGTGTTTTTTATATAGTATAGGTATAATCTCATATGATCAAACATAATACATTAGTCGGATTTATTCTCACTACCTATTCGTAATTACGCCAAAAATTAAAACATATTTTGAAGCCAACTTTTTTCTTTTTTATAAATATCAATCGACTAAATCAAATGTTGATGCTTAATTTGGCACAGTGACGTTTAATACCCTTTCTATTATTTCTAAATAAACTAGACATAACATAGTATTGCAACCCATGATTAAATTGTAATTGAATTGGTTTCTTTTACAAAAAAAAAAAAAAGAAAAACCTATTTGGACAAAATTCAGACAGTAAATTTAATTGCACAATATTTGTATTTATATACGTATATATGTAATATGATCCGACTGTTTTCATGCACTACAGACATCGGAGTGTGAGGTATTAAATGTAATATTATAGTTCTGTTCTAGTTAAAACAGATATAAATAAATTTTGTAAGGAGAATTATTGAAATTGTTGAAAATATGAAACATTTTGGCGTATTTACGAATCGTTTTTTGTTTTTGTTTTTTTTTTTTGTAAAAATTTGGCAAAAAGCTGGTTAAAAATTAGTCTACTAACGAAACATACACAAAATAATGACAAAAATTTAAAAAAATATATATAATAATAATAAAAGGAATACGTTAAAAATAAATTTTTGGGGAAAAAGCATAATGATTTCTAATTGGGATACAATATTTCTGTCAACAGGTGGCGCCATCGCCATTTCCATTTCTCCCTTTGGCGCCACACCGTAGCCAATCTCACATAACTGAAGGGGAAGGTGGAGGTGGTTGTCCGGTCGCTGTTATCGTAGATGATTGCTGCTGGGATGTTGCTGGCGGTGTTGGTTGTTGTTGTTGTTGCTGTTGCTGCTGTTGTTGTTGCTGCTGTTGTTGCTGTTGTGGTGAAGGTGGCATTTGGCTATAGCCCATGGCAGCCATATGTTGTATATGAGGATGCGTATGTTGCTGATGCGGATGCGGGTGCTGCTGTTGATGTGAATGTGGATGCGCATGTGGATGTTGGTGAGTATGTGCATGTGCATGTGGATGTTGATGTGAATAGAAATGTGGATGGTGTTGCGGTGAATAACCATAATGTGGATGCCCCTGATGATGATGAGGCGGCGGTGGCGTTTGTGGTGGATAGTGTGGATGTTGTTGTTGAGGATGCAGACGAGTTGGCGTATGTGGATGTAGTTGCGGATGTAAGTGTGGATGTGGTTGCAAGTGAGGATGCGGATGCTGATGATGATGCTGTTGTTGTTGCTGCTGCTGCTGTTGTTGTTGTTGACCAATATTTATGCTTGGTGGCGGCTGTTGTCCCACAGCCCCAACTCCAACAGAAATCCCATTGCCTGCCATTAAGGGCGTGGCTGGCCTTGAATTGGGCGTCATTGTGCGAACAGCAACCGTTGGAACTCCTCCGACTGCTCCTATCGCTGTTGTTGACGATGTGCTGGCCGCAGGTGCCGGTGAGACAGGTGCCGGTGAGACAGGTGCCGCAGGCGCATGTGGATGAGCAGAAGCAGTCCCAGGAATATCATCCTGTTCAGGATTATGAAGTTGTTCTTTTTGTGCTGTCTGTTTCACCGGTGTGGATGTGGATGATGTTGTTGATGATGATGTTGTTGTTGTTGGTATTATTGTTGTTGTTGTTGTTGTGGTGGTGGTAGTTGTGTTGAGGGTATTGGTTTTGTTGTTGTTGGATTTGTTGTTGGATTTGTTGCTGTTGGCTTTGCTGTTGTTGGTTTTGCTGTTGTTACTGTTATTGTTGCTGTTGTTGGTGTTTTCTTTTTCTTTGTCTTATTTTTTTTCATATATTTATTTATTTATTTTTTTTTTTTTGAGGAATAAAGTAGAAGAAAGAGGAAAACACAAATAAAATTTGAAGTCAAAGAAAATTAAAATGAGTTTTTTTTGCTTTTTGGTATCTTGTTCGTTTGCTAAATTGCAGCCAATTTTTGTTTTAAGTAATTTTTTTTTTTAATTTAATGCTTGTATAGCCCCTTGCAGAAAATGTTAAATTTCAATTCATAAATTTGATTACTAATATAATAGAATCGCAATAGAAGCATCCTTAGTAATTATTTTCTATGAAATCAGTCCTGTTCAAATGGAAATTGCAATAAGCAATAATTACTTTTTATTTTGCCAAATTTCAAAATATTTTATTTAAAAATTTTTCAACATTTTGACTGGAGAGCAGAAAACGATTTTTAAAAACTATTTAAAATAATCGAGATATTGCAAGGGTATATAAATATCGGCGTGCCGAAGTTATTTTCCAAGTTGTTAATTTTTTGTTTTTTTATTTGGTATTTTTTTTTTTCTGACAGCAAGAGAGTACGAGCGAGTGAGAGAGAGTAATATTATAGCAGGAAGATAGAAAGAGAGCGAACAGAAGCAAGTGCTTAAAATTGAAATAGAAAATTGAAATGAAAATGCAGAAAATAGTAAAAATCATATTAAAACGCAAAACCGAAATAAAAATGAGGCACTTGATGTTTTTTCTTTCTTGTTTCTTTTCTTTCATTTCTGTTTCTATTTAGTTTAGATTATTTTTTTCTTTTTTGGTGGAGAGGGTGGAAGGGGTTTACTGTGTGTATATTTTTAAAATTTAGCACATTTCGAGTGATTTTTCTCAGCCTGTTCATTTTTCTGCTGCTGCATTTGCACTAACTTTAGCTAACCTATATTCATATATATATATATATATATTCATATATATATATTCTATATATACATATATTAACATATACATATATGTATACATAAATATATATTATGATATGCGGGCTTACCAGCTGTTGTATTGGCCAAGAAGCGTTTGGTTTTATCCAATATATAAGGCAGATTATAGCCATCCTTTGTGTAGCTGGAAAAACATGGAGTGGAGAAGAAAAATAATACCAACACAATATATATATAGTGTACTTTCAGGCGTAATTCTTTTATCAATTTAACTTACATTTCTGTACGTTTGGTACAAAACAAATTCTTGAAATTGCTATAAATGCAAAATAGCGTAAATGTTGGCAATCCTTGGCCCAAATAACGTGCAAATTTGATTTGTTCCGGTTTATTGAGGCCACACTGATTTAATGATAGCCAAGGTCGATGATCCTTAATGTCGTACTCCTGCAGGGAAACCAAAGAATAAAATTAAAATACTTGCAAAAATAATATATGTACGTCTAAATCATTTTAATCTATAATTTCAAAGGATGTAATAATGAAATGAAAAGAGTTGAAATCTTTATTTAATAGCAATAACTTCTTCTATTATATTAAATGGTTGTTAGCCTGTCTTATTTACTGCTACTAATCGAGTTCATTTATTAATAAATTACATTTTGTTGGTTTCTAAACAACTATACTTTATTTGTCCAACTGTACTAAATTGCAAATGTATGTTTTAACATACATGCCACAATTGGAAGACTTAGTCGAACCAACAAAATCCTTTTTTAAGACTTTCGTCACGAAATGCTGTTGTAACTGTTGTTTCTGATCAAGTCACTGTAATTTTAACCACCTAGAGCCAAACATCCGTTAACTTTTTCCTCTTTCATGAACCTTTTAATCTTATTTTCCACATACATTTTTTAGGCTGTTTTTATGTATTAAAACTCATTTCCTATATATGTATGTATACATATACATACATAGATAGATATATGTTCCATGTATATTACATTATATATAGTGCTCCCCCGTTAACCCACCCCTTTATCATTTTCATCTCACATACATATACATACATACATATATAGGAAAAACTTTGCCCCTTACTAATCAAAACTTATAATTCGTGTACAAGGCAAAAGTTTAAAACGAAAATTTTACACAAAAGCCAAAAACTTGCAGCCCCCATTCATACCCCACAAATTCTCCATTTCTTTCACCCTACAAACTCATACAACCATACAATGTATATTTTATAGTTGTAAAATTATATGTATGTATGTATGTATGCATGTGTATGGATAGAAAAGGAAACCAAAAAAAAAAAAACAGAAAGAAGGAAAGAGAGAGAAAAGGAAGCAGAAAAGGCAGTAAAGCAAACCCAAATAGAAAAGCAAACAACATTTTCAATGAAGCCATTTTTACCCAACACCCCCTCTTTCCATTCTTCACATCTTTTTTTATAACCCGCACCCACCCACCCAACACTTGCACACATACACACATATACAATCACAAAATGGGTGGGCAACTCATCCTGCTTCCCCAAAAGATAGAAAGGGTTGCCATTCTATATGTGTATGTATGTATGTGCATGTGTTAGTAGGCACAGCAGCTTTTTGTTGTTGGTCTTCGTTAGCCTTCGTTCTGTTATTCGTATGTTCGCTCTTCTTCTTTGACACAACGACAACGACGACGTCGTCAGTTGAAACTTATCAACATCCTCATAATCAGCTGCCCCACCCCATCCTACCTAAGCACACTCACACACTAACTCAAAAGCCCCAAGCACACAGAAATATGTACATACATATATACATACATATAAAATACCGACTGCGCTGCATACATTTTGGATTTTTGATTATGTTAAAAATCAATAGAGCAAAAAGGAGTGACTAAACTTAAAACTCACATCAGCTTAGTGTTAGCAAGAATGAGACAGACAGCAAAAGAATGTAAAGATATAGAGAGAGAAAATTTAACACCTTTACAAAAATTGACAGCTCTAGCAGCAGCAGCAGAAGCAGAAGTAGCAGCACCTGGACAATTGACAGCGGCGCAACTTATTAGGAACAGAAGCTCTCCTGTTGCTGTTACTGCTGCCCACTTGTCAGCTTGTTTGTATGTGTGTTTGTGTTAGCATTCCCATGGCCAAAAAAGAGAAAAAACAAAAAAGCACCAACTAACCAAGCAACAACAAAACGGGCAATGTGTTGCGGTATTTTGTTCCTTTTTTTTTTTTGCAAACTTATTGGCAGACATGCGTGACGTAGTCTCTCTGCTTGAGTTCTGCTGCTGCTCTGCTTGAATGTTTGTGTGTGGCAGGATTGCGGTTGTTGTGTCTGTGCCAATGTCTGCGTGTGTGTTTTTCTCTGTGTGTGCGGGTGTGTTTGTGTTCGGGTGTGATGTGGTTTGTTGTTGTTTTTATTGAGACAAGTGTGAATTGTTTTCCTTTTGTTACTGTTGTTGTTGGTGCTGCTGTCGGCTTGTGCGTGGCTGTTGCTGGTATGATTTTTTGATGTTGGGTGTATGCTTTCGTGTGTTTGTACAGGAGGGTGAGATGTTGAGGAGAAGTAACAGTTTTCACACTTTCACTCTTTTAACTTGTGTGCGTGTGTGCCGCTTAACAGCCTAATTTGGTTTTTCTAATTAAACGGAAAAGTGTTGCCACCTAATCAAAAATTTTACTGGATTTGTTAGCCAACACTAATTTAATATGAACAAAAAGCTAAATATTTAATCTCTCTCTCTCCCTGCATATTGTTACATAAATAAGTATAAGTGTACGTGTGTTCGCAAATATATGTACGTCCACATATACATACATACATATTGTACATAGGTATAATTTAAAATTATAATCAATGTGTCCTTATGTTGGCTACCTGTGCTTCCCTAACACATAGGCGAAAACCAACTACATAAACATCTATGTATGTATGTACATAGAAACATACATACACATGCATTTGTATGGGTAAACCTTCTCATTGCATGCGCACTTGGTAGCCTTCAACATGGGGCACCCAAATACACAGAGTCCGTCCTCCAATATAGAGACATGTAGTATAAAATGTGTTGATAAAATATATATGTATGTACATACATACATATATACGGTTACACACATATAGAAAAGAAGGACCTGCCCAAGCAGCAACGGACAGTCCAAGTAACTTTCGGATGGTATGGTAGTGTAGGGGGCAGGCGGGAGGGCATATATGTACAATTACTCAATAGCAACCGCCTCCTCTGCCTTCACCTCCTTTCTCTGCCGTTAACTTGAGCTTTTTTGGGGGTTGCCACCCAATTCCATTTCTTCTCACTCATACACATGTATAACCATACAGCTATAAGCGGCAGAGAAAGAGAGTAACTTTGTAAGAGAGATAGAGAACAAAAGTAAGTGTGTATGTGTGTAGGTGGAAGAGAGCGTCTTAGAACTAAAATGTGTTGTAATATAGGCGGCCGGGCCGAAGAGCAATGTTGAAATAAGGTTAGCTTCGTCCTTCTTCTCATAGTTGTTGTTGTATTATGCCATCAATGCCATTCTGTACATAGTTTCAGTGTGGTCTGTATGTATGTGTGCGTATGGATAAACGAGTGTGGGTGGGTGTTTCAACAAATCTAGTTTGTTAGTATGTATGTACGCACGTCTGTGTGTTCTTCTGATAAAGCTGAACGCTTCGTAATGAGCATGGTGGCCTGTGCCTGGGCCTGGACTCTCTATAGTGTTGAAAAGGGCGCCAAATGTTCGGCACGAAAGGGCGTGGGTGGGTATGTGTAGGTGTTTAGAAGCGCACACACACACACTCAGACAAACGTACAAACATTGTGCACACATGATTACAGTTGTATGCTGAATTTGTGGTTGGCTGCTGCAGTCAACGATGCCTCCCATTGCCGTTGGCGTTGGCTTTGGCGTCGCTGCTTCTGCTATTACAATTTATAATGACATTTGTATGATAGTATGAGTGTGTTTCTATGTGTGAATACGGGGAGGGGATGGTTGGGCGGGCATTTTGGCATACAAACACTCACATTTCTACATATAATAATAGAGTGAGAAATGCGCCTGTGTAAAGGATATAGGCAGGGGGTACATGTTCATATTATGAATATCCTAAATACATATGTATGTATGTACAATATATATATTTATATATGTATATGTACAGATTTATGCGTATGTACGCATTTTAGCGGTGACTTATGTAAATCCCAATTGGTATTCATTAGGTAAAACTATTGATAATATAGGAATTGTCTACATACTTACATATATAGATAGATATCTGTGTAAATTTTCCATTGCAAACGAATACCCAAAAACATGAATTTCACCAAGTTTTTAATAAAATTACAAAAATTTTCTCCCAAAGGTATGCTATGTAAATGTTATATGTATTAAATATAAAATTCGATTCGTGACAGTAACTATTTCAGTTAATTTCTTTAGACAACGCATATGGAATCTAATCTTCTATGTAATTACGGATGTCTGATGGATTGACTTCAAATATGATTCAAAATGTATGATAATTTTGGAAGTTTTAGAAAATTTTAATTCAAAAATCCGTAAACTAAAATAAGCTTTAATTATTATTAATCTTCCAATAGATAAAACAAAATGTAAAATAAATCTTTTGCATAAATTCTAAATGGGTTATACAAGTTAATAGCTATTTGTAATTTAATTTAAAACATCATTCTAATAACGATTCTGTACAAATTTTACTAAACTTTTTTCACCCCATTAGCATATACAGCATACTTTGTTGATGGGCTATTACCACTCGCCTGCCCCCCTTCTATTCAAGAACCCGAAAAATTCTAAACATATTCCCTCCCCATCTCCCAACAATAATGCCGGACATTACACAGCCAACATCATAATAAATACATGCATACAAAAGTATATATATATGTATATATATATATATATATATATGTATATATGTATGTACATACATATATATTTATATATATAAAAGGTGTATATATGTATGTTTATACATATGTGCAAATATTTAAATTGCATATGGAAATGGGCAAACGGGAGAGAATGAGATAGATAGAATGAAGAGTGAGAGAGAACAGGGAAACGAAATTTGACTCGCAACTCCTTACTTCTCTGCCTCTCCGCATCCCGCTTTTGTTACAACAACAACTCACCTCACAAAACTTGATGAAATTCTCCACCACAATCGATTTGTCCGTTAGCGTCATTTGGCCAGTGAATCGTACGCCCAGCTGCTTTAAGGTATCCTTTTTCTTCGGTGGCAATTTATTCATATGCTGAAATATGCCCTCCTCAACTTTGTGCGAGGGATGTACATCAAAATTTTCCTTGATCACAAAATTGCCAAGTAACTTGGGTGTATGCGATGCTGAGGCAGACGAACCCGTTGATGATGAGCATGATGCTCCACCGCCTCCACCACTGCCACTACAACCGGTGAGAAGACCAACAAATTCACCAGCACCACCCTCCGATGAGGTATTCGAATTTGAGGCATTTAAATGGGAATTGGGAAAGGCAAGCAATTCCATTGACGATTCATTGGAATTGGATGAACCATTTGAGGTTATGTTGTGTTGCAAATCAAACATTGTTTGCTTTGAATCATGATCAAACACATCCAATGCGGAAGAACTGGAATCCATGACAAGATTATGGGAGGAAGCACGCGAAACGGAAGACAATAAGGCGGCTACTTTGCGTGAGGCGGAACGTGATTTCTGTGATGTGCTGCTATCCAGATCGAGTAGACCCAAACTGGACACGGGCGATTGGGGAGGCGGTGGTGTATTAGCTAATGTTAATTTGGAAGAGTTTGAAGATTTGTCCGTTGATGCAGCTCCGCCAGTTTGATTTGATGATGATTCAACATTCGATGTGGTGGAAAAATCCGTTGAGTGACGCAGATATTTTATAAACTCAAATGAACCATCAAAATGCTGGGGCACCGAAGAGGATCCTCCACCAGCTACACCAGTTATTGTTGGTGTATGATGATGATGAGGATGCTGATGATGATGCTGCTGGTGATGATGATGATGAGGCTGATGAAGATGTCCATTTGGTGTGGCCAGAGCTGTTGGCCAGCGATTGCTTGTAGCTCCTCCAGCACCGGCTGACGTAGGCGTTGATGCTGCCGCAGCAGCGGCGGCGGCGGCTGCTGATGCCACTGTACCTGAACCTCCTAGGTGACCATTGCCGCTGGCTAAGCTGGTGGCCGGTGATGATGCTGCTCCTGCCGATGCCGCCGCCGCTGCTGATGCTGATGTTGTTGCAGCTGTGGCCATACTTAGGCAGGTTTCGCTCCCATCTAAAACTCCATTGGCCATGTGTGTGTGTGAATACTGTAGTTGCTGATGCTGCGTCGACGCTGGCTGCGACTGCGGCGCACAGCCAAACACTTGAAATTCTTCGAAATTTGTGCATTTCAATTCGCCATTGCTCAAGTATTTGGAAAACTCTGAAGCATCATTGAGCGAGTTGAGGAAAAAGGAGCTAAAATTGCTCGATATGCAGGACATTTTTGAGGACATTAAATAATACTGTGGTCCAACAAAAAAAAACAATTCAACAATAAATAATTTAAAGCTTGATAAAATGGCACATTTTTTTTTGTTCTCCTTCGTTAGGTTAATTTTTCCCCTCTTCGTTTTCCTTACTTGCTTACTTTATTTTTTCACGTTTTTCTTTTAGTTTTTCTTCTTCTTGCTCATATTTTATTACAATTTTCCACACTCACTCACACATACAATTACTTGCTGCTGCTGCTGCTATTGTATGTGTATGTGTGCATGTATTGTACATATGTATGTATGTATATAAATTTTTCTTCTTATTATAGCAAAGTGTAATTTATTATTCTTATTGCTGCTGCTGCCTTTCGCTCCTTGAAACGGGCCTTTTCACCGTATGTGGTCGTTGTTGTTTTTGTTGTTGTATGTACGTTCAATTGCCTCACACACACACACAGAGAGGCACACATATAGTCAGCCCTGTAAATAGACGTTTTTTTACGCTCTCTCTCTCTCTTTCTCTTTCCTTGCCTCTCCCTCTCACACTTGGTCTTTTTTTTACTTTTTAAACTGGTCTGCCGTCTTTTTGCCTATTTTATTATTATTATTATTACTTGGCTTCACTTTTATTCGTTTTTGCACTATATTTTCTTTGCTTCCTTTTTGGTTTCGAGTTTCGTGTACTCTTTGTATATACACTTATACACAAACACTAAAAAAAACAAATACATTGGGCTTTTTCAAAACAAACGGAAAATTGTATTTTGCTGTTGCTGTTTTTCTCTGATTTTCCGCCTTTCCGCCACAACACAACATGACCGTAAGGCAGACGAAAGAAAACTCAGTGAAAGAAAAACGTTGCGCTCAAATATATATGTATATGAGTGACTTGCGCTCTCAGCTCGCACTGCTCTCTCTCTCTCTCGCTTTTGCACTCGCTCTATCGTTTGCATGTGTGTGTGTGTGTGTGTGTAGTGTAATCAGTTATTGTTGTTGTTGTTGTTATTGCTGCTGCTGCTGCTGAGACTAGGAAACGTGTATTTCTTCCTTTTTAACCCTTTTCCATATAAACCTGATTTAATCTTTGATTATTATGCCTGCTGCTGCTCTCGCTGAGGCTGTAGGATTATAGTTACTGCTGCTATTTTTGAAAATTTAACGCCCGCCCCCTTTCGCTCTCATTTTCTTCCTCTATCTGCCCACTCTCGGTCTCGCCTGCCGGCTCTGCAGGTAAAAACAGTTCATTTGCCTAGAGTTGCCACTCTGTTGTCAGACGGGGACCACCTGGAATGCATACGTATAATATGTAAAAGTTTTATTAGTTTTCCCGTCTTGAAATTGAGAAATAGAATATATATTTTTACAGTTTTCATTTACGAGGTCATAAAACAGCAGGCAAGGTGCACAGGTAGGCCGGCTTGTTTTAAGGTAAAACGACCATAACAACTTTCAAGGCCACAAAATGAGCAGAATACTCCACTGTGCTAAGACAGTTATTTGCACCTACACCCCGCCTGCTTTCCATCAACAACTATGAACGAACTACACCGCCGCCCCCCTTAAGATTGAACCACCACACACTGACTCAGCCGCTAATGCTTCTTAGTGTCTTAGGCTTACTTAAGCCGCAATTTATGACTTTTTCAAAGTTAAAATGGAGCACAGACGAGCAATTTGGTTGCTTGGCTGTTGTTATTGTTGTTGTTTTTTTTGTTTCTGAAGCTTTTGTTCAATAAATAATTGTCATTGCAGACGCTTTTAATTTATAAATAAAATGCGCGGGCAAAAAAGGAAATCATCAATTAAGCTAACACATTCCCCATCTCCGCATCTCACTCTCCCCACCAATCTATTCCTTATGTCTTTGTTATTATTTGCTAATTACCTTATTTTTGGCACAGTTTTCATTTTCAATTTTTGGTTTTGAATTTTGTTGTGGAATTCAAAGCATTTAAATTTTATTAACATTTATTTTAATATTGCCTAATAGATACTTTTAATGATTACAACACGCGGAAAGACAATTTACAAACATAAATGTATAGAAGCATGTACATACATACATATGTATGTGCATGTATAATGTGGCTAATTTTTCAATTAATTTTAATTATAAACTTAATTAGGAAATCAATGAACGCAAACGGAACAAAACACACAAAAAACACACATGCAGAGACACAGCTGAACACACAACCGCTCCTGCTTGCATTTCATACTATTTTTGTTTTACAATAAACATATTCTATAAAATACGCTCCTGTTTCCGATCTACCTATTTAGTACTCGATCCACTATTTCAGTTCCCAGTATTTAAATACAGTATTATTTAGCTCACCCCTCTTTCGAGTCTGATAAAGGTTGAGTCGTAAATTAACAAAAGCCAGTGTTGAATTTGAATTGTATTGATGACCACTTAATTTGCAGTGGCGCCATCTGTCTTCTTTTATTTTTACACTTTCTTGCACTTGAAGCTGTTACATTTTAAACCACCTTTAAGTTTAAACTGTCACTTTCGATTTTTTCATGAACTACGTTAGCAAAAATATGAAAAAAATATAACATATTAGTGAAATTACAATATAGTTTAATTAATTGAATTAAATCCAAATACAGAATTAAAACAGAAATAACTTAATTTTGGAATACATATATTTTAGTTTTGCATATATGGTTGAGAGTTATGGAGTACATTTATAAAATACAATTATATAAATTCATATACAAATATAAGAAGCCACACAGATGGAAAACACTAAAGAGCATCTTAAATTCAAATGGAACAAACAATGTATATTTCTATTAATATAGGATCGGTCTCTGTGGCATACAGAGATTATAGTAGCTGCGTTTATCCCAGAAATCCATTCCTTTCCAGCCGCACCAGCCTTTTATCTGAATGGTGGCCAAATCATCGGCTCCAGTATAATGGGGATCCAATATTAAAAACTTCACTTGACCACTCTGAACACAGTAATCCACGCCTATAATAGTATGTGCCAAGACACCTCCACCAATCATAACTGGAGTGCCCTGTGTCTGGAAATGCATGGCCAGCTCGGAAGCAATGGTAGACAGCTCAGATCCCGAAGCCACATGGAGTATCTTGGAGTCAACATTCAGGAATCCCTGTAGACACATACTCAGCTCTGTTGATCCAATCCATTGGGTGGAGCCCACAAAGTTGGCGGGTTTATCATCGATTTTATGCAAATATTCCTGAATTTGCAGATGTGTGGGAATCGGTGAGTTGGTGTAACCCTGCAGCAGGAACCAAGAGCAGATGGTTTGAAGAGATCGATAGGCACAACCCCAGCCCTTGTCTTGAACCTGCTGCTGGAGATAATGATAGTAATGATAATTGCCATTAACAAGATACTCCTTGCCCTCGGTGACGCCACTTGGACGGAGTCCCAGATGAGTATTAAGCAGCGGCGTCCATGGTGTTTCTTCCAACTGATTTTGGAATTGGCATTGATTCGCCCGTCTAAAATAGGGCCGGGAAACGGGGAGTGCGAATTGCCTGTGAAGTTTCTTTCTTCTCTCCAGCATGCTTGGGTCATCATCACCCAAATCTTCCAGATATGCACAGCTCAGAAAGTGTCCAAACTCTTGGGGATAGAAGTGATAACTTTTTGGCACCAAGAGCTTACCGCCACTCTCCGACTCCTGGAGATATGCATTAAGGCTTTGCTCGAATAATCTCAAAGCACGGCAAATGCTCTCGATTAGTACATCGTAGAGACGAAACATTTTGGTTTTCTTACACAAAATGGCCATGGCCTCCACTTCGAGTGGTAAAGCTACTTTGGGCTGATCTAGTGCGGTCAGACATATACTCAAGGCCGAATAAGGATGAGGCTGGGCAGCTGCATCTCGTGTCCTACACTGTAGGACATCTATATTGACTACCTCATAGTCGCACCCGACGACTGCCAAATTTCTGGATTTATCTGTTTCCTTATCTTTCTTTTTGCCACCCGTTCCTGCAGATGGCACCGGTTTGGGCAAAGCTTCCAACAAATTTTCTATACGTGATTCACTCGTAAATCTCTTATCTTGGGGCCCGCAACTTGTAACCCAGATGTTTGTTTGGGGCACATGAAACACAAGACTTCCATCAGCTACCCGTTTCCTTAGTACATGCATCTCTCTGGCCAAAGATTCGGGTGTCTCTGCTGTTTGCAAATTGAAACCACATCGCAAGCGTGTGAAACAGAAATCCTTGTACAATTGTTCGCCTTCCATTACCTCGTAGGGCACATCCTCCAGTTTGCCATGAACAAAAAAGCTTGCTCTTAACCCAACCAGAGTACCAAGTTCACATTTCAATAAAATGGGATTATCTGTGATATCCACCGATGAGATCACCTCTGTCAAATGGGCCTCAGCATCAGAACAATCGCCGAATTTAACTAGACCACATAGATCCATTTCGGCTGGAAATCTTTGCAGCAATTGTTCATAGTTCAACTGTCCCACACTGGATTCAATGTTGAAACTTAGCACCAGCAAAGTGCCATCACCATAGAAGACTCCATATAATACGCCGCTGCACTGCAGCTTCACACGCTCAAGACGCTGCCATGGAGAGAGGTGAAAGTTGAACGCTGCCTTAAACACAATTGGGAATTAGTTACCTTGAGCAGGAATGCAGAGATTTTTAATTTGGGCAACATTATTGTGCAGCAATTCAAGGAAGTAACAAACTTTAAAGTAAAATTGCACAGCTGGCAAATGTGTGTTATCGATAACGTATATCGAAATCAAATTACGTTCGTGTGACATTGCATTGAATTACATACATTTCTCAAAACATTTTCTATCGTGTTTTTTTTCTTTTTGAAAATTGGAAATACGTTATTAATAGTAATAATGTGAATTTGCCTTCAAAAGTGGCAGCTCGGTTGAGGAAACAAAAACTATTATCTCTTTATCGTTTTTAGAACAATTCTAACAGAAGAAACCTAAATATAATTAATTATCATTTTTACACACACATATAACATTTATTTTATTATATATACTTTTTTTACTTTTAAATTGAATTCGACATAATAAGGGCGTTGTTGTATCATAGATTTGGAGAAAGAAACGTTAAAAGTGTTATTCCGACAATGAGCAAAGCAACTCTTTTGGTAGCTCGACCTTTTTCTCTCTCGCTCTCCCTTCTTTTCGTAATGCCATTGATTCTATCAAAAAATGTTAAACATTTATATATATATACATTTACAATATATTCAATAAATTGCGTGCTGTGCCTCTTATATTTGCTTTTGTTTAAACTGGAATATCTTTTCATTTTCATCATCATAATCATTTTCTTTCCTGCCTCTTCTCTCATAGTTTCTACTAATTTACAAATATGTATATATGTATATATATATATAGTATTTAATCGTGTTACGAGACATAACTACAAGCTACTAGTATTAGTTGTTTTTGTTTTGTTTGTTTTTTTTTCACAAATTTTCTAATTAATTTCATCGCTAAATTGTAAATGTTTTTTGCGCAATTACATAAAACACAAGCTTACTCCAAGAAATACGAATAAACACACACACAAAATACAAATCCCTTGATTTCAACATTGAGAATAATTCCCGATGAGATTAGGAATTAATTTCCTTATCCTCGCTAATGGCGAAGTTTAAAACACAGACAGCCGTATTGCAAGCCATTGCCATTCGTTTCATCGTCCTGGCGCTACTTTTTTTGCTTGACGGATGGAGCCAGTGGCTCCTTGCGTACGGGCGTTAATATGGTTACACTGGGGCTGGCGTGCTTTGTCGTTGTCATCGAAGTTTTACAGGCACTGGATAGGCTGGGTTTGGATTTATTAACGGCATTTGGTGGGCTCTTAACTGTAAATTGATTTAATTAAATTTGGTTTAAATTGAAAATTAAAATTTACATACCAATTTCCATTTTTTTGGCCTTGCTCACTGCTGTACCCAGATCTTGGTCCTCCTCTATACGTACTCCACCACCGCCGCCACCACCAACACCTTTTAGCTTGTCTGGCTTCTCCAGTGTTTGTGTAGGTGAAGATGATGATTCGCCCTCGGCATATTCCTCAATAGCGGGCATAAAACCCTCCGATACACTGCTACTATCCTGGGTGCTGGTGGGTGAATCTTTTTCTTCGGCAATCCGGGGCAACAATTCACAATTTGGTAGCGAAACCACTGGATTGCCTTGATCCGAAACTGAAGCTGATGATGAAGCAGATGTAACTGCAACCGCCACCGATTGCCTTTGAGATTCCTCGGGAAGATTGACTGGCTGCGATATTACACCAGCTGCAGTTCCAGTTGCACCACCAGCTCCTGAAGCCGTCGTTGGCCTCCAGGTGGTGGCCACCACTCTTTGATGTGTCGGCTGTTTAATGGGCGGTGAGCAACAGAGTGGTGATATCTTTGTCTCTGCACTCCGTGGATGCAGACGATCTGGCGATAGAGCACGTCGGAGCAATGGGGAACTTGGTTCCGCCGATTTGGTCCTTGCAAATCCTCCCTTCTTGTTGTTCGAATTCACTGCTGTTTGCAGTGTCGGCAAAGTGCTTCCCGGACTATACGATTGCGTTGTATTGGATGCTCCGGGTTGATGACCCACCAATGGAAATGCTAATGGCGATGGGGATCGTGTCGGTGAAGATGGCAGCGGTGATGGTGATGGGGTACGTGCCAATGGAGAAAGTGGTATATGCCCAACAGATTTCCGCCGATTAGGCAGTGAATTATTGCTTGTGGTATGCAAGGTTTTTAATCCTCCAGCAGGATTAGCAGCATTCGATGTAGTGGGTGCATGTAGCTTATGCTTGAGGCCGTGCAAGGTGGAAGGACGCTGATATAGCTGCGGCACCACACCAGTGGGTGAAACTACAAAAAAAAAAAACAATTCCCATTTAAATTATACAATTGAAAGGATATTTTTTTTTTTAGGAATTCAAACAAACCTGGTACATTGCCAACCGAGGTGGGACTGCTGCCAACAGCAGCTCCCACGTGAGGCAAGAGCACCACCTGATTGGTGGGTGGAGCCAATGGCAATTGCACTAATGCGGGTGTTACTCCTACTCCACCTGCTCCAAGAACAGCTCCACTGCCTCCACCGCCATTAGAGCCACTTGAACCGGTCGGCGTATTGGGCGATGAGGATGAAGGTGACGTAGATGACGAATTTGCCGCCGATTGGCTATGATACGAAGAGTCCAATGGGGAAAGATTCCTAGCCGATGGCGTGGTGGGTGAACTAGTGCCAGCCGAGTATTGCTGCATCTCTGCATTGGCACGCTTGCTGCTAATTCTACGGAACAGTGAGGTCTTTCGCTTCTTATCGTGCTCTCGTTTTGTTTGCTTCTTCTGCCGATTGAGTCCCTTCTTGGCCAGCTTACTCTGCATGAGATCACGTTTCCGACCACCGCTCTGAATGCTTGTATGCTCCAGAGGAGTTGCCCTTAATGTAACATGTTCTCCGCCACTGAGTAGCAACTGAAGTACTTGAGTATGGAATAAACCTTGAACTGCTTCCCCATTTACATGGGTAATAAGATCAGCTGGTCTTAAACCGGCTTCAAAAGCTGGACTTCCCTCATCCACGGCCATGACCAGATGATGCATTGTGTAAAAATCTGTGTCTCCATAATAGACACGTATTGTGTGGACAGTAAATCCAAATCCTCGCGGTCCGCGCCGTATAATTATGGGTGGCTTGAGATTAGTAACCAATGGCGAAAGTTCACGGCATGGAGAAGTATCCCTAGAACTGGCCGTACTTGATCCATTGCCACCTCCACCTGGCGATTGAATGCCACAGAGTTGGGCAGCCAATTGTGAATTGTCCAATGAAGTCATCAATGACAGACCCAAAGCTGATGCAGATTTCACAATGGATCGGGAACGATGATGTTTCATGCTGCTACTGCTACTTGTACTACTACCATCCATTGATTTTGGTTGATGCTGCAAGGCCAATGGTGACTGTTCTCTAGGCATATTGACATTTTCCGTCGAGGAACTGCCTGCTGAAATTGTCTCATCTTCAATGGAAATTGAGAAACGTGGCAATATATCCCTGGCACAGACACCCTTCCTCTTACGATTTATTTGTGGCGAGAAGTCATCGCTATCGGTTTGCGAACTCTCCGGTGTACTACGCGAGAAACTGCTTACAGTTGTTGTTGGTGGTGTAGCGGCGGTCTGGGTCGGCGGCGGTGTTGCTGGTGTGCTAATGATAGTTGTCGTATTCGGTGGCATGCTATGACGTTGCTGCAATCTTTGGACAGCTGACGTTGGTTGCTGTAAATAATGCTTTAGCATCCGCAACTCAGCATCATTACCAATTGTCACATTATGAAGAAGTTCTGGTAAAAACTCTGCATCCGGTGTTGATGGCACCTTCAATTGACTTGACGAGAGCTGCAATATCAATTGAAAATAAAGAAATACAAATGTAAATTCAAGATAAATCCATATCAATTCTTCTGCTACTCACATCCAATTTACGTAATTGTGGCGTATTTAAGAATTTATTAACTACACCATCAATGGATGATCCAAGTGAACAAATTGTCGCCGTTCCCGTTTTGATTTTAGATAGAGATCCTGTTGCTAACAATGCTGTGGATGGGTTCGTTGCTGTTATCAATTCCTGGGCTCGGGACGGCAATGATGTTAAATTGCCCTTACTAATCCCATCAATTGTGGTGGATGTGGCATTTCGTGACCAACTGTAATGCTGTTTCCTATACTGTGGCGTATATGAATTGAAGCTACCAAAGACTGGAGTATCATCAGTATCATCTGTATCCTCACCGGCAAGATCATGATTATACCGATCCATTCGTGCTGCAGAGATATCAAAATTTAAATAAACAATCCATAAATTAAATGGTTGTAAATTGCTTTTCTTTTTTGTACTCACTATCAAAATAACTGGTGTCATCCTCGTGCGATAATTGGGGAACAAATTCAGCCTTTTGACGCAAGAGGGAATTCCAATCCATACCCATAAAATAGACATGCTCCTTCATTTCCAGAGCTCCAGTTTGAGTGCCCAAGCGATCACGAGGATTCTGTTGAAGCAATTGTGATATAATATCTTTGGCCTCCACTTGTACAGGCCAATCCTCGCTATCGGGCCACTCGATGTCATCGTTAACGGTATGGGCAAATAGTTCTTCAGCCGTTTCGCCAAAGAATGGTACACAACCAATAAGGAATTCGTAGAGAATGATACCCATGGACCACCAATCGACAGGTTTACCATATCCCTGACGCAGGATAACCTCGGGGGCTATATACTCGGGAGTGCCATATACCTAAAAAAAAAAAAACCATTCGATTTGATATGTTTGGGTATATTTTACTTATTAAGAAAAAGCGCACCTGCTTGTCGGAAAACTGACGCGTTTCCGAGTCAATGTAACCCTCATACAGATTGGTTGCCAACGACATTAAACCCATCTTTGATAGACCAAAATCCGTTAGCTTAATATGCCCCAAGGCAGTGATAAGCAAATTATCCGGTTTGAGATCACGATGAACAATGCCATAGCTATGTAGATACTCCACGGCTAATACTGTTTCGGCAAAATAGAATCGTGCCATGTCAGCGGGCAATGGTCCAATATTTTTTAAAAGTGTACCACAATCGCCCCCCTCAACATACTCCATGACCAGACACAAGTGCTTCTTTGTCTCGAAAGAGCAATACATGCTGACCACAAATGGATTATCAGCAAACGAGAGTATATCACGTTCGGCAAACACTTGCTCCACTTGATTACGCAGGATGAGATTATTTTTATTGATTTTTTTCATGGCGAAGCGTTGGCGGGTCGTTTTATGCTTAACCAGATATACGGCTCCATAGGCGCCATTTGAGATCAGCTTGACAATGTCAAAATCATTTTCAAGGGGTAAAGGTTGAGCCGACTGCTGTTGGGATGAGGTAGCAGCATTTGACTCTCGCTCATTCAATTGGGTTACAGCCAAAGCGAAACTTGGTGCTGGATGGGCATCAGTGGGCGCCACTGGTGTCTGTGGTGGTTGTGTTGGTAATTTTGCTTGCGGTGTACTTGAACCACTTGTATTGGAATTATCTAAAAGTCCATCCAATGCCAAATTACTTAATTGCTTGGCGGCACAAGTTAATGGTGAATTAAGCAATAATATTCCGCCAGCTTGCTCCTGTGATGCCTCCACTGTAACCAATTCGGAGCACATTTGTTGCGTCTCTCTTAACTCTTGCTGTAATTCAGCAATGGGATCACGATTTAATCCCAATTTATGTATAATATACTGTGGTATATCCGCCTTAATAACCGGCATAGCCTTGGCATGTCCCTCGGCCGCTTCCAATAATTCATAAAACTCTTGCGGATCAAATTCCAGACACTCCAGTAAACGTGCTGGACGGGATATAATCAACAATAGTTTCTTTATCACACCGTTCAGTTCGGCTGCTGCTTCGGGCGATTTTTCCTTTGTCTCCACAAGAAGACGTTCCAGATTCTCGCTTAATTCATAAAAATATTGCGATGTTATTAACTTGGCTAACGATTTATGTAGACAATCGCGAGCCATTTCCAAAACCTGATGATGAACAAAGCTGTAGAAAGAGAGAGAGAGAGAGAGAAAGAAAGAAAGTATGAGACAGAGAAGATAAATATTGATGATTCAATTGCATAAGGGGGAAAAAACCTCTACTTACCGCACAATGGGCTGTGAATCACGAAAACTGCTACATGCGGCACTTTTATTCTCATTGATAAAGTGCTTTAAACGCTCCTCCATCTGTTGGGTGGCTTTGGGAAAACGCTCCTTGTAGAGGGTATTCATTACGGCAATCTCATTATCGACAATGGGTGAACGCGATGGACTGGATAGGGAACGTGAACGTGGACGAAAATATGGAGACATACGGCCACCGGGCATGGCCTGAGAGGGTGAATTATTAGCAGACTGATTACCACCTTGTTGACCACCGCAGGTGAGGCTTAGCTCAGCACAGCAATTGTTGCAGCCGGTTGAAATGAGTTTCTGCGGCTGCAGCTGGACAGGCGGCTTGGGTGTCTGATATTGTTGTTTTTGATTTGCGGCTAAAAGCAGAGCACAATGCTTGGGACAATGCTGCTTCAAATGCTCGGCACAGCAAGCTCCAGCAGCAACAGCTGCCGCATCCTCTTGCCCGACACTGGATGATGGATTATTATGTGACAGCTGATTGAGTCCCTCTTGGCTCGAGCATTGTGATGATAGATTCGAACTGCCTGGTGTGGTACCATAGCCAGATGATGGTAGCGAAGCCACTGACCAGCGACGACCGTCAACGACACCGCGACACGATGCAATCCTTTTAATGGGTGCAAATGCAAATATCATGGGTGAATTAAGACGTGGACTATCCACTGGACTCGCCGAATAGGGGGAGTGGGCGCGAGATCCTGCCACAGCTGCCACACCAGCAGCGTTTGTGACCAAACTGAGACGATGATGAGCCACACCACTGGAGGAGATACCACTTGAAGAGCCCGAACTGCTGCTACCAGTTGAACCACGCATTACAACGCCATGCAAATGATGATGATGATGCTTGGGCAAACCAATGCCAGCACAGCTTCCCGAACGTGATATATTGAGACCAGGCGAAGGGTTTGACCCCTGAAAAGAGGATTGACTGGAAGCTGGAGCAGCAACTGCTGCAGCAGCAGCAGCTGCAGCGGCAACCATTTCCTGACGAAAATAGTTTCCTGTTAAACATGGAGCTGATTTTCCCAATGATGAATGACGCATACGCAATAAATTGGAGGCCTCTAAAAATTGTTCCAACAAAGAAAGATAGAAGGAAGATAATGAATATACAAATGATAAACCTTGGAAAGATTAGAAATTGGATATATGCAAACTAAAAGTTCGTTTAAATCATGATAAATAAAAAAAAATCCAATTTTAATCTTTTCTCGGTTATAAATCTCTTGAGGATTACCACTGCTGACGGCCCTTAAGGAGTTTGTATGCTGCTGATAAGAGATTTTGCGCAGCAATGCTGTATAACCACGCGAATGAAGGGAACTGGAGCTACCAGATAGGCCACCCGATGAACTTTTCGTTAGATTAAGATTCCTTAACATTGATGAGCCATTTGTGCTATCATTGCCAATCGATAGCTTTGCTGGCGATGTTGGCAATAATTCCAAGCCACTACACGACTTTGCACTGCTATTAGATGATGAAGCGGCTGCCAGTGCAGCAGATGTTGCTGCAGCTGCTGCTGCCTCCTGATCAGAATCATCAAAGATGAGAACTCGAGCCGAGTAGCTCGACTGCGGACGTATGCGGGACAGATTGGCCGAACTCAATTGACGTTTGGCCACAGGACTGCCACTTAAAGTGGGACCTGTACCAGTGCTATTGGTGCTATCAATTGACATGGATATGACATCATTAGCATCTATTTCACTTGCGACACTACGATTAATGAATTCCTCATTGCGTTGCGCTTCATCACCCTTCTGAGGAGTGGAGGTGGATATTTTACTACATGTTGTGGTGGTTGTGGTGGTGGAGGTGCTGGTGGTGGTTGTAGTGGTGGTGCTTGTACTACTGCTGCTAATGGTGGTACCCGATCCTGACATTCCCAATGTTATCGATGACGAGGATGCCGCCATCTCCTGGCGACTCATCTCTTGAACTCTTGCTCTCGTATATGATATATACTACTAGTAGGCTTCCATTTTCTTCATTTTATTGTTTGTCATGGCGTCGACTGCAAAAGAAAAAGAAAACAACAACAAAAGTATTGTAAAAATTAGCATATAGTCGATGAAGCCCTCCCCAGTAACCCCTACCCACTAGTACCTCCAGACACACACGCATACACACACACACACACATAATCGCTCTGGACCCGGGGCCTAATTAATCTTGTTGAATTTTCATTATCACACAGCAATATAAATATAGAAATTGTAAGCGAAAAAAAAACAAACAAAAATAAAAATACTATATCGGAAGCATTTGAGATTTTAATCGGGGGCTACTTTAGATATATGTACATATGTATATCTTTATGCAAAACATATGTACATATATATGTATATACATATAATATAAGGATTTACAAAATTACAGATTTTATTCACTGACATTATAATGTTCAGATCGGTCTTTGTTTTGTATAGAATATCGTATAAGGAAATTATTCGAAATTAGTTTAATAGCTGCTGATCATGAATATATATACATACATACATACATATGTATGTATAACACACACACACATGCCGTAGACGTCTACGTCAATGAGAGTTCTCCTTAATCGATTTTAATAGACTGTAAATATGACGCATCCAATATGTCGAAATATAAAATTAATTTTTACATTTTACATTGTTCAGATACAACAAGAATCCTTTAATTAATATACTAAATTATATACATATATTATATACATAGTTGTGTATAATGGATATATTTTTATATCCATAACATACACATACATATGTATATTTTCTATAATTTAGAAAAAGTCTGTTTTTTTTATGTACATATGTAAGTTACTCGATTTAATCGATCCAATGGCCAATTGATGGATAAATGATTTGCATCGCTCACCAACTGCTAATCTTGAAATGGCAATTCCTATAGTATATGTTGTATACATATATATATATACGTGTACATATGTATACACTGTAAAGAGCAAAAACCATATGATGGTCGTAAAATTCTGCCAACCGAGGTCTCTTTCTCTGCCGCTGCCATTACCGCAGCCGTCGTCGTCGATGCCTCTGTCGCTGCCTTGTCGTAGTCCACCAATGTATAGTGTCTGCGGTTATCAGTTTTTATAAGTTTGTTTTCATTTTATTTATACATATATGTATATGTTTAGTGGCATTTATTTACATACTAATCGCGCATGCTGTATATGTATGTATGTGGCCGTGTTTTTGTCTGTGTGTGTGTTTGTAGCTGGCTATGTACATATTTGTTTAAATTTCGCCCACTTGAGGCGTGAGACGCGCGAGTTATTCACATGATAATTGAATTCGCATTCGGATTTGATATTTGCTTTTAAAATTTTTTATAATTAGAGTAGTCAAGACGAAGGGCAAAGGATTTTTTGATAGCAATGACTGGGCGAGACTCCTTCTTTCTTTTCTCCCTCCTTCTTTCTTCTTATGTGCGCCGCCCACACTACACAACCACAGACCGCGAGAGAAAGAGATAGAGAGAGCCTGAGACAGTAAGCGTATAAGAGCGAGAAAGGAGGGGGTCTAATTGTCGTTGTCAAATTGTCTCCTTTTGTTATTAATGCCCTTCATTTTTGTTTTGCACACTTTCGGTTCAATAACTTTACTTTGAAACGCAGTCTAAAGCGTTGATGGCGACACGCACACACAGGCGTGCAACGCACACACGCACAGCAAATGAAAATTATATTAAAATTATACTTTTAACACCGAAGGAAAAAATCGTTGTAACCAGTGTTGTTTAAAAAAAACGTAGTCAGGTGCTCAATTTGTAGATGGAACCAGTCATAAAAAATAGTGTTGGAATACAGTTTGTTAATATTTCAATAAAAATAAGAAAAATATGTCCGACTAAATAGCGACGGTGAATTAACGAAGTTCGAAACGGTGTGACTGTGAAACATTTTTAAATTCTTTTATGTTTGATCTATTTAATATATACATTGAAAATGTAGAGGATTTTTGAATTTATCGTAAGCCTGGAATGCTAGGATTTTTATTTACTGAAATTAGTTTGTTTGGGCGGGCACACGACAACTAACTAAAATAGCCAAGAGTGAAGTCCTAATATTATTTGCAATGATGTAATCCATCCAAACACCAACTAAAAGAATAGATTATAATACCATTTTGCAGTTCACTTGAATCAGAAAAGTTGTTTAATGTCGAGATATTTCAAATATACAAAAATTTAATGTGTTTTACAATCCCACCGTTTCCCATAGTTATCACACGTTATGGTAGGTGGCGCCACAGTAAAATGATAGCGTGTGCTGCAATCTAGCAGTTTTACCATTTTCCAGCATTGTTAGAAATTGGATTTCAACAAACGGGTACACTGTTTTTCATGTCAAGTTAATTCTGTGAAAACTGTGAAAGCAAAAGGGTTGTAAGAAAATCGTGCGAAATAACTAAAAAAAATTTAGAACATTCTAAAACTATTCATCGTTTAGTCAGCAAAAATAGTGAATAAAGGGTAAGCAACAAATAATTTTGTAGTAAATTATGTGAAATACTGGAAGCATGATAATATCGATTTTTTCTGGGTGGTGCTGCTATGGCCAAGCCGGCAGACACATACACGCGCATTTATGCATACATACATTTACACAAAAATACATACACCCACACTCGCATACATACAAACGAACTCAATAAACGGAAGTTAAAAATGCTGCAAGCAGAAATTCATTTTTACATTATATGTAATGGTAAAAATTTTGCATTAATCGATTTAGAAAAATGCGTGGACGCGGCGGTTATATTCAGCGTGGAAGAGGCTCTCTCACAACAGTCGGGAATCGCTATTACAACAATCGCAACTCGAGCAATTACGTGAGCACACGTACACAGGGAAACTATCGTCCAAATGGCGGGCGCTATGAGAATAACTATCACAATAACAACCGTTATAGTGGCGGAAGCAGTGGCGGTGGTGGCAGTGGTGGTGGAGGCGGTAGCAGCAATAGCCATCACTATGATAATCGCAGTCGCGATTCTTTTAACCATCATAACTCGAGCAGTGGTGGACGCTATGACTCCAGTTCGAACCATAAGCGCAGCTATGTACGTATTGAGTAAATGATGGAGGAGGAAGATGATGTAGAATAAACTATTTAATATATCTTATAATTTAGGATTCATCACGTGATCGCAGCGATGAACGTAGCAAACGTCCACGCCAAGATGTAAGTTTATTATATATACAAAATTAAATATGCACGTTATTTCAGAGGTTTCCTATTATCCATATTAAGTTTATAAAATGTTGGCCATGTTCTCTGTAATGTTAATGACTTTCCAAATATTTATAGCACTATTTGTAAAGGTTAAACGCCGGATTCTAGCGTTACCAGCTTTCCCTACCAAAAAAAAAAAAAACAGAAACAGTTATTTATATAATTATAACAAAAGCACAGAGCTCGCAGCTAGAGTTGAAAAGTTAAGCTCGATCGAGTGCTATATATACATATATATTAATCCATTATATAAATATATATATTTATATATATATTTTACTATGTGTCAATGCATAGCCAACAATAATTTAGCCAGAGATCAGGCTAATCAAACAGAGATTTCCGTATAGAAATGCGATTGTTAAACAGCATCTCCTATATATATATAGATATGTATATGTATGGCTTAAACTATCCCAGCAGTCGATTTGCTTCCAAAAATCCAACATCAGATAATCTTGATCTATAAAAATAGTTAAAGGTAGAGGGTTTCCGCATCATGCTACTACTACACAATAAATAAACACGCTCTCCAGGATCAGCCCAAGTTTCTAATAACAATTATATATTTACATATATATATATATTATATATATATTTATCATCCACAAAGTTACCTATATATTTATATATATTCGACCAAACAAAACAAAAACCAAAAACAAAACATGCTCCTACACTCCTTCCTACTCATCAATCGTCATAGGATTATCGTCGTACGACCTCGTCAAACGATCGCAGCGATCGTCCATCATCATCATCGCAAAACGTTGGAGGCAGCTCATCATCGTCCAACTATCATCCACGTAGCAGCACTGGGGCCGGTGGCGGCAGCGGAGGAGGTGGCGGCGGCGGTGGAAGTTCAAGCTCTTATCGTCCACGCGACGAATCTGGTTCTGGCAGTCGCCATCAGCGCGATTCGTCAATGGGTCCACCTAAGCGCATGCTGCGCAGTGTTGCCGGCACTAGTTATATATCCCGTCAACGAGGCGGCACAATGCGTGGGAGGATCATACGCAATATGCGTGGCGTTGGTGCTATGCGCACTGTCCAGCGTCCCCGTGCCAATGAGTCAAATGATTTGCGCACTATGCGCCGTCAGTTGCTCCAGGCTCAGCAAAAAGATCAAGCTCGTTTGGCCAAAATACAGCAGCTGAAAAGGTAATTAGACAAACGGGAATTGAATTGATTTGAATTACATTGAGTTTGTTATTAAATTGAGATACGATCTCAGAGAGAGTGAGAGAGAGAGAGAGAAAGAAAAAGCAGAGAGAGAGAAACAGAGAGTGAGAGAAAGGACTACCATGTGACGCAATGGTAAATAATGATGAGAATGATATTCAGATTGTGATTGGGATAATGATGCCATGAATTGGCAGATTTCAATAGAGTGTATTGACAACTCTATATATGTATATATATATATATAGATAAATGTTATATTATTGGCTAATTTGATCGATCGAATCTGAGAATATAATGCCTCTTCATCTTTATAGAATTCTATATGTATATTTGATTGTGTTATGTGTATAACTTTTTTTCAAAACAAAAACCCAAAAATATATATAAAAAAGGAGTGACAGAGACAGAAGGAAGGATTGAGAGAGAGAGAGAGAGAGAAAATGAGAAAATTTACGACCAGATACAAACAAAATAAATAAATAATCATTAAAAAAAAAAACAACACTCGACACTGTTAACAAGTTTTCGAACATGTACTTACCACAAACATTTGCCTTTGCGCCTCCTTCCCTCGAACTCGAACTCGGACTCGAATTCTACTTCGACTTCGGATTCGTCTTCCTTCACATGTTGTAGCTCATTGCGCCGCCAGCGCCAGGGAGGCAATACTAGCGATAATTCCAGTGACAAAGATGACAACGACGACAAGGATGAAAAGTCTGGCAAGAGCAAGAAGAAGAGCAAAGAAGATGTTAATGCTGGGGACGCTGATGTAGAGAAGAAAAGCGAATCGACTAAGACTAAGTCAACGCCAGGTAAAAAACGCATCAAGAGCGAAGTAGATCCCGGCAATGATATCGATGATCATGTGGTCGAACACGATGAGCAGGATCAGGAGAAGGGCGATAGTGAGTCGGATAACATCAAGAAAGGCAAATTAAGTGTTACAGCTGGCACATCAGATGATGATGATATTGATGATGATGATGATGATGATGATGCTGGTGCTGTAGATGGTGGCGTTAGTGAGGGCAAGTCCCAAGTCAAGACTGAGGATAATGGCGCCGATGCCGGTGATAAGCCCAAAGAGAAGAGTAAATCTTCGAGTACAGCTGAAAAGTCAGGTAAGAAGAAATCGGACAAAGATGGTAATGACAAGGATAAGGAGACACCATCCAAGTCAAAGAAATCCACCAAAAAGGATCGTTCGCGTAAAGATAAAGATGAGAGCGATGATGAGGGACGTAGCAAGGAGCGTCGTAGCTCACGCCATCGTGATGACGATCAGAGTAGTGCACGTAAGCGCGCCTTTATAAAACTCACTTGTGTTCATTGTCGCATCAAGTGTGTTACCTTTAAGGTGAGTCCAATGGTTGCCAAAGAAAATAATTGACATGATTACGTTAATTCGTTAATACGTATCGAATTTCCCTGGTGTCTTTGTAGGAATATAGCTTTCATCTAAATTCGCGCACTCATAAGAATTCTATGCGTAATGTGGCACTTAATCAACGTGCCGATATTCAACGTATGCGCGCTCGTCAGCGCACCACACAGCGTGAGATCGAAGAGAATTGCAAGGAGCAGCATGAGTCGCGATATTGTCGTCTCTGTCGTCTGGCCTATCGCCAGCCAAAGAGCCTACATCAAGCCTCTGAGCATCATAAGACTATCAAGAAGTTCTTGATGCCATATTGTGGCTGCTGTCATCTAGCATTTAAAAATGCTATGCTCTATGAGAATCATCGCTGCTCTCTGGAGCACATTCGTGTAAGAGATCACTCGCCAAAAGTAGCTCAAAACTAGATGCAATCTTAAGCAATCATTTTATTCATTATAGAACAAGGTACGCAATGATGAATCCGGGTCAGAAGATAGCGCGGATGAGCGTGAAATTGATTTAAATAAATTCCTTACTGTGGATTCGGTG
Organism: Drosophila emarginata; assembly: GCA_037075365.1. Lineage (NCBI taxonomy): Eukaryota > Metazoa > Arthropoda > Insecta > Diptera > Drosophilidae > Drosophila > Drosophila emarginata. The sequence goes on from JBAMCD010000296.1 coordinate 5,024,598, forward strand.
GGCGAGATCGATGATGAAATTATGGATACTGATATTGAAGCTTTGCTATCTGAAGCTGAACTTGCACAAAAGAGTAGCGATGAGGAAACTCGCAAACGTGGCCTAATTGGTCCTGAATTTATCAAGGCTGTCGATGCATTCTATTGCGAACTTTGTAATCATTTCTCCAATAAGACAGAGGAGACATTGCTTGAAGATTACATTAAGAAGCATTGCTTGCAACATGCCCATGTCAAGGCATTTTTACGTCATAAGGAAGAATTGGAAAAGAAGATCAAAATTGAACAAGATGATGAGCAAGAGGGCGAAGAGCACGAGAAATCTGATAAAGAAACTAAGAAAGCCAATGACGATAACGATGCGAAGGCTTCTGCTGATGTTAAGGCTGAGAATGAACAAGATTTTGCTGATGGTGATAATGAGGACAACCAAAATGAGAAGCTATGGGAGGAAGTTGACAAGGATTTGGGTGACCTATTGGCCGAGGTGGAGCCCCTAGGCCAGGAAGACGAGGACGAATCAGTCCTAAACATTGACATTGAGAGGTAAGTTTCAGATTTCGACTAAATCCATTATATAATTGATAAAAACAAATATTCATTTTTATTCTCTACTCTTCTCTGGCAGCGAGAAAAATAAGGCTAAAGATGCCGTTGAGGAATCGAATGGTAAGGTAGATGCAGAACCGCCAAAACCAAAAGATGTCAAACCAGTTGTGGCCGTCAAGTCATCAACAGAGAAAAAGACCACTCCAGCTGTAACAGCTGCTGCCGCCGCCAACACGGCTGTAGTCACCAGTGCTCCTGTCACTCCGGCAGCCAAGCCAGCTGCTGTCTCTTCTAAGACCCAGGACAAAAAACCGGCAGCTAACCCGGCCTCCACAGCTAAGTCCACGAAGTCTAGCACGACTACAACAAAACGCAATGTCGTGGTCAATGTGAAACGCACTGTAGCAATTAAATCGAGCAAGTCTGCTGGCTCCGATGGCAAGTGAGCCTGAATTCGCCCTTAACAAAGAAACAATAACAACAATTTATATATTAAATCCAGAAACAACATCAACCAAAACCCAGTGATTTGGTTGCCATAAATGAGAAACAAACAAACAAACAACAAAACAACAAAAACAAGAAAAAAAAAACACAAAATGCTAAACATAAAACTAGAAAAGAAAATCTATTTCAAATGAAACATTAACCTGCACACAAGCAAACACACATCTATTGGATTGTCCAGCAAATGCTGTAACAACAACAACAACATTTTACAACAACAAGAAACAGCAACAACAATCATGTAACCGAGTGTAGCATGTTTAATAAACTTATAGAGACCCCCCAGCCCACCTGTGTATATATAGTGTGTATATGTCGCGTATGGACCGTGTGGACCTTTCCTTTGTTACCAGCCAACAAACCAACCAACCAACCAACCAACCAACCAGCCAGCCAGCAAGCTCGCCCGGGTGTATTTGTAGCCTTTCTAAAATGGCCGCCACTCACCTGGCACAGCCGAATGAACGAACGAACAATGCCAGAGAAATTGTCGGCGTGTCTGTCTGATTGCCTGGCCTGGTCGCACTTGGTCTTGTCTCTTGGCCGCCAATTTGCTGCCCATTTCATGGGATTTCAAGACAAGAAATGGCACACGCTAAATGTTGATTAAGTGTGGACGAGGCTGCCGTAGTTTGTGGATCTGGAACTTTCATTAATGCCCTTACACACATCCGGAGTTTAAACAATTATACAATGATTCGAAAATAAACAAATTTATTTGAGAAAACAATTTTGATTTTATTTAAAAATCCATTTCAGGTGTACTCCATTTTATCCATTTGATCCTGCAAAGACTTTTTTATAATTTTACAGCTTTTATCAGCAATTTAGATTTGATTTCGGTTTAAATTTAAATCATCATTTTTTTTTAATACATATAGTAATCAGAATGATATGGAAAGAATGAATTCTCTTTGCTGTAATTGGCATGTAATTGGCATTGGAAAGAGTATTTAAATGTTACTGTTTTCCCTTTGGGTTATCTTCCTGTTTATCTTAAATTTATTTATTAACCTTTTGGGCAGCATAAGTGATGCGGCTGCCGCCTTGTTGCTTGTGAGTTGTTAGTGGTGTTTTTTTGCTCTGTCTTGCTCCCACAATCACTTTGCTGGAACTGTATTTCCATTTCCGTTTGCCACTTGCCACTTGCCTCTCTCAAAACACAATGAATGCCAATGCAGTGGCAGTCGAAAGGAAAATACATACATTTCATTTCATAATTTTTCTACATATTTTTGCCAAATTAACTTTCACTGCATGTCACGTAGGATTGTGGATTTAAAACTGATGCTGCTGCTGCTGGTGTTGGTGTTGTTAATGGTGGTTTCTATTATGTAATCTGTCACTTAATATGCGTATATGTATTTGAAGGGGAGTAGCGGGGATCTCATCGCTTCCTTACACACACACACACTAACTACAATATTAAGTGGGGCTCAGTCACACAATGTCAAGTTTTGATTTCATTACTGCAACAGTAGCGGTGGCAGGTTTTCTGTTCATTTTTCTTTCTTTCTCTCTCTTTTTTTTTTTTCTTTTTCTTTTCCTCCAGATGACGTTAATCCCGGACTATCAGTCATTCAGTCTTTCAGCATTGGTTAAATTGTTAGTATTGTTGTTGTTGTTATTATTATTGTTGTTGCTCATGTTGTCGCACAGATTTATGCGCGCATTGTTCTCTGCTATGGATGCGATTGTCTTCTGTCTGTGTCTGCCACAAATCCGGTTTTTGTCTTAGACTCTTGCGGTTATTGTAAGGCCCCCACATCGATACTATGTATTAACATTTAATTTGTGATTCCAAAACGTTGTTGTCTATGTTACCAACCTTTTCTCACCTCCCCCCAGATCATATTGGCCCCCTAGGCAGTTGGGTCTACTTCTTTTTTATATATATTTTATTTTTTGTTTTTGCATCAATTGAATAAAAAGGGTATATTAAAGTCGTAACAGACAAGAGGAAGTCATTGTTACAATATATTTAATTTTATACATTTTTGATTAGACTCTAAGAATTATTTCAGATGTTTCAAATAACATAGATAAATTATTGTAATTCATCTGTTCATTATCCAACTGTTCCATTTTACGTTGTTCCCTCCATTTACATACATATGTATATTGAAATGTTCCTCTTTTAGCTGTCCCCCTTACATAGATTGAGGGAAGCTCTTCCTGTTTATACAGTTTAACTCTAAGCTGAATAGTTTAGAATTAAATTTATTGATACTCAAATAGAAAAGTCAATATTGATTATATAGCATAAATTTAATTACATATAATTATTATTCTATTAACGATTTAACAGCAAAACATTAAGTACAAATAGAGATTTGTCTTGATTCAATCACCCACAACAGACACTTAAGTATATAGCTATATATAGTGGTGCTTCAAGATCGGTTTTTAAATAAAAAGTTGATGAACTTTTAATTTGCCATCTGCAGGGTAACTCGAGATCGATTTAATATATATTTTACCATTTTTATTTTACTTTGTTTTCTTTGTTGTTAATTTGGTTTGTTTTATTTTTTTGGTGCTTCTATTAAGAAATTTTCAACGGTGTTTGGCGGGTTTTTGCCAATCTTCCTGTTTGCTTGGTTTATTTTTTGTGCACTTTACTACCTTTAAATGCCAAGGTGGCGGTGAGCTTGGTGCTCTGGGACTTGGAATCCAGTTACTCGTTGGATAACAAATAAAACAAAACAAAGAAGAAGAATTCAATTTCGTTTGACTATCGTTAGAATCGGTAGTTATATATACATACATATGTATATAGATACCATATGGGCCATAAATTGTGTTAAATGAAATCATTTGGCAGTTGGCTATTGAAATGTCAGCGGACGCCAACTGTTTGCCCATGGCCCCATCCCGTTCTCCAACCATCTAACTAACTATCCATCCATCCATCCATCCATCTCCTTCAGCGATTTGCAGCACCATCATTTTTTTGTGCGGGTGCGTGCTTAATTGTTTGTATTTAACCGAAACCTTTGTTGTACCCACAAAATTGTTCACATCGTTAAAAATATGTTTATTTGTCTTTTTGTTTTACTCGTTTTTGTCTATTTTTGTTTATTTCTTATTTTTTCGGTTTTCTTGTAAAAAACCTTGGCACTCAAATGCTGGAATTTGCATACATTTATAAATAAAAAAAGAGAAGAAAAATGTAAGAAGATTACAGAGTTTATAGTAATGATTTGATTGTATGACATGTGGATTTCATAACTTTCTTCAAAATTCAAAATTTGGCATACATTTTTTAATTAAATCTATTTTTAGAAAACTAAAAACTGGCAAACATTTAACAAATCAAAAATTGATTGCAAGTCGACGGTAGCTTTTTTTTGTATATATTAAATAAAATATCTGCTTTAGTTATTTCATCTGCTTTAATTATACTTATTAATACTGAAATCTAACTAGTTTTGGTTTTCCATTGTTTGATGTAGAAAAAGAGAAAATAATTAAAAACTATTACTAAGCAAATGCTATAAAAGTGTTTTAATTCAACAATTGTTTTAAACCAAACTTTCAATTTATATTTAGGAAAATTATTTAAGTTAAATCGATACTGATTTCAGTTTTTATATCATATATAGTAGTAAAAAACAAAATAAACTCTTTTCGTTTTACTGTTTAATTAAAAAAATCAACTTTTTGCTTCATTTAACTTAAGTTAATAACATTTTTTACAGATATACACAGATGTATGTATATGTATAACAATAATGTTTAATTTTTTAATGTATTTGCCTAACTTTCCTTTTCATTTAGATTTATCCATCTGATACTTCCGTAAAAATGACTAAGTATATAGTAAACATTATTTTATAGTTACTCACCGATATGTAACACATTAAAATTATCTTCCTACTGACTTTTAATCGGATAAATCTTTACACAACCAATAGTCATAAGAACTGCAATTGTCCAGTCCACTTACCATTTAGTAAGTATGTCAGTTATAGACTTAAACTCAGTGGAAGTCTTTAACTTTTATGTAATTACAGCACTTAGTTATTCTAACTTAAATACATAAATGCAACAATTGCGTAAACAATTTATAAATCATAGCTGTCAAAAAATAGTTATTAATTTTTTTTTCTTTTATTTTTTTTTGCATTTATTTAAAGAGCATTCTAATTTAAAATTTTTTGCATATTATTTGTGTTAAAAAGAAAAATCATTTATACTTTTATTTTTATGTTAAGGAGAAGCAGTGAAGCATTAACATTTTCATGATTTATGAGATGAAGGTGCCCCCTTGGCCACCTGCCCTGCTTAATAAGTTGTTTGTCCAATTTGTGTGTGTGTGTGTTATTTTTTTTTGGGTTTGGAGTTTTGTCTGCAGGTGGAATCCGTGTCCGGGTTTGTTCAAGCATGGCTAACACACACACACACATATGTATATATGGCAAAATAATTTGCTAATGAGCATGGATAGAGAGCGTCCAGGTCCAGTAAACTGTAGACAATTTCCCATTGGGGGAATTACATGAACCATGGAACATTTTCTTCGGCTGACTTTTTGACTTGTATTGTTATATGATTTGCATTTTCCTGGTTTTTAATTTTGGAGAGCACAACCACAAGCAGCAGCAGCAACAACAACAAGAGCCACAAGTGTTTTGTAAGTATAAATGGCAGCTTTGGCGGCTAGGCAAACATTTAATGGCCAAATCAAACGCTCCATAATGTTAGTTTCCTCCTCCTCCTTCTCCTCCCTAAACCAATTGAAAGAAATGTGGGTAGACAGTGTGTTAATTTGGATAAAATACATGTATGTATATACATACGTAAAAAAATGGATTATTATCCAAAATGCATCCACAATATAATATCTCCCCCTTCCCGGCATAATCGGCTAGACAATTGATATATATGTATATACCATTAGGTATACAGATGCCATCTTCATCTCCATGTGGATCTCCATCTCCATATGCCGGCTGTCGACCTTGTGAACAATTTATTGACTAACCATTGGCAGTAAATATACTTAAATCAAGCATACTATAGACTATAGATTAATGCTATGGCTATAGATTTAAATATGATTATGCAATATGCATCATAAAATGTCAGAGTGCAATAGAAAAGGAAAAAGAAAAAAGAAAAAAAAAAACTAAAAATAAAAATAAAGGAAAAGTGATTGCAAAATCTTACGCACTAATAAGTTAAAGACTCTTGTTGTTTTTTCACCATTTGATTTTAGCCGATTTCTCAACATTAACGTTAGTTAATGAATGAAATCAGAAAAGCGTTGCAATCAACATAAAGCCATCAAATCATACATATATAATATAGATACTACCAATATACAAAAGTCGCGGCTTAAACACAATGAGCACACATATGGACAAAGACAAAGTTATGAATGAGAAGAGTGTTGAAAAAAAATAAAGAAAAAATAACAAAAAAAAGAAGAAAAAAAAAAATCAGTCAACAAGATTTTCACACTAACAGAAAACTTGGCTTAGTGGCAATGCAGTGAGGCAGTGAGGCATGTAAACTTTTATAGTTGCCACCGCTGCCGTTTGACACACCCGCCACAGCAATAGCAACAACAACCACATCATTTACATGTTTGGGCGTGAGAAGAATAAAACTGCAAAATCTAATAATAAAAAATGGCAAAACTAATATGTATATAGATATATATATATATATATATATATAGTCTATGGCAATACAGAAGATGTGCTTCATTTGCCACTGTCTTTGTTTCCCGTAGTTGCAGTTGCAGCTGCACATGGATTGCCTTAATTAGATTATAACAAGATGTGGCAGGGCTGGCAACATTTTAAGTTTGACTTCCATATATGGCATGTAGTACATATATAGATTATATGCATATAGTCAACGCCCTTGTCATATCAATGGATTAAATCTGCATTGCGTGCCAAATTGTATTATGCAAGTCCAATTCAGGTGAGACATCAATGTTTAATGCGGAACTTGTGCTCTATTAATGCCAGTGTCCCAATTATATAACTAAACATAGTAGTATATGTATATATATATATACATATATATATACATACATAGATGAATTGGCCATGGATCTCTTGTGGTCACACCACAATTAAGTTCTTCCATTAGCATGGCTTAAATGGATGTTGTGATTAAAACCGCAAAAATGCCTGCAAAATAACAAACAATGTGAAATATTCACACATTACATTTGATTATGGGCCCAAAAGAATGGGCATGTAAAATTACATACAATAACAATTTGATGAAAATCTAACAAAAAGTTGCCACAAGCCAAGGCAATGGTATTTAAGACAACAACTAACTTATACTTATTAGCCCATTGAGAATTCTAACATATAAAACCACAAATTTTAATTATACGAATCGTATCTCAAATATAAGTATATAGTATATATGTATATGTATTCATATGTATGAGTAAAGGGGCAAAAAAAAATATTTTTGTGTAATCCAAAAGTATCTAAGTTATTCTTTATTTGTCTAATATTCAATTATTATATTTAACTAAACAAGATAATTAATTTAATCTTATTAATTGTGTTTAAGTTTAAAATATTTTGAGTTAGATTCTTTATAATTAATTAATTAATTTGATTCATTTGTAAATTGTACCTTTATTTGTTTAAATATTTATCAATTAAATTATAAAGATAGTTGAACTCTTTTACTTTCAAATGAAATCATCTTTAAAATAATATTTAGTATATAAATTAAATATGATTAGACTAACTACATGAACATCAAAAAGAAACATTATCTGAATAAGAAAGGTTCTTCTAATCCAACAGTTGAAAATCTTTTATATCAAAGAAACTATAAACAAATAAAGAAAAGGTCACAATTTTAATTTCGTATTAAAACTTGGCGTAATATTATAATTGTTAATCATCTATTGAGATACATACTAAAAGTCTATCACTTAAGTTGTAAATCGTTTTACAATATATATAAATATTCTTATACATTAAAAGGAATGTGCGATCTTCAATTTGGATACGTTAAGTCTAGTCATCAATGTTGCCACATAAGTCAGTCAATTAAATTTTACTACATAACCGTAATAATTTAGTTCATTTCAATGGCAATTTAATTGCCATTTGTCGTAGTTAAATTATACATTACTTAGTTTTTATTACCACGTATCATTAGTTTAACTTTGCCATGTCATATGGAGAGGTATTTTTAATGACAATTTGTGGAAGTATGTAAGTTACAGTGGGTATCATAGATACATACATACATACATATATACAAATAGTTACATGCCTGTTGTTGTTGTTGTTGTTGTTAAGTACAAGTTGGCGATCCAATTTTTGTGTCTTCGCATGTCCCCGACAATGGACACACAATATCATTGTGCAATATCATTGTCCAAGACACACTCGCATACACACATTTCATTAACAACAAAAACAACAACAAACAGTAGCATAAAAAAAAAAACGTCAAAATGTATCCACAGAGTTGCCAATTAAGACTTTAGTAAATGTTTTCGGTCAAGCAACATATGAAAAGTCTAAACTAAATGTTAAGGTTGACTGCCGGTCTATAACTCGATAAATTTATACACATAAAATTTAGAGCATAAAACTGTCGCAAAAAGAAAAAAAGAGTCAAATAAAAAAAAAAACGATATAAAAAAAAAAAGAGAAAAAAATTAAGCGAATGCAAATGCCAAAATGTGAACTGCATCTGCATCATCATCATCATCTTTGTCGTCGTCATCATCATCATCATCATCATCATCATCATCGCCATTGCCAGCGTCATTGATTTAAGTGGAGTCAACTGAAAACTGTTGCACTTCTGGTTGTTAGAAGAAGAAACAAAAAAACAAAAAAAAAAAAAAAAACAGCAAGTTACTAATACAATAATAATAAATAACAGTAAAAGAAAAGAAGATGTTGCCACTGTTGCAGTTGCTTGTTGTTGCTGCTGATCGCATCATTTGCAGAGTTGTTGCTGTTGCTGCTGCTGATGCTGCTGTTGTCTTGAATTTTGCTTGGCATGCAATGCAACAATTTCACAAGCAACACGCAGACAACTAAATGACAATGTGAACAAAATAACAACAACTTTTGGCTGCTGTTGTTGTTGCGCAAAATAGTTGCAGCCACAAATCTTTCATTTAATTACAAACTTATTTATTTGGTTTAGTTTAAGCACAACTGTCCTAATCAATTTGTTAAGGATGAGGAAATGGCTTGCAACAGTCTAACATTTTCACGGATTTCCTCAGCGCCAAATTTCACAGCTACCGTGTTAACTTTGACACCACCAACGCAGACATTTGAAACTTAACGGTTTACCGCTGACACACTCGAGGACAGACAGCGAGAGAGAGAGAGAGAGACGTATATGGGAGACGAAAACGTATACTGAGATTAGCATTAGGTAAGCGAGTTCAATTAAATTGCACGGCAATTGGCCAAATTGGCCACCGACTTAAGCCGCTCCATCAGTCTGAAATGGTAAGCTGCCGTGGCATGCCTTAGCTGGGGGTTAAGTGTAGCTGCCCACGCATGGTCTAAAATTGTTAAATCTGAAATCCTCACTTGAAGATCACGGTACAGTGGTCAAAAATAAACTAAAACATTTGAATTTAAATTAAATTAATTAATATTTGATATTACAAATTTGAAAAAATAAAAAATTCATAATTATTTCAAATATTTCACAAATAATGTGTATACAATTTTTTTTTAGGGTTTTGGTATGTAAGTAAAATTGTTGTCAAAAGGAAATTAAAAAAGTTGGAAAGTTAAAAGAATTATAAAATGCAAAATTAAATATATAAATTTTATTTAATTTAGTATTTGTATTTGTTTAAACCTTTTAGAAACCAAAAATCTTCGATTTCTATATATCTATTTAGTCAATAAATAATTCACTTTACTGTTTTAGACACTGTGTACAGTGTGCAAAATCTAATTGTAAATGTCAAACGAAAGACTTAAGCAGCGAACTTGTCATTTTCTCAAAGAGGGTGTTGTGGAGCGGGGTGGGGCATAGGTATATATTAAATATGCCATGCAAATGCAAATGAAAATCTAAAATGCTTGTTAAAAGTAATGCGCGCAATTTGCGATCGTATGGCCAAAACTAAGAGTTAGACAAAAAACAAAACAAAAACAAAAACAAAAGTGCCCTTTAGCCTCGGCCAGCCCAAAACTCCCCAAAATCGAATCGAAAACCTAAACTCAAAGGCAAATAGCCATGGCCGGCAGCCGTCTAGAGAGTCAGAGTCAAGAGTTGGGGCGGGCAATTTAGTGTCACGTTAGCATTTTGGGGGCGCTTCCAGGCGGCAGGCAAATGCATGGGCCTTACCATTAAGACGAGTGCTTAACTAGCGGTTAGCCACCGACAACCAGATCAGAGCCGTCAACGTTAAATTAACCAAAGTAGCCCCCCCCCAATTGAAAATGGAGACGAGAGCCCAAAGAGGAGAGGAGCAAATGTTGCCGCCAACCTTTCTCTTTGGTGCTGGCTATGGCGATGACTATGGCACGACGCAAAGGTCGGTTCGGATGTATCGGTCTCTCGGCTGGCGGTCTCGTCTCGGTTTTTCGTTTCGGTTTTATAAATACAAGTGTCGGCTGCACAATGTTAAAGATTCGTTTCTCGAACGTGCAACGGTCGCGATCTATTAAATCCTCAAGAAAAAAAAAAAAACTTTTAGTTTATTTTCTTTTTGTTTTTGTGTTCAACTCCTAGTTAGCAAAACGGTAGTAAATCACATCCATCCATCCATCCATCCATCCGTCCATCAACAAATCCATCCATCCAAGTCTCATTTCCATTTCCCATACTTTCGAAGAAAACAATAAAAAAAAAAAGTATTACAAATTCGCGCGCATCCAAGGATTAACCACAATAAAATTCGCGCAAAATTTAAGATTAATTTTTTCACCATTCCCTATTTACGAGTGTGTCGAATCTTCCAATTATATAATCTTCATTTTGTAATAATCCGGATTTTGTGTTTGTGCTCTTTTTCTTCAATTTTTTTTTGTTTTCTGTTGTTTTTTATTTTTTGTTTGCAGCCGGCAATGTTTTATGCAGATGCAGTCATCGTAAACCGAATTGTTTGACAAGGAAAAAACAAAAAAAAAAAAAAAAGAAAATAGAAAAACTTAAAACAAAAAAAAAAAAAGAAAAAAACCGAAACACCAAAACGAAACCAAACCAAGTGACTGTGAAAGTAAAAAAACACGGAAAGATACAGATATTCAATTACTACTAGTTGCATTACTCTGCTATTTGTTGCTGCTGCTGCTGGTGCAACCGTTGTTGTTGCCGCTGGAAGCTGCAGTTGCTGCGGTGTTGTTGATGTTGTTCCTGCCAGTGAACAGTTGGAGTCGCAACAGCACCACCATGAGAATTCAAATATTGACCTTAACGATTTTCCTTGGTAAGTATTATTGCATAATAAACCAGAAGTAAAGTATAATAAAAGATTTTACCAATAAGAAAGGGCCAACGAATTAAACAATTCGAAATAAAAATCATTTTTTTGTTAGATATTTTAATAAAAATCACTATTGAAACCAATTGAATGATATAGATGGAATAGGTTATAAAAGGATATTCTCAAATATTCGCAATATTAAATTTTCCAACTTTAGTTCACATTAGTTAGTTTTGTTTAAAATTTCCAAAAAAAAGTACATAAAAAGGATCAGAAAATTAATATTAAATTAAAGACTTTTATAGCATAAATATATCATTATAAATTTATGCAAAATTCTATTTCCTAAAGTATTATTCAAATTATAAATATAAATATATAACATTTATATATTGTAAACTATAATTATTATTTCGAATTATAGATTAAATAGCTGTCAATATATAAAATATATATTTTGATTTTTTAGGAATTAATTTATATTTTTATATATTCACTAGTTTTGTTTAATATCTGTAATTCAACACTTTGTTAAAGTTAAGTTTATCTTTTCATTAAATATTGTTGTTCTTGAAAAGTTGAATATCGTCAAAGAAATTAGATATTGGATATTATTATATTTGATTATATTTTTACCAAAAGTTCAGAAAATAGCAAAAATCAATATTAAAAGAAACTGAGTTATATAGAGAAAATTATATGTTGGTTAATTGCAATCAACAATTGTAATTAGAAACTACTAATACTTAATATCTAAAACTAAAAGTGTTTGAAAATTTAAATAAACATAATATTACTTAATTGTTTATTTGCTCACTTTTAGATGAAAAAAAAAAAAACATTTAAATTGCCAACTAAAACTTTGATATTGATATTCAATCTTAAGTCTGGGTATTTAAAATCATTTATGGGGTTTTTAAACATAAATGTTAGAAGAAAAAGAAACATTAAAATAATTATAAAAGTTGCTGTTACACGGATCATAAACTTTTGCCTATAAAACTAGAAGTCATTAGTCAAATATTTCTTTAAACACTTAATTAAATAGAAAGTAATATTAACAAAAAAAAAGAAATAAATATTCAATTAAATGTAATTACGTTAAAAATCTTATTTATTTCGTTTGCTCTTATTATATTTATTTTGAACTTTCGGTACACAGGCTTCTTGGGCATCCAAGCGTTGGATGCCACCGGCGATGTTAAATCAAAGATCATCAGCAATGATGATGATAGTAAAATTGCCGGCTCAACTGCATCTCTGGAAACGGATACGCCTAAAGATAAACGACAAGTGGGTAGCAAAGAGACAAATATTTATCCAAATCATCGTAGCGATGTATCCTCGAATCATGCAACTGCCAATGGTGATGATCCCGAAGATGGACAGGAGACGATCTATGGTGCAAAGCCAAATCAATTCATCATACGCCCCATAGCACCGCATCAACATCAGCAACATGAATCGCATCAAGAGCCACAATTAAGAAATTTTGCAGCATCCAATTCCCGTCCACATGCCGCTCAATTGCTGGAACAGAGCCAAGAGGTGAGATTTTTATTTTGATTGAGATATTGAATGAATGATATTGTTGTTGTTGTTGCTGTTGTTGTTTTTTGATTGAACATAGTTGTTCCTTTGTTTCTTAAATTTTGTTTGTTTTCCGTTTGTGTCCGCAAAATTTGCGGGCGTTTCGTCAAATTTTGTGCCCAGAGGCTATCAGACGAAGAGCTCGTGACTTCAAATTGCTTACATTTACACGATTCTTTGACAAAACCAAAAAAAAAAAAGAAGAAATAATCCAAAAATAACAAAAGCAATAAAGAAAAAAAAACTCTGCCCCAATCCCAGACAAATTGTCAAATTTTCCCTTTCGCTGATCTAAGCTGAACCTTGACCAATATTTGCCTTCCTTTTTTTTCTATTTTTTGTGTTGTTTGTTTTTTTTTTTTTTTGGAACAAATTGCAAACGACAAAGCAACAAAAGCAATTACAATTAACCAAAGATAATGTTTTACCTTACAAAATAATGGTGAAAAATGTATAAATATATATATATATATATATATAAAAACAGATTGCTATACGAAATGAAAAGTACTGACAAATAAATATAATAAATGCAATGGGCAAAAGTAAGTCACGACATAGACACGGCGACAACAGCAACAACAACAAATGCATAATTGCAAAATTATTGTTGTTATTACGCGGCAGCAACACCCGCTCTTCAGGCAAACCAACCACATCAACAACTAAACTAACCGACATCCACCATTCATTCATTCATTCATCCATCCATCCACAATTTGCACCATCCGCCATTGGCAACTTTGTCTTCCACGAAAAAAAAAACAACACACACAAGAAACAATGGCGGCTGCTTTGAGTTGTCGTGGGAAGAAAGTTGACATAATGTTATAATCACCCTACTTTTAGACGACCCGTCTACCTGTACCCCAAAGATAGATATATAGTATATATATATACATATATATATATAATCTGTCTGTCTATGTCTATCTGATGGCGCCTTGACTTGCCTGAGTTTTTAGTTGTTTTAATAATGTGAATCGTAGACTTAAAAAAAAAAAACACTGTACAACATAACATTCAGCTATGAATGCTATAAGATTCAGTTGTAGAATATATAAAAATTGATATATAAACTTTTACTTTTGCAAAATGCTTAGCAAATCTTTATTAAAAGTTAATTTAAATTTAATTTCTATAAATTGCAGCCAAGTATTAAATTTGCTTTATAATTTACTCTCTAAATTCTTTTAAGTATTGTCAAATACTTTAACCTAATCTTCAAATACAAGATGCTATATAAATTTTAACTATTAGTTCTGTTTTGCTAAAAAAAGAAATATTACAAAGTTTGGAATAACAAAAAATGGAAGCTATAAAAGAAAAGTTATTTTGTAATAGGACTACGAATACCAAAAGAAAAAAATCTTTTATATATTTCTAATCAGTAAATTTATATTGAGTTCTATATCGAACCGATTTGGTATCCATATGTATATATAACTATATACTTAAAGCTCAATCTATAATTTAAGATTGAGTTATAAATATATAGTAAGATATATATACACACAGAGATTACCAAATCGTCTTTAAATAATAAAAAAAAATTAAGGAATTTCTACTTTACTTTTGAGTATTTTTTAAATTAAAACAAAATAAAAGTAAAATCAGCAAATAAAAATGTTTTAAAGAGTATATAGTAAGTTAGGATTAAAAAAGATTTTAAGCATATATTTTTTTGTTTGTTAGTTTCAATTGTTCCATTTATGAGAGATTATGTTGGAGAGTGTTAGGCTTGTGAATTATGTTTGGCCACCGATTGCAATGAAGCCAAAGACCTAGGTGAATCTGAAGGCAAGTTAAATACAACAACAACAACAACAACAACAACAACAACAACAATAAAAAACAACGGCAACAAAGTTGCCTCAAGTGTTATATAAACTTTAGTTTAGATGCCACGCCATTCTCACAAATAGCAACAGCCACTGTAAAGCACCCACCAGTACCACCTGCCTGCCAGTGGCTTTACCACGCCACCATATAGATTGAGCTCCATTTTAAACAGCCGCTGACATTGGCCATTGAGTTGATGGTTTTGCTACCCACAATGGATACAGTAATAGTAATTGTTTACCCCACCCATTTCTTGCCACTCTCTGCCATTTCAGGTGCAGCACTATGTCTATCTGCAAGATATTATGCGGCATCATCAGCCCAAGGCCCTTGTGGCTGCAGGTCAAGGCAAGGGAGGGACCAATGGTTCAAAGAAGACCGCCACGCCCGTGGCAGAGGAAGAGCAAGAACAAGAGGCAGAGCAACGTTATGCAGTATCCATTCAACCGCAACCGCAACCGCAACCCCAACCCCGTTCACGTCCCTATCCAGGAGTTGGCCCCTATCAGTTGCCATTGCCATTGCCTGCCCCACAACATCATCAGCAGGGACAACAGGGATCGAATCAACAGCAACAGCCCTATCAGGTGATACCCGAAGAGCAGTTTCTGAAACTATTGGAGGAGGAGTTGCAGGCCCGTGCCTATCATGAGCAATTGAGACAACAGCAACAGCCACAGTCACATCCTCAGCAACATCAGGCACCGCAACCGCAGCAGCATCCGTCACCAAAATCTCTGCCCATTCATAGTACAGCGGCAACACATAAAGTAATCCAACAGGCCGAACCTGTTCTCGGTTTGGGTGGCTATCGAGAACGTTTAGTGGCAGAACAAGAACTAGTTGCTCCTGCTTATAGTCGCGGTGGTCCCAAATATTTGCCTTTGTCTCAGGTGCAACAAGTCCAGCAAGAGGACGATCAAGAGCCACAGCAGCCACAACGGAGTCATCTTCATCAGGCGCAACAACAGCAACAACTAATCTCTGCTCTACCTCCACAGATTGCCTACTATCAGCCACAGATCAGTTACAAGACGTTGCCCAATCATCCGCTAGCCAAATCCTCGTTGGAAAGTGAAATTGAGAAACTGTTAGCAGCCAATAAGCCAGGTCATGGTCTGACCTATGTGGACAGCAGCAATGAACCGACGTTGGTTAATCATCAGCACCATGGTCTTCGGCCAGCACCTTCACCATTGCCGCCGCCACAGCATCCACCACCTCCTACATCCCATCCAGCATTGCGTCAACCGAAAGCCTATTTGGCCAGCACACCCAACTCCCTGCTAGATGCAAATAATCAACCCTTTATTCCGTCCCTATTTAAGTTTAGCAACTATCAGCAGCCCACTCCCATTTATCCCAGTCCCAGTCAGGCACCACCAAGCCAATTGGAGGCCAAGAGGCTTGGACCTGTTGTGTATCCCACGCAACCGGCAAATCAACCCCAGCCATCACAATACTACTACCAAGAAGCAGCATCAACTCCCACTGCGGCCCCAAAACCCAATCCCAAGCAATATCATCGCTCCAAGCACTTTAAATTGGCCACACCGGCAAAGGCTTTGTTCTATGCCGATTACGCTGATCGTAATCAAGGATCCCCATCCAATTTCTATCCCAGTCCACCTGATCCCATTAAACATAGCCAACGCACTGTGACTGTGACCCCCACCTCTTTGCCGGCACCCATTCATGACTATCCATCACCATCGCCCTCGCAATCCAGCATCTATGTATCGCAGGGCACTGGCATAGCCACACCATCACGTGCCACACCCACAGCAACATCGGTGCACAAGCTGCGCACTCTGGATGAGGTCAAACAATTGAATCTTCCGCCACCAAATGGCAAACCTTTAACCCAGGCCGAATTCCAAGCCCTTGTCGATGCTGGTTATCCAGTTAAGGCTGTACCCGTACCTGTTCCTGTACCCTATGAGCAATATGTCAAGGATCATCCCGAGTATCGTAATCATCCGCCTGTAGACTATGCCCATTTAATGCGTCTGGCCACACGGCAATTGTCCGCCCATCAGCATCAACATCAGCGTTCATTGGCCGCTCCCTCAGAGCCGTCAGTGAAAATTGTATCCACACCATCGGTAGCTGAAATCCAACAACAACAGACGGCAACTGGGATAGGTGGTGGCAGTGTCACCTATTTGCAACCCATTGAGGGACATCCCCATGCTCTACAAAAACGGCGGCCACGCGATGAACAGGACACAGCCGTCGCTGGCAGCGAAACCAAGGCGGCTTCACCCACAGCAGAGCAAACGGCGAAGGCTTAATATGGTCGATGTAAAATGGTTTTTTTTTAGTTAAAATGTCCTTGTCTAGTTTGTAAGTATTGTAAAAATGTTTCAGCACGTTGCGAAAGTTAAATTATAAAACAAAATAAAACTACGAAGAACAAAAATTAATAAACAAAAAATTCAAATGATTTTTATATTATGAGTAATATAGAAATGATCAATCTTACAGATCTAAGGACTCTAACCAAATGGTTAAGTCCTAGGG
Organism: Drosophila emarginata; assembly: GCA_037075365.1. Lineage (NCBI taxonomy): Eukaryota > Metazoa > Arthropoda > Insecta > Diptera > Drosophilidae > Drosophila > Drosophila emarginata. The sequence continues at coordinate 5,042,019 of JBAMCD010000296.1, forward strand.
TTATCCTTATTAACAAAATCAGAGCTTCATATATAGTATATTTAGTTATTTCATTTTACTCTCCCTTCATCTTTACATCTTTGTACATCTTTGTTGGCTTTGGGCCATCACTTAGTTAAGGCCCAGCGGTGGAGTGCTATTACTATTGCTGCTATCCGCTGAGCTAAGCGTATCCGGTGTACCAGTCTCTCGAGCCTGCAAACGTGAGATTTGCGGATCTCGTTTGTCCTTGCGATCGTGTTCACGATCTTTGTCTTTATTATGTTTATGCTTGTGCTTATGCTTATGTTTCTTCTTATCCTTCTTCTTCTTTTTCTTGGAGACATTATCAAGCTTGAATTTTGCCTCATCGTAATTCTGAGGTGGCAAATTAGGCAATTCCATTCCGAATGCAGAATCTTTCTCAATAACTTCCCTTCGACGCTTAACAAGCTGATGAAGTTCAGGATTCTCATCATCTGTGGGTATTATATTTATTTTGGTCTCACTATCGTAGGCCTGGACATTGACTGCATCATCCAGTACAGTGATTTCCTCGCTGCGTTCCAATTTAATAATTTCATCGCCTACCTCAAAGGCTTCGGTGGCTGTTCGTTTTATTGTGACCATAGCGGGGGTTTTTTCACGCGGAGGCTCCGGTGGCTCGCTCTCAGTTATCTCTGGCAATGGGACTGGTGGTTTGGTTTCACTGCTTTTCTTAAAGCTTGAACTAATACTTGGAATATTACCACCACTGTCTTTCATTAGATCCTTGTAAAAGTTTTGATTCTCGCTGGCCTGCAAGCAATTGGGACGCTTGGTCCCATATAGCGAGTGGTATAGATCGACAGTATCGCAACGTAATTTGGTGTCGTAAGCTAAAGTATTAATGCTATACCACAAACGTTCCACCAGATTTGGCTTGTCCAATCGGCTACGAGACTCTCGTGTAAAAGGTGGATTATCAATTAGTAACTGGGCCAGACCGTGACGAGCTGCCGGATCGGGATCCGTTTCGAGCAATGTTATTAAATCCTCCAGATCATCGCTACGACCATCGACCTTGACAAAATCTACAAGGCATTCCATAGCTGCAATGCGCAAATCCAAAAATATGCCATAGGATGCATAACTTCGATAAATGTGCGGCAAAGAGGGTAAATGTCCCAATTTTTGTAGCTTCCGAATGACTTTCAGACAGGAAACGGAAACCATATACTTATATGAAGGCAAATGCTTTTCCATATTCAGCAGGCGTGTCACCTCGTCCAGCACCAGTCTAGGGAATCAAAGTGATTAATATAAATTATTTCATTTATATATAAAGGCAACTAACTTGGCATCAGTAGACAGACTCTCAGTGGTTATCTGTGTTCCATGCATGGCCACCGACACCACCGGTGTTAATGTCTCACCCAGAGCCTCCACGAGTGCTGCTCGATAGTAGGCATCTGTATAATGATTTCGGGAATTTTCATTGTACTTAAACAGATCAAAAAGGAAGCGCATTACTTCCGGCGGGCAAATACCATGAGATGTACGCAAACCTGACCAAGAGGAACATTGAGAGTTAGAGTAGAAGGGAAAATCAAATTCTAGATTCTACACTCACCTGCCATTGCCACTGGAATGGACTTTTGCAGAAAATATAATTGAAAATTAGAGAAATTATTCAGCTTGATAATGTGTGGAGCACTAAAAGAGCCAAAGAATTTACGAAAGATATTCAGCATAGCTGGTGGACCACTCCATGCGGCCACCATTTGATTGGCCACCTTGGTAAGACTGTGTGCAGCCTGACAGCGGACCTTATAGAAGCATCGTTCGCTCTCGATGGTGTCTGTCAGGGCCATGCGAGTTGCATTTGTGGGATACTTCTGCAAGGCTTGAATGGCCTGGAATTGGGCAGTAACATCTCGCTCATGGCGTAATTGGTATTGCCATTGAAAGTCTGGTTGTTCAATAATTAGATCACGCAGTAGAATCATCTCCGGATCTAGGCGTATCCACAATACAGGCGAGTCACTAAAATACAAAAAGAAATCTGTATTTAAAATGTATTTGAAAGATTTAAATCTAACTTACTCCATGGCCGATAGATCCATGTCCACCTCCTCGCCAGTGCATAAGGGAATCTTTTTCTTTTTGTTACGTCTACTCTTGGAGTGACAAGTGATGTCCGCCTTGACCAACGTATTCTCAATCTGCAGCGTATGCTTAAAGGTGCCATCGAGCTCCTGCAGTTGGACCAGCAAAGGACCATTATATTTTCTTACGCCACGCTGATTAACAAAATCCTGACGGATTTCCAGTTCAATAGTGTTGCGTTTGCGATTAAAGACTGATGTTAGGGAAAATTTTGCATGTCCACCAGTGCGAACCCATTGGTCCATAAATACGGACATATCCTTGCCAGTTACCGTAAATATGGCTTTGATGAAGATGTTAGTTGAGATAAGCAACTGCGACCATAGACCGGCTCCAATTTTTGTCGATGCCGCATTTGTGGCCAGGGCCAGCAATTTATTGAACACCTGTATGAGCAGTTCCTGCCCAATACGATGCTCCAACATGCGTATTACCAAATGAGCCTTGCGACGCATCGCCTCCACATATTTGGGTGATACCGTATGCAAACTCTTGATGGGAAAATAATGGACAATTTCCTGCTGTTTGCTTGCAGCAGCAGCTGGATTAGTACTTGATACTGGAAGCGGAGCTGGCGGTTGACTGCAATCGAGTATAATGCCGCCATACTGTTCCTCGTATTTGACAACACGTGCTAGCTCCGTTTGCACCCATTCACGGTACTCGTTGTTGCCGAAACATTTGCGCGAATACAGGCCACACATATACTCTGCTATACCCTTGGCCAGCCATGTGTCCGACCAATGATGCGAGGTTATGAAGCAACCAAAAAACTGTTCAGCCACTGCACGTGACATGAAGGTACGTGAGATATATGTCTGATCAATAATGGCAATCGAATGCAAGAGATTCACCGAGACAATGCTCATTGTTGCATAGGCACTGATGTCCGTGTCCAATTCGTCTACAAATACTTGTTTGTAGCAGGAGAACGGATAGCGAGTTGACAGTGTCTCCTCGAAGAACTCGAATGCCTCGTGTAGGTAACGGACTGTATTTTTTAGTAACGGCAACATTCCTGGTAAACAGAAGTGGGTCACTTCATGCATGTGGGGATCCACATAGATTTCAAAGGGTCCTACAGCCAGAGCAATATTGGGGGCACATACTGGCGTGGTAACGGAGTAGTGAAATGTTTTCTTTCTTAAATCTGGAGTCATAACAACTTCCAGCAATTCGCCACAGGACACTGCTGTTAGATTCTTGTCCACCGTGAATTCTAATCGCCAAGAGCATGGATCTGCAAAACTATCCACGCATGGAAACCATAAACGAGTGGAGTTTTCATAGCAATTGGTAAACATGTGTGAGCAATTCTGTTGAATCTCTTCATCGGCTGATGTTGGTGGAATGACAAAATGAATTCCACTCATGGGATTCTCAACAGAGAACTCAATACGTATGCGCAAACCACGTCCCTCTTGGATAAGGGAATACCCATCCGGGGGCACTTGAATCAACAATTCGCCATTGTTGACATCCGGATCGGTTATTTGGGCTGCGGCCAGATGGTACTTGGAGTACACATCAAGTGAACGACTTTTGGCTTCTTTTTGACATATATTTTGAAAGGGATCAAAGTAAGTGAATTCCGCTTGGCAAACATCATTAAGGACCACACTGTAAACTCGCAATTGCTTGGCATTTAAACGGATAAGGCGTAGATTCTCATTGTTCGGCACTATGGTTAACTCCACCATGCCCTGCAAGGTATTGGAATCAAAATCAAAATAAAGTTCAATATATATTAACGCCAAAACTTACAATTATGCTCCGACGCTCAAAACTAATGCCGGTGAGGCTGACAACCTGATGAGCCGTGCTGAGGAAAAGATAACATATATTAAACTTACTGTCAGAGACACTTTTGGTGTATACTTATAATTTGAAAGGACGCAGCGGTGCCTCAATAACCTCTGCTTGTTTTTCCATTACTAACTTCACCGGTTATTCTACACAACTTTAAAAAGTTTTCGCTTCCTTTGCATTGCTTACTGATTTCAGTTTTTACATTTTTTCCATGATTCTGGCAACACTGAAATTGTACAGCTTCTTTAAGAGGGCTAAAAAATACCAAAAATTTATCTCAAAACCATGGCAACTCTGTTGGGCAACCCTGGAAACGCGTTATTAACCCTTTAGTAGGTCAGCGGGAAACTGTTAACCCCTAATTAAAATAATCTTAATAAATTAATAATATTAATAAATAAATAATATATAATAAATTAATACCAATTTTCTCTTTAAAATTATTAATTCCTAAGATTTTAGGACTCTACTTAATCTCCAACAATTAAGTATTAAATACCAAAGGGGAATTATAACGACAAACAATAATCAATCGCATCCAATAAAGAAGTTTTATTATTGTTCAGTAATATTAATATCTAGTCAAAAATATTTAATCAAACTATATATAAATGCAAATTACAACTTAATAGATTATTTAGAATGCGCAGTTGTCTTGGCACGCAACAAGATTTTTTCGGGTTAAATGAACTGAGAGAAAAGTTCATAATTATATGCAAAAATAATGGCCAAAGATTTTATTGGTACACAAGGGTTAATTTCATGAATCATTTTGGTTCCTGAGAAAGTTATATTTGGATATTTCTCCCATTTAAAACGCATTTTTCCCAGCGAGTCAGCAGTTTTACTACAACTGCGAATTGCTTCACATCTTGTTGCAGTATTTTTCAAATAGTTTTCTACGATATTAAAAGTGCTACGCCATCAATATCAATCAATACAGAATTAAGTTTGGCGTTTAAAACCAAAATTACACCCTGTGAAAATGTATGGCATTGATAATTACCCCAAAAATTATCATGCGAGTGGCATTGGTCTGGTCAATTTAGCGGCCTTGGGCTACAGTAAGAATGAAATCAGCAGTAGCAATAGCAGCAATGGTACGGAGAGCAAACCAAAGGCGGGCTTGTACCCTTCGCTTCCCTATCCATCGTCCGAATCCGTGGGCGGAATGCCATATGTGACTAAGCAGACGATTCATGCACAGAATGCCTCCTTTCCGGGTATGAGCGTGGGAATGCCAAGCGCTCCGTATCCCAGTGCCACACCATATCCCAGCTCGAATTTGTATCCAAATTTACCATCGGCTTCGTCTTCATCATTGCCGTATCCGTCAGCTCCACTGGCACCTTACCCCAGTGGCATGCCGTATCCAAGCATGCCGCAGCCTGGGTTACCGTATCCAGCGGCTCCATTAGCGCCATACCCTTCAGCAATGCCGGCATTTCCAGGTATGCCCATGCCCTATGCACCGTTGCCAACACCAGCAAGCCCAGCACCGCAGCAAGCTGGTTTTCCCCCATTACCCTACCCATCGGCTCCACCACCAGCAAGTGCACCCACAGCAGAGGAAGAGCCCTCAGTGGGCATTGCCGAGCTGACTTTCACCAGTGTGAAGGTGCCAGAAAATCAGAATATGTTCTGGATGGGTCGCAAGGCGACCAGCACACGTCAGACCAGTGTTGGCGGAGGCGCAGATTTCTCCACGCTTCACGATTCATGCATATCCAATGGCACCTTGTTCGAGGATCCCGACTTTCCAGCAACTAATGCATCTTTGATGTTTTCCCGACGCCCCGATCGCTATATTGAATGGCTCCGGCCGAGTGAAATTGTTAGTAATCCAGAATTCTTTGTCGAGGGCTATTCCCGTTTCGATGTTCAACAAGGTGAACTCGGCGACTGTTGGCTTCTTGCAGCCGCTGCAAATCTAACTCAGGACTCAAAATTGTTCTTCCGCGTCATCCCGCCGGACCAAAACTTCCATGACGACTATGCTGGCATCTTTCGCTTTAAGTTTTGGCAGTATGGTAAGTGGGTGGAAGTCGTTATTGATGATCGATTGCCCACCATGAATGGGGAACTCATTTACATGCACTCCACGGAGAAAAATGAATTTTGGAGCGCGTTGCTGGAAAAGGCGTATGCTAAACTGCATGGATCCTATGAAGCTCTTAAGGGTAAGCCTAATCTTAATACCCAGTTTCTATTTATTAATCTAATCTTAAATTTTCATAGGCGGAACCACATGTGAGGCTATGGAGGACTTTACAGGTGGCGTAACGGAATGGTATGATATTAAGGAAGCTCCACCAAATCTATTTAGCATTATGATTAAAGCCGCTGAGCGTGGTTCTATGATGGGCTGTTCCCTAGAGCCAGATCCGCAAGTGCTGGAGGCCGAGACGCGTGAGGGCCTAATCCGAGGACATGCTTACTCTATAACAAAGGTTTGCCTAATGGATATTTCAACACCGAATCGTCAGGGCAAATTACCAATGATACGTATGAGAAATCCTTGGGGCAACGATGCCGAATGGAATGGACCATGGAGCGACAGTTCGTCTGAATGGCGTTTCATTCCCCAACACCAAAAAGATGAGATTGGTTTGAACTTTGATCGTGATGGTGAATTCTGGATGTCATTCCAAGATTTTCTTAATCACTTTGATCGCGTGGAAATTTGCAATTTGTCGCCCGACTCCCTGACCGAAGATCAGCAGCACAATTCTCGACGTAAATGGGAAATGTCCATGTTTGAGGGTGAATGGACTTCGGGCGTGACAGCTGGAGGTTGTCGTAACTTCTTGGAAACCTTCTGGCACAATCCCCAATATATTATTTCCCTTGAGGATCCTGATGAGGAGGATGACGATGGCAAATGTACAGTCATTGTGGCACTAATGCAAAAGAATCGTCGCAGCAAACGCAACGTGGGCATTGATTGTCTTACAATTGGATTTGCCATCTACCATCTCACAGATCGTGATCTTCAGGTAAAGCCGCAAGGTTTGAACTTCTTTAAATATCGCGCTTCAGTGGCTCGATCCCCTCACTTTATAAATACACGTGAGGTGTGCGCTCGCTTCAAATTGCCGCCTGGTCATTATCTCATTGTGCCGTCAACTTTTGATCCCAATGAGGAGGGCGAATTCATTATACGTGTCTTCTCTGAGACAATGAATAACATGGAAGAGAACGATGACGAAGTGGGCTTCGGTGAGACAGATGATCGCATTGCACCGGCCTTGCCTCCACCAACGCCCAAAGAGGAAGACGATCCACAACGCATTGCTTTGCGTCGTCTATTCGACAGCGTTGCTGGCAGTGATGAAGAGGTGGATTGGCAGGAATTGAAACGTATTCTTGATCACTCGATGCGTGATGTGATGGTAGGCGGTGATGGCTTTTCTAAAGATGCAGTACGCTCTATGGTGGCCATGCTGGATAAAGATCGCTCAGGCCGTCTAGGATTCGATGAGTTTGAGGCATTACTTACAGATATTGCCAAATGGCGTGCTGTATTTAAGCTGTATGATACCCGACGTACTGGTAACATCGATGGTTTCCATTTGCGTGGCGCTCTCAACTCTGCTGGCTATCATCTAAACAATCGACTGCTAAATGCCTTGGCCCATCGCTATGGCTCTCGTGAAGGTCAGGTACCTTTCGATGATTTCTTGATGTGCGCCATTAAGGTGAAGACATTCATTGAGATGTTCCGTGAACGCGACACAGACAATTCAGATACGGCTTTCTTCAATCTAGACGATTGGCTTGAACGTACCATATATTCATAAATTGAGCGAATTGCAGATGACTTCAATTGAAACTAATCTAATCCTAAGTGCCACATCTACTTAAATCTATAGAAATATTATGCAAAAAATACAAAAATAATAAGAAAAATGCAAAAATGATAGCCAGGACGAAGCATGTGAAGATTTGGATACAGAATGACCACACGCAGTTACCTTATCATAATGGAACAAAAAAACCGGAAATACAAAATCATGTGCAGTAATTAAATTGACCTTGAAACTGTGGCTCTAGGCGTCGGCAATACGATAAAAAAAAATACTACAAAACCTGAAAAGCCAAATACAAATTCTGTCTTTGTGTGCCCCAATATAAACCTCTACATACAAATATTTATACTATTTGTACATATAATGTATACATATTTATTTGTATGTGTGTGTGTGTGTGTAGGTATGCTTAGTGCCATGTGTGCTTCGCTTCATCATATGATAGCTACTGGAACAATGATGACTAATAGCTAGACCCGATCCGACATCATAAACATTTTTCTAAGCATTCGCAACCGCCGAGAGACAAGAGCCCAGTGGAAAACAGCCAGTACAAAATGATATGTGCATTATTAACTATAAACTTAACATTGCAAATGCTACGAGATGCTCGTGCACACTCATCATCTTTATAAACATATGAATATTTTATACACCTTCCATATATATATATATATACATATATACATATATATTTGCAATCTCTTGATACAAATAATGCGTTGCTTTTATTTGTTCTGGTGCTAAAAAAGTAAAAAAATTTCACCAAAATCTAATCGATCAAAATTCAAAAACTAAACGAGTCGATTCTATATTAATATCAATCAATTTTTGATCTATAAATTTAATCAAAAACTAAATACGATTTAAGTTTATAATTCGAATTCCAAATTCAGCATGTCTATTACGTTAATATTGGATTTTATCAAAAAAAAAAAAAAGAAAGAAAAAAAAAACACAAGTCGATAAATATTTCAATTTAATTAATCGGAAATTTTCATTTTAAACCATAATTGTATTTTTACAATAATATACCATAATTTATTTGTAATTTTATTAAATTGCTTTTTCTAAAAATTGATTTTTTTTTAGCTTACAATGCGGAAACTCGTTTGAAAATTTTTAACTTCTTTTCTTGTTTTTAGTATACAAGTTTAAATCTTACAAGTTAACCTCCATGTGTAATTGTTATTGTCTCGAAATAAACTGAAATTTTTGTGAATAAAACTATTTGACCGTAACTATTTCAGTCTGACCACTGGGCACACCAGCTTCTATAAGGGTCTGTTTTAGCTCTTCATAGTTCAATTCATTATCGGCGGCCAATTGCTGAAGTACCTCAAGAAAATCTTCATATTCCAAACGCCATTTTCTAGAAAAAGAAAAACTATTCGATTTAGAAACAACTGTATAACTTAAATGATGATATATATATTCACTTATAACGCATATAGATCAGTCCTGTTTGGGTTCGTGTTATGGGCGTTGGCATTAGTTTCGCCTGCTCCAGCCATACGTCAATTTGAGACAATAAAATGCAATCGAATTCCTCATTTTCCAGTTCAGACGATACAATCTGTACTCAATTAAATCAATAAAATAATATAATAGCTAGACAGATATCAGTCTATATATGTATATATACCTTATAGTTGCAATAAACAATGAAAAGACTGTCTAGGGTGTGCTTCTTGGGTTTATCATCGTCATCGGCCATATTTAAATTTTGGTTATAGACTTTTTTTTAGCTTGTTGTAGTTGGAATTAGTTTACAATAAATATATTATAATTTTGTTTAAAACATATAATGAAAAGCCCATGTGGAATTTGCAAAATTATCTATAAATCTATATCTATGAATTTGTTTCCTAAATAAACAAAAGAAAAACTAAATAAAAACACACGGTGTTTATATACATAGATATAGTTTGTATATAATATTTACATAGTTGCCAGTATCCTAAGTTACTGTTGCCTAGCAACGTGTGTACTACAAATTTATATGTCCTATTTCTAAAGTTTTATACCCCATTTTTAATCACTAAATATTAGGCAGTGCAATTAAATTTGTAGTTCTAATGCGTCATACAGTTTCTGGTCTTGTTACAATGCTGCTCCATTCTCTCATTTAAATGAAAGAGAGGCAAAGATTATATATCTCATAATAATTTTAACAAAATTTGATTCGTCGATAATTTACGGACAGTGGTTACTATTTATGACCAAATAGAGCGATAGATTTACTATGTTTAATCTATTAGTTAAAGCCATTTATGGGCATCCACTCGAGAAACAATAATTGCATTGACTATAAAAATGTTCAAGTAACTTCAAATTAAAAAATAACTTGAAACTTAAATAATTAACCAAGGGATTGTGCCTGAAAAGATAATTTGTAACAAAATCATGGCATTATTAGCAATCCATTCTTTCAATGTTTGAACATCATTAAAAAAGATATACATATATAACTATGATAATTGAGTTAATCAGTAGTCAAGAACCTGAAGATTAAGAATACCCTATAGTTAATCATATTGTATTATCAGTGCCAAAATTATAAATGCCAAGTCAAGTCTTGCTAATATAGCTAAGATTTACATATATAAAATACGATTAAAGTAAAAAGTTATTTTGCTTTAGTTTCGGTTTCATTGTTTCAGATAAGAAATAATCAATTTGCTGCCATAAATAAATTGTTATATGCAGTTACCTTTTCATTATCATCTTAAATCAAATTTAACACTTCAGAGAATTTTTTTTTTGTCTTTTTATTTCATTTTATTTACAGTGTATGTATGCTAATATATAATGTACTAAATATAAATTGTTGTATATATATTTCAAAAGTAAACCGTTCCTTTTCATATATATGTATATATATATATTTATATAGATCGATTTATACGATTCTGCAGGTTTGCTGTCTAAACTGTTATTAATGCTGCCATGCCAGTTGCATTTTGTTTTTGTTCTTTCAGACATTCAGTTAATTATATTAAATTATGCATAAAATTTCTTTTGTTTTATGTACTTTAATTAGCACTATGTATTAGCATACCCTTTCGAATTATATCTAACGCCAGCATTTTATGTATGTATGTTTTGTATGTATGTATGTATGTTGATTTATTTATTTTTTTTTTTGCATGTGGCTTTTAAAAAAGTCGCATTGGCGTTAATTGAGAGAAAAAGTGCATTGGATAAATTCTTAGCAGAGCAGAAGAGCCAACTAATAGAAATTGAAAGCCCATTACGAGTATAGTAGTAGTATTGGTATTATATATGCTATCATTTTGATTTGATTCAATTGAAAAAAAATAAATATTGAGAAGTATAAATGATTTATGGACAAAAATACAAAGAAAAAAGAAACACAATACAATACACAATTATACAAAGAAAAATGTGATAATATAAGATTTAAAAAGAGAGAACACAAACAGCGCAAAGTTAAAAACTTATTTTGGATATATGTATATAGGTTTTGAGGGTCCTGTGTGTGTGTGTTTATGTGTTTCTGTATTGGTGTAGATTGTGCAAAACCAAGTTTCAGGTATTTTGCTTGAATTCGGATTTAGCTGCAATTTTCCAAATATTGTTACTTTAAGTATGTATATAATATTTTTTATAAGTTAGTCTTAATTATGCATTTTTAAATCACTTTAAATAAGGTTAGGTTGTGTGTGTGTGTGTGTATGTGTGGGGGGGGGGAGATTTGGGCATTACTATAATTATTGCTAAATTTTGCTCAACATGAATAGACTCGTTCTCACATTCCTTTTGAGGTGTTTAGAAGTGTATTTTCTTTGCAATTCGCTGCTGTATTCAATTTGTTTGTTTGCTGTTTTCTCTTTACTTTACCGGTTATGTTTAATATCAAAAGGAATGATATATATGCATAATATATATATATATGTATATATATATTCTATATATATGTATATATATATATTTAAAATAAAAAAAAACAATGCACTTCCGTTCTAGCTGATGTCGCACATCCCCACCAACTTGTTCATCTTATATAGGCCCATCAATGGCGCTCACTTTAAGGCGAAAATAGTAAGCGGATCGGGCCACCATAGCAGCCGCCGCTACAAATAAAGCAATATAGAGAATATACATGCCACCATGTTTCTGTGGAGAATTGAAAATAAAAAAAAAATTTATTTTATGATTATATATTATACCAGAATATAGATAAAGTTGCAACTTACCGCTGCATACGAGTATGTGCCAACAGTAACACCAATGGCGGCCACCAGGAAAAGCAGGGCCAAAACAGCAAACATAACACCACGACTATTGGCGAACCGTGAACCCACTGATGACACTTTCCTGCAGTGTGGACAGCGTGCCAATGCATTGTGAAATGTGTTAAACTGCAAAGTTATTTAATTGTTATAAAATATATATATAATTTTTTGGTTTTCTTTCGCTTACCAAAAACGTGTCCGAGCAATGTCCACAGGTGACACGACACATGCCCGGCATAGTGGGCACGGGCGGGGTAACTGGACTGGGGGCCAGATTAATGATGCGCTTGCAATTGGGACGTGGACAAGCGATGCGCTGCGATGAGCTCTTGCATATTAACAGGCAATTGCATGGACATCGTACATATTTCTTGCCAGGCGGAGCATTTCTTATGGGCTGCAAAACCACAAATTGATATTAATTAGAGAAAGAGAAACAGTTTAAGATTATTATACACTCTTACCGTAGCCTCATTGCAATGGGTGCACTTGACCACATGTTGCTCCCGCTTTGTGGTTATGTCAATCATATTTTGACACACCCGACAAGTGACCATTGGTACACCACCAGCTCCGCCGCTTTGTTGATAGGGTGGCGGCAATTCATCAGGTCCAATAAAGGGTACCACAGCTGGTGCTCCATTCCCTATGTGAAACAAGTAAAACAATTAGAAAAATATCGATAAACAATATATGTATATATTGATATTGTAGAGTATTGATTGAATAGACCTTTTGTATAGAACAAATACATCTTGACAGTAAAGACTTTTCCACAGCACTGCAGCTAGTTAAGAGGGAATTATAAGATGCCTCATTTCTTCTCTACGTCCCGATGATAGTGGGTATGGAGAGGAAGATGCGATAAACGCAATTGGGTCAATGTTTTGGTCCATGAATGCAGACCTTCTGTCTGTCACTGCCAGCAACTAAACAGAAACTAAACTAAGCCAGGCCACAATTGTGTCAGCTAGAAACAAGTTCTAACTTTGTACAAGAGACAATAAATAAGCAAAACAAATCAAACAAATAATTAAAAAAAAAGAAAAGAAGGAAATCAACAAAGAGAGTTTGTGAATAATGGTATACCCTTTTTAAAAACAATAATTTATGCAGAATTCTTGTGGTATAATATAAATAAATACAGCTGCTTTCTTGGAATCAATAACTGATATCCCGACCCTAAGTTAGATTTGATAATGTAAAACGAAATTGATTATTTGCACTTGAAATCCTCGTAAATATGTCGTATATAAACTTAACCAGAACTTGATTCCTTGGCGTCATTTAATCACATCTTAAAACGTGTGACCAAGCCCTATTTTGTCCACTTTTAATGCGACATTGTCTAAAGTCCAAGAAATGAATCTATAAATATCTTTAAAATGGACAATTTATGATATGCATAATGTAATGTCAGATGATCAGGTTCCTGGGGTAAACAATGAAGCTGTTGATGATGTTGCTGGCCATGGTGCGACAAAGGGAGTATAGAGAGGGAAAGGCATGCCTCGATAATGGAAAATACGGGCTGGAGATGACTCATGCTTCACTTTGTTGATTAAACAGCTGTGTGGTTGCTACTTATCAGAGAGTGAGAGCGAGCGAGAGATTCGGAAAAGGAGTAAAGAAGAGCATACAAAAAAAAAAAAAAAAACAATTCCAATAGATGAAAAATCTTTGTCGGCATCGGATTACTTGACCACCGGCAATGAACACCAACACCCACCATTCTTAAGTCAGGGCCATGACTCAGTTGTAAGTGTGTGTGTGTGGGTGGAAAGTGGGTTGGGAATGGGTGGAAGAGAATAGTGTGAAAATCTGCGTGGAAATGCATACAAAGATACTCCGAAAGCGACATACAACTTTAAATCAAAGTTGCCTATTGCGACAAAGTGGGACGCACACTTGTTGGGTTTCCAGCGAAAAACGAGACAAGCCTAAAGATGGCTGAGACGCACCATGTACATACATACATACATTCATATGCGAGGCGAGTTGAATGCCCGTTTCGACCACTCGACTCGCCTAGGTGTCTTTTCAAATCAATCAATTCTCATCTAGTTTTGTGTGATTTTATACGCACCGTCCTCGTTATTGGGTGGAGCAGCGGCTGCTACTGAGCTGCTGTCAGCGCCAGGATTCTCGGTCCCCTCATCCACAGCAGTGGGGAACGTGTACATCGTCGACTGCTCATTATTAATAAGGCTCTGTCTTTCGGGATCGGCCATTCCTATGACTCTCTTTGTTTCCCCTGTTTTTTCTCTTCTTAACAACACAAAAAAACGAACAAAACTCCCGTTAAATTGCACTTCTCGCTGTCGATGCTGCTTCTGTTATTGTTGTTGCTTCTTTTGTTGTTGTTGTCGCTGCCTTTTCTGCACCGCAACGCAAAAGTCTCAACTAAAACAAAAAAAAAAAAAAAAAGAAAGAACAAGAATAGAGGAAAAGAGAGAAATGGAAAAATACACGTTCAATTTTATTGAGAGCATAAATTGTTTAACAAGTGAAAATATGCTTGAGCTAGCAGCAAAGCGGCGGATAATTTGTTCTTTGTTTGATTGTTGCAGTACTTGGTTTTACTTTTATTTGATCCTCTCTTTTTTTGTGGATTTATTTAACTTTTACACTAGTTTTGGGTTTTCTGTTGAATATTTCTCCCTCTTCTTCGGCATGCGCCGCAATCAATCAATTCTCTGCTGCAGCGCTAATGCAACGCCTTTTGCAACTTAGACATGCGAGTCCTTATTCGTGTGGCACTTTTCGAATGTTTTCAACTGTTTAAATTTTTTTTTGTTGGCCATTTGTGTGCTATAATTTTTACCTTATTTTTTTGTTGAAATTAAGTTGCACTGCTAGTTATGCCAGCTGGTCACACTGTAATCGCCATAGGGTTGGACAATGCAGAAATAAATGTTGGCTAATGTTTGGATCTAGTTCATTAAAACTAAACTCAGCTGATGTTTGGCGGCTTCGGAATTAAAATGTCTAAAAATTCCGAAAGTTGCAGTGGCTTATCTTCAAAACAAGTTCAACAGTCGGATGAAACAACAAATTACGGTGGTGAAGATAGTAGCAGCTCAAGCGATATAAACTGGGAGAGAAACCGGAAATTGCGTCGCAAATCATACACAACTGAATCACCAAATCGCGGATCCTCGCATCAATTCAAAGCTCTTCCTATTAGTGTATTGGGAGACAAGTCCTCGCCGCTTTCGGATTCTGGCCAGCTTAATGTCCGACATGACAGAACATTCACTGAACAATATAGTCTAAGAATTGAGGACAGTACGGACTCAGATGCTGAGTTCCATATATCTAATGACAGTAGCAGTAATGACAATACAAGCAAGCCAGTACCTTATATCAATCGTCCATTAAAGCGAACAGATTGTCAACTTATCACAAAAATTCAAAGACGCCGACCGCGCCCCAAGAAAACCGTATATAAGAAATAAAGTCAATATGCATTTTTTTAAATGCAACTGCAGATGCAAACAGGGATACAAAGTATTATAGCTCGTTTACTAACCAACACTGGTTGCGAACCAGGGTTGGCTTGTGCATTCTTGAAGAGAAGTGGTCAATTTTGATGAGTATAACTATTTATGCAGTTTTTATGTAAATAAACCAAATTTTAAGTAATAAATCTAAGTGCAAAGTGTAAGTAAATGTTCAGATTTTAATAGACATATGAAATGTAATTGAATGCTGGACGAATAAACGTTGCAATGGCGTGTGAAAATAAGCGATGATTTCATATATTTCTTTTTTACAGAGCGTTGTTGTATGAGAAACTTCGTCGTAGCTTTGTGCGACGCTGTTGCTATTGTTGTTGTTGTTGTTTGTGGTGGTGGCGCTGTGGCGGCGACGTCAACAGCAAACGCTAACGACGCACAGTGTTTAAGTTAGGTCTAACTGCCATTTGGGGCACCAGCAACACCAACATGAACAATAGCAGCAATAACGCCAATCAGATGAGAACAGGTGTTCCTAATTGATTTTTCCACATTTTAACCACCCCGTTTACTTTTAGATCAATCTATTGGCTCGACGACTCGCAAATTCACTAATCTTGAACAACTGTATTTTGGCATTTTTAATCGCTGCAATTAAGAAAATAGGCAAAAGGCAAAAACAACACTCGTACACATACATCAACACACACCGCACACACACGAAATTAAACGAAAGTGCCACAAAACACACGCATCAAGTTAGCCCCCCACACCCCCCCCTACAAAACCAAGTATTTATTGAATAGAACTTCAAAATTAACAATTCGAACGAACGAAATTTCAAACTTAGTTTGACCACCGACAAGTACACACACATATACATAATATATTAAATATAATATATCAAGATTAATAGTGCAAAAATCTGTAAAGGAATTAACTAAAATGGAGTCTGTACCAATGTTTAATAGCGTCGAAGATGAGTGCAGATACTGGAAAGAGCGCTCCAAACAGTATCACAAAGAGTAAGTGGTTAACTTTAAACCCGCCTAAATCACTTTTAATCATTAAAAGTTATCGGCTTATCTAATCAATTTTATTTTATTTGATTTGCAGATGGACAGATGTGAAACAGGAATATGATGAGTTTGTTGAACAATCACGGGAAATGGAAACTGAAATGGACGCCACTCTGGAGCAAAAACAGAGTATTATTAAAGATCTCAGAGCCAAGCTAAATATGCTAGAGAAAGAAAATGATTCTCTCAAGGTGAGAATTATTGTATTAAATATAATTAGATAAAGTTTACTTTATAAATACGCGTAATATGTTTCTATTTAAATTTTAGCTTAAGCTGGACTCACATGGCATTGAAATGTCAAATATGGAGAAACAGTTGGAGACGGTTAAGAAGGAGCGTGACTCCATGAAGGTATATTTACGTCAGTTAGAGCAGAAAAATGATGATTTGGAGCGTGCCCATCGCATACTCAATGAGAGCATAGAAAATTTTGAAAAAATGTTAGATCAGGCCTATGAAAAGAATGCTCTGCTTGAGCTGGAGGTAGATGAAAAAGGACTGCTGCAGGAGAAACTGCAACGGCTGATGGATGAGACAAGAGGTAAATGTGTGAGAGACGATGATGTGTGGGTGTGTGTAAAGATAAAGTTGCATAAGAAAATTAATTAAATTTTTAAATATTTCTTTTTTCTATTTGCACAGATCTCAAACAGGAACTCAATGTAAAGTCACGATATACGCCGGCAAATGGCACTAGTAACAATTCAACAGGCACCGCCGCAAACAGTTCCATGAACTCATCCTCCTCGCTGCCGAATGGCATTGTTGCCAATGGTGATATAATGCCGCATGACAACAACATTGCTACAAGAAATACCACCAGCATCAGCTCGAGTGCACTCAATGGCAGTTTAGTTAATAGAAACGAATATAATCAACAACAATCGCTTAAAAGTAAGATACTGAGCTCGTTAAAGCAAACCAAGCGTGTTCTTAAGCTGTCATCAAAATCCAGTCGCCATTCCAAAAACTCCAACTAGACTAATTAGGGCAATTAGCGGAATTAGTTTTAATTATTATTCTTTCATCAAAGATCACACAATGCTTACGGAAAAATAGTTACAAATTTGTTCCTTATGAATCCTGCTAGATGAAGTAAGCTGTCTTTCTATGTTTTTCTATTTTTTTTTATGATTTTGCTGAATTGTTTCTGTAACTTTATTTTTAATTATTAAAAACCCAGCAACAAACTGACATTTATAAGGCAAAATTTGAAACATTTTTCGTAGGCAATGTGCGTATATGTTTTTTATATATATATATATGTATATATATATATATAAATGTGTTGTGTGTATTTAATTTGTTTCGTGTCACATTTTGTATGTCATGTTAATCTAATACTAATAATTATCCCATAAGTTCTACACAATCTCGACTAACCTAACCTGCTGTGTATGTGTGCTTCCTTTTGCAGATCCCGAGAACCTAATCAATGGCAATTCCATGAATGCCAGTTCCCGCACAACGGCGCTGAACATTGTGGCCGACATGTTAAGAAAATTAAACGTAAGTTCCCTCTTACTTCCCAATTCCCCACCCTCCACCTATATAATTGAAATCTATATAGATTGAAAATATTGAAACTACTTTTGAAAATGCAAAAATATCTCAGAAGTAGAAAAAGAAAGAATTTCGCATATAAAAATTCCAATAGATGCGCTTCCATTCAAAAATTTACAGTTTTCAAAATGTTTAAAAACGTTTCTGGAAAGAAAACTAAAAGGAAATGACACATTTTTGTCCATCTTTATATTGGTCGGTGTTTGTAAAAGAACAATTTGCATAACCATTTATCAAAAGCAACATTATAAATGTTTAATTCAATTAATCTGGACAAGAAGATTTTTCTATCGGTATACTATGAAATTTTATATGAAAAGATTATTATGAAATGTTTTGTTATAATTCAAAAAAGTTTTGTTTAAAGAGAAAAGAAAGTTAAAAAGAAAAAAAAAAAAAACATAAAAAGAGAAGTTTAGTTAAAATGTATCTTCATATGTTTTTAGTGGGATAAAGCCTTATTGTGTCCTGATTGTGAAAAGTTTCGATGCATTTGTGAGCGACCATCGCCGCCGCCGTTGCCACCGTCGTCCTCATCATCGGCAACATCGTTGCTGCCGCCAACTGGCAGTGAGCCGAGCCTATTTCGTCGTGCCTTTGGCGGCAGCAGCAGCTCCTTTATAACATCCAGTAGTAGTGCCCAGACAACAGCATCCGCCGGTAGCAGCGATGGCAGCTTAAGTAGCCTCAATTTGGGCTCAAACATTTTTAAACGCTTTGCCGAACGCATGCGCAGCTCTCAGGATGCACCGCCTCTATGACAAATGATAAATGCCATTGCCCGGACGCCCTCCAAAATCCTCCCTATTCAACTTTTATGTCGATTTGTTTTATTAATTGCTTTTTGGTTAATAAATACAAATGAATTTTTTTTTTAATCTTATTATTTTGCATTTGTTTTGTATGTGTTTTGCGTGTACTACGTGTGTGTGTGTTTCGTTTTTGCTATTTTCATGTTGTTTTGCCCTTGGCTAACACTTTTTGCTCTTTCTGTTGTATGTTGCAGGCCATGGAAACAAAATTGAAGACATATCGCGAGCATGCTCCGCCATCCGTGCAGCCGCGATCCGTAAGATCAGCACAGCAGGCAAATCATCAATTAACTGGCCTACCTTGCCTTTCCCTCGATGCGGAATAAAACTTCGTTTTGTCCACAGCCACAGCGCACAGCTCAACGCATCACTGCGAAAGGAGATATACGACGCTATATGGCATAAGGCATACGAAATTAGAAATATTGTTTAATTTGCGTTACGTTCACGTTGAAAATGTTAGCGTTCATTTTTTCTTTTCTTTCTTTTTGCTGAACTATTTATTTATTTCACTTAACTTGACTTGTATAAAAACAACAACAAAAAGGAAAGAAAGAAAAAAGAAAACAAAAGAAAACGAAATAAGAAGCATTATTAATTATACAACACAACAATTGATGTGTTGCAGTTTCAAGCCCAACCATATAACATGCCTTAGTATAAATTAAGTGTAAAACAGAAAACCCTTAAGCTTAAGCCCAAATGAATATTGGTTCTCTTCATTGAATATTGTTAAAGAAAATGCAATTTTTTTTGTGAGCTGAGAATTTAACTAAACTATGTCTAAAACGATATGCAGCAACGGATGTGTCCAAGTATTATGGATCTGAGCTGATAAGAACTTATAACAAATACTCGTAGTGTATAGGAAAAGACAACAACTCTTACCCACACACACACACAAACACACACACACCCACATACAGACAAATACAGACGCCAACATACCTACTGAGAAAGAGAGAGAGAGAGAGCATACAATTTTATTGTTTAGTTAAAATTATTTAAAAAGCTATTTTCTATTTATATTTAGATGCGAATATAAATATGTAAAAAGGCAACAAATGATTATTTATCTATCTGTAAATGTATAAAACAAAAGAAAACAAAATAAGAAAAACTAAAAACTATAACATCAACGAACACACGATTATGTTTAAATAAAGAGAGAAATATAATTAGTTTTAATAGAAATTCGAATTCGTTTGTTGTTTGCATGCACGCTCCTTGACATATGCAATAAATAATTAATTAGCAAAATATTTGAAATTAATTTTACAAGTCGAAAGCTTCACTGGCTTACTAAAGCCTATGTCAAGGCCAACTAAGTGAGGGAAAATAATCACAAAGGACCAATGCTAATCTAATCTATGTCGAAGTTTCTACACCCTATAAAAAGGATTCCTTTGGTTGTGATTGCATTTTTGTTGGGAGGGTTGCTAAATAGCCGCCAATTGGAACGCCATATAATAAATAAATTATTGCTATTTCAGCAGCATTATTTTCAGGGTAAAATTATTAGATTTGATCAAATTTAGCAAAACCATTTGAATACCTTGAAAAATTACTCTTAGATCTTATCTCTTATCAATTGAATATTCAGTAATATTACAATTGTGATATATAGAATATGTATTTAAAAATATTTAGAAAAAAAACCTAAAATTTGTCATAACTTGTTAAAAGAGCAGGTTTTATTTATAAAAATTTATATATACATATATAAAACTGATTACTTTGCTATGTGACAAGTTGCTGCTTAACTTCAACATGCGCAATGTAAGGGTATTTATTAACCGCCTCTTCACCCACTGTATAGAAAGAAGTGAAATAAGCTTTGGCAATAAAAGCTTTGCAAAATTGAAGGGTTTTTTCCCCTCAATTTTTAGTACAGCAATATCAGAGAGCTTTACCCCAGGATATTATGCTGCCTATCCAGGTGAAGGAGCTATAGCTGTTGCTGACCTTGCTAACGGTTTGGTAGGAAGAGGTCCATATCGGCGGTAAGCTAATGAAAATGCTTTGGTTTTGTTTAGATTCATAGCAAGGATGGGGTTGGCTTAGAGTGTTTGGCATTGACTGTGAACATGCACATATACCCATGTATATATATATATATATATATATACATACATATGTACATACATACGTATGTAGATGTAAATATAACATATAAACAAGACAAAAATCGAGATAGAAGTAAGATGAAGTGCAGGCGGACAAACAAAAAAAATGACAAGCTTTTATCATACGCACAACACTTACCAACAACAGGAACATGGACAGGGATAGGGAATGGAACGGGGACAATCTATGTATGTAATGGTTGTTGTTCGAGATGTTGGTATTGTTGTTGAGTGCATTGTTTGCTTACGGCAAGAGCACTCCTCCAGTAAAAGGAGCAGCAACTAGCGGCAACCATAAGCGGATTGGGAATGGCACAATGCAATTGCTGTTTGAAAAAAAGAAAAAAAAATGGAAAAATTGAGCAGGCACAAAGCCATGAGTGTTGTGTGTGGGTGTGCACGTTTTTCTTTAGAAATTTCTTCTTTTTTCTTCCTTTTTTTTAAAAAGCAATTTCAAGAATTTTCGCTTGTCTTTTTTTTCGCATACGTTTTCCGGTCCTACAGTCGTTGCTTAATGAACTTCCAGAAGGAAGAGGAAAAACCGCAGTAACTAATTAACTGGCCACACCGCTACAACGATACGAACCTTCACATTTTTACCGTACAAAGGACAACAATCAGAGCGGCAGCGGCCGCAGCAGCGAAGTTTCGGTAGGACAGCCAAAACAATAAGCACCACAAAGAGCTCACTTGGCAAACATTTGGGCCACAACACCAAGTGTAATTGTTTCGGCATAAACCAAAAAACAAAATCCAACAAAAATAAAACAAAAAAAAAAAAACACAAAAAACCAAAAGAGAGCTTGAACAGCTCGTAAAAAACACTGTAGCAAAAAACAGCTTCAAGTGGAAGCTCTTGAAATCCCTATACTCTATACAGGGTGGCTGAATGTTTAGCAAAAGTACTCTCCACTTGTCGTCTTTACTGTCAATAAATTGTTAAGCTCAATTTTCACCAGGCACTTGTTTTTTTTTTTTTTTTTTTTTAGATAATCTCAAGAGTGTTAAACGATATCGATGGAATTTATCAGACTTTGTAAATGATACATATTTCGTATTGCGGGTGGATCTAGGTACATATTTGTGATTAATAAAATGTTGCTAATTACTAGTTAGCTTTTCTACAATTCCATAAATTTTTGTAAAATTAAAGGTAAAAATTTAAATATAAACTAGATTTTAGCCAAAGATTGGTGATTATCTATACTTGAAAGCAATTTACTGCAGGTTAAGAAATTTTTTTTCTTTTAATTTTAGTTATTTTTTACTGCTTTCATTGTAAATATCGAAGCCATCTTGGCAACGCCGATGCAACAACTACTGCGGAAGTAGCAGAAGCGGCTTCGTTCTCATTACACCCACACTCATTCACCCCAGTATGCAATTGCATTCACTTTATCCTTTTTCTGCTGCTCTTTTTCATTCACTTTCACTAATTACTAGCCAACTGATCGAAGCCACTAATGTGGCCACACATTCACACACACACATATTAGTGGTCAGCTGTCTTTTTTTTATACATACTTTTAATTGAGAGTGGGAGAGAATCACGCTCTTACTTTACCGTTTTCTATTTTTCTTGTATTTGCAATCTCGCTCGTTGCCCAGTGTGTAAAAAAGGGACATATGTAAATGTGAAATGTTTTGTTCAGTGAGTTTAATTATTTTCAAAGAAAATTAAAGTATTAAATTAAAAACGATGGAGTTTATGTGCTTTGGTTTTCAACGTTGTTTTATAATTTTGCAAGCTATTATCAAAGTTGTAAGGCTCTGTAATAAAATTTATCAAGCTATAAAAACAAGAGTTATTTTTTTCCCTGTACTATTAGGGTAAAATGTGTATTACATTAAAATAGCAAAAAATGTATGCAATATAAGCGGTGGATATAGATTCTTGATCTGCAATAAAAGCTAAGATGACTAGGACAATTTTTTTTTAAGATAGTTGGTAAGTGATTAAGTTGTTTAATATTGATAAAATATTATGCTGCGTAACTCTTTGACTTGGCGATTCAGCGAGTTTTTGTTTTTGTTTTAAATTTATAACTGTTCTTTGCTTAGACTTACGAATCTTCTGTATCGCTCTTTTCTACCTCTTTTCTATAGTAAGTTGGAAAAAAGCGATGCCGTCTTTTTCACTTTTTTCTCATTGAATTTATATAATTGAAAATTTTCTTATACAAATAAATAATATTGAAAGGCTTAATAATTTACAGTTAGTATGGTTTTCTCATTCATCAATAAAATAATAATTTAATAAACTTGCCAAAGCTCTCAATAGCCTAAAGTGCATTTAGTTTATTGTTTCTTTGTCAAAAGAATGTTAATGTAATATTATTATTTGAATGTTTAACATATCTTTGACATTTAAGGGTTTCTCCAATTCAAAATACACAATGACATAATTGACCTAAATTCTATACAAAGGAGTTCAATTTACTTTTGCAACACCCTGTACGTTCTGTGGTTTGACGGGGGGTGAGACGACAAACGACAGAAGGTAGGTAGATTGTGTACAAATTTTGTCGGTATTTATGCGCTTTAAATATTTAAAATACCCGTCGCGACGTCGTAATGTAAGTTGATGGTATATACAAACGGAAACGATGATGAGGTAGTACTTACTATGTATCCTCTCTGAATGGTGGCGCCTCAGGGTGGCGGCTATTTTGGCCATGCCCTATACCCTGACTCCTGTCTCCTGTTTTCCCATCTTTGTCCCTGACCCTTGCTCCTTATTTTGGTTTTCGTTCGGGCTCTGGTCGTGTGTCCTGTGCCTAAACATCAAACAAAATCGATATGTGGGCGGTGTATATATGATTTTTGGCATAAACAAGCACACATAAACCTAGCCCCGGGTGGGTCTCTCAGGTATGGTCCTTGCTTTGTTTGAACGCCGCAGGACGCTCATTTTTCGTAATGAGTTTGTCTATGTATGTATGTATGTATGTCTGTGAGTGAATCTGTGTGTGTGTGTGCTCCTGACTCAGAGCCAGAACAAATAGCGTGTTTTTTTTTCTTTGGGTGGCTTTTTTTTTTTTACTGTGTTTTTGATGTATGTATGTATGTCTGCATGTGTGTGTGTGTGTGTAGAGATGCAAAATAATAAAAAAAAGGCATAATTTGCTTTAATACAAGAAACCTTTCAACATACACGCATGAGGTGCTCCTGAAGGTCCTTTGTTGGCCCAGGTGCCTAGACGTTTACTTTTTGCTCCTGGTTGGCTGATGCTTGTTAGAAGATATATACGTTGTTGTTTCGCCTGTTGCCGGCTTCCGGTTGCCATTACATCCTGTGTTGCCTTCGATTTGAAGTGTAAATGAAAATGAAATTCATTTGATTAGCCTTTATCGGGAATGAAGGAATGTAGGTACATATGTATGTACATATGTATGTATGTATATATGTATGTATGTATGTATGTAAAGCTGTCAGACCTTGGCTGTGTAATTAGTGCAACCATCAACTGTGACCAATTACTACTAGCCACATTTGTATTGACATTGGCATCCGTATCCGCATCTACATCCGTATCCACATCTCAAGTGCACATCATTAGGATATACAGATTTACAGTTCTGTATGTATGTATGTATGTATGCACATTTCGAGATTTTAATTAAATTGAATTGACCAATCGATAAACCTTTCGTCTTTGATTCGTTTCGTTGCGTTCTGTTGCCTTTGATTTGATTTGTACGAATGCATATTTCTCTCTATCTCTTTCTGGCTGTGACAGTTTGTTTCCAATTAAGTGCAACAATAAATATGCAAAGTGGCCACTACACATACATACATACATATGTATTTATGTATGTGTCTCCTTCTCTGTCTCGCTCTCGCTTTCTCTATGTATGTATATGCACTTTCATTAATTGAAGCACTATTGCTTTTAGTTGACTGCATTTTGCCTTTTGCTTTTGACCAAAGTGTTGCCTTTAAAGGTCTCGATATCTGAATATACATACTAATATAATATATATATATTGTATACAATCAATTGATTTGCCGTCAGTGGCCTTATAAAAAAACCAAACTTGACCCCTATGTGTTAACTTTCTCTCTTATTTTATGACACTTTTGAGAAAAGCAAACATGTTAAAAAATACATACATACAAACGAAAGAAGAAGAGAGAAATACAAAAGTAACGCAAAAACTCTGCCACCTTTGTATCTTTGTGTTCCTGTGGGTCGTTCCTGTCCACCTCTCCCCCCCCCGTCTCTACTTCTCCTAGTCCTTTTTTTTCACTCCCTGAGTCTTTTTCGTATGCCAAATGGTCCAAGACCATTGTCTGGAGCTGCCATTTTGATTTATGTTTGTATACTCTCCATAAAGTATAAGCCAAAGAAGAAGAAGAAAAAAAAAAAAAAAAGATACACACATACATATGTATGTACATACATACATACATAGCTAAACGGAGACGAGAAATCTCAAAGGTCCATTTTTTTTGTTCTCTCTTCTTAAATAGAAGGTACACAGCAAAAATCAGACCAATTGGGAGTAAACTTTTAGTAGAAGAATACATTTATTGAATTCTGAGTAAATATTAAGGTAATTCTATATTAATGTATGTATGTATCCATATATACATACATTAACTATGGTCCAATATCTTACGATTAAGTTAACTCTCACCCTGTTCAGTTAAAGCTTTTGCAAATTTGCCTATTCTCTCATATTAAATGAAACGTTTGTCGGTTATTATTTAAATAAGCTTTGCGTTATTGAACTTGAAATTGATTAATGGCTTTATATATTAATCAAAATTTCCGGGTTCTTTAACCTTTATTAGGCAATTCAAAAAATATTCAATTTCTAAATATAACAAGCAATCAATTTCTAAAATTTGATAGTAGCCGGTTTAAACTCTTAAACCGGTTTTAGCCTATTTCGTTTAATTTTATTCGATTTCATTTGATTTATAGCATTTCATTGTTTCACTATAATAAACAAATTTTAAAAATTTATTAATGCTTCAAAAATATTCATAAACAAGCAGAAATTTCAAAGTCTTCAAAAAGATTTGCAAGGTTTTGATCAAATAATGAATGATTTCACACGGAATCAGAAAAAAACTTCATTATATTTAAACTTTATTTTATAGAAATCATTATGATTATTTTTATTGATATAAGCACTAAAAATAAATTGAGAAAACTGAGTCTTTAAAATGAATTCATTAAATGGAAAACTTAATTTAGAAGTTTACTATATGAAAGTTTGATTGTAATTGAACTATAGTTATATGTGATATATGTTAATTGTTCTTGGTGAAAATACTAGAAAATCTTAATTAAAATATTTAAATTTATAATTACAATATTTTCTATCATTTACTCAAGCCGATATCTAGACTATAAGGTCTAGAAAACTAAGTCATAGAAAAGATATTGTTTTCAATAATAATTTACTTTCATTGAGAATTTTACACATGAAAGTTTAATTATCAATTAGATTTAATTATTCCAACTGTTACGGATAAATTGATATTTAAATTCTTTAATTTATCTATTCATTATAGTAGTAAATAATGTACTTTGCTTTTATTCACTTTGAAAATCGTTAGTGTCGTTTTTGTTTAGGCCATATTTTTCTGTTTGTCGAATTTTGAGTAATGTCAAAAAATATCCATATTCTTGTATGCGTATATATACATATATATGTGTGTGTGTGTGTATTTTAGGTGGTTTACTGTCTCTGGTGGCTATGTAAGCATAGCCCAATTAAGCGTAAACAATTTGTTACTGTGGAAATGTGAGAACCACTAGTTGCTCTGCACCCGCCACCATTTGACATTGATAAAGCTGCTGCCCCACCACCCATACCCATACCCATGACCCCCATTCTCATTCCGTCCCGTCCTGTCCCGTCCCATCCTGTACCATTCTATCTGATAGCTTTGCGCGTATCGTGTGCAAATATTTTTGGGCTATTGATACGCATACGATGCTGTTACTGTTGCTCTTACTGTGAATGGTGACCCTGATGCCAACAAACTGTTGCTTTTAGCCCTTGGTAGGCGGGGTTTAGCTCACAAACACTCATACCCAGCAACATATACACAAATACATACATACATACATACACACAAGCATAAAGGACATACAGCTGGGACATTTTCCCAACATTTCCCCTACGCGCAACAGTTTTTCCATGATACTCATCCCTATGCCTCCCTTATTTTGGATATATGCTACCTTTTTTGTTGCGGCCCCAGCAGACAATTGCCATGGCCAACTTCGTGTCGCCGCCGAACTCCGTTTTTGAGTTAACCGTTAGCTAAGCCAAGGAAACATTGCCACTGACATTGCCACAGCAAACAGTAGCTCCATTATATGCTCCAGTCTTCTTGGGGACTTGGTAGTGTGTGCACGTGCTTGGCGCAAATGATACTCATCACCAGTTTAGCTTTAGTATAGGAATATACAATATCTCCGAAAAATCTACAAAATATATACATATATAACATATAAACATATATGTATATATATACATATATATATATATATTTTGGCGATATTTCTTGTATTTGGTGTGATTGCTTTTAACTTGTAAATCGCGAGAGTGTATATCAGAATAAGCAGGAATCATATAAAAACGTTAATGTAAGTAAGGCGCCTAAATGTAGACTATGAATGTGATAATTTATTACTAATAAATTTCATTTTGATTCTATTGTATTTATATTTAATAAGTTTTATGCTTCTATTTTTTGTTTTTGTTTTTCTTTTTCTTTCATTTATTGTTGTTGTTTTCTTCTCTTTGTTGTTGAGACACTTTTGCTTTTGGCGTGTAAATCTGGCTGTTAAGAGGATTACAATGTTTCCTGTAATTATTATCGCTGCTGTGTGTATGTGTGTGTGTCAGTGTGGGTGTGTAAACTGCTGCAGGGAATTAACTTTGTTTCGATCTAACCATGTTTGACATCGGCTGGCATCAGAGGCCAAACTGGCAGCGGGAGGTTAAAGTGTTTTTGCCATTTAGTTTTTAGTATTGCACACACACAAACACACACACACACACACATACAAAAACATCTCTTACTTCATTTCTCTTCCTGATATTTATTTATGCGTTGGCACATACACAAACTCAAACATACATATATGCATTCATACATTCACATTCACATATAACTCCTATGTGTGTCCTCGTGATACACTTAATCCGACATTTACAATTTTTGCTTAAGGATTTATTTATGGATTCAATATGTGTACAACGTTTACATTTCTGTCGCTCTGCGTGACTACGTATGTGTAGCTTGTGTGTGTATGTGTGTGTGTGTGTGTGTAAGTGTGTCTATGGGAACCTTTGCGCATATTGTTGAATGCTTCAATGCTTCTTCCAATCTTTCTATCCTTGAGCGCATTTATATGCGCACAAGAAGCATTTTTGAATACACTCATTTCAAATTTATTTTTTTCCCCCTTTTTTTTCTTGTAATTCATTTTACAAGTATAATGAATATAGGATATGAAATATAATGGCAAACGATCTGCTGCTCTCCTTTATGGCACAGAAATGAAATGAAAAAGCAACATTAAACAAAATGGCAAACAGCAATCTGTTGAACTATGAAAATTGATCAACTTAGTGTTTTGCAATATGGCTAAAATAGGCAAAATCAACAAGCTCTGGCCAAATGTACAAACTACTTTATAAAATTGATACAAAATAAATGCAACTTCATTTTCATATTTGCACATTTGTGGATAACTTGAATGCAAGTTATGATTGAAATTTTATGGCTAATATAACAGGTAATACTATTTCAGTTTATTTGCCAAAGATAAAATGTTCCAAGATATTATTTAATATTTTTAATATATAAACCAATTTAGTTTAAAAATATAAAATAAATATCTAGAGAAGTTTAAAGTTCTCAAATCTAATTTGAAAACATTTTTAGATGTGTTTTAAGTGAACTATTATTTTATTGGCTAATCCTAGCTATTCTAACGGCTAAGTGAAAGTATATTATAAGAATTTCTTCTTTTTATAAGCTGGGATAACTTAAGAGCAGACCTTAGAGCTGATTATTATTTCTGCTTTTCTTTTTCATTTCTTTCAACATCGTTTGAGAGAGTTTAAGCAAATAATAAATATTTTACTACTATATTGAAATTAAATTTATAGAGATGTTAATTGGAACTAAGTTCATGTTAAAGAAACGCCAATTAATAAAAAATTACAATTATATATAGATAGATCAGTAGTAAATTCGTATAATGTATAACTAAAAGTGATTTTATAGCAATGTAACTTTTTTTTCTTTCTTTGAAATGACATTTTACGCCCAATGTAGGTTGAGGTTAATTCCCATGTAAGAGGGCATGTAAAAAATGACCTTGAATATGTATAAAAATATTTATAGATTTTTAATCCTTTCGCTTCCAATGAATCGGGAAATGGTCTATTCATCATAAAAGCCGCATTTATTGCGTTCAAAATAAGTAATTTTTCTCCCCTTACTTTTGCCAAAAATAGGTTATATAAGATAGCTGAGCTCTTTATGGTTTTTTATGAAATCAAAAAATATATCTCAATAAAACAATGAATATAGAAAGAATTAAAGAAATTTTTCTATAAAACGAATATCTTTAAAATGGATGAAAATTAATTAAAATGAAATGATTTATGGGTTTGTGTTTCATTGTAGTTCAGATTTGAACAAATTGTTGAAAAACAATCTAACAATAAAATCAAAACGAAAATCTCAACTAATGCTTAACGCTTTAACCAAATTCGTTTGGTTTACAATTATTAATGGGGAAATATAAATTGTAAAATAATTTAAGCTGTCAATTGTATTGATATTCAAAAAGATAAATGATACCACATTTGGCAATTTGAGAACGTAAAAGCCAACCAAAAAGATGAAGGGGAGATTAAGGTGTAGGGAGGCTATTATAATAAACAAATATTAAGGCATATTGCCATGTCATTTATCTGTTAACTGTATAGCAAATATAAATTAAATATACATATGTATATACATATATTCAATAATTATTTGTCCAATTGTGGAATAATTAATTGCTTACAGCTAAAGTTAATCAATAATTCTATTCTCATAATTCTAATTACATTTCAAATTTGTAACATTTTTGTTATTATTATTATTTTATATATATCTATATATAAATATTTTCTTTTTTTTGTGTTGTTTTTTCTTTTATTATTGATTTCATTAGCGCTGCTGGCAGAAAGTCAACAAAGATGTACAGAGGATGGCAGACAGACAGAGGGCAAGAATATATAGGATAGAAATAGCAAAAAGAGAGAAATGTGTAGATTGTGAACAAATAGGAATAGAGGGATGGTAAGATGATGGCATATTGCTAACTTTTATCAAATGGCGCTGCAATAGCAGCTTCGGCTCCAGTTCCAGTTCCATATCCATCTCCATTTCTATCTCCATCTCTAGACCTAGCTGATTGTCCAGAGCTGCTATTTATAGAAGAAGGTTTTCAACTCCCACAATTTTTGCAGTCATGGCAAACATGACGACAGCGAACACTTGTATATAGTTGTTCCTCCTCTATCTATGCTGTGTGTTGGTATCTGTGTATGTGTGCGTGTGTGTGTGTGTGTGTGTGTGTAGGCGGTGCGGAGTGTAGAGCAAACATTAACAAGTGTGTGCAAAATAACTAAAAATACAGAGGCAACAAGAAGAACTAAGTAAAAACCAGCAGAACCAAAATCGATATGAAAATCTACATTGTGTATAAAGTTGTTGGTACATAAATATCAAATATGCAAATATTTACCACGGCTGCTACCTGAAAATAAATGTATGTATGTGTATTAGTGTATGTGTGTCTGTGTGTGTGTGTATTGGTGAGTGGCTGAAAATGCTCAAATGCTGAAACGATGGAAAATTTGACATGTTGCGGGTTGGTAAGCTACACAGCACCTTCAATTGAAGGCATCGCTTGTCTGTGTAAATGTTCAGCATATATATATATATGTGTGTATGTGTGTGGTGTGTTGGTGTAAGTGGAGGCAATATGCAAAAACCTCTAAGGAGAAAAACAGGCAGCTGAATCTTGTTGCTGGTGTGGGAAGTTCTGTCACCTTGGAGCTTCCATCCATTCAATCTATACATATGTATCTATGTATATATATATATATATATATATATATGTATATAAACACATACATACTTGTATGGCAGCGTTAATAAAACCACAGTCAAGCAATAGAAACAAAAAAAAAAAAAGAAAAGACCGAGAAGAAAAAAGATCAAAAGCTTTAACACGCCACTGTAAACATGTGCAAATATTTTAGTTGATTTTATTTCCCCATTTCGTCGTTTTTTTTTTGTGTTTTGCTAAATTCTCTTCTTTGTTTTGGGGGGGCACAAATAATAATAAAAAAAATATATATATACATATATTGAATTGGAAAAGTCGCTTAATGCTAAAAGAAGGCCGGGCCGGGTCGGGCCTAAATATGGTTATATG
Organism: Drosophila emarginata; assembly: GCA_037075365.1. Classification (NCBI taxonomy): domain Eukaryota; kingdom Metazoa; phylum Arthropoda; class Insecta; order Diptera; family Drosophilidae; genus Drosophila; species Drosophila emarginata. The sequence goes on from JBAMCD010000296.1 coordinate 5,073,539, forward strand.
TATATAAACTGAAAATGTTATACCCTTAACTTGAATTTGATGGAATTTGGCATTAACATCTGCAAATTGTCTTCAATCGTTTTAGTGAATCTTATAGCATATGCAATCTATATATGCATATATATAAATAATATCAATTCATATATATTAAAAGAAAAATAAATAGAATAATAAAAGAATAAAAAGTAAATAATTTTTTTTGTCATGAAATTAATTGTGGTAAAGTGATTGAGGTAGAGTGATTTTTTGGGAAGAATTTCAATTTAAAACTTATTTAAAGTAAATATTTTAATAGATTAATAAAAATGTATTTTTTTTTTGATAGAATTCGGAATTTAAAAGAATATTTAATAATCAACGACTGAATAGTTGGTAACAGACATTTTATTAATCTAGATCTATGATCTCTATTGTTTATTTAACATTTTGCTTTCGATTGGACTTTGAGGCTAAATCTGATATTCGAAACAATCTTAATTTGATTATTTTAAGTGGATAAGTCCAGAAATAATATATCAAAGCATTATATTGAATAAGTATACCCTATAAGGAAGGGTAATAAACGACAGAGAAATGAAGCATTGGGTGTGGAAGTATAGCAAGACAGGCGGCCAACCGTGCCGTCACTTTCCTTCTTTTCCCCTTTTCCTTTTTTGATTTCCCCGATCCCCTCTTCCCCTCACCATCCCTTTCTCTATGGTCCTCTATCCCATTTTTTGCTGTTCGTTTTTGCTCTTGCCATTTTTTTTTTCTTTTCTTTGTCGTTTTTGGGTCGTTTTCGTTTAACGGTCTTATACCTGCAGCTGTTTATCATAATTTTGTTGATTTGCTGTCTGCCAACAGTAACAATAATAATAATAATAACAACAACAACAATGAAGACGGCGGCAAAATCAAAAAAAAAAAAAAATGGAGGACGAAAAAAAGGGCGCCCCGGAAAGTAGGCAACGAACGGCGAAAAAAACTTTTCTTTACCAAGAGGCGCGGCACGCCCCCTCTCTCCTTCCCCTACCGAAAAAAAAACTTTGCAAAGTAAATTTGAATGCTGAAAACTTGTATCAGCCGAAAGCAACAACAACAATGATCGAGTGGAAATTATTTTTGCAGAAGGTCCTGAATACCCTTAACGAGACCACCATCTGACAGGATATTGAACTCTCTGTACAGCATGTAGACATGAAATTTTATACCATATTGGATATATTACAAAAATCTAACATTTCGGCACTGTAATTGTTATAAAAATAAAATCATTTATCATCATAATTAACCTATTGAAACAAACCCGAATTAAACTCTCAGAGAAATTTATTAAATTTAAGCTAGCTTTAATTAAGTTTGTCTGAGGTATTGATTTGAAAACCTTTTGTGTTGCCATCATTATTTAGCCTTAATACTAAGGAGAATAAAGTTGATGAACTATGTAAAGAAATAAAATAGATAGATAGATATTCGAAAGATACTTCTGGAAAGTGTTTCTTAAACAGGTTCCATTTAGATATGGAATGAATAAAAAATTATTGGCAATCGATTCTCATTTGAGTATAAGGCAATATTAAATTAGAATACTTGAATCGTTGACTGATTATAATATAATTATATTACCACTATTAGTTCATCAGAATTTTATCTACTTGAAAGTGGGTATTAATTTCCAAAACAAAATTTTATATTTTGTTTAAGTGGACGAGGAATATAGAGCTTATAATACACTTACTTAAGTAAGGGTATACCTATTTTATACTTTATATATATATATATATCTATACCTCTATAGATATAAATAAGGGAAAACTTTGGTTTTTTTTTTGCTCAGTCAACGTGGCGTATGCGTCATGTCAAATGGGTCGCAACGCTTTTCATAACTTTTCGGCAATGGCTCCCTTGTCCTTGGATAAAATTTTTATAATGAATTGTTGTGACAAAATAATGTGGTCATTGTTGCTGTTGTAAGTAGAAGTTGATGGGTGTGAGTGTATGTGTGTATGTGTGTGTATCTGTATCTGCGTCCCTCTCTATTCATCTTTCTTTCTCTGTGTGCGAGGGAATTTAATAAAATATGCAATTGCCTTTAGCCGCCGGGATACGTCAACTGTTGCGCATTGTGCCTACGGGAAAAAAAAGCGAAGGAAGTAACAGAGAGGTGAGGCAAAAGAAATGACGACCAAAACGGTCAAATGGCCATGCCAGCCAATTAAAAACATGGCGTCATGGCAACAATGGGTCGAATGGGGATCACAGAGAGAGATAGAAAGAGAGTGAAAGAAAGAACTGGCAAGGCAACAGCACGCAAATGTTTATTAGCCACAAACCGGTGGTACTCATTAAAAAAGTTCGTCACGGTTATCTAAATGCCACGTACTCTTACTTACTTACACCTTTTCTCCATCTATTTACCTCTCATACAGCCCACAGCCCACCGCCCACCTCCCATTATCCATCTCTTTCATTTTCTGTTTCTCTTTGGCCTGATTAAAACTTAATATTTTGTCTGTTGCTCATTTTCCATTGGGACTGGGGCTTTAAAGTTTGTTAGTTGTCTGTTTTTAACTCCCTGTTGACAGGACGGCCTAATTATTGGACTACGGCCTTGCCACGTTTTTTTTGGGCACCATCATCATTCCCATTAACATGATCATTACCATGGAACATTGTACCGCTTTTATTCCCTCCACCGTACAGCATTCATACCCTTCTCTCATGTCATCGCTTGCCAGATTTTCTGAGATTCGCCTGCAGCCTTTTTGCAGTTGCTTTGATCTTTTTCGGCCTGATTATAAGGCTGTGTGTCCTTTTTTTTTTATATATAGTTGTTGTTGTTGTGTGTGTGTGTGTGTGTCTGTTTTTATTTTTTTTTTTATTTTACTCGCTCCTTTTTTCTTTTTTCTTTCTCCTTTTTATTTTTGTTCTGTACCTTGTCTCACATGCTTACGAATTGGCTGTTAGTTTTGTGTGTCCCTCGATGTGAATCCATTTTGATATGGCCCAATGCTTTTTATGACTTCATCTTACCATCTCTGTTTCTGTATATATGAGGGTAAATAAAAGGGGGAGGTGGGGTAGAGGGGATTCTCGATGGAGACAGACAGTCTAAGAGCAGTCACACAATCATAATCAATGACCATATTAAACACAAACGTGCACTTTGTTCGACGTCAAATTGTATCACAGGTCGCTCACTTGACGCTGGACACTAATCAATGACTATGCTATCCCATATCACCCACAATTGTATACAGCCCCCCCCTTCCCCCATCCCCCATCCTCCATCCTATCATTATCCACTGTCACCCTCTCTCGTTCACTACCATCCATTACGCCGCCTATCATTGAACATTGAGGCGTTGGCATCAAGTGCTTTGAAACTATAATCCCCGCCATACACTGACACTTCCCCTTTTTGTGTCGGCCAACACTTGCTCGTTTGTATACACAATTGGCCATATCGGAAGTACATTTGATATGCCTTATTGCCACATAGAGTACTATCGTAACGAGTCGTATACAGACATATACATACATATACATATGTATATTGAAACTCTCAGAATAAATCATGTTTCACACATATATGAATATATATGTATATATATACATATGTATATATATATATATATATATATATGACAAGATTTAAGTGAGCCAATTATGTAGTTTAATATTAAGTATAAAACAGTTAATTGGCTAATTACCTCTATAACTTAATATTCTCTTTATATTTAATGCTAATTTTGAATCGATTAAAGAAAATTAAATGTTTGTTCTAATTTATAAAAGTAAAGGAAGAAATATTTCTATTTAATATGTAAAATAGGAAAATTAATGTACAGAAATTTGAAGAAATTCAAGAATTAATTAAGAATACTAAAAAGGCAAGCTGTAGCGAATGTAAGCAGAAAGAGGAGAATAAATAAATAAGATCCTTCAAAGAGTTGCAGATAACCGGGAAAAGGCTTTTCCGTTTTCAAATTTCTTTACCCAAAATAAGTTAAGACTTTGATTAACCAAAAAGTTACAATGTCTATGTTTTCTCTAATTAGTTAATAGAAAAACAGAACTTCACAATTTTCATAATAATAAAAACTCTTTCAGAAAGAGGTAAACATTACTTCAGTATAGAATAAACTAAGAATTTATTAAGAAGAATTAACATTAGTAATGGTTTAAAAGACAAATTAAAACATTATTGGATCACACACAATCATTGCTAATGATCATGTCTAAATTTACCTTAAGGGGATGGAGATGTTACCTTTTATAAGTTAGAAACATTTCATTGCATTTACCCTTTCAAAGGGTATGATCTAAATGTGTGGTCTAAAAAGTACCAAGAAAAGCTCGCTAAATAACGCATTTTCATTGGCTCAAACTGATGGCCCGTTAATTATTCAAATCCGAACAGTTTTCATCAAATATAAAACACGACTCGGCAAATTAATCAACAATATAAACAGTTTTTGTAATTTTTTTAAGTGTTTTGTGTTTGGCAATTCACAATTTGTAATTGGAATATAAGTATATATTGAAATTGTGCCAATGAGTCTTATTTTCCCCTTTTTTTTTTGTTTCATTTTTTTCAAGTGAGTGTTTAGTGAACTAGAAGTGTTTGAGTAAAAAGGAAATATCAACAGCTTATTAAATAGAAAGGTAAGAGAGGTAATTTATAATACTTACTATAACAACAAATAAAGGATGTTGATATATTAAATTTATGGACGAAATGTCATCGATATATTTTATTTTTAGAAGCTTATTTCTGATGTATAAATTGCTGATTAATTAATAAAAAGAAAAAGAAATGAGATATTAACTTTATCTTAATATTAATTGTATATTTGTAATTAAAAAAAATTCTACAAATTTTTAGATTTTTCTTTAAAGGATTTCTTTCAGAATTTCTATTGTGTGTCTTCTATCATTTTAGAATTTATCTAAGAAATTTTTTGGTCATGATTTCGTTTTCGAAGAATCTTTTGTCAGGATTTTCTTTGAGTATAATAAATATTTATTTATTGATTCATATTAAAAAATTGAATTATTTTCAAATTTGGTACTTTATTTCAATATAAAACTTAATCCAAATTTGTCGTTTCTTTTTTTCTTTATTTAGTTACTGCAACAATTACCTTTGGTTCATAGACAGACACTTGCAAAACGAATTGATTATTGTTATAGATCATTATATATATGGTTTAAAAGAGCCGATTAGTCCTTTAAAAACTTCATGAAATTTGTTCTTCCCAAATTATTTGTTCAATGAGAAATTGATTAATTTACATGGTAGTTTTTGATAATTAAATATACATTCATGTGGCAGTGCTGGCACACAGGAAAATGTTGTAACTGATTAGTTGTTGGCCTAAACATCTATATACATATATGTATATACATATATCTATTTAATTAGTTTGAATTAATCTCACATTCACGAACTCTAATGAATATTTATAAAAAGATGCGTGTTTCTTTGTTATGAATGAAAATAATTCTGAATTAGCTGTAAATTTAATTCATTTCAATGTTTTAGTTTAGAGCTTGATTATTATTATTGTTCTTCTTTTAATTTTTGCTCTTCGTTAATTCTCTTTTCCTTCCGCCTTGTTGCATTTAATGGCTCAATTTAGAGTGTTGATGGCACACATTTCGTATTTTACATATAAACATTTTTATTCAACTTATTAGGTTACCCAACATGCCCCATTGCTTCGCATATCTTAACTGTAAACTGACGCACACACATACACACACATGTATTGCAATGTTTCATATGAATAATATATGGACTTATGTATGTATGTGTGTATTTGAGTATACGACAGTCTGTAAGTATGCAATGCAAGAAGCAAAACAGACAGAATGAGTGAGAGAGAGAGAGAGAGAGAGAAAGAGTAAGTGAGAGGCGGTGTATATAAGTGGTAAAAAGGGGTGTGTTAGAGTGAGAGAAATGATGAGGTAAAAGAGCCATTCCGTATAGGAGTATGTAAGAGATATGTCGAGGTCGTGCCAAGTTAATGCAAAAGTTAAGCATGCTGTCACACGTTCCATTTATTATAAAATATGCAAACGTTGTGCTTTATAAATGATCAACATCTTCGATTTAATAATGCCATCGTCATTGTCATCTTCATCGTTATTATAGTCGTCGTCATCGTCGTCATCATCGTCATCATTTTAATGGGCAACGGCTCATCAATTGCAATTATCAAATACAAGAACAAGAAGATGAACTTTGACTCAATGTCAACTCATTATCATTGTCATCATTTTCATTATCATATGGTCCAACAGAAGCGAAACTGGCAACAGTTTTAATCTGAACATATGCATAATTAAAGCAACTGAATATTGTACATACATATATACATATATGTATCTACCAGTAAGCAGTTGCCCGTTACAGAGCAGTTTGGTAAATGCCAGCTCACATGCATAAATCAACCTAATGGATATCATATGTATTGTTTGCCCTCTTCATACTCACTGCCAGCCTTCCTTACCCATTGCGCCACAAACCAATTGCCATTTTATTCTGGGCCAATGTCGAGTGCATCGTTGGCCATTAACTTTTTTGTTAAAGTTGCAAAAGATGTAAAATTACAAAGAAAAAAAACCGACAACTGATCAATAAAATGGATCAAATAAAATTCTCAATTTCTTTTTTTTGTTACGACTCACGCATATACAAATTCACCCCAAGCTAATTTAATTTCAGTTAATTTAAAACAAAAAAAAAAAAATGCATTTATATGACTTCAATATTTCACAGATAATTAAGTGCATTAAATTCAAATTTACATTTATTATTGGCCAGTTTTTATTCAATTAATTTATGAGTTTTATTATTACATGGTGGAGATTTTAACTATTTAGCTATCAATTGCAATTTAACGATAAAATAAATAACTTAAAGTGAAATTATTAAATCGATAGGCAAACACACATAAAAGAAAAAAATAAAAAATATACTTTTTGATTTTGTTAATTTCTATTTTGTTGTACAATTTGATAGAAATAAAAAGAAAATAATGTGATAAGAAAGTATTAATTATTATTAAATAAAAGTTCTTAAACTAAACAGAAAATGTTAATTATAAACAGTCAAAACATTCCACAATTATTGCTGAGGATAGATAAAGTGTGATTAGTAAATGCATTAGCTAAATAAATACTAATCCAAAGTGGTTTATCATGTGATTTGCAAGAATTTATTTCTCATGACACAATTCGAGTTATTCTTGGCCATACCTAAAGGATAAACTTTTTATATATTTAATCAGATTGTCAAACAGAGATTTGTTTTTGTTTCTATAGTTTTTATTTAACTTTTAGAATGTGTTTGTTTGTGTTAGAGTTTGTGTTTTTCTTGTTGTTTTTTTTTTTCATACATCAAATGATATGCAAGTCAGTGGTAGAAAAAGCCTCAGAGTAAACATACAGACAACAAAAAAAAAAAAAAATAATAAAAAAAATAAAAAAAACTAGAAAGCCAAAGTTTGTATACCCTTGTAAATTTTTCATTTGGCAATTCAGGATAACGAAGACTATTTGAATTTCGAATTTGAGTGTTTGTTCGCTAAATTATAAAGTCAACCGATTTTGAAAAAAATTTGGAGAATTATTAATAGAATCCTAGTAGAGTGACAAACAAAAAGATTTATAGTCGTTCGATCTTGACGATAGCGAGATATATATTCTGCGTAGAAAAGAAAAAAATAGTTTTTGGCGTATTTTATTAAAATTGGTTAAAAACTGAGGGATAAAATAGCATTGATACCGACAGATGGAAAAACAGAAATATCTATATTCATTTATTTCGTAGTGCTGATCAAATTATTGTATACTTTATATAATCGGAGATGCTTTCTTTATGAGTTGCAAACTTTTTAATATACCCTTCTTGTAAGGGTATGAAAAGAGAGAAAAGGAAAAAAAAAAACTGAACTTGACGCTGATGGAGTTTGAAGTCAGTTCTCAGAGTTGACAAATCATTTTAGTTGCATTGTCGACAGACCTACAGACTAACTGTCTGACTGACACACAGATAGACAGTGAGACACAGACAGACAGACAGACAGTGAGACAGTCATAGTCAGCGTTGCCTGCCAACGCCATTTTTGATTGACGCCAGCACACATGAGACCATGTTGTGTATGGGTGTGTGTGTGTTTGTAGCTAGTCTGCACTTTATTCTGAATGGTGTGCAAATTAGATACATCATGTTCGTTTTCATGCTGACAGCAGCTAACGGATTATTTATGGTCTTCATCACCAATTTGCCATACAATTTGGTTATGAATTTTCTTTCGGTGTTTTTTTTTTTTTGTCGGGTTTTTATTTATTTATTTTTTTTGTTGAGTCGAAGACCTACTTCAATCCCTGGACTGGCAATAACTAACTATGCAAATTGCCATGCAACCACATTCCCACACTTTAATTCTTTATACTTTTCCATCAACTCATCCTTCTACCTACCTACTGGCTTACCTGTTTTAGTCTCATTCTCTCTCTCTACCTCACACTCTCACTCACTCTCTCTTTTAGCCACTACAATTGCATGCAAAGTTTTGCTTATTGAAAAAGTTTTACAAACATTTGTCGTAATATTATGCAGGTCGCTTGAACCCTTGCCAACAGGACCCCAAATGGTGTATACAAAACAGAACTTTGCTTTTTCCGTTGTTTGTGTCTTTTATGTTGTTCTTGTTGTTATTTTTGTAGCGCTATGGCAAAATGTTGAACACCTTTATTTTGCATTTATTGGAGGAACAAAGCAAATGGTCGATCTGGGTCTACAACTGGGGTATGAGTTGTGGCAATGGAGCAATGCTCCAAAGGAGACCCTTGACGCGTTGATTGATTGTGTCAGAAAAGACGCAGAACAGGCAAATGAGGCCAGGGATGTAGGCAAGGGTGGCACAGAAGATGAGATGAAAAACAAATAACAATTGCACATTGGTCTCGAAGCCAACAATCGTGAAAAAAATATAAAATTTATCAAACTTCTTTCTTTTCCCTCGGGTGTAAACATTTAATGCATTTTAAAGCTTTATACTGGCAATTTTGAGTCATTCCATTGTTAAATTCAATTGCTTTAAAATATAGAAAAATCCTTTGGGTATTCATTATATCGAATATCTTTGGGAAATTTATAATATAATAGAATCTACGATATTAGTCGGTTTATCTTTATATTTACACATCACTTTGTCTGCTCTAAAAATACATTTGGGATTTCTCTTCAAAAATGTTGTTATGGTATTAACCCCCCCCCCCCCAAAAAAAAAAAGAAAAATAAAGTAAGCCTAGTGTATGGAATATTGTTTTGTACCCAATGTGAATCATATTATACTTACTATCGATTCGAGGGCAATGGCAATGTAAATTGTTGACGCGCCCATTGAAAGGCTTTAGTTGGTGCTGCTGTTCGAGTGGCTGCTGTTGCCTGATGTTTGCATAAGCCAAAGCTGTGGAACAGGAGATGGTACAAAGCAGCAGTGGCAGCCGATGGCGTTTATCAAATCAAATGAAACGAATGCCAATGCGACAGGCTTTAAAAATTTAACAGCCTGTTGTTGACACAGGTGTGCGCCAGGCAGGATAAACATTCAGTCAGGTATTCAGTCAGTCAGTCAGTCAGTTGAGTCAGTTCAGTCGTTCGACCTGTCTTTGCCCCTGCGGCCACGTGCTGGGCATGTTAAAGTTGCGGCCTCATATTAAATTACAGCCCACAGAAATTGGTCGATTAGGTGTCTGGGCCATGGACATAGCATTGGCATCGGTATTGGTATTGGCATCGTCATCGGTTGTTGTCTCGTAGAGTTTATGCCCGGTCAACCGCAACAAGTAAACGTTCCAGCCCACTGTGTGTTAGCCCAAATTGTTGCGCTTATACAGCGGCTTATAGCGTAAAAGTTTCCATTTTTGTGGGTCATAAACGTAAAATATCTTTATTGTGAATGACGCTTTGAGGTTAAAAATAAATCAGCGCCACCCACGTTGCGTATGCGTAATGCGTAAATTTATATGCCCGTGTCTCCGACTCCCCTCCTTCCCTTCAATCTCTTTCTGTCTGTGTCTGTGTGTGTGCATATATATATATATAAACATATATATATATAAACATATATATATATATATATATATATATATATACTCTGTGTGTGTGTGCGTGTGTGAGGGTGGCTTTTATAAGGATGTCTCTTCCATTGTTGCCGCCTCAGAGTTTCTGTTTTCTGCTTCTTTTACGTTTTTCGCCTCTTCTTTTTCTTTACTTTGACTTTTCTTTCTTTTTATTTTATTTTGTCGTTTTTGTTTCGCTTTTACTTTTGCTTTTGTAGTCATTTGTGAAAATATTGCCTAACAAAGCGTTAATAAATGAGACATTTAATTAATTGCTATGCCACGACTGCAATTTAATTATGTAATCTTAGCACCTTTAGGGGCAAAATACTTAAGTAAGAGCTTTAGTAGAACTCAAAATGCCAGCACATTCATTCACACATTTACTCAAACACAGATATACACAGACGCGCACACACACACACACACACACACACTCACACATATATACACTGAGCAAATATAGAAAATTTCAATCAATCGATTTTTCTGTATATATGTACAAGCAAAACCCTTGCATAATTCTAAATTTAAATATCAATTATTATCTCATTAGAAAAATTTTAAATTAACTTTCCATTGGAAATTAAGTTTATTTTTATAATAAATAAAAATAACTACCATAAAATATTTTAAAATTTGAAATGCTTAACTAAATGTAATGAATTGGTAGGATCCGATAAGTTCATAGAGAAACCTTTGCACAAGGATACAGTTTTGAATCAATAATTTTGTTACTTTATATAAAATTTGTTCGAAGTTAAAACAATATTAAGTAAATATATTTCCCATACAATTTTGATTTTTTGTTATTTCAAGAAACTCCAATTAAATTCTTTAAACAAATTTAAAGACTAAAATACAATTTATAAACAATATTCAAATCGATTTTTAGTTCAAAGAGATAACGTTATATTTTCTTTTCCAATAATTAGGCGATTGTAGTCAAATTTTTTTAATTCATTGGGAAATTCAGTATTGATTGATTACAGATGAAATCAAATTATTCTCATTTCCAGTGTTGGAAAGTAATTGGTGTGATTACTGAGATAATAAGATAAAGATTCTTTAATTGATGTGAAGAGCCCATTTCCATTCCGCATTTATCAAAAGTGCGTTTGCTTTTTTTGCAAAGTGTTTTCCAAGAGCCTTAAATACATATATATATAATATATAAACACATATACACACACATGCATACATACATACAAAAAAAAAAAAGAAAAAGAGAAAGAAATAAATTGAATTGCATACATATAGGAGCCAAGGCGCACCCACTTGACAGCTGGCCACAAAAGCCAAAACGAGTCGAAGTGCAGACGTCAACACAAACAATTGTGTGAGCATGTGTGTGTGTGTGTGTGTGTGTGTGTGAGCGTGTGTGTGTGTGTGTATGTGTACTTTCATAATAAGCAGCAAAGGCAACCAAAAAGTAATGTTTATTTTGATTTACAAACAGAGAGTCAACTGTGGAGGCGAAAGTCGAGAAAAACTGAAGGAAATGGCAATTCAACTTTTCACTTGACTATAAGAAAAATGTTTTTCCCGTCAAAGCATTGTGCACGCCCGGCAACTAACAAATACAAACAAATACAAAAAAGAAGAAAAGAATCCGTTGCTCTCTATCTCTGTCTCAGTCTCACTTTGGCAGCGCTGCAAGCCTTGAAGCTTATCGCTTAAGCCTGCTGCGACAGGACATTTAATCTCGTTGTATTAAGTTTAGGGTGAGATGGAGCGATAGAAACGACCCGAGACTAAGACCAAGACCAAGACCAGGACCAAGACCAAGAACAAGGCGACAGCAACAGCTTAAAGTGCTTAAATAGAAGCAAGCAAAACGAGGGGGCGAGTCATGGATTGGTTAAGAAAATAAAAAAAAGGGTAATGCCACTGACTTAGAATTGGCTTGTTGCTGTAGCCATTTTTATTGTAATTCTAGGAATTGTTATTTCACTTTAACAAGCCGAAACCGAATCTCTGCTCTTCATTATACCCTGTACCCATAGGGTAAAAGGGTATATTAAAGTCGCTAAAATGTATGTAACAGGCAGAAGGAAAATTTTCCGACCCCATAAAGTATATATATTCTTGATCAGTATCAATAGCGAAGTCGATTGAGACATGTCCGTCTGTCCGTCCGTCCGTCTGTCCGTCTGTCCGTCTGTCCGTCTGTCCGTCTGTCCGTCCGTCCGTCCGTATGAACACCGAGATCTCAGAGACTATAAAAGCTAGAGCAACCAAATTTGGTGTCAACATCCGTCTATTGTATAAGCAACTCAAGTTTATTTTAAATTTTTGCCACGCCCACTTCCGCCCCCGTAAATTAGAAAAAACTATAACTTGAGCTATAATAAAGATATCGCATTCTTATTTGGCACACTTAATAATATAGCCAATATGCACCAGCTGACCAAATTTTGTCGAAATCGGACAATAATTATCGGAGATATACGCATTTCCGTTTTGTACTAAAACGCCCCATGCAAAATGGGCTGTTAAGTGTGAGCGAGATAGCATGCGTTCGCTGTTGCTGCATGCTAAGAGAATTTTTATTGTAAATGATGGCGATTTTGATCGTTTTTGACTTTATGGATTACTTTTACTTGGTACAGGGTATAATCAATGTCGGCAGGGACGACTTGCTTGCTTCATTTTTTTATACATATATATACATACAAATATATATGTGTATGAGTCTGTCTGTGTGTGTGTGTGTGTGCCAACTTGAGAAATGTCATGGGGTTGTTGTATGTATGTATTTGTGTATGTCTCTTTCCCTTTTCTTTAGACAAGTGTCGTCTATTTGAGGTTTGACGCAAATTGCCAACACAACAATGAATGCGCCTACATGAGGTCTACATACACCCGCAGACAAAAACGCAAACACAGATACACACACACACACACACACACACACACAGGCAAACACAGAGAAATGTTTGATCAACTTTAGAATTGTATTTCAGGAAAATCTTGTTTACTGGTTAAAATTGAGTTAATTTGTTGTGGTTGTAAATTAAATGAAACGCGTTTCAATAAAGAAATTTTCAAAAAATTTAAACACAAAAGGAACAATAGAATTAACTACTTAAATAGCATTTAAGCCATTTCTTTGTTAAAACTACTTAAAATGTTAAAAGCTCACTTAGACACAGCAGCAGTCCAAAAATTTACTATTGTTCTCAATTTGCCATATCCATGCATAAAATAAAATTCTCTCTGTGTGTGTGTGTGTGCGTGTGTATATACAATACATACATACATAGATTTTGCTTCCAAATTCTATCCATATACATACATATATATGTATGTATGTATGTATATGCAATTTAAGCAAATTGATTGCAAACTAAACAAACAAAAGATGCCATTGAGAAATATAAAAATAATCAAAAATTCCTTACTAACAAATATTGAAGTAGAAAAATGTGCAGCATACTCAGTCGTATGTTTTCTTGTGTACATTTAATGGAAATAATGGACAATAGTGGGGAAAAGAACCCCCCCCCCCCTCCAACTAACCAATTGGGGGAACAAAATGGTGTGGGTAGCAAAAGCATAGAATAAACGAAACTAATTTCCGGCCAAACAAACAGAAGCGCATCAAACCGGAAATCGAGTTAAGGGCAAAAATATACTAAAAGCCCTACTAAAAGACAATCACCATGTCCATTGCGTGACTCTAATTAATGCGAAAGATACTTCTTTTATACTGTTAGCCTTCATCTAAGATATCAGTGGGATATCTCTCGTTTGTTTTACCATTTGATGAGTTGTGCTGCGGTATCTGCACGGCCATGAAATTCTTTTTACAACCATCCGCAAACGTAGAGTACCACCACGAATTGTAGATATGTAAGTATGTAGTTGCCACCAGGTGATGGTTCGTGCAGCAAGTTTGTAAATAATGCAGTATCCTGGCGAACGCCCACCAGACGTGCCAGCCCCAAAATGACAGCCAGCAAAGTGCAAAAACTAACGACGTGGATAAAGCAGACCCAAAAATACAAAAAAAAAAGAAATAAAGGAAAGTTGTCCGAGAGAAGCTCAAGCTGCGATTACTCTGTTAGGATACCAGAGCAATGGTGGTGATAGTGGTGTTGGTGGTGGTGTTGGTGGTGGTAAATTTCTCTGTTTTACGTTGGACGCTTTGGACGTTTCCATTCTGCATTTCTTTTAACTTTCCGTTAGTCCTTATATCCCTTCATCTCTCTTTTTCTCTGACACTTTTTGTTTTTTCTTTGCAGCTGCTAACAGCAATGCAATATGCATATTGTTGTTGTTACTTTTATAATGGGTACTCAGGTATCTGTCAGAGTTTATTAGTTTATCAAATCATGTTCAGAATTACAGTAATAACATTTAAGAGACTATCTAGCAAAATCTACAAGCATCTCCCTTTTATTGTTAAGAATAAAAATTGATTAAATGAGGGAATCTTATAAAGACTATATCTTCTATATATAGCCACCATCTATTTGAAATAAGAGTTACCTATATCCATTAAATATATAATTCATTTATTGCACATGATTAGAATAAGTTGTAGCAGCTGCTCAATTTTACAGATGGAATATATTGATTTAAGATTTCTTTACTCCATAAGAGTTAAATTTTAATTAAATATTTTCTATAAATATTTAAAAGAATACAATCAAAATAATTAATTTGTTTAGAATACTTATTGTACAGATTGTTATCTTGATTAAACTTTTGATTCCTAGTTAGTTTCTTGTTCGTATTATCTAAATATCGAAAAGGTTTTCCTTTAATTGTTTTTGTTTTGACATAAAATCATGGGTATCTCTTAGTCGTATATAATAAACATTTTACATATTTTTACTTATGCTTAAGTGCAGTTGCAGCTGCAATCGTACACTACCCTCCCATTACTCCCACTCCCTTTACTATCTGGTTGAATGGAATTGCATTTCCATGCACTCCGCAACAAGTTTCGTTTTTATGCATTTGCCAGGGGATAAACATCCATTTGGTTGAAATGCAGTTGATGGGGATGGGGAAGGGTCGGTTGTGAGGTGGATACCAAGTGCTTGGCCAGCCATGAAAAATGCATTTCCATTTGTATTCTGCCTTAAAACAAAGGCTAATTAATGGCCACACACGCAAATACACACACACACACACACACACACACATATATCCTGGCATTAAGTGAAAAGTTATAAAAATAACTGCAGTGGAAAAATTTGAATTGGGGTCGGGGATTAGAGTTTTTATTTTCTTCTTTTCTTTAATATGGCATTTTTTCTCTTAACTTTTCTCAAAATAATTCCATTGTTGCAAGCTTACATATGTATATATAGAAAACCAGATTAAATAATATAGATTATGACAGTTATGAAAAAAGTTTACCATTCAGATTCCATATGTTGAATGAGTTATTATAATCCTGTTAGTTTAATGTGGGTTTTCGCACATATGTATGTATGTATATATATTCCATTTTAACTTTATACTTTTCCAACTTGTCACCATTAAAAATCATGACATTGAAGCAGTTTTACGTTGTAGTTATCAGATTTTTGAATTTATAAATTCATTGGAAATGTTCTTTCAATTATATTTGTAAAAAATCTGGATTAAATTACTTATTACTTATACTTATTTTTATTCTCTATTTGGTTAAATGGAGAAGTGTTATAAACTGGCAAAAAAAGGCTACCATCACCCCTATTTCCTCGGCTCACACACACAGACACTCTCACACAGACAGAGTTCACTCGCTTAATTTCCGGTTTGTTGTTCAAGCTAGCGCCACTAATTAAAAGTTCGGTATACGTAAAATAGCGAAGGTAAATCCATACAAAAAAGTAAATTGACAACCTTGAAATTGCCTGGTGTCTAAAAGAAATATATATAAAGAGTAAATGAAATCTATGTATGTATGTAAAAATTTTTATATACATACATATATACAAGTTTTTGTCAATCTAAACTTTGAACTTTTACTTGACTATTGATATTAATAATATTTGCTAGATAGTTTGTGTAATTTAATTAAAAAATTAATTAAATTTCGATTTGATTTTAAGTGCATTTTCTGCTGCTGCCTTTTGCTTTTAGTCTG
The DNA here is from genome assembly GCA_037075365.1 of Drosophila emarginata. Classification (NCBI taxonomy): domain Eukaryota; kingdom Metazoa; phylum Arthropoda; class Insecta; order Diptera; family Drosophilidae; genus Drosophila; species Drosophila emarginata. The sequence goes on from JBAMCD010000296.1 coordinate 5,089,746, forward strand.
TTGACCTTCATCACAGAACCTTGCCACAATTCAGTTGGGTTGCGTTTTGATTCCATGTTTTCATAACCTTGCATGAAAAAAAAGAAAAGAATTTAACAATGGAGAAAAATAATAAGTATTCCAATATACAAACAAACATATAGTTAGCATGTATATACATATGTACATATACATATATCTTTGCTTTTGGTAACAAAAATAAACTGAAGATATAGTTAAGATGGTTAGAAGAAAATCTAATATCAATTTATAAATTAAACAATTTTGTAATCTTAGTTCGGCTAAAAAGTTGTGTAGAGTTGAAATGTTAATAACATTTATATTTTTAACTTATGAACTTATAATCTTTATAAAAAACAAATCAATCTTTAAAAGTTTTGACGAAATTTTTTGTTTTAGTAGAAAAACCTTTACTTCTATGTGACATTTGGCAAACAAAAGAATTGGGAAAAATAGCTAAAAGTAAAGTTCAACCAAAAATTAATAAAATTTGCATACATTCGGTTATATGTTTGTGGTTATACATATGGATATATGGATATACATATTTCATGTTCATATACTCCATGCACATTGTGCGGATGCATGCAATATTCTTCTCTGTACCCTGTACCCTATCTGATAAAAGGGTATATAAAAGACTTTAGAAAGAATAATGGTGAATGATAGATGAAGAAATAATACATTAGAATATAAAATATATATTGCCATGGTGTGATTTATATATTTAAAATTTGTTATACATATTTGTTGATTACAAAATTTTGATTATTGCATATTGGTAGAGAAAATGATTTTTAAAAAATTATTTTAATTTCGTGAGCCATTAGGCTATTAGTCCTAGATTTATTTTATTTAGTATTTAGCTAAACATACATATTATAATTTTTTCAATACAATTTTGTTTATGAGCATAAAATTATTTAAGGAAAGGAGCTAAGGTATTTAATGTCTTTTATTTGCATTATTAAATTTAACAAAATAACTGACGAAGACGAAGAATTTGTGTTTTAAGTAATGTAGGATATATTAACATTAAAGCGCTTTGCTAACAAAATGCTTTTTAATTTTTTTTTTTTATATTTTTTTTAGACACTATTTTTATTTTTATTTAGATAGTTTTTAATTTTTTCTTGGTTTTAAGTATTTTCTTAACGATTTTAGTGTTGATCTTAATAAGACTCCATTTAAGTGAAAGATTTATTTTTCTTGGCCCAGAGAAGTATGCAACGGAATGGTGTGAATTAAACATCTCATCCCTCTATGCCCTTAAAGCAGGATAACTTATAGTCGGTGTTTTAATTTTCGTTCTATTGTTTGATTGTCAGAGCTGCAGTTGCACCTACTGTTGGTTTCTCTAACCGCAGGAACCTCGCTGAAAACTTTACACATATGCATGAATGCCTGCATATATGTATACATTGTAGGTGTGTGTGTGTGAAGGTGTACAAAAAGTTAGAATATGGAATGCGTTCACTATGGCGTAAAGCAAAATGGATATTGGGATTGGAACATGTGAACTTTGTGGAAAGGGGGCGAAAAAAAGGCCAATTGGGATGCCATAGGGTTAGCCAGCTTAAGCCGATTAACGAAAATTGAATTTTGAATTTGCAACTGATTGCACTTGTTGCGAATGTGAATAACTGTGCCACATTGGCTTTTGAGTTTGCGATGCGAATTAACCTTTTCTTTTCGTTTTCGGCTTGGTAACCAGAAAAAAAGGGTGAGCAAATAATTTATGCAGATTAAGAGGAATTTATTTGATTGTCTTTGATTTGATATAATAATGGAAGTTGGATGTAAACGACAAGGCTTGAATAAATTGAATTTAATGAAAATTGTAGACAATGAAGATTATAGAAAATATCCTTAGAATTGCTTTCAAATTGTTAAACGATGATTTTAAAGGATATTTCCCTTTAAGATTTTCAACTAGATATGTAATAATTTAATTTTAAATTCAATTTGTTAAGTAGATAAAAATTCTAAACAAACTTATGACTAAACTATCTAAAACAAATAGCAAAATTAGTTTATCTCTGCTCTGGTATTTTGTTTTAAGTTTCAAATTAAATTTATTAATTTTCCATTAAGACTGTCAATTAATTTGTATTTATAGTTTGTTTGAAGCCATGTTTCGATATTGCTATAGTAGCCAACTGAAAAAGTTTATTTCAACCATATTTGATTTCTTGGAAGTAAACTAATTTTCTAGCAATTTTCCAATTGAAAGTTTTTGTTGGGCAACAAATAAAATGAAATCCTTGCCACACCAGTATAGTGAAAATGCCAAAGGAAGTGGTAAAGGTAAAAGTAAATGTAAAGAAATTCCCAAATGTAATGGAATCCTAAACTTGCCACACCATGGCTACAACATGGAAAGAGAAATGCAATGCAGTTGTCACATTTCTCATTGGGCCTTTAGTTTAGTTTAGCTTTTAGTTGGAAAAGAAAAGTAAAGAAAAGAAATGATAAAAAAAAACAAAAAAAAAAAAAAATAACCAAATAACAAAAATAAAATGAAAACGGCAACTTTTGTGGCAAATACTTTGACAACTTTTGTCAGCAGCCACAAGAAGCCGACAAGCTGCCTGGCCAAAGAAGAAATTTGAGATATATACACACACACACACAAACACTGACAAAGACATACACACAAGGGGGGAATTTGTCAATTTGTGTTATCGCCTTATAAGAAGCAAAACGGTATTACCGTTTGTATACATATATATACATATATATATATTTATATATATATATAAATTTCCAATGTGTATGTGGGCGCATTTGTCTTGTCCGATTGTCTTATTATGCGTTATAAATCGTCTGATGGTTGTTAAACTGACTTAAATCGGCATCAAAATCAGGGAATATATGCAAACGAGCATAAAAAAGCTTTTTAAAAGTCGCCTACGCATACAAAAATACACACACACACACATATACATACATACATACACACACACATACATATATATATATATACATATATGTATATATATTAATACATATATGATTTTTTAGCTACCATTTGCCTTCTTTTCGAAAACTTTGCCTGTTTTTTTTTACCCTCTACCAATTCAAGGGCATATTAGAATTGATTGAACTAATGGTTTATATACATACTAATTCCTGATCAATTTAAACTATTAAAAGTTAATATACTTTTAGACAGAATCTCAGACTATTATGGATTGACATATGCCATAACCATATATTTTTCAATCAATCTTTATCTACATATTTTAAAAAAAAATTGAGTAACTACAAATTTAGAATACTACAGTTACCCCACTTTTGTGGTATGTAGGGTATCTTGTGGTCGGCATTTGTGAGTATTTTTGTTTTGTTTTTCTTTTGCTGTGCGTGTGTTTTTTTTTCTGACAAATATTTCCTCCATGCGTTCATAAAAATAAATTTTTCTGCATATATATTTTTTTTGTCCTTTCTTCGAAATCAAATTAAAGGTACCCATTTCTGTGTATGCGTATGTCAAACGTGTGTGTGTCTGTGTGTCTGTGTGTCTGTGTGTGTGTGTGTAGGCTGTGTGTCTGTGTGGGTTTATTATGAAAATGCCATGAATTACTCGCGTATAAAAGTCATCATTAATTTCTCTGTGACGCTTTTTTGACAACCATTTTGGAATTTATTCACTCATTCATGAAGAGCCCAGCCATCGGAGCCAGCGGCAGCAAGCACAGCAGGACACGCCCCCTTGCTACTTATTAAAGGCAAACTGTGGAGTGCTGACGCCCACTTTGAAGTTTTTATGTCTGCCTTTTCTTTTTTTTTTTTGTTGTTGTTTCTTTTTGCGATAAAAAAGGCCATATATGTACATATGTATGTATATATGTATATAGGGTATGCATAAATTTTTTTCTGATCTGTCAGGCATTTTTAATCGAAGTAATCTTACTTCGATAACCATAAACCTTACCAGAATCCTTTAATGCAATCGATGAACCGTTATATTTACCCGAAGCCAGTTTGATTACGGATTGAATATCCTATTTGCTCAGGGATTTTTAGTTATTGTAAACTGATTCATTAAAAATTGGTTTAATATAGAATCTATCTATCTATATCTGAATTTCTTATAAATAAATTGATCATGAAAAATAGTATTTACATTTGAATCTAGGAAAAGTTTAACCAACTTTTTATTTTGTTTCTTAATTTGATTAAGTTACAAATATAATTGAAGTTAAATTTTAAACATTAACAAAGATCAATTTCAAAGAATTAAATCTAAGTATATTTTGAATTATATTTTATTTTTGAGAATGTTAAACAAAATATGTAGTATCAAAAAGCACATAAATATTTGTAAAGAGTCTATATTTTATTCATATGATCTATAAATGTTTGCCAAAAGCCAAATGCTTATACATATTTATAAGCTTTATCTAAAATAATCAGAAGAACGTCGTGTATAAACTTTATATACATTTCAATATGAATTCTCAGTTTATCCTCATTTTGGATTTCTAGAAATCATCTACTTGCTGACTTGCTGTTTTGTATTGTTTTTGAATATCTTTTTAAAGGTTTTAAGTATTTTGTGGTCGACTCTCAGTATGAACTGTGGAAATTTGCACTTATATTTGTTTGTTTTACGAGTTCATCAAAGTTGTGACTGATTTTTTAAAGATGCGACCATGTGACAAGGATAAACAAGGTCATAAAAAATGCGCCAGAACGTAAGAAGCATGTGCGCATAAAATGCGCCAAAGATTGCGGACAAAATGCCGCACAGATTCATTGTGCGTGGCAGCAGAAGGAACAACAGTAAACAGCAGGAGCAGGAGCAGAAGCAACAGCAACAGCAGCAGGAGCAACAGCAGCAGGAGCAACAGAAGCAGCAGCTGTGTAATGCTTAAGAACGGTAGTGCCAGAAGGGAAGAGTCATGGGGAGCGACGGTAGTAACAATAGCCTGGCAACGCATTTATTATGCATACGCCCCGTAGTGCATATTTGTAGCGTGATAAAATCAGTTAATAGTCGCATGAATAAAACATGGCCAAAAGCCGCACAACTTGGCTGCTTGGATGGCTCGGCTGAACGGCTCTGGCTCATCTAGCCAGGTGCGAACTGCGGATCCGGAACTTGTCTTCCACAATAAAAAAAAAAAAAAAAAAAAAAAAAAAAAAACAAAAAAAAAAAAACTAAGCTCCGCCGTATTGTTAAAGTTCTGACATAAACCAATAAATATAGTTTTGTTTTAGTTTAATATTTGCGCAGTTATATGAGAAAAAAAAAACAAAAAGGAAATAAGGAACTAATTTAGTTGTCAGTTTTAATTATTGTTTGCTATTAAGCGAAGCGTTAACCAGCCCCTTCCCTTAACTCACCCACTCTATTGGTGTCTGTGTGTGTGGATGAGAGATTTGGCCAACTAATATAAGTAGATGAGCTTCTGCCTGTTAGATGCCGCTGGCATTATTATTTGTTCCATATAAATTCATGTCAGTGGACTTTCGGTTTAATTAACTTTCATGTTTGTATTAGCCGGTTTTGTCTAGGCTAGTCTAAAATGACTTTGTTGCCTACTGCCTGCTGACTGTTGCCTTCTACTCATTTGTTGTTGTGATTATTATTATGCCTACACCCACAAACACACAGAGAGATACACACTCTCGTATCTAGTCTACTGCCGCCATTCTCTGTATTCATATACTGTTGTTTTGCCATGTTGAACATATAATATGGCATTACCATTGCCCCAAAACCTAATTGCTTGACCCAGGCAACGGCTAACCAACAACAGGGAAAGCGACACAACACACTCGCTCAATTAAGTCCATGTACAGTACATAACAGTACATATACTTACATACAAATGTCCACAGTTTTAGCCGCATGAAATTAACTTAAATTTTCAGTTTGGCTAACTGGAAAATCTCCAATTGTATTATAGTGTAATTGCATGGATTTTAATTGCCTTCAAGCAATACCATAATTTTCTGATCAAATTGTAAATATGTATGCATACACTTGCATACATATTTACATATATATGTATATCAGATACATTGGTGTAAAGGTAATCTATAGTCAATGCATGTATGTACATAAGTGGACGATATTATTTACTTGCAATTTAGTAAGGCCATAATTAATATTCATTGTTGTCTCCATATGCAACAATTAAGTCTCTCTTAAAGCATTGTATATTGGTAAGTTTGCAGTTGAATATAATGCAATCAATTAAGATATAATAAATTTAGATCAATCTAAATAATGTATGCATATATATAGAGAAAAATATAATTTTTTGTAAGATAATAATTTAATTAGGATGCGGCTTAAATTGAAAAAATTGAAACTTCTCTTCATTTGCATTAGCTGATCTAACAATGCTTTTGGAAAACTTCAGGAAACCTAATTTTACAATATTATTTTACTAGTCCCGCAAATTAAATATATTTTGGTGTAAAAATATTGTTTACATCTCTTAGAAGTAAAGCAAGATACTAAAACTTTACAATGATGTCAGTCGAAATCCTTTAGATTAATTTCCATCTTAGTAGTAATACTAAAATAAACAAATTTAAATTAAAACTCGTAAATGAAACCATTTTATGTAAGTTAATAGGGAAAATACCAAACTTTTCGATACAAATATAGAGTAGGAGATAATTACTCGTACTTTTTCTTCTTTTTTTTCTTGTATTTTAAAGAATAAACATAGAATATAGCCACACCGAGCTTATTGCTCGCTATATATCAGAAATATAGGAATTTGGGCAGACAGATAGACATTAAAAGTTTGTAAACTATATTTATTTAATTTAGTCAAAGATACTTTATTCTTCGCCAAGGTATAAGGCCGAGAGCAAAAGAGACATAGGAAAATAAATGTTAAATAAATGTATAAGAGCAAGAGATAGGTTAGAGAAGGGAAGGTAGGAAGGGAGAGTTGCTGCTGTCCAGGAGGCCGGACCAAGCATAAAATTTGTTGTAAAATTTTAGGCTTGACTTATTTTTATAGGCCCGGCGGAAACGGAAATGATTTGTTGTTTCTGCTATGACCGTGTCCAACTGTATGTAATGTAAAACTGGTCGACAGTGCTTTCAATTTTGATTTCCATTTGTGTGTTTTTCCATTTTACTTGTTTCCTTCTCTTTATTTTTTGCACATTTTTTTTTTTGTGAGGGATAACTCGTAAAAAATTCATATCAATTCACAGGCCGCAGCCACAACACTAAAAACACAAGAGGCCACTTAAACATTTGGAGCAGAATAACAACAATAAAAATGAATCGTATTATTATGTATACATATTTTTGTAATAATTTTTTTTTTTTACATTTTTTTTTTGTTTAGTTTATGTTCAATGACATTTGAAAATGTTATTATTTTCTGATTGCTTCCGTCTAATGTTTGTCAAACAAACAATATAGTGCAGCAATGTGCATTGATGGGTGTGATTAACAAATGTGCATATAACTATGCGCAATAAATCAGCAGCCCACACAATTCTATGGTAGACTTCACCATAAAGATACAAAAAAAAAAATAGAAAAGAAAAATGGAACCACCATCACCTTCTTCTTCTATTGCTTTTCATTCGTTTGGATGCTTGCAACGTCAAAGCAAACACACACTAGAAAAAACATAGAAGGCAAACAAACGAACAAGTCAACAACGAATCAACAAAACCAACGAGCCAACACAACCAACTGGTCTTAGTTCTGGTCTTGGTCTTGCTCTTGTTTCTGGTATTGGCTGCAGCACACATTTTATGCTGCATATTTACAGGCTCTATTCGAAATAAAGTGCAGCAAGCAGCAAGGATAAACCTGGATAGGAGCAATAGATGAATAAGAGGGGTATGGGTATGGCTATGGGAATAGAGTATGAACACTGTGCGTAGGTGGGTAAACCTGAAGGCGGACTTCTTCGGTTTCAGATAACCTTGTGTTTAGCCTTGCCATTACTTAGTTAGTTTGTTTAGTGCGTCTGTGAAAGAACACAGGCACTGAAAGCATGGCCGACCTTTGCTAATTGAACAAATATTTATAAATAGCTTCGCTCATTTATTAGCGCTCATTAGTAGGTCCTTCTTGTTAGCTAAATATCAATTGTTTGCAACGTTCTCCTGTTTATTCAGCTGAATGGTAATTAAAAGTCAAACAAAGTAAATTATCGGAATCTATATCTATTCTTAACACAAAACTGATTTTCATCACATCATTATACATAGTATTAATCAGAAAACAAAATAATTTCGTTATAAAATATAAATCTAAAATGAGAAAAAATGTTTTGTAACAATGTTATATCATTATAGTCTGGAGGATCTATGTACACATATAATTTTTTTTTAAACCTATTAAAGGACTTTTAGAAATTTATTTTATAAGAGTTTTTAAAATATTTTTATCTAACTATTTAAAACTATGAAACATTGCCATTTAAATAATGATTTTTAAATAAATGTAAACTAAAGCTGTTCACTTTTTTTTTTTTAGAAATTTTGATTTGATATATGGCGAATAATAGAATTGCTATAATGTTTTTTTTTTGTTTTTTTTTTTTTGAAGAGACTCAAACTTTACCTTTCCTTTTTTCCCTTACTGAAAATAGTTTTCTAATTAGTGAACAAATTAGAGTTTGTCTGTTTGGCAGTTTACCTAACGTGGTAATGAATGAATTTGATATACTAACTAACACGTAACTTTTCATATAGTAAATTGTTGAAAATGATTAAGTTTGCCTATTGTTCAGTTGGGGGTGCATTGGCTGTTTAGTTTAAAAAATAAAAAGGGTTTTAAAGTTTCAAATTGAGGTAATTATTATGCAATATATTTTAGAATTACTGTTAAAAGAATTCGTTAATTCAGAACAATGTTTGTTGTTGTTTTTTTTTTAATTCTGTTATATTATTTTTTTGTTGTTTTATTTTTAGTTTTATTAGGTATATTTATATAATTAACAAATTGATATGAAGTTGTCACATGGCACAACCGATATTTTAATTATTTAATTATTGATTTTTATTCTGAAAATAATGTGTGTAATTGAAATGGAACCCAATGGCTCTATGGGTCATTTGACACCGCAATTAATGCTAGACAATAAAATGGTGTTGAATGTCCCAACAAACACGCACACACCTGCACACTCGCACACACGCAAACTGTTCTATATCTTTAATGACAACAATAGATCTATAGTAAACTTTGGCGACAGAGAGACAAGTTTGGGGTGAGGAGGTAGAATTTGTGTGTATGTGTGTGTGGGTGTGTGTGTGGCATAAAAATTGCCAACTAATTAAATACACCTGACATATGTGCGTCACGTTTTGAGAGAGGTGAAATAGGGTAAAGAAGTATCTACAAAACGTTCGTTGCTCGTCTGTCTGTCGATCCTTGTGAGGCTAGGTCACAGGTCACCTCAGGTCTGCTCTGCCCTGCGCTGCTCTGCTGCTGCTTAATGTGCAAATAAAATGGCGTTAATATTGTTGCCGTGCATACTAATTGCAACAGACAACGAGAACGGCAGTCAACCAGGTGCTTCTGCTTTTACTTTTGCTGGTGGTGCTCAAGCTCAGCCTTCTAGCTTCTCGGCTCGTTGGCGTAATTGCCCGTTTTGGAACGCACTTTTTAAATGCCAGCGCAACGCCCATCAGGCCTTCACACACACACGCACACACACTCTTTTATACACACACACACACTCACACACACACAAACGAAAGACTGGTAGCGCAACAAGCGTGAAAGTCAAATCAGCTGCCAACGTCCTCGTCTGAGTCTAAGTCAAAATACCTCTTTCTTACCTCCTCCTCCTTCTCTCTCTCTCTCTCGATGTCTCTTTCTCTCTCTTTCTCTCTCTGTTAACTTCTTCTTGTACAACTCATCCTCTTGCTAAGTGCAAAACTCCATCAGTGTGACATTGACTGAGAGACCCACTTGTGCCAACCGGCTGCCTGTCCTTGCACCTTATACCATGATACCAAAACCATCTACAATCATCTGTCCCTTCCTTACCCCCCCCACACACACCTTACCTTACCATTCTCTTTAACTTTCGTTCTCCTACCATTAAATCTACCAATTTCCCCTTTATTTTTAATTTTTTTTTTTTTGTATCTTTTTTACATTACTCCTGCCCTCACCTAGCCCACATTATCTAATACAACAAACTGTTGCTTTTCAGCTGTTTTTTGGTTGGTACCCCTCACAAGCGCCTGCGCAGTTATTATCCTCATTTCCCTCTTCAGTTTTTAGTACAGATTCTGTCCCGGCCTGTTGTTTGGCTTTTGGGTTCATTTTGTAGGGGAAATTTCCCCCAACTTTGCGCAACAGTTAACGCTGGAAACGTTTTTATGCGGGGAGGGTGGATGGTGATGATGATTGTGATGGTGCGGGGGGTCGGCGGTTGGGATTCATGTTGGTATTTGGGGTGGTCCTGGTGTATATGGTTTAATGGATGGGCAAAAGAGAGGAAAGTTGGGGGTGGTGGGGGCATGGTAAGAGAAATGTAGAAGGGGGTTCTGGCATTTTTTATGCTTGATTGGGACATTTGGCTAGCTGTTGCTTCGCGGCTTGGCTTCGCAGCCGGAGTCAGAGACAGAGACTACTCTCAGTCTGTTTGGGGACTTCAACGCGTGCGAATGTGCGAGGCTTGCAAACGCGGTGAAAAACTTGAAAGAAGACTACGACTACGACTAACGTTGGCATAAAGGCACGCTACGGTCAGCAAATACATACGAATTTATACACATACACACGGACACGGACACAGACACAAACACATACATAGATTTATACACGTATGATGTATACACTACCTTTAACCATCTCCCCCAACTCTTCCACTCATCATCCTATAAGTGTGTGTGTGTGTGTGTACTGCATATAAACGCGTTTAATTAATCTGAAAGTGTCGTTGCTGTTGCTGCCGTTTCTCCTTGTGACACTCCAATTCCATAGTGAACAGACTTGCCGCAGTCAAAGCCTTTCGCATTGCCATTAATGTGCCGTTAATTTTTCATGTTCTCGATTATTAAGTGCTGAAAATATTTAATTGATTGTCACGACATATACATATATATGCATATAAATATATATCAATTTTTTTTTAATAATTTTTTTTTTTTTATAGATCGTTAAGTGGTGAAGAGACAACTGCAAGTTATAAGTTATATTTAACTTAAATATTTCTCATATATGCCACAGGTTTCCCTCAGTTTTGTGCTAATATACAATCAAGAGGCCAATCTACACACACACACACACACACACATATATATCTATATACAGAGGCCAATATATACACAACTTCTTTCATACAGGTGAGTGGAAGGGTTATTACATTTACTTTACCTTTGACTTGCTCCCTGTCAAAATGCATTAGAACTCTTGTCATAAACATAACTAATTAAAAAGTACATCATTCTCAAGGATTTTCCTTGATTATTTCTCTCTGTGTGTGTGTGTGTGTGTGTGTGTGGTTTTTACTTTGTTTTTTTTTTAAGTGATTATGGCAAGTTTTGAAGCATATGTCAAGTCTTGGCTAAAACAAAGTTTATTAATTAATTGTAAATATAGTTAATAGAATTAATTTTCGTGTGTAAGGCATTAAAATAAGTTTAGACATATTTTCTTTATGAAATATTTATTCTTTCTCCATTTATCAGATTTCAAAAATTGTCTTTTAACCTTTAAATTGAATCATTGTTTTTGAGAGGCTTCTAGAAATTTTTGCGTATTCCTTGACAATCTACATAATTGAAATGTTTTAAGTTGTAAATATTTTAAATGTTCTTGCTTTCTTCTTTTCCTTAAAGAAAAAAAGTCAAACTTCGATAAATGTGCAAATGAAACTTCAATTAATTTCTTCAAGAAAGGAAATCTGAAGTTATAGTAGATATAGAAACAACTTATCCCGCCGCATTTTAAATATTATCTTCATATTATTTGCTGAATTTTAATTAATTTATTATATTTCAGAACATACTTCAAATTATAATATGTTATTATAATTTAAATATAATTTATTTTCTTGTACTACATTATTGACTGGTTTAAAGTTTTAAATCTTAGAATCAAGCAATTTAAAGTTAATTACAGATTATTTTTCTGTTTGGGAATAATCTATTTTTGTATAGTAAAAATTCAGCACTAAAAAGAACTATTAAAATACATTTGTATTACTTTTTCTTTTATTTCGAAAAAGAAAGAACCAAATTTGCTTGATATTTTTAATTTAGCAAATGCGGATATAGTTTTATAAACATTTATATACATATGTACATATACATATTCCAAATGATGGTCCCGAAATGTACTGTAAATGTGGTACCAATAAAAAATATTCGGTCTGTTTATTTACTAGAATTGAGGTATACCAGATCTATAATATGTCAGTTGGATGAACGTATTTTATGATGAACATGAACATGAATATGTTGTATACTTTATAGGGTCATAAATGTTAGCCGTTGAGTGTTTCATACATTTTGGGAATTTAAATGAATCTTTTTACTCTATGAGCCAAAAGATAGACGACCACATATTTTACTAAGCTCTTTATGATTAAAATAACTTTAAAATTTATTTTCACCAAAAAATTTCAATGTCTTACTTGAAATTTATGTTTATGTAGCAACTTAAACTTTCATTTTAATGGTCATCATGAATATAGTATACAAAAAAAAAAAATAAAAAATAAGAGGACTAAATAAAATGGAAAAAACTTTTAATGACCTTCTCCTTAAATATTCAAGTGAACGGCAATGATGTAGATTTCTATAATACTCAATAAATGTACAAAAGAAAATAAATTGTTATAAAAATTTACTTGGCTATCGAATGGACTTCTTACCTCGTTTTATTTAGTTCTTGTTGTTGGCCAACTGTTTTCACATTTATGCAATTTTATAGATTTCCGGACGTTCATGCTATACCATTTTTTTTATATTTTATTTTATTCTTCTCAGCTTTTTGTTGCATGCATCAGTTTTAGCCTTGATTGCAACGCACTTAAGTTGTTGTTGCGCTGCTGTAGAAAAACTTATGCAAATTTTAGCTTATAATTTTTCCAAGTGGAACAAGAACTCCAAGAATCAAAAGTTAGATGAGAAAGCTGCAAAGAAACTTGAGCGTGTTGGCAATTTTAAGCGATTTTAAATAACCTCAGATAGAGTGACTGTCATACCTGACTGTCACACTTTGACAAGCACTGAAGTGGTGGCAAACAAGAAGTGAAATTACATTTTTTATTTTTAGTCTAAATAGCAAAAGATGCTGCAATGTAATATTGTGTCATGCCACATAATTTGTAATGTCCTTTTACCCAATGGCACAAAGGACGAAGCGTGAGTGACGCCAGCAAGGACATGCTCAAAGTTGGCTTACTGCAATTTAAAATAATTTCTACTCTGCCCTAAATGGCATTAAGTCATTTCAACACAGCAAATATGTGTGTGTGTGTGTGAGTGTGCGCCAGTGTCTGTGAATAGTCCGAGCATGTGTCCGGGTGTGTATCTCTGTGTGTGTGTGTGTGTGTTTCAGCTTTTGTTTTTTGTTCTTCATTTTGTGCTGTTCTTTCCTGTTGTTGTTTGCATGCGGCTCGTCTGGCACTGCATATTAATGCACATAATTGAGTCTTCTGGCAAGACGACGCCAACGACAAAGTTTTCCAACTGCGGTTTTTACCATTCTTCCATAAAATGTTTTGCCATATCAGACAACCATCTATTGACTATTTGTTTTATGGATAACTTTGTCCTTTCAATGAGCTATCGATGCAAGAATGTTGCAAGAAGATGATTTAACAATGCTTAGACACTCATTGTCATTACATTTGCATTATAACCTATTCGATTATTGATGGTTTCTATCTATATCAATATATTTTTAACAATTCCAAAATAAAAGTATTTAATTTCAATTTTGTAGGCTTCAAATGATTTAATGGTTATTAATGATTAATTTATAATCTAAAGAATCTATTCTAAAATTTTGAAGTTAATTAGAAAGTAATAATTGTATTTTTATGACAACGAAAGTGATGCGCGAAGCGATCGAAAATGTATATTTAAATAACATTTTTTTTCGAAAAAAGTTTTCTATCAAATAACATGAAATTTTGTGTTAATATTTTTTAACTTGTTGTCCTTTGCATAAATTAATTTGAACGTTTAGATCGGAGAACAAAGCCTTTCTCTCTTCTATTATTTAACTTTTTGTCTTTGATCCTTCCATGATTTAATCGGTAATCTCTTTTAAAAATGTATTAGAAATATAAGCATCTGAATTGACAATTTAACTGCCCAATATATCCGTACATACCCTGTAATTGTGTGTATCTGGATGGCATATTCACATGCCATTTACTCGATTGCCCATGGGGCAGGCAGGGCCATGACATGGCATCGGAACATCAACATCAACATTAACTTGAACATGAACAACAAAACAAGAGTAAAAGGAACAACAACAACTAATACATACATTTTCCACACAAATACAATTACACACACACACACACATCCACATAGAGAATTCTGCTCAATTAGTTTTTGCCACACAGTTTGAAAGAAATTTGCATATAATGATGTTGCTTCTCAATTTTTTTCATCAATCGCATATTAAATCATATGATTTTGTTTGGACCTAAGTTTTTCCAACTTAAATAAAGTTTACATATTCTTAAACAAAAAAAATCCGGGGTTATTTAAAATGTACAAAATTGGCAACTTTTTTTAGACTACCAAATTCAAACCGTTGAAAGGATAAAAAAAAATTAAAGCTTAAATTAAATAAGGAATCCAAAATCAAAAATAACTTCTATTATTTTACTTTACTTAATATTCGAGTGCATATCAAATTGCGAAAGTATCCTACAATTTGAAAGTTTTTTAAAAATTTATTAAATTAATTAAATTATTAAATTTAATTAAAATATTTGGGTCAAACGTCATAGTTTTTTATCCGAAAAAGTGCTTCAATTTTTAGGTAAATTTTTTTTCCAACATTATGAAAAAAATCTACAAATTTTTATTTCTAATTAAGTCTAATACATATTTAGTACAAAGATTAAGTGAACAAAAATTTAAATCAAAGCATTTGCTTAATTAGAAAATATTAAGTTTTGCTATTCGGTTGAACGGAATTGCATGTTTTTGGTAAACCAAAAATTATTTATACGAGTCAGATAAAAAGAAGCCTCCGCATTGAAACAAATAATTGCCTTGTATGCTGATTCTATCAATTTATAAATGATATTTACTTTTGTTTGTATTACTGGATAATATCAATTATGACATGAAATCCATTTAACATTGTTTTGCCACATGAATGTGAATTATACATATGTATAATAATACCAAATGCAAATGACTACAAATTGGTTTTCCGTTTTTCTTTTTTTCTTACTTTGCTTCGTCCTCCACCATATGCTGTAAGCTAAATTGAAATTCATGTGGCAGACTAATGAGTAATTAAACTATATTTAAGCTCAAGTCCCATTGAGCCAGTCATATGTAAACAGATTTATGCTGATCAAATGAGAGAGAGAGAGAGATAGATAGAGAGAGATATATAGTAGTAGGAATTGCTTAAAGGGGCCTAAATGCTCATTTGAAGCTTGTTAGCATGCAGCATTATTGAAAACTGATTACTCAGGGCCCACATATATACACGGCCAAATAAACAAACATAAGAACAAACAGAAAAACAGAGAGACAAACATATTAACAACTCACTGAGGCCTGACTTTGACGCATATTGGCTATTGGCCTGGCAATTAATCTGGCTCTGCTTAGCCAAATATGGCTAAAACATATTGTGCTCACGCACGCAGAAGAATAACACCAAAAGCAACAGGAAAAGTAAAAGCAACAGCTACAGCAATATTGGCAAGACTAAGGAAAATGGCAGCGTGAAATAGGAAATGGAAATGAGCCAAATGGGAGAATGGAAGATGAAAGCAATGAGCCAAAAGTCACAAGTCAGCAAAAAGATGCGGAAATTTCCACTCCTTATACCCCTTACCATCGTTGGCAAGTTAATTGGGAGTGCTTATTTTGTTACATTTAGTTTTGGTTTTGACATTGTAATTAGCTTTAGTTTCAGTGCCCTCTTTACGAAGTCTTCTTTGGATGGTTAAATGGCTTTCATAATTTCATTACAGTCAGTGCAAACAATTTATAGCCTTTGGCGGCCAATAATTATGCCACGATTGTTGCTGATGTAGCTTGCTTCTCTATTATTGTTGCAGTTAGCCACAATTCAATTACAGCCACAATGTCTGCAACTGCTTAAGCAGCTTTTGTTTAGACTCACCGCAAAAACAACCCACACACCACCTACACATTAAACCCACACTTGAGCATCCAAATTCATACTCAATCCATATACTGACAAAGTCAATGCCATTCAATTTTCAAGTAGGATACTATGGGGGATAACTAAACAAATTACCCAAAAGATTTAATTAAGCAGCCGTAACGCAGGAGTAGCAACAGCAACAGCATCAACAGCAACAACAACAGGAGCAAAAACAGGAGCAATGGCACGTTTCACATGGCGTATGCGTAATATGCAAATGTGCTCACATTGCCCGAGGGCAAAGGACTCAGCTGAGCTATATAGCTAAAGCAAGACCAAAATCATGAGTATGGGTAAAATGTAAAGAAGGGGGTAGAGATTGTAATGGTGGGAATGGTAGAATGATGGGATATTGTGCTGGATCTGGAGCTGGGTGAAAAGACATTTACATTAAGAATATGGTTGAACATTGGAGTTTTCACATTTTAAGATGCTTGCCAAAATATGGCAAGCTTGGACATGAACCCTTTTCAACTGTACTTAGGTAACATATATTATTAGCAAATGCCAAATGCTGCCTTATTGTTCACATCGACGACACATGACAATCAGGAACGGAATTCTGCTTGCTCCTACTCCATTCGATATCCTTTGAAAATTGACAGAAATCATCCGTTATCACATACACAAATACATACATACACTCAATCAAATATGTGCTAATTAACATGGCAAAGGATTGCTACAAAAGAAAAAAAAGGTTCAGCGCCTGAATGTATGCAATAACCGTAATGTTAAAAATAGACTAAAATAATCTATTGCCTATGGGAAAATTATTTCAATTATTGATTCTTGAAATCCCAGAACAATATATAAAAAGGCTATTAGATGGATACACAAATTATAACAGTCTAATTTCAATCAAATTTAATTTGAATCTTTATAGACTCAATATAGAATTATAAAAGGGATATATGTATACATATTTATATATTCAGGTCTGCTGTGCTAAGAAAAATTCAGCTTAACTAATGGCTGAACCAAATTCATTTACTAAGGCTTAGTATTATCCTCAGCATATTTAACAATAATAGAAAAATATTTGGGTAGCGATTACTTTTTATTTCACTGACTAAAAGGTAAATGAAACTGTAACAGACTTGATTATCCTTTTTTTTTTTACGTCTCATAGAAATTCATAGAATTGCACCATTGTTAGATTATTTATTCAAAGATAATAAATTTGTTTAGTTTTGCTCTTAGTAAAACATTTTCAATATTTTCTCATGAAAGATTTATAGAACATTTTCAACAAAGAAATTAACGAATATAGTTTTATGTTTATTTTTCCATAATATGTCGTAATAAAGCTGAAATTTAATAACATTTGTTTATATGTTGTACAACTTTCAGATTGGGGCCAAATACTTTTATATGGAGAAGAATAAATTTTATAAGCAAATGCCAAAAAAATAAAAAAAAAAGTCTTCTTCTTGTCCTCTCCTCGAGCTACATATAATAAATAATATTTGTCTGGGCTTACAAAAGTCAAGTTTATAACACATTTTTTGCTTTTTGTTTTTTATAAATTAAATCATAAATAAATTTGAGCTAACTTGATGCCTTTAACTCGAAGGTAAAATGTTGCTTTTGCTTTTTGTCTTTTTGTTTCTCTTTCATTTTTGGTTCACATCCTATTATTGTTGTTCTTCGTACAGTAAACGAGGCAAAGGCAAACAAAAGATGTGCCAGAGTTGTTGCTTTAACTGTTGTTGTTTGCTATAACTTTGCACGTGTCTGTGTGTGTGTGTGTGTGTGTGGGAGAGAGAAAGGGGGAGAAAGAGAGGCATACAGAAAGGTAGAAAAAGAAAGTGTGGCTAAAGGACCATCAGTTTTTTTCTAATTGAGACATTCATGTGTCTGTGTATGTGTATTTGTTTTGCCTGTGTGTATGTATGTGGTGTGTGTGTGTGTCCGTATTTCAATCAGCGCTTGGCAACTTGTTTTTGCTTCTGCTGTTCTAGGTCCTAGTTCTGCTCCTGCTGCTGCTAACGTTGTCGTTATTTTTTTTTTTTCCTGTGCGCCACTTTGTGCCCATTTTCCTTTGACTTTAGGCTAAAAATATTAAACTCACATAGCTTGTTGAACACAGAATTAGATACGCGCACATACTATATACATATACACAGACACAGACACACACACATACACACACACATCGACTTGCATTTTATATGCCCGTATGGTATGTCAAATAAACAACAACAACAACAATAACAAAACGCTTTTCTTGCCAACAAAAATAATTTGCGCCGTTTTGTGCCGTTTTTCCCAACATTCGTCCATTTGGTTCAACATTGCTTCCATTGGTTAGTTGACTGGTTTGCTTGATTCGTTGGTTCGTTGGTTTCGCTGGTTTCGTTTAGCTTTTGTTTACGCTTTGCTTTTATCATTTAATTTTGGCTGCTTTTGTCCGTGACGAAATCAATAAAACTGACCCGATCTGCTTTTCACGTGTCCATACTGTTGTCACTGAGCCAGTGGCATTAACACAGCATTTTATTGCCATCTTTTGCTCCTACTCCTCATTCATTTCATTTTTGTCCCACATTTCATGCCATCGTCCTATTCCTCGTTGTCTGTCTCTCTTTCTCTCTGTCGCACTCTCTCTCTCTTTCGTTTTGTTTGCCTTGATTTTGTTACGTGGTCGCATTTATAAAATTTAAATTAGAATTAACAGGAAATTTACTGCTAATTTTGGGCAATTTTACTGCCACTGACTGCGCTCGGTAAATATGTTGACAATTTTTTTTTGTACGCTATTTTTTTTTCTTTTTTTTATAAATATATGCACATTTCATTATAATAACATTTTGCCATTGTCATTTAATATGCTAGTATATATATTTATATTTATATTCATGCATTATTTATATGTATATAGATACATTTGTCTGGCATTATTAATTTGATTTATATGGCAATGAGCAATTAGGCGAGATTTGTAATGTAATCATATATCATTAATTTATGCAAATTAACTAAATAAAATTAATCTTTCGATACATGAAACGAAATGAAACGAAATCTATTTAATTAGCTGATAAACTACTTACATCCACATGTATATATGTACATTAATTCGTATATATAATACATAATTATATTGCTAACAATGTTGAAAGCTTGAAAATTCTAGGAAAAGCATATATATACAATTAATATACAATTAGTAATATGCATTTATATGTATGTATGTATCTGAAGAGAGAAATCAGTATTAATAATGATTTATTGCGTTCAATTTTTCAAATAATATCACTCATACAACATGTTGGTCAGGGAATAATACCATCACTCATGCAATATGTCATTCCAAGAATTATAATTCTTGCTAAATATATTATTTACTCATAAAAGAAAAATATGTCATCACTCATACGCCGCGTTGTTCCATATATTGTTACACCATGTAATTGTATGTATATTAAAATGTTTCAAGTTCAATTTGAAATTTTACACATATAATTTATTAAAGATAGATATAATTTATTAATAGATAGAGTAGAAGAGCATAGATATCTAAATAAACCATTTCGGCAACAATGATTAAAAGTTTTAGAATTTTCATATTTTAAAAATATCATTTAATTGTTTTCTACACAAAAAAAAATCCATTAATATAAACAAATATGTGGAATTATATTGTTATATATATTTTAATCAGCTGATTAGAATTAATGGGCATAGAGATGTAGTTTAGGTTTCTACTAAATTAATATATTGAATTATATTTTTATATATTTTAATCAACTGATTAGAACTAAAGGGCGGACATTGAATAGTAGTTTGGGTTTCTACTATACAATTAACATAAGTAGAGGTAGGCATTATTTATTTATAAATGCCACAGATAAACCAGCATCGATTACGTATATATATATATATATATGTATGTATGTATATATATAAATATATCCATCTAGGTATATATTTATAGATACAATGCCATAAAAAAAATCGAAGACGAAATTGTATCGTTTGTCCTATCGTTTAACCATCTTAAATATTTAAACTTCATTTCCCATTGCCGTTCGGCTTAAATTGAAAATGCTGACCTAGTAAGTCGTCTTCAAGTATATTGAGACTTTGCCATCATCAACTAGGCAGCCAGCCATCCAGTCAGCATTTTGCAGTCATAGTAGCCATCCGCCATGCGCCTTCCGCCATCTGTCAGCCGTTTCTTTTATTTTTTTTTCTTCCCATCTTTCCATCTCCCTGGTCTCGCATTTTGTCCTTAT
Organism: Drosophila emarginata; assembly: GCA_037075365.1. Taxonomy (NCBI): domain Eukaryota; kingdom Metazoa; phylum Arthropoda; class Insecta; order Diptera; family Drosophilidae; genus Drosophila; species Drosophila emarginata. The sequence goes on from JBAMCD010000296.1 coordinate 5,110,332, forward strand.
GTTACTTGGAAGCTATCCTGCCATTAAGCGCACACAATGCGGCCAAGTTTCTGGGCGCTCATATTTTATTTATTTGCCATCAACACAATTTATTTAACAAAAATTTTACGCTTCGTCTGTATAAGAGGATGGTAGGCAACAGCAGCAAATGTTTTTACTAAATAGTTTTACGTTTGCTTCAAAATTTATGTAGCCATCGTTTGTTCCTTTCCGGACTCGCAGTTTCCTATCTTCCCCTCTCTGCCGCTGCCGCTGACACTGTTTTTTCCACTGTCTCCTCTTCTGTCTGCCTGTCCAAGCGCAAGTTGTCTAAAGTCAATTTGCAGCCATCTTTCCATCTTTCCGGCTCAGACAGATGTGCTGCGAAGGGCATACTGGCAAAATGTTTTTACACTACATATTTACTTACATTAAATAATTCAGTTGAGTAAACAAACAATAAAATAAAAGAAATAAAAATAGAGAAAATGGAATTTCACCCAGCCGTCGCAATAGTTTTTTTTTTTTGGGTCAGAGTAAAATGGAAAAACATTACACATGATGATAAGTGCAACAATTTTCTTACTAACTAAATTTTGAGTGGGAAATACATTTTGACACATGTTTTGCATCATGTCAAATTGCATTAAATTTCCATTTGGAAAATGAATAACAAATATGAATATATTTTAAGTTTTATATTTAAGTTAACCACATTTCCAATTTTCATTTTTATTTTTTGTGTTTTCCAACCTCTCAGTCATTTATTTTCAGTTTTCCGTTTTGCTTTGCATTATTTTGGGTTTGGTTTGGTTTTGGTAGCCGCCATTTGAAGCAATTAATAAAGAGATTATATTTTAAGCGCATTTTCATAAATTTTTGAAAAGTTGGCACTTTTATATATATACATACATATATATGTATATATGTATACATTTCATCTTCATGCTGCACATTGAATGAATGGCCATGGAGCAAACTCATTTAACTTTTTAATTGTGCAGTTTTGTGTGAAGCTAACCAAAAGAATGCCAGGAAAATGGCAAAAAGTCAAGAATTCATTGTATGCCTAACGAAACTTATATACCCTAAATAAACTCTTTCAAATTTTTTATATTTTGTGGTAGATGAGGCGTCGTTTATTTGTTTCTTAATAGAGAGGCAATTCCTTTTAACCAAAGTAAAAATGAGAATAATTTTAAATCAAAATCTCACAGAAAAGCAGTTTAAATAGTATGTTATTATGATTTTTACTTAACAATAAATTAAACTTGTAAAAATAAAAGTTATATTGCCACAGGATCTTTTTACATTAAATAAATTAAATATACAATCAATCGTTACATAGAACTAGTGCTAAAATTATATATAAAATTCTTAAACTATTTAATATAGCAACAAATTAAATCAAATCAAATTAAGTTTAAAAAAATATTGATTTATCGTTTGAATTTAATTAAAGTAAACAAATCAATTGATAAAATTCACTTTGCTTGTCCGTCTGGTTAGAAAGTTAGAGTACTATGTCGAGTGTTTAAATTGAACACATACTAAATATATATATATATATATATATAAAAGTCAGGGCAATAAGCGCATTAATTGCCAGTCCAAAGCGAATGGGGATTGGTTCAACCGTGCGTATGAGCAATGTGAAGTGGCCGCAATTATAATGAAAATTTCCTTAATTTGTGTGTGTGTGTTTGGTTTTTTTTCTTGTTCTACTTTCAGTTTGCCACTTGCAACTTGGAGTGACCAGTCATATATATATATATATATACATAACTGAGCCAGAGTAACTAAAACGGAATCCAAACCAAATAGTATCAAACGAATTTTATTGAAGTCGTGTAAAAGTGATTTTTTAAACTGGTTGGCACTCAATTGGCACCAACAAACACGGCAACAACGGCGGCCAGAATTTTCTCTCGTTTGGATAGTGTCGAGGAGGTGCAACGCAGTCGCAGTGGCAGCGCTGTTGGAATAGCGCCGGCCGGCGGTTCAGGTGCAAGTGCAGCAGGTGCAGTGGCAGCGGTGGCAGCAGCAGGTTCACCAGCCAGGGCTGGCCAGCAGCAGCAGTACGGAGGCGGTGTGGGTGTGGGCGTGGCTGCTGGAGTCGGTGTGGCAATAGGCGGAAGTGGAAACGTTGGCGTTGGTCCACGTCATCGAAGCGGCAGTACAGTGTTGGATTTAAGTCACAGCAGAAGTAGTAGCAGCGGCATTGGCATCGGCATCGGATCACCAGATATATCTGGCCTAACGCGTAAATTTTCTGGCATTGGTAGCGGATTTGGGATTGTGAATGGCATCGGTGAAACATCATCATCAACATCATCAACAAAATGCGATACATTTAATTTGGTGAAAATTGGTGGCGGTCCTATTGTATCCACTGTATCCGGTAGTGGTGCAATACCAAAATCTAGTGGACAAATATCTACAGAATCAGTTACGGGTGGTCCTGGAGCTGGCAGATGTATTATACGGCCACGACCGTCCATTAGTGGAGCCGGATCAGCATCATTATTATCATCAACCCCATCATCGACAGCAATAGCAGCAGCATCAGGAGCAGCTGCTGGCGGGGATCCATCATCATCAATTGGAACTGGAGGGTCTAGCGGGTCAGCTCCAACAATTGGTAGTACACCGATTGCAGTTACCCCACAACCGGGTCCCAAGCGTCAGGGCAGCTTTTCGAATGTATTCTCGAAGCTAATCGATGGTATGCCCGCTGGCACAATGTTTGCCAAATTCAAGAGCACCAATGTGGCGGCATCCACATCCATGCAAAATGTGGCCGAAGGCAATCCCATTACGCAATACTTTGATATTGGCAAACCGGTGGCTTGTGCTGGACCCGAGCTAGTCTGGCGCATACACGATGCATATCGCAAGAGTGACAACAGGGTGAGCAATACAAAATACAAAAAAAAAAAAAATGTTTCAAATTCTAAAAAAAAAAAAAACAAAAAATCCTTAAAAATTTAATTACTAATGACAATCAGAGATAGAGATAGAGAGAGAGCGAAAGAAAATATTTAAATTTACTTTTTTTTTTCTATGTATTCCATTTATCAGGAATGTTCCGTGTTTATATTCGAGAAGAAAATTGCCGAGAAATTGCATAAGCCACGCCGCAAAGAGACCATCACAGAATTGCTTAAGAGTTCGGTGAAGACATTGGAACGTTTCCGTCATCCAAGGGCAAGTAGAAAACTTCATTTTAAATTATACAATTACATACAGAATGCATTTAATTAATCTTAAAGCTAAATTAATTCCACACAGAATGAAATTAAATTCTATCTGCTTTTGAAGAAGATCAGATTTTTTCTTTTCTAATTACCCAATCTCTTAATTAAGCTTCAAAATTTTAAATCTGTAAATAAACAAAAACCTTTGTCTTTTCAAATTCAAAAATTTCAAAGCAATCATTTGAAACAGTTTTTAATTTCAATTTTAAACCAGTTAAATGAACGTTTTGTATTTTTTAAACTATTGTTTGACTAATTAAATGCAGAAGCAAATGAAATTATTGTTTAAAAATCGAAACATTACAAAAATATTTTAAATCAAATATAAGCCATTATTTGAAGTAAATTTTCGATCAATTTAAATTTAAATTTATTATTCTTATTCAGAAAACCATCAATTAAGAAATAGAAATAATTGATAATCACATTGAATGCCAAACTTTTGTTAAAAGTATTTGAAATTAATGCTTGAATTGGGAATGATTTCATTATCCAAATTGCCCTTTGTATCATTGTACATTCATTTTTCCCTTTTGTTGGTCTTTACATTTACCTTAAGCATTGCCAAAAGGCTTCTGTTTTTGGTAGCAAGCAATATTTTTTAATTAAGGCCCTTTCTTCTTCTTCTTGTTCTTCTTTTTTCATCTTTTTTAATCCTTTTGCAGATATTACAAATCTATCATACTGTTGAGGAGAGTGCAGATACTTTGGCTTTTGCTGCGGAACCAATTTTTGCCAGTCTATCCAATGTGCTGGCCTTTCATGTGAGTTTCAAGTTGACTTTGAAAACCTGTCTGAGTGTGTATGTGTGTGTGTATGTGGCTTTTTTTTTTTCTCTTGTGTATTCTCTGCGTGTGTGTGTGTGTGTATGTACTCTTTGAGAAGAACAGAGTTGAGTTGAGTTGTGTTGAATTGGGTTTGAGTTCCTTTTGCCTGCCAGGGACATGCAATTTGTGTTGTCGCCTGGCATGCGTCCTCTTTTGTGAGTTGGGTTGTGGTTGTAGTAGTAGTTTTAGAGTTAAGTCTTTTGTTTCTACGCTAGTTTCTGTATTTTACTTCTTTTTTTTTTAAGTTTATAGTTGCTTTTTTTTTTTCTTTTACTTTTTGGGTGCGTCAATATACTTTCGCTGTTGGTGTTGTTGTTCCGACTACTAGGTATACCTTTTTGTGTTTTGTTAAAGTTTTGCAGCCAAGTCAACTGCATAGTTTGGATCCTATATAAAGTGCCTGGCAACTGGCATAGGTATGGGAACACAAATGTTGGGTATGCATGACAGGAATACACCTACACCAACACACACACACACACACACACACATACTCACACAACTAAATCAAATTACAGTATGTTGAAGCATTTGGTTGTGTGTGGCAAAGTTTACGCTGCGGAGATTGAGTCAATAAAGTGCTTCGGTTTGGTCTACACAGCTCAGATATTGATACACTCACACAGACAGAAACTTTAATACATATATACGATTTTAGTGTTTGAAGGTGAACAAAATAACAAGAACAACAAGAACAACAAGAACAACAAGAACAACAATAACAACAGCCAACAATAAACCCAAATACACAACCCAAAGAACAGAACAAAAAGCCCTGAGTAGTTTTTAGTTTCAAGAAAAGTCGATTCGAGTTAAATTACATTGAAAATTGCAAAAAGGTAAAATATAAATTGACTCAGAAAAACAATAGAACCTACCAAAAAACAAAAAAAAAAACAAAAAAAAATAAAACCAACACGAAAACAGAAAACAAAATGAAACAAAACAACGATGCAGGCAAAATTTATAGAAAGCTGGGCGAAGGCGTAAAATGGATGAATAAAAACGTAGAAATTCGATATATTTGAATAAGATTTCATTAAACCAAACAATTTGAATTTGAATGTAATATTAAATTAAATTCAAATAAGAAATTTATAATTATAAAATGCATTTTCTTTGTGAAATTATCATCATTTGATATTAAATACTCCAAATTTTTTTCTCCAAACGGCAGTAAATACTGAAAATGTATCTGTTACAAAGAAATGCAAAATTGTACTATGAACTAAATAGGATACTCTTTGTCCATTTAATTACAGTCAAACTTCTCTATAATTAATATGCAGAAAAAAATGTATCATATAAAATATCTTCATTAAATAGAAATTATGATATGTACGAAAATAGAATAAGAAAGTTGTTTTTGAAATAAAAAACTTATTCGGAAATCTTTACTACCGAAGTTCACCATAGGAAAGTTTGACTGTAGTATTTTATTTTCTATGTAAAACCGTACAAATTATCTTGCCACAAAGCTCCAAGAATTTATAATGATCGCAAAATCTTAAAGTTATTAACAGTTCAGAAATTATATCAATATATTTTCTATTTTAAAAACACAAATATTTTTTCATATTTTCTCCACTGAAGCAAATATCTCATTTAATCAAAGAAAGATAGAGATAAAGAAGTATTTCTGTTTTAATTTCCATATTCCAATCCATATTCAATATTGTCTAAATTTTATATCAAATATAGACTTATAATATATAGATTTAATCAAGATATGCATAAATTCTAAAATTATGCTTTAATATTAGCCAACCAGTTTCTATTTTCTATAATATTTTAAAAATTTATGTAAATTATGCTCATATTCTCCTTCCAATATTTTATGCATAATTTGACATTAAATATTTCTCAATTTCAATAAATTTTCATAGAAAAATGAGTGCATTATATAGATAGTAGAAGAGTAACCATTGAGTAGGTTAAATTAAAGTAAGCCAGGCTTTGGTATAGGTTATAATTCATTGTTACGTGATGGCCTTGCAGGAGTCGAAAACGTATGAGAATGCCAATGTGGCACCAGCCGTTGGCGGTGGTACGCCCCAGGCACAGACACCAGGAGCAGCTCAACCCCAAAGGCCAGCTCATGCAAAGGAATACAATTTCATGGATATGGAACTGAAATATGGATTTCTACAGGTAAGCAACAAGAGTAGCCAAACCATTTGTAATCGTGCATACACAATATACATATGTGAGTTTGTTTTGTTTTGGTTTCGTTCCCCATTTTACTCATTTCTTTTTTTTGGGCATTCCTTTTTGTTTTTTTTTTTTGTTAGCTGACAGAGGCTTTGGCCTATTTGCACTATTCTGGTCACGTAATTCATCGAAATGTGTGTCCATCTTCTATACTAATAACCAAGCGAGGTATATGGAAACTGGCTGGAATGGAATATGTGGGTAAGTAATAATGCATATATATATACACCTCTCATTTTTGTATAGTAAAATTGATATAAATTTCATTGAGCAATTTGTATTCATATTTGTATATACACTTGACAGAAAGAATGAATGAGACTGATTTGAATAGCTCAATTCCGTGTCCACCATGGAGTAATCGAGTCTCGAAGATGGCCCAACCGAATCTTGATTTTATGGGTGGGTAATATATATACATAGATATGCCTGCAATCGATTGATCAATGTTGTTGTTTTCTACATAAAAAAATGTATTTTTTTTTAATGAAATTATTAGCTCCTGAAGTTCAATCCACATCTAAATGCAGTCTATTAAGCGATATGTTCTCACTGGGCATGGTCATTTGTGCTGTCTTTAATCATGGTCGACCTCTAATACAGGCCGGTAACTCAACTTCGAACTATGCTAAGCAAATGGAAACGGTACGTAAATATTTTGTGGAACAAAAACTTGAATTAATTTACCACTGGATGACAAGTGCCAATTGGTTGGGATGAAAAGTTTGTGCTTCTGGCTTGTTTGCCAGCTGTAATTAGATTCGTTGCTTTGTCAAATGCAAATGTAATCAAAAAGTCCACTTGAAACTCTAATTATTTTGCCACTTGTGCCTCGACCAGGTGATGGTTGACAAGGGGATGGATGGGTGGTTTGTTGTAAAATGCCTAAACGAGATATTGCGATGGTGGTTAAGCGGAGATGTAGATAAAAGTGGGAGATGTTATCCCTCCAGGCATTTGTCATTAAAACTTTTTTTTTTTTTTTTTTTTTTATCCACTGTCTGTCTGGGGCATTGGACTTGCCCTCTCAGTAAATCATTTGGCCAACAACAATATTGTGGCCATGTTTAATATACCGTTTTGGAAATTTTAGCTGGACGAACATGTGCATAAGCTAATGCCAAGATTACCGATTGCTCTGCAAGAGGCCACATCACGTATGGCCAGTCGGGATGCAACAGCTCGTCCAACAGCCCAATTGCTGCAGTTAATTAAATATTTTATGTGAGTAGATAAATTAATTTAATTTTACCTAAATACTAGAAGAAAACAAAAGACACAAAAAACTTTTCTTTTTATACCCTGTACCCATAGGGTAAAAGGGTATATTAAAGTCGCTAAAATGTATGTAACAGGCAGAAGGAAAATTTTCCGACCCTATAAAGTATATATATTCTTGATCAGTATCAATAGCGAAGTCGATTGAGACATGTCCGTCTGTCCGTCTGTCCGTCTGTCCGTCCGTCCGTCCGTCCGTCCGTATGAACACCGAGATCTCAGAGACTATAAGAGCTAGAGCAACCAAATTTGGTGACAACATCCGTCTATTGTATAAGCAACTCAAGTTTACTTTAAATTTTTGCCACGCCCACTTCCGCCCCCGTAATTTAGAAAAAACTATAACTTGAGCTGTAATAAAGATATCGCATTCTTATTTGGCACACTTAATAATATAGCCAATATGCACCAGCTGACCAAATTTTGTCGAAATCGGACAATAATTATCGGAGATATACGTATTTCCGTTTTGTACTGAAACGCCCCATGCAAAATGGGCTGTTAAGTGTGAGCGAGATAGCATGCGTTCGCTGTTGCTGCATGGCAAGCAGTGCAAGCTAAGAGAATTTTTTTTGTAAATTGATGGCGATTTTGATCGTTTTTGACTTTATGGAGTACTTTTACTTGGTACAGGGTATACTCAATGTCGGCAGGGACGACTTGCTTGCTTCATTTTTTTTCTGTTTGTGTTTTAAATGAAATTGACACCTGTGTAAAAGCACAAATACATACACACACACACGTACACAGCTTCTTAACACATTCACACATACGGGAAAAGTACAGATCTAAGCCAATTCGCTCATGTAGCTAAAATTCAATTGAAGCTTTCAGTTTCTCAATCCCACGCACACTTTAATTACGTCTGTTTGCCAAATGAAAACGGTAATCAGCCCTGAAAGACGCACACACATCCGCACACACACACACACACGCACGAACAGTGAGTCATACACAATGGTTAAAAACAAATTGAAGATGGTAAATGAAGGAAAAATCATGACTGGGACTGAGACTGAGACTGGGATAGCTCTCTTCTGAGAGCTGATTGTATCTGTAGTAGTTGAGTTAAGGGCCCTGACTGCCTGACTCTGGGATTTATGATGATAACAGCAGCTGCTAGGCAGACACCATAGAAATAACTCTGAATTTGAGTTTCGGTACGACCACGTCTTCCATATATATATATATGTACATATACATATATATGTATACTTATACCGCTGAATTGGGAGTCATGGATAATGGTGGAAACGAAGAAGGCAACTCAACTTGATGACGACTTTTGAAGCAGGCAACGTGCCGCGTTAAGACAAACAAAACAAAACAACCAAAATGATGTTGTTGGGTGGAACAGTACAGGAAAGTACATTAACAATTACAAAAAATGATTTCAACTAATTGATACCCTCTATAATAAAAAAAAAAAACTTTTAAACATTTAGTACATTTTGGAAACCGATTAAAAAGAAAAAATAAATAACTTATATAAAGAGTTTCATTTTCATTATAAAATTCAAAGTGCTAAATTGTTATATGATAACATATTGTTTAAGTTATCATTTATTTAATAATACTCGAAATACCCTTGAATTATCCTTAAAGTTAAACGTGCTGACATCAGCAACAGCTTCGCTTTGAGATACAATGCCATCAAGTAACCACCATAGAGACCCTATCAACGAATCGCTACCTTGTGCTTTCATTTGCTTGTCAAACAGTCATTCAGTCAGTTAGTCAGTTAGTCAGTTTAGTCAGTTAGCAAATCAGTCAGTTCGTCGGTAGCAGCACTTTGAAGTTAATTTAAATGTTGTCAACATTTTCTACGTTTTTAGCAGCGTATGCAAATGGCTCAAGTGTCTTGGCAATCAGTGGCATTCTAACCATCTTTTACCAACCAGCTCCCACTTATTTTAGCCACACCCCACTAACAAACAGCCAACAAGCTGCTGTTGCTTTTGCTTTAGTCTCATTCCTCATCTTTACAATGGGTAACAAATTCTGTGTAGGTGGCTTTGAAATATGATTTACCCGCTTGACTGTGTGCTCAACGATGCTTTGGTCGCTGATTAAGTTCATACCGTTAGCAATGGTATCTTCACTCCCCCCCCCCCCCCCTTTCTCTTTTTCTTTCTTGTTCATTCTCTTTCTTTATTCCCGTTTTCATTTAGTGGCACTTTAGTGTGCAACATGGCGCATACGCAATGCGATTTAGTATGAATAAATATTAGAGATGCCGCTGTCATTGTTTAATTTATTGCAGAAAGCCAATTCTTGGTTGGTGGTTTTTATTTTATAAAATATTACCACAACCACAGGCAATGCCACCGCCTGTCAATAAACATCTATTGTATATATAAGCATATAATAATTCAAATTCAAATATATACATTTGACTTTTATGGGAATTTTTCAATTGCCCGCAACACCATTCCGATTGTTCAACAATCCATAAAGTTCTTTATTCACTTATTCACTCATTTATTCATTCATCGTCTGCTTACCCAGCCGCATACAGATAACACAAGTCCCAGATCGGACATCGGACATTGGACATTTTGGTGGTGATGGTTAAAATGAGCAGAGAGTGGGAAGTGGGGATAGGTATTTGGTTTGGGGTAACAGCGGAACGTTGTCGTCAAAAATAAAATAAATAAATGTAGAGTAAACACTTTTTGGCAATTAAATTCCAACCATTTGCATTTACATAACAATAAAAAGCATTTAAATTGCCATTTCACACTCGGCAAAGGCAAAAAGTTTCCTTTGCTCATTCTCGCCATTTTCTCTCATTCCCTCAATGTATATATATATATATATATATATATATGTGTGTGTGTGTGTGTGTGTGCGGGTTATTATTTTAATTTTAATTTGATAAATATACATAAAATGTTGTTTTCTAGTTAATTTTGTTCACTGTTTTCCGGTTTAATGCTGTTGATGCCATTGTTATTGCCATAAATATGCAAAAATATTAAATTAGAGTGAGGCCAGAAATGTGCATTTTAATCACATCTATCTGAATTTAAAGTTAGTTTATAATTGGATTGTGTTGGAAATTTAAATATTCCATATATCAAATTTACTTACCATTTGTACCAGCCCCCATATAGCAAACATAGATATAAATTTATATATGTATATATATCTATTCTCATTATTATATAAATTTGTACAACTAATTGGTAAAAAACAAACAAACGAGCAAACTTAACAAAACTCAACTAAAATATAATTAGAATCAACATATAAATATTTATTTTACCATCCTACTAAAATTAAATTTTATTCACTTTTTATAGTTAGGTATTATCATTACAATAAACCATTTGATTCCAAGTAACTGAGATTAAAGTCGAAAATAATATAACTAAAAATATATAGAAAGAGATAGCCAGTTGCTTATACATTTTGAATTAATTTAAATAATACAAATATGATAATACTCCAATTCATCATATTTTAACAATTTTTTTTATTTTATCGCATCATGTTTTATTATAATATATTATAGAAAATATACAAAAATTTCTGTACAAAATTCATCCATAAATATTCTTCAATAGTTTGCCAAAAATCGTAAATGATAGAAATCTTTAATCGAACATAAACACATACATATGCAATTAATTTAAAAAGGGTATACAATTTGTTATTATTAAAAAATGTTTTCCTTTCAATTCTTTTTCTTTAAATTGATGCAATTAATTGTTTAATATTTATTTTTCTATTTTTTTTTTCGCACATTTAACAGAATTAATGAAAAATAAAATTAAACAGAAAAAGAAAATGTACAGACATAAAGTTTTTTTTATTTGAAAACAAATAACAATTTTATTGAGTTATTTTGTTTATTGTTGTTTATAACAGTGATCCGGCCATCAGTGCTTTGAAATTCCTGGACGTGGTCAACATGAAGGACACACAACAGAAATCCCAATTCTATAAGACAACTTTAATAGAGGCAATGCCATTGATACCAAGGGTAAGTCCATACTATAGAGTAGTGGCAGAGTCATTTAGATTTCCCAAAAGCATTCTTGACGAAAAAAATGGAAACTTGAATGCAGATTGTTCGTTCGGGTTGTTGGTGGTTTTTTTTTTTTTTTTCTTTTTTTCCTTTTTTTCTTTTTTGTGTTGTGCATTAATCATTTATGGCGCCAAGTTGTGCGCTTTATGGCCAAACAATTTGTGAATTACGAGGCGTTTTATGACAGTTACAAAAATTGTTGCTGCCGTTTTGCCTTTTGTTTTGCGGCCAAGGACAATAATGGACGAGAAAAACGGAAGGTCTCATTGTCTTATGCTGTTAATGACAGCTTAGTATTGGCAATTGAAATAACATGAAATAGTAACTAAATACCTAAAATATTACCTTTACACTGTCTTTCTCTTTCCATTCCATTCCATTCCATTCCTTTATTTTTTTTTTGTTTCTTTTGTTTCCAGAAACTCTGGTGGCAAAACATTTGGCCCATGCTCAAGTCCGAGATCAACAATAATGAAGTCCTGGCCGCTGTACTGCAACCAGTAATGCTTTTTGTACAGGAGGCCACCCACACTGAATACGATGCCCTTATGTCGGCCACTATGAAGTGAGTATAAAAGAACATAATTATATAAACATTCTATATAACACAACTGAATAGAAGGGAACGGAAGGAAACAGCATCGATTGCCACATAATTATTTGCTCATTAATGTGGTGAACATTTATGGACTGGAATATTGTGCCTAAAACTTGAACTAAGATGCAATGCATTAAGAATTAGTTACTTAATTTTTGCAAACAAATTTAAATATATTGTAAAACTACCCAAAAATAACTTTTCAATGCTCTGAATTCCAATTAATTCCTCTGAAAAAATTCTATTCAATCAATTTCTCTAAATAAATTTGAAGAAATTTTGGTTTAACTTTTTTTTTTAATTATAATGCAGAAATATGGATAAAAACTAAGAGAAGATTAAATACAAATTGCCATTATATTTATTTTTTTATGATAATAAGCCGATTTGTTCAAAATGTTATTTTGTTTTTGTTTTTTTTTTTTTTTTTGTTTTTAATCTTTCCACTTAAGCTTTTGCTTTGTTATAGAATGATAAATAAGAACTAAATACATTTGCTTAAGGCAAATGCCAAGAATTACTTTATTCTTTATTCTTCTATTATAGTGGAAAATGATAAGGCAAGAGAAGACCATGGAAGGAGGGGGTGGGGGTATGCTATTTGATATTGTGAATCCGCCTCCATTTAAGTACTTACTATAATTGCACTAGAGTAGTAAAGAAAATTTACTTATATACATAGTAGTAAGTAGTGGCCAAGTCTCTCTCTGTCATTGTTATTGTGGTCTCTTCCGTTTTGCCTCTTTTTTTTTTCCTCTTTCACTTCCCCATTGCCCCCTTTCTTAACAAAACAATGGACAGCGATGACATTGGTGACCTCAACTTTCTGCTAAACAATTGAAAAACTTTTCTGACACTTTTCTTCCTTCATTTTTTTTTTCTTTCATTCTTTCTTTCACATTTTTATTTTTTATTTCTTTTTTTGTTTCATTTGCCATGGCATTTTATTGTATTCACACCGATGCGTCCGTCGAGCGGATGAACTCTGAGAGGCGTCCGTTCATATTGTAATTTATAGACTTCAAGTTGAAGGTGAAGGTGTTTGTGGGTGGGATAATGATGATGCTGCTGCTGCAGGTGCCAGCATGACAATATTCCCAGTTACCAAACTACTTATACTCTGTCCAACCATTGTAAGGTCTTCGTGCATAAATTAGTAAAACACACACACACACACATACAGACGAACTATTTATAGGTGAGACTTTGCTTCTTACTACTTGGCCCCAAAAAGTTTTCCAGCTAGCGATAGGAGAAAACTTTTTCGACACTTGTAAGACGCTTATTGACACTGCCATAAAAGTTGGCTTAAACAACTTTTTTATACGTACACCGACAGACAGACAGACAGACAAAGAGACACAATGCTAATACATTTATTTTCTGGTCATAAGTCTGTGGTAAAATTGTTTAAAATGAATTGTGTATTCGGTCTGTCTATCATTCTAAACAGAGTTGTCTACAATACACCAAAATCGATTCAGGCCAGCGTTACGATACTTGAGAATTTACATTTGATTATTGAGAAAACGAAACCGGAGGATGTTACCACCGATATAATGCCAATGCTATTCTTTTCATTCGATGGCTCAACGATACAAGTGCAGGTGAGTGCTATCCCATTGATATGCAAATAAGCCAGACAGACATTAATATTAATGCAACAGTGTATTGGGATCCCAGAATTAAAATTAATACTCTCAATAATGTAATTGTTATCAACTTAAAGTATATTTATTTATATATACAATTGGAAAATGTTAACAATCTAGTTTAATTAAAACTTTAACTCTCTAGCCAGACATTTTATGTATTTAATCATTGATTTTTAGTTAATCTAGCAAACTGTTTCTGTTCGTCTGTTTTGGATCAATTTAAAGCAGTTCCTCAGTTTATCATGATAAAATTTAGAACAGAATTTTCTTTTCTTTTCTTATATGTACATATATAGATATATATTCAACAGATGTTGAAACTAACTGAATCATATGAATATATCATATAGGGAATGATCGGTCGAGAAAAGATTTTTGAATCAATAATAAAAGTACTTGTAACTATTCAAAATATTTTTTATAAATTTGTTAATTACCAGTTTGATATTTATATTAATGACACAACTAAATTTGATTAGAATCGTTTGACTATACTATATAAGCTGCCATAGAAGCAGTCGGTTTAAAAAAATGTTTTGGTTTGAAAGCTTTTTGTTTCTCAAATTACTAGAACTAAATTTAGCAATTTTTAGTTTCATATACTACTTAATAAATAAAGAAATTCATTTAAATCGGTTGAATATAACTTTAAAATATCTGAGATAAAATTCACACAAATTTAAATAGTCCCCTAAACAATATTATTTTTTAACTAAAACTTTTCTTTAATAGATATATACATTGCATATATCTTTACCGTTTTACATTCCCATTGCACATAATAAGTACTTGTATTTTCCATATTCTTTAGTATTGTTAGTTTTTCTTTTTTTTCTATTAAATTCTTTTTACTTTACTTTGGTGTCCTACAGAGTGCAGCAGTGGTGGCTGTGGCCAATGTGTTTGATAGCATCGATGAGCTATCGATTCGTCGTATGGTATTGCCCAAGGTTAAATTGGTATTTGAGAAAAACATAACCGATCCAAAGATTGTGCAGAATGTGCTTATGTGCATTGAACGTGTAATGGACCGCATGGAGCGAGCACAGGTAACAACAACACTTGAAATTTAAACATTTTTGACTTTGGATAATGAAAATGTTTTTGCCTTCTTCTATTATTTCTCACCGTCTCTCCCCTAGGTCATGGATGAGGTTTTGCCATTGTTGGCAAATGTTCGTATTCCAGATCCGGATATTATTATGCGTACAGTGCGTAAGTAGAATGTTCCACCATACCGTTAACCCATATCTAGATTAATCCAGAGAGTGCAGAACAAGAAATACAAAAGAAATTCATGCAATTTCATTGAAACACCTGTTTTGTTTTGCCTTTACTCATTTTCTTGTTTTATACACTTGCAAAAGGGTTTAATAAATTCTCCAGATAAAGAAAACGTCCCTCCTAGTTAAATCTGTCTGTTACAGATATTGTTTTTTAATTAATATGAATGAAACTCAATATATCTGAGCTTTTCATCAATGTAAGTAGTGGTCATATCGGACGACTTTATCATATTTTATATGTATTTATTTTTTAATCAAATGAATAGCCAAAAAAATGCAAGAGTATACAATTTTCTGTATGACAAAAATTTCAAAGATATATATATTTTTTTCGTTCTTGCTTTTGCTGCTAACCAAAAACTAATTTAATTGCATAAAACCCAATTTTGTCTCCACAAACGAGTGTGTCTGTGTCTGTGTGTGTGTGTGTGTGTGCTTTGGCTTTTAACAGAATTACATAGAATGAAAGACGAAACTTTTGCATACCCCATTACAATGCATCTGTATATATGTATATGGTAGGAGTACAGATACATACATACATATATATGCCTTTTGTTCTTACTCCACAGGTATCTATCATAAGCTCTTTGTCGACAAATCTTACGGCCTGACTGTAGAGACAATGGCCACCAATGTATTGCCACTGCTAATACCACATACAGTAAATCCGGCTCTCAATTTTGAACAATATTGCTATCTGCTTGAGGTAAGAATTTCGTAAATTACTTTTCACTTAAGTTGGTTAAAGTAACTAACATAATTAAATTTAATATACAAATTTATTGCTGAAATTTCTTGTTAAATATTTTGTTACTTTTTTTCAAAGTTGTTAGGTTTTTCTTTCTTTTTTTTTTTAACAAACTGTAATTATATTAAATTAAAAATGTTGACAATTTTTTTTTTTTTGATATTAATTGCAATTTAATTGAATAATATTTTTACAGGTGTTGCAGCAAATGCTTGAGGCCATCGATCGACAACAACGGAACAAATTAAAATTGGACAACCTTTCGATGGCCTCACCGGAACGACATCGCACACTTCGACATCAATTCTCTACGGACAACATGAATGCCCCGCCATTCAATATACCCAATTTGCGTATAGATCAACGCAAGACATCGAGTGCCGAGGACATGGCCCGTAAAAATTCTGGCGGTAAGTAGTTATTTATAATGGCAAATTGTTAATGTAATATAATGTAAAATGAAAATTGGGAAATGAGAATGGTGATGAAATGTCACAAAAAGTGACAAGAGAAGTAATATGATACTATCAAGTGAATTGAAATGGCGAATTGTGGCTGGGCCTTAGGGTCTTGTTTAATTGGAAATTTTCGTTTTGATTTTAATTTGATATTCATCGAACGTGACAGAAGGCGTTTCCTTTCGTTTCGTTTCGTTTCGCTAATCAAAATCTGGGTAACAAACAATCAGACCACGCCCACAGCAAGTCGGTTATAACCGACAATGAGCCATTATGCCAAGTATTTAATTGTGTTATTAAAATTAAAATGAATATCAAAAGCACCGCCCGGAGCTCGAATTATCAGCCATGGCAACAATGCGATGGAGAGGCCACTGCAGCGTCGCTTAATGAACTTTTGCCCTTAACGATGATTTATTATGATGGCCTTAATCGCTTGTAAACACGATGCCGACATCCACACCGCGACCACAACCACCATGAGACCGACCGACACCAAGACTGAGAATCGGGACCAAAAACCGGCACCGGTACCAGCACCAGCAACGCTACCGGTACCAAGAACCGAGTACCGAAGAAGGAGACCCAGACACAGACACAGATACAGACACCAACCCCGTTGACCATGCCGCCATATGGAAAACTTTTAATTTGCCACAAAAATTTGAGCACCATCGCAACAGAGAGAAAATATGAGAGATTTTTGCAAGTTGAAAACAAAAAAAAAAAAAAAGAAGAAAAAAAAAAGGAAAAATGAAAATAAAACCTCTGCCAGTTGCTTTTACCCCATTCTCGTTATGTCAACTTATCCATTTTCCACGTATACGTACGTGTGTGTGTTTTTGGCTGTGTGTATGCATAAGTGTGTGTTTGGGCGTCGGCAACACTGCTTCTGCATCTGCATATTGCAAAAGTAAAATTTACGTGCAACACTTGCCTCACAAAAGGTCCTTTCTTGGCCATCTTGGCAACCATTTTTGGTAATGGGCGGTCGGTGGTTCGACTTCTGTGAATTGTGGTCTTCAGGTAAACAGGCAACTGCAACTTCAATAGCAACTGTATGCTGATGAAAAAGGACAAAGCTTGTTTGTGCCACTGTGCCGCAAAAAGGATGTCGCAAAATACACAAATTATTTACATTGCCTTTAAAACTTTCATCCAATTGAAATATGCAAAAAAAAAAAAAATAAAAAGGAAAAAAAATATAAACCAAACTAGCAATAGATAGTAAATTTGTTTTTAATGATTAATAAATCAAACAAATGAGATCATAGAAAGTTAACAACTATTGGAAAATAACATAATTGGGTTAAACAATCGCTGATTTTATTTAAAAATATTATTAACTGGCTCAGCATTTCATTTAAAAAAGTAGAAAAAGATAGTCCAGTTGGCTAAGAGACATCTTAGGACAACATATTTCTATATACATACTTATATATACATATATATTTTTTTTTTAACGAGTTAGCAATGCTTTAAAAGAAACATTTCTTAGTTGGCATTCATTTTAATACCATAAAAAGTGGTAAATTTTTAAAATTGAATCATTTAAACTAACAAAAGTATTTTAGTTCCTATAGAATAAATATATCTTTAAAATAAAAAATTAAATTTCAGCCACAATTTCAACACATCTTCATTTTCCATTCCAAAGTTTGATTCAAATTTTTACAATTTGTAAATAATTTCTTAAAGCCTTTGAAACAATTTAGCGATTATTTTAAGCGGTTTTAAAATTGAAAATATTTTTATAAAATCAAGCAAAAGTTGTAGGCACAAAGGAACATTCAATATATATCCTTTTTGAGCTAAAAGTACTTTTTAAAACAAATAATTCTAACTATAATTTGCAACCGTTTATCAACACTATATTGGGAATAATAATAATAATATATATTTAGGAGGCCGATTTAAATTGGATATTTCTCTTTGTTTCATATTTCGTGACAAATTTCTTCTTTATTCAATAGTTTAAAGTTATTATTTAAAATCGAATTAACAAAGTGTATGTATATATATATATATATTTCGATATCAGTGTTGAAGGGCGTTTAAATTGTTTAAATAGGGGTAAAGCTTTGTGGTGATAACTTCATTGGAGGGCGTCCAGTAAGCGGACTAATAACTTTCGACATAAAATACCACAAAATGGGCCCTCATTCGGATTGGTCTGCGGGCGGGTGTTACGAGGCTTTCGGTATAGTCACAGCGGTTTCCCGGAACGACTTCGCAGTCATATGCAGCCGTCACCATGGACATTGCTGTTGCCGTTACCGTTACCCGTTACCGCAACCGCAAAATGTGCTACTGTCCTTGACAGTGACAGAGCAGACATACATACAAACATTAATATTTACACACACACACACACACACACACACATAGTTATTTGAAGAGCGAATGTATCTGGCAATGGGCAAATTAGATGGTTCAGTTTTCGGTTATAAGCTGCTGCTAAAACAGATATATATATGTATATATACACGTATACATATATACAATATATCTATAGATATATGTATGTATTCGTTTATCTATCTATGTACGTGCCTCTCTGTATTTTGTAGTACCGCGAGCATTATTAGACTTAATTAGCTGGCCAACAGCAACATTGTGGTGATAGAAATAAAGTAGTTAGTATACATACATACATACATACATACATATATATGTATGTACATATCTATATATCCAATGATCATAATGATGATGGAGTAGAAAATGTCTATGGTAATGGAGATGTTGTTGCTAATTATGTATTCTGTGTGTTTTATTGCAGGCTCTGGCATGTTGGGCGGCTGGTGGTTCGGTTGTTCACCATCATCGCCGGATAGCAATTTTCTGCGAGTTGGCAATGTGTTTCCAAATCGACGACTCTCGGATAACACGCTGATGACACCAAAAATACGTATTGCCCCATCGTGCGCCTCCTCGCCGGGCGGTACACCGGGCAGTGGTCTGCCAACGCGACGACATTCAAGCATTGGGCCGCAGGAGCGACGTGGCTCCACCATCAATTTGTCACCACCAACTGTAAGTTGTTTGTGTCTGGCATTGGGCACACAGTTGATTTTCCTTTTCGGTTTGTGGTTTCTTTTTTTTCTTTTCTTTTTGTGTTGTGTTTTTAATTTTGTTTTTTTTTTTCTTTTCTTTTCTTATTTTCATACATATTTATTTTCTGACTGCCATTGTTTGTTGCGGTCACATTGCTGTTGTTGTTGTTGTTTTTTTGTTTTTTTTTGACTTTATTTATTTGGGTTATTTTTTTTTTGTTGCCATTTCAATTGACTTTTGACAGTTACAAAAGGCTTTTCATATTTTATTGAAATTTAATTTGCCAACGTGGCCAACTTTTATGACTTTCTCTTTCCTTTTGTATTTTTAATTCAGTTTTGTTTTATAGTTATTTCTGTTCTTTAATTTCGTTTTCTTTTTTTTTTTTTTTATTTTATTTTATTTTATGCCACATATAGAATTATCAAATTATTCATCTAGCTATAGCGCCTAGCGTAGTAGCGTTTAGCGTGTTTTTACAGTTTTTACAGTTTTCCTAACCACAAGCTGCTTAAAGCGAACATTGCGTACATTTAACGACCAACAACAACATCAAAAACAATATATACATGCAGTTCTAATTAATTTTTAATATTTAATTATTGATTGGTTTTTTGGTTTTGAAATTTTTTTTTGTCTTAAATTTTCAGTAATGATTCTTTTTTTTCTGGGTTGAAAAACTGTTTACTGATTAGCTCATTTCCTCCCCAAAAAAAATGAAAAAAAAAAAAACGTATTAAATAACAACAACGCAAAGAACATGCAACAAATGCTCTAACACACACTCTCTCTTTCTCTCTCTCTCTCTCCCTTTTTCTCTCCCCGTACACACACTCTGTCCCTTTCTCTGTCACTGGCGCTCCTAATGTTTTGCCATATATATATCTTCGATTCTCCATATCAATAAATGAATGATAAATCAACATAAAAATGTTGTCGTCGTTGGAATTTTTGATTGATTCTTTTTGCCTCTTAAACACTATTTCTCTCAATCTCTCTCTCTCTCTCTCTTTCTCCCTCACATATAACTTTCACTTTACTGTATATAATATAACAAATATATATAGTACGGTGCCCGCGGTAGCTCCGGATCGAGTCTATCGGTGCCATCCACTTCGGTCTATGTTGTAAGTCTAAAAAACAAAGCAATGTGAAAAAATCAGTTTTCAAAAAACTATAAAAACCAAAAAAAAAAAAAAAAAAAAATACATTCTCTTCGGCATATCGAAGATTAAAAGTATATTCCTGCAGTTAAATAACTCTATATATAAAAGAAAATTTATATATAAATTAGAGTCCCATAAAACGGTGCCAAAATATTATAAATTTATAGAAAAATTGCATAATTAGCAAAGTATTTCTAATTCTAAATACAATTAGTAGAAATTTTAGAAAATAGTAGTGAAAATTTTAGTTCTTGTTTAGTAGAAATATAAATTGCTTAATCCTAGAAAATGTTTGTTTTAAAATATATATTTACATATTCGAAAGTATTCAATATCTACTCAATTTCATATTAACTACAACAAATTTAGTTTATGTAATATAAAATTTATGATATTTAGGTCAAAGTACCAGCTAAAAATTTTGATATACATACCTTTTGTGTTAATTTCTAAAAATAGAAAATCTGGGTTAAAATTTTTCACTTTACTTTCTAAAAATAGAATATCTGGGCTAAAATTTTTCACTTTACTTTCAATTCCAAAATAGCTGGAATTTAGCTTATTATGGTAAATAAGCTTATTTTCTTTTTGATAAATAATAACTTTTTTATTCACAAACAAATAAACTTTATTCCTTTTGTAATAAGAATACACAAAAGTAGACAAATTTTAAAAAAACACTTCACGTTTTTAGAAGGATGAGATAAAAGAGTACTCTGCAAGGATATACATATATATAGATGTATGTGTATATAAATTGAAAACCAACACTTGTGTACATGGTTAGGCCTTAATAATAGTATTCACAACAGTAATATTTTTTGTTTTTTGTTTTGTGCGAGTTGAGTTTCCGTTAGCAGCAAGTGGCCAGCATTGAAATTGAAATTGAACTCTTCCTGTCTTGTCATGTTGTATAACTGTCGTTGTGATTTGTTACAATTTTTTTTCTTTCTTACATTGTCGTCGTTGCACTCGTCTGAATTCGATTCCAACTCTTGCTGCCTCTGTTACACACACACACACACACACACACACACACACACACACATACAGGCACACACATATACAGAGATTAACACATGTTGCTTCTGATAGTATTATATCCTAGTCAGCCTTTAAAAGTATGCTACGGTTCTATTCAACTGTCTATTCAACTGACCAAATTGTCCAACGAAAATACTTGTTGTTGCCTCCTCCTCCTCTTTACTGTTGTTCGTTCATTCGTTCGCTCGTATCGTCGCTCGCTGGCCTATTTCTCTTTCTCTCTCTCGCTCGCTCTCTCTCTCTCTCACTCTCTGTGTATTTCTCTCATTGTCTCTGTCACTGGCTGTTCGACAAGTTAACTGAATTTGAATATAAATTTGACTTGCTGGCTAAAATCTCTCTATATATGCATACACTCCGTAACTCTCGTTCTTGTGCTGTTTGAATGGAAAACTTGTTGCAAAAAAAAAATACAAAAAAACAAAAAATAAAGTAATACATATACTACTCGTAACTAAAAATTGTTCACAGTTCGTGTTTTGTTTATTCATTCGGTTTGTTGGCGCTCTATATGCATTTTGCATTGCTATAACTGTCTCTGTCATTGTCTGTCTGTCTCTGTCTTTCTGTAATTCATTTTCAAAAACCTTTTTTCATTTCAATTAACACGTTCTGTACAGTTTCTTATATATATTTTTATTCTGAAAATCTTTTCTTAAATACTTATTTTATTTTCTGTGCCATTCCTTCTCCTCCGATCCGTTGCTATGGCTAGGAGCTGTCTCAAGTGGCAGCTTATCCTAATGCTATAATGGTGGTGGTTCCTGCACATTATGGTGTAAATTATGACTAAAATTATATATAATTTTAATTATGTTGATACTGTTGTTTGTTACTGGTATTTTGTTAAACATAAATTTTAATTTTCATATTAATTTCAATTTACATTACATATTGTGATATATGAAAATTGTTTGTTTTGAATGAAACCAATTTGACTTGCTGTCTTGGGGTTTTCGAAAATGTATACGATAAATATGTAGGACTAAATTGTTCGTTATTTAATTTAAAATTTCAATATGGTCACACTTAGCAGGAGTGTTGGTCAACAAATGTATTTAATGAGTGACACTTTTGCTTCATTTGAAATACAGATATAATAATATATTCCAGTAACAAACTTTAAAAGCTATATATAATCAGTTCAATATATAACTACTTTATGTAGTCTACTTACTATATACATATATATGTATGTATGTATGCTCTTTGGGCCTCTCAATAAAGTATGCTGCATTTATTGTTATGGGTTAACGATTGATGGCTGAGAAGGAGACTATTGCACGGGGATTTGCAGTTATAAGGCAAATCGAATAACAACAACACGATATATATATATATATATATACATATCATATATATATCTATATATATATATAAATATATATATATATATATATACAATATATACAATCTATATACTATATACTTGCCTACTTATTCATTAAATGTCCTGATCGTGCTCAGTGTTAATTTGATTTTATGTTTTAATTCCAACTTTGTTCATGTTGCGTTGTTATTAAACAAACAAAAGAGAAGACCAAATCACAGATACTCCACACACACACACACTTACAGTTGACTGTTATATGTATTTTTGTGTTGGCCAGAAGCAAATGCCAAATGTTTGTGCCGTTTAATTTTGTTTTTTTGTTGGTTGTTTTTCCCCCAATCTTGCTCTTTAACTTCTTTGAACAACAACAAGATTAACGTTGCGAATATTCGCACACACACACACACACACAGACATACTTATACACATACATATACCTATATATAAATGCGCTGTGTTTATTTCATGTGTGTATATTCTTTCGTTTTTCATTTCATGTACGAAAAAATGTAAAAAAAACAAAAAACATGTGAAAACAAAATCATGAAATTGAATTTACGTATAAACTAAAATCGAAAAAAACCAAAAAAAAATAAAAAAACAAAAATTCGCAGCTTGCACGGAGCATGATCGTGAGTACACGTTTCACAATTTCGGATTTTCAATTAAATTTTCGTTTTTTAATTCTCTTGCTCTGCAACCACTACAACACACTCTACCCTCTACCACTCTCTCTCTCACTCTCTCTCTCTCTATCTCTCTCTTTTTCTCTCTATCTGGCTTATACACTGTCTTACCATGGCTTTCTCTCAATCTCTTTAACTTACACAATCTCTGCTTTTGAGGCCAAAATACATACTCGTACACACACACACGCACAGAGACACACACACACACATATATATATATATATATGTATACATATGTATGTGTATGCTGATATTATTTATGTTAATGTAATTTGATTTTATTGGGAAATGAACGGTAGGTGGTTTTGGTTTGGCATCCGCCCACACAGCCGCCCCCCTTTTCCCCTCTTACACACTGCCAACATCAATTTGGCCGAGCAAAATTTGATTTCTGTAATTTCTTTACATGCGAATATACTCGAATAATAATTCCATATGTATGTATACCACCTGCATATGTGTATGTGTGTATACATACATATGCATACATATATAAAATATGTGTACATATCTACCATACATATAGAATTCTATCACTTGTTCACTCTCTCTCTCTCTCTGTATCTCTCTGTCTCTCTCTGTATGTTTTCTTGTTTTTCCTTTTTTGTTGTTTTTCTTTTTGTTTTTGGTATTTGTGTTTTACATGTAATTTGTGCATTTTTAAAAGCAACAAAAAAAAAATAAATAAAAAATGTTGAACAAAAAATTAATATATAAAATCATTTAACAATTGAGTTTCAAGTTTGAATATTATAAAAGAAAAATTTTGTTTCGATTGTTTGTTTGTTTGTTGGTTGGTTTGTTTGTTTGTTTCGTTGTTTCGTTGTTTGGTTGTTGCACCATCAGCTATCTCTTACATACATACATACTCACACATACATACATACATACATAGCCATTTATTAACACGCAAGCAAGCAAGTTATTCATTTATATAAAAAACATAAAATAAAAACAAAAAAAAACTTTGTACAAAGCACAAATAAAAATCACTTTTAATCAATAAGTTACATACCCAATAAAAACAAAAAAAAAAGGAATTAAACAAAATTGCACCCAAAAAAAAAAAGAATACCTTATACTCCACACACACAGGCACACACACACCGCATCCCCCCACCACAAAACCCCCTTCTTAAATATAACACAATCACACATTGTATATATGTATGTATATATATGTATATATATATATATATGTATATGATGTATGTATGTGTTGTGACACGCAATATGATATGCCTTAACTAATCTTCCAAAGAAATCTCCTTTATTATACTCCCAAAAACAGGGTGGCTCCATGCCGAACACATCGAGCAGTGTACCATTTTTGCTATCATCGAGCATGCAATCGATACGATCACGACGAACATCAACTGTATTATCATCTGGTCCACTTGGTTCCGGTTCGGGTATATTACAACAATTGGGATCCGGAATGGTAAGACAATTAACTTCCGTATCTGGGACGGTTAGTCCGGTGCCATTGTTACGTGTTAATGGTACACGTAATGCTCATAACAACGTCCGAAAGTGTCCGTCACTCAATATAACATTCAGTCAATAATATAATCTGAACGAAATCGGTGAAACGAGTCCATCGGTTGCCGATTACAGGGAAAGAGCTAGATATAGTTATCATAATATATATGCCAGTGGCAGTGGCAGTGGCATTGGCAGTGGCATTGGCAATGCCACAAATTATAATTACAATTACAACAATGTGCGCTATAGAGCTCAACGGCGAAGCTTAAATCTAAATCTCAATCAGCCAAAGTATTAGTAAACTGAATACGAAACGAAAGCAACTAAAACCAAACTAACTAAAACTAAACTAAACTTAACTAAACCAAACTAACTAATTAAAAAAAACAAAAAAGAAATGGAAACTTAACCAACAATTCGAATTGCAATTCGAAAGAGATTAATGCTGAGACTATGAAACAAAACAAATCAAATAAAAAATTAATGAATGAGCATAAATAACAAAACAAAAAGAGGGGCAGAGGGTAAAATGTAGCAAACAATCAATGATATGATATAGTACACTAACACACACACACACACACATACACATAGAAGTAAACTATAGTCATTTGATCATACTTACATATATGAATGTACCTACAATTTAAAATATATATATATATACGAAAAATATATATATATATATATATTTAGTCTTAGTTAAAACTTAAAGTTGATGCTAATCAAAACCAAAAAAAAAAAACAAACAGTTTATATAATATTATATAACAAATATACATATATATATATATATACATATATATATACATATATATTAAAGTTGTTTTGAGAATTTATTCAATCTAACTTAATCGTTTGTACTATAAATGTTAATATTGAAATACACACACACACACACACACACAAACAATCGCCTACCTGCTACATACATATCTCGAATCGTAATCAAATTATCAATCTATTATTACATATATATATATATACTTATATATAGCGTATTTGAATACTATATACATACATACTAATTATATCATTATTCCTTGTTATTCAAATTATTATTATTATTATTATAACATTTCTTCATTTCTTTGGGTTACATTAACAAAAAAAATACAAGAAAACTAACAAAAAAAAATTACTAAAAAAGAAAAACTTAAAAAAAAAACGTACAAACGAAAAAACAAAGAAAAGGAAAGGAAACGAAAAGAGTTCAAATGTATGCGAATTATTGACAAAAGTATAGATTGATGCCAGTCATTTAATATAATATTGAACAAACGAGAGAATAGCAACAAAAGAAAAATAAAAAAACAACGCATCAACAAGAACAAGAACAAAAAAAAACATATATATAAATATTACTTACTAGACCGCAATTTTTTTTTCTTTTGTTGTTGAATATTTTAATTGTATGTAGTTATATTGTGCAAACGTGATGTTAATTATTATTTGAGATATCTCTCCTCCCTCCCCCTCCCCAATTTCAAGCCTTTTCCTTCCATCATATCCATCAAGAAATTTAAAGATATTGAAAACGGATCCTCTTTTTGGTTTTTGGTTTTTAATCATTGTCGTGAAATCTCAATTGTTAATTATTGAAGAGCTTAAATTAATTGAGCATCATTAATATTTAAGTCGACATTTAGCAATTAGTTTAGTTTAAGCACTTGCACTATGAATTTATTCGATTTATGTCAGATTAAAACCATACGGAACCGAAAAACATTTCCATTTGGTAGCAATTTAAGACAAGAGTTGTAAACAAAATGAATTTGTATTTGTAAAACCAATTAACACAATCAATTGACCTTTATTCTCTCTCTATATATACATATATAGTATACATATATACTATATAGTCAATTTCTAATAGATTGATTTTTGAACGCTTAACGCTTTCCATTTTTACTTTCAACTTGGCAACATAATTTTCAATGTTTTATACTTTGCATACATTTGCAGTGAACATTTTTTTTTTATTCTATCAATATATAATATATATTTATTTTCTATATATATATATATATATATTTCATTTGTTTTGGCAGGACCCTTTCCTACTTTGCATGTTACTTTTGCCACAAATTTCTCTGTCAACAAAATAAAAAAACACGAAGGAATAAGAAAATCAAACACAAATGAAAAGTGTTAAAAAGTTCTTTTAAAAAAATTCAATATATTCAATTGATGTATATCATTTAAAAACTAAAGCCATTGAGAAGCCAGAAATAGAAAAATAACCGCTGACTTTTACGATAGATCTTTCATTTGAAAAAGTTTATAGAAAAGAAAATGAACTTTTTTGTTACTTTCCATAAAGATGTTATTTATTATTTATGCTTCTCCAAATAGGTAATGAAAATACAAATCGAGGGATACAAATATAAAGACAGTAAAACAGATACAAATATCAGGCTTAGTGTCTTGATTCGGCAAACGAGAAAAGTTCCTATAGTGCTTTGATCTAATAAATATACATATTTACATACTACATATGCATCTAGATTCCAGATATATAAATACTATTTTTTGGTACGAAGGAAATTTGAAAAGAAAGCAATATCAAAGGTCAAATAAAAAAAATGAAAAAGAGCAAATGAAATATGATAAAATAATGAATAAAATGATCCATTTAAGCTAAGAATATAAGAGAAAAGAGTTATGATTAAAAAGGGAAAAACGAATAAGGAAACAATAGAAAGTGTAGCAAGGTCAGCAAAATAATAATAATAATAGTTTAATCTAATAATATCAGTTATTAGCTTTAATAGGGCTAATGATTTCTAAAACTGCTAAATCATAGTAAAACTGATGATATTTCACGCATGTTCCATTTATTTGCCTGGATCATTATAATTTGTTCTGTGGCGTTAACTGTTTGCCTTTTTGCCGGAGTAATTGTTGATACACATTTCCGTTTCCTGTTCTAGCTTAGTTATACATACATATGTAACATTTATATATATGTATGTATCTTTCTCACCATGTTTATATATAGACATATATATATATATATATATATATATATTGTATGTCTATATATATTCGTAAATCACTTTCATTCTGTCTAATGTGATTGTCCTTAAAGTGTAAACCACACAATCAGCAACTGAACATATTCATTATACTTGTTTGTACTTGTTAACATATATATATATATATATGTATATATATATGTATGTATATATACATTATATATATATTTTTGTAATTATGTCTATTTGTATTTTATGAAATTGTAATTGTACTTTATACTTGACTTGCCATTTTACTTTCTGCCCATCTGATTGCACCATAAGGTTAATTGAACATGAAAAACCAAAAGAAATATTAAAAATAAAAAGAAAAAATAATAAAACTTCGTATGAAAAGCAGGTAACAGAACAACCGCAATAAAAACCAATTTAAGCTAGAGAGAGAGTGAGAAGAGAAGCGCTGCAATAGTTAAAAATTGTTTATATTATATACAATTTTTACATAAATATTCGTTATTGAACGCGAACGCGAACTCTAAATTGAACTCGAACTAGTATAAAGAAAATAAAATATGATTGACTGACACTGAAGGCTTAAGAAAGGCTGCTACCAACTATTCTCTAAAACCTAATATACCTAAATTAATACTAATGCTTATACTAAAACTAACTAACAACTAAAACCGCTTACCGGATATTGATATATATATATATATATATATACACATTTCTCATTAAATATATGTATATACATATATATATGCATATATCGAACTAATTTCAAAATAAATATGTATATATATATATATACATATTATAGACATTTAAGTCATTTGGCGAATTTATTGTAATCGATCATAGATGTATTTTATTGTATGTCTCTGTATTGATGTAAAACTGTGCGTATACTTAATCCTTTGGCTGCCTTTGCGCTTATTTGTTGTGTTGTGTCTAAATGTATATATATATATATATATATTATATATATATATATATGTGTATATGTGTTTAAGAAACCTCCAATCACACCATCCAAGTAAGTCTTAACCAAGTCACCATCCCCAATCTTCCCTAGTCCAATTGTTGAGTGTTTCCTGTGTAAAATGTTTGTATTGTTAATTTAATTTTCCTTTTGTTTCGGTTTTCACATTTGGCTTTTGCTCTTCTTCTTAACACTTACCACACCTACTAAATCATACTGTAAGTCGTATTTAATCTTCAAAAATGTGCCTTAAAAGTTCAAAGTTGAGAATATTTATACAACAAACTGAACAAAAAACAACAAAAAAAATATATAAGTAGAAAAAAATAATTGAACAACAGAAATGGAAAATGAAACTTAATTAACTTACAAATACTTATATATATATATATATATAATATCTATACAACAAGATATATATATATACATACGATATATATATATATATATATATATATATATATATATATATATATATATATATTAATTTTTTTTTTTTTGTGGAATAAATGTTAAGTATGCTGTAAGAGTCATTAAATCAAAAGTCAAAGGTGCCCCTACACACACAAGAGATAACCAATCAGAACACCACCACAACACGCCCCCCCCCTTTTTAATCAGAAACCGCCCCCACCACAACCCCTCCTCTTGAAATAAAACACCTACATTGTACCTTAGTAGTAGTTTTGTAGACACACACACACACACCGATACAGACACACACATTAAACGTACACCGAACTCATAAATAATAGTAATTAATTATAGTTGTGTGTAGTTTGCATTCCCAGAATTCCAGAATTATATACTTACTTAGACATTGAATACCGTTTAGGTAACAAATTAACCGATTAATTGTTTAACCGTTTGCAGCTCCCTGTGTGGAGAAATATCATCGTAATGTATGCATGATTTTGTAACGATCCTTAATATGTATTTATATACATACATACATATATACACCGTATGTATATTAATGTTAAACAAAATGAACCTTTCCCTTAATTAACCATCACCCGCCCTCGTAAAAACCACTCCAGAAATCCGTTAAGTGCCAAAGTATGTATTACATAATAAGCGTAATAAATATCCGTTAGTCGATGTCCTTCTTCTTCTTCTTATTTGTTTTTGTCAAAGATACATAAATTTACATATATTAAAATATATATATATATATAGATATAGATATTATAAAAAACCAAAAAAAAAAAAACTCCCTCCACATGCTCTTCCTCTCCCAATCTCTTGTAAACCACTTTATTTCTTACTTACTCTCTCTCTCTGTCTCTCTCTCTTTCTCTATCTCTTTGACTGTTTCTCTCGTTTTCTCGTTGTGGTCCATGTTTGTTTTTGTACGTGTAATACTCGTATATATAACCGTATTATGATCGGTATGAGCAAAACTGACTCATCGAGAAGTACATAGAGTAGACCCCAAAATCCATCACTTCCCCAACACCCCCCCCCACTCCTCCAAAAAAAAAAATAATAATAATAATAATTAACCAATAACCAAATATATATATATTATATGTATCCATATTGCAAATCGTATTCAAATACAACAACCTCAAATCAATCAATCAAATAGACAGAAAAACAAAAAAAAAAAAAAACAAAAACCAAATTGATGGCCTAATTATTTTGCAACAACTCTATTGCAGTATCAACTATTCTCCGGACGAAACTAAAGATACGAATGAAAAAAGATATTTGCAAAACTAAACAATTCAAAATGCAATACCAAGAAAAACCTAAAAATAAAAATATATATACATATATATATATATTTTTCAAAATGAAATTTCGGTCCATTAATGAAACACCAGTAATCAACTTATATTAACATAATATACCTATATATAAATATATATATATATATAAATATATATATATATCTATACACAACATTGTAAACGCGTATACCAACAGAAAAAGAAACTAAAAAAATAAATAAATAAAAAGAAAAAGAAAATCGAAAAAAAAACTAAAACTAAAATGATATATATATACATTTACCTATATATTTCAATCAATCAATCTGAATGTTATTTAGCCAAACACAACCGATTTTATGTGACCAACAAATTAAGAAAACAAACAAACTTTAAAAAAAATATCTAAATGTAATTTATGCAGACAAAAAAAGAAAACAAAAAAAGTGTCTAACACACATAACCAAAAAAAACAAAAAATAAGAAAATATAAATAAAAAATAAACCCGACCACTTGCACATTTCTTGGAAGCAACTGCAGAATGCAATCATACCTACTATAATGCAAAGATAAAATTACACAACTGTATTATCCATATATTCGATATATGGATATATACAAGTTATAGGACAAATTAGCTTTTCAATATACAATTCACACTTAACAAACAATTTAAACCACATTAACAAGCTTACAACAAGAGCAAACCGAAAACAAAATAAATTATAAATAAAAAACAAACAAACTTCAGATATAAATATCTATTTTTCGAATTATTTAAACAAATATGTAGACGTGCATACTATAACTAAATCTAAATATATACTACACATACACACACACATATATATATATATATATGACTAATAATTATATAATAGTTCTCTTCGGTCAACCGATAAATTTGCTCCCTTCCACAAGGACTCTTAGAAAGCTCTAATGAAATCCGTTTTAAAAAATCCTTTTTTAATTTTCAATGTTTATAATTCGAAAATTTTCAACTAAAAGTAAACAAACTTTTTTTTTTTTTTTTGACTTCGTTTAAATACCGTTTCAAGCTGGTTTTGGACTTTTAAATTTGTATCTTGAAAACCAAAAACTAAAAAAATTAAATCCATAGTAAATCAATTGGAACATCTGAAATAAGGCAAATTCTATACCATTTAAAAGTAGAAGAAGAACGTAGAACTAATGGAAGGGAGTCAATTAAAACAATTATATACATAAATTTCAAAATAATAACAAATGGGAAACATCAATCTAAGAAATCGTGTACCTATATACAGCGTATCTACCTAAAGCAGCGGCAACCAAAGCAAAATATCGAACTACTTTAATCCCCAGAGTTTATCATACATACATACATACATATATGTATACATATACATATATGTATATAGCAAAACAAAATAATCAAAATCAATACAAAATCATTTAACATTCTTAGACATAAAGCAACACAATTCAAATTGACACCAAATAGATGAAATTCTTTGAATCTTAAAATCTAATCCAATTCCAATCCATATATCCAAGAATTCCAAAATCATACCCAAGATACATACAATTGTTTAGAAAACTACTACTAAGGTGAATACATACACTGGGTAACTCAGCTCCCTTTTCCCCCCTAACCACCACCCTAACCCCTTTGCCAATGAATCACAGGAAATCCTTTAAATTTAATCGAATCTCTCCTTTAAAACCGCCTCAAAAGATATTTTTATTGAAAACTCTTTGAAATTTTCTAGTCAATTTGCATAGTTGAAAATGAAGAATATGAAATCGTTAAAAAAGAAATATATAGATATATATATATACCGCAAACTACTCTTATATATGTGAAAATCTTTGAACTATCTCTAAAGAATGAAACAAAAAAATCTAAGAAAAAAAGGAATATAAATTTATATTTACATTAAATGGCAGTTTAAAACAATTATCATTGTTGTAGTAGTAATTAGCGAATTGAAATGAATTGCGACTCTAAATATGAATTTACATATATACAAATATATATATATATATATATATATATATATATATATGTATATGTTAATATGTATATATATATATATATATATATAAGTATACAAAGACAATTAATTCTACCTATATGTGCATACTCTATATACCTACATACCTGTCGGGGGCGGCTTAATGCAATTTTTTTTTTTTCGAATGGTTAGAAAGTTATTCAACGATTTGTCACTTCATTGAGTTTTCCAATTCCGTAAGAGAATGGAAATAAAGAAAATCGAGAGGTTTAGTCAAGGAATAATAAGTAGTAAAAACAAAATAAACCCATTTGAAATCAATTCGAGAATGGAGTTTATCATATCACTACATCAATACATATTCATACACTGAAACACTGGCGCCATCTAGCGGTTAACGTTTTGCTAGTTTGAATAGTGCATAAATGTTTAGTTGGATGATAATAACTATCCAATTCATACATATTTTTATGCATTCGGTAGGACAGAAAGGCAGATCAAAGAATATCCATACATATATATATACATCTATTCAGATCATCATAATATAGATTAGAAAAATGAAAAGAAATATAATGGATTTCAGACCCACATAAAATATTCAAGACAATCATGTCTCTCTGTCCATCTAATTCGATATATACATACAAATATGATTAAAATCATAGAATTTTGATGTATTAGTAGAATCTTCTTGTATCTAGATGTCAAACTGAATAAACTTTTATAGCATTAGCCTATGGTGTTACAGGGTATATATGTATAATATATAACTATGCAAATCGTTGAAATCATTATAAAAAAAAAAAGAAAATCAAATCTAACCATCTTCTATAGCAGCATATGCCGCTCCCAAAGATCTGTACGTATATGATTATGCTCCACATTTTAGCAGAACCATCACACGAACGGTAAACGGGACAATCAAAATTCTATTGACGCTCTTACTTTAATCAAATATATAATTTTACAATTAATATTGTTATATTGTTGTTGTTGTTCAGTTTTGAGTTCGATCCAAAGTTCGATTGTAATTCAACAAAAAAAAAAAAAAACCAATCAAACTCGAGCATCTAAAAATTCCTCAACAATTTATCCTCTGTTTCTGGTTTTGATTATGATTTTTATTCTGTTTAATTTTTTCAGTTTAGTTTTGTTGTTTTTTTGTGTTTTGGATCTTTGACACGGCATATCGATCGATATATATTTATATATATATATATATGATTTAAGTGTTTTTTTTTCTAGTAATTAATCATATAAATATTTAGCTTAAATTAATTTTACTTAACACAAAACTAAAAATGGAAAAAAAAACCACAAAAATGAAAACCAAAAAAAGGCAAAAAAAAAAAAAAAAACAAAAGGGGAAAACCAAAAGCTCAAACTGGACTGAACTTTTAAGAGTTATATTATGTAAAATTATATTGTATTTTTTATTATGTAAACATAATTTTTAACAAAAACAAAAAAAAAAAAAAACAAAAACCAAGAAACAAAGAAAAAAAAATGATAATGAAAAAAGGGTATTTATATAACTTTCTGTATGTAACTCTTTGATTGTGTGTATATGTGACACTTTCCTAATTTCCCTCTCCTACTAAAAACGAAAAAAAAAACAAACAAAGAAAGAAACAAAAAAAAAAAAAGAAATACTCGTACATATTTCCAAATCTGTCTCTTGTGATCTATTGTGCTGCCTCTTATCGGGGGCACTCAACTGTTTTAATGCCTCTTAAAGTTGAAAACAATGAAAAGCCTAACTCTTAAATTAGTCTAAACGTTTCTTACTAGACCGTACATCGTTGTATGTGCGTATACGCAATATGTACAATTTGGCAGCCAGAAATACAGTGGTTCACAGCTTATTTCAACCAGCACCTTAAAAAATGTTTGGGAGCCTGTAAAATCTAAAGTAAGAGATATTTCAAAAAAATTTAAATGGGAGGTTTTAATCTGATGTTTTAATTTATCATATTCACTTAAGGTGTTTCTTTAATAAGTATCCACTATTAAATATAAATTAAAAAATTAAAAAGTGAAGAAAAATAATTCCACAGCTTATTTCAACCACAAACTTTGCAGCTGAGCAAGGGTCCGTTATTGAGAAATCCAACGGTGAATTATTTTTCTATGCTTCATTCATTGTTTTAGGTATATGATAAAATTAATTTGAGCTAAATTTTGAGAGCGAATATTGCAGAATTTTTTTTTAGCGAAATGGGACCACAAACCAGCCAGAGCTTGTCCTTAAACATTTTAAAACAGGACATTCTCGCAGAGAAATTGGTGCGATGGTTGGTGTTCCTGATTCCACTGTCCAGAGCATCATATACAGATTTACCCGCGAAAATAGAACCCATAATAAAGGCAGAGAAGCTCCTAACAAAATTTTTAATCCCACGGACGAGCGCTACATTGTGCGAAAAATTTGGGGTAATACACGGCTATCGGCTCGAAAAGTGGTCAATGATGTTGAGAGACAGTTAGGGAAGACGTGCCACCCCGAAACAATCCGCCGTGTGCTTCGTGAGCATGACTTCCATAGCAGAATACCACGTAAGAAGCCCTTTATTAGTGGAAAAAACATAAAGTGTCGCCTCAAATTTGCTCAGGATCACTTGGTCAAGGACAGTTGTTTTTGGAACACTGTTTTATTTTGCGATGAGTCCAAATTTAACTTATTCGGATCGGATGGACCCTAATATGTGTGGCGTAAGCCAATTACTGAGCTTGAGTCAAAAAATTTACGGGCCACAGTTAAGCATGGCGGAGGCAACGTCATGGTATGGGCCTGTATGTCAGCAACCGGCGTTGGAAAATTGGAGTTCATTGAGACAACGATGGACAAATCTAAATATCTCAACATTTTGAAGTCAAATTAAATCGAAAGTGCTGAAAAACTAGGAATAAAAGAAAACTTCCGATTCTACCAATAACACAATGACAATGACCCTAAGCATACGTCGGACATAGTTCAGCCCTGGCTGATCTGGAACTGCCCTCATGTAATGAAACCACCAGCCCAGTCACCAGATTTAAATGTTATTGAAAATTTGTGGTCAATTTTGGAAATGAACATTCGAAAACGGAAAATTACAACCAAATCAGATTTAAAAACTGCATTAATTGAGGAATGCGCCAAAATCACACCTGAAGTGACTTCAAAATTGGTGGATTCGATGCCCAAAAGGCTTAAGATGGTGGCTGAACAAAAGGGTGGACACACCAAATATTAATTATTGTTATTTTTAAAAAAACGTATCTTTAATACTTTAATTTTATAAGTGGTTGAAATAAGCTGTGGAATTATTTTTCTTCACTTTTTAATTTTTTAATTTATATTTAATAGTGGATACTTATTAAAGAAACAACTTAAGTGAATATGATAAATTAAAACATCAGATTAAAACCTCCCATTTAAATTTTTTTCAAATATCTCTTACTTTAGATTTTACAGGCTCCCAAACATTTTTTAAGGTGCTGGTTGAAATAAGCTGTGAACCACTGTATATTGAAAACAATCATTGCACAATAAATGTTATACATATTTAAATGCAAATGCTAAATGCAATTTGAGCCAAGCCAAAATACTTCAAGTAATTTTGTGTGAAACTAAATGAATTCGCGGTCCCCTGGTTTACTATACATATACATACATACTTACTATATTGTACTTACTTACAATTAGATTTTAAATGTGCTAAACCGAACTCTTTATACAAGTACAATACATACATACTAAATATTTAGTAATGAACTTTATTATGAGTGTAATTATTATCGAATAATTAATGCGTGCAGAATGCAAAGAATGCGATCATGATATGTTATGGATAATGATACATACATATAAACATACTGGCTAGGAATAAAAAAAACAAATGTGCGACTTGAGATTGACAATGGTACTGTACGTGTATAATCTATAATGAAAAATTTAAATTTAAATGTTTAATAAATGTGTGGAAATGATTTTAATTGCCTTTTATTTGTAATCAACAGCCAAGTAAACTATGATTAAAATTTACTATCTAATTACTCCAAACTAATTAATCCATTTCCCTTCCAGGTAATTTCATTTATTGAAAAAACATTTATTTGCTGATTAAATATTTAATTTTAATGATTAACCACAGCATCTTAACTCTTATTAACGTAACAGGTATTAACACGCTAACTTATGATTTTGTTATTTAAAAACAATAAAAAGAACAAATGTTGGTTTTTCTTAAAATATATATTACTCATTTCCTCAATACAAATGCATAGATTTTCAATATACAAAGAAATATTTAATACTTACAATAATAAGCCAGTTTTTTTAAATTAAAATTCATTCAATAATATTGGTTTTAAGTAAACAACCCCGAAACTCAACATCGCCTTGAGAAAACTTACTATCTTATTTTTTATATAATTACATACTTATATATGTTTATATTTTAATTTATCTGGATATACAAAGTTCGACTACGATTTGGGCCGTCTAATGCTTTATCACTGGCATCTACCGAAATGCATCCACTACATAACATTATTCTCCCAGAATCTAACATTGTCCTTGCAGTATCTCAATTTGGTTGAACCTGCTTTTTATGCTGTCAGAAGAAGCACGAATACATGACGGACAGTCCGTTCAAAAAATTCCACATTATGTATTACTTTTGTCCAGAAACAGAGGATCCAGACTGGCTTTTTGAGGCTCAGCCATATAATTATATTCTTGACTGTTATACAAAGTTTGACCCATTCCTCTTGCTTCAACATCCGATTCATCAGTATTAGCCTCGACTATAAGTTGAGCAAACTCTCTAAGCAGAAACGCTTGATTTGCTTTGCATAATGTCTTCTGTGGTTGCCCGATTAGAGCATTTTCCAGAAATTTATAGAGTTCCCTAGAACGATAAATTGCATGAGTGTTTTCTGTATTAAACTACAAAAATTAGTCTTCGGTTACGTCAGGTTTATTCCATTTAACAATTCCGGCTTAGGTTGTGGCTCATTTCGCACTATAGAATTCATGACAACTGCAGCCTCATATTCGCAAAGTGTGGACAGCTTCGTTTCCTTCATCAACTCCAGCCACTTACTTATGTTGTGGAGACTAACAGAATTACATTCCTGGTCTACATTCTCCTCCGCTTTGGAACAGCTATTGATAATATAATCTAAAGAGAAATTTAGTGTGTCGTTGTTGGAGTTTTACAAACCTTTTATGGCCTCTGTGTCATCTGTTCGACGAACAGCGGCTGCTATTTTGAGGGTTTGCGACGTGCATCCATACTGCTCCAATTCCAAAAGTACACGCCGTTTAATATGCTTGGTAAGAACACCACTGCCATTGATAAAAGTGTCCTTCTTCTCCTCACAATCTCCCAGATCAGGCTTTATAATTATTTTGGTGTCCTCCATTTAAGCGTTCCACCATAAATACAGTCACAGATTCTGTTAGTGATGAGAGTGTTACTTATAAATTCACTGCGACTCGAAATTCATTTTGTTTGTACCTTAGATCTTGCGTACATTGAATAAATCTTTAAAACTTTAGACAACTTCTTAAAATCCTTCGAGATATTTGAATGTCGAAATTATCTATTCATATTTGAGGCCACTTTTTTTTGTCAAATGAATTCCTTGATGATTGCTTGTGTACATAAGTCACTTCTCAAAAGCAGTCACTGTGATCTCATTGCTCATCTTTATTTCCAACTCCAGCTGTTATTTAAGTGCTGGCAAAGCGGAAAGATTTTATGCAACCCTATTACAGTGTTGCAAAATTTCCACCATCATCCGTTTTCATTGTTAGAATAGAAAGGAGTGCGAACGGACGCGCGCTTTCGCAGCACTGCCCACTGCCAATAAATTGCATTTATTCCTTTTGTTTCAAAAGAAATTTTATTTAGGCTTTAAGTTTGTGCAATATTTAAGTTAAGTAATTTGATTTTGAAAAAATAAGGACCAACGTGTTGCTCTGAAGTTCGCCAATCACTCCATCCCCCCCCACTCCAAAGCGAAGACAAAGAAAACATAAACACGACTACAAGTGCGACCTCAATTTGGAATCGGAAGCAGGAAGCTGTGACTCATTTTCGTTGCCATTGCCACTATCACTGCCAAATCGGCGTCCTTCTACAAGCGCACCTTATAAGCGATCTAACATGGATCTTATGTTTGACTTAGATAGAAGAGAATCAGATCGGGAGATTGGCATGCTTACCAGACATCGAGAGCTCATTATGAGAAATATTGATAGATTGGTAAAGCATACTAATTATAATCGCTTGGTGACTGAATGCCAGCAAATTGGCCTGTTAACAACGACAATGCGTAAAGGTATTGAGGATCTCAATGGGGAACGACATAATCTTAATGAAGATGATGTTCTGGTGCAACAGCACAGGAAGCTCTTTATCAAGATTACCAAAAGAGGACCACAAGCTTATAACTTGCTGGTAGAAGCCTTGCGAACAGTGGGCAGTAGGGAGGCAGTGCAAATTTTAGAAGATACACATCAACAACCAAGCCAACAGCCCTTCATTTCTATCACAGCCATGAATAACAATCGAAATTCCACGGATATTGTGGATACCACCACTTTGCCAAGTTCAGTGGCCGTTGCCGAAGGTCCATGCGTCAGCAAGGTAAGATTATTGTTTTCCCAAAAAACTATTTACATGTCATTGACCTTATATATTCATTCACCAGACTTCTTTCAATGATATCACAGCATCAATTAGTCCGTATACTTTGCCCGTGGAGGGGCAAATACGTGTGGTCATAAGATCGCTAAACATTAAGGAAAACAGAGCTCTTGGAACCTATAGCATGCAATCGAAACATAATCGTGGCGTTCTTTTCATGGTTAACATCATAGACTTTACCGATACCAAGAAACGACGAAATGGTGCAGAAATTGATGGTGACTCATTAATTCATATATTTCAACAATTGGGTTTTATAATATTCGCCTATAACAATATTAATCAGGAGCAGTTTTTCGATATGCTTCGTAAGGTTACCTCATCGACATATGTGCAAGATACCGAATGCTTTGTCATGGTCCTCATGACGCATGGTGAAAGAGTCGGTGAGGTTGATAAAGTGGAGTTTCGTGATGGCTCTGTGGCTGATGTAATAAGAATTAAAAATCATTTCCGATCTGACACAAGTCCGTTTTTGGTGCACAAACCCAAGGTGCTAATATTTCCATTCTGTCGTGGCAAAAAGTCTGATCTTGGTCAATCCATATCAAGTATAGAGACTGATGGCGTTAGTTTGAATAATGTGCCAACCTTATCGGATATGCTGGTATGCTATGCCAGTACTCCTGGCTTTCAAGCCCATCGTGATCGTGACAAGGGCAGCTGGTATATACAAAAGTTCTGCGACATGATGGCGGAACATGCTCACGATACTGATATCGAGGATATATTAAAGAAGACCCATGCTGCTGTGGACAAAATGCGGACTAAGGGCGGTTTCCTTCAGACGGGTGCTTATGATAATATCGGCTTCAATAAGAAACTTTATTTTAATCCAGGATTTTACCTTGAACAGAATGAATAGCCAGTGCATATAATGACAGCATTCCTGACTGAATATATATATTCATGTATTTGTATTTTTTTTTAAACCTACACATATATTTTTTAGTATGCGTACGCATTGTTGCATTTATGTATGTACTTTAGATTATATTTATACGTCCTTGTGCTAATGTTCTTCCCCAGTTTTTGTCTAATCGATGAAACGATACTCATTGTGTATTATTTTTGTATATCTCAAGAATCATTTATCAATTATCCTACTATAGGATATAGATGTAACGCAACAGTTTTTTGTAAAAATAATTAGTAAAAAGTTTATGATATAACTTTGCCAAGTTTTGAACAAATAAAGTGAAATGCAATTGTTTTTGCAAACTCAAATTGAGAATAATTATCTACAGTATTCAGTTATTATTAACGATATGGAAATTTCGTATGGATGCGATACGAATGTTAGCCATATTACTAATTTATAGCAATATAGAGATATTTCCCATAAACATTCTTTGCTATTAACCATAATTTAGATTTAATGTTTTTAAACATTTCGCTTATATAAAGAAATATGTGAAGTTTCATAGGTTAAGCTTATTCAATATCTACAGTTTGCATTATCTTACAATTATTTTTAGGCCTATTCATCAATCTCATCGACTTCAGCTAGATGTGAAAGTTGTAATTTGCCTGCGGCTCGATTTTGATTGGCATTCGGCTTTGATTTCTTTTGTCTAGGTGCTCTTCGTCCAATCACATATTCGGGCATAATCAGTTTGGAGCCCCTTAGTTGGGGCTTGTCCACCTCTACATCAGCCGTTTCATCTTCTTGCAGCTTTTTTAGATTGCGATTTAGTTTACTAGTCTTTTTGAATTCAATTTTATGACCAGCATTGCTTTCTTCATCCTGTTCAATTGTTTCAGTCTCACGTTGGGCATCAATTTGCCTGAGAAATGACAGCGCAGCTGCTGAATTTGTTTGTTCTGATATATCGACATCCGATAGAGAATATTTCTTCCATTTGTGTGGATTGACCTTGAGATAGCGCAGGTAAAATGAGATTTGTTGGCTTGTACATTAAAATTTTGGGTGTTACCTGATAGTCGGGCGTCTTGCGAGGTTTCAGACAACGACCAATGGGTAATTCCGGCTTTTTAAATATGCTCTCCTTGCCTCGCATACGACGCAGTTTGCCATCTTCGGGCTCTGTTCCGCCGTCCAGTTCAATTCTTTGTCCGTGACGATAATTCATTACTTGTCCCTGGCCATGTCGGGTATTGTTTCCTCGTTCCAACGCTCTGATGTTGTATGATTTTGCTTTACTTTGATCTAAGGCGGTGCCCTTTAGCTCTTTGCTGGCATCGTCTAGACAAGCAAATAGTGCATCCCGTTTGACGCTGAATTCTTGCATTTTATTTATTATTATAATCTAACAATACAAATTTCTTAAGCAAAGGCATTAACAGTGTTGCCAATCGATTATTATTGCCAACAGCTGTTTTACAACACACACGTGCACAGTGACACAAACGCCCGAAAACACATATCGCGGCAACTGTCCATGTTCATAAATAAAATTCTATCAAAATTGTTGGTTTTTGAATAAAAACAGTTGACTTTAAGCTCCGTTATTTTTAAAAAGGTTTCTGCATCGTTATCCAATACACTGTACAGCTTAAATAATCGATTACATGTTAGTAACATTACAGCCGATGCCAATTCAGTGTGACCCAATGTGGCAGCATGCCATTTGACGTTTGCCAACACTAGTGTTGCCGGTGTGTTAAAGAAAAGTGTGCTTTGCCACAGAATACATTGAAGGTGCAATTAATATTAAATTAGTTAACCGCAACGCACAGTTTTTGTTATTGTTAAGTTTCTCCACACGTGGAATCGGCAAAAGGCTTGATATTAAGGTGAATAGTGCTTGAGGAGAATACAATTGAGATTCCATGTGCTCCAGCTTCAACTGAAATTGAAAACCGTCAAGATTACACTTTTATGAATAAAGAGATAATAGGATTTTAGCCTCAACTATTAAATAATAGTAATGTAATGTTAGTTTATATCAGCTTGCCAAGATTTTTTGTAAATTTTATTCATATTTGCGTGTCTATGGGGGCGCAGCCCTGGCTGTCAGTGTTGAAAACGGTAACACTTGTTCCACAGCTGATTTTAAAGTGATTGTCATTAGTAAAAAAAAACAAGCAAAAGTAACTTCTTGAAACAAAACTAAAACAAATTTTCTACATACTGATAGGCTGTGATAATGTCCTTGCAAACCGGATTGGCCTTCATTTTTACCATATTAGCTTCAGTTAGCTTTGTTGCTGCTATTATTTTGTTGGGTAATGCTAGACCACAAAGTGCACAACTTGTCGTGTTATTCATATCCAAATTACATTTAATTCAACTTGTTTTTGCTGTTGGTTTTTTGCAGGCTGGTTCCTGATTTGGAAAGCATTTCTATCAAAATTTCGCCTGGTGCGCGAGTTATTGGGCCAGGAAGAGCAAGAGGATCAGCAGGAGCAGCAATTGGTTGGTGAACAACAACAACAGCAACCACTTCAACATCGAGCACGCAAAGCGCGACGCGACTAGCACACGCTTACACAAATATATTTATAAATATCATAGGAATAGAATTTTTAATATTTCAAGATGAACATACGCTGCGCTAAACCTGAAGACCTTATGACCATGCAGCATTGCAATCTGCTGTGCCTGCCAGAGAACTATCAAATGAAATACTATTTTTATCATGGCCTAACTTGGCCCCAGCTTAGCTACGTGGCCGAGGATGACAAGGGCGGCATAGTTGGTTATGTGCTAGCCAAAATGGAGGAACCCGAACCGGGTGAGGAGAGCAAACATGGACATATTACCTCACTGGCGGTTAAGCGTTCCTATCGCCGTCTGGGCTTGGCCCAAAAACTTATGAATCAAGCTTCCCAAGCCATGGTCGAGTGCTTTAATGCCCAGTATGTATCGCTGCATGTCCGTAAAAGTAATCGCGCTGCCCTCAATCTCTATACCAACTCGCTTCTGTTCAAAATTATTGAAGTGGAGCCCAAATACTATGCCGATGGCGAGGATGCCTATGCTATGCGGCGCGACCTGAGCGAGTTTGTCGATGAGGATACAAAAGCCAAACGCAAGGATGCTATCGATGAAGAGGGCAATCTTGTTAATTCTGCCTTTGGCGACAAAAACTCTCATAGGGCAGGTGGTGCCCACAATCATAGCGGTCATGATGGTCATTGTTGTTAATAAGAAATGCTGCCGACGCGCGTTTGCTTTTCGGTAATTTTTGCATTTTTATGCATTAGGTCTTTTTTTTTTTTAATTAATTATTAACACAGGAGAATGACAAAAGGAAAAGAATTGTGTCTTTTTATGCAATGCTAATAAAGCGTATTTATCCTCAATATTTTTTAGAACACTGGTCAACAATTTTCGTGTCTTGGATCCTTATCCAAATGATCTAAAAAGGACATTTGGAATGAGGAAAACTTAACATAAGAAGCAAGAAAGAGATAGAGGATTTCGTGTCTAAAGGATAGACCTCCATCTTTAACGGTATGTTTATATGTATATACAATATGAATATAAATGCTATACATATATTTGTATACCGTTAAAGTCAAAGCTTATATACATAAAAATATGTATATTGATAAATCAAAGTTGATATACATAAAAATATGTATATTGATAAATTGGATCTATTCTAAAGATCTTTTGAGAATTCGGCTTATAGTGCTGATTAAAGGGTATATGTATAAATTTACATATTTTAAATAGTCAGAAATTGTATTACAAATAACATGACATAGGTCCTTGTATTTTGGTAAACGAAAAACTTGCTTCACAGTGTAATTTTTATGGGTTATCAATGGAAAT
This sequence comes from Drosophila emarginata, assembly GCA_037075365.1. NCBI lineage: Eukaryota > Metazoa > Arthropoda > Insecta > Diptera > Drosophilidae > Drosophila > Drosophila emarginata. The sequence continues at coordinate 5,154,560 of JBAMCD010000296.1, forward strand.
GCTTTTGTATACAACCAAAAACAAAAAAACTAGCAGCTTTTAAAAAGTTGGGAGAGTGGAAACTGTTTACCTTTCTCGAGTGTTGATTTTCGCGCCAACTTTTTTAGATAACAAAGAAATAGCTAGAGTGAGACAGGGATGAGGATTAAATTATGTGGCAAAAAACAACAAAACTGGGATTTATGGCAAGCAAATAACTGTTCTCAGCCAAAGTGGGACCACTATTCCAATGCCATAAATTTATGGAGCTTTCAAAATTTCCCCCTATTTATACCCTTTACCAAAGGAATAAAATTAAGGATTAATATTCGTATGTGATTGATATTAGCTGACTTCTCTGAAATAAAAATTGGAAGTGTTAACTAAAGTTTATAAATTATTTATATTGATTTCTAAACATAAACCAAAACCAAATTGATATGTTTGCCGATTTGTATGGCCAATTTATATGATTGGTATATGATGCATTGATATTAAAGGATATTTCGTGGTCGACATCAAATTATTGTCGCATATGTTCACTTGATTAATTTACTGCGCTTGCGTTAAGCTTCTTCTGCCAGCGGCAACAGCTGTTTTCCTATAGCACGTGCATTGCCAAAACTGATGCTGGGGCTTCGTGTGGCCAGAGTTTCGTGTCGTTTGTTTAGTTCGTGAGGCACTGTCGAAGCAGAAACGTCTTGTAAACGAATCTGACGGCAAAATTTCCATACACAAGGGAATGACAAAAATGTGCGCAAACTTGACTCAAACTAACTGTTAATGTAAATTCACGTTATATGAGAATTAACATTGAGAAACACTAATTGAATGAAGTTCATAAGACCAAGCCAGATGCAATTTATGAAATACAATTTCAAAAGCCGGCAATAGGCGAACGAACACGTTGCTTCTTGTTTGCTAGTGCATGCCGGCGCGAAAGGAGGAGAAAGAGATAGTGAAAGCGTGATAAAAACAAACCGAGAAAAAATAAGGAGGAAAGTGAAATAGACTCTCAACATTAAATGCCTATAAAAAAAATTCATTGTATTTATTGTTATTGCTTCAATTGTGTGCGATATTTCCTAAGGTTTGCTTGCTAAATCAATAAAAAGCAAAAGCAAAAGTTGATTTTTTGCCAAAGGGTGTGGACATACAAACAAACACACTTACGCATAATCATACAGACTAAAAACCATAAAAACATAAGCGCATTTTGCGGTAAATGTGCAAATAAACAGAACAGAAACAGTGGGGAAAGACAAAGCGCTCAAGTCACAACAGAGCCTGTGCTGCCGTCCACTTAGTACTCTTTCTTTCTTTTATTCATGTTTTTTTTATTGTTGTTGTTGTTGTTGTGTTCTTTAAAGAACAACAAAACGGAAAAGTGAAGCGAGAAGAAACCTCTTTGAGGCTGATATTGTTGTATACCCACCAAAAACAAAAAAAAAAAAAAATAAAAAACAAAAACCGGGTCAAAAGTTCGTAAGTTGTATGGTGCGGCAATAGCCCACGCTAATTCTGCCACAATTCCTCAAGTGCAAGACAGAAGACGCTGCGTCGCCGTCTGTCCAGACAAAGGCATTAGACAAAGTGCCAGTGCCGGCAACCGCCGCCCCCTTTATCACTTTAGTGCAACGGCCAGGCCTACATAAATATATATATATATATATATATACACACACATACATCTATATAAATATATATGCGAGACAAACTAGGCCAATTCGCGAGAGAAAGCAACTAAAACAAAATAACAAAGTTTCTGGGGCCATTTGTCAATGACTGAAAAACTCGCGTGACCTACCAATTTTACTCCTGTATATCTTTTTTTTTTTGTTAGTGTGCGAGTATGTCTGTGTCTTTTTGTGTGTGTGTGGGTTATGTGAGACTAAAGTGCTATAACTAATAAAAAAAAAAAAAAAAAAAACAAATCAAAATAAAAGAAAACAGACTCCAAATAATGCATGGACTAGTATTAGATGAAATTCGATTAAACCCAATGGTAAGTTAAAATTGATGAAACTTGTTGAACACATACAAATTATTTGAAAAAGTTTTATTATATATTTTTATTCTTGGGTTTAAAATCTACCTCATCCTAAGCTGAATTTTCGATAAATATCCATTTTCTAACATTGCGTATACATAATTTGTACTTTTGTTTGGTTTTAAAATACTAAGATTCGTTTTGAGACATTATAGAAATTGTAATAAATAGTATGGGTTTTGGCTTTTAATTGCTACAAACTTAAATATAGATTGCCATATTCTAACTTTCCCAATTTGAATTCCCAGATGCTTTAAACTAGTCTGAAATAATATGAGAGATTAAAGAAATGAAAGAATGAAATGATTTTTGGTCCTGAAAAATAAAAGAACAATAGAACAAAGTTGATAAGTTGATAAGAAACATTCTGATTTTTCGTATCATCATATTATGAAATATTATGTATACGACCTGTATACCCATATACTTTATTTAACTGATTTCGAACAATCGTGTAAAACCAAGTTGTGATTGCGAGTACCCTTTAATATTAAAGAAAATTTTTAAGATTAATTTAATTAATTTTCTTATTTAATATTTATTAAAAGTAATATAAAAATCTATAGCATACTTTTCGGAACAAACTTAAAGAAAATTAAACAGAATTTAAGTAATGTAAATATATAGAAAATGATAGCTTAAAATAACAATTTTTTATTTATATTTACCAAGCAAATCAAATAACAAATTTTTGCCTCTTAACTCTCAAATAGAAAAGTGAGTTATGCGAGTTTCTGGGAAATTAAATCACTTTCATTTGTGGTATAAAAATGAAGAAATGGCAACATTATGTTGATGTTTATACATATGTATGTATGTATATCCCTTCCTATAACTTTTATAACTACATTTTGTATAACATCATAAATAAAGTTTAACCCCAATCCCACCCCTCTGGATGGATGATGGTTAAAGTTTGACGCGTGAAAAGTGTCTGGCATAAATATATCTATTTTCATCTATTTCATATACTCATATTTAACTTCAAAAGGCAACTAAACTAGCGAGTGTAATGACATTTGTCAGGAGGATTATGCCAAATGTTGGCCTCACTCATCGCCATAACCATCATTGCCACCATCATCATCAGCATCATCATCATCATCATTGCCGTCTTTGTCACTGTCAACGCGTCTTGCAACTGTCAGCAGCAGCGGCAGCAGCAACAGCAGTGGCAGCTCCCATCCCCCTTCTTTCTCTCTCTCTTTTTCCTGTTTCAACCAAATTTTTGTTTTTTTCCATCTTATGGCAGTCGCATCATTTTTAAGCAAACATTCGCTGCTGCTGTTGCTGCTTCTTTTTCAAGTGTTTACTACTCTCCTCCAGCCCAATTTCTTCTGCCGCTACCCTATGGTTGTATGTGTGTTTGTTTATATGTATGTATGTATCTCTCTTCTTTTCTGCATGTTTGTTGTTGCTACTTCTACGTGTTGGCTCAGAAGATGTCAACAACTTTTGCTTGGCATTCGAAACTGAAGCTGCGTTTACTTATTTCTCTTGCTACATTCAAGAAGAGAAGGTACATAGAAATGATAGGGGGAGAGGTAGAGAGAGAAGAGGGTGTATGTTAAGGAGAACAGTTGGGTGGAATGCGGGGGTGTATGACTGACTGACTGCCTGCCTGCCTGTCACACATTTACGCTTGTTTTTGTCATACTGATGAAATTTGCACTTTTTTTGTTGTTTTTATATTTGTTTTTTTATTTTTTCTTTTAATATTTGTTGTATTATTGTTGTTGTTGCATGTAGCAGTGGCATGGGCAACTGTCAAAATGCTTAGCAATGGGCACGTGGTTTCCGTTTCCGTTTCCGCTAGCAAAAAGTGATTGATGGCCACATTTCGCACTACTACTAATTAAACTTATTTAGCGAGTCGCCATTGTCGCAGCCATTTTTCATTTGACTCGGTGTAAAAGTATGTGTGTGTGCTACTCTGTACGGGTGTGTGTGTGTGTGTGTAAACTTGCTTTGCTTTCAAGTGTTTATGGCTTCAATTCAATTAAACAACTGGGTCAGTTGTGGTGTTGGCATTGGCAAGGACTTCAGTCAGGAGTTCACTCTTCATCTTCTCCTATTCCTGTTTTGCTAGTTTCTCTCCCGTTTTTCTACTCGGAAAAACTCAGCTAGCAGCGTGTAATTAATTTTCCGCAATAGGCCCCTGGTACGATGAGGCATTTTTATAGAGCAACAATGAAAAACTAAAAAATATAATTGCAAAAACCCTTTTGTGCAATATCAAAATTGCATTTATAATTCATTTTTGTTAGAAAATTAAATACAATTTCTAATGGAATGCCTGATAATTGAACAATGCCAAGCATAAAATTTCTCTAAATACATAGTTGTCAATTGAAATACATATATTAACATATACATAATTCTTGCTATAGATATATTTCTAACTTTAAGTCACACAACTTTAAGGACATTCAGTTGAAAGCTGTTTGTCATAGAAACTAACTTAAACTAAATAGAAACAGTTGGTCAAATAGGATAATCCGTTTTGTAACATTTGCGGCTTCGTTTCATGTAAGGATTACTGTATTGCAGTGAAAAGACTATCTTTTAAAAGACTTTGACAAGATTTTTCTTTGCTTTTGCATTATCAATTGATCATGTTTTTTTTTTGATAAGTCGGCAAGTGAGTCAAAAATAAATGCCGTATAGAAATGTGGGATAATTAAAATAGGATAAAATATGATTTTTTATTGCTCCCCCGAAAACCAGGAAAAAGTGCTTAGTCATTAAAAATCAAAATCAAAAATTACAACAAATAATAAAAAAAAAGAGAAACGAAGAGAAAAAGGAATATTGTTGAGGGGGGAGAAGGAGGTTGGTGGGTATAAAAGGAGCAGCAAGTTTACGATAACTTTTGCCGGCCACACATAATTTTGCAGCAATGAATCGGGAGTTTACGTATAATAGTATTTATCTCTCACTCTCTCTCATCGATTTAAATGTCAGGCCAAAATATGTCCTTAGGGAGTCAAGTGTGAAACTTTCTCTTGCAAAAGTTTCAATGAAATTAAAAAGATTTATGATTTTTAGTTGTGCAAGTTTCCAATGACTGAATCCGAATCTGAGACCACACACACACACACACACATACTCATATAGAAAGATATATACATCTATATTATATATGTATATATACAAAACAATCAGCGATATTGGGTGCGTCCTGGGAGTGAAAGTTTTTGCTTTTTTTTTTCAATGCTGTTGTTGGCAAGTGTCATCCCGGCTTGGGTCTCAAGGACATTATTTTGAATTGCATTCATTTCGGTTAATGGCTGGGACGCAGGTTGAGCAATAAAAAGGGCAGCCAAATGAAACTTATAATAATCATCGGCCAAGCATCATTACAATGACTCCATGGCGATCTAAAAAGGTCCACGCCAGGACATCATCACAAATAACAAAAAAAAAAAAAAGCCGAATGAAATAAAAATTATGTTAATTTAAAGCGAAGTCTCAATAACGAGCCCGCTTCCCCTCAAAAACTCAAGTGTCCAAAATTGTTTAAAGCTGACAAAGGTTCGGCAACAAAGGTTCAGAACCTCTTGCTCTATTGACCATCCGCCCTGTTGTGCTCCCTTTTTTCATACCTCCCTTTTTGTTTTGTTCCTTTTGGAACTTGCTCTCATTGCTTTCTGCAGTTAACCAAATTCTGAAGTAGCCGACGGAGGTCCGTTGACTTTATTCCGGCCCAAAGTTTTGTTTGCATTAAGCAAGGTCAACGGGTTTCATTTGGTACCATGCCCATTGTGCCTGTCATATAAAACCTTGGCACAATTAAGGCTTTGTCACGCTAATTTTTGATGCTGGTTTTCTCTATCAATGCTTAGCCACGCCCATAAATAAACCAAGTGAAGTTTAAGCTTGGAAATTTAATTTGCTCCAGAAAGGGTGTTGGCAGCAGGCGTTGCCTGTCAAATGTTACTTTAATAAACTCCTCTAGTCATCTGCCTCCACACACAAAAAAACACACACTCCAACAGACACACACGCACACACACACAAACGCAATCATAGTCAAAAATGTCATAAAAAAAATGGGGCGCCAAAAGTAAACACGCAGCTTCTCTTGTGAAGTGACAAAAACAGAAACAACATAACAAAGGTTCGGTTATCGTTAGTTGTACAGGTATCCATTCCCACATCCCGAATCCCCATCTCCACATTTTTAACATCCCGAATCCCACTTAGATACACTGAAGAAAAATTTGTGGCATAATAACAAATGACAACAAAATTGGTGAAAGTTTTTCTATTTCTGATTAACATTTTCAATTAAAATTAATGTATTCAAATGAAGGAGGTATATTTTTTCAGCCAATTGCTAATTGAATTTTGAATTTTAGAATTCTTTTTATCTGGAAAGATTGAATAAATTGAGATACATCCGACGAATCGAAAAGCTTTTTGATTTTATTTAGCTACATATATGCATATTTATATATACATATATCGAAGATATAAACTTAATAGTTTTGTGAATGAATAGATGGATTCTTTTTCCTCAAAGTTATATTTATTCCTCCATATAGTTGCCTTCAAGAGGCATATCATCTGTCGAACAGAGAAGCCCTCGAATATATAAATCGGTTTGCTTTAAAATTTACTCATTCAATGTGAATTCTTTACTACATAACTCTTATCTCTTAAGAGCTTCTATGTATTATCTTTTCTAAATTCACCTGTAAACTGTTGTTCTCAGATACATATATAAAATAAGATTCTTGCAACCATTTCAATGATTGTTCCAGACAGTCTATCAATGTTTGATTTGGATGATAGATTTATTTTTTAAAAACAAAGAAGTAGAAAAAAAAGAAGATAAATAAATAAAGGAAATATCAGCTATCATATACAATATAAAACCTATTAATTGATGATCTTCTCGAAATGACAAAGAATTTCGTATAAAATTTTAGTTAATAAAATTAATTTTTTTTTAAATATAGTTCAATGACGACGAATATTCAAGTTATATATTTGCTTGATTTTAAAGTATTAGAGCTTTTACTAGAAGATTATAGTGTTGAAAAATACTTTAAATTTTTTTCTTAGGTATGCATTTCAAGAATTATTTTGAAATTTAGTTTGCTGTTTTCATAAGAAATCGATTAATGAATGCTACAGAGTATCTTAAAAGTCACTTTAGTTTCTTTTTTTTCTCTCTGTGTGTGTGTGTGTGTATTTTCAACGAAGGATTCACCTATGCACATGACTGGCCATTACCATGACCCGCATACCATCAACCGGTTGTCGTTTGCCCTTTGGCAGCATCATCTCAACAACGACAACACCAACAACAACAGTAGAAAGAGAAATACAATTTTGCCTTGGCGAATGTAAACAACGTAAATGGAAATGGTGTTGAAGAAGCAAAAAGAAGGCACAGCAGGAGCAAAAGTAGAACTCGAGCAAATGTTACGCATACGCCACATTGAACCTTTTTTTTTGCTTTTCTTGCTTTCGCCTGTCTAAGCTAAGTTGTTGTTACCCGCATTCACCTAACCCACAATTCACAACACATTTGCCCATTCCCTTCCCACATCACCTCTCTTTTTCATTTTTTCTATTCTGTCCTTTTTTTTTTTTTTTGCTATTTTCTTTGCTGCCCAAGAAGCAGAAAAAAAAAACAAAACTATTCCCTGCTGTCAAAGGCAGTTCGCGACGCAACGGCAACGTTTGGCAGTCAAATCAAATGCCCAATTTGCGACAATATTGCGCATACGCCCCATGGTAAGCACAGCAAGAAGAAAAAGTCGAATGAAAGCAAAAAAAAAAAAAAAAGTAAAAAAACAAAAACGAAAAACACAGAACTGAAAACGAGTGTAAAAAGATGAGAAATCTCAGTAACGCGTGCATGGAAAATGTAAAATTGTCACGGAAATTGCGCGAGACTTTAAATAAATAAACAGCCAAAAGTAATTGCAAAAAAATGAGATGCAACACACAGAGACACACACAGACACACACAGACACACACAGAGAATGCCACGCACTACAACTGTGTGGCACATTTGTTTGTGGTTCGCTTTTGGGATGCAATTTATTGACACTTGCTTGCATCCCATATATATGTATATATATACATATGTACATATATACAACTTCTAAAACCTCCCTCCCCTTCATTCTCTTCTCACTACTCTTCAATGGAAAACTATTTCAATTAGTCGCGTTGAAAATTTTTAAAACATTTTCACTTTTGCGTGTTCAAGCAGTTAATTAAAATTTAGTTTTCATTTTGGTTTTATGGTTTTCTGATGTAAACTGTTTGCTTTCTGCCTATGTCTATATATTTTTGTCTATACATGTATATATACATACATATAAATGGGTAAGTGTGTATGCGTGTATGTGTGTGTGTGTGTGTGTGTGTGTACATATGTGTGTTTGCCTTTATTGAAATGCACTGTCAATGCAACTTATCGTCCTTGTCCTGGCCTATTGACTGCAATTTGATTATGGCCAAACATTGGCCAAAATGCATTAGCGTGACCAAAATCCACATTAGTTAGGAGAAATTTTCTTTTTCAGTCCTTCCATTATACCTGATCCCTCTCTCTTTTTATTTATCTCCTTTCGCTCAATGTGATTGTGTGTGTGTGTGTATGTGTGTGTGTGCGGTCTGAGTAGCCCAAATATTTTCATTAATTAAAAGAAAGCTGCCCGCTGGACAAGCCACATGAGGGAAAGTCAAATGTCAACACAACCGCAATTTAATTTATATTTAAATACATACACACACATGTATATATATATATACATAATTATGTATATATATATACATACTAATACCTCTTATATGATATTTGTAAAGGATACTCTTGATTTAGTTGCAGTTTTGGAAACACAATTATTTTCAATTTATATAGAATTTTGATCAATGATTTGGTTAGATGATAGTCCGAAATCAGTATAATTAAATATTGAGTTGTAAATACCGATATATTATCGTTTTTTAATGTTATAATTGGAAACGGAGAAAATCTTTAAAAATCACCATTACGTTTTTTATTTGGAGTTATATCAGTATCAAAGGACTTTTATATAAAAGTTTATGATCTTGGTGATAATAAAAATAACAACTAATTATTAAAGTTTAATCACTAATTTATATATGTTATTCATAGCTCAAATTACCAAATAAAGTATTTAAGAAAGATTTGTGGGTATCTTTATTTCTTAACATGGTAATTATAGTATATTTTTGTTACTTTTTCTGGGTAAATTTGAATCTTTGCAAATGTCTTTGAAATAAGAGTTGGTTGATTTTTTCTTTTTCTTCTTTTTAGCTATATCTATTGTTGTCGGGTATCCTATGGTCGAATCTTAAACCAGAGTCATTCTAACTTGTATTTTATTTCATTTCTTTTTGCCTTTTGTGTCTTTTGCTTTATGCTAATGTTGGCCTGGTGGACTCTGCCATAAAATGTGCTAATACAGAGGAAACGTGGCAGTGTGGGTTAGTTGGGGATGACATGAGGCAGTGTGGAGGGTTAGATGGGTACCTCGGTATTGTGGGTGTGGCAACGAACGTTTGTAACTTTGCATTTAAAAAAGCATTATGTTAAAATCAGCCTACGGCCACAGGCAAAGCATCCAACAACGACCCAGGAACCAAACATCCCAAGCATCCAACCATTCCCACTGTATTCAGGACCAAAGAGCGAGAGAGCAACACGATGCGCAATTAGATTTCCGCTAAAGCGGATTTCGCGATATCGCGTGACTTGGGCGGCAGCCCTACAATTCACATAGAGCTAGAGCCAGCCCAGGCGTTGCTGTTGGGATTATATTTAAAAATCAGAGCGCAAAATTGTACAAAATGACAACGAAAGAGAAACAGATAGAGATAGATAGAAAGAGAGAGAGAGAGAGAGAAACAGAGAGATGGAGAGGTAGGAGTAGAGGAGTTGGTCTGAAAAGCGTCAGGCAAGCGTAAAATGAAAACAAGTTGCTCGGCGCGCATGTAGGACGACGCGCCGGCTGGAAACCAGAATGGCAACAACAATTACAGCAACGACGACAATAGGAAATGACGACATGAATAACAAGAGAACCAGCTAGAGGCAGAGGCAGAGGCAGAGGCAGAGATAGAATAGAGAGACGAAGGGACAGGCAAAAGAGGAGTGCCTATAGAGAGGGGCAACTAGTTACAGAAAAAGAAACAGCAGGAGGGCATCCACACAGAACAGGGAACAGCGATGGCGGTATCGCCATCGAATGATAACAGGCGCAAATATCAGGGATATTAAAAAAGTCAAGCTGGGTGCAAATGCTTAACAACAAGAGGAGCCAAGAGAGACTATTGGAACAGACGGGATTGAAGCTATGTTAGAGTCATTGTCTTAGCCAAGTGGGTAAGCTTGCCCTCCTTATTATGCCTTGTTGATGCGCGATAACATCGATAGATGGTGGGGCAAACGAAACACCACCCGAAGGAGGCGTTAACTGTGTGGCAGTGGAATTGGTGGAACAAGAGCAACACTTTGCGTGACAATGCAAAACAAGAAAATATTGTGGATAAATGAAGGAGGATGGGGAAGGATAGACAACGGTCGAAGATATATAGTAGGCACACACACACACACACACACACACACAATAAGCGTGAATTAATGTGGATTTGAGATGAGACCAGAGATGGCGACAGAGAACAGAGCCTCGGCATTCACATTAAAAGCCAGCAGTATGAGTAAATGAATGAGTGTCTCCTCGACATGGACATAATGGCGCACAAGTTCCCTACCTATTATACTTAAATGTGAATAGAAGCCATTGGGTCAAGTAGCATTTCGATACATTCTAAAGTATCATAAAGTATGCCTAATCTGTTCTAACCGGCCCATCGATCACAGTTGGAACCAAGCGAGCCAAAACTAAAGGAAGTCCATTAAAAATTTCTCACACATATACATACACATATAAATGTATGTATGTTTGTGTGTGTAGGCACAATTTAAACCAATTAAACAGGAGAATTCGGTACCAAAACTAAATAATTAAATAAAAGGTATGAGAGTAAATGTTTCAATTTAGAGAATATTTTCAATTAAAATACATACACACACGTATTGACATACATACATACATACAACTTTTTAATTAAGCTAATAGAAACTAATTAAAGCCCCACATTTACATACCTCAAAAGCATTTGGATTAGCATTTAATTTGTTAAAGTAAACTTCAAATTAGCTCCCGTCTAAGGTTACTTTAAGAGTTGTAATATTTTTATGAATTTAAAATTTCTTGATATCTTTAATAAATTATAGACAGAGAATAACTCGAAACTAAAGTAGATTTAGTTAAATTTTTATTTAATATTTTAGATATATCAATTAAGCAAAATAGTATATCAAAATATTTAGATTCGATTTTGTAACAGCTCTATTAACATGTTTGTAATTATACTATAGAATATAGTTAATAAAGTCAACTGATAAAATCTGTTTGTCAAGTGAATCAGTAAAACATATTTTTTGTTTTCATTTCTCTTTTAAAATAGACTACTTCTTTACCATAAATTAAACCTTTTTTAACGAGAAACTCACCCAAAAATAGTATAGACTAAATATAAAATTATTTACCATAAAGTAAGTAATTTATATCCATAACTGAACTAGTTTGAATAGATTTATATACAGGCTAAAATAGTAAAGGTTGATAAGAAATATATTTAGATATATGTATATTCTGTATAAGTTATAAATTTTTTTTTTGTACTATATTTTCTTTTACTTCTGAAAGTGAATACCAATTTAAATGATTTCTTCTTATGATGTAAATTTCTTTAATATGATTATTTATATATATTATGTTAGATCAATCAATCCATTATTTTATTTATTGAAAGAAAAATCAAATCATATTAAATAATTGAACTTTTCAATGATTGAAATAAACAATTCTTGCTATTATATTACATACACATATATTTTATATATGTATGTATGTACATATGTGTGTATGTATGTATTTATATCCACTTTTATAACATTGATACTTGCTTGGTTAAATTTAGCTTGAGCACTTGAATTCACCCCTAGAGTGTAAACAATTTGTAGACGTTGAAATCCGCTCTCAAATTTCGTTAAGTAAATACAAAATTTGCATATTTGAATATGTTAAACAAATATTGAAGTTGCCATCAAAAACGTTGGCAAGGGATTGAATTAGCTAGCTATACAAATGATATATACATATATATATATAAATGTAAAGTACCATACTATATATGTATTATTTTTCTCTTTTTTTGATAGAGTGTGTATGTGTGTGTGTTTGCGTGTGTGTTTCCGTGTGTGTGTGTGTGTGTGTATGCTTAAACCGCTCTTAATTAGCACGTTAGGTGTGGAAGTGACAATTGCCAGAGAAATTCACTTAAAAGTCCACGAGAAAATTGTGGAAAATGGATAAAACCATCTGCGGGTGGCAGTTGTCAATTTTGTGGCTGTCGGTCTTTCGGTTGAGCGGTTGGGTCAAATGTCAAATGGCGATGCATTCCATGCGTTCCTGCATGAGCCTTAATTTATGCAACGCAGAATCAAAATGCTTCTGCTACCAAGAGTTCCCTCCCATTTCCCACTCCCTCTCTGTCTCTCTGCGTGATTGTATGTGCACACCTCTGCGTGTGTGTGTGTGTGTATACGGCTGTGTAAATAACGCATTTTGTGGTTGTCATTTTGAAACTTGTCGCTGCCGGGCAATATTTTTTGTCGTATTTTTGTATGGCATTGCCAAAAGTTTGTAACTGAATTTTATTAGCACAAATTTCATTTGCATTTTATTTGCGTTTTTCGTTTTTGGTTTCATTCCTTTCTCTTCTTTTTTTTGTGTTTTTCTCGGGAAAGTCGACACACTCAACTGTAATAAATTGACATTACAAGAGTATGTGTAAAATAAAAAAAAAGAAAAAAAAAAATGAAGGAAAATAAAACCCAAAAAACAAAAAACTAACTAAAACGACAAACAACAAAATTTGCCCCCAAAAGTGTTTGTGTAGAAAACACGAATTAATGCAATTTCATTGGTTTGCCTTCTATAAATACACACACATTTATATACATGTACACTATATGGATATATATATATATATATATTGTATAACTTTTTTAATGCAGTTTCTGCGGCTGTGATTTAATCATACACTAACACAAAGAAAGGGAACAAAAAATTAGAAAAAACCTCCCAAACAACACACACACACACACGAAGAACTCAATGTTGTCACTTTCAACGCGCAGCTTTCAAAACTTTGACGGAACAGACGTCAAAGTTGCTCTAGTGGCCATGGGTAAGAGAGAGAGGTATGAGGTAGGGAGGAAGGGACGGGAGATGGTTCATCCTCGGTTTTTGCCCGCAGCAAATTGGCCATGTTGAACATTGTAGCTTTAGGGACCAGCCGAAGGGCAAGGCGCACGGTTGTGCGGGACGTGGGCGTGCAACACAAATTCGTTTAGTGTAACTTTTTGTTGTTTTTTTTTCTTCCCTTTCTTTTCATTTTTTTCTTTTTTTTTTTTTTGCATACTCTTTTATAATGCCATAAAGTGGAGCAAATGTTTTGACCAAAATTAAACAGTTTTTGTTGGTCGGTAATGCCAAACTCATAACAGAGGAGGAACTGAAAACTCAACTGAAACTCTGAACTGAACATTCAAGTCATTTGGGGGACTTATAATTGAACTCATAATTGAACAAACTGTAAGTATTGTGTACCATTTGAAAATTGTTCATTTAAGTTGAAAGAAGTCATGAGAAAGTTTTTGTTTTTTTTTCTTGTTTTTAGTGTCCTAGCAGAGTTACATTTAAATAACAGTGTTGTGATTTATATTTCTTCTTTTTATTAGCGGTACTTGTATCCCAAAATTTTGGTCTTTGGTGTGTAAAAATATATATATTTTGTTGAAAATTTTTTAACCAAACATATTTAAGGTATTTGCTTATAAAAGTATAAGTATTAAGCCAAAGTTAAGTCTAAGATCTACTTAAAATTTATAAACATTTTAATTAGTTTTAACTAGGCAAAACTTGTTCTCATAAAAAGCTAAACCTTTTCTACATTATCACACAAAAATTATTCTTAATTACACATTAACTTAATTTTTACTTTACATCAAAATCTTTGCTCTAGCTAGAGTTTTCTTGAGCCTGATAAAAATTTAACTACAATTTAACTTGTCATTTTTATTATTTTAATGGCAGTATTACATAAAACTAAAATAATCCTAGCATAAAACTGTAAAATTTAACTATTTTTAAGGAGTTAGAAGAACTCTACTTAATTAGACTTGGAAAAAGAAACAGATAGTTAAAAGTATTTAAATCGAAACTATATATGTACATATAAAGATCCTACCTGAACTTAACTAATTTATTACCGTTAATTGCATTTATTTTAGAGGATAGTTCCGATATGTAAAATTTTATGTTTCTTACCTTTAGATCATATTATTTAAATTAGCTTAAGGTTTAATTTATGTTACGATCCCCACTCTAAATTTGTATGATTTTTAGCTTTTGGCTCGTTGAATTTTATGTCTTTGCCATTAATTTGAGCGCTTAAATTAGCAGCTGGTGTGAATTATATGTCAAAAAGTTTGCTCGATAAAATGCCAGGCGCTTTCGTATACATACATATTGTATAATCCGTATTCCTTGTACACAAACACAAAAAGCAGGAGGGGTGATGGGGGGGCAGTTAGGGTAAAAGGGAAGGCAGTAGTAAAATGTGTACCCATAATAAAACTGCGATATATTCAGAACCAAAGTCTCGTATATGCATATAAATGCGAAACCTTGTTGCCGTATACCTTTTTTTATTGACGTAATTTTATGCCATTTCTGTAACAGAAACTAGCTAAACGACAAGAGGAGGTGGGGTTGGTGTTAAAGGGGAAAGGACTATGGACTTGGGCAAGGGCACGGGCACTGGCACTGGCACGGACACGGATCAACAGGGAGCAATGGGAGTAAGCGGTTTTCACTCTTTTGGCCTTATCAAAATTCTATGAAAATTTGAATTGACTTTTAACGACTTCTTTTGTACATATTTACATTTAATTTGTATACAATTCTTTTTTTTTTTTGTATATTTTTATATTCTCATATATATATTTTTTTTTTGCTTTTTTCCACTTTTTGTTTGTTTGCCTGCACAATTTTCTTTTTGGGGGCTGAGTTTTTATGTCACAATGCTCAAGATTGTGGCTTAATTTTGGTTCTATTTTTTTCCCCCGTGATTGCGATGAATGCCAGGAAATGGAGGAGGATTGAGGGGATACGCTGTCGTTTTGTCAGGATAAAGTCATTAAAACTTTTTGACTATTTTAAGCGCAACGGCGAAAGCACAACAAAATATCATTTTATTTTGCTTGACTTTATGGAGGAACAGAAAGAAGGGGGAAGAGAGAGAGAGAGAGAGAGGATCGTTCGGTGGACCACCAGCAGCCATCATCCATACTGTCATACAAAATATTTTGGTGGTGCATTGCTCATCCACCGTCATTCGAGAGTTTGAACTTCACTTGATAAGCCAGTCTGCAGTGGTTTTAATTGCGTGGACAGTTTTCTTTCCTAAGAGTTATGTTGTGGTTGAAGGATGGTTAGAGGGATGCTGCAAGATGGTGAGGGGTGTGCCAGAATATAAAGAACAAACTTTCAGATTGAAGTTCCTTTCTTAATTGGGTCAAGGGATGGGATATTGCTAAAATGCCAGGGATGAGCTGGGGCTAAGGTCTTTTGACACATAATGAGTTATTTTTTTGCTTGATAAATTTCTATGCCATAGAGGAAAAGTTTCCTTTTCTTTGCGGATATATATATATATATTTTTTTTGGTGTTGGGTAAAGAGGTAAATGAATTACGTAATCAAAAGGCGTAGAATCTCAGCTAGATCAAAGGCTTGAGGGGCGCATGAAAATTATGGCCGCAGGACGTGGTCAGAAACAAAACGAAACAAGGAGAGGAGCAAGCGAAGCAAGAAACCAAATATCCAGAAACAGGGAACAAGAAACCGGCAACAGGGTAAAAGGAACAGGGAACAAGGAACAGAGAACATCAACCCGACTAATTACGCGCTAATTAATAATTCAAATAATGCGCTGTCCCAAAGAAGCAGGAAAACAAAAACAGCAAATAACAAGAATAAGTTAAGCTAAAGTCTAACATAATGATGACCAATTTATAACAGCTCGACTCAATTGATACCCACTAATCGATTAGGTTTCACTTTAAATCTCAAAGATAGTAAATGATAATAATAGAAAGAGTAATTAGAGTATTAGAGTAAAATTCATTTTATAATTGAGCATATTTAAATCATATTCTAATTCAAGAGAAACCCAAAAAATATTCTTTGGCTCTTAAGTTAATAAATAATACTAAATAAATGCAACTTTTAATCATTGAAATAAGGGAATTTATTCTATAAAATGAAACCGAATAAGTTCAAAAAAATTCAAGTTTAAATTATGAGCCAAAGTCATTTTAGTTCTTAACTTGTCTGTCTCTCATTCAAGGGTTGTAGTTCATTTTTCTGGTCACCTGGTTTCTAATGATGCCCCGAAAAGTAGACTAGTTTTTGGCTTAAATACTTTCTTAAAAGAAAAAATGTAGAGTTAACAATTTTGGTAAGACGTCAGTGACTAACATACCTCATTCATAAGTAATGCGACAAAGGTTTGCAAAAAATTTCTCGTTTTTTTTTTTTATTATTATTGTGGCTTGCCTTTGTTTATCTTGATTAGACGAATGGTTCTTAAAATGTAAAGGGTTTTAAGCTGGTGGCAATGAGATTGGAATCAGTCTTTTTCATTTTCATCTTGCAACTAAATGAAAATGTATTAGTCAAAAGTGGATCTTAAGAAGTTTGATTTCCTACGTCGTTCGTTATATGCCCTAAAGTGAAGTTTTCTAAATAAAATTTGCAATTTATCATCGGAATGAAGGCAAACTTTTGCCTGCCATGGACTAATGAATGAATGCAAAATGTTAATGATGGCCAAGTGAAACTTTTCGCGCTCCGTTATTATTAATTGAAGTTGTGTGTATGTGTGTGCGTAAGTAAACTGAAAAAGTAAAAGATATACACTTTAATAATACAAAATACAAAAAAAAAAAGAATTAAAAAATTGATGCTTTGCCATGGCTATAGTTTGAGGAGACTGAGAGAGAGAGTGATAGAGAGGAGCTATATGGGTCTATATCCAGAACAGCTTCATCAATCAGTTTCAGCGTTCATTAGCCAGAAAGATTTAATATGCGCGCTGAGTGCACGTTTATGATTTATACAAAGAGCACAACAAGCGAAAGAAATAACAAGAGAGAATAAGAATGGCAAAAATGAGTGGGAACAGAAACAGATACAGATACAGAAACAAAAGTAAAAACCGGAGGCGGCAGAAATAGTAGTTGAAACAGAAGCAGAGTTAACGCTGCGTATGAGTAATATTAATTATTTAAGCGCTCGTTATAGTGTTGCACTGCTCACTTGCTTTGCCAGTCAGTCAGTCAGTCTGTCCGTATGTCTGTTGGTCAGTCTGGCAGTGGTTCAGGCTTGTCCGTCTATCTGTGAATCTGTCTGTTTGTGGCACCCCAGTGCATTTGTCTGGCGTCTACTGGACCCGTAGTCCAACTCGGACTCAACCATTTGTTTGCCGCTGCTACTGTGCTGTTGGCCATTGGCCATTGGCCTGCTTTTTGGTCAAGGCTTCATAAAAAGCCATATATGTTGTGGCTCGTTTTCATTTCGTGTACATGCAGGCGCAAAATTGTTTACATTTTTTCTTAGCTCTGGTCAGCTCAGCTCAGCTCTCAGCTCGTTTTTTTTAATGTTTTTTTTTTTGCCCCCTCTTTCAATGGGCATGAATTCTATATATATATATACCTACTATATATATAGTTATGATGGTTTTTTTTTTTTTTTTTGTTTTATATGCCCACAAATGTTACACTCCGAATGGCATCTGAGACGAGTAGTGAGAGATATGTATGGTATCTTTTACCATTGCTGAGTTTATATCATATACATTCGTGGGAGCACACGAAACAAATTAAAAGCGGAGCACATAAAGTCGACTTGGCATTGCTTACCGAAAATCTCATTTCTCTCTCTCTCTATCTGACATATCCAGTGTGCTATCTCATTCTTACAGTATATATATATGTATGTATCTGTCTCACTTAGTGCCCTTCTTTTAGTCCATCTCAGAGTCTGGTTATTGTTGTGCACTTACAAATGCTCCCCAGTGCGCTGTTAAAAACATAAAGAGCACTAAGCTCCCTTCTATGGCCATGAATTATGCTTTAATTGTGCGCGCATTTTGAAATAAGGCAAATGAAATATATTTAGTTGAGATTAAGGCAACTTTATACACTACATTAGGCATTAAAAAAAATACTGAATTTCCATAACGTTCACCTTGACTTTAAATAGTCAACAGTCATATAATAATGATATAAAATAAACAAAAAGCCAAAAAGTTATTTAACCTTACCATAATTAATAATCAGTCAGATTCTAGACTTTTATGAAAATAAAAATTGTTTACTGAATAAAATGAAATTCAAAAGAAAAGAAAGTCAAAGTAATTTATATCAATATAATTTAGATATAAATAAAAATAACAGATTTATAATAATTTTCTTAAAGTAATTTGCAAAACAGTATTCTATTTATAATATATATAAACTTTTCCTAAACACAATCAAATATTAAGAAAATTGGATAATTATATGAAAGTTAATTTTATTTTATAAGAAGCAGATAGAATTGCCAAAAGGTTGATTTTCCCCAGTTAAAAAGCCTTCAAGGATTGCCTTGTAAATATGCCCAAAACTTAAGGATTTCTCACTTTTTATTCCTTAAATAAAATGCACTTTCTTCGTTGATTTAGTGATATATTTTCCAACAAACTGCTTAAACATTTGCGTTTTAGTTTGCCATGGGAAAAAAAATTCAAATTTTCGCAATTTTGCATTTTCAGTATCCCCGACGAGTCCTCTTGTGTAACTCTTAAAAACCATTCCATTCAAGTGTCCTGGGAGATGGGAGGTAGTCGTGTGGTGTTGTTGGGCGGTGTAAAATAAAAGGTGTGGCAGGTATACAAATTATGTTGGCTTCAAGTCATTCGCCTAATGAATGTGCCAAAGTGAAGTGAACAAAATTGAGAATAAGACCTAAAGACGAGCAATGAAGGAGCAAGTAAAACGAAGCAGGAGAAGCGCAATGACAGGCAACAGGCGTAAAATCTGAATAAATAATAAAAACGATAAAGTAAAGAAAAAAAAATGAAAAAAAATGGCAAAGAAAAAACCAAATGAAACGAAACGAAAAGAAAAGAAAAGCTAAAAAAAAAAATTACCAAAATGGCAGCACAAGAAAAAAAAAAAAGTATGCAAAAAACTGTAGAAGAGAAGAAATATTGAAATGCTGATGAAGTTTACTTTGCGTTGATTTTCTTTACTTCAACATGAAGTTGCCATTCTCATTTGCCGCAATCAACAAATGAGAATTTTGGGAAAACACCATTGGAGAATGGGTGTTGGGGAGGGGATGGGGAGAGGAACTGCTTTACTTAATTGTTGATGGCTAAATTTAGCCATCCAAATCATTGAAATGATTGGCCGCCAAAATATTGTAGCTGGGGGCCCCCTCAAATGTGCAATGCAAATGAATTTTTAATAACAATTCTTGCTCAAATATCATTAATGACTTCTTTTGCTTGTATATCAGATGATGATGTAGGTGGATTATTATTATTCTTATTTTTGTTTTGTGGAATGGGAGGTGAATCGTGGATTTGATGGAATGAGGCTGGGCAACAGCTTGAGCTCATTAACTTTGCCTCTGTTGTCGTAGAAAAAGGAATATGCTGCCTCCTTCTTAGAGTCTTTGATGATCCTTGGACTGGCTGACTTGTGTGGCTTGAAGAGAGAAATGTGGAATGGCATATATGTATGTATGTATGGTTGGAGTAGGTGGAGTGAGATAGGATGGCTTGCTTTGGGTTGGGGTAAGAGCAACAAATCAACAAAGAGGACCTGAATCAGGAGTAGAGGGCCAAGACCAAGAACAAGACCAGGATGGAGACACGTGTTGCTTTGATATTTGATGAGCAAAAGTTTGCTTCAAAAGTCAAACAGAAAACAAAGTTTCCCATGTGAAATAAATGAATATTGATGTATGTGTGTCTGTATCTCTCTCTGTCTGTGTGTGTGTGTGTGTGTGTAAGTAAGTGTAGGAGTGTGAGAGTGAATGATAGCAATTATAGTAATTGCTTTGCCTTAAAGACGTGTTCTCTGACAGGGCCAAAAGCAAAAAAACGAATTTATGGCCATGTTCTGGTCCAGAGGCAACTGTCGCCGCTTCATTAGCATAAATATCAGCTTACTTTTACTTATAATGTGCATATTTTAAAGTATACACGATATACATATATATATATATATATATATATATATATATGTATATATACATTGATGTGAATATCTTTGGTGTTTCTTCTGTTCTTGGCTTGTTGATTCAAATGAAATATATTGTTATGGCAAACACGCAGGACATTGAACACGGTCCCTGGGGGGAAGAATCGCGCGCCTGGCAGCTTTATTAATTTATATTGTTGACTTTTATCAGCGTCCATGTCAATGTTGCTGTTGCTTTTATTATTGTTGTTGTTGTTGGTGTTGTTGGTGTTGTAGCTGCTACTGTCGTTGTCCTCGACGTCGTCGTCGTCGGGCGGCATACTCTCCATACTCTCGTCCACCTGCCATCTTATCAGCAACACGTGTAATGAATGCCTAAACTCTCATTATCACCTTCCACTGTGTGCCAAGTATGTTTTTTCGGTTGTCATGTCAGCAAATATTGTACAAAGATATCCACGCTTTGGCTATATGCTAGTAAGATTTATGACAGAAAGCGGCATCAGCGACAGCAGCAACAACACCAAAAGCAACACCAGCCGCGGGCAGCAGCAGCATCCGACAATGCCATAATGTGACACATATCAACATTTATGTTGCTCATGGTTATTATGTATGTATTTATGTTGTAGCTGGGACATTTCTTAGCCTCTCTCCCTCTCTCCCCCTCTCTCCCCCTCTCTCTCTATCTCTCTGCTTACCTCTACCTCTCTTCCTATTCCCTTTGCTTGTGCGGATAAAGATGAGAGTCAGTGTCTTTTAGCGGGGGGTGTACAAGGACTGTGACACACCACGAGGAGTAAATGCCACATCACTTACAGAAAACCATCTTGGCGATGGGCGCGTGAAACTCTTCAAACGTTTAACACTTAAGCATATACGAATTTAGTTTCACCCTTTCTTTTAAAAAAATTCATTATATTATTATTCTTATTTATTGTTTATATGAAAAATATTATACGAAACACTTAAAAGAAAAATTTCTGATTGTCATGAAAAATTCATAAAAAATGAAAAGCTGTAAAAAAGTTATTTACGAGTGTCTAATATATTCAAAATTAAGAGAAAATATATTTTAGAGTTAAACGAATTTGAGAAAAATTGCAATTATAATAGAATTCACACTTACAGTTTAATTCAATAAGTGAAAAGAAAATTATTTGAAATGAAACCCAATAAATTGCCATGGAATAAGAAAATAAAGGATTTTGTTTCCGACAATTTTGTTCGAAAACAAGAAGCTTGTTTTGTTTAAAACTTTTTCAAATATTTTTTATTCAAACTTATGCCTCTACAAAGTTTATGTAAAAGTAAAGAAATACTTTTGGTATTTTTCATTCAATTATAACTTTTAATTTATTAAATCTATATATAGATAAACTTATTATACTTATGTATATTTTAAAGCTTTTCTATTTATAGAATTTATAATGGTTTACAATGCTTTCAAAAGACAGGATATACCGAAATAAAACATTTAAAAATATATTTTTTAGTATAGGTGAACCGAAGTATTAACCAAACAATTTTTGGAAACAGTTTACTTTATTATAGCAGCAGATACAAAAGATGTGACAACTTAATAGCCCAATTGCTCTTCCTTTATATAGGACTAGATTTTGGCTATTTGGCTGTTTTATACACTCCCATTTTTTTTTTTTTTTGTAATATATCACTTGGTTTTTACATTCATTGTTGGAAGTTGTCACTTGGTCATCTCAAGATAGCTTCAACAACAAGAGCCAGGTGTTGGGCCACCTCTACATTTCTGAATCTACCTCGTTTTTGTGTGCCTTTTCTACGTTATTCTATGGTTTTGTTACTGTTGTTGCTGCTCACTCACATTACTCATACGCCCCGTTGTGACCTAGCGCGACTAAAGGAAGCTCATAAAAAGTCTCATACTTTCGCATTTGCCGTTTGCAAATTTCAAGTTATTGTTGCTGTTGTTGCTGTTATGATTGTTTATATTTATGCGAGAGCACAGCAACAATGCGAACAACAGCAATAATAGCTCACGCAGAGGCTTTTGTTGTTGCCGTCGATGTTGTCGTTGTCGTTGCTGTAGCCATCGTCTACGAGAGCGCAATAAGTCATAAAAAGAAGAAGAAAAGGCAAAAAAAAAAAAAGTTATAAAGGGCTCTTAACTTTCACTTTCATCTTTGCTTTGCGGACTTTACTGGCCGACTGACTGACTGACTGACTCAATGTCCTTGTGTGTGCGTGTGTTTTTTTTGTGTGTGTGTGTGTGTGTGTTTCTCCATTCTCGATTCGCTGGCCGTCGCTTAACTTTTATGAGCCAGAGCAAGCTGCCAGCCGCATGAATAACCAAGTGCGATTACAATGGATGCGCTAAGGAAGGAAGCAAAAGAAAAGACTTCAACTCCAGCCAAAATCCCCCTCCCCTATACGCCCCTTCCACAACATCTTTGTAGGGGAACCACTGTCGACGGGCGGTCGCATAAATAAGAAGGCAAATATAAGTGATGGACTTTATTTTTAATATTGGCCGCGAAGGCAGCACGCGAATGCCATTGGTTTGGCTTGGCATTTTCGTTTGAATTCTCGCTTTGAATATATTTTTTCTTATTTAATTTTTTCAAACCATTTGTTTTTTTTTTATATTTTGTTCTTTATTTTTGTTCTCTCTTTTTTTTATTTTCAACAGAAAAAGGCTTTTCAGCTAAATGAAATGAAATGACCGACACTCTTTATGGCCCAACGATATCTATGGCTCTCTGTGCTAATGCAAAATATGGTCCAAAATGTAAATTGAGACATTCTTAAGGCAACTTTTTTTTTTTATTTTTGTTTTACGAGAGTGTGACGTTGTTGTTGCTGTTGGATGATTTCCGGAGCGCCTAATGAATTTGTCCCATGTTCCCCATGTTTGCTGACCCACATCCACATTCTTATCTCTCACTTTCTTGGCCAAAAAAAAAAAAAAAAAAAAAAATGTAGAAGGAAAAAAAGAAAAAGTGAATGAGCGAGGACTGGACACGGTCATACCCTTTTCAATTTCCTCATGATGTTTCTGATGTGTCCTGAATGTTGTATGCCTGTGTTCCTTTTTCTGTGATTATCGCAAAGTGGCAAAAGGCCATTGGAAACCCCTTGTTAACATCTCGCTTGTCTTCTTGTCTTAACGTTCAAAATGAAGATAAACAAGATAACGCTTAAATATACTGCCAGAATTAGAAACCTATAAAGAGTGATAGAGACAAAGAGATAGAGAGAGTTATTTCGTTTGGTTTTTGGTTTCTGATTATTTTCATTAATCCGTTTAATCAATTCACAAAAATGTTTCCCAAATTACTTAGTTACGTTTAGTTTCAACAGACGACGCCATGGTAACTATACAGTATCCGGTTTCCATCTTTACTACCATTACCACTACCACTACTACGCCTACTATAACCACTACTTAGTACAGCGACGGCATGCAACAGCCACTCCTTGATTATGCCTTGGTTTTTTTTTTTTTTTTGGACATTCTTTGGGTCGGTTGGCTTTATCGGTATGGCCGCCAAGTTGCGCAAATCGCCATAAATCTTTTGCCTGATTTATGTCGCCGCCCGGCATTGGCCAACCGAAATTTATCGCAGCGCCTTCTCACTGCGTTGACAGCTGGGCCCCAGGCATGTCGCTTTCATTCCCATTCCATACCCTTGGCCTGACATCCATCCTTTTTTTGCTAGTGTTGTTGTTGTTCATCTTCTTGTTGCTGGTCCTGTGTTGGTTTTTTTCTTTCTTTTTTTTTTTTGTCGGATCCATTCATTCATTTCAATGGCAGCGACCGTGAGTTTTCTGTGTGTGAGTGGCTCTCTGCGTCTTCAAGACAAACATACAACCAGCAGCGCGACGTGTGGCCAATGAGTCCTTTCTGTGGTTGTGTCTCTTGGTTTCTGTCCTCTCTGTCTATGTGTGTGTGTGTGTGTGTCTGAGTGTGAGCTTAATTATCATTGCCGCGACTCGCCGCCTCGATGCCGTTTTGTCTGACTTCTGTCGGAAATTAATTTCCTTACGGCACGTTTGCACTCACGTGGAGCCAACAGTCATGTGTGTGCCTGTGTGTGTGTCTGTGTGCATTTGGCAACTCTGTTTGCTCTGCGTAAATGTTCTTTGCCTTGTATTTGCGTTTAATTTTATATGAATAACGGAAATTTGCGGCTTTCCGACATTTTAAATTGCCATTAAAGTCGGCTCCAAAATGACGCGTGCAGCCCATTACACACACACAGAAATGTACACGAATACTCACACCCACACACACACACACACACACACACACACAGAACAAAAGAATTGTTTTGTGGTTGCATTTGTGGTTGTCGAACAGAAACAAATGTACGTGCTTATACATATATTTAAACTATACTATATATTGTATATATACATATATATGTATATATGTATATTATATATTCATGTACATTTAGTTGTTGCAATTTTATTACATTTAGCAAATTGTTAAAATTTATTAAATTGATTGATTTCAACTTTTGGGCAGCTTACCCAAGAGGTTAATTGAATTTGAAATTGCAAAAGATAATTTAAGTGTGGCATTAATTAAGTCAAGCATTTTAGCCATATTAATAGCCTTGAAAGCAATTATATTAATCAAAATGTGTGTTCACTGTAAATTATGAAAGCTAATTAAAGCAAAATTTTATCTATCTGCCTGTGGTTATTGTACAATAATAAAAATAATAAAAGCAATAACAACAACAGACCAGAAATTTAATAATACTGTTATACAAAATTTACTCAATAAATTGGCATTGCTATGAAAATAATCAATTGGATTATTTAATAAGCTGATTTCAATTCGATTTTATTCGAAGAAAATAATTCGAATATTTAAGGATATATTCTAAAGTGTTTTTTTTATTATCACAAAATCTCTCTTGTTAGATATGAATTTTGAGCTTAGTAGTACTAAATTAAATTAAAATATATCTAAGCGTTTTCAAAATCAAAATGGACACTCTAAAAGAACTTAATCTGCAATTACTTGAGAATACTTAATACTTAAAAGTAATTGAACTAAGCGTACTTAAGCCAAAAGATCTTAGACTAAAAGACTAATTAAAATAAGATTTCTTAAATAAAAGTAGCTTAATTGAAAATATTTAAAAATCCTAAAAAAAGAGTGCTTAATAATAAGTAACTTAAACAAAAAGGACTTAAAGTAAGGCAAAATTACACAAAATAAAAAAATTTTTAGTTATACATAAAAATCCTTAAAATTAAATGATTTTGTCTTTTATAAATTCTATTCTACTTTAAAATAAAGAGGATATTTGTTAGGTATTTCCTTATTCTAAAATATATATTTTAAATGATCTTTTTATTGGATTTCCATACAAAAGTTATCTATTTAATCGCATTCAAAGTCAAAAACCTATTTTATTCATGTGTAATTTAGGCCCTTTGCACTCATCCTTTGGCCTATTTAAACTTATGCGTTAGCAAATTAAGCCAACAATAAATTATGCTAAAGTCTAGACTATTTAAGTTTGGCTTCCCATCCGCCAGTTGCCATCAGTTGCCTTAACCATGCAAATTATGACCCTTAGATAAAACCTTAAAGCGATAGCTAAAGGCAAAAGCAAAGCCAAAGCCAAAGCCAATATCCATGCTATCTTTAAGATGGAGAACTCGTCTTACCGTCTTTACCATGCAAATTTTTTGGCAGGGCAAGGAATTTGCACATAAACAGAACCACAGGATTTTATTATACAAATGTAGTACAAACTAATGTGGGCAAATGTCTCGACGACAGCTGTGTGGCTCTTATTGGCAATTATTGTCCATAAATTGCGCATTTATGAGTATGTGTGTGTGTGTGTGAATACATTATATATATATATATATATATATATATATATATATATATATATATATATATTTTCGTGTGTGGTTGTCAGTGGCCAGTTTACCTTTTTGTGGGTGCCACAAATGTGCTCGTATTTTGTGCCTAATGTGGCCCATTAAGAGCCTGCAATAAGTTCTCTTTTTACTTCCCTCATCTCGTCTCGGCTCCCCCCGTTCATCAGATTCTCTTTCTTTATGTTAGCTGTTGCTGATTGCTCGGCGAGTCTGGGTAAATATTTGGACGAAGGTTAGCCACTCATCTATGTTGAATCCAGAAGCTGGAACTTGACTTTGCGGCTTGTGGCAAGAGGAGAGCCAGTGAGGCGTTGGGTTAATTGCATTTCAGAGCAGCTTTATGTCGGCTTAAAGTCACCCATCCAGTCAGTCTTGATTTGTTTTGCTAGTCAACACTCTCTCTTCCTGCCATCCGATTCGATTCACTCTATCTTTCGGTTAAAGGGCAACACTAAGTCAATATTTGTATGTATGAATGTATGTATGTATGTATATATTCTGCGATATGGGTAAAGACTAAAGAGAAAGAGAGAGAGAGAGGGTAACCGAATTCGAATGCGAGTGCCAGTAGATGCCAAGTAAATCTTCCCGTTTTCTTTTCCATTCAAGCCAATTCTCTATCCATCTCTCTCTCTCTCTGTCTCTCTCTCTATATATGTATCTCCTTCTCCCTTATTCCAGTGTCTTGGGGAAATCTATGCATGAATGGCATTTTCAACACATTTTTCACATTAACTGCCAGCGCTCTGGAGACGTCGACAGCGTTGTCAGTAATTTTGTATGCGAAGTCTGCTGGCACAACAACAAATCACTATCTATTTCATAGCGAACAGTTAGGTGGGCAGTGGGATGGGTGTGTGTGTGTGGTGTGGTGTGGTGTGGTGTGGCGTATATAAGAGAATCCTTGTTGCACTGTGTAGCGTAAAATAAATAATCTAAGACCGCTTACAGTTTGTAATAGATCGACAGCTGATTGCTTGTCGGCAAACGGCAAACGGCAATGGCAAATGTGCATTGCCATGGGGCGCTTTGTGCGTTGTGGGCGTGGCATGGCCATGACCAATATGCTAATGCAATGGACACGCCCAACTGCCTATCTACATATAAGAGCCAACTAAAATAAACATGCTAAAGGAACTGATAGCAAACATAGTGGCAATGTATTCCATATGCTTCCATATATCAGCAGGATTAGATTGATTCTTTTGATTTCATTTCAAAACATATATATATATATATATATATATATATATAGTTTAATATATAAACAATAAAAAAAGTATAAAATATAGGTTTTTAGATATTTTTTATTAAAGAAGTAACAAAATAATTAAATTAATATAACATTTCCCAATATCCTATAGCCAATTATATATGGAGATCGTTTATATAATATTTACTAAACAGAGTAATAAAATCGAAAGTGAAACATTAATTTTGTTCAATTTTAAAACCATCAATTTGAGATTTTCTCTTGTACCAAACTTTTCGATTTGTTTCTAAACAAAGATTTTTTATACATTCATATAAATTAATAATAAAATATTTCAATGCTAAGAGAGAAGTCATCAAAAGGCATATTATATTTAATAAAAGTACTAAAAATAAGAAAAAATATTAACCCAAAACTTAAGAGTTACAATCCTATAAATAAAATGTTTAGTCTTCATACTAATAATCAGACCATTAATTTACTTGAATTCATAGCAATGATTAGTCTTAAATAAAGAGAAAGTAATTGAAATCATCTGACCATGCCTCTTTTAATCCTCTCCCTTTGAACGACCAAGCAAAAGAATAATCTTCTATTTACAATTCCTTTTTATCTATTAAGACAATTTAAGAACGATTGCAAGTTAAATTCATTCTTTTTTTTTTTTTTTTTGTAGCTTACAAAATGTTTTTCAATCTTTTTGCATAATTTCAAGTTTGCAGCGTTTCATCCTCATCTTTGAGGGGCGGGCATCTCCTCCTCCTTCTTGTAAGGGTATAACAACAGTGATTCCGAGCATGTGAACTGAATAGATGGGATAAAATTGTGGGTTGAGTGAGTAAATAGGAAAAAAATTGACACGTATTTTTCACCTTTCATCTGGGTGTAAGAGAGCGCAAAAAATGAAAGAAAAAGAATAGAAAAATAGAAGGGGGGAGGGAGAGGGGTGGTGAGGTTGGTGGTTTGGGGTAGTGTGGCTCGATGACTGGGAAGGACAATAAACAACCTTCTTCCTGTGTTGTTCAAGTCGATTTCCGTTTTAGCTGGAGTTCAACTTTCGATTTTGTATTTCATGTTTTGCATTGCAATCCGCATCGGCAAAAGAAAATAAGGAAAAGCAACAAGAAAATCCAAGGGGGAAAAAGAAATGGATAAAGAGTGTTGAATGTGGAAAGAGATGGAGAAGAAGTACTAGAAGAAAACGAAGGGTGATTGAAGGGGAGAGGGTGGAATATTCTCGCTTCTTGCATTTTCCTCAACTTTTATGCACTGTTTTTCTTTATCATTTTTGATTTATGTAACTGTTTTTATTATTTTCTTATTGTTCGAGCTAAAAGTGGGGTGGGTTAGTTGGATGGTTATGCCACGCCCATGCTCTGATTGCTGAAATCACAAGAGTTTTTCTTACACACACACACACACACACACACACAGACAGACACACACGCACACCCATAGATCTCTCTGCATTGCCTTGCCTTCCGTTTTCATATCATTTTTTGTGCGTTGCGCCAAAAATTCGTATTCCATTCTGTTCATGGCTATGGCTAAAAAAGTTTACTGCACTAGAGGGAGGGAAATAGTGAGAGGGGCTGCAGACGGCTTGATAAGACGCCTGTGAGTAGTCATCGGGTGGTTGGGGGGATGCAAAGAGTTAGTGCAATGCAAGATTTCTTACGAGTTTTTGAAATTTGATTTTTGCTGTTTGTTGTGGAATTTGAAATGATTATGGGGCTTCTGGTCCCTCTTTCACTTGCTCCATTTCCTTCATTGCTGGACCACCTTCTCTCCCTTATCCTGTTTCCCCCCGCTCTCCTTCGCTCTCTCCCTCTCTCTCTCTCTCCCTTTGCACTCGGCATGTTGCATTATGCGCTTTGTTGGTCAACAAGAATTCTTCGTCTGCAGTTGGAAAAGTTTTGCTCTTTCATATGAATTATGGATGCATGCGGCTGACTTGGATTTCAAATTGGAGTGGACTGAGTAGATGTGGATGTGAATGTGAATGTAGATGTATATGTATATGTATTGTGGTGTAGCATAGAGTGGAGCTTAGTGGCAGCTTCAATATTGAAGATTACTGCAAGTGCTTTTATTTTCTTGTTTTTGTTTTTGTTGTTTTGAATTTGATGAAAGTATAGATGGCAGCCATTTGGCAAATATTTCTTAATGTCTTTGACAATTTGCAATTAAGGAAATCGGGCGTGAAATACATTGAAGCATGAGAAATTGCATTGGACCGGTGACAAATTGAATGAACATACATAATTATGCCATTAAATATTGAAATTAGTTACTTTACACATTAATGGGGCACATTATCAAAGGTTTTTGTTAATGCCACTAAGAGCACGGTTTATTACTCTTTTCTTTAGTATATTTATAATATATATATATATATATATATATATATATATATATTCATTAAGTCATTTAATGCATTAGTTCATAACGTCATACGATTCTCAAGATATTATCAATATAATTTTATAAATTTTTCAAAATTGTGATAAATTTCAATAATACATTTAATATAGTTTCAAAGAAATTGTTTAAAATACTTATTATTTGATGATATATAAAATAGTTATAGATATAGATAGTTATAGATAGTTAGTTTATTTTTCATCATAATTTGCAGAAAATGAATAAACTGAAATGAGTTAATAGAGAAAAGCAAAGGATAATAATAGATAGAGACTCTTTTAGATTTCTTTCATATATATGTAGATTATATTATGCTTTATAAAACATTAAACTTTACTTTAAGAAACTGCTAACTCATTTTAAATACATTTTAATCGATTTCTCACAGGCCATTTAAAAATATGTGAATGTTTTGAGATTAAAAATCCCTTTACATTAAATGATTGTTACGCATTAGCAGCAAGGTCAATTCATCTATATATATATATACATATATATATAGTTCAATATATATATATTTTGGTTTGTCGAACACAAAACCATAAATCCATTTTGAAAATTGTCTCTTGACACATTTACAAAGATTTCAAAAAGTACTTAGCAGCAAGAGTCATGGCCATATAACTTTTGTCTAAATGATGGTGGCCAGTGTCATTGGTAAAAGCATTCCAAGTGCTGGCAATTGTTGACATTCCTTAAAGTCAGCCACAAATTCACTTGACTACCCATCCACGCACGCAAGGGTTTCTTATATACCCCATCCCCTCTCTGGCTCCATTCAAGACTCCAGCCCCATCCCCCCCTCTTTGATTTTTACAGGCCCACACAATGAAATATTAATAAATTCCATTACCAAAGAAAACACACTCGAGTGCGCAGCAAAACATCAATGGGTATTGGCAACGGGAAAGGCAGCGGCATCGACTTTGGTCTAACAGAGAGGAGGTAGACGAGGTAGCTGGCATTCAGTCAGTCAGTCAGTCAGTAAGTTAGTCAGTGAGTCAGTCAGCAATCCAACACAATCACTGGTGGAGACGCCAAGTCGTTTCACTGATTCTCTGGTGAAGCATTTCAGCATTTCTTTTTGCCACGCAGACAATTTTCAATTGAAGTGTAGGCAGAGTGGGTGGCGGTAACTTCCAATTCAATCTACAAAATACATACATACATATCAAATGTATCGCATATAGACATTTAGATGGCATTCAATGCACACTTACAATATTTTTTGTGTCGCATTTTGTTGTTATTGACAGCAAATACATACAACAAACATTGCCAAGTTGAGAATGAGTATATATGTATGTACATATATAGAAGATGATCATAATGATGATATAATAATAATAATAATGATGTGATGTCCAACTGGCATTAAAGTCATATTGCCATACACACACATACACACACACACACAAACTTAAATTGGCGCTTATCGGCCCAGGCGATAATGGCACGCTCCAAATGGTTTGCAAAACTCTCGAAATACTCGACATTAACAATAATATTTGATTTGGTAAATGAAGCTTCCACCCCCCTTCCCCCCTTCCCCTTTCTTTACACCCATTTACATATTCACGTTGTATACGCAGTTTTAGGCAAAATGCTCTTGTTAACAAGGCCAACACGAATAGAGGCAGACCAAAATGCGCTCAGCCATGACAATGGAGTCCATGCCTTAAGGCTGCTCTTCTGCAGTAGTAGTCAACCAGCTGGGCAATTAAATGCAAATGGCGTGTGAAAGCCAATTTTGAAAAGTACATAGACAAAATGTAAGTGCAAGGCACTGCCATTGGCACACAGCTAATTTGTTAGAAGAAAGATAGAGAGAGAGAGGAGGGCAGGGTTAGAGATGAAGAAAATGGAGTAAATGCTATTCGAGTTCTACTCGAGTGGCTGGCGAAAAAAAAAAAAACGTAGTATATTTTTTTTCTTTTTTTTGAGTATTATAGAAATTTTTAGTGGATAGTTTTACCCTTTTTGACTCCTCGCCACCCCGCAACAGAGGTGTGAACAGAAGGGAAATGGAAAATGTCAGTGTTCATTGTCGATAGACAAGGTAAGATACATATCATAAAATTCAATTTGTTGGCGAATTAAAATCGACTAAAATAGGTTTATTTTAATTGAGATTTTTTACTTTTCCATGCAACTTTTTTTCTCCCTTTCCTTTTTGGTTTTAATTAAATTTCTACAAATTGATTACTTATGGTTAGGTACAATTATTTCCATTTCCAGAAATAGAAATAGAAATGCGAGCAAAGTCTATATTTTGAAATGTACATATTAAAGCGCATTGAAAATGGGGATTTATTTGTTCAGCTTTAGAATTCCCATTTTTAGACAGTTTTGCAAGCCTTTTGCTACCGACTGATGGATAGACAGGAGCAGGAGCAAGAGCTGAAGCAGGATTAGTGTAACAAATAAAAGCAAGCATCTACAATATGTTGTCTCGTTTGACATGAAATAAAATGGATCGAATATGGAATGTACATACATATGTATGTATATAGAAACGATACGAAACGAAACGCAAAAAATAGTAAAGAAGGAGAAAGTCTGGCAATAAGATAAAGTAGAATAAATCTATTTTCAGTTATTTTCTTTATTCTCGTTGCCATTCTTTGACTCATATTTCGGTTATTCTATCTTTGATTGTCTCTTTTTCTATCAATTGTACCTTCTCTCTATCTCCCATATATTTTCCTTTCTTCTTTTCTTGCTTTTTTGTTTTTATGTTTTCTTACATTTCACTTTGAGAAAAAGAGATTTTCCAATTGATTAAAGTTCTCGTTTTGTTAGAGTACAAACCTATTCGATGATAGATTTTTGATAGTTTCTTGTTTTGCTTTTTTTTTTGTTTTTCTTTTTGTTTTTTTTTTTTTTAGTTGTGCCCGACAACAATTGAATTGAATTTCCTTTGTGTATTCGGGTTGGCTTTTAATTGCTCAAAGCAAAAAGCAAAGTTGCGCGCATATTTGACTGGCCGCAATGGAAACCTTTTATTATAATTTAGGCACGGCATGCGGCCAGTTTGGTTGACTCGAGCGGAAACCACTAACTAAGTAGGAGTAAGAGAGAGAGAGAGAGAGACAGAGTGAGTGAGAGAGTAAGTGAGGAAAATCCTTTTACTGTAAAGAAGTGAATGTAGGGGGGGGGGGGGGGGGGAATGTGGGGGAAAAGTGTGCGTGCTCATCGACGTTGACCTAAACTAAAAACCGCAAATAACACAAAACACAAAAAGCAGCAGTAACATCAACAACTGCACCAACAACAACAACAATAAGAGCAACTAAAGTTACGTCTCTGCCACACGCCAACACAATGCGATTCAGTTGTGTGGGAGTGGCAAAAGGGCGGGGTGACAACAACAACAACAAATATAACAAGCAATGGAAATCATGTCAAAATCCAAAGCCACAAACAATTAAACAAAATTGCAAATTAGACGTTATTTAGACCAAAACCGACCGCTGCCAAAAAGGGACAAGAAATCGACCAACAACAACAACAACAAAAATAACTACAATAGCAACAGCAAAAACAACTCAACCGACCACGCCCCATTTGCGGTAGCTGCTGTTGCTGTTGTTGCTATTGCTCTACTGCACAGTGAAATGTCAAGGAAGGAAGGAAGTGTAGGAAATTGCCTATTTGCAATTGTAATTTATTCATTTTGTTTAATATGCCGTGAAGCGACCAGGCTTTCTCTCAGGCACTCTTATGAGCACACTTTACAGCCCCCCCCTCCCTCCCTCCCTTCCGCACTCCCTTATGTCAATCCAACGCCACCATTGCCCACTCTACCAAAAAAATTACAGAAAACAATAATTTCTCTCATATTTTTCTGTTTGTTTGTCATTTGCCTGACTTTTGGTCCGGTCCTTCCTTCTGTTCGTCCTGGTAATGACTAATGACTTGATGTCAAGGTCATGCGGATCATCATTGTTCTGATTATTGTTGAAAATTGTTGTTATTCTTATTATTGTTGTTGCTGTTGTTGCTGTTGTTTGTGGTAATTGTGGTTCTTGCTGCTCGATTTCAATTAGAAGCTGCGCTTAATTTACGCAATTATCATAAAGTTTGACGAGGGCAAACAAATAAGTCGACTGAGAAATTGTTAGATTCAGATTGTGATGGATTTGGATCGTTGTGCTTGATGCTGGGTGTCACTGTGAATTAATTTGATTTTAAGTTCGATTACCGAGGGCCAATTTAAATGTTTTATAAACAGAAAAATATTTGAAAGCTCAAATTAATAATAAAAATATACAAAAAAAAAAAAAGAACAATTAAAATCTGTTATTAAGAAAAAATCAAAGGTTCTAAATCTGCTTTCCAAGTCTATATTTACTCAATGTTCAATCAACTTTAACTACACATTAAGTTAGTTTCAAGAAAACTTCAAGTTAAAAGCCAATTCCAATTGGCCACATGAACTTTTTGCATTTCGTATTTCTTCTTTTTCTTTTTCCTTTTGTTTTTCTTTTTTTTTTTTTGTTGAAACATTTTGTTTGCTTATCAGACCATCGTTTTAAGAGTCAGAACAATTGTCGAAATAGACTTCCCGTTGGGCTTGTTGCAGCTCCATTTAGCTACTTAACCAGGCTTACTGGGCCCAGGGCTCACCTACATGCTTATGTATACCCAAATGGGCAATAGATTGCAATTTTATGTCACAACATTCAAGTAAATCGTTGGCCATTTAAAACAGTTTAAAAGCCATTGCAATCACCCGGCAAACTTGCCACACACACATACCATTACCATACCATACACTCACACACACACACACACACACACATATATATATATATATTCGATTACAACAAAAAGTGACTGTGGTGCTTGGTGCTTGACAAAGCGCAAAACTCGCTTCCTGCAGGAATCTCTGACAATAAATGAGCGCCCATTTGCGTATGCCCAGTAAACGAGAGTAGCAAAATGAATAGTATGAAAATGAAATGGAAAGGACAAAAGATTGTTGAGACTGAGAAATAGAGGGACAGAGGAAAGAGAGATAGAGAGAGATTCAACGATTTTGGGATGGGAAATTGTTTTGGCTGTCGAATTACGTAAACATTGTCATAAATGAAAAATTTAGGAACCGCGCTGAGTCGTAGCATTTCATTTGGTTTGCCAAATTTGTCAATCTCTTTCGAGAGTTTTGCTTGTTCTTTAATTCTTGTTATTCCTTTTATAGACTCTACGAGTCGACTTCAATCTTTAGTCGCCGCAGGGACTCATATGGAGTCTTGGCTTTCCATTTGCTTTTGCTGCAGACCAGCAAATTGTGTTGGTTTTTGTTTTTAGGCTTCCATTCTCCATTCCCTGGTCATGTGGCAGCCTGGCCATGCATGTGGCAAAGGCGAATATGAAGCCTTGTCTGCCTCGGCGTCGGCATCAGGCGCGACATATTAATTATTCATTTCGATTTTTGGTTTGCCAGCAGCGGGATACAAAGCAAAACGCAAAACGAGAGCCGCAAAGAAAGCCGAATTATTAAATACCCTATCACAAACTTGACTTGATTTGAATAAACTTTTTCTTTAAATTATTGCATTATATATCATTTAGAATTATATTATTTTCATAAATATAACTTTAGAGTGACAAAAATAATCATTCTCTATGCCGAATTGTCTATGACCCTTATGAAAGGGTATTATACAATGATAGGGAGAGAAAGAAGGGGGGGCAGCTACTTGTGATTTATAAACACGCGCGTCGCTTTTGGTGATTTACTGCAAATTGCTTTATAATGTTATATAAATTTTGTTACTCATTTTTTTTTTGCTGTTTTGTTTTCTCCTTTTTGTTTTTTTTTTTTTTTTTTGTTTGCTTTTCTTGTGGTTTGCCTGCTTGTGAGTAATTACAAGATATAAAGAAAACAGTAGGAAAATGGAGCTTCTAATACGATTGGAAAGCCTTAGGATTAACTTGGCTCAGTCATTTGTTACTTTGGTGCTTTGTGGGTCGCCTGATTTCATTTGAGCCAACTGTTAACAGGCAACAATTATAGTCAATTTACCCATCCACCGCATATATTACTTTGCCCTCACTGATGTCAACTACCAACAATTAAGTCAACATTCAATTGTATAACATATATTGAAAATGATATATGTGTTTAAATAACAATTAAACAATTTTCCAATTGCAAACAATAGCAATGAGCAATAAAATGAACAAAACCAAAATTGCACTTACACATTTTTGTTTACTTGTTGAAGAGTTTCATTGAAACATATATTCAATGGAGTTTTGTTTTGTATGTATGTATATATTTACCTTGAAAGTTAAGAATATTTGTGGTTCAGTCTCTTCTCATACAG
This sequence comes from Drosophila emarginata, assembly GCA_037075365.1. Taxonomy (NCBI): domain Eukaryota; kingdom Metazoa; phylum Arthropoda; class Insecta; order Diptera; family Drosophilidae; genus Drosophila; species Drosophila emarginata. The sequence continues at coordinate 5,190,892 of JBAMCD010000296.1, forward strand.
CATTTTATTTAAAAAATTTCTAAAATATGTAGAAAAGTTATTAATTGGGCAAGCATGAAAGCATTCAATCAAATTCAATGGGTTGCTCTCCATAGAAAATGAAATATTATTTAACTCAAGGCCATATATCTAGAGTGGTTTAAATAAAATCTGCTGTAGATTAGGCTTCTATTCTAATTGGCAGTGGATATATGTATGTATGATTTATTAACCTATTTCCATTCGAATGTTGGCCAGTTTTTGTTCATTAAGATTACAATGACAGATAATTGACTATTCTGGCCAGTACCTTACTGTGAATATAAGATTAGAATATAAGATTTAGAATTTATAAGGACTAACTATAAATTCGTTTCATTTATGACAATTTGCATTTGGTGAAAAGCAAACGGAACATTTTCTAATGAGAAAACATTCTCATCAGCACAAAAAAAGGTAGAAAAAGAAAAAAACATACCCAAATAAAAGTAAAAGGAAATCTATGTCTGTTACAAAAATTTACATGAACATCTGTGTATGTGTGTGTGTACGTGTACGTGTGCAAGTTGTGTTTTTTATGTAAACTCTGCCGTCTACCGTTTTGTTGCTTCTTCTCTCTTTTTCTCAGGGAGCTAAAGCGTTTTTTATTGTATAAATTTTTCGTAGCTGAAAATTAGAAATGTTCCACTGCGTTCAACTTCACTGACAGTGCGTGGCAAATTGCTTTCCAAAGTCTGAAATCTGGCATGTCTGGGTATACACACCCACACACTGACGCACCCAAACTCATGTATGTGTGTACATACATATAACCAATAGCTAACAATAATAAAAATGCCTTTTTTTTCATTTTACTTCGCTGCCTCGTTTCCGTTTCCTAACAATAAGTACAGACAGAGTGTTAGAGCTATGTATGTAAACGAGAGCTGTTTGAAAAGTATTTAAAATTTATAGTTATATTAATATCTTAATCATCGATATAATACGATTAAAAAATCGTTTGAAAATACCGAAAACTTTGGTATAACTTTTAGGTGGAAATTTGTCCATCTTTATCCTAAGAGAAATCGATCAATGCGAACTTCGAGAAATTTTATAAAAGTTTTAGAACAAATTTTATTATTTTTATTCGTGGATCAATTTCTATATCTTCGAAAGTTTTGCTTCTAACATTTTTATGTATTTTACCAATATTCTCAAGTTGTAGTTAGAGAATTGATTTGATCCATACCAGTGGAGACTTTAATCAATAAACAGACCTCCATACTTTCATTCCTTATTTGCAATTGCAGTAATCATTTATCAATTTATGGAACTTTGGATTTTCTTTATAAACAGACCTCGATTATATATATCTACATATATGTATGTATTTATATATGACCATATTCCTGCTCTGTGGTGCGGTAATTTGCATGAGCAGACGATGGCACATAATATCCATGCATTAGAATTATGCCCTCTCCTGCGTCGCTTCACCCTCTTACTGTGCCATCTATAACCAACACTTTCCCCATAATGTCCCCTCTACTATTCCCGCCCTCCATTGAATCTAACAAATAATGGCAGCCAGTGCCGGAAAAATTTACTAGATAAATGCGAAAAAATCGAAAAATTTTGCACATATTACGGCGTGTGCACATGGCGTATACGCAATAAATGTGCCTGCTGTTATTATTATGACATTAATGCCTACCCAAATCGATCATCATCCACATTGCCAGTGCTGGGGATTGTTCCCTTTCCCTTTCCTATTCCAAATTTTTTTTTTTTTTGGTATTTTTATTTTTTCCTGCTCTTCCTTTCTCTTTTTTTTTTGTGGATAAAATGATTATAGTGGTGGATACAATGGTCTTGGCCAGGTACATGGCAGGTATACAATTAACTTAATTACTGTTTAAACTTTCACACCAGACACCTCTCTGGTAAAATAACACCAAAAGAACCAAAGTAACCCGTAGATATAGATAGATCTATATGTATATGTAGTAGTAGTATATATAGAATTATTTGGCAAATTAAATTGCAGAGTTACTGTCAGAGATTTAGCACGTGGCAAGCTGAAAATGTATAATAGAAAAATTAAACTTTAAACTAATGCTAGCTCAACTGTAGAATGAACAATGCTCGATAATCACACGATTACACTTAGCTGAAAAATTGAATTTTCTATATATGGAAAATGCACAAGTATAAAAAGGAAAATAAAATTCAAATAATTTTTCAACGCAATTTAAGAAAATAAATACATAAGAGAAAAAAAAAATTGAAAAAAATATATAATCATAACTTATATAGTTAAATTTTTAATTCATTAATTAAAATTGCAAATTTTTTCCAATTCAGATGGGATATTAAATATTTGAACAATAAAATAGAATGTAAAATCTAAAGTGAATGAGAAGTAGTATTTAAAGTTTTTGTCTTAATTTGGTACAGTCAATCAAAAGTAGTTGACTCTAAATTCTTAAGTTTATTATCTTTTGTTTATATCTTTATATAAAAGTCAAGTTAATTATATAAAGTTTCAAAGAAAATTTAGATTTTTAATGAGTTTGAATTATACAAATAATTTCTGTAAGTTAGTTTGTGACATCAATTTGAATTGGCCTTTCGACAACTTCAATCCCATAGTACAGAAAATTTAGTGTCCGTATCTATTATGCAGTCAGCATGCTCCATTATCATTTTGCTCATTTCCGTTGTCGTTTTTGATTTTGTTGCCGGGGATAGGCAGAGGAGAGGTAGAAGCCAATGAGTGCATTTGACTTTGAGGAAGCAGTTGCCATGCTTTGTTATTCAACCTACCCCAACACCAATCTCTTTCCTTTCTCTCACTATCTCACTCTTACTTACCCCACTCTCTACTCTCTGTCACTTGCAATAATTTTCGCGTCAGTCCAGCTAGAGCAACAGAATTTAATGCATTTGCTTCTTTTTACAGGCCAAATTCCGTGTACAAACTACGAGCATAAAACAGAAGCGGCAGTAGACGAAGGCATCATATAAACCAGCCGAGAAAATTGGCTGGCAGAGGATAGAGCGCGAGCACGAGCTCGTACCCATAACCAGACTCACTTTCCCTCCCCCTCTCCCTATACAATAGCAAGCCAAGCCCAGAGCCCTTTTGTCTGTGTCTGGCAATTGGCCAAGTTAATAGAGAGCCGGGAGGGCCGATAATGACGTTGCTGCAGCTGCTGCTGCTTATGCTGATGATGACGCTGCTAACTTGGTTATTGCTGCCAGTATAAATAGGAGACACAGAGGCAGTAAGAAAGCCGACAGAAACTGAAACCGAAACAGAGAGAAAAATAGAAAATAAAACGAAAAACGAAAAAGAAAAAGCAAAAGCAAAAGAAACCAAAAATAAAAACATAAAGCTAAAGCGCAACGCCCACGCTTTGCTGTCGCCTCGTCATCGCCATCGCCATTGCCATTGCCCAAGCTCCAAGCTCCACGACCACGTCCAGGGCAGGCTTACTGCATTTCCGGTTGTTGTTCCTGTCGCCGTCTTCGCATCGCCATGCCACTCCACATGGCGCACAGCATCTGTGTGGCCTGGCTGCTGCTACTCGTCGTGATTGTGATGAGCGGTAAGTACCGGGGTATTTATGCCATTGGCCGGCCTTCGCCGCCTACTATATAATGGGATGGGATGGGATGCGGGTGGCGGGGCCTTCTTTCTGTTTGGGGTTTCAATTCATTTCATTTTGTTTCGTTTCGTTTCGTTTTATTGTTGCCACAGTTAATTGTTGGCATTTGTTTGGCGGCGAATCCTTTTGAATAGAAAGCCAGCCTGTAATTGCCGTTTCCCAGTTGTTCTTGTTGTTGACTGGATTTTGTTTCAATTAACAATTAGTTTGCTACAACAACAGCAATAACAAGAGGAACAGCAACAAAAAATACACACTGAAAAAGTGGAAAAGTTTTTTTTTTTTTCATTTTGTTTATTTGTGTCTGGCCAAAGTTGCTGCAAAAGTTATGCTTTTGCCATAAACCATTAAGTAAAATAAAATTGCGTATACGCCCATCAGGCCGGCCTTGGTCACATAATGCAAACTGAAAACATTAATTAAAGTGGCTCTTTTTGCTTCTTTTCTTTTTTATTTTTTCTTTTTTGGTTCGCCTCAATTAAAAAATTCAAATGAAAATTGAATAAATAAATAAATGAATATGTACATATATATAACTATATATGATATGTATCGAATGCTCGTGGTTGGCCACACATATCACAATTTGTGATAGCCAATCGAATTGAGCATTGCATTCCAATTAGAATTATTTTATTCCATACCCTGTATTATTATTAAATGAAAGGGTATATTTATACATATATTTTGGATAAGCATTTCAATTTGTCTTTCATTGTCTGTTCTTAATTGAGCTTTTCTCTTACCAAAAATTCATCTTAAACCATTTAACTAAAGGCTATTTTGTGGCATTTAAATTGCTTTCCGTCATTTTGTCAGAAAGGTTTTAAAGATTGAAAATTGTTTGCAAAAACCCTTTCACTTTATTACTTTAGTTGTAAAAACTTTATGTTAAAGTAAAATAAAACATAAATTAAAATTTTTGTGGCGTTTGCAATAAAACAACAATGGTAGAACAAAGAAGAGAAACTAATTAAATTAATTAAACTAAGCATAGACTCAAGTTTAATTTTATTTAAGCAGCCAGCCAGGATATCTGTCTATATACTTTTTCAAGATATTTGTTGATTGCTAAAGTCTGTTCCTCGTTGACTAAATAAACAACCCTTTAATATTTCAATTTAGTTTTCGTTTGTATAAGCTTGAGAGGACAGTTAAATATTTTGTACAGAAATATTTGTTTTGTCTGAAATAAGGGTCTAGTATTTGAGATGTTATGGTTAATTAATCAGTTATTCACTTAAATTTTTCTCTGTTAGATAAGATTTTCTATCTATGGAAGAAATTTTTCAAAATTGTCTAAATCAATCATATAAATAGTGTCAATAATTAATTCTATTTGCTAAAACTTAACTCAATTGAAATTAATTATATGCATTTAAAATTATTCACGTTTCAATTGTGCATCTTGACTGGCTAATATGCCAATTATTCAAACATCTTTATAGTTATTCATAACAGGCAATTGAGCATTAAATTACCTTTTAGTATTGGTTGGACAAAAACAAAAACAGACGCACACTAAATATTAACAGTCTGTAAATCAATGAAATTGGCTTTGTTAAACTCTTGCATATGAATGATTTTTTGTCTGGGGAAAATTATTGCTATTATTATTATTATTGCTTTTGATATTTGTATTGGTATTTCAAGCATGTATCAAGTTATAAAACATTTTAAATGCCAAGCTAAATAAATTTGGTTATTTAGAATCTAACTGAATAAAGCAAATTACGCATACGCCATGTATGCATAAGCAACACCACTCCAAACAATCAGATAGACACTTGGGGCATTAAATTGTATTTATAATTACATATTATATTCTATATATTTCGATACTTTAATTGGTAATTGTAATTAGTTAAAATTTACTTAAATTTAAATTGATTTAATATCCTAGAAATAGAAAATTTTTATATTAAATTGAAAAGTTGGTATATATATACATACTCTCTTTCTCTCTCTCTTAGTTTGTGAATTGTTCCATAGATAAATAGAATTTATTAATTTAATAATTAAACCTTAAAAATGTATTTTTAGTGGTTTCTTTAGTAAGAATTTAAATACTTTAATCACACCTATGACAAATATCTAAGCACAATCAAATGGCAGTTGCTATGGCAAATCAAAGGATTAACACAGTTTGACATTGCATAGCGCAATATTTTTTATTTATTTCCTTTCAAAAGAGAGCAATCTCTTTTGTTCTTTTCCATGATGCTTCGATGAAAGTTAGCAAACGAAAGAAAAAAAAAAACAAAATGATTTTATTAACAATATCTGCTCAGCTGGCAGCCATCTCGTTCACGTTTAATGCATTTGATTTATATTTTTTGAATGCTTTCGATTATTTATTGCATTGGCGGTAACAAATAACTCTGCAACGTAAAGGGTCAATGGAACAATTCAAAAAATGCTCGAATTAATTGCATTTTTGGTACAGCAAATAAGAAAAAAATATACAAAAAAACAAGAAAAAAAAAAGAAACGGCAACACACATATTTCAAAATTCAATTAAAATAAAACAGAAACCAAAAAAAACAAAAAATAAATAAAAAGAACAGGAAGAGCAACGTAAGCGACAACTCCTCGATAGCGACATTCTGACAGTGACACTATGCAATTTCCGCTTGGGGCGTGGCCAGGTGGGTGTTAAAAATAATTAAAATGCCCCTTTCTCACATAAAATAACAACAACAACAACAACAATATCAATAATAAAAGGAAAAGGCAAACAACAAAAAAATAAATATACATTGACAACAATGCCAAACGGTCAATGCCGCCGGGCATTCGGCTGTTTCTTTTTTCCTTTTTGTTGACAATTTTTGCCATTTGACATTTGCCAATTGCCGTTTGCTAACTACTGGCTAAAACAGTACTGTATAGCCAGAACGAGAGAGAGAAAAAGCGAGAGAGAGATGGATAGATGTTGGCCAATTGAATTACGGATAGCGAATGGATTTTGTATTTTACTCCTGCGGCTAGCGGCTGACAGCCGGTGAGCATTTTTAACGCGTTTTCAACTGGGGCTAACTAATCGACATGGCACGCTCGATCAAGCAATCTACAAAATAATCTATCAATCAATCTAATGGATCTATCAGGCAACGAGCATTAGGCATTAGGTATCGGCACGTGTCCGCATCCGTCCATGCTCTTCTAAGTGCATTTGCATGTTTTTGTGGCGTCAAAATGAAACCAGAATTGCGAACAAATGTACCAACTGAACGCCATTTAAGACGAATTAAATGAAAGCCATTCAACGAGGGTCATTCCATAAGTAATGAAATCTAATAGTTAAAATTTATGAAAACGGTTTAGGTACCTAAAATATTTTTGGCGATCTTATTTGATTACAACAGAATTAAAAGATTTCAAAAAGGGAATCAATTTATATAGTTAGATTAATCTTTAGTTTAGTTTATCTATAGTTATTTTTGCTAAATATTGTTTTCTGTTTCCACTTGAATTTTAATCCTTAATTTTCGCTAAAATTTAAAGTGTTATTTGTCTATCAAACTGATAAGCTTCAAATTTAGCAAGGTTAAAAAAAATTGACTGGAAAGTAGTTTAGTTTAGTTTATTTTGTTGTAATTAAATCAAAATACTTGTTAAATCACCCTCGGTTTTTACACATTTTTTTGCTCTTAAATCAAAATTCAAGAGCCCCTTTTTTGCTTTTTCTTTTTGTGTGTTTGTTTTGTTGCATTTGAAATATTGATTATGATTGATTTATGGCCAGGCACTGGAATCAAACTAAATAATTTTTATTGGCAAATATGTACAAGTGTGTATATATATATATAGTGTATGTGTGTGTGTGTGCATTTAGAGAAATATACGTAAGTATATTTTTGTGCAATTGGTTGGTCCATTGGGTCCACCATCTACTCCTATTTCAATTTGAATACAATTTCCAATTTTGTTTCCCCGTGCAGTAAATTATACAAAGTTAAATTTACGAGTTGTTCCACTCCATAAAGGCAATTGCCACACTCTTACATATTTTAATATTAAATAATAATATTTTTCAAGTTCCACTCATGTGTAGTATAAAATATTTTTTTTTAGTTTATAGTACACATTTTTATTCTGTTTTTTATTTTTTTTTGGTTTTCTATTTGTTTGTTTGCTTGTTTGACCAGAGAACGTGCGAGAGCAACAAAAATAATAAAAACGAAGAAAAGTGGCAAAGAAATCAAATAAATAACTGCATTGCAATTGAAAGAGTAGAGCAAATGTGAGACCAGCCAGCAATGGATGATGGGATGGGTTTTTGGTGGTTGGTTCGGGTAGGCTATGGTAGCTGGTCAAATATTTGCAACAAACTTTTCGGGGCCCAGCCAAGTCATTGAACGTTGGCCAAACTCAAACAGAAAATGGAAATGAAAAAATGAGTGAAGTGAAGTGAAGCGAGCCAACTCTCTAGCCAACTTTTCCAACTCTCCAATGAATAAAAAAAAAAAAAAAAAAAACTCAAGCAAAACGAATGAAAACGCAGCTAGCAGCACTGCCACGTAGGTAATTGAGTATGAATGTGAAGGCGGCTAAAGGCAGACAGGCAGAAGGGGGTGGTGTGAATAGAAATGGGAATGTGTCGAAAGCGTTTTGTGATATTTGCCAAACAAAATGCTGGCAAGAAAGGTGTGCCAAGGTAGATGCCAAAGGTGGCCAAGAGTGGCAAAGACAGAGACAGAGAGAAAGCTGGCAAGCAAAATAACTGGAAAATGAATTCGATACATTATCATGACGTCAAGTCGTGCGTGGTGGTTGGTGGTGGTGATGGTGGTGGTGGTGGTGGTGGTTGGTGATGCCGGTTGGTGAGTGAGTGGTTAGATGGTTGCTGAAAAGTATAAATTACATGTAATGCCAGCCAGGGCTGCTATCGATGGCAGGCCATTTCTTATGTGAAACACCTGCAGCTGCCGAGCAGAACAGAGAAGAGAACCCGGAGAAGAGTGTAGCCAAAGCCCCATACAGTCAACGACCAGAGAAGACAGACCGACCAACAGACATTCAGCCATGGTAACTGTGCGCATAAATGAATTACCAATGAACCGCATGCTTCACGTTTTCAATTTGTGCGATAATTTTACCTTTTATTCGTAATGTTACTTTTGTTTTTCATTTCTTTTTTATTTTTTTTTTTGCACTAGAACAAAGAGTAAAGAGTGAATAATCATTCGACAAATGGGCGGAAAAATGCAAAAAAAGAAAAACAGAAAAAAAAGAATGGAAAATTGGCAAAAAATCAAAGTTACAATTTAAAACTATTAAAGCAAATGGCAAAGCTATATTTGCCGTACTATAAGTATTACTATGGATTCAATAAAATTGTCCAATAGACAATTATGTCCACAAAAAAAAAAGAAAAAAGAAAAGCCCTACTTTTCTTTCGTTCTTTTTTTTTTTTTGTGCAAGTTGCCTTTTATGGCATCATCGAAAATTCTAATAAAGGAAATATTTCATACAATATAATCAACTGATTTGGTTTCACTTGTATATTCAATTAAAGGCATATAATCAATGTCCTTTCATATTATAGCTATATTAGATTTTCTGCATTCTTCAATTAGTTTGATATGCATTAGTTGTCCCATATGCACGTATGCACAGATATTGTATATATATGTACATATATATATATTGTATATTTGGAAAGGCTATTTCGTCTATCACACTATACGTATCGACAGGCAACATAAAAGCGCAATTTGCGCAATTCTGCCATCAAGTTCCATTTTGATTACAACACGTTGACAAGGACGCACACGCATTCTTGTGTGCTGTCAGTAATCAGGGGAAGATGGGAGGCCTCTATGTGTGTGTGTGTGTGTGTGTGTGTGTGGTATGGGTGTGGCCCTATGCCAAGTAAAAGCAATTTCACTAAATCTGCAATTGTTATGTCGCCTGCTAAACAACTCACTTACCCGTAAACATAAAAGACAAACGTTCTCACACGTCAAATATTTATTTATATTGCATTGTTCTTGTTGCTCTATCTCTCCGTTTCTTCCTCTCTTTCTCTCCCTCTTTCTCTCTCTATCTCTCTCTATGGAGAAGAAGGAAGTTCCGTATATGATTTGGGTATTGATTAAGCTCCACTGGGGAAATTTATGTTGAAGTGGGACATGCCAGTGGCTGCTCCTATTCCAGCCTCAATTACTGACTGGCATCGCTTTATGCCTCTCATACGAGACCCCAGTGTCGCTTGTTCTCTTTCTCTCTCTCTCTCTCTCTCTCTTTCCCCCTTTCTGTCTCCCTCTATGCTGCTGCTCCAGTATGCTGGAGGTTTTTACTACCTTTTTATGTATCTGTATATAGATTGTTAATGTCGGCAAATACATGGCAAAAAATGAAGAGAAAAAAAATAGAAGTAACGAAAAAAAGGGGCACATTGGTCCATAAATCATGCAAACGACTTGATGGCGCCTATTAGGCCTCGGTTTATAGGCCTAGTTAAAATGTTTATAGAGCAAACTTTACGGTGAGCAGCAATTAAAAGAAAAATAATGCTCCTTCCCCATCCTCCTGTTGATCAGCGTGGTAATTCATTCGCCAAAAATATAAAAAAGAAAAAAAAAAAAGAATAATAACAAAAATGGCAGACGTACATAAAAACGAAATGGTAAAAAATGAACAAGTACATGTAATGAATTAGTTAACCATAATCCACAAGAATTATATTTCCAACAAAAAGTAACTACTTGAAATAAGACCGAATTTCTAGTACTTTAATCCAATACTATGTTGGAATTGATTTGTTATTCCTATTTGGTGAAAGTTTATTTATGTAAATTTGTATATAAAAGAAGATTCTAATTTAATCAGTCTTTAAAATTTATTCTTACGATTAAGCGAATTATCTTATTGAAATGGAAAAAGAAAGATAGACTATGAGAAAGTTGATATTTTGTTAAATTGAATTAAGAACGAAGTTTCTAATGTAATCCAGATAAAACAATCAAAGAGTGATCTCTGTTATAGCAAGCTTAGCTTTTTTACATTTCGGTTATAATTCTCAACTAGTTTTGGCGTTGAAGTAGTAAAATGTTGATTTGTTCTGTACCATATTAGATTTCATATTCAATTACAATCTTTTTGTCATATGTTTTACTTAATTTACTCTACTAAATTCGAGACTACATTCTATGTTATTTGTTTTATTTCTATTTTGCATTCATACTATACTATTTTGTTCAGTGGAAATGGCGGCATCATTTGATGAGCAGTGATTACACATTTTCCTGCTTACAGACTGAATACGTGAGGCAAACACAAATTTGGCTGGGCGGGATGATTTTTCTGTTTTTCCTCTTGTATTTCTTTTTTTTGTGTTTTTATTTTTGTTTTTTTTTTTTCTGTTTGCGACTGCGAATTCCCACGAGTGCACTTTACGCTCTGACTCACGAATCGTACTTGTATAGCCCTAACAACAGGAACACGAACAGCAGCAGCAGCAACAGCAATAAGAAAACCAACAACATCTATTGAGAAAACATTCATTGAACTTTTAGGTCTTTCGTCTTTCTCACACTTGTTTTGGCCTATTAAGCCAAGGTATTTCCGCTGCAATACAAACAATTTCCGTAGTTAAAACATGGCCAATATGGCAACATTCTATGTATGTATGTATGATGTGCTCCATTGGATATTTATGGCATAGCAGCAAGACTTGTCTCGTCTTGTGAGATTTATTGATGAATTTCATTTCATTTCATTTAATTTTATTTCAATCTTTTGGCCCACCTGTTTGTAGCCTCTCTGTGTATATGTATATACATATATATGTGTATATCAGAGTTCCTGATGCCTGGGCGCACCTCTTCAAATTGCTTTATTTTCGAGCTACCTGGTTTTTTGTTTCTACCAAACAAGGTGAAACACAATTCTCAACTTTGTATGGCGTATTGTTTGTTTTTCATTCAAGCCCCGGAGAGTGTACCCCAGACATTTATATTGCCTTGCTATTCGCATTCTCCAATCATCAACCCACCTATCCGACAATTCGCAATTCTCCTTCGTTACGGTACCACCTTCAACGTATTTGCGATGAAACGTTGTTGGCATCTAAAGTGGCTACGATTAGTTTGCTAATGTTGTAATTTCATCATTGGCGGCCAGCACTCGAGAGCAACGCACGCTCTTAGAGAGCTTAGCGCTTAGCTAAACATCATCAGGTACTTGACAGCCAGGAGACCGCATCATCTGGCTGACCATCGACCCTAATTCCAACACCAAACCCAAACTCAATCCCATAGCTAAAGTCGAAGCCAATGCTAAACCCCCAGCCCGCAATCTCACCCCATCTCTTTTTCATTCTGTTGTTGATCGAAGGACTCTGACTGACGTTTTGTTTCCTCGCATTTTCGCTGAGTTGTTGTGTGCCGTGTTCACCGTTTGCCTCAAGTTTTTCTCTTCTCGTTTTTCCTTTCTTTTCGTGTTATTTTTTTTTCTTTCTTTTTTTTTTTGTGTCGATTCATTGAAGTGAGTGGCTTTTTATTTGCCAGCAAAATGGCAAACAATTTTTTTGCTCTCTCATTTTCCTTGGCTACTTTTTTCTTATTTGCTGTTTTTTTTTTTTGGTCGTCTTCTCAGTGTCTTGTGTTTTTTTTTTCTGCGATTTTCGTTATATTGAAAAAGGAAATGAACTCATAAAAAGTAATTTGGCCATAATGCTTTGGCCGAGTTTAGTTACTTAATTTGCAGTTGCAAATAAAGTTTCGCTTTATTAATTTTCATGCTGAGTATTGTTGTTGTTGCTGTTGTTGGATTGTTTTGCTTTGGCCACTTAAAATACTAAACTTGGTCTCCAATAGAAAGTTATGGCAATAAACCTTAAAAGTTGCTCCAAAATCAAAATGAAATGAATGGCAAACGTTAACAATACCAAAAAAAAAAAAAATGACGCTGACTCTGTACTTCAAATATTTATACATCCTTTGTATATATAAAGTAAAAAATTTATGTACATTTATTTAATTCAAATTTATATAAATATATTTTTTTAAACTGTGATTTGGCTGTTTATCAAACGAGATTGATATAATACGTGACATGGCTAGCTATAAATTCGCATATATACAATTTCTTTTGTTTGCAATTTTCTTTTTTCTTGAAAAACCTCAGGCTAATATATACACACACAAACACACGCACACACACACATACACACTTTCTCTCTCATTGCCGCCTGCAGCATTTCCAATTGATTTTCTTAACTCTATTTGGTTTTTTCCTATTTTTTTTTTTATTCTAAAATTCAATTAGTTTGCAATGTCTGCACATGGGAGTGTTTGTCTTTCTATTTCTGTGACTATCTCAAGTTCTTTATCCATACATATATATACCAAAGATATATGTTTAGATATGTATATATTTATATATATCAAAGACTGTGCATAGCTAGCGTTTGGAAGTTTATTGTGTATGATTCTTTGCTGACTTTTACTTTTAACACTATTGCAAAATTGTGAAAATAATTAAATTTATTTTTCCATCGTTTCGTTTTCTGTAATTGCAGTACAAATTTTGTGTAACATAACCTGAGGCGTACAAAATTGTTTTGCCTTTAAGCAAATTCTCAATACTTAAAGCAAAAGTTTAGCTCCACTTAAATGCAATTAAATAAACACATCATAAAACAAACAAATGCCTGTAAAATATAAAGAATTTTCGACATTTAAACACTTTTTTTTTCCCTGCTGTAACTAGGTCTGAGTTCTTTGTTGAATTTTCACAGTTGTTGCTTATGGATTGCATTTTTCGTATTGCAAAAATATTTGAAATATTTTGTTGCATTTTAATTTGGTGAATATGAAAATTCTTCAGTGACTTGGAAAGTATTTTACTTTATTTTTAGTTTCACCTGATCTGCTGTTTGCTCTCTAAAATTGAAAAAATATATTTAACCACTGCAAATATCGGTTCGAAATATAGAAAATACTTATACGAGATATTTTAATGCACTGAATATATTCTTCAATTTGGTTGAGTTTGTATTTATTTAATTGAATCAGTTGCATTTTTGGTTTTTCATATTTTTTGTTTTATTTTTCATTATTTTACTCTTTGTGCAATTTAAATATAGAAGAAGAATCATACAAAGTGGACAAATATACAGAAATATCTTCTTTATGTTAAACCAAAAATGATATTAAATGAAATGAAAGTTTTTATATAAATTTTCTTGTCGTTTTCTAAATTAATTTTTAATAGAGATACCTTTTAATTAGAGTTAGAGTGACTCAAAGGATTCTACTACCATAAATTCCAAAGTTAAATGGTCTCTTTTTGCTTTTTGATGCAACATTTTCATTTGTTCTTGATTAAATTTAAGCAAAAACTCTTTGTGCAATAGCCTCGTACATATATACATAGATATCATAACGATGATAATGCTGTCCTTTAGCCCTGACTTGATGTCACATATTTTGTTTGCTTTATTGCATTTCTTTGCTTATATTATATTGCTTTACCTTAATCAGTATTCGCTTTGCAGTCGAAACTTTAGTGCTTTCCTTTTTTCTTTTTTTTTTAGAAATTATGGTAGTATTTGTGTACAATCGTAGAGGATAAATATATACATATATATATATATATATATATATATATACATATATACATATATACGTTGTTTATAATTATTCTCTTAATTTCTCTTAATGGCAATACTTTGAATTGTTTTCATTTTGTGGTCATACGACTCAGTTGGCTTAGATGCTGCTGTTGTTTGTCGTTTGAATTTTCAAATCTCAGTTGAAAATTGTTACTTGAAACAGTTTTAACGTTTTAAATGTATAAATATATAAATATATATATAGATATACATATACATGTAAGAAAAAATAAATTCATTTCTTTTGTTTTTCCATTTTGCACAATTTGCGTGACTTGCTCTCTCTCTCTCTCTGCCTCTATCTCGTCTGTCTCCGATTGTTTTTCATGCGCATTCAATGAACCATAAATTTCAAAGTGCGGCATTACCAGACGCGACGGCGACGACGACAACAAATATGTATAATAACAGATATATATATATTTGTAGATATTCAACTTGACAACAAGTTTTAAAACTATTGAAATTGTATTCACTTTATTGTTGGCTCTGGCTAGGTCACCTGCCTAGCTGGATTAAGTAGCTGAACCATTGGGATATACTTAGATACTCACTTTGAATTGCAACAATTGTTACAACACTTTGCCAGGTGCAATAAAACTGAGATGTAATGGTAAAAAAAATACAACAAAAAGGAAAAATAATGATAAAAAAATAAAAAAGGAATAATACAAAATACAAAACAAAAAATGCCAAACAATATACACACATTGCACAATGGTAAAACTATATAACTGAAGGGATAGGCAAAACCATTTAAGTCGATGATGATGTCTTTCTCTATCTCACTCTCCCCTTGGTTTTTGTCTCTATTTTTTCTATCCTCTATACCCCATATCCTTCTGTCTGTGTGTCTTATCTAGTAAACAATTTTATACTTCCGCCTGAGCGACAAACAATGGAGCGTAAATATCCCAAAAGCGGGGCTAAGGCAACAAAAAGAAGAAAACTACATACATTCTATGAAAATGCCTCACATACTGGCAATGGCAATAGCAACAGCAACATATAAATGTGCAAATGAATGAATGAAAGAATGAACGAATGAATAACTGACTGCCCGAGTGAGTGAGTTACTGACTGACTGAGTGAATGAGTAAGTGAGACATAGCCCTGATGCATATATGTATATGTATATAGTACATATCCGGTGCAAACAACATGCCATTGTTAACCAAGATACATACATACACACACACACATACAATGGAACAAGTCCTATGAATGTCAAAGAGTGATTACCCTTGCTACCAATCTACAATCGAATGGGAATTGCAAATGTCATGCAAAAAAAAAATGACCAGAATAGAATAGGCAGAATAGGTGCTAAAATAGTGGAACAAAAAAACACCGAACAAAGCCATTAAAAATTTTATTTTTACAAATCGGTTTTATCTAACTATATTATTTAAAATTTTGAATATTAGAAAAAAAAAAGCTGATCGAAATTAAACTATAAACTATAACTTTTATATATAATATAGAGAAAAATTAATAATGTTAAAATATATTTAACAAAATATTCTAAATATAAATTTTGATCAGTTAATATAAATAACTAAACATTCACGATATCAATTCTTGACTGAATTTTTCTTAATATAATAATTTATATTTAAATAGTAAATGTATAAAACTTAATTTAACATAATTTACATAATTTAAAGCCTGTCTTAGTATATGGGAAAACTTTTTAGATATATAAATATATCTTGATTTATCGAAAGCTTTCATAGTAGCTATAACTACCCGTTCGATTACACTTTGTTTGGACGACATAAAAATTAAAAAAAAAAGAAAAAAAATAGAACTGAAAAGCAAAACTAAAAACTAGAACAATGACAACATCTGAAACAAAAACAACCACATGACAATATAGTTGATAAGATTTGGATTTGTCTGCAGCAACATTTATGCTTCAATTGTTGTTGTTGTTGTGCAATTTTCCTTTTGGTTTTTCTTTGGTTTGGTTTCAACTGTGGTTAGTTCAAATGTTTTTTGCACAATTGTCATCATGACCCTTACACAAACACCCATACACACACACACACACACACACAGGCATACAAACAGATAAAGTAATGTCAACAAAGACAGAGAGGTTGAGGACCTGTATCTTGTATGTGTGTGTATGTGTGTGTATGTGTAGGTGTTAGTCAAAGCTGTTTTGCATACTTTGCGGCGTTCTGACATTGGCAAATATTTGCCCTTTTTTTTCGTACTTGGGGGCAAAGCAAGAAAATAAGCGATAAATAAATACAATTTGCTTGGTCTTTTTATTTGCATTTAAGATCAAGCAGATAGAACACGCAAATGATGTACATACCCAACCAACTCCCCCTCCATTCCCTCCACTCACTGCCTTTGAAAGTAAAACCGAACGAAGGGAAAATAAACTGGCCAAACTAGTGAAAAATTATGTGAATGAGACCATTTCTCTCCATTTTCCTTTTTCGTTATTTTAGATTATGGATATAGCGAAATTTTAAAGCCGCATAAATTTGTCCCCTCCTTCTCCACCTCCACAAAAAAAAAGCCAAAAAAAAAGAAGAAAAAATAAATAAAAATGAAAAAGGAAAAAAACAACACGCAGACAAGTTAAGCGTTTTCCTTCAACTTTCCATTTTCCGGTTTCGGTATCCCGTCCCTTTTCCCTGGCTTTGTTTCTCTAACTGCTTCAGTCGCTTTCTAATTTGCTTTGACATCTGACATGTGTTGAAGGCTTTGTCTTTGTGCGTTTGTAATTTCCGCGCGCCAACTGGAAAACCGAATCCAGAGAATCATGAACAGGAACTGGAGCTGCATGAAGAGTGCACTATGCACTATGCACTATGCCAGTACGATGACGAGTATCCTGGCTTGGGCTTAGACATGCTTTTAATTAATTTGAACGCGCAACGGCTGCATTTGCTTTGTGACTGACTGCCATAGTCTGCCTATCCGACTGCCTGCCACTCCCTTTGAGGCCTGCCCCTAAATCCCTACTCTGTTCTTCTTTAGCTGCTGTGGCATAAAATTTTTGCCGAGTGTCGTCAACCGCTCAATCAAAAACTTGAACAACTGTTGCCACAGTCTTTTGAATTGCCATAAGTAAAAAATAAAGCAAAATAGCAAGCAAAATATAGAAAGCAAAAAAAAAAAAATCAAGCCTTAACTTATTTACTATAGCCAAATCTTTAAAATTGCTTTCAATATGCTTTCTTTATTAATAAGAAAATTAAAAATAAGATGAGCATATTATCAAAGAGATTAATTTTGTATAAGAAAAAAGTTTTAATTGCTATTCAATACTCTCAAACTGAAAAAACTGCTGACAAATTGTTAAAAACTAGAAGAAATCTTATTAAAAAATATATTTTTCAATCAAGTTGACATATATTTAAACGTTTTCCTCACATTTAAAATGAATAATTTTATTCTCTGCTCCATTTAATTGTAATTCAAATTCAAATGGAGATTCAATTTGGTTTTTTTTTTTTTTTTTTTTACTGTTGGCATTGAGTTTTTCCACTGTGCCGGATTTAACATGACGCTGTGATGTAACTGTTGTCATCAACTTTTAGTTGGCTTGTCTTACGCTTACCGAACATGAGCCATGTCGAGCATATTGTTAACTTTTTGCCCACATCCTTGGCAACTGGATGTGCATCTGCATCTTCATCTCCATCTGAATTTAGACTTGCACCTGCCCGCCAACTGAAAACTGGCAACTTTGCTGCTTATTTACATATTTATAACTTGAAGCAAGCGATGCCTTTGTTTTTACTTTAGCTTCATAATATTCTGTTTCTACTGATTTCCCGACACACACACACACACGCACACACACACGCACACGCACACACACGCACAGATAGAGTTTAGTGTAACCTACAAAGTTCACAATTTTTGGTTGTAGTTTGTGTAATGCAAATCGTATGCAATGTGCAAATTTTGTGATGCAACAACTTGAACTATTCGCCACCGCCTCTAAACTATTTCAACTATATTCTCGCCTGTTACCCACAGACTTTTACCCATCATCTAGCCTGGGCCCCCTCATCCCTCCCACAAAGTGTTTGACTTGTGAACGTTGGCATATTGTCTTACCTTCTTCTTATTTTATTTTATTGCATTTTACATATTTTTTGTTTGTCTTGCAACCAAAAGAAAAAGAGAGAGAAAGAAAAAAATGAGAAAAATATACATATATAAAATAAAAATGTTAAAAAACAAAAAAAAAAAAAAAGTGGAGAAAAACTCTGCCACCAGCTGCTGCAAGTTGAGTTGCTTGCTTCATTTGTCTACCGGCAGGGAGAAGTATGTGAGTGTGTGTGTGTGTGTGTATATATATGGGAAAGGGGGTAAGAATATAAGTTTTTTGTTTACTTTACAGCCTCAGCGCCACAGTTTTGCAGTTGAAGACCGTAAAAGTTGTGGCAAATCAATCGCTTAAATGGTTGCATCCTGCCACATGAGGCATGCATATACTCGTATATATGGCCAATATGTTGCCATGATAGGGTAGGAAAAAGGAACCCCAACAGTCGGTTTCCATTGTTAGCAATTCATTTACACATCGTCTTTTGGGCCACAACAATGGATGCCCAAAACGGACAATTTCTCCTTTACATACTCATGCATATAGAATGGCTGCATTAAATATGTGTAGATAGGTGTGTGTGTTTGTGTGTGTGTGTATGTATGCAGGTTGCAAATTGCTGAAAAAGAAGAGTATATATACATGA
The DNA here is from genome assembly GCA_037075365.1 of Drosophila emarginata. Taxonomy (NCBI): domain Eukaryota; kingdom Metazoa; phylum Arthropoda; class Insecta; order Diptera; family Drosophilidae; genus Drosophila; species Drosophila emarginata. The sequence continues at coordinate 5,209,876 of JBAMCD010000296.1, forward strand.
TATCAGTGGGATGGCATTGAACCATAGCGTTTGGGTTTGGGGCTGCTCTTGAAGCAATGTTTGGGAAGATTGCTGAATCGCGGGCGCGTTGACAACGCCAATACAGGTGTGCACAATGCAAACGAGCGACATGCAAATGCTTTCAACAACAATTGCAGTTCATCTAAAGAACACACACACACACCCACAGACACACACACACACACACACACACACACACACACACCCACAAACACACACACACCCATACATGAGCGTAGCCAAAATCTTTTCCTAAATAGAGGGCAGCCAGATTTGAAGCATTTCTTAACAATTTTTAAAAATTCAATCAACTTGAAATAAATAGAAACGATCTGAAAAACATTTACAATATTTTCTATATGATTTGAAATTTTAGATAATGCTATATATAATATCAATTTTATACAACTTTAAATGATCAGTAAACGAAATAGTTATTTTTTGTATAATAGTAAACAATTATTTATAATTTTTAAGTAATCAATAGAAATAACAAACTGGTTTATGACTAAAGTAGAATTACTTATATATACTTATATACTATACTTACATAAATATAATTATATATGTTTTACTGATATCTAGAAAATCTTACTTATATTCATTTTTATTTCATACAAACTCTACTTTAATTTTTAGTTTACAAAAATCACTAAATTGTTCGATTATATTATGCTTTTTTCTTAAACTATCTGAGATAGAAGTTAGTCTTAATCCCTCTCACTATGTCACTGTTTAAAACAAGGCAGGGAGCAGGTGAAACAGAGAAAGGATATGAGGTAATGGTAAAGGCGTGCAGACATTGCACAACTCACGTTACGTTTCATTTTTGAATGTCGATTTCTCTTCTGTTTTTTGCTCGTTTTTCTTTTCTTTTCCTTTCATTTCATTCTTATCACTTTCTTTTTTTGTTGTTACAATTTTTTTTTTGTTTGATGTTTGTTCTGTGGCTTGGTTTTTTGTTCTTTCTTGAGAGTGTAGGGTAAAGTGAAAGCATATTGGTTACTCGTATCTAGCATTAAAATATGTACATAAAAAATATTCTATTGGAAATCAAAATCGATTGAAAAGCTTCTTTAAAGTTGCTATCAATTGTTGTTCAAAAGAAAAGAAAAAAGGAAAAAAGAGAAGAGGAAATTGGTTATACTCTCTCTCTCTCTCTCTCGTTGTGTGACATGTTTTTTTCGTCCTTGTTTTTAGAGGGGGGCAGCATTTAAAATTCTTAACCGTATGTTGTTGGCCAAAGATGCTCTCACTAAATGTTCATGACGATAGCTAGGATAAAAACCTGTTTTTGTTTTCAACCAAACAAGTTGAATGGAACGGACCACAGAAATGCCAATGCTGATGAAACAGCAAAATGTTTTTTTTCTTTTCTTTTTTTCTTGTTGCTGCTTTTGTTGGTGTTGCTCCTGCTGCTGCTGCTGTTGCTCATTCACTCACTTATGCATTCACACTCCTATATGCAATGCACCACAAAATTGCAATTTCCACTAAGATTGATGAAAAATGCTCCATGGCCATAGTCAGCTCCATTTGCTGCCGTTGCTGCCGTTGCTGCCGTTGCTGCTGTTGCTCCTGTTGCTCCAATTGCTGTTCTGTCCGTCTGTCTGGGAATCATGTCATCAATTGAATTTCAAACGATTATTTTTGCACGTTTCTGAAATCGCAACGCAAAAAATATTTGCAACGCCATTCGTGCGGGTGTTGCAATTGTTCGTGTGTGCGACTCTGTCTGTGTGTGTGTATGTGTGTGTGTGTGCGTGCGCGTGTGCTCAGCCTCAACCATTCTCACAATACGTTTCGATTACGAATTCAAATCAAATTGATGACGCGCCTGTTGTTGTCGAGGTCGAGTAAAATATGAAATTTTCAACGAGCAACAACAACCACCACCACCACCAACACCACCCTATCCAATCCATCCATCCATCACCCATCAACCACCTCTCATCATTTCTCAGAATCTGTGTAAACTTTGGTATGTAATCCCACAAAGTGCATTCATGCAAAATTTACAATGCACAGGTTGCTTAAAAATCATCATCACCAACAAACCAACACACCAGCAATACGAACAGCAACATCCGTTCTCTTGGCTGTATCTTGCGGCCTTACTGAATATTTTACAACATAATTTAATGCAATTGCAATTGCATATTTTTGGTCTAGGCTTTACATAAAGTAAATAGGATATGCATGGACTTCTTTATGCATTAACTGCTCTGCAATTTGCTGATATTAATCTTGCAAATAAATTTCTCGAAGCACTCAAACGTGAAATGTTTACTCCATCGTCCTTCTGCTATCTGCTGTCTGCTGCCTGCTGCCATCCGCTGTTCAAATATTTAATGAATATTAGTTTTCTTTAGAGCTCTGCCTAGATTTATATTTACGGTATTTCTTTTCGTTTCAGTGGCGTATAGTCAAAAAATAAAAAAAGAAAATATATTTACATATATTTAAATGGATTATGCATAATAGATAAATATATAAAAAAATTATTATTACTATAAAATGTTGATTTAAAATTGATATACATATATTGATTTTGCTCAAAAATATATGATTATATATATATTATTAATCATTTTTAATGATAATGATTTTTAAAAATACTTATACATATTATATATACCATTAAATTTATTAAACCCCTTATTAAATTGAGCCACTGTTTATGGTACTCATCTTAGTTAAATTTCCCTTTCGCCCTTTTCCTGTCCTGGATTCTGGGGCCCATTGCGGTTTTCTATCAACATTGGAGAAAGAGAGAAAATTTAATGAGCATTCGCCTCGAGCCTCAACTAGCGTAAAATGAGCAAATTTATATGCTTAATTTTTATCATTTATGTTGCGCTTAGATAAAATGCCAACAAATGGACAGGTTTATGAAAGGCTCTGAGATTTGAGTAGCATGCCAACATTCAGCGGTTGGTTCATTATTGTTTGCACAGTATCTGGTTTCCGTTTTCAATTTTCTACTCAATGTCTTAACCACAACTCTTGCTATGTTTGCTGCAATAGCAGGTAATTTCAAATGAAAGAGTCTTGCAGACCATAAATTTCATAAGCTAGTTAAGCATTATGTTACCTCTTTGACTAAATCTAATAATGGTATTCAATTACAACTTCATTATATATAATAGTGTACAGGAAATGCCTACATGGTTAAAGGAATAGAGTTGCATGTAAACCATGAAAGGCATAATCCGCTCTGTCTGTCTGTCTGTCTGTGTGTGTGTGTGTGTTAATATATGTACATATATGTAATGCTATCAATTAGTAAGGACACGCGTTCTGCCACGATCTTCGCATACATCTTAATTCTGGCATTCTCGTTACATATGTTCATCTGCCTATTATCAATCGACATAAATTGCCATGGCAATCTCAAATTGTTACAAATTGTTGTTACAAATCAAATTTTGAGCATAATTATTGGCATTTAACTCTTTATGCAATGAAAATATATTTGCAAAATTCTATTCCATTCTATTGCATATATCTATCTATATTTTAAATAAAATGTTTAGCCAAACATTTATTGAATCAAATGAAATGTTTGGAACACAAATGCAATTTAACAGATGTCAAATCACATAAAGGCTGAGACTTGCCTCTCGACTAATGCATACAAATTGTATTTATTTTGGTACAAAAACTCAAACAAAGCCAAATTGGATTTAGCCAAATTGAAGATTAGACACAAATACAGACATATGCATACATAGACACATATTTGAAAATTGGCCAAGTTCGGTTTTAAATTGTATTTAAAACATATTTTTTTATTATTGTTCATTTAAGTAAGTGTGGTCATATGGTCAAAAATGTTATTGTATATTTATATCATGAAAAAAAAAAAAAAACGAAAGAAAAATGTTCCCATGAATCGATAGTTCTACACTTTTGTATTTGTATTTTTATAGCTTGTAGTATTAGTATATATATGTATATATATATATCTCCAATCGATTCTTAATTGTTCTAAGTTTTGTGAGAAATAAATATATTTCAATGCAGGTAAATATTATTTATTTCTATTGCACATTTGCATATGCATATATTTAATGCAGTATTGTTGCAAGTAAAAAGAAAAAGTAAATTTCTTATTTTCTACATGACTTGGGCAACTGAAACTGGCTTGAATTCATTTATATATATATACATATATGTATACTCATTTTTTATTAGGGTATTAAATTCTTTCCCCCTTCTATAAATATATGAGATCTCTTTTCTTTTATTTCATTTGATTTGATTTTATTGTACTATTTTGTTGTGGACCATTTAAGGCAAACAAGTTGAAATTTGTAGACAAAGATTTGGTAAAGTGGGCGAGGCTTTTTGTTTAGGCATTGAGACAATGAGACAAAGGAGCCCTCTACTCTTAAGACGCCATTTTCATAAAATATGCAGCTAATTACGTGTAAGTTACTTACACTCAAGCAAAATGGAAGGGAACACAAGAGCAACTACATTGAGGAGGACATTCAGCCTGCTATGCTCTCCCTATCCATTAAGTCTCGACAAGACATTGCCCTATAATACAATATAATTACTGTAAAAATCAGAGCAAATATAAGGAATCACAAGAGAAAGAAAGAAAAAAGAAAAAAAAAAAAACAGAGAAAGAGTGAGAAAACTGAAAGAGAAGGAAAGAGAGAGAGAGAGAGAGATAGAGAGTTAGAGGGGGGTGGTACAACATACATACATATATATGTAATGTGAAATGAAGCAAAGAGTAGGCGTCACCTCTTCACCCTCTCACCCTCTCACCACCTCCTTTGGCAATAGTGCGTAAATCTCAGAGTCTTAAACAGCTGCTCCTAACCCCAATTGACAATGACATTTCGCTGTCATTATGGCACCAAGAATGGAGCAAAAACCTTAGATGGGAGGTTAGAGGTTTCATGTTGACTTGCTCTGTGAGTGTGTGTATGTGTATGTGTGTGTGTGTGTGTGTACTGGTGTGTGTTGGCAATTACAGAAATTAGCTTTCGTTTTTAATTTATTAGCGCCATTGTGCGTGCGCGTAATGGCGACAAGCGACAACCGACAGCCGAACGAATGCTTCCTTCCGTTACTTCCATTTCTCCAGCTTTCAGCTTCTTCATTGCCTCCTGTACCATCTTTTGCCAGATGTATGGCAAGACAAATGCTTTGGCTGCTGCCGGGCCAAATTAATGTGCATATAACTTACGCCTTTTGCTTAAAAACAGGGCGTGGCCCCCCATGGTAACGGAGGTTTTTGGTATGGTTTGGTTAATGGTGGTATATATCTAGGGGTAAAGGAGGGGTTAAGGGGGACGGCGGTGGAACTTTGGTATATACCATTAAGGTTGCAGCTTTTGTTTGGCTTTGCCAGTTTCTGTCTCATGCATTTTAAAGCACCCACACACATGTGTGTAACATACACACACACACATCCATACCCATACCCATACCCATATCATAGCCATTACCATGCCAGTGGCCAATGAAGTGTGCAGGTCTCTGAAATTTTCATGATGATTTAACAGGGGCACTCACGTCACCTCTACTCTACATATGCACATACATATGTATATACATACTACCTATCCCCGCCCCCCGATAGTTCTCTCTCACAGTTTTAACTTGTTCGTTTCTATATGTGCATAAAAAATTGCACTCCCTTATGCCCCAATCCAAATATTTCTGGCCACACGAAAACTGGTACTGCTCCAGCGAACAGCCATGGCCAAACATTTATTTAGGAAACATGCAAATTATACATAATTGAAACTAAATATGTTAAGATAAACAAAACGTTATTTTTTCAACAGATTGCGATCATTCCGATTTATATAAAGTTGTTTTTAATTAATTGAAAAACCTTTAAAGTTAATTTAATTAAAACAAAAGATTATCTCCAGACATTTATTGATTAAAATTTCATCTTAATCATGTAAAAATGTATTTCTCTAGTTTTCTGACCAATACTAAAATATATGATAAAAGAAGAAAAGTTAGGAAGCAAAGGACAATAGTAATTATATATTAAATTTAATATTAAAATGCTAAGCAGAATTGAGTTGAATGAATTGAATTTCTAAAATAAACCATTTCAATACTCTGCATGATAAATTTACTCAAGAGATAGTTACTGATAGTTATTGTGATCTGGAATATATAATGACTATTTATTTATTATGATAATCTATAAGACATAAATGTATGTTTGCAACTAAAGATGGAATTTGGAACTCTTATTATGCCTGACTTGAAAATTAAATTGCAATTACAAAATTACTTACAAATTGTTATATATGTATACATACATCTATAGATTTCAATTTAAGGGCAATGAAAAACACTTTGTGAATTTGTTAGATTTTCCTTTCAAGTTAAATTCACTTAGTTTCCCATTTGCCCACTGCAAACTGGCAGCAATTAATAAATAGAGCTTAGTTGCGCATACGCAACGTGGGCCACTTGCCATGGCCTTGTTAGCGGACTTCAATTAACAAAGAGTCATGGAGTTTATTTGCCACGGTTGTTGTTGCTGCTGTTGCAACCATTAATAAAATTTGCTCATGCATTTTTACTGTTAGATGTGTCTATGACTTGGGTCGTTGTCCTTACCACTGTCCCTGCCATTTTCTCAACATGTGTGGATGATTGTTTGTCTGTATGTATGTAGGTATATATGTGTGTGTGTGTGTGTGTGTGTGTGTGTGTACATATGTTCGCATTAGTGTGATTGCATAAAATTTGTACAAACAAGACGTTTCGCCATCTCCTTTCCCCTCTCTCTCTCTCTATCTCTCTCTGTAAAACAACCAGCAACTGAGTAACAAAAATTCTCTGTAAACTAAAAACCAAACCAAAATGTAACCAAATCCTTACGTATGTGGGTAAATGCAGTTGCTACCGTGACTACGTGTTGGATTCAAACTGCTCTTCCCTTAAAAAGTTTTTCTGCTTTTTTTTTTCTTTCTTCTTCTTTTTTTGGGTAGGGGGTAAGTAGAGTGAGTAGGGTGATAATTTCTGTCGGAAATGTTGAAGGCGATGTTAACCTAAAAGCAGATGAAGTGCATCTTCTTTCACACAGAATGCGAATGTAAATTGCAATTACAACAAGTGCCACACAAATGCAACAAAAAAAGAAAAAAAAAAAGAGAAAAAAATATAGAAGCAACAACGCACGAATTGCAATCACAGTGGAAAGGCAAGACAAGGCAAAAATTCAAAGTATGCAATTATGGCCAAGAAGGATAATGGAAAGGGGAGATGGAGTTGTATGCACAGTAAAGTGTGCACGAATGTTAGTGGGTAAAAGAAGGGGAAGAGGGAACGAGACTTTCTATGTGCTATAAAGTAAATAAAAATACACAATTTCATTTCACAGTCAGTCATATATACACACACACACACACACACACACACACTGTCACATGCAGCATAGTGCAGGGGAAAACTTTGCTTCTGCTAGTTGCTGTTGCTGCCGCTGCTGCTGGCTGTCAAACAAACCGAAAATGAAATCATTGTCAATTCATAAAATTGTGCAAAAATGTTACAAATTGCATTTACGTATGCTGCATCAACACACACGCACACACACACATACAGTGGAGTGGTATACATGCATATACCATGATAAATACACAGAGAGCTCACATATAAGCATACATACATGCATATGTATATACTCATACATATACTCACTCACATTTGGCCATTACAACGTCCATTATGCTTCATTTCGAGCGCCGCTCCGCTTGACATATATAGGAGAAATTGTAGATATAGTCAGAGGGTCGGTGGATTGGAGCATGTAGAAGTATCTCCCTTGGCTAAGCCCCTGGCAGCCATGTCGTTTATTTAAGATGACAGCGGCAACGGCAACAGCAACAGCAACACCAACACCAATACCAGTGCAAACCGAAAAAAGGGACATCCAAACAGTACATCCCCCTCATATCCCCTCAGCCACACCCCTGCCATGTGGTCAAATTGTGCAAACATAAAACAGTCAGTGGTGCGAAAGACAATTTTTCAGGTTTATGCGATAAATACCAATTTACACATGGAATCAGTGTTAATACTCCTAACATACAAATATTTAAGTCTTGAAATTATCCAAAAGATTTCGAAAATGAACGTTGAGAAAGTTTATATGTATATTAAATAAACGGATTTCAAATCTATCTTTTTGTTTATTTGCATGAATAACATATACTAAGTAGATTTTTATTGAAAATATAATAAGTTGATGTGAAATCAGGTTGAAAGTGTTGGGCAAATAATTTAACTAATAGTTTTGAGCCAATTAAAACATATTTAAATGGTTGTAGGGCTAAGACTAAATGATACTTGACCCAAATAAATCTTCTTTTCTATATAAGAAAAACTTTACAAAAAACATAAAAATAAAAACGATTTGCCCAATAGAATTTGTAAGCCGCTTAAATAGTTGTTCGATCCATCAAATGTAAAATACACAGCAATTAAAATAAATTGACATTCCAGATTATCATTTTTGCAGCTTAGAAATTGAGACTAAAACTAGTTAAAGTTGATTGTTGAAGTGGAACAAGAGTATATAAGAGTATAAAGCAATATTTCCTATAAAATATATATTCACAATCAACAAACCTTTTTAAAAAGAGCTTCTATCATTTTGTAAATGCTTGAAAGATTTTAATTATATTAGTTTTTAATAAGTTAACAAAGATTTTGATTTATTTTCACAGTATCTCTGAGTAAATCCAAGACTTGCCATTCTATAAAAAAAAAATAATGAAAAATTAAAGATCTCTTTTTGTTTGCAATCGAACATAAATTTTCCTTTAGTTTTAATCAAGGCAAATATGATAAAAATTCAAGACTCCGACTTACTAATATATATATTATAGAATTGAGCTTTATTTTTCACTTATATTTTTTGCTAACTGCATTGATTTTCATAAATTTTGATTGTGGCATAAACCAATCAACGGATATTCTGTTGCAAATGTCGGTAGTTGACCTTGTTTATTTTCTCTCTTTTTTTTTTTTTTGTTGGTTTTTTGTATTTCTTTGAACGTAATTGACATTTATTAATTGGAAAACAATAATTTGTCTGGCATGGTTGCCAAGCGTACCAAAAAAATAATGTGACTGGCGTTGAAATATTTGGTTTTTTGTTATTGTTTTTGTTTCGGTTGCATGGCAAGAGAAGTGGCAATTCGCTGTTGATGGGAATGAAGATGATTTATTTGGTATGGGAGCAATAACAACTTGCTGTAAATGCCAATCCGTTAGCTGCTCAGTTATGCAGGCGGTAGCGATTAAAAGCCGTCAACAGCAGCAGGCTGAAAGCGTTGAATTTTTTAGCCAGATGTGTTCAACGGTATTTTTGCTTTGCTCTCGCTCTCTCATATTTCACATTAAAACCCGTCAAACTTTAATGTTTTACATGATATCAGGCTCAAAGTGGCAGGTAGAAACGTCATCATTATCGTCATCATTATCATTAGCATTATCAGGATTGTTGCCGCCGCATGGTCATGGCACCTGTCAGTGGAAGAGGTTGAAGCGCAGACAGTCATTTACATCTCTCTCTTTCTTTCTCTCTCTTTCTATCTCTGCACCAGGCTATAAACATTAAAAGCACATAGTTTTAATGAAACTAGCGAAACTTGTAGAATGAAGGCACTCGCATAGGCTCTAAGTGACAGAGAGAAGAGGCAGGGATATGTGGGGAAAGGAGATAGAAAGAGTCTTTTAAAATAGCAGTTTTGCTGCGTGTCCTTGTACTTGCTTACCGTTTGCTTAACGGCCGCCAGGCATACGAGGCGTATGTGGAACATGGTCCCAACACGCGATAAATTCATTAAAGAGCTGCGAGCAGCCCTCAAAATCTGGTTGCCTTGTCTCGTGGGCAATGTAAAATAATATAGTGCTATGCACACACACAGAGAGAGACATATATATACATACTTACTCATACACTGAACCGCACTCACACTAACACAGTTGCATACTTTCGGGCGCCAAGGCGCGCACGTTTATAGATTAACACATTTTTACTGCTGAATGTACTAATAAGGCAAACATTTCCTCTTTGAGTTGCCCCCAAGAGATACCCCACCGGCTGTAGAAGCTAAAGCAGCCAGTGTACCTGTTATCTCATACAAAAACAACAAGCATGAGCAAAACTTGTGAGTACGTGAGCACGTGTGTGTGTGTGTGTACTTTCAAAATTTATAACACAACAAGACAAGTGGAGAGAAAGGCAAGCCATGTATGTAGTCAGGTGAAGAAAAATGTGAACAAAAAGCAAACAAAGCAAAAAAAGAAAAAACAAGAAAAGATGAAAATATATATATACATATGTATATATATTATATATACATATATATATAGTATATATATTTCATATAGTGCGACGAGTCCTGTGAGGCAGCCAGTTAAATGGCAAACCCTCAGGGCCTGCTGCCATACATTAAGCTCATCCAGCTAGCTCCTGTGCTTTTGCTCCTGTTCATTCACTTTCAGGCAATGTTGTGATTTCGGTCTGGCATTACGGAGCACTGGGAATGGAGACATGTGTGTGTGTGTGTGTGTATGTGTGTATGTGTGTTTGTGTTCTGTGGAGCTCGTCCTGCACCAGCGCGTGCCTGGTACTGAAAACTGGTACTAGAAATGCCACTGACTGTGCCAGCAGCAGACTGTGCAGCTGTTGCCCATCATCGGTGGCAGCACAAATAAGATTCGACTATGCGACTCGACTTGTAATTACCACTGCATTGTGTGGACCTTTATTTTTCTCATTGGTTTTCCTTTTGTTTGCCATTCATTTTAACTTTGCGTTTACCTTTACCTTATCTCTGTACCTCCTCCCCTTCTACCCACCTACTTCTGTAACTGCTCACATCGATTGAGTTACAGTTTAAATATTATCAGGAAAGTCCTTGCTTATTTGCCGCTGACTTATCGAAAGTCAGTTGAACAAAAAGTTCAACATGAACATGGACATGTGCATGTGCACTTTGAGTAGCCGATAAGATAATTCGAAATAGGCAAACAAAAAAAAAAAAGAAGCATTTTATCCTATTTTTATTTAAGTCGCAAATAAAACAATTAATCAATCAATCAGATAATTACTATAATTAGAGTTTCTAGAAAATTGTAATATATAAACAGAAAGGAGAAAAAGGATTAAACTAAACGATAAGAGATAGAATTAAATTATTTGGGTTTTATTGAAATTTTAATAAGTTGTTCTCTAAAATAAACTAAATTTTAGTCGAGTCCTTAAATGTTTTTGAATCCTGATTTCTAGTTGCCTTTTCATAGCCGTTTAGGCCACTGTGCGTAACCAAGTGGGAAATGAGTTTTGAATTTATGTAGGTGGGTGGATTCAAGGGCTTTGATGTCCAGTTGGTTATCTGATTATATTGTCATGTCCATACGAAAATGCTGTTAACTTTTCTTTCTTGTTTGTTGTTTTAGTTTTTCTTTATTTTTTCTCTGTCTCTCGCTCTCTTTTTTATTTTTTTTATTTGTTGTTGTTACTGAAAATATTTGTTAATCGATGTGTTATGGCACGTTGACTGCCATCATGTCCATTATAATTCAAATATTTTTGTGCAAATCCACAAGTTATGCAAACTGAAAACCACTAGCCAATAAATTATTTGAACCAATCAATTTGACTATATACGACGGGCACAGTATGTGCCAATCATTCACGCTGCGAAATGTGTGCTATAAAAATTTTTAAACAAAAAACCGCCATTCCAATGCATTTGAGGTAATAAACAATAAAGCGAGAAGCGAAAGAGAAAAAAAAGACAGAGGGGAGTGAGAGAAAAAAAAACTAAAACCAAATAAAAAATGAAAAAAAAAGGAAAACAAATAAATAAGAGAATGGAAGAGAAATGATGGAGGGAAGCGCATAAACTATAAATTGAAAATTTAAGGCCATAAAACATGATGAGCGAGTTGAATGGGATTGGAGGATGAGTTAAAGTGCTTTCGTCTCAACAGATGATGATGTGGATGATGTGGCAGATGGAGAAAGGTATCAACTGAATTTATTAATGCAATCATAAAAGGAATCTCAATTTAATTCAATCAATTCGTAACAGTTTCACTGATATCGTCTGTATATCATTCCATTCCTTCGTATCGAAATGTGAGATATATCTATATACATATGAGTATGTTTGTATGTATACGAATATATGCACAGTTGCTTAGATATGTATATATATATATATATATAGCAACAAATGAGTGGATAAGTGTGTAGGATGTAGTAAAGGAATTGCTGTCGTATCACCAGTCGAAATTGTCTGATGAATTCCTTCAATTCAAAACGTGACTGACGCAATGATTGTGCACGTTCTCCTTTGGCTTCATCTATAACTAAGTGCCACTATGTAAGTGAATAACTGCCATACCGTAGACCCCAGGCTCCAGACACATGCTCCATCCCCCCAACCCTTCCCACTCACCACTTGCCACTCTCCACTCTGTTGCCTTTCATTGCAATAGACTAAGCGATGAAGAAGATAGAAGGACGGAGACATGGCTAAGCACAGCATAGTTGGCACTTTTAAGTCATTTGCTACGTTTTAACTCAATTCGAAATGCGGCCATCAAGCAAAGGGTGGCACTCAATCAAACTTGCAGCAAGATGTATGTATGTACCTTGCCTTTTTTACCTTTACCTCCTTTCTTCCCGTCCTTTTGCATTCTTCTATCAACTTCTTTATATTTTGGACTCCCAACTACTACTGCTCTTGGTAGGCCAAATGCGTACAGCAAACAGACTTTAAAAAACAAGCCACAGTCACATCTATGTTTGTCAAAGTATTCCTTAAAGTTTCCAGTATTGCAACACATCCAATGCAGTGCCACCAATTTCCTTTAACTGTCTACCGGATGCACGTTCCGCGAATCTGCCATCGAATTCGTGACGGGCAAAAGTGAGGATTTGGCTTAGCCATTACGCGTGCCACCTTCTTCCAAAAAGTAAGCGAATTTTTTTTCTTCCTTTTTTTTTTTTTTTTGAAAATACTTTTCTTCCTTTTTGGTTTGTGTGCGTTGGCTCTGCATTTTGGTGTTCCATTTTGGAAATAGCCGTAAAATGCAATATGTGTGCAATATGGCAGACAAATTCAGCTGCACATTGATTTGAAGGGGCTGCCTCGTTGGGCTTTGCCATATTGTAAATTATTAAAAAAAAAAAAAATGAGAAAAAAAAATAGGAATGATTTATTGTAAGTTTGTTTACACTTGCCCATGCGGTTTCCATTACAACCAACAACTGGGCCAGAAGAGCAACTGTGGAATGGACCAATTAAATTAATAGCCAGAAATTTGTCAACATCTACTGCAAGAGAAGATAAATGTCAACGGACTTTTCACCCAATATTATAATGACAATTTGGTGATATTTTTAATATGAAAATGACAATGAATTCTAATGAGGTTTCATTTTGAGGACTAAAATAAAATAATAGTTTAAAAAGTCTTCTTTAATAGAGCTAAAGTAGAATTTCACGTTTCTTTTGGGATTTAATAATATTATCCTAGTAACAACTAAATCAGGAGTATTAAATGTAATGGACTTGACTAACAGATACTTTTCAGTGGTTTTACTATATGCCCACTGTACTCAGCTATTGTTATATATTTCACAGCAGAAACACACAGCAAAAAAGGCAAACAATAACAAAACAAAAATATGAAAATGATAACTAATATTCAAAGAGTCGAATTTTAAATGTCCTTACAGTCCTTACAACCAAATATACATAAAGAAGTATAAAAATTGGTTAAACTTACTTTACTTGTAACAAACATAAAAATAATTAAATTATTTATGAAGTTATATTGATTAATAAATTAAAAGCCGTCTTTGTTTAATTTAGCAGGCTTAAAAAAAAATATTTTTTTCTAGAATTGAATTGTTGATCAATTTTTCGCACTTGGATTTGGTAGTTATTCAAAATATATATTTAATTTAATGATTAATCCCCTAGAAAACTGTTTTTATTATTTTTAAACCTAAATTCGATTCGATGGATAAAACAGTGAGACAGTTCGATGATAATCAATAAAAGTTTTAGTTTTAGTTTTAATTCAGTGAAACAGACATTTAAAGTTGATCAAACAAACATTTGAACAAATTGAATATACCCTCTGTGAGGGTAAAAAAAAAAAAAAAAACGATGGCTCAGCGCAGAGGAAATCTATTGTGTTTTCATTTGAATTTAATATTTTATTGTTGTTGCAGCCGCAGCAGCAACATCAGCAGCAGTAAAAACAACACAAGCAATTGCAATCGAGTTTGCCTTTTGCGGTTTGCCGCCAACTGTAAATATGCATATACATATGTGTGTGTGTGTGTGTGTGTGCGCGCGTATATGTGTCCTTCTCTCTATCTCTTTCTATTTGTGTGTTTGTGTGTGTGTCTGTTTTCAAGTGTTGTGTCATGTCAGTGACAAGGCTTCAATTAAAAGTTCCACCATAAATGTCTACATTGCGGTTTTTGATGGCAACAAGACAGACAAAATTCACATGAGATGATTTCAAGGTATTTTACTTAAACCATCCATCTCAGCTGCTGATTGATTAAGTTTAATGAATAATGCGTCAGACCACATAACACCTGGCCAGTATAAGACCAATCGATAAAAGGCCAACAAAACAGGAAAACAGAAGAAAAAAGAAAGAAAAGAATATCATTTTCCATTCGTTCATCTCTGCCAAGCCAATACACATAAATTGTCGCCTTCTTAAATCGTTGCTTCAATTTATGGCTGGGTCTCGAATAAAATAAAGAAACAAAAAAACGTACGAAACAGACAAAGAAAAATCCCTATTTTATGTAAGGATAACGACATTCAGATACCGATTGCCAATTCTTTATAGTTAATTTTATATTTATTCCCTGATTCAATATTGAAGTTGTCTTTATGTGGATATAGATATATATTCCTTTTACTAATTTGAAGGTTTATAACTATTTATATATTTTTCAAATAAAAATTAAACTGATTATAAGTACGAACAATTTTTGAATTTAAACTTTGTAAGTTTAGAAAGATTTGAAAGGGGATTCTAATACTTTCCCCTACCTGTAATATCCATTAAACCCTATATACCTCAATAGCTATTGGGTATATAGAAGGGCAAATCGGAGAAAAAACTATAAATTTAAATTGAGTGAACGAACACAACGAAGTAAAGGAAAGAAAAAAAAAGAAGAAAAAGGAAGAGAAAAAAAAATTAACACCCGCAATTAAAATTCTACAACATTTTGGGCTTCAATCGGAGGAAATCCACTTGCATGTTCTAGCCAAGGCCAAAGTTGACCCTTTTTTCCAAGCCATTGAATAGATTTCCCACATACACACACACACACACACACTGTTTGTGCGTGTGGGTGTGTGTGTCTGTGTGTGGGTAAGAAAGAAAAGGGACCCCCATTAGGACAGAAAAGGCATTACACATTCTGATTGGAAAATCTATGATGATCATTAATAAAATGAAGACCACGATGACGACGACAATGTCGTAACAGTGTGGCAAATAATAACAAACGAGGAGGGTCCAATTCTAATCAAGAACTGTGCAGGCAAATTGCAAAGGCAGGCAGAACAAAGATTGTAGAATGAACAGGAAACGGATATAAATTTAAATGCAAAATGCTTCTTATTATATGGATAAGATTCTGTTTTAAGCTTTACATGTAGGCTGAATACATGCATTTATCCGTGCCACTTTTCGTTTGGTAAATATTATTTTAATATCTTGTTGTTGCCGCACCTATAGCTCCTTTTAAAACTAACTCCTGTATCTGCTCCGTTGACACACACACACACACACACACACACACACATACACACACTTGGTCTTTTTGTTGAAGGCATTGTTAGTATTATTAATGTTGTTGTTGCTGCTGCTGCTGCTGTTGCTGTTGATGTTGTTGATGCTACTGCTTCTGCTGTTGTTGGCTGCTTTGTTGTTTTCATTTTGGCCAAAAACTTTGTGCCACAAACAATGCTTCATTATGAGCTTCAACCCAGGCCAGAGGTGATAAGCCATGCCAGAGCCAGAGCCAGAACCAAAACCAGAACCATACCCAATACAGTGGGCCAGTGAGGCAGTCAACTTCTTGTATAAACTTCACTTTATGCTTTTTTGGCTTTCAATTCGCCATATACTCATGCTTATACTCATATTCATACACACACAAACATCCACATTCACATACATACATACTCCAACCCAAGTAAACTAAACCCAACTCTACTCAGTTCAGTTCAGTTTAGCTCAGCTCACTCACTCACATGCCATTTGCTTGTACTTTGTATGAAATTTTACGAATATTTCATAACAAGAATTATGCTTGTCGTTCTTTCATACAAACATACATACATACATACATACATATATACATATTTATCCATGGGTGTAGTTAATGGGAGCATTAATATTGCATGTTAATCGGATTTAAAACGAATTTTATAGAATTTTTCTACTTACAATCAATAGAAATTGGGTTTTATACAATAATTACACAAGATCTACAATTTATATATAATAATTTATACAAAGATAAGTTATATAAACTTTTTCTAATGCTTTTTCTAATGATATTATACACAATTAAGATTATCAATTAACTAATTTATATTTATAAAAAAGTAAAATATAAGAAGATAAAAGTATGCGAAACAATATGAGAAAATGGAGATAAACATTAAAAAGTTCGGATTGATGTTAAGTGTGTTAAAAATGTATAATTCTGTTTAAAAAGTAAAATTTAGCAAGTTACTTCCTAGATAAAAAATATTTTTTAATAGTTGATTCTGATGTTCTGTATATTTTTCAGTGCCTGTTTATTGTAAGTGGAATATTCTCTGATATTAAAATTACCAGCTAGGACATCTACTGATCTTGATAAACGTTTTAGTAATTGTTACCAGGACACTATCTAGTTGACTCGTGTTAGAATAAATTCTAGACTTACTTATCGTGCAGGATACCTACTAGCCTTACTCAATGCCGTTCAAATGCGAAATAAAATTATTT
This sequence comes from Drosophila emarginata, assembly GCA_037075365.1. Classification (NCBI taxonomy): domain Eukaryota; kingdom Metazoa; phylum Arthropoda; class Insecta; order Diptera; family Drosophilidae; genus Drosophila; species Drosophila emarginata. The sequence continues at coordinate 5,226,958 of JBAMCD010000296.1, forward strand.
AACCAGTAACAAAATATTTTCTAGTATTATTTATAGTCGTTAGAGTCTCCCCTAGGACCCCCTGGGAAAGCAACGCCGGAACTTCCCTCTTGGCTCACAGAATCTCTTAAGAATTCTTTCAATTCTCAATTTTACTGATTAACTTTTGTGATTCGTGAATTTAACTTCCCTTTCATTCACATACGTTTGGATCTTCACTTGTTCCCATTTAGGAAAATTTTACATTGAAAAGCAATTTTCGATTTGATTGATTTAAGAAAAGATTTTGATTGAACAATGCAGCAGAACTTTTCTTTTGTTCAGTTTAATTATTTCTTAAATATTTTCAATTAAATAATTCGATTGCCCCCCTTTTGTTGCGCCCATGTTTCAATGTTTGTTGGCCTTTGCTTGCTACTTGCTGCCTGTTCTTGTTCTTGTTGTCATTGTTGTGTCGTATCGCATGTTTTGTCAGACGAAGTGGCTATGCAAAGACAAACAACAACAACAACAACAACAACAGCAGCCGCAACAAAAGCCTTGTACAAAAATGTTGTCAATCAAGGTTGAATACAACAAAGACAAAGGGGGGCCAACTACTAAGCTTTTAAATTACCCATCTAATGCAAAATACAACAGCAAAATGAAAAAAAAAAAATGCAAAAAAAAAATGAAAAAAAAAATGGCTAAAAGGGAAAAATTATGAAATTTGTCAAAAATATTTCAGTGGCTCGAACATCCATGGGAAATCAACCATGCGGCTGCGGAGTACAGAAAGTTTGCATTTTTGGTTTCCATATAAACCCGCCCGTATACCCGCCCATAAATCCAGCTATATATAGCGATCCATATACCCATCCATATGTGATGCAAAAAGCTAATTGTTTTATAAGTTTTTGTAATATAAATTCCTTATGTGCATGTGCATGGTATGCAATGGATTCAAAAAGTGTTAGCTTCAATATAAATTTTCTTATTTCATATACATATTGAAATAAATCAAAAATAGTTGAGAAATTGCAAAAGTTTTTAAGAGCAAACGAAAAAAAAAATAGTTATAGAGAGAGAATTGTTACTTTTTCTTCTTAAACAAATATTGAAAATCAAGTTACATATACATACGTATAAACAGGATACCCATAGGCACTTACACACACACACAGAGACATATGCATAGTGTGCAAAATTGAGTTTTTCCTTATTGTCCTTGTGTAATCATGCGAACAATTAAGTTGCTACCGATTGACGCTAATTAATGAACAGCATTAAAAATAATTATGTGTGAAGCAAAGAAATGACACACAAATACTTATGACTGACAGCAAAAAAAGAGGGAGAGTAAAAGAGAGGGGTTGACAGCCACGCCCATTTACATACACGTGTGTGTGTGTGTGTGTGTTTTTGGTATGGGCCCACCACAATTTCAATTTTCGCTGTGCCATGTAATTTGCTTGGATAATTTATATGCATGGCGTGCGTATAGAAGATGCTTCATCTGCCTTCAATTGTGAGCCTCGAGTGCGAAATGAAATAAATTTTGCAGCATCATTTAAGCTTAATTAAGACGCCCCAGCCGCAGGTCCCGCAACCAGGAGAGAAGCAGGACCAAGACCCGGACCCGGAACCCACACCATAAACTGAACCAGAATCTGAATCAGAAGTGGGGAAGACCAGGACAAAAGCTTCGCACATTGCACCATAAATAAATGAGTGACTGACTGAGTGGTTGAGTGGTTGCCACATGCCTTTCCCCTTCATTCTCATTTCCCCCATAAACACCTACACATTTACACATACACACATATGTATGTATATGTATGTATATGTACACGTACATTCAAGTTGTAGCTGTCAGCAAGAGTAAAGCCCAGTTAGGTGGATCTCAATGTTCATTTGATTTCTAGCCAACTCACGATTTCACGCATTAAATCGTTTAGACAATGTCAGAGGGCAATCATTATTCACATTCGCATAATGGAAGGCCACGTCATCTCTAAATGAGTGCCACCGTCAAGACGATGAAGATGAAACTTCATCTTTAGTTTAGTTGTCGCTTGCCCCGTGGGCGAATTCACTCAATTCTTGCCATGTTGGTTTTTAATTACTGAACACAAATGGCAACGATACTCGTATATTTACTATGAAATTTAATACCATAAAACACAATTAAGTGCGTTAGCATTCAACTTTCATTTCAACTCACTACCTGCCATCCTGCCAGAGCCTCCAACAATATTTAATTGGGGAAAATGGGAACGAAGGCGCATGAAAGGGATACCGAATTGTTGTGACGCAAAAATTCATTGGGACGCGGGTTCAATATGTTGCACATTACGCATCATTTCATCAGCCAACGAAAGGGTACCATACTGGGAAGGAAAGAGTAAGATAAAAAAAGAAAAAGGGAGAAAGAGAGAGAGAGAGAGAAAGGGGAAGAAGCGAAAGAAAAAAAAAATAAATGGTAAAACAAAAGCGTGAAAATTGCAAAAGTTTTCTTAATTGCTACGCGGGGCTCGTCAACGTTGTCGAAAATTAAGCGCAAATATGCAAAGTCATTGTGTAAAAGAATGAGAGTGAAATGGTGGGTGGGTGGGGAGGAGAGGGGCCGTTGAGTAGATGTCTGCCTACGTAATGATTAAGCAAACACTCGCACATACACACACACACACACATATATACATTTACATATACATATATATTGCTGCCTTTTCTATTCATTTACACATGCAGCTTTCCCATGAGTCGGAAATGAAGCATATTTAACGGCGGAATTGAATTGATTTCTATTTTTTTTTTTCTTTTTTACTTGCCAACATTTAAAAAAAAAAAAAAGGGCAGCCAATCATTGAGAATGATTTATATTTACATTTAATTCCATGTTCGTATTTAAATTTACTTGAATTTTCTTTGGTTATTTCTAGAAAAAGACATTAACCATATTGAACTTAAGACTGTAGATCTAGACCACGCCCACATTGACAAACCCCCTAACCGCCTAAGCGTCCAATTCATGCATGCAAATGTGCGTTAGAGAACCTTTTGTTTAATGAAGCCGAAGTTGTGGGCGTATATATAAATGAATTGGTATGCCGTGGCTGTAGGGAAGGGTGAAGAGTGGGTGGTGGGTGGATGAGGTTTTTTTTTTTTTTTTTTTTGGGTGTGCATGTGGAAAAACAGTTTTCAAATGAATGCAAGTTTTAATCCTTGAAATATGATTTGAGTGCAAATATTTTGCATAACCATGAGCTCGACCCAGGAATGATAGAGAGAGAGAGAGAGAGAGAGAGAGAGAGAGAGAGAGAGATAGAGAAAGAGTGAGACAGAGAGAAGAACTTGCGGTTGCTACTGCAAGTCTTAGTATATGTCTGTATGTGTGTGTGTTTGTGGTGCGAGCAGTGACACAATTCCGCTATGCGTATGTGTGCTGATGATGAGAAACAGGAGTAGTAGGCTAGGGAGAGAGAGGTAGAGGGGCATATATATGCACTTGTACTTGCCAACCGCAAACACTTCACTCGGTTGAAGGTTGCTTTACCAGGCCAGGAGCAATGGCAAGAGCCAGAGCAAAGCAGAGGCCCCATTTCAGTTCCAATTCTAACATACCATTACAGTTTTATGGTCAGAACAGTGCATCGAATGATGGCAAATAAACATATATATAAATATATATAGTTAAATGTTCATATATATATGTATAAATATATTTGCCAGATTTGTTTTATAGTATATAAATACATCACTTTTATTTGTTGCAACTTAAGACCAACTTAAAAGCTTAATTTTAAACTTCTATTATTCATTTTCCTTTTTGTGCATTTTGTATTTGAAATTTATTGAACTTAAGCCTTTTATTTCAATTTAATAATAGTTTGGTATAGACTTTAAGTTAATCTGCTTTTAAATATTGTTTCATTTGTTTAACATTTATATAGAAAAGTATTATAGAAAAGTTTTCTATTGTCTTGCACCACTGTAATGGGGTGTGTGTGTGTCCGTGTTCAGTTTGTGGCATTTGTCTGTGGCTTTTTAAATGCATTTGCCTGGTCCCTTTTTATTTTTTTTTTCTTCTTATTTTGCCTGCCTTTCAATTGTCCCTGTGTAGCCACTCCGCTGGATTCTAATTGAAACTAAAGGCTTAATAGTGTCAACCATTGACAGGGCGGGCACATCCAAACCATTGTGTGGCCACTTGCCCACCTTTTCGACCACAATACGCTTTTAATGAGCAAAGTTCATTGAGTGTGGGCTACCTTGGAGAATCAACTGGAAACCATTTTTGAAAAATTTGAACAAAAACAAAAAGAGAGACAAAATATGATTCCCTAATGCAGAACTTTAAGACTACACCCAGACCCAGACCGAGACCCATGGCCCAGCCCCTAAGGAGATCGGCTTGAATGAATTTAAATGAAATTTTAGTTTTTTTTTTCCACTATTTCTTGGGTTTTTTTTCCTCTATTCTTTTTTTTTCGTTTTTTTTTTCCATTGCGACTCTAACAATTTGCTGGGCTTGTGTGCTGCATGCCACACAAATTTTTCCAACAGCTGCACTTTGGATTTTAATACTTTTTTGTGGGGCACCGCACAAAGATAAAAGCTGTCACATACACACACACACACACACACACACACAAACACACACACACAAGCACACACAGACCCACACAGACATCGTTTGCAAAGGATTAGAAACATTTTGTGTCTATTTGCAGCTTTTGACTTTTTCGCACTAAAAGAAGAATAACAGAAAAAAAAATAACAAAAATCCAACTCTTTTTTCGCCTTTTGCAGATATGACAAATGGCGGTGTGCAGGGACCCATCGAGGGCTACAATTCGTTGGATGAGATGATGACAACAACAGCATCAGCATCAGCCAGTCAGCAAGGCATGCTACTGCCCACTGCTCCCACCGTTGGCTACACTCATCCCAAATGGATGGAACCATATTTTGATCCCTCAACACCGCGCAATGTCACCGCCCTCATGGGCAAGTCGGCCTATCTCAGTTGCCGTGTACGAAATTTGGCCAACAAAACGGTGAGTATGCCGGTTAGTAGTATTAGTAAATATATATACATATATATGTGTATTTGTGTCTGTCGGTATGTCTGTCTGTCTGTCTGTCTGTCTGTTTATTTGTTTGGTTTGGTTGTATGTATAAATTTGTTGAAACTTTTGTTACCGAGCGCGCGTGACGACTTGGCAAGTCTTTAAAGTTTTTTGTCTTAACTTTTCGTAATTCTGTCGTTGATTTCTTCTCTCAACCTGTCCGCAGTCGCGTAGCCGAAAATGTAATTCCCCTGGCATGACTGCAAAATTTTTAATTAGTTCTACGCCCCTTCCAAAAATGGAACTTCTCTTCTCCTCTCTATCTCTACCTCTCTACTCATCCAAAAATGGGCAGCGTTTTTCTTTTTCCAGCTATTGTTGTTTGCTTTTTGTGGGAGAAAACGTTTCAGCTACGTTTCGAAGCGAAACAACTTTCGAAGCGGCATTAAGTTGTTTTGTCTTTTTAAAAATTTAGTAATTTTCTTTTTTTCATTTTCGTTTTTTATTTTTATTTTGTTTTTGTTTTTTGTTTTGTATTTGGTTTGGTTTTTCTGTTTGCCTTTGTTTATCTGCTTTAATTGCCACGCCCAAACTCCCTGCTGTTGCTTTTATGATAGAAGTTGCCAAGACAAAGGGAGCCCCTGCGGCAACCTGCTGCTGCTGCTGCTGCTGCTGCTACAGCTCCTTCTTCTTTGAGCTTCATCTTGGGTTGTCTTAAAGGCAAATGGAGAGAAGCAATTGGATGAGATGTAGAAAATGTTGTACATATATGCACAATGTAAATGCTTTGGCAACATTTTTAATTTGGCATATTTTCGTAAACATTTAATTAAGAAAGGAGCTGAAAAAGTCAAATACTAATGGCTACAATACTAGAATCTTTAGCAATTTTCCATAGACATTTCTGAAGAGTTTCCATCTTTTTTTTCATACTCTTTCAAAAAAAAGGTATATTGATGTTGATCAGCAAAAGGAAGCATATAGAAAGTATAAACATATCAAGAATATAAGAATTGTCTGTCCATCTGTTTGGATAAATATCTCTCAGTTTAAATGATATTGTTATAATATTTTGCACACACTCTTCTTTCCGTTGTACGTTGTATATATGTCGGAACCGTTTGGATCAGGTGACTATATCATATAGATCCCATAGGAAGAATCTGTCATATTTAGACTAATAACTTTTTTGGTTTTCACAATATAGTTATCAAATTGGCATATATATCTTTATGACATCTCCATGTTAAAGAAGAATCGGTGGACTTAATTATATAACTGCTATAGGAACAATTGGTTTAAATGCATTTTTCAGTATAGAAAGTTGTTTGTTTGTTAAGCTATTGGGACTAAAATTAACATTATTTAAGTTTCATTTTCTCAAGTTTCATCAAAAATAGTTTTATGTATTGAACAACACTCAAATTCCAATTTTTAAAGTTTCTGTTAAACGAAATCTAAATTTGCAAGGATATCCAAACTTCGGCCTGGCCTTTTAGTTTTTCTTTACTTTTAGATTTAAATGAAATGTAGAATTGTGAATACTGCCATCGCCTGGGCGTGACAATTTTCATATTTTCTTTTTTTTTTTTGGAAGGGTCTTAACTTATTTTTTTTTATATTTAATATGCCAAGTTTATGAATAATTAGACTCCGAGTTGGTGTAACAGGCAGATATCGCATAATAAGAACGATTAATGATGGTCAGAACGTGCTGGCCGAGTTTGGAGGGGGATGAGAGATAGCAGCAAGAAAAGGGGAGAAGAAACAAAAAATGGAAAATAGCGGAATCTATTTCATTTTGCCAACCCTAACATTATGCCTCGCCTTTGTCCTTTTAGTTATACATGCCGACTCTGTCTAACCCCCCTCCACCCTGTTTCAAACTCTTCCTCTCATTAACACAAAGGCAAACAAATAGAGAGCGAGAGGATGAAATGGTGGAGCATGCCCCAAATGCCAAAAACCAACAAACTTTCAACACGCTTGCAAGTACTTGACACAAATGCGCCAACAGTACCCAGTGGCAGGACAGGAAGAGGATCTGCTGTTGGTGCTAGTTCTGGGGTATGCCAGGATGCTGTTGGCAGGCGTAACTTTTAATTTCTTGCCAAACAAAAGAGCGACGAGTGCCACACACACACACACACACACGCACACCAGAAATACACAGACTTATAGACATACAATATGTATGTACAATATACTCACTCAATGGCATACACATACAGATACACACACACACACACACACATACACAGCTGTTCAACCTCAAGTGGGCGCGCCTTTTTGAGCCCACAATCATGCGGCACGCCCATACCATACTATACCATACAACGCCCGCCCATACACTGTGCTACTCTACACTTTCAATTGCATTTGAGCGCGAAATTATTTAAACAATTTCGCTGAAATTGCACTTGCCGCACGCGTCAACAGCACTTGGCAGCGCAGTCCGAGTTGCACGAACCCGAAAAAAAAGAAAGAAAGAAAAAAAAACAAAAAAACAAAAAAACTAAAGTTAGGCCCCCAACTGGGCACGACTTGCAACTTGAAGCGGAATGTCGAGTCGAGTTATACTCGTTGTTGTTGCTCCTGCTGTTAATGTTCATGCATGCTATACATGTGCATGTGTGTGTGTGTGTGTGTGTGTGTGTGTGTGAATGCGGGTGTGTGTACTCCAGAGGCGTTGCTGCTAATATAAGAGAGATGGGGTAAGGGTGAGACGAAAGGCGGGAGAATATGTCCCATTACATGGCCACATGAGGCGGCACACACACACACACACACACTCTCACACACACACACACACACAGCGTGCACTTGTTAATTACGCTTTAATTTGTTGCGTAAAATGTTTGTTTAATGGCAGAGTTGTCGTTTTCTGAAAGAGCTCCCCGACATGTTTTTCTCACTTTTATGCATACAGAGCCGGCAACCCGTTTGCCCAAACCCTCTGACCTGGCATCGTTGGCATCCATTGCACCACTCCTTGCAGTCCATATGTAGTGCACAAATGTTTTCTAAAACACCCGTAGCTCGTCCTTTTTTTGTTGTTGCCGTTGCCGTTGCCGTTGCTGTTGCAGGCGACTCTTAAAAGTATGCAACAACATTTCGTATAATTAAACGCACGCACGCATCATTTTTGAATTTTGCCTGTGTATGTGTGGGGTGTGTCTGTGTTTGTGTGAGTATTTGTATGACTGTCAAGTGCGATAATTTTGCATTTACATTTGACTTAATAACTTTGCATATTAACCCAAACCAGAGTAAAAGAACTTGCGCAAAAAGGTAGAGGGAGGTAGAAATAGAGAGAGAGTGAGAGAGAGGGAGAGAATATCTAAAGGCTGGGGCATGCCACCAGCTTACAAAGTTATCTCTGTGCAACGCAAACTACTTAAAAAGTTTTGTGATAATTAAGCAAAGCTAAAAACAACTCGAAAACGCAAACAGTCAGCAACAACACCAACAACAACAAAAGCAATCCACTTTTAGATGTAAGGGCTGAGATTCGGTAAGAATTGTGCGACTCATAAAGTTGTCAAAATCAAGCATCTCACGTTACCCAGTCACACATTACGCATACATGCATACATACATACGTCACGTGTGCCGCGAGTGAAAATGGTTTTCACATTGGCAACTCTGATTAATCAGTGTAAGCCCTCGCATTTCATTCAAATTTGATGGCACTGCGTCGGCAATTTGTTTTTCAATTGCTGCATTTTTAATGCCAGCTCCGCCTTTTTAGTGTTATAAATACCCTGCCAAAAGAAGAAACGAGTATATCAGCTATATAAATGTTTTGTATATGAAAAATAAATACATTTATTGTGACCAAAGAGCATCTATAGTATGTCGTCGATATTTTGCATTTTCTCTGATTCACTCTCACTCTCTGTCTCTCTGTCTCTGTCTTTTTAATGTCGTATGTTAAAAATAAACATTTTGTTGACTTTCGTTTGTTTTTTCATTCTCATCCCTCAATCTTGTTGCCATTGCAGGTATCCTGGATTCGACACCGTGACATTCACATACTCACTGTCGGTTCATACACATACACATCCGATCAGCGGTTTCAGGCCACACATCATCAGGATACCGATGACTGGACGCTGCAGATAAAATGGGCCCAGAAACGAGATGCCGGCATGTACGAATGCCAGATATCGACGCAGCCGGTGCGCAGTTATTTTGTCCGTCTGAATGTTGTCGGTGAGTATAAAGTGAAGGCAGTTCCCCTTTTGCTTTCAGGCTTCTTGTTTTTTTTTTTGTTTTTTGTTGAATATAACCATGGACATCGGCATTGGCATCGGCATCGGCATCGGCATCGGCTTCATAAAAAATCAACCATTTGTCGTCGCAAATAACAAAGGGCAACCGAAAGAAAAAATAAAAATAAAAGAGAAGAGAAACCTTGTTGAACAAATAAATTACACACAGCAAACGAGTGCGCAACACGCACGGTAAACGGCAACGTCGATGGAACGCCGAGAACTTGGTTTTTATACGACAATAATTCCATTTTATCTCGTAGTTTATTATTCTACAGTGTCAACCCGGCCTTCAGCTTGTACCTATGACCCTACGTTCTTTTTATCTGTCTTTCTTCGTTTTTACTCTTTTTTTTCTCCTATTTTTTTGTTTGGTCTACCCTTGCAATAAAGGTATATTCATTTTGACAATTATATAGAAAAATGTTTTAAAGTAAAAGAATATTTACTCTTGATTAGCACTACGAACTGAGTTCATATTGTCATGTCTATCGGTGAAATATAAAGTTTTAGTTTTATAACTTTATTGTGCAAGCGATTCCTAAAAAGTTTAATATTTTTAAGTTTGGCTTATCATAAAATGAAAGTAGTAAATTTTTTAAAAATTAATTAACTATTTCTCAGAAATTTTCATGGAAATTATTGCTCATATATTTCGATTTATAAGCCATAATCATTCTTTGATTATCGACTCACAATTAACATGTTTAGGGTTCTAAGAACAAAAACGAAATAACGTAAAATAAATTATACTTAATTAAAATTAATTGAGTATATTATATAGCTATCACAGGAAAATTGCGTGCAATATTTTAAGAAAATTATTGATATATTTTCATAGAAAAAACACAATCTCTTCCAAGAACCTAATCGCACAATGATCGTTTAAAAAAATTAAATATTTTGCAAGGGTATAGAAACTTTGACACAGGCAAAGTATACCCGACTCTATAGTTTTTCAGCCCTTTTTTTTTTTTTGTTTGGTTTGTTTTTATAAAAACGATTTTTCCATGCACTTCTTTTACAGTGTTTTCTTCAGCTTCTTATTCATGCTTTCAATCTCTCTTTTTTCCATTCCATTCCTTTTCTGGTTTTTGTCTTCCTTCTCGGTATTTTGCCCGATGACAGTGCCAACGGCGACCATACTTGGAGGACCTGACCTTCATGTTGATAAAGGCAGCACCATAAATCTCACTTGCACTGTAAAGTTCAGCCCCGAACCGCCAGCCTACATCTTTTGGTATCATCACGAGGAGGTAATTAAACTTTATTGTTACATTTCGTTTTGTTTTCATTCACTGTGGGTAGGTAGCACTGTAATAAGCGAATTGGACGAAAGGACCATTTAGTCCTAGTAATAGAAGAATGTCTGGCAAAATGTGTGTTTGCCTTTTTTCTTTTTTTTGTTTGTGTCTGTATTAATTGTTTTCTTTGTTTTTTTTTTTTATATTTTTCGAACAAATTTAAAGAAATGAAAGAAAGTCAAAAAAAAAAAAAAAAAAACGAATGAAATGAAAAGAAAAGAAAATATCAGTTCAGAGGCTTTGAATTAAGTTGATTAGCTTGTATAACAATTAATTAATTAAAAAAGTAGACGATAAAGTTTTTCTCTGTTGGTAGCCAGATCAGGTGAGGTCATCAGGTGGTGTGGTTGCATGTCTTCTGCTTGGCTTATGTCTTTGAACGTCTTTGGTTGGCCAAACTGACGGCATGCTGCCAATTAGCTCAGTTGTTTTAAGCGATTTAAGCAGCATAAACTGTAAGCTAATTGCGCAGCATTAAAAGAGCTTAAACAGAACCCACACTGACACATTTACAGAAGCGTGTCCGAGAAGGTCCTTGTGCCCGTCTACTATCCCTGTTCCTGGCCCTGCCCCTGTCCCTGCATGGAGACATTGCCCATGGCCGCAACAGTTGCATGCTAATTGCAATGCAAAAGCCAAACAAAACAGCAACAAAAAAAATTTGTGCTATGAGCAAAAGAACATAGGAGAACAGAACAGAATAGCACAGAGTAAAGTAGTGGAGAATGAAGGAGAGAAGGTAAACTTCTGGTTGGCAAAGTGTTAAGAGTGCAGCACACAAATCCTGCTGCCATTTGGCGATGTTGCCACTGTTGTTGCTGTTAGTGTTGCTGCTGTTGCTCAGTTTTTAGCTGCCACTTGGCGCATTTTAATGTATTCCTGGAATTTTCTAATTAAAATCCTTGCCGCTCTGCCACAATTGTGTGCATTTGGGCACCTGGCCATGAGCAAGTGCATGCTATAGTGTGTGTGTGTGTGTGTGTGTGTATGTTCGCATATGTGTGTGTGTATATGACCTCGTCCTTGCTGTAGGGCTCCGTGACGTCCAGTTCTCTGCACACGGATTATTTACGATCCATGCAAATTTGCTGTTAATTAGTTTAATGGATGGATAAACGCTGTTGATGCACTACCTCGAGTGCTGGCTGAGTTACTACCTATGTAACTTATGTTCCCTTTACCCTTCTCTTTCACTCCTACATCTACATCCATTTGGCAGCTGGCCACAGCGTTGAAAAGTATTCAACACTTTTTTTTGCTCGCACTTCCGCTTTCGCTAATTGTAATTAACGTGTTACATATTTTGCCCTCTATCTCAGCCAAAAGCTTGACAGGTATTTCCGCCTGACGTTCATGTGGCATATGTCTGTGCATGTGTGTGTGTGTGTGTGTGTGTATCAGTGTGCAGCAATAAGATTGAAAAAAAGTAGATAAAAGAGTAAAATAAAGAGAGTGTAACACCAGATGGGATTTCTTTTACTACCTTGATTTCACAAAAATCGAAACATGTTTAAAGTAATTATACTCAGCTAACTGGTTTTTCTTTTGTTTATTTTCCTTTTCGTTTTTGTTTTTTGAAATCATAGCCCTGGGCCAACTGAATCACATTGAAATGGCATTTCAATTTATTTTCTTGCCATTTTCAATAATGTCCCGACACCGTTGCCCGATTTCCACATGACTTTTGGTGACTTTTATGTACTTTTAGTGGAAAAACATTTGGGTTTTCTTGGTTTCTTTTTTTCTTTGTTGGTTTTTTCTTTTTTTTGTTCTTTTTTTTTGTTTATTATGGGAAAGAAGAAAAATGCGACCGATTATTGCGTTCAAAGTGCCACATAAATCGGATATATGCGCATTTTCAATGAGCAAGAAGCATTTCACACAAATATTTTATTTACTTTTTGTCATTGTTATACGGGTGGTCGGTCTTCCCCCCTTGGCTCAGTCATGGCCCCAAACATCGTTTCCTGGTCCCCTACCATACCCCATTCCATTCATTTATACACTCATTCTCCCATTTTGGGATACCATCACCAACCGTCAGACGGTAGTCCAATATGGGCAAACAGCTGCAGTTGTCATGAAAATTGCAAACGGCATGGTGTAAATTTTTAATGCACCCTCGTCCATGACTGCAAAATTGTTATTTTGCTTCATTTTCATTGTTTTCCTCGTTTTTGGTTTTATTTTTTTGTATCTGTTTCAATTCAATCAAAATGGCCAAAAGCAGTTCCAAAAAGCAAAATTAAAGTTGAGCGTTGCCATATACATTCTTCATTCATTAGTAAATTAATGCCGAACAAATTATAATACAAATATGAAATTTATGCTGATGCCACAGACAGAAAGCCAGAACAATGGGGAACAGAAGGAGTAGCAAGAGAAATGACAGGAGTTGTGGCAGAAACATTCAGGCCATGGCCTGGCTTTGATGATAGGCAAACTTTTCACTTGCCAAAAGTTTTTTGGTGACAAAGTTTGTGTCATTCTCATTGTTTTAATACCATGGAATCAGTTGGTAAAGGATGTGTTGGGTTCATCCGCATCCAAACTAACGACCAAATCCAGGTGAAACTCTGGCCATAATCCACTTTCTCCAATAATCGTAAATATATAGAGAAAATGTCGGGTTTAATTTTTTTCTTTTTTTTGTGTGTCTTTAAACAAAAAATTTGTTATTTTCTTTTACTTGAATTTTTAAAGCACAAATGAAGAAAATATATTTTTTTCTTAGATTACAGGGTATTAGATTGATATTTGCCAATCTTTTGACTGTCATTAAACAAGTTTTACTTTATTGCTTTCTGCATAAATAATTTGTCTATTTTATTTGGAAGAAAACTACTTAAAGTATTTATGTATCTAATTGATCTCTTTGTAGTAGAATTAATAAAAACAGAGTTAATAAAAAAAAACAAAACAATCTGATCGAGATCAATAATTTATTAGCTCACAAATAATAAATTTAATTATTGTATAAATATAGACTTCTTTTAATTTCTTTTATTATACTCAATGAATTAATTATTTTATTGAATCAAATTAATAATTTTATTTCTAAATAGAAATTATTTAACTTAAAGAATTATGAAATAAGAAATTTCAATTCAAATAGCTAAACCGACTTGAAATCAAGTTCTTATATCTATAAATTAGAATCAATTAAGTTTAAGATTCCAAAACTGTTTTAATACACAATTTAAAAACAGTTTTATCAGGTATCAAATTGTCGAGATTCTGTATTTAATATTCAAGTTCTTTATTTCTAAATTTTGCTATCGTCATCATTATCAGTGACGCTAACTTTTCTTTTGCTCTTATTCTTCATATTATTGCAAATGTTGTCGATTAGTTGAGATTATACGGCAAATTATGCGCGCTCAGCCGACAAAGGCCAAATCTGCCCAAGGGCCAATGGTGGGGGCTAAGGGTTAGCTGGAGTCTCATTTCCGTAAATGTTGTTGTTGTTCTTGTTATTTCCATTCAGTTTGCTGCTGTCAGTGGCATGATGTGTTAATATCTTCATCATTCTCTCTCTTATTTTTTTTCGCTCTCTCTCTCTCTCTCTCTCTCTCTCTCTGTCTCACTCTATTTGTTTCTCTATCCTTCTCTACTGTCATGAACTTGCTGCTTTCTGTATTGGCAAATTATTCCAGTATTTGTTTTTGTCAGCTCCGTCTGTGACTTAATATGCATTTCGCTGCTGTTAAAAGCAGTCATCCTCATCCACATTCTCCTCCTATCCGCCATATTAATCGATAATGAAGTTGACTTTGATAGCTATCTCTCACTCTCTCTCTTTCTCTCTCTGTCTCTCGATTTCTCTCTGATTTCCTATCGCTTCGCATGAGCAGAATGTAATAATCATAATGGGGGCCAACTGCTGACTGAAATTCACTTGATTAGCATAATTTTTGTACCAGTATTTTGTTTAGCTTCGCTGACAGTCAATTTCTCCCCTTTTTCATTCACCCGGCCCGATCTCTCTCGGTCGACCTTTGATGTTAACGCTTATCCGTAAGTTAACTTTAATCAGGCAAGCCCAGTCGAGCCATCAAATTCCAATTAAAATGGCAATTTTAAACGCATTTACGTTACCAAAAAATAAACAAGACGCATTGACATTTCGCTGATTTGTAATGTCAGTCAAGCGCAGCTGTTGTCATGTCTCTTCCCCCCCCCCAAAAAAAAAAAAAACCGCCCACAAATGTTCTCTTACACACATTTGAAATTGGAATCCTTTTGTCATGATAATTTTGACTAATTGATAACCCACGGATATTCAAAATGATTTAAAAACAAAACTATAAAATTGTTATGCTTTCACCCGAAAACATTTTGGAGTTTTTAATAAATCTTTTTTGTTTTTATTAACCGAATTGAAGGCCAAAATAAATTCGCTTTAGGAATTAATGAATAAATTGAAGCATTTTTAAAGCACAAATGAAGAATGCAATTTATCGAAACTAATTAATTATTATATTATTATAGATAGTAAAAGTTGACAATTTGCTTTATCGAATGAGCTATTAATTGATTAAAAATTTAACAAAAATTATGATTTTGTTTGAATTAAAAAATCCAAGATTATTTAGAAATTTTAGGATTGAAAACAGGCTACTGCTTTATCTGCATATAGAGAATATAAATATAATTTCTAATAAGATTATTAATTAATTTGTTGAAGAATTATAGCTAATTAAGATATAATAAAGTTAAATTTGAGATCAAAAGAATATACAATATTTTCTTAATTTTCATATATCATTACATAGCTAATATACCTTATTTAATTTACATTTATATATACTCTCACTTAAATAGGTCTTTTAATTTATATATGTATTTGTCATTTGGCTAAAATTCAGAGTGTTACCTTTTCTCATTGTTTAAGCATTAGAGCCTTTTAGCCTTTTATGTTGGCATTTTGCATTTATACGCCAATTTACTGATCAACTCTCTCTTTCTCTCTCTCTCTCTCTCTCTCTCGCTCTGTCTCCCTCCATGTTTCCTGAATTCCCCATTTGCAGGTCATTAATTATGATTCATCAAGAGGCGGCGTGTCGGTAATTACCGAAAAGGGCGATGTGACAACCTCATTTCTGCTTATACAGAATGCAGATCTGGCCGATTCTGGCAAATATTCGTGTGCGCCCTCCAATGCAGATGTTGCCAGCGTCCGTGTCCATGTCCTAAATGGTAAGTACTAGCCAACACCAACACTTGCCTGTCCATTTCTTTTTTTTTTTTTTTTTCTGTAATACACCGAACACCAAACACTGAACTAACGAACGAACGATGGAATGAACCAACCAACACTTTACCCAAACGTTTGTACTCACATTACAATTGTAAAAGCGTTACATTAACTAGCTAACATGGATGGAAGGGGAAAAGGGGGGGCTGAGTCTCAAAAAGCCTCCTGACATTGCCATACTGTGTGTTATCTATGTACTATTTTTTTGCAACTGTGAGATGGGGTTACAGCTGATGGCAACCACATACATACATATATCCGTGACAATAACTCGCTCGAATTGGCAACGAGACACACTTGGCTAACGGAAAATGGTAGCTATGCCATACCATATATATACATACATACATATATATACATATATACTGTGAGTGGGCTTAAGGCTAGGCTACCAATGCAAAATCCACTTCGATTGACCACTGACCGCCTTGACCCACAATCGTTACCATTTCCGTCTGCAATTTGGCTCGTTTCCGTTTGCATTCAGGATGCTCGTGACTGTTTTACAATTGACTGGTGGTATTAATAAATTGTATATATATATATACGTGTGTGTATGTGTGTGTGTGTGTGTGTCCCTTCATTCGCTTGATTTCCACCAGGACCAACTTCATGTTCCTGCTCCTGTTCCTGATATTTTGGAGCACAAATTTTGATGTTGCCCCTGGCGCCATTTGTTTTTGTTTCGCTTTGTGTATTTGAGACACTGAAATGAACACACATAATCGCATCAATTATGAGCAAATTAATTAGCACACTGCGGTTAATTGCAGTCAAGTGAGTGGCAGGAGTTTTAGTCCTGGTACCGGTCTGTCGTCGTCCTTATTCTATGGCTAAAACTCCTGTTACACATTCAGCTAACTGGCTGGATGAGACAAAAGACGGATGCCGACGACGTTAACAAATTGCAAGAGGGAATTTGTGGAGAAATGGCAATGGAATTGTTGTTGCAATTTGCCAGCATAATCGTTGTCGATCGGCGTGGATTTGACACAGTTAAAATAAATTACGTAATTTGGTAGAGACGTAGACAAGGATTCAGAGCAAGGAGCAGAAGCAGAAGCTAAAACAGAACCAGAAGCAAGGACACCAGCAGCAACAACAATGCCACTGACAGGGCACAGAATGGCATGCAATTCAAACTCTGGTTGCAGCAGCAGCGGCAGCCGACATGGAAATGTAGAGATGGCGTGGGTTGATTCTGGTTCTGGTTCGGGCTTGGGTTTAGGTTTTGGTTTGGGATCAAAAGCTGGGCATGGGCACGTTTTTCAATCATGCTAACGGCTCTAACCCATCGCCAACTATCCGCCCATTTTGCCCATACCCTGTTCGGCCGCAAATGGACCGCAAATGGCAACGTGCGGAAATCCATGCTGTTGCCATTGTAAACGTTTGCCAGCCATTATGCATGAATGCATAGAAATAGAAAATAGCCAAAGGAAAACAGGACCAGGCCATCCCTGAACCGTCATGGACAACACCAGGAGAGTAAAATGGGGGAAGGGTATTCAGGTATCCTCTAACCTAAGGATGGTGGAATAGAGGGTAGGGGTGATCGGGTTGGCCAAACAAAATAATGAAGCGACATGCAAACGAGCCAAAGGCCACGCGCATACAACTTGAATACAATACAGAATGAATAAGGACAATGGCAATTGGTTTTTCTTGTTGTTGTTTTTTTTTTTTCGATGTAGGCGATATTGTTTTGTTGAGTCTTTGCTGTGGCAAAAATATTTATCCAAAGGAACATACAGATAACTGCAATAGAAGCGTTGTTCTGTTTTATTATTCAGTTAATTGGAATCTGGAATCTACTATTACTTTGACATACGCAAAATAATATTCTAAATTATAGAATCAGTTAGATCTGCTTAATAGGTTAAATTAACCATTTAAAGGCAAATCAGAGTGTTTCAATTAGTGTTATAAATTTGATTGAAATTTAAATAGATTTTTATTCAATTGAATTAATAATCAATGATTTATAATCCATTAATGATGAGGAGAAGCCTTAAAGGTAAAATTTATATGCTTTTTTAAAAAAGAAAATAGCTATATATATTATATTATTTTTAAATATTTCATTATTAAATGATATCCAATATCCATTTTTTCGTTTTTATTTTTATTTAGTAAGTGGGGTTAGGTGGGGCATGAGAGAAATTAATAATTTAATAATTTGACTTGATCCTGCTGCAAATTTTATTTTACATATTATAAGTCTGCAGCCAAGATGGAACAATATTGTTTTAATTCAAATTAATATTTTTTTATTATGAAGAATAATTTTATAAATTTAATACACTTTTCTAAAAAAAAAAAAAAGAGTTCAATCAAAAGAAAAAGCTCCCAAAATATCCAGCAATTGTTTAAACATAAGTTCGAGCATTTTGAATGGAAAGAATTGTTTGTTATTAATAACAAAACTCATAAATAAATTAATTTTATTTATTTTGAACAATATTTTTATAATTTTTCTGCATAATGCATTTACAGGGTTAATAAACGTATTGAAATCGATACGATATTGAGAAATTTTATAGGCATTTATCATTTGGCATGCAATTTAAATTGTTAATCTGTAAATTGTGTTGATTGTTTAAGCAAATTGGACTTAACAAGCTTACATTTGTTTTGGCCGAAAGCATTTGTGTAGAAACTCGACATTTTTAATAATGAATGACGACATGCCGCAAGTTGTGACAGGCAAACAGAATGCAATTCCAGGATATTGCTTCAATCGACAGGCTCTCAGAGAGTTGTGGCAATTGTGTCCTTGGATGCAATAATAGTAATTCAGAGGTAACAGCGGGGAACTATACAGAATACTCATATTTTCTATTTCATTTTGTTGAAATAAAGATTTCTCTCATTTTATTTACCATTTTCGGCTTGAGGTCCAACTCTAGCTGGTATTTTTTTTTTCTTTTCTTTTTTGATGTCTTTATTAATTTTATACAACTTGATTTCATAATTAATATGAAATATGATGAGAAAGGAAAATTCATTTTTAATTACAATAAAAGAAAGGGCAAAGGTTTCCTGCCAAAGCACCCACTGTGCATGGCTTTGTCCTTGGTACTTGCATTTGCTATCAAAATGAGAATGGAACCCAACAGCTTTTGGACAATTGTGAAAATTAGACACTGGCCACCACATTGACTAACCAAAAAGGAATTGACAGTTGGCAGTTCCTGGTGATGTTGAAGCAATTTTTGGTTTTGATTTCGATGCACTTGCTAGCCGCTTAATTCGCTCTTCAATTTGGCTTAAATGTGTCTCTCTCTCTCTGTTTGTTTGTGCTACTCTTCTCCGTTTCGTTTCGTTTCCCATTGAATTAATGTCTCCTCACCTATTTTAAGAAGATTGCAAGATCCAAGTTGGAGGACTCTTTGGCATATTGATATTTAGTGTGACAGTCAGAAAATCCTTTTGCAGTTTACACTTGAGAAATCAAACGAAAGCCCTTGGTCCAAATACAAAATACACGGTTGGCAATCAAAAGACACGACAAATGTCTTTCCAGTTATTGTTGTTGCACAAAAGTTCAACTTTCGATTCATATATATATATATATATAGTTTTGCTGTTTTTCTTCTGTTTTTATTGTTGCTCCTTGGGCAGCTTCAATGAGAAAATAAAAGAAAGGCTCACAAATGCTTCCTGGACGCTCATCAAATGGCAAACGATGGAAAGCAGCCCACGGAAAAGTGTGAGAAGTTAAAGCCTTGACCTGCTTCACCATGTGCATTCTTTGGGCCAAGTTGATAGAGACAGAGACAGAGAGAGAAAGAGATAGATAAATGAGGGAGAAGGTGCTCTGGTTCGTTGCACGTATCGAAGTCACTGGGATGTCCTGCAAGTACACACACACACACACACACAGACATAGACACACAAATCCTTTAGCTAACTTTTGCAGGATGGCGAATTTATTCCACTCTCCAAGCTCGACAACGTTGTGTGTTGGGGATTAGCTTTGTATTTTGTCACAGGAAATTACATTTCGCCTTAAGGATGCCAGAGCGCAAAAATTTCGTTTCATTGTTTGCGCGTGTCGTTGTATGGATCTGTATCTGTGTGTGTGTATGTGTGTGTGTGTGTGTGTGTGAGTGCATGTCCTGGCTTTGCTGTCCTGCCCATCTAATCGTGTGTACGTGTACAAATGTCGTTGTATGAGCTCAGTATACATAGTTTCATCTTGCTTCAACTGGCCACCTGTCCACCATCAAACCCACCATTCCAGCTAGTACCAGCTCCATTAGTATTTACATTACCAGTACAACTACAAACACACACATACACACACACACATACACATATACATACATAGATGTATACGCGGCAAACACTTCCTGTTTCATCCTTGCCATCGGTGTCAGTTGTCGTGGTTACCTTTTTGTACATCTCTCGGGCCAAATAACTAACTGAATATTACTGTTGTTGTTGTTGCTGTTGTTGTTGTTGTTGCTGTTATTGTTGTTGCTATTACTCTTGCCTCTTACACTAGACTACATGAACTAAATGGGCCAAGTGAGTGAAGTAGTCTAGAGAAATGTTACTCAAACCGAATTCATTTGGCCCCATGTTCTGTGTATTCGTATTTAAATGCCACTGATGCCTCTTTGTTGATGGCCGCCAACAAAATACACTGAACAAAAATAGGACTTACCTAAGTTAAGTAACAAGCCTGAGGGAGTCTCGTAAATTATTGTATTAAATTACAAAAATCACATTACAAAATAACTCGAATTTAATGTTAGATTTCTAAGTGGAAAACTCGTTTTAAATTTCCATTTTCTTTTAGTTGGGATATAAATTATCTACATTTAAATGAACAAGAGAATTACAAAGTAAATGTAATTAAATATTTACCTAAATAAATATGTAAATAAACGATAAGGATCTGGAATAACCGTTCCATTTGCTTTCCATCAATTCAAATGAAAATTCGTTCAGTGTAAGAAGAAACTAACTAATGCTTGGAAAAACTTTAGTCATAACTTATGATAACATTTTCCTTCTCTCTCGCTTTCTCTATTTCTCTTTCTGTGTGTGTGTGTGTGTGTGTGTGTGTGTGTGTGTGTGTGTGTGTTTGTATGTTTGACGATTGCCTATGCCTTAGTCCGTTTAGGCATCATCTCTTATGTGGTCCTACCATTCCGCACTTACTGCTTTCCGTTCATGCATAGTCAATCCACTGAGATTGCCAACTAACATAATTTGTGCCATGTTGAACAATGTTCCCCTTACCGACAACCGCATAGCCCTCAGCCTGCCGCAACTAAAGCCAGAGTCGACAACCATTGAGCCTGGGCCCCATAAGTATATCCCAGGATAACTCCTTCGCACCAGCATCAACATCAACAGAGTTTGATGCCAAAGCAGAGCAACAAACAAATCCGCAGCTAATAATATACGGCTTTTGTTTATTAGATTCATACATTTTCTAGCCAAGTTTTGATGGTGGCTAAGGTGGATGGTTGGTTGGCTCGAAGAGAGAGGAGCCGGAGGAATGCGTGTGCTCATTATGTTTGCTTTTATGGGAACACTGCGTGCTCGAATCTTCAAACCCAAACTGAAACCGAAACCCAAAATCCACTACCATCTTCTCGAAGTGATTTTAATAAAATTGCTAAAGCGTGTAGGTGAAAAAAAAAAAAAAAAAAAAAAAACAAGAAACCAACTTCAACAACTATGTATCGCATATTAGGGTGCTGAAAAAGCTATATGGATACAAGGAGAGGAGGTTGTGTTGTGTACATGTAAATCCTGGACAGAAATCGCTGCCGTTGGCATATTTTCTCTCCCCCCTCTCTCTCTCTCTCTCTCTTAGTTGGTTTTTTTCTCTTGGTTTTGTCGCAAGACCTATGACGAAATCGGGGCACAAATTGCATGATTTACGTAATGGAATAAATAAAACAAATTGCTTAATTTACTGATAAATTACATGAGAGGCAGCATACAAAACTTGCCACGACATATGTACAAAAATATACATATATGTAAATATATATGTATATATGTATGTATATAAACATATGTGACAGACGAATTGTTAGTCGGATTCGAGAGTGTGTATGTGCGTGCGTGTGTGTGTTCATTCACCCACCGCTCTTTCTCTTCCGATTCAATGCATACCTTTGGCTGACCTTTTTTCCTTTTTTTTTTCTTGTTTTGTTTGTTGTTACTCTTGTTGTTGTTGTTGTTGTGTGTTATTTTCTTTTGCATTTTCACTTTGGCACATTGTGCGAGATTAATTTCGTTGCCGGGCAATCGCCAATGGGATTTGGGTTTCGAATGTTGGCCAGTAAGTGCAACACCCAACCACCCATTTTCAGTTGACCGCAAGCCGCAGTAACCGCAAGCCACACACACATACACACACGCACATACGCACATATACTTACAAACCCATATGCAAAAACCATTTTGAGCATCAGGTAAGATGAGGCAGGTTGAGGGGTGGTAAAATCTACTGGCGTGTAAACTATTGCTACTTAACTCACACAAAAACAAAAGGGACACACCTGGCCGCATCTGCAACCTAAATACACCCCTCCCTCCGAATACTCTACAACAGCGTTCATCCACTGTTACCTGCTTTGAAACGGCTCATTTGTTGACCAGTTTTAGCTCCTTTCTTCCTCTTCTTTGAATACTTACAAAAGATTTATGCCAAAAGCTAATTTAATGGCAAAAACGTATTGTTTCATGTGTATTTTGAGGTCAAGCTGAAACTGTTTTCTATTTAACTGAATATGGTTTTTTGGCCCACTGCTTGTTGGCCGTTTGTTATTATTATTGCTGCTCGACTTGCCCTGTAACTAATTATTTATGTTAATCGCTCCCCAAAGATACACTAAACTCCTTTAAATATGTGTGTGGTGTGGTATAAGATTATCATAGAATATGATTGAATGGAGAATTTTAAATTAAATAACCAAAGAACTTTGCTAAAGTGTTGTGAAATATTCTAAATCTTTAGAATATTGTGCTGGAAAATTAATATAAGCTAATCTAGTAGAAATGCCAAGGACATTCTGTTTTTGTATTAATACATTTTGATTGCATTATAAAGGCAAAATAGTTTGTTTTTGAATTTGAAATTGACTTTAGATAAGATTTGCTTAATTTTTGCATTTGATGTATATATGTATATATATATATATATATATAAAGGTTGTTTCTAGAATTTGGAGATATTGTGACATATTTGGGACAAATAGAAATTTGATATTTGCGGTTAATTTATCAAAATCCGTCTTCATACACTTGATTAGTCTTTAAACATACAATATATATACATATTCAAATGAAAAACATATATAAATAAAGCATATATATATATATCAATATATACTATATATATATATATATATATATGTATGTATGTTCTCAGCTAAGTACATTTTATGATTGGACACGTTTGTAGGTGACTTGAGCTGACATCGACCACAAACAAACTAATCGAAAGTCAGTCGATTTCTGCCACAGGTCACTGGTCAAAAGCATAATCACTGGCAATACCAATAGCAACAACAACAACAACACTGTCAGCGATGCTTTTCCAATTTGCCATGGCTAATCTCAAAGGGTACAATGGCCAATACACACACACACACACACACATACACAGACAGTTTGCATATTGGCTTTCTATCAATGTCTCGTTCTGATGTTTTCAGCTCGTCCTCGTCTGCATTCTTCTTCCATTTGAATTTTCAATTGAAATCAAGTTTTAATGTGGCCCAGCTGTCCCCAATGAACACACATACACATACTCACACAAACATACTCAAGCATACATGTATACGCTTATCCGGCTAACTGGGTACAAAAATTACTGTTGAACTCATTTATGGCCAAAACGAATATCAAAATTTAATTAAATTTTCATTTTCATTTTCAATTTTCGCCTTGATGCTGGGAGGGTGTGTGTGTGTGAGTGTGTGTGTGGGTGGTAAACTAAAGGGATAAACAGCAGACAGAATACCATTTTTTTTTCTTTTTTTTTTGCACGGAAATTCCAATTGGAAGCAAAAATTGAGGGCGTCACAAACTCAATTATGACAACTCAAAGGTAGCCAAAAAAAATACTAAAAAAAGAAAAGAAGCAACAAAACCGAAACGAAACGACTAAAATGAATACTAAAATAACTACAACTGAACTACGGGTAGAAATGGCTTAATAAAAAAAAAAAAAAGAAAGTAAAAGAAAAATGAAGCAAAAAAAAAAAAAAATTCGATTATCATGGCTCGGTTGTCGGTCAACGGGACGCGCATTTTTCATCGAGCATTTTGTCATTTTCCAAATTTGTCACTTGACATGAGTCAACAGAAATAGCAACAACAACAGCAACAACAACAACAGAAGCAACAACCAGAAATGGCAAAAACACCAACAAGAATGCCAACTTGACGGCGACTACGACTGGTTTGGCTTAGGTGGCATCATAATGTTGGCTTTGGCATTAATGTCCCAAGTTCTGTTGGCCCAATTCCCATACCGTGAATATCCCATTCGAATTCCCAGTCCCTATACCCTTATACCCGTCCATTTGATTCGATTCATCGTCATGCTGTTCCATGCCATTCTTTTGCCCTTGTCCTTGCCCTTGCCTTTGCCTTTGCCTTTGCCGGTTGCCGTGGCCATATCGCTCTGGGGATTTTAACGAATGTGATTTGAAAATCAAGTTTTTGCGCAAATTGTGAAAACGAATAAAAGGCATCAATCATTCAGTCGAGCATCAAGTGAGCTGAAGTGTATAGTAAATGTCATTGCCATGAGTATGCGGGCGATGGTGGCAAAAATATATGGTTAAAGGGGTGGGGGCGGTGTGATCGGGGCGTTACCAAATAAAAGCTGTTTCTAAAGCAAAAGCCAAAAGACTGAAATCGCAGGTCAACTCTTTGCTGGACTTGGCTAGTGGACTTCCTGCCTGCCAAAGCATTTCCGTTTGCTTTTTTCCCCTTCCACTACCATACACAAAATTGACTGCTGTGCATGTCCTTGTCGGTGACCACTTGTCTAGTTGTCTATAACTCTTTCTAGTAATAGATATTTATGCAATGATCCTTTTCACATTAAACGAAATGTTTATGCCAATGAAAAGCGTTAAAGCAAAAAATTAAAGCAAGTTAAAAAAAAAGCACAATTTTTTTTTTTAATGTTCACTCTAATATTAGCTTTGGGCTTAATTGATATATCAATATCAAGAGAGGCAAAAATAAATTGATAAATTTGTAAAAAATATGGTAATTTGTATAAATATTGTAATATTGTATGAAACAAACAAAACAAACAGTGAGCAATTAAAACAAAGTTTCAGTTTGTTAAATTGAATTCAAAATTAGATATTTATTTTACTTATATTTTCACATATTTGTAGGCAAAAAAATCATTCTTTTAATTGGTAAATAATGTATATAAATGCATAGAAAATGTATGATTTGAAATAGAAGAGATTGTTTATGACGTTTTTAGTCTTAAATATTAATTAAATATATTTCTGCGTATATTCAGGGTATTCATCTGAATATTAAACGTTAAATATTGTATAAAAATTATTTCAGTTTAAAAAAAGAACTTCAAGTCGATTCTTTATAAATTTCTATATGAAATCTTTCTCTTTGATAAATTCAATTTAAGTTAAAATTCATTTTTGGCAAACCAAAAACTTATTAAGTTAACCGACCTTAATAGATTAATTTATAATAATGAAAGGTTTTCCCAAATAGCATTTACATGAATATTTACCGCATAAACTGGGAAATGTAACCAAAAGTTCCATAATATTCCGGCACGTA
Organism: Drosophila emarginata; assembly: GCA_037075365.1. Classification (NCBI taxonomy): domain Eukaryota; kingdom Metazoa; phylum Arthropoda; class Insecta; order Diptera; family Drosophilidae; genus Drosophila; species Drosophila emarginata. The sequence continues at coordinate 5,252,633 of JBAMCD010000296.1, forward strand.
TCTACATACATACATACATATACATATATGTACTATTCGTATATGTATATGTTTATTTTATTATTCGTATGTCTCAATTTGCTGTCAGTCTGGCTGGTAATGTTGTTGTTGCTGGTGTTTTTACCTTTTACCTTTTGGCTTTATTACCCATCATGTGATGGGCCTCAACTTCCATTATGTGCTTTGTCGTCTTGTGTATACCTGGACTTGAATCCTAGTCCTAAAAGGTTGGGGGGGGGGGGAGGAGGGAATGGGCAAGTGTATAGGGACCCGCTATGTGGCTTTTTGTACAGGTGACACATTCATTTGTTGGACGTTTTGATTATTTCAAACGAAGCGAAAATCCGTTAGAGAGTTTTTGCCATTTTCCATGGAAGGTTTCTATTGGACAAACCGGTGTTGCTTGTTGTCCTCTGGCCACTAAAACTTTCTGTCTACCATCCCCGCAACCCTCTGTTAGTGTCAAATTATCTACCCGTCCCAATAGATGCTCCATGTGAATGTGAATGCGAATGTGAACGTACATATGTGTTGAACGAATGTTTGTGTTATCCGGGTGCTAAATGGTAATTTGCTTACCAGACTTGAACCTGATGTTTTCAATGTTGGTTCTCGCTTTTGCTATTCCTGTTGGTGTTGTTTATTTATCTCACTGACGACGATGCCAAAAATTGCATTTGGTTTATTAATTAAATACCAATTTTGTTCGCAATTCAATTATAGAAGCATACAAACGTTAGCTACACTCATTCCCATATAATTTCCCATTCGTATATAAATTTATAACAATTTATGAAAATCAAATGAATTTTTGGACAACCTATTAGTCAGCTATAAATTCTATGTATTTCAATCCCATGCTGTGGCATTTTTCATATAGACGTCCTTCATTTTGCATTTTGTATTATGATATTAGATTGAATTTTAGTTTTGGTTTTAGATTTCAATTGTGTTTATAAATTTAATATTAAGTGACTAATCAATTTTAAAGATTTTTCACTTTTCATAATAAATTTATTTCATGCACAATGAATGGAAAAAAATTCTTTTAACTCTATCAACCAAATATTTAATAATTAATTTAACCATTCAATGAACACATTTTTTTCCTTGTTTTTCATGTTTCTTTTTTTTTTTTATTTAACAATTTTCACGAATTTTCATGCCATTTGTTTGGCTTTAATTATATTTGGCAATGCAATTATATTGCAGCAAATGTGTAAAATCAAAATCAAGATTTTCAATTTGTTTCAACTTGACAATACGATTTATTTACTTAATATCTTTTTGTTTTACCAATTTTCCGAGTCGTTGCACAATCATAAAAAACTGAACAACAACAACAGCAACAAAAAACATAGATAACTATTTGAAAATTGAAACATAGTAGAAAAATGTTTATCTCGTTGTTTTGTTTATAAATTTTCCATGAATATACATGACTAAAGAAGAACAAAAAACTATAAAATCATAGAACAGATGAGTTTAGGGTAAGGAGAATGAAACGATATTAATTTACATACATGACAAACTGTTGGGATTAACAATTAGCTATGCTCAAACAATATAATTTGAGACTGTATTTGAAAACTAATAATTAAAATATAAACGAAATAGTTCCAACAAATCATTGTAAGTAAAGATGCGGAAATTTTATTATACATATATAATATAAAGGAATTTAAGAGAATAAATCTAATCAAAAAGATCTCCAAAGATCAAAAATGAAGGAAAAAAATCAAAGAAAAGAACTTAGAAAACCAAAATTCAATAAATTAAATAAATATTTTTATTTAAAGAACGATGATATTAAAAAACGAATAACCAAATTACAAATTAAGATAAATAAGAAAATTTTTTATTAAAGTAACCAAATTTAATAAGCGCAAATTTATATTATATAAAAGTAAAATCTTATCAATATGAAAGTGCATAAACTTAAAGGGAAAGTGAAAGGCTCACTTGTAAGCCAAACAAATTGGCCCAAACAAATTTGTTTCGTTAAATGAATAAGGTTCACCCATCACTAGTTTGGAGCAGTTGTTGAGTGAACTTGAATGGGATAGATTCAAAAAATTAACAAAATGTAAGCAACTTTTTTTGGAGGTCAGTTGGCTAATTGAAGGTTGCTGCTCACCCGTTCCCCCTCATCTCAATCATCACTATGTCGGCTACTTTTCAAAGTGAAAAAAAAAGGAAGAGCAAATGAGCTAAAGTGTTGGGCCCCTTAATGAAGCATTATAGCCAGATGTTCAGGGTTTGCATTTTGATGCAATCTTCCAAAGCAAACTTGTAACGTAGTTAAACCCTTTAGAAGTATGAGTCAAAAACATTTGTAGTCAAAATGAAAAGCATTTGCTTTTAATTAAAAATTTCCACTTGGCGCACTTTTGGCGACCCACTGGAAATTACTTACTGTCATCTACAGCAACTCCGCCTCATAACCTAACGCCCGGATACAGTTTTCCCCACCTCTAGGAAACAAAAAACTAACTATATTACACACACACACACACACACACACACATACATACATACATACATACATACATACATAATCAATTTTGCTATGCAATTTTAATTACAAATAGTGGGCGTGGTCAGCATACACAGACACACACGCCTACATATAGAAAACCCAATTGGGGCCAAGGCGTGTGTAAATAGCTGCATAATGAAAATACCGCCAAGTCCTTGGAGAATGCAGTCACGATGAGCATACCTACCGCCCCTCCTCCCCTTCTGTCTCTTTATTTTCTCAAGTCCCTTGCCCAGTGACAACCTTCTACTTTTTACCCAAGTAAATGACAGTAGAACGTAACGGACAGACAGTGTCTGCGCAAAAAAGAAAAAAAAAACGAAAGGAAAGGAAAGGAAAGGGAAAAAAAGTTAATACACATGACGTGCAACAAATTATATTTATCGCGCATCGGCAAGCATCAAATTATCAGGGCAAACCACCAACCGCAGCAACAGCAGCAACACCAAAGACGGCGGCAACATCGTTAACATTGTGAACCTTCCGTCGCATCTTTTGGTCCGCATCGCGGATGTCTCGTCTCGAGCTGCAAATTGATGCTTAAGGACAATTTTCACTTCATTACACGTTGGCTGTTGTCAACTGCTATCACTATTACCTGGTTATATAATGCCTATCTAATGGGTATCAAGGGTATAATTAGTTTTTCAAAAAATGTTGAACAACTGTCAATCTAAATTTTTCCGCTTTGATACATTATTAAATGGGTATATCGATAGTCGATAATATTTATGTTTAAACAATTATTTCATATTCCATTTTTTGCTGTGCGTCTGCAAATATTTTTTTCCATATAACTTTTTTTTTTTTTTTTGTATCTTGACTGGTTGGTTTTGGCTAATGGAATCGCTGGCTGCTTGAGCAACGATTAATACACGAGTATAGCTTAAGAGGCAACAACCGGCAGTCAACAGGATTGCTTCTGCATTGCAGTGGTTGCTACCGTGAAATTACAAATTGTGCCCCACGGCCAAGATGTTGAAAATGAAATGATGATGATGAAGAAGAAGAAGTGGAAGTGGAAGAAGAAGATGGCAACTCTTTCTTACTCGCTCTGGCTCTCTCTTTCTGTTGCTTGCTTGTTGCTGTGCACCTTTTGCAAGCTTAATTTAATAAGAAGAAATACCTAGCACTTTATCACACATATATACCACAACCAACAGCTACACACACACACACACACACACACACACACACACACACATACAGAGGGTAACCGTCTAGCTTACATAATTAATTGTGATTGATAGAAGAAATTATTTGTCGGCGGCCAAAACAGATGGCAATGCCAAGTCAACCCAAGCCAAAAAGGTAAGATGAAAAATCATTTCACAAACTGTCCCACAAAAAAAAAAGGCAACCAACACCCACGCATGTACACATATATAAATATATATATATATATATATATATATATTTATATATTATATATATATATATATATATATATATGTGTATATATACACTGATCCGCACACCTGCACACAGCAAATGGGACATCATAAAGAAACTCAATTTGTTGCCGCTCGAGCGATTTGTTTGCCACGCAAATGAACAAAACGAGAAACAGGCAAAGGCCAAGCCAAGTCAAAGGTCCTCCTGCTCTGTGATTTTCTCTCAACGTGTGTGTGTGTGTGTTTTCCTTCTATTTTTTTTTTTTTTTTTGTTTGTGGGTGTGTGTTTAAGCAAATGCAGCAAAAACAACGTTGGCCATTTTAATTTATGTTAGCTGCCGTTGCCAGCTCTTGGCTAAGCTGCTTAACACTGCCAGCAGAATAAAGCGGAAAGGAAGTAGCGGAAAAAAGGCCGCGGCGGACTGAGGACTTGCGGCTGCAAATAACCTTAAAATATAGCTGCAGGCTAAAACAATGGCTAAGGGCGAACAAGAGTGCTATATGTATGTGTGTGTGTGTGTGTGTGCGCGAATAATTCGCTAGCAAATTGAAAATAAATGCTAAAAAAACAAAAAAAAAAAATATAAGCTCCGCATGCTTTTTTCCCGTTTATTCTGGAATGCATTTCTATGCGAGGGCAGGCGGCACGATTACTATATATATATACATATGTGTGTGTGTGTGTGTGTTTGTTCTGGGATTTCCTTTCTCCTAAATTTGTTAAAGTGTAGCATACATTTTCGGGGGAAGACTTATATAAATGGCAGCAATTTTGTAAATACTTTGGATCAGATTGTAAATTTATATGTTTGTACGAAAATATATCCGTTACTAATAAATTAAATAAATCTAAAGTAGTTCAATTTTATTCTGTAATATATGGATTTTTTTTGTTAAATTAAGTCTAAGCAAGAAGATAACTAATAATATTAGAAACAAAATACTACGTACATATATTACATAGAACCAATCAATCAGCAATCTTTTCTTTAACTTCGTTCCCTTAACAATGGTATTTAAATAATCTATAATCTCGTGTATAAAAACTCTGACTTGATCTAGTGTATAATTTTTTTGTTTGCTCCTCTTACTTACTTGTATCTCACATTCAGTATGCGACGGGTGGGGAGAGGATAAAGTGGAAATGAAATTTCTAAGACATTACCAAACTGTGTATTTTGGCCACGTTCCCAATTCTCTCATAAAAAAATTTCAAAGTTTGCCAAGTTTGTTACAATTTCCGTTTGCCACTTTCCACTTTCTGTTCTATGTATTTGTACTGCCAGAAAGTCTCTTGATAACAAAATGTCACCTGTTGGCTACATAAGCAGTTGTTTTTTGGCCTAGCTCAACCAATGGCTAAAAATTATTGTTGCCACAAAATGGAACGTAAGGCAAGAAAAGAAATTGTAAAGTTAAAGTTTTATAATTAAACACTAAATCCATGTGAATGATAATGATGATGCTAGAGAATTTTGTAGTTCGAGGGGGAATTTCTAATTCAAAGTTCAGAGAGAAAACGAGAAAACGAGAAAAATAAAAGTTAAATAAACAAACAAATGGCCAAGTTGGGGCTAACATACGACCACGCCCACAATTCGTTAGATGGGTGTTGAGCGCAGTTTACGCTCATTACCCACTACCAATAACCAAGTGCGCTTACATACACAAACACGCGCGCACACACACACACACATAGAGATAGACAAGTACAGGCAACACTTTGCCAGCAGCACTTAATTACGAAACGTTTTTTGGGCATGAGCAGCAGCTGGTTAAAGACAGAAATAGAGAGAGAGAGAGAGAGAGAGGAAGAATGAGTTAGTGGGTGGTAAGGGAGAAAGATCCTTCGTCTCCCAGTTGTCTTTGTCTATAGATATATACATATATGTGTGTGTATGTGTGCGTGTGTGTGTGTGTGTATGTGTGTATGTGTGTGTGGGCCATAAGCAGTTCAGTTGCAGCAGCAGCTGCGTCTTTTGCCTGCCATGCCGCTGTCAATTGCAACATGCTTTGTGTTGTATTTTTTTTTTTTTTCATTTTTTTTTTCGTGTGTGTCTATGTGTATGCCAATGATGAGAGAACGAACCCGCCACTGCATTCACTTCCCTCTGGCTTAATAGGTTTTTGCTGCCTTTACTCCATCTACCCATTTCGTCCTCTCCCCCTCTCCACTTCACCACTTGTACCACTTTACCATCTATGAATGTACACATATGCAGCCCTTGTGCACAATAAGTCAGCTCAGAGAGGCAGCCTTTTGGCCTCCCACTCATCCAGCTATTTCTTTTTTTTTTTTTGTGTTTTGTTACGGTTTTTGCGTTTTAAAATTATTACATCTTATTTACAATGTGCGAGTTGTCGTCGTTGTCGTCCTGGTTGCCACATTTAAGGCGTGCCAACGACTGCAATGTTGTTGCTGTTTGTTGACTGTTGCTGCTTTTGTTGTTGCTGCTGCCTCTTCTTGTGCTTGTGACAAAGAAATGTTGCAAATTAAGCGCTCGACTGCATGTGCTGCACAAAGTTTCAAGAGCTACAACTGCAACAAAATTAAATAAAAAAAAAAAAAAAAAAAAAAAAACAAAATTGTGCACGTTTCTTTGTACACATTTATGCCATACGATCCACAAACATACATACATACATATATATGTATATATTTATATATATACAAATGTACATATACTTATATATGCTTTTGCCTACTTATTGTACGTAATTGTATTTCAACATTCTACACTGTATGTAATATTTTATTATGTTACTACATGTTTTAATGCCCATTCTTGGCATACCCCAAAATGTTGAAAAAGGGGCGGGGGGGGGGGGGGGGGGATAAAGGGGAAATATGTCATCATTTCGTAACTGCAAACTTTTACCCACTCCAGTGGACGACTCATTTTCAACTCGCTTACTTCAAATTGCATTCAAGTTTCCTCTTTTACTGCATTTCCGGTTTTATTTCATTTCATAATTTTTTTATTTTTCTGTATATTTTCATACACCTCTTGACCGGCGCGTTGTAAGTAGCAAAGTTTTTCATACAAACTATAAAATAGGTTAAATTAAAGTAACCAAAATATATATGTATTTATATGCAACAGGCAAAGTGGTTAACATTTTTGATCCTCTACTTGTAGAGTAAAGATTACGATTCTTCTAAGAATCTAAAATTCTGACTTACCAAAAAGTGCATACAATATTTCTCTTGGGCGACTGCAATTAAGTATGTGGAAAGCTTTTAATTAAAATTAAAAAAGAAAAAAATCTAGAAAATCTCTTTACTCAAAAAAAGAAAAAAAGAAGAAAAAATTTGTAATATTTGCCGCTGGACAAGGTAAAAATATTTGGCCATAAGAAGTTGAATTTGTCTTTAATACATGTCCAGTTAGCATGCAAGTGGCAGCTGCAGCAGCAACATCAAGTGGTATATCTCTCTCACTCTCACTCTCTTGCTCTCTTTCTCTTTGTGTCTCTTGTGTAGAGGACAATATCAGTAAAAATACCTTATAATAATATTTGAGGTGCACCGCAACGGTCCTTGCTTCTATTCGTAACGTAACGTAACCGTTGGCTTTAGCTCTGGATCTGCCACTTTTACGCTGCTTGACGATGGACGTGCTCCTGCCCAGCAATGGTTGCGGCATCAGTACCGGTCCAACCTGACCTAGAATGCAGCTTGTGCTGCTGGTTAGTTGGCTGTTTTGTTTTTTTTTTTTTTTTTTTTTTTTTTTCATTTCTGTATGCGTGTGTGTGAGTGTCATGTGACTCGGGACTGCAATGTTTTACTTACCACAAAATGCTGTAACTAAACGCACTCACACACAGAGAGATAAAGACAGAGGAGGAGGGGGGCAAACATGAATGTAGAGATAGATAGTGAGGATACAACAGGACTACTTATAGAGCACTTGAGGCAGCACGCACACACAGGTAAATGTTCCATGCGGCATGTTCTACATGAGTACGACTATATCCACTAAACTCTCCTTATAGTTGGTAAGTTTTGTCTCTCTGTGTGTGTGTGTGTGTGTGTGTACACCTGAGACACTCCCACAACATATTGTGTTGCGGCTATGAAAAAGTTCTTGGCCCCAAAAATTGTCACGGTTTCAGGTTTCAATGGTGGCACACACACACACACACACATTGACAGCATAAACTTTAACTAAAAATTTAAGTGTCCTACACAAAATGTGGTTGCCAAGGGGCAGTGGGCGTTATCGGTATAGCTAACAATTTTAAATTCTACCAAACTAGTTCAATAATGAAAGGTGAGAGCAAGGTGTGGCCTTGGGTGATAAAAGGGTTTTTTAAGGTACATATATAAAATGAAATAATATTACTTAAAGAAACACAATACAATTTATAAAATAATATCGTATTACTTTGTTCAAATACTCTTGCAAAAACTTGTGTATATTAATTTTGGTCAGAACGGTCTAACTGTCTGTATCAATGCAAGCTAATCTCTCAGTTTTAAAGCTATCATGATCAAATTTAATCCACACTCTTCTTTTGACTACACGCTGTATATATGTGGGAACCAGACAGATCGGTTGACTATATCATATAGCTACCATAGCAACGATCGGTCAAGAAAAGGGTTTTAGATCAACAAATATCAATATATTGTCACTAAGTTTAGTATCAATAAAGTTTGGTCTAGTTTTTAATAACTTTATCAAGTTGGATCAGTACAATTGGTTCCAAGAAAATATTTTGGCATAAAAAACTAACAATCCTGTTAATCAGAATTGCCCTTTCCATGGTTATACAAACTTCTGGCTTTTTTTTTTTTTGCTTTTCATATTGTCTTTGTCTTTAAAGAAGGATAAGAAATATGAGAAAAAACCTTTTAATCTAGTCTTATGATTAAGTTTCTGGGAATAGACACTCCATATACCGGTTTTATATAAAACCAAGTTTACGCTAAGTGCACTTTCGCCTAATTTGGCAATCATTTAAGCACTCAGTCAGCCAATCAGCAAGTCTGTCATTCGGTCACTCATTCACATAGCCAGTCAGTCAGTTAGTCAGCCAGTCAGCCAGTCACAGGGAGTCAATCGACACGAGCCTAGGACCTCCGATTTGAGCCAAAAGCAGAGACTGAATCAAAATCCTAATTGGATTGCCTTCTTGATGTAATGGCTACGCAGAGACGAAACTCAATTGCAAAACGCGTCGAGATTTGTTCGGTATTGTTGTTCTTGCTGTTGTTTTTGTTGAGAGTTATCAATGCGTTGTGGTGTTTAATCAAGCGTCCAAAATCAATAAAAATAAATTCAAAAAAAAATAACAAACAAAAAAGGGGGGACAAAATATATATATATAATGTTTTGAGCACAACATTGCGTATGAGCAATTTTTGAAATAGTGTCCATGTGTGCAATTTTTTGATAAACTCTTAGCAATAAGTAAAAATGCTGTTTGCCCCACACTTAGCCAGAGTAGCCAAATTGAAAGATGGTCAAAAGGAGCAGGAGAAGAAAAAAACAAAAAAAAAATAAAGAGAGGAGAATAGTAAAAATAATAATTGAAATTCAACCAAAACTCATTTATCGTTAGGCCAAAAAAGATGAAAGACAGACAGCTGGCAGCAATCGTAATTTAAATAATAAAATATTTGAGCCATTCGATCGATAAATATGTATTATGTTTCAGGCATATAGACAAGATAAAATGATTGGAGCAAAACAAACTCTGTCCACTTGTTTAATTATAGTAAACACACAGAGGCACACACATATACACCCAAACATGTATATAAAAATATATATAAAGTATGGGAGGTATATATATATATATATATATTTGAAATGAAAAGAGGAAACTACTAATCCCGACGACGTGTGAAATGCAACATGAAACTGGCAAGCAAAATCCTTCATTTCGCCTGGCTTGCATAATTTGCCACCCCCCGCCCCATACCTAAACTCAATACCGATACCAACCCCCTACCAATCTACCCAATCTCCTCTTCTAAGCAACTTCCTTTAGTTTTCGGTAAAATCCTTTCGATAACGAAATAAATTGCTTTCAACAAAATGTTCATTGCTTTGATTAATAGCAAAGAAACAGCAGCAGCAGCAACCAATGGATTGCAGATGCCTCCTTTTCTTTTTCTTTGCTCCTTCTCTTTCTCGTTTCCCTTTCTTACCTACACTTGCCCACTATTTCTTACCCAATTCCTTGCTTATTTCAGGGGCTTGGGGGAGGTTCTTTTCGTTTCCTGGCCTGTGTCTTGGCTCTGCTTGCTGCTGATGAGCGTACATTTACTTAAATGGTCTGCTCCTGCTGCTTCCTGTGTGTTTGTGCTGTACGAATTTAATTGAGTGCTAAATGGCACGTAAACTGATAGGTCAACACACACACACACACAACATATATATATATATATATATATATATGTATATACACACAAACAAACTAACACCCTTTAGACAAACTTTCATTTGTTGGCCACATGTGCGTTCATGTCCAAGTCGCAAGTTAGCAAAATGGCCAAAAGGGAACAAGGCAAAATCAAAGGCGTTGTCAAGGACATGCTCCTTTATATAGTTTAATGTGCATCAATGTTTCAAGAAATCATTAAACGATTGCTAAATTGCATAAACTATATAAAACACGGACTACAAATAATGATTATTTTCTCTTTTTTAATTGAAAGAATCATTCATTTACAAAAATTATTTAAATATTTTCCATTTTGTATGATCTTTGCATATTTGCCATGATTTAAAAATTAATAATAAAAAAAAAAGCTAGAGGAGTAAAAATGATTTATATTAAATAATTATTTTTTCATATCTATTAATCTTTTTTCTTTTGCACTGAATTGCAGTATTATTTGCATTAGTTTTATTTTAAGAATTTTTTGTATTTTATTTCTTTCATTATCTTCTGAACAAATTGATGAAAATGAAATAAAATTATAATTTTGTAGTTTCAAAAGAAAAACTTTTAATGCGATTACAGTCCCTGATAAAAAAAAATGTATTATATTTTATTGAAATTCAATTGTTTTGTCTACAAATTATCAAAATCGGATATGAAATTTCTTTTGATTTCATTTCTGCATAGTTTCCGTTGTTTTGATCCTTAGTTTTTGGATGATGTCACCTTTGGCTTTAGTCTGTAACCTTTACTTTGAGTGTGTCACATTAGTAGTACAATTTGTTTTGGTAATCCCTTGTTGAGGGGTTGGTGGGGTTCGTTCTGAGGCCAAGTTTTGGGCCACATTTCCATTTTGCTTTGCTCTGCATGGCCAACTTTTTGGCTTGTTAATCCAAAGTTTGTGTGTGGGTGTCTGCGCCGAGATAAACGTCAACACGTGCAAATAAAGCATTAAAACAGCTAGCCACATATTGAGGCAAAAAGACAGAGTTGGCCAGAAAAATAATGCCCCCAAAAATGAGACGTAGATGTATGTATCTGGAAGTTGGCCTCAAAGTGAGAAGTAAAAGGCGGCGCCTTGACCGCAATGACTCAAATGGCGAACAGCAAAAGGCGTCCCAGCACTGCTCAGTCTTCTTGTTGTTGGTTTGACTTACACAAACAAGCCAGCCAACCAACCACTCTTACATACACACACATACACACCCACCCACACACATATTCACATTCAATACATATATACAGACAAGGACGCACGTCTCAAGTTTATCAAAAAAAAAAAAACCAAAAAAAAAAAGGAAGCAACGAAACGAAGCGCTCAAAAAGGCAAACGTGTGCAGCTAGCAAGGACCAAAAAGGGGAAGTCCTGGCCTGGGCAGGGCAGCTGGCTCAACTCGATGAGGCTGGAGCAGGGCTCGGGGCAGCAGTAGAAACTGGTCAGGCCACACTTAATTCATTCGTGATTTATATGAGTCGCTTTCAGGGACTTAAAATGTGGTTGCAGCTTTGGCTTGGCTTAGATTTTTGGCTTTGGTCTTTTCCATTTCTTTTTCATTTTGCCTTTTTTTTGGGTTTTTTTTTTGTTTTTTATTTTTTTTTATTTTTTGTCTTTTTTGTTGCTGTGGTAGCTGCAACTAACGAAACTATTTTTGCGGTTTGCTTTCTCTTGGACTTGGGTTGAGTTTGTGAACCAAAGTGCTAAGATTTGCCTCTGTATGCATTAGTTTTAGCCAAGCTCTCAATTAAAAATTCCTCTTGAACTGCTCAAAATTCAATTCAAATTTTTGGCCCGGATTCTTTTAAACTCAACAAAGTCGTAAGGCAGGCCAAAATCCGACCAAACCACTGATAAAATACACACACACACATTCATACACACATCTACACTTGCTTATGTTCGCCTTAGATATATATATATATATATATATATATATATAGAAGCTTGGCTAAGCCTGTAAAAACAAGTTTTTTTGGCTGCCTGGCAGCCTCCAAACGGCATTTTGTCACTTTGACAAAATTGTTGGTAGTTTTTAGCTTTAGATCTAACTCTCGCCCGGACTCTGGCTTCGGCTCTGGCTTTGATTTTGACTCCTGTTCCTGACTCTGCTCTCTCACTCTCTCTCTCTCTCTCTCTCTCTCTATCTCTCTCTCTATCTCTCTGACTTTGGCTATGGAGCTTGAGCTCTCTAGCACAACTTGTCGTTCAAGTGACATTCAATTATTATTTCAGCCCAGTCGGTGCAAAAAAAGTTTCAGCAAACGAAACGAAATGCTGCGACAAACGACAATATTGTTAGAATGTATTACACAGGACAGGACAAATGTCGCAGGATAAGGAAAATAGAGGATGGCATTGGTACGGACTGCCTGACTGACTGACGGAATGGAGGGGCATATAATACGTATATGCGCATTAAATGTGAAACTTTGCAAATAGTTTTGTGCCAAATAAAATCAAAACAAATTGCACAAAACAAAATAACAAAAAATAAAAGTAACAACAAAAAAAAAACGAACCAAATTTTATATATGTCTATTATATAGATATACATATATATATATATGTATATATATATATATAAAATTCAAAAGGGAAACTTTTAAATTGCAATTTGAAAGCAAGATGAAGCAATGATAGACGAAGTGACTTACTCAAATCTGCATCTACGATAGCTTGGCATAAACTTTTCAAATATTCAAATATGGTTTTTCAAACACAAAGAATTAAATTGTATTAAAAAACAAAACAGAAAGAGAGAGACAGAGAGAGAGAGAGAGAGAGAGAGATCGGCTATATAATAACTTTAGTTTGTTGTCTAAAGTTGGATGAATTTCATGATCGCTTGGCTCTCAATACCATTGTGAATGAACATAAACAATCACAGGTATTAAGGTTGTTGTTAAAGTTGACAAAACTTTCGCCTTGACAATATTCCATAGCGAAGTAACGCTTTCCCTTAATGGTTTTAAGGTAAATTCGGATTGGCTCCGGGGCATGCAAATGCGAATAGTAGTTTTGCTCGTTATAAGCGGAAGTTTTGCCGGGTAATGTGGGTGTGTATGGGTAGAAGAAGAAAATGGGTGCTAGACCCCAAAAATACATGCAGCTTAAAATTAATGACAGCAAAGTAAATGTCAACGCAGAATGAAAAACATATCCAGAAATGCGAGGCACAACTTTACCAACCGCAACGTGTGGCAAAAACAATAAAGAGACGCAGCTGGATGGCAAAAGAAGAGGGGAAAATGGAAAATTGGGTAGGTAACATCATAGTAAGCCAGGGCAATGATGTGGGCCCGAATGCGAGGGCAAAGGCAAGGGCAACGACAATGCATGGCTTCCGGTTTTTGTTCACGCGCTGGTATTTTGAGCCACGCCCATAACCGCCTTCGCCCCCTCCCCTCCCCCTTGATGGTGGCCATGATCCTGGTTTACTTTACTCATACCGAAACTCAACTCAACTCAACTCAACTGAACTCTGGTGGCAACCATTGCGTGTGCTAGTGTCACATATGCACATTTTATTTATAAACTTGCAGCAAAGTGGAAAATAAAAAGCAGCCAACCAACCACCTCAACAGGCATGCTTCTTAACCTTTACCCGTTGCATGCACCGCGATAAAACTCGTAAAATGCTTATCATGCCCCAACCGGATGTGCACAGTGTCAAACAGCGGTAACAGCAACAACAACAGCAACAAGAATAGAACCACCGTAAAACCGAAACAAACTGCAAAGCGTTTTTTATATCAAATGCATAATTGAAAAGCACGCAAAGTAAAACAATGGCTGAACGGCCATGGCAAGGCCATTTAAAGCCATTTCCGACCAATGTGCGATTAAATGTATGCACATTCCTTACCGCCCTCCGTCCACCATTTTTGTTTTCGACTATCAAAAGTTCAGTATATACTAAAAAAAAAAAACACCATTTTGATTACCATATACAAAAAGAAAAAAAACGAAATATTTTTCTGTTACTATTAATCTTGAAAGTTTATAAAACATTTCGATAGTAAACAAGCTTTTTCATTTACGAGAAAAGAAAATTGCAACTACAATCGTGACAAGTCTTTCTTTTATCTAGATAAAAATTGATTTTTTAATTCTTTAAATTCTTGTATCCACACGGATTAAACTTTTTGAGCATTTTTTGTTTTTCCATTGTATAACATTGCGTATACGTTATGTGTAATATTCGATTAAAACTGAAGGTTTTTTTTGGAACATTGTAAAAAATTATTTCAAATTGTTAGAAAATAAAAATAGAAGTTTATTAGATTATTGATTCGATTTACAGAATAAAGGATGAGTTTAAATAAAAAAATAACACCCGTCTTAGGTCAATCTTAATTTATATAAATAACAATAGAAACTCTTTTAAAAGACATAGCCAAAGTTTCTTATACTCCAAGTAAAGTTTGTTAGAAACACTTTTCAAATTTCTTTTGTTTAAAGTTTAATTTAAGGGCAAACAACCAATTTTATTTCTTTTTATTGTGTTTTTCATTTTTTTTTTTTTGCATTAATTCGCACTTGTTTGCACTTGAATAATGAAAATTATTTAACGGTTGCCTGTGCTCAGTTGAGCACGAAACAAAAACAAGCACGTTAATGAACTGTGTAATTTAATAATGATTATCAATGGTTAACAATATCAAGGGGGAGAGCGGTGGCTTAGCCGAGGGGTAAAGAAATATAAACAACAAGAAGACAATATAATAATGATAATAATAAAATGGGAACCTTTAACTGATTGCACGAATCGTGAATAAACAAATAAATGGAAGAGGCAATCGTTGCCTAATTGAAAGCCGCTTACCATAGACAAATCGCTGCTTTATGTCGCTCTTCAATTGCACTTACTGAAGTGCTCAAGTGTTCGTCTTTCCTCTAACACTCCCCCGCCCCCAACCCCAACCACTCGTATAACACACTTACAACCATACCCGAACACTCTCTATCTATCTATTTTTTTTTTTTTCTTTATTTTTGTCGCACATCCGTGCTGCAAATGCACAAACAAAACGCACTGCAAAATGTAAAAATACTGCCAAAGTATGCAAAGCTGCTCGTAAAGACACTCAAAAACTACGTGCATGCAGCTCAGGCATTTGGCTGCTGCAAGTCCTTTGTCCTTGAGTCTCTTGCTCAGCTGTCTTTCTTACTTTCGTCCCTGTTCTGTCTCTGTGTGTGTGTGTGTGTGTCTCGCTCCGTCTGTGTCTGGAAACAAGCTACTTGCTTAGCTACTACTTCCTGCCGCCTCAACATGCCCGGTTTCCTTCCTGAAAATCCATCAGCGTTAATTTTGCATATTTCAGTTACAATCATTTTTTTTTTCTTTTCTTCCCTTTTTTTTTGGGCTTTTTTTTCTTTCTTTCTCTTGTCGTATTTCTTTTGCTACCCACACATTTTCCTTTGCCCACTTTTATTCTTTCATTCCATAACAATTTTCTTCTTTTTTCCATCATTTCTTGCACTTTGCTCGCTTTTGTTTGGCTTAGCTGCCTTGTGACTTGTGTTTTCACAGCTTTAGCATGAAAGATATTTTAGCTATGCCCAAAAAAAGGAATGAGAATGAAGTGGTGACAAAGGGGGAAAGAGGAGAAGAACATCCACACACACACACAAACTTCATACAAACGGGTCGTTGGGTCTTCATCTTATGTGACGGCAAGTGGCCTTGTGTCTACTCTGATGATGAATTATGTGAGCCACGTATGTTATTAATAATTCCAGTGCTGTCAACAAATACATTGTGTTTTTACCTATCGCTCGCACACACACACACACACACAGCACTTACACGTCTCCGTTTGCTACTGCTGTTTGTCGCCCACATTGCGTATGCGTAATATGTTTATTTCGAGATCAAGCTAGCTGCGGTATCAAATTTATTAAACAGCTGCAACTCAAACCGCAAACCCCAAAAATTCGAACTCAAAATCAAAGGAATACAACAAGAAAGAGCAACAGGGACAGAGAGAAAAAATAAAAGGAAAAGTGAACGAAAGAAAGAAAGAAAGAGAGGGAGAGAGAGAGAGACAGGTGGGGCAGGCTTATCACGAACCAAGGAAATTAACTATATGAAACGCCCCAGCCACAGCCACAGCCACTGCTTCTGTTTTTCCTTGGTCTTTTTTCTTTCTTTTGTTTTTTTTTTTTATACGTCTGCCCCTCTCGTCTCTCGGCATTGTTTACTTACTCCATTGTGTATTGGGTTTCAAGTGTCAAACTTAATTGCTTGAAAAATTGAACTCAATCAATTTACGAGGACACAACACACACTTAAACGCGTACAGTCATACACACACTCACAGACACACACACACACAGAGACCCTCGGCAAGATGTAAGGCAACATTTTTGATTTAATCGACAAGATCTTTCGAGGGCTTTTCAGCTGGCAAGTCAATGAGTTTTAATACAGTGCCACTTCATTTCGCCAATTAAACATATTTCACTGCATACTTCCAGGCGTTGGCCATGAATATTGCAAAACAAAACTATGCGCGCGAATGTGTGAGAGTATGTGTGTGTGTGTGTGTGTATATGTATGTGTGTGTGGTACATGTATGTAGACATTTTGGCAGCAAATTCTTGTGACAAACTAAATTTTAGAAATTTTTAGCAACATTTTGCTTAAACATGAAAAATTTATTAATTCATTAATGGATTTTGCTCGTTGGGGTTTCTCTTCTTCTTTTTTTTTTTTTTTGTTGTTATTTGTTTCGAAAAATTAGCTAATTGTTTTGCGTTCAATAAATTTAGAATTTCATATTTAAATAATTCATATGCATCGACTGACACTAGTACAAATATAGAGCAGAGTAATACATACATATGTATGTATGTACATATCTCGTCGATTTCCCTTGGGCGAGTCTTGGACCAAAACTGAACACTTTGCACATTAATTAAATATTTATGTGCAAAACACAAACAATCAAATAGTAGATAAGCAAAAACACTTGCATGTGCAAAGGCCAAACAGAGCGCAACAAATAAAGAGCGATAGTCAAGGGTAGAGAGGAGAAGAACTAAAATTTCTGTTACGGCACGATGACTTTGACTAGAGCAGATACAAATAGAAACTTACAATACAAACACGTGTACATACATACATACCTGCACATACATACATACATATATGTATGTACATATACAAAACTCAAGTACAAACACATAGATATATATTTATTTACTGCTCTTATTGTTCGTGTACAAATTTAACATCTAAGCTCAAGACAATGCAATAAAGTTGAAATTAGTTCGGGCCATAATTTCAGGTGAACATCCGGAGGCAATGCAAACTGGCTCATCCGGTTGTCAGTACAATTGGCTTACAATTGTTTTACTACTGAGTCTGGTTCTATGCTATAGTCAGCATTGTGTGGCATCAGCATCAAGTGAAAGTCCAACAACAGCAACAGCAACAGCAGCATCAACGCCAACAACAGCAACATCAACATCAACACCAACACCAACAACAACAATGGCAACATCAAAACGTCGTGCTGCCACTGTATCATCAACTGTGGCCAACAGCTGTCGCCAAGCCACATGCCACGCCCATACCCATACCCATGTCCATGCTCATGCCAAACGATTCTGCCACAGATGATCAAATTGAGGCAACAACAACGACAACTAAACTAGCGTAAATTAAGCAACCCAACAGCACATGAAATGTGTGTGTATGTGTGTGTGAAAATGAAAGTGAAAAATACAAAAAGGAAAATGGTAATGAAAGTGTGTGAATGTCTCTGTTTTAAACTATACCGCAAAATCAAAAAAAATCAAAAAAAAAAAGACAAAAAAAATATATATATATACACATATAATAATTGATATGACAGCACATTCTGTGTAAGTATGTGTCTTTGGCATATCCATAAAAGGTTTACCTCTCCTCGACCCGAATCCCACACTCCCTCCTCTAATACGATATTTAATGTATGTCTATAAATATTATGCAATCGGCTTATAACAATGTTATGGAATCGATCAGAATTGGGTCAAATGGGTTTGCCATTTTCTTTTATGACAAAAATTTGACCCCCAAAAAAAAAATTCGGAAAATTGGAAATGTATTTTTAATGTTGAACAAATATTTGATGTCTATATTAAAGGCTGTTAATTAAAATTATTATATTTTGTTACTAATTATTTATTTAACATTTGCCTTTAAATAAATGCATCAATATTTGTGCACTCACAAATTGCAAATCTGATGCTCGTGTCTCTATTTCTATATATCTCCGTCTCTGTCTCTTCTCTATTTCATTGTAAAGCTGCAACACATACATATGTAAAACCTAATGAATTACCATTTAATGTGTATATTTAATAAACTATTTTTTTTTGCTCGTTATATAAGAGCGTGTAAATATCAAGCAAAAACAACTACAGCAAAAATATGAAAAAAAAAAATTATCACCCATTAAAAATGGGAGGAAAAAAAACACACACAAAAAAAAAAAAAAAAGGAAATAAAAAATGCGAAAAAAAGTAGTAGAACAAATAGCAAAGCAAAAAAGCCAAAAGAATAATCTCGTGTATAGCTCGCAGCGATGACTCTTTTTAATAAATTAATAAATAATCAAATAAAATGCATTGTACAGTACGAAGCGAGCTATATTAAATATAATTAGATAAAAACCCGTAGCAATAACAGCAAATAAAAGAAGACAAAAAAAAAAAAAAACAAATGAAGGCAAAAAAAAAAAGACAAATGGGATGCCATAAAACATTTAAATTAATTGCCATATCATGCAAATATTTACTCGACGCAATTTCCCATACCAAATGTAAAGCATTTTTTTCCACCCCACCCTCCTTCTTTGTCTCACCCACTATAAATGGCATTAATTTTTGGTTTTTTGATTGAATTTCGTGTTTTTCTTTTCCACGAAATGGCAATTGAAATCATAAGTAGACCAATTGGCTTTGAAGTCATTAAAAACCAAAAACCAAACCAAAGAAAAACAGAATTGAAATTTTATTCATTAAAACTTGTTATGCTAAAATATGATTTATTATTCTTTTTTCCATATAATTAATATTGATCCAATTTATTTATATATTTATTTTTGATCGGTCTTTAAATGCTACAAACTAGTTAAGAATTTTGAAATTTTTATTTACTGTTGAAATAATTTAGTCATTATAAGTTAATTTTACTCTTTTTTTCCTTTATTTTCTTTTATTATATTAAATTTTAATTTCTTTTTTATTTTAGGTTATACATATTTTATTTGCTATATATTATGAAGCTGCCATAAAAGCAAATTTTTACACAATTTTATATACAAAGTGTTCGTTTGGTAAGTTCAGTTACAAATTTATATAAATCCACATTTATTTTATCGGTCACATTTTTATTTAACAAGCGCAAATATCAGTTAAGAGGGATCATATTTTGTCGAGTATTTCAAAACATAATCAAATCAAAAAAATATGATTGATTTCCTTGATTGATTTGCCAATGCAGTTTCTCCTGTTTTTCATAATACATTTTTGGGTTGTTCAAGGATTTGTATATTTCGACTAGAAACTTGGGGAAATGTTTTATGTTTTATAATTTTTTTTGTTTTTGCCTAATTTAAACTATTTTTTATTTTATCAAACCAACAGTTTTTCATTGCCATCGCTGCGCTTTGTCTTGAACTTTTAGTGATTTCGTTTTTATGTATTTTTTAACGATATTACTTATGAATTTTCTTTTAATTTTGTTAACAAAACTTTAGCAGTTATTAGTTTTTATTATTATATGACCTAATATAATCAAGGGCATTCTATTTTATTATTCAGCTCTTTGTTTTTAAGTTCTGAATAGATGAATGATTTTTCTCCTTTAGTTATCGGTTGTTTTTTCCTAAATGTAATTTTACAATTGCGATGTATTATCGTGTGATTCTAATATAGTTTAAAACTGCGGAATGGTTTTTATGAAATCTTTAGAACTAATAAAAAAATAAAGAAAAGTCAAAGAAGTATTGTCAGATTACAGATATATACATAGTCGTATCAACCTCTGTAAATGATAAAAATATATATATATATATATTTGGTTCATGTTCTGAGCTGAATATTCGTTAGATATGGAACAATTGCTACTATTGGAAATTTTTCAACTATTTAAATGTTTTATAGTTATTCTATTCTTCTATTGCGAATCAATTCAGGTTATTAAATTCTGTTTAACCATAATGTTGATTCCTTTATTGCTTGCCTCTCCTTTTTTTTTTTATTTTAATTATTTACCAATTTTAATTACATTAAATGGATTTTAGGTATGGAAATAAATTCAATTTTTAATTTGCACAATTTCAATGACCGCAAAATTTTAATTATATAATTTAATTGAACACCCACTAGATAATGCAATGCATTTGCCACTTTGATCACAGTGAAAAAGCCAAAAGCCATATTGACACATCGCATAAATGCCTCAAATATTATGTACGTTTGCTATATACATATATACATATATGTAAATGTATATGTAGACGTAGATTGTTAATTGCAATAATTAAAAAATAACAATATTATCGGACCGTTACAAAAATTCCAAAATATTTGAATAAAAACTAATTGCAAAATGCATACTTTTGTTTTTAGTTCCAATCGTTCGCATAAAAATTAAGTGCAATCGATTGGCAAAATGAAATGTGTCCGCCTTACTCATTTTGCATTTGAAAACCATTTAATGAAAATTAATGCCAATACATTATAAATACATTTTTATTTTTTGAGAATTAAGCAAAAAAAAAAAAAAGAGAAAGAAAAATTAAAAATAAAAACAGCAGCAGCAGCAATAACAAAAATTAAACAAAATAAGGAAATGCCATGAATACATTTTTTCCATTATGGTTAAGCGTTAGCTGTAAAAATAACTCTTATAATGTTAATTATAAACAGATTCTAGGATTATGCAAGCCTAATAACCATATACAACCACAATGTACTATCATATACATAAATAGCTAATTATGTGTGTCTGTGTGTGTCCATATCCACAGTTCATATAAAAATATACTACATATACAACAAAAAAATTAAAAAACTAGAAGGATGGGCTAACTTCGACCGTGCCGAAGTTCGTATACCCTTGCAAACTGTCTTTTTGATTTATATATAGTTTGCCAGAATCATAAGGAAGTATATAAAACACATCAAATATAAATTTGAAAAAAAAAAATTAAAACAAATTTTTTTTCCCCGATTGTTCCTATGACAGCTATAGCATATAGTCGACCGATTCTGATTAAACTTAAAAGATGTATTTCTTTTTATATAAAATTGCCAAATGACAAATTTCGTGACGATTGCTTCAAAAACACCGAAGTTATTGATCAAAAACTATATTTTTCACTGATCGTTCCTATGGGAGCTATATGATATAGTCGACCGATTCTGATCAAATTTGGACAGTCTCGGAGGAGATTGCGTTGATCCAGACAGACGGACAGACGGTCAGACGGACAGACGGACAGACGGACATGGCTATATCAACTCAGCTCATCATGCTGATCAAGAATATATATACTTTATATAGTCGGTGATGCTTCCTTCTATGCGTTGCAAACTTCTAACCAAAATTAATATACACTTTTTGCAAGTGTATAAAAATCTCCAATGTCACCAACGAATCGAATATTCAATTGCTTCTCGTATCAGTAGGCAATTAAAATTTAAAACTTCTTAAATGAAATGCTCGAAATATGTATTCTAAATTTCCAAAACCTATGTCAGTGAAATTTAAAAATTCATATTCATTCAATTCCATTCAATCTCTATACGTTTTCCATACATTAATTCATCTCAAATTGATTCTCGTTTTATCCCTTCGGTGTAACATATTTAGTTTATATAACTAGCTAAAAACCAGGAAAAGAAAAACAATTTGCAGTCAAATGAAATAATCAATTTGGATAAAAATATATAGCCTAGAAAGAAAATCCTCAAAACATATAAAAGAACCGATCAGAGAATAATTTTTGATGACTTTAAATATTCCAAAGGATCGAGATCATGCTTTCCAGAACTTCCAAATAGTTTGATTCACTTCCTTGCATTGATTCTGTTTAATCCTTGTATCTAAATTGCAAAATATCAAAAAACTAGTCATTGCTATTTATTCTGCTTAAAGGTTCTTAGATTATAGTCAAAAACCAATCAGTGAATCAACTTTAAGTTGATTAACTGTTTTTTCGTTATGACTTTACTTGAACTTTTCAATTGAAACTCAATACCCAAGTTAGTTACTTTTTTATTTCAATGGTATAAATCTAAAGCAAAAAAGAAATAGTTACATAAAAAGAGAGAAAGACAGAGATAGAGTTAATGGATAATAGAAGAAAATTTAATCAAGAATCGGTTCAATTTTATGACTGAATTGGTTGGACAGTTTAAATGCATTCAAAAGTCTTCAGATAATGCGTTTGAAGGAAATCAAAATGAATTTGTAAGAATTCAATTAATATGGCAAATGAAATAATTGACTTGACAAGCATTGTTAAATTGGCCAAAAACGGATTGTCTATTGGAATGTCAGAGTCAGTGTCACAATGCAATCAAAAATAAATTAAAGTAAAAATGATAAAGATACATTAATATACAGTAACACACACACACACACACACACACTCACATACATGCACGCATACATACATATATGGCCATACTGAATATATATAATATATATACATATATGCAAATATAAGTGTAAGTGTTTAAGTATATTGAAATCTATACAAATACATAGGAGAACATACATACATACATATGCATATGCTTATATGCATACATACATACATATGCCAGCCAATTTGTATATGAACAAACCAGCTAATTCCATAAGCCCCACAAGCATTTGCCATGCATTAAAGTAGAGTACATAAATCTACATAATAGTTGCCCATCAGCTAAATAATTCCTGTATATTAAAGTTAATTAGTGAAAATTGTACAACAACAATGTATATGTGTTTGTGTTTACGCTTGTGTGTGTGTGTGTGTGTGTGCGTGTGTATGTGTACTCACATGCATAACTACATACCAACTAAATTGCATAGTTAATAGTTTTCATAAATTGAACAATTGAACTGTATAAAAAACAAAACAAAACAAAAAAAAAAAAAAGAGAAAACAAAGATAAAAAACTTGAAATTACTTTTAGCTGTTGAATTAAACTAACTAACTAACTAATATAAATGGCCATAACTAGACGAATATATATATATGTATATACATATATGTATATATAGATCTGTGTATGCGAAAAATCATAAAAAAAAACACCATAAACATAACATAATAAACAAAAATAGCAAACTACTATTACAAAAAAAAATGAATAATAATAATAAACCGAAAAAAAAACAAAAACCAAAAACAAAAAATCAGAACCGAAAACTAAAAAACCGAAACGTAAACCAAAACCAAAACCAAAACGAAAAGCGAAAGCAACAACAAATGCAAATAAATTTGTCATCAGCATTTTGTGCAAATGTCAGAAAAATATTTGCTTTGAGGACAAACTGGAAAACTAAACATAACAAGAATGAAGAACTAGAGAAAAACTAAACTAAACTAAAAAAGAAAAAAAGCTAAAAATACAAAAACAAAAAAAAAGAAATAAAAGCAGTAACCAAATGGAATTGCTGCTGATTGTCCTTTGTCCGAACTGCATACAACAAAAAACAAACATGAATAAAATCAACAAAAACAAAAACAAAAACAAAAAAAAAATGGGTAACAAATAAACTAAAAAAAAGATTTTTTTTTTTTAAATTACATTTTTGAATGTGTTTTAATCTTGGCAACTTGTAGAACATGTGGATTTTTTAATAACAGAAGGGGGCAGGCGAAGAGGAAGGTGAAGTGAGTATGATTTCGATATGAGATGAAAGATGTTCAATTATTTATGCAAACTACAAGGGAATATAACAGCTGCCACATTTGTTCCTCACATCACCCCATTTGCCATACATCTTGCAACTCTCACTCCCTTGGCATTCACATTCACATTCGCATCCTCATCCGCATCCTCATCCTCATCCGCATCCGCACAATACACTACTCTACTCAACAAATGCGCAACGACAGCCAAAGAAATGAAAAATAAGCTGCAACGTATGCGTGTGTGTCACATGTAATCGCTGGATTATAGACAGCCAGCCAGAATGGCAGCAGCACCAGGAGCTGGAACAGGAGAATGGAGGATGAAGTCGTTGAAAACTGGGTCAGCAAATAAATCGAAAGAGCTTAAAACGGAAAAGAAAGGATAGCAAAAGGATAGCCATAACCCAGCCGGCCATCTAGCCATTGAACCAGCCGAAGCTTACATACCCTTAACAAATTGTTCCTATGGGAGACACAAGAGATACCAGAAACCAGATACCATCTGGCAGGTGCAGTGTCTTAGAAATTGCACATCAATATGCTTCGAAAAATTCAAAAAAAAGAAAACCCGCATAAAAAAAAAAGAAAAATCAAAAATTCGATAAGAAACCTTAAGTTGCGTTTGCTGCACTACTTCATTTTTATATACATACATAGATCAAGAAAATAAAATTATGGACTGATTAGGTAAGAAATTATCAAGTATTGCGAAAGGTAAATAACTGAGGTGATTAGGATTAAGGTTTGTCCATTAATCAACAGTTGCTAGCCGTCTTAAATTGTCCTACTACAGTATATACATACATAAATAGTTTATACAATATATATTATATTTTGTATATTTTATATTTATATTTTGGTTTCAAATATTTATGAACAAAAATTTAATATACTTTAGTTTATTTCTCCTTACAAAATCTTTAAAATTTTCATTGCTTGCCTCTTCTAGGGGCTCAATTTATTTATTAAAACATTTTCAAATGTTTTGTCAACCTAAAGAAAGGCACTCAAATATTTAATTTAATTAAATAGTATATTTTAATTTAATACTATATAATAACTGCTTTAAAATTTTTAATCGAGTTTTCTTCTCTGATTTATTTTTTATTTTCAATAAATCTTAAGTTTTTAGTTTCATTTCGTTCATGCGATTTTCACAGTCTTTGAGTGTATATATAAATATATTCTTATATATATGTATTTAATTTTTTGTATACATTATGCATATTTTTTGTATATTTTAAGTGTGGTAATAAATTTCAGTTACCTCCTTAAATATAAATATTCAAGTGATAAATTTTAAAGAGTATCATTCATAATGAAATTATTTATCGAAATTATATAACATTTCTCTCCGTGGATAAATAATTCTCTCTTTGCATGCAAAATTCGTTGAGCTGTGAACTTTGACAGTCAACAAAAAACCGCAACCGAATTGCAATTGAAATGCATGCTTTGGCTCATTAATTAACAAGAACCAATGGCCTTTAAATGTCGCGGAATGTAAAATGTGTAACAACAGTTGCAGTTGCATTGGCATTTTCAGTTGCAGTTGCAGTTGCAGATGCAGATGCAGCTGCAGCTGCCGCATCGGTGACGCATCATTCCGTTTGCAGTTGTAATTCTATTGAAATTCGCCACAAAATCCCTGCTAATCCTTATGCATGCCTGCATTCAAATTGAAAATAATAATGTGGATATTTTGCGGCCACAAAAAGTGACCAACCGACAGCCCAATTCTAGGCCAAATCCAAGGCTCGACCTACAGCTAAATATATAGGAGTATGTGGTGAATCCTGACAAAAGCTAAGAATGAAGATTAGGTCGAGACAGACAGCGGGCCGAAAACCGTTCTGGCCATTTTGTTACTGCGTTGGCATAAAAATATTTATACGCTTGCTTGAATCTAAATTGATGCGCGCTCTTTATGCAAATTTTTGGTTGCCTAAGCAACCGCAGTGCCGTCAAGCTGTTGTTCTCGACCATCTCTGGACCTCAGACTTGGCTTAGTTATTAGACACAGACGCCAATGCCAACGCCAATACAAAGGCAAAGGCAAAGGCAATGGCATAAGCATAAGCATAAGCATAGGCCAGACCCCAGACCCCCAGACCACAGAGACATGGAACCCGGATATGGGCATGTAATTTGGCCTGATAGATTTTACTTAATGGCATGGCATTAGCCACATTTGTTGCCTACACTTCCCTTGGCTACTGTCGTCACTGCCATCTGATAGGCCTCTCATCTTTGATATTGATTTGAACACAGCGGGGCATTCAAAATCAATTTTAAACCCACTTAAAGTCTATATGATGCCTATGAAGCACTCAACTTTAGTATTTATTTTCCTTCCTTTTTCCTCGTTCAACAATACACTGCAAATATAGGTCGAATAGAAAATATTATTATGTGTGTGTGTGTGTGTGTGTGCGTTTATTTAGTTTTTGGCAACATTTGCACGCTAATTTAACTGTAAATCTAGATACATCGATAAAATCCCTAGTAATACCATGACCACGGCTGGTTAAGCGCCTAATTTATCAGACAAAAATAGATAAGGAAATGTTTTATTTTGGGTTGTAAGTGAAATTCATATAACCTACCATACATACATACATAGATAGATAGATACATACATACATACATATATTGTTAATTCGTTGAACGGAAACGAGAAAAACTTTTCATGGAAAATATATATACATATGTGTATTAATATATATACATATATGTATGTATTATACCTACATATAACCGGATATTAGAATGATAAGCACAAGCAGATGGCTAGCTAGCTAAGAAAAAAAGAGAATAGGTTCAAAAAAAATAAAATAGAATAAATATTTTCAATGCTGATTGATGTTCTAGTTATATAACAAATATTTGTAACGTATTAGTCAAATGATAAGTTTAACTATTCTATTCCTTATCGGGGTAAACAGTTTTCTATAAATTTCTACAAGAGATTTATGGTTACTAAATGCATGTACGTGATCTGTATGCGTGTGTGTGTGTGTGTGTGTGTGTGTGTGTGTGTGTGTGTGTGTGCATTGTCAACGGCTGTTTGCATTTTGAGAACGTGGGTGTGGTGGGTGTGAATATGGGTGTAGGCGTGGTCATGGTCGTAGCCGTGGTCGAGATGCGGCCTGGCATTAACTGGCCGCCATAGGAACCGCATGAAATGCCAGTTGAATTATATACAATTTGAATGAAATTATTTTAATTGCGTAAATCACTTTGCAGGCAAACCAAAAATTCAACAATGTTGCGGTAACCCTTTCCCTTTTACCTCTCTTTTTACTTCAAATACTCTTGTAAAGAGGGTATAATAATTTTGATTAAAAGTTTGCAATGCATAAAAATCATAAATCTTTTACTATGTTAAGTTGAGCTAACACCATGTACATATATGTACATACATACATATCCATCTGTTTAAGCCAATGCAATCCAGTCCCTCAGTTTTAAAGCTACCGTTAGTAAATTTAATATATCTTTTCTCTCTGCTACACCCTGTATAAAAATATGCATATCGAAGCCGGTCGGTTTGAACGACTATATCATATAGCTCCCATTAGAACGATCGGTCATAAATAGAATTTAAGATTAATAACTTTGTTGGCCAAGTTTAATCAGAATCGGTTGACTGCATCATATAAAAAATATGTTAAAAAAAATGTTTTAGTATAAATAACTTTTTGTGTGTCCAGTCAGTTTATACTTTTTAATGATTTTGAATTAGCTTCTTATATAAATAGACCAGTTATCCTGAATGGAAAATGAAAAAGGGTATCCCCACTTCGGCTGAAGTTAGTCTGGCCTTTTAGTTTTTGAATATGAGTACCCATTTTGGATGGGTGCGAGCATTGTGGCATGCGGCATTTCTATTGGCCCACTATCATATTATTCTGACGCCAATTTTGTACAGCAAAAAACAGGCAAGGACGGGCTGCGGAAATTATTGAAATGGGGGTAGGAATAAAAGTAATCAAACAAAAAAGGAAAAAAAAAAAAACGATTAACATTTGAGAATGTTAACCAAAACATATTTTTGTGTTTGCATATTTGCATTGCCATTATCACAATTTGATTCCCATTCTTAGTATCCCCTCTCCAACTATTTCTCGGTAATTGTTTTCGTTTTGGCCGACAATAGAAATAAATTTGGAACAAATTAGAACAGAGGAATGTGGGCATGAAAAGTGGAAAAAAGAGCCATCGTATGCCAATTGGAATTGCAACCATAATTTGTACAAATTATCGCCAATATTATGAATTTGTACATTTTCTCTCTTTTGGTTTCTCTATGGCAACACGGTGCTATGCGTAATATCAATAAAAACATATTTTGCATGCAACGCGACACTTGAAATGCTGATAAGTGCAATAGGAACATAATTTATGAATGAACATGGACAGATGTGGCCAAATATTTGCCAGCACTTTACGAGCATTACAATGCATTAATAAAACAGCTGAGATACAAAATCCATCTATATATACATACATACATATGTACATATATTGTATAATCTATGCTATATATATTATATACATATGTATAATGTATTGCAAAGTTATGCAGTACGTGTAGAGGATGTTTTACTTGCCTCTGCCATTGTACAGTTGAGAAGTTTCCCTTTTGCCTTACATGGCAAAAACGTAAAAACACTTTGACAATTCAACTCGAATTGACCTTACCCACACGGACTGTGCTTCAATTGCTGTTACTCGTGCTCCTTCTGCTGCTCCTTCTGGTTATTCCTGTTTTGGCCCTGAGTCGAATCGTTGAGTGTGTTTGGCTCTCAAGTGGTTATTGTTGTCAGCCAAGCATAATGCCTGGACAAGTGATATAAAGATGATACGAGATATACTATATACATATACATACATATGTATATGTATGTGTGTGTGTTTGTGTTTGTGTTTGTCTTTGTGTATGTATGTATGTATATGTGACGTTATATGATAAATGATAAAATTTGGCCATGCACCCATTCATTCATTCTTTCATTCATTCCACTACTTTGCCAGGCCTCTCTCTCTAAATAAAGCTTAGTGTGACCTATGTATATGAACTATGAACTTATGGCATATTTGCTCAATCAAATGCACTTAGCCTTAAGTAGTTCCCCTTCACTCATCATACAGCAACTGATTTCAATGCCCTGGTGAAAGCTACTTCTACTTGAAGCCATCTTCAATAGAATATGGCATCAGCGGCGTTGACTAGTGCCTCATTACCAACCAGCCAAACACTCGTAGGATCAACGATAAGTCTTATTGACATGTATTTCATGTTCATTGTTATACATTCTTATGGGGGCAAAATGCTAAACGTCTCCTTCACTAGAGACAAAGACAGAAAGAGAGAGGGAGAGAGGGAGAGAGGGAGAGACAGAGAGTGAAAGAGATCGTCGAACAATGTTTCTGACACTATAGCAAAAATGTTTCATTAATGTTTTCAAGTTGATTTAATTCTTTGATAAACCTTTACAACATTTTCAATTGTCTCGTCATCGATTACCAATTAAGCAGATCAAAGTTCAATAGTCCCAAATAATAATTTATACATAGTTCTAGTACCTTGTTTTCTATGCAACATGGAAATCTGATAAATCATAAACATTATAGAAAGCTTCATTTTGCTGTCAGCCAAACGAATTTCTTATTCACTTTCAATCTACTTTATCACATATAATGATCCTTATTATGGGTATATCTCAAATAATATTCTGGAACCATTTAAAGATAGTTTTAATTGTATTAAAAATGCTATTTTATATGACACAGGCAATTAATTGTTTAGTATTTTGTTTAATTCAAAGAGCTCAACAAAAACAATTTTTCACGCAATTAATTTCTCTAAGGATTTTCGATTTGTTTCTAAGGTTTCCTTTTTATTCTGGCATAATGGAGAATGTCTTTGCTTTAACCATAATTGAGGATTTATTTAATACCACTAATTTCCTTTCATTTTGGCATAAATCAGGATATTTTTCTTCTCAAGATTTATACCTTTTAAGATGTCTTTGCTTTTGGTATAATTAAGGATATTTTCACTTTTAGCATTTCGACCATTCAAATTTCCTTTCTTTTTGGCATAAGGGAGAATGTCTTAGCTTTTGGTATAATTGGGGATATTCTCAACCATTTAAATTTCCATTCATTTTAGCATAAACGAGGAAATTATTTTCTTTGGGAAATTTTATTTCAACTTTTATCAATTGGTTTAATGGTAGATGTCTTGGATAGTTATTGGTATAACTATGGTCGAAGAAGGTTTACGACTTTCATTGCATTTTAACCGATAATGTTAATATTACATGTTAATTTCAATTTGCTTATTTTGCCTGTAAAGTGTGAAACTTGAATTCGCTTCGCATTTTTGTCAAAATGTTAGTTTACATTGCTTTTTAAATAAAAAAGAATTGTACAACACTAATATTTTTTGAAAAATGGTAAACATTTCAAACGATTTTTCAAATAACAAGAAAGACCATTACAATGCAAACTAAATCGAGCTTATGTGACCTATTGGATCGAAGTATGTACATATATATATTTATTTGCATATATTTCCTATCCGTACCGAGTTTATAATATGTTCTTGTTAGTTCCAACTGAAATAAAAACGCTTAGTGACATTTACACTTTTGTAAATAATATTCTTTATTGACTATTGTTTTTTTTTTTTTTTTTGTATTTTGAGATTGTTTTTTACTTAATGACTAGAAGAATATGAAGGTCAGCTACTCACACAGAAAGCGTCAGGGGCAGAGCCAATGGCAATGCACTTCGTCTTCGGGAATCTGTGTAGGACCTGGAACGAGAACGTCCGTGAGAACGGCCACGCGAATGACCACGAGAACGACCGCGAGAACGACCACGTGAACGGGAGCGATCACGTTTACGATCCTCCCGAACGTGTCTCCGTTTCGGTTGAAACTCTTCCTCCAAAGGTTTCTCCAACTCTACGGCAATCAGTTCACAATCACTGGCGCTACCATCACTGGAGCTCGAAATCGAATTCAAATGACGGTTACGATGATGGCTATGATGATGCTCTTGACCATGACCACCATAACCGCCCTTATGTTTCCTTTCTCCTGTTGAACGGCACTTGGATCTGTGCCTCCTTCTAGATGACTGCTGCGACGGAGCAATGGAATTGGACCGCTGTCTCTGTAGTTGCTTCATTACATCTTCAAGCATCTGCTGGGCTATGCTTGCTTTACGTATTAACTTTTCCAATGCTGGTGTGGCCATATCTTCGACCTCAACTGGCATAGACAGTGGTTCTTGGCCGTTGCAACCCTTGCAAGCTGCTGGTGGCTCACTGGTTGCCATTTCCTCATCCACCATATGTATTGCTTTGCTAACAGTTTGCGACATTTTTACTTTTACTCTTCACCAAATTCCACTAGATTAATAAATTCCCTGTGATTAATATTTCACTTACTCTCACTGTTCCAACACACAAATCACACTGATGGCTTTCGGCTTCCCGCTTTCGTCTTTTATACAAACCGGTAAACGTTTACCATACGTTTTGCCGCTTATCAGCAACGACGCGTCGTCAAAACGTTTGCACGGTAAACGTTTGCTTAACGTTCAGTAACCGCATCGTTGCCGATGACATCATTGTGACTATTTTTAGACTCTAGGGCAAAGTGGGCTCATTCAATTCGGTCAGCAGTTTGCAATACAGCGAAGGCAAAAAGTGTATATAGTATATATAATAAGTTAAAAAAAGCAGACGACAATGGAAAGAGTATAGCAACTTCAACTATATCTTTAAAGAAATTGTAGGGAAAAATAAAAACCAAATAATATCTTTAGGTCTCTTTATGAACGTTCGCAAGAAAATTATTCCTTAAAACCAAAGTGTTTGAGATAGATTTTCTTTTAGTAAATTGATTATAATTTTTACAAAATAATATTCTGGAATCAAATGTTTTTACTATGAATTTTTCTTTTTAAATAAAATACTTTATCAGAGGATTATCATAATAGAAACGCACTTGTTTTTTGTTTGTTTTAAATATTTATATATATTTTTTAATTGCTGTTGTTGTTTGTTTTTGTTTTGTTTTGTTTTTTTTTTATTTGTTTGTCTTTACATTAATAGTTTTTGTTTTGTAGTTGTTGTGCTAATTATATGTTTAACAAAAAAAAATTTGTTTGTTTTTGGTTTCTTCCGTATTTTCATTTTCTTGATTTTTTTTTTATTTTTCTTTTTGCAGTTTGATTGTATTTTTTCATTTTTAATCTGATTTGAAGTAATTTGCCATTTTCCTTGATTTCTTTCTTGATTTTTGATTCGCTTTCTGTATGAGTTGCTGTTCTTGCTCTTGTTCTTGTAATAAATTCGTAAAATTCGATGTTAAATTGAATAAACCATTTCCATTTACACATTCGCATAAGTAAATCCATATCAAAAAGAACACAAAACCAATTTGTTAAAAATTCTGCTTCGTTTTTTGCTTAATAATAAATTAGAAAATGTGCTGCTATTTCATTTCATTCTTTTTTGTTACGTTTTTGGTTGTTTGTTTTTTTTTTGTTGTTCGTTTTGTTATTTTATTTTTGTTTAAAATGATATATGTTTTATTTTTTTTTCTTTTTATTGTGTTTTGAAAACTCAACCGCAAAGGCCAACGTGAGGGCCAAGGATGTCTCGTAAATTCCCTTAAGTGAATACCATTTTCATCTGCAAAATGTTTTACTCTTCTTTTTAATTTTTCTTCTTTTTGTAATTCTTTTTTTTTTGTTTATTCTCTTAAATTTATTCATATATTTGTCTGCTGCTATTTACTCATTTTAGGTATTTTTTTGTATTTTTTTTTTTTTTGTGGCTTTTTATTATTGTTTATTGTATAATTTAAGACGATTCTCATTTGGTTTCATTTAGTTAAAATAAATTTTGGCACATGGTTTCCGAAATGGTTTTGATCTGTTCTGTTACTGCTTTCTTGTCTGCTTCTGATCTTGGATTAAATTTCTTATATAATCATGGGCTAGTTTAAAATACAACTATCAGAATTATTTCCATATTCGATTTGTAACTCCGCTTTATATCCGAATCGTTCGCACTGAACCTATTACCCAAAATTATGAGCCAATTAAATTTTGTATTATTACCAATAATGAGCTTTAGCTTATTGATTTAATTATCTTTGATAATAATGACAGAAGAATCACAAATTTTTTTAATGACAAATACATAAACAATAACTATATTTTTTATGCTTATTTCCTCAGATTTGTTAACAAATGAGAAATTAATGAAAAGTTCTCCAGTTTTTGGTTCCATGGATGTTGATATCAAATCGAGGGTGAGTACAAAACTTTTATTTTCTTCTTTATGTTGATTTGACACACTATATTTAAACCTAAAACCAATATCGAGACTCAAAGACGTCTTAATTAAACTGAAGAAACGAATAATCTCATCTAAACTTAATTCCAAAAATCTGGGACAGACGATTGTTTTATTGTAGCGAAAATAATATTTTTTTAATATCGACTAAATCGATTGGTTTTTTAGATTTTCAAATTAGAATGAGTCGTAGCTTGGGCGGAGTTGCAAATCGAAAATGGAGAAATATTCTGTATTAAGTATTTAGTGTTTTGATTACTTTACTTTCATACCAGCTAGTTAGGTGTAATTATTTTAATTTGTAGTTTATCTGCTGTATGTTTGAATATGTCAAAAATTTGATTACAACTTGCTATTTGATTTTCTTTTTTTGTTTTTTTTGTTTTTTGGTTTTCTTTTCTTATTCGAGTTATTCGAGTGCCCAATAGGAGCAATTAATTCTAATGGGCAGAGAGCGCCTACGTTAAAAAAAAAAAAAAACTAGAAGGATGGGCTAACTTCGGCCGTGCCGAAGTTCGTATACCCTTGCAAACTATCTTTTTGATTTATATATAATTTGCCGGAATCATAAGGAAGTATATAAAACCCATCAAATATAAATTTGATGTCCGTGTCATAAAAAAAAAAACAAATTCTTTTTTCCCCGATTGTTCCTATGACAGCTATAGCATATAGTCGACCGATTCTGATAAAACTTAAAAGATATATTTCTTTTTATATAAAATTGTCAAATAACAAATTTCGTGACGATTGCTTCAAAAACATCGAAGTTATTGATCAAAAACTAAATTTTTGACTGATCGTTCCTATGGGAGCTGTATGATATAGTCGACCGATTCTGATGAAATTTGGTATATGTGTTGAGGATTATATAAAACTCATAAATACCAAATTTAGTGACATTCGATTGAAAAACAACAGAGTTATTGATGTTAAACCCTATTCTTGGCCGATCGTTCCTATGGCAGCTATATGATATAGTCATCCGATTCTAATGAAACTTAGTATATATGTTGGGGATTGTATAAAACTCACAAACACCAAATTTAGTGACATTCGATTGAAAAACAACAGAGTTATTGATGTTAAATCTTATTCCTGACCGATCGTTCCTATGGCAGCTATATGATATAGTCATCCGATCGGGATGATTCCGAGATATACAATGCCTGCAGCAAAAAGAAGCCTAGGTGCAAAGTTTCAGCTCTGTAGCTCTAAGGGTCTCGGAGGAGATTGCGTTGATCCAGACAGACGGACAGACGGACGGACGGACGGATGGACAGACGGACAGACGGACATGGCTATATCAACTCAGCTCATCATGCTGATGAAGAATATATATACTTTATATAGTCGGAGATGCTTCCTTCTATGCGTTGCAAACTTCTGACCAAAATTAATATACACTTTTTTAATTTTATTATACCCTGTACCCATAGGGTAAAAGGGTATATTAAAGTCGCTAAAATGTATGTAACAGGCAGAAGGAGAATTTTCCGATCCCATAAAGTATATATATTCTTGATCAGTATCAATAGCGAAGTCGATTGAGACATGTCCGTCTGTCCGTCCGTCCGTCTGTCCGTCCGTGCGTCTGTCCGTCTGTCCGTCCGTCCGTCCGTATGAACACCGAGATCTCAGAGACTATAAGAGCTAGAGCAACCAAATTTGGTGTCAACATTCGTCTATTGTATAAGCAGATCAAGTTTATTTTAAATTTTTGCCACGCCCACTTCCGCCCCCGCAATTCGGGAAAAACCTATAACTAAAGCAATATTAAAGGTATCGCATTCTTGTTGCACATTTATATGGCCAAAATGCACCAGCTGACCAAATTTTGTCAAAATCGGACAATAATTATCGGAGATATACGTATTTCCGTTTCGTACTGAAACGCCCCATGCAAAATGGGTTGTTAAGTGTGAGCGAGATAGCATGCGTTCGCTGTTGCTGCATGGCAAGCAGTGCATGCTAAGAGAATTTTTTTTGTAAATTGATGTCGATTTTGATTGTTTTTGACTTAATAGAGTACTTTTACTTGGTACAGGGTATACTCAATGTCGGCAGGGACGACTTGCTTGCTTCATTATTATAATTATTAATACTATATGCATTGCAATGCAAACTAAATCGAGCTTACGTGACCTATTGGATCGAAGTATGTATATATATTTATTTGCATATATTTCCTATCCGTACCGAGTTTATAATATGTTCTTGTTAGTTCCAACTGAAATAAAAACGCTTAGTGACATTTACACTTTTGTAAATAATATTCTTTATTGACTATTGTTTTTTTTTTTTTTTTGTATTTTGAGATTGTTTTTTACTTAATGACTAGAAGAATATGAAGGTCAGCTACTCACACAGAAAGCGTCAGGGGCAGAGCCAATGGCAATGCACTTCGTCTTCGGGAATCTGTGTAGGACCTGGAACGAGAACGTCCGTGAGAACGGCCACGCGAATGACCACGAGAACGACCGCGAGAACGACCACGTGAACGGGAGCGATCACGTTTACGATCCTCCCGAACGTGTCTCCGTTTCGGTTGAAACTCTTCCTCCAAAGGTTTCTCCAACTCTACGGCAATCAGTTCACAATCACTGGCGCTACCATCACTGGAGCTCGAAATCGAATTCAAATGACGGTTACGATGATGGCTATGATGA
Source organism: Drosophila emarginata (assembly GCA_037075365.1). Taxonomy (NCBI): domain Eukaryota; kingdom Metazoa; phylum Arthropoda; class Insecta; order Diptera; family Drosophilidae; genus Drosophila; species Drosophila emarginata. Next base: position 5,288,924 of record JBAMCD010000296.1, read on the forward strand.
TGCTCTTGACCATGACCACCATAACCGCCCTTATGTTTCCTTTCTCCTGTTGAACGGCACTTGGATCTGTGCCTCCTTCTAGATGACTGCTGCGACGGAGCAATGGAATTGGACCGCTGTCTCTGTAGTTGCTTCATTACATCTTCAAGCATCTGCTGGGCTATGCTTGCTTTACGTATTAACTTTTCCAATGCTGGTGTGGCCATATCTTCGACCTCAACTGGCATAGACAGTGGTTCTTGGCCGTTGCAACCCTTGCAAGCTGCTGGTGGCTCACTGGTTGCCATTTCCTCATCCACCATATGTATTGCTTTGCTAACAGTTTGCGACATTTTTACTTTTACTCTTCACCAAATTCCACTAGATTAATAAATTCCCTGTGATTAATATTTCACTTACTCTCACTGTTCCAACACACAAATCACACTGATGGCTTTCGGCTTCCCGCTTTCGTCTTTTATACAAACCGGTAAACGTTTACCATACGTTTTGCCGCTTATCAGCAACGACGCGTCGTCAAAACGTTTGCACGGTAAACGTTTGCTTAACGTTCAGTAACCGCATCGTTGCCGATGACATCATTGTGACTATTTTTAGACTCTAGGGCAAAGTGGGCTCATTCAATTCGGTCAGCAGTTTGCAATACAGCGAAGGCAAAAAGTGTATATAGTATATATAATAAGTTAAAAAAAGCAGACGACAATGGAAAGAGTATAGCAACTTCAACTATATCTTTAAAGAAATTGTAGGGAAAAATAAAAACCAAATAATATCTTTAGGTCTCTTTATGAACGTTCGCAAGAAAATTATTCCTTAAAACCAAAGTGTTTGAGATAGATTTTCTTTTAGTAAATTGATTATAATTTTTACAAAATAATATTCTGGAATCAAATGTTTTTACTATGAATTTTTCTTTTTAAAGAAAATACTTTATCAGAGGATTATCATAATAGAAACGCACTTGTTTTTTGTTTGTTTTAAATATTTATATATATTTTTTAATTGCTGTTGTTGTTTGTTTTTGTTTTGTTTTGTTTTTTTTTTATTTTTGTTTTTGTTGTCTTTACATTAATAGTTTTTGTTTTGTAGTTGTTGTGCTAATTATATGTTTAACAAAAAAAAATTTGTTTGTTTTTGGTTTCTTCCGTATTTTCATTTTCTTGATTTTTTTTTTATTTTTCTTTTTGCAGTTTGATTGTATTTTTTCATTTTTAATCTGATTTGAAGTAATTTGCCATTTTCCTTGATTTCTTTCTTGATTTTTGATTCGCTTTCTGTATGAGTTGCTGTTCTTGCTCTTGTTCTTGTAATAAATTCGTAAAATTCGATGTTAAATTGAATAAACCATTTCCATTTACACATTCGCATAAGTAAATCCATATCAAAAAGAACACAAAACCAATTTGTTAAAAATTCTGCTTCGTTTTTTGCTTAATAATAAATTAGAAAATGTGCTGCTATTTCATTTCATTCTTTTTTGTTACGTTTTTGGTTGTTTGTTTTTTTTTTGTTGTTCGTTTTGTTATTTTATTTTTGTTTAAAATGATATATGTTTTATTTTTTTTTCTTTTTCTTGTGTTTTGAAAACTCAACCGCAAAGGCCAACGTGAGGGCCAAGGATGTCTCGTAAATTCCCTTAAGTGAATACCATTTTCATCTGCAAAATGTTTTACTCTTCTTTTTAATTTTTCTTCTTTTTGTAATTCTTTTTTTTTGTTTATTCTCTTAAATTTATTCATATATTTGTCTGCTGCTATTTACTCATTTTAGGTATTTTTTTGTATTTTTTTTTTTTTTGTGGCTTTTTATTATTGTTTATTGTATAATTTAAGACGATTCTCATTTGGTTTCATTTAGTTAAAATAAATTTTGGCACATGGTTTCCGAAATGGTTTTGATCTGTTCTGTTACTGCTTTCTTGTCTGCTTCTGATCTTGGATTAAATTTCTTATATAATCATGGGCTAGTTTAAAATACAACTATCAGAATTATTTCCATATTCGATTTGTAACTCCGCTTTATATCCGAATCGTTCGCACTGAACCTATTACCCAAAATTATGAGCCAATTAAATTTTGTATTATTACCAATAATGAGCTTTAGCTTATTGATTTAATTATCTTTGATAATAATGACAGAAGAATCACAAATTTTTTTAATGACAAATACATAAACAATAACTATATTTTTTATGCTTATTTCCTCAGATTTGTTAACAAATGAGAAATTAATGAAAAGTTCTCCAGTTTTTGGTTCCATGGATGTTGATATCAAATCGAGGGTGAGTACAAAACTTTTATTTTCTTCTTTATGTTGATTTGACACACTATATTTAAACCTAAAACCAATATCGAGACTCAAAGACGTCTTAATTAAACTGAAGAAACGAATAATCTCATCTAAACTTAATTCCAAAAATCTGGTACAGACGATTGTTTTATTGTAGCGAAAATAATATTTTTTTAATATTGACTAAATCGATTGGTTTTTAGATATTCAAATTAGAATGACTCGTAGCTTGGGCGGAGTTGCAAATCGAAAATGGAGAAATATTCTGTATTAAGTATTTAGTGTTTTGATTACTTTACTTTCATACCAGCTAGTTAGGTGTAATTATTTTAATTTGTAGTTTATCTGCTGTATGTTTGAATATGTCAAAAATTTGATTACAACTTGCTATTTGATTTTCTTTTTTTGTTTTTTTTTGTTTTTTGGTTTTCTTTTCTTATTCGAGTTATTCGAGTGCCCAATAGGAGCAATTAATTCTAATGGGCAGAGAGCGCCTACGTTTAAAAAAAAAAAAAAACTAGAAGGATGGGCTAACTTCGGCAATGCCGAAGTTCGTATACCCTTGCAAACTATCTTTTTGATTTATATATAATTTGCCGGAATCATAAGGAAGTATATAAAACCCATCAAATATAAATTTGATGTCCGTGTCATAAAAAAAACAAATTCTTTTTTCCCCGATTGTTCCTATGACAGCTATAGCATATAGTCGACCGATTCTGATAAAACTTAAAAGATATATTTCTTTTTATATAAAATTGTCAAATAACAAATTTCGTGACGATTGCTTCAAAAACATCGAAGTTATTGATCAAAAACTAAATTTTTGACTGATCGTTCCTATGGGAGCTATATGATATAGTCGACCGATTCTGATGAAACTTGGTATATATGTTGGGTATTATATAAAACTCACAAACACCAAATTTAGTGACATTCGATTAAGAAACAACTGAGTTATTGATGTTAAACCTTATTCCTGACCGATCGTTCCTATGGCAGCTATATGATATAGTCATCCGATCGGGATGATTCCGAGATATACAATGCCTGCAGCAAAAAGAAGCCTAGGTGCAAAGTTTCAGCTCTGTAGCTCTAAGGGTCTCGGAGGAGATTGCGTTGATCCAGACGGACGGACAGACGGACGGACGGACGGATGGACAGATGGACAAGGCTATATCAACTCAGCTCATCATGCTGATCAAGAATATATATACTTTATATAGTCGGAGATGCTTCCTTCTATGCGTTGCAAACTTCTGACCAAAATTAATATACACTTTTTGCAAGTGTATAAAAATATTAATTTTATTATACCCTGTACCCATAGGGTACAAATTTGGTGTCAACATTCGTCTATTGTATAAGCAGATCAAGTTTATTTTAAATTTTTGCCACGCCCACTTCCGCCCCCGCAATTCGGGAAAAACCTATAACTAAAGCAATATTAAAGGTATCGCATTCTTGTTGCACATTTATATGGCCAAAATGCACCAGCTGACCAAATTTTGTCAAAATCGGACAATAATTATCGGAGATATACGTATTTCCGTTTCGTACTGAAACGCCCCATGCAAAATGGGTTGTTAAGTGTGAGCGAGATAGCATGCGTTCGCTGTTGCTGCATGCTAAGAGAATTTTTTTTGTAAATTGATGTCGATTTTGATTGTTTTTGACTTAATAGAGTACTTTTACTTGGTACAGGGTATACTCAATGTCGGCAGGGACGACTTGCTTGCTTCATTATTATAATTATTAATACTATATGCATTGCAATGCAAACTAAATCGAGCTTACGTGACCTATTGGATCGAAGTATGTATATATATTTATTTGCATATATTTCCTATCCGTACCGAGTTTATAATATGTTCTTGTTAGTTCCAACTGAAATAAAAACGCTTAGTGACATTTACACTTTTGTAAATAATATTCTTTATTGACTATTGTTTTTTTTTTTTTTTGTATTTTGAGATTGTTTTTTACTTAATGACTAGAAGAATATGAAGGTCAGCTACTCACACAGAAAGCGTCAGGGGCAGAGCCAATGGCAATGCACTTCGTCTTCGGGAATCTGTGTAGGACCTGGAACGAGAACGTCCGTGAGAACGGCCACGCGAATGACCACGAGAACGACCGCGAGAACGACCACGTGAACGGGAGCGATCACGTTTACGATCCTCCCGAACGTGTCTCCGTTTCGGTTGAAACTCTTCCTCCAAAGGTTTCTCCAACTCTACGGCAATCAGTTCACAATCACTGGCGCTACCATCACTGGAGCTCGAAATCGAATTCAAATGACGGTTACGATGATGGCTATGATGATGCTCTTGACCATGACCACCATAACCGCCCTTATGTTTCCTTTCTCCTGTTGAACGGCACTTGGATCTGTGCCTCCTTCTAGATGACTGCTGCGACGGAGCAATGGAATTGGACCGCTGTCTCTGTAGTTGCTTCATTACATCTTCAAGCATCTGCTGGGCTATGCTTGCTTTACGTATTAACTTTTCCAATGCCGGTGTGGCCATATCTTCGACCTCAACTGGCATAGACAGTGGTTCTTGGCCGTTGCAACCCTTGCAAGCTGCTGGTGGCTCACTGGTTGCCATTTCCTCATCCACCATATGTATTGCTTTGCTAACAGTTTGCGACATTTTTACTTTTACTCTTCACCAAATTCCACTAGATTAATAAATTCCCTGTGATTAATATTTCACTTACTCTCACTGTTCCAACACACAAATCACACTGATGGCTTTCGGCTTCCCGCTTTCGTCTTTTATACAAACCGGTAAACGTTTACCATACGTTTTGCCGCTTATCAGCAACGACGCGTCGTCAAAACGTTTGCACGCATCGTTGCCGATGACATCATTGTGACTATTTTTAGACTCTAGGGCAAAGTGGGCTCATTCAATTCGGTCAGCAGTTTGCAATACAGCGAAGGCAAAAAGTGTATATAGTATATATAATAAGTTAAAAAAAGCAGACGACAATGGAAAGAGTATAGCAACTTCAACTATATCTTTAAAGAAATTGTAGGGAAAAATAAAAACCAAATAATATATATTATTTTACAAAAATAATATTCTGGAATCAAATGTTTTTACTATGAATTTTTCTTTTTAAATGAAATACTTTATCAGAGGATTATCATAATAGAAACGCACTTGTTTTTTGTTTGTTTTAAATATTTATATATATTTTTTAATTGCTGTTGTTGTTTGTTTTTGTTTTGTTTTGTTGTTTTTTTTTTTATTTTTGTTTTTGTTGTCTTTACATTAATAGTTTTTGTTTTGTAGTTGTTGTGCTAATTATATGTTTAACAAAAAAAAATTTGTTTGTTTTTGTTTTCTTCCGTATTTTCTTTTTCTTGATTTCTTTTTGTTTTTTTTTTTTTGCAGTTTGATTGTATTTTTTCATTTTTAATCTGATTTGAAGTAAATTGCCATTTTCCTTGATTTCTTTCTTGATTTTTGATTCGCTTTCTGTGTGAGTTGCTGTTCTTGCTCTTGTTCTTGTAATAAATTCGTAAAATTCGATGTTAAATTGAATAAACCATTTCCATTTACACATTCGCATAAGTAAATCCATATCAAAAAGAACACAAAACCAATTTGTTAAAAATTCTGCTTCGTTTTTTGCTTAATAATAAATTAGAAAATGTGCTGCTATTTCATTTCATTCTTTTTTGTTACGTTTTTGGTTGTTTGTTTTTTTTTTTTGCTGTTCGTTTTGTTATTTTATTTTTGTTTAAAATGATATATGTTTTATTTTTTTTTTCTTTTTCTTGTGTTTTGAAAACTCAACCGCAAAGGCCAACGTGAGGGCCAAGGATGTCTCGTAAATTCCCTTAAGTGAATACCATTTTCATCTGCAAAATGTTTTACTCTTCTTTTTAATTTTTCTTCTTTTTGTAATTCTTTTTTTTTTGTTTATTCTCTTAAATTTATTCATATATTTGTCTGCTGCTATTTACTCATTTTAGGTATTTTTTTGTATTTTTTTTTTTTTGTGGCTTTTTATTATTGTTTATTGTATAATTTAAGACGATTCTCATTTGGTTTCATTTAGTTAAAATAAATTTTGGCACATGGTTTCCGAAATGGTTTTGATCTGTTCTGTTACTGCTTTCTTGTCTGCTTCTGATCTTGGATTAAATTTCTTATATAATCATGGGCTAGTTTAAAATACAACTATCAGAATTATTTCCATATTCGATTTGTAACTTTGCTTTGTATCCGAATCGTTCGCACTGAACCTATTACCCAAAATTATGAGCCAATTAAATTTTGTATTATTACCAATAATGAGCTTTAGCTTATTGATTTAATTATCTTTGATAATAATGACAGAAGAATCACAAATTTTTTTAATGACAAATACATAAACAATAACTATATTTTTTATGCTTATTTCCTCAGATTTGTTAACAAATGAGAAATTAATGAAAAGTTCTCCAGTTTTTGGTTCCATGGATGTTGATATCAAATCGAGGGTGAGTACAAAACTTTTATTTTCTTCTTTATGTTGATTTGACACACTATATTTAAACCTAAAACCAATATCGAGACTCAAAGACGTCTTAATTAAACTGAAGAAACGAATAATCTCATCTAAACTTAATTCCAAAAATCTGGTACAGACGATTGTTTTATTGTAGCGAAAATAATATTTTTTTAATATTGACTAAATCGATTGGTTTTTAGATATTCAAATTAGAATGACTCGTAGCTTGGGCGGAGTTGCAAATCGAAAATGGAGAAATATTCTGTATTAAGTATTTAGTGTTTTGATTACTTTACTTTCATACCAGCTAGTTAGGTGTAATTATTTTAATTTGTAGTTTATCTGCTGTATGTTTGAATATGTCAAAAATTTGATTACAACTTGCTATTTGATTTTCTTTTTTTGTTTTTTTTTGTTTTTTGGTTTTCTTTTCTTATTCGAGTTATTCGAGTGCCCAATAGGAGCAATTAATTCTAATGGGCAGAGAGCGCCTACGTTTAAAAAAAAAAAAAAAAATATTCATTTTATTATTATAATTATTAATACTATATGCATTATTTGGGTTTATTGCATTTTAAAAACATTTATCTACAACTTGACGAACGACAGTTTATTGTAATGAAAACACTAAATTTGTGTATGTAGATACTGCGATATCATGTCATATTATATATGTATGAATACTGCTTCAGCTGGCGATACATCGACTATATATATATATATATATGTAGTATATACACATATAAGTATATATGTATATATATACTATAATATTAAATACAAATACATTTAGTTAACATTTTCATATCATTTGATGTCATTTTAATGGATTCGTGCATAGTTTTCACATTCAGTCCATTTATGGGTTTTTGCGTTATCTTATTTACAGAAAAAAATCTACTTTATATACTATATACATATATATATATTTATATATGCATACATATATAGATATAGAGAAAGATTTAGAGTCGCTAACAACTAACTAGATAAATATTCCATGTGTGTGTGTGTGTGTGTGTGTATTGTGTGTGTATATATAGTTCGCCATATACTTTTATACATGAGCACATAGCTGCATCATCATTATACATATATAATGATCATGTTGTATATTGTTAGACACAAATATATAGATTTGTACACAGCATATGTCTTAGTTTTTTCTTATTATTTTTTTCTGCATTTTTGTTTTGGTTTTTTTTTTTTTGATTTTGTTTGTGTTTTTTTTTTTTTGTATTTTCTCGTATTTGATTTAAGTTTAAATTTTAAATTTGAATTGTAACACAAAAAAATGAAGGGAAATGGCAAAAAAAAAAATCCCGAACTTACAAAACTACTTAGATATAGTGGCTACAACTCAATCGTTCAGTTAAAACTAATCGAAAATCTATCAAAATGGAAGTACAACCTGTCTACATACATACAAAAAAAGAATATTGATTATTACAAGTTTCGAATACATTTACCAAAGTTCAAGTATTCCATAGTTTAGCCAGTTAGTAGTTCGAGTTACAGTTTAAGAGTCATAAGTACTTAGGTATTTATATTAGTTGGGAATTATAAGTACATATACAAGTATATATCTATATGTATATATAAATGCTTTTATATAGTATGTATATGTATATATATATACATCATCATGTCATTTGTTTGGATTTCTTTTTTTTTGTTTTTTTTTTGGATTTGGTTTTGGTTTTACTTTTGTGGAAGTTCGACAACTGACCTGGGTCTGGATTCTGGACACATGCCCTATATACGAGTATATAGTATGTAGTATATGTATATAGCATGCACAAATTGTTAATACTTATATATCTATATATGTATATATAATTTTGTATATATATATATGCGGGGGAAGAGAGAGATTTATCATTATTTTGTTTCATTTATTTTTTTCTAATCTTTTTTTTTTTATTTGTTTGTTTGATTTCAAATGGTTTTCTTTTCTTTGCTTTTGTTCTTATTGTGAGTATTGTTTTCTTTTTTGTTCATTCTTTTTTTTTTTCTTCTTCTTTTGTTTGTTATTCAATGGGAAGTGTTTTTATTTATTTATTTTATTTTTCTCTTTTTGGAGTTTCTTTTGTGGTTTTAGATGGTTGTGCGCAAATTTTGATATTGATTGTCCGAAAGTTTTCATTGTGTCTTTTGGGTTGTTTTTTGTTTGGATTTTTGGCAAGCTTTTTATTACTGGAAAGGGGGTGGGGGTGGGGGGGGGAGTTATGTATGTGTGGGGAGCTGATTGATTGATTGGGTGGTGAAATGGAATGGAGTGGTGTCGTTTGTGTATTTTCATTTTTAGTGGAGAGGGGTGGAGAGAGAGAGTGGGTAACAAATGCATTATAAAAATGTACAAAAAAGTTGGATTCGGCTGATTAAATACTTATGAATGGATTCAATGTATGTACCTGCCGACCACCTCATCCTAATTCTTCCTGATCATGCGATCAGATCTTACCAATGTCTCAGACGGATATTGAATAATCCGATTTCTCACTTAGCAATTTTTGGCCTGGAGCGGGTGAATGTTGTTGTTGGCGTTGTTGTTGTAGTGGTTGCTGTTGTTGCGGTTGCGGTGACTTTGAATGTGCTCGCTTATGCGGTGGTTGCTGCTGTCGCTGTTGCTGTTGTTGCTGCTGTTGTTGCTGCTGTTGTTGCTGCTGCTGCTGTTGTTGCTGTTGTTGCTGCTGTTGTTGCTGATGCTCCTGCTGGAGCTGCGATGTGGTAGAAGATGGACGAGACCAAAGCGATGAACGCTGTCCCAATTTAAGTTTCTTGATTGTATCCACATCGCATTCAACTTCAGCCATTTCGATGCGTTCGCCCAAACCATCTTCTGCATGATGAAATGCTCCAGCAGTATTGCATTCGGCTTGCAGTTGCAAGGGATGCAGTGTACGCAAAATTCCAGCCCTGGATGTGCATGAGGGAAGGAGTAAGGGGGTTGTGTGTTTTTTTTTTTGGTTTTTTCTATTGATTGCAACCACAGCTTAAGCATTTCATTTAAGACTTAATTGTGTGTTTTTGTTCTAGTTGATGTTGTTGTTGTTATTGTTGTTATTGTTGTTGTTGTTGTTGTTTTTATTGTAATTGTTGTTACTGTTACTGTTACTGTTATTGAATTTGGTGTTATATTTGGTGTATGGTGGCTGAATTTATTTAATGGGCTCCCTCAGGACCGCACACCTCACCATAAGCCAAATCTCATGTCTGATCTATAGGATCCATATAGGTGCAGGAGATTTCGCCGCTGTCATAGCCAAAGCCACCACTACCTCCATTTCCACCTATACCTAATGTATCACTACCAACATATTCACTCCCCCCATTGGCCGTATCCTATTTGGGCAGCGTTGGTGCTGTAAAAAATTTGGACGACAATAAAGCTGTCGATGGATTCAATAGTGTACCACCCTGATGCTGTTGCTGATGGTGCTGTTGCTGATGCTGCTGTTGCTGCTGTTGCTGCTGCTGCTGCTGCTGCTGATGCTGCTGCTGCTGCTGCTGCTGAAGATGATGATGTGGTGGTGGCTCATGCGCGGGCATTATGGACTTGTGGGGTATGGGACGAAACTGTGAGGATGGGGGCATGCAAGTGACAGGCACAACAGATGCTAGGGGACTACTAACTACGCCATCCAAACCCATTAGCTCCTGACCATTAACATGCGATTGTGACATCGACGCTGATGGCGATGATGACGTAGATGATTCAAGCTGATGGAGTTTGGGCGTTATTAACAGGGGCTGTTGTTGTTTTAAACTACTATTTGTCTGGCTATGGATCTGATTATTATGATTATTATGATTATTATGATTTAGGTTTGGATTCTGATTTTGGCTATTATTCATTTGTTGTTGTTGTTGTTGTTGTTGTTTTTGTTGCTGTTGTTGTTTATGAAATTGTTTCTGTTGTTGTGTACTAATCGATGGTGATTTTACCAATGTCGGTATATGACATTGTATTGAATCTTGAGATTTAAATGTACTTGATATTGATTTTAAATTTCCGGTAATACCACCACGTGGTGATAAAATTTTATTTGAATTGTTTGTTGATGTGTTTGTTGTATTTGTGGCTGTTGTATTTGTGTTGTTCATGTTGTTGATGTTGTTGTTGCTTTTATTGCCATTGTGATGGCGCGGTGTTGTATTGGTAGAAAACTGATATTGCTGATGATGATACCTGGAACGACCGCGTCGTGGCAATGATTTTTGTTCGGACATTGGTGACAGATCGGAGGACGTGCTTGATTGTGCTCCATGGTAGATGATGCCTGATGTGTTGCACATATATTATACACACACCATACACACACACACACACACAGACGAATAGGTATATGGAGCGAGTGAGCGAGCGAGCGAGCGAGCGGGCGGGCGAACGAACGAACGAGCGAACGAGAGAGAGAGAAGAAAAAAAAAAGAAATAGAGATATCGAGAGAAAAAAGAGAAAAAAAAGAAACGAAATAAACAGAAAAAGATCGGGCTGATAGAGAGTTCATCGGATGTGGGGGGGCGAGGGGGTAATTGGTTAATACAAAAACTTATATATCTAACTTATATATCTAACATTCACAATTTAAATCGCCTTCATTTTTAGTCTTTATAAATTCATTGTTGATTCATGTCGTTAACCTACTACAGATAAGTTATCGATATGTTGTGATTTGGAAAGTGTTGTATTAATCTAGAGTCTGCAAAAAATAAAATAACATAAAAGAAAAAAAAGAGACACATAAAATTCAGCTGGCTGATACAAAAATTGTACACTTTCACATCGAATTAACGTACAAATTCTAATATATCTGCATATTATACATAGTAAAACGATAAATTATTTATTAAAAAAAAAAAAACGAAACAAAAACATTTCTTAACTTACTGTGCTTAATTTTGCCCTCGTGCTGATTGGAAGACTCTGTCCGACTTGAGGTTAATTGATCCTGATCCGATTCCGATTCCTCACTCTCCGGTTCGGTTTTGCGTGAATGGCGTCTTCGATTCTTCGACTGTGTTTTATGTCATACACATATATATATATATATAGAATAGATGATAAAAAACAAATTTTAATTTAATAACAATTAATTTTTAATTACGGCTAGCGACTACAAAAGCGCCTGGGGGGAAGGGTTGGAATGGAAACGCCTGTTTTTAAATTATAAAACAGAAAACAAAAAAAAAAAAAAAAACAAAACAAAAAGAAAAATAACCAAAGAAATATTGGACAAGTGACACAATGCAGAGGAGCAAAGCATTTTTGCCTCTCTATCTCATGATATATATGGCATTGCAATTAATATAACTAAAAGGGGAAATTGAAACCTAAAATACGATACGATACGAGCAGTGTATAAAAATAATATAAAACTAGAAGGCCAAGCTAATTTCGACCATGCCGAAGTTTGTATACCCTTGCTAAAATTCCATTTCGCATTTCGCACAAAAATTTATCAGATTGATGATATAGTCAAATAATTTTAATGGAACTTTGCTTAATTCTTCAGAAGTTTGCGATACTTAAAGAGGGTTAAGTTTACTAGCTTCATAAACAAAAAAGTTTTTTATATTAAAACTTCTTTTCAAATCGACTGTTCCTATGGAAGCTATATAATATAGTCATCCGATCTGGCTGCTTCCGACATATTTATATACAGCGTATTGTAGAAAGAAACGTTTGGGTAAAATTAAATCGGGAAAACTTTTTAAATGCGAAACTAGCTTGCATTGAGTCAGACAGATGTAAAGACGGACATGGCTATATCTATATATACTATATATATAGTCGGACCTCAATTTTTGCAAGGATATAGAAAGCCCCTAAAAATTGATGAAATCAAAATGAAAATCAAATTATTTATTGTCGGGCTGTTCGATGTATCGAACCCCTACAGGGACAGATACAGATAGATATAGATAGATATACATATATATATATATAAAGATGGTGACAGAGAGAGAGAGAGAAAGAGAGAGAGAGAGAGATAATCAAAGAAATGAATAAACAAACGCACGATATTATGAAACGGTGAGGTCTGATAATAATTATGAATTGTCTTTTGAGGACGTTGGTTTTGGTTGTGGTGGTGGTGGTGGTGATGGGTGGTGGTGGTTGGTTTTAATACCGCAGCTGGTGGTGGCGACGAACAGCCCTCGGCCAAAGCCCTCTCATGGTACATGAACGAGTGCAGCAATGTATTTGCCGGACCGCTGTGATGGGGCTGTGACATGTTGCCGGCCTCCGACAATTGGAAGGTGGCATATGGTGAAATGTCCTCAGAGGTTTCTAAGAAATAATCATTATAATCAACAAACATCATTCACAACAACAACAAAAGTAAATCCAGCCTCGGGTTATTGCACATTATTAGAACAAAAATTTCTTTACCTGGAATTTTGTCATTGTTCTGCATGGAAACCTTATGAATGGTGGCATAATAACGTTCCCGCTGGGCCGCCTCTGAATTGGCACGATTCTCAAGTGATTCTTTTTGTATATGATTGCTTTGCTCTATGAATGCGAATAAATAATTAATAATACAATGAGAATATGAATATAAGATTAAGACTTACTATGTCTATAGCAGATGATAACCAAAGCTATGGTACATATCATTCCTGAAACGGCTGCTATACTCGGTATAAGTAAATTGATATTCCCATAAAAGACACTGGGACCACGCTGACCACGTTGTACTATCTCCGGTGGCGGAGGATTACCATCTTTTGTAAGTGTTACAAATGTGAATTCTGCCTGTGATGTTCCCGCCACATTGTGGGCTTCCATCCGCAACTGGTAAAGTGTAGAAGGTTGTAGATTCGAGATGACTACACGACGCTGCGGTTTGAGAGCATTGGATACCAATATCCATTCCCGTTCCGTATCATCAGTTACAGCTCGATATTGAAGTACGAAATATAATAAAGGACATCCATTGTCCGGCCATGTATGAAGACGAACCAGCAAGGATGTAGAATTGGGTGCTAGTAGACTAGTAGCTGCTGGCATGCCAGGAGCCTGTCCTTGGGTGCGTACATGTAACATAATGCTGGCCGGGGATGTGCCCACCTTGTTTTGGGCATTCAAATGAATCTGATAGGTACTACCGCATACTAAACCCTTGAGCTCATGACTGGAGGCATGACGGGATAATTGCATTTCATCTGTATTCCCAGTAGTACGGCGATAGAAGAGAGTATATCCTGTAATTGGAGCATTGCCAGAGAAGCCACACTTCCAATGCATCAATATACTGCTGGATGTTGCACTCGTCACATAAAGAACTGGCGCTGAGGGTGGTACCTGAACCAAAAGCATATGGGTTAAACGATCTGTGCCTATGCCATTGTCCACCTGACAGCTATAGTTTCCGCCATCGGCCAATTGCAGACTGGAAATGATCAGATCTCCCGTATCCAATAGCTGAGAGTTATGGAGACCGCCTTGCCGTAGGGCCACATCTGCTTTATACCATTCTCTTTTGGGTTTACCCACCGCTGTGCAGGGCAGTGTTACAGTAGATCTCCATGGACGGATTACAGGGCCACCGAAAGAGATTATTCTAGCTGGTACACGATTTGTCGTTATCTGTGAGGAAACCCTAGAGCTTTTACCCTCTCCCACTCTTGTGCTGGCCGTTACCCAAAACTGATATTCCATATGCGGATGCAAACCCTTTGCCTCATAGTAAACCTGTTGCGATGGCAGACTTCTCTTCTCATTGTTCAGCTCCTCCCGTCCATTGACAACACGTGTGTATAGACTATACTTTGTTATCACACCATTCGGTTCTGTTGGTGGCTGCCACGATATGTAAAGAGATTGCGATGAGCTTACCACCACCTTGATATCGGATGGTGCCTCCGGCACATCCTCCTCGCTGTGACAATACAGAGGCTTGGATAATATACCATCGCCCATTCGAGTGTGGGCCAAAACCTGAATACTGTAGTTGGTATATTTACGCAGACCGGTTAGGACCATGGTCAGGGCTGTTGTTTTACGTGATTCCACTTCATCTTTATTGGGCAGCATGTCATCGATGATGGGCTCAAAGATCAGTTTATATCCCTGCAATAGGCCATTGGTATGATAAATTGGCGGTGGTTGCCAAGAAACTTGTAAAGATTGCGACGATAGAGCTGCACAGCGAACATCCTCTGGTGGGCGACTGGGAACTAATTGGAAAAAGATTTAAATGATTGTATGTATATACAAAGAAGATTAGAAATAAATTACCATCTTCCATGGTCTGGGCTGCAGTTGGCTCTGATAGCGGACCGGGTCCAACTTGGTTAAATGCCTGGACTACAACATTATAGCGGGCAAACTTTGCCAATCCGCTGAGAAGTAGCTCACCATTACCACCATCACCATCACCCGAAACAGAGGTAAAATTATATGCAGTATTTCCGGAACTGGCCAGTTTATAGCCAACATTATAGCCCTGAATATCGCCATGTCGCAACTCTGGTAATGGTGCCACCCAGCTAATTAGAAGTTCGGTTGATGAAAGCGGTCTAACGGATAAATTAAGAGGTGGTCCAGCTGGTCGTTGGGGTTCTGTGCGTACAATTAACTCTTGACTGGGTGCACTTCGTCCTGCATTACCCTCCGCTATAACACGAAATGCATATCTAGTAGCTGGCTTAAGATTCTCAATTAAAGCATTAAAACTAGGCGGATCCTTGACCTCAATATGCTGCCACTGCTCAATAAATAGAGCTGCTAAAATAAACAATAGGATTACAATAAATATTTTTGATAAATGGCAAATGAATAGACCAACTTACGATCTGCCTCACGATATTCTACTAGATATTTGGACACATCTCCCGTACTCATTGATTTCGGTTGCCATTTGAGATTCACTGAGCGACTGCTTATCATGGCTGCTTCTAGTACACTTGGTGGTTGCGGTGGTTCTTGGACCTGTAATTGAACCAGCTGCTGATCATTGCCATAAAGATTGCTGGCCCTGCAGAAATATGGTCCACTATCGCTGGCATCTACAGTGCGTATCTGAAGTTCCGCTGAGACACCATCTGGAGTGGCCTCCTGTTTAACTGAAATTCTGAAAGCCACAAAGATAACAAGACAGAAGTAAAATTAGTAACAATCAAAATGATAAAAGAAATATATATAGCAGCTCAATGCACTCACTTGTAATTGGTTGATGGATTCAATGTATTCTTCCCAGAACGCATCCATACAATGTTAATCGGTTTGTCCCCACTGACGGCACACTGCAACAGAGCTGTGTCGCCCTTCTTTACAGTCACCGAACGTGAGGTGGATGAGAAATATGGTGAGGCTGCAAAAATTATCCAAAAAGAAAAAAAAGAAGAAAAAAATTGTATATAAGCGAAATCAGAAGAGAAACCGAAACCCAAACAGATGCCAAAAAAAAAAAGAAAACTGGAACGGCAGGCTAATTTCCATCATGCCGAAGTTTGTATACCCTTGTTAATTTTTTATAAACTTAAAAATTAGGTTGATGCAGAGAAATGCACAAATGATTACAGCTATAACAACTCAACTCGCAGATCAAGAATATATATATATTATACATATATAATCTGCTATGTATTGCAAAGTTGTATTCAAAATTAATATAACCTTTTTCCAAGGGTATACAAAATGAAAAGAAAATGAATCCCGCGAGGCGTCAGCATTCCAATTAACCAAATTGCCCATTGCTTGCACTTTTCCATTTCCATTTGCATTTGTATTGGTTGTTGCATTTACATTTCGATACTTACAGTTGACTTTTAGCTGAATGACCTTTCCAATTCCTGTGCCAATCCCATTGTTGGCCTGACACAAATAGAAACCTTCACGATCCTCCTTAACATGCTGCAACAGCAACGAACCATTGCCCAATAGTTTAGTGAATGGCCGTTCTCGAACTTCCTCATATTCACCAGATTTGCTACCTACATATAGTATCAATAATAAACTATAAAAAAAAAAGAACAAGAAAAATTAAATTAAAATCGAAAACAAACATACCGGTTGCCTTCTTCCATATAATACTGGGCGTGGGTACGCCTTGGGCCTGACAATGCAACATTATGTGGCGATTACGTTCAACATTTGCATCAGCCGGTTCAACAATCCAACGTGGCGGTACTAGGAGTATTCAAGTAATGTGAAGTAATGTAAAAATTTGTTCATTAATCATTTTGCATATAAATTTAAGAATTAAAAAGATTGATATAAGTGAAGAACTGCTAAGACATACAGTAAAAGTTATGGAGAGAGAGAGAGATATACTTATAGAGAGAGAGAGTTAGAGTGAAAGGAAAAGTGAAGAATTTTTTTTTTTGTTGGCAAAGTAAAAAACGGCAAAAAGGAATTTTGGTTTTTCTTTTTTTTCATATTTTTTTTTTTGTGCCTAGCACATTTTTTAATTTCAATAGAATAGTGGAAAGATGGAAAGAGTTGGGTAGCATAGAGAGCAACTTTCAACTAATATAGTTAGGTATAGGTACAATTGGATAATTCATATATATATTGCTTTTGGATATTAGGTATTTTTGAGGAGGAATATTGGTTTTTTTTTCTTTTTTTTTTTTGCGGGTATTGATTTGCATTAAAAAATTCAAAAACAAAATAATTTAGTTAGTTATGCAACTTAGGCAAAAATCGAAATAAATGAAATAAGTTGATGCTTTTTTTTTGGTTTATTTGTAGGTTTTTCTTCTTTTTTTTTTTTTTGTTTGCTTTTTGTTATACATTTTTAGTTAGATCAGATTTAATTACAAAAATTGTTTCTGTTGATGTGTGTGTGCAAGGATTTTCTTTTCTTTTATTAAATGGTTTTGGGTTTTGAATTTGTCTTAAACATTTTTACCCATCCCTCCCCTTTCTGGGAAACTTATTTAATGCTCTGTTGTGCCACGCCGCGCTGTTCGTTGTTCGACTAGAATGCCCCCCAAAATAGTAATACCCTATAATAATTAATTAAAAGAAGGCATGCCAAAAGCGTATGTCGAAAACATATTTTATGTTGCGCAACATAAATTAAATCTTATATAACTTTTTTTTTTATATTTGCACACGCAGCTAACAAAACAAAACAAAAGAAAAATATAAAAAACACAAGAGGGAAAACCAAACCAAGAGCGGGGAAAAAATCCGCATTAAACAAAAGCCTAACCGACAAAGCAACGAAAAAAAAAAATGTAACAAAAAAAATAATTGTCCTTAAATAATTAGTTTTTCAAAATGTTTCGACATTTTTAATAAATTATTAAGGCCAATAAAATTGTTTATTTAACTGCTGCATTTAATTGCCAGCCTTTTGTTTGTGCAGCGCCAAATGAATAAACAACAACAACAATTGAAACAAAAAATAATGCAAAAAAAAAAATGTATTATTAAAATGAAAATTATAAGGCAATAAATGAAATTAACAGTTGGCCTTTGGGCACAACATTAATTAAAAAGCATTTGTGGTTTTTATTTAATATCTCACATTTTTTTTCGAAAAGATATATAGAGAGATTTTGAGAGAGATCTTTTGTTTTTTTTTTTAGCTTGGTTTGGTTTTGTTTTGCGTTTTTTTTTTTTGGTACAAAGCGGGGTTCAGGGTTCACAGCAGCAGCAGCAGCGCGTTTTTTTTTTTTTTTTTGGGTTGGTTAATAGCAGCGACTAGTTGGACGAAAGAACAAACGGAAAATGAAATGAAAAAAGAAAAACCTTTGCACACAACAGCAACAGCGGCAATAGCAGCAGCAGCAGCGGCAGCAGTGGCCTGGGTAATTGGGCATTAACATAAATAAATCAAATGAATTATTTAAGGCATAAGAAAAAAAAAAACAAATGATTAATTTTTTAGTGTGTGCGCTCCAAAAACTATTTCAAACTACTACACTCGGAAAACAATGGCTGCTCAAGTAACAAAACTATCTAACATATTCAGAAATATTTTTTACTGTATTCACATAAAAATTAAGTATATGATTTAATCAGAGTTTCTTTACCCAAAACTCTCTTATCTCTAGCTGATATCACAGACAATGGAGCATTTAATTTATTAATTTGAAAACTGGCTTAAATATTTTTCGAGAATTATTCTTTTATTATTCAGTTAATATTGAATGATTCTTATATAACTTTGAGATAGATCCATAGATAAATAGTTGAATGCCTTCGTAATTATTTTCATTATATTTTTTGGTGAAAACCAATCTTAACATTTTTTTTTTTATCTATCTTCATAAAAATATTATTATAATTTAAACAATAATTAGTTATATTAAAAAACCTCTTAAACTTCGTTAGCAATGGGATAATTCGTTTTTTAAAATTATCTGCTTGTATAATGAACTCTTTTATTATTGTTAAACTTTTTCGATTGTACTTTGTTAGCCAATTGGTTTTCCTCAAAGTGTAGCTGGCAAACAAAAGACTATTTCGCTTTTTAGTTTCACTTAAATTGAGCAGAAAACGCTTTTGGGTTGCATTCGCATGAATATGAAAACAAATTAAGAGCCAGGGACTAAAGAACAGAGCAGAGAGCAAGCAAATCATAAATAAATTGAAATCAAAATCACATTTTGTTGGCTAGCTAGCACTACGCAACATGCAAATGGAATCGGTGGATGGGTGGTGTGGGGAAATTTTTCGGAATGGGATTCTTTTTTTTTTTTGTATTGTTCTATGTACAGTTTTTGTGTAGCCTTTTTTTTGGGTTTTTCGGTTTTGTTTTTTTTTTCTCTTTTTGCATGCGAAAAACAAAAAAGTGCAGCATACTTTGCTGCTGCCACAACAACATGCCACACTTGAGCTATGAATTTGAAAGGAGGAAACATTCATTCTCAACTACATTAGCAAATACTGCGAAGCTTTAAAATTTATATATAGAGTTTCATATACACACACATATATATATATTATATGTATATATAGATGTACATATTGGTATATATACATATATATACTTATATATATATTGCATATATATAGTAATCTGGTTAAGGTTCTTTGCTTGGTTCTGCAAAACAAATTAAAAATAATAAAAAATGATAGTTATGCATATACATACATACATTAATATATATGTATATATAAATCTCACACAAAGTGATAAAGAGTGACACTCAAAGATAGAAAGATAGAAAGAGAGAGAGAGAGAGAGCTTAAGAATGTCGCCAGAGTAGCAAAGACAATGGATATATGTATGTATGTATGTCTATATATGCATACATACATACTTATATATAGAGAGAAAGAGAGAGAGCAAAGCGGTGGGTGGGGTAAGCAATTAGAACCCAAAGCCAAATTGAAGCATAAGCAGCGCGTGTTTTATTGCATCTTTTGTGGATTTCTGTATATCTGGATTTGTATGGATTTTGATGTTGCTCTTTCTCTTATTATTCCATTTTTGATTTTTTTTTTCTTTTTTTTATGTACTCTTTTTGTTTGTTTATTTTTCTTTCATTTTTGCTTCCTTATGCATTTCGTTTTGTTTTTATTTTCATTAATTAAGCACAGCACATTTAGCTAAGCCATTCTCAGTTTTCTTCTTCTATTTCCTCTTTGCTTCTATTTTATTTATTTAAACAAGAAAAATATATATAGTTTAAACACCCTTGCCAGAGGGTAAACAAAAATTGTTAAGTTTTATGCTTCCAGCTTCGATTTAATAGATAGAGAATATATATACATAAATATATATGTATATGTACATATACAAAAATTCTGATTTAATCGTAGATATTATTTCATAGAAATATTCGATGAAAGAAGTATTAACAACTTTTTTTCGTTTTTTTTTTTTTGCTTTCAGATAAATCCAACAATAACTAAAATGATTTGATAAGATTTTTGGCATCGAACAATAGTAATAAAATATACGTATATGTCGTAGAACAATTAAAAACTGATCAATGGTGAGTCAAATATATATATATAGAACTCTTATCTAAGCAGAAACTTTTGCTTTTAAAAAATGTATTAATTATTGTATTCATTATATTCATCTCTATAACTAATAGTTTCAGATCAATTATTTGATCAAAGAGTTGAGTTAGGACACTGCAAGGATATCTTAACTTCGTTGTTCCAAAGTGTCCTTAGGGGAATATTTATCAAGTTTTTCTTTTTCAATGGGTGGGTGGGTGGCAAAAGATGGGGCAAACGGCACCCGTTGTGCGATAAGTTTTTTCGAGAAGCTGCAAGTCCAAAGAGGCAAAGCAAAAATAAAAGACAGATGAGCCGAAACAATGGGGAAAATATTTATATTGATATAGAGAATATCTTTTACATTTCTCATGTACCGATGGCAGCAACTAAAGAAAACAGAAAAATCAATGATAAAAGAAAACAAAAGCAAACAACGACAACTAAGCGACATAAGCAAATTAATTTTAAAGCAGCTTATGGTTTTTGTTTTCATTTTTTATTGTTGTATATGATTTAAATAATACAACTAATTGTGAATGCTAAATGCAGTTGCCAAAAATTTCATTGGTAATTCTTTTAGTAATTGTTGGCAATTGCCTTTTGGCATTGAATTTACAATTATAAAATGGTTAAAGAAGCTTTTAATTGTTTGTATAACTTAAAGCGTTTATATTCAGCAACTGAAAAATTATAATAATGATGATATATGTAGACTTAATAGTATATAATATATATATGGAGTATAGTAGTGTGTGTGTGTGTGTGTGTATATTTTAATTGATTTGGACATAAGAAGCAGTGCATGTTAAACTGTTACCTGGTGAGAGACTCTTGTCAAAATTAACCCACAGCGTGCCAAAGCGACTTAAGGGTAGAAGGATTCATTTAAGCAAATAAATTAAATACTTTTTCTTTTCATATTTTTGTTTTTTAGTTTTATACGGATAGGTGAGCGGAGGCGGGGCGAGGGCAGTGTCGATAAATGTTGTTGTTGTTGTTGTTGTTAGGGGAATTTTATAATTTAAGTTTTATAAAGTTTATTTTGTTGAGAGTCAAAAAATCAAAGCACCATTTTGTTTTTCATTTCTTTTTTTTTTTTTTGTGTAGATTTTTGATTTTTTTTTTTGTTTTTTGATTTTTAGTTTTATTTGGCTAGCCAAGAGTTTAGGCAACGTACAGTTGGTCAAGTTATTGGGCTTGTCCAACGCATCGATCGACCGATCAGTGAAATTTGATCGATGACAAGCATCACAAAAAGTTATGGAAATTCGTTACAAAAATTAACTAAAAGTTCAACAACTAAAAACTATTAAGAAGCTGTCAAAAAGTAGTTTTGGTTTTTTTTTTTTTTTTTAATTATATATATATATGTATATAGATATAGGGGCAAGTGAAGAATCATTTAGTTTTAATTAGTACAAGTAGGTGTTGGTTGTATTTCTTGTAGTAGATGGTGTATTTTTGTGTGTTTGTATGTGTGACTTGAGTGTGTATGTGTGTGTGTGTGTGTGTGTAAGAGAGTACGCTACCTTTAACCTGCAGCAGGGCTGTGTATTTGATCTCGGCCGCCGGATTCTTGGCAACGCACGTATATTCCCCAGAATGTGTGGCCGATAGGGAGGGAATGCTTAACAATGAACTGTACTGATCTAGCATAGTGACATTTGCACCCAAAAGCTCTGGCAACGGTTCACCATCCTTCAACCAGATTAGTTTTAATGGGGCATCGCCACGCGATACACCGCAAACTGTACGAGTTCGCATACCCTCGGCCAGGCCCTCCTGAAAGGCGAATGGTTCTATGCTCGGTGGTACTGCAAATAGGAAAGAGCAACGAGACTGTTTAAGCCGGAGCTTAGGTAAACCATTTAAATTGAACCCATTTCGTAATCGATTCCCATAATGTTGATTTCTTCCATTCGTATGTTCTTGTTGTTGTTGTTGTTGTTGATGTTGATAGTTGTCCCGCGTTGAGCTGCTGTGTTCTTTCTTATTATTTTTTTCTTTTTGTTATTTGTTGATTAAATTTGGTTCGATTGGTTAGTTCAATTACATATGTACAACTACTAAACCTTCGCAGTTTTGTTAAAAGGATTGGTATCAAGATGAAAAAACAAAATAAAACTCTACTATTAAATGGTATTTCAATTCAATTCGTTACAAACATTCCAAAAAGTTGAAGATATATGTATATAAATATATATGTATATATATATATGTTTATATTAACTAAATGCCGTTTTGTGATGATTATAATTTACATTGGATAATAATATAGATAAACAAAGGTGCACAATACTGTAGAAAGAAAACGCAACTAACTAAATACTTGCAACTAAACAATTGGACTATCAATTCCAATTCAAATCAATTCAATTCAATTCAATTCATTTTCAATCAATTTGTTTACCATTAACCAAAAGGGCCTGCGAGTTCTCCACCTCGGCAGCCGAATTCCTAACCACACAGGAATAGTTGCCAGTATGATCGCTTCCCAGATTCTCAATCACCAGTATGCTGTTATATTGATCCACCTGTTTCACCGACATATGCTGTGTGGGATCGATGGGACGATTATCCTTGCGCCAATTGATAGTTAGCGGTAGATCTCCCTTAACAACCGAACAGGTCAATGAGGCACGATCCCCCATATTCAGTTGTAATATATTTGTTTGAAATGGACTTAACTTCGGTGGCACTGTAAGGGATTCAGTCAAGCACAGATAAGCAACAAAGGAATTAAGCAAACAAAAACAAAAAAGCGCAACAGCACGCAAAAATGAAAACCAAAAAAAAAAAAAAAAAAGAAAGAGGACAAAACACTTGCCTCAGTGCGGAGGCATCAACAGCAGCGGCAATCAAAGCTGCTTTTTCAGCCAAAACAAAACCAAAATTAATAAAAACAAAAAAACAAATCTCAAAAGGCCAGGCTAACCTCGACCATGCCGAAGTTTATATACCCTTGCTAAATTTGAACTTGGCGACTAAGAAATAAATATATCAAATATTAAATGATAAACCGATTATGATAAAAGATATACACCAAACTGGCAAATGTTATGAAAACCAACTAAAACTCTTTTCACCATCGATCTTTCCTATGGTAGCTATATGATATAGTCATCCGATCTGGTCGATCTCGACATATGTTCAGCGTGTAGCAGTCAGATGAGAGTGTGTAAAATTTTATCACGATAGCTCTTAAGCTGAGAAATTATCTTACTTTGATACAGACAGATTAACAGATTGGCCGTTGTCCTTTATATAGTCAAAGATGTCGCCTAGTATGTAAAGCGAACTTCTTAACAAAATTAATGTATACTTTTTGCAAGGGTATAAAAAGGAAAACGGGTCAAAATTATGAAAATTTAATCAGCGTTGCGCTTCATTAGGAGGCGCATTCATTAACATTAAAATCAAATGGGAGAAAAAAGGGTCTTCAGGTTTGCCAGTTCTTCATTTGTTTCTTCCTTCTGCTGCTTGTTTATTTTTTCCTTTGGTTGCCTTCCATTCTTCATTCTTTCACTTTTTTTTTCTTTTTTGTTTTTAATTTACAAACTTTTAAGCTTAGATTATTGCGCATATTTAATTACAGCGAAAGCGAAACAGGGAAGAAGAAAACAAAAACCAAAAAAAAAAAAAAAAAAATAAGGGAAAAACTCAAAAAAAAGGGGGGCAAAACATACACCTAAAGCAAAGGCAAAAGCAAAAATTTAAAAGCGCCATACGAAACTACTTAGTTTGCTGTTAATAATTAAAATGCAATTTTCACTTCGTTTTCTTTGGCCCATTTTGCCCATTTTGGGCGCCCGTTGGCACGTTGACAATCATCGTCGTCCTCGTCGTCCTTGTTGCAGCCCCATCCCCCCTCCCTGACCCTTTGCTTTAACCGCCTAGGGTTCAAGCTAGGGTAAAGCTGTGAAAGAATCCTCGACCTCCAGTGTTGGTCGTTGGTTGAAATTTTTTTTTTTTGCTTTTGTTTTTCGTTTTCTTGTTGCTAATAGCTCGTAAGTAGGTACACATACTAACCTATGACCGTCACCTCGCCACTGCGCCTGGCACTGTGACCCTGTTTGTTTCTGGCCCAGCAGGTGTATACCCCGGAATCGGAGTTCTTTTGTACCGGACTGATGGTCAGCGAGCCATCCGGCTGGACACGTTGCCGTATATCATCGGGCAATTCACGGCCGCCTCTCTCCCAATGAATCTCCTCAATTGGATAACCGGCCACCGGGCATTTTAGATTTAATGTTTCGCCCGAGACGGCGGTTACCTTCGGTATTAGTCGAATGTAGGGAAGACCTGCAGGCGAAAGAGGAAATATATAAAGAGTAAATATATGTAAATGCTTAACAGATTTGCGCGCACGTTGCTTTTTTAATAATGCAGCAAACAAAAACAAAGACAAGGACTCGAAGTTCGAGTTGGAGCTAGAGCTGGGACAGGCCGCAAACGAGGCGAAAGGCAACAGGAAGCAGCTATACAATGTAATATGCATATCCTGACTGACTCTGCGCCAAAACACTTTTCGGTACACGAAAAGGAAGGAAATAATGCAGCAAATGTCGACGGCCCATGGCAACATGGTGAGAAAGGTTTTGTTGTTGTTCCGCTAACGCTTGCTGCTCCCACTCCCACTCCTACTCCTACTCCAGCTACTGTTACTCCTGCTGCTCCTTGTGCTTGCGGCTTTCTGCAGAATATGCATAATTTTCGAGCATGTCATACGTGAGGGCGTCCCTTCGCTCCCTCCCCTATGTTGCCTGTGAAGTTGAGTTTCACTTCGAGTACGAGTAGAGGAAAAAAGGACGAGATTTTCTCTTTCTCCTTCTCCTTGTTTTTTTTTTTCGTTTTTTCCTTTTTTTGTATTTGTAATCACCGCCATTACCAAGACGCGTAATCAGCGACAGCGCAAAAGGCTTTAAACTAAATGATCATGGTGGATGTTGAAATTTAATTTTGCCTCCATTTCGTTTTTTAATGCTTAAACAGCAAATTCATTTTCCTACTTTCGAATGGATTAATAAAAATGAGAAAAATCCGATAAATAAATTTCTTTCATTTTCCACTTATTTAAGATTATCTAAATACTTTGAGAATAACATTTATAAATTATATTAAAGAAAGGGATTTAAAGAAGTTAAATCTTGGGCTAAACTCTATCTTCAACTATATATTGAGTATTTTGAGAAGTTTAGATATTTAAAAATTATTTAGGAATTTCAACAATTTACGTAAACAAATATTAAAAAAATAATCTGTATTTAATTTACTTTCTCTTAAAAATATTTAAAATTAATTTAGTGAACAGAGTGAATTAAATATTAAAACTTTCATTCAATTTGATTTTCCCATTTACTATAGAGTACCGAATCTAATTGACAAATTAATTAACATTAATTCTAAAACTTGAAAATAGTTTTAACAAACTCCATAAAAACTAACTTTGCTTTGTTAGAATTTCTTCGATAGGGAAATATGAGTCTCTCAGTTACACTTAAATGTATAAGTTTTCTTATTAAACGGAAGTTTTCATCTCTTTTAATTTGAATTTAGTTTACTTGTATTCTCAATTGATAGAGTATTTAAAGCTCTTGTATTTTTTTTCTACCGATTTATGCTTAACTTTTTTTTTCTTCCAAAGTTGACTTGTTCGCCATCGTTGCAAAACTTTTGTAAACATGGAGAATTTTTTTTTTGTAGCTGCCTTTGCTGCTGCTGTTTGTAGTCTCTCATCTTTACCCCCTCCCCTACCCTACCCTACCCACCACTCCTGCAACCGTTGCACCGTTTCAGGCCCTTCAGTTAGTCGGCCTTCTGCTCCTTCTTGTGCCCAGCAACGCCATTTTGTTTGCCTGGCGACACAAAAATATTTGATTTCTTGCAAAAACAAGTCAGCTGAAGCCGGGGGGGGGGGAGTGTAGCGGGGGCAGCACTGCACCCGGGACTGGGTCTCTCAATGTTGAACAAAAGTGTGCGCCTCGAACAACACTTTACAGTGTTGCCTGCAAAGGCAAATGTAAACTTGGCCGGGTACGAAAAGGAGGATGGAAAAAATGAGGGAAATGGCGGCGACGAGAACATGGCAAACGTGTTGTAAAACAAAATCGAGCAAAAGTAGGCAACGGCAATGCCAAAAAAAAAAAAACAAATTGAGAATAAAACACACACACACACAAAAAGGAGAAATGTGTGGTCGGGGGAAAGAACACATGAAAAACGTTTAAGTGCATGTGTAAAGTAGCTGCTGCCTATATAAATATGTATAGATATACATATATATATATATATATATATATATATATATATATATATATATATATAGTCGTGTTAGTGTTTGTGTGTTTCCTTATTCCCATGCATATGTTCTCTCGTCCAAGTGTGAGCACACAACATACCATAAATATTCAAGCGGGCCGCATGCTGCACTCGTCCCGCACGATTCTCGGCTATGCAGGCATATTCGCCACCATCCTCGACCATGACATGGCTTATGTTAACATGACTAATTACATCGCCATGCACGGTGATGTATTGTCCGATCATAAATCTGCAACGAGAAGACCAGCAACAAAACAAAATGTTAATACAAAAAAATAAACCATGGAATAGGAAAAAAAAAAATGACCTAATTTGACTGTGCAGAAGTTTATATATCCTTTCAAATTTACCATTTGACAATTGAAAACGCTAGTGTCGAAAAGAAATTTAGTTTCAGTGTTTCAATTTATTCAGATTTTTTCAGTTATTGATCTTAAACTAAATTCACGATCGTTGTTCTCTATGGGAGCTATGACATGTAGTCATCTGATCCGGCTAGTTTCGACATATATACAGGGTGCAGCAGAAAGAAGAATGTGTGTAGAATTGTGTCACTATGGCTTTAAAACTGAGGGACATTTATGCAAATAGATGAACAGACGAATATGCCCAATCAAGTCAAGAGTATATACCGCATATAGGCAGTGATGCTTCCTAAATGAATATACCCTTTTTGCAAGGGTATCAAAAAAAAAACACAAAAAACAAATAACCGAAAAAGGAAAAGATGCATTAATGTAAAAAACATTTTGGGTGGGCTTATGCGGCGTATGCGCAATGCGCCTATTTTAGAATTGTTTTCTTTTTTTTTGCCCCCTTTTGCATATTTCAACCAGAATACAGAGACACACACAAATACATACATATGTGTACATATAGAGACACTCACTCACAACATCATTTCACAAGCATTTGAAATGCAGGCTGACCCAAATCCTTTTTGCTGTAGGCTTCATTTGGTTTTGTATTCTTTTACTTACTTTTCTTCTATTTTTTTTTTTTTTTCGACACAAGAAACATTGCATTATTTAGCTGTAATGAAGGCTGTCAGTCGAGCTGCCAGAGCTTAACATAGTTCCTCAATCGCCCTTTCCCCCACCCACCTATTCTATACTCTCTCCAGCCTTTCAATGTCATGTGCCACGCCCATGCCCATAGACAGTGAAAACGGTTAAGATACGGCCATTACGCTTCAACTCAACTGAAATAATGATAGGACAGAGAGGACGAATGAAGTGAAGGGGAATAAAAATAAAAAAAAAAAAAAGAAAGGATTTTATAAAACGCTTTAGCTCTGACATTAACTTGTAGTCGTAAGTTTGTAGTCGTATTCGTAGTTGTTGGCGCCGCTTAGCCTTCTTATTGGCATAGACATTAATTAGAAAGAAAATTGTTACCCATACGCCATGTGGCATTTAGCCTTGGCATTTCGTTATAGCTATGTCGCTATGTGAGCTTATGCTCATTAGTTTGTGGCTTCATGGTAACTTTTCAATTGGCATTAGAGTACAAGTTGAAGTAATTACAATTTTAATTAACTTTTCCCCATATACGAGACGATGGCCCCCAAATGGTAACCCAAAAAGGCTTATAAATGCATAAAATGGAATGCTTCTCAGCTACCGTCCCCCCTTTCCCTAGAAAGTGGCCAAGTTAAACCAAAAATCTTTGGCCAACAATGGTGCAATCGTAACGGTGTTTGCTAGTGGGTGCCTGATGCCACTTTATTGAGAGAAGAACAACAATAATAGCAACAAAAACAGTAATAACAACTGTAGTTAACTTAGAGTTAAAGTCAGAGTCAAAGTCTTTCTCTTTTACTCCTCATGGGCGCTAAACTGCAACACTTGAGCGCATTGAAACAATGGCGGGGACAAAATTGCAACAAAGTTGCACACATCCGCATCCGCATCCGCATCCTCATCCGCACATGGCACTGTAAGAGTGTTCCTCCATGTCTCGCCTGAATCCTGCGGCAGCTTAAACGCCATTGCCAAACTTCCAATGTCTATGTATGCCATGTGTGACTGTGGTGACTGTGTGTGGTGTCTGTGTCTGTGTGTGTGTGTGTGCATAAAACGCTTTGGCTGCAACAACTATATAAACCTAATAGTTTGGCGCGACTTTTCTCTGCTGTTTTTAGCCGATTGCTCGGTCCTCTGGATCTGTGCGGTTCTGTGGCGACTGGCTTACTTAATTTGAACCATGCCAAAAACAACAAAATGCCAACAAAAATAAATATATAAAGAAATTTTTATGGTACTTCTGGTGTCTGTGTGTGTGTGTACCTATAGTATGTAGAAAATAACTTCAAAACCGAGAGAAAAGTTTTACCGACTAACTTATAGAAAATTATGAAATTTCAATTTATGTGAATTGAGTTTAAAGTTTTGGTTTAAGTGCTTAAAACCAAATTTGCTGTGGGCTCAACTAATGGAATTATATTGCTAAAAGTGTTGATTCATTTTTTCAAAAGTAAAAAATTTCCTAAAAAGCAGAGATAAAAATTAAAAAAAAATAAAACTAAATTAATAAAAATGAAGAAATACGAAACGAAATAAAATATATGTATATATAGATATATATAAATACGATTGAACAATTTTTCTATCTTTTTCACATATACTTGCCAAACTGAATGGAAATGTTATAAACTTGGCTACTTTCCAACCAAATTGAGAACCACTTTGAAACTTTTCAAGGTAATTCAATTGCCTTTTAACTCGAAAACTAGTGACAAAGTTTACTTTACTATATTGATATCAATTTTGCCTATCACTTAATTCAATGTTAGTCGATTCGAGTAAAGTTTTTCTTTTAATATGTGGATAGGTTGTGTAAGTTTATAGCCCATAGTATTTAAGTATCCATTAATGGACAAAATCGGCTAAGACATTTTCTCATTTAAATCAAAATTACACACACTTTTCTAACGCCTGAAGGCGAACGCACATCACCTACACATGCTTGTCGTCTTCTCCTCTCTTAAATCATGAGGCAGGCGGGTCTAACCGAAGGGGTAAACGGGGAAGGGTAAAGTTAAGGAAACGAAACGAAAGGAAAGGAAGGACAAATACACACACACACACACACACACAGAGCAACTGCCTTCACTTGCCGCAGACAAACTTTTGAAAATGGCGTAAAATGAGCGTTTGAGTGTTGCGTTACCTCGTGCGCGCAATCATTTAATTTCCGCCCCAAGGCGTCTTCTGCTGCTCCACATCCTTCTGCCCATTTTACCTCCCCCCACAACCTCTGCCCATTTCTTATACATCTTAACTACTACTGTAGGAGCCATCAGCTTCCTTTCGTCTCGTCTGTTTGCCTGACTGCCTACATCTCTGGATGTCTATCTGTGTGTATGTGTATGTGTGTATGTGTGTGTGTGTGTGTGTGTGTGTGGGTGTGTACTTCTGTCTGTTTATATATGAGTGTGTATTAAATAAATACACTTACCAAGTTGATATACCTTTAAACCGAATAATGTAAACCACTTAAAACTCGGCAATAACAACAAGCAAAATTTATGCAACACTTCCAAGTAGAAGGAGGCCTGTGAGAAGGCGCTGGCAGGCAAATTAGGTTGCCTCTGCCACCTTTTGGTGTCGGCATCGACAACAGAGACGGTGTCTGTATCTGTATCTGTATCTGTCTCTATCCCTGTCTCTGTATGTGTCTGTTTCTGTATCTGTGTTGATCATGAAATTGGAGTTGGAGTTGGCTGGCACAATGCCTAAAGGTATTATGTGTGAAAATTGTGTTGCTTGCTCAAATAACTTTTAAATTAAAGCCAAAGGGCGCCAACTGTAAATGTCTGTTGAAGTTTTACCAAAAAACAGAATTTTCACACCCGACCACATAACAGCACAATTTTTGTAATCAATTTTCGTCTTGTGGTCAAAAACCCAAAACTGGACAACCATAAAGCAAGAAAGAAAATGGTAAAAGTAATGGTCGAGGGTCGTTGGTTGATGTCAAGGGGAAAGAAGCCAGCCACTTGAGTAAAACAAATTCATGACATTACTTTGAACCACTTCAAGTTGCAATTTCAAGCGAATTTGATATGAATAAATTGTTGTTAACGATATTCAACTTTACACTAAAAAAATAAAAAAAAAAGGTAAACTTTTAAAAGTTAAAAGGGGGAAATGAATAATAAAAGGCATCAAATTGTTGTAGATAGTCGCAGGAAGGAGAAAATCTATTTAAATTCTTATAATATTTATAAATAAATGAATTTTACATATTTTGCTCATTTATAGTGCATATAATCCGATATCTATTTTTATTATTATTTACTTTATAGCAATCATAATTCTTGTTTTATTTACTGATAAATAGATTTTGTATTCCATATCTTTCTTTTTTCTCCAAAGAATATCCAATTTGATATATTAGTATAGAAATAGATTGAAACTTAAATAAATATATTCATGAGGAGTAATCAATAAATTGGATATATAGAATATATAAACCAGACAACCAGTTATTATTTATAATTATAGGAAAAAGTGTATCTGTCTCAGTTTTTAATAGAAACGATCGATGGAAAATATAATTTTAAATCAATAACTTTGTTGGTTCTTAGAATAATGTCACCAAATTTATTCTATATCACTTTGGTATATATATCTTAATAGATCGGAGGACTATATTATATAGCTAGCATAGTTTTAGTTTTTTTTCAAGATGGTTTTTATGGAATTTCTCTCAGTGTATGACAATATTCAAAGTTTACCATAGTGCATAAGTTTTAATTAAAATATTGCGCAGCTGAACAACGCTTAACAACGCTGGACAACAATCAGGACACGGCACCTAAAATGCTGCTATACTTTTTTTTTTCTTTTTTAGTTTATTTTCTTTATTTGCCATATCTCTCTCTGTGTCCGTTCTTTTTATTATTATTATTTGCATCGCTAAACGAGAGTCAAAGTCAAATGCAAATAAAAAATTGCTGCTGTTGCTGCTGTTGTTGGTAGTTTTTAATCAACAACAGAAGTCAACAGTTGCCAACTGGCAACCAACTTTGACTTGCAAATCATTACAGACGTAACTCAAACAATTAGTGGCAGCTGCCAACAAACTGCAAATGAAGAGTGCAGATGAAGAGTGAGATGTGGACAAACAAAAAATGAAAAAGGAAACGAGAAAAAAAAAGGGATAGGCAAGGGCAAGAGATATGGAGGGTAAAGAGATGGGTAAAAATCAAATGAAATCTCGCTGACAATGTCAGAAATAATAGCAACAACAACAACAACGGCAACAACAACTACGACAACAGACAAATAAACAAACAAAACGAGTTCGAGATTGAGTTGACAATCAATCGATGTTGCGCTGTTGCATTTTATTTATTTTTGTCTCTAAAATCGAAGTAAAACTATTTGTTGAGTCTGGGGGAAAGGCAAATGCAAATCGAAATGCAAATGTCAATGTCATTAAAGCGCCACTGAGAGGATTTAACATACAAAATCTGGCAAATGGCCAGGGACAGTGACATGGAGACTAAAACGAATACGGACATGGATATGGACAGAAGCTGGCTAAAAATGCAATTAAATGCGTAAGTCGGCGGCAATAGTCGACAGTCGGTAGTCTCATGGTGCATAGACTTGGGCCAGAGGACTTAATTAACAAATAGAAAGGCAAAGTCAAAACCTTGGGCCAGACACACAGGCAAAGTGAATGAACGCTGAAGCAGATGCCCCAAACCCTGACACATCACCCAGCACCACCCACCCACCCACCAACCACAGTGCAGTGCAGTGTAGTTCAGTTCAGCTCAGATTTTTGCCTAGCCATAGTAGGCGCGGCAGCCACTTTTTATATATATATTTATATATATATATATATAGAAATGTGTGTGTGTGTGTGTGCAATGTTTTTGAAAGGCAAATGGGGAAAAAAAATGATATAAAAATGCACACACACACAAAGGGTGGGTGAGAGTGGAGAAAAGGGAGAAACACACACACAACGTTGGCAATAAATGCAGCTAGAGCCCCAGTCGGGAATCACAGTTGAGATAAATTTTTTTTTCTCCTTCGTTTTTTTCCTATTTTTTTTTTTTTTTTGTGGAACGCCCGCAGCATTGGCATTGGGGAGCCCAACGAACCAAACACCAAAACCCACCCATTCACTAGGCAGTAGCCTCTTCAGGCTCTGGCTTTCAACAAGTTCAATTACCTTCCGTTTGATGGCAGCGGAAATCCGTCCAATGTCCATGAAATTTGCGGCGTTGGATTGCCGGCTGCGGAACATTTCAAGCTCACAGCTGGTCCCGGTTGCAGTGTCTGCTCGATGAAGCTATATAGCAATACAGGCGGAGCATCTGTGTAAATGTGTAAAGAGAAAAAGCGAGAGAGATAGAGAAGGATATGGAGATGGAAGAGATGTGTGGAGGTCACATTAATATTTTAACCATAAGCAAAACCAATTCTTTTGCTTCGCTTCATACAGATTTGTTGTCTTCTTTTCTCTGTTTTTTTTTTTTCTTTTTTTGTCTTTTTGCGGGTTCATTTTTCATTGCGGGTTTTTGGGTTACATACCTCCAAGTTGAAGCTCGGCTGTGGCCTGGAATGTATCACCCTCGGGCCTTCGGACCACACACTGATACATGCCACGATTTTCGCGACTTACACGTGGCACCACCAATGTATCCTCAATTCGACCGGATGATGGCAACTGTCGTCCATCCTTGTACCAAAGAATATTCTGCATTCCAACTGGGCTGCCATTGCTTGTTACCAGGCAACGAAATTCAGCAGTTCCGCCCATATGCACACTAAGGACATTCGGTGAGATTTCCACTTGAATGGGCGTGGCAACAGTCAACCGCAATTCGGCACTCGCCTCGCCACCCACATTGCTAGCGGTGCACTTATAGACACCGGAATCATCGCCAGTAACAGCCTCAATGGCCAAAATGGGACCAAGGAGACGTACACGTGGACCACTCAATACAGGCAATGGTCCGGGACCATTATGGGTATACCAACTGAAAAATAATAAAGTAGAATATATAGAGAAGGGGGAAAAAAACCAAAAAACCAAACCAAACCACATGCAAGTCAATTAATAATCGACTAACCGCAAACTACTTTATCATTTGTTCTCTTTAACAAAAAGAATATTACAGAAATGGAAACTGACTTGAATTAAAGTTCAAGGTTTAGCTTCAGTTATCCCAGACTGATGGACTGACTGACTGTTGCCTTCCGCTTTTGTTTGATGCTGTCACGCTCATTACTCGTTAATCCTTGGAGCCTCAATCTCTCTACACTTTTTTCTTCAACTTCTACTCACCTACACCCAACCCTTTGCTCTATTAATTATAAAAATGGCTACAACATTTGCTTTCTCTGCCGTTTTTAGCATTTTGCTCATCTATCTAGTTGCCGTCTGATGTCTGGCATTTTCTTTTTTTTTTTTATTTTCCTCCCAATAGATTCTTTTGTTTTCCATCGTCTGGCAGTTGCAACTCTTTTTCCACATAGATATAAGTCTATATACATATACATATCCGTTCATTCTTTTTTTCTTTTTTTACTTGCCTGATTATCAAAGCGTAATTATGTATGTTATATGTCTGGCTATGGCTGTGGCTGTGTCTCTTTTCTGATGCATCATTACCTATGCCATTGTGTCTTGAATTGTTTGTGTGATCAACATGGCGTATACATAATAATATGCTCGTTGCACACACGCCATATTTGACAATGGAGAAAGTTCTCGCACACACACACACACACACACACACACACACAATTTAATACTTTCGACACATTTTATCAGCGGGGATTATTTATTTGTTTTGCAACAAACTAAATACTTAACCAACTCATCACCCACCCACCTAAATGCCAAAACATTTGTATGTATGTATGTATATATACAGACAGACATATAAGTATACACGTTCCAATTAACCCACACACTCATACATAAAAGTCGTGTGGCGGCACTAATAACTATAGCACTCAGATAGTTGCAAGTGCAGGTGAGAAATGTTGATGTAGGTAAAGACAAAGCCAGCCTTCTCCTGTCAACGTCAAAAGTTTCACCCGGGAATATTTGTGTGTGTGTGTGTGTGTGTTAAAACTCTCTCAGTGTCTAGTATACCATCGATTTCTACGATTATGTATATATACCATTCTAATATATATATGTATATATAGCTTACCTGTATTCGGGGGAAGGACAACCCTGAGCTACGCATAATAGAACTGCTCCCTCATCCTGTGATACCTGAACATGGGCTGTGTGCTCCACAACGCTGGGTGAGATTATGCCGCGATGTGCTATAGTGGCAAAATATGACATTGGTTCAACATAGTTACACCATATCTCTGCGTGGTGTGTGTATTTTTTTAGGTATACTCACAATTAATACGCAGTCGCGTGGGTGAACTGACAACAACCTGACGTGTGAGACGATGCATGCTGCGGCAGCGAAAGGATTGCGATTCATCGCTTTCCTGCAGATTGTGAATAAGAAGTTCGCCAGTGGGCAGCAAATGGAATTTACCATCTAAAAATAGAAAAAGGTTTTTTTTTTCATTTTCCTCATTTTCATTGTAGTTTCAAGACTTTGTAAGGGAACAAAACTCATAGTTGCACCTTTTAGTTGAGATGAATATGAGAGAGAGAGAGAGAGAGAGAGAGAGTGAGAGGGTTATGGCAGGGTTAAAAGCGCTTCTCAAATTGCTAAAGGACAATGTTAATTATGCATCAAAGCACACGAGAGGCAAGTTGGAAAAGGAAAAAAAAAAGAAAAAGTAAGGAATAGAGGGACAAACAGATGAGCAGATGAGGGAACAGTAGACGCAATGGAAATGGTAGTTAAGCAGGCAAACATGTGAGAGGCAAATACTGCATACAAACAATGCACTTTGTTGGCTTGGTAAGCCGTTGTCGCAGTCGCTGTTGCTGCCACTGATGTTGCTGCCACTGGCACTGGCACTGGCACAGTGGCTTCAACAGGGACAAGGATGCAGACGAGACACAACTCACAACTCACTTTGGTTCGTTTCAGTTGGTGCCTCGTCAGCAGCAGTAGAGACACACACACACTCAGAGGATGAGTTTTTGTGTGTGTACGTACTCATTTTTTTTTTTTTTTTGTACCCCTTTTAACCAACGGTCGTCCGTTTTACGTTACGTTACGTTACTTACCGCCTTGCAACGAGGGATAGATGTAGATAGCGGGTTCATGAACCCAGGAGACCACTCGAACCAATTCCTTGACAAATGTAGGCACCACACAACGTAAAATGGCAGTGCAGCCCCGCGATGCAGATAATACCTCCACATCTACTTTGTAGGCCTGTGCCACAACTGCAGTTGGATAAAAATAGATGTATGTACGATTATTATGATGAATTTTAAAGAGAATCTCTCTCTCTCTATTACTTACCCGCCCTCACTTGCACATCCCGGGATACAATGCGACCCACCGAATTGCTGGCAATGCATCGATAGATCGTATTATGTATATCCTGATGATAGGCAGCCGCTGCGAATGGCATAAGGACAAGTGTGCCATTCCTGAGAACTCGTCTTACACCATGAATTTCGGTAACCGCCGTACCATCCGCATGAACCCAATCGATTGTCGGCTGTGGACTACCCGAGGCAGAGCAATCCAACCAGCCACCCGATGAATTGGAGAACTCAACACGTCCCGGTGGCTCCATAACGAATCCGGGACCACGTAAATGTGTTTCAAAGGGTTCACTGTAGGTGGCATCTGCAAATCGAACAAAAATACAACAATAGAATTATTATTTTGTCTCATATCTCTCTCTCTCTCTCTCTCTCTCTCTCTCTCTCAAAAATGGGATACAGTTCAAATGTGAATATATATAAAAATATTATCATCAATTCCATTTTGGTAATAATCCATAAAATTTATAAAATTATTAAATGCCTAACAAATAACCATAAACTGCCTACAGAGAGAAGCCATCAAATATTGATATAAAGCAATGGAATTGCTGAGACTAAGCCACAGTTTGAGCCTAAGCCGTTGCCCTCCCCTTATGCCCGCTCAATCTTCATCTCTCATCTCAGTCCCTTTAATAAGCATTTAAATTTTTTATAATACCCTTGAAGAGAAATAGAAGGAAAGAAATGGCATTTCCATTTCTCACAAGCAAACAGATTTCTGCCTTATCTTAAATTAGAATAACATTTTTGTCTTTAGCCGAATCTTACCCTATCCCTATCAGACTCCTACCTCATACTTTTCTATGCTTTTGAGATATATACTATATATACGTATATGTATATCTGTATATATATATATATATATATTTCTCAAATTGACATTTCGCTTCATATTCCACATGAATGCGCCTCGACTGTCTGCCACCCACCCAAGTGGGCGACTTTCCCTGCGGCGCTGTGCAAATCCTTGCAACTCGTTCAATCTCCAACCAGCCGACTACTTCATCCTTGCCGCACCCATTTGCCCCGCCTCCATCGAGTCATTGTGTCTGCAATTAGAGTTGTTTTTTGTTTTTTTTTTCCCCCTTTTTTTTGCTTCTTTTTCTGTTTTGTTTTGTTCTTTTTGCTTTTCTTTTTGTTGTTGTTGTATGGTTTTTTGTTGTGCCTGGCCAGGCGGTTTTTGTTTTATGCTCGACAGCATGGATTTTTATGTTACTTCTTTCTGGGTTTGGTTTGGTTTTTGTTGTTTCTTTCTTTCCTTTTTTTTTTTTTGCTGGTTACGTTCTCTTAGTTCGTTCCATTTCGTTGCTGTTGTTTTCCCCGCTGATTTCATGGGTCCCACATCCATATCCTGGCCCAAGACGCGTCAGTGGTGCTCTCGGGTTGTAAGGGTCCAAGGGGGGGGGATGTAAGGGTACAGCCACTGGGCTAGGCCATAAAATTATTGCAAGTATGCCTTGAGTATGCTTGGCACTCGTTTCTTCTATG
Organism: Drosophila emarginata; assembly: GCA_037075365.1. Lineage (NCBI taxonomy): Eukaryota > Metazoa > Arthropoda > Insecta > Diptera > Drosophilidae > Drosophila > Drosophila emarginata. Next base: position 5,326,909 of record JBAMCD010000296.1, read on the forward strand.
TATGGTTTTGTTTATGTGTGTGTGTGTGTGTGTGTGTGTGTGTGTTTTACGAGCATGTGCCTCAAAGCAGAGAGAGAGTATGTTTGTGTATGTGTGTGCGTGTGTACATCCACTTGTAGGCATTTTTTTTTTTTATTCTTTCCTGTAAAAAGAAAAAAGTCGACGCTTGCAGCGTTCCGTTCCATTCCGTTCATCCTGCATCCATCCCAACTGGCAACCCATTCAGAATCAGTTTTTTTTCTCTTCCATTTTCTCTTGGACTCCGGCTCACACAAATGACGAATTCAAAATTCATGCGAATTTTTCTTGCAGACTGCGCTACATTTGCCGGATATATGATAAATGAATCTCTTTTAGTTACCCCAAACCGAATTGTTAGGCCTTCTTTATATGCCTCTAGAAATTCATTACCCTTTCCATACCAAAAAGTTCATTTGGAAAAAAAAACTGTTGGTGTCATTTTAAAAAGCAAACTATTCCATTGGATCTAATGTTTTTTTAAACATATATTCGGTTTGAAAATCTATTTTAACTATGGTCAAAAAGACATGTTAAAGTTTGGACTACTGAATATAAATATTATCTAATTTAAATCTATCTAATATCTAGAATGCAAAAGAATAGATAATAATATTTAATATATTACCAGCAAAATCTACTCCTTATTTTATTAATTTATTAATTATTAATTATTGAAGTAGGAAAATCCGTTAATAAGATCTACAAACTAAGCAAATAGAACGTTTTTCCCAATATATTAAACCTGTTTAAATTTGTTAACTATTTTTCTCAAAATTAGCTAAATTAAATTACAATTCAATTAATATTTCATTTTACTTAGATGTGAATTTAATTTCTTTTTTTTGTAATTGCAAATAACCAATTATAATTTTTGCATTAGTTTAGTTGATGTTATTAATTTTGAAGCGCATTTAAACTGTCACCATTTGCCACCTTTATGGCAAAGGGAGTTACCCTTGCTGCAGTTTATTTGTTGCACCACCCCTCCTCTCCTGTCAATCCCTTTTCCCTTATTATCACACAACACTTCTTTGCTTTGGCTTGCATTTCCGCTCGTTTTGTTTCGTACATTTCATTTCGAATGTGTTTCTCATCCACTTGGCTTTCCTTAAGGGGTTGCTTTGCCAAGCTTCTCAGACTTGGTTTTTTTTTTTCGTTCTTTCACTTTTTCCTCTTAACCGCTCCGTATACATATGTACATACATACATACATACATCATATATCTTATACTTGTGTTTTTTTTTCTCTTTATATATTTTTTTTGCGCCCTTTTGGCACTTTTGGAAATTATTTCATAGCCTGCAGACAAAGTCGTCGCATTGAAGCAGTTGACTGAATTTATGAGCCTGTGATATGGCAAAAGTAATATTTATAATGCTTCATTTGAAGTTGTTTGCCATTTTAAAGCTGAAATCGGAAATTCTTAGACAAAATGACAGCCATTTGGCCAACGCCTTCAAATAGCGGAAATGGTGGGTCGAACCTTGTAAGCAATCAGGCAAAAATAAAAAAAAAAATAAAAAAAAATACAGGAAATTCAATTTTTATGCTCAGAAAAACTCAAGCACAAACACACACACACTCCCAGGGAAATGAAGAAAACTGAGACTCAGACCAAGAGTAGGACCCAGACCCAGAGCAGGACCAAGTCAATATTGTCTGTGCCAAAAAATAAGAAAAAAAAAAGGAAAGCAAAACTTGAAAGAACTTAAAGCGTTTACAGACCAACGCGTAACGACCAACAACACCAACAACAACAACAGCAAGGACAACAAACAGAGACCGAATAATAATTGTAAATAACTTGATTTTCTTTTCACTTTTTATTATTTTCTGTTTTTTGGTTATTTTTTTGCTTTGCTTTCTTTTTTTGGTTGTCCTTTTGGTTAAGCTGAAGCAGAAGATGTTTACCAGCTGGCCCTCTTAAGTCCGTTTAAAGCCAAAGCAAAAGAAGAGATTGGGCTAGAGAGGCAAAGGAATATAACTAAAATGGGTAAAGGCCGGAAAAAAGGGCAACTGTAATGTTAAAATCTTTGCTGCGCAAATTGTTTTTCGAAAAAAAAAGAATAGGGAATAAATCGAAGAGATATAAAAAGGAAACCAGCACATTCCATGAAATAGTCGACTTGGAATTACCCTACTTAAAAGTGGCATAATATCCCCCAAATACAATCCAAACATTATAAAATTTAATAAAATATTTCATTATTATTATTGTATATTACACAGAAAAGAGAAAATAAGGTTTATACTTTTCATGATTTATATAATTGCTCAATGAATCCTCTACAGATGTCAGACTAAATCAGTTCATGCCTGGTTTGACTTGCCTATTTATATATATTTTTGTATATATTGTCTGCCATATATATTTAATAGATTTTAAGCCACTCTCTTGTACCCTCCCTCATCATGAAGTGTATACAATTAGTTAGAAAAAGATAAAAGAATATCCAATGCAAATACATTTTTCTAGATTATGTATGACTAAGTATATCTAGTTGAACTAAAACTCTAACTCTAATTAATAATAAATTGCTAGACCAGCTCTAAATTTTCAGTTATTTTGCAGCTGCTTCTCCTGTTGCTCCCTTTTATTATATTTTTTCTTTCTAGAAAACTTAATTTAGAATGGAATACTTGCAACCCATTTCATTATTTGCCATCTGTTATTTTCTGGAGCCATGCCAACACACACACACACACACACACACACTAACACAAAGTACATATACAGTGGTTTTTGTTTTTGCCTTTGTTGAACTTTTCTTGCCTCGCACTTCATTAATCCTGCAACAAATTAAAGCGTTTGTCATAAAGGGTTTAAAACACAATCAATCATAACTTTGCCCTTTTTTTTTTTGCTGCTTCCCCTCCGAAATTCTCCTTTTTCTATATAATTTTTCATAATTTTCTTGTCATATGAAAAATTGTGCTTTTTCTTTTTTTGTGTTGTTTAACGTTGATTTTAAATAACGTACTTATTATATTTCTTTTTTATGTTTATCTGCATGAAAATGAAATAACAACATTGAAAAAAATAAAATCAGCTTACCCCTGGCTGTGTCCCAACTCCTGACCCTAGGCATACCAATACGCCCCACCCCCGAACCTACTGACACCCTTCATGCCCCAAAGTGAAATGTGTGAGCTTAGACATTGAGTAACAATTTCATTTGCATATTTTTCATTTTCATTCAAGCTTCCAGCGAGGGTGCGAAAATGTATACTATAATATATATACATACATATATATATGTATATATTGTATAAGTATATAGATATATACATACATATATATTTATATGTTTAGGGGGAATATTTGTAGGGGACTATATCTATGTATGAAATTTTTATAATTTGTTGAGGCAAAAATATGAATGCCAGTTGCTATTGCTATCGTAAAATGAAAACTGCCAGAAAGTAAAAGATATAGTGAGGAAGAGAGGATAGGAGCAAGAGTAGCTAGGGCAATGAAAATTGGAAAATATCAAATTTCCTAAAGGTTTCCCTAACACCATCCCCCCCCTCTCTACCACAAACAATTCATATCTCTTTCTCTCTTGCTATCTAACACTACCATTTATTTGGAAAGGTCGATCGAGTGGCTCTGCTTCTGACACATTTCATTAGGCTATCCGGCACATTGAAGGAGAGCAGAACTGAGGTAAGGCCTGACTGTTTCTATGGCATAAATTGACGCCTGGTTTTTATCATAAGGCAATTTTATATTATGTATACGCATTTTTGGCTTTAGTTTCTGTATGTTGTTATGACCCGGCATTTTATGGCTTTTGGCTGGCTCATAAAGCGACCAAGTCATTTGCACTTAGTTTCATTCCACACAGTAAGAAAGACAGAGACAAAGAAAGAGATGCCCCCATAGAGAGAGAGAGAGACAGAGGGACAGGGAGTAATATCATAAATTATGATAACAACATTTCTCTCTCTATGAATGTCCATAAATTCAAATAAATTTTATGTGTATGTATGTAACTTAATTTTGTCTAGATTTTCAATGGCATATAGTTTTGAAATGATAATAAAATGATTAATTACCAAAAACAGCAAATTAAGAATTATTACTTAATTTAAAAACTAACACACATAAACACACACATTAGTTGGTTCATTAAAAAGGACATGAAATAGCTAAAAGAATCTAATAATTCAATGTTGAAATTTTGCTTCAATATAATCTTTAAACGCTTTCTATATTTTAAATATCTACTAAATATACTTTTAAATTTAAAGATTAATTTTGTAATTTTAGCTATTTCTGATTTAAGTTAGTCTTAGAATTAGTCTTAGCAATTTATTATGATGATCATGATCATGATCAAATGGCAAGAAAAGAATCTCACTACCTGCTGGAATGTATCCAATGAAATTTTCTCTTTTAGAAAACTCTTTTAGCTTATTTTATCTGCATATTTCTTGTGCAAATCCCTTTGAAATCCCTTTCGAGCCTTAACGCTTCTTTTGTTTTATGCATCAACCATAATAAGTTTTTCTGATAACAACAACACAAACACCACAAATATGCCGACAGCTGTTGAAGCCACCTTTCCCTTTTCCCTTCATACATATACATATACATATATATATATATATATAAGATAAAACACACGCAAGTTATAGAACAAAAATGTAAGCATACTTTGAGGCGCGTGCCAAGCAATTTTCTGGTAGAAATACAAAAAGGAAAATACAACAACATAAAATGCCAGAACTGAAGCCGGCAGGGCCAGGCTTAAGAGTTGGTTTTGCTTCCTATTTTTTTTTTTTTTTTTTGGGAAAGAGAATTTGAGTAGGAAAGGAGAGTGAGAGAAAGAGAGAAAGTAAGACTGTAAGGCAAAGAGGTTGGGGAAGATACCTACCAAAATTGAGCAGCAAACAAATCACAAAAAGGCGGCTACTAATCCACATGTTTTCCGGTTTTATGTTTTGATTTCGATTTACTTGACTTTCGAAATTTTTGTTATTTTTTTTTTTGTGTTTTTCTTTTTTATTTGTACGTTTGATATTTGTTTTAGGCAGTGGCGTTTGTTTTGGTTGTGTTGTTGAGCGTGTTTTTTTTTCCTTTATTTTGGCACAATTTTGAATTTTTATTAAAAATTTATTTTAATTTTTGTATAATATTTTTCCTTCTTTTCTTTTCTTTTTTGATTTTGGTTTTGTTTTTAGTTGATGTTTTGATTATGTTTTATGGTATGGCATTTTTGGAGCCATCACTTTATTGCCGGCACTTTTCAAAAAATAGACACAAACACAGACACGCACACACACACACAGGCACAAAAGCACGCATACAAACAGACAAACAGACAGAAGCACTTGGCACACTCCCCGTCCAGGCAACTGAATGGCTGCAAGGACCAAACTTGACTGTGATGCCTGTGTTTTAGGATGGCCAAGTGAAAGTAATCAACATGATATGCACTCTCTTCTTGCTTTCTTCACGGTTAGGGGACTCTCTTTAGGTGCTAGCTAGCTCTCTCTTCAGTCGCCTATTCACCACACACACACACCACAAAATCATTCACCATTCACCATTCAGACACTCGTACTAGCCACTCACTGCTTTAGCACTCAGACGTTAAATGTTTGCCGTTTGCCGTCGAGTTGCATTTTCTTTCATCCGACAGAACCGTGCGTATACTCCGAGCCTCGAACAGCAACTGCTCGACATTTAACTTAATGACAATGAGGTGACTCTGACTCTATGTTGTTATTCGGTAGCTTCGGCAATTGCCAGCAATACCAAAAAGTAACGCATGCGTACCACATTTTGTTGTCTGTGGTTAGGCACGAGGCATGAAACGAACAGCTGTCTTTTTCCGTGTACTCTATGTTTACACTAGTCGGTAAAAAACAGAGAGGCATCCTATTGAGTAAGGCATAGCTTCCTCCATGCGTGAGAGCCTTATCTAAATGTTTCAATTATGTTGATCATGCTAAAACTTAAATGTATGCACGAGAGAGGGAGAGGGAGAGAGAGAAAAAGAGAGCGGGAACACGAGAGAGCATAAAGTTATTCAACTTTTTGATTTAAAGCTGAAACAACGATCTGTTTTGATATATGTATGTACATATATTCAAAGATATATTTAATCCGTCATAACCTTGAAAATTTCAATTTACTCAATTTGCTTTATGCGGCTATAAAAAAAAAAAAATAAATAAATTGTTAACAATAGACGCTTCTTATAACGCATTTAATGGACTCCAATCTATGTATATTTGCATAATTTACTTGGCATATTATGCAGACAATTTCCCACTTAAGACCTTGGTTGCCTGCCTGCGCATAAATATAGACTACAAATTTCCTCGTCGCCTAAATAATTTTTTTTTATTTTTTGTGTGTCCTTTCATTTTTTTTTCGGTTTCTTATTTTTTTTTTTTGTTTTTTGGCATACTCAGCTAATGAGCATCAAGGGAAATTATGGCCAAACAAGATACAAGAGCAGCAATACAAAAGCAAAAAGTGGCAACAGCAAAATGGAACATTTTGGACTATGCCCAAAAAATCATAATTACTTACTTAGCCTAAAAGCATGCTGCATATAATTTTTTGTTGCTGTGGGTTGGCCAATTTTTGTTTTTCTCTTTATTTTTTTTTTTTTTTTTTTTTTTATTTTTTGTTATTTTTCCTTGTTTCGTTTGAGGACGACGCGTGAATGCGTAAAAAGTGTGAGAGAGCTACAAAAACCGCAGTCACAGCCGCTGACACACATTAGCCATGCCAAGGACGGCAACAGCCGCAACAATATCAACAACAGCAGCAGCAGCAGCAGCAGCAACAACAACAACAACAACAACAATAACAAAAACAATAAAACATAAGCCAAAAACGTGTTTGTTTGCCAAATTTATTGCTGGTCCTGTTCACATTTCCCACAGCAACCAAAGAAACAACAGCAGCATTTCTATATATGTATATGTGTGTTTGTGTGTGTGTGTGTGTGTGTGTGACTCTCTCTGTCTCTCTTACTGTGTCTCTGTCTCTGTTGCACTCTCTACTCTTATCTGCTCAGTCTTTATGTATGCGTGTCGGTGTTGTTACTAATGACAACGACACCGCGTCGCGCATCAACGAACGACACCAAAAAGTCATTGACTCATTGAGTTTTGTCCATGCATGGGTGTTAGTGTGTACGTTTCTCTATATATATATATATGTATGTGTGTTTGAGTGTGTGTGTGTGTGTGTGTGTGTTGGTGTGCATCCCTTGTTACCTCTTCTTTCCGTGGCCAACACTCTTTGGCTCAAGCAGCGTGAGCTTGTTTGTTTGCTGGTTGGCTCGTTGGTTGGCCCGCCTGCGTGTCTACACACGTAGCAAACATCAACAGTAATACCCCACCATACCCACCATCATTTTCCTGGAACCCCCTTCCTCCCCTTCCTGCCATCATGCAGAGTCCCTATACCATGCTCCATTCCATCATCATTAGACATTGTCAGGTGGGACTTTCTGGCACTTTTGCCTCTATCTATGTGTACATGTATCCCACTCTATGTGCCAAAAAGCGGCAACCTAACGAGCCGGCATCATAAAACAAAAGGCGGTCATGGACAAATCGGTAGAGCCAAACCATAGTGACCAAAATGAACAGTGGCCCGATTTCGAAACATTTAAAACGATACAGAATAACTCGTTAACAAATTACACCAAATCATTGCAAAACCGATTTCATTCATCTCTAGAAATTGTCAAATTCTTATTTTGCCTAGTGAATTGAAAATCGGGTAAAAGGATAATGATACAAGTGGCTAAGTCATCAGTTCTCGTAATACTTTTTAAGAAATTATATATAAGTATATATTCCATTTAGATTGTGGATGAGTTAAAGAATATATATAATGATCCTCAAGCTCAGATAAATATAAACTTATTTTGGGAATAAATATATAAATTTGTATTAGAGAGAAATGCAGAAAATATTATTTCACAATTTAAGATTAAACATAAATAACATGACAAATTAAATGCCAATAATGGATAAAATCAATGAGAAAACGAATTAAAAGTATGGAAATAATGCAACAAATAAAACAAAGAAAATGGAATGTAAGAGATTACGCAGATTTTAATCAAATATTCCAGTCATTTTTTCAAAATAATGAAGTATAAAAATAAATATATATATATAGAATGAATGCATAATCTATACATATACAATTGTAACTTTGTTTTAAATTAGATTAAATTTTTTATGCTAACATTTATTATTTGATATTTTGATTTTTATACTCATATAAATTTATCAGAATTTTTAATGAATATCAAAGTTACTTTTAATGAATATTAGATTTGCCGTATTCAAAAAAATAATTTCTTTTTATTTTATACTTAAAACAAATTTTGAATATATTTAAATATATATAATTTTATAATCACAAGTAAAAATTAATTTAAAATTCCTTATAAGCTTTTTATATATATTTTCATTGATTAATAGTTTTTAATTATGAATTCTTGTTTTTTTTTTTCTGTTTCATTTTCAGTTTTATCATTCTAATCAGAGCAATTTGCCACTGTACGATGGGAATGGATTATGGTCATCATATCCGCCGTTGGCCACCGGTCACCCAATTCTATAAATCTACATAACAATTATGATGCCTGCTGATGCCTGGGTAAGTATTAAAAACAATAACAATCCAACATTGGTCCATGACTATGTCCTGTGAGCAATTTCTAACAATGCGTTGTCAGTTGGGCGAAAAAACAAAACAAAAATGGGACCTATCTTTGCAGTGTGAGATATTGTTACTGTTGATGTTGCTGCCGTTGCCGTTGCTGCCGTTGCTACCGTTGCTGCTGCTGTTGGATTGTTGGTTGTCCGTTTGCAGTTGTTTGGCGCGTCATTTATGCGGACTGTTTGCTCAGCGTTTTGTATGTAGGTCAACATTTGTACGGTGTATGACTGACGTCAACATGGACTAGGCTCAGTAGAGTGTCCGGTCTCTGTCTGTCCGGCCTAGTCGTTCGCCTGTCGTCCGTTTCCGCTTCGTTCGTTCTTATGTTGTTGTTATTGTTGTTGTCATTATTGTTGTTACACCTCACCCACACTGGCTGTCGCTCTGATTATTGTTCCAGTTATGTATAAGCCGACAGCAGCAGCAGCAGCAGCAGCAGCAGCTGACCATTCCAATCTGGCAACCCAGAATCACAATTAAACAGGAGCGGATTAGTGTAAATATTTATATATATTTAACACACAATTAAGAATAAAATTATCATCATTTATTTGGCTATATTAAAGCAAAAATATTTTGCTATTAAATCAGCTTTTAGCATTTTGTTTCACAACTGGCAATGGGCTAATAGCTTTGTAGTAAAGTTGTTGGATTTTTTCTAACATATGGAATAAGGATTTAATATGTATATCAGAATATTTATTCTGTTATTCACATTGATTTTAGAATAAATAGTTTAGGGAAGATTGAAAAACTTTACGCTTTGTGGATGAATTATAGTCTAAACCGGCCCTGATATCATATGAATTGTCCACTATACATATAAACATATATGGCTATGCAGATGCAGATATACTATATCTCTCTATCTATGTATGTATGTATATATGTATTTTTAAATGTTTGTATGCATGGCTATGTATGTATGTATGTATGCAGCTGCACTATTGATTTTCATTTTTGCGTGTTTTACAAGAAGCGTTGTGGCATTTTATTTGCGCTGTCATTGACAGCAGTTGCCATATAGCCTAGCTATGTATGTATGTATATCCATCCCACCACAGCTTCCTCCACTGTATCAACCCATTCCCTCAATGGTCGAAAACTATCCATCCCATCGACGAACAAACTCACCGAACTGCACCCACAACCAGAGATCCTTTTTTGGGCGTTGTCCATTGCATTTTTAATTGGTATACACAGTTCTCTTTTTCCAGCTGCTTCCCTCTTTACCCCCACAACCAATGGCACCGCCATCGTCACCACCATTACCACCACATGTACATCCCGTTCCCGCACTGACTCTTCTCTTGCACTTGAAAAACGCAATCGTCAACGCATTTTACATGCTTTCCCCACGTTTCGTTTCTTTTTTTACCATTTCTTTTTTTTTTTTTGTTTTTGTCGCAATTCCTTTGACAACATTGCAAACGTCATTCAACATAATTGCAGCCTTGAGGACGAAGGATGGAAATTCTTTTTCAATTTTGTGTATGTGTATGTGTGTGTGTGTGTTTCCCATTTTCTTCCTTTTTATATATATATATATATATATGTATATACATTTTTTGTATTTTGCGTTGATTGTTTATTGATTTTTTTGGCATGCATTTAGCATTTTTTTTAATGACTTTTTTTTTTTTCTTCCAAGTTGTTACTTCATTAAAAATGTTGCATTTCCATTTTTTTCCCATCCCCCATTCGTTTCGTTTCGTTGGAGAAATTTTTCAAGTGCCTGTCTGCACTCAAGATGAAATTGCAGATGGAGTTGAACTGGTTGTCAGCATGCATAAAGAGATTTCAATAAACTGATGATAAGACGGTAGAGTGGCAATGGGTAAGAGGATTAATAAATGGGGTGAATGGAGGTACAGATCATGGTATGGAATGGTAGAGAAGGCAATGGGGGTGGGGGGAAGGGAAACAAACATGGGCCAACAAAAGGAATCACATACATCATTACAATATTTACTCCCTCTTTAACCTCTGTGATGTCAAGACAAAAGCTCAGCAAGCCTGACAGTGGCAGCAGTGGCAAATGATTGCAAGAGGGGGGGCAGGAAACGCATTTGCATGTAACACGTGAGCTTACAAAAGCCAAGTGACATTGTTTAGGTGTGTGTGTGTGTGTGTGTGTGTAAATTGCGGGTTGTGAACCCTTCCAACCTCATGGCACACAAATTAAAGTGAGAGTGTAAATGCGTTGCAGTGGGGGTTCGAGGTAGATAGAATGAGAGAAGAGTGAAGAGGGGGTTCTGATTCTGATGTTGATATTTGAGTTGAGTTGAGTCTGACGTGAATGTTGCCTCTGAGCGCACGCCTCGACGCACAAACAAATTATGCAAAATGCATTTACAACCCACAAAAAAAAAAAAAAAAAATACGGGAAGGCAGACCTCGACCCACAATGTGGCTTATGTATGTGCATGTTAGTAAGAGGGAGGGGGGAGGCATTAAATAATTAAGTTATATGTGTAACACTTGCTCAATAGTTCCAAATCATAGATCCATTGGCAAATCATCAAAAATATACATTGATTACTTTGCAATCGTTCTTCTTTCTATATATCTTTATTACTTCTCTCTCTCTCTCTCAATTCCTTTTTTCAATTTTCTTTCTTTTTTGTCCATGTATATCAAACGGAAATGGCTATGGCAAACAATTTGCTCAAGTAGTTGTTGAACATTTCGTATAAAGTTCGAGCATTTGCCCAAAAAGTTTCAACGAACGGAAATTGTGATGAAATTGCCAAACATAAATACATATCTAAAGAGATGCTAGCATATAGACAAATGGCCGTTACTTAGTTTCCGTTTTACTACTAAATTGCCAAAGACAATAAGTGAAGCAAGGATCACGGGGGTATGGGGTGTGTGTGTATGTGTGTGAGGTGTGCAGTATGCGGAGTAAATGTAAAAAGTTCATACCGAAGTTTATTAAAGAAAACTTTATTTGATGTGATTTCGCCTCATATAGTACATAAAATGTTGTAATAGTCAAACTTTCAAATAGTTTGTTGTTTAAATTATGGGCAAAAAAAAAAGCGAAAAGCGCAATATATAGGCCAGTTCACTTTATAGTCGAATAATGTGAGCGATGTGATACCCAAATGGCAGCATTTATTATATATAAAATCTGAAATTATAATCTAAACACAAAAGTTTGTCTTAATTTTATGTATTCTCACCTCTATTTCTATGAAATTGACAAACAACATGAACTAACTAAATTAACTAAAAAGCCGACACCAAACAAACTTTATCTATTATACTAACAAATTTGTTATGAATGATGCAAATTAAAACTGAATATTCTCTTTTTATTATATGAACATGCTCTTCAAGTGTAATGAACATCCTTTTCAAGTTTACATCCTCTTCCAGTTAAATAAACATCCTTTTCAAGTATTGTCAACATTGTTTGCATTCATTTGTTGTAGTCATCTTCAGGTGTAAAAAAAAAAAAAAATTTAAATATTATATTAAAACTGGAAAGTCAAAGTCCTCTTGCAAATACTTTCTAAAGTAGAAGCTGCTTCATTCTCTGAATTATAAATTTCTGAACAAAATGAATGAAAGGATAATACATAATAATAATTGGTTTTTATTTCCGTTTTAATTTTGTGAAAATTGTAACTATTATCTTGATTTTTTACAAAATCATGGACATTTTTCTTTAATTCGTGAAATCATAATTCAAATAATATTTTCCCTCAAAAGTTAGATATTTAGTTAGTTAGTTTCATTCTATTTATTTTCCATTTTATATATATGATTATTAACAGAAAGTTAAACTAAAGCAATCTTTAGCGTTTCAATACAGATAATTTATCAAATTTAATTCAATTGAATATCTCTTAAACGATATATATCAAATGTTCAATGTTAAGTGATAAAATATTTGCAATCTAGAAGAATTTTGAAAAGCACAAAAGCCGCTTAACACGCATTTTCTATTGAAAGTTAAATACGAGTACACAATCAAACAACATCATGGGGGCAAAATTTTCAATTCAGTTTAGTACAGTTCTTTTTTTGCCCCATCATTTTGGCTTCATTCTTAAAAGAGAGAAGAGGATGGAAGGCTTTTGGACGAAATGTAATAATCACGCACTAAGTACCATTTTCAATTACTGTCCTGGCGGCGGCAAGGGCCTCTTGGTCCTGCCACTCAAAATGTCGCTTCAGAGCGAAGAGGGAACCGTCCACTAACCACATAAAAAACTAATCAACTTATTTATGAACATTTATTATGAACAAAAGGAACGTGCTGAATTGCGTATTCCCGTCGAGCAGGAGCCAAAAGTAAGTAAAGTAAATAACATTGTAGAACACCAACACCAAAGGCAACAGAAACAAATATCCACTTTTGGGTGCCACAAAACCAAACAGACAATTCCAAAAAAAAAATATGAAATACCACCAAAAAAAAAAAAAAAAAAAAAAATTTGTGTGCAAGTAAGTGGCAAGTGGCAAGGAAAAATTGTCCTGACAGTTTATAATTTCTGTTAATAGAAATTACATTTTATATGAGCCGAGCCGTGGACATTTGTCATATTTGTCCTCCTGGCACGTACATAAAATTGCAAAAAATTGCGCGAAATTGCACAAAATTGCTTTTGTTGGGTAAAGAGTGTAAAAGGGGCAGCGGGGTAGATAGCATACATACATCATACATACATACAATACCATATACCATGCCATATGATAAAAGCAGTTTCCTGCTGCTGCTGCTCTTTCTACTTTACTCTTCGGCCATAATGTGGCATTGTTTTGCTGGGCCAAAGTTGGAGGCAACGCACAACCTCTTGACCATAATTTACGCCACTTAAATTACATTTCGAGGCCCAGACCATGTCCCGCTCTCTCTCTCTCTGTCTCTGTCTCTGTCTTTGTCCCAATACCAATCCAAGTCTGTGTCCGAGTCCGTGTCCCAAGTGGAGTGAAGTGCCCCAGTGAGAGCAAACATGTGCTGACCATAAACAGTCGAATCGAATCCTGTTCACTTTTCTTATTTCATCTAAGGCGGCGACATTTTGGTCATTGACGACGACATTTTTATGGCTTTTGCGGCAAAAGCCTTTTATGTTGCTTAGAGGCAAATTTGATGATTTTATTAAAGGAAGTTTTCTTGGTTATTTCTTTCGTAATATCGATGCGGAATGAGGTGTGGAACGAAATAGAGGGTAAATATGCTTGAAATGGTATGGAATGAAGGGACGATGGGTGGGGCATTTGGCACGTTAATTAGCCATAATTACCCACACAGCTTTTGGCCTTTTGTCGGTTGGCTTTTGTGCCCTGTCACGCAGCTGATTTATGGCCCGCCATTTGCCTTAACATCTTTTGAGCTTAAAGTCATCTACGGCTTTAACTTAAACAAAATGGCGTCTGCACACACACACACACACACACTGACAGCTCATGCGTGTGCTAAATGATTTGGAATTGATTAGAAGCAGCAAAATAGAGGTAGGGTAAGACAGTGGCAAGCAAGAAAGAAACAAGAACTGAGATGAAGAGACATGGATGAGAGATAGAGCGAGAACGAGAGAGTGAGAGTGAGAGGGAGTGAAGCAAATAAAAATAAATAAAATATCAAACGCAAGTGTATATAAAATTTTTATATCATGATGCCGGGCAAACTTTATTGAAAGTTTTTCTACGCGCCAAAAAGAAATGAAGAAGGAAAAAGGGTCCACCCGTCCGTCCGTTGATGGCGACGAAAGCACAGCCTGACTGCGGAAAGATACTGGTAATATGCTTCAACAACAGATAAACAGCAAAGTGTTGGCATGTTGGCGGTTGCCACATGCCACTAAGCCCCAATGCCAAGTGTCAAATAAACTTCAAAAATGTTAGCGCCTCAACGCCTCAGCGCAGCGTTCAGCTTCAGCTTAGCTTTAGTTTCAGTTCAGCTCACTAAAGACATAAGAGTATACACTTAGCGAAACAAAATGAATGAGAAAACAAATGCACACAAACTGGACTATAAAGCAAATATACTCTTGTGTAAGGTGTCTCCAATTTGTTCCATAAAAAATAATATTAATCTATGTATATTTTGGCAAAACAAATGGAAGAAAACGGAAGAAAAGCTGCTGCATTTCTTGATTTTTAATGCTAAAAGTTATTAATTCTAAAAATTAAGAATTATTTAATATACTATATATTTTCCATATTTACATTTTCCATGATTTACATTCCTTTTTTATATTTATTTAACAATAGTTAAATTATTCTAATTAGTTATTCAAGCTTATTCAATCAACATATTATCAAATACTAAAAGCCTTTTGAACTCTTTGGAAGTATCCAATAAAACCTAGATCCAAATGCTTTTAAAGTTCATAAAAGTAATGTAATAATTGTAGAATAGATCTTATATAGGTGCTGAAAATGTAACAATTTCATTTTTTAACTATTTTGAAATCTATTTTTTATAGGTTAAAAAATGCTGCTTTATAAATATTTTATATAAATATTTTTTTTAATTTTTACATTTTATATAGACAGATTTTTATTTTATTTTTATATATAATAGCTCATTTCAATTAAACTTAATTTTTAAAATGCAGAAAAAAATAAATCAAAAGATTTCTAAAATTAAATACTTTAAATATATAACGAAACCTCTCTACATCCAATAATCAAAACGAAGAAAATTGAAAATATCTAGGGATAGCAAAAACCATCATTAATATCTCATTTATTTTACAATCATAAAAGATGGTTAAAGATTTTAGTTAAAATCAAAGAATTTATAATTTTAGTCAACATTAATATAATAATTTTTCTCAAAAACTCCACTGGAAAAACTTTGGAAAACTTATAAACCAATAGAATTTTTTTTGGCTTAAACTCCAGTCTGAAAAGCTTTGTTGCTCTGGCATTTTCACAAAACTAATTGTAATTTAGAATTAATTATTTCTTACAATTAAATAAATAAATAAATAAAAAATTTTTGGTTTAAAATGGTCCAGTAATAAGTTCTCATGTCCATCGATTAGCAATATTTCTATTCCTATTTACTGTCAGATATTTGAATGAAAATGAGATCATAATCAACAAAAGCCACCAAATACTATCTCATATATATAAATGAATTTTATATATGTATATCAGTTCTTCTTTATTATAATTAATATATGATATTTTTTAAGTGTATCCTTGTCCTCTTCTCATAATCTGTATTTCTTTCAGTGTTGCATAAGTCTTATGCGGTTGATGGAGCTTCTTCTACTTTATTTTCATCTTCTTCTTGTTAATTCTTACTTACTTGTACAATTCGTCGGTCTTGTTTATTGGTTATTTGCACGATTGTCGTTAGTTTTGTTTACAACTCATATCACTTGTCGCCCTCTACCATTATATTGTATATATTTGTATGTATGTATGTATGTATGTATGTATTTATTTTTTTGTTTTTTATTTCATTATTGCCATTTTCTGGCATTTGCCATTTTGTCATTTGGTTAACATGATGTTTTCATTGCTGATGATGTCGTTGTTGTTGCTGTTGTTGTTGTTGTTGCTGTTGTTGTTGTTGTTGCTGTTGTTGTTGCGGTTGTTTTCCTGCTATTGCTGATGAAAATATATTCAATTTATTATATTCTATATAGAGACACTTATTTTCTGTTGACATAATGATACGCATGTTGTTGATAGAATGATTGCGAAAGATGGTGGAGGGGGGATGGTCGGGGGGGTCGGGTGTTACTCCAAAAATGTCATGTAGAAGATGTTGCGTTATTTTTCTATGCCCTGATGACAAGCGGCATGTGTGTATGTGTATGTGTATGTAATGAATCTATTATTAAATTGTTGTTGCTTATGACAACAAAAACAACAACAAGGACATCATTGACAAGGCAAACAAACAACAACAGCCAAAACCACCAACAGCAGCAACAATAACAACAACATTGACATCAACGCCTGGCCGCACATTTTGGTACTGTCTCTCCTATCGCCAGTCAGCTTTTACTCTCCTCTCCCCTCCCCTCCCCTCCTCGCCACCCACTTCTAACTGCGTTGCCCTGCCTTCATCAAGTATCAATCAAATGCAGACTTTCATTCAATGCTGCCAGCAGCGTCAGCATCACCATCAACATCATCCTCATCCTCATCCTTGTCGCCATCGTCGCCATCGTCGTTGTCGTTGTCGTCCCTGCTCCTCAACTGCTCATTGGCTGCTCTCTGAAATTTATGAAGGTTCTTAATGCCAAAGGCCATGAATGTTGTCGCCTCCGTTGGAAAAATAACAGCAGCAAACACCAAAAACAACAGCAACAACAACAACAACAACAAGTGCCAGCGTTGAGTAGCATAATGTTGAAATATATTTCGCTTATTTTTTCTTTTTTTTTTGTTTGTTTGTTTGTTTGCTGGCTTTTTCATCTTAAATAACTAGCATGTGTTTTGAAAATCGAATTCGCTTTAATTTCGTTGAAAATAATTTAAAAATATTATAGATAAATTACTGAGGCAAATATCCATCATATTGTATTATATATCAATATCTGGCATGATCGATCTATGCTGCTTTATAAATTTAAATATTGAATCTCAGTTTTAATATTAGTTTGTCGAAATTCAATTCGAAAACTGCAAAAAAAAGTTAAAAATTTCATTTTCTTCAATGACAATCAACTTGATTAACTTCTTGATTGATAGATCTTCTATATATATAGAATTCTAAAAATGTTTGTTATTTTATTCACAACAAAAATCTATATCAATTGGATTACATTAATTATTCGGTGTTTGTTGATTCTTAGATTAAATTAATATAATTAAATTAAGTAATAAAGTGAAGTCTATTAAAAAAAATATGTTAACTGCAACTCAAAATTGTTTAGAACCGAATAATTGTTTATAAACAACTTGATTTTTGTTAGACATTTTAATAATTTAACAATTTCATTAATGAAATTTATTTTGAATTTATTTTTTTGTTTTTTTTTTGTGGCTTAATTACGGGTTAAGATTGCAGCGAGAGATTTGAACATTGTCTGCTGCAATGTTAAAGTTAACTTTCGGCATCCTTTTTGGCCATATATCATGGCGTAGGGCCTAAACAGAGGCATCTTTGGCTTTAGCTGTCATCCTGGCCATTTTGATAATCGCAGTCAGCTTTCGAGACTCTCATTAGCCAAAACGTTTTAAAAAGAACTTCAAAAAAGGAACCCCTTTTTTTTATTTTTGTTTTTATTTTTCTTTTTTTTTTTTTGTTTTTTGGGGCCGCCACCGTCACAACTTTTGACTTCATTATGTCGCCGTTTGTCCTTACTATGCCCTGTATGTGCGCCACAAAATTGTGCAACGTTTCCGTTAGCTGCTTTTGCCGCACATCCGCTGCCGCCATTCGTCGCCGTTCACTCGCTCACCCCATTCCCCAGTCCCCATTCCCCGATATGCCCTTTCCTTGTGGTTATTCGCCATTTCATTTTATTTTGCACATTTTATTATGACTACCGCTTGCTTGCTTGGCAGGCAGCAGCTCATACATTTTTTATTATTATGTCTGCTTATCAGCATGTGGCAAATATACCCCGACAGGACCACCAGGACAGCCAGAAGAGCAGCCAGAGAATTCAGTGCCTGGGACAAGCCAAGCGTTGAACTGCGCCGTTTAGAGCCGCTCGTTTGGGTGCGCCGCTTCACAGTTGGCTGATTGTTTGAATGATGGCAGCGACAATGGGCAAGCCGGCAGCAAAAGCAATAGCATCATATACATATATAGTACATACACATATATACACACACACACACATATATATATATATATATACATAGAGATGTATGTGTAGAGTCTTTATAAAGCTGCCAATGAATTTGTCATGCCCAGTTAAACGCATTTTATATAATCATAATTTTTTTTTTTCCATTTTAATATTTTTTGTTTTATTTAACAAATTGCAACAATGTTCACACAGAGTTCATTCTATTAATGTTTATTACTGTTGAAAGAATTTTTCAATATTTTTGCAACTTCCGTGACATTTTAATATCCGATGAGCCTAAATGCATGCAACAAACCAAACAAGTGAAAAGGAAAAACTAAAGCCAACGGCCATTGACTGCCGCCATTGTCATTGCAATTGCAATGGGGCAATGTCAGAGACGCAAGCCGCAAAATATATATATGTATACAAAAAACTGCCGGCGCCAGCAGCTGCAAATAGTAACAACACCAACAACAACAACAACTGAGGAGCAGGACCATCAACAGTAAAAACCGCAAAAAAACACTCACACACTGGCTGAGATGAGCGGCCAAATAGCAAATAACAAAAAGCACACGGCAAAACACTCAACCAAGAAGAGAAGTGTGTGTGTGGTGTGTGTGTGTGTGTGTGTGGTAATGTGTAGATGGAGTTGCAAGTGGAACTGAAACTGGAGTTGGAGTTAAAGTTTGGTAAAAGGGGTAAGTAGGAGCCAAAGAGTGGGAGAGGCAAAAGCAGCATCAGGCATCACCCAGCAGCGAGCAAAGTAATTTTAATTAAAACTTATGGCAACGTCTGCTGCAAGTGAGTAAAACACGGCGAAACGAGTTGATAAAAGCGCACACACACAGACACACACACATAGATATATAAATATATATATATATATCTGTGTGTGTGTGTGTGTGTGTGTGTGTAGGTATATGTATACACATGCGAATGCAAGAGGAAGCCTGCCTTTAAACGAGGTAATTAAAAAAGCGTAAGCACCTTCATGCTTTCTCTCTCACTCTTTCGCTCGCCCGCTCGCTCGCTCACTCTCTAGAGCAAAACTCCCCGTTCAACTCACTTCGTGTAATTTCCATTTTATTTTTATGCTCGCGTTTTTTGTTTGCTTCTTCACTCTTTCTCATTTTCCCTCTCTCCACATTCTCCACTGGCACTCTGTTTTGTTTTTATATTTACCCCCGTCTATTTACCTTTGTTGTTTTCATCTCGCTTCTTCTCTTCTTTTTTTTTTCTTTTTGTTTTTACATATATATATATATATTTTTTTTTTTTTTCATTTTGTTTGTATTCTGTTGTTGCCTTTAAGCTGGCACTGTAATCTGATATTACGTATACGACGTGTGCGCCAGATATTTAATAGAAACTCAACGTTTTTTAAGCTTATCAGCCAATAAAAGTGGGCAGTAACCATTTCCTTTTCCTCCTATTTGTTAACGGATAGTTAAACTGTCAGTTAGTTTGCGTCCAGTAGATAGGTAAAAAAATGTTTACTACCGCATTTGATCATATTTATTTGCTGTTGTTTACTCCGGCTACACATAAACCTGTTTATGGCAATCATAAAAAATTATTTAATATATGAATGCACAATAATTCATAGTTTTTCTATATGCTGTAAAATAAATATTAGACTTTGATTTAAATTGAAATATTTTGCAATAGAAGGCCAAACTAACTCTTAATCATGTCGAAGTTTTTACACACTTGCAAATTTCCCATTTGGTAATAAAATATTTTAAAAATTAAAATAAAGTAGATGAATTCGAATATGGAGTGTTACTGCATTTTTTTTTTCAATTAAACATTTTAACTAAATTTCTGAAAATTTCTCAAAATTCCAACCACTTGCGGCAACTTACAAAATTAGTTTATGCTCCAAATTAATTATTTTTTAGCCGATTTTAAAACGTTATACATCAATTTGATCGCAATTTAGCGTAGCAAAAAACTATAAAAAAGACTTTAAAAATTTGAGATTGATTTTTGAAAATTTTCACAGTTTCAAAAAAATTCCGAAAATCGTGTTCAAAATTAGTTTTCCAGATTTTAATGCCAAATGAGAGAAAATAGTTCTTTAAAGTCGGCCAAAAATTGTCTGAATTGGAAGTTGGGAAGTTGAGATTCCTTCGAAGGACTTTAGAATGCTTTACATTTAAATCATTTGCTTCTTTTTATGTAATCGAGTCAAAAATTTGATAAATTGGGGAATGATTTATCATTTGATAAATTTGATATCTAAAGGGAATTGCAATTATCAGCTCAATGCCAACACCAAACAAGGTAAATACTGAAAGGAAAGGTCAAATGTCAGTAGTTTAGTTGTTAGCCAATATTCAATATTTTTAGCTTGTTTTATTTATAGTAGTAGCAAAATCATTGTCTTAATTGTTAATAAACGGCCAAGATAATGCTAATGTTAAATAAATTACATTTTCATTTCGTATTAGTCTTAATCTGTAAGAACAATAGAAACTCTTCCAGTTGACCAACCACAATCGATTGAGTCACTTTTTATATTACGTATTTATATTCTGCTGCTGCTGCTGCTGTTGCCGGCGAATACAATTTATCAATTGAATATCTTTTCACAATCTTTATTCAGTGATGGAGATGTGACCCCTTGAACTTTTACCGAGACCCAACCCTTAAACCTTAAGCAACTAAGTATGGCATAACACTAATTCCCACAAACTTGTTTGTGTATTTGTGGGTGTGTGTGTGTGTGGGTGTATTAGTGTACATCCTTTTTGCCATGTCAACCATGGAGCACCTTTTGCCAGGCATTTGCCTCTTTTGCACTCGGCCTATTTGGCTTTGGCTT
Source organism: Drosophila emarginata (assembly GCA_037075365.1). Classification (NCBI taxonomy): domain Eukaryota; kingdom Metazoa; phylum Arthropoda; class Insecta; order Diptera; family Drosophilidae; genus Drosophila; species Drosophila emarginata. The sequence continues at coordinate 5,348,196 of JBAMCD010000296.1, forward strand.
TTGTTTAAATATGTGCGTCCTGTACATTATATACTTACTGTACTTTGGTCTCGGCAGTTGGCAGTTAAGCAGTCAGAGAGCCCAGCACTTGGGGGAGTTCTAGTTACCAGTTAGCAGCAGTTTGCCCCCCCCTGCTATAGCAACTTGCTGTAAAATGAAGCCAAAAGCTGTTCAAGCCGGTTGCTTGATTAACCATTCATTGCAGTTTTGTAGTGGCTCAATGGGAAAGAGCTGGTCGCTAGCGTTCACATCGCCTCACTGCCTTGGCATTCACGTTTATTTCATTTGCTGCTGCCACATTGCCACCAGGACTCATCCCAGTAGCCTAGTATAAAGTTTACTCGCCTCACTGCTTGCCTTTGTGTTTGTATGTGTGTGTGTGGGTGTGTGTGTCTGTGATTCCGTCTCTAACTCCAACTCCGACTCCTTTCTCTGGCTCTGACTGACTGGGAGCAGTGCAATTTACGCTCAAGTAGCAAGTAGAAACGAAGCCTTCCCTGCCAACTGCCAAGTGGCAATTCGTGCAGAAATTATGTTTAACTTTAGTTTCAAAGCCCTGCCAATGGTTGAGCATACAAAAAAAAAAAAGAAAAAGAAAAAACAGAACAAACAAAATAAAAAAAAGGCAAAAAGAAAAATAATATGAATGCTTAACAATTGTTCAAACAATTTTGTTACCGCATAAAACTCAATCCTCAAGCAAAAACCAATCCCATAAAGCTGATAACATTTTAATTAACATTTAATTTGGCCAAAAAACTTTTGCCTAGGCATATGGAAAAATAAAAGAAAAAAAGAAGGAAAGAGAAAATGAATTATAAAATGTAAAGCAACGTGAAAAACCCCCAAAACTTGTTTTCTCAAGTTTTTCCTTTAGCTCTTGGGGTGCTCTTTGGGGCTGTGCCTGTTGACAATCACAGCAACAAGGACGACAACAAGCTGGGATTGCAACAATTGCAAAGGGACGGCATATGCATAATAACATTACATTTCACTAGTGAGCAGGAGCCAAAATCTGTGCACAGCCAACGCGTCCTTAGTCCTGGCACGTAGCGGAAGCAATGATCTGGCAAATTTTAGTTTTACTTGTACTACTACTAGTAACTGGGAAAAACTTTCCTCTCACACTAAATAGCGTTAGTTTTGTTGCTCCTGCTGCAGCTGCTGCTGCTGTTGATGAGGGTGTTGCCACAGTAACGAAACGTAAAGTGGCAGAGGCAGAGGCAGAGGCAGGAGTGAACTGTGCGCCTCTGTTGCCTCTGTTGTTGACGTGCTTAGGTGTTGGCTTATGATTGCGCTTGCGGCAACTATACCAGATGCTTCGCCCAACAGTTGCTTTTCCATGCAGCGACAAAAACTGCAAGTAAGTTGCTTAAATTGCAGCAAATTTTCAAAACACTACACTGAGCGCACTTAGCTCAAGGGCATCAAAGTGTGTGTGACCCCCAACCGAAGCTATATATGATATCGAGTTAGAAATTTTCAAGTTTTACAATTAAGCGGCAACTTGTCGATCAGATGGAAAGTTTTCTACAAATTTTACTTGCCATTGGCAAAACATAAAACTAAAACAAAATACAAAACTAAATTCATTTTCAATAAATACTAAAATATATTATTGAAAAATAAATATTATTGAATAGTTTATATTGAATTAATTGTTGAACTCAAGTCCATTTTTTTCTTTTTTATTTTTAACATTATTAATTTCTCAATATTTATTAATTAGAAAAAATTGAACATTTTCCTTTAATAATAAATATGGTTTCTATTTTTATTGCTATTAATAATTGTTCTTTTGTTCAATTAGACTGACTTATCTTTTCTTTTGATTTTAAATATAATAATTAAATAGATATTAATTAGATATTCAACATGATCTAATTAATATTTTGTTATTATTATATATTATTAATTAGATATTCAACATGATCTAATTAATATCTATTTAAATTTCATCTGTTTTCATTATCAATTCTAATGAATATATTTTTATCAGTGTATGTAATCCTACAACTAAGTCATACAAACTCATTTCACATATATACAGTTATAACCTTTGCCACGCCCATTGCAACATCACGACCGCAACTTATAGTTTTGCCCTGCGTATGTGTGTGTGTGTGTGTGTCTGTGTCTGTGTCTGTGTCTGTGTGTGTAATTTTGCAAGATTTTATATTCATAGCATAATCCTTGGATATAAAATAGAAAACTTTTCGTGTTTCCAACTCACAAATGGAAGCCCACTGGTTGCCAAAGGGGTTAGGTGGGGTCTGATAAGGGGCGGGTCTTGTATGTATGTAGGTGTAGAAGGCTATCGGAGGTGGATGTGCAACTGCACGCAGGATGCAATTTTCAATTTGTTGGTAATTTTATTTTATATTCCACAATCTAAGTCAAGTCAAGTTTACCGAAAAACGTTTTACCGTGCAAATGATTTTCACTTTGCCCTGGTCCTTGGGTCCAAGGCGAGGAAAAGTTGCCTGAAAAAGTTGTTACTGTAAGCAATAAGCGAGTGAGTGACTGACAGGAGTCGGAGTCGGAGCCGGAGTCGGAGCCGGAGCTCTGTAGATGAAGCTGAAGCTGAACAGCAGACCCACGCTAAGGTCTAAGGACAAAGTTTTGTCTCCTTTCGTTTCATTGTCATTTTCCATTTTGTCCTTTTTTTTTAACCGAGAGGGCGCAAGAGAGGGAAAAGTGAAAATGGTATAGAATTGAAGATAGAGATGGAGATGGAGATGAAGACGAAGCTGAATTCATTCATAAAATGCACAATCAGACACACATCCTGGCAGCAGTCAGTATAGCCAGCCACCTGGCCGGGCCAAATGAGTTTTGCTTTACTTCTTTCATTTTCCATTTTCTTTTCTTTTATTTTATTTTTCTCTCTCTCTCTTTGCCAGCAACGTGAAAGGAGCAAATAACAACACAATTACCTTCCAAAGCGATGGCCAGGTGCGGTGTTTGGGTGACGGTAACACAATGTTGAAGTTTTTTTTTTCATTTCTTTTATTTTTTGTTAAATGTGAAACATTTTTTAACACATACGCAGCAGAAGCAGCAGCAGCAGCAGCGACAGCGACAGCGACAGCGGTGACAACCAATGTAAGTACAGTAAATACGTATATCTCCTGTATCGCATTCGCAGGCATACATATTTGTCGCAATTTACGTCCTTGATGCCATTTTGACTTGCCTTCTTTTACCTCATACCTCAACCACAATATACCACACATCATTCCATCCATCCATCCATCTACTCCTCCCTCTCTCACTATGTGACTGTTGCTGCTGTCGTCCTTCATCCGGAGCTGGGTTATTTAATCAGTTGTAAGATTTGAGTTTCATGCGGAAATATTTAATTTGGATTTTAAATGCGTGCCAGGGCGTAATAGGAGACCAAAGAGAGACCCAGACCGGAGACCGGAGACCGGAGACTCTTGACGCGGCTACAGTGAAAATGAGACAAATGTGGCACACGGCTAAACTTTTTTTACCTCCCACACCTCTCATCTTATACCATCATTATTTTTTTTCTTTTTTTTTGCACCTTTCTTTTTGTACCATAGACAGAGAGAACTTTTGCCAGGTGTGTGACTAACTGACTAGCTGACTATATCTGTATCTGTAGAGTTGGATAAAACTTTTATATAAAAAAAAAAAAAAAAAGGAAAAGAAGAAAAGTGTTGTGGCAACTGCAATTAGTTGGATTTCTTAGCAAAGTGTTGTGATTTTGATTGCAACAACGATTTAGATAGATAGATTTGTGGCTGATCTCTTACTGAATTGAGAATGATAAAGTGTTGGATGTTAAATGTGAATATGTGGAATTTGTTAATGTGGAATGTATCCCTTAACTATCAGTACAGATGCACTTCATATTTGTAATTAGACTGCTTTGATACTTTAGAAATAGAACTTTATCTTAACAACGAGCAGGACAAGTAAACACTAAGCACTCTCTTGGGCACATATGGCACTTCTACAATTCCCCCATCATTCTCTTTCTCTCTAACATACACACAGACACATCTACCTCCCTCCCGCCACTCTCTGTCCCTGTTTCTGTCCCTGTTTCTGTCCCTGTCTCTGTCCCTGTCTCTGAGGATGTGCTACAGAGAAAATCCTTTAGCTCAAGTTAACCCACTTACTTTCATCGACATGCAAGCAAACACTTTAAGTAGCTGAAAAGGCTTTCCACATTCCACATTCACTTCCATTCCCTAACCACACATATACACATGCATACTTACACACACACACATATACATTTAATTTGTTACATAATTACGTAATTAATAAAACACAGGATACATAAGGGCGTGTCCAAGGCTCGCATAAAATACCCACACATATAAATATATATATATATATATATATTACATATAAAGATATATATAAATTTACTATATATATATGCAAAAGATGTGTGTGTGTGTGTGCTTGTTTGTCTGTGTGGCGAAACTTAAGCAAACAGTTGTGTGTGTGAGTGACGGTGGCGTATGCGCAATATTGACAACGCAACAGCAAAAGATTTACAGAGCCGACGTTGAACTTTGACACACACACACACACACACGCACGCACGTACAAGGATAATAATGGGAATAGTAGCAACAACAACGACAACAACAACAACTGGCAAGTGCTTCCAGGCAATGCTTACATTTGATTACAATGTCATTGAGTAATTAATGTGTCCTTGTCAATAAAAACGCCAGCAGGCATACGCAATGTTGCCTGTCAGGCCAACAACAACAACAACAACAACAGCAATTCCAAGTGTGTCTACATGAAACTAAAATCCTTTTGTTTGCCTTGCTTAATTAATCTCATCAGTCAGAGTCAGAGAGTTTGCTTCTACTTCTGCCATTCCTGTCATTGTATATCCTTTGACCGGATGTAACTTAGACTCAGTTGCTATTCAGGTGTCAGATGAAGCCCCAAAGCATTCATGGTCATGCAATAGCCCCCAAAGGGTATTTCGATTTCTAATTAATGATCATAAAAAGTAATTTTGCCAAAATATCTATCATCCATATGTCAACAGCACTTTGCCAACAAAAATTATACAATAATAATAAAAAAAAAACAAAAAAAAAACGAATGTTGAAAACTCTCGTAGAATACAATCAAAATAATTCGCATAAAATAAAAAAAAAACAACAAATGAGAGAGAGAGAGAGAAAAAAGAAACCCATTTCAAAATATAATTAAGAGTCGATGGCCCAAGGCAAAAGCAATTAAAAATCAAAACAACATTTTGCGATAGACTATCTAAAATAGTTTCAGCCAAAATGCGGCGACAGGATATTAGCTGAGAGTCAAAGCAAAATTGACTTTGAGCCAGAAGGCAACCATCCGGATAGTTGAAACATTTTTGTTATCACAGTGAGGAGAGAAGAATAAGGGGGGGGATTGAGAGAGATTGGAGATTCGATGGGAGTTAGAGAAAAAGAGAGAATGAGAGAGATATGTGGATGGAGATGGGAAACAAAACCTGAACTTCATTGAAAATGGCTAGCTAATTTGTTTGCTAGATAAACACACACACACACACACACATACAGAGATTGTAAGTGGGTGTGTGTGTGTGTGTGTGTGTGTGAGAATTTTGTCTGGGTGGATGAGCTTGACCCGTAAAGGACCAGGAGGTGGAAAATGATGAAAGAAAAACATATTAACAGGACATTTACATAATATGACAGTAAAGGAGAGCATAAGGTCTGTATCGAAAATAAACTATTCAGTTTTAATAATACATTTTATTAAGAGAAAATTTCATTGAATAATACAAAAATTACCATGAAAATCAGAGAAAATTTATTGAATGAAAAGTTAGTGTGAAACTAAGCTAATTGCAACTAGAATAATTTTATAAAATATTTATTGAATCTCTTTTCTATTTTCTCTTTTTCTCTTCTTCGAAAGCAAATTTAACTTACTAAATCTGCAATTAAAACAAAAACATATCTGTTGTTAAAACAACTATCAAATTTAAGTTAAGTTAAGTTATTATCATTATCAATTAAAACTTTATCGAATTTATTGAACAAGCTCAAGGCAAACAAAGGCATAAAAACAAGTTTCTTAACCAATTTCTTCTATAAAAATAATCAAATTAAAAGTTGTAAAGTTTAGTTATTTTTTCTTACAATCCTTAGACAAGAAAAGGCTGATAAATTGATGACAACAAAATGTGTTAAAAGTTCACATTGTTATTACTTTACTTTACATATATATATGTACATATATATATATATAGATTGATAGATAGATAGATAGACAATATATGAATGTAAAGGTTTAACCCATAAAGAAAGTGAACTTGTTGCTTATCATCATCATCATCATCATCATCAGTAAAAGTTTTAGCATAAGCATTTCTTTTTAAAAGAAAAAAAAAAAGGAAAACTTTTGGACTCTACAAAAGTATTTTAAATAAATTAAAAAGAGTCAACTATGACGAGGGATGACAACAACCGCAAAGCGAAATGCTGCGGCTGAAAAGTTATGTCATTGCCCCAGGAGGGCCAAGAGGACAGTTGCAACGAGTTGTGCATCTAATAAATGCCAAAAGCTGCCTTTATCCCCAACCAATTCAGTTCCCCCCACCCTCTTTAGACCAACTGAAGTCTATCTGCTGTTCTGCTCTGTTCATTCGTACTGTTCTGTGGTCTGTTCTCTGGATATTCTGTCCCTTACCAGGCAATTGCTTAAGAAACTTGCGAGTGGCTTCTTTGCCTTTGGCTAAGTGAACGTAAAAACTTTTTGCAGCATTGTAAACAAATCCCAATACACAATTCAATGCGCTTCAACACGCCTTAATGTATGTTACACTCAAAGTGAAAGTTTCGCAGCAGAATAAATGTTGAAGCAAAGAGAATGCAAGGGGAGAGGTTTGAAAAACTAAAAGAGAAAAAGAGAGAGATGAAATGGATGGAATATGGAAAAAGTTGTTCGGCATAATATTGTATTAGTTTCTTTTCTTTTTTTTTTTTTTTTTTTTTGTATTCAAAAGGAGAGCAGGGAGTTGGTCATATAACTTATGTTTAGGGTAATCCTCGCATGGCTTTGACATGACATGATATAAGTATTTCAAAGACCCAGATGTAAGCATCTCATTCTCTCTCTCTCCTTCTCTCTCTCTCTTTCTCTCTTACTGTTTTTGTTTACTTTACTGTTTGCACTTGAATCTGTTGGTTTATCTTGACTGTATGTATCCCAGGCCCAGTCTGTTGTCAATTTGCCATTGGCATTTTTGTTTGCAAAATATATCAAAAAGTTTTTCCATTCACTCATCGCCTCAACATTTCTATCTGTCTCACTCTCTCTCTCTGTATGTACCTTGTATATCCTTCTCTTTCATACACTCACTGGCCTTCTGTCAACATCTTTTATGTGTGCTTTTGGGCTTGGACCATCATTGTGGTCCTATTATAATAATATGCTTATCGAATAACCAAAGGTTCATTGGCCTTCTACCGAACTGGACACAAAACAGTTGAACAGAACAGAAGAAGAGAAGAGAATTGGCCAGAATTGTATAGGCATTGTGGCTGGCAGGTATTGGCAGTCATGTGAAGCAAAATCCTAAATAAATCAGATTTTCTATAACAATAAATAAAAATGAAATTAATTTCCGTTTACGGAAGACTTACACCCGGATCCCCGATCTCCGAACCAGCGAATAACCGACAAAATATTATTCAGTTCCTTTTTATTTTATTTCGTTTTTTCTTATTTTTTTTTTTTTTTTATAATGTTTGTGGAATTGTGGCTGATGTTTAATATTTGAACACGTTGCGGAAATGGGAATCCGAATACATAGAAATTCAACTTAATTGCGTGTAATTGACAGTCGTTCTGAATTTGAAGCATCAAACGAGCAAACCGCAAAACGGATGTTATTAGTTTTTGGTTCTTTTGGCCAAGTTAGACAGACGGACAGACAGACAGCCAAATGGATAGACAGTTGGACCAACAAAGCGTCAGTGAAAGACCAAATGGGATAGAGAAAGGATAACGAAGCATTCACTGTTCATTATATCGAATCAAATTAAATGAAATGAAATTCTAACAAAAAAGGATTTTCACATTTTATCAAATGCCAAAGAGATATCACAAACAAACAAATGTTAATCACAGTTTAAACAATTTAGATTAATATAAACTGCAATTTTCTTTATCCGATTAATTAAATGAGAATCAATATATATACATATATAGATTTTCTCTCTCTTTCTCTCTGTGTCTGTGTGTGTGTAATATTGCAACATTAAGCTGCTTATTTTTGCAAGTTAAAGGCAGAAAAATTTTAAATTGCTCTATCTCTATATATTTAAATTATTATATCAAAATTTTTTTTTTCTATATTAAATAACAAATCAAATTGAATACTTTTCAATAATTTATTTCATTTTCCTGAAGTTCTCAAAGTCTTACACTAATTAAAGAGCGTAATTGAAACATTTTCAGTTTTCGTAAATTGATATATATTTATCCTTGGAATTATGAAATATTTAACTAACTGCATTTGCTAGTGAGATGAGCTTATACATATAATATTTACTGCAATTTATTTTATCCATTGTTAGCCATCGAAGGCAAGTTATCTCCATCCACAGCGATTGCAGGTAAAAGTATTTGGTTACCCAATCACAAACAGAGTCTTGGTTAACGTAAGCTAAATTAAGAATAAATGTTATATTATTTTGCAATATTCTTGTTATGAGAGAATAGTGGCTAGAAAATATGTTTATGTATTATATAATAAGATAGAGTTTCTGGAATGTATAGAAATTCTTATTTTTGTTTCTAGAAACTTTAATTTAAAGTTAAGCATTAACATTTATATTAACTTTCGTTTATCACATTCAGGCTATTGAAATTGAATTTCATAATCTCTTTATGTAATTTATAACCGACAAACGACCACACATACACATGTACAATCAATTACAAATCGGACAAAGACTTAATCGCTTAACCTTATTCCTTTGTCTAATCTATTTATATATATGAAATCTGTATACTCACCTGATATATGCTATATAGAAATATATATATGTATATAGGCATTTACATATATGCATATATATATAGTAAAACTACATAAAATCAATTGAAAAGCATCAAAAAAATATGGCCACAAAATGTACCACGAAAAAATATGCCACAAATGAAAAAGTTGGCTTTCCGTTGCTGGGTAACTTCAAATGCAAATAACGGGATTGCAATCTATATGTAAGTGTGTACATATGTGTGAGTATGTGTGTGTGTTTGTGTGTTTGTGTGTTTGTAAGTGTGCTGCACGTTACATTTTAAATGAATTGTTCGCGTATTTGTTTGCACAAAACGCAGCAGCAAACAGCAAATTAAATAAATAAATTTTATTTGCAACTAAAAAATGCTGAAAAAAGGAAACATTAAAACGATATATATAAAATCGTATATATGTATATATAGCTGTATGTACATAAGCCATGGACGACTATGCAGCTGCCGCAAATGGCAATTTTTAGTTGTCATTTTGAATATAAATATATATGTATATATACACACACAGACATACATATATAGATATATATATATATAGGTATATATAGGTTTTTTTTTGTTTGCCACTCCCCGTCACACAGAACACACACACACACAAACACACACTGCCTACTAGCATGTGGGTCAATAAAAACGTCAACGGCAGCAAAAATTTTTCTCCCATTTTAAATAAAATATAAACCCAAGTATATATATAGATATATATATATATATAGATATCTATGTGTGTGCGTATGTTTATGCCATTTAATTTTGCTTTCAAATGACATTTTTAATATTTTATAATTTTCAACATAATTTATAACAATTTATAATACTCACTATATAGTTAATATTTTAATATAGATTTTTCCCCATCTCTGATGTGGCTTATCTTCTCTTCCACTTCTTTGTTTTAATTCTTATTTCACCATTTTTGTTTTTTTCTTTATTAATTACTCCCCCAGCTTTGTAGATACTAAATAAGAAAATTATTGAAATTTGTATACTCTTTACTAATGAAAATGGAACACAGAACCACAAGACTCAAGAAACGAATCAATCTGAAAAGTTGAAGAAGAGAAAAATGTTTGCCGAAAACCAAAAAAAAAGAAACACAGAATTTTCGATTTTTTTTTCAAATAGAAAAACGATTGTCATAATTTTTATATTAATTTTCCATAGCTTAAAAATCCATATTTTGTGTTTTGGTTTTATAATTTTTGAGTGAAAAAGAAAAAATTGAAAACTGTGAAACAAATCGTATATACCTTAATGTGTAAGTGGATAACAAAGAGAACTAAAGTTTTTTATTCTACCCCCCACATACTTGGCTTTGGCTTTGGGTTTTAATTATGCCGCCTGTTGGCAACCCCATAGTTAGCCACAAACCAACTCTCCCCTCCCACACCACACCGCAGCCACCATTCCCCATGAGTGCCACATCCCCAATGCATCTCCGAACGGCGAACCCCAACCAAAAAATGTAACTCATGAACTGCTGCTCATTGTTTCAACTTTCAAGTTGGCGACAATAAACGTTGAAACTTTTAGTTTTATTGCAAAAGTTTCGACGAGATTTTCGGTCGAAACAAAATACAGAACACCAAAAAGAAGAGAAAAGGAGAAAACTATTAAAAAAAAAAAAAAAAAGAAAGAAAAAAAAGTAAGTAGAAACAAAAATGGAATCAAAAAAAACGTAAATGTATAATAATAACCGCACAACTTTTACAGAGATTGTCCATAACCACAGGATCGACTAAATAACTAACAACACTTGCTTCAAACTTCTCAATTCACAAATCAACGCTGGATAATCAACTGCCTGCCTGAATAGCACCATGGTTCAATGGTTGCCCTTCTTGCCACAAAACTGTTGAGCAGCCAGACAAAAATCCGGGTAAAAAAATGAAGAAAAACGCCTCCAATCAGAACCCGAAGCAAAGTCAAAGCCCCCTTTCGTACTTGTTGGAATTCAAAAATAGTAGAGCATAAAACAAACAAAAAAGGAGAAGAAAAGGCTGAGGAGGGAGAACTGTATAAGGAAGCCCCAGCAAAGCGGCTTCAGAGGCAACTCACCTTAAACGGCGCCCAAGTCAAACTGTGCAAACCTGCACGTACCTGCACTTGATCTATGCGGATATTAAGATATTGAATTACCTTCTCCTTTTTCTTTTTTCTGCTATTTTTTTTTTCTTTTTTTCATTTTTCTCCTTGCTTTGTTACTCAGACGAAGACAGTAACGCGGCGGTAACTCCCATGGAATGCCGGCTCACACACACTGGCAACAGCTTTAAGATATTGAAAAAAGTGCCGGAACGATAAATCTTTGAGGCAATTGAACCTTAATAGTTAAATAATACAGTAGCCAAATATATGCGGCAAATTATGCTTGAAATTCCAGGCATAACCCTGGCCAAGATCCAGACTTAGGCCAGACACATACAGACACACACGGCGACTGGTGCTGGTGTGTGTGTCTGTGTGTATGCAATGGATTAGACTGTCAGAAGGCCATTAAATATGCAACATGCGTGCCTGGCCCCAAAGCTGGCAGATAAGTGGTTGGAGATGCTTTGTTCATTGTCGTTAACAAATGATGCCTTGGCTTTCCGCAAAAAAGGTCGAAAACCAAAAGCTGTGCCCCATCTTTTATATAACTATTACTAAGAAACCTTGAAACTGTCCGTCTAGCCTAGCTGATGTACTATTTTGAATACCAAAGTTGTTTGATAAACAAAATGTAAGTTTTACCCTCTGGCGCATCGTAGATGTGCTTTCGAAATTGACAAGTTCCTTCCCGAGTCCCTGCCAAAGGAACTGTTCTACACAACAAGTAAAACTTTTGAATTCGGCTAAAGGATAGCCATCTTAGATCCTAAAGGTCATCGAGCGATCCCGTCGAAAGAAACCTCAACGTCACAAGGCTATAATTTCGCCCAATTTCGGCCGATTTTCATATGCTATATAGTTATTTCCTTCTTGAAACTGCATCTTTGGATTGGCATTTTTACCCGATTTTTTAATGATGTGAACACCGTAAAAATTTTCAAAAATTTGGCTGAAAAATGATCGTAAAATACAAAAACCTCGATATCTCTGCTCCTAGGAGGACTATTGGCATGTCCTTTGGTCAGATTATAGTCCTTGTTTGTGAAATTCTTTCGACAGGACTTTTGTTCTAATCCTTTAAAGGATCTCCGCGATATAAGCAATTTTCGGCAGAGAAAGAAGTCCTTCCGGCTTTCCTGTTTGAAGGACTTTCCAGGATCGCATTATTTCTATCGATGCTAATGAATAAGGACTATCTTTTGGCCAAAGGACATCCCGATAGTTCTTAAAATGGCGAAGTTACAGCGTTTTATGTGTTTCGTTTACAATTTCGATGGCTGAACCCCTTGCAGAAATTGGATATATAAAAGCATACGTACAATATGTAAGTAATATATAAGTATATCACAAAAATTTCTGAAAGTAACAAAAAAGCCTGAGAAGTATGCAGCAAAAATTAATCTTAGCCCAAAAGTGTGCTACAAAAATCGGGGTTATGCGCCTAAAAGTATGCAACAAAAATTAATTTTAGCCCAAAAGTATGCTAAAAAAAATCGGGGTTAAGCGCCCAAAAGTATGCAATAAAATTTTTTATTAGCCCAAAAGTATGCTACAAAAATCGGGGTTAAACGCCTAAAAGTATGCAACAAAATTTTTATTGGCCCAAAAGTATGCTACAAAAATCGGGGTCAAGCGCCTAAAAGTATGCTACAAAAATTAATTTTTAGACCCCCACAAGCTTATACGCCTAAAAGTATGCAGCAAAAATTATTTTTAGCCCAAAAGTATGCTACAAAAATCGGGGTTAAACGCCTAAAAGTATGCAACAAAATTTTTATTGGCCCAAAAGTATGCTAGAAAAATCGGGGTCAAGCGCCTAAAAGTATGCTACAAAAATTAATTTTTAGACACTACAAGCTTAAACGCCTAAAAGTATGCAGCAAAAATTAATTTTTAGACCCCACAAGCTTATACGCCTAAAAGTATGCAGCAAAAATTAATTTTTAGACCCCACAAGCTTATTCGCCTAAAAGTATGCAGCAAAAATTAATTTTTAGCCCAAAAGTATGCTACAAAAATCGGGGTTAAACGCCTAAAAGTATGCAACAAAATTTTTATTGGCCCAAAAGTATGCTAGAAAAATCGGGGTCAAGCGCCTAAAAGTATGCTACAAAAATTAATTTTTAGACACCACAAGCTTAAACGCCTAAAAGTATGCAGCAAAAATTTAATTTTGCTTATATGTATGAAGCTAAATTTTATTTTGACATGTCCAATATATCATAAATTTGAATTCCCAATTTCAATTTTCAGGGAATTTTAAGTACTCTATAAATGTATGCTACATAAAATTTTGTTTCTCTGCAAAATTGTCGATATCTCAACTTTCCGTTGAACTATTTCGATGTCCTTTGGTCAGATTTCAATCCTTGTTTGTAAGATTTATTTGATGTGTCTCCCATCGTTAATCAACAAGGATTATTTTTTGTCCAAAGGATATCCTGAAACTTTTTAATGTAATTATTATTTTAATTTTAATTTAATTTCGCAGAAATCGGAAGGATATTTTTCATGGGTTCAGATCGATACTACTGCTCCTGGAGAACCAAAAAAATCATGTTCTGCCAAAATGGAACATCGTCCTCCCATCCTCCGTAGCTCCGATCCACAACTTCCGCGTATCCTAAGCCGCCTTCTACGATATCTCTTGATTGGAAACTTTAATTTTTGTTAATTACATTATATGCTGCTTTTTGTTATGTTTTATCATTAGATCATAGCTTCTTAAATTTTAAATAAAGAATAATAAATAAAATTAATTTAATTACAATTGTCAAATGTCTTGATAATTTTTTGATAGTTCAACAATTATTCAAAATTCATAGTTTATATATTTTCCTTTAAAATACAGACAAAATAAAAAGGATTATTATTGGTTTGTCGCTTTCTGCTTTTTTATGGACCCAGAACTGGTGTTTTCGATTAGTAGTTGCTAATTAAATGCCAAGGAACCGGGTGCTCCTGAAATATAAAAAAATTGCAAATTTATTTTAATCTCTGTCAACGGAAAATCAATAAGAGAGATGAATAAATAATTTAATAGCAATAAAATTAATGTAAAACTTTTTGGAATCGGTTAAGCGATGGTCAACTTAGACCCACATTTGAATCAACTAAGGAAAGATAAAATAATAATGGAATTTTAAAATATTTGTATATGTTAAATAATTAATATTGAGGCGCTATATACATAGTGCATAAACATACATAGATCTATTGTTATTTACTGTCTATGTGCAAATAGTCATTTGTCTGTTTTGCATTTTCAAAAATGTTTCCTCTATTTTTAACAATGAAACAAAGTAAATATTCATTTAAGCTCTTACAGTTATTTATTTGATTTAATCAATCCTTTAAATTCAGTTTTCTTACAACATTTTAATCCAAGAATACAAAACGTTGTATATATATGTACATACATATACATAAATATATATGTATATATAAGCATAGAAATAAAAACTGACTGAAAAGGATAGGGTTTAACCAAACGTCAGCTTGGGATTTCTTTATTTTCTTTATTATTATTTTTGTTTTTGTGTTTTATTGCATTTTATTTTCAAGGAATTATTCTCGCTGTGAGTAATTTAATAAAAACCAAAACAACAACCAAGGAATGGCCAACAAATGTTGTTTATGGCTTAAAATATTTCTAATTGAAGCAAGTTCAGAGTATTGGTAGGAGTGTGTGTGTGTGTGTGTGTGTATGTGTGTATGAGAATAACAGCTGTTTCAGAGAAAGTTTGCCATTTGCTTGGGTATGTTCTTACTTAAGCTTTATCGCATCACAAGTCATCCAACTTTTAACTGCCCTTTGGGGGAAAGGGCGGCAAATTGGCAGGGGGGTTGGCCACTTTATCATAACTTTAAATGGGCAACATAAGTGCTTGGCCGTTATCTTTTTATGTCCTTGCTAGCGAGTTGAATGCAATTGCATTTTACAGTTAATTACAATGATGGCATCAACAGCAACAACAATTACAACAATGTGGCAGGATTAAGTGCAATTTGCTGCAGGCGTATGCCACACCAAGCTCCTTTCCGATTTCATGGCGAGAAAAGTTTATTAAAAAACAAAAAAAAATCCTCAGCCAATGCATCTTAAAATTTGTTATTCCAATTAGCTTAAGCCACACCACAACGGTCGTGCGGTGTGAGGGCAGAATGGAAAGACCAAAATGAATCCTGTTATTTTAGCATTTACATAATTTGCCCCCACCCCCCTACACAAAAAAAAAAAAAAGGAAAAAAACAAGGAAAATAAAATAAGAAAAAAAAAAAAAAAAACCGAAAACCTCCCAAAATGCAAATTCCGCAAGGCACACACACAGAGAGAAGAAGGTGCTGATAGAAGTTGGAGGAAATGAAGATGAAATAAGTATAGAAGAAGGTGGGGGAGAAGAAAGAGGGTTACCAACTCACTCTCAGAATTTGACTCACGGCATGTTGCAACATTCGGCAAAGCACTTGTTGCTTAAAAGCTAAAGGATATGTCCCTTCCATACCCTTCAGTTCCTAACCCGCTTACGCTATTTGCTACCCTTTTCAAACTTTTCGACATAAAATTCACTTAGACTGTCTCGTTGCTGTCGTGTGCGTTTGGTTTCTGCAGTCTTCTTGTATTTGTATCCTGTTGGCAAGTCATCTGCATATATATATATATATGTATATATATACATGTATTTTGTAGCGGCAGCAGCAACAAGGATGGCAAGGACATTGCCGACATGTAGCGACTTGCATGCAAAATACAATTTGGCTGTGGCATCTTCAACTTGGATATCCCATCTCAGCAAAACAATAAGAACTTGCCGTGGCTCCTTGTCTTGGTTGCCTTCAGTCTCTTGTAACTGTCACATGGACAACCATTGGAAATGAGCTTATGCGGTGGCTGTGGCTGCCTCTGCTTATATAAAAACGGCAACAACAACAACACTAGGAAAGAAACAACAAAAACGACTGTCGCGTGGCAACTCTAATAAATGCCACAGCTTAGCTGACAGCCAAGACAGTCAGACAAGAACTCCACCGACTTTTTACCCCACTCCCACACACATACACACATACACACACACACACACACATCTCGAAGTGATCTGTCCCTCCTGTTTTTAGCTTGCGCTTGTCCTTTATCCCTCGCTCTGTCCAATGTCATTTGCGTGCGGTTCGCTTTTACGACTCGCTTGGGTGTCATAAGTGTATAAAATTCATGCCCCTAATGCACAACATTTGTAATATACGCTGGCTAACACAGAGCATTAACAATTTTTTAACAACCAACATGAACGAGGGACAAAATTATGAGAAAAATGTTTCCAATTTTCATTTTGAAAGAAGATGCATGAGAAATGTGTATAGAGCATGAGAAATACAATCACTCAAATTTAACATTTTTCAACATTATACTTATATGTAAGGAAAAACTTGAATGAATCTCTATTGAATGACTTTTTCTTACTATTATATATTCATAGTCTTGTCATAATCCAATTTCACAAGAAATTCTTTTCAATAACTGATTCTTATATTCTAATGGTCAAAAGAAAATTGAAGTAGATTTTAGATAATTTTGATAATTCATTAAAATTGAAATATTGAATATTAAACTACAGGTTTTAAGATTTCTGTTTTTGGTTTTTTAAAATGTTATAAATTATAATAATATATTTTTTAAGAACGAGTAAAAATTTGTAAAAATTTGTTGAAGAAAAATTTTATTTATTATTTAAAAATAAATAATATATTAAATATAATATTTAGTAAACAAAAGGATTTTGCTTTTAGAATATCTTAATAATTTTTATCTGAAATCTACTGAAATATTCTTATGCCAAATAAATTCAATTACTTTTCATTTTTTGAATTGTATTGAAAACAAATTTTATGCTTGATAATAGCACAAATGCTCTCAATAGGATTAAGGTCTCTGTACCGTTTCCAGGTCATAATAGGGACTCAATCCCCTAAAATGAGCTTATATTCCTTTATCTATACAAAGGAAAAACAATGCAAAATATGTATAAACAATACAAAATCTCGATGAATGTAAGCAAAGGACCAAATGGTTCTGATCAATTTCAAACGCTGACGAGTTGCAGAATTAACTTGAAACAGAACTTTCTTTTGTGATTACAGTCAGCTAGCCTCAATTGTTGCCAAAACGCCCTAATCTATGATTCTCATGTAAGCTGTCGAGCTTACAGAATATTTAAGAATTACAACTTAGAAGACTTTAAGACTTATTATTCCCACTCAGACCATTAACCCCAAAATCAGTTAGTTTGAAGCACCTTTCATTTAAATTAGATTAGCCCAATTATCCACTGATAAATGCAACCACTCGTTCCAGTCAGATGAAACACAAAATAAATGAATGTTTCTTTTTAGAGAAAATGAAAACCTTATTAAGAATCTATCAACTAAAAATTACTTTAATTTTTTAATACTAAGAATAGTAAATGGTGTAAATAATGGACATTAAGTTTTGTTATATTTAAATTTAATTTTTTATAGATGTGCAAAATATTTTAAATTACTTTAATTCGATCATTTAAGCATTACAAAATTTATAGTATTATTCGGAAGACTTTGTTAAAATTTAACAAATTAATAAAGCACTGACAACCTTCAAAAGTCAAATATTTATAGAGAGAGAGAAAGTATATATACATATGTATATATGTATTGCCTTTTTCGGTCCTATGGCATATTTAGCATAATTTATTTCTCAAGAGTTTTAGACATTTCAACAGCAAAGAGAAAGAAAGACCAATTGAAATTCAGGCGAGGCTTCCCCTTTGCCAAATGTCAAAATGATAAATTAATTATAAAGCTAGCCCATAATCAAATGTAGATTCAAATGGCAGAACCCTGGGGATAATGATGCTGATAATGATGATGATAATGATGATGATGATAATGATGATGATGATAATGGTAACTGGAAGATATTTGCTTTGTGGGAGAACTGACCAGGTCAATGAGATTGGTTCCCAGTCAGAGGTCAAAGCCGATGGATGGTGAGATTTTGACACACATTTGTAAATTGCTAGGCCATCTCTCTCTTTCTCTCTCTCTCTCTCTCTGTCTCTTTCTCTCTCTATTTCTCTGTCTCCCTCTGTGCGGTTGGTGAAGTGAGAAATGCCAAAGCAAAAGCCGTAACCACTTTGTAAGTGTCAAAAACATAGCAGCAACGAAAATTGGATTGCAGCAAGGAGTGCAACAGCAACAACAACAGGAGCAACATCATCCGGAAACGACTGACCCCATAGTTGAGCCTGCGTTATGACCAATTCGAAATTGCTCCCCTGTCCTGCCTTCATCCATGTGGATGAATGTTGTTGCTGTTGCTGCGGCTATTATGTTGGCTAATACAATACATACAAATAAGCACATGCACATAAGAGGGACGCCGACGCCCTATGGAACTAAAGAGAGGGAGACAGAGAAAGGAGATACAGAGAGAGAGAAAGAGAGAGAGAGAGAGAGGAGGATGGGTCAGAAGCACTCATTGGCAATGTGGTCTCTGGTCATTCATACGCAGCCAACAATTGCATGCAATCAGAGTGGGTAGAGAAGCATTCACAAAATGTGTATGGATGCGGATTGGGGTAGAGGGGGAGGTAGGCTAGCTGAGGGGATTGGAATGAGGCGTTGTTTGGGCGTTGGCTGAATTGATCGGGTCCCTGGCAATAGTCCCCTTATACTATTCCAGCACCTGCCACTTCTATAATGTTCACGCACAGTCAACCCATTAGTTTGATATTGTATAGTATAGTATATATATATATATATAAATACACACACACACACATACATATATACATATATTTTCTCTATTGGAGAAAATTCATTTTTTTTCAATGGCATATGAATCTCTATTCATTAGCAGCCCACAAATTATTGCATAATTGCTGTTGCATTTGTAAACAATTTGTTGTACGGAAAGTTGATTGAACTGCCATAGAGGGGCGGTTGGTGGGAGAGGATTGTTCCGATTTTGCCGATTTGCAAAATGAAACTCAATGTTGGACATACATACATATACATACATACATACATATGTCATATGAAACATTTTATGGCCAATATAAATGTCCTGCACGCACTCATCCTGGCCAGAGAAGAGAAGGAATAACAATATAACTTTCAACATGTACTACTCATCTGGGCTGTGGTGTTGACGTTGGCAAATGGCATTACAACACCGACCACCAACACACAAGGCGTGGCAAAGCCCCCCAAGTGCCAAGGAAAACAAAACAGAAGCCAGGAAAAACCAGAGAGAAATTATGAAAAAATACAACAAGCAGAAAGAAAAAGGAAAAACACAAAAAAAAAAAAAAAGGAAAAGAAAAAATGAAAGATGGAATATGAAAAAGAAAAAAGAAAACTGAAACTGTAAGCAAAATGGAAAAGAAAATAACAATAATCCAAAAGAAAAGAAAAGAAAAAATAAAACAAAACAAAACAGAAGCTAAGGTGGTGTAGAGGGGTGGGGGTGAGGAAGAAAAGGGGGAAACCAAAATGAAAACGAAGCGATGAGGGCAAGTCAAAGACCTGGCCTAGCAAACCCTAGTGAAAAGCTCTTCCATTTCATTTTTTGCGCTTATAATTGCCAAGCACGTAAGCCGCAATAGCGGTAAAAGTATAAATGTGGGTGTTGTTGGTGGGCGGTGGGCGTGGGCGTGGGCGTGGGCGTGGGCACTGGGGCGTTTTGTTAATTACTGCAAATGTGAGCTGGTTAAAATTTAAACAAATGACTAGGCAACTCTATACCCCAACAAGACACATACACACACACACACACACATATACACATATACACACACACATACACCACACCGACACATATACATACACTGAGTTAAAGCTAAAAGAAACAACAAAAAGAAATGCAGTAGAGAAGGAAAAAAGCAATTGTCCAAAATCTGACGCCTTTTTTGCTTCTTTTGCTTTTCACTCAGGCCACAAAAGGCTTTTGACACTTATGTCCAATGTGTATCCCCTTCACTTTTCTCATGTCCCCCTCCCCCCCCCCCTTATCTAGCAGCCCTCCTTCACCACCTACTTCTCTATCGTCCAAAATGTTGTTGCTCTTCTCTATATATATATATATTCCTCTTGCATTTTGGAGATGAGAGTTATGCGATTCTGATATCTCACTGTGACTCTTAGGCAAAAATCCCAAAAAAAAAAAACAAGAAACAAAAAAAAAGATATATATATGAAAAAAATGTTATTTCCTTATTAAAAGTATCGCAAATGATATATCTGTATATATATCTTTGTTTACATTTTGTAAATGTTTGAAATTCAAAGATCTGCAAAAAAATAAAGCAATTATTTTAAGATTTCAAATTAATGAACAAAGTGATTTTTAAAATAATGTTCTATATTTGTTTCGTATTTTCTTTAAGCAATTTCTAACAAGTTTTTTAAATATTACTGCAAATAATGATATGTCTAAAAAATTTAATAATAATTCAAATTCCTTTTCTATTTTCTATCTATGATCATCATCAGATCTTTTAAATCACTTTCTTATTCAATTTTCATTTCATAATTTTAGCTTGTGACTTTTTAATATTTGTGGTAAGTAACAGGTACATGTCGCTCATCTCTTTCCCTTTCGCTCTCTCCCCTCTCTCTCTCTCTCTCTCTCTCTCTCTCTCTCTCTCTCTCTCTCTCTCTCTGTATCCCTATCTTTGTCAGTTTCCCTCTGCCCTGTTTCAACAAGCCATGCCACTCAACTCGAAAGTGGTAGCTAGAAGCTACCCACATATTTTCGCTTGGCTGCTTCCAAGCATTTGTCCAACTGCGGCAACAACGGCGGCATCCTAGCCAACTCCCAGTCCTTAGTCTCGTACCCCTTCCGCTCTTCCCCACACCAAAAGGACAGAGGCAATGGAATATGACTGACATACGCACAGTCACAGTGGCATGCCACAGAAATGCAGTGTAAGTATGTAGATATATATACATACATACATATATATATCCTATATGTATGTACATATGTGCAAACAATTGCAAGGATATTTCTACATATATACACATAAGTGAATGTGTGTCCTGGTAATAATGTGATGGCAAAAATGTTGCTGTCGCATACATTACAAAACCAAACATAAACAGCTTAAAATGAAGTGCAAAAGAGAAGGCTAAAAATAAAAAGACAGAGAAATGCGAAATAACAAAAACAACACAACAATATCACTGAAATGAGAATATTATTAAATAACATTTTTTCTCACAGCTGTTGGTCTTCTTATTGTCAATAAAACAATAATAAAAATTGAAGGAAACATTTTTCCGAAAGGAGAGGAAAATTAAATTGACACATAAACTGGCATAGGAAAAATCATTTTTCAACGACTTGGACAAATTGAGAACCAAACTTTTTAGCTAATAAATAATCAAATAAAAGATATGAAAAGTAAATAATTTGGTAACAAAAATGATAAGAGTTGCCACACTTATTTAATAAATGTATCGAACTTTATTCTTGAAAAATTTTTAATTTCTGCAAATCCAGGCAAGAAATTGTTCCTTTTGGTTAATTATTTAAAAACAAAACAAAAGTAATATTTGTAATAGTATTTACCGTTTGGTATATATACATATTTGTAACTTAATGGCATTACCAAGCCTTATCGGAATCGGTAGACATATTAAAAGAAAAACAAAGAAATCCTTTTTTATGAAAAACATTTTTTGCTTCTCAATTTAAATTTTCATCTTATTTAATATTTATTAATTTCAAATATTTGATTAATTATTCTGAAATTTGAAGGTAACGAAGTTTTTTAAGAGAAACAAATGTTGTTAATGCAAAATACAGGTAACTAGGCTGAGATATGGTAAGAGAAATTCTTATGCAAAATTCTACATTTAAATTACAAATTATTTTTAAACCACAAATTGTAATTTATTTATGTTTTTTTTAAACTGTTCGAATAAATCAATAAATAAATAGAATATTACATACTACCAACTAATTGCTACAATTTGTGTTTTCATATTTATTTTAAGAAATAAAGTTTATATATCTGGGATTATCTATAAAGAGATTGCAACTAATTGATTATATATATTTCGATGATTGGATTCAACTTTTACTTTTAATATTATCTCGTTGTTCGCTTTTCAATTTTCAAAAGATTAATTTTATGTGTACTAAAACTCTCTCCTGCTCAGATCATAAGCTGCTTTTAGGAAATTTATTTTTTTAAACCGATGCCAACAAGCTTGTTTCAAGCAGATTTCCTTTGGAGCTAGCAGCAGTTTTCACAGCCATTTTCATTCTTTTACTTTGTGCCAAACTTTCTAACTATAAGCCACCCAACTATTTCATATTTTTAATTATTTCCTTCTTTTACAACAATAATAACAACAACAACAAATAAAACAAAAACCTTGTTGTAGTTACAACTACAAAAACAAAAAAAAAACAAAAAGAAGAAGAAACTTAAACTTTTGCGCGGCGTTGGCGCCACTCAAAAAGAAAAAATAACAAAAAAAAAAAAAAAGCAAAACAAAAAAAAATGAAAAGAAAACCGAAAAGTAAAACATTTTATGAGCTTGCACCGCAAAAACTAATAACACTTTTGACCCTTGCCCCACCTACCAAATCTTTTGCTACCAAACAAGAAGCCAAAAAGAAGAAAACAAAAAAAAAAAAAAAATACTCCAAAAAACAGCAACAACAACGAATAGTAATAATAATAAAAAGCAAAAACCCCAAACTTGAGAGCCAAGACTTGAGGTTGACCCCAGCAGAAGCTGCTGCTGGGCCAGTTGCTGTTCAGCTGCCATTTTGCAGTTAGTTTTTTGCCTACAAAAAACTTTTTGGATGGCCAAAAAATAAAAGTATAATAATAAAACAGAAAAAGTGAGGGGAAAACAAAAAAAAACAAAAAAAAACACAAGAAAATGCCTGTAAAATGCATATAATGAGTGGCCTGTTTCTTTTTTTTTTTTTTTAATTTTTATGACTTGCATTCAAAGGGCAAAAGAAGTAGGAAAAAGCGAAACTTTTCTATTAAGCAAAGGTATTAAGCAATTTGCAGGTGGTTCTATAAATTTTTTTGCATTACTTTTGCTTTTCTTCTTTAATGAATAATTGAAATTATGGAAATTCTGTTGGTAATTACTTAAATAGTGCAACATATATGTATCTGGTGTGGGGTAACTAAAGTTTTAACTTTGTCATTCTTTTCCCTCCTCTTGGTTAGACTTCATCTTGGTCAGCTTTCCGGCTGCCTGTCATTGCATTTCCATTTCCTGTACAAGTTGCAATTGCAAAACTGCATTTCGCATACATTAGCATTTTATATGTGAGTATGCGTGTGTCTATGTGTGTGTGTGTGTGTGTGTGTGTGTGTGTGTGATAGTATGTGTATATGTTTGCGTATTTGATTGCGGCTGATTGTGACATTACACTTGACATTTACGGCATCTCTTTCTCTTTGTATCTTTCTCTTTCACTATTTATCTCTATCTCAGTCTTTCTCTTTAGTTGTCTCTCTCAATCTAATCTATCTCCCACAATATTTGTGCCCTCTCATTCACACGCTCACTAACTGTGTTGTGTCTCTGTCGCGTTTATAGGCCGCCATTTTGGTCGTGTCAATGCATTGCGCATGCTCACCATGACAAAAAGAGAACATCAATTGAATTTACTCTTTAGTGGGAGCCACAGAAACCAACAGGCAATGGCAACATTTATAATGCCGCAATGTGCTCCCTGCCTGCCTGCCTGCCTCCCACCCACAAAAGGACCATGTACCATTCCTATAACATACCGTTTTAGCCATCCCTCTGCATTCCCTATGCGTTCCGTTCCCTTTGCTTTTGCTGCTAAGTGGCACATTTTTATTAGTCTCAACGGGTTTTTCTCGACCAACTTGATCATTTTTGTTACTGCTGCTGCCGTTGCTGCTGCTGCTGCTGTTGTTGTTGTTGTTGTTATTGTTGTTGTTGTTGTTTTTGGTGTTATCATTTTGCATGTGCTGCGCATTTAATCAATTTAATGCAAAAATCTCCCCAGCGTATTTGCGTTTTTCCCGCTGAAAGATTGTTATTTATCACGTTCGCCTTTTATTTAATTATGCAAAAGCAGGAGCTGGAGCAGGAGCTGGAGCTGGAGCAGAAGCGACCAAGCATCAGCGAAGGCAACCGGTTAGTAATTTGCTGATTTATGCATCTCTTTGCCTGATTATTGTGTGGCTTAATTACCATTCCCAAAAGGAAACCAACTTGTACAACAACAACAACAAAAGCAACATCATCATGATGATGATGATGATGATGAACAAGATGTATATAGTTAAAGGAGAAATGCCAGAAAAATGATTATTAATAAGCAGGCACCATCAAAACGACGACGACGACGACGACCGTTGAGAGTCAAGTGGAGCCAATTTGCTGATTTAGTTTGAGAGGATGGGAGGAAGGTTTGTGGCATACAAAATAAAAAGAAGAAAAAATATAACCTGGGCTGTTGACACACTTATCAGGCAGCCACAGAGGGATACCCATTCAGAAACCTATTCTAGCACCTTCTCCTCAAACCTCCAATCTCTCTTATACCTTTAACAACAAGCAACGCTTGCTTGGGAACGTGTTCATTTGCAAATTTATTTGTATGCTTGGGGTAAGTGGCAGTTTGATGCGCAATGTGGCTCGCTCTTCAAATGCCGCTTAATACATATATACATACATATATATGTATATATATATATAAGTCACCTCTCCTTCATCTTCTTTTCAAATGTGCCCCTCCTTGTACAGTATCGTTGTTGTTGTTAATATTAAAGCCCATCAACATTTGCCACCAAGAAGTCATTGACTCGTTGAGTTATGCTTAGAAGAATCTTCCTTGACTGGGCCACCCAGCAGCACCGCCACTGCCATAGTCATCCACACCCCCCTTCCATCAATGCAGCTCTTCTCTGTGCTTTTACAATTTTGTTGTCGTAGTAGTTGTTGTTGTGGAGAAAGAAAATACAACACTGGCAAGCCGACAGACAGACAGACACACACAACAAACGACGCGCATTCGTGCCTAAAATTATGCTAACATTTTGTCCGTGTGACGGTCTCAGTTTCTATAAGGACACACAAGTGGGTGTGTGTGCGTGTGTGTGTGTGTGTGTGTGCGTGTTTCGCATAGCGGAAAGTCGCCTTGTTTAAACGCTTCTGTCAAATGCACTGACAAAAAATAAAATAAAACATTAAATCAAAATTTAACAAAAATATTTCAGCAGCAGCAAAAGAGTTTTCCATGTAAAATTAAAGTTTAATAATTAAACCAAAGAAAGTTTCTGAGTACAAAAATATAAATGAGGGAAATGTTTTTTGAAATAAATATAAAATGAATAATAATATTAAATTAACTCAAATGCATATAAGTAATTTTAATGCAGAATTCTTCAAGTCCTAGCACAGTGTAAGATAAATCCCAATTATGGTTATCAAAGATAAAGGTATTAGTTAACTGACTATACTAAGCCAAAAATGGAAGCAATTATTAATAATTAGAAAATTCTATTGATAGACTTGACGTTGTTATTTGATTCCTTCAAACACCCACAAAATTTTCAAGTTACATGTGTAATAAATAAACATTAAATGCAGTGAATTTATATATTACAATTATTATTCATGTTATTAAGTAAGTATATTTCCTTTTAATTAGAACATTTTACAATCAATAAAATCATTTGCATTTCAAATGAAAACTGATAGTTTGAAACATTTTGAAATTGTTTAAACTTGTTTGTATAATTAATTGTATGTTCAAGGGTTATGCAATTGAAAACATGTTAATGTTGCATTTACATTGAAATTCCATTCAAATTTATTACTCAAACACACAAATCCGCTCAGTGCTAATGCTAACCGATCCTCTGTGGTATTTAAGCCAACATACCGAGACCCATATAAAACCAAAAGCTTACCTCTCATCAGCTTTACATCATGGGCAAGTTCCGCTACGACTCCATGCAACCAGCACCCCCCGCCCCCTCATATCACCCTATTCATATACAGCCCCCTTTACCGCAACTCACCTCACACCTTATTCTAAATGCTGCTGCCAGAGCATTTAACATTCTCTAACACCCGAGCTGACTTTATATACCACGCACGTTGCTTAATGCGGCATTTTGCGACAAGTGTTACTGAAATGTCGCTGGCATCGTCATCAGCACGCACACACACACACACACTCCCACACCTCCTCCCACATACACACACACACACACAGAGACAGAGCAATTGTACGTAAATTGCGTTGAAGTTGAAGCACCAAAGGGGGATAAATGACGACGAAGGGAAAGAGAAAAAGGTTTCCCTCATTCACTCAAGTAAAAACCACATACACACACACATACAGTCACATACACCACACACTACACAACGTATAGTGAAAGAAAAAGAGAGGAAAGAAGCAAATACTTCACATACAAAAAAGGAAGTTGCAGACGCCGCTGCTGCCTTGTGGAAAGCAAGGGAAAAGCGTTAAGTATACGCCATGTTACATTCTCTTCGTCACAAAATTAGGCAGTAATCAAAAAACATACATACATACAAACCTACGCATACATACATACAATGTATGTGTGTGTGTGTGCGTATTTTTTGTTGGTGGTGAGTGAGTTGGTAAGTTGTCCCTTTTGAATGTGTTGGCCAACCTACTTTTCAACGCCTCACAAAACATAAAAAAGAAAAAAAAAAAAAGGGAAAATGAAGAGAAGGAAAAAAAAACGAAATTTAAAAACAGTTTTGCGTTTCATTTCAGTTGCCAGTTTTTTTTTTTTATTTTTTTGAGTCCTTTGGGTCTGGTCTTCCCAACACACTAACCTGTTGACCTTAATATTTTCTAATCTTGCTGCCAGCTATCCTCCTTCTCTCTATATACATATCTATATAAATATATATAATATATATATATATATATATGTATATCTGTATGTATGTATGTATATATGTTTGTATGTGTGTGTGTGTTGAGTAATTTTAGATAAGCTCAAATGGAAGCAAAAGGAAAAGAAGCAGTAAAATTTTCTTTTCTTCATACACTAACCCAAAAAATAAAATAATATTCACTTTAAACTAAGGTTTGCAGCTCAACAAATATCAAAAATAAATATAAATATAAATAAATATATTGATATATAACATTATTATTCATAGCCTGCATATTTGTATTTATTTAAATGGACTTTTATAGACGATTCAAATTGAAAACAGTTTTCCAAATCAAAAATAATTATTTATCTAAACATTTTGTTTTCAATTCTCTTATATTTTTTATTTAATGCAACAGCAAATCTCAAATAAACTAATTGAATTATTTACAATCTATTGATATAAAATCAGAATCAAAAAGAAGTTTCATACTCTTTATAAAATAGAATTGAGTTTCTCTAAAAGAACTGTTTAATTGAATTGAAAAATTGTTATTAATTATAATAAAATTCTTTCATAAAAATAAATAAATAAATGTTCTTCTATTTTTTTTTTTAAATTAGTTTTCCTTTTTGGACTTATTCTATTTGATTTAAATTGTATTTTGAATTGATTCACGATTAACATGTTTTCTAGCCTCCATGTTCAAATGAGTTCTGCATTTAATAATAATAATATTCCTAAACATTTTAGAACAATATAAAGTGTATTGGAGCTTCAGTGTTTGGACTTTTCTTAAGCTTTATGTTTATTATTATTCTGTTCGTTTTATTTTTTCCTCCTTTGCTTTGCTTCATTTTGTGAAATGAATTTTGGTTTGTTGCCTTGCCTATCATGGGCATTTGTCATATGTGGCAAGCCACTGATAAATATTTAGTATTGTATATGCCTCAGAATTTTACAATTCTCTGCTGTTGCCACTGTTCTTGCTGATACTGGCTCTGCCTCCAATGATGTTGCTGCTGCTACCGCTGCTGCTGCTACCGCTGCTGCTGCTGCCGATGCTGCTGCCGATGCTGTTGCTGTTAATTAACAACATGGCAACTTCGTTTCTTGCAATTAAAACAATTTAATTATTTGTGCGTGCATAATTGAAATTGCATTCCAAGAAGAGAGAAAGAGCGAGAGAGCAAGAGAGTGAGGGAGATAGAAAGATATAGTGAGGAGGTTGATTGCGTTAGTGGAAGGAGGAGGGGAGAAAAATGAAAAGCCGCCACAAACACTTGAAAACCAATCGATAAAGCGGCCAACGCCCAATAAAAAATGTCGAAAAAAAAAACATACACACAAACACACACTGCAACAGCAACAACATCTACAGTAACAACATCAGCAGCAACAACGGCAGCAACAGCAACAACATCAGCAACAACGGCAATTTGTTGAGAGTTCTATATACGATATAAACAAATATACATACAATAAATAAATTGGAGCAGGCGTAAATGCAAAATACACACACACACACACATACACACACATATATATATATTTATATATATATATATACGAGGTGGCAATGCAAAATGTATGTATGCAACATGCATGCAATGGAACAATAAATAAAATGCAGCAAAATGCATTGCAAAAGAAGATGAAAAAGAAGAAGATGAAATTGCAGCAGCCGTCCAGGATGATGTTTTTGTAGAACAGGGCTGGGCTATATATGTCTCTTTATCTCTGTGTGTGTGTGTGTGTGTGTGTGTGTGTGTGTATGTGTGTCTGAAAGATGTTAGTATATATGGTCAGTAAAAGATGCTGCATAACTGAATAGAGTTGCAATAGGGGGTCATGTTTTAAGTGCCATAACAAATGTAAGTTAAGTAAGAGATGGAAGACCTTCTGGCAAAAGGCTTGAAAGGCATCAGTATGTGTGTGTGTGTGTGTGTGTGTGTGTGCGTGTATTTGTAAGGGAGGGGGTAGTATGCCACCCCCTATTACTGTGCTATGCATAACAAAGATAAATGGCATATCACATGAATTGAAGCAGAAATTCACAATGCACAACATTAGAAAGTAAATAGATTGAGTTGGAGCCATCCTCTGTCATAATCAAATTAAATATTAAAAACAATTTAAATAACAATACTTAATCCAATACAATAGAAATTTTAACATAGCTGAGAAAACATCTCAAAATGTGTGTGCAAGACCAAAGAATTACTCATCTTAACTAGCAGTTATCTAATTCAAATAAACAAGTTGTTATTAAGCAAATATTTTAAATAATTATAAATCTTTTATAAAAGAAAATTGAAAAACTATTGGAATCTGCAGTTATTTTTCTTAATTTGGAATTTATAATGAATTTCAGAACTTTTCGAAGCATAGAACTATAAATTTCGTGACGCTATTAGTTATTTTTATTGAAAATTTCTTTTAGATAATTATGGAGATTTATTTTTGAAATTTAGCTATTTCTCGAAAATGCAAAATTCTCTTCAAGTTCCATCCTAATACAATAACTTTACATATATAAAATAATATTTAAAATATAAAATGAAATCTGATTGATTTTGAAATAAGTTTAATTGATATACAGAAAAACAAAAACAATTGATCAACATAGATTGTTAACATTTTCTTACTTATTATTTCTGTTTGAATTAATTTTACTTTAAATATTTCCCATATTAGCATTAGTATGCCGAAAGTACGAAATTTGTTCTTATTATAAATGCCAATTATTTAAAATATCTACTAAATATACATATATACATATATACATATATGTATGTCGAATGTCAATTTTTTATTTCCATTTGATGGATAAGCTTAAGAATACTATTCATTATTTGGATAATTATGTAAAAGGGCTAATAATATTGATATTGATTACATTTTGCGATTTTCATTTGCCATTCTGTTTTTGTGTTTTCTTTTCTTTTCCATTTCATTTCAATTCGTTTAATCCCCTTACAAGAGATATCAATGGAATCTTTTTCATATATACATATATATTTTTTATCAAACTCAATCAAAAAGTCTATTAACTTTCAATATGCAGCAAATCCCCCACAATAACCCAACTTCAATTTGTGACCCAATTTTGTTCAATTTTCATCTCGTTTGTCATTTGGCTATACTGTAGCCCTGGTTTGCCACGTAAATGAATAAATATTTTCCAATTTTTTCTTCTCCTCCACCCCCGTCACTATTTTCTTTTTTTTTTGTCGATTTTTTCGTTGTTGTAGTTGTTGCTTGATGTTGGTTTTGGTATTTTTCTTTTTTTTTTTTTTTTATTATTATTATTTTGCCTATGAGTAATGCCAACCGACAGCATCAGCACCAAAAGCAGAGGACAAGCGCGAGGTAAGGCGCGGCTCACAATGGGCCACACGACGTATACGCAACATGCAAACATGCATATAGAGAAAGAGAAAGACTGAGAGAGAGAGACAGAGAGAGACAGGCTGGAGACTGGACAGAGTACCATGTATGTATGTATGTATGTATGTTTGTATGTATGTGTCTGTGTGTGAGCAAAGCGGATTCCGTGTGCACAGTAGTGCGAATGCAAATGGAAACAGGCAGGCGTCGAAAATATAAAAACCGGTAGAATGGGCAATGGGATTCGGATTGGGATTGGGAATGGGAATGGGAATGGTAATGGAAATAGGGAATGGAAACAGGAATGACCCACAATGAAAACGGACGGCAGCTTGCACATGGCATACACACTGGCACAGGACTATAAATATAGCACACACACACACACATAGACACACACACATAGAGACACACACATACATACATACATACATACATACATATGGACAATCGTAGATGTGTATATAAAAGTGAGAGAACGAAAGCGGGATGGATACAAACATGAGCCTATATACATGTGTCAGTGTAGTGGCAATAGTCGTCGTAGTAGTTGTAGTATGTGATTGTAGTCTATATGTATATGTATATATGTATATGTATGTATGTATGTATATATGGACAGAAATCGTAGTAGTAAAACGCGTTGGCAGGTGACTGCAACGAGGACGCAATGTGGACTCCAATGGCACTTTACAAATTTCCAGCTGAACGCTGCGCTTTGAACAATCAAGCGTCAAGACAATGAAAGCAGAAAGAAAAAGATGCAACAGCAGCAACAGAGCGGCAGCAGCAGCAGTTGTTGAAAGCCTAAATGAAAATGGGAACATTGCTTTTTTATCCCCTTTCTCCTTTTTTTTTTCCTTCTTCATTTTTTTTTTTTTTTCTCTCTCTGTTATTTGACTGAGAGCTCTGGGAATTGCAATTTAAAGCAAAACACAACAGTAGAAGAAGCAGAAGCACAAGAAAATAAAGAAGAGACAGAGGGAAGGTACAATCAGAGAATGAGTGTGTGAGCGAGAGAGAGAGAGAGAGAGAGAGAGAGAGATGAAGAGAGAAAGGTAGGAGAGATAAAACCGATTTCCGTTGCATCTTTCGGTACATTGCATGTTGCATGTGTCCAGAGTTAATCGGGTGCAGCTTTTGCGTATTCAGGTCATCATTATTGATTCGCCGAATGTTGCCGCCTGTGCGTATAGAGACATGAATTTTGCGTACGCATTCTGGATACATATAACCCCAGCCACACATGTACAAGGCCTACTCATGCAAATACAATACATGGACAGTCATTATATACTTACACGCACATATACAAACAGTATATATATGCAATACACACACACACACACACCAACATACATATGTATGTATGTACTACCCAAATGAACAATTGCCACATAGACTCTCTGTCCTGTTATATATTTTGAGGCCTACTTGCAGCAGGCTTCCTTTTGCACTTCACCCAGCAATACAATTTACCAAATTGAGAGGAGAGGGGGATTGCATGCGGCTACCCTTTTAACCCTTTGCCCGACTAATCAGCCAGCATTATGTAAAGTCAGTCAAGCAGCAGGCCAATGTGCACAATGTGTGTTGGTCAATGGCGAATGAGGCAACAAAATTTAAAAGGTGATGAAAATTTTCTGCTCCACACATATCACCTGACATCCAAGCTCCTTTAGCCAAAGTTCATTTACATTAACAATAACAATATGAGTTGAAAATTTACTTAAATTATGTTTACCATACTTAATTCATTGGATACTCTAACTTTCTAATGGTACAATCAATTATTGTTATAGAAAAAATTGCAATTTCTTAAACTTGTTTATATTTATAATGAATATTTATTTACTTATGGCCATCTTCTTCTCATATTCTCATAAGTTTAACCCTTTTACAATCTTTTGCCATCATTCAGCTAACACAAAAGATATAAAAGTCAAAAAATGTTTTACTTCAAATTGCTTTCAACATACATATACATACATAGCTGATGATTTATGAGATTGCTTGCGAAGCAAAAATTTGATTTTTCCGGCTTACTTTCAACAATTCTCCTTTAAATTCATAAATTTTTGAGCATTTGAGATGCTTTTTCCGGTGTAAAGAATATTTCAAGCAACCGGCGGCATTCACCCTCCTTTCCGCTAACGAGCAAACGAAATGTTGTAATTTAAAAAAATTAAAACGATATCCATTTTGGCTCAGCAATTTCCACTGTCGCCAGACACATATATATACTCGACTCGTACATATATATATTTTAGCACCACCAACCGGGAACCAGAATCTAAATCCGCAGTGCGTTTGGCAATTTGCTGACTGCCACCAACTCAAGTCAAGTCGACTCAAGTCAAGTCAAGGCTGATGATGTTGGGTGCGCCCGGGCCGTTGCCTAGGCCAGGACAAAACTCGTTTAGTTTTCATTTTAGCCCAACAGAAGATGAGATTGCTGGGGCGTGAGTATAAATGATGGGACGTGAGTTGGAGATAAAGGGGACTCGGGTAAAATGAAAAAGAAAACTGCGTTTGCCATTTTCACAGCTGCCGTGGCATAACCTTACCATATAACCTTATACAATTTCTTTTACATTTATTAGAATTTGTGAGAAGACTTTTAACCGCCATCCCGCCTAGCCATTTCCTGTCTCTCCCCAAGTAAAAAAAAAAAAAAAAAAAAAAAAACAAACAAGTTGTTGGCAAACTCTCTATAAGTAAACACCGACGATGCCTGTCTACGTCTGTCTAAGCAGGCCTCGGAAGCTGATGCTGAATACTCCAACACCGGCAACGTCACCGGCTCCAGCTTCAGCTCTTACTCCTGCTCCCAGCTCCCTGCTTCTGCTGCTGCCAGGACATCTTGTGCCTTGATGGCGACGTGTCATAAAAATGCCTTTACCCAACAACTCACAGACAACGACCAAGATCTTACTACAATGGTTGTTTTAAGCACTTTTCTGTTCAAATAGCACTACAAGCGAATCCTTTTCTTAAATTGGATAAAATATGACTTCATTTTTTCTTATTAGTTTAAGCACCTTAAAATGGACCGCAAAAAAGTGCCAACAATTTAAAAAAAAAAAAAATCTCCAAATCTTTTGTAAAATAAATGGCAGAACCAATATGTCATAATCTGAACTATCAGAGAAGCTAAAAAAGGGAATCGTACCTCTATATAAAAGCCTATATAAGCAAAAGAAATATTGCTCAAAAATTAACTTCAAAATTAATTAAGTATTTAAGTAATTAATAATATAATTGCAATACTTATTAATATCGGTTCTCTTTGGTTATTCAAATTTTCAATTTATTAATGCGATTGATAGGAAAAAGAGAACAAGAGCAAAAGATTTTTATTGAAATGCTTAGCAGACAATTTATATACATTTTGAGTGATTTAAATCATTCATCAAAACACTTTCTATCCTTTATATTTGTTATCATAATTTGTTTGAAATTTTGCAACAAAGCCACTTGCAACATATTGTTAAAGTTGTATAATTTCAATAACAACATTTCTGGCTGCATAAATTTTTGTTAGGTTTTCTACCATTGTCCTAGTCAGACGGTTCTCACCTTGCCTTCTGCTCAGCCGCTTGTTTATTTTTGCCCTCTGCCTCTGTTGTGGAATTATTTTGTACACACTTTTTCTTTTTTTTTTTTTTTTGTGTTTTTTGTCTGTCTTTTTGCTTGTGTTTTGCCAGTGTTTTTTATAACGCTTATTTGCCTGTTGTAGTTGGTTGTTAATGTTGCCTCGGTCGGTCTGCCTGCTCAACTGACGTTTGCTTCCATCCTGCCACACGAAATGTTATTTTCTTCTTGCCACATTGCCTGGCTAGACTTGACTGCAAGTCAAATATGCCTCACGGCTGCGTTTATGCTACCTTATTTTGATTAGAGGTGTTGATAAGCTGTCATTTCAGTTTAAGCTCGCACATTTCTAAATTATACATTTCCATATATATATATACATATATATCTTGAGGATTTGCATTAGCTGCGATTATGGCATATTAGCAAAAATAACAACAACAATAATAACAATAGCAACTACTATCCAAATGAGCATCTCATTCTTTCCCTTTTAGCTTGTTCGAGTAGTTGCCGCATACAGAAAATCGGATAATGGGTGGCAGAAAGAGTTGTTGTTGGAGGGATGTGGCATGTAGTAGTTTGTGTGTATCTGGAGTATGGAGTGTGGAGTGTGGGAGGCCAAGCAACATGAAATGCTGTCATGTGCAGTCTGTGGCATTGTTTCGCACAAAAAACAAAAAAGAGAAAACAAAAAAATAACCAAAAACTAGAAGGCCAGAATATATGCAATTGTGCCGAAGTTTGTATGCCCTTTCCATTTGGTAATTTAAAGTATTGAAATTTAAGCGAATACATGCAAATTTATCAGATGCTATAAGATATAGTCAATCGACTATACAGAATCATTAAAAACTTTAAATTTAGTGTCAGTAGTTTAACAAAGAAAAAGTTTTTCTTACCAAAACATTTATTTTAACCGATTATTCCTATGGCTGTTATGTGATATAGTTAACCGATTCTGATCAAACTTGGTAGTGTCATTGAAATATATATCAAACTGTTAAATACTAAGTTTGGTGATAATATTGGGAACACCAACAAAGTTATTGATCTAAAATTCTATTTCAACCGATCTTTCCTATGGGAACTATATGATATAGACGTCCGATCGAGCCGGTTCCGACATATATACAGCGTGTTGTAGAAAGAAGAGTGTGTGTGAAATTTGATGACCAAAGGTTTAAATCTGAGGGATTAAGTTGCATTGAGGCAGACAGATAGACAAACGGTTATCCCTAGAGAATAGATTAACAAGAATTTGTATACTTTATATAGTTAAAAATGATTCGTTCTATTTCAAAGTTTAAAATGTACCCTTTTTGCAAGGGTATAACAAAAAAAAAAAAAAAAACAACAACAACACAAACCCGCAACAATGGAATGGCACAATGAAGCCGTGTGGCATGGCAC
Source organism: Drosophila emarginata (assembly GCA_037075365.1). Lineage (NCBI taxonomy): Eukaryota > Metazoa > Arthropoda > Insecta > Diptera > Drosophilidae > Drosophila > Drosophila emarginata. Next base: position 5,383,659 of record JBAMCD010000296.1, read on the forward strand.
ATGCACTTGAAATGCAAGTCAAGAGCAGGTTGCTACGAAATTGGAATCATGTTTTGTTATTTTGTTGTTAGGCAAAAATTAAGCAAAACATCAAACAACAATAAAAACAACAAGAAACATGCATACAACTGTTTTATGCATTGTTTGTAAATGTAATTACTCACATGTTTATTGATTTAGTTCTATGTATGTATGTACATACATACATACATACATACAAATGTATATTTTGACTTATGTTTATGTATTTTAGTTAAAACGCATCACTCCCCCTCAATTTTGTATATCAATAAATCAACTTTGATTTAAATATGTTTTCAAACCAAACACCAATAAAAAGTAATACAATTAAATGCATTTCTATTACTATTGAATTCAATTTATTTAAAAACTTTCGCTTAATAAAAAAAAACGATATTCGTTAGCTAGAGGCTATTTAAATGTATATGGTATTTATACGATATACAGTCACAATCGCAAATCGTTCATAAAATTGATAACAAAGACAAAATCGGTTAATGCTTTTAAATCATTGTTAGATTTACTAATCAGATCACATAAGAGTATTCAAAATTCTAACAATTAGACATTTTTTACGAAAGCTGAATTAAAATCTTTAGAGGAAAGAAATAATTGCCTTTTATTTTCATATTAAAAAATGATTTTTTTAAATCAGCCAAATTAAACAATTCATTTATCAATTAGAAAATATGCATAATAAATAAATAGTTTACTAAATTGCAAGAAATCTAACTAAACAATGCGATTAAGATATTAATTAAGCATACTTTGTAATTTAGTCGAAGAAACATTGGAATTGATGCAAAAATTAATAACATTTTTAATAGAAATCAATTGAATATTTTATCTCAATTATTTACTATTTCGACAAAGATTTCTATTAATTTAAAATGTTTAAAAAGCTTCACGCAATTCAAGTTCATTCAAAATTGTTTTTGGTCTCTAACCGATTAGGATTGGTATGCCAGCCAAGTGAAAGACAAATCTTCTAAAAAGAAGTCAACTGTTTATATCTATATGCATATGGAAGTGTCTCAGTAAACGTTTTTCCAACATTTGGGCAAAAAGTTTATCCTAGAAACATATAGTACATATATGTATATTGTATATTGGATATATGTATGTATAAGTATATATAGTTGTATGAACTGAATGTCGTTGGCATTTTGCTTAATACTTTCAATGCTTCACTTGCATTTGTCCAAATGGCGTAAAAGCTGAAGCTGAAACTGATGAAATCCCACTTGAAATGGCAAAAAGCGGAAATCAAATATGCGCCCGCAAGTAAACTAAACAGAAGCACCAAAGTATTCACGTTCGACTTGAAAGAAAAAGAAAGCAAAAAAATAATAAAAAAAAAAAAAAAAAAAAAGAAAAACTAAATAGAAGAAAATCGCGACCAGAACGCACACAGGCAGCATAAGAATGAAGGCAGACAGACAGACAGACAGACAGACAGATAGATAGACACCCACAAGGCAACAGGAGAGTATATACGCTTCAAGTTATTTTTCCTATGAAAATCCCTTGGAAGTTCATGTCGACTTTTCGCACAGGAGCTGACACAAGACCACGTTCAGCTCATGCTCATCCTGATGGCTGTCTGGCTGGATGGCTGCTCAAGTAGCTTCGAGTTAGGAATTCATTGTTAGTTATGCGATTTCATTGCTTGTTTTCTTTGCGAATTTCTTGCGACGTCGTCGACACCCAAGCAAACTAAATGTCTTTCATTGGATTTTGGCATGCCAGGCATCACGGAATCGGAATGGAATCACGACATTAGGGCGGACCAGGAACTAGGAACTGAACTCAACTCAAATCGACTTGACTCGACCCATGGCATTCATTCATTGCATTGCATGGCAGCAAGTCAAAGTCAAAGTGTTCGACATTATTTGAAATTCATGAGTGGCATTCTTTAAGAATGGATATGTGGGGGAGGAGAGGTGTGGGAAACGTTGGATTTAGTTTCTTAACTCTCTTTTACTCTAGTCGTTTTTAGCTTTGTTGTTTTGTTGTTCTTGTTTTTATTTTCTTTTTGTTCTGCAAATAAATTCAAGTAACAGCAACTGATAATAGCTTATTACGAGGACGAAGAGTTCCTCCTCTCATTTACCAACATTTTTCTCATTTTCATTCTTATTCGTTTCTCTTGGTTTCATTCATTGTTTTTTTTTTTTTTTTTTTTTTTGCTTTCCTCTTTTTCCTTTCTGGTAATTGAACACGCACGCTAATTAAGACACCAATAGTTTTAGTTTATGTTACACGCTTTTGGCTTCCCATTTCCTTTTTATACTCGCTTTTCTTTTCTCTCTATTTCTATCTCTGTCTCTTTCAGTAGTTTTTGTTGCACTCCCACTCCATATCCAATTGAGTTTTGTATATTTCGAATGTAACACAATTATTACGCTAATTAACTATTTAAGTTTATGCTAATTATGTGGCTCAAGTCTGGCGTAACAATTTGTTGGCAGGCGGCATCTAATTAAAAGGGCGTTCAAGTTTTACCAAGGCAAAAGTTTTTGGGCACCCAACGGCGAAAATAAATACATACACAACATTACGCATACGCCGCATAAACATGCTCGAATTTTAGTTTTGCAGTGTCGAGAGTTGAGAATTAATAGTGCTCCTCTGCACATTAAGCCAAAATAAACATTTATAGTTATGTAAAAGTACACAAATCCTTCAGCTACAAGGCATTCAAATTACTCTCTTTTGCCTCTATAGTCCAATAAGCCAGAGTCTCATTTATCATTTTTGTCAATTGTAGAAATTTCTAGAAAATATATCTTAGAAATTGCACTTTCATGTCACAAATAGAAAAATAATCAAAATGGTAGAAATTCCTTCGTTTCTAGTAAACCAATCTCAGACATTTTTTAATTGATCTTGTCCCATTTAAAGCATTAATTAAATAATATAAATTCCAGGATAATCTTATAGTTGGTTAGAAAAGAATGCAACCAAATTTATAAAACCCTTAGAACAGTGACTGATATAAATTTAAATTTAAATAAATAATAATAAAAAATATATTTAGTATTTACATTTTTTAAAACAAATATTAGATTCCACTAAATGAAACTGTTCTCTAATAATGGAAAAAATCTCAATTTCTTTTTGTAAAAATTAAATTTAACGGTTAAATATTGTGTGATATGTCTATCTTTGTCTGTCATTACCTGGGAATCTATTATCGTTAACACCAGCTGCAACATTTTCCCTACAAGCGCTAAACTAATGCATATATTATTTCATCATAATAAGATTTCCTCTTCCCCCCTTTCTCTCTTTAACACTAACTTGCTCTGTCTTTCATTGTTTCTCTTGCTATTTCTCTCTTATTTTTTACACTGAGGCAAATAATGGTAGTGATGATTCATTCCTGGCATTCGCACGTCACTCAGCAACATGAAGCGGAACAGTTACCTCTCTCTCAGTTGCTCTCTTTCTCTATATGTGTGTCCTGTCAGTGCATTGGTTTAAATGTGTATGTGTAAAATTACTGTAGGTCCAACATCATCATCATCATCATCAACGTCATCATCATAGTCAGACGACGCCGCCAACTTGTTTGCATACAAATTAAACTCGTCATTTATGTCAGTTCTCTCTCTCTCTCTCGCTCGCTCGTCCCTCTCTCCCTCTCTCTCGCTCACTCCCGTTGCTGCACCCACTCAATCTCAATAGTGCGCCTCGTTGCACGCTGTAGATTAATTTATCATCGCGCTTTACAAGCATTCTATGAGTGTAATGAACTTTTAACAAGCCAACTGCCACGCCCAGCCCGCCCTTCCCTTTTGCGTAGTTTTTTTTCCCATTTCTCTTTTTTTTTTCTGTTAAATATTCATTTTTTTTTTTTTTTTGTTTATACTATATGCATATATATTTTGTTTCAGCACATCCAATTAGTTTTTTGCAATTCTTTCATCTCTTTATTTTATATCCTTTCTTTTTGTTATTCTGCTTTCTGTGCTGCTAATAAAAGCAATGCAAATATTTTTCCTCTTTTTTTTTACCATATGAAGCTTATAATTTTATCCCCATAGTTAATATTAAGTAAAGCGCATTTTATAAACGCATTTTCCTCGCAAGTAAATGTATTAATTTGATCTTTATTTTTTACTTATATTGTACGAGTATGTATTGAAATATCAAACATTTTGGTAAGCAAATGTTTTCAATGACGCTAATGTTGCGCATTAAACTTTAAAAACATAATTAAAGTTTTTATCCCTAGGGTATTCACTAAAAAGGGATAGTGGGAAAGGGGGTCTGGCCATACTGAATACTGACAGATATTCTACCTGACTCTGCCATTAAAGGTTGACTAATGCGCGCAGCTTTCACGCGCCAAAAGGTAATTAAAATGCTAATAAACACTCGTTAAGTACATAATAACCCAAAAGCAACAGCAACAGCAATGGCAGCAGCAAAATGAAAGGCCCAACTAATGCTACTTATCTGCAAATTTACACCAAGCACGGTTTAGCCCACCTACCACGTGCCACAGTGTGTGTGTGTGTGGTGTGTGTGTGTGTGTGTGTGTGGTGTGTGTGTGTGAGTGTATGCCACGTACCATGTATTCTAACTACTCACCTGGCCACCTAGTCAAAAGCCAAAATTTTGTAGAATTTATGTCTCAAATATTCGACAAGAGAAAAACAGAGAGAGAGAGAAAGGGAGAGAGAGAGAACGAGCGAGAGATGCAGAGAAATGGAGAAAATGGATGGGGAGAATGGAGAACCGTTGAATTCTGGCATTGCTTATTATGCGTCCAACGTTGCCTCTAAAATATGAATTACAAGTGAGATTTAAATAAATTAACTCACACACACGCACACATGCAGAACACACACACTCGCACACACATTCGTAAACACATTCGTACGCACACTCGCACAACACTCGGTTTAGCTGAGGCCTTGCCACACAAATTGGTGTCGTAGTTTCTTGTTGATATCCTTGTAAGCCTTAGTTGAATGTGGAGTCTCTGTGTGTGTGTGTGTGTGTGTTGGCCACATACGAGGCAATCCTTTACAAGGATATTGCATAACGGGTGATGCCAATGCAAATACTGAAGAATATGACAAGTCTCACAATGAGATCCCGTTTCAATTTCATTAACTAACAGTCAAAGGCAAGTCTTAATCCAATTATTAAAGACAAGATTCAGAGAGAGAGAGAGAAAGAGAGAGAAACAGGAAAAGAGAGAGAGAGAGATTGTTATTAAGACGAATACTAACCGATTTAATTGTCTAACACTCGAACTGTAATAAAACAGTGTTTAAATAATATTTAAAAGAATTGCCAATTATTATAAATTAAACTTGCAATTCTCAATTAAAGATTTGGTTTTTAAATAAAAAAGTTAAATAAAGTTAAAGCTATTTAATATCATGATATAGATAAATATAATTTATAAACAAACAATTAATTATTTAACCTGCACTGTACGTTAAATGGTCCAAAAATGTTTAATTTGTTAAAACATATAAATATTTCCAGCTAAATTGGCTATTTATTAAAATATATTTTACGTTTACGAAAAATTGTTCACAATTAACAGTTTGTAATAAATTCTTTTTTTTTTTGTTAGTTTTGTATTAAAAAGATTCAATTTTCTCCTAAAATTAATTTTAAACGAATTCCCCAAATAATTTTGAGAATATTTAAATTCAAAAAGAGTCTTTAAAAGGTATTCTAATCGGTTGTCGCAAAGAATATATATTCTAAATTCCTATTTTTTAAACGAATTAATTTAGATTTAGAAAAATTCTAAATCAAAATGTGAATATATCTTATAAAAACCACTAAAGATTATTTCGATTCTGTTTTTTTATTCTTCTAAAACAAAAATCAATTTATTTACCAAGATACATTTAATTTAATGAATAGTTGATTGAGAGAGAATCTCAAAATACTATGCCACTTCATTTATATGCAGGACCAAAATCAAATCTCGACCAATAATAACACCCTATATATATATATGTACATATATGTATATAGGCATGTTTATATACATATATATTTATATACTTGTGAGGTAAGCTGAGCTAACCCAACCAAACACTTCAGACCTCTACTTTAACCCCCAAAACACAACTCAAATTTTAATTAAATTTTCTATGCTCTGGTTTTTTTTTTTTTTCTCTTTTGGTTTTTTTATTTTTTCAAGTTGAAGCTTCTGGGCCTACTCTTGAACTACACGGGCCCTTGTACATAAATTGTTGTTGCTGTTGCTGTTGTTGGGTCCGACCCAAAGCGTCAAATATGTGTTTGGCCTTTACCCAACACTCTGGGCCACATAGAAACAGGCACATTATAAATTATGACATAAAAATCTAATAAACTCTGAACATGGGACAAAGTTGAGATTAAAGTTCCTCTCCTTAACTCAAATGTGTCAAATATTGAAGGTGGATGTGTGTGTGTGGATGTGTCTGTGTGTGTGTGTGTGTGTGTGTTAGCCAGGTTAAATGCGTTAGTCAAATATTTCAAGGCTTCAAGGGTGTTCGTTAAATGCATTCATTATTCAAAACTATTGTTGGGCATTAAAAATGTAAAGGGCAAAAAGTAGAAACAAAGTTGCAATTTTCTTGCTGCCGCTTGCTGCTTATGGAAAATGAGCAAGAAAATGCGACCGTTACAAGAAATTTGCATAAAATTTATATTGCAGTAAGAAAAAAATCAAAAAAAAAAAAAAAAACAGAAAAGAGTTGTAGAAGAAATACTGTAAGCAAAAGGAAAACGTGGCAAAAGAAAAGCGCGAGTGTTTGGCACATAAACAAGAAACTCCAGTAACAAAACGGCAAACGGAGACGGCGACGAACAACAGGTTAGCCTGCCCCCTTCCTCTGTCTCTTGTCCCCCCTTGCCATGTCCTTGCTTCAACCCCTCGGTCCTTGTCCCTTTCACTTGCCACCATGTGTACCTATTATGACTTACAACAAAGCCCAAGTCGCTGGCAACACAAAAACGAATTTGCATAAATAACAAAAACATATTTAACCCCACTCCTTGGCATACCTCGTCTCAAGCCCCTCACCATAGTCATTGCATGCCTGACTTTTACTCCTTGTCCGGGTGAACGGTACAGGGAGGTGGAATGGGGGGGAGGGGCTAGGGGAACGTGGGAAGGTTCACAGTTCATGCCCAGGCCAAGTCAGCCATGACACAAGCTGGCAAACTTCGCCCAGTCACAGGAATCACAGGAGTCAGGAGCTGTTACCTCTAGGATTCATTTTTTTACGTTTTTTCTTCTCCTCTCCTCTCCTTTCGTTTTATTTTTTTTCTCGCATTTTTTTATTCTCTTTCTCGCTTACTCTTGCTCACTCCTTTATTTTTCTGTCTTCCTGCCTCGCATAATTCAGAGGCACGCATTAAGGTACCATCAAAAGGCAGCCGCTTGTGGGTGTCCTTATCCCCGCCGCTCCTTTTGTCCCTCTCCCTCACTCTCTCTCTCTCTCTCTCTAACTCTCGCCCGCTGTCTATCTGTGTGGGTGAATATGTTTCTTCTGCTTTCTAGTTGTTTTTTGTAGATTTTGGTTAGTTGATTTTTCAGAGCAGAGCATAAAAATCAAAAGAATGACTTTTTGTTGGATTTTCTTGGCGTTTTTGCTTCACATTTTACATATACTTTTATATATATATATATAAAATATATATTTATATATCTTTTTTTCTGCACTTTACCGTTTTTTTCTTCCTGATTCCAGCCAAATACATACATAAGTAAGCATGCAAAAATTATTCGCAAAATGTAGCGCCAAATATTTGCAATAAATGCAAAGCGACAGCTTTGGGATGTGCCAACAGCAACAAAAGCAAAAATAGACAAAAACCAGAGATCTGGATTAACCAAATCAATGCCAAAATTTGTATACCCTTTCATAAACTGAAAGAATTCCATGCTACTAAATGCATCAATTAATCCTACAATCCTGGAAAACAATTTAAAAGTTAATTCCAGAGAATTCCTCTATATGCCTTTTGTTTTAAATAATAAATTTATTTACACTAAAGTAGTTAATAATATTTCTTAAATACCACAGAAACGACACAGTTTTTTTTTTGTAATATTTATATGAAGAGTTAGTTAAGCAATTTAAATCAATTTAGGAAGAAAATAAAATTAGCAACTTTTGACCGATCATTGGAATAATTGGAATCGAATTCTACTTATCAGAATATCTAATTCTGATTAATACTTATTAATATTATAAAAATTTATAATTATGTTCTTTTTTAATATATAATCAGTTTAAAATTTTTTAAATATTACTAAATAATTTCCTTTTGGAAACCCAGCTCGTCTTACTAACCAAGAATATATTTATGAATACGCAGATAATTAAAAGTAATTAATCAAATGTAATCAGCGCTAGTAATATTAAGTTAATAATATTTTTTAAAAGACAGCAAGTTGTTTTTAATAAATAAAAGAATATTCTTTCTTATGTGTGGGTTACAAACTTTTGATTGAAACTAAAATAACCCAATTGGAAGAGTAAACAAAACAGTGAGGAATAGCCATACGTAGTAAAAAATTTTCATGTCAGGCTGTTTGTTATTTACCGCTAAGGGAAATCCTTGAGACGGCAAAGTTGGCAAAGGATGAGGCAACCAACAACAACAAAAAAAAAAAAAAAAACACTTGAAATTTTGTAATAAACAAGTAAATATTTGGTTTATTCAAATCATTGAATATGTTCAAAAGCATTTGTATTCAATATTTAGTAACTAACAGATTATGCAATATTAGCTTTGAGATTAAATTGGTAACAAGGAGATTTTAACATTCATTTGATCTGTATATATCTCTGTTTTTCATTCTTTACATTTCTAAATATTAAAGTTTTGATGATTCTTTTTTAATTTTTCGTTAATTTAAATTTCAAAATCAAGCGAGTATATAATATTTTTATAGATTAAAGAAAATCGATTTGATATTTTGATTCTAACATTTAAAAAGTCTTGAAACATTTTCACATATCCTAAAAAAAACTTTAATTCCAATCAAATGATTGAAATTATTTTCTTTAACTAATTCGGCCGGAAAATTAATCCAATAAATAAACATAGAAATCAAAAGTATTGATATAAATATATACATATAGTAAGTTCATTTTCATATTCGAATTCAATTCCTTTTAGCAAATAAACAAAAATATATTGTAGAGAAAAAAATTTTTATCTCGATTTCCATAAACATTTCATTTTAGTTAGTTTTTTATTCAGAGTTAAACGCTATAAATACTCAAAATGTTTTATCTACATCAGCTTGAGAATCGTCAACTATCTTTTGGTTATATATCACTTGACTATATACCCCAAGCCAACACCATCCGTCCACAGCTCCAGCTACCGAACCCTTAACCGATGCTAACCAACCTTAAGCGCCTCCAGATTCCAATCAATATGCCACACAGACCGCAGCGCATAGTTCTGAGTTTCGTTGAACGCGGAGCGTCGTTCAAATAACAAGCCAAACCCGGCGATAATGTTGCTGCGGTGCGCAAAATAACAACGACAACAGCAGTAGCAACAGCAACAGCAACCAGCAACACACAACAAAAAAAAAAAAAAAGAAAACAAGAACCGCAACAGCAATTCGACCGGGACTCTGTTGCCAGACAGTTGCTATGCGTCGCCAGTCAAAGGATAGAAAGCAAAGAGAGAAAAAAAATAGAAGAGAGAGAGAGAGAGAGAGAGAGAGAGAGAGAGAGAGAGAGAGAGAGAGAGAGAGAGAGATAGGGATAGAAGGAAGCAATAATTTAATTCTGCATTGCAAATGCAAACAAATTTCCCTGAGCCGCAGAGGAAAAACAGTAGAAAAAGGAGAAAACTTAAACCGCAACAAGCTACAAAAAAAAAGAAAGAAAAACGTCAAGGAGAAGACCAAAGCGCAACAACAACAAGAACAACAAAAAAGAAGAAGGACGAAAGAAGGATACCTCGACAAGGAGTTGTGGCAAAAGTGAGTGAGTGTTTATTTTATAGCCTGCACTGGAGTTGGCTTTACCGTTTCCCATTTTATCCCCCAGAAGAAGCAGAAGCAGCTCCATCAACTCTCTTTTTGCTTAACCACCAAACGAAACGTTTTGCTCTTCTATCTCCTGTTATTATTGAAGAATTATTACGCGACATGGGCGGGGGAAGGATGAGAAGATTGGGTATGAGTAACTGGGGTAATAACAAAACTTGCCAATGTTGCCGTCTCTCCCATCAGGCAGGAACTTGCAATATCCTTGCTGTGTTTGCATTTTATAGTTGCTGCTGTTGCCTCAAAATATATACAAATATATATATATATATATATTTATACTTTTTTGTACATATAGAGTACAAAAAAAAGAAGGAATCAGCAAGTGTAAAAGTTTTGCATATTCATGGCGCTTTAAATGTTGTCGCCAGCCACGTAGACGGCAATGGCGACCGACGTCTGAAGTGCAGCAACCGGCAACCGACAACCGACAACAGCAACTGCAACAGCAACATCAGTTGCAAAAACTATATTGCAACAACAGCAAGAAAAATTTTTGTAATTCAGGTTATACCATATGCTCAATGTATGCATAGCATTATGTAACTTTAATTGCCATATTGTTAAACCAATCAAAATCATTCCCTTAAATAAATTCAACAACATACTAAGTTGCTTTTAGTTAGTTGCTGCCATTAGTTAGTTACTTTTGAAACGATTTGTTGTACAAACTTTTTCAAGAGATTTCAAGTTGTCTGTAATTAATTTTGATATATGATTTATGACATAAATAGTAATTTATCGGCAAAGCACATAGCTGAAACAATTTTTCACTGCTTTTTTTTAGTACTTGAATAACCATAATAAAATCTAGTTTATGACTCTCAGATAGACCTTTATTAAATCATTATAAATTAGCTCTAAAATAAATAAATACAAAAAATAGAAAATAAATAAAATAAACTAAGAAAATTATTAACCATTTCCCTTAGTTCCATTTCTCGAAATTTAAATCCGTATGCTAAATCAATTAAATTTCTATTCATTCAAGTAAAAAAAGGCTTTTTTATAGCTCGAAAATTTCTCGAAAATCCGTCTAATTTTTTAGTATTTTTCAGTTAAAGATATGTACATTTTATTTATAACTTTAAGGGTATGTATATATTGCAGTCAACCATTTGCCAAGAGCAACTCGAGAGCGACTTGAATTTTTGTTTTCAACTTTTTCATGCTGTTGCATGTTGCAAAGCTAGTGATAGAGAGGGCAAAGAAGTATCATAGACAAAAAGCTAGAGTCTTTGAGTGAGGAAAAAAAGGGAGAAAAAAAAAGAACCGAAAAGAGAGCAGCAAAAAGTAATAACATCAACCATAAAAGTAGCTACATCAGTTGGCAGCTGCAAGCAAAACCAAAATGGACAAACAGACACCAGACAGTAGACAGTAGACATATTGTGTCTGCAAAACTTTGTTGACAACATCAACAGCAACATCAGCTGGCAGCAGAGGCAACAAAAAAAGAAAAAAAAAAAAAAGGAAAAACAGGAACAGATGTAGAAGCGAATTGGAGGATGCAATGGAAGGGAGTGTCTCGTTCAGTTCCCGCTTACTTTGAATGCGTACTAAAAACCGCGCAATGAAGCGCATGGGAAAACAATGAGATTATTGAGCTTGAATTTATGTTAGCTCTATGAACTGATGGACTGGATGGCATGACCAGAAAACCCTATTAGATATATGTATGTATGTATGAATACCGAGAAAGGAATAGTCCTTGCTCTCGTCTCCTCTCTCACTCACTCATTCTTTGTCTTTCTGGCTGTAATTGTCGACATGTCAGCACATTAAACGGCCATAAAATGGCAAAGCAAAACTGACAAATCAAAGGCAACTTGTCCGCATCAGAGAAAACTTTTCTAATTTATGGCCATCGGTTTTGCGGATGGGAACGATAGGTGGCGTTGTGTTGCGGTGCGAGGTGTTCGGTTATGCAACAGTTAAGCGCCTGTGGCCTTTGAACTTTTATCCTTACCTGAGTAACTAAACCTCATTACACTAGAAGAAAGTAGAGCTTAATTTTGGTTTTAGTACTAATTAATCGAGAAATCTCTTTCTGATTATTACAACAAAGTTAACGAGGAAAGTGTCCTTTTAATAGAAGAATTCTATAACCAAGTTAGCTCAACTTTATAACAATATTTATAACTAAACAAAATTGCTTATATTAGCAGACATTTACTATTCAGTTATATTCATTATTCAAGCCATACCATCTATTTCTCAATCTGCCATATTCAACTATGCTTACTCATCCATGAACGTATTTATACATTTATTTTATTTTTCTTTTTTTTTTATTATTATTTTGCTAAGCAATATTTATTCCATATATGTATCTCGGTTTTAATTTATTTGATCTTGATAGAATATTTTCTCAGAGTGTAGGACTTGCTATGGTTGTTAGCCATAAAATTTATCATGACACTAATGAGCATGAAATAGGACAAGGTTTATTAAATTTCCCATTTTAAAAAATGCGCACACGCCATGTCTATTTGCTGGCATCAATGATGGCACAACAAATGGAACTAGTTCAAAATTGTGAACTGATTCAGTAATACATTATGAATAGTTTCATTTTCAGTCATTTTATAAAATTTTCAAAAGTTTAAAATCAAGATAATTTCTCATACAAAATATAAAACTTTCTATTCGATTCGGTGACAAATTGTTTTCTATTCAAAATAGAATCTAATTTGAGTCTTTTGAATCTATTTTGGATAGGCAATATATGTATATATATATACGTGGTTTTTATTTTCCAATTTTTGTTGGCAAATTGCATGAAATTTGTATTGAACTAACATTCATTCATCTCTCTTGGGGAAAGAGCAACAAGTTTTTTTGCTCCTTTTTTTTTTGCTCATCAGTTTGGTTACCGCAACGTCGTGGCAAGTGAAATGGCGACACACATAGATGTGGCGCCAACGCGTCTTTTACACTTGCCCACATCCGACACCGTCTCGTCCTTTTACATTCTGCCCCGTCGTCTCTTTTTACCATCAAGTTCTAGCAGCAGCTGCCTGGTCGGCAACAAAATGAAAAATGTCCGCAAGTGCGAAAATGAATCTGCCCCATGTTGCAATTTATTATGCCAACATAATAAATATTATATACAGTTTGTGTGAGTCAAGGAAGAGGAACTCTTGGGCTCTAGGGAGATGTTTCTTCTTCTGTGGGTAGTGGCTGGGTAAGATGTTTCCTTGGGTGGTTGCCTGGTTGGTTTTTTTTCTCTCTCTTTTTTTTTGTCCTTATTTCATTTTGTTGTTGTTGCTGATGCTTTCTGTGACAGTTTGAGAAATGCTTAGAAAGGCGAAGGCGGAAATAGCTAAACCCAACATTTCTCTTTTCCTTTCTCCTTTTTTATTTTTTTACCTAATTGTGGCTAAGGAATAAATAAACCTTCTTACGCAAAATTGGGCAAAATCAGGCATAAGCGAAACAAGTTGATCCTGTGTGTATTTGACATTCAAGAACCAAAGCAAAAAATGTCCGAAATGTTGAAGAAAAATACGAATTGTGGCAAGACAAAATAAAAATATGGTAAATAGAAAAATGTTTCTTAAATTATACACGTACATCAATTAGGATAATGCAGCTATAAAAGCTCGATTCTGTGACAAGGGAATTATATGTAGTTTTAGGTCACTCAGTTCACTTAAGATTTATTATTAATTTTTAAAATTTTCACTTACCCCAATTTCCTTATCATTATCAATCGTAACAATTGTAGGTTTTTTTCTGTAATGATAGAAGAGATTAAAATTGATTATTACTACATATATTATATTAATATTTCTTAATCGTTTGACATAAAAAAAAAACTACATAGATATGTATTGCACTACTTCTATAAATATTCTATGACATATTATTTTATTTCAGACAGATCCTTCATTGTACATAAATGTAGATCGAGAGGGTAAAAGGTGGCAACGCTGTGTCGAGAGAACGAAAAAGAAGAGTAAGATGAAGAGCAAGTCATAAAAGTTGTGGATCGGAGTAAAGGAATTTAGTAGCGATTTAACCATTATTATTAGCGTACTATAAACATTATTATTGTAATATATTTAAGCCGAAATTATATATTATAATTCCGAAATTCAATTTTAGTGTTATTTCGTCATAATTATTATATAATATAATATTCAATGATTATTAAAGTATATATGCATGTATATATAGACAAATATATTCCATTCGGATCAAAGTGAATCAACTCTTTAGCCAGTTAAAAATTCAAACGGTTTTTCTCCCAGGCAATTTAAGCTTTGAATTTGTTTATATTCCATCTAAATCGGTTATATACGCAATTTCAATATACTAAATTATTCAAATTGTCAACATAAATTTATTTCGGTTTTTGGGCAAGTTGAGGTTGCTTGCGGTTTGCCCAACTGGCGGAAATGGCCAAAAGATAGTGGCATAGCAGGGCGGCAGGACATCAGGTGAGAGGCATCGTTTCCACCGTTGATGCTGTCGCCACCCAGAATTGTTCCCATTGGGCTGTTGTGCTTTTGTCAGACATGTCAGGCGGTTTGTTTAGATATTTGTGTCCCATACATACATATGCACATTTCGCATGTGTGTGTGTGTGTGTTTAAGTAACAGTTTGCGTGTGTCGTTGTTGTCTGTATCCTTGTCGCCTTTGCCTTTGCGGTTTGCAGCTTCAATTCTGTTTGTTTGTTGTTTGCCGTTTGTTCTTGTTGTTGCTTCTACTGCTGCTATTTAGGCAAATTTATTTGCCTGCTGCTGTTTGCTTTTCATTTCCGACTACCGTCGACAAATCAGAGGCAAACTTCCCAGCTAAAAAGGATATTATCTACAGCAAATCTGTTTTGCCTCAACTAAGCGTTTTTGTGCCCCCAATCTCTCACCCCTACCCCCCTTCTGTCATTCATTCCTTTTACTTATTTGTCTAAATAATTTGCAAAACATTTTTTTTATTTTTAGGTTCCTTTTTTTCTTCTTCATGCTTATTCTTTTCCAGCTACTTAATGGTCTCCCCTTCCACATTTTTTTTTTTTTTTCTCTTTTTCTCTGTCTATCTTTTCCCCTGTGTCTATCAAAGGTTGCCTTTAATCTGGAACCTGGTTGCCCTGGTCACGCCATTTTGGGTATGGGTATCGAGATGGTGATGAAGTTGAGGTTAAACCTCAAAAAGGATACCCAACAAAAAAAATGTTTTGTTGATATTTTTCCACTCACGTGTGCAAATATTTGTGAGAAAACGTAAAGCTGTCAGGCCAGGTTTTTTATTAGACCAATTTTTAACACATTCATCGATCTGCTAATTGGTTAGACAAATGTTTTATTTGTCTTTTCTAATCTAGTATATGTATGTATGTATATAGGTACATACATACATGTAAATTGGTCACTTTTATATAGAAAATAATTCAGCTGGCTGATTCGTTTTCTTTGATTAGATGAATGAAATTTATGTTCTTATTCTTACAGAAGTAAATGCTGTTGATCTCATTTGGATTAACTAGTTAATTACTTGATTGATGATTACCTATCACAAAGTATATTTGATGACAATAAAGTTTTCGGGCAAAATCAAAGTGCATGTCTAATGGATCTTGATGTTTGGTTTCTGTTGTCTACTTCTTCTTATTGTTGCATAACTTAAGGCGGAAATGCATGGAAGCGTGTCTATGGGGCAGTAAACTAAGTTGAATAGTCGCGCAATCAGAATGTGTGTTTTTGTTAGCACAAAATTGGTTTATGCGTCTAATGAGTTCATTCAAATTTTAGTTAATCCGTTTTCTACATTTACAATACAAATGTCATTTCGATGTTTTTCATTAATTTCTAATTTAAATAGAAACAATTTTTGAATTCTTACACAATGGAATTTTCGTTATCTAGTAATCAGTTTTTAGCTTAATTTTACCAAAATTGGAAAACTGATTGAAAATAAAATTTACAACACTTTTCTTGATATTTATCTCAATGCCTGTTTGTTTTTAATAGAAGAAACTTTATGTTTTCGTGTACTGCATGAACATTTCACCCACAGATACATATGTACATAAATGCATAGGTTAACCCCATCCCGTTCCATGCACCCATCACAAGTTCAAACACCGCAAAGTTTCCTCTGCACATCCTCCTCCCCACTCGCCACTTCCCCACTCCCCACCATCCCATATACCACTTAACCCATCCATCCATTGCCTGCGTCGGTCGCGTTGTCATAATCGCATTTGAATTAGCTCTGCATACAAAACGGCGTTGAGCAATGCTAAACAGGGTGCCCCAAATTAGCCACATTCCATCACTACATACCGGATACATACATACATGTGCATATGTATTCACATATTGTATGAAACACCCTGTATTTAGTATGTCAGTATCCTATCTGCTTTCGTTGTCATCGTCTGTCTGAATGTAGCCAACCCAACCTGGCAAGCCTAATGTGCCACTTAAACTTAAGACGCATTTATTGTCTTTTCTGTTGTTGTTGTTGCTGTTGCTGTTGGTGGTAGTGATGCAGCTGCAGCTGCATTTTCCATTTAATTGACGCCATTGTTGACAAAATGGCGGTCGTGTGTTGGCTGTTCCGCTCGCGTTGCAGCACAAGCCACAAGCCATTAATGTTTTGGGTTTCCTTTTTGTCGAGATTGTAGAAGCGTAAGAGGACGCGAAAAGTTAAACACACCGAAATGTTTTTGGGTGTTTTTGAAGTCGTGGCAAGTGGCAGTAACTGTGGCACAGCAGAAATCACTTTACATTAATATCAAAACTTTAATTAGCAGTTGGGAAATGGTAGATAGTCAACTTTGAATTGGAAAGTTAACTTGCATATACTAAAGTCTAACAAAAAAAAATATTCTGTTGTATGCAATAATTAAATCAAAATAATTGCATAATTGTTTCATTCTGTAACACTATAAAAACTATTATTTCGAAATAGTTTCCTTGCTTTACTAAAAAAGTGAAGTCCAACTATTTCAAGAACTTATCTACATATTAGATGGTATAAAACTGTTGGAGAAAGGATAATTAAATAATTATCGTGAAATTAAAGTTTCATTTTCTAAGATTAGTTGAAATTGATCAATAAGTATTACAAAGTAGTAGCTGACATGTCAGTCATGTTTGACAAACATTATACACATATACGTATAACATACATATATATAAATATTCAATGTAATACGGGGGCTACATACCAAATTACGTGCTTATAGCTCCAATAGTTAATATAGTTTTTATTATTGCATATAGGGGCAGGGTTACGTTGGACTCGCGAATCTAGAATATACAAATTTAATAATTCAAATTTCGTTTCAAAATTTTACCGCAGTTCTCATATCGATAATTACCATCGAAAAAAAAAACTATCGATTTTGTCATTCTGCTATCGCCGTTATCAGCTGACGAGTGGTGTTCGAACCAGCTGAAAGTAAAATTTAAAAATAAAAAAATTTTACATAAACCATTACAATAATGCACATAATTAGGAATTATTCGCATAAATTATTAAAACAGCGTTTGCTATCAAAAGCAAAAGTATTAAGCATTAACTACTCTACATCCGATGGTAAGTAATTGAAAATTTTCATTGATAATACTACACCCGGCTTACGACTCTGTTAATTTTGCTTCAGTTGGAAATGCTAAACTTTCACTGGCCAAAGGATTTCAACCCAAGCAGGTGGAGGAGGCGTATTGGCAGCGCGATAAGGATAACATCAATCTACCAAAACCTGCGGAAAATTGCAGGCGTGGCAAGTACCAAATGCTGCTACCACCGCCGAATGTGACTGGAAATTTACATTTGGGACATGCCCTAATGGCGACAGTTCAGGATGTCATTGCGAGACAGCGTCGCCAGTTGGGCTATGAAGTGGAGTGGATACCGGGCACTGATCACGCCGGTATTGCCACACAGGTGGTAGTGGAACGAACAATAACAGCATCTGCCGGGAAGACACGCCATGAGCTGGGACGGACCGCTTTTCTGGACCACGTCTGGAAATGGAAGGCCGAAAAGGGAATTGGCATTATAAATGATTTACGCCAGTTGGGCTGCACACTGAATTATGATCGGGAGTATTTTACAATGGACGATCAACAAGTTTTGGCTGTTAATGTGGCTTTTGAGCGTCTATTCGAAGAGGGTCTCATTCATCGACAAAATTCATTGGTTAATTGGTCGGTTGCTTTACGGTCAGCGATATCTGACATAGAGGTAGAAATGGTGGAGTTAAAAGAGCCAGAAGAGTTTCAAATTCCTGGCTATGAGAAAACTGTTCTCTTTGGTCGAATCTTTGATTTTGCCTATCGTGTAGTCGATGGCGAGATACATCCAGATGGCACCGAAGAGGAAATTATCGTATCTACAACTAGGCCAGAGACCATTCTCGGCGATGTAGCCGTTGCTGTACATCCGCTAGATCCACGCTACAGCAAATATCGCAATCGTCCACAGGTTAAACTAAAGCATCCATTCCGAGATGACACCATTCCACTTGTTTTCGATATAGCCGTGGATAAAGAGTTTGGCACTGGCGCCGTAAAAATAACCCCGGCTCACGACAAATTTGATTTTGAACTGGCTGTCCGACACAAGCTGGATAGTCGTCAAGTTTTCACCGAATGCGGCCACATTGTTGAATCCTTTCCAGAGTTTAAGGGCAAGTTGCGGTTCGATGCTCGTGATCAGATTGTTAATCGGCTAGAAGATATGGATTTGCTACGTGAAGTACGTGCACACACCATGCAATTGCCCTTCTGCTCGCGATCCAAAGACGTTATCGAGTACATGGCAATGCCCCAGTGGTTCCTCAAAACGAAATCTTTGGCCGAAGCAGCGCTCTCTGAACTACACAGCGGAAGACTTCAAATAATGCCGCCTAACTTTGAACTGGAATGGGAGCGCTGGCTGCATGATTGCCGCGACTGGTGCATCTCCCGTCAATTGTGGTGGGGACATCAGGTACCTGTCTATCAGGCCATCGGCAATAATGGTGATTCCCATTGGGTTGCTGCTCTTAACGAAAAGATAGCGCATTCAAAAGCTACTGATATATTGGGCACCACAAATTTTAAACTAACTCGTGACACGGATGTGTTGGACACCTGGTTCTCTGCATCGCTGCTCCCCTTCTCTGTGGCTGGTTGGCCCAATGAAAGCTACAAAGAAAAGTATCCATTGGATGTGATGCAAACGGGTCATGATATACTCTTCTTTTGGGTGGCCCGCATGATGATGATGGGTTTAAAGCTAACAGGCCAGGCACCCTTCAATCAGGTGCTCCTTAATGGTATAGTTTGCGATGCACATGGTCGAAAAATGTCCAAAAGCCTGGGCAACATTGTGGCCCCACAGCAAGTGGTTCAGGGGGCAACTTTGGAGGTAAGTCTCAATGATAGATAATACAAATCCAATCGAATTCTAATCTTTATTATTCTTTCGCTATGCCAGAGTCTACAGACACAATTGCAGGAATCCTGTGAAGCGGGAATCATTAAGCCAGAAGAATTGGAAACCTCCTCTGCTGGCATGAACAAAATGTTCCCCAAGGGCATAAAGGAGTGTGGCACAGATGCCCTCCGATTCACCCTGCTGAGTCACAATATCAAGAATCATTTCATCAACTTTGATGTGGATGCCTGCTACACGAATAAACTATTCTTTAACAAAATCTGGCAAGCCATGCGATTTACCATAGGTGCAGCCGAAACTCTCGGTGTACGCCTACACGATTTCGAGACCATGGAGGGAGTACAACTAAATATTTGGGATCAGTGGATTGTTGGCCGCTTGGCTGATACACTATCAATCTGTTCGGATTCTTATAATTCATATAATTTTCATTTGGCCACAGCAGCCTTAAAGCAATTCTTTTATCAAAATCTCTGTGATATTTATTTAGTAAGTAGCAGCGATAACTATTCCGATATTCCTTTAATCCATTCTTTTGTTATACATAGGAAACGACCAAAACGGAAATAGCCAATCACACAGCAGCCGGATATATTCATGTGGGTACCCTAACTGCCTGTCTTAGCTGGGCACTGCAGGCTTTGGCACCGTTTGCACCATTTGTTACCTCAGAGCTACTGCAGCATGTACCTCTGAATATAGAACTTAAGTTAACCCAGTATGGTGATGATAAAATAGAAGCCGAAGTGTCAGAGATTGTAAATATATGCCAAAGTGTACGCCAATTGAAGAGTCGGAATCAGATTAGTAAACGGCATTCACCGAAACTCAGTTTGTTTGCCCAAAATCCAGAATCCGAACAGGTAATAAGTCGCCATCTGTCCCAAATTCAAGTGCTAACCCGTTGCAATAACGTTGAACTGGAACTCCTCAATGAGAAATCGAAATTTTTCAAGAAATTAAACTTATTCTCAACTGCCGGAGCACTATGCTCATTCGGTCTCAGTCTGAATGATGATTTCTCGACTACTGTAGAGAAACGCGAAGCTATGCAGCAAGTCAATACCAAGAAACTCCAGAAATTGGTTAACGAGTTGGAAAAGTATCGCAGTCGAATGGACAACGAAGCCTTTTTGTTAATTGTCGATAAGGCTACACGCACCCATTTTGAAAATCGGGCAAGTTTTTCTATTAACCTAAACATATTTTGCGGTTATTTAATTTTCATGAATTTTCTTTTGCTTTTTAGATCAAGGAGTTGGAAGCTGAAATTTCTAGTCTCAAGCCACTGATTCAATGACTATATAAGTGATTCATGTGTATATAGTAAATAGCTTAAATTAATATCCTTGTTATTGTTAAATAGTCGACTAAGTCTTTAAAGAGATGTTTTCAACTTTTCTAGAAATTATACAAATTTAATTATACAATTTTAATTTAATTTGCAAGAATAACTTTCTATCTATCGTCAGTTTACTATCATAAATCAAGTCTCTTTTTTAGTCTCTTTTATTATTATTATTATTTTATATTTGTGTATGCAAATGTATATAGTATACCTTTATAGAACTGGGCATGCGTTTTGTGAATAGGATATATAGAAGCCACGATTTGATATATCCATATCCTCATTGCTATCGGTCACCGTATAGACAACAAATGGTTTTGCTGCCGTTGTCGTTGAGACCAGACCGAGGCCACAGAATCTATCACTTGGCAACGCTGTTCCTCCTTGTGTCGGCGCCGGTATTACTATATAATCCGTTGTACAATCCTGACTCTGGACCGATGATGTGGCCAGTAGTGTGGGATCCACAGCTCCTACATCATTGGTCAGTGTAAACGAATACGTATCGGAACTGACCTGACTGTACGTAATGGAGCACATGCCCGCTGCCTTGCGTATACAGATTCCATATCTTGTATTGGCCAACTGGCGAGTACCTTGCACACCAATCGAGTTGAGAGCAGACGATGCAGCGGACACATAATTAAAGCTAGCCAAGGTCCCACTGGAGGGCATATAATATTGCAGGCAACCGGATGGGGCCAGGGTTGCTGAGCTGCATCCAAGCATACGGATTTGGAACTGCCATTGGCGATTGAATGTATAACCACTCGATGTGGCCACCGATATGGTAATGGGATTAACTCCATTGAAATCCACATATACATGCTGGCCGGAATTCTCGCCACAAATCGTGGGCACTTGTGAGGAGCCACCTGAGATGGTCAAAGCATCGGTGGTGCAACTGCCATCGCCAGTTGGTGGCGCTAGCGATAAAGCAAGAAAATCCACACGCAACTGGCATATACTTGAATCCGGTGGTGTGACAGTAATGGAGCAACGTCCGCCACCAGCATAAGGAGCAGGATAATTGCTATTGTAGAAATATGTGTTATTATATGAGGTGCTAGCTCCACAAGTCCGTTGATCTGCAAAGGATTAGGTTATATATCGATTACTAAACAAACATCCAAATACTTACAGATACAGCAAATGGCCTGAGCTGTGATTGTGGAGCAGCTGCCGGCAGCTACACCGCTGTTATCCGTGCATTCGCCATTGATGACACATGTGCCCAGAAGGAGATTGTTGCCCGTGCATATGTCATTGGAGAAACGACCGATTGTGTAAAAGGGAAACCCTGCAGAGATATTAATGAGAAAAGTTTTCGATTTAGAATTTAAATTATAATTAACCCGTTTATAAATTATATGCAGAAATAACTGACTAAAATCAAAAAAAAATCCAGATTAAACCAACATTTATATTAATTTTGATATTTCACCAGTTCAAGAATATTTTAAATCTGTCGAAAAAAAAAATGATTCAAAAATTGTAGTGAAAGTTGCCAACGAAGGAAGAAATATATATTATATATCTCTATATATATGTAAATATCTAAAGTTTGAAATCCATTTTTAAATATTCTTTTCCTGTTTCTATATTTATATATATTCGTTCAGTGGAAAAGTTTTCATTTACAATTTGCAAAACTGTGAAATCGAAAGGAGCGAATCAACTATTCACGACTTGATATTATATTTACATATATTATCTAGGGCAATGAATTTACTAAGAATTAGTTGTTTAATCTATTCCTAAAAAAAAAAAACCAAAGAAGGATCGAAATTGCCTTATTTTCAGTGGATAGTTGATGAGATTAAACCTATTGCAAATTCTTATAAAATTCTAATGCCAAAATGTATCTCTTATATGCATAGATATAGAAATATCTGTACCGCTTTATAATTGGGAAATTGGGTGTATGTAGTCAAGCGGAAATGATGGTGACAGTACTCCGTATTTAACAATGTTTAAGACTAAAGAATCCAGCGCATGGTAACCTGCGCTTTTGGGTGATAATTGAAGTGTGACCCACATTAAACGACAACGACAACATCGACGATGACGACGACGACGACAAAACAAACGGCCAACACTCAAAAGATCTTAAACAAAATCACGATCTTTGGTTTTCCATACAAAAACATGGAAACTTACATCTAGGATGCCTTGAGTTATTCCGATAAGTCAGTTCCTGGTGGTCCTCTTTAAGGGATACGGAACTATGTGCCAAATCCAAGGTATGGCGACTGTTATTATATGTTTCATCTAATATCGATTGGGAGCCAATTCTATTGCTGCTGGCACGTGCTGCACTGTATATGCCAACAATGTAACAGCTGAAGAAGATGACCACAATGGCAAAGATGCGAGTGGAATGTGTACAATTATTTGATATTGACATCGACATGACTATTCACTTTCGGTTTTCACTTGGGAGAAGGTGAAGGAAGATGTGTTTGGAGCTCGAGAGCACGTCCGTAGGCGTGTATGTTACAACTGAGACTGATCTAAGGGAGCCACAGTTTTTGGGGGCTTACTATGTCATTCACGCAGGTGCTAATTGAGAGAACCCGACGCGACGCTAGTCTGCGCTCAAGCATTTGGCGCAGTGCAGCACAAATGCAGGGCCGGATTGGCATAAAGTGAGCAAAAAAATGTAAGGCAACTCTGACAATTGGAAAGTAAATTTCTAAAAATTAGTATTTAAAGTAAAAGAAACTAAAGAACTATAGAAATTTAAGATGAAATTCAAATTAAAATAAAAAATAAGCAAAAATTAATTAAAAATTATATGTATATAACATATAGATTTTCATTTATTTAATACCATTACAGGGGGCTTTCAATTTAAAAAGAAAAACCGCTCCTGTTGGTAAGTCGTGTGGAGTTTATTTCATTTGATGAATATGTGGAGCATTCACGCATAGCAAAAGTTCGCTACGCCGATCTCTTCCTTCCTCTTGTTGGCATATAAAATTATTCGATTTTTATGGTACAAACGTATTTTATCATTCTAAATGACAGCAAACAAACAACTGGACGAGGAAAGTGATAGAAATGCCAGGCACTCGGAACCCAATTTGTCGTGGTCATCATCAACACACGCGTTTATTGGCTTTTAGTAAATCATATGAACATATGTACATATATTTATATCTTCCCCGTCTCATGATTCCATGATAGAAAGTGCTTCGAGATATTTACTCATCCATAGTATTAATATATACATAATATCTAATACTTTTTAACCGCTCTATTTGGATTTATTTATAGAACGTTAAGCACGACCGTTACAGAGATGATGTAACGGTAATGCCACATTTAAAGTTGGCGCGTGTAAACAGCTCTGTTAACATTGTCTGCTACAGAATTTTGTTTCATTCATGTTGTTGTTATTTTTGGTCTTTTTTATTGTCATCCACAAGAATGCTGCCCAACGCACGACTCTAATTAGCAATTGCTTACTAATCGCACAGATCTGGCCACTAATTAATGTTTAAACTCAATAAGAAGGTAAAAGTGGAATGGATACTCGATTGTTTTCCAGGGCGATGCGTAGAAAGTTGCAACAAAGTCACAAACTATCGCCACAAGCTAAATCTATGTAGCAGCAACGCTATGTTAAGTTTACAGCAAATGTTGCCTGGATTTTTATTACAACAAATAACTACAGAGGGCAAAAAAAACTAATAGAAAACAAATTATTTATTCAATGTCGACCACGCCACCAGCCTTGACAAGTGCATCCTTTAGCTTCTCAGCTTCCTCTTTGGGTATGTCTTCCCTGACCAGGACTGGGACACTCTCTACAAATTTCTTTGCCTGCACCAAGTTCATGCCCTCCAGCAGATTCTTCACTTCCTTGATTAGCGCCACTTTCTGCTTTTCATCGAACTTGACCAACTTTACTTTAAACGAGGTCTGTACCTTTTTAGGAGCCGCTTCCTCTTCATCATCGGCAGAAGCGGCACGTGCTGGACCACCAAACGCAACCTGGGGGGCAAAAGCGGTCTCTGGCAGGTTAAGTTTTTGTTTCAGCAGCGTGCTCAACTCGGCTACTTCGAGTAAATTCAGGGCGGCGATATTGTTGACAATGCTGTCTAATTTCGCATTGGGTGGCTTCGCAGCACCTTCTGGCACTGGGGGCAGCAACTTTTCCGCCGGAGTAGCAGCAGTCGTCGCCGGAGCAGCGCTATACATACGTTGCATACGGATTTGACGTGTTATTTGTCGCAGGGCCAGGCGTGTAATGTGCATTTTGCTAATGGGGCTATACGTTGGAATTGAGTTTTAGTCATTATATTGCCGCATTGACAGACATTTTTAAGTTTTACCTTTGTTTTTCTACGAGTAAAAAATTATCCTCAGGTTATGTGAGCACCAATGTTGCCAGATCGTATTAACCGGTTCTTCGATAATAAATATAACTCACTATCGAGTGCTGCCACCCTTTCATGACTTTGAAAAGACAGGAACTAGTTTTTAATAGTCCAGTTTCGATAACGATATTCAAAGCTAAGTTGGCAATGCGAAAAAGGCGCACTTTTTCAGATTGTTTCATAATAAAAATATTTAATCGAAATTTGATTTGTTAGTTTAAAGGGAATAAACTTTTACATAGTCAATTTTTAGTTGCGCATTATTTAACCAAGAGTCGATTTTGCCTTTATAAGCGTTCCAGAAATGCTTCGTGGCTTGCGGATCTAATTCATACCAAGGTCTATCCACATCGCAGAACTCATTAAATCCGCCTACTCCGAGACCAAAGGTCAGATAAAATTCCTGATCGAATGGGGCCAGTCCAGTGCCTTCTTCCAGTTTTTCGCTATTCGGCAGATGCTTTCCACTTGCAACCGTTCCAGCGAATGCCCCCTCAGCGCTTCCCTGGTGACACAATTGACGTCCATCCACGAACCACGTCAAATCCCTTGGAGTCCACTCCAGTGTATAGTTGTGAAAACTGTCGGTCCAATCATTGCTTGTGCCAGTGCCTGACTCTATGCAGAATTTATTAAATCGAAACGATTCGAAGGCATTCAATACGGGACCCATATAAAGATCCACTGTCGTATTCCGTACTCGAGTGTAGGGCAAACGAATCTGTCCAGATTGATAATTATCAGACCCATAAGTCTTTTGTTTAGGCTCCAGCCAGATCTGGGGAATTATCCAAGCTGCATTTGGCATTTTGGCCCGAACTTCCACACGTCCATACTTGAAGGCAAAGCTTTGACGGCTGGAGAACTGAGCTGTTACCATAGGAGGCAGTTTATCCGGTCTAAGACTACCATCCCGTCTACAGTATTCGATTACACTTGAATCACCGGTACAGCCGTCGCCTAGATCCAGCATCGAAGTTAACGGTTTCTTATACAGCTTTTTAAATGTGTTGACATCGAGCACTACATGTCCATTTGATAGTTTTAATGTGCTTAATGCGTTGTTCACATAAAGATTGAATTCGTGGTCTGGCGGTCCGGAGAAGCGATTCTCCACCAGCCACTTGGAAGAGTCCAGTTTTTCCGAGTTGAACTCATCCACAAATACCAATTGACCACTACAGCGAGTGGGAGCACCATTCACCATTGTCTTGCTTTCACTGCATCCCAATCGAATATCAATTTGGGCATTTGGATCTGAGGACCACGCCCAAGGTGTTGATGTTTCCACTGGTGTAGTGACAACTGGAGTTCTCCCTGTGGTAGTTAAGGTGCCGCTGTAATCACCCACCGTGTAGACTCCGTCGTCTTCACGATAACCCAATCCATTGTAAATCACATACGTCCAGTAGTATAATATATCCCCTGGCTTCAACACTGCTACGCGATCCCGAAAGGTCCAACGTCCATTTTTCATTTTGATTATATCGCGAGCCCAAGTGCCGGCCTCCAAGCCCTCCATCTCCTCATTCAGTTTACCATGGAAGGCGAATAGAGTTATGCCTTCTTCATGCGGTATAGATACTTCAAATCCCTTCGGATAAAATACCTCAATTTTAGCTTTTGGTACCTCATAGCCAGAGGTAACCAGAATATGAAATAGAACACAACAGCCCCAAAGAAAAGAACGATTTGATTCCAACATTTTCAATTGAGCTCAGAATCGCAATTGAATGGAATTGGAAGAGAATACGTTGGCAGAAGCTTTGAGAAGCACTCTGAGACTTATCAAGAAACCGGTCCTCAATTGGGATTTTCGTTCATTTACTTTGTTTTGTTAGCGCATGATAATAATACATACATATGTATTTGTAAGAGCAACGTTGATTGCCTGGGAATTACCCGAGATCAAGGTTATTGATGATTACTAGCTCATTGTGTTTAGGGTTTCTTTACTACATGAATAAATTTTTTTTTTACAATATTTAAATTTGAAATCTTGCGCCCATGTGTTTATCGATTCTTGACCTTAAATTGATTTCTTTTGCAGGCAATCGATTACAGGAAATAAAACGGTTTACAACTTTTTATATCCAAAGTCTGATGGAAATTGTAAATAAGAGCTTTTCAACATGAAAGTTATAGAACCAGTTAATTTGATGTAGTCACCATTTGCACAGAAAACAAAAATAAAATTCTAGCTAGATTTTTCACCACTTACCAAGAGGAAAGCAAATAGAATTGGTGTGAAAATAGCCAAGTGTTCAGCTCAAATTGCGAATGGAGTAGGCGGCGACAATGTAAAAACTTCATTAGTCTCTCGTCGTGTGCTTGTCGTTGCTCTCGTCTAGGAGAACTTTGTAAAATATATTACACCAATTTAAAAAAATTATCAAAAAAAAAAAATGCACAAATTATTCTAATATATTTTTTTTAAATAAATTCAACTAACAACACTCCGCTTTTTTATAACCATATTACGATATCCATACACAGAACGACGGGAGGAAGGAGAGCCAAAGAAAAACAACAAAAGTTCGCAGCGCGTGTGCCAAAACAAAAAACATTTGGGGAAAAACGAAAACGGAAAATAAATAAAAAGAAACAACAGCTATAGAGAGCGGGTGATATAAACAAAAAGTACCGTACGGAACTGCGTTGCCGTTTTTATTGTTGTAAGTAATGCAGTTTTATGTAATTCGCTTTTCGACTTTTGCTTGCATTTTAACAGCTGAGGCGTTGCCAGATCAAAGCTGCAGGGGGTTGGGGACAGGTGCATTCATTTTACATAATTTCAGTGACTTCGCTGCTCCGACATGCAAATGCGAGTTAATTCAAAGGTCTGCATATGCTTTACTTTGACAGTTGAGATGTTCTATTACTCTTATTTGCATTAGACTTGCCAAATGCATGTAAATATATCGTTATATCGATGAATCGATTGATGTAGTTGGGCAACACTGCGCCGCTGCAGCTTGGCCAAGCAGCTGTCGCCGTTGCTGTTGTTTTTGTGTGGTGGAAAAAGCACGAAACACCATACGAAAGCAAAACAACCGAAATAGCGTATGTTTTGCTGAGTCAACTTCCCGAACTAGTGTATTCCCTTTCCCACTAACAGAAAGAGGAAGCAACTTTAATGATGACATACAGCATCCAAAATCCCATAAAAATAGGCACAAAATTTATAGGTTAAAAATTTTAAGCTTAAATATCAAAGCCTTACGAATAAAAAAAAAACAAACAAGACGTTTTTGAAGTGTAAATGCAGGGCATTTAGTTTAATTCTAGTAAATTCTAAGAAAATTCTGGTTAGTATCAATAGAGTTTCCTTTGACAAAAATGTCAAAATTTGACAGTTAAATCAAAGGTAAAATTTTTCCCATTTATCAAACCAAATTTATTTTTTTTTACTATATTCTATACTTTTTAAATGGGTCCTTTTCAAATAAGATTTTGCCATTTTTTCCTTTATAATATCAATCTATTCAAATTGGAATATTTTCGTGCAGAAGAAATTTTAAATATCAGACCAATTAAACAATACGATTTTTCTTATGTTTGTTTAAATGGCTTAAAGCTGATTCGATATTTCGAAAGACACGGTTCTTTTTTTTTTTTTTTATTTACCGAGCTATAGAAATATCTAGTTATATATAGTATTAAGCGGACTTACCCTTTTTTTTTTTTTAGTAGTGTGTTACAAACTTTTCAGTCATTTAAATGTAACCTTAGCAGGCGTTGAAAATGATTGATTTTTTGTCGTCGGTTGCGTCGGAAAAGTAGGCGACGAACGTTTCCATGTGAGAGAGGCTGTTAGCTGAAGGGAAAATTATTTTAGTATCACAGTCGTCTCGCTAGCGTGCGGACGGGCCAGCAGCAGCTCGGACAAAAATTCTAAAAAAAAATATTAAAACACAAAAATTAAGTAAATACGGGGAAAAAGTTAAATTGAAAAAAAATTTAGTGTAAATATTTGTTATACTTTTTTTTTTAGAAACAAAATTGGGAGTGTAATTTAAATTTTCTGTAAAAGAAAAAAAAAATTAAAAGAAATTTTTATCGAGTGTCCGTGTGTTGGTTCCTGCGATGTGTTAAACAACAACAAACAAACACCAACCAACAACAAAGTAAGTGCAACTAAAAAAAGAAAAGTAATAGGAAAGGTATAAAAGAAAAGCGTAGCTGTAAAGCAAAAAAGTTGCTAAAGCTTGCTTTTAATTTACATAAAAGAAACGCAAGAGAGAAAGAGAACAGAAAAGGAATTTTCGCTGCTGTGTTGCAAGAAAAGAAAAACATACATAGTATTGGCATCATCTACGTCACAGAAACGCGAGTGCTGGGTGTGAGTGAGACGGCCTATTCGTGGTTGTGGAGCAGCACCCCCGGAAATGTAACACATATACACACACACAAACACACATACACTACTCACACACAGGGACGCACACTAGCACAAAAAGAAAAACTTGCACCTGAAAGTTTACTCTGTTCCTCTGTTCTGTTCTGCTCTGCTCTGGTCCGTCGTGTTCGTGCGCCTGCTCGGGCCGTGCTTCGGTTGCAGCAGCACCAGCAACAACAGCGTTAGCAGCATCAGCGAGCGAGTTAACAAGGCTGAAAAGCAATTTACACAGCATTGGCAGAGTAAAAGCCAACAAAAAAAGGTTAGTTGCTGCGTCTATTTGGGCAACTATTTGATGTTTTAAAAGCTGCACCTGTCAAAGAAAGTAAAAACGTAACGCAAAAAATTTGACATTTCATATTCTGACTGACACACACACACACACACACACATACTGATACATATACACACACGCAGACACAGCAGCATGATTTGGCCTAGTTTCGTGAAACTCGTTCAACCCCAACACAACTCTCACACGGCTCAGGGTGGCCCTCTGCTCTTTATGCTGCTCTGTCTCTCTCTTCTCCGTGCTCCTTTGTATCAGTGTGTGTGTGTGTGCGTAACCAATTGAAATTGGGGCAACTGGCAAAAACGGCAACGAATCGGTTGAGCAAAGCAAAGACCGTGATAAACCCCTAAACAAAAAGAGAAAAAGGAAAGGGAAAAGAAAATCACGATGACTTTGGAGCAAAGCTGAGCAACTATGGCTACTTGCCACTGTTGCTGCTGCTACTGCTGCTGCTGTTGTTGCAACTTGGCCCAGTTACTGAGATCTAATTGCAAACGTGATAATAGAAGTGCATACAAAGCAACAACAAACAGGCAAACAAACAAACAAACACACACACAGACAAAACAAAAACTTTTCGAGTTTTCCGACGAAAATTTGTTTGCTTTGCTTTGGGGGGGCTGTCAATATTTATATATTCATATTTGAATATAAACGTTATTCACTTTTAAGGCATAGAAATTCATGACCAATTCCATTCATTTGGAGTTTATCTCACATCGTTTCTGTTACACGAATATCGTTCATCTCAAACGAGTCCCCCATCTCGAATATATCGTGCATCACTTTCTGTTCTGGTGGTGCTCTCTTGATGCTGAGCCAAGCTGTCTGTGCTTTTGGCGGCACATTACACTTGTTTACTTTTCAAGTATATGCTTGCCTCTGTGTGTGTGTGTGTGTGTGTGTTTGGCTGCGTTAGGTGTATTTGTGTGTTGTCGTTTGATGGGGGCGTAACTGTTATTGTTGTTATTGCTGGCCTGATTCGTCGTGTTTTTTTTTTTTTGTGTAAATCGTGTCTCTTCTTCGGGTATAAAATTTGTTTTTCTTTTGGTTTTTTTTTTTTTTGGGGGGTCTCTCTTTTCTCGTTTGTAGGGCAAAATTATGTATTGATTATGCCCTTTTTTTTTTGTAGTACCCTGTACTTGGTTTAAAGTGGGAGGAAGCGGGTATATTAAAATTGTACAATATTCTGACCCATTTTTAATACACTGCAATTGCAGCAGGTGAGAGATGATAAATTGTCATTAAATGGATTATCCTTGAGTTTGGATCAAATTATAAATAAAGTGCACTGGTTAAATGGTTAATAACAAGGGGTGGGTGGAGAGAGGGAAATGGGGGAATATATGCGGTACAGGGTGCGGATTGAACGAGTCAAGCTGCGGTCAGTTCCTTCATGCCCGAGTGAACGTTGTCATTGGCACAAAAACTTTTTGTTTTCTCTTTGCATTTAACTAATTAAACCCCCCCTCCCGCCATCTTCCAACCGCCCGCAACTACCCACTCACCCACCATTACCAACCCCTTTTTTGTTTTCCAAACAATAGGCGCTTTCCGGTTGAAAATAAAGTGCGTGCTGCTGGCTGTGTGAGAGCTTTAGAAATTGGAAAAATTTTATTCCATATTGTTGGTTGGCGAACTTAAAACAGAGAAAATCATATTTGACCGATATATTCCATTAAGCAACCGTGGGGAGAGGGGGTGGATCCATAGCGATAAATGTAGAAATTTCGGACAACAATATTTTGTTGATTCACTTTGAAATTGCGCTACAAATAAAGAATCATTCATCCGCCATATCTACATAAATATTTCTATTTTATTACTCATACAGAAATGAGTGTTGCTTTTTGTTATTTCTTTTTTTCTACTTTTTTTTCACTAACTTCTTTGCTTTTTTTATTATCAAATTCTTGATTGATTGATTCTTTTTGTAGTTGTAGTTGTTGTTTTTGTTGTTGCCCAGGCAACAACACGCAATGCACATTTAATGGCACATTCACAATTTTTATCTAAGCATTTTCGTTGTTTTCGATAAAAACGTGAACGTGAATTGATAATAAATGTGTTCGTTTGTTGTATGTATGTGTGTGCTAGTGTGTGTGTGTGATAGGGACACAACGGTGTTTGTTAGACTATAAAATTCAAACAGCGCAACGGTCACACAGAAACGCAATTAGCTTTGCCCTTTAAGGCAAATTTTTTATTTTAGGCCCGCAGGCAATTATCATAAAAGATAACCATAGTGTTCAGTTTGCACTAACCATATGTTTCTTAATTGGTTTAAACTATTCTACAGATACATATATAACAGTAGATAATCTTTTTTTAAATCAAATATATAGAAATGTTTAGGGAATAACGAAATTGTTTTTAAGGGTTTTAAAAATAGGCAAAACAAAAAATTAATGTCAAATAGTTTTTTTTTGTGGCTTTTGTTTCGTCGTTGTTTGGTTGCTCGCTTTATTTATTTTTAAACGCAATTACGTGCGGGCAGGGGCTGGTTTAGGTAGGTGGATGGGGTTGTGAAGGGGGAGGAGGGGGGCAACGTTGACATTCCGAAAAGCGTGTGTACAGAGAAATATGATTAACTAATCGCATGACGCTTTTCCAACTATGTATCTCTCTCACTCTTTCATTTCTCTTGCTCTCCCTCTCTATATATATATCTTTCTTTCTCTCTCTGTCTTTTTCATGTGCCGCCATCGTCTGATTGATGTTTTTGGATATTCCAATGTGCTCCACTTTTCATGAAACACTTTTTTTTTTTTGTTTTTCTTTTCATTTATTCTTTTTTTTTTTTTTTGCTCTTCTCTTTTTTTTAATGTAGGCTAAGGCAACGCCAACGACAGCGCAGCGCAGCTCAAGTGCAGCCGTATAAAAAAACATTCGGTGCGGGCGTCATGGACTCGCTTAAATTACCAAAGGGTAAGTGTGGAATGCACACCGGATTGTTGGATAGAGAGAGTTGATGATGATGATGACGATGACAACTGACAGTTGTCATTGTAGTAGTAGTTGTTGTTGTTGCTGTTGTTCTCATTTCCTTTCTTTTTCTATCTTCTTTTTTTTTTTTGTTTTCAATTTTGTTCATTTACAACAATAGCCAACAGTGCCAATAGCAGTGCCAGTGGCAGTAATAGCAATTTGTCCGGCTCAACATCGGTATCTGCAGCCACATCACCCACATCATCAGCTGCACCAGGAGCAATATCTATCGTTGGTGGTGGCGGCGGTGTCGGCGGAGGCGGTGGAACAGCATTAGCATCAGCTGCAAAATCTCCGCCCGGTTTAAGCAGCACATCACCCATTTCTGTCCGTTTCAATGCCAACGAGGAGTCACTGGATGATATCCTACAATCCTTTCATCATAATAAGCATAGCTCAAGCAGCGGTGGTGCAAGCGGCGGTGGCGATGCCTCACCCACATCAAATTTATTGGGCATGAAGAATAATGGTAGCGTTAACACTGCATTGTGTCTAAATACTGGCAACATGGTCGTCCCAAATGCCCACTGTGACTCTCTATCCAGTAGTCCCTCGCAACATCAGCAACACCATCAGCATCAGCAGCAACAACAACAGGCAGCAGCAGCAGCAGCGCTCTTTGGCGTAAGTAAAACCTTAAACCTTATCAAATAAAACCACAAAAACAAATGGCGTGGCACATGTGTAAAAAAAACAAATAAATCCCCCCCCCCCAATGCGATTTGTTGATAAGTCGAAAATACTTTCCATAATTTCGTCAACTTATGATTCATTTGTTTCATCATAAATCCGCATTTAATGCAATTAAACAAATTGAACAGAACGCACCGCAGTCACTCGGTTTTTCCGTCAATTGCCAATTAGCATTTTTGTTGCCCGAATTAGTAGCACATTTATTTGATTTGCCTTGCCCCACACACAGAAGAGATTCTATTTTTTTCTCTCTCTCTCTCTCTCTCTGATTTTTGATTTCTGTTTGTTTTTATTATCATCTATCCATTCGTCCAACCATCCATCCATCCATCCATCCATACATACATCCATCTGTCGTTCCTGCGCGCGCGTGTATCTTTGTCATTCAAAAATTGTATCTATTTTTGCCTGTGCCCCGCCGCCATACCAATCAAAAACTACTGCCAAAATTTGCAACAGATGTGTTTGCTGATTGCAAAATCGTTTTTGGCAAAGTTTACTCATTTTGTTGCAAAATGTTGTATTCCTCTTTCTTTTGCCAACCCCCCACTCCACTCTCCCCCCTCCTCTATTATAATTCTATTTCTTCTCTTTCTATTTCTCTGTGGACGTTTTTATCTCTTCCCATCATATAAAGTCCGATGAGGTAAATTTGCGCAATAATTTTCTACAGAGCGGCGGATTCTTCAATCGCAAAAGGTGAGTGTGGCACACAAATAAATTCTAAACAAATTTTATAGCATTTTACAACACTTTTTTGTGGGGTAAAGCGATTAATAATTAAATAATATAATTGATAATAAATAATAATAATACACACACTAACAATATGAATTAAACAAAAGAAAAGAAAAAGTAAATTGAAAAGAAAATGAAATGAAAAAATGAATGAAAAGCTAGTTGAAACCGGCAAGAAGGCATATTTGTTGTTCGTTGTTGCTGTTTTGTTGTTGTTGTTGTTGTTTGTTGCTATAATTATTACTACTACAATTTACCACAAAGTACATGTGCTTTCATGCATTCAATATACACATACACATACATAGATACATACATACCGTATAACACTCATTTACATAATGTATAAGAATTACAATTAATTAAATGCTTTTAATTGAATAAACCAAACAAAATTGGCAATGCAATGGCAAAAAGGATATTTAGTACAGTACAGTGGAATGTGTGGATTTACTTTTTGTTTAGTAGATCAATCTAATGTTCGGATTTCGGAATTGAATTCTGCAATATTTATTTTTTTTTTCTATAACCAGTTTTCCCCCATTTTGGCCCTCTTTCTACAATCTTTTTAGTTCATTGACCGTTGCAAAAATTACTTTGCTCTGCAGTTTGGTGACTTTGATTTTTTATTCTCCATTTTTTCTTTTTTTTTTTTTGTTTTTTTTTTATATCCTGCACCACTTGTGCATTTTTAATGCATTTCTCGCCTGAGCCGCCTTGGCTTGTCGGCGACACGCCTCCCTTGTACCCCAAACTTGCCCCTATGTTGGCCCACTCTCTCTCTCTCTCTCTCTCTCTGCTGCCAATGGCCGTAAACTTGTGGGCTAGCTCCGTCTGGTGGCTTTTATTGTTGTTGTTGTTGTTGCTGTTGCTACTACTGCTGTTGCTTTTTGTCACCGACTGCATTTACTGTTTCTCCTCTTTATATATGGTGGTAGTGGTGGAGTGCACTACACAACATGGTAGTGTGCCGTCAGCAGCAGCAGCAGCAGCAGACAGGGTGCTTTTGTTTATACTGCCACACTCGCACAACACACACACACACACACACGCACACACCTCTCACACTCACTCTCAAAAAAAATAATAAAAAAAAAAAGAAGAAATTTGTATGCTCTGACAACGTCTACAATTTTTTTACAGTTCTCAAGTACCATCGCACCACCGTCCATCCATCTGTCCGTTTGTCCGTCAGACTATCTGTGTGACTGCTAGACTGTAGGTGACGCCACTTCCACCCGCCGCCTACGTTTGGTGGTTGTGTTGGTTGTTGAATTGTTGTGTCTGTCTCTGTGTGTGTGTGTGTGTATCGTCAACGAGTCGTTTCTTTTATATTTTGCAACTTTACTGCCGGTTCTCATTTGCAATATTAAAACACGATATGTCTAGTGGATAGTAGAATTATTCTCTCTCGAAAGTCCATTTGCCATTCATTTTTTAATTTAAATTTGTCAATCACAAATTCTTTCCCTTCTCGTGTCACTCAGTTGCTCCCTTCTCTCTCTCTCTCTCTGTGTGTTTGTTGCTCTCTTCCGCTTCTAAGATTCAGTTCCGTAAAAATTTTTTTAATTAAGTTTGTCGGCTAATTGCATTTTATGATTGCATTTTTCAACACTGTTGTATCGTGTTGTGCTTGTACCGTTACTTGTCGGTGTTTCTCTCGTTATCGACACAGGCCCAGTTTCCCCCCGGTTTTTATTCCCATTCCCCTCTTCACCACCCCCATTTACTATTCCCATAGCAAGGGCAACCTTGTTAATGGCTGCCGCTGCTGCTGCTGCTTCTTTTAGTTGCCTTTCACCTGCGTGGGATACGGGCGGCTAGTCTCTTATCAGACACACACACACACACTGAGACACAGGCAGCAGACGACGCGACGACTACATCAACTACCACCACCACCAACACGTAATACAAGAACACAACCACCAGCACCACCAACAGTTAGCTGCTGTTGGCTGTTGGTTGTAACTTTACTTTTTTATCTATTTACACTTGTACACGTTTTTCTACATGTTTTTTTACACATACATAGATACATACATTTCATCATAATCATCGTCACCATCAACTGCAGCAGCAGTTGCCCTACCTCTCTCTCTCTCTCTCTCACCCCATCCCCCCAACCCATCTTCATCTATGTCACACTCCCCCACCCCCTCTTTTTCGCACTGTAATTCAACAATCTTTCCCCCCCCCACCTCTTCCATGGCAACAATGTTTGTGGCTCTGTGTTGTCGTCAACATTTTTTTTTTTTAAATTAAAAATTTCCATGCAATTTCATGTCTCGTTGGCCTTACAGTTTGACATGCATTGCATTTCGTTCAATCAATTAGCATGAATATGCGATTTGTGGTAGCAGCAGCAGCAGCGGCAGCAGCAACAGCAACAAATAACAAATTGAAACATACTTTAAACTAGTTTAGAGATATCGATTAGCAATACTTAACTAAATTCCCTTCCCAGTCTTACCCACCCCCCCACAACCCTTTGCCGCCCAACCCAAATCAATCAACAGAAAATCCCAAATTACTTTCAGTATATATCTATGATGTCTGCCTGCAAATAATCTTCATTCGTTTCGGTTATTTTTCTTTTATTAATTTTGTTTTTTTTTTTTTTTTGATTTGGTTTCTTTTTTTGAACTTTTTCTGCCGTATTAACAATGAAAAGAAAAACCCAATTCAAAATTGCTTAACCAAAAAAAAAAAAAAAAACAAAGAAAAGAAAATGCATAATTTGTAGTTAATTGTTAATCAGTGCCGATATTTTGCAGTAAAAAGTGTTAAAATATTGTACAGTGCCTTTAAAAATACTAATAACCGATATCGTATCGAAATACAAATACAAAAATACAGAGCCTCTGCTATATAGACCTGCGCCACTTTTCTTTTAATCGCAAGAGAAAAAGAAAGAAAACAGAACCACCAAAAAACATAAAAAAAGAAAAACGATAAAAACGAACCACAACCACCACCACCACCCACACCATTCACCACAGCAACAACAATCCTACACCACCACCACCAATCAATCAATCAACCAATCAATCAATTAAATCAACAACAACAACAACAACAATGCAGCAACAAAAAATCTCCAAGAGAAACAATTAACAACAAAGATAAAGCAACATTTATAAATGAACAAAACTTACTAAACTAAAAAAAGGAGCAATTTGTATTAGGAATCTCGGGAATATAATAATATGTATAAAAAAAATTAGCAATAGATTTGAAATATTATCCATTATTAGTAGAGGAACCTATCGTTGTTTTCCAACACTGCCAACACAAGTGTGGCCATTTATGGTGTCGTTACATGGGCAGCACTCGGAATATTACATAAATAGGATTTTGTTACATATATTTTTGCATACATTTTGTGTAACAATTTTAGTTTTTATTCTGATATATTATTATGGTTCTTTCCTCCTCCCTCCTCCCCTTTTCTTTTGTTCGTTCGTTTATTTGAAACGCTTGGGCGGCAATGGGTTTACACAACAATGGGTTAAAGCATACACAGAAAAACAAAAAACAATAAAAACTAATTGCATTATATCAAAAGTAAACCAATTCCAATTTGAATTTGAAAGCAAAAATCTTAAAACAAATTGCTCCTTTTTATAATGCAAAGAGTAAAAGGATTTTAAAATCAACCACAACTCATCCACAAAAATAATACAAAAAACAAAACAAAAAAAAAAAAGACAGATAAATGAATACAAAAACAAAATTGCGAAATGTTTGTAAAAGCTTCTTCATCTTTGTTACCTTCCTCCCTGCAGTTGCAGCGGCCTGCCGCCCAATCTCAATCTGAGCAAGCCGCCCCAGCTCCATCAGCAGCAGCTATCGCCCAATCTCAGTGCCCTACATCATCATCAACAGCAGCAGCAGCAGCAACAGCAGCAGCAGCAGCAGCGTGAAGTGGTCGGAGGAGGAGCACACAGTCCCTCATCACCGGGCGGAGGTGGATCACCGTATAATGGATCGCAGGCGGGTTGCAGCAGTGGCGGTATATCGCCAATTCCCCAAATGTCGGGAGTATCACCAAAATACAGGCGAAGCATATCCTTTCCCATCAAGGGCAATTCACCAACAGCTCTGTATGGGGGCGGTCCTGGTGGGCATATGGATGGTATGCCCGGTGGTCACATGATACCAACATTGTCAATTGGCAATGGTTCTGGCAGTGGCGGTGGCGGCGTTATGGGTACAGCTGGCGCTTCCGGCGGCGGAGATGCACCCTATCTGGGTAATAGCTATGGCAATTTGGTATCGGCCAATGGACAGCTGCATCATAGCGGTATTGAGAATACGTTAAGTGATTATATGCGCGGCATGTCTCTGGGTGGTGGCGGTGGCGCTGGTGGTGATAACAATTTGGCCATGATGCAGGATCGTATGCGCGTTTTGGGTGGACCAAAGCATTTGAGTGAAGCGGATGCCATGGCCATTGCAGCAAGCAATGATCCCACAGTATATTTGAATGCCTTAAAATTGGGCTCACCGTCTCGTCTGTCATCGCATTCGTCCCATTCACCGATCCAAGGTGGAAATAATGGTGGTAATGGTTCCGGAGATGGGACTGCTCGTTTCTCCCGCAAGGTGTTTGTCGGTGGTCTACCACCAGATATTGATGAGGATGAGATAACCACATCGTTCCGTCGATTCGGACCCTTGGTTGTTGATTGGCCACACAAGGCCGAATCTAAATCATATTTTCCACCCAAAGGCTATGCCTTCTTGCTGTTCCAGGACGAGAGTAGCGTGCAACAGTTAATTGATTCGTGCATCACCGATGAGGATAAGCTATATCTATGTGTATCCTCACCCACCATCAAGGATAAGGCCGTACAGATACGTCCATGGCGTTTGGCCGATGCCGATTATGTGCTAGATGCAACCATGTCGCTTGATCCACGCAAAACTGTATTTGTGGGCGGTGTGCCACGTCCACTGAAAGCCTTCGAGCTGGCCATGATTATGGATCGTTTATATGGCGGAGTTTGTTATGCCGGAATCGATACAGATCCGGAACTTAAATATCCAAAGGGCGCTGGTCGTGTGGCCTTCTCGAATCAACAGAGCTATATAGCAGCCATATCGGCGCGCTTTGTCCAATTGCAACATGGCGATATTGATAAGCGTGTAGAGGTTAAACCCTATGTCCTGGATGATCAGATGTGCGATGAGTGTGAGGGTCAGCGATGTGGCGGTAAATTTGCACCATTCTTCTGCGCTAATGTTACATGTCTACAGTATTACTGTGAGCATTGCTGGGCTGTTATACACTCCCGTCCGGGAAGGGAGTATCATAAGCCATTAGTTAAGGAGGGAGCCGATCGGCCGCGTGCGGTACCCTTTCGCTGGTGTTAACGGCGGCGCTGGTAGGCCGCGCTGCACGATGAAAGACGCCAACAGAGGGAGCAACGACATCGGTTGTTGGACGCAGCGCTGGCAGTGCCCAGAATAATCACTACCACCAACACCACCACCATGACGATGACGACAACAAGAATTAGAATGCCTGAGGCAAATGCGGAGGAGGAGGAGCAGCAACAGCAACAGCAGCAGCACCAGCACCACCAACAACAGCAGCAGCAGCGACTATGGCCGACGATGAGCACACAAAGGAGAAAGTAGGAAATTAGCTTGTAAGAACAATCTCCCTTCCCATCCACCTCCCCCCCCCCCCCCCAGTCCACGCTTCTTGAAGAACATAACAATAGTATATCAACAAACACAACACAAAAAAAGAAAAGAAAAAGAAAAATAACAAAACACAACCAACAGAACAGAACAGAACACACCGACGCACGGACACACTCACCAACTCACCCATGTCCGCTTATTAGCTGAGAATGGAGACAACAACAACAACAAAAGACACTGGATCAGATCCAGAAGTTGTTGGTTGAGGTTAGAGAGAAAGCGAGAGAGAGAGAGAGTATAAGCAACAAAATAGCAAAACCACTAAACATGGTGCATGTTGTGGCAAAATGGCGGCAGGGGTGTATCCCCTACCCCCCTTCCACCATCCCATATAATTGCACTCCACCTCAACCCCCTCACTACCTCCCTCCCGCCCATTAGCCAAACAGAGTCTAGATAAATATGTTATCTTGTGGTAACACTCGCCTACAAAAGCAACACATAGTCTTTAGTCTTATATATTATTATACACAACATATATATATATATATATATATGTAAATCTATATATATATATATATATATATATGTATATCTATATATTTTTTGTCTTCTTTTTTTTTTTTGTTACGCGCCTGCACAGTATTTTTTGTACTTTACACTTTTTTTTTTTTTAATATAGTTTTTGTCTTCTCTTTTTTTTTTACAATTTTACAATAGCCAAACTTTTAGTTTTGCCATTGAAATTCATCTCGCAAAGACCACCAATAAAGTGAATAGGAATTATACAAATACTTCCTAAATAGTCAGCCAAATAATAAATTATATCCTCGCAAAGGGATCTATATAATATATATATATATATATATACATACGTAGATATATATAACTCAAATCGATTTAGAACCAACGAGTATGCCAACCTGAGGCTAGTCTTGAAATCACAAGTGAGCTGCTGCTAAAAGCCAAAGTGCTGCCCAGCAACGACGACAACAACAAAAAAAAAGAGTCCTTAAATTCGGTTTATTTTTTTTTTGTTTAAAAGTTATAATAATAATAATAAACACAGCACTTCTTCTCCTATCCGCCCCCCTCCCCCAAGTTCCTAAATAGTGGCCCAACAGGAGAGAAGTTAATTATAATAATAATAGAAATGAAATTTAGGGCGTTCAATTAAAATTCAAATTTTAAAATAACGATGCAAAAAGGAGTCGCTAGTCGGCCAATGCAGATATTTAATCAGTTCTTCTATATATATATATATATATAAAATATAATATAATATTAAAGAAAAAATGAAAATCCTAAAAGAGGAAAAAGCAAACAAACCAAAAGAAAACTAGAAAGAGAAAAAAAAAGAAAGCAAAAAGAAACTAAATCCATATCGGTAATAGCGCTAATCGTTTTCTATAAACCGTTTTCTAAAATACTGGAGATCACTTTACACCTCCAAATCATATATATATATATATATGTATTATATATATACGTATATATATATATATATGAATATATATATATATCGATTTCTATATATATATATATGTATATATGAATATATATATATATATATTTAGCTTTGTGCTTCTGAACACAACACACATTAAAATTTATGTTCATTTGAGATAAAGATACAAAAGTTACACAAAAATCCAGTTAAATGAGATATATTAAGATGCCATTTCAAATCAGAGTTACTTACATGTAAGGACACACACACACACAGACATACATACGCCGACAAATACACACACACATAGAAACATCGATAAATAGATAGTTTTGTTATACATGAAGATCATCGATTGATGAGATATTAGAGAGTAAAAGTAAAAATCGTATATATTCTTTTTATCGCCATTCAATATATACGATTTTCATTATATTAAGATCACGTTGCTATTTAAAAATATGTTTTAAATACGTTTAAAAATTTGCATGTGAAAATCGTAATCGTAAACATCAACCGCCTCCCCCTCCCGCCTCCCACCAATTGAACTATCCTCATATACATACACACACACACACACACTACGCCAAACCTAATACCCAATTTCTAACAGAATAATGCCGCCGCCACCGTATTATCATACGGATGCACTTCCGCTATTCACTTTCTTTCACTTTCACAATATCTAAAACAATTGTAATATTATACATATATTTTTCTAACATTTATCCGTCATCATACGATTTTCATATGCTATGAAAATTTCAAAACAAATTTTTTTAATGCTAACGAAAACCT
This sequence comes from Drosophila emarginata, assembly GCA_037075365.1. Taxonomy (NCBI): domain Eukaryota; kingdom Metazoa; phylum Arthropoda; class Insecta; order Diptera; family Drosophilidae; genus Drosophila; species Drosophila emarginata. The sequence goes on from JBAMCD010000296.1 coordinate 5,425,877, forward strand.
ACAAAAAAAAAAAAAGTAGTACATCGGTTCAGCTGTAAATTCAACCAACTATAAAGATCCGACCTTAGCAAATACATACCCATACACTACACACACATACATTAACACAATACACTTATATATAATGCATTCACACACCCACACACACACACACATTGTTTGTTAATACACTTTAAAAAAAATAATAAACGAATAACGCATTTTTTGCCACTGGAGGGCAATCAAATCCAATCAAATAAAAGATAAAATATAAATAAAAAAAAATATCATACAATTATGATAGATTGTTAAATAATGCGAAAGGTCAAATTGCTCTTGAGTTCAGTATTATAATTTTGTTTTATCCTTTTGCCTTATTTTATAATTAATTCCTCCTTTATCTAGGTTTCACTTTTTGTTTATAATTTATTGTTTTATTGTATTTTTAATTGATGGGCGTGTTGCAAAACTGGTAATAAAAACGAAGCAAAAAAGCACTTGCGAATCAAATATATATATATAAATATGAATATATATATATATATACATGAATTGTATATATATATAAATGTAACAAACTTTTTATACTACAATGTAAAGGGAAAATCCAACTATAAGCCAATACCTACAAATGCTTATATCGGGACTTGTTCTCTCTGATTCCGATTTCTTGTAATGCCAAATCATTTTTAAAATTGTTAAAGCTTTTGTCGTCGGTACTATATCATAAAATCGGAATTCAGAATAACATTGTAAATCTCCCCTTTCCTTCCCATCTCCCCCTCCTACATCTATTGTATATCTTAGACCTAAACTTTTTATATAGAAATATTTGTAAAAAAAAAAAACAAACAAAAAAGAAAAGAAAATTGTAACTTTTTTTTATTTGTTATAACCAAATTTATAGAGAAAAGACACAACACAAACACACACGGAGACAAACAGATACACACCAAACATATAATGGAAATTTAAATATATATATATATATATATATATATTAAACTAATGTGCAATACTATCTCATAAACAATTTAACCTATTCAAGAAATACATAAAGATAATTGCAATCGCATAACCAAAGTAGCTAAAGATATAGATAACGATCCAAAGGTTATAATAAGCTATACATCTGTTAATGTTGGCTTCACTGATAATGATCGACACGATAACTAACGATAAATGTAATTGTTTCAATCGGATGACAAAAAATTATATAAATATCTAGACATAATGCAAAAATCCAACAGATGAAAATTATCCAAAACAATACAAAAATATATATATATATAAATATATATATATTCAATTTATTTTGTAATTTATATGAGGAAACTTTTGCATGTTTAATGGCAGTTGATACCGATATTTTTTCTATAACTATCAGAAATAATAACTACAAAAAAAATTATATTCAATTTAAAAAATAAATTAATTAAACAGAAAAATGATCCACAAGGAAGTACAAGTCGCTTTGGACTTTTAAATATATATATATATATAACAGAAATATATCTAAACATAATATATATATATATATATGATAGTCAAATCTATTAGCAAATTTTTGCTCGCGCTTTGTTTACAAAATTGTAAAAAAAAATTAAACCAAAACCAAAAAAAAAACTTGTAACTAAAGTTGGTAAAACAAATTAATAGCAATTTTTCTAGAATTTTTATATTACAATTAACAACAACAAATGATGCATATATATGTATACATATGTTATTCTATACTATATGATACATATGTATTATAAACGATATATATATGTATATATATATACACATATCTATGCGGTATATATAAATATATATATATATATATACGTATGTATTTTATTTTAACTACAAAATGTAGCGTTTGTTTGTAATGGGTTTTTATCTTTTCTTTCTATTTTTTTATGTAACTTGAAATTCAACCAAATTTAACCAAAAAATAATGAATCTACGAAAAAGGAAGATACAGATGTAAAGATACAGATAAAGCCTGCTCTATGTAGTGTGTATTATATAAATATATATACATATATATATATATATATATATATAAAAGTTTTTGCCGTTTGTTCTAAACATTGAATGTAATCCAAGAATGAAATGCTAGTCCTTAAAGAAAAGGCCTCTATCTACATACACAGACACATTAAAACTAACACACACACACACTCACTTACACGCACACATTTTTACATACACATATATATATATATATTACCTATATCCATATATTTATATGTATGTGTGTGTATCTATGTGAGCGAAAACCTGTTAAACCAAACAATTCAAACAATGATGGAAAGGCTACCATGATGAAGATGTTTTTTAAATGTAGTAAATTTCAATATTTTATAGATTTTTATACTTTTATATAAACATATACTTTATACTTTAACTGTTTAACAAAAAGAAAAAACAAAACCAAAAAAAAAAAAAAAAACAAATAACAAAAAACAAAGAAAAAAGTTGTATTACAAGAACTTATCAAAGAATATTTTTACTATACTGAAGACAAAACAAAACAAACATAATGAAAAAAAAAAGATACAAAATTTTATGCAACCGCTCAATGTTTTTGTGCAAAAGAAAGAATGACTTAAAAATAAAAAAGAAAGAAAATGAAAAGGGGAAGAATGGAATCTTATGTAGCGTGCTATAATATAATTAAGCATTAGGTTGTTTGTTTGTTCATTTTAAGTATTCCAAATTGAATTAGTCAAAGACATTTAACTATTGGTTATGTTTTATTATTATTATTATTATTATTATTTGTTATATATTCTTTAGTTTTAGTTATCGAAAAAACAAAGCAACAAAAAAAAAAAAAAGAGAAAGAAACCAAACAGAAAAAGAATGATCCTGAAAATTTTCATATCGGCGAGCCGTTATTTCTATATCCTTGCAGTTACCCCTTAATTATTGTAACTAGAAAAAAAAAATGAGTATGAATCTCTCTTTGAAAAAAAGAAACAATTTTTTGATAATCTTTTCGATTTAAAAATTTATAGTTATCTGATCTGCAAACTTATTGAAAAAACAAACTGAAATCTTATTTCGAACTGGAATCAACTCCGATTAATATATATCATATAATCAATCTCCTGTATTTAAATATATTTTTGGGTAATTGCAATGTTATAGAACAAATTCTTGTTATTAAATTATCCATTTTTGTTGTTCTTCTTCTGATTTGAGAAATCGTGTTTATATACTATATAAATATATATTTATATATGGAAGGTCTAGTGTTATATTTTTGTATGCCTAATTCTTGAATATATTTTTTATATGTTTTGTAGTTGGTAGTGTTTTCCTGTAGCTTTAAACAATTGATGTGTTGAGACATTTTTTTATACTTTTGTTTTATTTAATTTAATCATTATTTATATGTGTATATATGTATGTATATGTATGCATATATAGATATTGTATAAATATAAACCATTACTGACTCTTATGCGTCATGTCATATATTTGATATATATACAATTTATATACAAAAAAAAAAAAAAAACGTTTTTTGCAATTAATAAACGGACATAACGTAAATTGTGTTTTATTTTTTTATATACATAACTTGTATGGACTTTTTTATAAACATTGTAAATAAATACTTTTTAAACATTAGCTGAATACACAAAACCAAAAAAAAAAAATAAAAAAGAAAGAAATCAAAGCAAAAACACAACAAAATGAACATACATAAATGGCAAACTGTTAGTAACAAAATACTGATTACATATACATATATATATGTATAACTAAAATACTTAAAACGATATGAAAGACTCTGCAAAAACAAGTATTGGAATTCGAACTTATTATCTTATTATACAAATCTAATATGTTTATTAACCAAAAAACTAAAGAAACCCAAAATGGTCAATATGTGTTTTTGATACAAAAAAAAAAACCATAAGAAATTACGAAAAAAAAAAAAACAAAAAGAAAATAAAAATATGAAATTTACACGTAGTACAATTGAAAAGATTTATGTATTTTTGAAATAAATAAGAAAAATGAATCAACCAAATGATATAAGACAATTGCTTCAAATAAACGCTATAATAGCTAACCCTAGAATATATCCTTCAAAATAAATTATATAAAGGCAATCCCCAAATCCAAGCAATTCTTTAGGCTGCATTCTGAAACATTCAATACACCACACACACACACACACACCACACACACACACACACCACACACACCACACACACACACACACCACACATACACTTCTTTCTAACGAAAATTGAAACTTCTTATCTCTAAAACTAAATATAAAACTTCAATCTTTAGCGCTTATTCTCAATTCCGATTCGTAATTCCTCCAAAAACTTCAATAGAAATAGAAAAATTTAACATAACAGTTATATATATGTATATAGCCTTGCATTATCATAACTCCAGTAGTCAAAAAAAAAAAAAAAAGAACAGATCTATATGTATATATAGCTTTATATTATATATATACTTTTATTATTGAGTTGTCAGCATCCCTAACGAAGGATTAATCCTTTATCTATGGAAATAAAATAGATCAAACGAAAAGTTTGCTAGTAGATAGAAGATTTCTTTTTTTTTTTTTAACTATTTTCACAAACAGATATATCTATACAGCTATATCTGTACAACTTTCTTGGCTTTAAAAAGTCTCAAATATTTTTATATCTAGACAAATTGGATCAAAATCAGTTGTCAACTGTTCCAGGAACAATCAAAATAAAAAATGAGCTTCCCTTTAAAATGACTTTCAAATTTCAAAAATAATCAAATGAGACCATACACAAATATATAGTAGATCTCTTATGGGAATGATAATGAGTATAGTATATATATATATATATATATATATATATACATAATATCCTATTATAATTTGGAATGGAATTACGAAATCGGGGATATAGAATTGAGCCCAGATTTATTCAAATTTACAGTCAGTTGAATAGCAAATTGGAATATATCTTATCATCTTCTTTCTCTTCTAGTCTTATTCATAGCACAATATTTGTACAGATTTTTAAATTATTATTTATATTGTTCTTGTCAACTTTCCGTTTTGTAGTTAGTGAAAACTTAAGAAAAGTAAATGGGGGAGAAATTCCCAAAGGAAATGCTGCAATGTTTTAAATAGGAAATTATTTGTAAACTAAAACTTAAATTAAAAAAAAAAACAAAAAACAAAACAACTCTGAGCAATCGAATATGAACTTTCAATTTTATGCTTAGATCAACAACACAACAAGACAAGGTTAAAAAGACAACAAACAAGAAAATAAAGAAAAATAAAGAAGAAAAACATAAAATATATTAAACAAAAAAAAAAACACAACAACATTTGGTACCTTTTAAACATAATTAAAGAATTTTATAAAGAAAAGTAAATTGAATTAATGAAAATGAAAGAGAGAAGGAAACAAAGGAAAAACGAAAAGGAAGAGAACAAATTGAGAAAAAGTAGCCTGTAATGCGTTCCACGCACTTCCATTTTTAATTTAAATTAACAATTTTTTAAATTGATACTTGTTTTTAGTGTTTTTTTTTTTTAATGTGTATATATACATACACATGATATATGTATATGTATATACATATATATATATATATATGAACAAATAAGATTTAGTACTTCAAATAAACTGAAATTGAGCGCCCTTACTAATGAATTCCTTTTAGCAAAATATTCTGAACAAAAAATAAAAAAAGAAACCTAAAAAAAAAAACCAAATAAGCAAAAGCATATAATTTTTTAGCATTATACAAAAAATAACGACAAGAAAAAAAGACAAAAAAAAATATAAAGAAATCCATATAAATAGTAAACCAAAACAAAAGTTGGCATATATATACATACATATATATATGTATATGTGTATATATATATATAATAAACACTATATAGTAAAAATGGAAAAAATTAATATATACATATATATATATATATATATACATACATACATACATATATAAACAGACACGTATTATATGTAAAAAAAAAAACCAAATCTAGCAAAATATTCCATATTTTATAGTCATTTTCAATAAACGTAATTTTTTAATTTTTACAAAATTAAACAGTTGAAAAATAAACCAAAAAAAAAAAAACAAACCAAAAAAGAAAAAAAAATTTGTAGTTTTCTAAAACAAAAATCAAACCAGTGTGAAACAAAAATAATTACAAAAAAACAGAAACACCGAAACGTAATAAAATGCAACTTTGTAAACCGTTTCGGGTGTTCTCTGCTCCTCCAGAACAAGAATTCAAAAATCGTTTTTCACGTTTTTTCCCAAATTGAAAACCCAAAAAAAAAAAAATATATATAAATAATTAAAAAGACAAAAAATAAAAAAAGTAAGAAAACAAAACAAAAAAATAGTTGAATGGAATGTTACAGAACGAAAAATATGTACTTAAATGAAATATTCAAGCTAAAATAGAAATCAATTACATAACATACATATTAGATGGTATACCAAACCCCCCTACCCAACCCAACCCAACCCAACCCGTTTCCCGTTCCCCTCAGATAACCCAAGAAATTGAAGCATATTGATCGAGTGCAACTGTAAAAGTTAGAAATGTATAAGAATCAATATCATTCTCTCAATACTTCAATGAAAATATTTAACAATATGAAAAAAGAAATCAAATGAAATATGAATTAATTGATAATAACAAATATGATGTAAAACCATAATAAACGGAAATATATGTATATATATTGTATGTGTATATATGCATATATATGTATGTGTATGTATATATGCATATATGTATATTCAAAAACGAAATCGTTTTCAAAAGACGCCCACAAAATGCATCCGTAAATTTGTCAAAAAGTGTCAGCGTTAAGAAATTGATTGAAATCAAATAAACAAAAATAATAACAAATTAAATATGGAAATAATACACACACACACACAAACAGAATACACAGACAAACACACACACACACACAGAGGTAAACGCAAATGCAGGTTATTGAATAATACAAAATAAAAAAAAAGAACATATATCTTCATTCAAATAAATAAAAAAAAAAAAAAAATACTTTTTCTGGAATACAAAAAAAAAAAAAACCGAAACTTTATTTCAATAATTCTTTTCCGGGGGTTTGTTTGTTTTGTTTTATATTTTCGGTATTGCTTTAAACTTCAAATTGAATATATTCTTTTGTTTTCCAAAATTTACAGATCTGGCAGCATTGAGGGAGTATCTCCAACTGCAAGTGGGCCCAATCTGATAGCTGCCCTATCAGCCGCTGGCATTAGCAGCGTTGGCTCCGGCAGCAGCACCAGCAGCATTGATACAAATGTTGGCACTTGGAAACTAATTAAGGGCAAAGTGACACAAACAATTGAGGAAATTAAATCTTCCAAACATCCACATTCGCATCCAACGCATCAGCAACAGCAGCAGCAACAGCAGCAGCAGACATCATCATCATTATCAGGAGCACCTATTATACCAATCATTGTGGCTGACTCACAAGCTGTTGGCTGGAGCAACGAGCCCGATTCGGACACGGAGTGCATTACATTAAACACATCGATATGTGAGGAGCTGCCACTGGATCAAGAGCATAAACAGCAATTGCATCATCATCAACAGCAACAGCAACAGCAACAGAACTCCGACTCTGATGCAGAGGGCGAACTGCTTCAGCACGATAGCAGCAGTTTGGGTAGCGGAGACATTGGAGCTGCTGCAGCATTACCAGGAGCAAATCCAGAACGTTCGCGTTTACGTCGCGGCTTGGCCCACATTAAATCGAAGGTGAAGGCGAAACATCAAGCAGCAGCTGCCATGAATAAAAAAGACATAAGTCCCACAACCAGTGGAACATCTTCGTTGCGCAGCAATTTCCTACGCCGACGGAATGTGGTGGAAGCTCTAAGCACAGAGCCATCAGTAAGTGGCCAGGCAGATCAACGGCAAAGCCGTCAGAGTGCCTCGGGCACTGAGATTCCCATTGCCAGTGGTAAGGCAAAACGTGGTGTTATGCTAGCACGAAAAGATGTCGAAATTGAGTCAGGAGTTGAGGTCCTCGAGGATATGATACCGACTGCAACTGTCGAATCGAGTGCATCGATGGCACACAGAAACACAGATGAAAGGGATGCCGGCAGTGAGATTGAGCCACGTACAGCACTAACCTTGCCATTGTCTGGTCTATCCCCAAGGCAAGGTCCATCCGCAGAAAGTGTTCATTTCGAGAGCAATGAATTAAGATCATCGAAGATTCATTTTCGTTCCAATTGGAGCATTACCAGTCAATGCCTACACTGGCGTAATAATTTTCATGCGGCTGTCTCATTTGCCACACCCCTGGCCATTATATTAGGATTGATTGTGGTATTGATTCTACCATTGCATGACTTTTTGCGTGGCATATTTGCCACAATTCTGTTCATTGCGTTAATGGACTCGTGCAGTGGCTATATCCGTTGGATCTTTGAACGCTATATCCTTAAAACCCATCCAGAGCGTAATGCCTTCGAGATACCCAATTATAATGATATGCCAATTTGTGAAATTCCTGCCGTTGAGGAGCACAAAACGATTAAGGCCTATGCCGGCTGGTTAAATGAAACGAATAGCTATGATCCTAATACCTTCTCATTTACCATGACCCGTTCGGTATATGTGCGTTTAGATGGTACAGTTCTAAAGATGTCTGGGACAAATGCCAAAATACCAAAACGACGCATGTGGAATGAGATGCCAATTGATCGTAATAAGGTTCTCTTTACCGATCATCGTTCTTACGATTTAAAAGATTGCCGCATTGAACTTCTTCCCGTCGGTTTGGCTAAAAAGCGGTGAGTTAGAAAGAGATAGAGAGAAAAAGAGAGAGCGAGTGGGAGAGAGAGAGATGGCTATATTTTTCAATTTAATCAATCATAATCATTTTATTCCGATTTATAGATATTTCAATCGCAAATATCCCATACAATTGATCATCAAAAATAGCTGCGAATCTCCATCAGATCAGCTCAGTATTGTTAGTCTACAGGATGGAACAGTTAAGATGGATCATAAAGAGGCAGCCACTGGGACCACACCGACCAGTGTCGAAGATCAGGAGAAGGCAATTGATTTTGGTGCCACTGTTATGCAAGCAGATGTAAGAATTATATTTAAATTAATTCCAATAAATCAATTGAATTCAATTAATAAGTTCCCCATTTACATTTGTAATTTAGTTGCAACAATTGCGAAATACTGTCAATCCGGATACGGAATTGAATGATATTACCGTACCCTGTGGCGATGAAGTGCGTCTTTTATTATTTTCACGTTGCGATCGTGAGAAGGAGGATTGGTATCGTCGATTTGTGGCTGCAAGCAAGGGACATGTTCACGAGCAGGATCTACAAGTACCGATGGCACGTTTTGTCGATGAGGCAGATTTACAGGCAGCTGCTGCCAAGCAAGCAGTCCTCCTAACAATGGGAAATGCTGGAAAGGTTTGTCGGATTAAAAGAAAATTTCAATATCTCTCCTCTTTTTCACTCTCAATTCTCCATTTCATCTCAGACCGTCCGTTCAAAGGATGGGGATGATCGGAGTGCTGTGACTGAGGCATCGCTATCAACAAACAATAATGAGGATGCCGATTCAAATACACCAGACGCACAATTTGAGGATGTACTCGAAGAGGATTGCACTCCGGATGTGCCAAAGGAGGAGAATTTTGAGGGTTTGATTATGAGTGCCGATACGGCTAGAAATCCAGCTGAATATGTTAAATTTATGACCGTATATCAGGTGAGAATGGCCTCCACTCCATTATGGGCCACATTAAAACTCATTTGCCATCATAATTTGTAGCTGTTTATTTTTGGTTTTATCATTTTTATTTTCTTATGATTTCTTAAACATATTTTAGAAATGTTGCAATCAAAGCCATATACCCGTAACCCGATGTCCACGTACCGATCCGCTTGCCAATGGTCAACGCCATAGAAAAGTATGTCTTATTATTTTTTCTCTTTTGGTGTTTTTTTTCTCCTCCTTTAGACTCATTTAAATCATGTTGTGCATAACCAGAAAAGGAAAAGCTTTATGAAATTATTTATATCGATTATTTATTTTTTTTTATTCCAAAAAAGTCTCGTCGTCACAAGCGTCAAGAAGATGAACTTTGGAAGGGTATTGATCAATCGTTGTTTTTGGGTCCATCGGGGAGTATTGTCTGGGCTAATATTCTTGCTGGACGATGTCTTTTTAGTTGCCTGCATGACACTCTTCTACATGAAAAGATTAAAGAGTTTTTGCAAAAGAAACTCAACTCCATTAAGGTTGGTTATCTCTCTCTCTCTCTCTCTCTCTCTCTTTCTATTTCAAAAACCTTTCTTTCTCTCTCTCTCTGTCTCTCTTGAACCTCTCTTTCTTTTTAATAATTTGTTTAATTATTTTATGCCGTGACAGCTTCCCAGTTTCATGGAAGAGGTGGTCATTACCAATATATATATGGGCAAGTCACCTGTGCTATGTCATCGTGTCTCTCAACCCATGCTGGATGAGCGTGGCATTTGGCTGGATGCTGATATAACCTATGAGGGACTTGCCCATATTACAGTTACCACTAGACTGAATTTATTGCGCGTACGTTCTAAACCAAAATCATCGCCAGTAGCATCAGATGCGGCACCCACATCCACTGTTCTGCCAGATCCACCGCAAGATACACGCACCAATTCAGATGACGTTTTGGACACTAATAGTGTTATATATGACAGCGATGCAGAGAGTTCGGGCGGGTCTTCCACAGAGACAGAGAGTCCGCCTCCCGGTGCCGCTAATGATAATGCTGGTGGAACTGAGTAAGTTTTAATTTGTCGAAACATTTATAACTATAAATGTTCATGTTCTGCTCACTTTCGTACAGATTCTTTCAAAATTCACCGGGGAATGCACGTCGCATTTTTAAAATTGTGGATCGTATTGCCACTTCAAATTTATTTCAATATGCCACCGAGTTACCCTATGTGCAGCGGGCCATGGAGAATATGAATGCCAATATAACACTTCGTGTTGATCTGAAGGGTATGGTTGCCAGGGGTACAATAAATGTGCCACCACCACCATCAGATCGTGTTTGGATGTGTTTTCGTGGACCGCCGCGTCTTTGGATATCCACCAAGCCCCAGGTTGGGGATAAATCCGTCGATTGGTCAATTGTGACCAATGTGATTGAAAGTAAATTATGTGAGGCTGTCAACAAATTTTTGGTATATCCAAATATGGTTGATTTTACTATACCATTCCTCGGCAAACCCAACTACGAGGACGAGCCGCCGGGGCCGTCCAATTAATTTAAAAATCTGTTGTTACCAAAAAGAACAAAACACTATATGCATATTATATAACATAATTTTAAACGAACAAATTTCTATATACAACTGAATTTAACACAAAGTGTGTAAGATATTGTGAATTTTTAGAATTATTATTATTATTACTATGATTATTTTATTATGATCCTTTATATATCATTATAATTATTATTATTTTCAAATTAACTGTAGCTAATCGCTTTAGCTTTTAGATCCGAGATCTCTCGCAACATTCACGAGTACTTATCCATAAGATACCGATACCATTTGGCAAAAAATCCACGAATACGAATGAAACCAAAACTTTAAAATGACAATTTCGAAACGCTTATTTTTCTGCCTTTTTACCATTTTTTTTTTCCTTTTTTTTTTTCTACACCATATACACATACATTGTAAGTCAATATTTATTGTACATAATTTAAGTTTTCCAAATGACATATAACGATTATCATGTAGGTGGAGGTGATTAAGTAGAACATACAATACGATATATATACATATATTTTTTACGTGCTTCAACAGCCGCTCTGTGAAGGCTACACGTCAAGTATTCCAAATGGCATAATGCAGGGCATATAGCTCCATATAACCTATATACATCCATATACTATACAATACCATACCGTACTATAAATATATTCCAATTAGTTTACTAAGAATGCGAGTGAATTTTCCAAATATCGTAAACGATCTGATCTAAACTGATTATTGATCAAATATAATATGATCTAAGCGAATGAACAATAATCCGTACTTAAAATTGTGTTTCAACTATATACAGATTCGATATGCATAATGAAAAATCTTTAAACCACAATAAGAGAACATTTGCCAAAAGATATATCTAGAAAACTATATCCCATGGGTTCCAATTTCAAATGCATTCAACAAATAACTGAGTAAATATATATCATTTACATGCAACTAAACCGGAAATAGTAAATTATTTTTAATTACAAATGTCTTTTACAATAAAATAAAAGAGCAACAATAAAATGCCTACAATTTTGGTTATAAAACTGATTTAATATTTTAATTGGGTGGTTTTTAGACGTTTTGGACTAAAAAAAAAAGAAAACAGGTAAAGCTTAAAAGCTTTTCAATAGGAGGGGAAAAGTTTCTCATTAAAGCTAAGCTGCTTAGCTAAATAATTTGTATCTAAGAGCTCACTTTCAATGGCAGTTATACATACATATATGCCATCTCATTCTTATTTGTTAAACAACACAGTAACGCCACCTACCTGCCAATTTTTCCATTGTTCAGCTTTTATTCCATACAAACAACATTTATCCATTTTGGTTTTAACCTTTAGTATTAGAATTCCTTGAGGAATAATTTCCCTTACGATAACATTTTCCTCAAGGATTCCTTAAAGACTGTTTATACATGTTTAACCAATTTCACTGAAACAATAAGTAAATATAAATGTATAAGTCTGCCATAGAAAATAATAGATAAGAGATAAATGAAAATTGAATAAACTTATTCTACCAATAAATCAAAGAAATTTCCATAAGAAAATTAGTTTAGTTATAGAATAACTAGCAAGTTGAAGCTGTTGATTATTTTACCTTTAATACAGCTTCTAGTAATTTGTTTTCTCTTTTTTTTTTTAAGTTAAGGTGTTTCTAGAATCTCGGACAGATAAACGGACGGACATATTGTAATCGACTTGGCTAAATACTGGATATAAATGAGATTTTCATAAAATATTCTTACATTTGAAAATGAGAGACTAAATTAAACTTAAGCAGACAGAAGGAGATTTAAGATCACATAATCTAGCATATACATATATATATATATATATATATATATATATAGAAACTTATGAAGTCAAATAAAACACAATATAATAATTTGTTCTAAAATTCTGTTGTAAAGTTGAAAAATTAAGGATTAATCTATAAATGGTCAAATAAAATTTTATATCTTTCAATTAAATATAAATCGTTTTGGAAATTTACTTTATATTTGGATATTAAGTTACTTTAGTTACTGTAGTTAAATTAAAATGACATTTTGAATAATTTTCTTTATTTATTTGAATTACTTTTTCATTCACGTTCAGAAATGTACATTTGAAATATTTTTTTTTGCTTGTTATCGACCATTTTTTGTTTTATTTTTTGCTTTCGTTTATTTTTTTTGTGTTACTTTTTGATTTTATTTTTGTTTCCATTTTTTCTTAATTTTCTTTTTTTTTATTTTTTTTGGTTACTTTTTTCGGTTTCGCTTTTTTGTTTCTTTTCTCTATATTTGTTTGTTTCAAAAAATTTCCATTTTCAAGTAATCTAGAGACATACATACGTTAATGTGTGTGTGTGTGTGTTTCGGTGTGTGTGTATATATAATATTTATGCATTATAATAGATATATATGTATGTATATATAGAATTCAAAAAATGTACAACATTCATTTTTAACAAAAAGGATTTTGGTGGAACAAGACGCCGACTTCCGGCTATAGGGCATTATAATGCCTTTTTTTTTTTTGGCCTTTGCCGGCTGCTCACAATGTAGTTAAAAACTCGAAGATAGGCAATAGCAAAAACAACTAAAATTAAAACTTAAACATATATTTCGCTTACAAACTAATACACATACTAAGTAGTACAATTTCAATGTTTCAAAAGTCGTATTTTTTTTTTTGTTTTGTTTTTGTTTAATTTTTTGTTTTCTTGGTGCATTCATCAAATTGTTGTATGCCTCCCAAGTGGTTAAAAATTTCGAAATTTCGAAAATTTAATTTCTTCATTAAAAAAAAAAAAAATAATAATAATAAGGAAAGACAAAAAAACCAACTATGAGCTTTTTTTTCTCTCCAATGTGATGTGTTTGAGTGGAATGCTCTTTTGCAATATTCAATTTTTGTTTTTTGTTTTTTCACTATTTAGTTTTGGAAAAAACAAACAAAAAAAAATATATATATAGAGATTATTAACAATTATATATGTATGTATATATATTGTGTATATATATGTATGTATATATATTGTGTATATATATATACGTATATATATATATATATATATAGTAGAATACTACTTAAAAACTAAAAACTGCTATCAAAACAGATTACTTCATTCACAAATAAATATGCATTGTAGTTTTCATAAAATATGCGTCACACTGTCCCGATATCTGTCACGATATTATATGTCTGTCGTTTGTAATCGGTTCTTATCGGCGGTTGTCTCTGGTGACAAAAAAAAATTTGTTTTGAGCAACATCTCATTTCATTATATAAATGTATGTATGTTTGTATGTATGTATTATTTTCATTTCGTTTCGTTTTGTATGTATTGTATATCCTTGAATATTATCCATGCATGAATGTAATAATCTTATGGTTAGTTTTTAGAGCTGTAAGAATGCATATGCTTGTTGTGGTTTCTTTGTTTGGTTTGTTGTTGTAGAAGATTATCCTCAAATGCAGATTAATTTGTATTTTTTTTTTTTGTATATATCTTTTTTTTTTTTTTTCCTTTTTGTTTAGCTTGAGCACGTCACGGTGTTCGGTAGGAGGGGATTGGCGGGAGGCTGGATAGCTTTTTATACCCTAGCAAGGATATATTAATTTTTGATCAGAAGTTAATCAGATCTGAAGCTAAGTTCAAAAATATAGTTTTTCAAGTGATTGTTAAGAAATTTGGTATAGATAGAAAATATATTTATTGAGTTTTAACGGAATTGGTTGACTATATGCTATAGCTGCCATGGAAACAATCGGACCAAAAAAAAAAACAATTTAGTAATTTAGAATATTTTTTAAGTTTTGTTTGATTTTTCTTAATAATTTTGATAAATCAAAAAGACAGCTAGCAAGGGTATACGAACTTCGGCACGGCCGTAGTTAGCCCATCCTTCCAGTTTTCTTTTCTTTCTTTTTATTATTTATTATTCCTTTCTCCATTTCTCTCTCTCTCTCGTTCTGTTTCTTTCATTTTTCACTGTATCGCTGTTTTGGCTCTTTTGTGGTTTGTTTTTTTTTTCTCTTCATCTACGCATTTTATATAAGTATTTGTATATGGTAATTTAAATAATCTTGCCTGATTTTTGGCTACTTTCTTGTTCTACTAAAAAAAAAAAGAAAACTTGCACAACATATCTGGGAAATTGCAAATTGGTTTCTTGATTCGTTCTCTCGTTCCTCTTGTAGATCAATCCTGTCTAATTGATTTACAGACGCATATCATTGTATTTGGCAAATGCTTTGCATAGCGCAAAAGCTAAAATTATTAAAACCAAATGGACAATGCCAACAACAATTACGGCAATAATCAATTCACGTTGACCGATTAACCATTCGGTGAAGACCTCATAGCATCCCTAAAATGAATCATAGAATTAATAATAATATAAATTATATGCATACATATAAATATATATTATTGTACTTACCTTTTTGTAGTAACTATTGCTATCGCTGGGATTGGTCACACAGTCCTCATCGCGTGGCAACAATTTGCTAACTTCCTTCAACATGCAGCAGGCTTCCGGTATGGTGCGATTACCCTTACTATTTTGCCACGCCGGTGAGGCATCAAAGTCATGATAATCGTTAATGCCACAGCAGCCAAAATTGCTCATCAATTGATTCCACATCAATGAAGTGGCATCAACATTTTCACCCATCGAATAGCTGGTAATTGTTGTCTGTAAAAAGTTTTTGCTCTCGACACGTACTTTATCCTTATAGAAGGCGGCCAATCCACCGGCAACAATTTCAGCAATCAGAAGTAGTATCAAAAAGGTTCCATACTAATGCAAAACAGGATTGATAAGGCAAATATATGTGGGGAAGAATATTATAAATAAAATTGCGCATACGCCACCGTTAGCAATTGACCTAATTTGATGAGGCCAAATGCGTTTTTCTCTTCACACTCAGTGAGTGTGAGTGTATCTGTATGTGTGCGTGTGTGTCTGTGTGTGTGTGTGTGTGTGTGTGTGTGTGTGTGTGTGTGTGTGTGTGTGTGTGTATGTGCAATTGCTGCATACATCTCTATGCGTTTGACCCTGAGCTAAATGTGCATCATGGTGGTGAGTTTGGTTCCTCTATTTCTCTCTATCTCTCTCTCTCTATCTCTCTCTCTCTTTCTCTAAATGCTGCTACTCCTACCACTAGACTTATACCAAATGCTGAAGGTCATTTAGCCATGTTACTTGCATATATTCTAAAAGCTTTTGTGGTTTTCATTCTTCTTTTTCTTCTTATTCTCTTTTTGGCCTAAAGCTGCTAATGTTGTCACTATTATTGTTGTTGTTGTTGTTGCTCTGTTTCGTTGGCCTGATAAAGTGTTAGGGCACAGAGGCTGAAATTTACTCTCTGTCTCTGTCTCTGCCTCTATCTCTGTGTCTATGATTTAACTTGTTTTCATGTAATTTTTTGCGGTTTGTTACGCCTCGCAGCATTTCATGAAGACACCACCCACCCACCACCACTAACAACATTTCAGCATGGGTGGTGGGCAAATGTATCTATAAGATACATGCATGTTCTTTTTCAACAATTGCTATTTTGTTCACAAAAAGATTCGATTGTTAGAAACAAAATTGAAAGTAAATTTCAAATACTTAAAAAAAAAACTAAATCAATGCTAAGATATTTTTTTCTATTTCGGCCAAGTGTATGAAGACCTTGAGATAATAGTTTTGTCCAAATGTTGCCCTTGTTTGATTTACTTGCAAAATAAAAAAAAAAAAAAATAAAAATAAATGTGTTTAAAAATTAGTTTCGGTTCACATGCAAGTCGCGTGTACAAATAAAAAGGTGACAGCAATTCACCTGTTTGCTGCTGCTGCTGCTGTTGCTGCTGTTGCTGCTACTGCAATTAAATTGACCAAGCCCAGTTTGTACATTAATTATTTTATATGGGCAAGTCTATTTGATACTTGTGTTCGAGGGTTTCAAGTGGAAGTGGAATGAAAAACTGTAAATAATGCAGCAGTAAATGTGATAAACCTTTTATTAATTGTACTTTATACACTACTTGCCCCGGCAAAAGCCAACTAAAGCAACAGCCACAGTAAACTTAATCATAGAAAGTCCACTAAGGTTGGGCTCTCTTGGCCACTTGATATATGTATGTAAATTATATTTTTTGCTACCTTCAACTGACTGACTGTGTCTCTCTCTCTCTCTTTGTGTACTGGAGAAATTACGATTCCAATCACAAATATTATCAAGTATACAAAAGTGAAGGGCTTGTCATTGCTTTACAAGAAGAAAAATGCCTATATATGAAGTGCGATCATGTGAGGGTTGCCTCACGACACTTGAAACACGTTTGGACTCATGAAAAATGCCCAAAAATGGAAAATGAAAATAAATATGTACAATGCATATATAGATGTATACAGGGACGGTTCAAGAAAGCAGAAGTAATCGAGGGTCAATGCCAAAAATTGGATAAATCATTTTCAAATCAGTTTTAGAATAATTTAAAGCATCTATTTTAGCTATTTATTTATCGAAACTAAAAAATAACTAACGATTAACAACTGATTATTTTAACTAATAAAATAGGAACTAAACTAAAATTGTTGATAACTTAAAAAATGATTTATATGATTTTATATTTTGAATTCAGAAATCTTTATCTTTTTATAGGATATTCTTGTTTCTTTTCAGAAATGAAAGTATTTTAAAGAAGACTTTAAAAAAACATTCTTAGGAAGGACTTGTGGGGGAGTGGGGGATACCTTGTACCAAGTAGAGGTATTCAATAAAGTTAAACTTTTTGAAATAAAATTAAATCTTGAATCGAAAAGGTAGCTACTTAAATAATATTTATTTACTTATTTCTTTTTTCTTATAAAATACCAGAGCCCTTTTTTCTTATGGTTGCTATTAAATACCTTATTTTATAATCCGCCCCTGCATAGATATGTATAAAATTACTTATTTATATATGTATATATATATGTATATGTGTTAATGTATGTAAAAAAAAAAAGAAAAGATGCCTACTTAATGTACATTAAACTTTCTCTCAACAATTTCGAGGTTTTCCACATAAACTCATAAAGTCAAAGTCAAAGAAAGGTATGCAAACAATCAACAAATGTGACTCAAGGTTTTTCTTTCTCTCACTTGTTCATTGAATCATGATTATATATATGTACATACATATGTACATATATGTATATATAATAATCTCTGGCATCGTCATCATTGAAAGTTGCAAATTGCAATTCAATATTGATGATGCAAGGTTCATCAAATTGTCGCCATGATTGGATATACATACATATATGATGATATTTATGATTGCATTGATTGCACTCTTTATATATATGTATGTATATGTATGTATGTATGTATGTTTGTATATGTATGTATGTATGTGTATATATATGTATGTATATATCTTTAACTTACCGTTGATAGCAGACAGCGTGACTCGCGCATAGCACCCAAATAGCCCAAGAAGCTCATAAAGAACATTATGGCTCCAATGACAAGAAGCACATAGGCCAGTTGCTCTATGACCTGCGGCTGTGTAAATTGCTAAAAGAATTGAATAAAATGTCATCAAGTAAATATATTTACAGATACTCATATATATACATATACATATATATATATGTGTATGTATGGATGTATTTATAAATGTCTGTGCAGAGTTATGTCTACGGTGGCGTATACTTAATTAACCTTTGCACTGACTGGCTAAATGCTCTTTTACTTCTCTTGTAATTTAATTATGATGGGGGCGAAAAATATATACATAAATATATATGCTTATATACTGATGTTCTTTTATAATTGGCATAGGCTAAGTTTCTACAAATTTCACAAAAAAAGAAAAATTTAAATAAAAGTTCATTGACCAAAGGAGACAGCAAACGGAAATAAAATGGAAGGGGGCAAAAAGGTTTTAACCTTTTGTCTATTTGATTTTATCATATACGATCCTAGATGAGCCTGCAATTAGTGTTCTGTTGATATGAACACATGCACTTTTCGTTCACTTTAATGTTGTTTAATTTTTTTTTTTTTTTTAATTTTTAGTTAACATGCAACTTTCTAATAAAACTTGCCATAGTTGTTCAGCTAGAAACGGGGTGAACAATTTTTTATAATTGTAATTAACAAAATTCCAAACCAAACTTGAATTTCATCAGAGTCTAACATTTATATATTATATATGGAATTTCATTTTCGAATTGCATTATTCTAATTTATTATAAAATTATTATTATTTTTTGTGACTTCTTATACTATCATTGAATATTTCATTTAAATTTTTTAGTTCTCTAGAAAATTTATGAGAATACAAAAAACAAATATTGTAAACATTTCCGCTAGCAGATTTCAATGAATAATTTTAAGTTTATAAATTATTTAACTCTCCTATAGTGAATTTCTCTATAATTAAGTTCTCCGTTTCTTTTTTATATTATTTTCAGTAGGAATTTCTATACATTGAAGTTTCGTTCTGGTTCCCTACGTACTTATTATATTTATTTATTATTCGAATTCGTGTTTTTAAACTTAATAAAATAAAGTTTAATATTCATTTTCTCACTTCTTTTATTTTAATTATGTTTTTACCTTCTTCATCTGATTAAAATAAACATTTTTTTTTCCTCTAATAAACAAAATATTTCATGGAATTGGCACTGTAAAATGATTTATTTCATGTTAAAAGTTCTTGAATGTTTTTAGAACTTTATGTAATTTTTAGTAACATAAAAAAAAAAGAAAACTTTCCATAAATGGAATAATTTTCATCCCTCCCTCCCTCTCCCTTTGCTGTAGTTGTTGCTGACATCAAATTGGTATATGCATTGTGCATTTTGATTAGTGGTTAGTTACATCGACCAGCCCCCCGCCCCCCGGCAACTTTAGTTGTCATTATATTTTACGGGAGGGTCAATTAGAGCATTTTTACCCCCCCTCCCCCCAACCATTACCCTTGTGGTAATGTCAACAATCAGCCATGCACTTGGACGGACATGAAACGAGTTTATGGGGTGGTTTTTTTTTTTCATTTTCATTTTGATTTCTTTTTGTATTTCCCTCAATGAGCAAAGGAAAGTTATTTAGTATACGCCACTGTGTCAATTATAATTGAATAAAGCGAGTGCATATATATATATATATACATATATATATATCAATCAACAACAATGCCTTGATTGGATTTTCTTTTAGGGTGTAAGATACAAGACATCATTTTTTTTGGGGTGGTATTTTTTTTTTTTTTTTGGTTATTTTTCATGTGCTGTCGACACTTTCACTCTTTCCTTTGGCTATGGACAGGTGGATGGACACTTACCTCAATGCGCTCGCTCTCGACCAGCTTGAGGAGAGCAATCAGGGAATGCTTGTCCACGGCCAACCATAGTCCAACACCGAATATGATTGTGCCTAGTACCTGTTAAATGAATGAGAAGGGGGAACAACAAAAATTAAAGTATATGGCATGCAAAGTCAGCATGATAATGATTATGAGTTGGATGATGATGACGATTATGTTGATTATGTTGCTTGCTCATGTTGATTGCATTTGTTGCTATTGCTATTGCTGTTGCTGTTGCCGTTGATGACGACGTTTGATGGAGTCAATGAACCGCCGCTCAAAATGTTGAAAAACTGCGCATGCGCAGAGATTTGCTTGATTGACTGCATCGGCATCGGCATCGAAAGCAACAGCAACAGCTACAGCAGCGACCGCGCCTCTTCGGCAACAATGTGGCAAGTGAAGCATTGCAATGCCCCAGCAGCAACACCAACAGAGATTGCCACGCATATTTTTCTACTTGATTATTTTGCCTGGTCGGCCAATTGTTGCTTTATATTTTATTTTTTTTCTTTTCTCTAATATGTTGGAATGTGTGGGGAATACTTACAAAAAATATAAAATTAAATATGCAAAGCAAATACTTTGCACACCAAACTCCACAATCAAAGACCATTTTCGTTGTTTTCGAAATTTTGACGGCTTTTGCTGCTTCACGAGCTGCTCACAATAATAAACTGTAAATAGAGAAAGAAAAACATTTTTTTTTGTTAGTTTTTTTTTTTTTAATTAAAACACAAAACAACAACAATAATTTCTATTAATTATATCAAGTGCCATCACACAGACACGCCCGAAAGAAAGCGTCACAAAAAAATGAAGAAAAGAAAAGAAAATAACCCAGAAGTGGTAAACAAATTACAAGAGAAAATCATTTTCCAACAATCAGGCCATAACCAGGAATTCTGTTATCATTTTTAAGGTACGTGACCGTGTTTAACAAATTAACATGTGAAGCGCTCCATTGAAAATTAGTGGTGAATGACTCAAAACTGGAAATGAGTGTACCAAATGAATGAATGTATTCCAGCATCCTACAACTACAGAAATACTTAACTAACTTTTTTTTTTAAGAAAATAAAACTGTTATAAAATATTTAAATATATCAAAATAAATGAACTTAATGCTAATCAAAGTTGTTTATTAACTTGATTAAATATTAAAATTATATATTTTTATTATTTTATTTAATAGTCTGAAAAGGTTTCTTCTTTCAGTTACTAATATCATTAATTTCATCTTTGATCTTAGCCACTTTTTAGACTCTAATCTAAAATTCCCTTTATATTTTATGCAAATTTGTAAAATAAAATATATAAAAATATTAATTAATTTAATTTGGTATACGATTAAATTCGTTTAACATTTGAACGTGTTTTTGTTTTAATAATTTCCAAAGTAATTTACTTTGAATTTCTTTAAAAAGACTCATTTCAAATGGTTCTTGCTTCAATATTTATTTATTACCGATGAAAAGATTAAACAACAAATTATATAAAATTATTATTATAAATGTATAAAATTGTCAATTTGTTGTAAAGTTGTGTGCAGGTTGTTAATATGTAAATAATGTTGTATACAAAGTTTTCCATCACGATTTAATGGCTTTAGTTGGGGCACTTTTCTTTTCAGTTGTTGTTTTGATGCTAGTAGCTGGTTTTTTTCTCACATAGATACAAACCTACACACACACACACACACACACAGATACACACCTATACATGGATATACAAAATGTGAGAATCTAGTTATTTGGGTAAGCATACAAATACATTCACACACACACACACACACACACAAGCATTATACACACAAACAATGTCACGAGCTATTGAAGTTTAAAAAGTAGAGCACTCTGCTGCCAGCTGCCGGCTGCTGCTGCTGTTACCAATTCTGTTGCCAACTGCCTCAACGGGCCAACATATTCCTGGCCAACTTTTTTTTCTTTCTTTTTTTTTTTTCTTCTCTTTCACCTCCCCCACAAACCACTTTTATGCGCGGCAAAAAGCTTGACTGTTCCCTATTTGTTGTGGCTCCTCGCTTGCCAGTTCTAATGATGTTTTGGCACAAATGTAATTGCGCTCACATACAAACACACAATCACACACACACACACAAGACTTAAATGCAGGTACTTGAATGCAAAATGTTTAAAGGCTTATGTTCATATACATATATATATACTATGTATATAGTAGGTATTTTCTATGCACACACACACACACGAAAAAAAAGTTTATCATTTGTTTGGAAAAGTGCAAAAAAAAAATTGCTTAATTGCTTTTTCCATTGTTTAAAGTTTTAATAAGCAAAAAGTTTTTTTTTTTTTGTATTTTTGGGCTTTTAAAAGTTTGTTTAAATTTTTATTCATCTACTTTCCCACCTGCCCCTTCCATTTTCTCTATTTTCAGCAGTTTTTAAACGGATGCATAGGCATGGAAATGCGAGAACTTATCAAATTAATAACAAATGTTTTAAACAAATAGATGGGAGGGGGAAAAAAAAAACATTTATACAATATTTAATTAAATTATGTTTCAAAAAGGGGAATAACAATTGGTTACTCATGTTACAAGTATTTTATTTTATAAAGAAACATTTGGAATTAAATATTATTAAAGGCGTTCTATTGGATACTTTATAAAGTATGTTCTTACCAAAAGTGAAACATTAACTTAAATATATTGTATACTATATGTACATATATTTCAAAGATATTTCAATATACATATGTATGTATATATATTCTAGATTTTGTATCAGTTATTAAAGTTATAAGCTTTCTTTAAATTAAGTTACTTTATATTCTTTTAGTTAAGCATATTTTAAATTTCATTTTAAATGGAAATTCAATTAGTTGTATTCAATAATTAGCTGCCAACTGCCACCAAGGCGACAAAAAATTAACTTTTTTTTTTTTAACTACAAATTGTGGGTAAAATTTGTTAGCTTCTAATTAGGAAAAACAAATTAGTTAAGGGCAAAACCAATAATGCAATACATTTCGACTTTATGTTATTATGTTTTACATAACTTATATATAGTTTTCTTTAAGTCTTCAACTTAAATGTTACGACAGAAACATTTAAGTCTTCTAATTAACTTTCAAGTGGCTCATGGAAAATATTAGCACATTTTGCCTCCTCAACATAATGTCCCATCAGCATATCATAAACTCAAACATCAACTTGCCAGATATCGTGAACATATATATATGTACATATATGTATATATATGCATGTTTATATGTATAATCAGGAAAAACTCAAATATCAAATGGCAGGCAATTTTAATTGCCTGCAGTCTCCAAAGACTAATTAAACTAAACTTTATGCCCATTGCCAATGTAAAATATTTTTCAAATTAACGACAATCAATGCAGCAAATGCACAGAGAAAAATATATATTAATATATGTATATATATTTAGATATCTAATTTCAACTTGTTAGCAACGTATTATTTAGTGTAATTGATATCTTGCATATATCAAATATTTCAAAGATAAAATGGAGTCGGTTTGCTTAAAGTGATTGTCAATCGAATTTCAATTGGCATTAATGAATATTTATACTTATATCTATCTATATAACATTCGATATATCTGTTGTAACTTATACGATATAGGATTTCAATTATATACATATTTACTGATTTCAATTTAAGCGGATATAAAGGCTTGCAACTTATTTAACAATATAAAGAAATTTTCCGGCTAATAAAATTTATATAAAAAGTTAAAAATTTTACTTACTACCCACATTTTAAAATATATTTATTGAATTTTATTTGTAATAAAAGCTTTGTTGTTTAACAATTTTTTAACTATTATTAAGAATTCAAAATTTGAGCTTTAGATTCTCAAGGATTAAAATTCTAGGTAATTAATTTGTAAAAATAAATTAAAATAATTCAAAACTGATGTATGTAATAAAAATAAAATAAAATATATGTTTAAAATCTAAATTCAAAAAGAAAAACTGTTATTGGACTTAGTTAACTTTAAGTTAACTATTTAGTTGTAATTTTTATAATCTGAAGACTGATTTATTTTCAAATAAATTACCATATATCTATTTAATGATTTAAGATATGGATAACTTTATATATCCTATATCTGTAGCATCTTTTTCTAAATATTTTATTTATTATTCTTTGTATATATTTAAGTGATCTGAATATTGGTTTCAATTTAATATAAAAATATTAATTTTTTCCTGTGCATATTCATATGCCATATCTCATATATGTATGTATATATATTTATTTATTCGCCTCTGTCTGTACGTGTATAATAAACAATTCAATATAATTATATATGCAGCAATATACGAAAACCGCAAAATAAATTGCAAATTTATGGCTAACAAGCGGCTGCGACTGTGGCTTTGACTTCGTTTGTGTTTTTGGATTTTGCTTTTGTTGTTTGAAGCATTTGTTTATTATTTGCGTAATTAAATGCTTGTATATAACTCTTTTTTTTCCATTTATTTAATCTTTTTTTTGTACAATAGAAAGTTGTTGTTGATGCTGTGGATGCTGTATATATTTATATATATATATATATGCACATATCATATATACTATAAAATACAATGCACTGCACATTTTGGCGGCAGTTATTAAAAAATTTTCTATTACAATGATGGGGCAGAGGAGGAAATGCGACCAACTCTGGGAAGTATAATGCATAGTAGTATAATATATTGTATATATATAACTGGTAACTGAACAACTGGAAAATGGGTTAAAGAAAGTCGTAACTTGTATTAATTAAAAACAAAGAGGCAAAAGTTGAAAAGGCAAGAAAAGGTAGTTTATTTTTTTTGTCGTTTTTTCTGCAACTTGAAAAGTTCAACTTTGTCATGGAGCCATAAAATCGAGTTTTTCCTTACTGTCGTTAAATGCTTTCTTTTGCTCAGTAGTTCAATTCTTGTTCCCAGTTGCACAACACTCTCTAGACACACACATACACACACATCCATACACAGACACATCCACACACACTTAAAGCACTTGTCACGTTCATCTGCTTGGCAAGAATTTAGAAATTGTATTTATTGCCAATGCTTTCTACTTTTCTATATTTCTCTTCTTTACTTTTGTACAAGTTTTGTTGATTTGATTTGTGTGAACGAGAGATGGAGAAGAGTGAGGGAAAAAAGAATAGATGATGAAAAATTGTTGTAATGGCAATAATAGTTACTATATATATATATATATTGTATAGTAGTCATAGTAGTTACTCTCATCATGATGCTGAAAACCAAAAGTGCCGCTGTTACACCAAACATCAGCTTCTTCTCTTCTTCATCTCTTGACTAAGCGTGAGAAATTGAGATTAAGATTGAGATTCTTATTCAACGCTTTACCTCTAAGTGGCTTTAACTTTACTTCCCCATTTTTCTCTCTCTCTCTCTTACACACACACACACACACTTGGCTAAGAAACTGTGGCTTTGGTAATTAAATTATAGACAAGTAATAAGCCGCCTGAATTGGGTCACAGAGTTTTCGGTTGGCAAGTAGATAGCTACATATATAGATACGCCCTTTCTCACAGCACTTAAATGCAGGTGGGTGGCACACCCTCCTCCCCTCAACATACATATATTAAAGTAGGCAGCATAGCTGTATTAAACTGGGAATTTTTATTTTTTCATTTTTTTTTTTCTCTTATTTTTAGTCATTACTGGGATTTCAATTGTGGGAGAGCTATTTAATCCGAGATACCCGCATATGGTAAAATTATGTGGGCGGCTTAATTTTAAAAAAAAAAGTCTACTAGCAGACAAAGAATATTGTGAATATTGTATATAATAAAGTGATTAAACGGCATTTTTACAGAATAATTTTCAGAGAAAGGAAGGAAAAAATGAATATGCAATGAAATGAAGATGAGTTTTCATTTTAAATATTATTTGTTGAAAATTTTAAGGTAAACTAGGAAAATATCAGAGATCCGTTATATGTATATAGTTTTCCTTTCGATCTATCAAGCTTTCATATCAAATATAATTTATTATTTAACTTAGTTTTTAGAACCTTTAATTTAATCCTATAAATCTATTTAAATAAATCTAAGTAATCAAAATGAAATATCTATTCCATTACTTATCTTAATTAATATTTTACATTTATTAAATTGCCAATAAATTAAGCTTACAAATAGTTAATTTTAAATGAAATTTATCATAAATTATTACATATTTGATAGAGATTACCAAATTGCACATAAACACATATGTCGAAAAAGGAAACCATATTTTAGATAACATTTCGAAATTTCAATAAGCAAATATATTTTATCAACGTGTCGGATCTAGCAAGCAAAAAGGTTGTAAAAAAAAAACCAAAGAAAAAATGGTTGGCAAAAAATTGATTAAAATTTTATCATCACGCAAACAGATGTTGCATTTAGACGACCAAAACCTCCTCTTCCCCTTCTCTACTCACTGTATATACATATGTATGTATGTATGTGTTTGAAACAAAAATTTAAATTTAATCCCTTGCAAAATAAGCTTAGTTAATTTATCTCCCTTTGTTTCTCTCAAAAAATAAAATAATAAAAATATTGCAAAAGTCTGAACGAAAAAAAAAATGACAAAATGGCTTTAAACCCGAACTTATCCAACTGGTCCTTAATTCATATAATTGAGAGAGAAATATATAGCGCAACATTTGTTGTTGTTATTGTTGTTTAGGTTGATTTTTGGGTGGTTTTTTTTTGTTTTTGTTTTTTTTTTTTTGTAGCCACCGCACGAGCCACACAATCAATTTATTTATAAATTTTTTGCTTAATTAATGCAAATACAAAGCAAAGAAACGAGAAACAAAAACAATAGCAACAACAACAACAACAAGCCTCCAATAACCGAAATGAAGCCATGCAAAAAAAAAAAAAAGTTTGTTAACTTTACGAAACGACATTGTTTAAAGTGATTTGCATAAAATATGATTCGAACATTTTTTTTATTCTGTTTTTTTGTTTTTTTATTATATTCTCCTCCTATACTCAATCAAAGATAAGAGGGAAAGGACTCACTAAAAGGAGAGTAAAAGTTATAAGAAACTATAGCAAATTTGTTTCCTTAAAAATTTAAATAAGATTTTATTATTTTATATTAAACTATTCACCAATTTACATATGTATATATGTTAATTTATTTTTGGTGAAGGGAATGCCGTTGCTGGATATTCGATAAAGGGTATGGCATAATTTTATCTTCCTTTTTTTTTGGCAGAGAAGGACAAGGCCCGTTAGACGAAGGGAAAAAAAGTTTTCTTATTAAATTCAAACTTGTAATGCCTGTGCCTGATGCTGACAGTAAGCTAATTGAGTGTCAAAAACATAAAAGATATGTGTGTGTGTGTGTGTGTGTGTGTGTGTGTTATATATATATATATATATATATATGTATATATATATTTGTCATTTTGTCATGTCATTCAACTTTAGTTGTTTTCTTATATAATACAAGTAAAGTGCGTTAATTTGACATAATTAGAGAGATAGAGAAAGAGAGCACAAGTCTGAGGTCTGAAGAGGCACCTTTGTTTGACTTTTTAGGTCAATGGTCGGCGCTTTTGGCAAATGTTTGCCATGTTTATCCACACCCCTACCCCACCCACTACGCCACCATCAGCTCCACTGACTTGTCATGAAAATCTACACCATTTGATAGCTTGCCAATTTAACACCTGACAGCATCAGGTCTCAGCCAGCCATCAGGCAAACGTTTTTTTTTCTTTTTTTTTTTTGTCATTTTTATTTGCTGCAGCAGCAGGCAACGCCCCAGCCAGACTTGGGATTGGGAGAAGAGGTTTTGGAGTGGATACGAGTGAAGTGCCAGTCAAACTAGCCTAAAAAAGACACATGTCTGGCCATTTAGCAAAGTTATGTGATATTTTGCGAGAGGTTCCCCCCCCCCCTCTTCTTCTTCTCTTTTCAAAGTTTTATTTTTGCTCTTTTTATCTACAAACATATAAATACATACATTTATATATATTTTATGGCCAAATGAAACGATCAATAAGTTGGACTCGAAATTTTGATTACGACAGAAGTAAAAAAAAAATAAAAGAAAAAAAAAAGAACCTCCAACAACAAACTAAAAAAAAAAAATTGAACAGTTTGTGTCCTAGTTTCAATTTTCAACCTACAAAATTTGCCAGGGCATCAAAAAATTATTATATTTGTATTTTGCCAAGAACGTCAGACAATGACCCAGTTAATTGTAAAATTACCAAAAAGAAAAATATGAAAGCCAACAATACAAAACAAGAAGAATAACAACAATAGCAACAACAACAATCAACGTTAAAGAAATATTTGTGGTCAACAATGAAATGAGTCTTTTGCATAAACCTCAACTTATAGATATATTTCCCTCTACCTCACCCCCTAATTATCATCACCTTCTTCCCCTTCTTTTAACCTCTCTTTCTCTACATATTCTACCCTCTAGCTAATTTTTGTCTGTTTAATTATTTTGAGCAGTGAAAAGTGAAACTTTCAGAACCAGAATTTGTTCAATGTCTTGGTTTATTGTTGCTCATTTTGCTCTACATTGGTTATGATTATTGTTGTTATTGTTGTCTCTCTCTCTCTCTCTCTTTCTCTCTCATTTTCATTATTATTCCATTGTAAAATGTAAAACGAGTAATGGTCATAAAAATATGAACAAGTTTGACATACTTGCATTTATTTACCTTTAATACTATGATAAGGCAACGAAGTGTCTATTTCTTTTTTATTTTTTGTCTCATCTTACCGGATGATAAATAAATAAATAAAATCAAATTAAATGAACATTTTTGTTGTACGCTCAATTGAGCATAGTTTTTACAAATAAGCCATGCATAATTCCAATTAAAACCCACAAAAAAAGAAAAAAAAAAAACCATTGTCTGTAGGTTATTTATTTTTTTTTGTTTTATGATGAATTTTATATAGATATATGTATATGTATATAAGTATATGCATATATTTATATAAATTACGCATACGCCATGTATGCGACAATTTCCTACAAAACCGAAACAGAGCAAATGAAGCGAACGCCCGCTGTCACTTCAATTCATAGCAGATGCAAATAAATTTCCATTAAAGTGTGGGCAAATCTCTGTGAACAGGCAAAACAGATGCTCACAGATTTGTAGACTATATATGTGTATATACATACATACATAAACTACAGACATATATATAATACTATAATATTAGAGACAGCAAAGACAGAGACATAGACAGACAAAACACTACGATAGAGAGAATTATAGAAAAGGGAGACTCTGGACGGACCCAAAGCACATAATAAACTAGTCACCTAGCTGGTGTCTACTTTATATACGGGATTATATGTACATATATACATACATACATATATATAGGCCTAATGAATTTACATTTTCAGTCAGCGGGACGTAAATTGTATGATGAAAAATATTCACACATTAATTTCTAAAATACACTTACACAATTTACATTCAACTCAATTCACATAGATGAACAAATAACATTCGTTGTTGCATCTACATTATCTCTGTATCTATATTTGTGGTTTTTTTTTTTTTTTTTTTGCTTTTTTTATTTAATGATTTTCGCCTTTAACTTTCTTTGGATGCACAGAGAGCAGACAAGGAAAAAGAAACAGTGTGAAAGAGAGAGGCTGTTAGGCTGAGTGGAGTAGAGAGGGTAGGGGAGGGCATAAGTTCAATGCGCTTAACTTTTGTGGCTTATTTACTTTTCACCTCAACTTTCACATTTCGCAACCTTTGGCACTTCCTTGGTACAACAATTGCCACATGACTCTGCCACATCAGTGGCGTCGTATCTAGGATCTAAACTAGAAAAGGAAAATTTTCATTTGCATCGAAAGTAATTCATGAATATTTCATTTCCTATTTAAATTAAATTTCTCTTGCCATTTCAACTGGCTCAAATTTAAAGTCTAAAATAAAAATATTAAATAACTTTATTATAAAAATTTTTTTAAAAAAATGCTTTTAAAAAAGTTTTCTTAGTTTCGTTTTTATTATCTTTAATGGAGAAAATTGTTTAATTTATTGAAAATTATATTTATTGAAAGTAAAATATTTAACCACTCTAAAACTATATTTGAAAACCTTTTTGGATCTGTGTAATGCATTTTAAAGCATTATTTGTTAGAAATATTAAGAAAACTTTTTAAATTTAAAATTTTAAAGCACAGTTTTTTATTTTAGAGTATCAATTATGGAAAATACATTTTGGTAATTATTTAACAATTCAAAAAAACTTATTTTTTGTTCAACAATTTCTTTTGTTACTAAAAAAGAAATTTAGTAAATATTAAAACTTTAATAGAGATATATAAATTTCGATAGGTTAAAAACATATTTCTATGTAGGAAATATAGTGCTTAAACATTTCAATCATTTTTTATTGCTTAATCCCTCTTTGGGTTATATGTTATATACGACTCTGTAGAGATAATCGTATCCATTCAGGCAGCTATTGCTTTTCATTGGCAATTATGTTGGCCATTTGTTTTTGCCTTTTTGCAATAAACGAAATTGCAATCAATGCAACGCAAACGCAATCAAATCCTACAAAATAAAAAACAAAAAAATAATAAACCAAAATGCACATATGCATAGTTTTGGATATTTTGTTGCAACTTTGCGAGACTCTCCCCACTCTCCATTCACAGCTGTGGGGCAATAGCTTAAAAAGGGGCTAAAGTATAAAAAAAAAAAACAAAACCAAAAACAAAAGAAAAAGTAAAATGTGTGTGCGTGTGATATGATATGATGTATGTATGTATGTATAAATGCCTGACTATGGGAGTGTGTGTTTGTGTGTGCGGTTGGGTGTAAATTTATGTGGGAAGTTTTTTTTCCCTAACGCAACTTGGCTAAGAGCGACGCCCCAAAGTGTTAATGTTGAAAAACAAAAAGTAAAAAAAAAAAAAAACTTATCTAATAACTGAAACATTTCCTGCCAGGCAACCATCTGAGAAATGTTAATGAGAATGAGAATTTTTGATCTATTCTATTCTATATTTACTGCTGTATGCTGTACAAGATAAGGCCAAAGCACTTTGTTCACTGACACTGAAAGGCAATTTCTTTGTTGCGAAACATTTCTTCTTTTTTTTCTTAGTAAAAATTGGAAATAAGTTTACATTTTTAACTTTAAGGCAATTAACATAAAGTAAACTTGGCCCTCCACTTTACCAGTCACCCCGATGACCACCATCACCAGCTGTTCATCATTGTCATTGTATGTATGTATATATGTGTGTGTGTCTGTCTGGGCCAGTTTTTTTTTTTACCCTCATTTATTCGTAACACTCAATTGCATCAGCGTGCAAATATGCAACTAACTTGTTGGTTAAAAAACGACTATCTTGGCTTTTTGCCCGTCTGACTCTGCCACACATGCGCCTTAGTTGCTATTTGAACAATTCCATAGCTTTGGTCAGTTTGGAATGTTTTCCATATCCTATATATCCATAGGTTAGTTTAAGCATTAGATCAAGCAAGCAACAGATTTTAGAAAATTCAAAACTCTAAAAAATTTTGATTTGTTTTCAAAGTGAAATGGATTTGGAGTCGTTATATTTTTTAAATATTTTCCCTGACACATTTAAGATTAAACAGAAACATAGAATCGTTCCAAAATCATATATAGTTCAATTTCTATATTTATATAGATCAAAGAAAAGTCTGCCAATCGATCATTAAGATTGATTTGGATAATTTTATTATCAGTTCGGATTCGGTCCAACTTAATACTTTCTACAGGGTGTTTATAAGATCGATGCATTACTTTAGCCTACCAAATTTTTTGTTTTCTTCTTTTTTTTTAAGTGTTAATCGTTTTCGTTATTTGGTTTTTGTTTTGCTTTTGGCTCGCTTTTTATATGCGGGAAAATTCAAACCGCAGGCGCACCTTGGTCTTTCTACTGTCTACCTGTATGCCTACCTGTCTGTCGCTCTCTCTCTCTCTCTCTCTCTGTCGCCAACAAAAATAAAATACCAAAAAAAAAAATTAATATGCATTGTTGCAACAGACTTTCACTTTTTCTTTACTTTGTAAATCAGCTTAAGGAGAAGCACCAGCAGCAATAGCAGAAGCAGGTTTGATCCCAAAGTCACATTTCAAATTTATTTTAATTACTCAATAGTTGGACAACAACAGCAACAACAACATACAAAAAAATAAATACAATAAATTTTTATCATTTTTTTTTTATTATATTGAAACTTCCGAATTTACTCTCAGGGGGGCGGGTTGGAAGATGGACCAAGGGAAACGAATGATTAAAGCTCGTAAATGGTAAATGAGAGATACAGTTAATTGCACTTTTTTTTTCTCATTTTCTTCCCATTTTTGCTTTCGTTTAGAGCTCTCAATTAAGCCAAAGAAAAAAGGGGGATGGGGGGTGGAACAACAATGTTACGCATTTTCAATTGCATAATCGTACAAATTTTTACACTAATTTTTGTGTCTGTGTCTGGTTGATTTTCATATCTTGCGAAAGTACCAACCATTTTTACTGACCATTTCGATGGGCTTCCTGAACACAATGCGTTCAGTTATTAGTCTTTTGATTCATTAATCATATGATAGAAACAGGGAGAAGTAGTAAAAATAAAAGATGTAAAGACAGGAAAAGAGAAGGAGGAGGGTAGAGTAGGGAGAGATTACCTTTGCGCACCTGCTGGGCAAATTATGAAATGGTCAAAAGGAAAAACTAGACTGATGATGATTTGTTTTTTTTTTTTTTTTTGTTATTATTTTGTCAGCAAAGAGGAGAAATAATTACTAATGGCTTGCACCGATAAGTTTATGCTCTTTGTAAACAGATTAACGACATATATGTATTTTAATCGGATGTAAAAAATCAGTTAAAGTTTAATTAGAAGAAGCTTCAGGAAGTAAATTTACCTCATACCTTTTCCAACTCTTTTATCCTCGTTAAAAAAGCTTTTTTCTGAGAACTTTTTGGGCACTTCAATGAAAGTTTATCTTAAGAAGCTTTAAACCCGGCAATTTATATTTAATCTTTTTTGTGTATGTACAATATATAGTCAAACGATTTCAATTAAATTTTTGTATATTAATTGTTTCTTTAATGTGAAAAGAAAGTCATAAATTTATGATTAAAAATTGATTTATTTTTGTATCAGTTATGCAAATGGTTATACTCCTATTTGATAAGAGTATGAAAAGAGAATTTTACTTAAGAGCATGAAATTATTATTATGGAATTAATAATGCTATTTACGCTAATATTTGAACAATGGCAGTTTCTCACACAATTTAAATCAATTAACTTTAACTTAAATTTGGTATAAACTGAAACGTTTTCATCGACAAAATACTTTAAAAAGTGGCAAATGGGAAAGTACAATTATAATCGATTATAAATCCAGATTACTGGGGAATTAAAAAGGGGAATTACTTTATGTAAAAGATTTCTTAATCTGTCTTTCTCTCGTTTTGCTGGAGTTTCTCTTTGGTTGAAAAGGTTTTAATTAAGTTAAATCAATGGCAATGGAAAAAGCATTCACAAAATGGTCAACCAGGGAGTAAGTAGTAAGTAGTAAGTAAAATAAATCCATGTGAATCGATACGATTGGCTTCGCATGGATTTAGTTGTATGTTGTCGTTGTAAATGGTAGTTGAAACTATTAAGTATCTATCATGTGGATAGTCAAAGCCCAAGGCGGATGGAGAAACGGTCTGGTCCATTGGTACATCGGTCCATCTATCTGTCTCTTTGTCTGTGTCTGTTTGTCATTGTCGGTTGACCAGCTGAACAATTGCAAACTGCAAATCAAAAAGCCAACAACTTGGGCTCTGAATTCGAAATATGTGTGTACTCCATTTCCGTTTGAAAGTCATTTGAGAGAGCCAAACAGATAAAAATACAGTGCTTGAGGGAGATCTAATGAAATGTTATAAGGAGAGACATACAGACAGACAGACAGACAGACAGATAGATAGATGGACATTTGAAGAATTCATAGAGTGGAAATATTTAGATAATTGCCAAGTTGATTTTAATTATTATTAACAAGTGACCAAGAGCACTGAACTTGAAGCCAAAGCGGCTGTAATTTGAGATACAAACACTGAAAGTCATGTAATTTAAGCCAGGCTGTGGGAAATTCCATGCCATCGCAAAAAGAACTGTCTGCTGGATAAAAACATTTGAGATATTGGATTGAGTGTGTGTGTGTGTAAGTGTGTGTGTGCGTCTGTGTGTGTGATTCGGTGAGAGGGTGGCAATACACTGCGAAAGTGTCCAAGTTCATGTCTCATGTAGGAGCTGATGGTAAAGACAACTCAACTGAATTGGGGGACTGAATTGAACTGGACCAGTCCAAGTTCGAATTACCATAAAATATGCAAGGCAACGCATGCGCAACACGTAACCTGAGCGGCGGATGGCCAATGCAGAGATACATTTTTATTATAGATACGCCTCAACTTGTTCACCTTGAATGTTAGCCACGTTAGCCGCCGCGGTCAAGTTTAGGCTTAAAGAAACAAAACAGAGATTTCCATCTCTTACCTTTTAAATTTGGGTCATTTGATTTGGCTATAAGTAAAATACATATTTTATTGGCCTTTAACTGATTTCATGCTTGCTGGTGCGTTCCCCTGGCGGCGGCAACGGATGTTACAACAAACTTCTTTTTAGACCGTCTCTGTGTGTATTTTTTTTTTTGCACTAATTGAATTATGTTGCACATTTTGTTAGGGCTTCATGCTTGATGGATTCCTTTTGCCAGTTTTTTGGAGTCAATTTGCAGTTCTTTGCAACATTTGCTTTTATTTTAGACCATTGCGGATATTTGGTAATTTAGTTATTACTTCAGAAATTCAACAACTTGTCTATTTCTTATCGTTGTATTTGGTGCATTGCTAACGATTTATTTTACCAATTTCAAAGAATGCAAAGATAGTAAGTTTGCTCCTCAACTCTTTAAGCCATGTTTTACCTCTTTTTCACCCCGTTTGTGAAAATTAAACTGTTTCCAATTGGTTTGTCACGTATTTCTATGCATTCGCAATGCCCAAAAGCCAATTCCAATACATTTACTACTAGCAAATAGTTGGCAAAAAGTTATAATTCCATTTCCTTATCGGTTGGAGTAAAGTTTTGGTTTTTCTTTTCGGTTTTTTTTTGTTTTTTTTTTTGAAATTAAGCCATTTGTTATTGAACATTGTTTGTCGAAAATAGATGCTTATATAAAACTTATTACAATTTGTTAGCAATCAGTAATTTGTCAAAGACCTAGAAAAACTTTAAATTTACTTTAATTAAAAGTAATTACAAATAATCCGGAATTACTTACTTTTCCCTTTGGGAAAAGAAAAATCCTTCTAGGAAATCAAATGGTAGATGAAATTTGGAGCATTTTTGAATTATTTATTTATTTGAATATATAAAAATATATATAGAGCATTTTTACTAAATTATCAATCATATCTTTTCTATGTCATCTTAAGTATTTGTACTTTTCAAATATTAATTAAATAAAAACAATATCAACTATTATTTGTTAATATTTAATATAAAAACTTTACTTGACATATTTATTTTCTCAAATAAATTAACTTCTCACTTCTATCCAATATATCTTCTTTATTTTTTAAATGTGCAAAATTCTGTACATTCTCTAAATATAGAATAAATATTTGTTTTGATGGATAGTCAGAAGGTGTGAATTATAAACAAAAGAATCTGAGCGACATGTTAAGTTAAGTTGATATATTGAAGAAGTTATAAAGTGACGCAAAGAAACTTTTTATTTTAGTTTATCTATTTATAACTCTTAAAAAAAATATTTAACCCAAAAAAAATGAAAAGATTGCAAACTCACGTAATGAGTTCTTTTTTTTTTATCACATTTCCGTACTACGTAAAAGATAATTAGTATTGTTTAATTGCTGATTAAGAACCAATTAATTGCTACTTATAAGGTGAAAGAAAATCAAAAGTGATACATGAAACTGAATTTAGCCTAACCTTAATATTTGTCTTTCCCCCAACCTCTTCCCCCCCTTCCGCCATTCATTTTTTCTACCATACCAATAAAATACGAGATTTGTGGGGTCTCGCAATAAACAATTCTTCTTGCTTCTTATTGGTTTTCCTGATAAACTTGTTCGGCATCAATGGACAGGTTGCTAAGCAAAAACAATGTAAGGGGGGAGAAAAAAAAAATCAGAGGGGACAAAGAGAGTGCCGGAGCTGGTGGAGGAGGAGGGAGGAGCGGAAGACAAGTCAGCATGTTTTCAAGATCAAAAAAGCGAATGGTGGCGCAAAAAAAAAAAAAGAAATTGCACACGAGAAACAACAAAAAAGACTAGAGAGCAGCAAAAGGATGGACTTACTTCAATAATACCGCACATTCTGTACCCTAACAAACAATTGGTTGGCTAATATTTTCACAGTCATGAATCATTGATATTGGCAATAAACATTGCATTATACGATATATTTTTTCTGCTAATAAATAAAAAATTAACAAATTCCAAATATTTTTGGATAACAAAACAAAAAAAACCAAGTTATAGATGTTAAAGTTGTTCGATGAAGAACTGATAAATAGAAAAATTGATTTTCATAATACAATATCAGAATATATAAACTATTTGATAATGAATGTCTAAATCATTATCAAATAGTTTATATATTCTGATATTTTGTTACATTTAATTAACCTTTTACAGGAATTCACCGATCCCGAATTTACTTATACGAATTTTAATTTTTCATATATGTAAATAAAAAGATGAACTTTGATCTAATATATATATAATATAATATACTATCTTTGCTATGTGGATGCATTGAGAATGAAAGGGATATAATCATTTTGAGAAAGGGTATAACTGAAAGTGTATTGCAAATGGGCTGCGGAAGTATTTTGGTGAACCTTTCACTGCAAGAGTCAAGCGGAGAGTTGAACAGAAAAAAAAGACAAAAAACAAAAAAAGAAATACAAAATACAAGGTATGTAGAAACATGTGATAAACATAAAGAAATGCCGCGCATAATGAAAAAGTGGCACAGATGCCATAGCTGCCGCAAAGCAACGGTACAAAAAGGAGGAGAACACACACACACACACACCAAAAAAGAATCAAAAAATGCAAAAGGAAAGAAAAAAAAAAGAAAGAGAAAAAGGAAGCAGTAGTAGCATCAGAAATCAGCCCAAAAGGAGGCAACGACGCAAAAAGTAAGTGCGTGGTATAGGACTGATGGTTTAGGGTAGGTGGGATTGGGGGGTGGCAAGGGTGGAGATTGAATTGGACGCATGGATGGATGGATGGATGGATGGGAGGCTGAAAGAGCCTTCCTCTTCGCCTCCCTTCACCAACCCACCAAGGGCGTGGGTGTGGTGTGTTGCTTTGGATTGGATTGGATTGGGTTGGGTTGGGTTGGGTTGGGTTAGTAGGTTCGTTGAGAGCGCTCTGGGAGCACAGAAGCAGGGCATCCGCGCCGCCCCCCTCCCCCGACCCCTTTTTGATTTATACGGACACATAAAAACTAAAAGTTAAACTTACCTGTAAAATATTGGCACGTTTTACTTTTTTTTGTTGGTTGTTGTTTGCTTTTCTTTTTTTTTTTTTGTATTTTGCCTGTTCTTGATGTTTGTTGGCCAGTGAGCACAGGCTTATTAATAATTTAGGAGTACGGGAATACGGGAATACGGCCTTGCTTCGTCTTCAATAAATCAACTGCAATGATTTGGGAATATAAGACAATTTTTTTTTGTTTTTTTTTGGTTCTTTTTCCGTATAGGTTTTTTTTTTTTTTGGAAAATGTATTGGAAAATGAATATTGTAAATTGGAACACTGTTTTGATTGAGAGCGCGCGCAAAAAAAAAGACAACAAAAAATTATACACAAAATCAAAAAATACACAGACCCACACATACACACACACGCTCAAACGCACGCTCCAAACATACACACACACACACAATGAAAAAAGGCAGATAAAACGAGATACATAGAGACGCACCGAGAGCTGGGAGCTGAGAGAAATTCGTGTAGATGTTAATATAGGGTGTGTATGAGTGTGTGTGCAAGCGTTGTGCGGGTGTGTGTATGCTAGAGTAAGGCTCCCCAGCTTAAACGACACTATCCCAGGCACCGAAGTCCGACGACCACCACAAAAAATCAACTCAAATACTTCAATTTTCTAACATGAGAATCTCAGCAGCTTCAATGCCCAACTTTACCGTACGCTGAACGAGCTTCGACTGCGGGAGCGACTGCGACTGCGAGACAACGTTAAGTTTGCTACTGCTACGATTGGCGACTGCGATTGGCGACTGTTTGCTTGGGCCCGTGCATACGAACTGAACGCAGAAACTGAGCTGAGCTGGGAAGCAAGCTCTCGCATTTACACACACACACACACACACACACACACGCAAATATAGAGTCACTAACGGCGCTGCTACCAATACATGCATAGATATTTGGAGCTGGCTGAAAGCTTCGCGCCACTTGATACCAGTCAACCAGGTGGGCGCTTTTATATCAAAGTGTCGCTTAAGCTAGGTGAAAGCTTTCCTGGTAACTTTACACGATAGCAATCAGGTGCGAGCTTTTTTTTATGATAGTGTTAAGTATTCGAACCGCCAAGCTTTCAATAGAAGCTTAAATGTTAACTTTTCCCCAATAACTGTTATTTTTTAATCAAACTGAATTTTTCATTTCAAAAGCAGAAAAAAAATAAATATATAAATATATATATTATTTTCTATTCTAGAATTGAGTTTAAAATGGATGATTGTTTCGCTGGAGCACCGCAAGAGTTTCTTGTTTGCATCACTGTACACAAAGCGGCCAAAGTGGGAGTTAACTCTGGTGATTTATATGTTAAAGTCAGTCTGGACAAGACGACCAAGAATACAAAAACCTTTGCCAATAGCGAAAATCCATTCTTCAATGAGGTAAATTCATTTTATTTAAATGGTTTTTCAATTAATCTACTGATGTGTCCATCATTTTAGTATTTTGTCTTTGAGTTTCACTGTACATTGACGGAACTGCTGCGATTGACAATACTCTTCGAATTGAAAAAATCGTTGATTTACAAGAAGAATATGATTGTGGGTGAATTATTGATAGATTTGCATAGTGTATGGAATCAGCCGAATCATAGCTATATGAAAAAATGGGGAAGACTGGAATCACCAATCTCTGAGCATCCAAAGAAAGGTGATAGAGCCGATTCGCATGGACATTTGCAAATTGATTTAGCAATTATATCACAACATAGTGACTTTTTAACTGTATCGAAATCGGATCAACAAGAGGCAGAAAATTTAAATAAATGGTTATTGGATCAGGATTCTGATGATATAGAGAGGTGTGTATATGATTGATATAGTATATATATTGTATATTCAATTGTTAAAGCATTATAATTTATCATACAACAGCAATTTGTTGCAGAATTCAAATACCTATACACCAAGCAATATACGCTATTTTATCGGTTTTTATCGGGGATATTTTATAAAGAAAAGTAACTATATGATACAAGTATCGTTCGCTGGCTTCAATGTATATACCAGTTTGCATTGACTTGTCCTTCGTTTTTAAAGTACAGATTCCATCCTTTCAAGGGCAAAACACAAGTGGCTAAACATACAACGACCCCAATATGGAATCATGAGATAACTTTTGCCTGGATCTATCCCTCATTGGCGCAACGTTTTCTAATACTAATCTTTGCCTATGAACATTTGCAATGGAAATGCGTTACCGAGTATGAATTATCCTTCGAGGAGATTGCCTTTAACGGTAAGTCACCTTTTTTCTATCAAATTTAAAATTTAAATTTAATCTTGATTGAATCTTTGGTGTAGATAAACCATCTTTGGGTCCTACATATCTACATCTCTATGATCCTGTCAATCCTTTAAACTATGTTGGACGTCTGCTAATGGAATTGCGTTCCGAATCTATGGTTGAGACGAAGCCTTCCCATATTTTAATTACCCAAACTGTAGCCGGTCTGGATGAGTCACGATTTTGGCGTGATGATATATATTTAATAGAGTTTTTACCACTAATTGGCGATCATATACATACTGGTGCAAGTCATTATAAATTTGCCGTCAGGCTAGCTGAGCATACATCGAATGTCTTTGAGGGTCACCTAAAGACACATACGGGAAAATTTCACACATCTATCTCTACAAAATACTTTCATCAAGAGGCTCCCTATCATTCATGTTTGTTTCGTGTTCGCTTGCCCGACAATCGGTCTAAATATGAAAGTGATTATTTCATGATTGAACTGGTTAACCACATGGTCAGTTATATTTTTGTTATACCCTTTCAAAAATGGGTATATTTATTTCGGTTAAAAGTTTGCATCGCATATAAGATAGCGTCTGCGATTATATAAGTTATGGTCAGCCTGATAAACTGATCATCTGTCTGAATCAGTGCAAACTAATCCCTCAGTTTCAAAGCTATTGTAATTAATTTTTGCACACACTTTTCTTTATGTTACTCCTTGTATATATATCGGAACCGACCAGATCGGGCGACTATATCATATACCTCCCATAGAAAAGTTCAGTCAAAAATAGGACTTTGGTATTAAAATTATTATCTTTTGATAGGAACTTTCTTTTTTAGATTTTAGATTCTTCAACTTTAGTTCCGACCTTTTAATCATTTTCTATATAAATTTTTTTTATTTTACAGCGCTCTGAACTGGAAGCATTTCAAGTGTTTCAACTCAAGTTTTCGGATCAACATGAGAGCCAAGCAAAGTGCTTAAAGTCCATTATAACAAATATTTTGAATAAAATCAAAGATGGGATCAGTGCCCATCGTTTTGACTATGAAGTTGATACCCTACGCACCACCTGGGATATTAATCGGCAACTTTATCTATTGGATTATTTCTCAAAAGTGCCACAAGAGTTGCGCGTGCTGAGACAGAAACTTAGATGTTGTTTTATAGAGCATTTAGATACTTCGGTTTCAGAGGTACTAAATGAATTGCAACGTCTAACTGGCGAAATCAATTCGCTGTCAAATATGTTGCGTGTCCAAGATGAGTGGCCCGAACTAATTTTATCATTAAGTGCCGGTGGCAAGGAAGTGGGTGTATGTCGTCTAAATGCCAAGCATTTTCTTAATGCCGAGAAACGTCATAAAAAGAATCCCATAACCAATCACTGTTGGAAGGTTAAGAGTTTTGTGTTCAAAAGTGTCACCTGTAATCACAGTTGCACAAATTGTGGTTGCAATGCCGCCCTCATAATCGGTTGTGTATCGATTGTTGTTGAGCGAGAGCGTAAAGATTTCTTGTCCCACATATCCTCTGACTGGTCATCACCCGAGCCAATGGTCTGGATACCCAAGGTGGTGGAAACTCATTTCCGTTGTCATGTCTATGTGCATCAGGCAAAGATACGACCAACTGGTGACAATACAAGTATCCCTGATGGACACCTAAGAGTGTTGTTTGGTCAACATGTTGCCGAAACGTCCACATCATCAGGTGCACATTCTCCCATTTGGAATACAGTGATAACTCTCAAGGGTATATCACTGCCAGGCGTTGTATCATGGTATTTGCAAAATCCACCAATGCTCTCATTGGAATTTCACAACTCTGACAGGACATCGAGTGATGATAGTGTGGCAAAGGGATATATTACAGCAAGTGTTATCAGTGATGATCTTTTAATGCATTCTAGTTGGGATGATGCAGGAATTTGCTGGTCACGAAGTCCCATTAAAAAATTACAGAAATTAAAGCATATAACTCCACCGCCTCTTAAATGGATATCTGTGGCCAGAAAAGGTATCGTTCTGGCCGAAGTACTTATGTCTGCCGAATTAATTGAGTTAATTGGGGATGCGACAGACCAAGATAATGACAAGGAACTTGTTCTAGCTAATGGAATACCAACACCAATACGACCCAATATGCTAAATTTTGTGTAAGATGAAATCTTTTATATATTTTTTTCTTTTATTAATGATTCATTTATAGTCTAGAGGTAATATTTGTGGGTCTTCGTAATTATACCAAATCGAGCTCTAGTTCGGCAGGTAAAAGACGCATTAAGGTTATGATGGGAGATCTAGTTCTGACAAGTGGACTTTCAACTGCGCGTATACGAAATACAATCAATTTTCTTGTGGCCTATGCCTCTGGTGTGGTGGTGGGTAATGTGGTGCTCCCTTCCATTACCATTGTACCATTTCCATTAAAAATCATTTGCAGAGTTTACCCGATCAGCAGGAATATTGGCCAGCCATGATAGCAACGGATGTTCTCCTATCTGGTTTTGGCCATGAATCTACATTGGGTGTTGCTCTCATACCAAATTTGGCCAATTTTTTGCAAAAGAATAGAACAA
This sequence comes from Drosophila emarginata, assembly GCA_037075365.1. Lineage (NCBI taxonomy): Eukaryota > Metazoa > Arthropoda > Insecta > Diptera > Drosophilidae > Drosophila > Drosophila emarginata. Next base: position 5,468,948 of record JBAMCD010000296.1, read on the forward strand.
AATTGTGTGTAAAAAAAGATAATGATGGACAAGATTCAGTTGCTTCAACCACTTTGAGTGTGGAGCGTGTAGGGGAAACCGACAACGATGATGATGATGATGATGATGATTATGAAGAGGAAATTGAGCCACCACGTACAAGAATGAGAAACTGCTGGATGCGTCTTTTGTTTGCTCTCGGTCTTCGTCCAGCTGCCTATGCAAATCGACGTGCCCTGAGATTTGAGGATGACATACATGAAAGCGATTTGATTGGTGATAGTCAGTTCTCTTGGTGGACAAAATTCTACAATTCCATGTATATTGATGCGGCAGAAAAATCTCATCACTATAAACATCGATTGGTTATCTATTCCAATGAGCTGGAGAAACAAGCTGAATTTGATTATTTACAGGATTGGGCTATGCCCGTTCAATTGGTTCACGGGGTAAAGATGAAGAAACAAGGGCCACCCAAAGAAGATATCTATGCCACATTAAAGTTGCATATTAAACTCACTCCATGTGAGTGTGTAGGTGCCGATGATAATGTCGGCGGCGGTGATATGTTGCGTCCTCTGGCATCATCATTGAATCCACATTATCAGACCATAATTAAATCCCTGGGCGATGCGGTTAGACTGACAGTAAGGGTATATATTGTTCAGGGTATACAGATGAGGCCACGTGACAGAAATGAGAATTCGGATTGTTTTGTCAGCATAATGGTGGGTGGCAAAACAGTGTCCGATAGTGCCCATTATATACACAATCAAAGTAATCCAATTTTTGGACGATTCTTTGAATTGGATGCCACACTACCTGGCGATCATATGCTACAGATAATCGTGTATGATCATGACAAGATAAGGAACGATGTTATCGGGCAAACAAATATTGATTTGGAGGATCGTTGGCGTAGTAAACATCGGGCTACAGTTGGCATTTCTCATGAATATAGCAAGCAGGGTTATAATCTCTGGCACGATATACGTTTGCCATCTGAAATATTATTGGAATTATGCCAACAAAGGGGTATACAGCCACCGTATTATTATGGCAAGGTTATTGAAGTAGATGGTATGCTTTTCGGTGATGAGACAATTATATCCAAGAGTAAGTAGAGAGAGCGAATAGTTTTTCATCCTAATCTCTTAACTTTAATCCTTATGCTCTTATAGATGAAGAGCTTCAGGAACGTTTAAGTTTAACGGTATTAAAAAATTTAGATAAGCTACCATCATTTGGCTATAGCCTTGTACCCGAACATGTGGAGACTCGTTCCCTCTATCGTAATGAATACCCAAATTTAGAGCAAGGGAAACTGCAGCTTTGGATTGAATTGTACGAGGCCAACATGTATATGCCACAGCCCATTGATATTGCACCAATACCACCCAGTGGCTATGAGGTCCGTGTTGTGGTTAAAAATCTAAGCGGAATTCAGGCGGCCGATAGGAATGTTTTTGGTAAATTAATGAGCGACATCTATGTCATTGGGTAAGTTTGGTACCAAACAAAAAACAAAAAAAATAGAAAAAGAAAAAAAAAACAGGAGACAAAAATCCAAAATTTTACAATGTAAACAATATTCAATTAGAAACATTTTCTTTTTGTCCATGTACAGCTGGTGCCAGGATGCGCAAAGGCAGCAGTCCACTGATATCCATTACCGTTCATTTGCCGGCGATGCGGCATTTAATTGGCGCATGCTATTCCCCATTAAATATTCTGCAAATGAGGATATGGTAAGTTTAGCAGGACCTTGGACTTTGCCCTTTGGCAGCCCTCGGCCTTGCCTAATTGGTGCTGTAAAATTGTATCGGGTTACATTCATTAAACAAAAATCATGATTATTATAATTAAAACTAGATGGTAATACGTCGTAAGAGCGGACTGCACGAGGAATTTGAAATCAAGAGGCCACCTATTATATATTTTCAAGTATGGGATAAGGATTTAATGAGCACAGATGATTATTTGGCTGCAATTGAATTAAATTTATCAAATATGCCAATACCATATTCATCACAGAGACAATGCAAGGCATATCCAAAGAACCGCAAACGTATAAATCTCTTCAAACAGAAGGCCATCAAGGGTTGGTTTCCATTGCAAAGTCGGCCCATACCGATGCCTGGTCTACCCGTTACCACAATGAGTGTAAGCCAAAAGACTTGAATGCTTGGTTTTTTCTTTTTTTCGCCATAATAATTATTATTGGATTAATTTTGGTTTAGGGCAAAATTGAAATGGAAATCGAAATCTGTACTGAGGTGGAGGCATCTAGTTCACCCGCTGGTCTGGGACATGATCCGCCCATGGCATTGGAAAGGCCTTAGTTAGTTAAGCTTTAAATTCGATCTACTTTTATTTTTATTTATTTTTTTTTTTTTTAATAAAACATTTTTATTTTTGTTTTATTGTAACTCTCTTTTTTTTTTTCTTCTTATTCTGCAGTCGGCCTGATTCAGCTTTTAATCCTCTGACGCATCCTTTCAAATCCTTCAGCCACATCCTTTGGCCCGTTATACGTAAATACGTTCTATGGACAGCTCTAATTGTGATCATTGTAATGGGTTTGGTTATTTTCGTTACCAATCTGCCAGGCAAACTAATGACAATGCCATTGCAATGAAGAAAAATTTTCTTTTCATTTCATTTCCCAAGTAAATTGATTGAAAATTTATATTAAATTCCTTTCTTTTGTTGTCTTTGTTTTAAAGTTATTTTTTTTAAAGTTGTTGTGAAATAAATTGTCATATTAATTGCTTTTCTTGTTATTGGTTTTTGTTCTTGTTTTGTCAGTCGTCACTAACCAGGTTATTAAATGCAATTACTTATTAGCTTCCTGGCGATGTTAAAAGGGTGCAAAAAGATAAAACCGATAACTAAAAAGGCTAAAAGAAATGCAACTCCTCCCATCCCTCTTGAAAGCCATTCCATTGACTCTAGCAAAAAGTGACTTTAATTGTTTTTTTTTTTCTTTTTTGATCTTGCAAATAAAAGTTATTAAGTTATAGAAAAACCAACAAAGATTAGTTTTCCAAAAGAAAAAATGTTTTGAAATTGTCATAGATTAGATTTATAACAAAATGCTGTTAAAAATGATTCATTCTAGTATCATAAATTATATTTTAAATGATATTTAGCAACATCATGTGGACACAAATATATTTATTTATTTATTTATCAGTTCAGTTATAATTATATTTTAGCAATATTTATACCAATCTTGCTATCTATTACAAATGAAAGTTAATAATTTTATATATTTAGGTGAGAATTAAAAGATAGTTCAACGATCAGAAATAGGTTAAAAATTTAGACAATTTTTGGATTTTTATTGAGCCTTTCATTGGGATATTGGTGGCTTTCACTTATAGAATTCAAAAGATTAAGCAATTTATTTTTGAAACTGTTTCAAGTAGAATAAAAATGTTTTAAAAGTCAAGAGCAAAGTCAAATATATATATAGATGATCTGAATGCTATAGTTACTATTTAGAAATGAGGTTGCCTTTTAATTTCACCATATATGAAAACGGCAATTTTCCACTTCATTCATACATACATATACATACATACATATATGTATCAAACGTTTATGGCTTTCTACTATATATAATGCATATGTATTGGCAAAAGAGAAGAAACTATATTTTAATTACAAAAAAAAAAAAAGTGGGGAGGGGGAAAAAAACCCCAAAAAGAACAACAACAAATAGTAAAATATATATATATAGGAATAGAAATAGAATGAGAAGTGTTTGCGATGGGGAGGGCGGTCGTATGGAATACAAATAAACAAATGCGTCGTCGAGAATTCCAGACGAGCCGGGTGACAAAGTGACGAAAGGCTGCCAACGAACTTGTTATCAGGTCCATGATACACCCCTCCATACCTCTCTATCATCTATATAGCCTGTCTCTGGTAAACCGGACAAAACTGAACTGAACTATTATTCAAAGGCCACATTTAGTTGGAGTCCAGCCAGCAAAGCTGTCGGTACAGAAAAACGTCAAAGGAAAACCAGGAAAAACAAAAGCAAACAAAAAAGGAAAAAACATAATCCTCTATATATACATACATATATATATATATCATCGTTTAAACTATAATCAGTCAAAAGTGTTAATTGAGTTTTATAATTAAAGTGTTGAGCTGTTGTTCGACCCCCGTACCCCTTGACAGAAAAAAGAAAGAAAGAAAGGAAGAAAAAGGGGTAAAGGAAAGTGCACCTCTGGCAGGAATAGCTAATTTTGCAACGGGTTTTTTGTACTTGAAGTGCTTCATTGTCCTTGTCGCCATTGGCTGTGGCTTGATTGTGCGTTGTTCGGTGTTAGTTTTACAGTTAGATCGCAACGCAAGTGAAAACATATGGCATACTTTGAGGCGCTCAGACTTAAATGCTGTTAAATTCAATTAAAAAAATTTTCGAAAATATTAATTGTTATTGCTATTGCGATTGCCGCTGCTGTGCCTGTTTCTACTGCACAGCATTAGTGTTGGCCGAAATCAAAATTAAATTTAAGTTTTTTAAATTTAAAGTCGATTGAAAAATGTAAATTATACGTTGACATTGATAATATATACACACATATATGTATATGTATATAATATATATATAAAAGAGGAAAACAACTAAACAATATATATACATATATATAAATCTAGAAAATATAAAGAATAAAAAGTGAGCCCCAGAGAGAAAAAAAGAAACATTTATATGTGGACACAACAAGGCAACATTTTATTACATTTCACTTTACAAATATCAGGTAAATTGGTTTTAATGTCTCCATTATATTTATTTTGTTATACCCTTGCAAAAAGGGTATATTCATTTTGAAGAAAACATAATTATCTGCATAAGGTTTATATATTGATCAGCACAACGAATTGAGTTGATAAATAGAACCGAGTTCGTTCGTCCTTCCATATATGTCCATCTGTCTGAATTAATGCAAGTTAATACCTCATTTTTAAACCTACCGGGATAAAGTTTTTCACATACTCTTCATTCTGCTGCACCCTGTACATATGTCGAAGTCGTCCGATTCGGACAACTATATCATATTGCTTCCATAGTAAGGATCGGTCGAAAATGCAGTTTTAATTTAATAACTTTTTTGTTTTAAAAGCGAATATTTCGAAATTTTGTATTCGTAAGTTTGGTATATATAGTTATATCTCTATTGAGTTTCAAAAGAATCAGTTGACTATATATGCTATTGCTGTCATAGATACAATCGGTTGGAAAAATTGAGTTATCATATAAATATCTCAAATTTAAATTTCGAGATTTTAGATTTGGTTTTTACAATAATAAATCGTCAAATTTCAGATTTGCAAGGGTATATAAACTTCGGCACTGTCTTTTAGTTTTTTATTTATTTTTTATTTACACTAGGCCGTGTATTAACTATTTGTTTAGCCAGTTGGCTAAAACCACTCAGCCTAATAGAGTTGGACAACGAATCAAATTTCATCAACTCATCCACCCAGAATTTTTTCACCCATTCACTTTACTCATCATCAAAAAAAAACACAAATATTCATAAAATGTCATCATGATGTCTCTGAGGTCCTTCAGCAATTTCATTAGTTTGGGAATCGTGATTTTGATTAAGATTACACAATAAATAATTTCATTAAGAAGCCACAATCGAATATATATTGAATATATCGACAGAAATCCTGCACGGATTTGCCAACATTCATTCGAAAAATAGTCTTTGTGGCATTCGGTTTAATTCACAATTCTTTGCAATATGCTGCAACAGCTGGAGGAGATTAAGTAAGTTTTCGAATATGTGTTTTAGTTTGGGTGTCTTAGTTCTGATATGCAAATTCAACTCTACTCACTAGACTGACATAAAGCGGCCAAACTCCTGACAATGACTGCCAAAAATAAACAAAATGTTAATTAGACATTTCCATTTCCACATTTAATATACACACTTCAAGTGGAAATCCCTTGAGATCGTTAGGGTTGGTAGGTAGGTAGGTAGGTAAGTAAGTACGTGGAATAGAAGAATGACAAACAGCCGGCCATTGACATCCATCGTTGTGTCACCTAGTTTTTAATGCCTCAAACGATGTAACCATTCAACATTAGTTGCAATCCATCCGTTATGGTTATTGCATCAACAAATACGAGTGGACAGTTTTTTTTTATTTTTTCCTTTATCTAGACCATGATAATGTGATATGGGGAATTATCTAAATTATTTTTTTTGTTGGGCTGACGGTTTTACGCGTTCATTAAACGTTTTCGCCAATCAATATCTAATTAGACAACTGATTGTATTACTGATAGATATGCCATAGATTATTGTGAAATATTCATAGCAAAATTATTACAACTAACTTTCAAAATGTACAGTCGCGATTTGCGACCATTTACTATCACAACAACTAAAAGATCATCAGCAGTAACAGCAGCCACAACCACAACCACAGCCACAACAGGAATTGCAGATTGCCCCACAATGCCGAAGCTGTATAATGGTGTACTCAATGGTGGACAATGTGACAGTCTATCGCAACAAGATATAATGGAGGCACAACCAAAAATGTTGCCAAAAACCCGTAGCAACAGTGGCAGTGGCAATCCAAGTAATCGGAATAGCAAGGTATAAACTATATATATATGTACATATATGTATGTATATATATATTTTTTTTAATATAATTTTAAAAATAATTTCATTGGACAGTATTGGATATTCTCAATGATAATTGAGCGAAGTGGCGGTCCCAAGCGTTTAGAAATTGGCAATGATATTGATACCCCATTGGAGGCTATATTGCCTGCCGAACCGCCAGCTGAACAAGTTTGCCTTTTGCGTGACAGCCCCTTTAGGATATTGCGGGTAAGTGGCCAATAATGAATAAACCCACAAACATGTTCATAAATATAAGTTGGTAATGGAGAAGGTTAAGCGGAAGGGGTGTTTGATCAATTCTCTAAAGTGACTGTTTATACATAGACCAGTCAGATTGATATATATGGATATGTATTCTCTAGGCGAACGATTTATGAAAAATGTTTATCGATTATTTTGCAACTTAATAAAAAAAAAAAGTGCATAAATAGAAATGAATAATTTTGAGTTAAGTTTTCAAATTTCGAGAAATTTCCTAGTGGATTAACTATTTGAAGGATTTATATTAAATGCTAGAAACGAAATATCAACAGGACATGCAACGCAACAAGTTTTCATTATACATACACACACACACACCGAAAGAGAGATAGAAAAAACAAGCAGCAGCAGCAATAACAAACCAAAAAAGAAAAATTGTCTAGCAAATTGAGTGAAACTCATTCAACGATTCGAGTCGAGTCAAAATGCCTGAAATCTTTGCCCTTCAGCAAAAATTGCGTTAGCACTCACGCACCCAACTTTAACTCGGACTCGGACTCAGAATCCTGTGCAGGACTATAAAAGCAAAGGATGTTGCGTCCGAGATTTCAGTCTTGTTTAGCCCTTCAGGGGCGAAAGAAACTCTCAAAAAAAAAAAAAAAACAGAAAGAAGAAAAAAAACTAAATTAAAAAAACCATAAAAAGTGCTAAATTAAAGTAACATTTTTCATTTAATTACAAAATAAGTGAATTAATTTCTTTTTTTGTTCAATTTTTTTTTTTGTTGATTAATTTTGCAAAGTGTTAATCATTATATTTGATATATTATTGAGAATATCATTGGAAGAAATGAAATCATAAATATTGAAGCGAATTGATTAGGATGAGAAAATGTTTGCTAACCATAAACCCAAATTGGTTCAATCAAGACGAATACGATTAAAATGAGTGGCGATAGCCCAGAGAAGGAGTCACCGAAGCATGAGGTGGTCATCAATCCGTTGAGATATTTGATTACCGGATGTACTGGTGGCTCCGAGCAATCTGCAATGGGACCCCTCAACATCCCTTTATCCAACAAATGGGCGCGCATTTTACGAATGTCATCCGCACCGAAAATACAAGTTGCTGATTTCTTGCAGGTAACAAAGAGACTCAAATCATAAAAAAAAAAAAATCAAATTGGCTAAAACACTGGGGAGTTGAAAAGAAAATTAACTTTTCCAATATCCAATGCACTTTGATTTTGTATCGCTGTGTTGCGTTTAATCTTGTTAATATATTGAGTAACTTTCTTGAAAAATGAAAAAATATAAGGTCAACATACAGCAAATGCAAGTGTTTCGTGTTATATATATATATATAAATATAACTTTTGGGATTTGTGATTAAAGTATTATCTCTAAAAGAAATAAGTTGAAAACTAACTGTTAAACAAAATAAAAAATCAAAAAGTTTTCATCTAATATCATAAGAAATTTACAACCTTCACTTGAATAAATATTCGGTGTTAGTTCTCTATAAATAAATATAGTTTAGTTTGTTTTTTTTTAGAAAAGAATAATTAATAGAAAAACTTTGCTTCAATAATTAAAACTTTTAACTTTTGAAACTAATTGAAAACATTCCAAAATTTAGACAGTTATCTATTTAAAAATATTCATTTAATACACTCAACTAATTTCAATTAAATATATATTAGTTCTCTTTAAAAAAAATTTAGAGAGTCTTCAAAAATAGTGATAACATTTTGGAAACACATAGAAAGTCCAACAGATTCAAATGGTTCGATATTTCAGAAGTCAGACAGACAGACGAAATATAACAATCAATTTAAAAATATAAAGAAATATATTTGTTGTTGACTTACCAATTTTATAAAATCCAAAATGAGTTATTATAATTAATTAATCACTTTTAAATCACTTTTTTTTTTTTTAACACACACACTGAAATATATAAAAAAGAAAATATGATTATTCTTTTTAATTTTTCATTTCCTATTCTTTTATGATTATTTTGATTTATCTATGCTTAAGTTTTAGTAATTGTAGAAGAAGTATAAAATAAAACTTTCATTCGATTTGCTTAATTATTGTTCTTTCTATGCAAAACCTTCGAACACTTTTGCACGCCACTGTATGTAGTCACACAAATTCAAAAAATAATTTGTAAACTGCATGTGCAAATTCCTCAAAAATTTCCCAGTGATTTTTCAAATGTTTTTTAACATTTTTTTTGTGGTAAAATCCTTTTGCAAATATTTTTGCATTTTATTTCAGGAAAAGTTTATTAGTTACTCTCAATTAAGAGTCACTTTGTACTATCAATTTAACAACTTATTTAAACTTATTTAAAAAACTATTGACATTGTCTGCTGCTGCTGTTGCTGCTGTTGTTAACTTTTTGGGTCCAAACCCACACAGAGTCAGCAAATGAACAACCGTTGCGTGCCCGGTTTAATTTTCAAAAGAATTTTTGTTTTTTTTTTTTTTTGACAAAGGTAGAGAATCAAGTGAGTGAGAAATATGGATGAGTGGCCATATGGTTCTATGATTTTTGTAACTGAAAGTGCGTGTTAAAACATAAACTTGGCAACAAACTTTAAGCGGCTACATTTACTTTTGCTTATCTTTTAAGTAGACCCTTTTGTTCAGAAATCTTTGCATATATGTATATATGTACATATTAGTTTGCTTAAGTAAACACCGAGGACATAAATTTAATTTAAATTGTGGGGGCCATTTGCATCATACCGTATCACTTTATAAATACAGGCAGCCGAATCTGGTAATCTGGATGATTTTAAGCGTTTATTTATGGCCGATAATACACGAATTGCTTTGAAGGATGGAAAAGGGCGAACAGCTGCCCATCAGGCTGCCGCTAGAAATCGGGTAAACATTTTGGGTTACATTCGAGATCAATCTGGGGGTGAGTATATCTCAAACTAAAAATTATTTAAATTTTCCCCCCAAAAACATTGTCTGACTGATTGTTAGACTTTAATGCCAAGGATAATGCGGGCAATACCCCATTACATATTGCTGTTGAAAGTGATGCCTATGATGCATTGGACTATTTGCTATCCATGTAAGTGACCAACTGTATAGAAAAAGGGGAGAAAGGGGCACTTTTTATGTCATATGTATATATTTTATTGTATTTTTTTCTTCCCATTTCTCAAAAATAGTCCTGTGGATACGGGCATTCTTAATGAAAAGAAACAGGCACCTGTCCATTTGGCCACAGAGCTCAATAAGGTCAAGTCATTGCAGGTGATGGGTCAATATAGAAATGTTATCGATATACAACAGGGTGGGGAACATGGACGTACTGCTCTACATTTGGCAGCAATTTATGATCACGAAGAGTGCGCTCGTATCCTGGTAAGTGGTGTGAGTTTAGAAATTAACAATTTTCATAAATAATTTGCTTTTCATCTTATTTAGATATTCGTTTTATTATATATATTCTTTTGCACAACAAAAAAAAAAAAAAGAAAATTAATAAAATTAATATTGTATTAACTCATGCATTTTATTTGCATTTTGATAAAGTAAAAATATTGGACCATGAATACAACACGAAATAAAGACAACAAACACATGAAACACATTCTGTCATTAATCAATGGCACTAACACACACACATGCTCATGCATACATAGGCAGACAAATTCACATACACACTCACACACACACACACACGTACATGATTAATTTATCATAAAAAAAAGGTTTGTACCCTCCTTTCGGAAGTAATTTTGTTTTGCCTGCGCACGAAAATATGCTTTGATATTATCCCCCATACATAACATATGTGTGTGTGTGTGTGTGTGTGTGTGAGTGCGAGAGTATTTGAGGGTATCCGACTGTGTGAGTGTGTGTGTATGTATTTGTATAAATATATATATAAATGATTGAAACCATTTACATATCATTTTTTGATCTCCATATCCATGTGTAACTCAATGTTCGCGTCATATCTTACAGATTACAGAATTCGATGCATGCCCCCGTAGACCTTGCAACAATGGTTATTATCCAATACACGAAGCGGCTAAAAATGCCAGCTCAAAAACAATGGAAGTCTTCTTTCAGGCAAGTATTACACATTATTGCATGCCATCCAGAGATATTGAGACAAAATCTCATACACTTTGATCTCTAAGTGCTTCACAATTCAATGTCCGTTCGTCCGTTATTCCCCAGTCATTTATTTTTTGAGATGATTTCTCTTACAGTATCTCGACTATCTTGCCACTCCCACTTCTTTTTCGGGGGGTTTTTTTTTTTGTTTCTTTCGTCTGACCCCTCTTGTGCACTTTTGCACTTTGATTTTAAAGTTGAAGTTGATTTTTATGTTGTGTGTCGCTTTTTCAGTAGAAAAAGAAATTGCGTATACGCAGCGTTGACAGCGTCAAAGCCTTTAAAAGCGAAAAGTCAATTATAAAAGTATCAAATTTTGAAGCTTTTGCCATTGTTGCTTGTTTTTCTTTCTTTTATTTTATTTTTTCCGCTTCCCCCCCCCCCCCCCTTGGCCCTTTCCTATGTCAATGCTCAATAATGTAAAATGGGAAATTCTTGGGAGAAAGTTAAAAAAAGGAAAACAGCTCACAATTTAAAATATCAAATGTTGCACAACAAAAAAAAAAAAAAAACCTGGCAGGTCGGTCAACGACTTGGAAGAAAAATATAAAACAATTGGTAGATAGGGTAAGAAGAGTAACAAATAAAAAAGTATCGAAGATTCTGGAATTTATCAGTTATTAAAATATTTGAACACACTTGGAAAAGTGAGGTCAACATTTAAAAATAACTTATAAAAACTCTATTAATAGAAATCTATCATTAAAAACATAATAAAATAAATAAATTCATGTAATTAATTGCTATTCTTTTTTTTTTTAGTAGTAATTATTAATTAAAGTAGAGAATTCTGGATATAGATCATAATAGAAAATTTTACTTACCACAATTCTATCACTCCGTTTTTAGTAGTTCAGTTCTTTTGCCATAATATTTAAATAATATTCAAATAGATTTGCTAAAAAAGAATGAAAAACAAAAGTGTATTATATTAGCTAATGTACATAAATACATATATAATATATTAATTTGATAAATAGATAATGTATTTGTATTTCAGAACGAATTTGATCCAAAAACCGTATTGAATTTTCATTATTTTATATAAAATTTAAATGACAATTTAAAGTAATTTGAGATTCATTTAAACGGCATGGATTATAAAATTTTAAAATTGAATTTAAACATTTCATATATACTCATTGTTTCATTCCATTCAATACATGCATCAATCAATATGGCACTTTTTAACCTTTTTGTTTGTAGTGGGGAGAACAGCGCGGATGCACCCGCGAGGAAATGATATCCTTTTATGATTCGGAGGGCAATGTTCCATTACATTCAGCAGTCCATGGCGGCGACATTAAGGCGGTGGAATTGTGCCTGAAATCTGGTGCAAAAATATCTACTCAGCAACATGATCTCTCGACGCCAGTGCATTTGGCCTGTGCCCAGGTAAGTGGAGATAAGTTGCAGGTGCTACTATTGGTTACCATGGTTACCACTGCCGTTCCTTGGTTAACTTGTCAAGCGAAACACTTACATTTCCACTGCATTTCAAAGTTGTAGAAAAGAACAAAAAAAAGAAGAAAAAAAAATGTATCTTAAAGAAAACTTATTCCCTGCCGAAGTTTGTATACTCTTTTTTTCGATTCGTCTAGAAAAGTAGGCTTTCAAAATGGTATTTAAATATCAAATTTGATTAGATAAAAAAAATGTTTTTCCGTTTCCGATATGAACAAAATTCAATATAAAGGGGGAGCGATTTGTATATAACTTATTAACCTCAAACGTTTTTGTTCAAAATGTTTATCTGGGACCGATAGTTCCTATGGTAGGTATATGATATAGTTGCCCGATCCGACTAATTTAAAAATTTGAGCTACTTATATACCTAAATTTCTTATATACAAAATTTCAACGAAGTAACTTAAAAACTGAGTGTATAAGATAGTTAGAAACAAACAGATATTTAATGGGGTCGTAAACGCTTCTTTTCCATGTGTTACAAATATCGGACAAACTTCTATAATATCCTCTGTAAGGGTATTGAAAAGGAAAAGAGAAAAAACCATTTTGATTTCTGTTTGGTCACCAGTGGAAGTGGAAGTTCGATGGACGTTTCTTGTAGCATCCTATTCGCGTTCCGTCTGGGTATCAACGTGTAAAAAAAAAAAAAACATTGCTGACTTTAATTTGACAAATTCTTATGCAAATGGCAATGAACCCAAACGTGACTTTGTCAACCAGCGTATTGAGGATGAGAGTGTGTTGGGGAGTGTGTTAGGGAGTGTGTAAATATGCCATGGACATGCTGTTGTGTAGATTTCCGTAACGATTTCCTTTTCTTGTTTCGACTTCATTCGCCATTCATTCATATACAGGGGGCCATTGAGATAGTAAAGTTGATGTTTGAGATGCAACCGCTGGAGAAAAGGATTTGTCTCAGTTGCACAGATGTACAGAAAATGACACCACTCCACTGTGCATCCATGTTTGATCATCCGGATATTGTGTCATATTTGGTTAGCGAGGGTGCTGACATTAACGCCCTCGACAAGGAACATCGTTCGCCACTATTGTTGGCTGCATCTCGTAGCGGTTGGAAAACAGGCAAGTGTCTCATTTAATTGATAAAATGAATAAAATGAAAATAAATTTATTATTACACAGTGCACCTTTTGATACGTTTGGGTGCCTGCATTAGTATCAAGGATGCAGCTGCTCGGAATGTTCTTCATTTTGTTATTATGAACGGTGGTCGCCTCACTGATTTTGCTGACCAGGTGACCAATTGTCAGACTCAATCCCAATTGAAATTACTATTAAATGAAAAGGATAATATGGGATGTTCGCCATTGCATTATGCCAGCCGTGATGGTCATATACGCTCATTGGAGAATCTAATACGCTTGGGTGCATGCATCAATCTTAAGAATAACAACAATGAGAGTCCATTACATTTCGCTGCTCGATATGGTAGGTACAATACAGTTCGTCAGTTATTGGATTCGGAGAAGGGTTCGTTTATCATTAATGAGAGCGATGGAGCTGGGATGACCCCTCTTCATATTGCATCCCAGCAAGGTCATACACGTGTGGTGCAATTGCTTTTAAATCGTGGAGCTTTACTTCATCGTGACCACAGTGGTCGTAATCCATTACAATTGGCAGCCATGTCCGGATATACTGAGACCATAGAGCTATTACACTCCGTCCACTCCCATCTTCTAGATCAGGTGGACAAGGATGGGGTAAATAAATACAATTTTCATAAAATTGAGAAATTGAAATATATTTTTTGTTCAAATTATAGAATACGGCTTTACATTTGGCCACAATGGAGAATAAGCCACATGCTATTTCTGTACTAATGTCAATGGGCTGCAAATTGGTCTATAATATTTTAGATATGAGCGCCATTGATTATGCCATATATTACAAATATCCAGAAGCTGCATTGGCCATGGTCACTCATGAGGAGCGTGCTAATGAGGTAATGGCTCTTCGATCCGATAAACATCCATGCGTCACTTTGGCACTTATTGCATCCATGCCGAAAGTTTTTGAAGCCGTACAGGATAAATGTATTACCAAAGCAAATTGTAAAAAGGATTCAAAAAGTTTTTACGTAAGTCTTTCGTTGGATTTGTATTTTTGAAGCAAATATAAGATATATTTTGAAAATATCATATCATCCCATCAAAGCTAATACAGTATCTAAAAATTATCTAGATTAAGTACTCTTTCGCATTCTTGCAATGCCCTTTTATGTTTGCTAAGATCGATGAGAAAACCGGAGAGCCATTAATGACCACCAAACCCATACCATTGCCGGCGTTGAATGTAAGCAGGAAAAAACATCTATCTCTCTCTCTCTCTCTCTCTATTTCTCATTTTTTTTTATCTTCTCTTTGATACGAAGCATGAATGTACATTGTACAAACATATATATACATATACATTTCTAACTAAATACATTTACTATGTATGAGTGAGTGTGTGAGTGTGTGTGTGTGTGTGTGTGTTTTTCTCTCAGTGTGTCCCCTCCATTTGTTAGTTAGTATTGGAAAGGATTTTTGTTTTTTTTTTTTGAAGGGCTACAATCATCACATATACATATTATAATACCATCACGATTATTTGATTTGATAAAACTTAATTAAATAAACAAATTTAGATCAAATATTCATTTTGGCCATACCAAAAAACACCCGAACAAATCGAGGCAAAGCGTAAAGAATTCGATGATGCAAAATGGCGTCCGGCGCCATTGGCCGTGGTTAATGTGAGTGCCAAAACGTGAAGAAAAAAAACAAAAAAACAAAAAAAAAAAACGTAACTTTATAAGGTGCACAAGCATTGGGGAATGCAATCGAAAACGGTTAAATAAATGCAGCAAATAAGTCGTTTTAGTCGACTTGGCTAATATCCTGTACGCTGTTCATAAAGACAAACATTCTTCAAATACAAATAAAATTCTCTTAAATAATCTGTCCCAACAGTGAACTCATGCTATTTCGCTTACTCCTTTCTGCCAATGCATAATTTAGCATTTTATTACAGATAGGTTTCTAGGTATATCTTCCCTATTAATAGTCCGATTTTTAAGAAATTTGATAAACTGTTATATTTTGGCTATATTTTTCAGTATACCAACTTTAAATATAATATCTCCAATACTGCGATAGCTTTCCAAATAATTAGGCGAAATTCGTCTAGATACTACAGTAAATTATCTCTAGCTGTTACAGACTTCAATATCTCGGGGTTCATATAGACAGACGGACGGGACATACTGACGGACATACAGACAATCAACTTGACAATTACCGCTGATCAATTAATTAATATACTTTATAGAATCAGAAATGCCCATTTACTGTATGGGTACAGGGTATAAAAATATATAATATTCTTGTTTAACCTATTAACCTAAATTCTAAATTATTTCTCATTCTCAATTTCCGATATTTTTTATCTAATCTATTGAGATTGGAACAGGAAGAGAAAACAGCAATTGGCAACATTTTTTTTCTTGATGAGAAGAATGAGATAGGGCTATTTTTATTATATTGCTATCTCCTTCTTTCTCATGTTTCAATGTTACAGAAATTTTAAAATTTCTAATAAACGAAATTATATATATTTTTTTTAAGTTGTCATCCAATTCGGATTTGAATTCATATTTTACGGTTGCATTCCCTGGTATATAATATATGTATATGTATATGTATACTGTCTCTCTCTCTCTCTCTCTTTCTGCTTAACTTGTATGATTGTACCCCCGTCCCCCTTTTATAAAAAAAATAAAAAATATAAGCCCACTAATCAAAATCTTTAAATGTATTCCAACTAACTAATAATGTAAATGGCTTTTGTTGTTTTATGAATCGTCGCTTTAAATGTATATTTAGATGAATGTATGTATATATATATGGATTTATATACTATATAGATATAACACGGATAAATATCTCTTTTTTTCCCCCTCCCACTTTCCCCAACGCACCATACTTTTGGTTGTTTTTTTTTTTTTTTTTTTTTGTTTCTGTTGTACCCAGACCATGGTGACCCATGGACGTGTGGAACTTTTGGCCCATCCACTTAGCCAAAAATACTTGCAAATGAAATGGAACTCATATGGAAAATACTTTCATTTGGCCAATCTTTTGATCTATTCAATATTTTTGATTTTTGTCACAATCTATTCATCTTTAATGATGAATCATATTGAATTAAGAGCCGATGGCAATAAGACAATGAGTCAATATTGCAATATGGGGTAAGTTTCATATAATTTTGATTATTAAAATCCTTTATGATTATTAATTTTAACATTTTTTTTTTTTAAGTTGGGATCAATTAACCCAGAATTTATCACAAAATCCGGTAGTGGCATCACAATTACGTTTGGATTCGTGTGTGGAGCACATTGATCGAACTACAGCTATACTCTTTTGTGCCATCGTTATTGTGGTCTATATATTGCTCAATTCCATGCGTGAAATAATACAGATTTATCAGCAACGTTTACATTATTTGGTAGAGACAGTGAATCTCATATCGTGGGTATTATATATATCGGCATTGGTTATGATTCAGCCGGCATTTAGACCCGATGGTGCCATCAATACAATTCACTATTCGGCCGCATCTATAGCAGTGTTTTTGTCCTGGTTTCGTCTTTTATTATTCCTACAGCGTTTCGATCAAGTTGGCATCTATGTGGTGATGTTTTTAGAAATTTTACAGACATTGATTAAAGTCTTAATGGTATTTTCCATATTGATTATTGCCTTTGGTCTGGCTTTCTATATACTACTATCAAAGGTAATTCCAGATTGATTGATTGAGGTGATTAATTTATTGATTTTATTTGACAGATTATTGATCCACAGCCGAATCATTTATCCTTCTCGAATATACCGATGTCATTGTTGCGCACCTTTTCCATGATGTTGGGAGAATTGGATTTTGTTGGCACCTATGTGAACACCTATTATCGTGACCAATTGAAAGTACCCATGACATCATTTTTGATCTTGAGTATGAAATTAAATTAAAAGATTTTGTGACAGATTTAATTAATTTCAACTTTTAGGCGTCTTTATGATTCTAATGCCCATTCTTTTGATGAATTTGCTTATCGGTTTGGCTGTCGGTGACATTGAGTCAGTGCGTCGTAATGCCCAATTGAAACGTTTGGCCATGCAGGTGGTTCTTCATACAGAACTTGAACGTAAATTGCCTCATGTTTGGTTGCAGCGTGTGGATAAAATGGAACTTATTGAATATCCAAATGAGACAAAATGTAAAATTGGCATCTGTGACTTTATACTACGGAAATGGTTCTCAAATCCATTCAATGAGGACTGTTAGTATTCCCCACACATATGTACATTTCCATTTTTTTTACACTCTTTATATCTCTACAGCGTCCTTGGATGTTATATCGTTTGACAACAATGAAGATTATATCAATGCAGAATTGGAACGACATCGTTATAAATTGCGTGACATTAGCCGCATGTTGGAACAACAACATCAATTGGTGCGTCTAATTGTCCAAAAGATGGAGATTAAAACGGAGGCCGATGATGTCGATGAGGGTATATCACCCAATGAATTGCGCTCAGTTTCGGGTCAAGGATCGTCTGGTGTCAATCGTTGGAATTCGCCACGTATACGAAATAAGTTGCGTGCCGCATTGAGTTTTAACAAAAGCCTCTAAATAGGCATAAAAACAAACCCAAAAAAAAAAAAAAAAAAGAAAAAAAATTTATGAATCTATCTATATGCATAATCCTTAGTAGAGAAAATTTATCATATTCAAATATATATATATACGCATAGGTATATATATATATACATATATATATAAATACGCGCATAAGCGCATTGTTTTAACGGAAACGGAAATCGTATTGTGTGTGAGGAGGTCCTTTAAGGAACCGAAAGTACTTACGAATTTAAATAGGAAAGGATTAATATGAGTATTTTTTTTTTTTTTTGTGTCTGTTAATCAATATACACACTATATAATGTTGGAGTTCAATATATACATATTATACACATATTAATGTATTTACGCAAATCAAATTTAATATTTATCTGTGTGTTTCATTCAAAATATCAATGGCAAAATAAAGTCAATTTAACTAGTGAATTGCATTTATTAGTGTTTAATTATTTTTTTTATTTATAATGACAATGAGAACAAATGCACAAAATTGGTAAAATGAAAGTGAATTAATGAATTTAATATTATTATTATATTTTAAAAGAATTTAAATTAAATTTTCCGCGTCTTTCACAACTAAAACAAGGCTTGCAGAAATATCGCATTTTATTAGTCCCAATAATTTTACAATGGCTAAATATTTTACGATTAATATTGCGATAATAATAAAAAATATAATCATAAAATTGAAATCATATAATAAAATATGAATTCAATTTTAATTTATCGTCAACATTTAATCGTTTGAAAACATTTGCCTGTAATTATGGACAACGATATTAAATTGGATTATCCGCATCCTTCATTCCGCATTCCTCTTAAACTGAAGCACTAAAAAATTGTGCCGGCTAGAGAATAATTACATCCGATCATTATGTCGATCGATTTATATATAGATTGATTCATTTTGGTATGCTCTACCCATAACTTAACGTAATATATGAATTAAATTAAATATTTAATAATAAGACGTAGAAAAAAAAGAGATAAATGAAATGGCTCGCTTACTGTGGCAGATTTACAAAAATGTAATTTTCGTATGCCCCATATTGACTTGCCAAACATTGAGCTCTTCGTAGTCCGAAATACATTTGTCCACTTGATCGGGTTTGAACCCTTTTGTTGTGCAACGATCCATAATGTCGGCAATTTTAACTGCCTTACCTGATCCGGCCAATTCGCGTACAATGGCAAATATACGATCCGAAGTATTTGGCACACTAAAAAGGAAAGGTATAATCATGTGAGTGATATTATAATGATTCGATTTTTCAGTTTTCCACTTACTGTCCCTTTTGATGTTCATGTATCTGATTCAATGAATCTTTGGACATTTCCAATAAACGCAGAGCTTCGGCCACATCGTCTTTCTCTACATTATCAGAGAGACGTAGTCGGGCCAGTGCAGTGGATAGACGCAATATACCCAAAAGATTACGAGCCGAGGTGAATGTCATGTCCTTTTGGTTGCGTGCCTCGCGACGTAACTCTACATAGGCGCCTACAATGTAATCTGTCAGTTCATCGGGAATTGTTGGATTCTTCCGTTTGCATAGATTTATATAGCGTCGCATGAGATTCATGTCCAGTGCCTTGACTCGCGTTGGCGGCTGCTTACTGTGACTGTGCACATAGGTAATATGCTTGGCCAAGCGTAAATCGTTATCCCTGTCCGGTTTGTCCTGGATAAGCCACAGCAGATCGAAACGGGATAGAAGTGCAGCGGGCAACTGAATATTCTGTTCGACTGTACGTCGCGGATTGTAGCGACCAAATGCTGGATTAGCTGCTGCCAATATGGATACGCGAGCATTTAGGGTTGTCATAATGCCTGCCTTGGCTATGGATATGGTCTGTTGTTCCATAACCTCATGAATAGCTGTACGATCGGTATCAGCCATCTTATCAAACTCATCAATACAGCAAACGCCCTGATCTGCCAGTACTAGAGCTCCACCTTCTAGGGTCATTTCACCAGTTAGTGGATCCTTCATAACAGCCGCTGTCAGGCCAACTCCAGAAGAACCTCGTCCCGTGGTATATTGAGAGCGAACAGCCAAGCGACTAATGTAGCCAAGCAATTGAGATTTGGCTACACCGGGATCACCCATGAGGCATATATTGATATTACCACGAATCTTCATGCCATCTGGTCGTTTATCAACGCCACCAACCAACAGTAGCAATAAAGCTTTCTTCACATCCAAATGGCCATAGATTTCGGGTGCCAAACTGGTGGCCAATCGCTCATAGAAATCATCCTGAGCCAGTTCTTCCAACTCTTCGGGTGTTAGTTCAGAATTCTTATCGGAAATGTCGTCATTCTTATTAATGCAAATGATGCGCTGTTGAAATAGTTAATATACATATATATAAATCCATTCATCTTTTAATTTACCATAACTCTCTACTTACATGAGCTTGAAGGAATGTCTCCGATAGTAGTCCCTGCATCATTTGAGCGAAACCTGTACGCACCATTGGCAAAAATACGCCCGATACTAATACATGATCGCCGGGTTGGGCCATACGGGTAACTTCACCGCGACATAGTACTGTCATGCTACGTGGGATGTGTCCCACGGGCACCTGGTCACTATGCTCTTGCATTTTTAATTCTTGAAATTTGACAAATTTAGATCCACGCGTTTGCAAATACAAACGGCCGCCAGCCTTGTTCACACGGCAATCATCCGAGGGACAATCCTGGACAGGAATGAAGGAGAGCGAATTCACTGGCTGATAGGTCTCAGAGCCACAACGATCGCATGTGTAGGTGGCTACTACCATCATGGGCTTCACTTCGGTACAACGTGTCACAATACCACGCACAGTGACTAATTTTCCAATATGTTGAGCCTTCACTTC